>OY754308.1:36546799-39454416 GCA_963573325.1 Astragalus glycyphyllos
GGGGTAAAGTACCACTGCAAAAAGACTAGAAATCCTAGGAGAATAAAAAAAAGTGATTTGAAATGATTAACAAACTGACCAGATCGGCCTCGCTATACTTATCTAACAAAGCATTAAGATCATCTATGTAGTCAATGCAGTAAAACTTGACTGCTGCGGATCTAATTCCCTATTTTTCATGATTATTTGGCACATTGTTAGCCCAAAAAGTTGGTCTAGTAGAGCATAATAAGATTTGTATTTGGCTTGATGCTCTAAGGTTCGATTTTCACAGTGGACAAATTCGGTGTTGGTCAGTACGAAAATTGCTCCTAAATACGAACAAATATTAGTCTTTGGTTGAAAGCGTCAGAATATTATATGTGTAGTCAACAATGATCCAAGCCAAAATAAGTGTCACATTGTTCGCCCTGTTACAGTGTTTCATTGGAATTCATGAGGCAAGTTAATTAGTAGAGAAATTGCAAGAGTTTTGTGATTTCTTAGCCAATCCAAATATTGATCCCATGAATGAACTCCTTTAAATTTGGTGCTATTAGTGTCTACTTTTTTTTGACAAGGTTAGTGTCTACTTTTGATAGTTGTTAATTGTTGTGGAGTTGTAGTTGGTAATGTAATTCAAATTCACCTAATATATGTGTTGTTGATCTCATTATTATTATTATTATTATTATTATTATTTGCTAGTTACAAAATAAAAACCAATGGAAACATTTAAATAACCTTTTAAGTAAAAAACCAATGTATCAAAATTGCAAATACGTTTTTTTTTAGTAATTTTTGGAACTAATTAAATTGGCAAAAAAAACATATTTAAGGATCAAAATAACTAACAAAAAACATATTTAAGGACCAAATGGCTTACTAAAGAGACACTTGATGAGGATGTGTTTGCAATTTCGATACATTCAGGGACAAGAACGACAGCGCCTCACACACTCGGGAAATAAAATTACAGCCCTTTACTAAAAAAAGTTCATTGAGAAGATTTTATCTTGTATTGAAATCGATTTAAGATTCATTTATTTAAAAAAGCTACATCAAATAATCATTCAACTTTTTTTTTTTTAAATTTTAGTAAGTATTTCAATAGATCGCATTTTTTTGGGAGGTTGGGAGTGTGTAGGAAGATTTAGTTATGAACTAAACGTACATTTTCTTTATCTGAAAAATACAGCTCAACTCTACCACTCCATTCAACGTAGGTAAAGTATACCCACCAAAAAAGAAGTGTATGCTTTTCTCTCTACCTCAAGTCTACTTCTTACGCAAAGGCAGAAATACATGCATGCTCAAAATTTAAATAAATTCTAGTAGCGTTAATTATGATAAGAAACAAGCTTATCATAGAAAATTCACGAAAATACTCAAACAAATGAATGATTGATTTGATTCTATGGTACATCAAAGCACTATAAATTAACTTGTATTTGTTTGGTCGTCTATTCATTCTTTAGATAATGTTCTTTTTTTAAAAGTTAGTTATGGTTGATCTAGCTATTGATGATTCTAAAGCACTCTCATTTCACACGTCTCGTCTTGGTGATGTCTTTAATTTCTTTCTTTCATTGCCTAGTGCCCTTTTTATTTAGTTAGTTATATTTATGATTACTCTTAACGTGAGTTAGTTATAGCTAATGATAGCTAGTTATCCAAATTAACCAACATCACCTCCTAAAACCTTAATATACTTGTTATTAATTTTTAGGGTTAACAATATGTTACACAAATTTCTAGCTTGCAAATTCTCAATAAACAAATTTTGTAAAAGCAATATAATTATCAAAACCCCCAAAGTGTCTAACAACTCTATTGAGAATTTTTTTTACTCTTTACCATTATTCTAAATATTTATACACAGTATTTGCATATGTACTTTACATTTTCTCTTATTATATTTTGATATATCTTGCACTATTGATATTCTTTAATATTTATGAAAGTCTACGACTATTTTCTCTTATATCATCAAAAATAGTTAGTTTAGGTCTCATCTATTTTCGTTACGTACGTGTAACCTAATCATTTTCTCAAATTTGTGTAACTACATTTGTAGCATTTGAGTTTTGGGTGAGTTATTGAGAACTTGTTTATAATGTCATATTCTCTTTTAAGCATTAGGGATTATTCTCACATGATATATTGATAGATCTTATGTTTTTCACACTCTTTTTTATGAAGTTTACCTTATTTATTAAATTCAGTTGAGAATTTTTATTTGTTGAGGACATTCTATTTTATAAACTAAAATGCAAACACTTTAAAACTCCTTAATTTTATATGTAGAATATGTGGTTAACTATTAATCTTTTGATAAAAAGTTGTCATAACCACTTATTTTTATAATTTTGTATAGTTTATTTTATGTGACAATACATGTAGTCAAATTTATGAATTTCTGCTATTGATAAATTTTATAACTACTTTTCTTAATGTTTTTGCACTAGAAATTTAGTATCCCACTGGTAAATATTATATATCGATCATTAGAGTATTTTGATATTGGTAGGCTCTAATAATAACCTTATTCTAGTACGTATATACTAGATCAGTGTAAGTGTGTGCAAAATTATGTATATTGTAAGTTTGTTTGTTGGTGTTATTGTCATATACCCTTGCGCGCACTATGACATGTGGCATATTCTAAGAGACTTTAAAATTCAATCTCATTCTATAATATTGAGTTAAATATAAATATTTTTTTAATCTCAATAAGCATCATATATAGTTGGATGTTTAAGTCGAATTTAATATGTAATAAGGCTAATTTTATGCTTCAATGATTTAATAAGTCTTATCTTTATATAAAAAAATTAATCAGCCTCCTCAACATGCCTTGGTTGCCTATGTAAATTAATTTTACATTATTTTATGTTAGTTTATTTTTGTAAATATTTAATTCATATATACTGTTAAAGTAAAAAAAAATTCTCCCTTACTCAGTCGTAACCGACATAGTATAAAAATGTTTGACTTTCAAGATAACTAATTGTAAAATAACAAATATGATCAATTATATATAATTTGTTGGCCGTATAAAAACTTTTATACTAGTTTTTTTTTGTGGTGAAAAAAAAATTAATCACAACTCATGAACTATTGTTATAAATACATGTTAAAATAATTGTCAACTCATGATCTTCACTTGAATGTCGGTGTAAATAATATATTGAGGAAAGTGATCTACCTCAAAAATAATAATTAAACATATTGTATTCCTTTTTGCATTTAACTTTTTTTGACCTTTTATCAGTTTTTGGTGCCCCCAACATATTAATCATTAATCACAACAGTGGTCTTTATATTGTCACGAAAACACAAAATAAGAATTTAAAAGCTGAACAAAATCTTAAAATAAAATTTTTACTCGCTAACATAAAAAAATAGTTTAATTGTTGGCACCGTCACTGTAAATTTTCATACTTACAATCGGTTGCGGAGTTAGTATAATTTTTAGGAGGGGCTGAATATAAAAACATGCTTTTATTTTTTGTCACCCAACTTTCATTGATGAGTTTGGTCATTTTACTTTCTGTAATATAGCTTCTCTAAATTCGTTATTTTGGTTCTTATGATTTTTTATTGCACTTTTCTTGTCTCCAAAAATCAAGAATTGTGCTATTTTTATCCCCTATTTTCCCAATTATAAAATTGTTGGGGACCAGAAGTGTAAATAATCTATGATTTTGAGGACTAAAATTACCAAATTAAGAAACCTTGAAACCAAAATTGTTATGAGTAAAATAGGCAGACTAAAATCATCACTAAGTTAACAAAAATCACTATATTTATTTGGGATAATAAGAGTCTAATGGACTCAGAAATAATGAACTTGTTGTTATTCTTTACTTAATTGGGATAGCTAAATAATATATTATTAAGGTACTAATTCAAAGTCATACATTATTTGTTACGTGTGAATTTTCATAAGAGCAAGATCATTGGTATTAACACTTCAGAGGAATTTCTTGATTCCGCTTCTACTTTCCTTCGTTGTAAAACGGAGTCCATCCCGTTCAAGTTCTTGGGGATTCCGGTTGGGGCCAATCCGAGAAGGGCGACAACGTTGAAGCCGATGCTTGATATGCTTAGAAAAAGGTTAGCATCATGGAAGGGGCGTCATCTTTCAATTGGAGGTAGCTAGAGTCACTCTTATTAATTCGGTGTTAAATAGTATACCTTGTATTTCTTTTCTTTCTTTAAAGCACCGAAGTTGGTTATTAATGCGATGATCAAAATTCAAAGAGATTTTTTGTGGCAAATCAATTATGGAGATAGGGGTATGTATTGGGTTGCTTGGGACAATGTTTGCAAACCGAAGAATGACGGAGGCCTCGGTACCAAAAATTTAGAACTATTTAATGTGGCTCTTTTAAGTAAGTGGAAGTGGCGGACACTTGTTGATGATGTCGCTCCTTGGAAAGGCTTATTATTTCATAGATATGGAAGCTTCAAGGATGCCTTTATACAACGGTCGGAGGGTGCATTAAGAAGAGGTGTTGTTGGGTCTATTTGGTGGCGAGATTTGTTGCTGCTTGATCTCGCGTTTTCTCCTCCATTTACATTCGGCCAGCGGGTTTTTCGTAGGATGGGGAATGGTGCTTCGGTGGACATTTGGAATGATGTGTGACTGGGAACTTCTTCTTTTTCTCGGCTTTTTCCTTCTCTCTGGACGAGGCGTGACTCCAGCCGTCTGGTTGTGCGGGACTTTGGAGGGTGGTGGGATGGAGTTTGGCGGTGGAACGAATCTTGGCTGGCCTCTCAATCTCGTGTTAATCAAATGGAGGCTGCATATCTTCAGCAGATCTTGGCCCTAGTGACTTTTGCTCAAGGGATTGAGGATACTTTGGTATGGAAGTTTGAGGCTTCAAAAAAAAATTTCGTCCGTTCTTGTTACAAAGAGATGCTTCGGGAGGTAATGGGGTGACATCAAAATGATTTATATAAGCTGTTGGAGAAGTTATGGAGATGTGTCGCTCCCTCTAAGGTTATTGTTTTTGGATGGCGATTACTTAGGGACTCTCTACCAACTTGTGGAAATTTGCGACACCGACTTGTTATCGCATCGGATGATGACGCTCTTTGTCCTCTGTGTTGGAACGAAGTTGAATCGCAGCTTCACCTTTTTTTGAGCTGCACTTTTGCATCGGATATTTGGTCACGGGTGTGTGCTTGGTTTAAGACCGACCACGTGGGATCCAACAGCTTGCTCGAACATTGTCTTTGGTAGGGGAAGCTGTCCAAAGGTAAAAAGGCTAAGAAAACAAAGCACTTAATTTGGTTGACTACCTGTTGGAGCATTTGGTTGGCTAGGAATGCTCTTATCTTCAAGAACGAGGAACCCAACATTGACTCTATTATTTCTCGCATCAAGTAGTTAACTTGGAGCTGGTTGGTTTATAGATCTCATTGTAATTTAAATTTTGATATTTATGCTTGGTGGCTTGATCCACTTCATTGCCTAAACAATATGTAACTTTTGTTGTTTGGGTTTGAGCACCCTTAGTGCTTTTTCAATGAAGTATTGTTTATCTAAAAAAAAGTCATATATTATTTTTGAGGTAGCCGAGACTATCCCATAGTAACACTACCATCTGCCCCCTACTCATGACCAACAATAATTCTATTACGAGTGACATATAAAGTTGCTATTAATTTACTCACTCATTTTTATGACATGTTAACTTGTAATTTGTCGATAATGTAAAATATTTATACATCAAAATGTAAATAAATTAAATTCTAAAAAATAAGAATTTATGATTTATTAGTATACTTTTGAAACTCTCTTTTGTATATCTTGCTTTGAAAAAAAACTGAAAAAATGTTGAATAAAACAAAACAATAAAGTTCTAGGTATCAATTTAGCTAAAGAAATACTGATGAGAATTTGAGTAAAGAAATTGATAAAATGGAAGGAAGAGCCCCTATATAAACTTATTGAGAATTATGTTTTTAGGCCTACCAACCTTGGTGCAATGCTGCCGCCCCCACGCCAACCAGGTTAGTCAGTATGTCGGATTGTTCAAAAGATTATCTTCTTTCTTTCTTCCTTATTTCCTACATGGCGCTGACACGACGATGTGACTTCTCCCGACTTTATTTTCCTTACAACATCAAATAATAATAATAATAATAATAATAGTTAAATTTAATTTATACACACGGTTACGACTGAAAATGAACCGAATCAACTCGAAAATAGTTCAAAACTCGATTCGGTAAATAGCTCGTTGAACTTGGTTCTTGAATTAAAGGAGATGAAAATTGAGCTCGTTAAATAAATGAGCAAAACTTGAGCTAGGTATAGTTCGACTCATTTAGTTCATGAACCAACTCGATAATTATAATTTATATATGTGTGGAGGGGGCGAAATTACACTAGAGGTCTTTTAAGTTGTTTAATTGTAGCAAGTTGGTTCTTTAAATTTTTTTTCGTACCACTTAGGTCCTTTAAGTTACATAATGTGTACACCGCTAGTCCTTTTTTCATTTTTCGTTACAAAAAACTCAAGTTCGCACTAATAGAACTGACGTTGTAATGACAGAGCCTACGTAATATCTGCCTCGTAATGATTTGGTCATTTAAGACTACCGTCATGTAATAATTTGGTCCTTTTAACTGAAATGAAAAAGAAGATGAACCATTTTTTTTAAATTTTTTTTAAGTTGAAAGTACCAAATTGTTCCACGATAGTACTCTTAAATGACCAAATTGTCACCAGATAGATGACAAGTAGATTCTGTCATGGCCACATCAGCTCTACTAGTGCCAACTTGGGTTTTTTGTAACGAAAAATGAAAAAAGGACTAACGGTGTACACATTATGTAACTTAAAAGACCTAAGTGGTACGATAAAAACTTAAAGGACCAACTTATTACAATTAAATAACTTAAAGAACCTCTAGTGTAATTTTATTATATATATTACTCTTCCATTTTTATTTACATTTCAATATGATCTCCATTATGCATTTTGTGACTATTAAACTCTATTTAAAATGTTAAAAGTAAACATATATCATGCAAACATATAATATAACAAAAATAATTCTAGGGATGGTTTGTATTTTTATTTAGGATGATTTCTTTTTTGGTATTTGTATAAAATAAATTTTATTTTAACTTTTTATTCTTGCGAGTCGACCTAACGAGCTGAACCGAGCTGCTCGTGAATTTGAGTTGAGTCGAGCTAGAAGAAAAGGTTCATATAGGAACTCGAGTCGAGCTACGAACTGGATCAGTTCTTATTGAGTCGAGCAGAGCTGAACCAAGTTCGACTCAGCTCGACTCATTTTTAGCCCTACACACGCGGTTGGTGTATAAATAATTTTGAGTAGAGATACTCTCAATTTCCTAAAAATTCAATTTCTTTTAGAAAATTGTTAATCTCTACCTAAATATTTTATATTATTAATTAATTACAAGATGACATGTCATTAAAAAGAAGCGAGTCAAATAACAACTATTTAATGCGTCACTTGTACAATAAATTGTTATTGGTCGTGAGTGTAAAAAAATTATGCTGACATTGCGTCTCACATTATGTTCACTAACATAATTTAAGCTTATCTAAAAAAAACCAACATATATTTAATAACAATAACAATAATATTATGTAATTTGGTTTTAAGGCTTTTTTGTTTACTGTGGTATTGATGCAAAATATTCACCGACTTTGCAGGTGACTAATCTACGTCGTGAACCTGTCTGACCATGTGTATACCCGACTTTGCCGGTCTATGTGGTACTCTACTCTCCACAGAGTTATTGCTACACCTAATATTCGAACCCGAGACCTTAGGGTGGGATCCAAGCCCAATTCACCGTGTTTTGTAACAAAAAAAAGGTATTTTTTTCCATATACTACTTGTTTTTAATAACGGCTATTTCATACGAAAAGAGTTACCAAGATAGTTGTTCCGGACTGGCCATGAGGCCCAAGTCCGGCTTTGTTCCCTGGATCAGTCCAATCACTTGAGTCCAGTTCCAAGGCAACTCAGATCATAGCCAATTACCTACCTCCATGAGCCGAGAAGTCGTTAATTGTCCACATCAATGCTGCTCTCATTAAAAAATTCTTCTTTCGTGTTGCATCATATTTCCAAACACCCCACCTCAAATTCTTGAGATCATTAATTAGTGGTTTTAAAAAGATATCAATGTCAGTTTTTGGATTAGATGGACCAAGTATCAAGCAAGTTAAAAACATATACGGTTTAGTCATGCACATCTCAGGAGGAAGATTGTAAGGGGTAACAATGATTGGCCAACGGGAATAGCGAGTCGCTGATGCTTGGATATATGGAGTAAATCCATCAGAGCACAAACCAAGTCAAACGTTTCGTGGGTCTGAGGCAAAATCTGAATGCACTCGATCAAAGTGTCTCCACGCCTCACCATCAGATGGGTGGCGTAAAATGTCTGTGGTATGCCTATTCTCATAATGTCGCTTCATTTTCTTCGCAGTTCCATTCGATGCAAACATTCTCTACAACCTCGGAACTATAGGCAAATAGAATGTCGACTTTACAGGGATTGGTTTATAATTACATTTTTCCCCTTTACGAACGAACATGATACCTCGACTTTCCACAGAATCTGCAAGCCTGTAGCGCACCGCCGATTTTACCAATTTCATTGTTGTAAAGCAACATGTGCCCATCCCCACACCAACCAATCTTCTTACATTCCAATCCCAGCTTCCAAACTAACATCTTTGCTTCATAATAGCGTTTTGACAAATTATCCTTATTAGGTGTCCCGTTCAACATCATTTGAGTCACAAAATCTAAACCCAACTCAGAAATATTACTCATGAACTTGCGAGCTAAAAGCTTCACACATAGATAATTTTGACTCTAGTGAGCCTTCAAACAATGGTATGTTTGACTCTCTTAACAAACAATAAAATCTCCATGTTTCTTCATTAGGAAGTTCATCATGGTCGTCATACTGAGGCTCGTCAAATGGCATATTCACTCCAAGACCATCACAACAAATCATGCTTGAAGCCCCTAAGTCAAAATTTGGAAGTCGTTCTCCATGGTCCACCCAAATCCAATAATTAGGCCTAAACTCGATACGATACAAGTGCTCCCTGATTTCATCATCAGTACTAATAGGTACACTATCGCATTTAAGGCATGGACATCTAATCCCCCCTTCGTGTTTAGCCAAATAATGTTGCCACGCTACCCTAATAAACTCTTCAACCCCGTTTACAAAAGTTTCTTTCAAAAAGGTTCTTCCTGGATATAACTGATCACACACCCAACCACGATTCAAATGACTCCATTTCATATACACGCATTTTAAAAAAACGTGTTAGATTCCCATAACATTCCCAATATATAACCTATCACGTTAGTGGCATCGGTATGATTTCGGTGGAGATGATTTCGAGCCGAATATGGGGGTTAAGGACAGAACAAACAAAACCCTTTTCCATATAAGTAGTGAAGGAAGTTATTTCTAACTCCCAGTCTTAAAGTTATTAGTATCATCTCGCAATTATCTCAATGGAGGTCATTTTGAGCAAAATATAGGGGTGAGGGACAACACCTCACCATTTTCCATCAACAACACACAATAACAACATCCAATAGTCATCTAACCTAGGATTCATCAAACATCAAAACAACAATACACAAATGAGCTGTGCAATAATTTACCCCGAAAATGATACTTCCTTATGAGCTATGCAAATGCAAGAGACCTATTCAAAGCTCCTAGGTGCAAAATATTTGAAAAGAGCTTATTTGATCAAATTGAAAACAATATTGTAGACTAACACAGATTTAGAATTTCTTTCAATTCGAATACTTGTGCGCCTAATTTAGGTTCCCAAACATGAATTTGTTAAATCAATTTTCCTTTACAAATGAGTTTCTCGCATATAAGGATTCCAAAATCAAAACACCATAAAAGAAATATGAAGCATATTAGGGATACAATTGGGGATTTCACAGTAGAAACAAGAAAATCAAAGAACGAATACGTTGCTTGTTTCTAAGAGTAAAATGTTCTTACCTATTTGCTGGGCGAGGAGAAGAGATGAGGAGAACAACAACACAAAAGTCAAAACGGAAACCTTACGAATGAAGGAGAACTAAAACCTAAAGCACAAATCAGAGTTTCAGAATCAGAATGAAGGAAAGCAACAACACAAACGTGATAAACGAAAACTTATGAGAATGGGTGATGGTGGTAGCGCGGTGGGAGAGAAGAAGAGAGAAGACGAGGTTCGTGAGAGAGAGTGAGTTTAGGAAAGAGGAGAGAAAACAATGAGAGAAGAGAGAAGTGAAGTGATTTCGATATTAGGGAAAAATTGTGAGGGATTTTAGCGAGGGATTTAAAAATTGTGAGGGTTTTTAGCGAGGGATTTACAAATTAGTGAGGGAGCTGAGACCCACGTGCTCAGAACGGTCATGTCAAGACATTAGAGAGGGAATTTCCAATTAGCGACTGACAGCGTCGTCGCTAAATCCCTCAGTAAGTTATTTTTTGCGACATAACTTATATCCCTCGCTAATATCTGTCGATTAGACTGCTTTTTTTTGTAATGAATCACATCATTAATTGCACGATCTCATGTGATCTATAATTAAAAGAGATATTGTAATTAATGATATAATCTTAATCGTTAATTTTAATCTGACGATTATAATTAAGAGTTCTCATTTCTCAAAATAAATAAGAGTTCACCCAATACACTCCCCCTGCACATTAATTTTAATAGTTAAATAGTATATTTCCCATTAAATTTTGCTAATTTTATAACATACTGAGTACTATTTTTCTCTGACTTTTGTACTTATAATTTTATTTAATTGAATTTGTCTTTACTCTTCAATAAATAAAACATCAAACATATAACTCCTAATTATAATATACACACACATATATATAAGATAAAAATAAGGTTAAAAGTTTAATTTCTTTCCAAAAATTTCTTCTTTATTAAATTTTGATTTATACTTCCAATTAATGACACTACTTAAATAAAGGTAAAAATGTGACCCATAATTCAATGCATCTAAATATTGGTGCATGTTTCTTATTATAATTATAATTATTATAATTATAATTTGGACCAAGAAAAACACTGTATGTTTCTTATAATATGGATCGAGAGGTAGGGGTCACAAGTCGATTTGAATGGAATTTGCCCAAATACGTTTCCCAAACCGATTACATTTACCCTGGTTGGGTTGGTTTGGATTTTGCACTTTTGTTTTGCAAAACCCCAAACCAATCTGATATCGGATAAGTTGTGTTCATATCAGGATCATGAGTCATGCACCGAAATGTTAGTTTTTTTTTTTAATATAAAAGCTACATTTTTTGTAATGTTCCAACGCTTTTAAATAGCCAAAAAAAATAAATTAAAATTTAGGAAATACACAAAATTAAACTCAAACTCATTAATAGTCATATGATCCAAAGTATTAAAATATTAAAACTAAATCATAAATTAAAAAGGTAAAAAGTCTAAGTTTGTGTTTTATTTTTTAAAATTCGTAGCCCAAACCTACTACCAATTACTATGAATTGATTACGGTTTGGTAAGAATACGAAAAATATTTATACCAAGTAACCTATTTGAGTTTAAATGTAGGTTCGTCTGGATCTACTCGAGCCACTAAACACTCCATCGGGATGGAGTAATGAATAGGCTAAATTTTACTTTTGGTCATTTATCTTTGACTTAAGTTTTATTTTGGTCATTTATCTTTTTTTCACTCACTTTGGTCCTTTATATTTTTTCTCACTTTTGTCATTTATCTTTCATATTTGTTTCAGTTTGGTCCTTTTAAAAAAATACCAAAAAAAAATGAAGGACACTATGAATGTGCTCAAGAACACCAAGAACACTTCGATTTCTTGTTTCTTGAATAATTCATGCAATACGCAACCAAATTGAATGAAACTAGAGTCTAACTTGAATAAAATTTCGCAAGGAATTCAATGGAACCAGAATTAATCTCAAAAAATGCTTATGCACAAAATCACTTATGGAATCAAAATCTTGAATTTGAAGTTCAAAAAACCTTCAATCTCAACAATGGTGATTTTGCTATAAAGCACCAAATTGAACGATTCTTGAGCATAAAATGCTCGAAATTCAACAAGGAATCAGAGTATGACAATAATTTTATTTAGAAAAGTATATCGTGAAAAATCAATTCACATCTCCAAAACGTGTTTTGGCTCTTATTTACTTTTTTCTCAACTAATATGCATTAAACCAATTACGTTCAACTCGTATTGACTGCAAAAATTAAACTAAACCAATTTTGAGCATTAATTTATGATAGCTTAATTTGTGTAAGGAGTCAAAAGTATCAAATTTTCGAAATGTGTAAAGTTATAAAGTATGACGTCAAAAAAAGATAAAGTAATAAAGTATAGTATTTAATGTATGTCAACAATAGACAAAAAAATATTAAAGAAATATATATTTAATGTTTTTTTGACGCAATAGTTTTTATTGTTGTGTATTTATCATTATATATTTTCCAAAAAAAAACCATTAAATTCATTTTTATATACTTATTTTAACTTTTCCCGTCTCTCTCTCTCTCTCTCTCTCTCTCTCTCTCTCTCGTGTGTCTGGTTTCAGAAATGGTGTTATATAAAGCAACCAAAGTTTCCCGTCAATCTCATCTTTCATTCTTCAACTCAACACACTCTCCATATTAGTATTACTCACTCTTCTTTTCTTCTCTATTCTCTCTTCACTCTCAGCTAAGTCTTCTTCTGTGTCTTTCTGTAAGTCAAAGGAAAAAAAACTAACAGTTTTCATTGTTTGTTTTTCTTCTCTTTGAAAGCTTCTCATTACAGAGAGTGAGAACAATAACAATCCCATTTAAAAAAAATTGAAAAGAATAAAATTCAGAAAGAAAAAACAATGAAGTATATTCTTGTAACTGGAGGAGTTGTTAGTGGTCTTGGTAAAGGAGTTACTGCTAGTAGTATTGGCTTACTTCTCAAAGCTTGTGGACTTAGAATCACTTCTATCAAAATTGGTATCTTTCTTTCATTTCTTTTTTCATCAACTTTTCTATGATAACAAAACATGCATTCTTTTCTCAACACTTTTTCTGCACTTTTCCTGTTTGTTTTTATGTTTGTTAACCAAAAAATAAAACTCCTACCCATTTTTTGTTTTTGTTCAAAGATTGAATCTTTGAAGAGTACTATTGAAGGGTTACATTCATTTATTCATTCTCACTGGTTGGTTTGTTGTTTTGTCATGTTTCAGATCCTTACTTGAACACAGATGCTGGAACAATGTCTCCTATTGAACATGGAGAAGTTTATGTGTTAGATGATGGTGGTGAGGTACAACACTACTTGTTCTGATTCATTTTTTTAATTATTTCAAGGATATGCCCTAAAGGCTAAACATAAATAAACAAACAAAAGAATAAAATGACCTTATTTCAAGGAAAATGAGAGGAAAATATGGTGGCAACTTTATGCAATTTTGGTCAGTAAATTGATAAAAAGTTGGTGTTTTTTTTATTTATAAAAAAGTATGAATCTTGACTGTTTTTTTATTGAAAGGTGGACCTGGATCTTGGAAACTATGAGCGCTTTTTGGATATCAAGTTGACCCGTGATAATAACATAACTACTGGAAAGATTTTCCAGGCAAGGTTTTTTTGTTTTTTGTTTTTTAGACTGTTTTTTCCATGTGATGTTCATGGTCCTTCAACACCTGTGACAGATTCTGAAGATCATTGTAAATTTACAAATAAACTCCTTAATCTCTCTAACTTTACTTGTTTTTCATGACAGTCTGTCATTGATAAGGAGAGAAGAGGAGACTATTTGGGAAAAACTGTTCAGGTACTGCCTAATCAATTGCACTATGTGTGTTGTTTTTTCTTTTTGTTATGATAAACAAAGATCTTCATGTTTTTTGTTTTGATATTCTTATGCTATTTTTCACCTTCAGGTTGTCCCTCATATCACTGATGCTATTCAAGATTGGATTGAAAAGGTGGCCCACATACCTGTAGATGGAATGAAAGGTCCAGCTGATGTATGTGTCATTGAATTGGGTGGAACCATAGGTATACACAACACTGTTGAAAACATTCTTCATAATATTCATGGTTAGATTGTTTCCATGATTTAATGTAAATTTATAAGAGATTAATTAATTGGATCTGGTTGCAGGAGATATTGAGTCCATGCCATTTATTCAAGCATTAGGACAATTCTCATACAGAGTAGGTGAGAATACAAATACTTGATTTTATTGACAAGTTTGGTTATTGGTAAATATGTGATGCAAAAAATAATTTGCCCTATTCTTCTTAGTTGTTAGTTACATGATTGCTCATCTGCAGGTGCTGGCAACTTTTGTTTGGTTCATGTCAGCCTTGTTCCTGTTTTAAATGTTGTTGGTGAACAGGTAAAATGTTTTACAACTCTAAATGCATGTTTGGATCTGCGCTGTACTCTCATTTACTCGGTCTTGAGACATGTTAACGAGAAGCTATCTCTCGCTTCAAGTTCACCGCGTTCATCATATCTCTATTGCAGTTTCAGACAGATGCTTACTTTCATCTAACATGTAAAATAACCTTTATTATGTTCAGAAAACAAAACCAACCCAGCATAGTGTTCGTGGACTTAGAGGCCAAGGACTAACTCCACATATCTTGGCATGCCGCAGCACAAAGGTTACTCTCTCTCCCACCTCTTTACTAAGATGAACAAATGTGCACAGAACAACACACAAGGCACAGACACAAAATATGTAACTTTTTAAATTGGGATTCTAAAACTTGGTTGTTTCTCAGGCACTAGATGAGAATGCAAAGGCGAAACTCGCTCAATTTTGCCTAATTCCGGTATGATTTTTCTTAAGGATTAGCATATTAATTTTGGTGTGTATGATGTTTGTTTTTGCTTTGTAAGAGTTTTGCTTACTGAAGCTACATTTTTCCAGGGGGAAAACATAATTACTCTTTATGATGTTCCCAACATTTGGCACATTCCTTTGCTTTTAAGAGTAAGTTTTCCCCTAGAACCACTGAAGTTAAAATCATCTTATTTGTAGGTACCTTTTCTTACAAATTATATTCTTCTGGTCTAGGATCAAAATGCTCATAAAGCAATATTTAAAGTGCTGAATCTTAAAGGGTTAGTCTTACTACCTCACACTTTAGTCATTCTATTTAATGGACTCAACTTAACGGATACAGAGAATTTTCTGTCCTTTCTGACTTTTCTGGAAGGCTTAAGTGGTGTTTTTTTTTTGTTTGTATATACAGTGTTACTCAAGAGCCTGATTTAGAGGAATGGACTATTAGAGCTGATACTTGTGATTTGCTTCATGAACCGGTGGGTAGTCCAAAGAATATCTTAACTATACTATTCATGATTATTACAGATAGTTATATTTTTATTTCTTAAAAATGGCAGGTTAGAATAGCTTTAGTGGGGAAGTATACTTGCCTTTCAGATTCCTACCTCTCTGTTCTAAAGGTGGAGTTATCTTTAACTTTATAGAGTAAATTTTTTTTTTTTGCTTTTCTCTTGGCCTAACATGCATATTTGCATATGTCGGTCTCCCTCGTGACGTACATGTGCCTTTGTTTTTTTTTGTTAGCCTTCCGTTTTATGTAACGTGGAGAGTTTATCTTCACAATGTCTGAACATTATATTGCTTCAGCATAAGTGTGTAAGAAAAAGATTGATTGATACCTTTAATATTGACTTCAGGCCTTAATTCATGCTTCCGTTAGTTGCCAAAAGAAACTTTCTGTGGATTGGATTCCAGCTACCAACCTTGAAGATGCTACTGCTAAAGAGGTTACATCAATTTCAAATAATTATATTACAAGCAATTTTTATTAATTATTCTTGAAAATAACAACTCATATGTTCTTATTCACTGTTGCAGAATCCTGATGCTTATAAGGCAGCATGGAAGTTATTAAAGGTTTCACATACAGTCTTGAAATAAACCAGATGTTATATTATCAAAATTTCCTCCCTTTGGTCGTAAGAACTTTTTGACTGTATTTTCTAACTAATATTTTCCTTCAGGGTGCAGATGGTGTTCTCGTTCCTGGAGGCTTTGGGGATAGAGGAGTAGAAGGAAAAATTATTGCAGCTAAATATGCTCGCGAAAACAAAATCCCATTCCTTGGCATTTGTCTTGGAATGCAAGTTGCCGTGTTAGAGTTTGCACGATCTGTTCTTGGTGTAAAAGATGCTAACAGCACTGAGTTTGATCCAAATGCCAAAAGTCCATATGTCATATTTATGCCTGAGGTGTTTATATTGGTGTTATCTCATTCTAATAATACTGATTTGGAAACACGCGTCGCTTTTCTCTGTTTGTGATTTGTAATTGTATGTACTGTTTTGTATAGGGATCAAAAACACATATGGGAGGAACCATGCGTCTTGGATCTAGGAGGACTTATTTCCAGACCAAGGAATGCAAATCTGCAAAATTGTGAGTGTTATTACTCCATTGAACTTTTTTTGTAGATGCATTTTTGTGATTATGCAGAGAGAAATATGAGAATAACATATGTTTCAGCATGACTTCAATAAAAATGATTTGATATATTATTTTGTATGAAAGGAGATAAAAATATCATTTCAATGAATGAGATTTATTAGGTTTCTAACTTATAGACCCTACCTCTTAGATATGGCTGCAAAAGCTTCATTGATGAGAGACATCGGCATAGATATGAGGTATTGCATTGTCATGCATAAAATAAAATTATCTTCTAAATTTGCAAAGAACAGAAAATGATCAAGTCATATGCATGCAGGTGAACCCCGATTTCGTAACTCGTCTTGAAAATGCTGGTCTTTCTTTTACTGGGAAGGATGAAACCGGTCAACGCATGGAGGTATATACACTCTCATTTGCTTTTTGATTTAGTAAAAACATATGTTTCATTGCTGATTTTTTGGTTCCATGTTACAGATTGTTGAGATACCTAATCATCCATATTTTGTTGGTGTTCAATTCCATCCTGAATTTAAATCAAGACCAGCAAGACCTTCTCCTTTGTTCTTAGGTACTTTTATAATACATGCTTACATTTTATCTTCAGTTTTTCTATGTTTTAATTTGCCATTTTCTTTCTGTTCAATCGGAATTTGGAAGTGTTGGTGCTAAAGAGTTGCATCCTAATCAATAGGCAACTTATGGAATCTTAGTGAAATATTTTTGTCAAAGGAGGACAAACAATTTGAGATTCAGAAATGTGAACTTATGGATTGCTCACTAACCATCATGTGAAACACAGGGTTTATAGCAGCTGCATGTGGACAACTAGATGCTGTGTTACAGCAATCTTCAAATGTTGGCAATAACAGTCTTTCAAATGGAGTAGTCAGTGACATGTCAGCAGTCAAAACATACCAAAATGGAACTGCAACAAGAGCAGCTTATAGGCCAGAATATGTATATGGCAATGGCAATGGAAATGGCAATGGGTTGCATCACTAAGTGTTACTTACTGGTCATGTTTCATCATAGAAAGTTTCAGAGAAGTTGTTTTAAGTTGTTAAGAGGAGTTGTATGTACAGTGAAAATGAACTTTGGTAGGTATAGAGATTTCAGAGGATACAGTCAGAGAGGAGAGGAGATGAGATGAGCCTTGATCCCGGTCTTTTTAATGGGAGGGCTATCTCTTTTTAAGTTTATAATGGTTTCTGTGTGGGGAACTCTTAAGCTTTATATGTTTTATGTTATAACTTTTAATGCAATAGTTTACCTTTACCCCTTTGTTTTTGCAATGATCTGATTCTGTCTATAGAGAAAGCCTCATGGGCTCCTACTATTTTCTTTTCTATGTTTATTGCAATGTGAATTTTTCTTTTCCATATTGTTTTAGTAGGTATTAGTAATATCGGTAACAGAAATGAAATTTTTACTACAAGTCTGTAAAGATAAACCAAACTTCGCAAAAGCATCAGCCACATGATTGGTTTCTCTATAAATATCGTCAACAAAAGCTTTTAACTCAACAAACACCAGGGAATAGAGACCAATATTGGATGAGAAACCCAAAAGGAAATTACCAAACTAATTATCTGTTTTATTAGTCTCTTGTAAATTTTTATATTTATTTTAAAAATATTATCTTATAGAAGCAACACCTATTTTTTTATGGAGATAAAACAATTAGTTTAATTGTTGTGCACTGTCAGTGTTTAGCTTTCTTATACCAACAACCAATCACAAATCATAGTGTGGATGACATTTCAAATAATTAGAAGAGTTGACATTTTAATGACATGGCAAATTGTGTTACGTTGATACCGTAAAAAAGTTATACACCGTCGGTGTGTATAGATTAAATCCTAAAACAAAATTACTATCTATATTTCTACATTGAATAATTTTATCTTATGGGTAGTTTTTACCAATCTTTTATTGAAGGAGAGATTTGTCACCCATTGCAGTTCTTCACAGCTCGATGGATTAGTATTTGTAGTTATGCACAGAAAATATCCAATTTACATCAACAAGTTTCTCCCAATCCTCTCAAAATGTATAAGTCCCTTGCTATTTTTTGGTGAACATACAAGTCCCTTCCTGCCACTTGATTAAACGACGGTTGACTATATGGGCTGGATAGAGGTTTTTTTTAGTCAATTGGACTTTGCTTCATGGTAACAAGGAGGATTTGACTTTTCCCAACTTCCTCCCTACTAAACACACACCCTCTAAATCCAAAAAATACCCCTAACTTAAAATACCCCTTCACGAAGACATTTAACTGGTTCGGTTGACGGCTCCCGAACGGGGTCGGCAATGCACAACCGAACCATCTAAATTTTCAAAAAAAAAAATGCACATAAGTTACGATTGAGGGAAGCCGAATCGGTTCGGTTGAGGCTAGTCGTACCAAGTACTTTTCAAAAAAGGGGGTGTGTCAAAATATATAAAGTACGTTTGAGGGGATCCGAACAAGTTCTGTTGCCTCTAGCCGAACCCATTAAAATTTCAAAAAAAAAATACGGACACGCTTGGAACATTTGGGTTCATTAAGAATATTCTGATACTTTCGCTGTGTTTAGAGGTGTGTGCTGAGCAAGAGGGGGGGTTGTGAAAAGCATTGGCCATGTATCTTTCCATTCCAAAGCCCATATTATTAGTAGTAATCAAACATAGCAAGGATGTTTGCCATTAAATACAAAATTTTAGAAGCATTTGCCGCTGGTTTCCCGGATGATTTGCTGGTTTGAAGCATGACTTTGAACCCTTAGATTCCCGGTTCGAAACTGGCTATGAGAAAGAAGAAGAAGAAACAATATGAGAAAATGAGGTATTCCAAAATACCTCTCTTTTTATATAGTCTTCTAGTTTTTTCTGCGCTAATTTTATTTATTTATTTCTCCCATTCTTTTTTTTTTCTTAACTTTAATATCCATTGCTTCTTTTTTATTTATTTATTTACAACCTTTTTTTTAAATAAAAAGATTTTTAAACTTATGAATTAAATTAGGCCGTGGGCTTTTAGCCCACTTCTTTTACTATTTTCCCTACTTTTAAAAAATCAATTTATATTTATACCTATCCTCTTTATTTATTTAAAAATTACATTTTTCTTAACCCAAAATATCTATTCAATCTTTTTAAATAAATGTTAGAAGAATCACACTTAATTAACTTTTAATTTGATCATTACGCGAATCTCAAAGTCGATAACTAAACCAGATCTACCGGTGATTTAGTCATCACAAACATTTTTCTTAATAAACTTTAAAATATCAGTATTGACAGCGTCAAACGCACATTTGGTTTAGTCATCGCAACTATTTTTCTGAGCAACATTTAAATTTAAAATATAAGGAATGGTCGTGTCAGCTTTACTTTTGATTTACACACTACGCGAATGTTTTAATGTTTGTTTATTCAATTTTTTCTTTAGTTATTAGCACATTACTATGAACACATTTTATTTTTACTTATGGGTACCACTTGAGCCTTAGGTTGTAACCCACTTCTTTTATTATTTTCACCACTTTAGAAAATCAATTTTTATTTACACTTCTGTATGCGTTTAAACCATATTTTTCTTAACATAATAACACCTTAGGGTTACATTTTGCACAAACTGGTATTAGAAGCATACTAAAATGAGTATTTATAATTGTATTTTAGTCTCACTTTTTAGTACTTCATTGTAAATAATATTTAATAAGTAAGTAAAAGATAACAATCATTCGTTTCTTCTGTTTTGTTAGTTGAAATTCCATGGTTTCAACTTAAATCTAGTCTTACAATTAGAAAATTTATGACTTCTCATTCATGATTATTTTAAGAATCTGTGGAAGGCATGGAGATGTGGACTAGTTTAATAATTATCCACAAGCTCAACTATTTTTCACTAAATAGCCACGGGATAAGTATTGTTTAAATATTGTATTTGGTCAAAAAAAGAAAATATCATATCCCATAAAAAATTAGTTTTATATGACATGATAATAAAATACGTTTCGAATATCCGGTTAAACTATTTATACTCACATTTTCCCTACTGTGTGAAGTGTGAACCATGAAATTTGAAAATCAAAGATTGAAAAGGTCTGCAAATATTCTCCTTTTCCTCATATGTTTGAACTATAAAAATCACTTGATTATAGTACCACCTATATAATACTATGAACTTTCATTTTGTAAATCAATTCTGTATTCTATATTCTATATAAAGGGATTTGCATACTTCATAGATAAAAAAAAATTATTTTTTGTTGCTTAAAAAATTAGATTAGGGGAGACACACCCTTATGCAAGGCTAGTGAAAACCATCAACCTTATGCAAATATCAGTTTGCATATTAGATACAGACTAACTGATTATGAAACTAAAAGTTTTAAGGAAAGCTGTTTGCACACACGTTTGTGGGGGAAAAAACTAGACAGATATTTATTAATAATGCTGTACCATATGCTTTTAACATATCTATACTTATTTCCCTTCTGCTACTATCATTATCAATTTTAATACATCCTACAAAAATACAGTATTGATGTATAGGTAGCTTATTATCCCAAACAGTAAAACAGCCCTGCCTTTATTAAATGTACATGATACTTTTATATCTCAGTGATAGTGATTGATGTTGCATGAGTCACGAACCCATCGCCTCGCTGAGTAATGATTTGTTCAAAAAATATCCAAATCATTGGAGCTAAGTAGCACACCATCATCTTCCCATTTCAACTCCTTCGCCTTTGGATCTTTTCCTATCAATTGAAGAGGAGCATCTAAAGGGGGTGGACTCTGCATTAAACAGATATATTTATAAAAGTTTGAATATGTGAACAATAATGCCTGAATGCATATTTAGGAACCTCAGACATATTTTCCATTTTTTAGGGACCGATATATTGTTGAAGTAATGATTTGACTAATTGCTAGTATAAGATGATTCTTTCTTATTACTAAAGATAAAAGAAATGGCAAGGATACTACCATGTTGCGGATTAAAGGCCAATTGATTCCGCGGAAAAAAGGGTGTTGTTTGATTTCATTGGCTCCTGTAGTTGAACCGAGACGACTGTCTGGGTCTCTTTGCAATAGTGCATTAATCAACTGCCTGGCTGCAAGACTAGCCTGCAAATATGCCAAACTGTAACTGTCAATGTATGACTAGGACAATAGCTGCGTAAACTGTAACAACTTATATATATATAGTTTATATTTCTTGTAATTATTACTGTAGTTGATATATGACCAAAACAATGCTTTCCACATATTTTTTTAGGTGGTATATGTACATATCTTCTAATGCAAGAACTTTTCACACCCAAAATATTTTTTTTGGTGAACACAGGTTATCCCCCGAGTCGGAAATCAAGACTACTCCATTGAGACATTGAGATCCATTCTAGGGATTGACTTCTCCCAATATATGCTCTTCGAGACACATGGCCTTGGAAACACCGTGTTTAGGGAACACAGTTATTTACTAACCGTACCACATGATGTTAGTACCCAAAAAAGTGAAAGCAATGTCTACGTGTTTGCATGCTCATTATGCCTTTATCCATGCATTTCACAACCCATTATTTGTAGTTGGTGGAATTGCATGTATTTGATGCCAAAATTTGTTAAATATGTACCACTTGGGAAAAGTAAAATGAATGGAAAAAAGTGTCGTAATATTTTCAGTTGCTATATAATCAAACGCTATTTTCGTTTACCGGGATGCTGCTTGGAAAGGTAAGATCCTTGTGTAAGATGTTGGAAAATGTCTTCTGTCTATTTTTTCCTCTAAATGGTGTACGACCATATAACATCTCATACAACAAGATACCTGTATTCAGGAAATGAAAAACAAAATTGTCAATGTTAATGTAAGGCTATATATTTTATTTCCAATATCTCGTGACAACAAAATAAACAGTAACTTAATACAAGAAGAAGCGGGTGGTATAAGAATTGTTTTACAATAAATGATAACGAAAGTACTTAAAGAACAACAAAAACAGAAGTGGATTGCTGTGTACGTATTGCTGATGATCCTTTGTTCCAAGAAATAACAAAACACAGAAATGAATTGCCATAGTTCTTTTTTTACAGAGAAGAAAAAAAAAGGCATCCTTTGTAGTTCATATGTAAACACAAGGTGGAAATGCTCACCAAGGGTCCACCAATCTATCGCACTTGTATGCCCAGCTCCGGTTATGATTTCCTGATATCAAGCATCTTAAAAATCTTGAATGATGATAATAATAATAATGATAACACTTGAATAATAAAATAATTTATGGTCATCATGACTTGACTTCCAGTAGATTACAATATATTTTTGAAAAATACAATATGAATCAAACCTCATTTATTCCAAACTTACAAAGATCTACTCTATTTTCTCTGTTACATCTTTAACACACTCCTCAACAATGAACCCTTTGTGCATGAAGCACGGACTATGATGCATAAGCCCACCAATCTTCTACATGATGTAGTTGAGCATTGTAAATACAATGAACCTAGACATTGAATAGCCTAATTACTAAAAATAATAATACATGCTTTCCACAGTTGTCAAGTTAGCTAGACTTGTGACAAGCTCGGTGCAAATTATTTATATGCTTTAGCTTACAGGGGTGTGTTGAAATAGTTTGCATTATCTATCAAATTTACTTCATTTATTAGTATATAGCTTAACTGTTGTACAACAAAGTACATATTAGGTTATGGCCAATTCAGTGTAAAATGAGAAACAAACATAAGGGCCAAACACACTTACATATTCCATTTATACCTCTCTTGTTTAACATTTTAACAAGACAGACCTATTTTTAATGTAAAACAGGAAGAAACCAACACAATTTTTGAATTACTTAGATGGTATGAAGCAGAAGAAGAATTCACCATACAGGGGCAATATATTCTTCAGTTCCAACAAATGAGTTAGATTGTGTAACTGGCTCTGCAAAAAATGTTGGTGGTTGACTTCGAGATTTTCTTCTGTTACTAGGCAATGAGTGCTTCACAACCTGTGGGAATAACTTCCAATTTAAGCATTTTACAATAATCAAGCAGAAAGACAACACTAGATATCAGCTCCTTTTCTAATTCTAGGTTACAAGCTAAATAGCAACAACATAAAGACTAAAAGGATATAGAACAAAAGAAGAGCATCCAAAACGACTTAGCTCAAGTGTTAATGAAAAAAGAAGTTGGGTTTGATTCATTGTCACTCTAAAAGAAGAAACAAATAATCAAAAGAAACTTCTTTTCATAGAAAATATCAACAACAAAAATTATGGTCAAAAGTTTAGGGTGGGGGAGGCATGCTGGGATTCCATTGAATTTCACATGGGTTAAGAATTTCCGATAATTTAAACATATAAACCATGCTTATCAGGAACAAGGATTTGTACCTGTGGTTTACAAGATGTCATAGATGATAGATCGAAATCAGTTATTACAACATGCCCATCCTTCTGAAGTAAGATATTTTCAGGCTTCAAGTCACGATAAATTATACCTAGACGGATTCAATAATAGAATACAATATTTAGATTACTTGAGAATCAGTATCAATCCCTTTAAGAATGAAGTATTAATGTGAAATAAAATCTTCTCCTAGTCCTCGCATACCCAATGTATTGCAATTTGCAATAGAACAGTAAACACCAAAATACCATGGAAGTTAATATAAACTAAAGTCATGCAAATATACAGATTGAGAATGTATCAAATATCGGGCTGGCCAAGGTGACACAAACAAATATAATGGGAAGCTTACCTAAACAATGGAGATATTCCAAGCCAATAACGACCTCTGCTGCATAGAATCTGGATATATATAAAAGTTAACAAATATTATAGGGTATGTAATATATATATATATACACACACACACACACACACTAAATTATTTAATTAAAACTCCATATTCAATTCCAATTTTACTGTCTGGATGCTAGAATCTTAATTTAAAAATAAAATTAATTATATAGTTCACACTAAATTTATTCAACAATAACTTGTCTGCATTTTCAATTCCTTATAACAATGATGAACCTAAAAGGTATCACAGATGATTGGTAAAACAGGTATTGTTTCTTCGTTTAGTGGTTCTTCTCCTGTAGTAGGAAGTAGAACTGGACACTGCCTATCCTTCACCTTCCCTGCCCCTATACTTTGTTTTATGCATGCATACCTCTCTTTCCTTTTGATTTTTATCTACCAATAAAATTACAAATACTATGAATTGTAATTTTAACTTAATCTTAGAAATTGTGTGTTTCAAGATCTTGGGATGAAGAAGGTGACTGGTAGGGGTCAAGAATTGTGAGTCAAGCAATTCATGGCATGGGAAACCAAAATACCTTGCTGATTCTTCCTTGAAAATCTTCATGGGCTGCCTATCGAGCAATGCAAACAACTCTCCGCCAGAGAAGAAGTCGGTAATCAAACATACATGTGTATCAGTCTGTAAAAACAAAGGAAATATCACACAGTTGGCCAACAACCAACATCCAATATTAAGACTGAGATGTCTTGTGATCTCAGAGATTCAATCCTACATTAGGAAACCTTTCTCCCACCCCTACCCTATATTAAGAAAATATGATGGGAACGTCAGGAAGAAATTACAGTTTTAAAAATAAGATTATGGAATATAGAGGTTTTCATCTATAACACTATTTAGTTTAAACAGCACACTTGAGTCCTGTCACTGCTTACCTGAAATGAGGTGTATAGTGTTGGAAGAAAAGGATGATCTAGTAAAGATATAATCTCTCTTTCAATGCACGCTCGATGAACCTGTAATCGCAGAGAGAGAAATATAATCCACCAAAATATAATGAGATAAGATAACTATTTCTCTCATTTACAAACACAAAGGATAGTTGAACTAGTATCATAGTAAAGTGTATTTCTTTCCGGATTATCATTCCAAGATAGTTGACAACTAATATTACATTAGAGCCATGTGTTTTGAGAACCACTAGTTCATCTCTCAGCACAGTTGTTTTCACAGTCTTCCATCCAGTTTCATTATTTGTATGTTGCTATGCCTATGTTCCCTTTTTCAATAGGAAGATATATTGACTCTGCAATAGCGGTTTCTCCTTCCAAATCCGTTTTATGCATATTTTCTTACAGCAAATTAGTGAACACTTTTTTAGGTAGGGTACGATTTTACTCCATTAGTATTTTAATTTTGAATGTCTCAAATAAATCATATTGTAACACATCCATTGTCTCCCTATTTCATGGAAGAGGAACACCATAAAATACATAAATAATAGATTATTAGATGATATAATGTGTTACAAATACAAGGTAGTAAGATCTATTTATACTAAGTATAGTAATACAAAGCAAATACTGAGATTCAATAGTAATGGCATCACTTACTCCAACTTTACTAACAGGGATCACTAGTTGCTCATGAATACTTGAATTATACTTGGCACAAATGGAAGCAATAAAGGAAAGGCATGTTGTATTTCCAAAGAATATGTCAATCACATGATTCTCAACAGCTGATGGGTAGTACGCAAAAATCCTTTTAAGAAGAAATCTAGTAACTCTCCTACATATACAGACCTTATTACGATTTAGCATTACAGACTTTTCCATTGCCTTCATTGCATATAGTTCGCTGGTACCTCGGAGTTCCACCAAATGAACACTGTGTAGCACAAAACAGAAAGACATCATGATAAAAATGCAGAGCATCTTTGTTTCTAGAAAACTGAAAATTTTAAAGCAAAAGACCCAAAAAAAAAAACTCTTATAAATTCCAAGTTAAACAGTTTCCGTCGTATATGTTAAACAGTTGCACATTCAAGATAAAACACATTCAATGCAAAGGAACATATTATCACTATTAAAAGTAATGCGGAAAATTTTATTCGAGAAGAAATCTAGAGTTCGTGTGTCACCTTTACAATCTTGTTGCCAAATTAAATAAAACACATTACCTGCCAGTATCTCCAGAACCCAATGGCCTAATGGGCAAAAAATGATGCAAGCCAATTTTCTCGCCTCGTGCAGTTATCTAAAAGAGTGAAACAAATAAAGTTGATGGGAAAAACATGCACTTTTTTAAAACATAGATCAATTTATAAACACATCATGCATATTCAGATTAAAAAATGAATACTAGTTTGTGAATACAACGCCTAATAATTTTCATAGTCAACAGCCCTAGCCACTCGCTATTGAATCAAAGTATCAACCCAGCTAAAAGTAAACCATAGGTAAACCAAATACCAGAATTAGTACTAAGTACTAAAGGCTGACATCTCAGAACCTCACTGCTTATTTTCACAGTTGTCCTTACCCAGGAAAGTTAAGCAAGCGATACACTTAAGAAAAGGGGCCTAGAAGTTGAGTAACATCGCCAAAGGGGCGTTATTGCATAATCTGAGGTCGAGACTTGTTCTGCTCATGTCTTTTATCCACTAATCTTGTGAGGAAATTTAGAGCCTGTAAACTTACTTCCCTTGTTTCTTGTTTTCATTTCCATGAAAATTAAGAAATATTTACTCAAAACAAATCAAGTATTTCTAGAAATTTTAAAAATGCCAAAATCATTGTTTTCATTGTTTCCAAAAATAAATTCTCCCTAACTAGCAATTCATCATCTCTCTATTATAATTGTACACTACAATAGTCTTCCATCTTCTGATTTGCAATATAAAAAGAATACATATTTTAAGAAATGAAAATGAAATAAGTTTTTAGAAAGTAAGTGAAACAAATAAATTATTGGTACCTTTTGAATTGCTACCCAAGAAGGATTGTCCCTTTTGTGAGGTCGTGGAAAGACCGGTTGAGAATGGATTGCCCACAAATCTTCTGGTCTCTATAATATAAAAAACCCATAAGATATCATCCAACATAACAAATTGAGGACAAAAATATTTGTTATTATAATGAGACAACTAAAGCAAATACAAAATAAAACATTAGAAGGAAGATATGGATAGAGAGAAAATGAATCATCGATTTCTTTTTGATAAAAAATTAAGCACCTTTAGTTTAAAACCCAAATGCTAACCCAAAAGGAATACCTTACCAAGTTGGCATCAGGAAGTTCTCGAACAGCGTCATCAACATTTTCTGCAGTGGCTTTAACCTGGTATATAAGAGACAAATGATGAAGATATTCAAGTAAACAATGTACAGGAATCGAGTAGCGAGCAGATTGGTAAAAATAGAAAGTGAACACCATGGCATAACTCATGTTCGCCAGTGATTCTAGTTTATATAATATAGCTCCGCTTTATAGTTTAGGCACACAGATTTTATGACATGTCTCTTTTTTTCTCTCTTACCTTAAAATAACAAAGCATCACAATAATTTCTACAAAAGAAAGTACCACGATATGTTGGACCAACAAGTACAAAGCTAGATCAAAGAAAAGTTAAATAAAGATAAGAATAAGTAAGAAATTACCAACACTCACCAACTTAGCACTTTGTAGCTCAGCTCTCTCAGACAAGCGGTTTTTTAAAGGTTCTACATGATCACTTCCATCCAATTGAACGCCAATGAAGTATTGAAGTTCACCCTAAACATCAGTAATTGGAAAAAAAAAAAACATTAGAATTAAAATAAAAGGGAGGAAGGCAACGGATTAATAAATACATGTTGACTTTTTATGATGCAAATTAATTGCTTTCTAGTAGAATAGTATTATAATCACCTTTTGGTCACGCATAGGTTGCAAGTGAAACAAATTCCAGAATTTCTTTCCTACAAAATATAAATCAGAAGGGTCCATCATGTAAATAACAAAAGGATGCTATATGTGTAAACCAAAAACATTATATCTTTAGATAAAGGAAAAATTACAATGGAGAAAAGAGAAGAATAACTCATCCCCTAACGAAGAAAGAGAGTCAGAAGTGTAGATACTAGATACTCTATGTTTGACCAATTATTTACCACTCTTAGTGTAGTTGATCAACTGAACCGTGATTTCCCTCTGTTCTCTGATAGCATCCCTAATCTTCTGAACCGTTGCTTGGTCTGTTTCTGGTCCTTGAAGAAACCTGTACATTGGATGAAGTCCACTACAAAGTCACTCTCCTTACATATAAAAGCTTGCACGAAATAGTTCTGAATCTAAATGTATCAGAGACAGGACCCTCAGGGGCAAGATATCCTAACCATAAAACTAAACAGTGGTAAACATATAACTGAAAATGGTTAACTTCAAAGACTATCTATCATATAATAGAAAGCAACAGAAAGAGTAATCAGAGAAAATCACTATGTGCCTTAAAGATACAAGCATCTCACTCTGGCCCTAAAATTATTCTAGTCTCATTTTAGTTTGTCGACATTACAAATTGTTATCGTTTTGATCCTCCAAAGAATTTCATCGTTAATACAAAATAAGAAAAAATTTAGCACCACACTCTGTTGACAATTGTTATGATTGCTCTATTTATGAAAAAGTTAACACAATTATTAAAAGTGGTCAATTTACTATGAATGTCTTGACCTCTGTACCAATCAAGAAATGTGTGTTAGCCTCTAAATTAGGGATCTGCTAGACTCATTTCATTCTATTCAATAAAGAATGAATAGTTTCATGAGATTATGCATAATTGAAAGACTATATTGATGACATAAGTTTTTTTAGGACTAAAATGAACAAACTTGTATCTCTACAGAAAGATATGGTTTTGCTTAAAGAATAACCATCCACCACAATAGAATTTATGAATGAATGATAGAAGAAACTACTTTCAAGTGATGGAGGACTACAATAATACATAATAAAAACTTAGAGTGATGGAAGAACAGGGCGTGATGTTGAAAAGACAATCTATCTATTAAAACTGTACAGAAACCCATGATAGGAATTTTTCTAAAAGAGCTGTGGCCACATAAATAAATTAACTTTTGTATATGAAGATGCAGTAAAACTCATACCGGCAGTTTCGACCCAAAATTTCTTCTCGTGTATATTCTGTAAGCTCAAGAAAGCTATCAGATGCAAATATCTGCACAAGAGTCAAAACTAGTCACTCAAAAGGTATTATCAGCAGACTCGACAGATTTGATATTCTATACACATGCATGATCATAAAAATTCCAATACCATGTTATTAACCAACTATTCTAAAGTTTATGCTGTAAGATTAAGGTGAATAGTTTTATATTGCTTAAAGCTATCCCTAAGCATAGCCTAAAAACAGGTTTTATATCTTTTAGCACATTCCTTACTGCAAAAACTTTCAGGCTTAAAGCATGGATAATGCACAGGTCACTTTTACCGTACAGTTAAACTTATTCATGGAATGAACGCTTAACCACTGGGGGTCATACACAATCATATCAAGCACCAACTCTCAGAAAATTCAAGCTTATTTGTTTAAATTTTCAAGAATGCTTTTATATGTTTAGTATATCATATAATAAATATTAATATAGAATAGGTATTTGTGTTATTTAAGAAAACAAAAACACATTCTTACAATTGGGCAATCTGGAAGTCGAGGATCAGAAATCACAAAATTCTTTTCTATCCGCTCCAATGTGGTTGCTAGATCAATTCCCTGTCTTATATCCTTCTCTCTTAAAGAACCCTCCCAACTGTCGGGCTTGGGCCACTCGATTTCCTTTGTCATCAAAACCTCAGGTTCAACAATAGGCTTCTCCTCTACAGAACTCATAGACTTCCCTTTATAACTGCAAAAATATGGAAAACATATCATTGCTCATATTCTATATCCAACCCAAAAAAACAAATACAACCATTAGCTAAAGTACATTCATCAATAACTCAAAAGGAAATATAGTTAATCAATCAAATGTAACTCTTTAAGTAAAGCTTTCAAAATAAGCATTATTGAAAACTATCAAAATAGTCATTATGCAAAAGAGCTGGATTAAGGATAACATATAAAGAAAATAAATGAAAAGATAAATACCTTTTGAAAGAAACACGTGCAGATTTTCTTGACGACTTGTTCCTTTCCTCATAAGAACTAACGCGTGACACATTGTTATCGCCTTGGAAGTTCAACGAAGCTTTTCTACCAGGTGTGCCAGTGTTCTCAGATTCAGCAGACTTTGGCAAAACAAAATCATAAAGGAGCTTCTCTTGCTCCTCATGCTTCGTCGCCGTGGTGGTGGTAGTAGTGGTGGTGTCACCATTCTTATCCCGAATTATCGATTTCGGGTCCTTAACAGTTTGGACAACCTCAGTAATGGAACCCATAGCCTTCTCCTTTTGACGAGCTGGGGAAATGAGAAATTACATGATTAAAGTTTCACTCAGAATCACACACACGCTGCCAAAAATGGCTCAATTGTATTACCATCATAACGAATTAATGACTTTGGCAATCCATTTGGTCGTAGTGCCTTCTCATTCACACCTTCTGTGTACTTGCTCACCTCAACCTGCATTCTGTAGTAAAACTTAATAGCTGTGTTAATTAACCACATTTAAATTTCACATATTAATAAAATTATAAACTCAGACTTTGTTATAAATTGCTTCAGGTTCAAGGTACATCCTGCTCCACTAAAAGCACATTTCTAGATTTATTGCCTTTGAGTTCTAATACAACATAGGTTTATATTGGATCTTTTGTTAATTTTTTGAGTAATGTTTTATCCTCACAAGTCCACACAAATTCCAATGTGGATTCATCTTGATCAGTAAAAAAAAAAAATGGTTAGCATGGGAATTTGTGAATGAATTTTGTGTAGGTATCATTATTTCATGAGCAAATCATCAATCTAACCCCAGAAATAAACAAAACTCTAAAACAATCTGTTGAAATGATAATGAAGAAGATCGCACTAGTCACTAGTAGACAATTTGAGAGATTAAATTGAGTGACCTAAAAAGATGAATATGTTTGAATACTTTCCATACTACTTTGAAACATTAATAATTTTAGAGACTAAATTAACGGCGGAGTTGAATTTCATGGACTAAATTAGTTATTAGCTCTTACTTTATCATAAAATAAAATGCACCAGTATTTGGGAGCATACAGCATCCAACTCTACTGAAAGATTTTCTTTGAGCATATTACACCTCTTTCCGGTAAGCCTTCTCTTCCCTGTTTCGCCGTGTCGAAGTTTATGTCATCGATTACAGAAAGCATCCCTCCAAGCCACCTCTTGACGGGGCTTGTGACTGCAAATGCAATGCAACACACCTTATAGTTGCTGGCCATTTTGTAGTGCAGGAGAAGAGGTTAGAGAGAGAGAGAGAGAGAGAGAGAGAGAGAGAGAGAAAATATTTATGGCGCAATGCTAGAGCTATCAGAAATTGTCTATTAATCTTGATTGGTGGGAGAGGGGCGGGAAGGGATGGCCGGTGGTGGTGGTGGTGGTCGGCGGAGGGGAGGTTGAGCCTTGGGTTATTTATTTGGCAATAAATGGAAAAATAGGCCAAACCACGGTAATTAGGACCTTTTACTTATATTTTCTTTTGTTTCTCTTTTATATTTGATTAAAGTTTTAGTTTGGTTCTTTATCTTTTTTTCTTCCGTTTTGGTTTTATGTTTAATATGTTTCAATTTGGTCCTTCAATTGGTATGATATGTTTCTTTTGTGTTTTTGTATATCAAATATAAAGGACCAAAGATGTGAAAAAAAAGAAGATAAAAAACCAATTTGAAGCTTTCTGACAAAAAAACTAATCTGAAACTTTAAACAAAAGATAAAGGACCAACAACAATTTAGCCTATTTTTCTCCTTAGGCGCTCGGTTTGGGAGAGAGAGACCAGATTTGGGGGAAGCAATAAAAGGGGAAGAGAAAAAAATCTATCACTATATATTTGAGACAGAGTTTATGCAAAAAGAAAAAAGTGGAAAATGATATTTATGATAAATATTTTTTTAATTTAGGGTTTTTTCTTTTCTTTTTTGTTTCCTCTACTATTTTTTTCAAAGTCCTTCTCTTCTAAACTCAAAAGCTAACAAGATACTCTTTATTGGATGTTTTTTCTGTCTGGTGTGACCCCATATTTCCATAATGGTGGGAGTGGGACTCAGGACTCACTAATAATAGAGTTTAGTAAGATAGTGTGTTATTGACAACATATTCACTAGCATTCTATTTTCAACGTAAATAATATTCAGCTCAACTTTAGATATATGAATTTCATCAAATCAAATGTCTCTAATTTTTTCTTCCTAATTCTAGGCTTGAAAAGGGTGGCTTAAGATATCAAATTGCCTAAGCATGACAAGTAATCTTTATAAAGATTTGGAATTCCTCCTCTCATGGACTATCTTTTGGGATATTAATTTTGTAAACCATTATATACCATGTCAAAGATAAACTCTTCTACATCATTTTTTGACAGTAACTCTTCAACAACTTAAGATACTAAATAAAGTGTAAAGAATAATCTTATATTTCTAACAACCAATTTGCTTCAAACCTCTGTGGTTTGTTCAACTTAAAGGCAGAAAATACAAGTCCTTATACATAATTTAGTGACCAAAACCAAGGTAGGAAAAGCAGGACTAACCCAATGAATTTGATAGTATTTCCTTTGTCATCTTTGATGGGAGTGACAGTGAGAAGATTCCAAAATGGAGTTCCATTTTTCTTGTAGTTTAAAAGCCTTCCACAATAGCTTCTTCCATTTTTAGTTGCATCTCGAATTTTCGCTACTTCATTCTGGTCTGTTTCAGGTCCCTGAAGAAATCGGCTGCAACCACAAATTGACACTTTAACTAATTTTTAAGACAATCATTTGGGTTAAAAATTAGTTGGATGTGTCTATCTCTCTCCGTGCACTTCTACTAATTTTTAAGACAATCATTTAAGGGTTGTGATGGTAAGTTAAGTGTATCTAATGACTTAGGTTCATGTGACTACACTGATTGCACGCAATCCTGATCCTAAAGACTCGCTCTCCCACATTACATCCCCACCCCTCAACTTAAAAACCGCATAAAAAGTTTGGCGGTAGACTGAAACAACATATATCTTGCCATTTTTGCAGCTCGCAATTGCAATTACGGTCACAATATCAATGTTTTAAGTCTGACCTCAATTGCAGCTGCATTAGCCACATTTAACTGTAATTTTCGCAATAATAAGGATCGTGACATAACTGTGACCGCAATTTAAAACCTCGTGTCTATCTACAAAGGCAGAGAAAATGCTCACCAATTTCTTCCAATAACTTCCTTAGAAGAGTAACCAGTCATACTAAAAAACCCACTGCTAGCATATAAAATAGGGCAATCAGGTTTTGTTGCATCAGACACAACAAATGTTTGTTGCAGTGTAGCCAATGCATCTTTCAGTTCTTGTGACACTCTTGGAAACACACGAGATTCTGACCCATAATTTGATTCCCCAGAAGTTCTTGTTGAATCACCAAACCTATCTGACAAGTTTCTTGTCCCATCACCATCTAAAGATGAACAACTTTTTTTCTCTGCTGCTTTGAAATTACCTGAGTTCATAGCAAGTCCCCATTCAGCTGTTCTCTCAGCTATATTTGCTTCTGTCAAAAATTGATCATCAGAATATGACTCTTCATTCAAATGATTCTCCACAGAATGATTATTTTTTGCTGTAGTGTTTTCATCTGACTTGTTAGCAAATGCCATCCATTTGCTCACAGATTCTTTACTGCTTCCAGAATCATTCTGACTCATCACTGGTAATTTGAATATACTTGGATCATAACTAGCTGATGATTCCCCTTTCTCCATCTATGCTAAAGGGTATCTTATAACCTATGACCTGTCCAAAATTATATATATGAAAAAAGAAAAATTAGTATATTTTCAGTGATGAAATAATCATTGAGGACTAGAAGATATAGTACAAGACAACCATCATGACAAGTCACAAAAAAACGAGTTATTAGTAAAGTAAATGTAAAATATGCATGCAGATAATAATAACCAAGATTTTAAATCAAGATTTTTGGGGTAATATCAGATAATTCATGCAGTAAATAACATATTGAAGAATAGAAAAAAAATGAATGAAAGACATGGCATGCAATTTCATGAAAAGAACAATCAAACTATGCAGAAGTGAAAATTCATGAAGAGTGAAGAAAGAGTTTCTTTAGCTGAAAGTAATCTCACAGTGTCATTGTGGGAAGGTGTACATTAAAACTTGAAGACTGAGCCTCATAAGGAATGTAGCAGAGCCTAAAAACTTGAAGAGTCTTGTATCTGAAATGTGTTAGTGAAGTGTTTTAGCTTTCATTTCAGTGCACAGCCTTAGACATTAGACAGAAAAGATAACGTTTCAGGGTCCACATATAAATATAACAACTCAAAAGTACGGCTTCAACGCTTAATGTAGTAAATATAAAATCCTTTAGAGGTAAGAGGAAACGTGTAATATCCTTTTATATACAGCTTTGATTTATCAGCAATTGCCATTTTTCGGTTGGATAAGAAAATAAATTAAGTAATTAACTCACCCAAAAGCGGTTGGATGAGATGGTTCGGGTCTCTTTCAGCTCAACCAGAGGTTTTGAGTTCGAATCCAATCCTAAAAATGTAGCAGCGTTAAAACTCTTAAAGAAAGTTTTGTCGTTCATTGTGGTACTACTTGGATTGAGGGATTAGCCTCTGCAGCGCGCAGAAGATTCCCGATAATAAGGGTCATATCTTGCTATTATGTGAAGACTTATTTGGTGAGTAGAATGTAAGTTCATCTGATCTTGTTCTTTGAACTGTAAATTCTGTCTTGATTTTTGTTAGCACTCGAGACCCAACCTAAACTTTGGTTAAGAAAATAATAAAGCTTAATTGTATTTTTTGTCTCATCATGTGATATTCATCTTACTCTTTTAATTGTTTAAATCAAGTTATCATAGCTTTCTATTCTGAATAAATAAATCTGGTTCAGTGCTATGATGGCCCTAAAGAATCAAATAACAAGCTGTTAGCAATTGAAACATTAATTAATGTTAGACCTAAATTGGTATAGTTAAAAAAATATAGACACTTTATATAAGTAAGAGATCAAAGTCACAAATTCTTAAAACAGTAGTCTATTTGGTATGAAACGAATAGTAAGAAATAGCCTACTAACACAACACGGCTTCTGTGGAAAGAGAGGTGGGAACGGGATAATATAACATTTGTGCGCTTCCTTTCCGTACAAAAATCATTTCTCTTCTTAAAATTTGCACCATGACCATGGGTCTGGTAGAAAAGAATAGGGTTCAATACTATGATGAACTGTGACTCGAGCTTTAGAGATGATTTGATTAGTGGTTCTTAATGAGGTAATCTTCATCCCATGAAATAGCAAAAAGCTTGAGTAAGTTAGGAACTAACTCGGATTTCAAAACGTTATTAAAGGCTATTCTAGACTCATTGTTACGCTATCATAATTGGGTCTCTCGAGTCGCGCTTCAGACTACAAGGGTATCTTAAAAGACTCATATAAGATATCAAAGTGGTAATTAGTGCTTATAAATAAGAGAACAATCTTCGTCTCATAAACTAGCTTTAGAAGTCCAATTAGGCAATTAGTCTCAAATTCAAATTCCTATATTTACTTTTACCATTGGCTCGAGATATATAGGTCCTCTCAATAGGAGTGAAGTTTGGAAAAAAAATCTAAAACAAATATATAGCTAATTGAGAAAATGCTTACTTAAAATAAAAGTAATTGAAAAAAAATTGAGGATATAAAGACATGAAGAATTGTGAGGCCAACAAGTCTTTGGAGTGGCATGTGGTCAAGGATAAATATCACTGTCGACATTAAATATTTTGGTTCCCTTTTGAAAAATGACAAGTAAGAATGATAGAGGGGGTGATGTTGAGTAAAGTTAGGAGTGGTTGTGAATACTCCCACGTCAATAGAAACCGACATAAGAAAATAGTGACCATTGCCAATCTCCCCATCTAGTACGCATTATCGTATTCGTGTGTGACAAATACACCACGTGGAACTCATACCCCATAAACACAACTACACCATCTAGGAACCAATTACTTGTTTAGATGAATGATTGATTGGTAATAGGGTGGGGATTTCATAGGAGCTTCATTTTAACCGACGGAAGAAAATAAAAGAAAAGATACTTTAGATTTTGATGTTGATTAAAATGAGATTTTCTGAGTGAAATTATGTAGTTTAGAAATATGTGGAGAATTGGTAGATGTTTTATGATTTTAAAAGTATTAAGTCCCATGTTGATCACTGATCAGCCATTCAACCATCTAACATTTTGAGACTTATAATAAGCCACGTGTTTCTTTATATTACTGCATGGATCATTTTGAGTCAATTATAATATCATGTATGATGAATTACATACATGATCTGATGATCATACATGAAAATTTAGGAGCTCCTAACATTTTTAAAAGATGAATTCATTCAACATGAAAGTGAAAAGCAAAAGTTGCACATCCCTGTCTATAAAGATAATATGGCCTGTACTAGAGTGCATTACAGAGTCAGTGCTATTTTGATACATAAAAGCCTTCAGCTTGTGGATTTGAGCTGAAACTGTGATAACAATATCTTCACAGGGTATATATATGTATATACCTCCATATGAATCTCCTTTTTATTCTAACAAACTGGATTGGAGCTTGTAAAAGCTTCGTAACAGCAAAGCTATACATACAAGTATACAAGTATTGTTACTAAAGTACTTGTATAACTGATTTCACTCTTATTCAGGTGTTGCTGCCCCAGGATGGAAATAATGAACCAGAATTGCTGTTATTGAATAACTTATATCATCCAGGAAAGAAAATTCTGGTTAAAGTAATCACCATATTCTGTTGAACTTAGACTTCTGACGGAACTGCTTCTTTGTGGTACACCAGGGACCAGGAAAGGTGCTCAACTGAACATATGACAAACAGTTAGCCCTTCAAAGGCACAAATTTCTTTTCGTGTAACCAAAAGTAAGCAGTGAATTTAGACATGAAGTTTGACACGGGAAATTTGGTTGATGAAATTAACGAAACACATATTGGGAGTGTCGATGGAAAAATCAAACGAGCGGTCAAGTTGAAGCTACAAGAAATAGCTTCTAAGGTGAATGGACGTAAGAAAAGAATAAGCATCGCCAAACCAAACATGCAAGAAATTCCAAAATGATCCCTGAAATTAAAAATCCCTGATCACAAGACAACTTCAACTTCAAGGACTAAATTGACCGATCCAAAATGACTAATTTGATCAGAGATTTTCAATTTCGTTAATTTCATGGACCAAACTGTCGCCCTACAATTTCAGATATTAAATTGATGATTTACTTATAATAAATGGACAGAAGATATAATTAATGAAAATCCATCATCTGCCAGTCAGTTCATTTTTATAAGGTTCAATATTTTTGAAAGGATCAACATGAAAGTGAGGCCCCATTGAGCAAAATGTGAAGGTTTATCAGTTAGTGGATAGCTCACACTGCCAATAAGCTTTGCACCAAACCATGCAGTATCTACGCCGTGCGGAGGAGGTATGACTCTGATTCCATTGGACATATAAGGAGGAAGTATTGAACCAAGTTCCTTCTCTAACCTTTCTGAAACAGAATGATTACAAAACTCGAATTAGAAATCTTAATGGTAGCCCACCTTGTGGTTCCATTCATCTTTCTGCTCAGTTGAGAATAAAAAGGGACAGTTACCTGCTAAGCCTGGTAAACATGCAGATCCCCCTGATAAGACAACAGTCTTAAACCAATCACCGCCACCTGGTAGTTCTGCAGAATAGCAATGGTCCATACAGAGAGCTATAGCCTGGTCCAAACCCATGGCTCGACTATACCAAAAGGTGAAAAATATATGTTTAAGCTATCATTAAGGGAAAACAAAAACAAATAAGATGAAAGGAAGAGGAACAACAAAGTGATTAACTTAAAATCAACTGTATTTTATATTTTATCTTTCTTCTTGTGACATACCTATCAAAAAATAAGTTTTTTAAAGTTATTAATAAATTTAAAACTCAATTATGCAAAGGAAGAACACTGAACTTCTATAGAAGAACAACAAAGGAAGAGGAAATTCCAATATTTATCTTCAAATGATTGATTTGATATGCACTTTTTTATCAGTCCATCCAGTCACGGTAGAAATGAATATAATCTCTGAAGCAATATGCATGTCGTAACTTGTAACCATATTGAGAAAAGAACAAAAACTTACATCCCTGCAAGACGTGGCTGGAATAAGATCTCTCCTGTTTGAAATCGCTCTTTCGAGAGTGTAAACCGACCTTCTATAGCATCAAATGATGCTTGTGTATCTTTCAATAGCTCAGCTTCATAGTCAAAGGCAACATAGCATAGCTTCTGTTGACATGCAACCAACAAGATATCAGGCAGCCACGTTAAGATGATTTTGAAGTGGGGGGAAACATTATGCAAGTAGCAAACTGATGGAACCAGGTATTTTTATTCCAAGAAATAGAGATAAATACCTCTTCTGAATAAGCATTTCAGAATAGAAAGCATTGTGCCATCAAATAAGCATTTCAGAATAGAAAGGACAATAGAGATACCTCTTTCAGTGTGCGAACAGTGTACAAGGATTCAAAATATAAGTTGTTTTGTTGCATTAGCTCTCTAAGAAATCCTGTAAGTTTTAGCGCTCCCAGCCCCACAACCTCCACTCCCACCTTTGTCATCACTTTACCATTTAAAACTATAAAACAAAAATGCATATATGCTTACATCAGAAGGAAAAATGATTGACAATAATAAACTCATTGACTTCAGAACAAAGTAGGCTGCATACATCAGAATGCAAAAGGTGATGTTTCAGAATTGACTACTAGTACTTCCGAACCCGACTAAGCAGAATATTAATGTTAGGGTAAATGTATCAGAGAATAACATCATAAAGCATACTTGGGACTACAGATGTAACTTGAAAGCCTATATTAACAGCTATTCCAGAGGTTTGATTTGCAGCATACAGAGCTAAAGTTGCCTACATGTACAAAATATAAAATAAACAAGTTAAGCAAATATGGTAAAAACAAGTACGGCACAAAATATTAATTCTCAACAGGGCAAAAGAGAAGAGACAAGCATATTCATGGAAAGCACATGCAAAAATATACCAATGGACAGTAGTAAATTCCAGTCCAAAGCCAAAGTAATTCAGATGTAGCCAAAGCAAGAGACCTATATTAAGCCTCAATGCTATATCTGGACACCAGCAGAAACGGGCCGGCACTTGGCATGGCACTGTGTTGTCTCAAAAACTAATTTGGCATTTCTTGTTATGTGGTTAAAGTATGAGTTGTGGTTCTCTTTTTTATTTTGGTTTTCTTCGGTGGAACATCTCCGTTATAAGGAGTGCTTCATTGTTTTCAAGTGGAATGTTTGGTTTCTATCTCACATTTTTTTCTTTATTGAAAAAAAACAATGTAAATATAGAAGATAGGAGCAATTACATATAAGCACTTGAAAGATGTCAAATATATCCAAAGATGAGAAGATGGGAAGAAATGGGGTTAAGTGTTCATACTCACTAAACAAGTGCAAGTACCTAAACCCATGTGTCTCTTCTAATTAACTAAGGAAGAAAATGGACCCTCCAAGTCCAGCACTCAGATTCAATGAATCTAATTTCGCATAGGTAAGAGATAAGCAGCAATGATATTCTTGCCCCCACTAAAATATGCTACCTGGTTGAGAGCACAAACAGCAGGAACATTCAGGTCAAACAGAGCAGCATAGATTGCTTCTTTAAGCTGCTGTCTTGATGCTTTGGCCGATTCGGTATCTGCAGTGAGGAAAGAGACCATTACATGGCTAGAAATCACATACATGGGTGTACAGAGATGCAAAAAATCAGATACATCGACACCATAGTGTCAAAATTAGCATCGTTTTACCCTTAATAACCTACTTTTTGTAGAATGCAAATTTAACCAACCTTCAAAAAGTAAGATATTATCTTAATGATCACAATACAAAATTTTAGACCATTTACACATCTTTAGGAATATAATTTAATAGTGGATCCTTTATTATATTTTAAAATCGTATTATATGTTAAAACAAAATACTGTAATACCAAATAGTTCTTATTTTACGAAATGGTGTAAACTTTATCTACTAAATGAGAACTTTCAATTCAACGTTTTCATTGACGTGTGTGCAGTGTGCACAGACAAACACAATACATATAATCATCCATATTTCATTTACAAGAACAATGCATGGGAAGTGCAGTGTAACGTAACATAGCTAAAGAGAAATCTGCCAAGCAATATGCAGGTTTCGTAGTGTACCACCATGCACAGATTATCATATTTCATACAGCCACTAGATTGATTAGTATGCATGGGAAGGTTATTGAAATGTTTAACTTTGGCACCTGGAAAACTATCGAGACAAAAGTACTCAAATTTTAAAAATTGTACCCAAGTTGGTTATTAAGAAGGCAACCCTAACAGACCAATTTATTCTTGCCCCCACTAAAATCTTGATTGAGTAAACCCTTAAATTGGTCTGCTAAAAGATATTGTGTTACCACTCACCACATTAGTTCTACGTAGATTTTCTCACCAAATTAGTCCTTAAAGAGCTAAATTCTAAAACGTCCCGACATATGTTCTTATCATGGAGGACTAAAGTGGTAGCACAAAGTCATATTTTCTGAAGTGGTAGCACAAAGGCATATTTTTTATAATTATTTTGTATCTTTGAGGTACTAATTTGTAGACAAAAATCTTTAAAAGGACTGATGAGGTGACAAGTAAATCTTTGGACGACTAACTAAGAGTTTACTCAATATTGTTCCGCAAATAATACAAGTAATATTAGTTTTCAAATATGAAAAAAAAATTAACTAACCATCATAGTGGCATATTGGTAAAGACACAACAACCGGTTGAGAACTTGGCCTGACCTTCATCCTGCAGAGAAAGCAAACAGTGCATCATTGCCATTAGGCATATAATTTTCTCATGACATAGATGATCACATCAGTGCCCATCTGGTTGACATTTTGACAACTCCAAACCGAAAAATTTAGGGCCCATTTAGTTTCAGAAAACATTTTTTGCTTTAATTTCTAAATTTGTATTCATTTTGAATTGCTAACAAGAAAATAGAAGACTCTTTAGTGACAACTGTGTCACAGAGAATAACTAGAGAGAATGTTTTTCTCGAAACAATGAAAACAACTTTTTTGCCATTTTCAAAATTTCTAAAAATAGTGAAAATCTTATATGTACTGTTTCTTAGTTCGGGAGGATAAAGGCGCAAATAAAAAACAGGAAACAAGAGAAGGAAAATAAACCGGCCCTTAATGTTCCACTGCACTTTTTTTTCGAAGCAAAGATTTCTAGTCTAGCTAGTCTCCACTAAAGTGAAGCTTGAGAGCTTGCAAAATCTAAAAGACTAAAACAGAAGTAATCAATAAAAAACAACTGCCCTCTCCACAACTCTATTGCTATCATCTCTGAAATGCATATATTGCTTAAATTATCATTAAACAAAAATTTACTCCACCAACAAGAAGGGAAGACCCAGGATAACTCACCTGCTATACACAGTCGCAAAAAAATGTCTAAGTCTAGTAGATATCGGTATTTCCACATTACCAAATTCCTGCATATCAAATTCCCCAGTAATCATATAACCAAAATTAAACCGTTAAAAAAAAGATGCACTACTTTCAGTTAGAGAAAAATAGTTTAAAGTTGAACTTGAATAAAAAAATTGCATTACAAGATAGCCTTACCAAAAAGGTTGCAGTTCGCCCCAATGGACGCTCGTTTTTGCTCCAGCCAAATTTGCAATAACCAGAACCGCCTACACAAACAGAAAAACTGAAACCTGACAAACTATCTAAATAACTAACTTTATTTAGTGTCTGACATTAACAATATTACTAATAAGTTTCCGATACACTTTCTTTCGTTATTCAATTTAGTCTCTCAAATTCTCAATGTCGCGTGTGATAACTTTTACAACTTCATATCAATATAATCATGGAATTTACAATAAGTTATAAAAGTCAGTGACTATCTATATTATTCTAAGTGTGTCAAAAAAAAAATGATATTAATCTAAAAGTGGGTAACCACTATAGTGATATTTAGTTGTAAAGTTACCAAATGTAGTCACTGTCGGTGACTATATTGATAAAAAGTCAGTTACTGTGACATCGAGAATTTTAGAAAATATCATAAATTAATCATTAATATTGTTAATCTCACTAACTAAACTAAATTTTTCTGAAATTGGAAACAGAGAGAACTCACCATCGATGATAACAGCAGCAGGAAGTACTTGTCGTTGTGCATAAACACGCTGAAACGACACGAGTGGCGTCTGAGTAGTAGTTCTAAAAATTGAAAGACGTGAATCAGTTAAAATTAAACGACAAAACACTAGTTGCGTTGCATTGCAGTGGTTTAGTTGAATTTACTTACGGAAGAGGGTAATCAGAGATGAAGGTAGTTTCAGAGAAGAGGATAGAGTCCCAGTGATGAGGTTGATGGGCCTGAAGGAAATGAGCCCAGAGATTGTTATCAGAGACGAGAGATCGCCATGACTTGGAAACAAGGTTGAGTTTCGCGGCGTGTTTAGGACCCAATAGTTGAAGGATTTGCATGAGTATGTCGCGGGGGAGTAAGTCGAATGAACCCATAGAGGAATTCAATTGCGCGCGTGATGATGATGTTGATGAGTAGGAGGAGGATGAGTTGGGGTTTGAATTGGAGGTTGATCGTTTGAATGATGCAGATTCGCATAGTTTTCTTAACAGAGTCGCCATGGTTGAAATGAGTGGAGGGACTTTTTAGAGAAGAAAATGGGAAAGGGAAAGTCTTCTTCTTCCCTTTGACTATTACCACTTACCAGGGCGCGTATGTCGCATGCGGCATTGTAGTCAGCACTGAGCAGTACTACCACCTCTCTCTCGTGTCAGTCTTGTCTTATCTTCTTTTATATATATATATATATATATACTCACCGGTTTGGATGAACTTATTTTTCAACTTATGAAAAACAACTTATAGCTATAAACAAGTTTTTATGTTAATTCATAAGTTCTCACTAAGAAAAATTATATTTTCATAAGTTGTTTTTATATAAACTACACTGACAAGTTTATGAATAATATATAAAGACTTATTTATTTGCATATGTTATTTTTCATAAACTTAAAAGAAGCTATATCTAAAGGGGCCCATATTTAATTTTATCAGGTTGGTCTTTTATATACATTCTTTTTAACTTAGACGCTTTAAGTTACACAATGTTAACATTATTAGCTTTTTTTCATTCTCAGTTACAAACAAGCTCGTATGGCACTAACGTTAATGACGTGGTCTCTTATAGTGCTAACATGCCAAGAGTTAAAGGACCTAAGTGAGATAAAAAAAAACTTAAAATGCATGACACTAAGAGTTAAAGACCTTAAATGGGACAAAAAGAACTTAAAAGGCTAATTCGGTACAATAAAATAACTTACTAGAAGCAATTTTGCCAAAAAAAAACTACTTTATCCATAAAATAACAAAAATAAATAAATAAAGAGAAATTATTTTTGAACATCAAAATAGGACGACTTTCATGACAACAGTGGTTAGTGCTACCAAAATATGTTAATATGTTCATTAAATGGCTAATGAACATATTAGTTGTGAAACTCATTAACTATCAAAGTAACTTCAATAACCACGAATTTGAACGTGATTAGTCATAATTTTCAACTGCTCTAATGTACATATAGTCGAACATATGAAAATTTTGGTTAATACGTTCAAATTCATGATTGATGGAGTTACGTTGAGGGTTAGTGAGTGAATTTTGGCACCTAGTATATTCATGAGCGCTACGAAACATAATTCTCTACTTATTTTAACTACATTAGCACTTAAATTATTGCCGCAAAAAACTACCTAATTGTGCTTGTTAAGAAAGTCCATTATTCTCATTTTCTTAATCGTCAAAGCCACTAATGGGAATGGCACATCTCTCAAAGAGAATTTGATTGAATCATCACGTTGTGGGAGTCTCTTCCGCCAGACTCAATCTCCATTATTGAAAAAACATAATTTAATAGGATAAACGTAGTTAAAATTGTTTAAACTAAGGACTACCAATTTTAGATTTTTTGTTGCTTATATACAACTCACGAGGGAGTATAGATATAGTTTAGAAGAAATCATAAAAACATTTTATTTTATTATAGTAAGATACACTTTTTTTAGGCAAAAAATGAAGTGCAAAAGAATCGCAATGTTAGAAGACATCTTAGTTAAGCCGACACTCCACCTAACCACAATTATTTGCATTTATTTATTGATAGAAAAAGAAAAAGTATAAAATAAGAAGGGGGCATGAACTTGAACACTTCAAAAAGGAAAAAAATTTATTAGGATAAAATCATAAAAAGATTAAAATGGATTAGGATGGTAAAAAATGAGCATGTATTTTTAGTTTTATTAATTCTTTAATGAATTTCTATGGTTATAAGTGATTTTAAGCGTTTAGAAATTTATTAGCTTTTTTTGGTGAGTTTCCATATTTTATAAGATTTTGATAAATCGTTACTTTATTAAAGCGTGATAGTTTCTTAAATTCTTAAATAAATTTCCATAAAATAAAGATTTTGATGAAATCTTTATAACTAATTACAACCAATGGTCTTTTATTACCCTCTTTGTTATATTATAAAAGACTTACTTCAAAAATTATATATAACTAGAGTGTTTGACCCGTGCTATGCACGGGTATACTTATCCTATTGAAAATTATATAAAATATTATATTTTGTTTGTTAATTTATGTTTAGATATTAATATTTTCATGCAATAAGATTTATTTATGTCTGTTGTACTTATACTTAGAAGTGTCAATTTCTACTTATACGTGGAAACTGTGTAGTTTAAAGGCCTAAAGATGGATATTAACCTATGGAGATGAGGGTAGATTACTAAATTCCCTCGAAGACATTGTAGGAAGGGGATAGGGTTTGTACCCCTACCCCATATATATATATATATATATATATATATATATATATATATATATATATATATAGGGGACGGTTCGCCTAGAGAGTAAGATTACATAGCTTATTTCCCAACAAGCTTTCCTATACTTACATCCTTAAGTTTAAAGTGCCTTTGATACCATTTTACAGCGGAATGAATAAAGACATTTTTATCTATGGAGGCACTAGTTCGTAAGAACTGGCCAGTTCACAAACACTTATTTAGCTAAGTAAAACCATAAAAGATTACCTGGAAGTAAGCAGAATAGAAGAGTGGAACTCCCAAGCTATAACTTTAAAACTTTATTTGATAAGAAGTTATATTACAGAGAGAGGTTACAGGAATGAGAGATGAGAGATGAGAGATGAGAGAGGGAGAGAGGCTAAAGAAGAGCGTGCCTCTTATGAAACAAAGAAGTGCCTTATATAGGCTAAAGAGGCTTACTATTTAAGCCGGTAAAAGGGCTACTGTTCATCCCGGTAGCCTGTCAACAGAAAATGACAAAACGTCTTTAGTGATGCCGGGTACGCTGAGTGGGCCCCATAGTCACATCAGAAAAGAAAAGTCTAAAAGAAAAGAAAAGGAGGGGACATCATTATTAGATGCCTTGTACAATTATTTTTGTCCTTTTCCTTTGATGTGCTGGGTCATGTTCTGGATCATTGAATCCCAGAAGTCTTCAGGATAGGCTTCTTCCTCTTGAGATTCCCCTGCTAGGCAATCCATGTCATTAGGGTCCATAGATCCTTGTGAGGACGTTGACATGTCCTTTACTGGGAAGGTGTTGAAGAACTGGGCCTTCATGTGGTCAAGGGTTCTGACCATAATTTCTTCTTCTGTTTCTTGAGGGTATTTCTTCTGGAAGTATTGCCTTAAGTTAGGCATGGATAAATCTCTTAGATTAACATTTTTAAGCCCATTATTTTTATCTTCGTTGATGGAAGTTTTAACCCTTTGGGTTAGGCTTTTTAAATCCTCGGGGTCCATACGATTCCACCATTTGTAGAAGAAATTTCTTCTAAGCAAAGGGATGTTATACTTGTCTTTGTCAATGGTAATTGTCCATCTCCAGATCCAAGGTATCTGGAATTTAATAAAGAAAAGGCAAGGACATTGTCCTATGATGAGCTTGTTTGAAGCTATATTGGTAATAGAAGGACTGTTGTCACACCATGAATTATATGAGTTCATTATTTCCTCTGGTAGGATTTCCAGAGATGGGCCAAATTTTTGCCACCAATTATAAAACCAATTTGGTATGGGTTTCGTGATAATTTCTGGATTAATGCTAAAAAACCAGGAATGCTTGTTTTTTGGATTCTGGTAGTAAAAAGCTTTGGAAAAAGCCTGGATATAATCCCAGTAGTTAAAATAAGCGTAAGAGTTTTCAGCAATTTTGATTGCCTTTTCTCCATTTGGATTTAATCCCCATTCTCTTGGAAGGAGGACCTTATTAATATGGCACTTGCTAAAGTTTATAAAACTTTGAGGATTGTTGTTCTGGTGGTGATGAGTTATGGTTACTGATTCCGTAACTAGTAAAAGAATTTCTAAGTGAGGTCTTGGCTTACCATATAGACCTGGGTATCCCCTTGATTCAAGGTATCTAGTTTTAATAGACCATGGGTCCTTTGATACGTTGAGGTCTTCATCATCAATATACATGATGTCCTCAGTGATGGGGTTCTCAAGGTATTCTTGAGCTTGGTCTTGGGATGGATTAACCATGGCCTCAGCGTATGAGCTGGACTTAGTAGCTGAGGAGGAAGCAATTTCTTCCTTCTTGGGAGCAGGTAAAGCCTGCATTCTTCTATCCCTATTAGGGTAGATTGTTGTCCAGTCTCCTAAGAGAGGGACATTAGATTCTTGTTGGTAGGGTAGCAAGTTGCTACCTCTTCCTCTACCTCGGCCTCCTGGTCCCCTGCCTCTACCCCTATAGGGGCTAGTCATGTTTCCTGCAAAAATTCTCGTGTTAGAAAATCAGCAAGTGAATTATTTTCACCTTTAATATACTCTATATCAAAGTCAAAAGCAGATAGTTGAGCTTGCCAATTAGCAAAGATTTGTTTTGAAACCAGGTTTTTAACATCCTTTTCAATGATTTGCTTAGCAGAGCTGCAATCAATTCTTAGGAGAAATTTTTGGTTTAATAAATCTCCTTGGAATTTTGAGATACATTTGATGATAGAAAGCATTTCTTTCTTGACTGTGGAGTATTTGGTTTGGGTAGGATTCCATTTTCCTGAAGCAAACCTGACTAATACTTCTTTGGAAGTACCAGGGTCAACTTGTTTGAGGATACCCCCATATCCTATGTTAGAGGCATCAGTTTCAACGATTTTAAAAAACTTTGGGTTGGCCAAATTTAGGCAGGGAAGGCTCTTGACCCTATGCTTAATATATTGGACTGCTTTGGTGTGGGCTTCAGTCCAAGGGCTAGCATTTTTCCTAAGCCTGTTATATAAAAGGGCTGTATCTTGGGCTAGGTTTTTGTAATAGTCTGAGATATAGTTCAGACTTCCCAAAAATCTTTGTAACTGTTTTTTTCCTAAGCCTGTTATATAAAAGGGCTGTATCTTGGGCTAGGTTTTTGTAATAGTCTGAGATATAGTTCAGACTTCCCAAAAATCTTTGTAACTGTTTTTTTTCTAAAATTTCATCTGGAAATTTAGAAGCAAAATCAATACTCCTACTAATAGGAATGATCTTTCCTTGGTCAATTTCATGACCTAAAAACCTTACTTTTGTTTGAAAAAGCCTCATTTTTGAAGCAGACAGGACTAAACCATTATTTCTAACAACATTTTTAAAATTTTTAAGATGTTTGAAATGTTGTTCTATAGTTTTTGAAAAAACTAAAACATCATCAATGTAAACAATCATGTAATCCGTATAAGGATTAAATATATCATTCATAATATTCTGAAACTCAGAAGGGGCATTTTTAAGCCCAAAAGGCATTACATTCCATTCGTAATGTCCAAACGGAACCGTAAAAGCAGTTTTATGCTTGTCAGATTCATTTATTTGAATTTGCCAATATCCAGATTTCATGTCAAATTTTGAGAAAATTAAGGCTTCATTTAGCCTATCTAATAAATCCTTTTTATTGGGGATTGGATATCTAATCCATTTTAAAACCTTATTGAGAGGTTTGTAATTAATGACTAATCTGGGGACACCTCGTTCCTGTTCTGCATGCTTATTAACATAAAAAGCGGTGCAGCTCCAAGATGACTTGGAAGGTCTAATGAGATTTTTCTCTATTAGAGAATCTATCTCCTTTTTACATAAGCCAAGATACTCTTGACTCATCTGGGCTGGTCTGGCCTTAGTAGGTACTTGACTTTCATTGAAGTCATCTATGTAAGGGAGAGAAACTATGTGTTTCTTTCTTTTCCAAAAGGCATTGGGTAGATCACTACAGACTTCAGCTATGAGCTGTTTTTCTAAAACCTTTATTTGGTTTTTCACCTCAGTTTTGTCAAGTTGTTCACTGATGTTAATAACATTGATTTCTTCCTTTAAGAAACACAATTGTTTCTCTTTGTTGGTTAGAAGCTCTTTAACTTCGTTGATCATCCTAGTGTGAGGATCAGAAATAAATTCAAAGACAATTTCTTTGTTTTCTAAAATGGTTGTTATGCCTTTCTGGCTAATGCTGGTAATGGGCATGAGTTGGTGGAGAAAAGGAGTACCCAGTATTATTTTATGGGTCAGGTTTTTAACCAAAATGAAGGAGGTAGGAATACAAATACCTTGGTTGCATATGTAAGCATTTGGTAATTTAAAATTGATTTTTAACTTATCACCTCCTGCTTGGGTAAGTGACTGGGTAGTTTTTGAAAAATATTTTGTAGGGATAATTCCCTCCTGGACACAGTTCAAATCAGCCCCGCTGTCCACAAGAGCAATAGTATTTTTTAAAATAAAATCTCTATCAATAATAAGAGTGATTTTCACAAACCATTTTTGGGAAGTTACCCTATCTAAAATGGATAGGTAAGCCTTTGAAGATGTCTCAGCTTTATTGGGGTTTTCTAAAATAGAAACCCTTTCATTGAGGAACATATTTTCCTTTTTTATCTGGGAAATGTCATTTTTCAAAATGTTGATTTCTCTTCTTAAATCATTTATGGAAATGGGTTTTTCCCTAATATTAGATTCATGGAACCTACTGAGAACCTCACTAATCTGATAAGGTGCCTCTATAATTAGAGGGGTATCTTTCCTGGAATCTTTCTTAGAATATTCTCTCATAAGAATTTCTATCATTTTTCTCTTTATGTTTCCATCTTCAATGGAATCTAACGCTTTTAAAGCTTCATCTTGTTCTTCGGAAAGAACATTCAATCCATTCATGTCAACAATGGATTTCCAGTAATTGATTTCATTGCATTGACAATCATTATTGTCTTCTGGTGACGAATCACTAGAGGTCTGGGTAATATCAGAATTCCCATTCGAGGATTCTGTGTTAATATCTAATTCTGATTCAGAATTAATAAGTAAAACCTTTTCAAGTTGTGAACGTAATTGTTCATCCTCGATTTTGTTAAGTGCTTTCTTGGTCCAGCACTGGTTAGCATAATGGCCAATCTTGCCACACTTGTGACACTTGATATCTAATCTTTTGGCTTTTCTTTTTCCTCCCTTCTGGAAGGGTTTGGTCTTATCTCTTTTTTCTGAAAAGATTTTTCTTTTTCTAAAAGTTTTCCTTTTGCTTTTATAAAAGTTGTTTGTCCTTTTGTCAAAAGATTTCTTTTCTCTTTTTCCCTCCTTGCTTGGCGTGTTGCCAAGGTCAAAAGCAAACTGTTCACAGAATTCACCTAGCTGGTGTTTTTCTGTCAATTTTTGCTTTTTCAACTGATTTCTCAGTTTTATATCATTACATAAGGCTAAGCCTTCATTGATACAGCAGCTTATTATCTGGCCATAAGTCAGGTTATCATAGTTGATATTAATACCATCATTTTGGGCTCTTAAGGTTTGCCTGACCTTTTCTGCAAAAAGATGTGGAAGGCCATCTATGAATTTTGCCTTCCAATGAATGTCATTGGGTCTGGTTAGTTGGAAAACTCTTGACAAAAAGGTATCCTTATACCATCTAAAATGGGTTAATGAAGGGCACCTAAGGTTTTGTAATAAGGAAGTTAATTTTTCTCCTATAGGGACATTAGTCCCTACAAAATTTTTAAGAATGGAAAGGCACAGGGAGTAAACGGCGTCTTCCTCACCGGTGCTACTAGTAGCACCATCTTCCCTTTTGATCTCTTTTTTGTGGGACAATATTTCCCTTTTTTGGACTTCTGTGAGATAGTGATCCCACCAACCTCTTAATTGGCCTATGAAGCCTGTTGCTATGAAAGAAGCAATGGAACTATCAGTATTTCCATGTTGTTTACAGACTGTAGAATACATGATCATTTTATGAACTAGATCAATGATTTGTTTATCATTTAAGCCATCTATGTTCCATTCATAGATTTGCTTCCCAGAATACGAATTCTGGTAAGAGTCATTCTCTTTGTAAAGTAAATCTTGAGGAGAAGGTCTCTTGTAGTAATATTTCTCAACTTGTCGTTGAGTATAAATGGGATTTATTTCCTCATTATGATTGGGTGTATTAATATTCTGATTAGCAAACATTTTTGCTAACTTGTCAACTTCCTCATCAGAAGCTTCTGATAAGGATGCCTCCGAAAGAACATTTAGATGCATGCTCTTAAGTTTTTCTTCTAATATGCTAATAAATTCATTTTTATTGTCCTCTATCTTAAAGCCTTCTATTTTGATAGGGGGTTGAACTAAGGGTTCCTCTCTAATGATGGGAATAGGAGAAGAAAGGTTTTCCAAAATAATTTTTTGCTGGGAAATATGATTTTCAAAAAGGTTTTTTAAGGAAGAAATTTTTTCTTCAAGGACTTTAAATTGATCTCCTATGCAAACTAAAAACATGTTTGTATAATTCTGGGATTTAATAACAGAATTTAACTCTTTTAAAGTCATTTGGTCTTTTTCTATTTTTTGAAGACCAGCAAAAGCACTTGCTTCAACGTTTTCTCCTAGGACAATGTTATTTTTCTTAGGAGGAAAAGCTGAGGAGATTTTTTCTCCTTTTGTTGTTTCAAAGATAATTTCTTGCAAAACATTAGCTTCAGAGTCTAATCTGTTTATAAAATAGGTTAAAAACCATTCTACAAAAGGTTTGTATTTTTGCTCTAAAGTTAAGCATTCGTAAAAATCATTTTTTATCTTTTCTAATTCGGGGCCAGAGAAGTAATTAAAATACCATTTTCTGAAGTTGGCATACCTTTCTTCCATGAACTCATCATTGATGAGCTTCCTTAGACTGCTTCCTGGACTAAAGTTCATTGATATGGAAACTCATGTCAGATTGGGTAGGTGATTGCCTACTTGTCGTGTTATAAACACCATGAGGAACATCGTTGCTACTAATTCTAATATTTTGGACTGTCTCAATTTCTTCATTAGTTTGAGACACAGAGGTTCTATCTAAAACACTAGGAGTGGAATAAAATTCACTAACAGAGTGCCTAGATGATAAGGATTTTGGTATCCTGGTAATCCTATTAGGATTAAACTTGATTTCTATGTCACCTTCAGTATTCTGAATGATTTGGTCTATGTTCCTATTGAGGATAGGCCTGGGCTCTATTTCCTGAGGAAGAGCCCATGTTTCTGGGAAGTTGATTTCTTCCCATTTTATCAACCTATTGGTTGCAACATTTGATGTGAGCAAATTTGTTTGCACCAAAGTTGTTGTTCCTGGAAAAGAAATTTGCTTAGCTTTAGGGTTAAGCGTGTTCATAACTTTGTAGTAAACTCTATAGCATATTGCTATGACCTCACTACCTTGTTTATAATCATACCCATTCGTATGGATATTTAACTGGAGAGCTTCTGATAAATTCTTATCAGACAATGATAAGTTTAAATTAGGAGCTATCTGGAAGTAGACGGGTCCATGGCACAGACTTGTCTCAATTAAGGCAGCTAGGGATTGCTTAAAATTATTGCACCTGCCATCACGGACATAGGCCATGATACTTGAATTTAGTCCAAGTAGAGTCAGAGGTTTAAGGGCTATTTGAATTAGTCCAATATGAATGAAATTGTAGTCCTTAGAGAAATTCAAGTCCTTTTTATTAAGGAGTCTTATTATTTGGTCATCCCCAGCTATTTGGACAGTTTGTTCAAGCTGTTTGATGGCATATCTTGCCTTTAGGTCAAACATACCAAATTTATATATTTGGTTTGATGGCACTGAGGGAATAGTCCACTTATTAAGTTGGTCCAAATTATTAGGGAATTCAATTAATTCCTCATTTTTAACATCATTATTTTGATGATTGTAGTCACTGACTTCCATAAGAAGGAAGGATGCTAAAAGTGTTGTGAAAAAGCTAGTTCTAAGGACTAAGCCTAGAGATAAAAACGTTAAACATAACATCTAATAAAATAGATACCTTTTGATACTTCTTTTGTCATCTTTGTAAATGGAAAACCATTTAAACTATCAACCAACAAGGGATAGAAGGAGTAAACTCCTAAACCAAAGATGTAGTTTTGTTATCTAATAAAAATCCTCAAGGCTAAATACACGGTCTAATTCATATCCTCAGATAAACGAGGTTTAATGGACCATAGCCGAGAACACTAGATAACATAACTAGTTTTTGCGCAAAAAAATCCAAAGAAGTACGAGCAACTCAAAACTCTTGGTGTAAGTATAAGGAATATCCATTTCTGGACGTATCCACATGGGGATACCAGACTCCCAGGGTACTGCTCCCAATACTGACTCCTCTGTCAGATCATAGGGGACGGTTCGCCTAGAGAGTAAGATTACATAGCTTATTTCCCAACAAGCTTTCCTATATATATATCTGTGTGTGTGTATTACTTGTTCAATATTTGTTAATTTCATTTAATATCAAAATATATCATACATACGATGCATACTTAAAAACATATAACAAAAGAATTATTATGAGAAATTTGATAAGAAATGTATCAAAAACTCACATAAATTTTTTTAAAACATTTCCAGAGAGTGAAATCAAACACGAGGAATTACATGACTTGAAAGGGATCAAAAGAGCCTCGAACAAAAACTCAGTGGAGTGAGAGTCATTCACCGGTAGAACAATAATCTAGAAAGACCAATGAAGGTTGGCTCAGTTGTTGGTAAGGAGTTGGCTCATTCCCCACAATGGGGTGAGTTCAACTCCCGCTGCCGATGTGAGGACCTATTTGGTGGGTGATCTCTAAGTATCTCTATAAGCGCTCAAAAATCCCCGAGGTCTGCCCTGACCCTGTTGAACCCCGAAGCTCAACTCACCTAAACTTTTGTAATAAAAAAAGACCAATAATCTAGAGAAAAACGGATCGCTGAAAGAGCGCAAAAGCAAACCTATACGAAAGCTCCATTCGCTAAGCCAACCCACTCTTGTTTACTATTTCTTAGCGCTTTCATTATTGATTCACAAATATATGGTTTATCACCCATTGAAGGATAATAGAAAAGAATAGTTCACTTACACAATGAGGACCTATATATACACGGAATAAAATAGAGGATGCAAGTAGTATATAGAAAATGGGCTTCCAGATGTAAATAATAGCGCAATAGCCAATAATCAATGGCTAATATTAATGTGGAGACAGTCAAAAGCGTTCATAGCTTTTTTCTAAAGATAATCACTTTTTTGGAATTAGTATATATTAATAAATTTTATATCTTATATCTTATGCGGCTTGTCACCAAAGCCCAACCTTCAGTTTTTTTATTTTTATTTTTATTCTTCATTTTTTTTATTTTCCTTTTTGTTTATTTATTTATTTTTTTCTTCTTTTATATTACCTCGCTTTTTTATCTTCTTCCTTTTTTCATTTACTTTTTTTCCTTTTTCGTTTTTGAGTGCTTTTAGAGTGAGGGAACAAATCAAATTCCTCAGAACCATTAAATATGACTGTAGGATGTAGTATAAAAATTTATTAACGGTTGAGATTTAATACAAATTGATTCGATCTTAACCGCTCATAGCATTTTACACAATATCCTACGATCAATTTTAGTGGTTATCGATGACAGATTTAATTTTCTCCCTCAACCTAAAAGCACCCTTTGGTTTTTACTTTGGATTTTACTTCAGTTTTTTCTTCCTCTTTTCTTTTTTTATATTTTAAGAACTGCTTTACGGTCTCAAAAATTTTAAATGTTTAAATATGCAAATTTTTACGTAAATAAATATCTATGTAACTATTTATTTACGTAAATATTTAAGTCTCAAAAATATTTATTTACATAAACTTTAGTCACATTTACAATAGGTCCCTCAATCGTACTCTTTCAACTTTCTATAGGTGCTTCTATTTTATTTGTAATTTCCATCCAACACTACACGATACCACATAATTCACTTTCTATTTGTGTTTTCTTCTATGTTTTGGTCATTTCGTACCAACGGGTATTTAAACCATTCGTTAGTTGGTGTTTATATTTTTATCTTTATTTAAAATTCGAGTACAACATTGTTGCATTGACTCCTGTGGGAACTTCAGCCACATTTACAATACAATCTTCATGATCTTCTTTCAACGGGAACTTCAGTCGCATTTACAATAAAATCTCCAAAATCTTTTTCAATTTTGTATAACTACACCTATTTTATCATGAGTTTCCTTCAACCATGCTTGATATCCAGCGTGTTTCACTTTTTAATTGTATTGTCTTTTTTTTCTTTCTAATTATGGGTTAATTTTTTTTATTTACAATTTGATGAATGTGGATTATGTTATTAAATTTTTTTAGACTTTTTCTTCTTATTTTATCAAAGGTTAATGTTCTTTTTAAAATTGATAATCTTTTGATTAAAATTTATATTTATAATTTAATTTTTATTCACTGTTATTAGTTTTATATTTTGCAGACTAACACCATCTGCCCAATGGCACAGGTTACCCTGGGGCCTGGTAGTCGATCCCGTGCTCCAGATTTTGATTCTCACAGTTGACAAACTCAGTGTTGACCAGTGCAAAATTTGTATTCAAGCACAATCAGATATTAGTATGATAGAATTTAGCCAACCCCGTGCGGGAATTGCCGCACTTTTTTTTTAAGTTTAGTTTTTTTTCTTTTTCTTTTTTTGTTTTGTCCTCTTTTTTATTTTAATGTTTTCCATTTTTTCCTTTTTAATATTTTAACGAGTACTCTAGGGCCTCGAAAAAATTTAGATGTTTAAATATGCGAATTTTGTTTTTCAATTATCGATTTGGTGAAAAAAAAGATTTAATTTCATGACAAAATACATAAAATGATATGCTAAACAGTGTGCTTTGGTATACTCGATGGTGAAAAAAATATTTTTTTAACAAAATACGTAAAGTACGATGTTAACCCGTGTGTGTTGAGGCACTTTAGGATTCAGAAAAAAATTAGCTGTTCAAACACCCGAAGTTTTTTCCTCAATAACTGGTTTGGTAAAAAAAAATAGCTTTGTGACAAAATAGGTAAAGTGTGATGCCAACATTGAATTTTGGGGTACTTTAGGGTCCAGAACAAATTTTATATGTTCAGATACGTGAAGTTTGTTCCTCAAAAACCTGTTTGACAAAAATAAAAAAAATACGTGACAAAATACGTAAAATGTGATGCCAAACAATTTGTTGAGGTACTTTTGGATTCAAAGTTTTTTACATGTTCGGATACACAAAGCTCATTCCTCAAAAACCCTTTTGGTGGAAAAAATTTGTGACAAAATATGTAGTGCGATACTAAATAGTGTTTCTATGTGCTTCTATTTTATTCAAATATGCGAACTTCTTTCTTCAAAAATAGTTTCAACTTTGTATATGTGATTCTATTTTATTGGTGGTTTTAAATCAAACTTTGCACGATACCTATACGTACGTGTTTCACTTTCTAATTATGTTATCTTATTTTCTCTTTAATTATATGTTAAGTTTTTATATTTACATTTGATAAATATAGATAACGTTATTAAACTTTTTTAAACTTTTTCTTCTAATTGTCTATGGATGTTCAATTTCAATGTATTTGTTGTTATTAATATTCTTTACGTTTTTTTTCTTATTATCTGTGGATGTTGAATTTCAATGTCTTTGTTAATTTTTCTTTTTAATTTCATAATATTTTTATTTAATTTATAGTTTTTAATTTAATTTTTATTTACTGGAATTTCGGCCACGTTTACAATAGATCCCCTCATCGCCCTCTTTCAACTTTCTATAGGTGATTCTATTTTATTTGTGGTTTTCATCTAACTCTGCACGATACCCGCATGTTTCACTTTCTATTTGTGTTGTCTTCTTTATTTTTGTCTTTTCGCATCAAACGGTATTAAAAACATATTTTAACTGATGTTTAAATTTTTATCTTCTTTCAACGGGAACTTCAGCCACATTTATAATACAACCTCCACCATCTTCTTTCAACTTTGTATAATTGCTCCTATTTTATCATGAGTTTTCATACAACCATGCATGATACCCATGTGTTTTAGTTTTTAATTGTGTTGTCTTCTTTTCTTTCTTATTATGGGCTAAGTTTTTATATTTACATTTGATAAATATGGATTATGTTATTAAAAATTTTAGACATTTTCTTCCCATTATCTATGGATATTTAATTTCAACGTTTTTTGTCAATATTCTTTTTAAATTTTATAACCTTCTTATTTAATTTATAGCTATAATTTAATTTCAATCCACAATTATTTGACTATATATTTTACAAACCAACATCATTGGTCCACTGGCATAAGCTACCCTGGGACAGGAGGTCGACTTAGTGCTCCCGAGTTTGATTCCTGCAGTGGACAGAAAACTGTTGTCTTGAATGATTGGTTTATTAAAGAGGTTTTCCCCTTCCGGTTTTACTTTAATTTTGCTAACTAAAAATTAGTCAACCCCGTGCGTAGCACGGGTCACGCGGCTAGTTTGGTTTATACCACTAACTCTTTCAGATATAGATCCCGTTTGTCATAGCCTTTTTCTAAAGATAATCACTTTTATTAATAAAATAATCACTTTTAAAACTTTTCTATATATTTTTTTTATTGTTTTTTATAAAAAATGAAGATCTAAAAATAATCTAAAAATTGCTTTAAATAAGAATCTGTTTTGTATAGCTTCTCATAAAAGTTATTTTACTTTAAGAATGATTGTTGATTAGCTTCTCATAAAAATTACTTGTATTTTATGTTCGACCTCACGAAACAATGAAGACAAAAATTACTAAGTGTTATGCTTTTCGCTAGCAGCGTTTTCCTTCAAGTTCTCGAGGCTCTGGACCATGTCAGTTAAGAGCAAAAATAACTAATAAAATTCCCTAAATATAAAGTATACTATCACCAATTATGCATGTCTTCCTACACTCAAGATATAGCAACTTTGTTGATACAAAACCATCACTCTCTTTGTCAAAAAAAAAACCATCACTCTCACTATGGATTTATTTTTCGTTAAATATGAGATAATTATTTTATATCATTTGCCATTCCAAAATGAACATTCGAAATTTATTAAGTATCAAATAAAGATAAAACAAAGTTAAATAATTCGAAATTAAATTGAAGAAAAACAACAACTACTACTAAAATTATAGGCTAAATATAAGTTATATTTTTCAAACATGATGCATTTATTACCTTTTGGTACAAATGAAGAGACAATCTCATATTTTATTTTGTACCCTTACTTACAAACAATTTTTTTTGCAAACACAAATAATTCTTGAACCTAGAAATAAATCCTGCAATCATAAATAATTAACTCAGTATGACTAAGAGAAATGACAAACAACCCAATATATCATCATGACATTCAATTCAAAATTATGAGGAAAATTCTTCAAATCAACCTGAGATGTCATGGTAGTTTGAAATCATTCATATTGCTTATTGGCCACCAAGTATATATTAGGGAAAACCACTCACATTTTAAATAATGAGAATGAATGATGATTGTAAAATTAAATGTTTTTATGAACAATAATAATACTCATGAAATGAGAATATGAGAATATAAATACAATTATTGAGATTAGGATTAAGAAAGTACATAAGTTTCCTACTTCTTGTTTATGGTAATAGTTTCCCAAAATTAAATTGCATACTTATTGGGGGATCCTTAATTTATATTTATTAAAAAAACATCATTAATGCTAATTAATCCATGAGATGACAATTGGAATAACATTTATGGGAGATGATTCTCAAATATAGATTTATTTGACTTGTACATCTTGTTTTGAAGATTCATCATAGTCCTTAATCGCATTAGCTTCAATAATAACTTCAATGACACGAATCTCTTCATTTTCTTTCACAAACATTCTAATGAGTAGTTGTCTTTCTGAAAATAAATAAATTAACTAACATAAGTTAGTTATTTGCAGATGTTTAGTGGGAAAAAACAATAGATTAAAAATAAATATATTTGAATTGCCCATTGAGGGATTGTAGGAATAACACGGGTGCAATGAATATGATCAAGCTAGTAAAACTTGTGTGATCCGTGACAATCACATGAAGATCAAATGTAAGAAATTAGAACGGATATTAGTATTTTAGATATGAGAAGAAAAAAGATTATATTATCAAATATTACAAAAAATAGGATTAAGTCATCAATGTATACCGTGAAATAGAGTTGTGGATGATATTGCATTTACCACACAAAAAATGATTGCTCTCATTAGATGTAGCAATGCCACATTTGCACAATTTGTACCACCATTGAAGTTTGTGAATTATGACTTCGGTTTGAGCCAAAACAACAACAAAACCGAATTGTGAAACAAAAAAAATATATAATCAGTTATTCAAAATAGAAGTCACAAAAAGATTATGGTTTGGAATATTACTTATTTAGAATGTTGTGGGATCTCCACAAATGTGATGTTTTTATAAATGCCATTTGTACAACAGTATCCATTTAGCAAATGGGTAGTGAAGGAGGAAGAAACACCAATAAAACATACATGTTGAAAATTGAAAAACAAACAAATAAGAACACTTGATTTTACATAGACAAAAGGGTGAAAGAGACATGTATAGATAAATCATTGGCTTGTTGATGGAGCTCACCTAGAGTTAATTTCTATTCAAGAATAAGAAATCATCAACCGTTTGTGCATAAATATCCATTTTAGAGAAAAACGAAAATATGTAAACTTAAGATACACAATTATAAGTACCAATAGACTATTTAAATAAATTTTATTATTATTTCAAATTGGTGGGGAAATTTTCGAATTTCAAATTTTCATATTTTGAGAATGTCATTAATCACTATGTATAATAATAATAATAATTTTTGTAATTGAAAGTTTTTAATTCAAATTGGTTAAGATAAAATCAATTCCATTTTTAATTGATAAATGATAACAATGAATTTTATTTCGAATTTCCTAATATAATGCAATTACATTAATGAGATGCACCGTTGTGGGGCCAGAAGAAAAGAATTAAATAACAAATTACTGAGAGGTTGACACGTGGAGCAGAATTAATTGAGATGCATTCTCAAATGTTTATATTATAGATTATAGATTATAGATATGATTCTCTAAACTTTTATATACATTTCTAGAATTCAACAAATTTAGACAAAAGCTAAGAGAATCAATTCTTACCATCACAAAACCAAACACACACTAACTAACTCGTGAAAAATTCCCAAAGGTATGCCATTTTTTTTATTTACTATCTTTTAATTTGATTCATCTATTATAAAAATTTGTTTGGTAAGATCTAAACTTTGTTATACTTTATCTATACTATTGAGGAAAGACGGGCACTCCGTGCCTGTCTTGAGTGCGTTAGTGGGTAGTTAATGTGTTGGTGTATTAATGGGTGGTTATCGTTTATTAGAAATTTGTACTTAGGGCATTTTTGGTTAGAAAAATTTGACACCAAAATGACAGTTTTTTTAGAATCCCCTTTATTAATAATTATAGATAAATTTGTCAATGCAAATACTTTATCTATACTAGTGAGGAAAGACGGGCACTCCGTGCCTGTCTTGAGTGCGTTAGTGGGTAGTTAATGTGTTGGTGTATTAATGGGTGGTTATCGTTTATTAGAAATTTGTACTTAGGGCATTTTGGTTAGAAAAATTTGACACCAAAATGACAGTTTTTTTAGAATCCCCTTTATTAATAGTTATAGATAAATCTGTCAATGCAAATATTATACGTAAAATATTTCGCTAGTGATAGGATTTATAAAAATTCTATCATACTCTTCAGTTTTGTTGAGTATTAATACTCTTTAAGCAAAATTAATTTAAAATTTAAATTTATTTTAAAATAATTAAATATACCAAAGTGATATATCATTAAGGGTGTAATTTCTATTGTTTGGTTTAAGAGATAAATAATATCGGAGAAATTAAGGAGATTAATTTAGTACTATTTTACACTAAGGATGTGTTTGGTAGAAGAGAAAAAGGAAGAGATAGAAAGAGAGAATGGAGAGTAACCTTTCTTCTCTTTCTCTTTTACCAAACAAGTGATGGGATGTCCGGTACTATAGCCAACAAAACTCTAGAGACTTTGGAGGGGAGGGGAGGATTTCAAAAAAAATATTAAGGATGAAAGATAAATGGAGGGAAATATGTACACCATCAACTTCAATCGGTGTTTATTTTTCTTCATAAAACTAAATCCCTCAATTTGGAGGAAACCAAAAGATGTATTGGAGGAGGATTTTGGAGGGCTTAGACAAACTCTTCAAGCCATTTACATCCTTTTATAAGTCTTAAAGTTAAAAATATATTAATCATAAACATTCTTTTATCATTGTCTACAAAATTATTATCTTAATTTAAGTTAAATACTTCAATAGCTTTTTCTCTATTCGACACCTCCCCCCAAACCCTCTCATCCCCTCCCCCCATCTCAAAACTTTCAAACACGTACTAGAGTATTGGGTTATTCACAAATTTACATTTCAAAAGTGATTTTAAAACAAAACAAGGCAAGTATTTGCTTCATGAAATTTAAAGAGAAGTAAAAAAAGTTGCAATTACACAAATTCAGTATTGAAAAATTTATGTATTAAAATACAGTTTTTACGGTGTCTTCTATGCAAGTGACAAATTAAGTCCATTTGTAATGCACCAATCAAATTGATGATCAAATATTTTGATCAGACCAGGGTATCCACTGCCGAACGCAGTGATTAATCCTCTCACTGGATTGAAAACACTTCAAAAAGTAATACAGGTGGCATAGGGATTGATCATAAAATATAATATAAACACAATGAATGGTTGATATTATATGAACCAACCAATATGAAATCTCATTCCTTAATATTTTACACTAAAACCTATTGTGAATTTGACTTTATATAAGCCAGCCACCGGTTTTGTGTTAATACTAATATGCAACCCGTGCGATGCACGGGATTATATACTCTACTTATTATTGATATATAAAAATATATATTAACACAGATATTTGATTCATTCTGTAAATGTTTTCAACTATCATATAATATGTACACATAGAAAAAAATTTATTAATGACTTAAAAATTAAAATGAATTACAATTTGCTTCAAATTATTAACATTTTAAATTTAAAATTAACAGGGAAAAAGATGAAAAAAAATATGAACTAATTTGAGGAAAAAAGTTTATTAATTAAAGTTGTTATTATAAAAAAAACTTTTATTATAAAAAGGTAACGAAGTTATAATGTCATAATGTAGCTTTTGGTAAAGTGTTCATTTCCATTAATTTTTTTATTTTTTATTTTTTGCAAAAACAAATCTATAAGTTTAATATTTCTTTGTGTGATTTCATATAAAATGTTTATCCCCGTGTGTTATGTTGTATTTAGAATTTCTATATGGTAATCAGTTTACATATAAATATGGAAGTAATTATTAATTAATAATACTTTTTAAGTGATAATATTGTTAGTATTATAATTATAAATTGGTAAAATTATTTATAGTTCAAAAATTAAAATGAATTATGATATGCTTCAAATTATTGATATTTTAGATTTTAAATTAACATGAAAAAAATGAAAAAACATAAGAATTAGTTTTAGTCTAATTTAAAAAAATATTTTATTAATTAAAGTTTGTTACATAAAAAATTCTTGCAAACGTAATAAGTATAAAAAATGACTTTACATTAATGTTGTTATTATAAAATAAAAATGGTAACAAAATTATAATATGATAATGTTGGATATGGATCTCGTGCAGTCACTATTAGGAGCGGTTAGTGCAGTCAAGCACTAATCAACCATGTCAGCTTTCTTTCTCTTTTTTAATGAAAAAATATTAGCAATACACTAACTGTATTTTTTATTGGCTATATAATCTAAATCTGATGATATAGCTTCTGGTAAAGTGTTCAATCCCCATAAGTGTTTTAAAAAACAAAAACCCCATAAAGTTAATATATTTTTTGTGTGATTTCATATAGAATGTTCTTTTCCATTTGGAAAGTCAATTCATTTGATATGTCAATGACAGTAACTTCCATAAATCAAGAAAAGTTTTGAAGTTTTGATATATCATTGTTGATTAACTAATTAGTAGATCTAAAATTAAAAGATAACACAATATTTAATACAGTCATATTTATAAGATTCAAAAAATTACCTGGGTAAGAAAAAAGTTCTTCTTTTTTGAAAACAATTTGAGAACTTGGAAAACACCAAAATGAATAAATTGCAAGTAAAGACAAACAAACATGAACCTAAATGAGATTCAAAATTTTAGGTATTGAAGGAAAAATTGTAAGACAAAAAAACTTATGATCAGTCATTTTCTACAACTTGAAATGCGATAACTAATAGGTAGAACCTTAAGAAGCTTGGATTTATTGGTTGAGTTCATTGTCATATTCTCCATCAGTGAAAGGCCCATCTTCTTCTGTTTTATAAAAGTTGAAATAGTTATGGATGATGAGTGGTTAGGCAAACAAACAATTAACTCCAGGAGAGTATGGACAATGAGAATTGGTCGCATATTTCTCCCGGCCGCGTACTTTCGAAATTTTCAAATAAATAATACATAAAAAGTTTACACAAAATATGAGTCACCACTATCTCCACAGTAATTAGCTTCGAATAATATGTTTTTGTACTCTATTTTTAGACGGAAAAAATGCCCCTGTTTAATATTTTCATTTTAAGAGAATTTGAAAATTTACTATAGATAGAGATAGTTTCATATTCCTTACAATTGGTCGCATATATTTCTCGCATTTTCGAAAATTTCAAATCAATAATACATAAAGAGCTTACATAAAATATGAGTCACCACTATCTCCACAATAATTAGCTTCGAATAATATGTTTTTGTCTATTTTTAGACGCAAAAAATACCCTTGTTTAATATTTTCATTTTAAGAAAATTTGAAAATTTACTATAGCTAAAATTAAGTAATTGAAAGAAATTTAATATGGCAATTGTAACGTATATTTTCAATTAATTTTGGGATTCTGAAATTAATTGTGATATTTTGAGATTCTACAAGAAATTATGTACCTTAATTAAATATGAGATTTTGAATATGACAATTGATAACGTAATTAAGTGACGGTTATACATAGAATTTGCATTTAATGATTTTTATCCAAATTGCTGTGAGCGCGACACCTCAGATTTTAAGCCCCGAGAAACATTTTCCTTTGTATTATTATAGATTATATATTTTAGGCTTAAATATTTGATCCCCTGCAAATATCCCAGTTTTCCATTTACCCCTGTAAAAAAAAGGTTTTAAAATCAACCTTGCAAATAATAAGTGTTTCTAGTTACCCCTGTAGGGGGTAACCGTAAACTTTTTATATTTTGCAGGGGGTAACCGTACATGGTTTATACCCATTATACACTACATAATCTAACAGAGGGGGTGACCGAAAACTGTTTATATTTGCAGAGGGTAACCGTAAACCTTTTTTTTACAAGGGGTAAATGGAAAATGGATATATTTACGGGGGATGAAATATTTAAACCTATATTTTATGGACAAATGAAATGAAATGAAATGTAGTTAGAATATAGTATTTGTGAATGGAGCAGATAGAAAATTCGCATATAGATCGAAAATGAGGACAATACGACAAATACGTGGTGGGAGCAGCAGAAACGTAGGCTAACAAACTGACTGAGACACACTCAGTTAACAAACACACCATTTTTCTAACTTTGGCATTCTATATTCAACAAAATTCACCTCCTCCTATTACTATCTGCACCACCCTCAAATCACTCTTGTTTCTCATTTCAGCTTCTTTTGATCCTCTTTACTTTCAATTTCAATCCAAGGAGCAGCTTCACAACTCTTGCCCCTTCTTCTCCCTCCTCATAGGTACACTTTCTACTACCTTTGTTTTATTCATTTCATTTTGTAACTAATAACTATTATTCTTTTCAATGTTTTGAATGTTGCAATTTATTTATATTGATTCTCTTGTTGTAATCTATGTTGCATGCTCTTCCTCTTCATTTTTCAGCCCTAGTTGTATGTAATCTTTCACTCATACTTAGGAATTAAGTGATCGGATGGAGGGAATATGCTTGATTTCTCAGTTTTCCAATCATTAGGATGTTGAAATCTTTTATTGAATTATTGTGTAATAATAATAAGATTATAAGTTGGTTCATCTATTTGCATGTAATTTTGACATGAGGTAGGTCTTATCCATCAAGATTTTGCTATCTATTATTGAATGAGTGTGCAAAGTTGATGTCTTATGTATGATCTCACATTTTTTATAACATTTTTTGTCTATTTTTCTGAAATGTTAATTCACTTTTAATAATTAATATGATATCTTACATGCTGATCACAGATGCTGAATAGATTATCAGGGGCCTGAAGTTTTTATTGCATTACAGTTTAATTAGGGCACTTTTAACTTGACACTACTCAGAATAGATCCTAATTCAGACTTGCTAAGTAACTTATGTCTAATTGATTTTCACTGAGAAAAAAACAAATAATGAAATGCATACACACACTTACACAATGACTGTGAATGAAAATTGATTTTTACACTTTGCTCTATGTATCTTAATCTTAGTGTAATAATAGTGAAATATTTTGAAGTAATTGTTGTTAGGAACCAGAAGCACCATTACTGAAGCCTACTCTGATTAATTGATTAGCAATGGGAGGTGCAATAGGAAAGGTTGAGTCGCCGAAAAAGGCTTGGAAAGCAGAAACTAAGCTTGAGGCTAAAATGGTAGAAGCAATGCAGCGGAGGGAATCTCAAGGAAGTTCTGTGAAATCATTCAACACTATAATCCTCAAATTCCCAAAAATCGACGAGAGCTTAAGAACATGCAAAGACATCTTTCAGCAGTTTGGTAGGTTATAACTTCAAATTTATGGGTTTGTTAATTTTGTATTTTGATCTGATATTTTCTAACAGAAGTCTGCTATAAATATAATGTATGAGCCTCAAAGTAGACACCACAATGTTATGGCAAAGCAAACGTTAGCGGATCATTGCAGAATCCTTTTAATTATGCCTATATCATGACAAACTGCAGCTAATCATATATTCCTAAGCTGCAATATTTTTTAAGTGGTGCATATTTTTGTGATTATAACTGCAATGGGCTTTAGCAGTGCCAAAATGTCATCGACTTTGTTTTTCGTCACCGGTACAAGCATGCCAAAAGTTATATACTTATTTATTATATATATGTAATTGATAAGTGATGTGTGTTTTTGGCTTTTGTTACAGATGAGGATTCTAATGGGGCAATAGATCATGAAGAGTTGAAAAAGTGTTTCAGTAAGCTGGAAATTTCTTTCTCTGAGGAAGAGATCAATGATCTTTTTGAAGCATGTGATATTAATGAGGATATGGGAATGAAGTTCAATGAGTTTATTGTACTTCTCTGCGTTGTGTACCTTCTCAAGGATGACCCAAAAGCACTTCATGCTGTATCCTAACACAAATCATTTGTGCAAATTTCAATTTCATTACTATATGATATGATGCTATATCAATAATATAAGTAGAGATTATTTATAGTCCAAAGTTTGAAAATAGACTAGTTATAATTGCTCTTTAAAAGAACATATATTGTCTTGCGTGATATGACCGGTGGTTGATATTTGAATTGATTGGGGTTATTACAGCTTTAGCCTTCGGAAAATTTTAAAAAAAAAGTTTTTTTTATCTTATTTAGAAAATAATCTATTTAATTCAGGTGATTTTGGACTCAATGAACAATACCATTATATTTGTTTAGTAAAATTTTTCCGCAATGGCTTTACTTTTTTCAGGACAACCCAAATTTCTGTAGTTCATGAACAATACAATTATATTTCTAGTTCATGCATTTTTTCAGGACAGCCTAAAATTTAGTCTGCAGGACATCACTGTGGGAGGTGTGAGAAATTATATTGAAGATCAGGTTACAAGCTTTGAAGTTTGAACTTTGAAGCTAGGCAATGTATTAAGCAGGAGAACAGATCTCTTGCTTGTCTTCCTGTTTTCTTTGATGATTTATAAATCATGAATATCCATGTCTTGCTACCCTTTCCAATTGTTTTCATTGACATGACTTCTCTAGAAATTACGAATTGGGGTGCCAAATTTGGAGGCCACATTTGAGACATTGGTTGATACATTTGTATTCTTAGACAAGAATAAAGATGGATATGTCAGCAAAAATGAAATGGTTCAAGCTATAAACGAAACTATATCAGGGGAGCGTTCTTCTGGAAGAATAGCCATGAAAAGATTCGGTCAGTTGTCTCTCCCTCTCCTTCTGTTTGTAAATACACATGCATATGCACTGAAATGGAAGTTCAAGCTTGCTTGAAAAACACACATCCTCATCTCAGGAGTGTGCATTATTTACTAATGTTTTGAAATACGCTGTAACATATTTTCACAACAAAAGTGACTGTCCCCAAATTGATAACAAACAAAAAACATCTATTACATTTTCCATATCATCAGCAGAAGCAAACATTTAAGGAACTTATGCCATGTCTTCTATTGCAGAGATGTGGTCAAGTTATCTATTACATTCTTATGTTTCTAATCATGTTAGTCTTTGCTTGTAAATACACATGCATATGCACTCAAATGGGAGCTCAGGCTTGCTTGAACAACACACTTACTCATCTCAGGAGTGTGCATTATTTACTATTGTTTTGAAATATTCTTTAACATATTTTCAAAACAAAAGTGGGTGTTTCTCAATTGATAACAAACAAAGAACATCTATTATAGTTTTCATATCATCAGTAGAAGTAACATTTAAGGAACTCAGCAGAAATGTGGTCAAATTATCTATTATATTCTTCTGTTTCTAATCATATTAGTCTTTACCATGCTCATGCATGACATATAGGACTAGCCTTTGTTTTTTTTATCATGTGCTTACTCCAAAGCAGGAAAAGCCAATCATTACTGCATCATACTCATCCAAAAAGTTCACTCCAATTTCCAAGTACTTCTTTCTTCTGTAAAGTAACAATCCGAAAGCAATTGTTTTTGTTTTTATTTTTTCTTCTTATATTGTATTTATTCATTAATAGTTATTTTACATTCTTTGCAAAATGATGCAGAGGAAATGGACTGGGATAAAAATGGAATGGTGAACTTTAAGGAGTTTCTTTTCGCATTTACACGGTGGGTTGGAATTGATGAATTTGATGATGAGGAAAATGCAAAGGCCTGAATCATGTCATCTAGATAGATACCTTTGGCTGCCTCTTCTGCTAATGGTTCGTAGCATAGTGTTTCAGCCCAAGCAGAAAAGCTTTTCCAGCTTTCACTTGCAATAAATGCCCAGTTGCTTCATGTTGAATTTTATTTCAATGAAATTATCATTTCTGATGTAAATAGTATTGCTAAGTATAGATCTAAGTTCCATAATGTCTTCAAACTTATCTGTTAAATGCTACCTTTTAATTGTTTTGGCTTCTTCAATCCCCCCCCTTCCCCTTTCTGATATTATAAATAGCCCGAGCTAGTTGTTTACCGAGAGAGGTTTAGAATATAAGGCTTAGGTGAACAGCTTATCAGCCAAGAAAGCAGCAGTAACCCCCTAAGAGTGTATAGCAAAGGAAATAGAAAGTGAATCAAGTTATTGCAAAGGAAAATCTGACTTGGTCAATCAAGTGAAGATGGTTTAGAATAGGGGTGGCAATTTCTATCCATAAGTGGGGATCCCCGTGAGCATTGACCATTCGGAGCCCCGTTGGCGGGGAATTTTTCCTCGTGGGGATGGGGATGGGGGAGAAAATTCTCATGCGGTCAATTTGGGGATGGGGATGGGGATCATACCCCAGTCCCAAATATATTACATAAATATTCTTACTATATATATCTATAATACTATAAATAATTAAATTTTTAGTCTTTTTAAACGTGTTTTTAATTAATTAATAAATAAAACATTAAATTGTTCTTAACTTTTATACTTTTTAAATATTAAATATAAAAGTCAGACTAACTTTTATACTTTTTAATATTTAAGGCAAAATATTTAAATATAAAAGTGAGACTAACTTTTATACTTTTTAATATTTAAGGCAAAAGAAGAAACTATGTTGTTCCTTATCTATTGATTCCTAATTTCCTATCTTATTTTTGACAAGACCTATCTTATTTTTAAAAGTGCCTCAAATGAAGATAGGCTAAATCCCAAGTTTGTGTGAGAGGGTAAATGTAAACCAGGACATAAAAACAATAAATAAAGTTAATTTTGTAAATATGTTAGAATTCTAGTTATGTACACATCACTGTTAGGTGTTCATATCAATCATGATTAATTATAATGATATCAATTAGGATAACAATAGTCAATTAACATTATATTTATTGTAATTCCATTAGAAATGGGATTAGGGTTCAAATGGGAAAGAAGATGGAGTTACTATTCACAAGTGACCAAATTGGCTTAAAATTAGAAATGTAAGGGACTTATTTGGGTCTCTTAAAATAGAAGTAAAATAGAGTAGGGCAAGTGTACACTGTCCATATTCACATATACGGTAACAACATAAACATAACACCAAAAATTAGAAACAAAAAGCACTAACTTGCTAACTAATTAAACAGTGTAATGAACTAATTAATCCCCGGCAACGGCGTCAAAAATTTGTTGTGTAAAATAGAGTAGTGTAAGTGTACACTGTCCAACAAGTAGTAAAATAGAAGTAAGATTCGTTCCCACGAGAATTAATGCTCAATATTTGTTTAATTTGATTAACAAATTAGTAATAGTAACAAAGGTAAAGACACAAATGTTTGGTATCATTCACAATATATAGTAAAACGGTAAATGGGTAATAAGATTAAAGATGAGAACAAGTTGAGATGTTTTACTTCAGTAACTTCATTATGATGCATTAATGGTATGCTTAATGCTGCAGCATTAGGTGCTACAGCAATAGACGTATTCTTTCAAATATTTCACACTAGGGTTTCCTTACAAGAGTTTATGTCTAAACCCTAAATATGTACGCCTTAAGCTGCTAGGGCACCTGCAGTATTCACCTTATGGATTTTGCCCTCCTATGTCTAGGGTTTAAGCAAAGAACATTAAAATGTCTTTTAATGAACGCAATCTATCTTGTGAGTTAAATTTATAAACCATTTCTGAATTCATAAATAGTAACTCCATCTTCTTTAATAACACCAGATGGAAATATTATCATACACAAGATAAAATGCATAACATCAAACATACTTCATTAATAACACCATAAATCCATTACATCAGATCTAGCATCCCAACTATGAGTATTTAGCTCATATTAAGCAAACAACACAAAGAAAATAACTTAAACAAAGTTGTTAAAGTCATACTACAAATTCAAGGTAAGAAATTATACTAAGATGGTAAAATCGAAGAGGAACTCCAAAAGAGAATAATGGAAATGCAAATCCAGCTCTTCACCATAGAAATCCACCAAGAATATGAAGCTCCAGTGATGCTGCAGCAATGGTCCCAGCAATAGTATCTTTTTGGTAGCTAGAGGTGACTTGGTTCAAAAATGGAGAAAGCTATGTCTAGACCTTCTCCTTTCGGCCAAGTGTAGTGAATGAGGACGAAGGGCAGCCTTTTATATCCAAGGGGCACATGATCCTGGGAGAAACCCTAAATGAGAGGCGCTTTTTGTCCTTACATGTGTCCAAAGGTACAATGTGCCCAAGAATAGGTCGCATCATAGAATATTCTGCTGAGGCACGCACACACGAGCACATTCCTTTTCTCCAGCTGTCCTTTACCTTGAAATCAGCGCTTATTCACTTTCTCTCTCATCTTTGGCAAATTGAAGGTGTTGCGACATCTAATGCTGCAGTAATAAAATACACACATCAAAGCATACAATAGGCACCATAGTGCCAATTAAAACAATTCCAGGGTTTCACCTTAGACTCTATCAAAACACAATATTTACAACAATAATTCAACACTATGCTTAAGAACTTGCAATGATTTAGTCTTGAAAAACATGTAATAACCATCATAAATGAGAGTTATCAGTCTCTTAAAAGTTGGCTCACTTATATGGCCACATGGGAGACCCTAATGATAACTCATATTCATATGAGTTATTTATGCCTTTATTCCTTAAATTAAAGTAAGGTCTCAAGTAATATTTCTATTTTTTAGATATGAGAAGGGTTAGATGCTAATTTGTTAATATTTGGCGCATCTGGTGCCCTTGTGAATGTTTTAATGTTTCTGCTAGTGTTACAGCGGTAAGCGCTATAGCGCTGCATGCATGCCCAACTGAGGATCAAAAAGAAAAGTTAACTTTTGGCGCCTATTGCTTTATGTCAAGTCAGCGTATCTTTCTCCCTATTGTGCGGACTGACGCGGACACCCCCTAGTGGCTAGCAATGACACTTGTCATTTTATTATTGAAGGAGTACTTTTGGTTGGTGAGATATGTCATAGTCGCCTTTTTGCAAAGCTACTTTATGGGATTAAACAAGTGTATATCTCCATCTTCTCCACTCATTCATCCCATTCGAAGTTAGAGAGAGTTTTTGGAAGAGAAACTTGACACACATTTCCTTCATTAATCCTCCTTTTTCAAGCTTCTTATTTTCACTTTATTCTACCATTTTCTACACCGTGAAGCTGTGCTATAGCATCATTTAGCTGTTTATGACTAGGAGTGCACAGAGTGTATCTTTTGCAACTGTGTCTTCTCTTTTTATTTACTGTAATATGAGCATCTTGTCTTGTATTGTGTTGATGATGCTCACCATGAGCTAAACACTTGTAGTTGGATTGGTTTAAGCTTTGTAATGAACATTTAGTATTGTTAATATAATATTGTGATGTTTTGCGTTTCAATCTTTGCACTTTAAAGCTTTCAAACTTATTTGGAGATTGACCAACTAAAATGAGTACATTCGTGGGTATAGAAATGGTCCATGATTCTAACTCAAAGGTTGATATGAACGAAAGGATGTTTAAAGACATTTAAACAACTTTTGTTTAACTCTAGACATAGAGGAGCAATAGTTCATAGGGTAGAAGCTGTGGGTTCTTTATTATACAGGGGTGGACTTATTTAGAACTTAGAAATAAGAGTCTTGTAACAAAACCCTGGCGTCAGTGACTGAAAGGCACAACATCATATGCTACAGCACTTAGCGCTATAGCGTCCAATGTTATAGCGAGCGCCTTACTTCTAGGAATTTGCTTAGTTGTGTGTGGAAACGTGTGCAAGTATACACAGTCACAAACAAGTAGTATAAAAGATCGAACCTACAGGGATTGGATTAACTCTTATATATTGTTGTAAAGAAATGCAAATTAGTGCAGCTACACTACTCACAATTTTGGTTGAAATGAAAATAAATTAAAGGAAAGCAAGTAAATTGTGCAGGAAATCAGTTGAGAATGATAGTTGAGATGTCTTCACTATCTAAATCACTTTTGAGTGCATTGTGTTTTCTTGTGGTGCAGATGCACTTAGGTGCAGCTGCATCAGTGTGTGCTGGTCAGCTACTTTCTTCGGAGTTTCGTTACAAGCTCTTATGATCCTATTTTTTTTGCGGTAAAGAAAGAAGTAGTCAATTCCTTTCTCGCCCCCTTACAGATAATCCAAGTTGCTAAATAAGTACACTCTTGTATCTTAAGATCTTACTACACTCTTGTAAGGACTATGTTAACCTAAGGTTAGGAATTAACATGGAATTAACAAGCTAACTTCATTAAAACAAGTTTAACAAAAAGCTTCATTAAACACTTATCCTTACTTAGTTCTTGATTTCTAGTTATAAGCCAATTAAGTGAATATAACTCTACTTGTTCTAAGCGATCAACCTTAAACAAGATTAAGAATTTAAACACAAGAACTAAAGTGCTTACACCACTTGAAAACACAATAACTTTCCTCAAAAGATCATTGGAAAGTTAGAACATCCCAACTTAAGAGATTTAGCTCATGATGGGCATAACAAAGCAAATATATTTGAATGAAAATATGTTGTAATGAAGGAAAGTACAAGAGAATTTAAAAGAGTAAGAATTACAACAATTGAAAGACTCTTGCATATATTTGCTTACAACCAATTTCTTGCACCTATTAGCTCTTTGAAGAAGTGGAGAGAGAAGTTGTCAATTTCTTCTCACCTTCCTCTCAAACTAATACTAAGAAAATATAAAAAGAACTACAAGAAAATAAACTTGAAACTATGAAAAACTAAGATGAAAAGAACATGAAAAAGAATATAAAAGTCTATGATATATCTTTCAAGTGAAGAGTTGAGTCCTATTTATAGCCTTTGGAGATTTCCTTCATGTGGGGGTTTCCTTGATGATTAAGCTAACCAAAGGGTGTTAACCATGGTTACTTTTCAGAAGATGGAGATAAGCTTTTGATTCCCATACTCAACCTTAAAGGGAGGTCCAATAGGAAGTAGCCACATGTCTTTTGTGAATGATTATTCATGATGGTCATCCATTGTAGGCACCTCCTTTTGCAAGTGGTCATGTGCCCCCATGTGACTCAGAAGCAAGCAGCAACCCAACTAAGCATTATAGCAATGGTAAGAATTGAGGTGCTTCCAATGTGGGGTTGTGAGCTGCTTCGGTGCAGGAAGGTGCAGTTGCACCAACTTCCCTTCAGGTGCAGTTGCACCTAGTGCAGATGCACTAAACTACAGCTGTACTGAACAAACACATCAAACATACTAATATACATGTAAAATGCTAAGTCATGGACATCTTTCACCTTAAAACCATAAATGTTGTTATTTTATTCATACTACCATATTTAACACATATTATACTTGATTATGGGCAATTATTTAAGTGTAGAAGCACGAATAACTCTATATAAAATAGAGTTATCACTTAGCAACGAGCAGTCCAACTTACTTCTCCCATATTTGAACTTTTCTACTGTTTGCACACAAACCCTCTACTTTTTATGCTTGAAATCATATCACTTTTATTTTGCTTACATCACTAGTGTTTTAGTAACTTACACTTTAAAATTAACATCAATCCATGTGGCTACGATCTCTACTTTATCAGTATATTACTTGTTACGATTGTGTAGACTTGCACAAACTACTTTTCGCACAACACCTAACCGACACATCAGAAATTAACGTGATATGTCTACAACCAAACGACTGTATTTCAACAGAATCTAACTGAGGGGCTAATGTGTCCCATGTTAGGAAGTGTAAGGGATTTATTTTGATATTAATTATTCTTAGGGACCAAATTCGACATCGAAACTTTTGTCACAGCCGAAATTGAGTATTCACTCTAAACTTAATAATATTTCAAATTGAGTATTCACTCGAGTAATGGGTTACCCTTTGAGTAGGGACTAGTCCTACGCTTCGGTGTGGGGGGCTGAGACATGACATGGTCCATTGAGATTAATTGAACGGGGCTTACACCTTCGTAGTCCATCCCTTTTTTATTTGCATACTCTAATGTGCTTCATATTTTTTTATGGACCTTTAACTTTTTAAATTAAAAGATGTGCTTCATGCTCCTATTTTTTCGAATAACCTTATCTATATTTAAAAGCTTACCTAAAATCATAATTGTTCAGTGTCTTGTTTTCATTCTCATTGCGCTTTTTCAGGATCTTGCAACAAGGGGGCGATTGGAGTTGCTAAAGAACATGGAGGGTTCTACAATATGTAGAGTAAACCCTCAACTGATCGATTCGGGTATCAAATTTGGTCAAATTCAACCCAACCGACAAACACCCCTAATCTAGACTAAAACCAGCTATGTCTCGGGGTGTTAAGGCACTACCATATGCTCAATTGTAGATATTGTCAGACGTGTAATCAGAGTAGAAGTTAATTAGGTACACGCCTTGCATTACTCCACTTTGTGGCACATCGCAACATGGTCGTATCATGAATAGTTGATTGATTTGGAACATTTAGATAATTTATAATTTTATTGTATGTATCAATTGTTTTGTTGTCAACTCGAACCCAGGTGTTTGCGGACTACTCGCTCATCAAATTCGGCTAAGAGCTCATTTTCACGATTATCAATTAACAAAATACGTCTTGATAATGCTTGTGAGTTTACGTTTCAGGCATTATTGATGTCAATTTGAATTCATATCAAACATCTTATAGCACATGTTTATTTACAAAATCGACTTGTTGAGTCATTTATCAAGAGTCTAAAGTTGATTGCATGAACAATGTGTATGAGATCAAAACTTCCAATTTATACTTAAGAACGTGTAGTCTTGCATGCTGCAACATTAATTCCAATCAAACCAACAAGTAATCACATGTTCTCTCCTTTACAAATGATTTTTGGTAAAATATTTAATACTTATCATCTAATAATATCTGGATGCATTGTGTATGTTCCAATCACTCCACAATAGCACACTAAAATAAGTCCTTAAAGAAAAATGAAAATATAATCTTCATTTATAATAAAATTTCTTAAACCATTAAAAAAGATTTATTTACGGTTTGCACTTTTATGAATTAGTTTTTCCAATATTATTAGGGGGTGGGGGATAAGCAATTGGACAAGTAGATTGGTTGGAATGAATTATAACTATCTCATCTTGGTCTGTGTATAAAACAATGTGAACTAGGAGTTCAAGAGAATGAATAAATCATACGTACTAGTTGCTAATGCTCCAATCAAAATTGATATCCATATTGGACAATTTAACATTGCAAATGATAGTCCCGATTTCAAAAGAGGTTAACCAGGTAAATCTATCGATTTTAAAGATAAAAATTTCCAAACAATAAAAGTATAAAAAAGATAGATGACCCAAATGAGGACATGGAAAATCCAAGAGAATCGTCAAATAATTGTTACATCAATTCCAAAAGAAACCGACCAGGTACCTAGAAATTTTGAAAATTAAGAGATCTTGATAATTTACGTCATGAAAGGAGTACCATGGAATCGAAACAAAGTAAACGTTGACGAAGTATATTCATATAATATAGCTCTCAGCATGATAAATGCATACAATAAGGATCGTGAGCCAAAGTCTATCAATGATTGTAGACAAAAGCAATGGACAAAATGGAGAGGCGCAATTGAGCAGAATTAAACTCGCTTCCTAAGTGAAATTATTTTGGACTTGTAGTCCAAATACTTGAAGGTGTGAATCTAGTTGAGTACAAATGAGCATTGTGGGAAAAACAAAATAAGAAGCTTATATAACAAATATGCTAAAATGATTAATCTATGTGGACAAGTCACATCTGTTGTGGACTCCAATGGTTGTAAGGTCACTAGATGTGAACACATATCTTTCTAGATGCCGAGAAAATGTTGGAAACCTACTTGGTCCTAAAGTCCCATATCTTAGTGCAAATAGGGCACTAATGTACCTTGCTAATTATACATATGTCTCAATAAATCATTTGTTGTCAACGTATTAGCAATGTATAGTTCTTCACCTACACATGGACATTTGAATGGATTGCTCATGATCTTGAAAAGAGTCGTTGTATTAACATTCAACAAATTCGTTCATGTGATGATTTAACAAATCCTCTAACAAAGTCATTGGCAAACAAAGCTTCTGAATAATTATTACAAAAGATTGACCTTCGTTGTATAAAAAGTTATTACATGCATGAGGGGAAGAAATAACCAAGTTTCTACTCTTCTTTGTTTCTTCACCATGATTTTGTCCCAATAAGCTTTCTTGGTAAGGTTTCTAACGAGACAATTCTCGTGCCAAAGATATTATACTCTTTTTCTATCTTAGGTATTCACAGGTTCCGTCGTTCCCATCGCTTTTCGATTTATGGTTAGGTCTAAATTCTATAATGGAGCCTCTTTAATATTAATAAGATTTTATTTTAATAAAATTTTATTATTTATTTTATTCTTTTTTGTTGAATCAACCTTCTCAGTTTTATTGATTCGCGGCTCTGGATTCGTTTATTCTAGGAATATATTTCATCCATTATGGATTAATTTTTAATATGGATGCTTTATTACACTACTTTTTATGAGATGACCCATAGATCTTTACATATTAGAATTCTATATCATTGATATCTTTTTTTTCTTTCTTTCTTTCACCTCTTCGTTTATCTGTATATTCTTATTGCTTTACAACTCATAATCAGATTATTTTTTATTTCCGTTTTCAGTTGCTATAATTATATAACCACATATATCTTTATTTAGATTTTTTATTTGAACGGGTTATTTATATCCAGATAATGCGAAGCGATGAGTAGGTTATTAATTCTTTAGTTCTTTATTAAAAAATTCTACGAATTTTTTTTTTAATTGAACCACTCGAAAAAAACCAACGAGTCGCACACTAAGCATAGCAATTCCTTCCTTATAAAATAATTATTAAAATTTTTTATTGAATCTTATAAAATTTGTCATTTATTCTTTTGGAATAAGAATATATTAAGAATTCCTCATTTTTTGTTTTATCCAAAGATGGAAGCTTAAAGATACCAAAAAGTTTATTATTCTTTGTTTAGAAATATCCAAACTTTGATCCCCAATACCCCATAAATAGTTCGAACTGGATAGGAACAATAATCAATTTTAGCTCGAATGGTTTGTAGAGGAACCCTACCTTCTCTGATCCATTCGACACGTGCAATTTCTTTTCCATTGATATTGTTTCCCTCTTTTTTTCTTAGTAAGGTTTTAATGAAACATATTGTTACTTGGTATCCAATGAGAAGTAATATGAACACATTTAAATTTCCAAGATGCTCTTATAACTCCTATTAATTTAAGACATTCACTCATTGTTGCTACTTTTCATTTCATAAGTTAAAGACACGTTATGTTAGACCCAAAAACAAACTTCAAGGGTCAATTAGACCCATTGAAAATAAAATAAATGCACTTGTCCTCCTAAAAAAATTATTTTAACTCCCTTCAATTTAAGAGTTTACAATCTGACACCAAGATTTAATTCACGACGAAACTGTTACATTATATCACTCAATTTATATGAATGAATAATTGATTAGTAACTTATATTGAGACAAATGTATTCAATAACATTGACAATGAACTCATTATTCAACAAGTTCAAAATATTAAATCTTGTAGATGACATTTATGAGATGTGTAATATATTTATTTAACTATATTAAAATGTTCTTTTTATGATATTTTTAACTATGCACGATTTAAAAAAGAAATTGCACCCTTGGCATGAGGTTCTAGGTCTGCCACTGGTTAGACCTTAATATGTTGTAAGTTAAGAGACTTGTATCCTATAAATATGGCTCATATGACATTGTAAGAGTTTATTTGATTTGCAAATAGAGAGAAGAATGATACCGAAGAGAAAAAAGAGAGAGGAGAGATACGATGGATAACAAAGATAGAGAGAGAAATATTGATTGAGTAGAAAATAAAAATTGTATTTTGGTATTTTAGATAACTTTTATGCGGGATAGAAAGTTGTACTGTAGTTTAGTGATGACACGAATTTGTGCTTTTGTTCAGTCACTTGCCCCACTTTTATCGAGCACTATGATCAATTTGCATATCAAACAAAATACAACCAGAATTGTCTTGTCCAATCTTCTATTTATTGGCAAATCAAATGCACCCTAAACCTTGCACCTTGAAAAAGATAATACTATATCTCACTAATCTCTTCTTCTTGCTCGAGTTTTAGTTATTTTATAACATATGTTGTTAGTGATCATGATGAGAGTTTTATAGTAATAGATAAGGTGACTGACTTAATGTGCTTAGGTAAACAATAATGCACATTAGAACATACAATAATAAAATACTTTTTAAAATACTTTAGGACCTTAAAAATCTTTATATCAACAAAAATCAGCTTCGAAGGTGTTTTCTCTCGGGATGCTATGCGATTAGCCAGAGAAAGGGAGTTTGGGAACTCAATAGTTTCCAGTATTAGGGTGTTAACAACATCCTACTCAACAAAGAAACTTTAGTTTTCACTATATCTTAAAAAATTAGTGAATTATAAATAATTCAAATTATAATCTCCCATCAATTTTTTTTATAAGCAAAGTAGTTAGAAATTAATGTGTTAGTAGTTAAAGGGGTGGGGGGAATGGGTTCGAACCCCGTACGTCTACATTTTCATCAAAGAAAGGCTGCCAATAATAATCTCATCAATTATTTGAGTTGGGTTATACCTAACTCAATAATGAATATTGTTTTTGTCAAAAAAATAATACTGAATATTGTTTGGTAAAATATTAGCTTGATAAACTCTTAAAAATGGGAATAGAAGTTAGAGTTTAATTTTTACACATCGATAATTCACAAATTTTTTACAATGTCAACAATACTTATACAATTACCTTAATAGTCATCTAAATCACGATATTTAATTAGTTGATGATGTAAAATTTTTTACAACAACGGTACATACTAATTAAAACATAATAAAATTGTTTAGGGATTAAATTTGTTTATCATTTCTAAAGAGTAATAATCATTTCTCATTCTCAAATTGTCTATGTTCCTTTCCTTTCATCGTTGGTTCCCTTCCCTCAAAATCAATATCAGTGTTACTGCGCGCATCCTTCCTTCTTCCCTACTATCGACTCGACTCGACTCGGCTCGGCTCGACTGACCCATTAACCAACCCAGGTGAATTCGAGTTGAGTTGAGTTGAGTTTAGTTCAGGTTAGGTTTCTTCTTCCCTAAACCCCAAATATTTCTTTCCAATTTCATCAACCCATTTTTTATTTATTTATTTGTTTATTCTTATAATTATAATAATTACAATCATATTCATCTGTTAAGTGCTCCTTTCTCACTCTGCACAATTGCATTCTTCTTTGCAGCTGCTCCTCACTCCCTCACTATTTTAAAAGGTTCGATTTTTTCCTATCCCTTGTTACTTCGATTTTTCATGTTATTTCAGTATTTTTTTATTAATTTGTTTGTTTTTCAGTAGTATTAGATTGCTGTTAGATTGCTTTGACTATGTTGGTAAAGATTTTTTTGAAAGTGGAGAGTGTTCATAGGTTTTTGAAAGGAAGGGTTTTATGGATTGTTTTAGGAGATTAGGTTAGATGAGAATCTATTGGGTTGCTTTTAGCCTGTTTTAGGGATTAGGTTAGATGAAAATCAATTGATGTCTCTTTTTTGTATTTTTGTTGTTTCTATTGTTTTGGGGATGTGGTTGATTAGATACGGTAGAGTACAAGTTGATGGAAATTCGTGTCGGGTGTGTCCGTGTTTTCTTCGCAATCGTGTTGTGCTAGAAAATTTTGTGTTGGGAGGAGCGAATGGGGTTTGCGAATGATGTAAAATTGAAAGTTTTAAATGATTGGGGAATGATGATGTGAGAGATTTTGGTACATTCTGAAACGTGTAATTAATTAGCAAGTTTCTGAATTGAGATGATGAGATTATTTAGTTTTTTCTTGGCAGGCTTTCATTGCTAATGCTGAGATGAGTTCTTTCTCCATTACGCGGAAAAAAACGCCATTTCAGAAGCATAGAGAAGAGGAAGAGGCAAAGAAGAAGGTAGGGTTTAGATATCTGTTATGTTTAGTTATTGTGAGAATTTGGAAAAGATATTTACTGGTTATTATAATTGATTTTTGTCTCCTGTAGAGAGCAGAAGATGAGACTGCTCGCTTGTACGCTGAATTTGTAGAGTCATTTCAAGGGGATAACGCTCCTGGGTCGAAGACATTTGTTCGAGGTGGAACAATTAATCCCAATGATAAATTGAAAGATGATTCTGAGGGTTAGTATGAGTAATGAATTCTGTATTTCTAGCCCCTCCTATTTATATCGTTTCTGCCTCATCTCTTGGAAGTCTTGATTATATATTCTTTTCATTTCATGCTGTGGATAAATACATAATTTTTGTTTTTTTTTGTATAATAAATTTAATAAAAGTATGGACCTTTTTTATTCATTCGCGGATGACAGGTGAAAAGTCCAAAGATGGGGTATCTGGTCCAAAGAAGGGAAGTAGGTAAATAAATGCTTTTGATTGACCATGTTTATGTTCTCTTTAAATCAGGTATAAGTAGAAAAGTCACATGCTTTTCAGGTGCAGCTTTATTTTCAGTAGGTTTGTACGAATGGGCTACAGTCTTAATGAATTGAAATTGAATGCTTTAATTTAGTTTTTCTGAATTATGATAAATTTAGTGGTGTATTCTTTTATAAAATTATTTAATTTAATGTTGTGGTGTGATTAACATAGTTGAATTGAAAAACTATTTTTGCATAATTGTGTCTCTTGGATTTTTTCACGGATATGCTATAGTTTTTTCTACTCCCTAATATGTAGCATGTTCTGTTTATATAGAGGTAGTCCTCGGTTTAGATATATCAACTGAATTTCCTTAATCAATATGCTGTTGAAGATCATCTCATCTTATAAATCCAAAACAAAAAGCTCACTGTTGATGGTTATCTGATGATGTTAATGTAAAAGTTAGATTTTTTTCTTTTTATTATCAAAACGGAGAAGTACAGACATCTTAAATTGCTCTAGTAAATTTTCGAATAGTTTAGGCATATGTAATACACTAATACGTATTTGTAGTTTTTGAAGGTAGACTGCTGAATTATATCTATATCAAGGTATAACAAATTAATATTCTTACCTAGTTGCATTGCACCGTTTCATGAAAATCTGATAAAATTGGCATAATAGATAAACAATTCTGCCTGACAACTAAACGAGTGACTTTCTTGTAGCTTGTTAAGAAACTTGAGTTGTGGTTATGTGAAGTCACTTAGTGGAATGGTTCATCTTATATGAGATTCTTAAAAATTTCGTTTCACTTTCCTTGCTATTAAGTATTGTTTTGTGGCCTTTTCTTTTATTAGCTAAAACACCTATTACATAGATCTTGTATGAGATTCTGAATTGTTAGAACTCTGTAATTCAGAGTGATTCTGTTATTTCTGATTTAACTGTTTTTCTGCATTTCAAGTTATGAACTGATTACAGTAGGGAAGCCATATTTATAGTATATTGATCAGGGTTGGAATCTGTTACACTGACCTACCAGATTCCAACTACTTGCTAACTGAATGGGAGAGGGACCTAACTGAATACTCAGTTAGTTACAAGGAGTAATCACCTGTGGTAGGGGTATACTAAGCCTAGATGAGAACTGCTACTGCATTACCTCTAATACTCCCCCCACAAGCCTGGCTGGGTGTGGAACGAACAGAGCTAGCTTGGAGTGGAATTCTTCAAACTTGGTATTGGGTAGAGGCTTGGCCATAATATCAGCACACTGAGCTGTTCCTGGTACAAATTTGACTCTGAGCTGATTTTGTAGAACCTTTTCCCTGAGAAAGAAGAGGTCTAACTCCATATGCAATTGTGAGCTAATGCAATTGTGCTCATATTATCACAAAACACAGTAGGAGCAGAAAATGCAATCCCTAGCTCAGTGAGCAGGGATTGGAGCCATAGAAGTTCAGTTGTGGCAAGGGCAAACGCCATGCAAGCCTAGATGAGGACTGCTACTGCAGTACCTCTAATATGAAGATTGAATTTCGTTTCATTTTCCTTGCTATTAAGGATTGTTCTATGGCCTTTTCTTTTATTAGCTCAAAAATCTGTTACCTAGCAATTTCATGTTGACACACTGTGTAAAAGTTTCTGAAAAGTCACTGTAGTAAGGTACTAGAAGGTCTCAGTGCCTCTTGCTGGTCGAGGCACTGCCCTTTAGTTTGGTGCGTTTCTTTGGTGTCTTAGGTGCTTTAGGTGCACTTTTTTATTTCAGGTGAGGTGCGTCTTCAGCGCCTTATTGATATATTAGGTGAGGCATGCCTTTAGCATTGCCTTATTAATTGAAGTTTGACTAAACTTTTTGGAATATGGAATCAGGATGGCAAATTGAGCAAACTAAGTTAAGTATATTATTTTTATTTTTTCTTCTGAAATAGGCAATTCTTAAGTAGATTATTCCATATATTTTTTTATTTATTGGGAGGAGGGTAAAATTCAAAGGTTCAAAGACAAAAACACTCACAAATCTTTATCCCGCTAGATGAGGTTGACTACATGTAGGGTGTGCATGGTTGAATTTTCCTAACACCAATCCATATCCAAATATAAACCATTTCTATGGGTTGAATGAAAAACTTAGCCACTTATCCAACTTCAAAATCAAGTCTTACATTACATATCCAATTAATCACTTCCTCAAAATGAAATATTACAATTTTTGAAATGAAAAATTTTAAATAATAAATCAGTAATTGACATTGCTCATAATCTGGTTCAACATGATGGGTCACAATAAATTGAGATAAATAATACTATATATAAAGTAGAAAATAGCAATGGAGTATGGACTAATCATCACAACCATGTTTGTCAAACTCTCGAGTTACTTCAGAATTGTACAAGTATGCGACTCCACATATCGAAGTTTAGTTAACTTGATTACAAAATTGTTTGTGTAAACTTAGGTGGACTTGCATAGTCACTCATATAACTTCCATAAAGTCACTAGTTTGAGGACGATTGGACGAGTCTACAACATTGTGGGTATTTCCCCTTCACGTGTCTAAAATAGCAACAGTTAAGACAATTGAAAATGCATCAACTAAATGATAAGTCTTTGTAGTGCTCAAAACATTAACCTTATGTTTTGTGTTTACAGAAGTTCCACAAGTTTACATAGACATTTGAGTTTTACAGCCTTGATCACAACATATATTCCTCCTAGACTTCAATCGACAAGTGTCTAAATGACTTCCCATAGAGTGATTTTTGGATCCTACCATTAAGTTGGGAATGAATGGTATCCATTTATTAGCTTGAGATGGAGTGCTGAGAGTTATTAATCCTCTTGTTTATATTTGTACATTTTTGTAACTTAGTTTCTTTTAATCGGGTCAGATTGTGTCCTATAATATTGATCCGTTCAAGGAAAGTAGTTAAGAGCATTAGTATACAACAAAAAACAACCAAGCTGTATGCTACTAGGCCTAGGTGGAGTCACCTACACAAGATCAGATGACACATTTCCGCTAAATCTTCATAAATAATTTGAAGTGTAGTTTTCTTAGTCTCCCACGACCACTAAGCTTTGTTTGGCAAAGTCAATCTGTTAGCTTATAGCGGATAAGTTCATAACAGGTGTTTGGTAAATGGTAATTACTATCCTACGGCGTTTATTCCAGACACTACTTGAAGTAGCATACGACTCTTCTAGCTTATAACATTTCATTTTCTCTCTATTTTTATGATTATTACTTCAATTAAATTTCTCGTTTGTCCTCATTAAATTAACATTCTATCTCATTTCTAAGCATTGATTAAACATGTCGCAACACTTTAAATTAAATCCACTAGCTTATCGGCTATCAACTCATCCGTTATATACTAGTTGATCCTCTCTCAGCGAGCTTATTCACTATTCACTAACTTTGACCAAATGGAGCGTAATTATTAGACTACTCTCTATTTGGTCAACCCTATGTACTGATGTTTTTTGGGTTTTCACCACTCATGTCCCAATCCTATCTTGTCTTGTGTAATCAGTAATCCTATTAATAATTAAAATCATATGTATCATAATAGCCAAGGAACATTTTTTTCAAAAATCTTCTAGCAGTAATGGGCAAGTCTTTCCATTTACTTGTTTGTTGGTATAAGGGTAAGGGTGTATTTTTCTGAGTTACTAGAGGGTTGCGTGTAGGTTCTGCGAATCTCCTCATGTAAGGTGTTATGCTCCCTCAAAAGCTTATTCTTGTGAATCATTTATAGGTTCACTGTCAGTAGTGTGGATTTATAAAAAAGTTATGCTATATGGATTGTGCATATTAGTTTAGACTTGAACTTAGTTCCTTGCCAAGGAATTTGCTGGGATTATCCAGTGGCAGTTCCTGAAGTCACATGTTAGCTATATAGAAACAAACTGAACAAACTTTGAGGATTTGCTTTGAAAATTCTTATCAAATAATTCCTATACTTTGGTTAATCAATTTTAATTTTAGTAAATTGGTAAGGAAGTTCATCGTCTGTGTTTATTTTCAGGTATGTACCATCTTTTATACCACCTCCATTGGCAACCAAGGGGAAAGAACCCGAAAGAAAAGTCAGTTTTAAACTGAAGCTTTAACCTCTGATTTTACCTCCGATGTTGTGATATATCCAGTTGTAATGCTTGTGTGTTGTAAATTTCAGAAAGAGGAGGAAAAGCCAAAGGAGAAAGAGAAGGGAAAGTCAAGGAACATTGATCATTTTATGGAGGAGCTAAAGCATGAGCAAGAGATGAGGGAGAGACGAAATCAAGACCGTGAACTTTGGCGTGATGGGCGTCCTGCAGAGCATTCTATTGTAAGCGATACCTTTTCTTACCTGTTCGCATGTCTATTTATAAATGCAAAGGCTTATTTATTGTTTGTAGATTGCTCTTCTAGTGATTGTGAAATGTGGTTCAGTAAGACTATATTTTATTGAAGTATATGTTAAATTTACTATGGAGTCTCGTTTTTATCTGCTTTCTTATACTTTGGTTTCTTTTGTCTGTTTTGATTTTTGTGCATTATAATCTACATTACAAAAATAATTAGCAGTTTATGCATATTTGTACAATTTCATTTTATTCCTTTTGTGTTCAATAAATTTATGAAGTAGTTTTACTGATATTTTCTCTCTTACCAACAGTCCAGTCGTTTTGATGAACTGCCTGACGACTTTGATCCAAGTGGAAAACTTCCAGGGTCATTTGATGATGGTGATCCACAAACTACAAACCTCTATGTTGGAAATCTCTCACCCCAGGTTTGAGTGTCTCCTCAACAAATGTGCTATGTTCTTTGAGAATTATGGGCGTGTAATCTCATCTTGGCAATTTTATAATTTTAGGTTGATGAAAACTTCCTTCTTCGTACTTTTGGAAGATTTGGACCTATTGCTAGTGTGAAGATAATGTGGCCTCGGACAGAGGAAGAGCGAAGACGGCAGAGAAACTGTGGTTTTGTTGCATTCATGAACAGAGCTGATGGACAGGCTGCTAAAGATGAAATGCAAGGTCTGGGTCTTTTATCTGAAACCAGAATATGAACTATGGAAAAGATAGCTTATTTCGATTCTCTCCCTCCTTCTCTCTCTCTCTCTCTCTCTCCCTCTCCCTCTCCCTCTCTCTCTCTCTGTGTAGTGTATTGTTACGAGTGTGATTCCTTAATGCTATGCTAAACTGCTTCAAATTTCATTTTAAATGAATATCAATACTTTTCTTCAAATGATATATTCTTTAGAAGTTGTCAAAGATCAACATGTTATGTTGCCATCTTGCCATGATTCTGCAGAAGTCATCTTTTTAATGTTTCTAACGAACTGTTGACTTTATAGGATTTTAATAGATGATAAAGAAGGGAAGAGATTGAATAAAAGACAGTTGTTATTATGGTTTGATATATTGATTTGATACTGTTGAGATTATTAGATTTTAATAGATGATAAAGAAGGGAATAGATTAATTACAAGTCAGTTGTTAGTGGAGAACACTATTGATCCCCTTTAAAAAAATTGTGTTGAGAGTCTTACATCAGATGTGATATGGCCTGAAAAGTGTTTATAAGTGGGAGACATATCTTATCTTATAAGCTGGTTTTGTATGGTTGAGTTAGGCCTAACCCAAAATCTAAGATGGTATCAAAGTCTATCCAAGATTCGTTGAGCCACCTACTATTGGGCCGCTCAGGTCACACTCGAGTTGTTTGGTCCTGAGCGTGAGAGGGGTGTGTTGAGATTCGGAATTCTCACATCAGGTGTGATATAAGTTGAAACATGTTTATAATTGGGAGACATCCCTCACCTTAAAAGCCGGTTTTGTAGGATTGAGTTAGGTCTAACCCAAATTCTAAGAGATATAAAAAGACTAAGCACTAACCCTTTTTTATACTAATATAAGACAGCAAATCCTAATCAAATACTCCCTCCAGTCCATCTTATAAGGAACAAAAGGGTTCGTTTTTCGGTTAAAATTATAAGAAAGAAACACTATTCAACTTTCAGGTGTATTAAATGCCAATGCCAATTTTCCAGTTACACCCTTATGAAAAAAGAGTTTTATATGTACTAGAGACACCTATTTAATTAAACAAGCCACCATTTCAAAAAGGTTTTTTTTTTTTTAGAAAAATATTTAAATCTTTAGGATTGTTTATTAAGAAAACTAATTTCAAGGCTCCTTGGTATGTGTGAATTAGAGTTTTGTCTTCTATAATAGGCACAGGAGGAAGTATAAAAACCAATCCTGAGAGATAATTTAAGTAACTCTCCCTTGAGGTAAAACTTCCTAAGTTTTAAGCTTGTTGCAAATATATCCTTTAGAAAAAGAGAAATATAGTCAAACAATGTAATTGAGGGACGGCAAGGCTCATGATGGTTCTCTGGGATGGTGGAGCTGGCAAGACGATTTTCTAGTAATGTTGCCTGATCACACTGCTTGTAGGATAGCTGCGAGAACTTACATGCAGACTCCGTATTGGCTATTCAGGGACAGCTTTCCAGCCATGGCTTGCAAATTGGGGAAGATTGGGGCGGGTCTAAGGCTACCAAAACCACTGGTATAATCTATAGCATCAATCCAGTGATCGACAACATGTTTTCAGCACCAGTTGGACAGGTTCCCTTTGAGGTGTTGAAGCAAAGGTTGCAGGCTGGTCTGTTCGTTCCTATTTGATAGCGCATTAGTTTCAGGCCATAAACAGTGCAATCCAGAAGGAATTTCGTCTTAACCAGTACAATTATACAAGGGATCCAAAGCACTTCTATTCCCTCTCAGAGCACTTCATGAAAAACCTGACAATTGACAGAACAAGAGGTAGGTTGAAATTCAAAGGAAACAGAATTGTCTTGTGCAAATTGACTGGCATTAGAAGGATTTTTGGTAAACTATGGAACCAAAAGTAAATTATTAAGGACCGGAGTGGCGTGGTTTAAGTGGGTAGTTGAACTAAGCCTGCTTGGAAAAACCTTCAAGTGTTACGAGTTTGGCTTGAGTTTTCTGCTTTTGTTATGATATACTTTGGGTTGAAAGGGCTAGGGTGGCACCTGACCGGACTGTGAAACCCGACGTTGGTCGTACATGGAGAAGTGGAAGGGTTCCCCTAAATTAGAGGCAACATGTGAGCCGAGGATTCATTGAGTGCAGTTAGTGAAAGTAGGACCGAGCTTTATGAAAGGGACTGGCTGTTGGGCAGAATAGTATGATGGATGTGAAGGTTGGAGTGGCCAAGCAGAAAAAGGCGGGGCCATTAGAACAACAAAGGATGCTTGAGCTACATGCTGAGTTGTATAGACTGCCTGGGGCCCAAAAATGAAAGTAATGATGGTAAGGATCCATCTAACCATTGTTATTAAGATTGCTATTAAACTCGATCGAACAACCCTACAATTTTTGCCAGAAATAAGTTTTATAGTTGGGATTGGGAGTCTGAATCTGAACTCTGAACTATAAAGTTACATAACTACCTAACAATTGTAGCACCATTGCTGACTCAGCATGAGTCTGATAATAGACTCCAGTAACTGTCATACGAGTGGTTACAATAGTAGTTCTCAAAAGCATCTCAACCATCCAGCTAAGATGGGTGAAGGCTGTGCCTCCATGGGGTTCCTTCAAGGTGTCATTTGTCAGGAGCACCCGACCTAGGTGGGCACTTGGTCCGAACTTAGTGTTAGTTTTCTGGAACACTCGAGCCAAGTTCTCACTGTACTTTGCAATTATAACTCTCTGCAACCTGCTATATAGTATTATCTGATTGAAGTGTTTCATTGGATTTATTTTTTGTTTCTAGCACTGGTAGTAAACAGATGGAAGACTTGGATGATTACTCTGATTTTTTTTGGAAATTTGAGTCAATGATTGATTTTCATATACATACATATATATATATATATATATATATATAGACACACACACACACACAACTATCAACTATGTTCTGGATGCCTATATAATCTGAGTTTATGCTTGAAAACTTATGTGAACACAAGATTGGGCAATTGTTTGTGCAGGAGTTGTGGTTTATGAATATGAATTAAAAATTGGATGGGGAAAGTCTGTTGCCCTCCCGTCGCAAGCACTACCCGCACCTCCACCAGGGCAAATGGCCATCAGGAGCAAGGAGGTATCACTGTTATTTTTAAAAAAGTTTGATTTAAAGAGCGTTTGAGTATTGTAGTTACAATTTGGGAACAATTACCCTTTGGTGGTTATTTTTCTCTCATTCATATTCCTAAAATAAAACAACCCCCCTCCAAAAAAGAAAATCACGGAAGAAAGAAACTTACCCATCCTATCTACTGAGTGTTTCTACATTTTCCCCCAAGTATGAGGATAAAATGCTAGATAAGATCTTCATGTTATATTTTTCAGCATATTGTATATAATGATGATTAGCTTGCAAAATAGCAGGTTGGGCTCTTCCTTGGACCCCTGCATAACAATAGCCTTATATCACTTGGCTACCTTTCTGCTTTAAATATAGATGTTTTACTCATTTTTATGTGCAGGGTAATACTGTGATCTTGTCTGGCCCATCAGGTCCACCAGTAACATCGGTACCTAATCAGAACTCCGAACTGGTAAGTCGCAGAACCATTGTATCGTTATATGTTACCGAGTCCAAAAATCAATACCTTGTATCGTTATATGTTACCTAGTCCAAAAATCATTAAAAAATGGCGATTTTATGTGAAAGAAGAATGTGATATGTATTCAGTGCAATTATTATTTTTGGAAACACCTGTGTTTACATCTTTTTATCTTTTATAAAAACTGTTAATTTTTTTTTTTGTGTTGCATGTACCCCGTTGGACAATGATATGACTTGATCAATAGTTATAAGTGGAGGGAAGCCCTCACCACGAGTTTACTTTTCGTGTTGAGTCTGACCTAAACCCAAATTCTTAGATGGCATCACAGCTGGGCCACCAGCTATAGGGCCGTTATCTAACCACTTGAGTCCCATTCTAGTTTCGAGTTTTGGGTGTAAGGGGTGTGTTGCAAGTCCTACATCGGACAATGCTATGGTCTGATAGTGGTTATAAGAAGGCAACCCTCACCCCGTGAGCTAGCTTTTGTGGTTGAGTTAGGCCCTAACCTAGATTCTTAAGTTTCTTTATAGCTATCCTCTTCATAGTTAATACCACATGGCAAAAAAATTTATAAAAATAAAAATACAAAAAATACCATATGATAGAAATACCCGAAGTTTACGCTTACTCTCAGTGGTCCTAATAGATGGTTCTTACCCCTAATCTAGCTGCTTTAATTTTTGCTACTAGGTTCTTACTCCTAATGTTCCTGATATAATGGTTACACCTCCCGAAGATGAACATCTAAGGCATGTAATTGATACAATGGCTTTGTACGTCTTGGATGGAGGATGTGCTTTTGAACAAGCTATTATGGAGAGGGGTCGTGGCAATCCTCTTTTCAATTTCTTATTTGTTCTTGGCTCAAAGGAGCATACCTACTATGTTTGGAGACTCTATTCATTTGCTCAGGTACATCAATTTAATTTTGTGAAGATGCAATTTACTTTCTATGAATGTAGTGATTGAAACAGCATGCTGAAGTACTGTGGCAATTAACTAACATCTATTAAAAATACAGGGCTAGTGTTGCTAGGCAAAGCACAGGATTCAGAAAAAGAATAGTTAGAAAAATTGATATTGATGTGAATAATATGTTAAATAATCTTATTACAAAGGACTAAGAACTAATCCTTATTTATACTTATACTACACCGGATCTTAATTATTTAATGAAGCACTTCATGATATATTATGAAATGTAAAAACAAATCATAGGAGATCATCTATTATACTTTAAGTTACTCAATACAACCAAGATATTGTTTTAAGATACTTTTCACGTACTTGAACACTTCTCCCCAAAAGCTGACTTGCCTTTAAGCTTGATACAGATGTCCCCTTTAGAAAAAGAAAGATAATGAACAATATAACTCGATATTGGAGGTATATGGGGCTGGGTCACATCTGGGACTAAAACGGGCTAGAGATTGCATTGGAGCCGAAGTTGAGGCCCAACTCCATTTCGGACAAAATTGGAAGATACTACAACTAGGGAAAAAGCTGGGGTAAGATCGCTTCTATGTGATAACTAGGGCTGAATCGCTTCTGGTATAGCCGAGACAAGGCTGCTTGGAAAGGCTACAGAGACTACTAAAAAGAGGATACAACAGTCAGGCTAACTGATATAAGGACATAAGACAGGTTTTTGAATTGGCAACTAGAGGAACCTACTAACAAAAGATAACCTGAGTGAGAAAGGGTGATCAGAATATGCATGTTCAATGAGAAGAAAAGAATCATGAAAATATTAACATTGTTAGAGTTCCAAATTTTAGGGAACTCGATATTTGGAATAGTGAAAAGACATTCTATGGAGGATGATACTCTGATTGAAGTTATAGGGTCTTTTTAGGGATAGCTAGAGGAGGAGAAACAGTCAGAACAAACATTTATTGATATTGGTGTGAATAATTTATTGAATGATCTTATTAGGAAAGACGAAAGCACCAATCCTTATTTATACCAATAGTAGACCCATTAGTTTAATCAAATAAGGAAACAAATCAAGATATATAAGAAAATATGTAAACTAATCCTAATAGATAAGATCATGGTTATCAGTATCTTACGATACATACGATTCGTATCCCGATACGATACGAAATCAAACAAAAACGATATGTATCTTAGTGTGTATCTTTTTTGCACCTGTATCCCATCATGTATCCCGATACACTCTGTTGAATCTTACGATTCATGAATTTGGTTGTATCTTACGATACAAATTCGCACCGCTAAAATGCTTGCTCAAGTGGTTTTTTTTTGGAAATTTTTCTTAAATGATATATTATAAGCCAAAAGCAACCATTCTAAATCCCCCGTGTTAGATTAGCTAAGAAACAAACCTAGCACACTGTTTTTGATCTGCACTCCCTCCTGAAATGCGTTTTTCTTTAAACGTTCAGCCTTGTTTCTATAGGGGTTTAATGAAACACGTGTTATGTTTATTTATGACTTGATTTATTTTGAAGTCCATCTGTTTTTTATACTCATGTTACTTAGTTTTACTTAAAAAAGTTATATATATTTTGATCATGTATCTTACGATACGATACAAGATACGATACATGATTCAGAAAATAGGTCTTCCGATACACGATACGTATCCCGATTTGATAACCATGGATAAGATAGTCTAAATTACAGAAGCTACAATTGATATATGATATTTTTCATATATTTTAACAGCACCAAAGAACCAGATTTTGATGCAATGGCGTAACATAATTATTTGTAACTTGTTGATTGAAAATATGTTTATTTTGCTTGCAATGCAGGGTGATACTCTTCAAAGATGGCGGACTGAACCTTTTATCATGATAACAGGCAGTGGAAGGTACAGTAATTATTATTGTTCCTTTCAGTGAGTATTTGGCATGTTGTTGGTTATATCCAAAATTAGAATAAGGGGGTGGGTGTTAGGATGTAGAATAAATGGGAATTGAGCTAGAAGGAAATAGTTTCTGACATTGTAAAGTTTTGTGATTAGAGCAGGGGCTCTTTTGTGAAAGGGGAAATCCTTTGGAGGAGAGTTTTCTCTCCTATTCTTTCCTATTTTCAATAAAACTGCTCTTCCTTTTCTACTCAAATTCCTGGGTTTCTAACAGTGGGGGTGGTGGTTCCTGGTGGATTTATTTACGTTGTCTCTGGATATGAGAATTTAATTACTCATTTTGGCCAATTGGAACAAGTCTAAACTAGACAAATCTATTTCATTTCCCAGATGGATTCCTCCCTCATTACCACTAGCCAAAAGTCCAGAACATGACAAGGAGTCTGGTTCCACACATGCTGCTGGAAGGAGCAGGGTACTCACTATTGTATTTTAAATCAGGATGTATACATTTTCTGAATAATGTCTCTTGATCAACTCCTATAACTTTGCTTGTTTTGATTGAATATTGCAGCGTGTAGAACCTGAAAGAACATTGACTGATGCACAGAGGGATGAGTTTGAGGATATGCTGCGTGCCTTAACATTAGAGAGGAGTCAGATAAAAGATGCCATGGGGTTTTCTTTGGATAATGCTGATGCAGCTGGCGAGGTAATACTGTTACCCTGCTCATCCAGAACTGCATTTCCCTCAGTATACTTGTCTTCACTGGTTTGCTGTCAATAAAAATTATCTTAAGCTTGCTTAATTATTTTAGCCCATCTGCTTAATCTGTTTATGCTTACTTTGCCGGTTTGTCCATTGCTCCATCCAATAAACCCAGGTCCAGGCTTAACTTTTTGTTTGATGGGCTTTAACTCAAACCCAAGCATTAGATTGGACAACCGTATGGCCATGTGTGGGCTTTACCTGGTCCATGTCATTCCTAAATAATCAATCTATGTACAACTCTACCAGAAAAAAAGATACTAAATGTATGATGAATTGATCTTTTTGCTAAATTTTTGTATGAAAATACTTCTCATTTGTGAATATTTTGTTGCGTTCTTTCAATTAATATACCGGTAAATAAAGAGGAAATAATAACTGCTGAAAATTTCTCTCTAATTAAGAAATAAGATATGTTAACAAACAGGAAATACTACAACATTTCTGCTATGACATGATATTAGCATGTTTAGATATAACATGGTATTTTATATGGAAAATTAGAAATCATGGACACTGAGAAGAATCTTGTGGCGCAGATTGAGCAAGATAAGAGATTGACTTAGGAGACCATAGAAATAACGGTTATCCTCTAGTTCCTATTCTCTCTCCCTAAATGTTTTTCTGAAAGAACACATACAAGCCTAGCTTATAGAAAAATAAGCCTACATATAACATTGGAATATGCTATGCATGCATTATTAACCCTAAAAGTTATGCAGGCCTCTTAAAAATAAAACAGGTTATCTGGATTCAGAAATAGAAGGGGATGACTATTGTATGGTGTTGATGTTGCTCCCATGCTATCTTTTAATTCATCTTCCTGAATTTGGTATTTTGGGAGAAGACCTTCATAATAATATGCAATCTTTTCATAACTGCAGATAGTTGAAGTTTTGACGGAATCCTTGACACTTAAAGAAACCCCTATTCCAACTAAAATTGCAAGGCTTATGCTTGTCTCTGATATTCTTCATAATAGTAGTGCTCCTGTAAGAAATGCATCAGCATATCGCACCAAGTTTGAAGCAACATTGCCTGACATAATGGAGAGTTTTAATGACTTGTATCGTAGCATAATGGGGCGTATTACTGCTGAAGCCTTAAAGGTAGGCTGAACTATAATACACTGCCCTGATATAATTTCTTTTCTTATTATTCTTTCTTATTCTGTTTGCAATCTATGCCTGAAATGTTCCAGGAACGAGTACTAAAAGTTTTGCAAGTGTGGGCCGACTGGTTTCTCTTTTCAGATGCTTATGTGAATGGCTTAAGAGCAACTTTCCTTCGAGCTGGAAACTCTGGTGTAGTACCATTCCACTCCATATGTGGTGATGCACCTGAGATTGAGCAGAAGATCACCTCTGAAGATACAGTTGTTGGTGGCAAGACCGACCAAGATGCTGCATTGGCAATAGGTCAAGGAGCCGCAATGAAGGAGCTAATGAGTCTTCCTCTTGCTGAGCTGGAAAGACGGTGCCGACACAATGGATTATCACTTGTTGGTGGTAGGGAAATGATGGTTGCAAGGTTGCTAAGTCTTGAAGAAGCAGAAAAGCAAAGAGGTTATGAACTAGACGATGAATTGAAATATGCCCACAACCAAGCAAGTTCAGTGAAATATTCAAGTAGTCGGCGAGAAACAAGTGGAGAGCCTGAACCAGTGGGATTGTCTGGATGGAATCACTATGGAGATGAAGATTTACCGTCACAAGGAAAAGGGTCTGTACCTTTAGCGCCAACCCTTCCGATTCCACAGCCTGAACTTAAAGCCTTCACAAAAAAAGAGAAGAACGATTTGGTTCTGCCAGCCTCTAAATGGGCTCGAGAGGATGATGAGAGTGATGATGAGGAAAAGAGAGGTGGAAAAAATCTTGGGCTAAGCTACTCATCTTCTGGTAGTGAGAATGCGGGTGATGGTCTTACTAAAGCCGATGAATCAGAGTCTGCTGCTCACACAAGTTTTTCAGCTCACCCTGACAGTGGAATGAATGAAGAGCAGAGGTGGCATTATATTTTGTCTTAATTGCTGTACCTTTTGTCCTTTCACTTGTAGATAGCATTTATGTCTTTATTCCCCTTCGTATTCCATAGCGGTTTTAACTTTCTTTCCCCAAAAGCAGTTCAAATGCTAGATTTTTTTTTTTTCATTTTTTGTTTACAGCCAGCAAAATGATCTTATTTATATTGCTTCTGTTGTCTTATGTTTATGGAGCTTAGCATTGACTAATATACAGGCAAAAGTTAAGACGCTTGGAGGTTGCTTTAATTGAATATCGCGAGTCTCTTGAAGAAAGAGGAATCAAAAATTTGGAGGAAATTGAGAAGAAAGTTATGATGCACCGAAAAAGACTGCAAACAGAGTATGGGTTATCCGATTCTAGTGAAGATGGTCAAGGCAGTAGTAAGTTATTTCTATGTCTCTCTCGGCTTTTGCTATTTTAAAATAGGCATCGGTATGGTGTTTTTAAAAGTTCTATTGACTCCTATTACACACCGGTTTATATTTGACGTGCTTTTCATTTTTCAGACAAACGTCACAGTCATCTGTGTTAAGTTGTATATCATTTACTGCAATATTACATATTCTGTAATCCAGTTAGAAACTTAAAACAAATTTCAATTCAAAGACTGGTTTTTACTTAATGTTGTCTATTTTCTGCAATTGCATGTGATGGCGTCATTCTGTGTGTATTAACAGAAATTGAGATGATATTTGCACTTAAAATATGACTAGGTGATGATTATGGAGTTACATGGTGTCTGACATATTCTTTTCCTTGTGAGAACCATTGCTGTTTTCCCATTTTCACATTGTTTTTTTTAGATTACATTTTCACATTGTTTTGGTTCGAAAGATACATGTTTACTGAAACCAGATGATAAAATATTAATGCTAGTTTCTTCTGCCACCATTCATTTATGCACTCTGATATGCTACGTGCTTTCGTGGCAAATTTACCTTGTGCAATTCTAATTTTATTTGCATTCTAACTGAGTACCTAGTCTATATTGTACCGAATGGGTTTGGTGCTCTATATAAAGCATCATACCTTAGCTTCCTATTCTTGATGCGCTCCATCAAAAAGAAGGAAAACAAATAATTGATTGTTATGAGTTCCAGTCTGCAGATGTCTGAAATTTGTTTAGTAGGAATTAAAATGGAAGCAATTGAGAGACATAGGGTGAAAATCCAAGATGTATCTAAGCATGTGTCATGGCTGATGATGCATGCTTCAATACATTTCCATTTTTAATTCCTTCCTCCACCCCCTCCATTTTTCACCCTTTCCAAGCATGCTATTAATTTCTTGCAAAAATGCAATTGAAATATGAGCGTCTCTGTTAGACTATTACTGTTGATGGCTTGATACAAACTTATTGTTCTGGATTAGGCTTCCATATGATGTGAAAGATTTAAAATAAGAATTTTGTTTGGTTATTTCACAATTGCAGGGAGAACATCTACAGAGAGGAGGGATAGGCATGATGTCTCGAGGAAACGTCACCGTAGCGGCAGTCCAAGTGGTAGTCCACAACATAAATTATCAAGCAAAGACAGAGATAGAGAACATGATGTAGAAAGGGAACGAGACAGACAGAGAGATAGAAATCACGATTTTGATAGTGATAGAGGAAGAGACCGGTGCAGGGAGAAGAGTGGAAGCAGAGAGAGGGATGATCATGATAAGGACAGAGCAAGGGACAGGAGACGTCGTGCCAAATAGCATTTCACATACTCTAACACCATAGAGCTGTAACCTTAATGGTTTGCAAATTGGTTTGTAAGAGTTTGGAAAGTGACTTTTTGTGATCATAAGGGGGAATCTTGGTAATTTGATACCTGCTGGAAGATAGGAATGAAACGTCTGCCAGTAAATTGTGTTGTTATAGACAATCTTTGAAAATGTTGGAAGAGAATTTGGCTCTTGATACCCCTATAATTTTAACTTGATGTAATTGAAAGATTTTAAATCTTATAGATTTTGTCAGTGAATTGGGGCATGCTACTGGACATTCCTTATGTAATCAACATGGTTTGGGTTAGTTAAAAGGAAGATTTGGCTGTCATTCTTTTTTCTAAATTATTTTTTCTGGTATAAATTCAGTTATGAAGGTTAAATTAGAGTTTCGAGTTAAAGGGTAAAAGTGTACTACAAAACTCTTAGGGATGTGATTATTTAATGGATAATGATATTTATATTTAGACGAAATTGGGGATTACCAAAAGTCACAATGTTTTGGATGTCTCAATTGACTTGGGAATTTGTAAAAATCCAAGTTCCATTCCAGAAGGCAAGGAGGGTTAATCTCTTGGATTCTGTAGATGGGGCAATGTTTGGGCTAAGCTCAAGTGGAATACTAGATGAGCAACAGATTACAATCTCTTGGATTTTTCAATGTTAATTGTTTGTAAAAGTATTAAATCGGAATAGATGCACTTATAAAATGTAGACCCATGCATTTATAAGAGATGTTGTTCTTACAATGATACGATTTACATATTTGTCATTTCAAACTGCGAATCAAAGGATGTTGTTCTTATTGTTCCACTTCCACTGTTACAGAAGGATTTGATCACACCATGTTTTAAGACATCTATTCTATAAGGCCTTTGGATCATCAGAATTTTCAATATCCAAGAGCGAATTCTAGCTTTAAATATATAGTTTAGTTTAGCAAGACAAGGGAATTAGTTTTAGAGCTCTACATTGGATTTGTGTGTTCTTCTATATTAGGAAAAAATGTGAATGCTGTTGATGCTAAGAATAACAGAAGAATAATTATTGGATTTGTTGGTGGATGACATGATCGATGCGTTGAGCGATATGTTACTCCCCTCCATCTAGCAAGGGCTTCATTGGAAAAGTTTAGAAAAATAGCATCAAAATGAATAAATCTAAGTTTTAACAGTTCTGTTCTAGAGAGAGTCAAAGTATAATCAACAAATATTTTAGCATTCTTAAGTTGGATGATTAAAGAGATTAAGGGTTAGTGCAACATGCGTTGAGCCAAACAATAAATACTGATATAAAAAATATTATTTCTAGATTTTTTTTCGAAAAACATTATTTCTAGAATTAATAAGATGCAATTTTTAAATATCATTGTTTGCCTTTTATCAAAAAAAAAAATCATTGTTTGTCGGTTGGTGGATGGGAAGGCTTGAGTAGCGTTGTTGCTGTCCTTAAACAACTTAGACATTTTTTTTGTTACAGAATTGGTTTGGACCAAATACATCAATGTTCGTTGAACAAATTTTGCTTATATTATGTAATGGAGGGAGTATATTATTTATAATGTGACTCAATTTTTTTGGGCCAATTAAAAAATAACACAATTCTGTAAAAAAAACAACAACATAATGAATATGATAAAATATGATGACCACTTTTTAAGTTCATTGAATAACTGATGTATCTAGTGGATTATATAAACCTGATACATAAAATATTCATTGAACCTAAAAGTATTTTTTTGCTTATAAATAGGTCTAAAGAGAGTATACACCGGACGACTAACACATGTGCATAATTGTTAGTAGTAATTAATTAATGGCTCTCGCCCTATATATGTTGAAAACGAGAAGGCTTTTCATGGAAGTTTTTAGTTTTTGACCACCTGAAACCACTTAAAGGTTAGACCACCTCGTTATCGCCTATCTATAATACATACATCACTATTTTAAAAGTAAAAGATGAAATTTACTTTTTTATAAGTAAAAGAGCTTTATTGAGATAAATCTAGTTCTAACATCATATGTGCGGACTCTACCCACCTTCTATGAAGAGCTGCAAAGGGCACAAATCAATCATATGCTAGAAGAACTGGTCCGAAATAATTACACGACCAAACTTGAGGTACAAGGCTAAGAGCTACCATTTAGAGAGGGAGGTACACCAGCAAAAGGTTTAATCCTCAAAGATACAATCTGATTTAGGACCAATCACATAAACCACAACACCAACAATAGAAAGAAGCTAAAAACTAAACTACAATAAAATAAAGCTAACAATTGCAGCACAAGAATGGTTGGTCACAGCATGTAAGTCCAACGCCCCACCGTGACAATTTTACTCCATAGGAAAAATGAAATTGCTCCCGTAAAGATGCCAACCTCATAAGTCATTTCAAACTTGGAAACACAAATTCAAAATACCCACTACTGACCTGAACGCGACTAGTTGCAATAGAAAATTTTCCGGATGCCAATGGATGATATGGCTTATTTGTAGCACAAGATCAACACTTCTACAAAGATCCCTACACTGTACAGCAAACACAACATAACAACAATCTGACAACGCCAAGACAACACACCAATATAAAAATTATTGTGTCAGAGTGAAACAAATTTGAACAAACGAATATTACACAGATAAATTTGCAAATAAAAAGTTGATGGTATAATGTAAGATTGTGTGCAAGGTCTAACAATAGTCCAATACCATTTAGGCCTCTTAGACCTTGTACTCCATAACCTATTTTATCCCCAAAATATCCCTTACATTATTAACAAAATTTAACTGAAAATTGATTTTTTTTGAAAAAATTTTGGAATTATGTGAAAAATGGCTTTCGGAAGTATGTGAAAAAATATGTTTCCAAAATTCTCAAAAAAAATGGCTTCCGGATTTATGTGAAACATGGTATTTCCAGAATGAAAATTTTGTTTGGGAACTTTTTAAAAAAATTGACTTTTACCTACAGTTTCTGTCCGTAGGTAAAATGTTTTTTTTTTTATAAAAAATGACTTTTACCTACAAATTTTTTCATTTCGGAAATACCCTTTTTTCACATAATTTCGGAAGCCATTTTTTTTGAGAATTTCGGAAATACCTTTTTTCACATACTTTCGGAAGCCATTTTTTTTGAGAATTTTGGAAATACCTTTTTTCACATACTTTCGGAAGCCATTTTTCATATAATTCCAGAAATTTTTAGCGTAATTCCAGAAATTTCAAAAAAATACATTCCGGAATTATTGAAGAGTCGGGGGTAAAATTGGTAGTTTGGTCAATTTGAGGGTATAAAGTATATGAGGGGGATAAAAAAAAACCTACCCTTTTACCCTTTCTTTGTGCATTTTCCGAGGTGCATTTTTTGTACCGATACTCACTCCTTCCTTACTAGCAATCTCGCATAACATTCACCCACCATCTATCTTCCATGTTCAAAGCGTTTCTCCGCCACAAAGGTTTTGGCATTACAAAACTTAACCCTCTTTTATGGCACTTCCCATTCCCAATTGCTCTCAAATTCCTTACCACCACTACAACTACTACTTCAGATTCAACCTCAAACTCATTCGCGGCATCTTACTTCATCAACAATTTAGGTTTCTCACCGGAAGTCGCTCTCAAAGCTTCCAAAAATGTTCGTTTCAAGACTTCAGAAAACCCTAATTCAGTTCTCAACTTCTTCAGAAATCACGGTTTCACTGACTCAGATATATTCAACATCATCAAAAGGGAACCTTGGCTTCTCTCATCTGATCCCAATACAAGGGTATTGCCAAAGTTTCAATTTTTACTTTCCATAGGTGCTTCTACTTCCGACATCGTTCGTATTGTTGTAGGTAACCCTAGATTCTTGAAAGTAAGTTTGAATGATCGAGTTATTCCTTCATATAAACTGATTAATCAGTTCCTCAAATCTGATCATAAGGTCCTTAATTCCATAATTGGTTGTCCATCTCTGCTTTCTTGTCAATTTGGGTCTTCTAATATTAAATCATTGGTTGATAATGGTGTGAGAAATGCTAGCATTTTTAGAATCCTTAATACTAGACCTTATATCATATGTAATAATCCTAGTGATTTAGAGAAGATGGTGCAGGAATTGAAAAACCTAGGATTTGATCCTTCTAGAGTTCACTTTGGTGATGCATTGCGTGCCAAATATACAAGCAAAACCAAGTGGAATGAGAAAATTGATACTTTTAAGCAGTGGGGTTGGTCAGAGGAAACAATTATGGAAGTCATTAGGAAGCAACCAAAATGTATGTTAGTATCTAGGGATAAAATCAATAGGGTGATGCAATTTTGGGTTAATGAGTTAGGTTGGGATTCTTCTCAAATTGTCAAGGCACCAGGGGTTCTTTCATTTTCTTTGGAGAAAAGGATCATTCCAAGGGCTTCTATTGTTCACTAATCTTCTATCCGAAGGTTTGATAAGAGAGACAAGAAGCTTGATTGCGCCATTTTATCTGTCCGAGAAACTGTTTTTGCAAAAGTATGTGAACTGTTTTGAAGAGAAGGAAACTTCTCAGCTATTGAAGTTATATCTTGGAAAGAAGAATGTGGAAGAATTGTGACATGTCACCTTCATACAATGTTTCACATTAAAAAAGTGTGTCACTGTAAAGAGCTGGGGTATCTAAGGCCCATGTACTTTCCATTATAATCCTTACTTTCACTTTGTTGGTATTGCAACTAACCTAGTTATTAAGGTGTTTCCTGCTGTCCGGAACAAGCAATTTCTGATTAATCAGCTTTTGGCATCTGCATAATACTTGTATTCTACATCAGGTGCACCCTGGATCAATAACATCTCTTTCTCTTTTTTGTTATTGCGCAATTTATATGGATCCCTATCGATTTTTCTGCATTATTTTCAAGTACTGCACATTGAAATGATAGGAAATTTTGGTGTTTGAACTCTTTGGTTTACTAGATACCTTTCAATGAGTAAATTAAATGATGATATTTGTTCAGAAGCAAATCGTATTGCTATTATATGGCTATTTTAAGATGTACAATTGTATGCTAACTGTGTACAAAAGTTTTTGATATGATATGTGGCTGCTAATGGCATTTAAATTCAACACCTCCTAATTTTTGTGGTTGTATACTGTTAATGGCTGATCCAATGGCTTACTGTTTTTAGTTTTACATTTCCTTCTAATAAAATATTTTATTGAAAAGATTTGAACTGGGTATCAAGAATTTCTTGACCTCAATTGCTGTTTTCAAAGAACCTTCTCATTGCTAAGGCTGTGTTTGAATTAATAGAAAGGGATAGAGGATAGAGTAGAGCGAAATGAATGAAAGAACACGAGTTTTCGTTGTTTGAATTTGGAGTATAAACATTAACCTTTTTTTAGCAAAAGAAAGGGATATGGAGTATCGTTAATACCTTAGAAAGTTATTCTAGAGCTCAACTAACTATGTGGAACCAATGAAATCCCTAAATATCTATTCTAAACTCCAAAACTGATTTTTCTACAAAGCTAACATGTACTAAAGATGCACTCTTGATTAATAAGTAGTGGGTATACCTCAAATAATCTCAGAGAGAGTGACCTTCAAAGTGTGGGTATATTTCTCCTCTTTTAGAGCAACAGCCCTAACCCCGAAATACCACCTAAAAGCAAAAGCCCTAAGCGTAGGGCTGTTTAGGGTCTAAGCCTCGAAAGTAACAATAACGGTGTGAGATTGGGTCCAAGTGAAGTGTCCCTAAACTGATTGTGTTGCAAGTCATGGAGAGGAACTTAATGTTCAGTTTTTTATGTCACCAAAAAAAAATTAATGTTCAGTTTTGCCGCCTATTTATGTTGTCGAAGATTTTTTCATGGTGTTTTGACTCACTTATCTTTAAAATATAAATCTTGTGGAGTCTCCCACTCCACTTTCCCTCCAAAACTCCGACCCCCCCTCCTCAATAACCGATTTAGTGAAAAAATATAATTTCATGATAAAAGTTGAAGCTACAGGGGACAAAAGTTTGCAGTATCATTCTACACCACATTTTAAAACACCACATTTTGAGAGTAGAGTGATGACGTCTTATATCATTCTTTTTCTTGTGTTGGATTTGTAACGAGTAGAGTTTGATTTGTCTTCAGATTGTTTTCTTTGGGGCGAGTAAAGGGTTTGGTAGGGGTTAAATTTTGAAAGCCGTTGATTGGAATCATATTTAAATTTGTAAATTAGTTTGAATGGGTTTGTCATCAAGAAACTCACTTTGGGTAAACATTTTATGTTGATGTATACTCTTTGTGTGAATAAGACTGGGCAATCATACTTAAAGACCAAAATCACTGCTATAATGAATCTTTTTGCTTGAAGGTCCTGCACTTTTTGATTTCACTTATGTATCTCAAGGGCATTTCAATATTCATGTTCCTTGACAACTATTGTTGATTGTCGTTGACGACGTGTTATGTGTAATCAATGACCTTCCATCCAAGTGGAGTATCTTAATCAAAATGCTTATGGTGGAAATGTTAACGGTGCTTATGCCGATGGTGGGTATGCTAACAACCTAATAGCAACACAACATGCCTTATATTAAGACCAAGACTACTGAGATTATGAATCTCTTTGTTGTTGATGATTTGATTGGAAAACCTACTAGGAGTGAGGTCGTTTTAACCTATCTTTCAAAGGGTTGCTTCAAAATCCATTGTCCGATGACTGCTGCACGTGTTCGTCTTAGAATAATATGCAATTAGCTGCCTCCAATTTAGATGCTCTACCCTCATCGAGGCTGCAGTCCCATTCATAGGACTAACTCTTCTCATCATGAAGAAGTTGGCCAAAGTGCTCACAATCCTATTATTATGTAATGACTTTTTTTAGTGACATGTACCTTCAAGACATTTTATCTTTGTTTTGTTTATTTTGCTCTATCTTCAAACCTTTGTTGAAACTTTTATTGCTATGGGAATGTAATATTTAGACCTTTTGTGTTGCAACTTCTATTTTTTTTTGCCCCCGTGCACGGCATGAGTAACACAGCTTGTTATATGTAATTTTGTCAAACCTTCACGTTGTTGTCAAACCGCCATAACAAAATGAGTCAAACCGCCTATTTAAGTTTTTTTTAATTCTTAAGTTGAACTCACTTATTAATTTTTTTTTCATATAAATAGAAAAGAGTGAAGATAAAATAAACTAGTGTTATTACCCGTGCTCCGCACAGGCTCGCCTTATTTCAGTAATAATAATCGTTTTATTGGTATTAAAAAAATACAATGGAATGAACAAAAGTATTATGAATACCAACGGATTAGACATATTTAATTGTAGTGGATAAAAATGACCAACAAAATAGAAGCAGCTATATAAAGTTGAAAGAAGATGGTGCAAATTTTATTTTAAATGTGGTTGAAGTTCCCGCGGGAGTAAAAATGCTAAAAGAAAGATAAAAAGAAAACACCAACTTAAGTATGCTTTTAATATCCGTTGGTGTGAAATGACTAAAACAAAGAAGACAACACAAACAGAAAGTGAAACATGTGAGTATCATGCAAGTTTGAATAAAATACCAATAAAATAGAAACCCCTATACAATATTGAAAGAATATGATGGAGAATTTTATTGTAAATGTGGTTGAAATTCCCGTGAATGAAAATTAAATTATAACTATAAATTAAATAAGAGAATTATAAAATTATTCTTGATCCAAAAGAAAGTTCAAAATATAAGACAACCCAAATAAAAAGTGAAATACGTGTCTACCATGCACAAAAAGTTAAAAGTATATGAAAACCACTAATAAATGGAAGCACATATATAAAAATTGAAATAAAATGATGATGGATTCTATTGTAAATGTGGCTGAGATTTCGTGGGAGAAAACATTGTAACGTGATACTTGAATATAAAAGAAAGATAAAATATACACACCAATATAAAAAAATGATATTTTATTAAAATACGAGTGTTCTATTTATTTAAGTCTTAGTTGTTCTATTTATTTATTGTCAAAAAAAGGTGTTCTATTTATTTAAGTCTTAAGTTAATCCACTTTATTTCCTTTTTTTCCTAACGTCACAGCCAGTGCATGCGCATGATCACATAACATAATCACAAAAGACTTCTGATCACCTCTCTACCTATCCAATTAGAGTTATAGTTTTATCTTGATCAAACAAACAAAAAGACATGCTTATATCTCAAAAAAAATGCGTAAAAAAAAATCGAGAGAAAACATGCGGAATTAATGATTATGTGAAACATAAATCTTGTGAAACACGTGGGTATCATGCAATGTTGAATGAAAAACACCAATAAAATTGAAGCACCTATTCAAAGATGAAAGAATATAATAGGGGGTTCTATTGTAAATGTAGTTGAAGTTCCCGCAGAAGTAAGTATCTATGGCATAGTATATATTGCAAGATAAAAAAATAACTCTCGGTAATGATGAATGTAACCAAACACGAAAGATAGGAGTTACTTTTATAAACCGTAAATCCTAAAAAATTTTAAAAAATATATCTGTGATTTAGTAGTGACCGAACTAAATGGATTCAATAGAGATTTTAGGTTCACAAAATATAAGGAGAATAAGTATAAAAATAAATAATTTTTTAAAAAAATATAAATAGAAAAAGTATAAAAAGAAATTATTTTTTTAAAGTGCTTAAATTAGTAAAAGGATGAGGAACAAACTTAAAGTATTTAAATAGTTAAAAAATTTCTAAGCACTAAAATATCTCAAAACATACTGTTTAACATCACACTTTACGTATTTTGTCTCAAAATTATTTGTTTTTCCACTAAACTGGTCCTTGAGGAACAAACTTTTCGTCTTGAACAGTTAATTTTTTTTTGAACTCTAAAGTTCACCAAAACATACTGCTTAGCATATCGGTAATTTAATGAATTTCTTACAAATAATTTTTTTTCTCAAACCAATTATCGAGGAATGAACTTCGCGTATTTGAACATCTAATTTTTTCGCATTCTAAGTATCCCAAAAAATATAAAAAGAAAAAAACGCAAAAATATAGAAGTTTGGCGCGAAGTATCGATTGAAGCCACGATACTCACATATAATATAAAACCAATTTAAGTACGCTTTTAATACTAATTAATCCAAAATGATCAAAATACAACTTAAAGAAAGAATGTGCTATTCAATGTTATCAGAACCGGACTGGTCATCGAGCCGGTCAAGGCACTGGGTCTTTGGTCGGACCGCATGAGCCGGTCTATATTAAATAAATTGAAAAATTATAATGTATATAAAGAAAGTATTTGTATTTATAATTGTAATTAAGTAAAATGATAAAAAATTTAAATTTAATAATAGAACAATGTTATAGTAGTGTATTAAAATGGTGGAAAATAATTAGCAATACTATTTTAATGGGCTGTATAATTAGTTTTTATAAGAGATATAAATATATTATATAAGTATATAACATATAAAAGCAAAAAAAAAAATACAACTTTAACAAATGGAAGGTTAATGTGGAAAGCTTGACAAAAAATTTAACGCTAAATGATTATATATATATATATATATATATATATATATATATATATATATATCATATAAGCAACACATTCACATCAATTAAGGTGTGACTCAGTTGGTTGCAAGTGTTAAGGTTGAATTCTAGGGGAGGAGTTCGAACCCCAACTCAAGTGCAGAACCGAATCAGCATACAGGCTGAGCCGGACAAGGCTCCAGATCCTGGTCGGACCGGTCGGGCTCACCGGTCCAATCTGGTTCTAATAACACTTGTGCTATTAGTAAATTAATACTACAAATATTAAAAAGGAAAAAAATATGTTATCTAAAGAAAATTTTAAAATATGAAAAAGTAAAAAAAAAAAAAAAAGCACTTTGGCGCGGAATGCTGACTTGCAGGACAACTGCAGGCCAGCTTCCGCATATAAAAGAAGATTCTTCATAAAACAAACTCCTTATAATTTCTATTTGCTTTAAGAATTTATAATCTTTAACTTTATACTTACCATTACTTGCATATATTATTTAGATAAACTCGTGTGATGATACTATTTAAACAAACCCGTGCGATTCTCGTGCATCGCACGGTGATAAGACTAGTTTTATCTAATTTTTTCTTTCACATTTTCCCCTCCAAATTAAACCTAAATTTAAGAAACGTACGTACAACTAAAGTGACTCAATCCATAAAAGCACAAAATGGGGCACCAAAGTGCCAAATGACTCCAAACCATAATTAGTTCTTCTTTTACACTAAACAACATATTTTAACTAATTAAACATAATATTACTTTAGAACTCGCAATAATTTAAGCTAAGAAAGCATAAATAACTCTGAGAAATAAGAGTTATCACACGCCCAAACTTAAATCATTGCTTGTCCTTAAGTAATGACGCTTGACAAAGACAAACAAACACAAACAAGACAATATCCAGATGCACAAATTGATTCAAACAGATTTTCAAAGATGTTCAAGTTGGGCATAAACTTTCAGATCCTCAATCACTCATATACACCTTAAGTTCTTCAAGATTCAAAGAATTGCATACTGCTCAAGGTGTGTGTGTGTGATCACTAGGCTCAGTTCAGTCTTTAGCAAGTTTCAAAAGTTCTTCTAGCATTAGAAAGCATTGCTTTCTTTTGGTTATGCCAAAGATTTTTCAAAAAGTAGGGGAGACTAAAATGGTAGAGAGTTGAATTCTGTGGTTGATCATCTAGCTAAAGAAAGCCACAACAAAAGTGGTAGTTTGTTGTTTTAGATTCTGTTCCTGACTTTTTAGTCAATGTTTTGGCTGGAGATGGGTATGGGCCTGCTGGTCCTATTCTAATGGTTTAGATCTCGCTTGGCATTAATGAATCTTGGGCACGCTTATTTTTTTCTAAATTTACGATGGTTCGGATCATAAGTCCCGAACTTGTTTGAAACTTTTTCACCGAGTATGTTAATTTGTATATCAACGCACAAACACACCCCTTTCAGTTATTTTGAAAAGGTTTGGATTTTCTGGTCCGAACTAGTTCGGATTTTCCCACTGAACCAGTCTGTAAGTAAATATGTCTTACATATAAATAAATAATGATATGGTAATGCCAAATAAGACATATGTGTGCCAACTCAGCGTTTACAAATAGAAAAACTAGCTAACAGAAGGACGAAAATAGATAACTGTGATATTTGTTGGCACTTATTTAAAAATTATATTTTGCAGGGACTTATTTGAAAAATACCTATATTTGTATGGACGAAAAACATATTTAAGCCAAAGAGCAATGAAGGAAAATGAAAGTACGATATACCATTAATTGTGCAGAATCGATTTACAGTGGACGTAGAAGCTCCAAACCATAACTTCAGGTAGAATCAAGTTCAGACACCGAAATCGATTTTCATCCAACCCAAACATGCTGATAACAAAAAAAAAAGTGCTTCCAACCATAGCAAAAGCGATTTCAGCCCTCCCACCACCAAACCAAACAAGCACAGATAGTCTTGTTCTTAAGATTTTATGGACGCTAGACAAATTGTGAGAAAATGCCTAACTTTTATAATTTTGAAAATATTTCAATAAAAGACAAAAATAACTTGTTACATAATAATAGTTTTATAAAATACCAAAAAACTTCGCTTTTCTCAGAAAGTCATAATAAGTGGTTTCTTCGAGCATTTTGAGAGCCAAAATCTTTTATAATCTCATCAACATCAATGTTCTTCAACATATTATTCTCAATTGACAAAGTTGCCAAACTTATCTCCGCCAATGCTACGGTCATGACCAGCATTTGAATAACAATCTACAAGTTTGACAAATTTAAGAATATCAATAGCGGTCGCACCCCGGATTTAAAACATAAAACACTGTTTTGTGACCAAAAAAAGGATAAAAGAGTAAAACCGAGCAATTTAGCCGGTAGTTTTCCATCTGTTCTCTCAACTGATACTCCCTCTCTCTATTTTCCATGTTGAAAGCGTTTCTCCGCCACAATGGTTTCGGCATTCCAAAACTTAACACTCATTCAAGGCACTTTCCATTCCCAATTTCTCTCAAATTCCTTACCACTACAACTTCAGATTCAACATCAAACTCATTCGCTGAATCTTACTTCGTCAACGAGTTAGGTTTCTCACCGGAAGTCGCTCTCAAAGCTTCCAAAAATGTTCGTTTCAAGACCTCTGAAAACCCTAATTCAGTTCTCAACTTCTTCAGAAACCACGGTTTCACTGACTCAGATACATTCAACATCATCAAAAGGGAACCCTGGCTTCTTTCATCTGATACCAATAGGAGGTTCTTGCCAAAGTTTCAATTTTTACTTTCCATTGGTGCTTCTACTTCTGACATCGTTCGTATTGTTCGAGGTAGCCCTAGATTCTTGAATGCAAGCTTGAATAATCGAATTATTCCTTCATATAAACTGATTAGTCAGTTCCTCAAATCTGATGCTAAGGTCCTTAATTCCATAATTTGTTGTCCATCTCTGCTTTCTTGTCAATATGTGGCTTCTAATGTTAAATCATTGGTTGATAATGGTGTGAGAAATTCTATCATTTTTAGAATCCTTAATACTAGACCTTATATCATATGTAATAATCCTAGTGATTTAGAGAAGATGGTGCAGGAATTGAAAACCCTAGGATTTGATCCTTCTAGGGTTCACTTTGGTGATGCATTGCGTGCCAAATGTACAAGCAAAACCAAGTGGAATGAGAAAATTGATACTTTTAAGCAGTGGGGTTGGTCAGAGGAAACAATTATGGAAGTCATTAGGAAGCAACCAAAATGTATGTTAGTATCTAGGGATAAAATCAATAGGGTGATGCAATTTTGGGTTAATGAGTTAGGTTGGGATTCTTCTCACATTGTCAAGGCTCCGGGGATTTTTTCATATTCTTTGGAGAAAAGGGTCATTCCAAGGGCTTCTGTTGTCCACTATCTTCTATCCAAAGGTTTGATAAAAGAGACAACAAGCTTGCTTTCGCCATTTTTTACATCCGAGAAACTGTTTTTACAGAGGTATGTAAACTGTTTTGATGAGAAGGAAACTTCTCAGCTATCGAAGTTATATCTTGAAAAGATGAATGCGGAAGATAAGAGGGATCAGGAGAATTGTGAGATGTTACCGTCATAAAATAATTCACATTAAAAAAGTGTGTTACTGTAAAGAGCTGAGCTGGGGTCTCTAAGGCCCATGGACTTTCCATTACAAATACAATCCTTACTTTCACTTTGCTGGTGTTGCAATTGTGACATGTTTTCTGCTGACCGGAACAAGCAATCTCAGATTGATCAGCTTTGGAATCTGCATACTACTTGTATTCCACATCAGGTGCACCCTGGACTAGTAACATCCTTTTCTCTTTTTTGTTTTAATTTTTTGTTATTGCGCAATTTATATGGATCCCTATCGATTCTTCTGCATTATTTTCGAGTACTGGACATTGAAATTATAGGAAAATTTTGGTGTTTGAAATATTGTTTACTAGATACTAGATACCTTTCAATGGCGTAAATTAAATGGCGGTATTTTTTCAAAAAACAAATTATATTGCTATTATAAGGTGTACAAATTTCAAACTATAGAAACAGGGCTGAGATGCTTAGTTTTATACAGTTTGTGTACTGTAGATGTTGGTGTCTGCGGCTTAGCTTTGCACACTGCAGCCTTCATAGAAAAATATAACCACATTGTATATTGTTACTTTGACATAATGTGCTCAAATTAAAATGTAGGCATATGTTTAAGCTAACTCAAATAAAACTATGACATTGTATTTTTAAATCAAGCTTTGATTGATCCTACAGGATAGTCCTTTTCCAGCGTATCTCAACTTCCAGAAACACAAGTGGTGGTGTGGCATCTACAAATTATGTAATACTTAAGTCAGCATTAGGTTTGAGTAATAGGTAAAGAATAAATGCATACCCGTTCCCAATGGGGTCATGTCCGTTTTTATGTGACATGAGAGAGCCACCTAGTGATGTAACCTTTAGAAGTGAGTCTCGTGCTCGTGTGAGGCGTGTAAGATAGCCCAATCCAGTGGGAGGTTGTGTGGTGTGAAGGATATCCCAAGACTGTTACATGGGTTTAGGGTTACAGATAGCCCAATCCCGTGGGAGGTTGTGTGGTGTGAAGGCCAAGACTGTTACATGGGTAATGACGAAAATTATGTCTTCAAGAGTTGTCGGATTAAGGTTTGAACAAAAGGTTCATCGTAGGAGTAGATCTTGTGAGATTTAGATAGTGCTTTCTCTAATTGCGTTAAGCATAATGGGCCATTCAACGAAGCCCTATCTAGATGGGTCTAAAATGGGCCATTCACACTACTCAAATAGATGGGTCTAAAAAGCATTGTGAACTTAATGGCCTTTGATTTTGATATAGGGTAATGTATTTATTTTTGGTTCACATCCCAGATTTTCTCTAGGGACTATAAGCACAATTTCAGATAGTAAACACCATTTTAACTATCACCCCTATTTTATTGAGGTACACTATCAACACACCATTCATAAAAGATGCAAATATTAGATTGAGAAAACCATCTCCATGAGTACATTTCAATCTAGTGACTTAAAATATTTGTTACAAAATTATTGATAAATTGCTACATGTAGTCATGGGTTATAGAGTCGAATCCTTGTACGTGAAAGAAAAGAGGTCAAGCTCCTCCATAGAACCATGGAACAACTCTAGGGAAGAATAGTGAACAAAGGATTTCTTAGTTAGAGGCTTGGATCCCTACCAGGGATATATGAAAGATCCTCAAGAGTTGAAAAGGTTAAGTAATGCGTGGAAGGAGACTTAACATCCAATGGTTTTGTTGATGATCAAAGACAACCTTGTATGACTTCAAAGGTGTGTGTTTCATGTAATTAAGTTCTCAACCAGTTTGCACAGAAACATTCTTGTCAGCCAAAGAGCACAGTAATTGAAGAAAAGTCCTAAGAAACGAGATTCCAGGATTGACGAGCTTTTCGTCATGCTACTAATGTCACAACTCCAACAACACCCATCAAACAAATTCAAAAGACAATAATTGAAAGAGTCATAGTAGACTTTGACAAGTTCATCATCCTATCCTCCTTCAATTCAAATGTTTACATATAGCACAATTTTTCTTCAATGCCCCCTTGGACTGACTGACATCCAGGGTAAATTTACAAAACCATCTTTATTCGATTATTATAAATAGCTTTAGCTTGTGTTTATGTAAGATACGATTGATAATCACATAAACCACTTGTGCATTCTTGACTTTCATCATTTTTCCTTCATTCACAATCCACATCGTGCGCACCTTAATTTTTCTTGATTCAAGCATATAAGGCGTATGAAATCAATTGTTAGGGTCGAGATGTAAAATATGTGGTTCACGATGGATCATAGTAATCAAGCATGCTTTTTAACAGACATCATTCAATGAGACAAGAAATAGACATGATTCAAATATTTTTTTGTTAAATTTAAGAGCCAGAGTTGTTTACTCACTAATATATATATATATATATATATATATATATATATATATATATATATATATATATATATATATGCCCGTTTGTAGTTACCCTATGGGCATGGATTCAATTGTCATCCCTAGTATCAGAGTATGTTCTTTTAGTGTTGATCGGTGTTCGTTTCAAGACTTCAGAAAACCCTAATTCAGTTCTCAACTTCTTCAGAAATCACGGTTTCACTGACTCAGATATATTCAACATCATCAAAAGGGAACCTTGGCTTCTCTCATCTGATCCCAATAGAAGGGTATTGCCAAAGTTTCAATTTTTACTTTCCATAGGTGCTTCTACTTCCGACATCGTTCGTATTGTTGTAGGTAACCCTAGATTCTTGAAAGTAAGTTTGAATGATCGAGTTATTCCTTCATATAAACTGATTAGTCAGTTCCTCAAATCTGATCATAAGGTCCTTAATTCCATAATTGGTTGTCCATCTCTGCTTTCTTGTCAATTTGTGTCTTCTAATATTAAATCATTGGTTGATAATGGTGTGAGAAATGCTAGCATTTTTAGAATCCTTAATACTAGACCTTATATCATATGTAATAATCCTAGTGATTTAGAGAAGATGGTGCAGGAATTGAAAAACCTACGATTTGATCCTTCTAGAGTTCACTTTGGTGATGCATTGCGTGCCAAATATACAAGCAAAACCAAGTGGAATGAGAAAATTGATACTTTTAAGCAGTGGGGTTGGTCAGAGGAAACAATTATGGAAGTCATTAGGAAGCAACCAAAATGTATGTTAGTATCTAGGGATAAAATCAATAGGGTGATGCAATTTTGGGTTAATGAGTTAGGTTGGGATTCTTCTCAAATTGTCAAGGCACCAGGGGTTCTTTCATTTTCTTTGGAGAAAAGGATCATTCCAAGGGCTTCTATTGTTCGCTATCTTCTATCCGAAGGTTTGATAAGAGAGACAAGAAGCTTGATTGCGCCATTTTATCTGTCCGAGAAACTGTTCTTGCAAAAGTATGTGAACTGTTTTGAAGAGAAGGAAACTTCTCAGCTATTGAAGTTATATCTTGGAAAGAAGAATGTGGAAGAATTGTGACATGTCACCTTCATACAATGTTTCACATTAAAAAAAGTGTGTCACTGTAAAGAGCTGGGGTATCTAAGGCCCATGTACTTTCCATTATAATCCTTACTTTCACTTTGTTGGTATTGCAACTAACCTAGTTATTAAGGTGTTTCCTGCTGTCCCGGAACAAGCAATTTCTGATTAATCAGCTTTTGGCATCTGCATAATACTTGTATTCTACATCAGGTGCACCCTGGATCAATAACATCTCTTTCTCTTTTTTGTTATTGCGCAATTTATATGGATCCCTATCGATTTTTCTGCATTATTTTCAAGTACTGCACATTGAAATGATAGGAAATTTTGGTGTTTGAACTCTTTGGTTTACTAGATACCTTTCAATGAGTAAATTAAATGATGATATTTGTTCAGAAGCAAATCGTATTGCTATTATATGGCTATTTTAAGATGTACAATTGTATGCTAACTGTGTACAAAAGTTTTTGATATGATATGTGGCTGCTAATGGCATTTAAATTCAACACCTCCTAATTTTTGTGGTTGAACACTGTTAATGGCTGATCCAATGGCTTACTGTTTTTAGTTTTACATTTCCTTCTAATAAAATATTTTATTGAAAAGATTTGAACTGGGTATCAAGAATTTCTTGACCTCAATTGCTGTTTTCAAAGAACCTTCTCATTGCTAAGGCTGTGTTTGAATTAATAGAAAGGGATAGAGGATAGAGTAGAGCGAAATGAATGAAAGAACACGAGTTTTCGTTGTTTGAATTTGGAGTATAAACATTAACCTTTTTTTAGCAAAAGAAAGGGATATGGAGTATCGTTAATACCTTAGAAAGTTATTCTAAAGCTCAACTTACTATGTGGAACCAATGAAATCCCTAAATATCTATTCTAAACTCCAAAACTGATTTTTCTACAAAGCTAACATGCACTAAAGATGCACTCTTGATTAATAAGTAGTGGGTATACCTCAAATAATCTCAGAGAGAGTGACCTTCAAAGTGTGGGTATATTTCTCCTCTTTTAGAGCAACAGCCCTAACCCCGAAATACCACCTAAAAGCAAAAGCCCTAAGCGTAGGGCTGTTTAGGGTGTAAGCCTCGAAAGTAATGGTAGTGGTGTGAGAATGGGTCCAAGTGAAGTGTCCCTAAACTGATTGTGTTGCAAGTCATGGAGAGGAACTTAATGTTCAGTTTTTTATGTCACCAAAAAAAAAAATGTTCAGTTTTGCCGCCTATTTATGTTGTCGAAGATTTTTTCATGGTGTTTTGACTCACTTATCTTTAAAATATAAATCTTGTGGAGTCTCCCACTCCACTTTCCCTCCAAAACTCCGAACCCCCCCCCCCCCCCCCCCAATAACCGATTTAGTGAAAAAATATAATTTCATGATAAAAGTTGAAGCTACAGGGGACAAAAGTTTGCAGTATTATTCTACACCACATTTTGACTTTCATCATTTTTCCTTCATTCACAATCCACATCGTGTGCACCTTAATTTTTCTTGATTCAAGCATATAAGGCGTATGAAATCAATTGTTAGGGTCGAGATGTAAAATATGTGGTTCACGATGGATCATAGTAATCAAGCATGCTTTTTAACAGACATCATTCAATGAGACAAGAAATAGACATGATTCAAATATTTTTTTGTTAAATTTAAGAGCCAGAGTTGTTTACTCACTAATATATATATATATATATATATATATATATATATATATATATATATATATATATATATATATATGCCTGTTTGTAGTTACCCTATGGGCATGGATTCAATTGTCATCCCTAGTATCAGAGTATGTTCTTTTAGTGTTGATCGGTGTTGGTTTAACGAAAACAAAGAAAACTCGACTAAGTTAAAGAAAACTCGACTAAGTTAAAGTTTAGGCACCCATATTCATTTTGCTATTGTTTTTTTGCTGAATCGACACAAATGAAGTCACTATTAAAGAGTGATACATTTGTACCTACAAGCGTCATTGATGGTCGTCGATGAAGTTTGGAGTGGTTTTCACGCATTTGACCACCTTAAATTTGTTGAAGCATTAAACCACTCGCTTATATCTATCTATCTTTTTATTGGTTTGTAGACGAAGTGATATTTGCCACTAGAAACTCACGCACACGACTGTGAGGTCATTAGTTCGAATCTGGGACATGATATTCACCCTAATAATTACGGCATTTGCAAGTTGAGCTAGGCTTTACAGATCTTATATCTATCTATAATACATACATCACTATTTTGCAAATAAAAATTATGTGTCAGTAGTGAACAAATTTGGACACATATATTTCATTTATAAATGAATATTTCTGATTACATGGATAAATTTGCAACTAAAAAGTTGATGGTGTGTAACGTAAGATTGTGGGCAAGGTCTAAGTCGACTAACTATAGTCCAATAGGTGTTGGAATAGGTTGAGCTGAGCTAGGTTTTGCCTGGTCTGGGCTTGGCATGCATCGAAAATGTTAGGCTTGAGCTTGACCTGTGGCTTATCATAGGCCAATTTTTTATGCTTGGTATGACCTTTTGGAAAGTCTATAAGGACTGAAAGTCTGTTTAAAAGCTTGTTTCACCATTTTTAATGAAAACCTACAATCTTTAAGTGGTATAAACATTTGAAAAAAATTTACGAACTAATAGATTAGTGAGATTAAGCTCTAATTTGAGATCTAACCAAACCTTTTAAAGAAATATTTTTATATGACATCATAATTAAATTCTTTTTATAATAATAACTTTAAATATGTCAAATATTAATGTGTCAATATTTTCTGTAAACAAAAAATGATAGCAAATAATAACTTTATATTTATTTAAGTAGGCCAGCCTGTTAGACCTAAAAGGCTTTTTCACTGGCCTATGACTTGACCGTTTTAGCTAAATAGGCTTTAAAGAAAACTTTTTCCTTGTCAATTTAAAAAAAAAGTCTGACCTGACCCAAGCCTATCGTCGTAGGCCCTGTTAGTCGATCTGACCTATTTCTACCCCTAAGTCCAATACCCTTTACCCTTTCTTTGTACATATTCCGAGGGTTTTTTTGTACCCCCACCTTTTCAAACTATACCCCCACCCAAAATTTTAATCCAAAAATACCCCTGTGGAAATTTTCCAAAACGGATTTGCATAGCACAGATGTAAATCTGTTTTTTTTTTAAAATTCAAACGGATTTACTGAAACACAATTAAATCCGTTTAACTCTAAAATAAGCTAACTGATATATGTAACCAAATCTAAATCCATTTTATTAAAAATGCAATAACGGAACTAAGTTATGGTAGTATAAATCTGTTTCGAAATTTTTTGCTGGCGGATGTATGTACCTTATAGATACATCTGCTTTGATAATTAGACTAACGGATGTATCCTGTTATCAGGTAAATCCGCCTTGTTAAATACCAAAACAGATGTATCTACCTCACAGGTAAATCCGTTTTGGACAAAATTTAAAGGGCACGATTCCATTGCCAATGTTGATCAACAGCCAAATTTTCTTCGCCTTTATAACTGTGCCCCAGCGGCTATATTTTTAACAGTGTAAATTGCATCGACAATATCAACAGTGGATAATCATTGGCGAATTCTATAAATACTCACTCCCACTCTCATTCTTTTCACACCAACATTTCACTCACCCTCCAAAATGAGCATCTGTCCCACTCAACGCTCAGACGACAATAGGCTCAACGTTATTCACCATCGCGGCGAAATCACCATGAGAGAAAATGGTCTCTTTTTCTGAAATCCAAAACCAGTTTTATGCAGAATCCACCGCGGCGTGATCTTCGATGGTTTGAAGGATAAAGTGGGTCTCAAAGTTTAAGTGATTGGCGACGATCGTGACATCACTAGTATCATTTATCGCAAACCAAATATTGGAGACGATGGCCGCATTTCCATCTCCTCCATGAGAATCAAGACTGACAGAGACGTGGAGAATATGTTGAACATCCATGACATGCTTCAGATGTATAAGCTGTTGGAGCTGTACGTGGAGATTCATCAGAGCGTGAATGAGATTATAGGTTGTTTGTATGCTGGAGGATTGGAGTTTAGGAAAACATATTTGTTGTTGTTATTGTTGTTGTTGTTGGTTATGTCTTACCTTTTATGTTGGTTTGTATTTTCGCATCAATGAAAATAAATTTTTAATTAAACTAGTCTAATATAACAACGGAACAATACTAATAATAAAGTATTATAAAATAGTTCGTACATACGGTACAATCCAAGAAAATAAAACAACAAACACGAAGCATCAAATGAAGTCACGTCGTCCCTCAACAAAATCAAGCAACCTCATGAGCTGTCTGTAGGAACGAGTAACATGATGAATCTCTGCGTACCCAAGCACCTCCCGCAACTCTTAACTCACAGTCATCAGTCTCTCCTCAGGTCCCATGATGGCTGGAGCTACTGCTGGTGTTGCTGGTGGTGGTGGAAGGAGAGGAGGAACTGATACTCAAAACCTCCCGGACATTGTCACTCCATCTGGTGATACGCATGATGATCTCTGGATAGCTTGGACAACCGTGAAGAGGGTCAAGAGGGATGACCTGAATGTATCCAAACTGTCGGAGGCACCTATCTGGCATGTAGGGAACACTGACGATCCCCCCTGGCGAGGAAACCCCTATACAATGACATCTGCTCAAAGGGTCTCTCATGCTGGTGGTCCTCAAATGGTCTCCAGACGACATCCTCAGGTGTCAAAGCATCAATCATCCTCCTATATACTCCTCCAGCTTCACGGAATCCGTCTTCTTCCTCTTCCAAAACCCACACTGTGGCCCGACTGTGACCCCAGTCTCCATCCGGACAGCTATCCAAGGAAAACACTCAAAGATCCTTGAGTGAAATGCACAACTAGACAATATCGTTAAATAACAAGTATTTAACATTAAATCAAACAAACTCGTAACAATTAAAAAAGTTAACTTACCATGAACAACGTGGCATACCCCCCTAACTGAGTGGTACCCTCTAGGCATGAAAAGCTCAGATGGTCGTACAAGTGGGCTACTGCTGCTGGACCCCATGTCCATCCACCAGCTGCGGTGACGTCCTCCAGTAATAGCAACCACTTTGCCTCAGTTATATTTCCAGTCTTGGTACAAAAAATGCTCATCCCCAAAATAAGCAAGATCATCGCCCTGACAGCACAAGTCTGGTCCAACTGGCCTATGTCACGCCTAACTATGTCCAGCAACCAGTCAAAGCGCTAATATGGCCCCCTACTGGCGATAGTCTCCTACGTAACCTCAACAGAAGTCCCCCTGAGATACTTCACAGCCAGATGGATGGCATCATCAATAGTCACAGACTGAGCAGAAGATTTGAAATATCTGCCAGTCAGTGGTAGATGTAGCAGACATGACACATCATCCAAAGTAATCGTTATTTCACCAAATGGTAGGTGAAATGACGATTTCTCTGGGTGCCGTCTCTCTACGAAGGCAGATAGCAGCTCATGATCCACAGTAGTGTGAGCTAAACTGACGATGAGGGCTAATCCCGACTGGCGATTGCCTAATAAACTCCCAAAACCCGTGATTCTGTGAATAAGAGACCAACCTCTGACTGATTTTGTTGCCATGTGCAGATACTTTCAACTTACGCACATATGTCTGAATTAAAAATAATTAAATTTACTTATACTATTAATCTATAGATTTAACTAACAAGACTATGTAAATAAATATATTAAATTATATTTACCTGGTCTCCAAGTATCCGAGACGCTACATGAGAATCAAAAGAAGTGAGGAGAGAACCATCATGAGCATGGTGCTGCTCCTTGATAAGTCCAAATTAGTTGTTATTTTAGTGTTTGTTTCAAGTAGTTATTTGGTATTTTTATTTCTCTTTTAGGACTATTTTACTGCTTTTATTTGAATTTTATTTTGTAGAGCAAATCAAGAGCAAAGGAAGTATTTCAAGTAGCATTGAAGTCCCAAGGATAAGAGATTCACAAAGGATCAAAACAGTTAGAATTTGCATGAAAAATCACTCCCTGGCTGAAAGTTACACGGGCACCCGTGTTACACCACACGGCCCGTGTTGCGTTGGAATGCTGAAAGTTTTCTCGTCAAACAGATTTTACCACGGGCGCCCGTGTGGCTGGCCACGGTCCGTGGCGCATCAGCAGACTCAGCAACTGTTACAAGCTTTTCCCATTCTATGCATTATGGCTTGTAATTCGAATTTAAGTGTTTGTCTACTGATCCTAGGCTATAAATAGGACCTCAATTCAGTTGTAATCTCACCTTTGCATACTTGTAATCTCACTCCAAAGTTTAATCTAAGTTTTTTTCTTATTTTAGTTCTTGTTCACTTGCTTTCTTTTATCTTCTTGTTCTTTATTTTTCTGCTCTTTATATTTCCTGCACTTTACATTTCAGCTCTTACTTTCTGCACTTTATTTCTTGTCATTTAGATTTCAGTCATTTACAATTATGTCTATTTATCTCATTGCAATTTACATTATGAATATGAGTGAGTAGATACAAAGTCTTGGGTTATTGGGAGTAATCCAATGATAGGTCCCTAGTAATTCCCAAAGACTATTCTCCACTCCAATTGTTTTATATTTCAATTTAATTTCATTGTCCTTCAATTCTAATCCTAAACATCATACGAAGAACCGAAAGGTGAAGTATTGATGTTGGAACTATGAATTTAGACAAGGGATTCAAAACATGAGAATAGTTTTGAAACTCTTGAGACATTATAAAGGTGTTATGCTTAATGGGTTTTGGTGACAATCAACCATGAGAATAGGCTTGATTGTTAGTTCAAAACACACTTTTGTACTCTGAAAGGAGACATTTGTTATATTCGTTGCCTTCTCTTTGAAATATATTACTTTATAAGTTTGGTAAATGGTCTAAAGAATTACATGGGTTCCTCATCATTGTGATGAAATTAATAACTTGAGACTCTTTATAATTCTGAATTTAAAATCAAGAAACCTTCCTTCTTCTAAAATCATTCCTTTTAGCTAATCACCATCGAAAAATTAAATTGGTAATTACAAAGTCTCTGTGGGATCGATATTTTTACTACGCGATAGAACCGTGCACTTGCGGCTTATCAAGTTTTTGGCGCCGTTGCCGGGGACTTTGTGATATTGATTGAATTTTTGGTATCGGTTAGACTAAATGTTTTTTTTTTCTTTCTTTTTACTATGATTAAGAGTGAATTTACATTCTCCAAGGAGGAATGGGAATTCTTTCAGTTATCTTTGCTACCACCTCCACCTTGCTTGCAAGGAATTTTCAAAAATGAAATTACAATCTCAAAGGAGGAATGGGAATCTTTTGAGGCATCTTTGCCACCACCACCACCTTGCTTACAAGGAATTTTCAAAAAACAACATGAAATAGAAATTAAGAAAAATATTGTTGTTGAGATAGATCAAAATAATGGTAATGTGGTAGTGCAAGATGATTCAAAAGAGATATGCCATCAAATGGAGAGCATAAGGGAAACCGAAATTTCTTCCATGGATAAGTATAATGGTTTAAATTCATGTGTGGATGTCATAATCTTGTGCCCTTTATCTTACTTCTCACCATCCTTTGTGAAAATAACATTTGATCTAGGAGGAATGCAAAATAGGATCTTATTGCTTACACAACTTCCTTTTTATAAGCCATGGGATCCAGGAATATGCTTTCCTTCTTCATGTGTCACTTGGTCTTTATGCTTCAAGCAATGGGACCCAGGAATAAGTCTATAGAAGGCAAAGGTCAAGCTAATGACCATAAAGGAGCGCTGCGTGGGAGGCAACCCACGGGTTAACGTTGTTTGTCTTTTTGTAGGAAAAATAATCATCACAATGTCTCAAGAAATTCTGGGCCGCCACAGTACTTGTGAGCTTTCTTACCCCTTTCATGTTGTTTTTATTGCAAATCATTGAGGACAATGCTTAGTCTAAGCATGGGGGGTATTTACCTTGTTTTATTTCTTTTCCCTTTAAATTTTTTTCGTTTTTTCTGCTATATTTTGTTGTTTTTGCTGTTTTAAGATAGTGAGTCTTGATTTCTCCCATGTCTTGAGTTGTTGTTGTTGTTTTCTTGCAAGTTGAATGTGAAAACTTTTTAGCACTTGTTAATAATTGCATTTGAAAAAGAAAAAAAAAATATAGAGCTTAGTCTTTTCTGGGACCACAAAACTGATTTGTATGATAGACTTGTGCTAAATGTAAATGTGAGGCTGTCATGATTGGAAGCTGAGAATTAGCATGTCTGAATTGTACTCTGTGTGAACCAGCTACTAAAATGTGAGATATAGAGCCTTAACAAGGGGATGCTATTGAAATTATATATTTTATCCCCTTTTCTTTGCTGAGTGTATGTTTCTCAAATTGTATCATTCCAGAATTTGTTTGTTGACCATTTTGAAGGGAAAATGATTTGCAACATGCGAAAGAATCAGGGGATTTTAGGAATTTTTCTTCAGGCCTCAGAGTTAGTGTTTGCTAAAAATTTCCCTCTAGTTGCCCCTTTGTGGCTATATTTTTATTCCTTTAGCACCCAGAAATGAATTTCTTTTTGTTTTTGGTAAACTTTGGAATCGGATTGGAGCAACTATTGAATTTGCAGGTTTTTGTCCTACATGCCATATCATATATCTCATGGACATAAGCTGGTTGTATTGCCATTTTTCCTCAAAGAAAGAAAAGAAAAATCAATCAAAGAAAAAAAAAATATAGAAGTGAAAAAGAAAAGAAAACGAAAGCAAAAAGGGGGAAAATGGCAAAATCAAGGGAAATCAAAAAGAAATGAGTTCACTCAAATCTCAAAGACAGAAATCAAGTCAAAAAGAGTGGGCTCAAGTGAATGAAATGAAGAAGAATGGAAGTGGAAGCAAACTTGGAGTCTTAGACAAAAAGTGCAAAGATTGGTAGAAGCTCCATTTTGATTTCAAAGGTTGCTATCATTGATTTTATTTTTAGCCCTTTGTTTTTCCCTTCTTTCTTATTCCCTACCTAACACTAATACCCCAAGGCCCCGTTACAACCAAATTGAATCCCATCTTTCGCGTGTTTGTGAACTTTTTAGTAGAGATGTTGGTCAACTTACAAACCTATGGCAATGAGCATTTGTTGAAACTTGAGCGAAATATTTCCCAAGTCCCTAAAACACTCAGAGAGATTGTGAGCGAGTGCCCATTTCCGCACAGTTGTACTTTTCAGGTCATAAGCCTCTAATTGGGAAAACATCTGGCTCCTCACTTATGATATTGTATTTTGTCTATCATATGCTTCTGTTTTTGGTCCCTCATTTGGCTAACTTTGTTGATTGAACTTTTTGAGAATGCAGTTATCAACTTGTGCTTGCTAGTTTTGATTGTTCTTGCTTGAGGACAAGCAAAGGTTCAAGCATGGGGGAGTTTGATAAGTCCAAATTAGTTGTTATTTTAGTGTTTGTTTCAAGTAGTTATTTGGTATTTTTATTTCTCTTTTAGGACTATTTTACTGCTTTTATTTGAATTTTATTTTGTAGAGCAAATCAAGAGCAAAGGAAGTATTTCAAGTAGCATTGAAGTCCCAAGGATAAGAGATTCACAAAGGATCAAAACAGTTAGAATTTGCATGAAAAATCACTCCCTGGCTGAAAGTTACACGGGCACCCGTGTTACACCACACGGCCCGTGTTGCGTTGGAATGCTGAAAGTTTTCTCGTCAAACAGATTTTACCACGGGCGCCCGTGTGGCTGGCCACGGTCCGTGGCGCATCAGCAGACTCAGCAACTGTTACAAGCTTTTCCCATTCTATGCATTATGGCTTGTAATTCGAATTTAAGTGTTTGTCTACTGATCCTAGGCTATAAATAGGACCTCAATTCAGTTGTAATCTCACCTTTGCATACTTGTAATCTCACTCCAAAGTTTAATCTAAGTTTTTTTCTTATTTTAGTTCTTGTTCACTTGCTTTCTTTTATCTTCTTGTTCTTTATTTTTCTGCTCTTTATATTTCCTGCACTTTACATTTCAGCTCTTACTTTCTGCACTTTATTTCTTGTCATTTAGATTTCAGTCATTTACAATTATGTCTATTTATCTCATTGCAATTTACATTATGAATATGAGTGAGTAGATACAAAGTCTTGGGTTATTGGGAGTAATCCAATGATAGGTCCCTAGTAATTCCCAAAGACTATTCTCCACTCCAATTGTTTTATATTTCAATTTAATTTCATTGTCCTTCAATTCTAATCCTAAACATCATACGAAGAACCGAAAGGTGAAGTATTGATGTTGGAACTATGAATTTAGACAAGGGATTCAAAACATGAGAATAGTTTTGAAACTCTTGAGACATTATAAAGGTGTTATGCTTAATGGGTTTTGGTGACAATCAACCATGAGAATAGGCTTGATTGTTAGTTCAAAACACACTTTTGTACTCTGAAAGGAGACATTTGTTATATTCGTTGCCTTCTCTTTGAAATATATTACTTTATAAGTTTGGTAAATGGTCTAAAGAATTACATGGGTTCCTCATCATTGTGATGAAATTAATAACTTGAGACTCTTTATAATTCTGAATTTAAAATCAAGAAACCTTCCTTCTTCTAAAATCATTCCTTTTAGCTAATCACCATCGAAAAATTAAATTGGTAATTACAAAGTCTCTGTGGGATCGATATTTTTACTCTCCAAAGGTGCTTCTACTTCTGACATTGTTCGTATCGTTGGAGGTAACCCTGAATTCATGAAAGTAAGTTTGAATAATCGAGTTATTCCTTCATATAAGCTGATTAGTCAGTTCCTCAAATCTGATCATAAGGTCCTTAATTCCATAATTGGTTGTCCTTCTCTGCTTTGTTGTCGTTCTATCCCTGCTAATGTTAAATCATTGGTTGATAATGGTGTGGGAAATTCTAGCATTGTTAGAATTCTTAGTACTAGACCTATTGTCATATGTTATAATCCTAGTGCATTAGAGAAGATGGTGCTGGAATGTAAAAACCTAGGATTGGATCCTTCTAAAGTTAGCTTTGGTGATGCATTGGTTGCAAAAGGTACAAGTAAATCCAAGTGGAATGAGAAAATTGATAATTTTAAGAAGTGGGGTTGGTCTGAGGAAACAATTTTGGAAGCCATTAGGAAGCAGCCAAAGTGTATGTTAGTATCTGGGGATAAAATCAATAGGGTGATGCAATTTTGGGTTAATGAGTTAGGTTGGGATTCTTCTCACATTGTCAAGGCTCCGGGGATTTTTTCATATTCTTTGGAGAAAAGGGTCATTCCAAGGGCTTCTGTTGTCCACTATCTTCTATCCAAAGGTTTGATAAAAGAGACAACAAGCTTGCTTTCGCCATTTTTTACGTCCGAGAAACTGTTTTTACAAAGGTATGTAAACTGTTTTGATGAGAAGGAAACTTCTCAGCTATCGAAGTTATATCTTGAAAAAATGAATGCGGAAGATAAGAGGGATCAGGAGAATTGTGACATGTTACCTTCATAAAATAATTCACATTAAAAAAGTGTGTTGCTGTAAAGAGCTGAGCTGGGGTCTCTAAGGCCCATGGACTTTCCATTACAAACACAATCCTTACTTTCACTTTGCTGGTGTTGCAATTGTGACATGTTTTCTGCTGTCCCGGAACAAGCAATTTCAGATTGATCAGCTTTGGCATCTACATACTGGTTTATTCCACATCAGGTGCACCCTGGACCAGTAACATCTTTTTCTCTTTTTTATTTTAATTTTTGTTATTGTGCAATTTATATGGATCCCTATCGATTTCTTCTGCATTATTTTCTGAGTACTGGACATTGAAATGATAGGAAAATTCTGGTGTTTGAACTATTGTTTACTGGATTACTAGATACCTTTCAATGATGTAAATTAAATCACGTTATTTTTTCAAAAACAAATTATATTGTTATTATAAGGTGTAAAAATTTCAAACTATAGAAACAGAGCTGAGATGCTTAGTTTTATACAGTTTGTGTACTGTAGATGTTGGTGTCTGCGGCTTAGGTTTGCACACCGCAGCCTTCAAATTATATTGTTACTTTGACATAATGTGCTCAAATTAAAATGTAGGCATATATTTAAGCTAACAAATTCTCTCTCTCTCTCAAATAAAACTATGACATTGTATTTTTGAATCAAGCTTTGATTGATCCTACAGGATAGTCCTTTTCCAGCGTATCTCAACTTCCACAAACACAAGTGGTGGTGTGGCATCTACAAATTATGTAATACTTAAGTCAGCATTAGGTTTGAGTAATAGGTAAAATATAAATGCATACCCGATCCCAACGGGTCATGTTCTTTTTTTTTTGTGACGTGAGAGAGCCACCTAGTGATGTAACCTTTAGAAGTGAGTCTCGTGCTTGTGTGAGGCGTGTAGGATAGCCCAATCCCGTGGGAGGTTGTGTGGTGTGAAGGATATTCCAAGACTGTTACATGGGTAATGACAAAAATCAGTGTTTTAAATCCCGGATAGCGGAGCGTAGTGACCGGTTTAAAAAACGCTATAGCGGAAAGCGGGATGACCGCTATTTCGAAATGTCATATAGAAATATAGGAAATACTATATGCATGAAAATTCTTAAAAATGATTAAAAGTACTCAAGCAAAAGCACATAGAAGCAAACTGAATACATGCAGATTTGTTGTTCAAATTTGTTTGAAATGCTACTAATTTATTCAAATTGTTACTAACTTGTTCAAGAATTTTACAGGGCTGAATTGATTTGTATTGCTACTATGTTCAAGCTGGATGTTCCATAGTCGACTTGACTAATAGATTCGACATCCTTCAATAAATGTGAAAATTAACAGATGATATTCACAATTAAATTAAAAGAAACTTTTCTAAATTTTTTAATTTATATACCCCATTTTGTTGACTTGGTGAAGGCTTTGTAGTTGGATGTCTTCTTTTTTTGGACTGAAGTTCAATCCCACTCTTAATTCGTTTAGTTGTCCTTAACCATAGACCATAGACCATGCTACGTTGTCTTCGTGCTTTGAGATAGTTTTTGACATCCATTCGTATATATCTAAGATTAGTTCTACCTCTTGCATGTGCACTCATAAGCTGACACTACAATATTTTGACCCTACGGCAACGCTCGAAAACTATTTCGCAAAGCTGAAAAACCGTTGCCTTACCCTTTGGCAACGGTTTTAAAACCATTGTTTCTGCGGCGTTGCCTAAACTTCAGGCAACGGTTTTTTGTGCCCAAAGGCAACGCATACCGTAAACCGTTGCCATTGGTAACTGAAACACAACGGTTTTGTTTTCCACGCTATGGCAACGGTCAATAAGCGTTGCCAATTAGGAAAACAGTTAGAAACCGTTGCCATAAAGGGAAACACGTTTTAACCGTTGCCCATGTTAAAACCGTTGCCTGTCATTAACATATCCTACGCTTTAGAACCGTTGCCATTGGTAATAAAAAAATAAACATAAAAATTATTTATTTGGAAACAAATTAGTATGATTTAATGACTCACTCAATTTGTTACACAAACCAATAAATACGCTATACAGATGATTATAGTTCAATCATTAAATGAATATGGTAAATTATATTTCAATCAATTAAAATCGAAAATAAGGCATCAGTAACAATTTTTTTTCTTAGTAACAATCTATAACTAATTTGGCATGACTAAACCACCATCAACTAAAATTTATAGTCTTCTCAATTTTTTCTTGCAGAAATCTCTATTTCACTTCCTCTGGCTCTTCCTTTGTGTTGTTGTTGTTGACAGCACCACGAACACAAAAAGATAAATAAGACCACACACAAAATGAAATGAACTATGCGTACTTGATAGTATCACAAAATAAGAAGCATTTATATATGATATGGCAAAATGATATATCCACTGAACTTATGCTAATTAGCATAATGACCAAAGCTAGTCTTACCACCCACAGCTCTTTAACATTCCAATCACAAAGTGGGCCCAAGTTAAGGATAAAAAAATGAAGGGCGGAACACCAAAACAATGAGCATGAAATTGATAACCCTCTCTAAGTCCTCACCAGCTTGTTCTTGAAACCAAATATGATTGCTCCTACATCTTCAGCTTCAAACAAATGCTTGTTTGTAAATAGTTGATACACAAGGTAAGCACTATATGCAACCAACATAAAAATGGTAGCAGCTCTTGACAAGCAAAGGGAGGGGTCTGCAGTGAGATCAGCTGAAGCAGCATTGTATCTGAACAACCCATCATTAAAGACATAAATCAATGCATAGTAATTGGTCAAAAATATAATTTGAAAAGATTTCATACTACTAAATGTACTTCAAATATACCTCCACCGAATATAGATTTAACTCTGCATAAACATCGATCATTGACCAAACACTAATGGAAAAAATAATGCTTTTCCCGATAAACTTCTATGCTTCTAACTCACTCCTGCAAGAAGTAACAGAAAAAAAAACAATAAGAAATTGATCAAATTTAATTGGGAACTTAATAGTTACCTCAAACCTAGATTGATCTTTGTGGTTTTTGAAAAAATTTATGGCCAATTAGCATAGTATCTACCCGTCTTTGCATTGGTCACAAACAACATAGTATCTGGGCGAGTTCCGTCAATGGCCAGCAAAAGAATTGTACATGCTACAAACAAGAGTTTCTCTGAAAGAATGATGAATGGAAGTGAGGTAAAAAGCTAATGAGCACACCACATATAAAAATGCACACTTTTTCTATATCTCAACTGATTCTTTTCATGCTCTGTTGAAAATCACAAATAAAACTGCCTAAAACTAACATGTTGAAACAATAACTGCCCTCATCTCTCCACTTGCAACCATATAGATGACTTATAAACTGACTAAAAGTTTTCCTTGTTTAAAAATAATACCACCATATCAATTCTATTAAGTTGGACTCAGTACCTCTTTTCATAACATGTTGTCATGTTCTAGCTGCTTGCTACTATCTACCACTTGGAGCTTTAGTATCAATTATTCAGTTTTTCTTAATCTACCTATGAAGCTTGTGAACATTTAACAAAATAAGTAGGTGGATATAAAAAAGACAAGCAACACTACATCAGTATGTGGTAAAACAAGTGCTAGAAGAAAACACTTTTGATCAAAAACTTAACAATTAACTGACTTTAGACACTTTGCAGCAGATTAAAAAAATGATATTCAAGAAAAATAGGCTTTTTGACATAGAAAGGTTATTTTGTACTTGGTTAATAATTTTGCATATTATTTCTTTGATGGGTTTAAAAATTCAGATCTTGAGATTGACAAAGTCCAGAGTCCTCAGCCATTTCAATCTCATATGCCTGAACTTCAGATATTTTACGATGTGATGCTAACATGTGTGTTGTTTCTACAAGTTGTAAAGGATGATTATGGTCCTCCACAAACTCATGGATTACAAGCCTCCCATTTTTTTCACTAAAGCCAATTCTTGCATCACAACCAGTTCTTGTCTCAGCCCTTGGCTTCTTAATAAAAAATGACCTTTTATCAACCGCTTGATGACCCTCCTTGCAACAAACAAATCTACCTGATCTAATCGACCCATCTTTTTTTCTCTTGTTCAAGTATTCTTTTCTAACTCCAAAACCGATTTTTCTACCATAGTCAACCCAGAATTGCCAAGCTTCATCTACTCTATAAATTCCATGCCAACACTAGGTGTTGTAGGGATTGTCATTTCTAGGCTAAATCTGCCAAGTTCAACATGAAAATAGTATTAAAAAAATATTAATGTTAGAACAAATTGAACATTCAAATGAAACAAGCATTAGTTTGATTGTTTCTTAATCAATATCATGAAACAGAGAAAAAAACGTGAACAGGTTATTAGTTTAGCATTATATACCTTATTAGGGTATACTATCATTTATTCTTCCACAGTTCCCTTCTAATAGTCCAATATACTACATTATAAGGGTAAAATATCATAGTTTTTTTTTACACATTTGAGAAGAGCAAACTAGAGCAAAATAAAAAACTAGAAGTAATCCATTTAAATGGAGTTATGAAGTTGAATAAATGTTGGCAAAATTTTTTTACCTTGAAGAACAATAAATGGCTGCAAATGGAGTTACTTGAAGAAGAAGAAGGAGATAAATGGGTTTTAGAAAGTGGCTGGAGGTGAGTTATTTTGAAACCTAAGCCTAATCTCACTAGTGGCTCATACTTTAAGTATGAGGCAATATGGGAGGAGAATGAGCAGTGTAGGGAGGTTGTCTCTGAGGGATGGAATAAACCAATTTTTGGCCAGTCAATATGGGAAAGAATCCAAGCTAGACTTGCAAACTGTAAGACAAACCTGCAACAGTGGAGTAGAAAGGTGTTTAGAAATGCTGCTAAGGAAATTCAATTCCTAAAAGGGAGGTTGCAGACTATTCTTAATTTGAATCATGACCAAATTGACTGGCACGAGGTCAAAGAGATAAGACAGGAAATAGACCATTTGTGGAAGCAGGAAGAAGTCTACTAGGAGCAGAGGTCAAGGGTAAGATGGCAGAAATGGGGTGATAGGAATACAAAATTCTTTCACTCATCCACTATTCAGAGAAGAAGCAAAAATAGACTGCACAGGATCCAAAATGACCAAGGGAAGTGGTTAGAAGGGCAAGATCAAATCACTACAGGTATTCTCCATTTTTATAATGAATTATATAGCTCTAGCTCTCTTACTCTAATCTCTGAATGTCTACAAGTTGTCCCTAAGCTAGTTACAGAGGAAATGAATAATAGTTTATTGAAACTTGTGACTTCTGGAGAAGTGGAAAAAGCTGTCTTTGACCTGGGAGCCACTAAAGCTCCTGGCCCAGATGGCTTTAATGGCCTGTTTTTTCAAAAAAATTGGGATGTGATGAAAGATGACATAACTCATGCAGTGACCAGTTTCTTTGAGACAGGTGAAGTGGGGGATGACCTAAGTGCTACTTTGGTAGCTCTAATCCCTAAAGTGCCTATGCCTGAAGCCATTAATCAGCTCAGGCCAATAAGTTGCTGCAACTTCTTATACAAAGTCATTGCTAAAGTCCTGGTATCTAGATTGAAGCCCATGATGAATGCTTTGATTACTCACCAACAAAGTGCTTTTGTAGGTAACAGGTTAATACAGGATAACTTAGTGATGGAACATGAGGCCTTTCATTACCTCAAGAAGAAAGATAGATATGGAGGTAAGGGTCTAACACTAAAATTGGATATGAATAAAGCTTATGATCGAGTGGAATGACCTTTTTGGAGGCCACACTACTCAAAATTGGATTCAACAGGAATTGGGTTAATAGGGTCATGACTCTGGTCACATCAATGTCATATTCATATCAAGTGAATGGGTTTAAATCTGCAGCTATTAGGCCAAATAGAGGGCTAAGGCAAGGGGATCCACTATCCCCCTACCTTTTCATACTCATTTTTTATGTCCTTTCTAGGATGACCAATGAGGCCCAAGATCATGGGGATTTTCAGGGAATCAAACTAGCTAATGGGCCCCCTAATCTTACTCACTTGTTTTTTGCTGATGATGCAGTGATTCTCTCAAGACAAATCCACAGATGTCTACTGTCTGATCTCTATGCTAAATAAGTTCACCAAGGCATCAGGTCAGAAGATTAATACAGCTAAATCAGGTATAGTGTTTGGTGCAGCAGTTAACAGAGCTTCTAGAATTATCATTTCCAAAATCTCCAAGATTCCTGTTTGGACTAATCCTGGACTGTATTTAGGAGTACCAACAGAATGGGGGAGGTCTAAGACTCAGAACCTTCAATGGCTAAAGGAAAAGGTAACTGGCAGAATGGAAGGGTGGAAGGGGAGCTTGTTGAATTCTGCAGGTAAAGAGACACTAATTAAAGCTGTGCTACAAGCAATTCCAAGCTATGTAATGTCTCTTGTTAAAATGCCTAAATCATTCTGCGATAACCTTACAGCTGACATAATGAGGTTTTGGTGGAGCAATGCTAAAGGAAAGAAAGGTATTCATTGGAAGAAAAAACAACTACCACGTATGCCTAAGCACAGAGGAGGACTGGGGTTTAAAGATTTTCACAATTTGAATATTGCTTGGCTGGCTAAGCAAGTATGGAGGCTTATGGAGGAACCTAATGCGTATTGGGCAACCACATTGAAAGGAATTTACTTTCCAAACTCAAGTTTCTGGGATGCTAAGACCAAGAGAGGAAGTTCATGGGTGTGGCAGAGTATTGTGCAGGGAAGACAGCTTATTAAGAAAGAAGGCCAATGGAGAGTAGGGCAAGGAAATTTGATCAATATTACAGAGGACAGGTGGTTGGCTATAGGGGATTGGGCAAAGTTGAACCAAGGCTCTGAGGCTAGGTATCTAAGTGATCTTATGGATGACAACCACAACTGGGATAGATCTGCTTTGAGGGCCAATCTTGACCCTCAGTCAGCAAAGCAGGCCTTACAAACCCCAATATCTTGGACTACACAGTGTGATAATCTTTATTGGCCTCATAATACTAGTGGAAGCTATACTATAAAATCAGGGTACCAAAGTCATCTTGATTCTACCAACTTAGTGAATACTGAAGCCTCTTCTTCATCTACCACACCAGATGAGTGCTGGAAACTAATTTGGAGTGCTAAGTGCCCAGAGAAGATTAAACACTTCTTGTGGAAGTTGTGCCACAATGCATTAGCAACTAAAGGAAACCTATTCAGAAGGAGAGTTAGTCCAAATCCCTTGTGCCCTGTGTGTAGTCAGGAAGATGAAACAGTGGAGCATACCCTACTGCTCTGCTCGTGGACTCAACCACTATGGTTTGGCACTCAACTATTTCCTCTCCCTACCAAGATAAATGTGAATTCTTTCCAAAATTGGTTAGTTGAATCATTAAATTACTGGAAAGCTGGGGGATTTGATTGTGAGCATCTGCTATCACTTTTCTCTCATGTATGTTGGAATATATGGAAGGCAAGGAATGAATGGGTCTTTAATGAGGTAAAACCTAACCCTATGACCACTGTTATTGTGGCAAAAACTCAAGCTTTTGAGTTCCTAGTCTCTAGTCAAAAGTTGACTGCTACTCAATCAACACCTGCATCTATCAGACATGCGAGGGTGTGGAGACGCCCAAGAGCTAATTGCATCAAAATAAACTCAGATGCTGCGTTTAGCAGTTCAATTGGGAATGGATCTAGTGGTATTGTGTGCAGAGATGATAGAGGGAGGGTTCTTACCATGGTGTCATCCCCCTTGTTCGCTGCATCCCCGATCATTGCAGAAGCACTAGCCCTTCGAGAAGCAGTTCAATTGGGGATAAACCTCCAGATCAACGATGTAGTCTTCGAAGCAGACAATATGTAGCTCGTTGAAGCATGTAGAGGAAACAAAACAAAGTCAGAGATCCAAGGCATTGTGATAGACATTATAAACCTCAAGCTAGGGTTTGAGAGGTGTGGCTTTACCTGGACACATCGGGAAGGAAATGAAGTGGCGCACCAGATTGCAAAGCTTGCATCACAAAATCATTTGCTGTCGAATTGGACTATAAAACCTCCGGGTAGCTTGCGAGAGGCCATTGTCAAGGATGCAAGAGCTCAACGTCACTGATCTAAGAAGGTTAGCGTCAAATGACCGAAGGTATTGCATCATTTTCTTGTTCGCAACGTGAGGTGATATGATAGATGAAGGAGTAATGGCGAAGAAGAATGGGAGTGGCTGCGAGAAGATTAGGTTTTTTTGCTATTTTGATGTAAGTGGTTACTTTATTAGGTGGACCGGGTTATGTATTACCCGTGTTAGTTGGGCCTGCCCATTTAGTTTTTTCGTTTTGTCTCGCTTTTTGTGGTTTGTAATTTGAGACTTGGTTTCCTGGACCTTGGGTTGGGCCTCAGTGCCACCAGGTCACCCGTGTAGTGTGTATGGTTTGGGCCTACGCCCGATTGCAATGAAATCATACCCATTTTGACCAAAAAAAAAAGAAAGTGGCTGGAGGTGGGAATGAAATGGGTGGTGAATGGTGATGATATCAAGGGCTTTATTTTTATTCCCGCCAAATAATAGAAACAGTTCCTTTATTTTTATTTTTTTAGTGTTAACTTTAGTTTTAATAATAGGTGGCTGATACACGTCAAAAAATAATAATAGGTGGCTGATTATGGAGCATTAGATTTAATCAAGGGCTTAGATTTTCTTGACAGGATGACTGGAGGTTAAAGTGATGGGAGAGAAACCAAATCCGAGTCTCTATCATGTAGTCTTGATTTGATGAACACCGAAATGCAGAAACAAGGAAGTGAATTAATTAATTTCAACCAAGTAGAGAGGCACTATGCCTTAGTATTAACAAAGAAATAAGAAGGAGTTGCAACCTGCAAGAAGGAGGTCCCGGGTTCAAACCCCGGAAATTAACATTCCCTCACCCCCTACTAACATTTGCCTATCAAAAAAAAAACAAAGAAACAAGAAGCTGAATTAATTAATTTCAGCGGAATTGCGGAAAATACAGGCACGCGAAACAGCAGATTATAGAGAGAGAGAGAGATCTCACGTGAGGTTTTAAAAGGACAATCCACTTGATTTCATCCAAAAGCTAATATTTATGTTAGATCAGTGGTCTAGAGTGCAATTTTTTTATATCTATACTTTGTTTGATTAGAAAAATAACGTAGAATGAAAGATTGTAAATAAAGAGAATAAATTGAAAACATTTTTAAAAATTGTTTGGTCTGAAACATAGTGAAATAAAAAGTAAAAAAGTGATTTTTTTTGGGATAAAATAAAAATACATGCCACTTATAATATAATTGCGTTTGAATTATATTATATAATTATATTTATAAACTATACTTTTTAAGTTATATTTATAATATAATTTGTGTCTAAATATGAATTATTATTTTTGACAAACAAATACAAGATTGTCACTTACAGAAGATATTACAAACAAATATTTTTCATTTTGCTTCATACAATAAATAAAATAAAATATTTTTAAAGTAACATTGTCAGTTAGAGAAGATATTTATATCATATTTGAAATATTTTTTTTGATCAAACATTTTTGAAATATTGTAAGCATCTAAACGAGTGATGTAGTGGTAAGGTGGCGAAATTGTTTAACCACAGGTAGTGGGTTCAACTCTCATAGCCACCATGTGGGTCAAAACTTGATATGATGAACTTTATGTTGTGGATTTCTCTAATCTCCTTTGTTCCTTTGCATGCATCAATAATGGAGGCATTGTCCGATTCAAAGACCACATGTTGAAGATTTATCGATCTACCCAACTGGAGTGCATCTCTCATTGCAAGGGCTTCTGCTACAAGCGCATTAGGAGCATAACATCTGGAAGCTATCGGTGTGTTTACCTTGGATTTTGGTAAACACCGCTAGTTTGAAATTGCTTCTGCTTGCAGGATCAACTAGTAAATTCTAAGACCGTTTGTGTTTAAAGTTTTTCCAGAATTGCGCGTTTAAAAGTAAAAAGAAGAAGATAACCGTTGATTTCTCCACGAAACCGTCGAATTACTCCAAATGAGGGAGGATAAAACAAAGAGAAAATTTGCATGAAAAGTAAAGAAAAGGAAAATTAAAATTGCATTAATTTAAAGGGGTGGTGCACAAGATCATACATGCGTTCCTTGTACTCGTTTCTCAGTGCGTGTCGGTACTTTGAGCGTGGGAACTTGGTATGAGAGATTGTGACCCGTTTTTCCTATGAGAAACTACTATTTATACAAATAGAAAATAACTGTACAAAGTTTAAAAAATGTAACTGCTACGTGTTCTTGGTAACGGTTACTTGATCCTACTTCGACATCAGCCTCCAGCTCCTTCTTGTCGAAATATCTGTCTTCAGCTTCTTCGACTTAGCCAAATCTGAGGTCGAAATCTACTTGATGCGACTTGATAGCTTAATTTATTTCAGTGTCGAAATTGATACTTGTCTCTTGAAATACAAGGTCAAACTTTAAAAATAAGTCAAACCTCGTTGACTGCATTTAATTTAGCCTGTCGAAATTACAGGCTAACACGGTGTAAGAACACTGCCTTGATATAATTTCTTATTATTCTTTCTATGCCTGAAATGTTCCAGGAACGAGTACTAAAAGTTTTGCAAGTGTGGGCCGACTGGTTTCTCTTTTCAGATGCTTATGTGAATGGCTTAAGAGCCACTTTCCTTCGAGCTGGAAACTCTGGTGTAGTACCATTCCACTCAATATGTGGTGATGCACCTGAGATTGAGCAGAAGATCACCTCTGAAGATACAGTTGTTGGTGGCAAGACCGACCAAGATGTTGCATTGGCAATAGGTCAACGAGCCGCTATGAAGGAGCTAATGAGTCTTCCTCTTGCTGAGCTGGAAAAACGGTGCCAACACAATGGATTATCACTTCTTGGTGGTAGGCAAATGATGGTTGCACAGTTGCTAAGTCTTGAAGAAGCAGAAAAGCAAAGAGGTTATGAACTAGACGATGAATTGAAATATGCCCACAACCAAGCAAGTTCAGGGAAATATTCAAGTAGTTGACAAGAAGGTGGAAGACTTAGAGAATACAATCTAGATGTCACAACATACTTATTGATGGACTATGTAAAGGTGGAAGACTTAAAGACGCACAACAAATTTTTCAAGATCTTTTACTTAAAGAATACAATCTAGATGTCACAACATATATGATTATGATCAATGGGTTTATAAAGAGGCATTGTTTGAATAATCATTTGCCTTGCTGGCAAAAATGGAAGAGAAAGGTTGCTTTCCTAATGGCAGAATATTTGAAATAATATTTGTGCTCTCTTTGAAAGAGGTGCGAATGATATGTTGGAAATTCAAATGTGAGTGGTTAGTCCTAGATCGGCTATGAATGAGCTGGTAAAGGTGTAGTTTAAAACTTTTAGGGATATGACTATTTATTGGGTAGTGATATTTATATTTAAACAAAATAGGGAATTACCAAAAAATTGCCATTCTCAATTGACTTGGGAATTTATAAAAATCCAAGTTCCATTCCACATTTTTGTTCACAGTAATGTATTGGCTGTCTCAATTGGCCGAGAAGGCAAGGAGGGTTAATCCATTGGATTCCGTACATAGCAATGTTTTGACTGTCTCATGTGGAATGCTAGATGAGTAACATATTACAATCTCTTGGACTTTTCAATGTTGATGGTTTGTAACTATAAAATCGAAAAAGATGCAATTATAATATTGGAGACTGATGCATTTATATTTATACGAGAAAGCATCACTCCAAATATATAACTGATGCAGTTATATAAGAAGGCCTCAGTAGAAGAAATGTAACATAATAAGCAAGTTGTAATACCAGTCAGTATATAACAAACTATAGCCATAGCTAGCCACAATCAAATTACTAATAGAAACCAGTCACAAGCAAGATTTGACTTAATTTTGTTTGCATATAGAATAAAAAAAAACAAACCAAAATTTGAAGCAAAACTGAAATGTCAATCTATGAAGAAAAGTAAACTCAACAGCCAACAACAACGTCTTACCCGTGACACCAGATACCCCATTATTTTAAAAGTAAAAAATCCAATAACCAAAGGCCGTATGAAAACCTAAATTTAAATTTTAAAGGCATGATAATCCAATATCCAGTAGCCAAAGTTCTTTTCCTGAAAGTTCTTTTCAACAAACCCTTAACAATGCATACATCAGCATAGAATCAATAAGTAAAAACACTAGAGATGACATTCAAGCAAGAAATGACCACTTAAGCGATCAGATTTGTTCACTTTAGGACCACAATCAAACAATTCCAAGCAGCTCGTTAGATTATAATGATGGCATGCACACTTAAAGGGATCTTCATGGCTTAACGGGAGATTCACTAGAGCTGCCAACAGGAGTATCTTTACTTGATTGATTAGTATAATTTCTGGCAAGCTCACGCCATGCATTAAACCTTTCACAGAATTCCTTAGTACGCGGAACACTTGGATATTTTCGGTTGGGGTGGGCATCTGGACCTGCAATCCAAAATATATAAAGTATACACACATAAAGTCAGATACAAAACTTTTTCCCACATTTTCTTATAAAAACAATTAAGAAAGTTTCGATTAATAGTTTAATGAACGCAGAGAAGGGTAACACATTACACATGTCATTCCCTCCTTAACCCCTCAATTTAAGGAAACAAAACTTGGGGCTAACCGGCAGCTCTAGCTTTTCAAAACAAAAAGCTCAACTGACATTGAGATCATTCAACGTTTGGACCTTTTAAAATTTAAGAATTTATTCCAAAGTGTATCATCTTAACCGACTAACCTGTATATTAAACAATGAGAATAGAAATGTAACATAATGTCCCAAAGGTTGTGTTTGGTAGATGTGAATTAGGGAAGAGAGAAAGAGAGGAGAGAGTGACTTTCTATTGTTTGGCACTCTCTTTTCTCTCTTTCTTTTCTCTCTTACGTTCCTCACTCTTCCCCCTTTCTCTTCTACCATCACACACAGACACAACAGAACATAGAACACATATTTCAGATTTGAAAGAAAGAGATAAAAATACCGAAAAAGAGGCTCCAGTGATCGAGTTCTTCTCGAGCCTTTTGAATGGGATCCTCATAATTAAGTTCACGCTTAATTGATTCCCAATCATCCTCTACCCGACAAACCTTAAGTTTACGAATAATGGAGCTCTCAGCAAACATTCGAAGCTTATTGTTTTCTGGAACCTTCTTTACGACATCCAATGCTTCATGGTATAACTGTATCAGCAATTCCCTCTCACTTGAATTCGCATATCGACCTATGAACCCTGTTGATTGCCTAAGATGCGGAGGAAGCGGAAAAGGTTCTCTGAAGCAGGATTGCCAATCTGCAACCAAACCTATATATAGTATACATAAAGTCAAATACACAATTTTTGCTAGTCTGTTTATGCACAAAACTTTCCCAATGATGCAATTAGAAATTGAGTTTCATAATCATTTAATATAAGTTGCACCAAAAATACAAATAATTCTTCGTGTTCAATGAAGTCGTCAACAATATTTAATTATGCGGGAAACATTGAAAAATCTCTTCCCGAGAATCCTTTGGTGTAATCCGTTTTTGTGAAGGATAGCTAAGATATTTTTGGATTGAAAAATAATCGAGTAGACTGAGCTCAAAACAGCTTTCATGTTCATTACATTGAAATTGCCATGTTAATTTCTCAATATGTCCTTTTTTTTCTACCCATTCGTCAATGCTGTGTAAAATGCTGTTAATAGTTAAAGGTAAATGTCAAAGGGAAATCATTAACAAAATGCACGTAGTATTGTAGAAAAAGTCGGCATAAGAAAAAATGCATCAGCATAAAATTGATCGATTATTTATAGCTTCGAGAAATTTCGGGAAAACTATTGGAGCCATTTAGCACAGCTCTTCTACAAAATGTATATATTGACTTTGCTTAAATCATAGCAGAGCATAAAAAACGACGGTGGTATTGCAACTAACCTAGTTATTGAAAGGAAAAAATATATATATAAAAATACCAGAAATTTCGCTGAGGTCACAACGAACTTCTTCAATGAGTCCTTCAACCGTACAAGGACGAACAGAAGAAAGTCGACTGGAAATAGATTCCACATCTTCTTCTTCCTTACAAACCTTAAGTGAATTATTCATGTATATCTCAACATTTTGGCGATAAGTAAGGTATTCTGGAAGCTTCTCAATCTCATTCAATATCTAGCTGTATAACCTTATAAGCAGTTCCCTCAAATTTGGTTCCGCTTCTTCTAGAACCTTCTTAATCCCCGTTGTTTGCTTCACCTTCGCCATTAATGGACGCGCTACCATCCGTAGAAACATATTCGATTCAGCGATTGATTGATTGATTGATATCCCTCTTTCTCAATGAAAATCGAAGCAATAGTAATTATTATATCTCAGAATTGGGCTTGGAGTTTTTGGGTCTGAGAATCCATGATATGATACCAAGTTTTTTGAGAAGAAGAATCGGAATTTGACTATTGAACAAACTAGTTGTCACTGGTCTACTTTTGAATAAATCAAAACATTTTTAAAAAATAATCAATTTATGAGGTAACTAAATTGACTTTTTAAAAAGGGACCAAACACAGAGTGTGTTACGAGAATAACGTCTTAAGGGACAAGGAAATATAATTTTTACTTCCAACAAACTTCTGGGGTGCCAAAACCATATATTCTGCTTTTGGAATTCTAGAATGAAGAAACTAATCTATAAAGCCAATTATATCATGATCCTCCTCCAATGATGTCAGTGAACAAAAATCACAAAAGAAGAAAACTTAATTGTCTTAAAGTAGATCAATTCTTAACCCCAAACAAATATGAAAAAGGTTTTCTTGTAGCTTGACTCAATTGAAAATTTGACTTTGTTATGAAATACCCATTTTACTTATTTGACTTAAAGAAACTCAATTTAAAGATTACACCGTAAATAGGAAAAGATTTGGAATGACACGTACGGTGCACAATAAGGAGTATTTGTATAAACTTTCAATCCCGAAAATCGTGAGAGAAATAAGAGAAAAATAAAATTTGGTTGGACATACTCTACTTCCATTAAACTCTTATCGGGACTTGGTATTCCATTAAACTCTTATCGGGACTTGGTAAAACATGGGGTAAAAAGCAAATTTTAACTCGGTAGAAATCCTTTTTATTAGTATTTCAAACAACGGTATCTTGAAAACATTATCCTCAAAAACGATAACTCACCCCAACTTTAAAAAAATCTTACTCAATGTACGCCGTTTCAATAAAAGGTACTGTCACATACGGTTTTCAAAATCGAACGTCAAATGTAAAATAGGAAATACCACTTTTGTTGAAATTAATTGTGTGCGTAATCAAATCTCGACAATTTTACCCATCATACTTTAATTTAATCTCTTATAGGTTAGAGTAACTTAGGTTAGATTGAGGAAGGGATTAGGGATGAGATCATGTCGGAAGGAAGACGGAAAAGTGAAATTTTTGAAATATTTTTATCAAAATTGCTAATCTGTTCGATCCGATTCTTTCCCGTTCGATTCTATTCTCAACTTAGCCTAATAACGAGACCTCAAACCATCAACAAGTAATACCAAACATCATTTCCAGCAAGGTCCCCATGGCACACTTAGCATGTAATCTCATGGATCATCCCAATTCCTGTCCACACACACAAGCATTTTTCAGAAATTCCGAAAAGTCAATATGTATGAGTCAACAAAATAAAACAACCATCCACGGGGATATGGAATTCACCATCATGGGCTCATGCATTACACATTCAAAGTCATACAAAGAATTTGTCAATCAACAAACAAACTGTTTGATTATAATCGGTCCATTTCATTCAACCTATGCATTGTATTACAATATGTAGAAGCACTAATTCAAGCAAAAATAATGCAAGTAGAAAAACTCATCCATATATATCTGAATCGTTAAATCCCAATAGAATTAATCTCCTACATGGTGCAAAGTTCTGCACAATATCAGATTTAATACCTACTTACTCTATTAACACATAGTCAATATAATACTCGAGGCGGGAGCCTAGCCTTGACTGATCAAACCGACTAAAATCCTATCAGTTTACTGTTAACCTTAACAAATCTGTGGTTAACTACTAGAGTCTTACCACTGTAGTGAGGACTTGGTTACTCCTAACGGCTAAAAGATGATTGCCCTAACACAGCTTAATACTCCTACTTCTCCTTACTAGTCAATATACTAGCATACTCGTCCCACATCCCACCCCTTTTTGGGTAGTAAGCTGTGTAACCTTTCCTTTCGGTTTTCTTAGACACACCACTAGCATTTTGGGTTAGCCCTAGGCACAATCGCGGTTTGCGACTGACTCACAAATGGGTAGGTTTTTTATAAAAACTTTGGTTTGAATACGTTTGAATATAAAACAAATTTTCCCACATACCCGTAGGAGTCAGCCTCGTCAACTAAACCTGAAATACTAGTAAGGGTGTGTCTTCAAACTTCGTGAATCAGTCTTTGGAACTCAATCCTATAACACGATAGTCTCACTCGGTGTACGTGCCTTTTGGGAACCTATGAGTCCGACTACTTCTCCAACACTAACTAGTCTTCTCGACAAGACTTGACTGAGCACTGTAATTTACATCCTATTAAGGTCTCCATTACTCAGATACTAAGGCATTAAGAACTCCGTGAATCTTCATTGATCATCGATTAATCTATATGCAACATTTACTTTCGGATTAAGTGTGGAATTGGAATGATGGTAGTACCAAAGAAATTTGAAATAAGTTCTAAAATATTTTTGAACATTCCCTTGGTCCTCCATCTTTTCGAGTTCCATAACGTCCAAGCATAATTGTTATGGCTATCGTAATCAATCAAATATGGAATATGTCCTTCCTATAGGACAACACAACCTTCAACACTTAGGTAATTTGAACTTCCTTCTCATTCGGCATACAAGTGGGGTGCCTAATAGTCTGAGGCTTTTGAAGACTCTACTGCTAATAAGCATTTTCGAGAGATAGAACTTTAGGGAACTACAAGTAATCTTATCCTAATTCGGCGTCTAAGGACTTAATCTTAATGGTTGGATCTCTTCCAACTTCCCGTGCCACTGGAGGGTTTATGTTCTACGAACGCTTTAGGGTTTAACGACTTAGGGTAGGGCAGGAGTACCCTTCAGAGTAGAAACTAGAAACCCAGTCCAAAACCTACTCATATGTGTAGACATTTTCGTTAGCTTTCCGATGCATCTCAGAACATAAAAATCGGAGTTCCGGATCAGAAGTTATGAATAAAACAAGTCGGAAAACTAGCGAAAATTTCTCACAAACCGAGACTAGCATGCTTTTAGTCAGAGGGTTGTAATAGGGTTCCTTATGTTGACATCACGTACTAGTCTCCTTTTTAAAGGAACTTGGTTCATGAATCTTGATCAGGAATGAATCTGATCAACATTGGGTGGTTATGCTTGCCAATATTGAGGATGTACTATTGAAAGGTGGCTTAGTGGAAAAGGAATCTTGATCTAGACTCGGGGCTATCCAAAATAATTTCTCTAAGGTTATGCTTGCCAATACTGAGGATGTACAAGGTAAGGTTAACTGTTAAACAGTATCTCAGTAACTGATAGGCTGGTTAAACAATGGTCAGAGTTTCAAGATGTCATCTGTTCATAAACTAGTCTCAGGACACTAACACTTGTTGCGTTAAAAACACACTTAGAGCAAAGTGTACTCTCTCGCATAAGTAGTATAAAAGATTATCGTCTCCACATGGATTAATTAACAAGTACCAAACTAATTAAGATTATTTAATGTTTAGACGAAGAAATAGTTTGATGTTTATAGAAACTAAAATAAAAAGAATTTAGCAAAAATTAAAATACTAGATTTAATCGATAAAGAGAGTTCTAGGGTCACGGTTTCAGTTGCAAGCTTCGATTCCTCTATGTCTAATTTTACCTGAATTCCTTTATTTTACTTAATTACCAATCCCTTTACTAAAGCTACTAATCCGTTTGGTTATTCGCGATTAATATTCTTTTTCCTAAATTAACTCTTGTTTGGTCATTTAAGAATTTAAATTCAAGAAAAGCTTAAAGTACCAAAAAGGTTGAATGATTGGAAGACTAAATTAAAGTTTGGTCATGCATTAATTATAGCCATAGTTATCCTATAGGTCCACCAACTAATTGTAGTACGGTCGCTAATCAACTAATTGATTATGAATGCAAAAGTGATCATTTCTAAGTATGTGATTAAATCAATAGGACAATATTAATTGAAATAAAAATAGAAATTCAAACAAGAAATTAGAACATAAGTCCCTCAATGTTGGTTGCCTTGGCAATTTCAGCGATATGGGGACGTCGGCTCCGGGGTTCGAACCCGGGTGTGGCCAGTTATAGTGTGTGTGGTATTTATTTGCCAATTTAGCTAAGTAGACCAAAAAAAAAACATAAAAAGGTCTCTAAGTAAACAAGATTCACCGAAGACCCTAGAAGAGTGATAAACTCCAATTTAGTATATTTATAAAGATATTTTTTGAGTCATTTTTAGAGCAATTATCACCTATTGTATAAATCATTTACTTAACTTGCTCTTTATTTTGCAGAATAAAAGAAAATATGAAAAGAAGATGAAAGTCCAAGTTTAATATATATAAATGCATATGTGGGCTTGGCAATTAAAAGGAGTTGAGGATCAAAGGGAATAGAAAGAAAGAAGGCCACCGCCTGTTTGTGAAAAAGAGAGCCATGATGAATAAACAAGGTGAATTAAGCCCATGGGAATTCACTCAAGTAATACATGTGACTTCACTGACTTGTTGAGAAAGAAAACACGGAACCCTATGCTTCAAATATAAAAAGGCATAAACCACAAACAAAAAGGGGCCGCATACATACACATACAATCTGACAGAAAAGAATTGAAAAACGCCGTAATTGTGAGAAAAGGAAGCAACACACAGACGCAAACAGTGAGAGAGGGAAGATTTGGGTACCCTTTTTTGACACCGTGACAGACCTTTGGAGCAGAATACAGAATTTACTCAATCTCCGGGTTACTTTTATATTCTGTAAGTCATGACTTTTTATTTTAATCCAATGTTCTTGAACACTATGGATAGCTAAATCCTCTTCTAGGGTCTTAGGTGGATCTTGCTTGATTAGAGACTTTTTTATGTTTTAATTTATATTTTGAATTCCCAATTTTTATTTCAATTAATATAATCCTATTGCTTTATTACATAATTAGGATTGACAAACCTTTGCATGTTTATAATCAGTTAGTTGATTAGCGACCGTACTACAACTAGTTGGTGGACCTATAGGATAATTGAGACTATAATTAATGAATGACCAAACTTTAATTTAGTCTTCCAATCATTCAACCTTTTTGTACTTCATGCTTTTCTTAAATTTAAATTCTAGCATGACCAAACTAGGATTAATTTAGGGAAAAGAATATTAATCACGAATGACCAAACGGATTAATAGGTTTAGTAAAGGGATTGGTATTTGAATAAAATAAGGGAATTCAGGTAGAATTAGACATTGAGGAATCGAAGCTAGCAAGTGAAACTGAGACCCTAGGCTTCTCTCCATTGATCGAACTTTCCAATTTTAATTTTTGCTATTTACTTCGTCATATTTTAGTTTCTAATACAACCAAACACTCGTTCGTCTAAATAATAATTAATCTTAAATAGTTTGGTACTATTAATTAATCCCTGTGGAGACGATATTTTTTATACTACTTCCGCAAGAGTTTACACTTGCTCTCAAGTGTGTTTTTAACACAACAAAGATGATTTAGGTATCCATAGCTGCTATCAAGAACAATGAAATAAAATTATAAAAAAATCCGGAATAGAGAAATTTCTGATCTTGATAATTTAGTCTCTTTTTTATGCTTCAAAGCTCTCTCACAGTGTCAAGTACCCAAATTATCATTTTTCTCTCTTCGCTGCCGTCAGTTCTGTTCCTTCTCAATTCTTTTTTGCGGCTGCCTTTTGTTTTAGTGTATGACCTTCCTTTTATAAGTCACACTTAGGGTTAAGTGTCTTGCCTTTTTCTTCAAGTCACATGTACTCCTCTCTCTCTCTTGTTTGTGTTTCCGTAGGTTTTTGTCATGCCCATTACTTGGGCCTCCTTCTTAGGCAATTGGCCATACGGCCTTGTCTACCAATCATGGGCCATAAGCCCTTTTCCCCAAAAACTGCCAGCAACCTTGCATGCTTACATATATATATATATATATATATATATATATATATATATATATATATTTATATAAGTGGCATTAAGTTCGACTTTCATGCTTTTTATCTTTTCTAGCTTTCTGCAAAATAAAGAGCAAATTAAATCACCGATTTGTATAATTAGTAATAATTGCTCTAAAAGTGATCTAAAAGTGTCTCTAAAAATGCATTAAATTGGAGTTTATCAACTCTCTTACTACTAGGGGACTTTCTTGAGTTACAACTCCCTGAATGACCTACAAAGACTTATGCGGCAACATAACGGTTGAATCGGCTTCAAATACTGAACAGTCGCCCACAGCTCCCTCGAACCATCACAGATGCCCATCTTTTGTTCCAGAATGTCATCTGTAGCCCTCTGCATCTGCTGCATGCTCTGATGAAACGAGAAGGCTAGAAATCCTACGATTTAGGGTTTCAGACATTTTCGGGGCTGAGGCAACCAATTGTCATTATTCTCAGTACGTTGCATGAAGTATCGAGTGGATCCAGGCTCAATGTCTCACACAAGATACTGAAAGGTTCTGACAGTCAATAGTCTAAGTCCCTAGCTGACTCGATCTAACCTCTTGATCATAAGGTCACTAAATCCGACAAGGTCGAACTGCTCTGATATCAATATGTAATACCCTAATATCTCAACAATAGAAGGGATACCAAGATACACCTTTTAACATACATTAGAGTAAAATTACTGTTTTTAGACCTTGAACATAACTAATGCTTGATGAAAAACTCATCAACTAACACTCATATTTCAGAACTTCAAATAGAAGTGTATATGTAACATAAATTCCATATTTTAAAATCATTCCCACATCCTAATGTTCAATATCCATAACAGAAATTTACGGAAACGATACATACAATCAAGTTATAATATCGAGATACATAAAACTAGGGAACTACATGATCAATAAAGCTAAGTCTTCAAACTCTTCATGATACTCCGTCTAACCATGCTTCTTAGCTTTTGCCTCTCCTTGTGTCTCTGTAAAACCACAAAATATAAACAGTGAGATAAACATCTCAGTGAGTTCTACCGAGACACCTTACTACACTCGCAGTTCGTTATGCTTCTTTTGTTCGTAGTCCGATTCTTGATGACTACGTACAATCCTCTTATATTCTAGCACAACACCTTGAACCATTTTTCTTTTCTCCGGTTCGTGGTGAACCCAGTCTGCTAACCTTGCACTAGCGGGCAAACCTCATGGGGCCTAGATCGAGGGATCATGACTTCCCTCTCCCTAGTATAGTATCCTCTAGGGTCGTCACCCTCCTAAGTCTAATAAGACTTGTCATTATTGATACCTCAATCAACAACTTTAAACTTATGGAACTTATAGTTCGTTTATTATCATGTTGTCACATTTTCGCACTAGTAAGTACTAACTTTATTCAGACAACAAGATAATTAAGATAATTCTACCATACACCACTTAAACATAGGCATTTTTCATGTATTACGGTTATTTTATAAATACATAATGTTGGAAAAAAGGATTAGAATAGGTTTGGGATCCAACGGAGTAGCTTAAGGCATTTTTCAAGTTGACAGACAGCGTTGGACGCACGGTCCGTGCTTCAAATTGTTTTATTTCACGCAAGAAACAGCATGAGGCGCACCGCGCACAGATTGTGCTTAAATGTGCACAGATCGTGCTCTTTTATCAGCATTACCAAAAAATTCTGTTTTCGTGTGAAATTATCATTCCGATCGATTCTGAAACTTATTCCGTTCAATTCCTAACTTCGACACACACAATAACAACACCAATAACATGTCCAAACAATAACAATAACCACAATAATAACATATATCATTTGTTACTCTTTCGTTCCGAGACACAATAGGACATAATTTCGAAAATACGATTTTTGACTCAAAATTACAAAACGAAAACAGAACAACTCAAAATCAACTTCAATAACGCATAATTTCGAAAATATGGTTTTTGACTTAAAATTACGAAACGAAAACAGAGCAACTCAAAATCAACTTCATGCAAGGACTCATTCACGAATATAAAACCTAAACGGAGGTAGAACTCACCTTATTGTGATGAAAATCACAAACATCAATCAAGCAAGGAATGAACTATCAATCAACCAAGAACTACCCAAATTTCTCCAATCACAACCCCAACTCCTAAACTTTATCCGAATGCTTGCAAACCACAATGTGATTTTTGAAGTGCTCAAATCCAACTCTAAACTTGACAAGCACATCTACCACAACTCTCTAACTCCATTTTCACCCACATGCAATTTCAAAATCAAAGTCCAAAATGCTCCCTTTTTATATTTGTTTCAAAATAAAGAAAGAGAAGAAGTGAGAAGAGGCTACTCCCTCTCCAATTTCCAGAAAATTAGTAGAATGAAGATGATGAGCTGAATGTGAGTTGATTTCTCCACTCTCTGTTTTCTCCCTTCTCTCTCGGGTTCCCCCCCTCTCTCTCTCTCTCTATGTTTTCTTTGTTTTTTTGAGTCTCGTGTGTTATTAATTATGTTGTGAGCTGAAGGGAACAAATGAGGAAATGACCAATCCCCCCTTATTATTAATACACTACCCCAATGCAAGTTAATTTCCAAAATCAACAATGATACTGTTCCATCAATCAATTAACCAATTAATTACTAAAGAACAATGATTTACAATCCACATCTTAGAAGCACTTAATTCATCAATCGTCAATCAAAGATATTTATTTAACAAAAACACTTGCTAATTTCGATTAGTCAATTTGGAGATGTTACACACAACAATGAATTTTTTCCATGCTTTTACTTTTTACTCATTATTTCAAGTGCTATCAAGTAGAGTTAGTTTTTAAACATTAATCCTCGTGGGAACGATATTTCTTATCACTTTATTACTTGTTAAACTGTGTATACTTGCACGCGTTTTCACAACAATCATGCCAAGAGTTTTTAAAAAAGAATAGTAGACTAACATCTCCACATAAGATCTGGGGTTTTTAAGCATGACAGAGGGCTTTGGGTTAAGTATTTCAGACTTTTTGGCCAATGCACTACTATTGAATTGAAATTTTCATAATGTTGTAGCATTGGAATAGCATTAGAATTTCTAAATGTTGGCATTGATGATGAACAGAGTAGCTGCATTGCCCTCCTTGTGAACTCCTTTATTTGCAAGAACTTTTTTATTTTCTTTTCTTTTCCTTTCTCTCTTTTTTTTTGTATGCATTTTTGGAACTGTTACAACATTTGTTTTAGGCAATTGTAGCTTTTACATTGTGTGCTATCTTTGATAATAGAATATTAACATTTGTGAGCCTATTGCACTGACCTCATATATCTTTCTACTTGGCCTCAATATATCTTTAGTCACCCCCAAGCTTAGCTTCAAATGCTACTCTAAATTTCTAGTAAAAACTTGGAATAGATCTTGGTCTACTGACACTAGCTTTAGCATCAGATCATTTCTCAATAACTAAGTTCTTGGCTAAGCCTAGAGTTTTGAATGTAAAAGTAGCAATAAGACTAATCATTGTTCAAACAAGGCTACTCAACACGTATCATCATTAAATTCAGCCCAATTAGAAACATTATCTATTGCTACAAGGATAGAAATTAAGTGCAACTAATCATGTCTTTGATTTAAACAAAACAATTAGAAGGTCCCCCCCCCCCCCCCCCCCCCCCAACTTAAAACCCAGCAGTGTCCCCAGTTCTCAAGCAAACTCTAATGGAGAGACCTTTTGGACACGACAATATTGAAATTAAAAACATTTATCACAACAAAAATTTTAAATCCTACACAGCAGTTGGATGCTAATACTGATGCTACAGCATCCAACAGATTTATTGAAATAAAAGACAACACAAACAAAGAGAACATAAACAAAAACAACACAAATAAAAACACGACAACAAACCACAACACTAACACACATAAGAGGGAAGAGTTACTGATTGGTGAACACAGCACAAACTTTTATGGCTCAGTTTCAGCTGTTGCAATCGTGGATGCTGCAGCATCAGTTTTCTTTTTCTCCTGCTGCATTTGGGCAGACATCTCTAATTGCTTCAGTGCAGACAAAGTCTCCATGACAGGTTTCTTTGAAGCTTATGCCATTGCTTGGTCCACTGGGGGCTCCGCAGTTGATACTGGTGTAGTAGGATATGTTGTTGTTGTTGCTGCAGCGTTGGGTTGTTATTGCTGCAGCATTGGTTGCTTCGGCATCGACCTGTTGGTGTTTTAATGCCCCCTCAGTGCTTTCTGTTGTAATTCCTCACCTTGCTCCTTCTCCTTCCCTTCTCTTTTCTCTAGCTCTCCTTGTAGAAGATGTTGAAAATGATGTTGTGGCATCAGATGCTACCTTCTCACAATTAATGCTCACTTCACCAATGCAATTGAACACTCCTACACATCAAAAAGATAAACAAAAACAAAAAATATTAGATTAAAACTCTGGGTGAGCTTTTGAAGGTTAAGTTTACTTGGAAATGAATAGTATTTATAGACTTCATGGGTGAGCTTTCTTGAAGGTTAAGTTTACGTGGAGAACAAGTTGGTTTCACTTGAATCCATGTGCCTCAAAAGTAGATTTGATATTTCAACAATTAAAGAAAAGAGGTCCTATAGTGAATTGATAAGTGTCCCTAAGAGGTGGCTCCCTTGAGTGAGGTTTCTTCATGATGAAGTTACTTAAGGTTGGAGTAATTTTCCACTCGTAATGCTGGAGCTTTTCAGTGTGCCACGAATGCTGGGGCATCTAACGCTGTAGCATTGAACAAACAAATTAAAATAAAATATGGGGCACCAAAAGTGTCAAATGATCACAAATCAATTCCTAACCCTCTGTTACTTTAAACAACACATTTTAAACAATATTACTTAGAAACTCACATTGATTTAAGTATAGAACATGTTAATAACTCTATATGAATAAGACTTATCAAGTATTGGTGTTGACCTTACTTGATAGAGGAGCTTTTAGGAAACTAGGAGAGAGTGTTCTAAAAGGTGAAACAACTGGTTGTAGCTGTGTAAGTATACACTTGAGCCTTTTGTGTGCGATTAAAAGCAAGTGTAGTAACTATTAGGAAATAGTGTAAACACTCACAAGGAAGTGGGGAGAATAAGTAGCCAAAGTTTGGGTGAACCTCTAACTCTACTGTGTTATTTACTAGCTTTCCATATTACTTCCTTATTTGCTATAACTTGCTTTTTGATTTCAAACTAAGAGAAGGTTCATTTCTGCAACCTTCTAAAAATTGTTCTTATCAAACAATCTTATTAATACGCTTAAAATCAATTAAACACTACATACTTACAAAAAACTTGTTTTGTTCTTCCTCATTCTTATCATTTGTTTTTCATTATTTATTTGAATAATTTCAATGTTGAATATATATATATATATATATATATATATATATATATATATATATATATATATATTTATTGAATCTAACCTTCTCATATCGAAGATTATCTTGAGAATATTATTTGAAGAAGGTTTCAGGGATTAAAATGTAAAAGGACACACAATTCAAACTCCCCTTTTGTGTAACTTAGTCACTTCAGAATGCAGTTCACGATGCTAAGGGGATGCAGTTCCAGCCCTTAATGGTAATGGGTTGTAGAGTGAGAGAGAATACAATTTGAGAGATGAAATTAGGGATTTGAATGTCTCTCATGATTAAAATGTGACACATAGCTCTAAAATCATCTCGAGGACTAAATTGAATACTTTTAAAAATTTCAATGGTTGTTTTAAAAAAAATTACATGCACTAAAATGGATATTTGTTGTATTTGCAGGGACCAAAATGATATTTGAGCCTTAATTTAATTGTATGACGCACCATCATTGTTGTGTCGTTCTCTCTCCAAATAGAACCCTCCATTTTCTTATGGAGTGGATCCTAACACCGAAAATGTATAAAGAAAGGGTATTGATAGACCTTCCACAAAATCTTACACCATTAACTTTTTATTTGCAAATTTATCCATATAATCAAAAATATTCATTTGTCTTCTTTTTTGATAAAAGTGAAATATTCAATTGTCCTTTGTTCACTTGATACACTGATTTTTATTTTATTTTAAATAGTGATGTATGTATTATATATAGGTGATGGTCAAGAGGTTCAACACTTTAAGTGGTTTAAGACAGAGGCAGACCCACTTACTAACGAGGGGGTTCAGTTGAATCCCCTCAAAAAAAGAAAAACTTCTACTTATCACCCTATATAATTTTTTTTTGACACACCTGAATATTTTAAATTGCATCAATAGTCAAAATTTTGCACCCATTTGCACCAAAGACCCAAATCCACTTACCCAAACACAACACACTCTCACACACACACACACACTCTCTCTCTCTCTCTCTCATGAAACTCTCGGTCTCTCTTCTCTGTTTCTCAGTTGCACTCTAACTCTGGCCCTTTTTCTTGCGACCCTCTCTCTCTGGCTCTCTCTTTTGTGGCCCTCTCTCTCTCTCTAGCGCTCTCCCTCTCGTTGTGGAGTGAAGCCATAGCCATTTCTTCTTCAGTTCTTCTTCTTCTCTCTTCCTGGTGAACTCGCAAAAACAGGTTAGCTTTCTTCTTCTCTGAAAACCCTAATTGTTTGATACTTTGATTGAATAGCCTAGTTGTTTAATTTCTAATTTGGGGAAAATTGAAAATCCTAATTGTTTAATTTCTAATTTGGGGAAATTAGATAACCCTAATTGTTTACATTTTGATTTTGGGTGTTCAATTTCTGATTTGGGGAAATTTGAAATCCCCATTGTTTGGGTATATTGTTTTGGTAATTAGCATTAGTCCCCAATTAGTATTAGCTTAATTCTAATTAGTATTAATAGTGTATTTGAAGAAGGTCATCAAATGGATAAATTTTTAGTAAAGAGACCAAGGTCATCAATTGATGAATGTTGATCAAGCTCACAACAACAACGAGAGCCACGTGTTGAAGTTAATTTAGATGAGTTGCCATCGGATCCTGGCTTGCGAAGAAAATTTGCGACATATCATCCTAACGATCAAGTTAAGATACAGAGAGTGTATTTGCAAAAAGAGCCGTGTCAACCTAAGAATTACAACTTTCCACAAAGAAGTATTGGAGGCGAAAGAGAAGATTTTCTCCGGCATGGTTCACTGAATTTGCAAATTGGATAGAGTACAACATTGAAAAAGATACTGCATATTGTTGTGTGGTTATTTCTTTAGGCTCGATTATGGAAAGCAAGGGGGTGGTGATACATTTGTCACCGAGCGATTCAACAGTTGGAACAAGAAAGATAAGATCGCGTCTCATGTTGGAGCTCCTAATAGTGCTCATAACATTGCTTTCAGGAAATGTCAAGACTTGATGAACCAAAATCAACATATTTACACCGCGATGTCTTGGCATTTTGACAAAGTTTGTGACATATACCGAACACGTTTAAAGACAACAATTGATTGTGTTTGTTGGCTCTTAAAGCAAGGATTAGCTTTTCGTGGTCATGATGAGTCAACGACTTCTACCAATCAAGGTAACTTCTTTGAGCTTCTTAAATTTCTTTCCATGCACAATGATTTGATAAAGAGCGTTGTTTCGGATAATGCTCTTGAAAACCATCAATTAACTGCTCCAAAAATCCATAAAGATATTGCTCATGCTGCTGCATTAGAAATTACTCATGCTATTATTGCTGATATTGGAGATGAATTCTTTGCTATTCTTGTTGATGAAGCTCGTGACGTATTAGCTAAAGAACAAGTGGCACTTGTTCTGCGTTATGTTAATAAAACTGGTAGTATTGTTGAGCGTTTTCTAGGTATAGTTCATGTTAAGGATACCACTGCTTCATCATTGAAATTTGAAATTGATGAACTATTTTCTAAGCATGGACTTAGTATGTCAAGAATCCATGGACAAGGTTATGATGGTGCTAGCAACATGAGTTGAGAATTTAATGGCCTAAAAAGTATGATTTTAAGGGAGAATCCATGTGCATATTATGTCCATTGTTTTGCTCATCAATTACAGCTTACTTTAGTTGCTATTGCTCAAGACTATGATAAAGTTTCCTTTTTTTTTAATATAGTCTCCAAGTTAATGAATGTTGTTGGGGGATCTTGCAAGCGAGTTAACATGCTTCCTGAAAAACAATTGGAACGTGTTAGAGAGGCATTATGCACAGGAGAAATTTCTAGTGGGCAAGGTCTAAATCAAGAAACTAGTCTTAAGCGACCTGTTGATACTCGTTGGAGTTCTCATTATGCCCCTTTGATTTATATAGTATTGATGTTCTTAAGATTATGAAAGTAGGCGGTAGCCCTCAACAGTTAAAAGGTGATGCATCTGGTCTTCTAATTATGTTACAAAGTTTTGATTTTATATTCTACTTGCATTTGATAAGAGATGTATTGGCTATTTCAAATGAATTGTCGCAAGCATTACAAAGGAAAGATCAAGACATTCTGAATGCTATGAACTTGGTTAACATCACAAAGGACGGGTTTGAAACACTCAGAAATGATGGATGAGACTCTTTATTGCAAGAAGTAATTTCATTTTTCAATAAGAATTCTATTATTGTTCCTGCTATGGATGTGAGGGCTTGGTTACTAAGCCTTTTCCTTAGTAACTCTTACAAAACAAATAATAGTCGTTGGATTCTCAATCTTTTAATGAAATTTAATCTAATGGTTATTATTGAATAAGTGCATTGTTGTAATCACTATTATTGATTTTAGTTAAATTCAATTAACCATTAAATTATGCCCTACTTTTTTGGGGGTGGTTACAAAACTTATTCAAGCCATTTTCTTCACATTTCTTCTATCTCGTTCTTCTTTCTTGACTTCGCAGGCCCTATTTCTCGTTCTTCTTTCTTGCTACAAGTTTCATGTTTCATAAGTTTCACCATCTCACAAGGAAATAGGTCGCGACGCACACCGTTGATGCAAATCATCGGCTTCGTAAACGTCGATGTTACCATTGTCTATGTCAATGTCGTTACCGGCAACGCCAGCGATGTAGATCTAGTTTACAATTTGAAATCATATGAAGCGTGTTTTCATGGCTTCCTCGTTTGTTCCTTCTGACCTTGCCTTCCTCTTCTTCTCCGTACTCGTTTCCTGGCTGGTTTTGGTGCACTCTAACCATTGTTATGCAAATCTGTGGTTAGTGGCATCTAACCATTGCTATGCACATTTGTGGTTAGTGACACCTAACCATTGTGATACAAATCTGTGGTTAGTGGTTTTGGGTTGAAGGAGGAGTGATTTTGGGTTGAAGGAGCTGCGAAATCTGGAAGAGAAAAAACGAGGTTGAAGGAGGCGTGATTTTGGGTTGAAGAAGTGATATTGTGGGTTTTATGGTGTGTGGTTTTTGGGTTGAAGGAAGCGTGATTTTGTTGATTTTTCCATTAAAAGAGGCGTTTTTTTAGGAAGCATTGAATCTCAATTGATTGTCGTGTTTCAATGGTTTTGTTAATTGATGGCAAATTGACTAATTTTCCCTATTTAGTAAGAAATACTAAATATAGGCTTAGTACCATAAACCATACTCGGATGTAAGACATTCAAATCCCTAATTTCATTTCCCAAATCAAATTCTCTCACTCTAAGAGTTATTCACATTAACTAGTCCCAGAAGGGTAGCTCACTTGGTTGAATGAAAGGGACATCGTTGGTGGAAAAACGTAGCTAATACAAACACATTTAATCTACTAATCTCAAAAAAAATGACAAGCTCACAAGCTCATTTCTATATATGCCTGTGATACAAACTCATTTAATTTGCATAGGATTAAACTGAAAGCGCATAGGCATTAAAAAGGCATTAGTGAGAGTGATGAGTGTTTTTTTTGGATAAGCAATGTTTTCATTGATAAGAGCATTAGGAATGCTCAAAACCACAAATACAATGGTGAAATCACAAGTTGTTTATACAAAAAAGAGCATTGTTCCACCATGATGACGGAGGAAAACAAGAATCCCTTCCCACTCCATAAATACACCAACACCAGGATAAGTACTTCACCTAGGCCAAAATCGATTCTAGCTTAGGATCTTCCCCTTAAAACGACCAGCATTATGAGATAGCCAAACCCACCAACAAGTCGTCAACCAAATAAGATGTTTGACCCTCTTCGCTTTCTTGCCTATACCGAGCTCTCCATAACTGAGAAAATGTTGAATTAAACTGGTAAAGAGAGGCACTTGTACATTTAGCCAGCGACCATTCTCACCCCACACCCTCGAAGGAATCACAATCCAAAAATAGATGTTGTGAATCCTCAATGTGAGAACTACACAAAACACAAATTGCTTCCTCCTCCGAATATAGAACATTATGTCTTAATAACACGGACCGAACAGGAAGTGATTTGTTAAAAATTCGCCAGCCAAATAAAAGAATATCTGATGGAATGAATGTCCTCCATAAGGACTTAAGGTTAGCTTGTTGAAGATCATAACCGAACCTATTGTTGTCCACAGTGGAAATAAGATCAGATTGCATGAGATAAGTATAACAGAAACGAACCGTGAACAATTTCGAAGGATTCAATATCCAACACCATTGATCAGCTACATCATGAACCAGCTGAATACCACTCAATCATAGGTTCTGGCCTTCTGGAAAAAATCTCTGGTTCATGGCTTTGTCCCATTTAATCCCAAATCATAAGTTCACAACCATATAAAATTGAAACTGGCCACCTAATAAGTTTTGGGGCACTGGACTTTTTAGCGACAATGCGGTTCCAGCCCTTGTAGATCTCCTTGTAGGTGGGGACAATGTGTTTGGATAAAATTTTCTCTTATGTTTTGATGATGCAAACTTCGTATTGAATTAAGTTTTCTGGTTAATGGTGATCTAATATGTTTGTTAAGTACAAAGAACAAGTTGTGAAAAAGAAAAAAAAAATTATTCTACCTAAGGACCAAAACGTATGAAAATTAAAGGTAGTTATGACTTGAGAAAGTTCAAGGTCTGAGAAAGTTGGAGAAAGTTCTGCACCTTCAGAAGGTTCAGAGTTGAGAAGGTTAAGTCTTCAGAAGGTACAAATATAAGAAGGTTTTAGAAGGATAGGGTTGAGAAGAAGGTTTTAGAAGGATAGGGTTGAGAAGGTTCAAGACATCAACCCTCTAAAACACAAGTCAGAAGTTTCTCAACTCAAGAACAAATCTTCTCAAGATGAACAATTCTTCCAATCAAGAACAGAAGCTTTAAATGTTTTTTTGAAGAATTAAATGACCTTGGAAGGTTTTAAATCAAGTCAGAGAACTCAATGATTATTTCTAGGCAGAACAAAAGTTGTTTGTACAATGTATAAAACGTGAGAGGGTTCAGATGTGCAGAGAAAGCACAGTAGGAAAGTACAAGGAGCAGTTGAGAAGGTTCAAAAGTTGTCTACTTTTGCAGGTTGTTGTCGCATCAATCCTATGAACCTATGGGCCATTCCAACGGATCTTTTGAGCATCTGATGGGTATATGAAGACCAGAAATTTGAAGGTTGAGTATGAGATTTTATTGGATCCTTCTCTAGTTCAAGCTTCTCAAATATCCAACATTCTCATCCCACACTCAAAGCTTCTGAAGTTAAATTTCTGGGATACATTTGTTGAGTGTGTATTAACTTGATAGACATTATTGTATACACTTTATTTAGATTATCTTCAAGCTCATAACCATCCTAAAAATCAAAAACCCTTATTGTAAACCCTTATTGAAACTAAGAGAAGGTTCGTTTCTGCAACCTTCTGAAAACTGTTCTCATCAAACAATCTTATTAACACGCTTAAAATCAATTAAAGACTACAAACTTACAACAAGCTTGTTTTGTTCTTCATCATTCTTATTCTCTATTCTTCATTATTTATTTGAATAATTTCAATGTTGAATATATCTATTAAATCTAACCTTCTTATATCCAAGATTATCTTGAGAATATTATTTGAAGAAGGTTTCAGGGATTAAAGTTTAAAAGGACACATAATTCAAACCCCCTTCTTGTTTAACTTAGTCACTTCAGAATGCAGTTCACGATGGTAAGGGGATGTAGTTCCAGCCCTTAATGGTAATGGAGTGTAGAGTGGGAGAGAATACGATTTGGAAGATGAAATTAGGGATTTGAATGTCTCTCATCCACATAAGCACTCCACCTAGGCACACTTGTTATGTCACCAAATGTCAGCATGATTAAAATGTGACACATCAGCTCTAAAATCATCTCAAGGACTAAATTGAATACTTTTAAAAATTGCAAGAGTTGCTTTAAAAAAAATTGCATGCACAAAAATGGATATTCGCTGTAATTGTAGGGGCCAAAATGATATTTGAGCCTAAATTTAATTGTAGGACGCACCATAATTATTGTGCCTTTCTCTAACACAAAAAATGTATAGAGAAAGGGTATTGGTAGACCTTGCACAAAATCTTACACCACCAACTTTTTATTCGCAAATTTATCCATATAATCAGAAATATTCATTTGTCTTCTTTTTTGATAAAGTGAAATATTCAGTTGCCCAGTTGTCCCTATTTTATTTTATTTTAAATAGTGATGTCTATATTATATATAGGCAATTGTCAAGAGGTTCAACACGTTAAGTGATTCAAGGCAGTCAAATGCTTAAAATCACTTCAAACTCCACCGGTGCCACCTATAAGTAGAAGTTCATGTTTTGCATTGTCCTTAATAGTGATTGAATTTGTGTCTATTCAAGTAAAAACAACAAAAAACAAAAATGGGTGCCTAAACTTTGACTTAGTTGGTTTTTCTATGTTTATGTCACACCAACACCAATCAAGTCATTAAAGGAACATGATCTTATAGTTATAGGTGGCGGTAGCGGTCACCGAGGGAATTTGGGGTGATTTTCTAACGTTTGACCACTATAAATCACTTGAAGTGTTGGACCACTCTAATCATCGTCTTATATACAAAGTTGTTTTCTACTATCGTAAAATGTCTTCTCATTTTCAACATAGAGTGAGAGCAATTAATTAGCCACTACTAACCATATGCACATATTTTGGCCATTGAGTGCATACATATATATTCTTTTTTGACAAAAACAAACTTAACTCATTTCATTAAGGATAGAAATAACAGTACAAGTAGGAATATAATTAAAAACATAAGAGATAGCATAAGATCGAGATGCTCTATCCAAATTGTGAGCAACTTGGTTTTCTTGCCTTCTAACAAAACTCAACCCATAGTTTGAGTTAGTACAAAATAATTCCTTACATCTAGCTAGAATTGACCCAAATTCTTTAGTTGGAAAATATACAACTTCAACACCATCAAAAACTTGTTTACAGTGCATTTCAAATGTCATCTGAGTATATCCCTTTTAGTGCTTCTAGCAATGCATATGCTTTAGCTTCTTTTGGTTGTGGATTGCCATGTTATGTATTTGTTCTAGCTTGTATAAATTCACCCATTGCATTTTTTATGCACAAGCTAACTCCAAAACAATCATCTTGTGGAAAGAGAGTTGCATCTATATATTTTGCTACCAAGACATTATCCAAAATAGACATGTTCTCAATAAAAGATGACTGCTCTTGAGAAATACAATAAGATAACACAATTTTTATTCTATTCGCCAACACCTTAGCCACTATCTTATAGATAACATTACATAGAGAAATTCGGCGCAAGTCTTTCATACAAGTTGGATTGTCAACTTTATGTTGCTTTTTCGTTGATATAATTATGTTATTGATATTTGTTTTCTCCATGAAGACATACTTAATGTTGGTGAATTAATTACTATTCTTTTTACCAAAAAAAATTGGGGCATATTTTAATTGGCCAAAAAGAGGGCCTTATTACACAAACACCCAAAAAAAGTGCCTAAGTTGTCTAGAGGCAACAAAAGCGTTGCTCGCACCCTCCCATTCACCAATCCATCACCTCATATATCTTCACCAATTTCGCTCTCTTTTTCTTCTTAGGATCTATTCTCTTTCTTTGTTAAAATTGTATTGAACTGGGCAATTATCCTACTAGACGAGTTAGTTGCTTATTACACTCACTTCTATTTGTAATGAATGATAAAATATGTCATCAACTGTGTGGTTTTGTTGGCTGTACTGGGAGATATAGCTTAAACTTTGAAACCATGGGGTTTGGTCGGGATAACCAAGTCTAACCGACTATCATGTTTCAACAGTAGCTATTTAACACTTGTTGGCGTGCATCAAATCAATTATCCTTGGACATCTTATCTTCTATTGTTCGTTTCGTGTTTAGCATTCTAAGACTCTAAGCTTGTGTTGTCGACACAGCTACTCAACCTCGATAGATCTTGACATCTATTGTCTTTTCTCTTTTCTTTTCAAGCAAATCTAAATCCTTTCTTTCCTCCTTCTTTTATGACCCACTTCCTCGCGAATAACTCGAATTCTCTTTCTTTTTAACTCTCATATATTCAAACACTTCCCTTAATTAAAAATATACTAGAAATAAATAATAACAATATTGGAACTGACATGCTCAATATTTTTAAAATTATAACATTGCGATAATAACATATTTTGAAAGCATGTGTAGCTTTGACGTTTCTAGTTAGGGGGTGCCGAAAAGAATATGTATATTGTTCGTAGCATCGATAAGCTCTTTTAAGCCTTCCTCAATTGCATAGTTTCATACCCAATCGATCTTAGGAACCATCTCATTCCAATGTGATTTCTATTCATTCATATGTACTTTTGTCTAAAAACCTATCAGGAGTCGCTGCTCGTGCAACTTCATCTTATTGCAATGATAATGCCTCTCGTTTATCAACCCCGAGTGTCACATGCCAACTAGCTTTGATGTGGTTCGCCCTCTATCAAGAGAATTCTGCTTTGATACCATTTGTAACCGCATAGACTACTCTTGAAATGGACGACTATCCTCATAAACCAACAAAGATCTTCTCAACTGCCTTGTCATCATTCACACACCTCTTATGAAAATTTTCCAACAAATCATCCATCCCAAAAGCATGCTTAACTTTAGGTTCTTAAGTAACCAACTACCAAAAAGATAATATATTTTAATGGTATAGGTAATACCAGTAAATTATTTCATGCCTTCCTTACTGCACAACACGATATTTGCACGAGCCTTTCAATAGTTGTTCCTTGTCTCTGTCTCATCTTTTGCATAGGCAATCATTCCTCAAATCTACTTAGCCATAAGTATCACACAATATCTGTATTATGTAGAACAGAAAATGAAGTTGCTAAAAGCTCAACAGATTAATTTTAATCAATGCTCATAGTTCTCCCCCTCGTTTTAATGGAGTCAAGTTTAGTTAATGGCATAATAATATCATTAAAATGATTGTATCAATCATTAAGCAATATCATAAAGGGGAAATAATTCAAGCATAGAAAGAATAAACAAGCAGAACAAGAGGAACAGGGGAAACAAGTTGAAAGAACAGCAGAGGTCAAAGAAGTACAATCTAACTCAAATATAATAACTTGCAGACATCAAACAAGTACAAATTAACAAATATAAAAAAAAATGGACAAAGTACCCCATTTGTAGAACAAGAAAACAGGCAATATAAACGTTTCCATGTTTTTTTTAGATAAGCATAAACGTTTCCATGTTGATACTCACACTTCTTAAGCATATAATTCAATTATAATAATATAATTCAATGCCAAATCAGTAAACATATAATTCAATTAAAATAATAAGGGATCTCAAACAGAAGTAACTTCAATTACCAAACAATGTAAACTCATGTTATTTCATTCATTCCCCTCTATCCTATCCCTTTCCATTAATTCAAACACAGCCTTAGTAATGAGAAGGTTCTTTGATACCCAGTCTTAGCAACGGTATGATACCAGTACAAAATCTTCTCAATAAAATCTTTTAATAGAAGGAACCATAAAACTAAAAAGAGTAAGCCATTAGATCAGCACTTAACACCCGCAAATTAGGAGGAAGTGTAAAATTTAAATGCAATTAGCAGCCACATATCACTTAAAAACTTCTGTACACAGCTGCATACCATGATACATCCTAAAATAGTCATATAATAGCAATATACTTCCTTGAACAGTATCTAATAAACAATATTTCAAGCACCAAAACTTTCCTATCACTTCAATGTCCAGTACTCAAAAATAATGCAGAAGAATCAATAGAGATCCATACAAATTCCGTAAAAACGACAAATTAAAACAAAAAAGAGAAGATGCTACTGTTCCAAGGTGCACCTGATGTGGAATAAACCAGTATGTAGATGCCAAAGCTGATCAATCTGAAATTGCTTGATCCGGGACAGCAGAAAACATGCCACAATTGCAACACCAGCAACATCAGCAAAGTGAAAGTAAGGATTGTATTTGTAATGGAAAGTCCATGGGCCTTAGAGACCCCAGCTCAGCTCTTAACAGTAACACACTTTTTTAAGGTGAATTATTTTATGAAGGTAACATGTCACAATTCTCCTGATCCCTCTTATCTTCCGCATTCATCTTTTCAAGATATAAATTCGATAGCTGAGAAGTTTCCTTCTCATCAAAACAGTTTACATACCTTTGTAAAAACAGTTTCTCGGACGTAAAAAATGGCGAAAGCAAGCTTGTTGTCTCTTTTATCAAACCTTTGGATAGAAGATAGTGGACAATAGAAGCCCTTGGAATGACCCTTTTCTCCAAAGAATATGCAAGAATCCCCGGAGCCTTGACAATGTGAGAAGAATCCCAACCTAACTCATTAACCCAAAATTGCATCACCCTATTGATTTTATCCCCAGATACTAACATACACTTTGGCTGCTTCCTAATGGCTTCCAAAATTGTTTCCTCAGACCAACCCCACTTCTTAAAATTTTCAATTTTCTCATTCCACTTGGATTTACTTAAACATAGTTTAGCAAACATTGCATCAGAGAAGTAAATTTTAGAAGGATCAAATCCCATGTTTTTCAATTCCTGCACCATCTTCTCAAAATCACTAGGATTATAACATATTACATTAGGTCTAGTACTAAGGATTCTAACAATGTTAGAATTTCTCACACCATTATCAACCAATGATTTAACATTAGAAGACACATATTGGCAAGAAAGCAGAGATGGACAACCAATTATGGAATTAAGGACCTTATCATCAGATTTGAGGAACTGACTAATCAGTTTATATGAAGGAATAACTCGATCATTCAAACTTACTTTCATGAATCTAGGATTACCTCCAACAATACGAACGATGTCAGAAGTAGAAGCACCTATGGAAAGTAAAAATTGAAACTTTGGCAATACCCTTGTATTGGGATCAGATGAGAGAAGCCAAGGTTCCCTTTTGACGATGTTGAATATATCTGAGTCAGTGAAACCGTGGTTTCTGAAGAAGTTGAGAACTGAATTAGGGTTTTCTGAGGTCTTGAAACGAACATTTTTGGAAGCTTTGAGAGCGCCTTCGGGTGAGAAACCTAACTCGTTGATGAAGTAAGATGCAGCGAATGAGTTAGAGGTTGAATCAGAAGTTGTAGTGGTTAGAAATTTGAGAGAAATTGGGAATGGAAAGCGCCATGAATGAGGGTTAAGTTTTGCAATGCCGAAACCATTGTGGCGGAGAAACGCTTTCAACATGGAAAATAGGGAGGGTGTGAGTATCACAGTATAGGTGGTGGTGAGGGGTTTGATGCTTCAAGGGTGAATCCAAATCCGGTTTAATAGTGATTTGATTAGTGTAGATTTAGCCAAAAACATTAAATAAATAAATAAAAATGGGCGTCAAAACTTTGACTTGGTTTTTCTTCGTTTTCGCCAAACCAATACCGATCAAGTCGCTAAAGAAACATGGTCTTATTCTTATAGGGGTGGTGGCAGCGGCAGCGGTCGCCAATGGAATCTAAAGTTATTTTCAATTATTTGACCATCGTAAATCACTTAAAGTGTTTTTCAATTATTCAGGATTCACTGCAGTTTCTGAATTTAGCTTAAAATTACGCAATTTATTATTTGGCAGCATTGAAATGTTGAATTCAAGAATTGCAGTCAAATTATATTTGACTGTGGTGAATCTTGATCCCATACCAAAAACTTTGGATCCTCTCCTTCCACTCTTCCTACATCTCTCTCTATATCTCTCTTAATTTCACTCACTCTCTCATCATTATTTATAATTTTTTAATGATGAGAAAGTGAAATTAAGAGAGATATAGAAATGATGGAGGGAGATGTATGAAAAATGGGAATGAAAGAATCCAAATCCATATACCAAGTGGTTTTCTAGTTTCGTAAAAAATCTTCTCATTTTCAACATAGGGTGAAAGCAAGTAACTAGTTACCACTTACGCAGATGTGTTAGCCGTTGAGTGCATACATATCTTATTATTATGTTGTTTTTTTTGTTGTTGATAAAATATATTTTTGTTGTTGATAGAATTATGTTATAGTTTTTTGTTCTCTCCATAAAGACATGTATAATATTTGTGTACTGATTAGGATTTTTTATCGCACATGTATAATATTTGTGTACTGATTAGGATTTTTTATCGAAAATTTGGGGCGTATTTTAATTGGCCAAAAAAAAGAAGATTGGGCTACATTCCTAGGATAAGGGGTTTGACTTGTGCCATACTTCGTCCAACCCCCTAGCTACTCAGTAGACACCCCCTAAATGCGTGAAAAGACACAAATACCCTTAATGAAAGTTGTGTTTTCCAATTTATTTTTTTAAGTTAGCTACGGTTCGGCGCACGGTCAACCGAACCAGTTCGGTTGGGTCAACATCGAGTATGTTATGTTCACACAGACCCCTCTAAAACGTATTTCTTGGTTCAGCCCATGACCATCCGAACTCGTTCGGCGCACGGTCGTCCGAACTGGCTCCACTGTCCACATCAACGTATCTGATTCCACCGTCCATTATCATTAATGACTTCAAATCAGTCAAAAGGTCAGTCAAACCTGTCATAAAAACGACTGGCAAATAATGACATTGGAAATTGTGCCCAACGGTTAGAATTTCAACGGTTCTGATCCTTATAAATCAACGGCTCATGTTCGATCACACCTATTATAAATAGGCTCTCACACTTCACTGAGTTTCACACTACCCATTTCTGATTCATCTGCTCTGCTTCTTCACAAAAACCCTAACCACACCTGTTGTAATGGAAGACCTAATGCAATGACAGTTGTGCCCAACCCAGATATCAAGTGACAAATTCCTAACCGTCCTGCATCGCCCTGGAACGGTCATCGAAAGGCACGATGGTGTGTTTTTTCGTTCTCACAATCCAATCTTCTGTAGGTTGGATAAGAATATAACATTCAGGCATGTTGAAGGAAAAGGCGAAGAGGAATGTTCGCCAAGAGGGAGAGTGGCGTAAAGACATAAATCGTTTACGTTACCGCAAGTGCTATTTGTGGAGATCACAGGACTATCTGCTATTCAGCTATGGAGATCCGGAGCAACGATGATGTTTGCGCAATGATGAAACATCATGCTAATGTTCCAATGGGACATCAAATATTGGAGCTATTTGTCGAAACAATGCACACTCCGGAAGAGGTCATTTATCTTCTGGAGTAGGGACTCCCCAAAAATCAGTAGTTTCTTAGTTGTTTCGTTATGTTGTTTTTTATCAATTTGATGTCTTTCGTGTTTTATGTACAGTTACACTTTCTAATAATAAAATTGTTGTTTAATTTAAACTGTAAACCGAAAAATAAAATTGCATAAAATTATTCATTATAAAATCGCACTTATAATTTTTATTCATTAAAATTATTCATTACTAATATTATTAATAAAATTGCATAAAAATTATAAATGTGTAACGACTGAGCCAGAACCAGCATCACTCCCACTCCCATCATCGCTCCCATCATAGCCGGCCAGGAATGCCCGGTAAGATGAATCAGTCGAGTTAGAGTCAGAACCAGCATCATCTTCCTCGCGCATAATTTTGACCACATTGAACTGTCCGTCCTGAGTATATGTTATTGAGACTTCAACACTGTCAACACCCCCATATAAGTTGCAGATGGTGTTCGTATAAGTTAAAATGTTGCCGGTGCTCCTGTTAATAATACCACCAATAATATTGTCGGTGTCTAGGAAGAAGTAACAATCGTGAGGCAATTCATTGTCTAACAAATCAAAAACATCATCTGGAAGGCAAATCTTCCCAGCACCTCGTTCAATGACGATTACAAATCGCACCATAGCTGCAAAACAAAACAACGGGTATCAGTATGGTTTGACTCCTGCGCATCCGAACCGGTTCGGTGCACGATCGGCCGAACCTATTCTTTCAGGATGTTACCAACGAGATTCGGCCTCTGTGCCACCGAACCGTGCTAATTTTCAGAAAAAAACGAAAGAACGGATTAAGAGAGGGAGAGAATCAGAATCATATCTGTCTTGATGCGAAGGAGAGGAAGAGAGGGAATGAACCTCGAAATAGAGGAGAGGAAGAGAGTGTGAGGGGGTGTGTGTGAGAGGAGAGGAGAGGAGAGAGGGTGAGGGTGTGTGTGTGAGAGGAGAGTTATAAAAAAAATTGTTGGGCTATTTTGGGAATAATGGACGATGGGGGGTGTCTATCGAGTAGAGGGGAGGTTGTACAAAGTTGTGGCCTTGACTTGGTACTCTCAAGCTCGACTACCGTAGTGGCAAACTCGGTGTTACCCAATGCAAAATTTGCTCTTGAGCAATAGTGGATATTTGTCTTTCGTTGAAATATTGAGACACTATATGGGTAGCCGCCAGCAATGGTTCGAATAAGAAAAACACAGTAAATATGTCAAACCCTAAGATGTCTACCCACCCAAGAAAATGGCTAAGTTGTCTAAAAGTGTTGCTTGCGCCCTTCCGTCCAACAATCCATCCTTTCATATATCTTCAACAATTTCGCTCTTTCTTTCTTCTTTCGATCTATTCTTTTTCTTTTGTTAAGATTGTACTGAACTGGGCCATTGTTCTACTAGACGAGTTAGTTGTTTATAATACTCGTTTCTATTTGCAATGAATGATAAGAATGTGTCACCAACTATGAGGTTATCTTGGTTGTACCAAGAGATATGGCTTAAACTTTGAAACCATAGGGTATGATCGGGATAACCAAGCCTAATCGACTATCATGTTACAATAGTAGCTATTCAACACTTGTTTATGTGTATCAATTTGGATTTTTCTTGGGACGTCTTATCTTCCATTGTTCGTCTCGTGTTGAGCACTTTACGACTCTAAGCTTGTGTTATCGATAAAGCTACTCAACCTCGGTAGATCTTGACTACCTTTTCTTTTCTCTTTTCTTTTCAACCAAATCTAAATCCTTTTTTCCTCCTTTCATGATTCGCATCCTCGCGAATAACTCAAATTCTCTTTCTTTTCAACTCTCATACATTCAAACCTTCCCTTAATTAAAAATATATTAGAAATAAATAACAGTATGAGAATGGACATGCTTAACATATGTGATCTTACAGTAGAGCACTAATAACATATTATGAAAATACATCAAGTATATTAATCACTCGCACACTTCATAAGATAGCTTGGAACTCACTCATCACAAGCATGCTTAGCTTTGATTTTTCTAGTTATGGAGTACCAAAAAGAATATACATGTGTACTTTCGCCTGAAAATCTATCAGGAGTGCTCCTTGTGCAACTTCATCTTTCTGCACCGATAATGTCTCTAACCAACACAGATCTTCTCAACTGCCTTGTCATCATTCACACACCTCTTATGAAAATTTTCCAACAAATCATCCATCCCCAAAGCATGCTTAATTCTAGGTTCTCCAAAAAGATAATATATTTTAATGGTATAGATAATACTAATAAATTCTTTCATGTCTTCTTTACTGCACAACACCATATTTGCACGAGCCTTTCAATAGTTGTTCCTTGTCTCTGTCTCATCTTTTGCATAGGCAATCATTCCTCAAATCTAGTTAGCCATAAGTATCACATAATATCTGTATCATGCATAACAGAACATAAAGTTGCTAAAAGCTCAACAAATAAATTTTAATCAATGCTTATCGTTCTCCCCTCGTTTTAAAGGAGTCAAGTTTAGTTAATGACATAATAATATCATTAAAATGATTGTATCAATCATTAAGCAATATCATACACCAAATTGAAAATAGTCAAGTTTTAAGTATAGCCAGAGACCAATTTTTTTGATCAGTATAACCAATGACCAAAGAAATAAGACAAACGATTATAAATGGCTGCATACACAAACTAATATTTTCAATGTCCCAACTGTTTCTGTCACAATGTAGATCATATTTTTACAGGACAGGTGATTGACAGAGTCCTATTTGCTTTTACCTGTATGGATTAACATGTTTGGCATTCTATGAGAGAGGATGAAAGAAATATAAATGCCAACTTTGACTTTTCTATATATTTGTACAAAGCATCTCTTTCTACTTTGCATTTGTAAATGAAATTGTGACCTTACGGCCTCAGAAGCTTAGGCCCTGCATTAGAGGCTATCCAGGATGAGATCACATCCACAAGCGTATCCATCTCCTTGGATACTTGTGCACGGAGGACATTTGAATCCATGCCTAGAGTGCTCCCTACTTCTTTGGCAACTGTCTCCCATGGTGTTCCTACTGTAAGATTTGACAAAAGCTCACTCCCACGATTAACTGCATCAGCCATTGCTGGTGGAACATCCGGTAGCGCTTGCTGCAATGGAAGACCGTGATCTCCAGGCAACTTGCGTATTGACATGTCTAGTACAGAGCTAATGGCTGATTCTGAACTAAGCACCTGTGCTAGAACTGAAGTCTCATCTATTAAATCATCGTTGAACTTTATGAGAAGATTTCTGGATATTCCATAGTATGATTTTATCTGAAACAATTAATGAGGAAGTTAGATGCAAAACCAAGATATGATAACTGTAGGAATACTCAAAACTATGAATATGATAACCGTAGGAATACTCAAAAATATAAAAAACGCAGACCTAAAATGACATCAAGTTGAAGTTATAAACCATGAAAAGAGAGCAACACATTCTAAGACCTAATAATTTGATACAGACATACAGTTAAAAAACTAGTTCCAATATTTATGCTAATTAGAATTTAGAAAGAGAACTTATACAACAGGAGTATTCTACTGCTAAAATCTCAACAAATAAATATGCTCATCGACATAAAGTTGAAATGCAATGATCAGAGATTATGCAATATGAATGAAAAAACAAACTCTAGACCGACTATAGGGATTACATTGCTGGAATATTAGTAATTAGAGATTTTTTTTTTGGTGAGCATTAGTAATTAGAGATGTCACATACAAGTCGACGTGTCTCCTCAGGCTTAGGAGTAAAATCTTCTCTTCCCTTGACCAAATCCATATACAACGGAGGGAGTTGCTCAACTAAAGGAAGAATCTGCTTCATAATGGGAGGGCTAACATTTTCTAGTTGTTTGATTTGTTTCAAAGTCATCTCCGCCTGCAAGTGTTTCATGAATCAAGGTTAGTCATCGAAAAAGGAGTGTGATATTAACTGTGCAAAGGAGTACTTGTAGTTGCCAGGTGCTTGAAAACAATATTTAAATCAGTCACAAATATTCTCCAGACCAGATATGACAACATTGGCTGTCAGAACGAGAACTGCTGAATGAAAAAGGAGAATTAAAGTGCGTTCCTGATATATGGTCAAAAGAAAGAGACCACCCAACCCAGTTTGTTTCCAATACTGTAGTTGACTCTCTTATTGCAACAACCTTCCTAGCCGGGAAACATAGTTAACTTCTATCATGAAATTACTGTATCGCCTAATTTACACTAGGGGGAATTATAGTCAGTTCTCTTCAGACGATCAAATCATGAGGACTCTCATGTTTCTGAGATAGCATTTGACTACCTTAGTCTTTAATATCATATAGCAACAACCTCCCGTATGAAATCCTAGGAATTTTCGTCTTTTAATTTGTTATGAAACTTTGCAATCTCTTTCAAAGCATCTTGCAAGAAAAACCAAAGCAAGAGATAGAACAGTGTTTCACAGCAAGAATTATATTTATTTTCTGAAAAGGCTTTCGTTTGAAGTTGCAGCTTTCTCTTTGACATAAATAATGTAACACCGTAATTGAGTTATTTAAGAGTTTGCTTGGAAAAGAAGGCCTATTCTTCTGAGTGTATTCTAATATACAACAAAGATTTGAAAAGAAAAAAGCATATAAATAGGATTCGTCTACATATGCATATGACTGTATCCTACTTAACTTATTTTCAGTCAATCTGAAGGGAAGGTTGTTGTAATGTGACATTAAAGAGCAAAGGAGCCAGATTCTATTTGACATACCTCAAGGGAGGTTGTTGATATTTCTCCTAAAAATATTAATAGATGAGTTCCTCGTTTTCCAGGGAAGATAATTATTTAGCAATACTGACCCCTGCTCGGAGAGTTGGTGAAGAAAAAATATCTGATAGAAGTGGACCAAAACTTTGAGCCATCGGGACGAGAACAGGAGAAAACAACGGAATAGCTGAACTTGCTTCCTGCAACAGTGAAAGGAAATTTAGTCAATGACTAAAAATAAGATTATTACATAGGAAATACAGAGAAAGTAATGTGTAAAAATTTGTTTCAAATTAGGAATAACAGCTTGCTGTAGATTAGAATAGATTAAGATCCGAATTATCTTATTCAGATCTGACGTATTATCTGTTTCATATCTTATCCTTTATGTTTGTATTCTGTATTTCATCTCAAAAAAGTACAATATGTCTTCTGCCAGGGTAGACTGTATAGATGTAAGTTGAGTGTTGGCTGAAATACCTTGTTATTGAATGCCATGAGAACGTTTCCAGATCTTTGCACTGCATATCTTGACCCTGGTTAAATAGTCAAAATATTGAGTATCCACAATCAAATCAACTTACTTTTTACAATCAAGTATAGCAGAAGATCTTTATTATACCAATCAGAAGGTGGACAAGCGATCCCAAAGAATGGCCAACACCAAAAATAGGAAGGTCTTGGATCTGAATCAATCAGTATATTTAATTATTTTCTTTTAAACATAGAAAATTAGAAACAGAAAGTAACTAGCCCTTAGATCATGAGTGGAGGCTTACTGTTTCTTGCAGTGTACGGTAGCACCGATCAAATTTGAACTGTACTTCATCTGCAATGAGGAAGTGATCAAACCCACTAGCAAATGGAGTTGCAATGACCAATACACCCCTAGTAACAAAGGGTTTTATAAATTAGTTTTTTTTTTAACTATAAGTCCTGGATCTGAGTCTCAAATATGTTCCAGATGTAAAGGTATTTACAATTAGAACAATCAAAGATTCTACAGTAACATATCAATATATGCACTTAAAGAAAATAAAAAAGCCTTCAATAGGCACACTATAATAAACAAGTAATTATTATACCTCACAACCAAGCAAGAATGTAATTTGGAGGATTCCAGGAACAAAACACAGGGACTTACTTTTCTGAGAGACGCTCAAGAAACCAACGGTAGGTAAGCTGAGGGGCAGCTCCAACAAATATTCCTCCCACAAAATGTACAACAAAATTGGGCTTGGAGTTTTTGGGTTTGAGAATCCATGATCCCTGAAATTATACAATGAGTATGTACCAAGTTTTTTGAGAAGAAGAATCGGAAATGCTAGTGACACACTCTTTAAGACACACTATTGAACAAACTAGTTGTCACTGGTCTACTTTTGAATAAATCAGAACATTTTCAAAAAATAATCAATTTATGAGGTAACTAAATTGACTTTTTAAAAAAGGACCAAACACAAAGAGTATGTTACGAGAATAACGTCATAAGGGACAAGGAAATATAATTTTTACTTCCAACAAACTTTTGGGGTGCCAAAACCATATATTCTGCTTTTGGAATTCTAGAATGGAGAATCTATTAATTAATATTATAAAGCCAATTATATAATGATTCTCCTCCAATGATGTCAACGAAAAGCAAACCACAAAATAAAATCCTGGGCTACTACAGAAACTGCAGTATCTACAGAATATACGTTTACATGAACTTTGGTATTCTTTATTTATGTCTGTCATAATTCAAGAGATCGCTCACATTTGATGATTATGAACCTTCTCTAAAATTGCACCTAGCAATCTTCTTTTCAACCAAAGAATCATCTTTATCAGAATGCTTGGAAAAAGATAGCATTTTCAAAAGAGCTCATCTAGGCTCACCTCATTATAAAAACACTTGCACAAGTGTTTAAAAAGGCTTATAAACATAAACAACTTATGTGGAACTTATCCCACATCCCCTACTTGATTCGCATCCACTACAAAATTCTATTTTTACAACGAAGACAAATATCTTTTCAACATGCATATCCAAACACAAATAGGTCATTCATTGAATTTCAGTGCTTATTTAAACTCCCATATGATAAAAGCTTAATAAATAAAAGTTGTTAATCCAGACAGACACTCCCTATATAAGTATGTACCTCAACTTCACTCCAGTCTGTAGAACCCCACCATGGACCTTGCGACTGTCGAACAGAATCAGTGACTAATCTGAAAATAATGAAAAGAAACAACAATTTAGTTTTATTAGTTATATATTAGTGTTGTTTTGAGATTATGCCCATGCCCAATCCATACAATTGGAAAGAGAAAATCTTAAATACACCCGATCTTAGATGGAATTGTTGGATTGAACTTCTAATACCATATATTAAGATTAAACTTTAAACAAGCATCAACATAAGAGTACTCTTACTTACAAATTTCTTCAAAAAAAAAACATCAAAAAATTAGAAATTGACAAATTATACAGAAAGCCCACAAAATTAAAACCTTTCGATTTGTGAGTAAAGTTGAATTGCTTCAGATTGGGGTCGTGGTTTTGTGTCATCGTTGAAATTAGTAGAGTTGCAACAGATTCTGGTTTTGGAGCGAAAACGAGGGCTGAAATGAGCAGAGGAGGTTGCGTTTTGGTGACGTGCATCGAAATTGAGTTTGAGAGAGTAGAAGGAGGTAGTTGTCCACAACGAGGTAGCCATATTATCAAATTATCAACGCTTTTGCTTTGTTTTGGTTTTTCGTTGTTTTTCAACTGAATTGAAGCAGTGCAGTGGTGTGCAGTGGGTGATTGTTTCTTTCACGCTTCTGGACTAACTACCCGTTAAAATCGCTCATTCAATAAACCCAACTCGCTACCCAATCAAATCTCGTAAGTCGTAACTATGATTCATAATGGGATTAAATGTTTCTTTACTCCTTATAAAATAAATAAATAAATAAATAAAAAATCGGTTTTTTAGAACCAGCTTTTTAGAGTCCGCCTGTAAAAAAAAAATGAAAAGTCCACATGATGTAAAAAAAATTGGGTTTTTTTAGAACCTGCTTTTTAGAGTCCACATGATGTCTTTTTGTTACATATTATTAAAAAAAAATGAAAAGTTATAATCTATTAAATAGACAAGTTTATAATCTATTATTAAAAAAAAACAAAAAATCTTTATCCTGAAAAGTTGCTTTCTTTCACTAAAACACATGTAATTCTCTATTAAATAGACAAACCTGGAACCGGTTGACACACAAAAGTTCATGCATGCTTACATTTTCCAAGGTGCTCCTAAAATTATATCTAATTCGTTTTTCCTTTTCTCTAGTGCATGAGAGTATAACGACACAAAAGATAAATTTAACTTTAATTATATTATATATGCTTAAATAGCTTTTATCCTCTGCAAATATCACAAGAATTCATATACCCTCTGCAAGAAAAAAAGTTTTAAAATGAACATTGCAAAATTCAAAACGTTTCTAGTTAGGTCATTGCTCTTAGTTTTTCTTAACAACGTTAACTTAAACTGAGCTGAATGTCCACGTTGGCATAACACCTGGCTAATTAGGGCTTATATCATCATCATCATCAATATCATTCATTCATCTGAAACTCTTATTCTCACTGAAACTCGCCAATAATTCAATGAGAATAAGAGTTTCAAATGAATGAATGATGTTGATGATGATGATGATATAAGCCCTAATGAGCCACGTGTTATGTCAACGTGGACATCCAGCTCAGTTTAAGTTGACGTTGTTAAGAAAAACTAAGGGCAGTGACCTAACTAAAAACGTTTTGAATTTTGCAAGGTTCATTTTAAAAATATTTTTTTCCAGAGGTGTATATGAATTTTTGTGGTATTTACAGGGGATAAAAGCTATTTAAGCCTATTATATATTTATAAATGTGCACACGCATCATTGATACTAATTAAACGACAAAAAAGATTTCTTATATTGTGATAGTTTTCTCATAATCCATCAATATCTATCATTCAAAACCAACACATATATATCTCTCTCTACTGTGAGAAGTCAAGTCCATGTGAATTATTCTCCAAATTTAGACATTAATTATTATCCATATAATTTTGGAAAAATAAACCAAATAATATAAGGAAAAAAAGTAGCAAGAGTTTCAAATAGAAAGGAAAAAACATTGAAGATGTTGGAGAAGTTATGGAGATGTGTCGCTCCCTCCAAGGTTATTGTTTTTGGATGGCGCTTACTTAGGGATGCTCTTCCAACTCACGGAAATTTGCGACACCGACTTGTTATCGCATCGGACGATGATCTCTGTCCATTGTGTTGGAATGAAGTTGAATCACAGTTTCACCTGTTTTTGAGCTGCACCTTTGCATCGGATATTTGGTCGCGGGTGTGCGTTTGGTGTAGGATCGACCATGTGGGATCCAACAGCTTGCTCGAACATTGTATTTGGTGGGGGAAGCTATCCAAAGGTAAAAAGGCCAAGAAAATAAAACACTTAATTTGGTTGACTACCTGTTGGAGTATTTGGTTGGCTAGGAATGCTCTTATCTTCAAGAACGAGGATCCCAATATTGAATCTATCATGTCACGCATCAAACAGTTAACTTGGAGTTGGTTTGTCTATATATCTCATTGTAATTTAAATTTTGATATTTCTGCTTGGTGGCTTGATCCACTTCATTGCCTAAACAATATGTAACTTTTGTTGTTTGGGTTTGAGCACCCCTAGTGCTTTTTTCAATGAAGTATTGCTTATCTAAAAAAAATAGAAAGGAAAAAACTAGATAAGAAGAAATCCTTACAACCGAAATACTATTGGTTTTTAGTGACTAAAAAATAAATAAAAAATGTCTTGTGAGATATCAAGAACCAATTGCTTACACAGTCTAATTACAAAAATAATGTAGAATATACCTCAAAGAATGTGAATAAAGCTTACCAATCTCTTGACCCAAAAAAAAAGCTTACCAATCTTATATGACAAATTCACACAACGAATTAGGGCTATTTTCTCACGATTAGCCTAGGACTTATAAAATGTTAGCAACGTGGTTGTTCAAACCACTTTGGAGCTTCATAACCCAAAAAAAAGAAGCTCTAAAGCAAAAAAATGGAAGTGAAGAAATTATAAATGAAGATAATAAATAGTACTTTTAAAAATATTCATTGTTTTCAATTTACATAGGAAACTCTTTTCCCCTAAAAGAATTAAATGGATAATTATTAGCTAAAAGAAAAGAAACCCTTTTTGAGGCTGTAGTTTTTTGTTTTCTTCTCTTTTGTAATCAAAAAAAAATTAAATGGATAATTATTAACTAAAAGAAAAGAAATAAAATAATATGGAGTAAAAATAACAAAAACAACACGATGCATGAAACTTAATGAAAAATTAATTAAAATTAAGAATACAAAAGATAAAAAAAACTATGTAGACAACACCTAGATCTCCACTCTAAAAAAATATACATGGTCCTGCCACAAAACATATAAAAAATAAGAGTAAATTATATAGTACACTCCCTTAAGAGAAGTTTAAATTACACTTCTCTCTCCTCTTATATTAAAATATACACTCCACTCCCCTCTTATGCAAAACATGTTAGAAAAATTACACTTCCATCCTTTGAGGGAAGCTTGAGTTACATTCCCCCTCCTCTTATGTCAAAATCTACACTGTCCTCCCTTAATTATTTTCTAAATTTCTAATAATCTAACAATTAAAATCTAACAATACAAATTTAACACACTAGGTGCGACAAAAAGAGTATTGCGAGTCCATTTTAAAATACTTAAAATTCATATGCAATTTTTCTCTATTTTTGATTCACAAAATCATTATGATATGGTTTTAAATCCTATTATAAAATATGAAACACTGCAAAATAACGTTAAAATCTTGAAAATTTACTAAAGTCGAAAAAATATGGCTATTTAAAAATTGAATTTTATATTCTAAATTATTAAATTAATCATAAAAAATTAAAATTTAATTATTATTGACATTGAAATTATAAAGAAATTAATTATTTTTCCTTAAATGGTGGCTTAAAGTTAGTAAATATCATAAAAATATTTATTTATGTTAAAAAGGGTTAAAGTGTAGTACAAATTTAATTATTAAGGGAGATTATTGTAATTCAAGCATCTTTTAGAGGAGGAGATTATAATTTACTCTAAGTTTTTATTTCTCAAGGGAGGGGAGTGTATATTTTAACATAAGAAGGGAGAGAAGTGTAATTCAAGCTTCTCTCAGGAGAGGGGAGTGTAATTTACTCAAAAAATAATTGTATAAAAATTACTAAAAGAAGTAAGCTAAAACGCATGACCCATGTGGGTCATATGTAAAAAATGTGGGACGCATGACACAAGTGAACGATATCCTCGATTCCAAGCAAACAAGAGGCCATGATACAGAGCTAAAAGCTCAACATGAAGGTTATTTGAGATTCCAATGAAGCCCGCAAATCCGCCGAGCCAAGAACCACTTCCGTTCCGAACGAGACCACCAAAACCTGTCTTGCCAGAAATGCCAAAGCTGCTTCCATCAACATTCAGAATAATTAAATCATCCTTAGAAGGGTGCCAACTAACCAATCGGGGGGCGAAGTTGCTGTGGGAGCACTATTGTAGCACTTAAGTATAATACATGCCAAGTTGTGGATGGATAACTTCAGAGCATATCTGTTAATAGTTTCACCACCCATGACCAAGGCGTTCCTAGCTTGCCAAAGGCTCCAAACTGCTGCTAAGAAAACGTGCGGATTGTTTCCACTAATGCCAACCTGAAACCACTCCTTGGCATTGCCGTAGAGAAAGAAGGAAACCGAATCAAAACCAAGAGCCAGTCACACACATTTAGGGAGAGTACAATCTCTCAAACAATGAAGCGTTGATTCGTCGCTGGCGCCACATCTCTGGCAGGTAGTGCTATGCAACATTTCATCATGACACACCATCCACACCAGAAACTAAATCTTCTCTGAGCTAGGGAGCTGCCAGATCCACCTCCAAGAGGTCGAGTTATTATTTGCTAAGGTGTCGTAAATTATTTCCCTAAGCCAGGCGTACCCAGACTTAGCTGTATACACACCCTCCAAATTTCCATTCCAAATCAGTGTACCATTCACAATTGGATTGAGATTTAAAGCTAACCTGTTGATATGTTGAAGGACGTGATGAGGGAGCTGCGTGTACAAAGATTGAAGGTTCCAAACCACCATCACCATAAACATCAGCCATAGTGAGATCAATATCATGAATGTCCACATAAGGAACAAGTTTGGCAAGAGCCCCAAACTCAGTCCACGGAGAATTCCAAAAGGAGGAAGAGCCATTGTCGGTGCGAAACTGAAACTCGTCCTTCAAGAGATCTCTAACTTTCAAGATGGAATTCCAAGTATGAGAACTGTTGGTTTTTGAACCTGCAAAATAGAACTATGTACAACATATTTGTTAGTAAGCAAGTTAATCCAGAGTTTATCCTTCCCAACATGCATCTCCCAAACTAACTTGCCAAGCATCGTGGAGTTCATGTCCCTGGCCACTCTAATCCCCAAGCTCCCACTTCGTTTGCATTTGGTAATTGTATTCCACCCAACAAGATTAATTCCATGATCTTGGGAGCCCTTCCAAATACACGAGTCATCTTGTCAATATGATCACTGATAACTCTATTTTATATAAAGTTATTTACGCATCTAAACCTAAATAATTGCCTAATTCTAAGTAAAAATAAATAATATATATAGTTAAATAAATAAAATAACAACATTCAAAGTTTAAAGTAGGGTTATGTTTATGGTTAAGCATTTTGCATATATTTTGGTATTTCGATGTGTTTGTTCAGTGCACATGCAGATGATGCTCATGCACTAGCTATCAGCAATGTACATGCATTAGATGCACCTGCACTGGAAACAGACTACAATGCTTGAAGAATTCTTGGACCATCAAAGTGCACCAACACTCAATTGATGACATCATGCTTAGTCATAAAGGCACATGCAACTTGCAAATTTCGGCGCCTACAATAGAAGTTAGCTGTGAAGAGTCACTCACTTAGGGACACTTGGCCATTCATTAGTGGACCTCCCTTTATGTTTGAGTGTGGGATTCAACTTGCTTTATGGAAGATCAGAAATTAACCCTAACTCCACTCTCAAGTTAACTTAACCACCAAGGAAGATTCACTTTTTGAAGGCTATATAAGGACCCTCACTTCTCATTTGAAGACACACCACGAGATATCAACAAGATACCTTAGACTAGTTTTAGTTTTCGTTTTTCATTCTCTTGTAAGAAGGCAAGAAAGGAATTGACAACTTCTTTCTTTACTTCCACACAATTAGTAGTGCTAGCTGAATGCAGTGAAGTCAGTGCACCTGCATTGCTTGGTGATTTCATGCAAAGGAACTTCAAACCGTGTAACTTTTACCTTGTTGTTTTCTTTTGTTGTGAATTCAATTATATGAATATGTTATATGTTCCATTCAGTTTATATATGTCTTGCAATGTCTATCATGAGCTAAACTCTTTTGGTTGGGATGTTTTAACCCTTATAATGATCTTTTAATAAGTTATTGTGTTTATATGTGTCGTGTGCATTTTAGTTCTTGTTTTATACTTCTTTCAACACTTATTTTGAGGTTGATCACTTAGAATAAGTAGAGTTATAAATACAGACATGGTTTATAACTAGAACTCAAGAACTAATATGGGTAAGTATTTTAATTAAGGAAACATTGTTAAAACCATGCTAAGACCTAGACATTGAATAGCATAGTCCATAGGGTGATACTGTGGGTACTTCAAATACAGGAGTGAACTTATTTAGCATGCTTAGACATAAGAGCTTGTAATGAAACTCTGAAGACAGTGACTGAAAAGCACATTTCTAATGCAACAGCATTCAGTGCACCTGGATCACATATAAACACAAAACTATTGAAAGTGATTTATTTGGCAAAGAACATCTCAACCATCATTCTCCACTGCTTTCATACATCTTTTATAACTTGTTTACATTTTGTTTCACACCACCATCTATCATTTGTTATTAGATTACTCAACACTAATCTCACTATGTATACAAACATAAAAATCAATTCAATCCTTGTGGGTATGATCTCATCTTCTCTATATTACTTGTTGTAGACTGTGTACACTTGCACATTACTTTTCCTCACACCAATCACAGACATTCTGAGGAAGCCAAGCCACTTGCATGTAGTAGGTAGGAATCGAGTTTAGGACAGACTTTGCCAAGGTTAGTCTACCTGCTTTATTCAACAATTTATTCTTCCAAGAAGCAAGTCTAGATTGGATTTTGTCGATAATAAATTGAAAATCAGCCCTGGTAACTCTCCCTTGAAACATAGGAAAGCCTAAATACTTACCAAAAGAAGTAGTTTCCCTTATACCTGTAATGGAGGCAATCTTGTTCCTCTTTGAGTGAGGCACACCCTTTGAATAAAGAGATCTAGATTTCGTCACACTTACTTTGAGCCCGGATTGGTGAGCGAATGTAGTAAAAATTCCTGCCACAATTTTTGCTTGAGTAGCCATTGCTTTGGAGAAGAGCAAGACATCATTAACAAAGACCAGATGGGACAACGCTGGTCCATTTTTAGACAGGTACATAGGTTTCCATTTCCCTTCATTCACAGCAGACGTGATAGCAGGAGACAATTTCTCCATGCAAATAACAAATAGGTACGGAGATAGAGGATCCCCGTGGCGCAGGCCTCTTGTTGTAGCAAAAGCAGGCAGCTGTTTACCATTCCATATGAGAGATAATTGGGAAGTAGTAACACAATTCATAATCAACTTAACGGTGATGGCCGGAAAGCCAAAGTCAATGAGGCAAGATTGAAGGAAAGCCCAACTAACATTATCGTAAGCTTTTTCTAAGTCAATCTTATAGGCAACATCTGCCTTCTTCTTTTTAGATTTGTGCATAGCGCTTCTTGAAGAACTATAGCATTGTCACTAATACATCTACATGGAAGGAAATTACTCTGGAAAGGGCCAATAATATGCTCCAAGAAGGGTATTACACATACTAATGGATCTAAAAGAAACAAACATTTTAGAAAGGAAAAAATTGTTTAATAAATAACCTCTTAAAAAACAAAGAAAATTAGCAAATTCGTTTATGTGTGTGGCAAATTCTTCATGGCAAATTAGCAACTAAAGAGTATTGTGGTAAGTGGGGTAATGGTGATATTAACTGTTATAAGTGTTATAATATTCCGGAATCGAGAATGCATGTTCTTCGTGATTGTTATTTTGCCAAGAAGTTATGGGATCACTTAATTCCTCGCCACTTGCGGCTGAGTTTCTACGGTTGTGATGAAGATGAGTGGATTCATCTTAATATAATGAATTCCAATATTATTGACACTTCCTTGGAGTGGTGTAATGTGTGGGCAACAGGTTGTTATAATCTCTGGTTTTGGAGAAATAAGCAGGTGCATGATGATGAATTTTCTAGGCCGCCTTTCCTTTCCCGTTTTGTCCTGGCTGCCGTTCATGATTACGAGAAAGGTAATGTTTTGCGTGATTCCATCTTGGGTCGCAGTCGGCAACAAATTCATGTCAGTTGGAAACCTTCAAGTAGCGGATGGATAACCGTTAATACAGATGGAGCAGTCAAGGCCTCTCTTACTCTCGCTGGGTGTGGGGGAGCTATTCGCGACCCTCAAGGGCGTTGGCTCGGTGGTTTTGCCAAACGCCTTCATGTATCTACAGCTTATCTGGCGGAGCTTTGGGGCGCTTTGGAAGGTCTCAAGTTAGCGGCAACAAAAGGTTTTACTCAAATTGAGCTCCAGTTGGATTCTCAGGTGGTTGTGCAGCTTCTAAAAGAGGATCGTTCAGGTAGTGTTTCCGGTCACCAGTTGGTGAGACGCATCAAGCATTTGTTGGCCACTTTCTCTAATGTGCAGATTACTCATATCTACCGTGAAGTGAATAAGGTCGCCGATGAGCTTGCTAGCATGGGTTGCTCCATCGATGACGGCCTTGTTACTTTTGATTCCCCTCCTCCCACTGTTCGTTTTTTAGTAGACGCTGATGTACTTGGAGTTCCTACTCCTAGATTGATCCTTGTGTAATTCGTTTTGGGCGGTTAGCCTCGTTTAATCTAAAAAAAAAACAAAGAAAATATAATAAAACATAAATATTAATAAAAATGGAAATTGGAAAAACTACCAAAGCCCATGGCCCAATAGAAGACATAACTAACAAATTTAAAAATACATCGAGATTTAAAAAAAAGTGTAAGAAAATAGAAAATAACCAAAAAGAAAAAGAAAAGTAAAAAAGGGAGAATTAAAGTTACTTTTTGTGGGTCTAAAATACTACATAAGATTTAAGCAACTCATAGTTGATTTTGATTCAAATGATTTTTACTCCAATGAAAGTTGTTTATAAAGAACAACCCCACTTATTTATAATTTTTTATTTGTAATATTAACTTAATTAATTTAAAATATTGATTTTTTTAAATAACCGCTCTATCGTGTACTAAATAGTAACCGTAACTCAGGGGTGTGGTTGAGCGCTTGGGGCTCATCCTCCCTTAACTAAGTGTCGAGGGTTCGATCCTCGCTTTGCGTATGGAGCAACTTTAAATCTCTGGTCCAGTTGTCCCAATCTTCGAGGTGTCTCCAACCCAGCGAAAGGATTAGTCACTACGTTCGGCGGTGTCTTGACCAAAAAATACTAAATAATAACCGTATACTAATTTTAAGCTTTCCACCATGCCACATAATTCATCTCCAATGCATGATTTCTTATTGTTGCCGTTTTTTATTGATACGAATTCCACGTTATACGGTGATTCCTTAAATGATAATTCATATAAATATGGAAAGTATTTTAAATAATATGGTATATTATCATTCATTTTTCTTCAACTTATTCCAAATATAGCTTAAATTAATTTAATTCAAATTTTGTTTGGGTTTTTTTTTACCCTGTTATTAGTGTGTGGTATCTACGTCTTTGTCAATGACCCGATGACTAATCTACGTTGGGTCATCTGGCTGACCACGAATATCTAATTATGCTAGTTAATGTGGGTCTCCCCTCCTAACAGAGTTTTTGTCATATTCAATATTCAAACTTGAGACTTTGAGTTGGGATCCGAGTTCAATTACCACTCGGACCAACTCTTGTTGGTGTTTCTTTTCTTAATATTGTGTTTAATTTAATTTTATAATTATCACGTTTTAACCTATTTTCTAATTTTCGAATTCATTCAGTTTTTCGTCAAACATAAAATTTTAAAAAAGGAACTGTATTAAACTATTAATTCTAGATTCAACGAATTAACATGAGAAATATGGGGAGCAAATCATGTCAATGTTTTGTCCGGATAAAATGACATCATTTTTAGGGAGAAATATGAGAAATATGGGGAGCAAATCATGTTAATTGATTACTAATTGATTTATAAATAAATAAATAAAAGTGCAGAAAAAGATACAACTTCCCAAAGTAAAAATCAATCGATACAAGCATTAAAAACAAAAAATCAATCGATGCACGCACGCAAACCAGTACAACACCTTTGCCATTCCAATCCTAATTAAGAATTAAGAATAATAATAATCCAATGATACGTTACATAACTACTATCTCATCATTATAAATTCAGCAGGTTTAATCTCATTCTAATCTAAACCACAATTTCATCTCCAATAAACAAATATGGCCTTTAGCATGATAAGTTCACAATCTTTGAAATTTCTAATCATCCTTCATCTCTTCATTATTTTCTACCCTTCTATAGGATCTTCTTATGTTTATGATCTCATCCACCGTGATTCACCTTTATCACCATTTTACAATCCATCAATTACCCATTTTGATCGTTTGCAAGAATCCTTCAAACGTTCATTTTCACGTGTCAACCATTTGAAAAACTTAGCCACCACACAAGCTCCTATGAAACCAGGTGGTGGAGAATATCTAATGAAAATATCCTTAGGAACTCCACCTATTGAGGTTGTTGGTATAGTTGACACAGGAAGTCACCTTACATGGACACAATGTCTTCCATGCATACAATGTTACAACCAAACAATCCCCCTATTTAATCCTAGTCACTCTTCATCCTATAACAACCTTTCACGTGCCTCTAATTTTTGTCGAGCATTATTTCACGATAAATCTTTTTATGACAAAACTTTAGCATGTGACTATAAGTTTTCTTATGGGGATGGGTCCCACACTTCAGGAATTCTTGCCTCTGAAAAACTAACCCTAGACACATCTTCTCTTCCAAAATTTGCATTTGGGTGTGCACATAACACTTCTGGAATTTTTGATGAGTCAGGATCTGGCATAATAGGTCTTAGTAGTAATGAAGTTTCACTTATTTCTCAATTAGGTCCTTCTATTGGGAAAAAATTTTCTTATTGTTTAGTACCCAATTCAATAAACACCACTAGTAAAATAAGTTTTGGTAACGAGTCTATTGTTTTGGGTTCAGGAACTGTTACAACTCCTATTCAGATTAGTAGTGATGATTCTCTTTACTACTTAACATTGGAGGCTATAAGTGTAGGTACAAAAAGAATTATATTTCCTCAAAGTCCTAATAATAAGGGGAATATAGTTATTGATTCTGGGACAACATTAACTCTTGTTCCATATTTTGTTTTCTCAAATTTGGTATCAGCATTGGATAAATTAATGAGCCTTGAAAAAGTGAATGACCCTATGGGTGTGCTTAGTGCATGTTACAAAACTAGTTCTAGTTTTGGTGAGAAGATTCAACTTCCTTTGATTACAATGCATTTTAAGGGTGCTGATGTGAAGATGAAGCCGGTGAACATGTTCTCATGGGTGAGGAATGATGTGTTGTGTTTCACTATGCTTGCTAATGATGAATTAGTTATTTATGGAAACTTAGCTCAAGCTAATTTTCAAGTAGGATATGATCTTGATGCTGGTACTGTGTCTTTTACACCAACTGATTGTGCATTGGAACACTTGTAAGTTTTGTTCCTTGGATTTACGAAAATAATTGGTGACCTCTTATAAATTTTATCTTATGCTGTTTGAATTTTAGAATTATAAACTAAAGAGGTGATTTTAGAATTTTAGAATTAGGAGAGATTAAAGAATCCATACCCCGATTAAAGAGGTGATTTTAGAATTTTTGAATTATCTCTCTTGTCTCTATTTCTTTAATCTCTCCTAATTTTTGCTCATATTTTTCTACATCTCTCCTCTTTGATGCCTAAAATGATCACCTAAAGATATATGAAAAATGGCGATTAAAGTTATTCAATGGTGTTGATCAAAAGTCTTGACCGAGATAATCCAAACCTTCAAACCGATGTGGATTGTCGATCAAATGCATGGCCAACGTTTCATGCCCACACCTTATTATGAGTTCTTAAAGGCGACTCCACAAAGTCAAATCACTTTTAAGCATCCCACACAATTTTCGCTTCAATAGTGAACTCACTCTTAAGGATTCAAATTTGGTCCCACAACTTATCTAAAATTTTAAATATTTTTTATTTGTACTTGATTTTCTTTAAATTTAAATTATAAAACCAATTATGTTAAATTAGATGCATTTTTATTTATTAATTTATTTTAATTAATTAATTAATAAAATATTATAATAATTAAAACACACTCAATAACAATTAAAACAAACTCCATTAAATGATTGATGGGACGATTGTTGGTTACCCATAGAGTATCCTAACACTTTCAAACTCATTTCAACTCATACTTAGGATCAAATTTCGCATTTACCAATAGCGAGTTTGTCTACTGCAGGAATCGAACCCGAGAATACCTAGTCGATCCCCCATATTCTAGGGTAGATTAAGCCACTTACCACCAAGTTTATACATATATTTTTCCCAGCAAAGGCTAAATTTGTATTAGGAGGAAATGTCTTAAAGACTATGGGATTGTAAAATTTGCTCAAAAGGATTAGTTTGATAAGGATTTTCAATTTGAGGAACTACTTTGAAATATTAATAACTACATGAACTAAGTTGACAATTTCCTACAATTTCAGAGACCATTATGGTAATTGGCTCAAATTTTCCCCCTTTTTCTTGGTCTAGCATCCGACGAATGTTGTAACACAAAAAGATTTTCTATTCTTTGCAAGACATCCTTCATTGATGGACGATTTACTGGGAAAAATTCTATGCATTGCATGGCCAGTAGAGTTATAGCTACTCCATCTTCATCACAATAAAGCCAATTTTCTTGAAGATGGTTGTGAACAAGAGAACTATTTGGCTTGTATTCCTTCTTGGCCCAAATATGAACTACACTGTCCATGTCTAAACTTGAATCAGTATTTGAAATTCTTTTGGTTACTAGTTCAAGCATAATAATGCCAAATGAAAACACTTCACAGCTTCTATCCCATTCACCACCTACCATTGAGTGAAAAGAGAATGGAAATTTTGGTTGTGTAACATTTTAGAGTCTTATAGTTGCATAATACAAATTGAAAGGAAATATTTTCAATTTTCAATGTATTTAAAAGAATTACCTCTTAGAGAAAAATAAGGATCCGTGTAGCTAGATGTTAATTTTTCCTTTAGCAATTTAACTTCACTAAGCAACAGCAAATCAAATAATTTTGGCTTGTAATCCTGCATCATCAAAAATGAGTTAATGGTGAATGAATTGAATGGTGGAAAGTTAAAGTTTTATTGAAAATGCTAACTTACCTTGTCAAGAAGTATATGAGATGCACTGATATTGAACACCATTTTTTGTTTCTCATGGTCATGAATAAATTTCAGAAGCTTTGCAAGTTCATTGATTACATTTACTCTCTGAAGCCAGTTCAAGCTATCTGTCTCAGCTAATAAATCACATCAGAATGAAGGGGAATAACCTATGAAGCATCGATACAAACACGAACACCATACACAATACAGATATGTAGACACCAGTTTTAATTTGAAAAATACAAGTAACTGAAGTGTCGATGTCCAACATGAACCAGACATATCTTAAACCAGAAATATCAGTGCTACAGAGGGAATGACATAAAAAATTGTGAAGAATGGAAAATGCAGAACAAAGATAAAGTCCTATTATACCTTTCTTTATTGCATTGTAAAGAGTATCAAGTGGATTAATATCATACACAACCCCCTTTATATCTCTCTCCCAAGTATAACCAATCAAAGTGGCTAAGTAGGGACAATCTCTTAAATTTGGATCTGTCCAGAATTTTACTTCCTCCTAAAAAAACCAAAAATAAAAACCATTGAGCTTCACACTTGGTGACAGAAAAAGCTATAGATGGAAACAAACATCATAAGAAAATTAGTAGCTAGAGAGAGAGAGAGAGAGAGATCTTGCTTTGATAATTAAATACTCATCATTGTATTTGGTGTTTATAGGATCCAACTTTGTATGATCCCATATCTTCACCGAAACATGTTGACCTTGAAGAGTTCCTCTAAACAATATGCCAAACTGTGTCAATCCAATGAGATTGATTTGATTGAAATTATTGGTACATTCGTTCAACATCTGAGATGAAAAAACAGGAGCATTTGTTGGGTCCATCGTACAAACTCATGAAAGTTTATTCGTTGGACTTGGACAACATTTATATCTTTGAAACTTGGTGGTCAACACCATCATTCATGAACTATTTGGCCTTTGACTTTTTTAATATCATTCTTTTTTTAATTATATCCAAGTTGTTGTTAGTTTAAACCTTTCTGCCATATGACAAATTCACAGTTTTTTGCCGTTGACTTTGTCAGGTTAACATGTTTTTTTGAGCGTCAGTCCTCTGCTGCGCGCAGATTAGTATTGCGCCAGCGAACACCGTCAAATCTAGAGAGATCATTGTCACAATAGATACATCCAAAAGACACTTAATTGAAATTCGAGATATTCAATTCATTGTCTTCCTGGGTGTCCAAAGAACCAATACCAATTTTTGTCAATGGGTTTTGATCCAAGTTCGTGGTATCCAATTCAGTCACTTTGTCCGGTTATCCAGACTCAAAATCAATCTTAAAAGGAAAAAAATAATATGTTATTTTTGTAAAATAAATTCTATTTTTTTAAATTAAAAGGATGGAAATATTAAAAAGGTGAAGAAATTTAATATAAATTTAAGAAACTTAGCAAAAGAGAGAATCCGCAAAAGCACTTTCATCAACAATCTTCATTGCTCTAAAGCTCAAGTTTGTTGGTCGAGTTAGGCGTTTTAGATGTTGTTCTTGATTGTGCATCTGATGCTGCGGATTTCTGTGCAGCCTTTTTCTCTACTTTGACTGCACTTCAAGATACAATTTGTGATGCTTGGTGTATGACACTTTTGAGTATTTGGGAAAGTCGTAACAAGTGTGTTTAGGACGGGAAAAATGTGGATGCGTGACCCAGTGGCGGAGCTAGACTGAAAAAGTCGGGTGGGCCACTAAAATAAAATTAATATGTAAATCAAATACGCAACTAGTTCCGCCACTAACCATACCCAAGTTGCAGCTAGGTTGTCAATAAAAATTGAAAAAAGGGGGTGTGTCTCAATAAAATACCCGTTCAGTTGTGCCTAACCGAAAATATCCGGTTGCCCATAATCGAATCGGCAAAAAATACGCGTTTCATTAATGGTCTTTTGGTCATTTCGCAGGGTTTGGAGTGTGGGGTGAGAAGGGAGGGATGTGGGATAAGCATGGGCCGAAGATTATACTAGTATGTGGACCTATATGAATTTTTTTATTGGGTGGGCCATGGCTGGCTCCGCCACTGGATGCGTCTACTATTGTTTGGGCTGGTTGTCGTTTGTTGAGTTAGTGGAGGGAGGCTCGTCTCTCTTCGATCGGTGTGGTTGGGCAGCAACCAACCCCCCGCATGGTGGCTTCTTGGTCTAGACCGGTGGCTGGTTTTGTTAAATGTAATGTTGATGCCTCCTTTTCTTTTGTGGCGAATCGAGTTGGCATTGGTATGTGTCTTAGGGATGAGCATGAACATTTTATTAAGGCCAAAACCTTTAGCTTCTCGCCTATCCTAGATGTTCCTTTGGGAGAGGCGTTGGGTCTTCATGGCGTTATTTCTTGGATTCAGGAGCTTGGCTACAAAGACGTTATTTTTGATCTAGATTGTGGTTAACGCTTTTAATTCTAAGCGTGTTATTGTTTGAGTTTGGCTCAATTGTTAGAGCTAGTAGAGACCTCTTTACTTTATTTAATTACAACTCTCATGTTGAGTTTGTTAGGAGGGACGCTAACAAGGTTGCTCAAACTCTAGCTGGGGTGGCCTTGTTGTCAGCGAGCCCTCAAGAATATTTCAATGTTCCTTCATGTATTTCGTCCATGGGCGGATCTACCTGTATGTCAGGGTGGTCAACCGACCACCCTGAAAAAATAGTATTAGTACTAATACTCCTATTGAAAAATAATATTAGCACCAATATCCTATTAAAAAATATTTTGCACACCCAGAAAATATTTGTTTGCACCGAAAGTCCTAGTTTCGAACCTACCTAATACACCATATTCACACAATTACTTACACTCTTACACATTTCTAATTTTTTGTCTCCGTGTGTTTCCTCCTTCTCGAGTAAGTTCTTCTTTCTTCTCTTCCTCCTTTATTATATTTATAGCAATGCGTGTGTTTAAATTTTTTTGCATACCCTAATCCAGGGTCCTAGATACGCGTTTCATCATTGATTATTAATGAAATGCACTGAGTGCTTCTTGTAAGAAAAAACATCCTAATGAAATAACACTTTTTTTAGGATTATTGTATTTTTCCGGTGGAAATTAAATATAAAAATAATCAAACTACTATTAAAAATGGTGTAAATTATAAATGAAACTGGACAATATTAGCATTTTTGTATTCATTCATGATATTGGAATCGATTGTGGCTTTGAAAAATAATTGCTATTAAAGAGTAAAATTAGCAATTATTACCACTGTTAAAAAAAGCCAGAATTGATTCCAATATCATGAATGAATATAAAAATGCTAATATTGTCCAGTTTGCTCTTTAATAGCAATTATTTTTCAAAGAATATAGGTTGATTTCCTCTAGAAAATATGTTCATCTATCAATCAAATTAACGTTAATAAGAATAACTTTAAATAGAAAATTAAAATATATTTACAAATTATTTATAAAATTTAAAAATGAACTAATTTTGTTTAAAAAATTAATGGGTATCTCAGAACCTGTATCTAGTAACCGTTGTGCGGACTTAAAAACGATCTAACATAACAAATGTTGTACATCTAGATTGTTTTTTGGTCGAGACTCGAGTCTAGGGTAGCTACTACCGAACGTTGTGACTAATCCATTCACTGGATTGGAGGCACCTCGAAGGGTGGGACAGCTGGTCTAGAGATTCAAAGTTGCTTCATACCCAAGACGAGGATCGAACCCTCGACACTTGATTAAGGGAGGATGAGCCTCAACCACTCAACTACACCCCCTGGGTTTTGTTGTACATCTAGATTGTCCATAACTTTCGAACAAACCTTATATCTAAACAATTAACAAAACTAATTTTGTATGTTTTTTTTTACAACAATTAATTTCGTATGTTAAAAAAATGTCGATGTTTCAATTTATATAAATTAATTTTTTTGGTATTTACCAGGTATCCTCTACGCGTAACTGCAGAGACTAATCTCTCGAGCCGGGTAGGACCACATGGGCGGCAAAGCTCTCCCTCAAGAGATTTAACACTGTTGCATCCCCAAGGCTGGATTCGAATCCAGGACCTTGGTTAAGCTGTATATAAATTAAAATTTTATCATATAGTATGAATAAGATATTTACTTGATGGCTGGATAAGAAGCTCTTTAACAATACTTTCACTCATCTAGAGTGTACACAAGTCAAAAATATTATCTGTAACTGGATTGGGAGAAAGATGCCTCAGTCACTGATTACCACAGTTACCTAGGAGTTGAAGCTACTGATATTTTGGATGGTTGGTCGTTGTGTTTAGGTTGGTTATCCCTAAACAGTCTAAATGTAATGGCTTCAATGATCATATTGAAGTCAATGAATGTAAACTAGAGTCACAAGAAAGGAGGTTGGAATTGGGATCCTTTTTAAATTTGACTTAGATCAACCAAATCTCTTAAGTAAGCAGGACAAGTGATACTTCCCCAAGAGATCACTCGAGGATCATCAGAAGATAGGTCTTCTAAGTGTATCATTCATCAGAATGCATATACGTGAGGTTGAATAAAGTGGGTCAAGACTGTAAGCTTGAGTTTCTTCTTAGATGATGGATGATGTAAGGAAGCTAGTGTGTTTTGAAAGGTAATGATCAATCTTCTTACATATGTGAGTTTGGCTTTCTCACAGTAATTAGTTAGTGGGAAGCTTGAGTGTCAACTACAACGGTGGGAAGAAGGTTTTTCTTTAGGAAGCAGATTATGTTAGGTAAGCTATATAAGAAAACAGTAGTAAATGACACATGAGATTTATAGTGGTTCACCCTAATCTTCAAGGGCTACATCCACTCTCCCACCAAGTGAGAATTTCATTATTTTCCAAATAGTTTACAAGTCAATCATCAGGCTACAATACAACAGTTTCTTCCACAGCCCTATCAACTGTTCGACGAGTTTTCTTCTATAGCTCTAGCAACTAAATAACCCCTAAGGAACACCTTAGGCATCTTCACTAATATTTCTAGCAACCATTGCCATGTTAGGAAGGCACTAACCCCTAAGATCCTACTTAGGCATCTTCATTAACAATCTGGCATTAAATGCCTTGTTAAGAAGGTTTACAGATGATGTGGTTCTGTTTGTGAACTACACTAGCTTGGATGATTGCATGGTGTACATCATTTTACGCTTTCCAAAGCTATTACATATTCAGAATAATATTCCCATAGTAAAGTGTAAGCTCACCGAGTATGGTTGAGTGAGATAATAGGACTTCTGAAGCTTTGGTGATGAGCTTTAGAAGCTATTTAGGAAGCCGTAAGAAGGGAAGACTTAATGCAGAATTGTCATCTACTCTCATACCTTGAATGTGATCATCTATTGGGTATTTATAGAGTTTTTTCCCAATAAATATGTTGCATTTCTTTTCCCAAGATTTAGATAGCCGTTGAGAGCTTCTAAAGTAAACTGGGTTTACTTTCTGCGCCTTGTGTAGCGTCTGTACACTGACACAACTGGTTTTCGTTGGGAGCTTCTTAGTAGTGTAGCTTCTCAACTTGATCAATTGCTTTGATAATGGCTTCTAAGACTTGTATACCAATCTTTTGAGTATTGAATAAACAATGTAGGTGCTATTTATGAAGAAATGGTTTGGTGATTTTGATGTACCTTCTGAACATATCTTCTGTGTAACTTCTGAACTCTGTCTTCTTAAGTGCCTATTTGAAGATCTTCTGAGTCACTTATCTTTCTGTAACAAGCTTGATCTTATTATTTCATTCTCTTCCTTCAATTGTGTCATTGACACATGACCTTATGAGTTCACTAGGTGTTCAAGAGAGTTTACTCTGATGATTGCATTTTCGGAACACTTCCTCTATCTTGACAAGTTATTCTGTTTGTCTTGATACATACTTCTTTTGTCACTTCAGGGAAATAGATCCTGATGCACTTGTCTTTGTCTTTATCATAAGATGCTAATGAGGATATCTCAGCTATTTGTTTAAGAGTCATTTTTCTTTACCATATTATGTGTAAGGTTTCATCTTCTCGTTAAGAGAAATATCTGGCTAAAATTGCTATGATATAAGAATATTCTTACTGCAGTTTTATGGGATTCTAAAGAGTATCTTCTTACTTGGTAGAGTTTATCAGCTGAATAGGCTCTTGAAGTTCATCTGGCATTGATAATTGAATCTCTTGTCTTGAGGGTATGCCAGAAAGGCTTCTTCCTTAGTGAAGAACATATCTTCTCATGATTGAGAGGCATTTTATCTATCTTTATCTTTGTGTCTTCTTGTTGATCATCATTCATTTCTTGTTAAGACACATGTTTGTGTCTGCTTGATCTATTCATGCTTTCTTGCAGTAGGAGGGAGGTCTGCTTGACAAGTGAAATTACTGCCACTTGATTAGTTTTCATTTTTGATGTATCCTCAAATCCTTCTTTGAATAATACTTTTGTTAGCAGATTACTGTAACATCCCTAACTCCGTTAATTTTGATTTATGAAATTAACGAGTGATTTATTATTCGAGTGGAAAATAAATCAAGTTTCGGATATGGGATAGTCGAGAGAGCATCATTTATTGGCTAAGTCATAGGATTAAAATACATTAGTGTTCTAAGTGGTAATTGGATGAGAAATTGGGTTAAAAGGAGAGTTTAAGGGAAAATTTAGAAGTAAGGGTGTTTTGGTCATTTCACCGTATCTTTAAACAAACCGTCAGCTGAAGTAATACAGCTCTCATCACTTTCCTCACTCATTATTCATCAAATTCAGAAATCTTAGAGAGAGAGCGCTTCTTCAACCCTCAATGCATATAAGTGCCTTCTTCTCCCTTCCACTCCATTTTTCACTCTCTTTCTAATGGTACCAAATACAAGAGCTGAACCTCTTTATATCTCCTTCCACCATTGATGAAGTTCCAAGCTCAAGTGAAGAAGAAAATGGAGTTTTGACTAAACTCAAGGCTTGCATGTGCATTTCGAGCTAGAATCAAAGTGGAATTGAAGCTACATTGTGATTTGGTATATGTTGGACACCATTTCAGTAGCTAAGGAGCTAAGAATTCGAAATTGGAGTTGTGGGTTACGGTTTCAAAGTGACTTGAACGATAGCGGGGATTGTTCGAGAGGTTACATGACGGTATTTTCGCAAGGACTCGTTTGTTTGCGATTTCGTCAAACCGGTGAGTTTTACTCACGTTTAGGACTTGGTTTTATTATTTTTGATTGTCTTGAAATTCTGGTTTGGGAAGTTATTTCGTTTCGAAAGAAATTTTGAGCCGAAAATGGTTTTTGCAAATTTCGTGTTTTTGAAGTTTTGAACATAATTACTCGGTATGTTGTTATTTGAATGACTTGTTTGTACTGGAATTATGTGTAATAATCTCTGTTTTGATGTTGGAATTGGATTGGATTTCAGATTGGACGCGATCGGAGAAGCGAAACGAAACAAATGAACTAATTGCGAATATGCTACAGGCAGCACGGGTCGTGCCACTTTTAGCACAGGTCGTGCTAACTTTCGCGGTGATTGGAAAAATGAATTTCCAGCAGCACGAATCGTGCTGAATTTAGCACCGGCCCAATGAATCGTCCAGGTTGCCTAAAACGTCGTTTCGTCGCTCCTTTCGATTCCAAACCACTTCTAATCCTTTTTCCCAACCAATTGTGATGATATACATTTTATAAAATCATGGTTTTAAACATGTTCACCTTGTTTTTTTGGAAACTAAAAAGGTTTAGAAAAACCGAATTATAGTATACGAGTGAGGACATGTATTTTGAAAACAAAACGAACTATATGTTCAATTCAATAATTGTTTAATGGAAATTGGATGTTTATATATTCCATCTGAGATTGATTTAAGGATCACGATATATACATTATGTCGAATATGGTAGACGGCCCAATGTGGGTAGATATATATATAAATTATATCGAATTGAGGTGACGACCTCCAGACGTTAGCATACTAGGAGAGGGAAGTCATGAGCCCTTAGCATAGGCCCCCAGATGTTTATTATTACTTTGCCTTTAGGAGTTGTGCACTTATCGGCCAGATGTTGGGGTTCACTCAAACTACTTCGGGTAGTAGTTTTTTTTTTTAGATAAGCAAAAATTTCATTGAAGGGAGCACAAGGGGTGCCCGACCCTTACAATGGAGATGAAAGAAAGAGGGAGGGCCTCCTCAAAACCTCCCTGAGCCAAAACCCATTGGGAAAAAGACTCAGGCAGGAAAAAGAGTACCTCGTACAATCTGTACTACAGTGAGGAACAACAACCTAACCCACTGTTTCTCCCCCTACTATATTACAGACTGTTTAAGAATACTCATATTTTTGTTAAGTCTCTTCATATACTAATTAAGTTACATCGCAGAGAGCACACCCGCCGGACAGTTAAACCAATCGGACCATTCAACGCTACAAACTCTTCCTTGCCTTGCTTTGAACCATGCCCATGAGCTATCTTTTACACCTGCCACCAAGCTTGAAATTGAAACTTCCTCCTCTTTGAAAACCACTTTATTTTGCGCCAACCATATATTCCAAATAACCGCCATCCATATGAGTTGTCTTACTCGCTTCGTCCTTTTCCCTTTTATTAATTTACCAAACGACACAAAGTGATCAACCAATGTGTCCTCCTCCACCTGCGCAACATCCAGCCAACGAAAGACCATATCCCAAACCGACTTAGCCACATGACAATGAAGGAACAAATGCGCCACAGTTTCATCTTCCATGGGACAAAAAACGCAGCACCTGTCCGCTTGGGAATTTAGCACACCCTTTCGGAACAAAGCATCCCTCGTTGCTATACGATCAATGAACACTCGCCAAGCAAAAATCTGCACTTTGGAAGGAACATTTTGCCTCCAAAGATTCGGCAAGACAACGGGGGGACTGCTGACAGCAGCACCGGTACCTGCAAAAAAACTGGATAGCAACGAATAACAATTTTTTACCGAAAAACCAGCTGCAACGTCGCACGTCCAGCACCATCTATCCGAGACAGCAGCATAAGGGGCTATCGGGTGCAGCTGTTCCTGCATATAGTGCAGATTTTGTGACTCCGATGGTGGTAACTCCGAAGTCCAATCCCAACTCCAATTCCATTTGTCTCCTACCCAAGAGCCCATCTCCTCCATCACCACTTCTTTAACACCACAAGCATTGAAAAGAGATGGAAATAATTCAGCGAAAGTCTCCGTTCCCAACCACTTATCCTTCCAAAATTTAACTATATTTCCCCTACCCAATTTAAGCTTCACCATTTCATTGAACCATTCACTATTTAAATGTGCTCCGTCTCCTAATTGACATAAATCCCTCCACCATAATGATGTTTTCCCCCAACCTCTTCTATACTCATCTACACTAGGCCACCTTCCTTGCAAACCATATCTCACCGATAAAATTTCTTTCCACAACGGATTACCCTCCTCCGATAAAATCCTCCATCTCCACTTCGTTAATAGTGCTATGTTGAAAGCTTCAATATTTTTGATGCCGAGTCCTCCCTTTTTTTTCGACATACAAATTCTATTCCACTTCACCCAAGCCATCTTCTTTGTCTCCCCATCCCCTCCCCATAAAAATCCTCTTTGTAATTTTATTATCTCTTCAATCACCTTTTTGGGAGCTTTGTAAAATGAAAATAAATATAGAGGTAAAGAGGCGAGTACTGAGTTTATAAGCGTGACTCTTCCCCCAATTGATAATTGTCTACTCCTCCAATTGCTAAGTCTTGCTTTGATAGAGTCAATAACTGGTTGCCACGTGCTCGCCAATCTCGGATTTGCTCCCACCAGCACACCAAGAAATTAATAAAACTTTATTATAATTCATATATCGAATTACCAGATGTTATTGCAATTCATATATCGGATTGCCAGATGTTTTTGTAATTTAATTATCGAATTACCAGTTTTATGATTCATAATTGAATCGAGAGTGTGGCTAGGGCTCATGGTAAAACTCACTGAGATATGTTATGTCACCCTATAATTGTTGTTGTTTTTACAGAGAAGTAGGGAACGAAGCAAGCTAAAAGGCATGGTTAGGTGACATGTTCGAGGAGAAGATTGAAGACTAGTTATTTTATCTTTGTTTATAATTCCTGTATTGTCTCTGTAATCGATAACATGACTTAAATTTAATTTAAGTTATGTAATGGTTCCCTCTATTCTTGCGATGGTGTGTATCTAAGCAGGAAATTTTATACTCTGACGAAATTAAAAATGTATGTTTTGGTATTTCTATTATTTAGAAAAACTAGGGTGTTACAATTACTTTCTTGATATATGATTAATTTGGTCTCTGCACTTTTGATCACTAAAGAATAGGGATGGCAATGGAGCCCATAGCCATAGGATACCTGCAAAAATTACCCACAATGGGCGGGTAATTACCTGCACACATGGGCACCTGCTCGGGTTTGGGCACTACAGTGCCTAGCTCGCTCCAGGCCCGTACATATATATATATATATATATATATATATATATATATATATATAGTTACTATTATTACAATTTTAAGTATATCCAAGTATGAAAAATAAATCCAAACTACTAATATTTTCGATGTTCTTAATTCACTAAATGCTATCATGTGTAATATTTTAATTAGTAGATACGAAAAAATAATGATTGAGTTAATTTTTTTTTATGTTATTTATTATTTGTTGATGTTAAAGTGTGGGTAATAAGCGTTGCCCAGGGGCACTTGATGCCTAGAGGGTACATGGATGAGCACTATAGTATCATGCCCATAGAGTACTCATTGCCATCCCTACTCAAGAAAAGCGTTAGATTCACAATGGACCAGATAACTTAACCTCAAAATGGTTTGTTTTCATTAAGACTGTTCCAAGGGATTTTGCCTCAACACATATTTCATGTGAAGTATCATAGTCGTTGACCCTAGTCTGTGGTTTGGAAATGTCAAACCTCAATTACTTCATGTTATATGTATTGATTATTTCGTTATCAATTGAATGAAATATGTTACCTTAAAAAAATAGTTAAGGAAGTTTAATGTAGGGATACTTTGAAGATATCACTTGATTGACTTGCTCTAAACTTATCACTAGGGCTCTCTTTGACAAGGGAAATACAACTACTGTTGGAACTCTCTTTTAAGATGTGTGTGAATTATAAAAAGTCCCACATTGGACAAACCAAGAACTTTCCTCACTCACTTGGCATATAAAAGGAGACCTTCTCCTCACTTGTTCTTTACACCAAAAAGTTGTGGATCAAGAGTTTTCTCCTCAACTTTTTCTCTCTTCTCCCTAAATCATTTCTAGTTCTTTGAAAGCTTGAAGCATTTCCAAGCTAAGAGTGGTTTTTATAACCATAAGAGTGGTTTTTATAACCATAAGAGTGGTTTTTATAACCATATTGAAGGTGTATATCTTAGAGCTAATTTCTCACAGTGCAGTGGAAATTAGTAACAGTTGTCTGGGCTGTTTTATCCTGGGGACGTCGTGGTTGATAGCCTACTTGCACCTTGGAGTAGTGCCACGAAACGTCTTAAAGAAAGCGACCTAGTCCGCGACTCATCCCAGTAATCTCTTCGGCTTGATTTCGAAAACATTGTTGTTTAGGGGAAAGTTCTGGCTAGGAAAGACTTGGTTTCTAAGCGTGTCCTTTGTGACCCACCTCTCTTTCCTGGGAACCTACTCGGAATAACAATTTTAAGACGTTTCAATTCAGCCATGACAACCGAAGAAATTACTGGTGTTGGTTCCGCTGCTTCGGACTTCAACAAACCATTCCGGTTTGAAGGAGCTCACTTCAAACGTTGGCAGCAAAATATGCTTTTCTTCTTGACTGTGAAAAAGGTTGCCAATGTTTTGACTGATGAGTGTCCAGTGGCAGATGAGACTGCTGATGAAAGAGCCAAAACTGCAAAAGAAATACTCCTTTGGAAGGAGCATGACTATCTCTGTAAGAATTTTATTCTTAATGGGCTTGCTGATGATCTTTATGATTATTATAGCACTTGCAAGTCTTCCAGGGATGTGTGGAATGCTCTGAAAAAGAAATATGATACTGAAGAAGCGGGTGCTAAGAAATATGCTGTGAGCCGCTATCTCAACTACAAGATGACAGATGAAAAATCTGTAGAGACTCAGTCACATGAGATACAGAAAATAGCTCATGAAATTATATCTGAAGGCATGGCCTTAGATGAACAATTTCAAGTAGCTGTTATTATTGACAAACTCCCTCCTGCTTGGAAGGATTTCAAGAATTCTCTCAGGCACAAGACCAAAGAGTTTTCTTTGGAAAGTTTGATTACCCGACTCCGAATTGAGGAGGAATCTCGGAAACAAAATCAGAATGATGAAGTCTTGTTTGTTTCAAACAAGAAAGCAGGAGCAGTTCTGAAGCCAACTGGCAAACATTTCAAGAATCAGAACCGTAATCAGATTCAAAAGAACCGCAACAACAAGAATGGGAACCCTCCGAAGTCCCCAAATGCTAAGCCTCAACCTCCACCACAACCTAAGAATGATGTTGCTCCTCTGTTCACTTGTTTCAATTGTGGGAGACCAGGTCATATGGCACGCAAGTGTAGGAACAGGCCTAATCCTGCTCCGCAGGCTAACCTGACTGAAGAGCAGCATTTTACTGCTATGATTTCTGAAATTAATCTTGTTGGTGGAACTGAGGATTGGTGGTTGGACACAGGATCATCTATCCACGTGTGCAACAATCGTGCTATGTTCAAAACATACACTGCTGTTGATGATAAGAAAGTGCTGTTGGGCGATGCTCACACCACTATTGTTGCTGGTATTGGAGATGTGGAACTGAAATTCACTTCTGGAAAGATTTTGATCCTGAAAGGTGTGAAGCACACTCCAGAGATAAGGAAGAATCTAGTTTCTGGTTTCCTTCTGAATAAGGCAGGGTTCACTCAAACTATTGGGGGGGATTTATTTACTTTGACCAAAAATATGTATTTGTTGGGAAAGGGTACGCCACTGATGGCATGTTTAAGCTGAATGTTGAAATGAATAAAACTTCTCCTTTTGCTTATATGCTGTGTGATTTTAATATTTGGCATGCTCGTTTTTGTCATGTTAATAAGCTCATTATTTCGAACATGAGCAACTTAGGATTAATTCCTAAATTATCTTTAAATGATTTTCAAAAATGCGAATTTTGTAGTCAAGCAAAAATTACGAAAACATCTCATAAATCAGTAATGAGAGAATCTGAGCCCTTGGATTTAATTCATTCTGATATATGCGAATTAGACGGAACGTTAACTAGAAATGGTAAACGTTATTTTATCACTTTTATTGACGATTGCTCGGACTACACTTTTGTATACCTTATGAAAAATAAAAGTGAAGCGCTTGACATGTTCAAAGTGTTTGTAAACGAAGTTGAAAATCAATTTAGCAAAAAGATAAAGCGTTTTCGAAGTGATAGAGGAACTGAATATGATTCCCAATTGTTTAATGATTTTTATAAATCAAAGGGAATCATACATGAAACGACTGCACCATATTCTCCTGAAATGAATGGTAAAGCAGAAAGAAAGAATAGAACTTTTACCGAATTGGTAGTTGCTATTATGCTCTATTCTGGAGCTGCATCTCACTGGTGGGGGGAAATTTTGCTAACTGTATGTTATGTCCTGAATAGACTTCCAAAGTCTAAGAGCAAAATTTCTCCTTATGAGATAATAAAGAAAAGACAACCAAATGTGTCTTATTTCCGAATCTGGGGTTGCTTGGCTTATGTCAGGATCCCAGATCCAAAAAGAGTTAAACTCGCCAGTAGAGCCTATGAATGTGTATTCATTGGGTATGCAGTAAACAGTAAAGCTTACAGGTTCTATGACCTTAAAGCTAAAGTGATCATAGAGTCAAATGATGTTGACTTTTATGAAAATGAATTCCCTTTTAAATCTAGAAATAGTGGGGGCACTGGAACTAGTCAAGTTTCTGTGCCTAGGAACGTTGAAAACAACGAGCAAAGGGAAATAGAACCTCGAAGAGGTAAGAGAGCACGTGTTGCTAAGGACTATGGACCCAACTATTTGGTCTATACGTTAGAAGAGGATCCAACTAGCATTCAAGAAGCATTGTCTTCTTTGGATGCCGATTTGTGGCAAGAAGCCATCAACGATGAGATGGATTCTCTAGAGTCTAACAAGACATGGCACTTAGTGGACTTGCCCCCTGGTTGCAAACCCATTGGTTGTAAATGGATTTTGAAAAAGAAACTCAAACCTGATGGCACTGTTGATAAATACAAGGCTCGCCTTGTAGCCAAAGGTTTTAGACAAAGAGAGAATATAGATTTCTTCGACACATATTCACCTGTTACTAGAATCACATCCATAAGGGTACTAATATCGTTGGCCGCAATTTACAATTTGGAAGTACACCAAATGGATGTTAAAACTGCTTTTTTAAATGGTGAATTAGAAGAAGAAATCTATATGGAACAACCTGAAGGGTTTGTAGTTCATGGGCAAGAACAGAAGGTCTGTAAGTTGGATAAGTCTCTGTATGGTCTCAAGCAAGCTCCTAAACAATGGCATGAAAAGTTTGATAATTTGATTATATCGAATGGGTTTAAAGTGAATGAAAGTGACAAATGCATTTATTACAAAACTGAGAATGACATTTGCACTATCATATGTCTCTATGTAGACGACTTACTCATATTTGGATCAAACATTCATGCTGTTAATAAAGTGAAATCACTGTTGTGCGACAACTTTGATATGAAAGACCTCGGAGAAGCCAATGTAATACTTGGTATTAAGATCACTAGGTCTGAGAAGGGAATTTCTTTGGATGAATCTCATTACATTGAAAAGATCTTAAAGAAATACAATTACTTTGATTGTAAACCTGCATGTTCACCATATGATCCGAGTGTCAAGCTATTTAAGAACACTGGTGACAGTGTAAGACAAACGGAATATGCGAGCATCATTGGCAGCCTAAGGTATGCCACTGATTGTACTAGACCAGACATTGCCTATGTGTTGCACCCCGAAAAATCCTTTGGAGGGATTTCTCTTCGCACAACATGAATTGGAGTCGCCACCAATATTTTTTAGATGTAAAACATTGAAAAAAACCTTTCTTGAAAGACAATGGTCCTTGGAACCACGAGATTTGAGTTCGGGGGTCGGTTATGCATGGGGAAGGTACGAGCACCCCACACATCCTTTCTACTGAAAGGGAACCTCGATTTGACGTGTGATTTAAAAGGTTGATTTAAGAAATGCTTTGTTTTTATCTCTCTTTATCTCTCCTTACTTTATGGAAAAACTTAAGGAAAATTTAATCTTTTGCGCTTGACGGGAGGGCACCGTGCCTACGTATCCTGGGGAGGGAATCAAAGCAACGTAGTTCTTGTTTTCAAAAATTGTTTTGTTTTTAGGAATTGCCTTGTTTTGGAAAAGGGTTTGTTTTTTTGAAAAGAAAATGGTTTTCATTTGTCGTGCTTGACGGGAATGTGACCCGCTCCTACGTATCTCCCAGTGCGATGGAGAATTCAAAGCTTACGTAGTTCTCGGTTGTCGAGAAAAGGTTTTTATTTTTTAGTTGTTTAATTGTGAAAATTGAATGTTCGCAGTGATCAAACAACAAAGGTTTCGAGTGATCACCACTAGCATCCCATTATTGACGATCGTGCAAGCAAAGGCTTCGCATTATCCTCAACAAAGTTTTTAATTTGTGAAATGAGAGTTCTTTTGAAAAATGAGTGTTCATGATAATCAATTGAGCAAAGACTCCAAGTGATCACCACTAGCACCCCATTATTGACGATCGTGCAAGCAAAGGCTTCGCATTACCCTCAACAAAGTTTTTAATTTGTGAAAAATAGTTTGAAATTGTTTTGAGAAGAAGTGAAGTTGTTTATCAATGATTATGTAAATGCAAAAAAATGTTTTGAAGTTGGAACGTTACTAACGAGTAACAAGTTGTTCTTTGTATGCAACATGGTTTTGAAGTTTTGGAGAGTTACTAACGAGTAACAATTGGTGGAAATCAAAACAAGCAAATTGTGAACACCAATTCAACATTTTAATGCACCACAACAATTTAATGCATCAAGGCTCTAAGTGGCCTATCCTTTGCCAAAACTTCACAAGCTTCAAACAACAATTTACATTAAACTCAAAGAGCAAAGAAAGCATGATTAAACTTGAGGATGCATCAAGGTCATTGGAGACCAATCATGTGCACAAATTCAATTGTTTATAGACCCCTTTTTGCTCACATTTCACAAGCACATCAAGTGGGAATTGAATTTTTAAATGCTTACAAGCATAGGCATCAAGGTTGAAGTAACCTATCTCTTGCCAACTTAGCATAACCCAAGATCATTTGTGGACCATAAATGAACCAAAACCCAAATTCATTTTCTCAAATCACAAATTAATCATCAATTTATTTCAACAAGTCAACCAAATCAAGCAAGCAAATGACACTAGCAAGACTTAGGAACATTTATTCACAAGATCCAAGCGATCAAACACCAAAATCAACAACTATTCATATTTTTTGATTTTTGTGAAAGTAAGAAGGCATGAAAAATGAATATTTGCAAAATCAAACAACATGTTTGGACATGGGAACTTCAAAATCAAGCCCCAATAACAAGATTGCATAAAGAAATGCATCAAAACTCGATTAAACCTATTTTATACTAAAGGTGCGAAACATTCATAGCTTCCTAACACAATTTTATTTCACAAAATGCAACAAGCAAAATGATAACAACACAAATCACAATTTATTCAAGGGTGAGAAGCAATCTCAAACACCCAAGAGCCTCCCTAAGTGCTTGTCAAAATGTTTGAGACACCTCTCACCAACAACAATCAACAAATCAACAATATAACAACACTAAAATGCATGAAGATGGTAGGATGAAAAATTAGAAACATGATATCTACATTTTGATGCAAAAAAGTTGAAGATGATGCTAGGTTTTAAGAAGTTTACCTCAAATCCAAGCTAAGGAATGACTAATATGAAGAACAAGACCACAAATCAACTTGAATCTTCACCAAACTTCAATGAAACCCACGAAATGCTTGCTTAAAAATGCCCTTTGATGATGCAAGTTTGAATTAAATTAGGAGAGAAGGAAGATATATGAAGTAGGAGTTAATATGAGATGGAAAATGGAAGTGAAATGAAGAAAAATGGAGGAGGGAGTGGTTGTTGGTGGTTTCGGCCAAAGGAGGAGAGGAGAGGAGAGGTTTGTGTGCTAGGGTTTTGTGAATGAATTGTGAGGCCAAAAGCTTTTTTTTTTTTGTGAGGTGAGGTTAATAGGGTATATATAGAAAGCAATTAGGTTTAAGGGTAGTTAGGTCATTGTGCACTAGTTGTGCTCTAGGATTTGATTTTAATTTTGAATCAAAGGCTAGGATTGAGGCTCACATGGATTGAGGACATTGAGAAAACACAAAATGAGAGAATAGAGAGGGATAGGCGCATAAATGGGAGGGGTCCTTGGTGACCAAGTTTTGCTAGTTGTCATCTTGTACTATTGTACTATTATATGACCATTCCATTATCCCTTCATTTTTGATTATTCTTCTTAGGATAATTGTACAAAAATACACCCAATTTAGGCCACATACTAGGAATCTTAGGAATATGCCATTTTATGTGATCACCATGACCAAAAATGTCATAAAAATCACATCTTGGAACTTTTTGTAGAATATTCCCTTTTGATCCTTTTTTTGAAATTTTGTGCACAATGTATGCATGCATGCGCATACATACATACATGACCAAAAATGTTTTGCCTCAAATAAATTTCTCTAAAATTGCACAAAGATTCTTGATGAGAAATTATCTTATTTTTGACAATGACCAAAATACCCTTTTGCCCTTAAAACCTTGTTTTTTAACAACAAATGCATTTCCACTCTAACAATGAATTTAAAAGCCCTAGAATGACTTTTAAAACCCAAAAATGCATGCACAATGCTCTTCACTCTTCAAAATAAAACCACACTTCTCAATTTATTTATTTTTGCGGAAAATTAGGGTTTTAAACCTAGGTGGACAAAATTAGGGTATGACAGCTGCCCCTCTTTATTTGGATTTTACCAAGGAATATGAATTGGCCGAAACATATTCCGAGGCAAAATAGAAATAAAGAATTCAGAAATAATACTAATTTTGTCTACTTAGAGAAACCCGAATTTTCCTTTTCTTTTTTCTTTTTTTTTTGTTTCCTTTCTTTGATCTCTCTTCTTTTGAGAGAGAGAGAGAGTCAACACTTGTCGCGTCGACGAGAAAGCAGTAAATTGCGTAAAGCAGTAAATGAAAGCAGTAAATTGCGTAAAGCAGTAAATGAAAGCAGTAAATGGGAAGTGTCGTAAATTGGGGAATTCGGAGGTTGCCTAAAACCTTTTAACGGACTCTCGTCGAGTCCGAGCTCTGGGGGTGGCCTTTTCGAGCGGCCGATCAATATCAGGTCCGGAACTTATATGATCAATGGATCTACGCTATGCCTTAGGTTGACATAATTAATCCGATGGACTTAACGAAGTCTGTAGGATCTGCCGCGCGCTCGTACGCGACGTTGTGATCTGTGGAAGGAGTTCACTAACTCTGTGGGAGTTTACTAACTCTGTGCTGATGGAGTTCCCTAACTCGGTGCCATGATGATTTTCTGAAAATGAGATTTCGGGGACCCATTGGTCCAAAGTAACTGACCTTTTGAAAATTTTGGGGACTAACGAGTCCAAAGTAACTGAGTTTCTTTTTGAAAATTGGGAAGCTTTGAATGATGCATGGAATGCAGGCTTTTGATGCTGGGATGCACATGGATGCAATGATTGATTTGGTGAGAGGTTTTTTCTGTTTGATTTTCCTTTTTCTTTTTCTTTTCTTCTGTTTCTTTTCGCCCTTCTGGGATGCGAATATGAAAGTATAATGCTCTACTGTTTGATGACATGGATGATATAGGAATGATGAATGATATGAAAATGTGTGTGTTTTTTTTTTTTGCTGGTTAAATCAATCCGCGGGACTTGTGGCACTTGACACGAAGACCGTTCCAGGATGGTGATAACGCAAGGGTTGCGCGCTGGTTTGCAATGATCTTGTTATTTTTAAGGTGGCAGTGCATGTGACTGTTTTTTTTGCAACTTTACCCATTTTGGGAAACCATTTTTCCTTTTGTGATTTTCAAAGATTTCGTAATAATCTGTAATGCTCTGAATGTATGCACATGTTTTGCAATTCAATTTCATCAATCATAAAATCATTATTTTGAAAGAAACTGAATAAATGAAGGTAAAGACACGAAAAGCACACATATGAAAGAAAAGTTGGACTTTTGCTGATATGGAAACTGGTCGTGCAGAAAGTCACGCCAGTATAAAGTACAATTGCAATCTTTATTCTAAACTGATAAAATACAAGAAAAAGGAACAGATCCTGTGATTCTATCCTTGAAGTAACGGTGCCCACCGTTCATACTTGTGACCTTGATCAACCCCTTATCCAAATCTTCGAGAGTGCTAGTTGCCTTTTTCATTTCAAGTCCAAGTTTTCTGACCCTAATTTTTGCCTGGATCGCCCTTTGCGGGTTTTCAATCCACCGGGTCGCTCTGGTTTTGCCTAGGCCGCCCTTTGCGGGTTTTCAACCTAGCGAGCTGATTCTTACTTGGCTCATCTTTCTCTTTTTTCATTTATTTCTTTAGGCATACTCCTTTATGACTGCATCTGAATTTGCTGGAAACTGGGGTTTTCTTTTCTTGCATCCCATTTTGCGAGAATTAAAGGCCCCTCCGGAGAATAAGTTCTTCGTCTTTATGATACTGGGTTCATCTCCATGGGAATCCTTTTGGAGGTTCATGATCTTTTTGAGCATTGAGTCTTCTTTGAAATTGTTGAAGATGAGCTTTCTTCGGTTTGAGCTTTCTCTTATTCTTCTTCTGACATAAGACAAATGTACTTTGGTTTGATAAGGCTCAATGAAAGTATTACTTCCATCATATGGGGTTTGCCCCTGTTAGAGTGTAAAACGAAGCCTGATTTCCATGAAGGTCATCATCGTCCTTGATATCCTTTGTTGATTGTCTCTAACTGCCCCATTTTTAGGGTGGCGTAGGGAGGGATCATGATGCTTGACCTGGAGTCTTCATACTGTCATTTGTGACTACCTTAGCTTGGAAAGCTGCGCAACAGACCGAACTTTGGTAATTACAGACTTTGTTATAATGGCAAGTGTCTTATGTCAGAAGGGTGATTTACACAAACTTGTTGATTCATTGCTCTTTATCATGGCGTCAATCCTCTCCTTTGCTCAAATTGATCATGTCACTTGATTCCTCATGAGGACGGACCACTTTGTTCTCTTATTCTTGCGTAACAGCTTGATTGCAAATCTGATGGTGGAGTCTGAGGAATGACTGAGGGTTTGTGGAGGGCGGGATGACGAGGTCGAGGTAGTGTTTGCGGTTTTATGAAAGGAGAGATGTATAGGAATGATGAAGTGTTTGAAGGTTTATGGAAGAAAGGGTGGTCATACACAACAAGGTGTAGGAAGGTTCATTGAGACAAGGATCTCTTACGCTTTATGGCCAAATGTATCAGCTCACAACTTATATTTCTTTCGTCTCTTTTTCCCTTGTTTTTCATTTTTGGGATTTTCATTTTTTGAATCTGTTCTTTTTTGTTTCATTTTTTCTGATTTTTTCTTTTTTTTTTGCTTTTGAGTTGAGTGAGCTGATAAAAGTGATACACTATTTTTGGATATTTGAAGTGATCCTTGTCTGGGGTGATTGGAAAGATAATGGCAATGAAACCCCTGCAGCGATTGGAGGATGCTTGATTGGGTTCTGGTATTAACTGGGGTGACAGGAGGTTCAGAGGGAGGAGCAAATGAGATGGGTTGATTTTGTAGAAGGGCCACTAGTAGTGAGGAAGGTGGCGATGGCAGGCATTTGGTTATGAATTTTTTTTTTGTGATGGGGTACTTGTAATGGGAAATGGGAAAGTTGGTTGATCTGAGGAAGGGAAAGGGTTTGGTCGCGAAAGAGGTTCGCTTGTAACATTTGTTTGGTTTCCTCAGCATTGCTCCACTTTGCTTGAACTTGTGCTTTGACTTCATTGCCCAACCTAGTTGTGGCATCATGAATTTCTACAGCCTTAGCCAATTCTTCACTTATTAATTCCGAAGAAACATCCCAGTTGTCTTCAGCCTCTCTCTCAGTTTGGTTAACCGGGTAATCAAAGTCACAGTATGAGTTATGGGCATTATTACTTTCAAGAATTGTATTCGATCTGCATTAAAATGGAGTGGCGAATAAAAATAAAGAAAAGACACGCAAATGAGAGATGAAGAAAGAGAATTTTATTGAAAATTCCAAAATAACATTTTATTCATTGATGAAGTTTGACGAAAACATGCATGCCCGAATGAAATATCCCAAGGCCTTGGGCAGAGCCGAGGAATTTTGCATTACGAAGAAAAATTACTTTAAATTGAAAATCACAGGGAAATCTAGGGCCTCCCAGTTCTGGAGCTTTTCTTTCGCAGCACAACGGCGCACTAAGCCGACAGCACCGTCACCCAAGCCTGAATCTTCTTCAATCACATTGACCTGGTCAGGGTCCAGCATGCCTACACTTCGGAAGTTGTTCCTAAGATCACCGACGACCATCCCTCCCTGGTTGGGGGTCCTTCCTCTGAGCTTTGCCAACCATTTCTCTCTTCTATCAGCTGCTAGCCTCTCTCGGTCTGCAGGGCTTGGGATGTACCCAATACCGAACCTTTCAGTATTCCCTTTCAGCAGGACGGGTGCTACAATTCCTTGAGCAGCTTTTCCCAGGCCTTTTCCAACCTGATACCCATATCCTAGCATCACCTTTGCAACCATCATGTCCGCCTTGGACCACCTAGGCTTCAATTGGGGAGGCTCACTCCCAACAAAGATAGCATTTGAGATCTCCAATCCCTGGAAGGCAGTCTCAAAAGACTCCTCTGCTGCTTCAACGTAATATTCTGGTGGTGATCGGTTTATCATCATTTCCTCCTCCCCGAAGATTACTATCAACTTGCCCTCGGCCACAAACTTGAGTTTCTGATGGAGCGAAGATGGCACTGCCCCAGCGGCATGTATCTAAGGTCGTCCTAGCAGACAGCTATAAGAGGAAGCTATATCCATGACTTGGAATGTGACATAGAACACTTCAGGACCCACCTGCAAAGGCACCTCTACTTCTCCAAAAACTTCTTTCACAGACCCATCAAATGCTCTAACCAAGGTGGAGCTAGGCTTCAGATATGAGCAATCCACATCCAACTTATCCATTGTGGACTTGGGCAACACATTTAATGACGAGCCATTGTCGATGAGCACTCTGGCCAGCATGTAGTCCCCACACTTGACAGAGATGTGAAGGGCTTGATTGTGATTCTTCCCCGCCGGAGGTAACTCAGCGTCTGTGAAGGTCAAGTAGTTGGATGCCACTATGTTCCCAACAATACCATCAAGCTGGTTGACCGTAATGTCATGGGGTATGTGTGCTTCATTCAGGATTTTCAACAGTGCAGCTCGGTGTGCCTCGGAACTAAGCAACAACGAAAGCATTGAGATTTTGGCCGGGGTTTGATTTAACTGGTCCACCACCTGGTATTCACTTTGTCTTATTACTTTCAGAAATTCCTGAGCTTCTTTGTCTGATACTTCCTTAACTTCCACAGTTTCCTTATCTTTTCCCTTACGGGCCCTTTCTTCAGCTTCCTTTGATTGTTCCTTTCTAAGATTTTCAGGAACATACATCCTTCCACTCCTTGTAATTCCACTACTCCCAGCAATGTTTGTTATATCCAACACGCCCTGAGGGACCTCTGCTTGCATTTGCACGTTGCAGCTCCAGGGAATAACCCTAGTCTCTCTACTAGGGGTAGCAGCAGGTACCGGAATAACAACAGTCAGAGGTCTTGCCACAACCGAGCTTGAATTCGGACTGCAAGGGATTTCAACCGGTCTCCTGAAACCTCTGTTGTTTGATTGCAGAGTAGATACACTTTCTTCCTTTTCCTGAACCCCAACCTGGACCAGGTGTCTGTCTAACAGCTCTTGGAGGATGGGCTTGAAGCTCTCACAGGCCCCAACACAATAAGGGTCATTGCAGATGTCTCTTCTGGCACACCCTTCTTCGATGATACCACAACGGCATAGTGCAGCATGAATGATACTCAGGGGTGTACGAATGCACTCCACCTTCCTAATTAAGTACTGACCACCCTGATCATTAATGGCATTTGCAGTGGGCCCACCATGCCCCGGCAACGGGTTGGTGGTTACATTAGGTTGCTGAAATGATATACTCTTTGCATCAAGCAGGTCTTGCACAACGTACTTGAACGCCTTACAATCCTCCACCACATGACCTACTGCCCCAGAATGAAAGGCACAGGTAGCATTTGCATTATACCCTCTGGGATAGGGAGGCTGATATGGTTTCATCTGACGAGTGTTGATTAACTTGTTGGCAATGAGATAATTGAACAAATCTGTGTACGACATGGGGATAGGTTCAAAGACAACAGGCTTTTTTTCATTGTAGTTTCTGTACTGATTGTTGGACTGGAATGGCTGAGCAGGCGGCGTCTGAGCAGGAACTGGAATGGCTTGTGGGGGATTATTGTGTGATGGACCGCTAGCTCTGATGATTGCATTAGTTTCTCCCTCCTTCTTCTTGTGGGAACCAGAAAAAGGCTTTTTCTGATGGGAAGGAGGCGTTGGGCCATGGGCTATTCTTCCGCTGCGCATGCCGTTCTCCACTCTTTCTCCAATGACAACCATCTCCGAGAAATTCGAAGCCACGCTGCCGACCAAACGATCATAGAACACTGGGGAAGAGTTTCCATGAACATATGGACCATCTCTTTATCAAGCAGGGAGGGTTTTACTTGTGCAGCGAGGTTCCTCCACCTCTGGGCATATTCCTTGAATGTCTCATTATCCTTCTTAGACATACATTGCAACTGGGTCCTATCCGGGGCTAAATCACTGTTGTACTGGTATTGACGGATAAAGGCATCCGCCAGATCCTTCCAACAGCGGATATTAGTTGGCTCCAATTGCATATACCATTCAAGGGGAGCTCCAGCTAAGCTTTCCTGAAAGCAATGTATCATCAGGTTATCATCACGGGCGTGGGCAGTCATCTTCCGGCAATACATCGTCACATGGCTGCGCGGGCAGGTTGCTCCTTTGTACTTGTCAAAAAATGGTGCTTTGAACTTGGGTGGCAGGACTAGATTAGGGACCAAGCATAACTCATGGGCGTTCCTAGCCCGGGAACCTGTTCCTTCAACAGCTCTCAATCTTTCTTCTAACATCTGGTACTGACTTCTAGCTTCATCAGGGTAATTCGGCGGAAAACCACTCACACCGTAGTGAAGATTATTCATCGACACCACAGTTGGGGTCACGTGTGGGTCACGTGAGTGAGCGATAATCTGAGGAATTGGACCCTGAACTTGTGGATGGATTGTTGCTGGAGAATTGAAGCCAAACGGAGTTCCCGGGGTAATAGCAGGAGTAGGAATCTGAATTTGAACCTGAGGTGTCCCCGTTCCAACTTCATTCACAGCTGATTCAGGCTGGGCCTGTCCTGTGGTTCCCAAAGGACCACTTTCTGGGTTTGCACCGGCAGCAGGGAGTGTGTACCCTAATGGGAGACCATAAGGAGGCCATTGCACGTTCTGGAGAGCCCGAGAGACTCTAGGAGGATCCACTCCTGCGGCAGCAGCACCTTCAGTTATGCCAGCATCCCTTAAGGCACTTAACACTCTTATGACCTCTACCATTTTAGCTCTTATAACTTCCATCTCAGCCCTGATTGCTCGATTCTCTTGATTCTGATCATGCTGACCCTGACCATTTGGATTCGGACCTTCTGGAACTACATCATTCTGGATTGGTTGATGATTGCCCAGATTCGCGTCGTCTTGATTGTTGGCCATATTTCTTGCCTGTGATCGCGTCCAATACCGATGATTAACCAGCTTGTCTTACTTATGTGGACGGAACATTTTTTTTTATGAACACAAAGACAAATGATGCAGATGCAAATGCAATGCAATATGCATGTTATTATGTTTATTGCCGGGAATCGCGGTGCAACTCGTCTTGTCATAGGTGTTAAGGTTCAGGTGTTTTTAGGATTGCAACAAAGTTGGAAGCAACAAGGCAAAACAAACGTACTTCAATTAAATGGAATGCGAAGGAGTATCACAAATAGAAAGCAAATCAAAGTACAATATTCCTTAAGAGTGCAATACAATGATTTTAAACAAAGTACTATTTTCCAAAGAAAGTTACGACTTCTTAAAGAAAATTACAATTTCCTAAGGATTGCTACAATACTCTAAAGGGAACTTTAAAGGTATATGGCTTTCAACTCCTCGCTCCTTTTCCTCTTCTTGCTCTCAGTTGCCCCCCGGGCTTTCTCCAGGAGTTCTTCTGTGAGAATCTTGCAGTACTCAACAAACTCACACACCTTGACAGGGGTGTTGAAAGGATTCATTTCTGCATCCGCCTTTCTTAGCTTCTTGGGAATGTCTCTCACAGCCTGATTAGCTAACCAAACTAACTTGGAGAACTTGTCTTTCCAATGTAAGCCTTCCTTTTTCAATTCCTCAAAGACTTGTTGACTTTTTACCTTACTGAGCAATTCCGCAAATTGACTCTCCCAATAGTCACTCTTCTCCCTTAGCCGGAGGTAAGACCCTTCCAAGTACTGCACATGATTGGCCAAGCTTTCCGACTTCCCTTGTTCCCTTCTTAGTGCTTGCTGATAATCCCTCAGAATCCCTTCAATAGATTCCCCATCTTGCTTGACACTCTTTAATTGATCTTCCAATTCAAGCTTCATCATTCGAGAGTCTTTTCTTGACTTAACTAGTGCGTGTCTGATTGCTTGCTCTTCTTTCCATGTGTCCTCATATAGCCTCTTCCATTTAATTGCTTCCGCTACAGCCTCATTCATCTTGGTAGTGCACCTATTCACTTCCTCTTTGGCACCCTTCAAGTGCTTTTGCATTTCCCTCTTGCTTTTCCCCTCTATTTCAAGTTTTCTATTGACTTCCTCAATAGCTGCAGTTTGGAAAGCATTTTCATTTTCTAGCTTTTTCTTGTCTTGCATCATCTTTTTCAATCTATCTTGCAGAGCCCTTTTCTCTTCTCCCACCTTTGACATGGCCAACCTAACCTCTTCCAATTCTTCAATGGTAGGAATGTGAGGTTCTTGTATCTTTTCCTCAGGCAGTGGTACTCCTTGGTTGGATGACCGAGTTTCACTAATCCTCCCTTCAAGCCATTGAGAAAAAGAGATAGCAGTGGTCCTCCTGGTTAACTTCTTCTCTGTCCTTCCGCACTACGGTTTCCCAAGCTTGCAGGACTCGCCGAAGTAGACTCTCGTCTTTAGGGATCCCCGCGTGGAGGTAAAAACGAAACAGCATAGCTTCGGAGGGTGAATCCCGCATAGGGTATCCGAGCTGTCGCAAGGTCAAAGAGGGATTATAGTTTATGCATCCTTGGGTTCCCATGAGAGGAACGTTCTGAAAACTCCCACACCGAAATACCACTGAAGGCCTGTCTACCCAACATTTAGGTGAGAACCAACGAATTTGGAGAGCATCTTGGTTCTTGAAAGCATGCACCCACTCTTGAGAGTTCATAGTCTTCGGATTACAACCCAAGGCATAGGAAAGCAAATCCTTCACATCACTTTTGTTGGTACACACATGACTGATCAACCAAGCATATAACACAGGGAAGGAGCAACACATCTTATTCTTTTGGAATTCATGGTGACGAGTGAAGGCACGGTATGTCTCTGCGAGGATTGCGGGAACCGGGTTGATAGGATTTTTTGCACATTTGAAGGCGAGGAAGACACCGATTGCAGTTTCACTCAGATGCCTCTCTATCTAAGGGAAGAGCACAATGCCGAAGATGGTCAGAGCTAGCACTTGCTTGAAAGAATTCCAATCATCAGACACTACATAGCTGGTCATCAAACTCTCCAAGTATTCTTGAGGAAACCCAAATACCTTATTACGTTCTATCTTATGGGCCCGCACTTTCTCAGCACTGATTTGCAACAAGGCAGCAAGCTTTTCATCAGAATAATACTCCCCTTGGTATTGATAAGGCTTAAACTTGGATCGATCAAAGCCCAAAATCCTATCATACTCTTCTAGGATAGGCGCCATTTGGAAATTCTTAAAAATGAAACAGCGAATCTCCGAGTCATAGAACCGACACAGGGCAGCAATGGCACTCTCTTGCACTTCTAGTTGTAGCAGCTTGCGAACGTTCCCATAGGTTTTGTCAAAAGACCTGACCTCAATAGGACCTAGGAGGGATGCATACTCTTGCAGACTAGCCATATCAATCTCTTTCACAACAGGAAGCCTTGAATTGAAAATGGTTTTGCCTTTTGATTCCATTCCGTTTCTTACACACCTATGACAAGACTTTGTGTTACGTTGCGATCTCCGGCAAACAACTTTAATGCATGGAGGATGCAAAGAATGGAGGTTTTTTTTTTCAAAATTTTTGTTAGATGCGAATGCAATGATGATGATGCAAAATGACGCAGATGTGATGATTATGACCTTTTATTTACATAGAAAAGAGAGAAGAAAATGATGTTTATTGGTGGCGGTTCAAAACATTTTTGAAAATACCCGCTATATGCCACCTCATATAGGTGTTTATGAGGGAAAAAGGAAATTACTTTCTACATTTTTGGTAAAAGAGTTTCGAAAGAGGATGCCTAAGCTAATGCAACACACAATTTGCGTGCCCCCGTGTCCTACAAATGGGTAAAGATCGTAGGCTCTAAAGTCAACGACAAGGGTAATCCTCCCATGTGGGTTCTGGTCACTGCCTCACAATGGCAACTAAGAGCTAAAGTCTCTCTCATGAATACACCCACAATCGTAGAGAGCTACCGATTGTGAGGTATCATGAAGAAAGCGCACTCTTGGGCGAAACTTTCATGAGAGCTAGACAGACAACGGTCTACGAATGGCAGTCACTACTCATTTCCACTCTCCTAGGGTTCTTTGCAGACCTTGGGTTTTAGGCCCCACTCAATGCTCACAAATATAAGGTGTGCAGTGTGTGATGAGGGCACAACACCTAAAAATCTACCCAAACCCCACCTGCAAAAGGGAAACCAAAACAGTCCAGACAATATCAAGTAACAGCATGTCGTCTACCCTAGGGTTCAATATCATTTCAACATAAGTATACTAACCTAGGGTTCCAACAACAATCGCAAGCATTGCTTACCTTAAGAAAGGGAGCCTAGAGGAGGGGACATAATAGGATTAGGGGAAATGCATGAGCTTACCTCAAGAAAGGGAGCAAAGAAGAGGGGAACATGCTAGGATTGGGGAAATGTATGAGAAAAGCATATAAACGACGAAAGTAAGAGGAGAAGAAGAAGAAACTACTCTTATTTTACTCAAGAAGCAAATATAGAAGAGGAAGAAGGCTAACACACAATGCACGCAAGCACAACATCACAAGAATGCACACGACAATTCTAAGAATAATGCAAGCATGTTTTTGAAGGCAAAGGAAAGAAAGAAGAAAGGGAAAGGAGGAGAGATATAACAAAGCATTCAAATCAACGAAATAAATCACATGTCGAATCGATTGGCTCGACCCACTAAAGAAAGGTCCCCAGTGGAGTCGCCAGCTGTTGCACCCCGAAAAATCCTTTGGAGGGATTTCTCTTCGCACAACATGAATTGGAGTCGCCACCAATATTTTTTAGAGGTAAAACATTGAAAAAAACCTTTCTTGAAAGACAATGGTCCTTGGAACCACAAGATTTGAGTTCGGGGGTCGGTTATGCATGGGGAAGGTACAAGCACCCCACACATCCTTTCTACTGAAAGGGAACCTCGATTTGATGTGTGATTTAAAAGGTTGATTTAAGAAATGCTTTGTTTTTATCTCTCTTTATCTCTCCTTACTTTATGGAAAAACTTAAGGAAAATTTAATCTTTTGCGCTTGACGGGAGGGCACCGTGCCTACGTATCCTGGGGAGGGAATCAAAGCAACGTAGTTCTTGTTTTCAAAAATTGTTTTGTTTTTAGGAATTGCCTTGTTTTGGAAAAGGGTTTGTTTTTTTGAAAAGAAAATGGTTTTCATTTGTCGTGCTTGACGGGAATGTGACCCGCTCCTACGTATCTCCCAGTGCGATGGAGAATTCAAAGCTTACGTAGTTCTCGGTTGTCGAGAAAAGGTTTTTATTTTTTAGTTGTTTAATTGTGAAAATTGAATGTTCGCAGTGATCAAACAACAAAGGTTTCGAGTGATCACCACTAGCATCCCATTATTGACGATCGTGCAAGCAAAGGCTTCGCATTATCCTCAACAAAGTTTTTAATTTGTGAAATGAGAGTTCTTTTGAAAAATGAGGGTTCATGATAATCAATTGAGCAAAGACTCCAAGTGATCACCACTAGCACCCCATTATTGACGATCGTGCAAGCAAAGGCTTCGCATTACCCTCAACAAAGTTTTTAATTTGTGAAAAATAGTTTGAAATTGTTTTGAGAAGAAGTGAAGTTGTTTATCAATGATTATGTAAATGCAAAAAAATGTTTTGAAGTTGGAACGTTACTAACGAGTAACAAGTTGTTCTTTGTATGCAACATGGTTTTGAAGTTTTGGAGAGTTACTAACGAGTAACAATTGGTGGAAATCAAAACAAGCAAATTGTGAACACCAATTCAACATTTTAATGCACCACAACAATTTAATGCATCAAGGCTCTAAGTGGCCTATCCTTTGCCAAAACTTCACAAGCTTCAAACAACAATTTACATTAAACTCAAAGAGCAAAGAAAGCATGATTAAACTTGAGGATGCATCAAGGTCATTGGAGACCAATCATGTGCACAAATTCAATTGTTTATAGACCCCTTTTTGCTCACATTTCACAAGCACATCAAGTGGGAATTGAATTTTTAAATGCTTACAAGCATAGGCATCAAGGTTGAAGTAACCTATCTCTTGCCAACTTAGCATAACCCAAGATCATTTGTGGACCATAAATGAACCAAAACCCAAATTCATTTTCTCAAATCACAAATTAATCATCAATTTATTTCAACAAGTCAACCAAATCAAGCAAGCAAATGACACTAGCAAGACTTAGGAACATTTATTCACAAGATCCAAGCGATCAAACACCAAAATCAACAACTATTCATATTTTTTGATTTTTGTGAAAGTAAGAAGGCATGAAAAATGAATATTTGCAAAATCAAACAACATGTTTGGACATGGGAACTTCAAAATCAAGCCCCAATAACAAGATTGCATAAAGAAATGCATCAAAACTCGATTAAACCTATTTTATGCTAAAGGTGCGAAACATTCATAGCTTCCTAACACAATTTTATTTCACAAAATGCAACAAGCAAAATGATAACAACACAAATCACAATTTATTCAAGGGTGAGAAGCAATCTCAAACACCCAAGAGTCTCCCTAAGTGCTTGTCAAAATGTTTGAGACACCTCTCACCAACAACAATCAACAAATCAACAATATAACAACACTAAAATGCATGAAGATGGTAGGATGAAAAATTAGAAACATGATATCTACATTTTGATGCAAAAAAGTTGAAGATGATGCTAGGTTTTAAGAAGTTTACCTCAAATCCAAGCTAAGGAATGACTAATATGAAGAACAAGACCACAAATCAACTTGAATCTTCACCAAACTTCAATGAAACCCACGAAATGCTTGCTTAAAAATGCCCTTTGATGATGCAAGTTTGAATTAAATTAGGAGAGAAGGAAGATATATGAAGTAGGAGTTAATATGAGATGGAAAATGGAAGTGAAATGAAGAAAAATGGAGGAGGGAGTGGTTGTTGGTGGTTTCGGCCAAAGGAGGAGAGGAGAGGAGAGGTTTGTGTGCTAGGGTTTTGTGAATGAATTGTGAGGCCAAAAGCTTTTTTTTTTTTTTTGTGAGGTGAGGTTAATAGGGTATATATAGAAAGCAATTAGGTTTAAGGATAGTTAGGTCATTGTGCACTAGTTGTGCTCTAGGATTTGATTTTAATTTTGAATCAAAGGCTAGGATTGAGGCTCACATGGATTGAGGACATTGAGAAAACACAAAATGAGAGAATAGAGAGGGATAGGCGCATAAATGGGAGGGGTCCTTGGTGACCAAGTTTTGCTAGTTGTCATCTTGTACTATTGTACTATTATATGACCATTCCATTATCCCTTCATTTTTGATTATTCTTCTTAGGATAATTGTACAAAAATACACCCAATTTAGGCCACATACTAGGAATCTTAGGAATATGCCATTTTATGTGATCACCATGACCAAAAATGTCATAAAAATCACATCTTGGAACTTTTTGTAGAATATTCCCTTTTGATCCTTTTTTTGAAATTTTGTGCACAATGTATGCATGCATGCGCATACATACATACATGACCAAAAATGTTTTGCCTCAAATAAATTTCTCTAAAATTGCACAAAGATTCTTGATGAGAAATTATCTTATTTTTGACAATGACCAAAATACCCTTTTGCCCTTAAAACCTTGTTTTTTAACAACAAATGCATTTCCACTCTAACAATGAATTTAAAAGCCCTAGAATGACTTTTAAAACCCAAAAATGCATGCACAATGCTCTTCACTCTTCATAATAAAACCACACTTCTCAATTTATTTATTTTTGCGGAAAATTAGGGTTTTAAACCTAGGTGGACAAAATTTGGTTATGACACTATGTTGTGGGATTATTATGCAGGTTTACTAGTCGACCTAGTATAGAGCATTGGCATGCTATTGAGAGGGTCATGAGATACCTTAAAAGGACCATGAATCTCGGATTACATTATCAGAGATTTCTAGCTGTACTTGAAGGGTACAGTGATGCTGATTGGAATACTCTATCAGATGATTCCAAAGCAACTAGTGGCTATATTTTCAGTATAGCTGGTGGTGCCGTCTCATGGAAATCTAAGAAACAGACCATATTGGCCCAGTCCACTATGGAGTCTGAAATGATTGCACTAGCAACCGCTAGTGAAGAAGCTAGTTGGTTAAGATGCCTACTAGCAGAGATTCCCTTATGGGAAAAACCGATGCCAGCTGTGTTGATCCACTGCGATAGTACCGCGGCTATTGCAAAAATAGAGAACCGCTATTTTAACGGTAAGAGACGACAAATACGTCGTAAGCACAGCACTGTGAGAGACTGTCTCACAAAAGGAGCTGTGAGAGTGGATCATGTACGCACTGATCAAAACTTAGCTGATCCTTTGACGAAAGGATTAGCTAGGGAGAAAGTCCAAAATACATCTCAAAGGATGGGACTACTGCCATTAGAATCATGAGTCGCTCACGATGGTAACCCGACCTAAAAGACTGGAGATCCCAAGATTTAGGTTCAATGGGTAATAACAAGTTGTGGAATGATACGAGATGAACATGCTATTATAATTAAAGAAGCATGATTCCTGCAGCGACATAAGGCTGAGATAATAGAAACTCTTAATGAGATTTATACTCTACGTGGAGTGGAGTACCTAGCTACAGGAGTACTCTTGATAGACTCACCTTTGTGAATGTGGAAGTGGGGCCGCTTCCTATGGAATTGTTGGCAGGATTCCTAGAGCATTCACTAAACCGGGATAGACGTGCAGGGCCATAAAAGCACGGGCTTATAAGAATACACCCATGGAAAAGGTTGTGTGTGGTTTTGATGTTTGAGATAGAGTTCAAGACTACGAGTCACTCTTGTTAAATCGAAATCTTAACCGCTACGCAAAGGTTCAAGTTGTAGACACCTTTGTTTATGCTCAATCTTATAGAAGCGTTTGACGCTATTTCTAAAATTACTTTTTTAAATTCAAGTGGGGGATTGTTGGAACTCTCTTTTAAGATGTGTGTGAATTATAAAAAGTCCCACATTGGACAAACCAAGAACTTTCCTCACTCACTTGGCATATAAAAGGAGACCTTCTCCTCACTTGTTCTTTACACCAAAAAGTTGTGGATCAAGAGTTTTCTCCTCAACTTTTTCTCTCTTCTCCCTAAATCATTTCTAGTTCTTTGAAAGCTTGAAGCATTTCCAAGCTAAGAGTGGTTTTTATAACCATAAGAGTGGTTTTTATAACCATATTGAAGGTGTATATCTTAGAGCTAATTTCTCACAGTGCAGTGGAAATTAGTAACAGTTGTCTGGGCTGTTTTATCCTGGGGACGTCGTGGTTGATAGCCTACTTGCACCTTGGAGTAGTGCCACGAAACGTCTTAAAGAAAACGACCTAGTCCGCGACTCATCCCAGTAATCTCTTCGGCTTGATTTCGAAAACATTGTTGTTTAGGGGAAAGTTCTGGCTAGGAAAGACTTGGTTTCTAAGCGTGTCCTTTGTGACCCACCTCTCTTTCCTGGGAACCTACTCGGAATAACAACTACCATTTAGCGGATAAATTTGTGGTAAGTATTTGATACTCCCAGCTTATAATGTTTTTTTAACTAACTTATAACATTTTCTCGAACACTACTTGAAGTAGCGTTCGAGCTTATAGCTTACACCATTTCATTTTCCTCTCTTTGTTACCGTTATTGCTTTAATTTAACTCTTCATTAAATGAATATTATGTCATTTTATATTTATTAACCAGTTCAACCCTAATTTCAGCAGACACTTTTAATTCAAATTCGCTAGCTTCATCTGGAGTAGGCAACACACAACCCAACAAAAACCTCCAAGAACTTAGCCAAAAAAACCCACAGAGATTAGCAGCAACAAAGGCACGATCAAACCGAAGGAAAACCAGCCAGAGTTAACCGAAATTACAAAACAAGTATGCAAGCTAAAAGATTATTCCATCAATTTGAAAAAATACAATTGGAATGTCTACCTAACTTTAGAAGAACCATCTCTAAGAAAATTATTTTTCTTTATTCACTAAAGTATCATCATCTGGCGATGTCCCATTAAAAAAGGACAGAATTGCGCTCAGACCAAAAACACCAAACTACTGTTAACAAAATTGATCTTTCAGCCTTCTATTGGCTCTTAACCTGCACCAAATTAGAAAAAGCAATAAAGTGATCGATACCAGACAAGTCTTCCTCCCATTCAAGCTAGAACAACCTGCCAAATTTTTTGAGCAAAAGAATAGAGAAAAAACAAGTGGGAAATGCTTTCCCATACCGCCTATATATACATAAGGCATTCACCTTGTTGTGTACCTGACAACACTTCCCTAGACAAGAGATTATCCACTGTAGGTAACTATTGTGGAAAAAAAAGTTTTGTGCAAGTGTTTGACAAGTAATATAGTAGAAAGATGAGATCGTACCCACATAGATTGTAATTAATTTCCAAAGCTTAAGTTGATAGTTGGATTAGTGAATTGTAACCAAGTAACAAACAGTAATATTAGATGAAGACAGAAAGTAAACAAGTTAAATAAGACGAGTTTGAAATCAAGTGAGAAAGATAGTTGGAATGTTCTTTACTAAGTAACTCACTTTGTCAACATTATGTTATATACGATGTTGGTGCATTGGATGCTGTAGCAATTGATGTGTGCCTTTGTCAAGTTGTTTGTAAAAACATTTCTTAGCCTTCAATGTTGTAATGTATTTCCATATTTACTATACATTATTACTAAAAATTTTACAATTATTTAGATTTAGATGCGTAAATAACTCTGTATAAAATAGAGCTATCACTAACAATCCCAGAAAGAATCTCCATTTGTAAATTATTACCTTAGACTGAACTGAAACCTTCCACAACACCGTCAAAGTTTTCAACAAAAATTCATCATGTAGGATCACTTGCGAACTAGACAAAATATGTTGATAACAAGATTTAATAGTAAACAATTGCAACCCCAAAACCAAACATCCTTGCTATCCTTGGTCATTTGCACTTCTTGAAGAATTGCATACAGAGTATCTGTTTCTGATTGTTCTTCATCCGATAGTTAACAAGCCCAAGTAAGGTTCCACCGCCAACCAGTATCCTCCCCGTGACCGACATCCTACACTAAGGATAATTGTTGTGCCAAGACAACATACAAAGTAGGAAAAGCAATCACAAAAGACAAAGAACCAATCCATTTGTGCTTCTAAAACAAAATGGTCGATCTCTCCCGTAACACACAACCCAATGCTGATTCAAAGAAATTGTTATCCAAATCTTTGAATTTTCAAATGCACAAAAGTCTCAAATAAGGAAAGGAATTAAAGCTTTTATGAATAAGAGTCTAAGGTTTTAAAGCTTTTACATGGCTACAAGGGAATTATTTTGGAAGGATTTAGGTTTTTATAGGTGTTGACGAACTACAATAAAAATGGTAGCAACATACTCTCTAATACTTATTTTTGACATATTTTCTTTTACTAATTAAATTTATATGAATCCTACTAATTGAGTTTTTGGGACCATGGTAGATTCCATGTAGACACACCTGTGGTTGCAAGCTTTGTTTCTTAACTTCTATGCAGACGTGGTTATTCAACCCATTTTCGAACACAGACTAAATTTATACAAGACTTATGTGATTTATTTGTATTCTAACCAAGAAAAGTACTAGCAACACACTCTCCAAGAATCACTCTATGTTTGAAACATGTGGTAGAAAGACATCACTAAAGTAAAACACTCTAAAAATTGATTTTTAACAAAAAATGTTCATTGAGAACATATTTTATTTTACCCATAATTTTTTCATGATTGCACAGGATCACAACTATCTGTTATATTATTCAGTACTCCAATTTCATTCATGCATTTTGTGGCTTACCTAAAAAAAAAAAATCATGCATTTTGTGTGCAAGATAACTAGGTCCAATGCTCCCTCCAAGGTTATTGTTTTTGGATGGCGCTTACTTAGGGATGCTCTTCCAACTCGCGGAAATTTGCGATACCGACTTGTTATCGCACCAGACGATGAGGCTCTCTGTCCATTGTGTTGGAATGAAGTTGAATCGCAGTTTCACCTGTTTTTGAGCTGCACCTTTGCATCGGATATTTGGTCGCGGGTGTGCGTTTGGTGTAGGATCGACCATGTGGGATCCAACAGCTTGCTCGAACATTGTCTTTGGTGGGGGAAGCTATCCAAAGGTAAAAAGGCCAAGAAAACAAAACACTTAATTTGGTTGACCACCTGTTGGAGTATTTGGTTGGCTAGGAATGCTCTTATCTTCAAGAACGAGGATCCCAACATTGAATCTATCATGTCACGCATCAAGCAGTTAACTTTGAGTTGGTTGGTCTATATATCTCATTGTAATTTAAATTTTGATATTTCTGCTTAGTGGCTTGATCCACTTCATTGCCTAAACAATATGTAACTTTTGTTGTTTGGGTTAGAGCACCCCTAGTGCTTTTTTCAATGAAGTATTGCTTATCTAAAAAAAAAAACTAGCTCCAATGCCCGGAACCTTTTTACTTTTTTAATGAAAGTTCATGCGTATCTTGTTAACAATGTTTTTTTAACACAAAAAAGAATGTATGTATATATTACAAATTACTTTTATTTAGATAAATTTTCAATACATTCATGGGAAAAAATTGGAAAAAATTGGAACATATATTATTTTTTTACAAAAATAAACTAACTGCATTTCGTTTAAAATCATAGACGAGATACAAGTACAACATTGGAATTGCTCAAAACATACTAGGTAATGAAATATGTATTAATATGTAGGCAAAATACCTCCCCAAGTCCCTTAACTTATTTATTTGTAACGATTAGGTTCCTTATCTTTTTCCTTTATAACGCACAGGTCCCTTAACATTTAAAAACGTAACGCATAAGTCCCTTTTAACGTTTTTTTATTAACTCCGTTACAAAAATGGTTAAGTGGCTGTTTGGACTGCTTATGTGACTTTTTTTATGCTTACATGGAACTTTTATTTGCTGACTTGTTATTTTAATTATTTTTTAATTAAAAATAAAAAAAACCCAGAAATCTCAGAAATGATATGAACAGCTTCTTCACCTTCATGCTCCCGTGCTTCACCTTCACTAAACGCTGAAATCACACTATGAACCGAACTGTATTCGTATTCTCTTTTATTATCTTGTTCCTAAATACTATGGTATGCCAACTAGTGAAAAATCAAGATCTGAATATATCTTGTTCCTTTTTTTGTTTAATCTGCATCTCATTTCTCAACTCAACAAATGGAAAATCACCATCTTCACAAATTTTTCACCTTTGAAATCGAAATCGAAACAAAACACAACAAAAACGAAATCAAAAATAAAAACACAAACTCAAACGAAATCGAAGGCAAAAAGATCTGAACATTTGGGCATTTTCTATTTCTTGTCGATTTGGGGTTTTCTATTTCGATTTGGATTTGTGGAACCCAACAAGATCTGAAGGCAACAACAACAACAACAAGACATGGATTTTGATTTCGATCTGAATAAGATTTTGATTTTTCACTGTTTTTTTTCCAGATTTGGAGAAGAAGAAGACATGATTTCACGTTTTTTTAATTTCACTATGCTACTATTGTAAGGTAGAAGAAGACATGATTTGGAGGATTGCGGATTAGGGATTTGGGGATTATTGTAAGGTAGAAGATGATGAATAGTAGCATAAGGGTATTTTAGGTTTTTAAAGTTTTGAATAAAAATTAAATTAATTAAAATTCTAGGTGGACCTGCCACATCATCACCGTTTTGCCACTTAACCATTTTTGTAAGGGAGTTAATAAAAAAAACGTAAAAGGGACTTATGCGTTACGTTTTTAAAAGTTAAGGGACCTGTGCGTTATAAAAAAAAGATAAGGGACCTAATCGTTACAAATAAATAAGTTAAGGGACCTGGGGAGGTATTTTGCCTAATATGCATTAATCACTTATAAATAAGTATGTATGAATTTGATATTGATAATAGATAGCTAACTTCTCACCAAAAAAAAAAAGCTAACTATGCTACGCATGTTTTTTTCACTCTTTTATTAATTTTAATTTATATAAGATAAGTATATTTAATTCACGATTGAATTTAGAATCAAATATCAGAAAATTATCAAAAATATTTATAATCTAAAGTTGTTGAAAAATAATTTTCAATAATAAACATATGTGGAACTTTTATATATTTTTACTTTATTCAACATAATTGAGTTAAAAAAAATCATTATTCGACATAAAAGTAATAATATGATGCGTAAAAGAGTTAGAACGTGTTATTTTGAGAAAACATATAAACTTTAAAAAATAAATAATTCTAATAAGTGTTGACCAACTATTTATCATCCTTTTTATTAAATAAAAATATATTAAAATGGTTTCAATGATTTAAATTTTATTCTAAATATAACATCTTTTCTTTAAAATATAAAAGATATTAAGCTGGTCATAATTAGGGATGGCAATTGAGTCCAAGCCCATTGGGTACCTGCAAAAATTACCCGCAATGGTCCCGCACCCGCATATGCCCATTAGATGCGGGCTCGGGTATGGGCACTATGGTGCCCAGCCCACTTCGAGCCCGCACCCGCATATATATACATACATATACATACATACTTACATACATACATATACATATATATATATATATATATATATATATATATATATATCTATTACTAATTCTACAATTTTACAAAACTGAAATGATTTTTTTTCTTAAAACACTAAATCTAACTATTGATTAACATTTTGGATGTTTATATTATTTATATTTATATTATATACAATTACCACTTTTACAATTCTAAGTTAATCACACTTTAAAATAATAAATTCAAACTATTAATATTTTGGAAGTTTTTAATCCACTAAATGCTATCATTTGTAATATTTAATTAGTAGATACGAAAAAATAATGGCTTTTTAAATTGAATTATAGTAATGTTTTTTATGTTATTTATAATTTTTTGCTCTTAAAGTGCGGGTAACGGGTGTGTCCATGGGCACCTGGTGCCCAGAGGGTACGGGGACGGGCACTATAGTGCCCTGCCATACATATGCGGGCTCGGGTACAGGCACTATAGTACCCTGCCCATATGGTACCCATTGCCATCCCTAGTCATAATTTATAATATAACATCGATTCCAAACTTTATTCAATTTTGTCCCTCCATTAACCACTACCTTGTTTGATCCTTAAATTTTACAACTTAATATCAATTCTGCCCTTGACTTTTACAATATAGTGTCTATTTGATCCCCTAGACGACTACACAAATTAATGACCTAATTGATATTAAGTTGTAAATGTCAGAGAGCATACGTGATTGAAAATGACAGATGTGCTAAATTGGATCATGTTAGAAATGTCATGAATCATTTAATAAAATGATTTAATTTAAATACACATTATGTGTATGAATATTTTTTACTATCTATCGATTATAAGTTGATAGAGTTTAATTTATATACACAATATGACAATATGTGTATACATGTTTTACACTATATACCAATTATAGGTTGACACATCAAGTTATTCAATTAGTAACCACATGAGATGTCAAAACCCTACCATGTATTGTTATTGGTGGATAATGGAATAAGTTTTACAAAGCATTGATATACTAATTAAAACCAAGCTAATATATCATTAAAAAGAAGTTAGTCAATTAGTAGCCATCTTATATCTCAACCATACCATGAATTGTTATTGGTTGTTGTTGTAAAAAAGTTTAAATTCGAACCCAGGACATTGGTTAAGCTAGAAGAGACCTCTGCCATTTCATCCTAGTGCTCTTGGGTGCGTTGGTATACATTAATTAAACCCTTAGTAAAATTGTTATTTTTTTGACAAAATAATGAATTTTGTTATTAAAATTGGTTAATAAAATTGTTATTATTGGGGACTATAATGAGTTTTTCATAAATTTGAGAGAACAAAATGATATTGAAAAAAATCTCTATTAATTCTAAAGAAAATAGAACAATTTTTTATGCTGAAAAAAAAACAGAAATTATGTGAATCATTTAATAAAATAATTTAATTTATATACACAATATGTGTACAAATGTTTTTACTCTATGTAGCAAGAGAAATTATTATAAGTACGACATGAAAGCAAATAATACCTCATTTCATCTAACCCACCAATGTGTTGTTGGTCAGGACCCGAGTTTACCCCTTCCAGAAGTACATTTCTTACCATTCGTTAAAAACACTTCGTACTAAATATCTACCAAATATTATAAATTGACACGTAATTAAAAAGAAGTTAGTTAATTAATAATCACTTTATATGTCAATCATACTATGAATTATTATTATTATTATTATTATTATTAGTGGTTGTAAAAAATTTTACAGGATAGATGTACATTAATTTAACCCTTAATAAAATTGTTAATATTGGGGACTATAAAATGAAATTTTCATAAATTTGATAGAACAAAATTTCTATTAATTAATTAATTCTAAAGAAAATAGAACAATTTTGGATATTAAAAAAAAGCAGAAATTACGTGTATAGAGAGGGAGTAAAAGGGCTTCTTCCTCTTCCTTCTTTGCAAAATCAAACGAAACGAAACGCGAACGAACGAAAATCTCACTGCCAGTGTACAGCTACGCCGTACGACTACCCATTGATTCTTCGCCGTGACCTCACTACCTCAACAAACCCAAACCTAATCAAACCCTAATTCCGATCTATCCCCAATTTTCTCTTTCTCCCTTTCTCCTCGTCTCACGGAAATACAATTTCAACCCCAATTCCCCTCATTTACCTTTGAGGCATCCAAATCTCATTCCTTTTCTCGTTTTAATTCTTTAATTCTCCCCAATTCCCCTCATTTACCTTTCACATCGCTGCGTAGATCAGGTTTCAACACCATGATTCTTCAGCTTCAGCTTTGACGATTTCTGAATGGTAATTTTAACAAATTTGAAGCCACCTGGCACTAGCTAATTTTATTTGTCCATTATTTGAATTTTAGTTTTTTCATTTTGCTAGCTTGGAGAGGTGTGTGAATTTCACTTTTGTATCCATTATTTATTTGTTTGTTTGTTTATTTTTCTTTTTGAATTTTTCGTTGTGTTTGATTATTGCTGCCATGTCAGTTTTGGTAGGGACTAATATAATGGTGTTGGACTGTTAGTATGGTCATGAACATAGCCTATCATTACCATGCTGATTTGGAGGAAATTTAGGAGAAAAATCAAATAAAAATTTGGATTTTGGATGATTTTATATGGATTTTTGAGAGGAGGCAATAGTTGATTTACTGTTAACACAACTAATTCATGCAGTATACATGCTAGAATTTCGTAAAATAGTTCAACATAGAAGCAGGTTCTTGAAGTGTTTTGTGTAAAAGGCTTAACTTTTCTGTGGTGGAATTGAAATGTCAATTTCACAGGAGAACGTTGTCCTTTTAGCTGCTTTATGATGCAACTTATGTTCTTGATGCAGAACGGTATAGTGTAAATATTTGGAAGGTACCTGTCTAAAAGTATGGGTAGCAGTGATACTGATAAAACTTCAAAAGAAAAAGAGCCTAAGACACCTCCGGCCACGTCACAGGTCTGTCTTTCTGGGTTCTTTTGTTTTTGTTGGTATTGATGATTAAGTACTTTACAGTTTACACGCAATGCCCAAACATTTTGTTGCCTTTTCCAGGAGCAATCTTCGGCAGCAACTGGCACTCCAGCTATTAATCCCGACTGGCCTAACTTTCAGGTTTTGGGTGAAAAAGTGTCTGGTAACTTATCATGTTTTTATGAGTTTCAAGGTTAGATTTGATCCCCATCTTCATTCTGCAGGCATATTCTCCTATACCTCCACATGGGTTCATAGCATCAAGTCCCCAAGCCCACCCATATATGTGGGGTGTCCAGGTAATTCTCGTACATAATTATTGGTCAATCTCAGTCTGTATTAGAATTCAGCCGGGATTTATTGAACTTCTGATGCTGTTAGTAAAATCATTGCTTCCGCTATTTCCCAATAGTAAATTTAGAAATTTGTTGCTTTTCCTTGACAAGATAATATCTATCAAGTAAGCAACTACTTAAAAAAAGCTCTAGATTTGAAGTAACAGATTATTTCAATTAATAGCATTACTTGTTATGTTGCATGGACTGGCCAGTACCTGTGTGCTATTGGCTCATTAAATGCTCGGCCAATATGTATCCAAATGTATTTGATAGAAAATTTTAAAAAGAAAAAGAAATCAAGTATTGGGTCTGAACTCATCTGTAGCCAATAAGCATCCGTCCTGGATACACACTCAATGTACAAGACATGCTAAAACCACCTACGAGAAGACTGTACTATCTTTTCTACAATTGGGCTACCTCAATTTTCTCTCCAATGGTTATTTTTGCAATTGTATAGTTTTCTGAAAATTGGAATTCAAGCAAACAACTCTAGTAGCATGGAAATAGATCATATTTTCATTCTATATTATTGAATGAGACCCACTTTGTATGTCATTCTTTTCTTTAATTGTTTTGCACTATGCCTGCAATTTGTGTATACTAAAAAAAAATTTTGTTTGAATTTTCCTTCATGCTTCCACTGATTCATTGATGAAATGCTCACATGCAGCAATTTATGCCTCCCTATGGCACCCCGCCGCATCCGTATGTTGCAATGTATCCCCATGGTGGCATATATGGTCATCCATCAATTCCCCCGGTATTCTTTCACAGAATATGTTTTCGTGAGGTTATTTTATTGTAATTAATCAGTATAATCTAGAGTTCATTAACCAATATTTGCACATTTCTATGAATTTCTTTAGGGATCTTATCCTTTTAGTCCTTTTGCCATGCCTTCTCCAAATGGTATTGCGGATGCTTCGGTGAGTTTCTTTAGCCTTCAACCTTTTTCTACTTTCTTTTGTTCCAATGGTCTTTTTCTCTTTCCTGTGCTGGACTTCTTATCCAAGTATGGAGGTAACCTATGGGGTTGACATGCAGGGAATTACCCCAGGCAACAGTGAAGCTGATGGTAAGCCTCATGAGGTGAAGGAAAAATTACCTATCAAAAGATCAAAGGGAAGTTTGGGTAGTTTGAATATGATTACAGGAAAAAGTAACGAACTTGGTAAAACACCAGGGGCACCTGCCAATGGAAATCACTCGAAAAGGTAATTCCCATAATCATATTGATCAATCTACTTATTGACTAACGCCCTCTCTTATTTGAATGTAATAATTCCATTATCCCTACCCGAATTCCTGTCAAATAATTGTTTCTAGATATGTAATCATAAATTGGTATATGCTGTTGACGTACTTCTCTGTCATTCTATGTCATAGAAATAAATCTATAAAATTGTTTGAGTTTCTTTAAGTAAGCTAGTATTGCGTTTTTTTTTTGTACAGATTGAAAGATGTTTTATGGATGTTTATATGTTTCAACTTTTACATGAATAGAGGAACATTAAATATTTAACTTCTAATGCCCTCAAACCCCATTTGCTTTATGCCTTTTTTGTTTAGTTATTTATCAACATTGCTGCGTTATTGTCTTGTTAGAGTTGACAGTTGATGGTTAATCACTTCATCTAAGTAAAGTCCCTCGAGTGCTTTGGCTTGCCATTTGCAATTGTATGCTTGCTACTTATTTTGATATAAAAACTTGAATTTGCAGTGTTGAGAGTGCAAGTGAAGGTAGCAGCGAAGGAAGTGATGAAAATTCCCAGAATGTAAGTTTCATGCCACTTTTTAGTTTGCTACTGTATGGTCAATATTTATCTTATGTAAGAAAATAGAAATTAAAAGCATTTCAATTGTGACTTTGCAAGTCTGGAAAAATGAAGAAAGGTTATGCTACCTAATACAATTTCGTTTAAAGTTTCTCTATAATTAAATGAGCATTTATCTCAACTTGCTTAGTCCTCTCATGAAATACCGGACTTCGGGCTATCTGCTATGCTATAGCGCCATAGTGCCTTTATAGCCGCTATTTGACAATATTGACAGGCATATTGCAGATTGTAAACAATAGCAGATTGTTCAAATTCCGATATGCAATTGCACTGTAGTGCCACTATTTGACAAAACTGGGCAGAACTAGCTTTCCTTTACGAGGGGCCAAATATTAAAAGTTTTTTTTAATAGGCAAACTGAACTTCATTAAAAGAGAACCAAAACTCCTAGATGTTTAGATACAAACAACAATTAAGAAAAATAACAAACTCATTATTTTTAACAAACCGAAAAAAAGTAGGGTAACTCAAATAACTAATATACGACTTAAAATTGGAGTTTCAACCACTAGCATTATACACTGCAACATGTCAAAACAAGTGCAAAAGTAAACGGGGTTAAGCTTAAAACATATCCAAATTGTTGCTGAATGGCTTTAAAAACTAATTGATCTGTCTCACTCCGAGTCATACCAAACTAGCAAACAACATTGCTAAATTTGCTAAACCAAGTCCTTGGAAATTGTCTGAACTCTGAAGGGTTGTGGAAGGTTACAAATGGACTAGATACCTTAATGAGGATTAGGGTTAATAATGGACTATATACCTTAATCAGATTGCAGTAGGAAGACCAAGTTTAAAAGGTTTGGCCTAGTGCTAAGTTACAAGTGGACTATCTAATCTAAGTGATGCTTAGGCCTAGTGGTGAGTTACGTTTTTTAATGCCAAAACTCAGGTTCGATTCCCTTGAAATGAGTTTTTGACCTCTTGATTTTGCATGCATTGTGTAGTCTATGACCGGTCTAGTCATCTGTAACAACTTTCTTATTAAATAATACCAATTACTACCTGTGCTCATGCACCGAATGGAATGGAAAAGCTGATGTTGCTGCCACAAAATAAAAGTAAAAGCCGTGCTCCTGCAGATGGAAATGCTGATTGAAGATGCAAATGGAAAAGGAAAGTGATTTTTATAAAATATAATACCAATTGCTGTTTGTGCTCATGCATTGGATGGAATGGAAAAGCTGATATTCATGTTGCTGCCACAAAATAAAAATAGAAGTTCCACTCCTGCAGATGGAAAGGCTGATTGAACATGCTAATGGAAAGGAAAAAGCTGCTGTAGCTGTCTTGGATTGGTTGCGCAACAGATTGGAGGAACCTAATGTCAATTGATCGCAAAAACAAGTTTCAGTCAAACCGGAACTGTTCGGCTTTCATTAGTTCACTTCATTAGTTAACAACATCAGCGATCTAACTGCTTGACCGACAAGTCAAAGCTCTGGTCTGAGATTAATAAACTGCAGAGTTGGACGACGCCATTGGACTCCCATCTGATGCCAATTATCCATTCGGAAACAAGAGTCTTTAGTGAAAGAAATGACATAATTAAGAGTGTGTCAAAACTGTTAATTGAAAGCAAGTTATATGGGTAGCTTGGAACATAAGGAGCTTGGGGCATAAAGTGCATAGTCATCAAGCAGGAAGGGGACAGGATACCAACCCTTTTGGACTGTTTGGGTACCATTTGCTAAATAAACAAAAGTAGAGTTTAGAACAAGGATTTATTATTAAAAATGTATTCATAGGCACCAATTTCCAAAACCCAAGATCAAAAGAGGACGATTGAGAGATAGAATTAAAGGTATTACCCATATGTACAACAGAGGTAGTGAAACTTGAGAGCTAACGTTCTTCTAACCATTCAAGTAAATCAAATAAGCGACTGGTGTTGTAATGGAGATGACATGAGATTTGATGCACCTCAAACCATTTCATGGAATCAACATAGGTGGCTGATAGATATACCTTCAATGAAATCAGCCTTTGAAGGTCTTAAAATTTGGGCTTGACCTATGTTCAAATCTAAAGCTAGTTTAAGAGGCGAGGATTGCACAAGATTTATAAAAGCTATGTTGACCATGTCTCTAGTCGACGTGGAATCTCAACACACCCTTTGCGCTCAATATTAGACATGTGCTGGTGTTCCAACGGATTTAGAATAGACTTTTATACTCTTTTAGAATATGGGATTTGAGTCTAACAATCTTAAAAGCTAGCTCAAGAGGTGATGATTGCCCGAGCCTTCATAACTATTGGCCTTATCTCTAGTCAATGTGGGATCTCAACACACCCCTTACTGCCGAAGATCGAACATCTGAAGCATGGAAAAATATGGGGGGAATAACTGGCCCAATAATAAATCTAGGATATACCCTAACTATGGTCATAAACAGGGCTGCTGATGTTCCAGCCAGTGGGGAAGTGGCTGGGCTAGAACTACTGGAAAACAATTCTAATGGTTATCGCAAAAGATACACAGCAGTAGGAGACAGAAACATAAGAAGCAAGATGGTTTCTGGAAAAGAATTGTTCATCAGTGGTAGTAGGCCCTCTTCGTTTTACGTACGAAGTTGCCTCTAACGAGACTCTAAATATCATGTTGAGAGAGAGAAACGAGCGACGTGTATTTCAGAATCCATGTGTAAACTACACTGGAATTATATTTTATAGTCATGCAGCTATATATATGAATTTGATTGGCTATATATTTTATAGTTACCCTAATTTCGTGATACTATATCTATTTACATTCTTTCCAACAGACTAACTAAAAATACCCATAAAATCAAAATCTTAAAGGAGCCAGAAACATAAAAACAGCTTCACATGGTTTGTTGGATTGGCTTGTTATCTATACCTAAATATAAAGGAAATTGTCCTTGCTAAACTTAAATTTTGGTGTCAGATTTTTTCCCTATTTTCCCGTCAACTAAACCTTTTAAACAAAAAACACTACCATAGTTTGTGATTTGTAAATAAATCTGAAATTTTAAATAAACAAAAGTTTAAACACTGTTGTAATTTTAAAAAAAACGATTCTTTTTGTTTTACTATAGATAAGATCCCTTTTATTTAGCAAGTTTATCTAAACACATAGGTACACAAAAAAAAAATGTACACAAGCAAAATAAAAAAATGTAGAAATAAGGGCACGTCAGTTCTGCCTTTATGCTAGTACTAATTATGGTTTTCAGATTGATTAAGAATTGATGTTTTGCAAAGCTTTAAATATTAATTTTAACTGTAGCTTCATTTTCTGGTACGTCTTTATTCTTTAAGCTATTGGGGTTTACGCCCATACAAAGTGCAACACGTTCATAGAATCTTAAGAAGGTTTACATTGATCTTCAGAAACGACATCTTTTGTACCTTAACATAAAGGGGGCATTTTTATGAGCGATGCCTTGATTGTTTTTTTAATGATTCTTTTTCACTGCCTGGTGTCCTTGGTTATTTATTTCCATGGGTTTTGTAGGACTCTCAATTGAAATCTGGGGAGAGACAGGATTCTTATGAAGGTCTGATATGGTTACAATTGGAAATTTGTGTGTTGCTTTTGTATATCAACAAATTATGCATGTTACAGCTGAAATGTTTTACTGTACTACAGATGAACCGTCTCAAAATGGCACTTCAGTGCATGCTGCTCAAAATGGGGTACTTAATACACCTCACACAGTTGTTAACCAAACCATGTCTATCGTGCCTATATCTACTGCTGGTCCTCTCACAGCAGTTCCTGGTCCCACAACTAATTTAAATATAGGAATGGAGTATTGGGGCACACCAACTTCACCCGCCATTCCTGCAATGCGTGGAAAGGTTCCTCCTACAGCAGTTGTGGGAGGCGTGGTTACTGGTGGGTCACGAGATGGTTCTCAGTCACAACCTTGGCTACAGGTAAACTTTGTCAGACGGTAATATTGTTGCATTATTACTCTGCTAAACCTTTTTTTATTAATCTTCAGCTTTTCTGGTTAACTTTTAGGATGAAAGAGAGCTTAAAAGACAAAGGCGGAAGCAATCTAACAGGGAATCTGCACGCAGATCCAGGTTGCGTAAGCAGGTGAGAAAAAATATATATTTTCCTACTCCTGGCTAGATGGTCAAAATTGACATATTTCAAATTACTGTTTACGTTTGTGGTTCTCAGGCTGAATGTGATGAACTAGCTCAGCGTGCTGAGGTTTTGAAAGAAGAAAATGCGTCTCTCCGGTCAGAGGTGAGCCGGATCAGGAGTGACTATGACAAGCTACTCTCTGAGAATGCAGCCCTTAAGGTGATTTTGAAATCTTGACTTGCTTTGACATCTGATTTTGGTCTATTTTGCTTATTGACAAGCACTGTTAACCACACCAAGTTATACCTAAAAATATGTCCCCATCGATTGATTAACAAATATTTGAGCCCTGATTCAAGAGGTAAAGAAAAAGCTTACTGGACTATGTCCATTCTAACTTTGAAATTCCATTCTTAATATTCGATAAGATTTATGCAAATACTGAGCCTGCTATCTGATACATGATATAATGGTTCTACAGGAGAGACTTGGGGAGGTACCTAGGAACGAGGATCTTAGGTTGGAGCAGAATGACCAGCAAGTGGGTAATGACACTCAACAGAGTGGTCAGGCAGAGGTTGTGCAGGGTGTTCATTAGGATCTAGCTTTCAGCTACATGTTGCTTTTCAGGAAGATAACCTAACCAGATAGCAACGAGTTCTTGTTTTTGGATAGCTTTTAGTTAAAATTAAATCGAAGTTGATCATATGTAATATTAGGGCAGATTAATGTTATATGATCCCTTATTCCTAATTTATCTTGTTTCTGACAGTCAAAAACAACCTGGATTATAGGTAGGGGTGTATACTATTACTGAGGTTAATGCCTTATCCGCTGCTCCAAAAGTTGGTGTTAGCAAATATGGTTAATGAACCAGGGTATTGTCCATTAGATGGATTGTCATGTTTTGGATTTAATTTGCATCTATTGTTCTTCATCCGCCAACCCCGGGGAAGGGGGGCATGCTATCTGTCATCAACTTAGATGACATGATATTAGATATCTACTCTGAGAATAACAATCTTCACTTCCCCTAACATGAAGTCAATTAAATTTTCAAACAATCAAACTACATAGAATTTAAACAGTTTTTTTGGCTTATTAGCTTCCTTTGGAATTACATTTACCGATATAGTTCGGTGAATATTTACGGATGTGTTTTCATAAATTTTGGTGGAAAAACAATTTTGGACAATGGAAGGAGGAAAACATGAGGTTGTCTTAACTCCTTCCCTCTCTTGGTCCCTTTGATCATTGAGCCAACACGTATTGTTTACGTTTGACCACCATTATCGTCGTGATGGGGGAGTCTAGAAATGCACAATCTCTTTTAAAAGGTGAAGAGAAAAGGAGGAAAGGATGGGGAAAAGAAGGCATGGGTAAGTGAGGAATTTATTTTAGTTATATCTTGATAGTTTCTAACCTATCCTTTGTCAAAGGTAAACTCTTAACTTGAGAATAAGATACGATGAATTGATATAATTGACTTATCCTTTTCTTTTCTACAACACTTTGATTTATCCGTGTTAGAAGAAAATTTAGTGTCGATCATGAATGCTACTCAAAGGAATATATATATATATATATGTGTGTGTTATCTGTGTGTGTGTGTATGTGCAGTGTTACACTATTAGAGATCTTAAATGGATTAGATTTCCAAACTTCGATGGTTTAATGTGTCCTTTTGGCTGTTGAGCACGACAGAGTGTTGGGGGTGGTAGTACTTGCAAAAGACACTCTAAAACTCAAGTTAGTGAGAGCCTCATCTAAGTGATATTGGTGATAATAAGAGAGATAACGCCCTCACCTAGAGAGGTGTTCCCTCCTTCTAATGGTAGATGCTGCACAGACAAGTCTTATTCATGTGGTTGGTGTAAGGTTCTTTTAGGCACAAAGTATCAGGTCTGAGGCGTGTATAAGAAACAAGACATCAAAAGACCATGGTCTGTTGTAGTCATATTCTACAAGGAGCCGTTGGACCCGGGGATAATGGTTGACCTACATGATCATAAAGGATGGCGTATCTACTAGAAGGCATGTTCCTCTCCCCATGTCCATCCTTTAGAGATCTTCATGAAAAACCTTGGGCCATACTTCTTACAAACCCCTCTCTACTCACTAGACACTCCCAACCCTTAAATATTCCCAAAATACCCTCACGTGAAACGTGCTTCCAAACCCCCCACGATGCATTTTAATAGGTTTGGATTAGTTCCGTACATGTTAAAAATCTTGTAAAAGGAGGGTGTTTGCCAGTAGGGACTTGATACAGTGAGTAGCGTTTCATTAATGTTATTTTGGTCTTTTCGCATGGTTTGGGAGTGTCCAGTGAGTAGCTGGGGGTTGTAAGAAGTATGAGCCAAAAGCCTTTTCAAAATAGCCGATAACCATCATAGTGTCCTAGTCACAAAACCATTGTTTTAGGTGGATACACCCCTGCCAACTTTAGGTAATTTTCTCTCAAAATGCCGTTACCTGGAAATGTATATTCGGGAATGATACACAAGGTGATGTGTACATAACATGATGAGTAGATATGCCATCATGCATCAATTGTATTACCACAACATGCTAAAAAAGGATGGATCACACTTAATTGACTTGCTTAAATTATCTTTACCCTTCTTTAATGCATCTTGGGTTCTTCCTTATTTGGAAGTGGACACATTGAAGTTGTACTAGACCATGCTATTTCATGCATGTTACTTTTGATATTTGGTTTTCCATGTTTCAATTTCTCGTTGATCAAGACAACCTCAATCTTCAGCTTCTTCCAAAGACTATGAACATTTACTAAAGAAACGATGATACTCTTCACCATAAACTTGGCATCATGACATGCACATGGTATTCATATGGAAGTTGTGTCACAATGCTCTCCCTCTCAAACATAACCTTTATAATGAGTATCCTTCATATGATCAATTGCAATGTTTCAGAATTGTTAAACTCAGATAATTGAGCAGGAAGTGCCTATGGTTCCTCAGCTTAACAGGAATGCGAAGAGCCTATGGAGCCCCCTAGATTAGGGCTTTCTAAAATTAACATTGATCCTAGTTTCTCACAGCATAATGGGAGAGTTTTTGGAGGCTATGTTATTAGAGATCAGTGGCGGACGTAGGACCCAGGATCGGGGGTGCAAAAAAATTAATCGTCAAAATTTTTGGTTTATAGGATTGTTGAATTTTTTTTCAAACCAAACTATTTAAATCTAAACTTTTCTAAATGTAAATCCCAAATTTAGTCTCTAAGTTTACATTTATTCTCCTATTTAGTATATGAAAATAACAAATAGTCCGTAAAGTATGACGCTCGTCAAATTAATTCTCAAAGTTTTATAAGTAGTCCATTATGAAAACTAATGAGATAAATTTCTTAAATTTTACAAACTAATTTAATAGAGTTCACACACTATTGAGACTACTACTTATTATTATTTTATATAATTTAAGGATGAAATGGAAGAGATGGTGTAAGTGCAGGAACTAAAGTAAGAGTTTATATTTATTTAACTATCAAAGCTGAAAGAACAGATAGATCTAGGCACAAAACTTAAAATTCAGGGGGATCAAAATAAAAGTTATAGAGGGCTTGTGACTCGGAATACTTACAGAGGTATCGCCAGCAACCCTCTGGTGGCGGAAGCTCTTGCTCTTTGTGATGCTATCATTTTTGGAAACAACCTCCAAATGGACAAGATCTTTGTTGAATCGGATAATCTTCAACTTGTTCAAGTCTGTAGAGGAGAGATTGAAGTTAGAAACATTAATAATTTGCTCCAGGATCAGTTAACCCTACGCTCGAAGTTTGATGTGTTTGGTATTACATGGATCTCAAGTGAAGGGAACCAGAGTGCTCACCTGGTAGCGAATCTTCATCTCAGCAACACCTTCCTTCGGAGTGGCCTTGTCCTCCTCCTTCGATCCTTCGTGTTGTGTTAACTGCCGATCGTGCTCGCCTTTGTGCTTGATTTGGCTCCGATTTAGTTATTCAGCGCTTCTCGCTTTAACTATTGAGGTTTATGGTGGTTGTGGGTGGCTGGATCTTCAAGATCCTCCATTATTATTGCGCTTGTTGCCGAATTAGGGTAGATATGGTTGTATGTCACTTTTCCTTTTCTGGTTTTTATTTATTTGTGTAAGTGGAGGTGCTTTTGCTCTCTCACATGTTTGCTTTTGGAGTGGTCCGAGTTCAAAGTGTTGACCTAGTTAGTTGGGCTTTACTTTGAATATGGGCCACTTTGCTGTGTATTTGGTTTGGGCCTTTGCCCAATTAATGACAAACCGAATATACATTGGACCAAGAAAAACTCTCTTAACTTTTTTTTTTCAATTTACAATTCAAGAGATTGTTTAGAGAATCCAAGACCCTTTGTTACCTAGGAGTTGGTTTTATATGAAAGCATCACTAAAGTGATCAATTATTTACAATTTTAGATATTATTTTTATTTATTTATAATACATATGGAGGAATGTCAGCAACAATTTTTTTAAACTCTCTTAACATCACTTATTACATGATCACTTGAAATTCATGTGACCCATATGAAATTGAACAAAGAATAGAACGTGTGTTAGAGCTAGGGTGACAAATAAAAGCTTTCAAGCATATTTCAATGCATACTAGTACATCCTTAAAATTTGAGGAGGGAATACCATTTTTATATATAAAAAGGGGCTATGAGCCCAAAAGCAATTACACTCAAATTAAGCGTAAAAACTTCAATAATATCATCAACAAGATATTGCCCAACACTATCAGAAAGAGTCTCTCGAATAGCACGTAAAGATTGTTATCCCTCTTTTTAGTACCATGTTGCACTAGTTATTCATTCATTCATCCGTAACATAATAACTAACAAAATGTTCAAATTCTAAGGTTCAGAAAGGACATTTCAAGCAGCAAAGTCTATGGATGTAGACTTTCGTCTCATCTAATCCCATCCCATCTCTTCTTGTCCATATAAATTGTCTCTCAGACACCACAAAACTTATGTAAATGATTGCCTTCTTTTTTTCAACGCACGGAACCTCACCTCACCAGAAGTTTCCATGGCTACCCATTTACCCACAATAGCACCCTTTTCACTTCTCACCAATCACTCTCTAAAACCACCTTCACTCTTTCATAGAACCCTCTCTGCCAAATCAACCCCTTTTTCCCTCTCAACAATTCAAAAAAACTCCCTTTTATGTAACCCATCAACCTCTACAATAGCTATTGGGTTCAATTCATGTTTCTTGCAAAAGGGAAATCGTAAAATCAGAGAAATGTCAGCAAATTCAGCTAAAACTGAAGCTGGGAACACTTCCACATTGACACAAAGTGTGAGTCTCTCTTTTTCTATGTTTAATTTCATTTGATCACTGTGTTGTTAATAATTATGAGTGTTTTTTATTGATTACTTTCAGGTGATTGGGATATTGCATTTGATTGTGTCTTTAGGGCTTATTCTTGCATTGGATAAGTTTTTGAAGCAAGCATTTGTAGCTGCTGCAATCAAATTCCCTAGCGCATTGTTTGGAATGTTTTGTATATTCTCAGTTTTGATTATTCTTGACATCACTGTGCCCTCTGCAGCTACAGCATTGATGAATTTCTTTGAGCCTGCTTTTATGTTCATTCAAAGATGGCTCCCTTTGTTCTATGTTCCTTCTTTAGTTGTTTTGCCTCTTTCTGTTAAAGATATCCCTGCTGCTTCCGGCATCAAAATTGGCCTTATCATAGGTTGGTGCATTGCCTATTTCTACGATTCATCATTTTGACTTGTTTTGTTTAGTTATTTGCTTTTTATTTATTGTTGGTTTAGCTAAGTTGCTCTGAGTTTGCATCTTTGATGTTGCTCTTGATAGATACACCCTGTAGCACCGACACTTTCGGTTGAAGACGTGTCTCGTGTTGGACACCGACACTGACACTTCAATTACTTGTAGTTGTCAAATTAAAACCAGTGTTCGTATGTCTGTGTCCATGTCGTGACAATGTCGGTGCAACTTAGGATAGAGTGTCAGTCATTTAGTACCTATATGATAGAAATTACATTTTTTGTCGTTGAATATGCATTTCGCCGTTAAGCTAATATCTGAATATGTATTTCATCGGTCGAATTGGTCCTCAAAATTTATAACATGATTGCTGACTTGACCGAAGAAATGCACATTTACAGATCTTACACATAATTGCCATCTTCAAAGACTAATATGACCAATGTGATATCACTTAGGGGTCAATTTGCCATATACTCTGGAAGCAGAGGCATATGTTATTTTCTTGTTTAGCTTTGTTTTAGTTCAGTACATTTGGAAATATATTGAATTTGATGATAAATGGAATGAGATGATTAGATTACTAGAGAACCTTATCATTTTTTAGTGACATTTTACACACTTTAATGACAAATCTTTCCCTCTCTACTTTTTCTTTTCAAAATCAGCATCTTTTGTATTACCTTTTTACGGCATATTTTGGTGCAAGTTTGAAGTTGAATGCTGATATTTATAATGTTGTTCAGTTGGAGGATGGTTAGCTACACTTTGTGTTGCTGGTTACACAGCTATAGCAGTAAGAAAAGCCGTGAATACGGAATTGGTGGATGCTGAACCTATGGGAAAGCCATCTCCATTTTCTTCCGTTGAAGTGTGGGCATGGATTGGGGTTCTCCTTATATCATTTGTTAGTGCACTCTTTTACCCCACAGCACTGGGAACAAGTGCCAGAACATGCCTTCCGTTTTTGCTTGCAGCCACCGTGTTAGGCTACATGGTTGGTACTGGGTAAATATACATTCCTTTTCACAACTCCCTATGGTCCTATTCGTAAGAAAAGTTTGCAGTTTTAGGTTTATTGAATAACTAATGTATATGGTCTATATTCATCAGTTATTCAATGAATCTAAAACCGTAAATTTTTCTTATAAATAAGACTAGAAGGAGTCTACATATACACTTCGACAGTTGCTTTTTCTCTATTAGTATGGGGTTTTAAAAGAAAAAAGTGGGTATTCTTTTGTCAAATGCTAATGATGTTAGAATTTGATTACTAATCATTATGGTTTGCAATTTGTATCTTTAGTAGAAGTTCACTCATTCTTGCTATTTTGTTTTTGTTTTCTAGGTTGCCATCAAATGTGAAAAAGGTCTTCCATCCTATAATTTGTTGCGCTCTATCAGCCGATCTGACAGCATTTGCGTTTGGTTATTTTTCCAAGTCAGGGCTCGATCCTATTCTAGGTATGTTAGAAGATAAGTATGTAATTACCATATTGTTTAAGTTGGGCAACTTTGCTTGCTTAGACCTTACACCAACAAGGAAAAGAAAATTGCAAAATAACAAGTTTGAAACTTCTATTCTGAATGTAGATATCTTATGGCTAATGACAAGCATCTAAAATCTGCTGATAGATAAATTAGAGGAAAGACTACTTATACCTATTGTGTTTATATTGAGAAAGCGTTTCACTGTAAATCAAGTGAGAAATCATCTCATTGACACCCACACACACACACACACATATATTGGAACAAATTTCAAATCATTTTTTCTTTTGCTTTGTCATGCACAGCTTGATTCTTGTCTCTGGACTTCTCTTCCTAGACAACTCTATAGTTAATGCTATTTTAGCATAACATATCCATAGTCTCTGTTGATTCTTCTTTCAACATTCATAGGATATTACCTTACAAAAGCATCGGCCAATCCTGGAGCTGGTGACATTTTAATGGGGTTTTTGGGATCTGTTATTCTCTCCTTTTCCTTCTCTATGTTCAAGCAAAGAAAGGTAAAACCATCTAGGTTTCCCACTAAATAAATCTTATACTGCAGCAAAAAAACAAAGCAGATTTATACAATATGTTTTCATTTCTCTCAATTGCTTTTACCATGTTGGACAAGTTTCATTTCCTCGTCATTATCCAAAACATGCTTTGCAACATTTTCTTTCTCAGCCCGTAGTCAAATAATTGCTAACCGATTAATCACTAACTATTTATTTGCTTCCAAATTCAGCTTGTGAAAAGGCACGCGGCTGAGATTTTTACTTCTGTCATCATCTCAACAGTATTCTCACTGTACTCAACTGCCCTTATTGGACGTCTTGTTCAATTAGAACCATCCTTAACAGTGTCCATTCTACCCAGATGTATAACAGTGGCATTGGCCCTCAGCATTGTGTCCTTGTTTGACGGTAAATGTTATGTTTTCACTCTAAAATTTGGATTGTATTTGATTTGATTGTACTTCAGTTCAATATCTGAAAATTCCCCTTTCTGTCTATAGGTACCAATCCATCTCTGACAGCAGCAGTGGTTGTAGTAACTGGTTTGGTTGGGGCAAATTTCGTGCAAGCAACGCTCGATAGACTCAGATTTCAAGATCCAATTGCTCGAGGAATAGCAACTGCTTCTAGGTATGTTCTGTAACAAGTGAACTATCTATCGAGTCCTTGAAGTTTTGAGGTGTTGTCAGCTTATTCCGTAGAATTATTGAAATTTCAAACTGAACCCTGAATTTGAAAAGTCTTAATCACACAGTAGCCACTCCCAGACAATTTTAGGGACTAGCTTGATCGATTCAAAATGACTAGTATGATCGAATATTTTCAGTTTCCGCTGCTATTATGAATATTAATAATTTCAGCTTTCAAGGACTAAATTGACAACACCCTACAATTTCAGGAATTAAATTTGTGATTCATTCTTTCTGTAACCTCTATATCGCTCGGTTACCAAAAACCTCTGATTAATTTAGTTTTTGAAGAGGAGTATTCTTTTTCCTTACCGATGATTTTTCCCTAAGGGGAGTTTGCATCAGAAGGTTTTAACGAGACTCCTACTCGTCTTTAAAAAAACTAGAAATGGTATCAATAAGAAAAGTTAGTATTCCCTTTACGTATAGTATAACGAGGCTCCAAACCCTTTTTCTCTGCATCCCATACTTCCTTTACCAACACTAGTGGTCACGTCTTTCCATTTTTTCTATTCTGCTACGGTAGATATTTATATAGCTGCATTTTGAAATGTAATCAGGAAGTGGGTGCATATGAGTAGGAGCGTGTAGTTAGATAACTGCGTTACTTAATTCATGTTAAATTTAAATTTAATATTTCATTTATTAAATAAGGGTAAAATTGGAAATAAAAGTGGCTACCAAACTTACTAGTCAAGCAAGACCTATTCCCTTTATATATAGTGTAGATAATCTGATGTCAATTGTATTGCATTTTGGATTCTACACTCTGGTGAAGGGGTTGGGACTCTCATGATTTCCATGTCACCATTTTAATTTAGTGTGTGAGTAGTTTGGTCATGTAGAAATGATATTATTAAAAAAAAAATTAGTATTCATTTGCTTGGTTGCTCTTGAAATTTTTTACAGTGCCCATGGGCTTGGAACAGCAGCTTTGTCTGCCAAAGAACCCGAGGCTCTCCCATTTTGTGCCATTGCTTACGCTTTGAATGGGATATTTGGATCTATACTATGTTCAATTCCAGCTGTCAGACAAAGCTTGCTTGCAATTGTTGGCTGAAATTGAGATAAATATCATAACCTGCTATCCATTATTTATATGGTGGATGTAGAAATGTATAGTGAAATATTAAAAAGCAACTAGTAGCACCATTTTGTATATTGTATAGGATGCAATAATCCATCCATTTATCATCTACATAATAACTAGAAATCTACAAAAGTAGATAAAATTGCAAACTATCCCAAAACATGAGAAGGTTTTTTTAGCGTGATAGTGACCCATTTCAGTTATTTATAACCAGATTTGGTTGAGCCTCAAATGCTAAAACTGTTTGACAAAGCTCCATCTATTATTCTTGCAAATATCACCTATGTTCTCTTTTTTTTTTCCAATTCTCACTGCCATACATATATCCAACGTGTATTAGTTCGAAAATTGTCTTTTTGATTTTAGTCCTTTTACTTCAGTTATTCTACGTCAACCTAGCTCATATTTGGCTATGTCTTTGTTGGGAGTAATTTATGATAGAGTCTGAAAGAGAGGATGCAGAATGAACTTCGGACTGAATGACAACTAAAGAGGTGTAGGCCAAAAGTTAAAGAATTAATGATCTATGTTTAGGTAAAGACGAGTGCAAGTTTTTATATATTATAACAGATAGTAGATTATCAATAACAAATATTTATCCCGTGTTTTTTATATATCAGTGACAATTATTTGTCATTTTTTAGGTATTAGTGACAAATATTTGTCACGTGCGTTTTAAATATTAATCAGTAGTTTAAATAGTCATTAAGTCTTTTTTGTTTTTTTAGAAAGTTGGTTTATAGTTGTCTTCAAACCTTATAATTACCAAAGGCAAATATTAATCTCGTGTTTTTATATATCAGTGCCAATGTTTTTAAAACTGGACCGGAGATTGAACCGGTGAGACCTCCGGGTCATGGTTCAATTGGTTCACTCGGTCGAACCATGTTTGAACCCGGTGAGTATTAATTAAATAAAAAATAAGAAAAGTACTAAATTTTGGAGAAAAAGTAAATAAAAAAATTGCATTTCAGGTGGTTCAACCCGAGCCAATTGAGGGTTCAAAGCGGTTGAACCGTGGTTCGATCCGGTCCAACCCGGTTCTAAGCGGCTCAATTGGCATTCAGTCGAAATGGGGTTGAACCAATCGGCGAACTGTCCGGTTCCCGGTCCAACCGGTTGAACCGCTCGGTTCGGTCCGGTTTTTAAAACACTGATCAGTGCAGTTATCCCGTGTTTTTTTATATATTAGTGCAGTTATCTCGGAGCTTCATTTGATTATTTCAGTTGATTAGTAGATTATAGTAGATAGTAAAAGATAGATAGTAGATTATCAATAAGAAATATTTGTTTTATATATTAATCAGTAGTTTAAATAGTAATTAAGTCTTCATGTTTTTTAGATAGTAGGTTTCAGTAGTCTTCAAAAAGTTTGATTATCAATGGCAAATAAAATATTAATCTCGTGTTTTTTTATATATCAATATTGATATCCCGTGTTTTTTATATATCAATGTATCATTGCAATTATCCCGTATTTTTTATATATCGGTGCAGTTATCCCGTGTTTTTTTATATATTAATGTAGTTATCTCATAGTTTCAACTGATTATTTTAGTTGATTAGTATATTATAACAGATAGTAGATTATTATATATTAGTGCAGTTATCTCGTAGTTTCATTTGATTATTTTAGTTGTTTAGTAGATTATAGTAGATAGTAAAAGATAGATAGTAGATTATCAATAAGAAATATTTATTTTATATATTAATCAGTAGTTTAAATAGTAGTTAAGTTTTCTTGTTTTTTAGATAGTAGGTTTCAGTAGTCTTCAAAATTTTTAATTATCAATGATAAATATTAATCCCGTGTTTTTTTATATATTAATGCAATTATCCCGTATTTTCTTACATATCATTGCAATTATCTCGTAGTTTCAATTGATTATTTTAGTTGATTAGTAAATTATAGTAGATAATAAATATATATAGTAGATTATCAATAAGAAATATTTATTTTAAATATTAATTAGTAGTTTAAATACTCATTAAGGATTCTTGTTTTTTTTGACAGAAGCCTTCTTGTTTTTTAAAGAGTAGGTTTATCAATGACAAATATTAATCCCGTATTTTTTATATAGTAGTCTTCAAAAAATATGGAACAAATATTTGTCACTAATTTTTTATAGTAGTATTTTAATTTTATAATTTTTAATGACAAAATATAATTGTCCTTGTATGGATATATGTGAAAAAGATTTAAATTTTAGTGAGAGGCTAAAGATGGAATTTTAAGTTTAGTTTGTTAGAAAATAGATATTAGATTAGATTAGATAATAATAATAATAATAATAATAAAAGATTTGTGAGGGAGTTTGAATTTGAATTAGAATTATAGCTTGAGGGAAAGAGAAAGAGAAAAAGAGTTGGGAAAAGTGAAATTGGGAAAAGTGAAAAGTTGGGAAGAGTGAAAAGTTTGGTCCATAAATTGACATTAGTACCTTTTAGCCTTGTATTAGGTAGTACATGTGTCAATTAAAGGTGAGGGCTAATTTTGGAAGTTCAATGGTGATGTTTTTGATTTATATAGATAGATATTAGATTAGATTAGATAGATAGATATAATATTCTATGATGGGTGCGAAATGTGATCCTAAGCACAAACAGATATTAGTTTTTGTTGAAAGCTTGGGATACTCTGTGGGTAGCCAGCAATGGTCCGACCAAAAAAATCTATATACCAAATGGTTGTAGTGGTGTTAGTGGTAACCATCGATAGATTTTCAACTTTATGGACAGTTTTGGCCCATTAGTAATTTCATGGGACGTAGCACGAGCGAGTGAACACGGGAGAGGACACAATACGAGAGATGAGTCCTCTCCTTCATTCACTCCCTCTCCCTCTCTCTCCCGTCTCTCTATCTCTCTCATAAAATCACTCTCTTGTTATTATATCTCTATTTTTTAATCATCGTCTCTCTTCTCACGTCCTTATAACTTATGGAGGAGAAGATCCAAAGTGGTAAGAGGAGCATAGGGGATTGAGCAATTTTACGTCAATGCCCTTGCCTTCTAGAAACTGTATGGTCGAACTAGGGTCGTTGAAGATAGATAAAAAATATTTATACGTTTAAATAAATATGTATAATTAATGGCCCATTTCAATAACTAAAAATAAAATATTAATCAGACAAGAAATTTGACTAAACGAATAATTCTTTAACCAAAAAGAGGATTAGATTAGGATGACACCAATGACCCATTAATAGTAGTAGCAGCAAGGAGCACATCTGTCCTTTAAATTTTAAAAAAGACATTAGTAATAATTAGACCAGAATCTATAACCAAGAATATTGTCTAATGAAAAGGATTAGGATGTGGTAACTAGTATACGTAACAAAAGAATATATGTCCTGTCCTCAAGTGAAAAATGGTGGTGGAAAAAGTATAGACATGCTGTTCCAACACGTGTTTGAATATGATTTAGTTATGTTTGGGATTATGTTGTTGCATGAGTTGGAAGGAAAAGAATTGAAGGAATTATGATCTGTCCCTTCCTCAACAGCAAACTTCCACCCTAATATTATACATACCATCATCTCCTTTCCTCTTCCTTAATTAATCACATTAATTCATTATTAGCCTTCTGCTCTTTTTCTATTCTCTCTTATTCTCTTCTTTCCTTCCGGGTTCTTGCTCAATTCTATTCCATTCCAGGTTTGCCTTTCTTCATTTTGTTGCCTTCTTCTTCTTGCATGATCATTTTGAATATTATTGTTTTTCAACCACAATGTTTGGTACATTATTTCTTACTAGTGTTTTTAGGAATAAATGTAACGATTTTGTAAAGATTGTTCTGGATTTAGCGACGGATTTTTTACCGTCGGAAATCCTGAATTACCAACGGGTAAACATGATAATTTTTTCTCTCTCACACTATACTACAAACAAGATTTTTTGTTAAAATACGGATTTTGAAGGGACTAGGATAGGATGGCACAACGTATGAATGCTTGTAGCCAATAATACAATATATAAAAACTGTGGTGGAAAATGATGACTTGTGGTGATCCTACACGTGTTTGAATCTCTTTTTCAAAATTTTCATTCCTAGCTAGCAAGTCAATTTATGGGGACGTTGCATGAGTTTGAAACACAAGGTGGAGGAGGTCACAAATAGAGATATATTTCTTAGCTATTCTTTCCTCCTTCCTCCTTCATCATATTCCCATTTATTTCTTTCTGGGTTTTTCATTTCTAATTCAGGTTTGTTTAATCACTTTTTGCTTTTTTGGTTTCTCATTCTAGCTCTTCCAATGTTGTGATTGTTATCATATGGTTTTGGATGCTTTTCATCCACATATATGGCTATATACATTTCATATTTTCTCTGCTAATACAAGTCCTTTTGCATTTCAATATAGTCTTAACAATTTGTTGGTTCCATAAAAAAAATGGTTTTTGACAATTGTGATTATTCCTATCAATGAAATGGAAACATATTTAAGTTCTTTTGTTTTGAAAACTTTGTATAAATTTTTCCTATGAGCATTAGACGTTTAAATAACATTGTTCATATATTAATTAATGTCTGTTTTTTGTAGAGAAATTGTTCTGTTTCTATTTAGGTTTTCTTCATTTTGTAGAGAAATTGTTTTTTGCATACTAAGCTGTGAGAATTTTCATCACGTACATGTCTGTTTTCTAATCATTTGAATTTCAGATATTTAGGTGGCACTCTCTCAATTGCTTTTTGAGAAATATCAATAAAAGAAGTGCCACTTTAAAAATCTTCTATGGAGCCACTTTCAGAATCCCCCAAGGTAATTAATTGCTCATTCTTACTGTGAAGAAAAGGAATCTGATATTATTAGTAACAAACAAAACTAATATTCTGATAATGCTGCTAATCAGGTTGGTGATAAGCATGTCATTGATACAGCAGCACCTATTGAATCTGTCAAAGATTATGTGTCAAAATTTGGAGGAATAGTTGATTGGAAAACGCGTCGAACCCAAAGTCTGGAGGTACATCTTCGAGTCTGCTTGATTACACTTTTAAAAAATAGTTTTCTTTTCTTGAAAGTTAACAAAAAACGAAATCTGTTCTTTCTCAATATGTTAAAAACTAAAATCTATTTTTAAAAAGTTAATCAAACATACTCTTTTATTTACTTATAGATAGGAGTCTCGTTAAAAACTTCTGATGCAAATGCTCTTTAGAAAAAAATGATCAGTAAGGAAAAAGAGTATGTTAATCAAACATACTCTTATTTTTTACATTACTTGTTTATTATCATTGATTTGAGGCATGCGAAAATTATAATTGAATTCCCTAAAACAATTATCTTGTTTTGTTTTGTTCTTGTGGATGAACAGAGAAGCAAGCTTGTAGGGCATGAATTTGGAAAAACAAACACAGCTGAGGAATTGGAAAGCACTCAGAAACTTATAGAAGAACTCAGACTTAACTTGGAGAGAGTAGAAAAGGATGAGCTTCAGGCAAAAGAAGAGGCTGAAATTGTGATTAACAAAATTGAAGAGTTGGAGCAGGATATTGCAGATGAAGCCAGTGTTGAAGCCAAGGCACAACTTGAGGTAGAAAAAACAATACATACCGCTGCGGTTTCAGAATTGGAATTCATGAAAAAGGAATTGGAGTCGCTTCGCGACGAGTATGATTCTATGGCTAGTGGAAGAGATATAGCTGTCAGCAATGCAGAAGAAGCTGTTGCTGCATCCAAGGAGATTGAAAAGGCAGTTGAAGATTTAACTGCCGAGTTGATTGCAACAAAGGAGTCATTGAATTCCATAAGAACCGCTCATTTGGAAGCCGAAGAGCAACGATCGGGAGTCGTTGACAAGGAAACTCATGCCTATAAGCTTGAACTTGAACAAGCAGAAGATGAGCTCCAAAAACTAAACCAGCAAGTTTTATCAGCAAGAGTTCTGAAATCTAAATTGGAAGCATCTTCCTCTTTGCTACATGAATTGAAAGCTGAATTAGCTGCATATATGGAATCAAAACTAGAGGATGAAAGTAACGAAGAACGAAAGAAGGAACTCGAGGAAGTGAAGCTGAATATAGAGAAAGCAACTGCTGAGGTTGACAGCTTGAGAGGAGCTTCCATGTTTCTAAAATCAGAACTAGAGGAAGAGAAGTTGGCTCTCACTAATCTTAAGGAAAGTGAGGAAAAGGCTTCTGCTACAGTTACAAATCTCCAAGCTGAACTTGAGAAGTCTAGGTGTGCAGTACATTTCCTTCAGATGAAAGAGAATGAAGCACGAGAAGCACGAGAGTTGATGGCTGAGTTGCCTAAGAAATTGCAGGAGGCAGCAGAAGAGGCTAATCAGGCCAAATCACTTGCTCAGGCTGCTCAGAAAGAATTGCTTGAAGCACAAGAAGAAGCTGAACAAGCCAAGGCACGAGCAAATACATTGGAGAGTAGATTACAAGCAACCGAGAAGGAAATCGAAGCTTCCAAAGTTTCTGAAAAGTTGGCTAAAGATTCAATCAAAGCATTGGAGAAGAGCGAATCAGCTAGAAGTACTAACGATGTTGATACTTCCTCGTTGGTGACACTCACACTAGATGAATACCACGAGCTAAGTAAGAGAACACAAAAGGCTGAGGAACAAGCTAATCTAAGAGTTGCAGCTGCTAATTCTCAGATTGAGGTAGCTAAAGAGTCTGAGCAAAGAAGCTTAGAGAAATTGGAAGAATTGAATGAAGAGTTATGTGTAAGAAGGGAATCACTGAAGATTGCAACTGAGAATGCTGAGAAGGCTGTAGAAGGAAAAACAGCTGTAGAACAAGAGTTAAGAACACGGAGAGCTGAACAAGAGCAACAAAGGAAGGCTGCTGAGGTGCTTGTAACTTCTGCTGCTGCTGCTGCTGCTGCTGTGCCTCAAAATGATTCGCCAAGCGTAAAGGGAAAAACTCCTTCAAATGAAACTGGATCAGCTGTCTCAGATGGAAAGACCAAAAAGAAGAAGAAGAAGTCATTGTTTCCTTCAAAGGTTATCATGTTTTTTGCTAAGAGAAAAACACACCCATCCAAGTAAATGTAATTCTTTTCAAGCTGAAATTAATTAGTACACTAAGTGTTAATGGGGTTATTTATTGTCTGCCAAATTTGAGAATTTGTATTGAAGATCTTTTGTTGCAAGAAGATATAAGTTGATTTATTGTATATAAGGTATAAGTTATAGCTCTACTATTCAGTATTTCAGCTTCCATCATGAAATTAGCTTTCGATAAGCAAAAGGCACAAGAGTTTACTATTAGGACACATTGATATTTGTCAATGCTGAGAGTTTTCTAGAGATTTTCTTGACTCATTCTCAAATAGAAATGTGTTTTGTATCATGTTCCAACATTATTTGGTTTCCTTACTCATTCTCAAATAGAAATGTGTTTTGTACTATGTTCTATCATTATCTGCTTTCTTTATATATACGTTGGTTCCAATTTTCATCCCGCAGAATGCGACGATGATTAGCCCTAACGACAAAACAAGGCGTCGTATCAGATACGGCATATCTTCTTCGTGACGCGGAAATGCTACCTCCAATTGAGATATTATGTGTAGTAAAATTCACATAAGTCTCTTAAGAAATCACTTTGAAATTTCAGCATGAAAGATAAACAGAGAGAAGCCAATAAAAATTCGGATTTGGATTCTCTCCTTCCACTCTCCCTACATCTCCCTCCTTCCTCTCTATCTCTCATACTTTCACTCTCTCTCATCATTTATTTATAATATTTTAATGATGAGAGAGTGTGGAAGTAAGAGAGAGATAGAGAGGAAGGAGGGAGATTTAGGGAGAGTGGAAGGAGAGGATCCAAAGGCGTAAAATTCACATAAGTCTCTTAAGAAATCACTTTGAAATTTCAGGATGAAAAATAAACAGAGAGAAGCCAATAAAAATAATTGAATCCTAGTTATTCCATACACAACAATGGTTCCAGTTGCTACCAAGTATAAGACAAAAAATTCAAGAAACATACTTTGAACTAGTGGATGGAAACCAAGCTTTCAACATAATCCTTGGAAAAACACCAACTTATTTTATTGGTAATTTAAGTTTGCTCCACTTTATTATCTCTCAAGAGGTAGAAAATGGCTTGCTCATGTTACAGGAAAGTCACTCCAGGTTTCTTATGGTATGCTCAAATTTTCTCACGGGCTTTTGAAAGCAGGTTAGAATGTTGGGAAAATCCCAAGTACAACATATGATATAATATAATATAGTCTAAAAAAAGTTTATAAGTTGTGTTGATACAAATCGAGTACCATTAGCGTCTACAATTAAAAGGGAAGACAAATCCTCTGGGAGATTTCTATAAATGATCAAGCAGAAGAATTCATTGCATCCAGCTTTGCGAACCAGATATCTCATCTACTTTTCTTAAAGCTTCCTCCTCTTGCGTTTGTTTCCTAGCATATAATAATAATTCACTGAACTGCTGATCCTGGCTTCAGTTAAAAACTCCTTCGCAACAATCTTTGGAGGTGGAGAATTTGCTGCTGACGAATGCTAACTTGAGGAACACGGTACAGAATAACCTCTAGCATTCGGACTCAAGGGAATGAGCCATAGAAGTTGGGTCCACAGCATTCGAATTGCCCTGTCACGACACCCTAAATGATTGTTCAATTTTGATTCCAAATTGAAGGGAAAAACAATCAGTAAACCTTTTGTCAAAAAATAAAAATAAAAATCAGTAAACCTAATTGGGAGAAAGATATTTTATATGTTATATAGTAATATATTTACTATATATTATTTAGGTCTCCCATTTACGGCCCATTAAAAAACATTGCTAATTATATTCCACAATATATTTTTATTAATAAATGTATACAAGACAATATGTTTACGATTTTACTGATATTTTATTTATTACTAAATTAAAATATCTTATCATTTTACTTAATTACAATTATAAATAGAAATACTTTCTCAATATATAATAATAATCTTTTGAATTATCTTAGTAGAGACCGAGTCATGCAGTTTGACCAATGACCTATCGATTCGCTCTGTGACCCTATGCCATGACAGAGTCGACAATCGATCTGGGTTTAATAACAAGGTTACCGGTTGGGCATCAAGAAATATTCAATTTTGTGAAAACATTGATATTCAGAGCCATGTGTTATCCAATTTCAATTCCCAATTTGATACCCGAGAATAATTAAAATCAAAATAATTTCGTTACATTTACTAACAGGGGACTTGTTAGTCCATCCATCTATTAGATTTCAATTGAAATTCAGTCATTTGGCTGCCGACATGCCACGTTAGTTTGTTAATGTGTCGGTTAGGGTCGCCCATGTAACTATATAAGTGAATCAAATTATAAGGGACCCAACTAAGCCCCTTACATTACTTATTTTGGGCTAATTTTCGTCCCTCATGAATGAGTTATATTAACTCCATATTCTTCCTCTTTTGAACCCTAACCCTAAATTTGAAGTTCTAATATGATTTTATGGAGCAAACTAGCACCACCATCTTCAATTTTGTGGTCGTTGCACAAATTTCATGATGAAGTGGGCCAAACGTGGCCCATCATGAAATTTGCACAAAAAACTACGAAATTGAAGCTGATGGTGCTAGTTTGCTTTAATAGAATCAAATTGGAGCTTCAAAAGTAGGGTTAATATGGTTCAAATGAGGAAGACGATCGACTTAATATAACTCATTCACGAGGGATCAAATTAGTCTAAAATTAAAAATGCACTGGACTTAGTTGAGTCCCTTAAAGTTTGACTCAGTTATATGACCACATAGGCCATCCTAGCGGACACATCAGCAAACTAATGTGAACTGCTAATAACTAGACCACTAAATTTCAATAAAATCTAACAGATGGACTAACGTATTCTGTGTTAGGATTAACAATGGTCTCTATTAGTAATGTAAGACACTTAATTTGATATTAATCATTCTCAGAGACTAAACTTGGCACCAGAATTTTGGTCAGAGACAAAATTGGGTCTTCATTGTGACAAAGCCATTTTTATTTTAAATTTATTCTCGAAGATTTTTTTATTAGACAAATTGGTCCTGTTATTTTTTTAATTTAAATTAATCTCTGACATTTTTAAAACGGAGATAAATTAGTCATCTTCCATCAGATATCATGATTAATTAATTTGCCACTTGTTTGAAAATTTTAAGGACTAATTTGTCAAAATTGCTAGGGACTAATTTATGCCATACAAAAATCGACTAAAATGTATCTCTAGTCTATTTTGAAATGATTTATTATTTAATTTAGTCCTTAAAATTTCACAAAAGTTCAATTTAATCCTTAAAATTTACGATATATATAAATTAATCCATGACAGTTCTTAATTTAGTCCTTTTTGTAAAATAGAAGAGTAAATAAAAACACTTTTGCAAAATTTCAAAACTATGTTCATATATCGTAAATGTCGGGATTTAATTGGAATTTTTGTGAAATTTTACCAAATTCACTAATAAGTCTCTTTTTTTTTTGACGGAACTAATAAGTCATTTTGAAATTTCGCTTTCACCTTCTTTTCCATTCCCTTTAATCTAAACGGGCTTTCCCCGTGTACAAGGGAATCTGGGTTGTTCTAGAAACCTATCAACGCGTTTCGTTTCGGTTTAACAATAAACATTCCAGTTTATTCATTAGCAAAGCGAGATTAGGGATTTGTGATCTCTTCAATTCGTAGATATGGCGTTGAATCCCCAACTCTTTCCAAACGGGTTGCCGGTTCCCTTCGTCAGCGAAATGTTTGTGTTGGCTAGAGATGGCGTTGAGTTCGAGGTTGACAAGATTCCTGGCTCTGGGTAATTCCTTTCTACTATTTCTTTATTATTGAAATTGAGCAAAAGAAAAAGAGGATAATTTAGGTTTATTGTTCAATGTTGTCCTTTAAATTGCTTTTGGAGTGACAAAATGAGAATTAATAGAATTGTTAAATTTAGTATTTCTGCTTCGATAGGAATAGTTTATTGATTTTGACACAAGAAAGAAAATGAATATGAATGGGATTTTTCCTTTGAAAGTCCATGGATTTTGATAACACGATGCTTCTCGTGAGTTGTTTCCACTTACCAGAGTTTGGATTCTGTACATGAGCTTGTTATTGACTTTTTAATAAGCACTAACTAATAGGAGAAGAAAAATTAATTGATCTTGCAATGATTCTGAGTTGAGTATTTGAGTAATTCTAAATAACAACTTTTCACACAAGTTTAAAATAATTTCGTTACCTCAACCTTTCCAGAAGTTCCCTCATGTAACTTCTCCTTGTAAATTAAGAACTAAATACTTATCTCAGTTGAAAAACTCATGTAAGGTACAGTTAATTCAAACTTTAAGCAACACTGGTCTGTTAACCCACGCTGGTTTTGGGACGTGTATTAGAGTGCCTCGGGATCATATTTTGTTTTTCGGTTTCCTTCATTCTTCTATTTACTTTGCTTTTGGTGCCAGGGCACATTTGCCAGTTCAAAATTATTTGAAGTTTGGATTTGGTAATTGAGAAACCTTGAAATGTCTTTTATTTGACACCAAGCAAGCCTTTTTTTTTTTAGCATTATATAGTTTATTTAATTTCGAAGTTGTTCCCTCCATCTGGTTTTGTATATTTTTTACGCATTCTGTTCATAATCATGAAAATATTAGATGTCACTGTACACTACAACTTGGAGCATTTGTGAGCTTTATTTGAGGCACAAGTATGCAAGAAAACAAAAGCAGTTAAATTTTTTTGTTATCTTGTGTTCATTTACAACTCCCCTTTTTGTTTCAGTCTATCTTTGTACAGTTTGATATAATCATCATTTTGTTATTAACTTTTTCATGAATGGTCAGAAATCACGGGGGTCGTCTCAAAGCAAAGGGAACCATCTATTTGTCGAATGTACGCATGGTGTTCGTTGCTAAAAGTCCTGTTGATGGCCTCACAGCTTTTGATATGCCTTTGGTATGTGATTCTTCCATTGTTTCAAATTGTTTGATGGCTAAGTTTAATGTTTTACCAATTATATGTTCTTTTTGTTGGGCTGAGAAAATTCCACGAGCCCTTCACTAAGTTGGGTATGCAGATTAGGCCACGTCGATCTTTGTCTAACAGAACCATTGAATAGCATCTAGTACAACTATATGTCAACCATTGAATAGCATCTAGTACAACTATATGTCAAATTATTGGGTTTACATTTTTTGTGTTGCCGTCTCCTTATATCTTCTGTTATGACCCGTGTGAAACTATTAGTGATATGAGGGATGAGTTTTAGGCCTGTTGAATGTTCTTTGCAAATTGCTATTATTATAGCCGGCCTGTGTACCTTGTGCTAACTTGCTGATTATTGAGCATGTAAGTTTTATTATTGTCAGACTGACAAATTGGTTGGGTCATGCAAATGCATTTTATTAATTGCATCTCAGGTTAACCTCAATTTTATTCAATGGTAAAAGTAATATTTTCATTCAAGGTCAAACTTCAAGATAGTTAAGTGCTGCTACTTTGTTTTCAAGGGGGTTAAGTTGAGAAAGAGCACTTGAAGGGGCAAAATGTATTTCGCCATTGTATTTTTATTTTTTGATTGCCAATGAATATTCAATTGACATAAAACATGCTCTATTTTTGTCAGTTATATTGTCCTGATCCTCAGTTCTTCATTATGCAGCTTTACATCCATGGTGAAAAGTTTAACCAGCCAATATTCCACTGCAACAATATTTCTGGAACTGTTGAGCCCGTAAGTTGATATTGTATTCTCTGCTACCCCGATTTCGTTGCTATATACTTCATAACTATTGTTATATGAAAAATTATTGGTCCTGAAACTTGAACTATGTGAGATCAATACAGGTAGTCCCAGATGACCAACACAGAGCTCTTTACTCAACACACTCATTTAAGATCCTATTCAAAGAAGGGGGCTGTGGAACCTTCATTCCTCTTTTCTTGAATTTGATTGCTTCAGTGAGACGGTACAATCAACACGCTAATGTGCAGCAGACAGAATCTCGTGTGGACCCTTTGCAGGCATCTCAGACTCCTGTTGATGAGATGATGAGACATGCGTAAGTGAACGTTATGCGTTAAATTTTTCAGTCACAAGTCTGTAGAGTGTAGAATGTATGATTTACAGTCCAGAAATCGTTGAACTTATAGTTGAATGCATTATGCAGGTACGTTGATCCTAGTGATCCAACAAGAATATTTCTGCAGCAACCCAATTCTGATTCTCAGCTTAGGCGTCGAACATATCAGCCACAGGCAAGCGGAGGCCATGTTTGAGTCTGAAACTGCACTGTCCTTCTTACCTGCATGGAGGATGTTTATATGAGTATTGTGTATTAATTAATATGAAAATAAATAAAACCACGTAATGGACTATTACTCATACTCATGTATGATATTATATATTTTACAAGAGTGAGAGGTGTCATCAATTATCAGGTAGGTAAATGGCTAATTTTCGTGCTTAAAGACACACCAATACCATGCTAGAGATTTTCCTGAGGCGACAATACTGTGGAACATTCCAAAACTAAATATTGGTTGAGTTTTCTGTTCTCTAAAAGCATTGCTCAGCAATTTCCAGTTGCCTGCCCGGTGAAATTACTTTGACTTCAATTCTACACTTAATAATATCAACCAACAATCAAGTCTAATCGTTCGCGATTTTGTGAAGGAAATTCTTTGCTGTATATCAGATTGCGATGATTTTCCATACAGTCTACGTAATTTGACAAATGGTGGTGATGGTACATTACATGTAGTAGTTTTACACAAGGGGGTCTGAGGGTGTGATAACATCTAACATGATCTAAGGGTATGTTTGGGAGGTGAAGGGAGGGGAGGGCTTGAAAAGGATTAGTCTACATTTTAATACGTATTTAAGATTTTAAAAAATTAAAAGAACAAGTTGATAGATATCAATATAACATTTTTAATCACACTTGATTTATGTTTAGAGACATTTTATAGCTTTCTCATTTCTAACTTGAAAAATATGCCCTCCTCTCCTTCTCAAAACCCTCTCCCAAACATACTCTAAATGATGGATCTAGAAAAGTGGCAAAAACAAATTGATTCTCACAAATTTTCAAGAACACATGTTCTTGAAATTCAAAGAAAAGAAATGAAGAACTCGACAAACACAACACAAGGGAAACAACACTTACATGAATAATAAGAAATTCAAATATAGAGAAGATAGAAATGGAAGTGGGGAAGGAAGTCCACCACTTCTTCCTTAGGAAGATGATAATGACAACACTATCATTGAGTTCTCCTAGTCTCAAGGTTGTGTGCGTAAAAAATATCATCTCTTGGTAAAAAATATCATCTCAGATTACTCCATTATCTATAATGAACCTTCACCTTTCACTAGTAATGGAACTTGCCCGCACCCTCTCTTGGTATATTCGGCTACAAATGAATTTCATTCATAAAGTTCTAAGGAATTACAAGGAGTGGAAAAGTATTTATAGTTTGGGCAATTGGATTCTAAGCCCAACATACAATCCACTAAAAGAAAAGGAAAACAAGGCCCGTGGTCACGTTAAAGCTACTAAAGGTCGTAGCCTCTTGTAATGCCAACAAGGCTAAAAACCAAATGTTCATTACAAATTAGAAATGAAATCCTAAATTTATTGAAAGTCAAATACAAAGAAATAGGGAACATTAGAGTTTGAGTATTCTAGAAATTTATTACGATATCATTGGCCACCTTTAGTGTGCTCTTGTCTTAATTGTTAAAGTGAGCACACTAAAGTTTCTTCGCTCTTGATGTTGAATATCTTTTTAGTCTTTAAGTCTTTATTTTTGTGACATTTGTCCATAATTAGGCTAGACATGCATGTGAGCTCACATAAGGGTGTGCAGGAGGTGCAGATGCACGACAAGCCGTCCTTTCAATTCTTAAAATATTATTCTCTCATCCTATTTGGTGCATAAACTATAGTCTCTAGAGTTTATTTTTGTTCATCAATTTAGTCTCTAAAATTTACCGCTTAAAGATTAAATTGGTGAGCGTAGATAAACTTTAAGAAATATATAATAGATTTTCATAATTTATTAACAAAATCGGAGAGAGTAATACTTTGGAGACCGGATGCAGAGTTTATTTTAAGTTATACGTAGTTAGACAGTTAAGTTAATAACTCATTTTCACCGCAAAGAGTATCTATTCAAAATTCAAATGACAATTACATAAAGGCTTAAATATGTATTAGGCCCCTGCAAAAATGGGGTGTTTTGGTTTAAGCCCCTGCAAAAATTTTTTTTATTTATAAGCCCTTGCAAAATGACACGTTTTGTTTTAAGCCCTTTTGTTAGCAAACTGTTAGTGAGACGTTAAAAATCTCTTCCACGTGTGTTTTTATTTTTATTTTAAGCCCCTGCAAAAATATATTTTATTTATTAGACCCTTGCAAAATATATTTTTTTGGGTTTAAGCCCCTGCAAATATACACGTAGAAGAGATTTTTAACGTCTCACTAACAGTTTGCTAACAGAAGGGCTTAAAACAAAACGTGCTATTTTGCAAGGGCTTATAAATAAATAAAAAATTTGCAGGGGCTTAAACCAAAACACCCCATATTTGCAGGGGCCTAAAACATATTTAAGCCTTACATAAAATATAAAATGATATTGGTCTATATAACTTTCCATACAACTCATAGAAATTGATATATACCATTTAGTTGTGTGGGACCATGTAACACCTACCCAACTGCTGTCAAATAACTTGCTAATAAACATCAATGGAATGTAATCAATGGATATGTTGCAGAACTTGCAAGATATTTTTTTATTGGTCATTACTAAAGTAACTAAAATGATGACAAAACATTTATTCAGAGGCACTCGCTGATGAGTGGAGAAGGGTAAGATGCCAATTCGTTTATGACTAAATGGGAATTTATAAAGTAGTAAAAGACTATGATTGTGTTATGGAAAGTGACAACACTTGAACACTACATTGGATTTGAATTAGCTTCTAAGATAAGAAAAGTCAATAAAATAGAGTAGCCAAGCTTTCTCTCTATTTTTTTTCTTTGTGAAACTTGATTGTATTTTTTGACTACTTCCTCTTCTCTTTGCTTCTTGCTAGTTAGCAATAATATGTTACATGCAATGAATATTCTTTATTTGCTTGAGGCAAATATTTTTCTCTGATCTTATTGTTTGTGCTACAATCAGAAATTGTCTAGAAGCTGAGAAGTCTTTCTAACATATGGCAATATTCAGTGTGTTTCTCTTTCTGGTATTCTTGTTGGCTGAAATTCTTGTCATCTCTTCCTTTACTGATCCTCAAGATGGTAATGTACTTCTAGATTTATTCTACTTGTGCATTTTCTTTCCTCTTATTGTATAGCATGTACAAAGATCTAATTGTCTACTTTAAATTTGAACATGAAATCATAGAGTTATTATAAATTGTAATGGAACCGACAGAAAGATCAATTTTGGTATATAATTTTTTTAAGATAAGGAACCGTTTTGAAACACAATAAAAGGGGAATCAGTTGAAACTCAGAATAAAGATAAAAGACAAAAGTATTTAGATTTAGCATTTGTTCCGACCTCAAGTCTCGACATCGTTTTTCGAGGTATTATTCACTTTAGCCCACGTGTAAGCCGTCATGGTTTTACTCTTAGGTAATAAAAGGCGCCTCGGTGGGTTAAGGTTGTGAGTGCTTATAAACTACCTCTAGCTTTGATTCTCAAGCAATGTGGGACGTTTTGGTCTACCGGAACACTTGCCCCTGAGCCCCTTGAGTCAAGGCCAAGGGCTAAAGGGCCCGTGGGCCTCTGTCTGGCGCGCCACGGTTCTGATCTCAAGCCCTGACATCGTTCTCCAAGGTATTGTCCGATTTGGCCTAGATGTGAGCCATCAGGGTTTTGTCTTTAAGTAAAAGTGTCTTGGTGGGTTAAGAATGTGGGCGTTTATAAACTACCATTGACCTTAATTTCCAAACAATGTGAGATTCTTTGGTGTACCAGAACATAATCAAAGAGTAGCATTGTAGAGTTAACTTTTTTTTTTGGATTGGTGAACATTTTAATAGCTCATCATGGCTGAAAAACTCATGTTAATCAAATAAACAATTAAATGAAATTAGTAACTACTATCTTATGCTTTTGTTTAGACATTTTGTATGTTGATTATATACTATTGCAGTTGTTACACTTAGATCTCTAAAAGATATATGGCAAAATACACCACCTAGCTGGGACAAATCAGATGACCCTTGTGGTGCACCCTGGGAAGGAGTGACCTGCAACAAATCCAGGGTTACTTCATTGTAATAATTCTTCATTTCTACATTATTGATCCTTGTGTTCTTTGGTATATAAATTTTATCATCCATTTACTTATTTTTCCATTTAAGAAAAGTACTTTGTTATGTGCATTAAAAATATAGGGGACTTTCAACTATGGGCCTGAAGGGTAAATTAAGTGGAGATATTGGTGGACTCACAGAATTGAGATCATTGTAAGTATTGTTTTCTGTTTCTAAAGAAAATTGTCTCCATAATATTCCATAGCATGTAGTTATCTATTAACAATGTCAATTTATTTAAATTTCAGGGACTTGTCCTTTAATAAAGGTTTAACAGGTCCTCTTTCACCACAATTGGGAGACCTAACCAAGCTAAATATTCTGTAAGCTAGATTCATGAAACCATATAATTTTTCTTAATGTCATTTTTAATTCAACTTGTAGTAATTTACATAAGGCTTTGCTTCATTTTTTTAGGATTTTGGCTGGTTGTAGCTTCAGTGGCAATATTCCAGATGCTTTGGGAAAGCTTTCAGAGTTATCTTTTCTGTAAGAATAATCTTGGAAGAACCATTTACATTACATTGTTTTAGTTATAACAAATAAGTTATCCACTCCCCACCTTTCAGATTCTGTAGCACCGACACTTCAGGTTGAAGACGTGTCCAGTGTCCCACACGTGTTATGTCGGACACCAACGTCGACACTGACACTTCAAATACTTTCAATTTTCAAGTTAAAACTGGTGTCTACGTGTCTGTGTTAATGTCGTGTCTGGTGTCTGTTCTGTATTGGTGCTTCATAACAAAATGTTCTTTTTCTGGATGAGTAATTTGGCACTAAACATTATACCAATCTCATTGAACTATGCAGGGCTTTGAATTCAAACAACTTCACTGGAAAAATACCTCCTTCATTGGGTAACCTCTCCAAACTTTATTGGTTGGACTTGGCAGACAATCAACTTACAGGATCTTTTCCAATTTCAACCTCTACAACCCCAGGCTTAGACCTCCTTTTGAAGGCTAAACACTTGTGAGTTACGTATTTTATTTTTTCATTTTTTTGTGGGCACTTGTGTGTACTTTTTAGTTATTGCAACAAAAAAATGTGTCCCTTATGTAAAGTCTAGAACTAGTCTTGAAGCTATATTGAAGGATCCAATTTGTGTGCACTCGGACAGTCAACAAGCTCGAGACCGTCCGATCTTGATGTCCAGATTTCAAAGTCGGAATTTTTTATCAAGTAAAAGCCAAAACAGCTTTTAAAATTTAGACCATATGATATTAATCGGACGACTTCGAGCTTGCCCGACTACATGAATGCACATATTTCTAACTACATTTAATCCAAATCCCTATATTGAGTATTATAGCAACATTTATTTTATTGCTATGTAATGCAGCCATTTCAATAAGAACCAGCTTTCAGGTTCAATTCCTGCTAAACTGTTCAGCTCTGAGATGGTACTGATACACATGTAAGTAGACATTTTGGCATCTAATGAATTTTATAAGAACATTATTCTTAACTCTCAACTATTGTGTTACTTTGAATTACTGATTTTCCTCCTGACAGGTTATTTGATGGAAATCATTTAAGTGGGGCTATACCTTCTACAATAGGACTAGTTCAGACAGTTGAGGTTCTGTAAGTAACTCCTTCATTCATATTTCAAATATTGTTTTCATTCAGTTGACTAATTATCTTTTTCCTTTTAGTTCTATTATACTGAATATCCTGCTTTAATGATTTTTTCTTTATTATTCGAAATTTATGACAGTCGGCTCGATAGAAATTTCCTAACAGGAGAGGTTCCTTCAAATCTCAAAAACCTTACTAACATCAATGAATTGTAAGCATTTGTATTTGAGATATGGACACATAAAATAGTATTATTATGTTTACATTAATAGAGATTAATACAATGCTGTTCTCTTTCAGGAATTTGGCACATAATAATTTAACGGGTCCTTTGCCAGACTTAACTTCAATGGATACCCTCAACTATGTGTAAGTAATTGGATAGAAATTGATGCTTCTAGTTTATTCTCTTTAATATGTTTTTATCATTCACATTATTCTGACAAATTTATAATATTTTGTAGGGATCTTAGTAACAACTCTTTTGATCCATCTGAAGCTCCAATTTGGTTCTCAACTCTAGCATCACTCACTACTCTGTAAGTCTATAAATTACAGAAAAGAGTTTCTTCTATATCAAGCTATGGAATCTAACAAGGATTTTTTTACCAATGATGTGATTTAAGTATTTTGGAGTTTGGATCTCTTGAAGGTCCTCTTCCCTCAAAACTCTTCAGCATTCCTCAAATACAGCAAGTGTAAGTCCCTTACTTTAATATTGGAAATAACTATGTAAAGCTAGAGATTAGAATATATACAAACAATGGAATGAGTTGTCCTAACTTCAATTTTAAAATTATTCCCAGGAAACTAAGAAACAATGCATTGAACAATACACTTGATATGGGTGACAGCATCTGCCCTCAGTTGCAGCTTGTAGATTTGCAAGAAAACCAGATTTCCTCAGTAACACTCAGTTCACAATACAAAAATACACTAATGTGAGACACTTTTGGCTCTTTGAACTGATACTTTGGCTCTGTTTGGCAAATAATAGCAGAGCTTATAGCGGATAAGCTAGCTTATAGCGGATAGCTGACAGCGAATAAGCTAGCGGATTGAACTTAAAGTGTTTGGTAAAATTAGTGGTTGAACTAGCTTATAAATATAAAATAACATAAATAGACATTTGTAATTCATGTTTAAATATGAGAGAGAATATTCATCTAATGTAAGATAAATTAGGAATTTAATTAAAGTAACAAGGGTAAAAATGAGAGAAAAAATGAAACGTTATAAGCTCAAATGCTACTTCAAGTAGCGTTTCAAAAAAATGCTATAAGCTAGTCATGCCAAATACTTAAAAAGACTTATCCGCTATAAGTTAGCCTCTATAAGCTAGCGGATTAGCATTGCCAAACAGAGCCTTCATGTGCTCTTTCATTTGTGTGGCCTTTTTCTGATGTAGTATTTTTACACCTCATGCATGTCTTTCAGTCTAATAGGAAATCCAGTGTGCAATACAGCTCTCTCTAATACAAATTACTGCAACCTTCAACAACAGCCTAAACAACCTTATTCCACAAGCTTAGCTAACTGTGGAGGAAGATCTTGTCCTCCTGATCAAAAACTCAGTCCACAAAGTTGTGAATGTGCTTATCCATATGAAGGAATGTTGTACTTTAGAGGACCATTGTTCAGAGAATTATCTAATGTAAATACTTTTCATTCACTTGAAATGAGCTTATGGGTGAAACTGGGTTTAACACCTGGCTCAGTTTCTTTACAAAATCCTTTCTTCAATAGTGATGATTATCTTCAAGTGCAACTAGAACTCTTTCCACCAACAGGACAATATTTTAATAGATCAGAAGTTCAAAGGATTGGATTTTCATTGAGTAATCAAACTTACAAGCCTCCACATGAGTTTGGACCTTATTACTTTATTGCATTTCCTTATGCTTTCTCAGGTAACATAGAAACAAACACACATTACACTTACAATTGAAACATTTATACAATTGGTAACTGTGTAATATATACATTAAATGTAAATTGTTTCAGATTCTCACAAAGGAAGTTCTCTAAGCAAAGGTGTTATTATTGGGATAGCAATTGGGTCCACATTTCTGATTCTGAGCCTCATAGGGTTAGCAATATATGCAATTCTCCAAAAGAAGCGCGCGGAGAAAGCCATTGGATTAAGTAGACCATTTGGTAACTTTGCAATATCTCAATTTGATTTTCTTGTGTAGTGCAATGTTATTAAAGTCAAGAATTAGCGTAGGATTATTAGGGTGTTGAAAGATCGTAACTTGAGGATCGTAGCACGGATCGTAATATCCTACTAATAGGGAAAAAGTATACTTATATACATAATTATATGCCAAAAACTCTAGAAAAGCTATCATCAACTTTGCTTATTTATACCACAGTCTTTCATCTCTTTTTACAGCATCTTGGGCACCAAGTGGCAATGATAGTGGAGGTGCACCACAATTAAAAGGAGCAAGATGGTTCTCTTATGATGAACTCAAAAAGATTACCAACAATTTCTCTGATAGCAATCAGATAGGCTTTGGTGGCTATGGCAAGGTATTGCCTTTTGTGTTAATATCTATGAAACACCACGAACGGACACTCAGATACCGGTTTTAATTGAAAAATATAAGTAATTGAAGTGTCGGTGTTGGTGTCAGTGTCCAACACGACACGTGTCGAACACCGAACATTTCTTTAACTAGAAGTGTCAGTGCTACATAGATTAATATGTGTCTAGTTCTTGAAGATATTTTGATAATTCCTCCTTTATTGGTTCTAGGTATACAAAGGGGTGCTTCCTGATGGAAAAATTGTTGCAATCAAAAGAGCTCAACAAGGATCAATGCAGGGAGGCCTGGAGTTCAAAACCGAAATCGAGTTGCTTTCAAGAGTTCATCACAAGAATCTTGTTGGCCTTGTGGGATTCTGCTTTGAACAAGGAGAACAAATGTTGGTTTATGAATTTATGCCCAATGGAACTCTTAGGGAGAGTTTGTCAGGTCAGTTCACAGTGCAAGAACACTTAGACCCTGTTTGGATAAATAGCTTAATTGAGTGCTTATAGCATAAACCCTTATCATATAGTGCTCATGTATAAGCTATAATAAAAGATAAAGTAAAGTAAAACTATTTTCATATAAGCTATAAGCTATAAGCTATAAGCTTATAGACATGTCATATGTTGTTTCAATAAGCTGAGATAAGCTATCCTATAAATGTTTATGCCAGTAGATAAGACTAAATAAGTCAACCCAAACAGACCCTTAATCTAGAAGCTAAGCTTATTCTCTGAAGAAAAAAACAAGTTCAAAATTAAGGAGTAAACTTTTGTTGATTAAAACATTTGGTAAAAGAATCATTGCATCAAATACTTAAAGTGTACACATTTGTTTGAAGCTTATTTTTTTGTACATTTAATATAGAACAAGAGATAAAACAAAAGTCCACAATGAAACAATTAATATAATCTTCTGCATCAATGTGAGTTGCAGGGAAGTCTGACATTCATCTTGATTGGAAGAGGAGACTCCGCGTTGCTCTTGGTTCGGCCCGAGGACTAGCATACTTACATGAACTTGCCAACCCTCCTATAATCCATAGAGATGTGAAGTCAACCAATATCTTGCTGGATGAAAATTTGACAGCAAAGGTTGCAGATTTTGGCTTGTCTAAGCTAGTATCAGATAGTGAGAAAGGCCATGTTTCAACTCAAGTAAAAGGCACATTGGTAAGCAACATTGCACCATTTCTCTGTAGATGTAGTTTGTGCACTATATACAAACAAATAACTAATTTATTTGAATCACTATATTACAAATTTATTTGTATTTTAATTGTTTGACTATACTATTAGCTTAAATTCTGATACATAATGCATCTCTGTAGCACCAACACTTCCAGTTGAAGACGTGTCCTGTGTTCGACACGTATCGTGTTGGATACTGACACCGACACTTCAATTACTTGCGTTTTTCAGATTAAAATCGGTGTCTGTGTGTCTGTGTCATTACCTCATAGTAATGAATTGATCTCAGTACAAAAATTGATAAACAGATTGTAGTCATTTTCTGAGCTTGATAGTGATTTTCATTAACATATATAACCACACAAGGAAAATGTTACTTGTATGTATCTTACATGTAATTTTTAACTGCAAAATCTCTTTCATTTTACATCTCTTTTTCCTTTTTGCCACAACAACAACTAGATAACTAAAAATGCTTAACATCTGCAGGGTTATTTGGATCCTGAATATTACATGACCCAACAATTAACCGAGAAGAGTGATGTGTACAGTTTTGGGGTAGTAATGCTTGAACTGATAACATCCAAACAACCAATTCAAAAGGGTAAGTACATTGTTCGCGAGGTTCGCAACTTAATAAACAAGAAAGATGAAGAGTATTATGGTTTGAGGGAACTCATGGATCCAGTGGTGAGAAACACACCAAACCTCATAGGATTTGGAAGGTTCTTAGAGTTAACAATGCAATGTGTAGAAGATTCAGCTGCAGATCGTCCAACAATGAGTGAAGTTGTGAAAGCATTTGAAACCATGTTACAGAATGATGGAATCAATACAAATTCTACTTCTGCATCTTCATCTGCTACTGACTTTGGAGTTTCTAAAGGTGCTAAGAGACATCCTTATATTGATGCTACTTTTACTCAGAAGGACAATGTTAATGATAGTAATGATTTTGACTATAGTGGGGGATACACACTTTCAACAAAAGTGGAACCCAAATAGATGCTATACATTTTTGTTAGACTTATAAGTTTCTTTTCTTTTCCATTCTCAAACCAAAACTTAACTTGTTCTCTTCTTTTTGTGTTTCTTGTTTTTTTATATGAAATGTAATGTTCTATTCTTTTTGTGGTCAATAGTTTATTGTATTATATATGTTTGCAAGGAAATGTTGCAAGTGTCTCTCACAGCTTCATGTGTTTGTATAACAATGCTGATCTCATCTGAGTAAAACAAATACCTCCCTTTATCTGTCTAAATGGTAGCTTATATTTATCATTTCCTTTATTTTATTTTTTTAAAAAATAGGCCAACTTTAAATAAACAATTACTCGATCTAAACAAAAAAAATATAAATGAAAAGAATTCAATTGAAACATTTAAATTGCATAGAATTTACCAAAGAACACTTGGATGATATAGTAAGGGTCTCTTCCAGCTTAACCAAGGTCCTGGATTTGAATCCAGCCTTAGGCATACAGCAGTGTTAAATCTCTTCAGGGAGAGAGAAAGATGTTATTTATTGCATCACACAAACTATGTGTAGAATGTAAATTAAAAAGACTAATCTACAAGTTTGGTTGTCGTACTAAAATAACATGTATTAAACAGTAGCCATCATTACTTTTAGTCCCTGCAAACATAGATAATTTTGGTTTTAGTCCTGTAAATATTTTTCTATTTTAGTCCCTAAAAATTTTAAAACCATCACTTTTAGTCCCTAAGTGTTTTTTGTGCTTAAAAGTGTTGATGTGTTTTTTTTTTATTACGTCGCTAGGGACTAAAATAAAAAATTAGCTATATTCGCATGGACTAGAATGATTTTTTGGCTAAATTATAGTTTTGGCCCCATATTTTTAAAATTTCAGATATTTGGCCCTCCTATTTTAAAACTCGGGTATTTAGTCCCCCTTTTTAAAAAAACTCAAACATTTATTCCAAAGAGTGTTTTTTTTTGCTGATTTCGAGGCCTATCCAAAAAAAATTGGTGTGGCCCTCATTAAATGATGTGGCGCCAATGTTGGCACCACATGTGTTGTCACGTCATTTAATGATCCTACGTGTACATGTCACATCATAATAGTACTCTTCTTCTTCTTCTTCTAAGAAAAGCTGGTGGTGTAATTAATATGTTAAAATTTTGTATGACTATTTCTCAATTACCCTAACATTCATTGTTAATTTTTCATATACCAACACAATTTAGTACCATTAATAATGATATTTTTAGAAAAAAGAATAATAAATATATCTAGAAAATTGTAAATATTTTAGGACAAGTAAAAATTGAAAGGGGACGTTATATTTTGAGACGGAGGGAGTATATCCAAAGCATTAATTGTGTTAACTTTTTTGACTGGAATCATTAAATAGTATTAAATAGCATTGAAAGTATATTTAATTATCTAGTAATTTAGTTATATTTTGGGACGGAGCGAATATATCCAAAGCATTAAATGTGTTTATTTAGTAGTATTTTTTTTTTTGACTGGAATCATTAAATAGCATTGAAAGTATATTTAATTATCTAGTAATTTAGTTACCTAGAATAATGTATTATTGACTGAAAGCTTGTCCACATATAATAATATTTATTTAGGTCTACAAATTGAGAAGCTCCACCTTCTCATTTTGCAAATATCCTCATTACTCATTCATTCTCCCTCATGGCATCATCAACACCATCTCTGAAAATTCATCAAACTCTTTCAATTTCACCACCACAACAAACCACACCAAAATCCTTCCCCTTCACTTTCTTCGACACGCTATGGGTAAGGTTTCCTCCGGTCGAGCGTCTTTTCTTCTACGAATTCACAAACTCAACCACATATTTTTCCCTGTCATAGACTATGTCCCAGGTGATTCCATTCCTTTTATAATAGCTGAGTCAAACGTTGACTTTAACAATTTATGTTCAAATCTTTGTGATGTTTCACTTCGCCACTCTTTAATCCCAACCTTGAAAATTTCTCATGAAAAAGCATCAATTTTATCACTTCAACTCACTTATTTTCCAAATCATGGATTTTGTATTGGAATAACTACTCACCATGCAGCTGTTGATGGGAAATCTTCAACATTGTTTTTGAAAGCATGGGCTTATATTTGCACCACTTTTGTTACTAACCTCACCCCCTTTTCCTCATTACCTGAAAATCTAACACCCTTTTTTGATAGATCTATGATTAAAGACCCATTAGAGATACGTGATGCTTATGCAAAAAGCTGGTTGAGTTTTGGTGGAGAAACAAATAATAGAAGCTTGAAGGTATGGGAATCAATTAGCACAATACAAAACGACGCCGTTAAAGGTTTGTTTGAGTTAACACTGTTAGATATTCAAAAGCTAAAGAGATATGCACAATCCAAGTTCGAAAAAAATAAGAAAAATGTTGTTAGATTATCATCGTTTTCGGTTACATGTGCTTATTTGTTGTCATGTGCGGTTAAAGTTGACCAATTGAAAAAAGTTGACCAACCAAAATTCAATAAGGTGGCTTTTATATTTACTATTGATTGTAGACAGCGTTTGGATCCACCAATTAAGGAAACGTATTTTGGGAATTGTGTTGTGTCACAATTGGTTGTGTTTGAAACAAAGACATTGTTGAATGATGATGGGTTTGTTAATGCACTTGAAGAGATAATTGATGTGTTGAATGGTACTTTGGAAAATGGGGTATTGAATGAAGCAGAAAATTGGATGTCAAAGATTCAAAGTGTGATTGGTGATAGTGATAAGCTGTTTTCAATTGCTGGGTCACCAAGGTTTGAAGTTTATGGTGTTGATTTTGGTTAGGGTAAACTTAAGAAAGTTGATGTTACTTCTATTGATAAAACGGGAGCGTTTTCTCTTTCTGAAAGGAAGAATAATGATGGTGGAATTGAAGTTGGTTTGGCTTTGAATAAAAAAGAAATGGAGGTTTTCGCTCAACTTTTCGCTCAAGGACTTAAATAAAAAAGATATTTGTCCTAGTGATAATCCTAGGGAAACTGATGGCACCGTATTGATATTTATGATGAACCATAGCAACCCAAAACATGTTAGGGTTATTACACAAGTTCCAACTGTTCTTAAGGAGGAAGGTTTGATTAACTAGTCAAGTAGGCCTTAGGCCCAACCCGTTAGTAGACTTCGGTTTGTAAATAGTCTCCCAATAAAGGACCTACAGTTTTTATTAATCTCGTTGCAAACACTTTTGGGTATGTTAGCTGCTTGCATGACATAAGTAGGCATAGCTGAATGACCAACTTGGCCAAAGTCACCCTACCGGCCATGGACAAATATCTGGACTTCCATGACTAGGGTGATCCCTGACTTTGTCAATAACAAACTAAAAGGTACTCCTCGTAACTACTCTCTTATGCAGAATGGGAAAATTGAGATACTTTCCCAAATCCTCCGTAGATTGGTAGCCCAGGGTACTATTGATATCCCTCTAGCCCTCCCCATTGATATTCTTAGAGAAGCGGACTCTAGTTTTCTCCTGGCTTACCTTCTGGCCCGAACAGCTGTAAAAGTTATCGAGGATCTATTTGATCATCACCAACACTTGTTCCATGCTAGCTTCAGCAAACAGAATGAGATCGTCGCTGAAGGCAAGATGGGAGATCTTAGGACCCCTTCTCGAGACCTAGATTGACTTCCAAGTATTGTTCAGGACCTTCTGATCACTCAATTGGAAAAGCCTCTCTAGACAAAGAACAAAGTGGTAAGAAGAAATGGAGTCACGTTGTCGGATTCCCTAGACGCCTTGAACTTCTCCCGCGCCTTCCTATTCCACAACAAACGCATACGAGAAGATGCCATATAATGCCATATGAGAGACACTATGTTCGCAGCAAAACCAATGTCTTCCAGCGCGTCCTTCACAAAAATCCACTTAAGACAATCATATCCCTTCTCAAGATCGATTTTCACGACCATCCACCCCTTTTGACCTTTTTGTGTCTCATGGAAAGAAAGACCTCTTACGCCACAATAACATTATCATGACCTTGTATTTTACAAATAAAGGCACATTGAGCAGGGGCCACCAAGTCAAGGATAACCTCTCTAATACGACGAGCAATAAGCTTAGTAATCTCTTTATAAGAGACATTGCAACGTACGATGGGTCTAAATTGCTTCATACAGGTCCTATCATCCACCTTAGGAATCAATGATATAAGGGTATCATTGATCTCCACAATATACTCCGGATGGGAGAAGATTTTTTGGACATATTGGAAGAAAGAGACTCCCACCACGTCCCATTGAGAGTGATAGAACATGGCCTAAAAGCCATTTGGGCCAGGCGCCTTAAAGGCTCCCATACTCTTGACCACGACCCACAGTTCCTCGATGCTAACCCCGTGCCCCCAAAGGGAGTGTGAACACCATCATCATGAAACAACTACCTGTAGTAATCCATAGTGTGTCTTTCAAGCATCCCGGTCATCTTGATGCATAGTAATTTTGTTTTTCTACGACGGACAACCGTGACTCCATGGAAATATTTTGGTGTAATATGCTTTAAGGTGGCCCTGTGATATCATGTGAAAGAAGATTGAATGTAATTTTGCTATTTTTTTGTTGAAATGATAGAGGGTCTTAGCCCGATAATTTTGCTATTTATTTATGTTGTGTATGAAGCATATTTCGTATGATTTAATTTTTTTTTTATCTGTGTCATTTGTATCATAGTATAAACATTATATATGGTGAGTCCTATTTTGATGGTTTGAATAATAAAAAATATGACCACTCTAGCTCCCAATGACGTAGGCACCAGTTGCCAAATCTTATTAACAATTTTTTGTTTGTTCATCTCTATTACATTGTATTGCTTTCCTTTAGAATTTGGTTTCATTGATACAACAAATTAACTTAGTACTCTAGCTATAGAAAATTTTCTAAATCTATGTATTCAATTCGCGATTTTTATCCGAGAATAATAATCCATCAAAAATTCAAGGATTATCATTATTAGTATTGAGTAACATTTATTTTCAATTCTTTAATGTAGCTCCTAGAAATTGCACAAGTCCTAGAGGAGCATGTAAGTTTTCTTGTTCTTGGACCTCCCCTCCCAACTTTAGACAATTGTTTTAGATAAATTAATTAGTTATTTGATGTAATTATAATTGTATAGAAATGAGGACAATGATTAAGCATAAATACAAACTTAGATAGGCTTGTGTCATACCCCAATTTTGTCCGCCTAGTTTCAAAACCCTAATTTTCAGCAAAAATAAATAATTTTGTGAGTGATGCATTATTTGAGAAAGGGTTTAGGGTATTTACCCAAGCATTCTAAGGTTTTCAAAATCATTTTTGAGAAATTAAGGAATTTTGGGGCATTTAAAAGGGGCATTGTTTGGTCAATTTCAATTTAATAAATTTTTGCTAGTTGAAAATCCAATTAATTAATTTTTGGGAATTTATTTAATGAAATTGTATCATTTTGAACAAAAAAATAAAAAAATAAAGAAAATCATTTTTCAAATTGTGCGCATATTTTATATGTGTAGTAAAAAAAATTAAGTTCAAATTAATTCAAGAAAGCATTTCAAAAAATAGTACAAGGAATATTCCCAAAAATTATATGATAGGATTTTTGTTGGCAATTTTGGTCATCTCTCATTTTCAAAAATGGCATATTCTTCAAGATACCTTGTATATGGCTCAAAATGGTTAGATTTATGTATAATTATCTTGAAAGGAATAATCAAAATTGAGAGGATAATTGGAAGGTTCATGAATAGTATAATAGTACAATTGCTAACTTGCAAAACTTGGGCACCACTCTCATTGCTTGGCTGAATATCTACCCCTTCATTTCCCTCTCATTTTGCATTTTTTTTGCCCCTCATCAAAGTGTGTTTCAATCCTCACCCTTGATTCAAAATTAAAATGCAATCCTAGAATGAGATGAGGTACACAATGACCTAAATGCCCCTAAACCTAATTGCACATTATATATACCCTCATATCCTCACCTCTCACAAGTTTTTACACACAATTCACACTCAAAAACCTAGCCTCTCCTCTTATCCCTTCTTGGCCGAATACCCCTCTTCATTCCCTCACCTCATTTCTTCACTTTTTCACTTCAAATCAACATTCTAGTCCTAAATCCTTCATCATCCTTGCATTCTCTTTAAAGATCCATCTTCAAATCTCAAGAATCAAGCTCAAGATTGAAGATTAGAGGGTTGATTCAAGTGGTTTAGTGTTCATTCACCTTATTTCTTTCGCTATTCTAGCTTGGAGTTGAGGTATACTCTCAATCTTAGCATCATCAAAATTTTAGCACCAAAAATGTAGATCATCGATCTATTTTTGCATATCAAGCATTTCTTTGCATTTTTGTGCTCTATTTTATGTTGAAATGTTGATATAATTGTTGTTGTTGAATGAGAGATGTGTTTCAAGCATTTTGACAAACACTTTGGGAGGTTTGGATGCTTGAAATGCATCTCTCTCTTGGAATAAATTGTGTGTTTGTGCTATTTTCATTTTGTGCTTGCATTTTCATGAATAAAATTGTGATTTGGGCTTATGTTTCATTTCGCATATTGTAGAAAAATTAGAGTTTGTGTGATTTTAGTGCATTCCTTTGCTTAATCATGTGAATCCTTGCCAAAAAGCTTGATCTATGTCATTTGCTTGCATGATTTTGTTGCTTTCAAAGAATAAAATGAGGTTTTAGCTCTATGAGGGTGTCGCATTTCATGAGATAATTAGGGTTTGTGCTTGTTTTTGTTGCTTGCTTTGAAAATCATGTTTGTGTTGATGATTTGGTAAGAGGATTTGACACTTATGCACTTGTGCATATCCCAAGTGTTAAAGATTACCTAAAGGGATTCAACACCTTAATTGCATATGCTTGCTAAATAAAACGTCAAATTGATTTTTCATGGCTTGCTAATGATCTTACTTGAGGCAAATGCCCTTTCCAACTTATTCCTTTCATGTGGTTGATTGTAGAAATATGCTAAATGTTGATGCCATCAAAATGATACCACATTGTTGCTTATGTCAAATGTTGATGTGAAATCCCTAGGATTTTGCAAGTGATTCATTAAATGTTTGAATTCACTTGTGCTTTGTAACTTCCTTGCCTACTCACATGTTGTGTCATAAATGCCTAGTTAGGTTCATTTCTTGCCATGCATCTTCAATAAGATGTGCAATCTAGGTTCATTCTCTTGCCTATTCATGCATTTTTGCCAAAAAGTTCAACTTGGGTTCATTCTTTGCCTATCTATGTATTGTGACATGATATGTGTAGTCTAGGTTCATCTTTGCCTATTCATGCATTGTGTATTCAAATGTTGTAATGAGATGTTTTCAACATGAAAGGGTAAGTTGCAAATTGTGTCTATGTTGTTGCTTGCTTGATAACATGATCTCAATGAATGTGCTATGCTTGCATCTATGAACTTTCTTGCATTCATTGTTTTCTTTTCTAAACAACTTGACATGAAAATGGTTACTAGTTTAGATCATTGCATGAATTGTAGTTTAGCAATTTGCATTTTGGTTATTGACTTGGAACTTGATTGAAAATGTTCTACTAGTTTTCCAAAAATCAAATTGCTTTCAAACTTCTTTTCTAAACTATGTCTTTAACAAATTAAGACCAATTTCTTTTCCAAGCTTAAACCCTAAGTTTTTCATAAACAAAATCATTAGTGGCCACTCGAAGCCTTTGCTTGTTTGATTATCATGAAAGCTCCCAAACCTTAAATACATGCGAACCCAATTCAATTCCAAAAACAACACGAGTCATTAGTGGTAATTGTCCTAAGCCTTTGCTAGATGATTATCACCGATGCTCGCCTCATTTGCAAAAAAGGATAGAAAAAAAAACGTTGTTACTTACAATCACTCGAAGCCATTGCTTGTTTGATTATCGGTTTCAACTTATTTTCTTTCGAGTTAGTAATGAAAACCACTCGAAGCCATTGCTTGCTTGGTATTAGTAAACACTCGAGTCTTATTTCAAAAAACACCTAAAAACTAAAAAGCTAAAAACAAAAGAGCCTTTTCAAAACAAGACTAGAACTACGTAGCTTTGAATTCCTCATCGCACCGGAGGATACGTAGGAGCGGGTTCACCTCCCGTCAAGCACCCTTTTAAAAAAATAATAACAAAAAGATTCTTCTTTCCCCAGTTTTCAAAAACATTTTCTTAAATAAAAAAAGAAGAAAAGAAGTAGAACAAAGCGTTTCAAATCAACAGTCAAAAACCACACACTAAATTAAAGGTTCCCTTTCGGTAGAAAGGATGTGTGGGGTGCTAATACCTTCCCCACACATAACCGACCCCCGAACCTATATCTCTCGTTTTCAAAAGGCCAATCGCCTAAAAAGATTTTTCCAATGTTTTTTCTAAATTAAAATATTGGTGGCGGCTTCATTGTTTTTCCCGTTGTACGAAGAAGGATCCAAACCGGATTTTTTGGAGTGCATACAGCTGGCGACTCCACTGGGGACATTTTTTTTAAGAGGGTCGAACCTATTTAATTTAGTGTGTGGTTTTAATTGTTTGATTTGAATGCTTTGTTCTATTTCTCCCTTTTCTTCTTCTTCTTTTTCTTTTCCCTTCTTTCTTCATCAATGAAGTTTGAGTGTTAATTGCTCTCTTGCATTCTCATACTATCGTGTTGCATTCATGTGCATTTACTTCTTCCTCTTCTATGATTGCTTCTTGCTTGAAGTGTAGTTTCTTCTCCTCCTCTTCTTTGTTTATATGCTTATGCTCATGCATCATTCTCCCCAATTCCATTATGTTCCCTTCTTCTTTGCTCCCTTTCTTTGAGGTAAGTTCATGCATATTTCCCCAATTCCATTATGTCCCTTCTTCTTGGCTCCCTTTCTTGAAGGTAAGCATTGCACACGATTGTTGATTGGTACCCTAGGTTAGTTTACATGCTTATATTAAAATGATATATGTTTGCAAAACCCTAGGGTAGACAACTCTTTGTCTAGACTGTTCTGGTTTTTCCTTGCAGGCGGGGTAATTTTAGATTGGGTAGGCTTTAGGTGCTATGCCCTCATCACACACTTTCACACCTTATGATTTATGTGCTATGAGTGGGGTCCTATACCCGGATCTGAAAAAACACATAGGAGAGTGGAGACGAGTAGTGACTGGCATTCGAGACCTTTGTCTGTCTGACTCTCATGAAAGTTTCAACCGGAGTACGCTTTCTCATGATACCTCACACTTGGTAGCTTTCTACATTTGTGGGTGCCGTCATGAGAATGTCTCTAGCTCCGGTAACCATTGTGAGGATGTGATTTAGAGCTACATGGGAGGTACCTTTGAGTTGCCTTAGACCCTAGGATTCCCACCTTTGTAGGACACGAGGGCATACAAATTGTGTGCTGCATTGCTAGCTTAGGCATGTTTTCCTCAAAGTGAGCTTTTCAAAAAAAAGAATTTTCAAAAAAAAAATCCAAAATATATCTTTTCTTTTTCCATAAACCACTACGTGAGGCGGCACGTAGCGTGTTTCCTAAATTTTTGAACTACCGCTCATGAGCATTGTCCTTATTTTTCCACATGCATCATTAGCATCATAATTGCATTGCATCATGCCGCATTTATAAAACCAAATGTAAAAAAATATATTGCATACATTTTGCATCTCATTCATATTTGCTTGCCGGGAATAGCCAAATAATGTACCGTCCTGTCATAGGTGCATAAAGATGGAATCGAATAGCAAAGCTTCACCTACTTCCAGGTTTCCGGTTGTAAAAAGGGTTGATGTTGACAGTCTGAAGCAATGTGCCGCACTGATGGGTCAGATTGAGTTGGGGTCCTTTGACGAGACATATGGGAACATTCGTAGGCTGCTGCAGTTAGATGTTCAGGAAAATGCTCTTGTGGCTCTAAGTCAGTTTTATGACTCAGATATCAGATGTTTTCTCTTCAAAAACTTTCCACTATCGCCCACATTGGAAGAGTATGAACAACTTTTGGGGTTCTCTAGGTCGCATGTCACGCCGTACCGATATCAAGGTCATTATTACACTGATGAAAAGCTAGCATCATTGCTCAAAATCAGTCTAGAAAAACTGAAGCTTCAAAAGTTGGAAAGGAATGGTATAGCCGGGTTTCCGCAAGAGTACTTTGAGGGTTTGATGCAATCTTATGCTCTGGCCAAACAGTGGGGTCTCTTCAAGCTGGTGCTTGCTCTAACCATTTTTGGGGTGGTCCTCTTTCCTCAGATAGAGAGATATGTTGATGAAACTGCAATTGGTGCTTTCTTAGCATTCAAAGACACCAAAAATCCTATCAATCCTGTTCCCGCTGTTCTCGCCAACACTTATCAGGCTTTCACCCGTTACAGTGATTTCCACAAGAAGAAAATGTGTTTCTCCTCTCACGTCCTCTATGCTTGGCTTGTCACTCATGTTGTCAACAACCGAAAAGAAGTTAGGGAGTTGATCTCCTATGCCTTAAGCTGTGATGTAAAGATCATGACTTCTCTTGAATGGGTTGAGGTCTTGAAAAGTCTCAACGATCTCCAGATCCGCTGGTTTACCACTGCTTGTTGGAAGGAAAGGCCTATGGTGGTGTTCAGCTGTGGAAGTTTCCAGAATGTGCCTCTCATGGGAACACAAGGGTGTATCAACTATAATCCTTCACTGACCTTAAGACAACTCGGTTACCCAATGCGGAATTCACCCTCCGAAAGCATGCTGTCTCGCTTTTACCTCTATAAGGGGAGTCCTAAATGCGAAGACTTGCTTCGGCGAGTTCTACAAGCATGGGAGTCCGTAGTGCATAAGGAAGGCGAAGAGCTGTCCAAGAGAACCCGTAGCATCACCTTTAACCAGTGGCTCAAAGAGAGGCTTCAAAATGCAAAATTACCAAATCAAGGGGCAAAAGTCAGCCTTACACTCCTACCTTTGAGGAGTTGAATGAAGTCAAGTCAGCCTTAGCAAAAGTGGAGGAAGAAAAGAAGGCATTGCAAACAGAATTGGAGAAAATGACCATAGAGAAAGAAAGGTTAGAGAAAGAAGATGCTATCAAGATGATCGCTGTTGAGGAGAGCGTCAAGCGATTCAAAAGAGAAGAGAAAAGCAAGCTAGAGGCTCAGAAATACCTGAGGGGAGCTAGAGAGGAACTCCAAAGGTGCAAGCAGAAAACAAGAAAAGCACTTGAGGAAGCCGAAGAGTGGAAGAGTATAGCAACTAAGTCAAGACAAGAATCCCGCTTGGTGGTAGAATTGAAAGGTCAGCTAAGGAACCTTGAGCGAGAGAGGAGTTCTATTGAAGATATCCTTAAGGAGTATCAGCAAGCTCTGAGGTTCGAACAAGGAAGATCTGAGGAACTGGGGAGGAATCTCAGGTGTCTAGAAGGGGCTTATAGGCAAGTGCAAGCAGAAAGCCAGTACTGGGAGAAACGCTTCATGGCATTGGTTGGCAAAATAGAGGATCAAGAAATCATCAAGGAGCTAAGAGAGGAGATTCCGCTTTGGAAGAACAAATTTTCAAAGCTGGCAGAGCTAGCTAGCCAAGCCATTGCGGGAGTCCCCAAGAATTTGAAAATAGCCGAGGCCGAGATGCACTTCCTCAATACCCCACCCGAGGTTTACCAGTTTGTGAAATTCTGCAGGGCTTTAATCACGGAGTTCCGAGAGCGATCCCGAGATGCGAACGTCAGCAAGAAAAGGAAGAGGGTCGGAGATTTCAAAGCTCTTTGTATTTGAGCTATTTATTTGTACCTTTCATTTTGAGTATTTACTTTCCATTTGAGTATTGTATTCCTGAATATTGTACTCTTTTATTTGCTTTCGAGTATTGTACTCCATATGAATATTGTACTATCCTTCCCTTTAAGGAAGTTGTTAAGGCTTTTGTTTGAATTCCCGATGTATGAAGTGTGCTGACTTGCTATTTCGATTCCCCTCTCATTGCATTTCCAAAATTAATTAAAAAAGAGAGAGAGAGAAAAAACGATTATGTGCTTATGACAAGACGAACTATGTCGCGATTCCTGGCATCAAGCAACATAAAATCATATGCATCTGCATTGCATTCATTCATTAATTCATTCACGAGCTCATATAAGTGTTCCATCAACAGAAAGTAAGGCAAGCTGGTTCGCCAACATCGTTATTGGACACGTTCTCAAGCAAGAGGCATGGCAACGATTCTGAACGATCTTGATCAGTCCCATCCAAGTGCGGAGAATCCGAATCAGGCAAATCTGAGTTCAGAGATCAGAAACGAGACAGGCCCAGGTCCAGTAGTGCAGAATCAGGGTAACCCAACTCCGGATAGTTCCAGTCAAGGTGACCAAGAAATCAGAAATGAGATGAATGCTATGAAGGCACAGATGTCAGAGATGATGAGGGTCCTGCTGTCCCTGAAGAATGGAAATGACTACCAAGCTGCTCAATGGCCTCCTTTTGGACTGCCTCTAGGCTACACTCCTCCTTCAAACCCAGAAGTTAACCAAGGAACTGGTCCTTTGGTGAATGTCGAGAATGGACAACCTGCATCTGCAGGATCAGAGGGAGCAATGGGCGAACCTCGGGTTCAGTCTCCACATCCCATTGTCATACCTCAGGCGACTTCACAAGGCTTTACTACCCAGCCAGCTGCAAATCCTCCGGCCCAAAGCCTCATTCTTGGGAACTCTGCTTATCCTCATGCTCCGCATGCAGTCTCAACCATGGCTCCAATGTTCCGTCCCCACCTTGGAATGAACAGTTCCCACAAGGCTATTATATTGAGCACCAACAAACTAGAGAAAAGTTTCAGGTGTTAGAAGAGCGCTTAAAAATGATTGAAGGATCAGGCTCTAGATCGAGAGAGGCTCGCGATTTATGTCTCATTCCCGATGTGGTTTTACCTCCTAAGTTCAAAGTGCCTGATTTCGATAAGTACCGAGGTGTAACTTGCCCTAAGAGGCATCTGACCATGTACTGTAGAAAAATGTCTACGCATTCTCATGATGACAAGCTGTTGATCCACTGCTTCCAAGAGAGCCTTGCTGGGGCATCTCTCAACTGGTACATGCAGCTAGAACCGTCCCAGATTCGTTGTTGGAAAGACTTGGCTGATGCCTTCCTCAGACAGTACCAGTACAACACAGATATGGCGCCGGATAGAACACAGTTACAGAACATGGCAAAGAGGGACAACGAGTCATTTAAAGAGTATGCCCAGCGGTGGAGGGCTCTAGCTGCACAAGTGTCACCACCTCTGTTAGAAAAGGAATTAGTCTTCATGTTTATGGAAACTTTGCCTCCATTATACTATGATCGGTTGATCGGCAGTGTGTCCTCCAACTTTTCAGATATGGTAATCATCGGCGAGAGATTAGAAAATGGGCTGAGGAGCGGCAAGATTGCCCATGGTTCCGCAGGTACAAGCACCCATAAAAAGCCATTTTCCGGATTTCCAAAGAAGAAGGAAGGAGAGACCAACACCATTACCATAAGCCCGCCTTATCAACCACAAGATATCCCTGTCCCCACTCAAACACAACCAACCCGCTCACCACAAAGTAATCACCATAGAAATTATCAAGACAGAAAACGGACCACCTTTGATCCCATTCCTATGTCATACACCGACCTCTTTAACTACCTTGTCACCAACGAGCTCATCAACACCAGACCCATGAAACCAGTCCAACCACCTTATTTCCGAGGATACAATCCCAACGTTACCTGCAGATTTCATGAAGGGGCAGTCGGACATGCTGTGGAAGACTGCAAGGCCTTCAAACTTGTAGTGCAAGATCTGATTGACACCAAAGGGATAACCCGCTGCCTGGTCATGAAGAACCTGCAACCAACGCCATCCTTGACACGGGAGGCCAACCCTTAATCAGAACTGTGGAGTGTATTCAGACACCACTGAAGGTCATTCATGCAGAGCTGTGCAAGTTTGGGGTCATCAAGAAAGGCTGTACTCAGAAAGAAGTCTGTGCTGATGATAATTGTGCTGGGGCATGTGAGGCCTTCAAGATAGTTTTGCAAGACCTGTTGGATCGTCATATAATCCAAATAGGTGTGCAAGAAAAAGAGGAAGATGTGTTGACTTTCCAGTCTGATAAGAACAGAAGTGTCCAGAAGCCTATTGAGGTCCCGTATAGTCAAAAGCCGAGCATGGAGAAACCTAAGACAATTGTGATTCATGTCCCAGCTCCTTATCAAAAGGATAGTACTGTTCCGTGGAGTTATGGTGTGCCAGTTCAAACTCAGAATCCTCAAGCTGTTCCCGATGTCACAAACATTGCGGGAAGCAGCGGAGTCACTAGAAGCGGACGTGTCTATGTCCCTGAAGCCCTTAAAGTGGGTCCATCAAAAGAGGATGAGGAAAGAATTCGAAAGGGTAAGGGTAAAGAGCAAGAGCCCGTGGAAAGTAGAAGGGTGTCAGAGCAAGAAGCTTCCGAATTTCTGAGAATCATGCGGCAAAGCGATTACAAAGTGGTGGACCAGCTGCACCACACTCCTGCAAAGATCTCTATCATGTCCTTGCTGCTCAGTTCAGAGGCCCACCGTGCTGCCCTAGTGAAAGTGCTGAATGAAGCCCATGTAGCCCAAGACATCACTGTTAACCAGCTTGATGGCATCGTAGGGAACATCGTTGCTTCCAACTATATTACCTTTACTGATGACGAGCTCACCCCTGAAGGAAAGGGACATAATCAAGCATTGCACATTTCAGTCAGATGTGGTGAATATACACTTTCTCGGGTCCTCATAGACAATGGATCCTCTTTGAATGTCATGCCCAAATCTACAATGAACAGGCTAGACGTATACTGTTCATATATGAAGCCTAGCTCAACGCTAGTCAGAGCATTCGACGGATCCAAGAAAGAGGTTATCGGGGAAATAGAGTTTCCAGTGCAGATAGGGCCTGAGGTGTTTTATGTGAACTTTCAAATCATGGACATCACATCATCCTACAGCTGTCTCTTGGGAAGACCTTGGATTCATGCTGCAGGAGATGTTCCTTCATCTCTCCATCAGAGGCTTAAGTTTGTAGTCGACGACAAACTGATAGTCGTCTTTGGAGAAGAAGAGTTTATGATTAACAAGCCCCATCCCTCTCAATACGTCGAGGCTGCAGAGGAATCCCTTGAAACTGCTTTTCAGTCATTGGAAATTGCAAATGCCGCTTTCGTGGGAGAGGAAGCCCCACTGCCTGCACCAAGAATGTCCAATGCTGATATCATGGTCGCCAAGGTCATGCTGAGAAATGGTTACCAGATCGGAAAGGGTTTAGGAAGGTCCGAGCAAGGAATTCTAGCACCTGTCCAGTTGCAAGAGTACAAGGATAGATGTGGGTTAGGATATTGGCCCACTCAAGTTGATAAGAAGAGAATGGCTGAGGAGAAGCGAGAAAGAAGACTAGCTAAGCTTCAGGGGCGAGAACGAAGCTTGAAGAGGGTTCCCATTTGTGATCTCAAGCAGAGCTTCAGGAGCGCGGGCATGCTGGACCCCAATCAGGTGGCTGTCATTGGGGAAGAATCAGCTGTGGAAGACAAGAGTGTGGACCTGGTGCGTCGCAGTGCTGCAAATGAAGAGCTCGGCAGTTGGAAGATCATCGATTTCCCTGTTGCTTTCATTTCAAAGTAATGATTTTGTAATGCGAATCCTTTGGCTCTGCCCAAGGCCTCAGGACATTTCATAAGGGCATGCATGTTTTTCCTTCGAATATCATCAATCAATAAAATGTTGTTTTGAATTCTCAAATGAATAAAATCGTTTTTCATACCATTATTGTGTGTCTTCATCTTGTGTTTCTATTTTGCTTGTTCATTCTGTTTCCATTCCCGCAAATGCAGATCTAAAATGAACATCTTTGAAAATAATGATGCCAATGATTCATATGTTAACTTTGATTACCCCGTTAACCAAGCCGAGGAGGATGTTGAGGATGACTGGGAAACTCCTCCAGAATTGATGAGAATGGTTGGGCAAGAGGAAAAGGTTATTCAGCCGCATGGGGAATCTGTTGAGACAATCAATCTAGGCACAGAGGACAGTAAGAAAGAAGTCAAGGTTGGCACTTCGATGAATGAAAGTGAGCGTAAGAGGCTAATTCAACTCCTGCATGATTATGATGATGTCTTCGCATGGACTTACCAGGATATGCCAGGGTTAGATACTGATATAGTGGTGCACAAGCTTCCAGTCAAGCCTGAGTGTCCTCCAGTGAAGCAGAAACTGAGAAGGATGAAACCAGAAATGTCCTTAAAGATCAGAGATGAGGTGAAAAAGCAGTTTGATGCTGGTTTCCTATCGGTAGCAAAATATCCGCAATGGGTTGCTAATATTGTGCCGGTTCCGAAAAAGGACGGGAAAGTCAGAATGTGTGTTGATTACCGAGATCTGAATCGGGCCAGTCCCAAAGACGATTTTCCCCTGCCTCATATTGATGTCTTAGTGGATAGTACAGCGCAGCATTCACTGTTCTCCTTCATGGATGGGTATTCAGGGTACAATCAGATTAAAATGGCTCCTGAAGATATGGAGAAGACAACTTTCACAACTCTTTGGGGAACGTTCTGTTACAGAGTCATGCCATTCGGGTTGAAGAACGCCGGTGCTACCTATCAAAGGGCTATGGTCACATTGTTTCACGACATGATGCACAAGGAGATCGAAGTCTACGTGGACGATATGATTGCAAAGTCTAAAACCGATGAGGAACACATTGTCAATTTGCAAAAGCTCTTTGAACGGTTGAGAAAGTTCAAGCTCAGATTAAATCCGGCCAAGTGTACCTTCGGTGTGCGATCAGGGAAGTTGATGGGATTCATTGTCAGCCAAAGGGGGATAGAAGTTGACCCAGACAAGGTGCGGGCAATTCTTGAAATGCCGGTGCCTAAAACAGAGAAGGAGATCCGTGGTTTTCTTGGAAGACTGAACTACATCTCTAGGTTCATATTCCAGTTAACCGCCACATGTGAACCAATCTTCAAGCTGTTATGCAAGAATCAAGAGACTAAATGGAATGACGATTGCCAAGAAGCTTTCGAAAAGGTCAAGAAATATCTTCAGAATCCACCTATCTTGATGCCTCCTGTACCCGGCAGACCTCTCATCCTGTACCTAACTGTGCTAGACAACTCAATGGGCTGTGTGTTGGGACAACATGATGAATCCGGGAAGAAAGAGCATGCCATCTACTATCTGAGCAAGAAGTTTACTGACTGTGAAACAAGGTACTCGTTGCTAGAAAAGACTTGTTGTGCATTAGCTTGGGCTGCTCACCGTTTGAGGCAGTACATGCTAAGTCACACTACTTGGTTGGTATCTAAAATGGATCCTATCAAGTACATCTTCGAGAAGCCCGCACTTACAGGGAGAATTGCCCGCTGGCAAATGCAGTTGTCAGAATATGACCTCCTGTACGTCACTCAGAAAGCCATCAAGGGTAGTGCGCTGGCCGAGTACCTAGCACATCAGCCTATCGAAGACTATCAGTCGATGCAGTATGACTTTCCAGACGAGGATATCATGGCCCTATTTGAAGAAGGGAAATCCCCGGGAGATGAAAGATGGAGAGTGATATTTGATGGTGCCTCCAACATATATGGGCACGGAGTTGGGGCAGTACTGATTTCCCCTGATAGTCGCTTCATCCCATTCACTACCAGACTGAGTTTCTATGTCACAAACAATATTGCAGAATATGAGGCATGTATTCTTGGCATTCAGGCAGCCCTAGATTGGAAAGTTAAGAGACTAGATGTGTATGGAGATTCAGCTCTAGTCATTCACCAGGTAAACGGCGATTGGGAGACCAGAGATCCCAAGTTGATTCCTTACCGAGACTACATCCGAGAGTTGGTTGAGCCTTTTGAGGAAATCACATTTCAGCATCTTCCTCGCAATGAGAATCAGTTGGCTGATGCACTGGCCACTTTGTCTTCAATGTTCAACATCAACTGCGACAAAAACTTGACTCACATCAGAATTCAGCATCAGGATCTGCCAGCCCATCACTACTGCGCAGCAATTGAAGAAGAATCTGATAGTAAGCCCTGGTATCATGACATCAAGCAGTACATCTTGAACAGAGAGTATCCTCCCGGGGCCTCCGAGAATGACAAGAGAACACTCAGAAGGTTGTCGATGAATTTCTTCTTGAGCGGCGAGGTGCTCTATAAAAAGAATCATGATAAGGTACTCCTCAGGTGTGTGACAAAGGAGGAATCAGAAAGAATTATGAGAGATGTCCATGAAGGCTCGTTTGGGGTTCATTCCAGCGGACATACCATGGCAAGAAAGATATTGAGGGCCGGCTACTATTGGCTGCAAATGGAATCCGACTGTTACAGCTTTGTGAGAAAGTGCCACAAGTGCCAAATCTATGCCGATCATATCCATGTGCCACCTGCTTCCTTAAATGTTCTGACTGCATCTTAGCCGTTCTCAATGTGGGGAATGGATGTCATTGGTCCTATTGAGCCTAAAGCGTCAAACGGGCATCGCTTCATTCTAGTCGCCATTGACTACTTCACCAAATGGGTTGAAGCCGCCTCGTACTCCAGCATAACCAGCTCTGTGGTTGCTAAGTTCGTAAAAAGAGATCTGGTTTTTCGCTATGGCCTTCCAGACAAGATCATCACAGACAATGGTAGCAACCTGAACAGCAAGATGATGAAAGAGCTGTGCAAAGACTTCAAAATCCAACATCATAATTCTTCTCCATACCGTCCCAAAATGAATGGGGTAGTCGAAGCAGCCAATAAGAACATCAAGAGGATCGTGCAAAAGATGGTAGTAACCTATAAAGATTGGCATGAGATGCTTCCTTTCGCTCTGCACGGGTATCGTACCTCAGTGCGCACTTCAACCGGGGCAACCCCCTTCTCTTTGGTTTATGGGTCGGAAGCAGTCCTCCCTATCGAAGTTGAGATACCCTCCCTGCGGGTGCTGATGGAAACCAAGTTGGAAGAAGCTGAATGGGTTCAAGCTCGTCTGGACCAGTTAAACCTCATTGAGGAGAAAAGAATTGCTGCCCTGTGTCATGGACAACTGTATCAACAAAGGATGAAAACAGCCTTCGACAAGAAAGTGCGTCCTCGAGAATTCAAAGAAGGATACCTCGTGCTCAAAAAGATCCTGCCTATTCAGAGTGACCCTCGTGGGAAATGGGCTCCTAGCTATGATGGACCCTATGTGGTAAAGAAAGCCTTCTCTGGAGGAGCATTGATACTCACCAGCATGGATGGTGAAGAACTCAGAAACCCAGTCAATTCAGATTCAGTCAAGAAATACTACGCCTGAGAAAAATGAAAAGAAAAAGAGAAAGATGAGCCAAGCAAGAATTAGCTCGCTAGGTTGAAAACCCGAAAGGGCGGCCTAGGCAAAAAAAAGAGTGACCCGGTGGACTGAAAACTCGCAAAGAGCGGTCCAGGCAAAAATTAGGGTCAGAAAAGTTGGACTTAAAAGAAAAAGAGGCAAGCAGCACCTCCAAAGGTTTGGATAAAAGGGTGATCAAGGCTGCAAGTATGGGTGATTGGCACACTTCAAAGATGAAAAGCGCTCCTAAGATCTGTTGCGTCCATTTTTCTTGTTTTTTTTCTTAGTTTCAAAAAATTCCAATGTACTCTTTTCAGTCGGCGTGACCTTCTGCACGTTCGGTTTCCATATGAATAAAAGTCCAAGTTTTTCACTCCATCTGTTTGTTGTTTTACCATTTACTTTCTTTTCATTTCTGCTCTAAAATGATGTTTTATGGTAGATGATAAATGATTATGAAAATGTGCATAAATCAGAGCATTAAAATCATTGCGAAATTTCTGAAAATTACAAAGAAAAGAGATGATCTTTCAGTCAGGTAAAATTCACAAGAACTAAACAAAAAGCACTGATTGCATCAAAACAAATCTCAAAAAGGTCGGAGCGTGGCTCTCGCACTGTCATCATGGACGATCATTGTGCCTCGTAACGCAAGTCCAACGATTTGGTCGAGCCAGCAAAAGAAAAAGCCAAAAAGAGCAAAAGAGCAACAACTAGCAAAAGAAAAGAAGAGAAGAAAAGCTAAAAAAAAAAAAGAAAGAGCAAAAGAGCAATAAGAAAAAAGAAAATCATGCATTACATTGCATTCATCAAACATAAACAAAAAGAGAAAGTCATGCATTACATTCATTCCATCAAAACTGCAATCATGGCATTTGCATTGCATGCATTTGTTCATCTCACTTGCAGGTACAAAGACGGATAAATACTTCGGTGTTAATCCCCGCACTCAGTTCCCAGAAAACGCTCCCTCAGTTCGGAGTTCAAATGCTTTTCAGTTCAGCGCTCAAGCGTGCATTGCAGTTTGGAGTTCAAATCGCTCTTGTCAGAGTTCATCGCTCCCTTCTGTTCATGGTCTCACGTCGTGTACGAGCAACACGATGGACCGCAGCCCCATGTGAGGTTCAACAGAATAGTTGTATCCGCCTAAGATACAGTGGACGTCGTGCATTGGTCAGTATATCAGTTTCGGAGCTGATAACGATCCCCCCCGGTCGCTCGAAAGGCCATTCTCAGGATGCGTGCTCCTCAAAGCCACGTGCAAACGCGGACTCGCCAAGGGTTCGTTTAAAGGTTTTAGGCAACCTTGCATTTTACCGCTTTCTTTATCGCTTTCTTCATTTAGCGTTTTCCTTGCTTTTCGCAGTTAGCGTGCAAGTCGTTAATCATTTCATTTACTGCTTTCTCATCAGCGCGCTAAGAGTTCATTTTTCAAAAAAAAAAAAAGAGAAGAAAAAGAAAAAGAAGAAAAAGAAAAAGAAAATTCGGGTTTCTCCAAGTAGACAAAATTGGTATAATTTCTGAATTCTTTATTTTTATTTTATCTTCGAAATATGTCTCGGCCAATTCATATTTCTTGGTAAAATCCAAATAAAGAGGGGCAGCTCTCATACCCCAATTTTGTCCGCCTAGTTTCAAAACCCTAATTTTCAGCAAAAATAAATAATTTTGTGAGTGATGCATTATTTGAGAAAGGGTTTAGGGTATTTACCCAAGCATTCTAAGGTTTTCAAAATCATTTTTGAGAAATTAAGGAATTTTGGGGCATTTAAAAGGGGCATTGTTTGGTCAATTTCAATTTAATAAATTTTTGCTAGTTGAAAATCCAATTAATTAATTTTTGGGAATTTATTTAATGAAATTGTATTATTTTGAACAAAAAAATAAAAAAATAAAGAAAGTCATTTTTCAAATTGTGCGCATATTTTATATGTGTAGTAAAAAAAATCAAGTTCAAATTAATTCAAGAAAGCATTTCAAAAAATAGTACAAGGAATATTCCCAAAAATTATATGATAGGATTTTTGTTGGCAATTTTGGTCATCTCTCATTTTCAAAAATGGCATATTCTTCAAGATACCTTGTATATGGCTCAAAATGGTTAGATTTATGTATAATTATCTTGAAAGGAATAATCAAAATTGAGAGGATAATTGGAAGGTTCATGGATAGTACAATAGTACAATTGCCAACTTGCAAAACTTGGGCACCACTCTCATTGCTTGGCTGAATATCTACCCCTTCATTTCCCTCTCATTTTGCATTTTTTTTGCCCCTCATCAAAGTGTGTTTCAATCCTCACCCTTGATTCAAAATTAAAATGCAATCCTAGAATGAGATGAGGTACACAATGACCTAAATGCCCCTAAACCTAATTGCACATTATATATACCCTCATATCCTCACCTCTCACAAGTTTTTACACACAATTCACACTCAAAAACCTAGCCTCTCCTCTTCTCCCTTCTTGGCCGAATACCCCTCTTCATTCCCTCACCTCATTTCTTCACTTTTTCACTTCAAATCAACATTCTAGTCCTAAATCCTTCATCATCCTTGCATTCTCTTTAAAGATCCATCTTCAAATCTCAAGAATCAAGCTCAAGATTGAAGATTAGAGGGTTGATTCAAGTGGTTTAGTGTTCATTCACCTTATTTCTTTCGCTATTCTAGCTTGGAGTTGAGGTATACTCTCAATCTTAGCATCATCAAAATTTTAGCACCAAAAATGTAGATCATCGATCTATTTTTGCATATCAAGCATTTCTTTGCATTTTTGTGCTCTATTTTATGTTGAAATGTTGATATAATTGTTGTTGTTGAATGAGAGATGTGTTTCAAGCATTTTGACAAACACTTTGGGAGGTTTGGATGCTTGAAATGCATCTCTCTCTTGGAATAAATTGTGTGTTTGTGCTATTTTCATTTTGTGCTTGCATTTTCATGAATAAAATTGTGATTTGGGCTTATGTTTCATTTCGCATATTGTAGAAAAATTAGAGTTTGTGTGATTTTAGTGCATTCCTTTGCTTAATCATGTGAATCCTTGCCAAAAAGCTTGATCTATGTCATTTGCTTGCATGATTTTGTTGCTTTCAAAGAATAAAATGAGGTTTTAGCTCTATGAGGGTGTCGCATTTCATGAGATAATTAGGGTTTGTGCTTGTTTTTGTTGCTTGCTTTGAAAATCATGTTTGTGTTGATGATTTGGTAAGAGGATTTGACACTTATGCACTTGTGCATATCCCAAGTGTTAAAGATTACCTAAAGGGATTCAACACCTTAATTGCATATGCTTGCTAAATAAAACGTCAAATTGATTTTTCATGGCTTGCTAATGATCTTACTTGAGGCAAATGCCCTTTCCAACTTATTCCTTTCATGTGGTTGATTGTAGAAATATGCTAAATGTTGATGCCATCAAAATGATACCACATTGTTGCTTATGTCAAATGTTGATGTGAAATCCCTAGGATTTTGCAAGTGATTCATTAAATGTTTGAATTCACTTGTGCTTTGTAACTTCCTTGCCTACTCACATGTTGTGTCATAAATGCCTAGTTAGGTTCATTTCTTGCCATGCATCTTCAATAAGATGTGCAATCTAGGTTCATTCTCTTGCCTATTCATGCATTTTTGCCAAAAAGTTCAACTTGGGTTCATTCTTTGCCTATCTATGTATTGTGACATGATATGTGTAGTCTAGGTTCATCTTTGCCTATTCATGCATTGTGTATTCAAATGTTGTAATGAGATGTTTTCAACATGAAAGGGTAAGTTGCAAATTGTGTCTATGTTGTTGCTTGCTTGATAACATGATCTCAATGAATGTGCTATGCTTGCATCTATGAACTTTCTTGCATTCATTGTTTTCTTTTCTAAACAACTTGACATGAAAATGGTTACTAGTTTAGATCATTGCATGAATTGTAGTTTAGCAATTTGCATTTTGGTTATTGACTTGGAACTTGATTGAAAATGTTCTACTAGTTTTCAAAAACTCTTTTCCAAAAATCAAATTGCTTTCAAACTTCTTTTCTAAACTATGTCTTTAACAAATTAAGACCAATTTCTTTTCCAAGCTTAAACCCTAAGTTTTTCATAAACAAAATCATTAGTGGCCACTCGAAGCCTTTGCTTGTTTGATCACTAATGAGGAGTTATTAGTGGTAGTCACTCGAAGCCTTTGCTTGTTTGATTATCATGAAAGCCCCAAACCTTAAATACATGCGAACCCAATTCAATTCCAAAAACAACACGAGTCATTAGTGGTAATTGTCCTAAGCCTTTGCTAGATGATTATCACCGATGCTCGCCTCATTTGCAAAAAAGGATAGAAAAAAAAACGTTGTTACTTACAATCACTCGAAGCCATTGCTTGTTTGATTATCGGTTTCAACTTATTTTCTTTCGAGTTAGTAATGAAAACCACTCGAAGCCATTGCTTGCTTGGTATTAGTGAACACTCGAGTCTTATTTCAAAAAACACCTAAAAACTAAAAAGCTAAAAACAAAAGAGCCTTTTCAAAACAAGACTAGAACTACGTAGCTTTGAATTCCTCATCGCACCGGAGGATACGTAGGAGCGGGTTCACCTCCCGTCAAGCACCCTTTTAAAAAAATAATAACAAAAAGATTCTTCTTTCCCCAGTTTTCAAAAACATTTTCTTAAATAAAAAAAGAAGAAAAGAAGTAGAACAAAGCGTTTCAAATCAACAGTCAAAAACCACACACTAAATTAAAGGTTCCCTTTCGGTAGAAAGGATGTGTGGGGTGCTAATACCTTCCCCACACATAACCGACCCCCGAACCTATATCTCTCGTTTTCAAAAGGCCAATCGCCTAAAAAGATTTTTCCAATGTTTTTTCTAAATTAAAATATTGGTGGCGGCTTCATTGTTTTTCCCGTTGTACGAAGAAGGATCCAAACCGGATTTTTTGGAGTGCATACAGCTGGCGACTCCACTGGGGACATTTTTTTTAAGAGGGTCGAACCTATTTAATTTAGTGTGTGGTTTTAATTGTTTGATTTGAATGCTTTGTTCTATTTCTCCCTTTTCTTCTTCTTCTTTTTCTTTTCCCTTCTTTCTTCATCAATGAAGTTTGAGTGTTAATTGCTCTCTTGCATTCTCATACTATCGTGTTGCATTCATGTGCATTTACTTCTTCCTCTTCTATGATTGCTTCTTGCTTGAAGTGTAGTTTCTTCTCCTCCTCTTCTTTGTTTATATGCTTATGCTCATGCATCATTCTCCCCAATTCCATTATGTTCCCTTCTTCTTTGCTCCCTTTCTTTGAGGTAAGTTCATGCATATTTCCCCAATTCCATTATGTCCCTTCTTCTTGGCTCCCTTTCTTGAAGGTAAGCATTGCACACGATTGTTGATTGGTACCCTAGGTTAGTTTACATGCTTATATTAAAATGATATATGTTTGCAAAACCCTAGGGTAGACAACTCTTTGTCTAGACTGTTCTGGTTTTTCCTTGCAGGCGGGGTAATTTTAGATTGGGTAGGCTTTAGGTGCTATGCCCTCATCACACACTTTCACACCTTATGATTTATGTGCTATGAGTGGGGTCCTATACCCGGATCTGAAAAAACACATAGGAGAGTGGGGACGAGTAGTGACTGGCATTCGAGACCTTTGTCTGTCTGACTCTCATGAAAGTTTCAACCGGAGTACGCTTTCTCATGATACCTCACACTTGGTAGCTTTCTACATTTGTGGGTGCCGTCATGAGAATGTCTCTAGCTCCGGTAACCATTGTGAGGATGTGATTTAGAGCTACATGGGAGGTACCTTTGAGTTGCCTTAGACCCTAGGATTCCCACCTTTGTAGGACACGAGGGCATACAAATTGTGTGCTGCATTGCTAGCTTAGGCATGTTTTCCTCAAAGTGAGCTTTTCAAAAAAAAGAATTTTCAAAAAAAAAATCCAAAATATATCTTTTCTTTTTCCATAAACCACTACGTGAGGCGGCACGTAGCGTGTTTCCTAAATTTTTGAACTACCGCTCATGAGCATTGTCCTTATTTTTCCACATGCATCATTAGCATCATAATTGCATTGCATCATGCCGCATTTATAAAACCAAATGTAAAAAAATATATTGCATACATTTTGCATCTCATTCATATTTGCTTGCCGGGAATAGCCAAATAATGTACCGTCCTGTCATAGGTGCATAAAGATGGAATCGAATAGCAAAGCTTCACCTACTTCCAGGTTTCCGGTTGTAAAAAGGGTTGATGTTGACAGTCTGAAGCAATGTGCCGCACTGATGGGTCAGATTGAGTTGGGGTCCTTTGACGAGACATATGGGAACATTCGTAGGCTGCTGCAGTTAGATGTTCAGGAAAATGCTCTTGTGGCTCTAAGTCAGTTTTATGACTCAGATATCAGATGTTTTCTCTTCAAAAACTTTCCACTATCGCCCACATTGGAAGAGTATGAACAACTTTTGGGGTTCTCTAGGTCGCATGTCACGCCGTACCGATATCAAGGTCATTATTACACTGATGAAAAGCTAGCATCATTGCTCAAAATTAGTCTAGAAAAACTGAAGCTTCAAAAGTTGGAAAGGAATGGTATAGCCGGGTTTCCGCAAGAGTACTTTGAGGGTTTGATGCAATCTTATGCTCTGGCCAAACAGTGGGGTCTCTTCAAGCTGGTGCTTGCTCTAACCATTTTTGGGGTGGTCCTCTTTCCTCAGATAGAGAGATATGTTGATGAAACTGCATTTGGTGCTTTCTTAGCATTCAAAGACACCAAAAATCCTATCAATCCTGTTCCCGCTGTTCTCGCCAACACTTATCAGGCTTTCACCCGTTACAGTGATTTCCACAAGAAGAAAATGTGTTTCTCCTCGCACGTCCTCTATGCTTGGCTTGTCACTCATGTTGTCAACAACCGAAAAGAAGTTAGGGAGTTGATCTCCTATGCCTTAAGCTGTGATGTAAAGATCATGACTTCTCTTGAATGGGTTGAGGTCTTGAAAAGTCTCAACGATCTCCAGATCCGCTGGTTTACCACTGCTTGTTGGAAGGAAAGGCCTATGGTGGTGTTCAGCTGTGGAAGTTTCCAGAATGTGCCTCTCATGGGAACGCAAGGGTGTATCAACTATAATCCTTCACTGACCTTAAGACAACTCGGTTACCCAATGCGGAATTCACCCTCCGAAAGCATGCTGTCTCGCTTTTACCTCTATAAGGGGAGTCCTAAATGCGAAGACTTGCTTCAGCGAGTTCTGCAAGCATGGGAGTCCGTAGTGCATAAGGAAGGCGAAGAGCTGTCCAAGAGAACCCGTAGCATCACCTTTAACCAGTGGCTCAAAGAGAGGCTTCAAAATGCAAAATTACCAAATCAAGGCCAACCGAACCTATATCTCTCGTTTTCAAAAGGCCAATCGCCTAAAAAGATTTTTCCAATGTTTTTTCTAAATTAAAATATTGGTGGCGGCTTCATTGTTTTTCCCGTTGTACGAAGAAGGATCCAAACCGGATTTTTCGGACTGCATACAGCTTGATTTGTTTGATTTAATTTTATTTTGTGGTGTTATTAAGCTAACGCTAATGTATTAGTTGTTTGGTTGGAGAGGTCATGTCTATGATTAAATCTTAGAAAAATGTGAAGGAAGAACATAAATTATGGTTTTTTCCCTCATTTCACTAGCTTTTCTTTCTTGAAAATCTTTGCAGTTGGAATTGAAGCACAAGTTGTTCTGAAGCATTGATCTTTCACTACATAGCAAGATGCAATGTCTAAAGTTATTTTTGTAAATAATGTTACAAAAAGTTCTGTTAAATTAAAATTTGATAAGGAGTTCTTATGTTAACACAAGCAATTATAACTTTTGATAGTATGAATATAATTTTTAATTGTTAACATTTGTTATTAAAATTTATTCAACGTTCACACCGGCACAATTCATTTTCATCTCCATAACAATCATAGTTGAAACAATGTTGTTGAGCATTCTTTTCTTGCATAAACTAAAAATTCCAATGATCCATGGCATAAAGTGGGAGAATTTTTTTCTTCACAAAACACCAAAAAAAACAGTAACAGTAAAAACTGTTGTGATTTTATTTATTTTAAGAGATATTTCAAAAGTGGGAAGTCCCTTGCTTGGCTTTGGACATACCAAATTTTTGTTTACCGATATATTATTTTATAACTAGTATGTATCACCCGTGTCAGCACGAGTATACATTTCCTTTTAACTTAAATTTTCAAATTGTTGTTTGGGGATTAAAAAAAAGCTAGTTGAATGTTTACGTATATTATGTCAAAAAAATTGACTACTTTGGACACCTTAGAAAATAAACCCATCATGACAAACTTTAGTAGGACACGTTTATTAGATTAGATTGTATACTAAAAAATATTATAGTTAAACTAAAAAATCATAGTTTAATATTTTAATATAAAATTTAGTCCTCCTTTTATTTATTGATATTCGAAAAATAAAATTAAGAATAAAAGATAACAGTTAGCATATTTTTATTTTTTATTAATATTTTTAATTAAAAAACACATATAATGTACTCGGACAGCGGAATGGTCTCCGTCCCCATCCTCATCCCAGAGTTGACAGTGGGGGAATTATCTCTCTCGTCCCCGTCTCCACATGGAAAAATTTCTCATTCACGCTCCATTGTGGGCAGTCCCCGTCGAGATTCTCACGTACAGGTAAAAAGCACTCGTTTAGTCGAGTGTGAGACTGTGAGGGAAGGATGAAACAATACATCCATCCATAAGTATACATAACAAAGATCCCTTGGTCACTCTAAGATATTCCTCATGATCTTCATCAAACTTCCACCTCGAGTAACACCAAGCTTTGCTATCTCCGAACCTTCATCGCAGAGAAAGAGAGTCAGTAAGTTGGAAAAAAGTAGATTAAAAAATACTTTATTACCAGATATTGGGATGTTTATTATTACTTATTTAAAAAAAAAATTGTTATATTAAAATATTATGTTTTAATTAAAAATTTCATGTGGCACTCAAACATGGGATGCCACGTCATTTAACTTAGTACCACTTCAACCATTAGTTTGACCAATTTCGGCTAGGGGACCAAAATCATGAATGAACTATTATAGGGGGACCAAAAAGGTAATTAAACCTAAAATATTTGATGTTATAAGTTTGAAAGCAAGATACAAAGAGAAATTAGAATATTAATATTAGTATTGCTTATTCCCCATATCTTCTTTTTTAAAAGGGACTTATTCCCCATATCTTATTTGCCTATAAAGCTCTATAATTAATTAGGTATAAATTTTTTTTTAGAATTGACAATAATTTATGATATTTTATTTTAATATGAACATTTTTTATTATTAAACCTTATATATTCATTCTATTGTAACATCTATGACTGAATAATTAATAGTTTTTTTTGACAAAAATAATTAATAGTTGGAGAATGGTAAATATTTTACTTAATAATTAATAAAAATATAATGATGCATTAGATTAGAATTTTTTATCATACGTGCGATATACAATATTAGTTGCAGCACTGCTTTTCACATCACGCGATAGGGTTTGAGAGAAGTCCCAAATTTAGTGGGATATAGTGACTGTGCGAAGAAAGAACCATTAGTTCAAATTTTATTTTATCTTAGGGTTTCTCTCTTTGTGAAAGCTGTGAAATTGTATCCACGAAACCCTTTTGCATTGACGATCGAGACATTGTCTCTAACAGTGTAAGTAATGTTATGGATTATGGTTTGTTGGAAAGTCTTAGCTTAAAACTATGAACGCTATTAAAAATTAAGATTTACGCTTCACCTTAACAACATTTGATTTATCTTTGAACTTTTTAAGCAAGTCCTAATCAATCATAATCCCTCAAACATGAAATGTTTTCTCAAATATATTCTCGATGAGTCCCTCACATGAACTTTGAAGAGAACCTACCAATGAGGTCAGATATGTTCCGAGGAAAACCCATAGGATTTATATTCAACATTATTCAATAAATAAGTATTAGATATTGTTGGATATTCAGTAGTATCCCTATTTAAAACACTAAAAGCTCCTCCGAGAATTCAAGAAGCTCTGAGCAAGACTTTTCAATCAGGCTCACTGCATCGTGATTAAACAGAACAAAAGTTGCAAATTCAATATACAATAACCTGCAGAGATAAATTTATATATGACACACAGCTTCACAATATCCTAATTGCACTACTATTTATGATAATTTTAATATTTGGATTTGAATAATTGTATTCAGTCTATCCATATCTCATATCCATCATTGCTTAGTAGTTACTTACACGAACCCAAAATTACTACTTAAAGTAAGTTGAATGCCATGTGAGCACAAATGAAACTTAAAATTGAATTCTAGTTTTATATTTTGCAACCCCAACATGTACTAAAATGAAAGTGCAATGCAAAAAACAGAATCTATACCTATATATAAAGGGAATTCATTTTTTTGGTGTCAGATTTTTCTGACCAAAATACCCTTATAACTACCCACTAACACTATTTCATTATATTATTATTTATTATTTATTCATCAACTCACCAACACATGAAAGACGGGCCCGAAGGGCCCGTCTTTCCCCCTAGTATTGGTAAATGGAATAAAAAATTTAAAGTTGAAAAGAATGAGGAAAACCAATATGCAGTTATAAGAATACTTACGGAATGAACCCAAAACAGGTTCAGCACCTATGTTGTAACAACCCGACTACCTTGTTGCTCTTGTGCTTCTGATAGTCTCCATCTTCTCTCGATAGTGGTTCCGGCCGAAAGGATTTTCAAAGCTACAACAGTGATCAAAACAGGGGAAAAAACCACATTGTTATAAGGGTGACAATAACACTTCCGTAACCGGACAACCATAGGTGTACCTTCATTGCTGCATCAACACATTTTTGTTACTATTATAGCAATATCTCACTATTTTCTACATTTGCTATTCTGGGTCTGATTATATATATTGGGGAGTATATACCTGTATACAATACAAACGTAAGAACAACTATATCCTTAATTTCTCACTATGGAGGTTGACTATATGGTAGGCACAGTCTTCAATCTATTTATTGAAATTAGATGATTGCAAAATTGATAAACCTAGGAAGTACTCCAAAACAATGTTATGATTTCAAAAGCTGAATCTTTTTAGCCATAAAGAAACTGCACTGCCAAAATTCCTCTAAAGCTTTATGATCACAGAAGCCGGAGGGAAAAAAACCATTTGAACATGATTGAAGAAAATTTCAAAAACTTCAAAGAATAAAAATATTACCAAGTAAAAGCAAAGAAAACCCATTTAGTTTGACATGATAAAAAGACAAACTTTACAACAGAAGAAATAGAATCAAAAACAAATCACGGTAAGGTGCTGAAGAAGTTGTGGTGGTTTAGAACGTCGGCGTCTTGTGGCGGTGGAAGTGGCGAATATCGTTCTTCATCCTTCACACAGTATCGTGGCCAACTTTGTTATAATGCTAACGAAGGAAATTCTTCAGAAATTTAGGGAAAAATGAAACCCTAACGAAGGAAGATAGAAGGAGTGATGGTCCATGGAGAGAGAGAAATGCAGTGCTCTGTTTCTTATGATTTTCTTCTTTCGTTGCTTTGCGTTTTGAGTTGATCAAGATGAAAGAAGAGATGAAGGTCAAACTTTTGTAGTTCATCAAAAAAAGATTGAAATTTTGTGATAGAAAATGAGAGAAAAAGAAGGAAGAGGAATGTGCGAATGAGAGATGAAGAGAGATTGTCGAGAGAGAGATTGGATCCACAAAATTAGCATTGTATTCATTACTTTTTTTTGTTTTTTTGAAACAGTCAGCTGCAATCAATGTTATTAAAACCGACCAAGTGATCGACCCGAGCAGGTCACTGGGTCATTGGGTCAATGGTCGAACCGAGGGGTCACTAATTGACCCGCATGACCTGATATCAATAAATTTGGTATTAAATTAATATGAGAATTAGAAAATGTAAGATATTATAAGTCAATATTTTTAAATTCAATATAATTTTGAATTAAAAACAAATTTGAAAATCAATAAAATTACTCATATTTAATAACATTCTAGTTAATAAATATATAGAATCTAAAATCTATGGAAAGTGATACAAAATATTAGATGTCAAATAAATATGATATATAAATGTAATATATAAGTATTAAAATACATATAAATAAATATAATTAGTAGGTAATAGGTTTTGCTAGAAATAAAAGGGTATATATTCTATAATACACTTCAGTTACAACAAAACGTGATTGCTCAAATGGTTAATGTTGGAAGGTGCGGGTGTGAGGAAGAATGATTCTTCATTTTTGAGATATATTTCGAAATTAATTTTTAATAAAAGCTGAGGTGGATGCCACGTGTTTATTTGGAGATGTGTGTGGCTTTTTCTGATTGGTCCTAGTTGTAAGCCTATGTGGACAAACTCATGATTATGATTATGTTTTTGGGCTTACTTGAGCCTATCCGAAAATTCTATCTATAAACATACAAAGTAAAATGTCTCTGTGGGCTCTTTATCCTAGGTGTCAATCATAGGTGAATTTCCCCAAAATTTATTTAATGCAAATCCTAATTGGCATCCTTTCATAATAAAAAAATAAATTAAAAAAATATTTAATGAAAAAACTATACAAAGGATAATTAAAAACAAAATGAATTTCAATGATATTATAAATTTTCAAATAGTAACGTATGATTTTAAATTTAATTCTCAAATATAATAATTTCTTTAATTATCATTAATCAAATTGTTCCCTAATCATTATCGGTTACGACTCACAATGATTACATAATAATATTCACGATTAATTCTTAATTCAAATAAAAAAAACATTTCAATTTTCCATTTTCATTACTCAAAATCTATACCTATATACTAAACAATTGAGAATAATCTCATTAAGTATATTATCATAAAAAAATAAGTGCGTAAAAAAATACGTTACTATTGTAGATTAATTAGCATTCAAATGTATGTAAGTTACATATTAATTGATTCAAGTTTATATTAATATTTTTGACTAAAAGCTTATATTTATTTTTATATAATGATATTCATTCATTTTATAACCGAAGAGTTCAAATTTTTTAGAGTTACTATTTGCTACTTGAATGACCTTCATTTTTACTTACGTTACATTTTTTACATAACGTTTTGATTTTTAACACTACTTTTTATTACTTTTGTTGAAAGAGTGCCAAAACCACAAGATGATAGAGGAGTACAACCATATAAGGATCATTCTTTCATGTTTCAAGGAAGGTTTTTGAAGAGACAAAAATTATTATCTTCTACTTAATTTTTGGTTTTGATTTCAGGTATTGTTTATGAAGTTTCAACATGTTTGTTTTGGAGTGCACAAGTCCAAACACGGTGCTTTGAAAACCTTAAGGAGTAAATCGAATTTTGAATTGCACCAAAAATGTACATGAATTTGCTTTCAAAACAGATAAATACAAATGGTAACTCTATTTTTTTTGTTCTTTTTGGTACCTTTGCTATGCTTTGTGTTATCCACAGTTAAATAGCCTTGCTGTAGAACAAGATGATGTTTACAATCTTAAGAGAGACCGTGAAGAGAAGGAGAAAACAATAAAGGAGCTAACCACTCTACCAATCTCTTCTAGGGTTGCTAATAACAGGATAACATTTGGACATTTCATATGGTTGAAGTAGGTTTTAGATATTGTTATTTCATTCACTTTCTGATATGAGTTTCAGCTTAAATTGAGATGGATTAATTGTATTTCCTGTGGGTGTGCTTATGTAAAGATTTGCTAAGTTGACATTTCACCTTGCGGTTTAATTATATAAGGTTCTCCATTTGAATATGTACATACCCCCATTAATATCTAATTACCCTAAAACACCAGTCTTACTTATTTTAGTTCACAATTTCAAGTAAGAAATAGGTTTTGCTTCTAACAACTACAATGCTTGAAAAATGTTTCTCTACAATGAGTTTCATGAAGGATGAACTACGGAAACATAGGAGACCAATAGTTGAATAATTATCTTGATATAGATATTAAAAGAGATGTTTTTGATAGTACTCACAATGAAAATATCATACAATATTTTTTTAATATGAAAATGCATTGATAACAAGTGTAATTAGTTGAAGGTTGGATATCTTTTGTGGAGTTTTTTCATCATGTATGTGATTGTGTATTTTTTGAAAACTTTTAATATTTTTCTTTTGTGACATATTTTCGATAAATTATTCTATTTCCCCTCATTGATGAAATTTTATAGATACTCGACTTACTAGCATTTTCGTTGTATGGGCGAAAAATTCCATGAATGGTGATGAGAAGGAACAAAAGGGAATCAAAATACTTATAAGAAAACTAATACTCAATCAATAGAAGGCCAGGACAATAAAACCTCCAAAAATGGGTGATATAATTATGTTTTTAAGAAGTTTACCTACTACATTGTCAAAAAAAGAAGTTTACCTACAAGTCAATTATAGGTGAACTATTAATGTTGGTTAGACATAACTTAGGTAAATATTTTTTATATTGTATACTTTTTCTGCTAATATATGCTATGAACGAATATTTACATGAATATCTATTTATAGCTCCTTGAAAAATACAACTTTTCAAATGATAGATTAAATATAAATTTTTAGTAAATTAAACATTGACATGAAACCAAGATTGTCAAAACATTAACTATACCAATTTTATTAACACGAAACCGGACCGGAAATTAAACATTAACTATAACTATTTTATTATATAGCGTGTACAGCACGAGTCAATATTCTATAAATTAATGTATATATTGATTTTAAAATAAAATATAACATATATGATAAACATTAGCAAAAGTTAATAAAACTGTTGAATTTTTTAAAATGATTTACAATATTGAGTATTATTAATAAATATGTTTACAATTAATGTTTAGTTGGGCAAATTGAGGGTGGTTATCGACATCCCAAATACGGCCCTGGTCAAAGCGAATTTCCCCATCAAAATTGGGTCACGGTTTAATGAGTATCTATAGATTCGGGTTCTGTTGACATGTGTACTTATAATAAATCCAAAAGATAACATAAATTATTTGTTAAATCATGTTACTAATGCTAATATTAACAACTTAATGTTACAAACATAATCACCATCCATCATATCTCTTTTCCAAGTTTTTTACAGGATCATAATCAAATATTAAATAACTTATATTTAACTGATCTATTTTTATAACAAATGATATATACAAATTATATTATAGATTTGCACATGTGTATGGCTTAATATTTATGTTACATGTATCATATTTTTAACAATACTAAAAACACATTTTCCCTTTGCATCGCTATTTCATATCATATTTTACAAATTTACATATAATTAATATTATCTTTAGTAATTCAATATATTTATTTTTCCAAAAATGTAATTTAATTTTATATATTAAACTAAATTTTCTTCCCGTGCATCGCACGGGTTACATACTAGTTTTCTACAAAGTTAAATATATTTTTCCACTTGCTTGTCATTAGTGGGGAATTGTTGGAATAATGACATTCAAGTGTATGGAAGTTACAAAAATATATTTTATTAATAATAAAATGTTTTGATATTAATGTTTTAGTTTAATACACTTAATATCTAATTATGATACAATAATATATGTTGGTTATATATATAGTCGTTTGGTATTCAGTATATAATTGCTATGATAATTGGCTTTTATGTTCAGCAGTTTGTTTTTATATACTAATGCTATTAAAAACAAGTTAATAGCTAGCTAGCTATGATATTCATACGTTTATATATATATATATATATATATATATATATATATATATATATATAAAATATAGCAATGTGGGAGACTTGAGCAATATACAGAGAAGAAGAAAAAAATCCTGGGTTTATCTCCTAATTTCTAAACACTGAATTCTTGCTAGTTCGGATACCTGAGTCGCTATCAGTGACTTCAGACGAGACTGGTTGTACCCTCGGGGGATTTGCGCTATTGAGGCGGATAAATCCTTAAGGGTGCGTCGTCAGACCCCTCTGATTGATTTTCACTAACGTTTATTGTTTTGCAGGTTGTTCCATCGCTGTTTAGGTCCTTAATTTACAACAAAGAAAACACACTATGAAATAGAGAAAAACTTTCTAAAAAACAGAACACAATGAATGATATAATCAAAACTAACAAAACTTACTAACTAAACAATAGAAAATAACTATCACAATCCCCGACAACGCCGCCAAAAACTTTTTGTGTGAAAACATGATGTGCAAGTATACACAGTCGCAACAAGTAATAAAAAGTAATTAGAGATTGTTCCTACGAGGATTGTTGAGTTCTTTTCTATATTTAAATTAGTAAGTAAGCTAGTAAGTAAAAAGCAAAATAAAATAACAAATTGTATAACTCAATTTTATCAACAAACAACAATAAAAGTAAGGCATTATGGAAACTCAGACTAGATAATGAGTTGGGATGCCTTTTAACTATGCAATTTCATCAAAATGTATTAATGTTGTATCTGATGTTGTAGCATTTAGTACGTACATTTCAGATACTTTCTATAGGGTTTCATTACAAGGGCTTATGTATAAGCTCTAAATAGGTTCACCCTTGGCTACTAAGCACCCAAAACGTTTTACCCTATGATTTTTTGCCCTGCTATGTCTAGGGTTTAAGCAAGGAGTGTTAAATTACCCTTTTAGATCAATTTATAAACCATGTCTGAATCTATAAATGGTATTTATACTTAGCTGATCAATTCTAAAATAAGTTGGAAATATTATTACGCAAATGATAAAATGCTAGAACATCAAATACATTTCATTAAAAACACTAATACTTCATTTCATAGATCAAAGCATCCCAACTAAGTATTTAGCTCATGATGAACAAACAACACAAGAAATGCAACTTTAAACATAATGTTCAAAGTCATAAATGTGTAAATACAAAAGAAGAAATATAGTAAGAAGTGGTATACTAAAGATTGACTCCAAGAACAGTAGCATGGAGTTTCAGATCAACTCCCAAATTCACGAAAATCTTCAAGTAATTAAGCTTTTGTATTACTGCAGCACCGCTCACTGTTGTGCAGAATTTCTACTTTTTATTGTGAAAATGGATCTTAGAACGAAAATGGAGAGAAAGGCTATGTCTAAACCTTGCCTCCTTCGAACCATCCTCTCAAATGAGGAGCTTCCTTTTATAGTGCTAGGGTTTAGTGATCCAAGAAATATTCTTTGGAGACCCCATTTGTCATTACAAGTGCCTAGGAGTATAATATGCTCACAAAAAGGGAATATTCTGCGCATAATAGTATTGTTCCCCTGCTACTGGTCGTGTCCGTCCTTTCTGACAGCTAGTCGGCACTGAAATTAGCGCGTCAGCATTTCTCTCTCATCTGTCGCAGGAATGCAATGCTATGGCACTTGATGCTGCAACAATGAAATACACACATAAAAGCACAAATGGGGCACCAAAGTGCAAAATGACTCAAAACAAGAATTATTTCTTCTTTTATACTAAACAACATATTTTAACTAATTAAATACAATATTACTTTAGAACTCACAACAATTTAAGCTAAGAAAGCATAAATAACTCTTATAAATAAGAGTTATCAAGTTGCAAGCACCATGCGGCTTTGGCTCAGACCCCTCTGCCATAGGGCTTACTCGGACCGAGTCTGCACCTTAACGGCTTGAGCGTGCAGGGGGCTCTCATCAGAGCAAGGTGGAGAAGGTAGCGGTAGCGCGCAATTTTGGAGCGTGTGTTTGTTCTGTATTTTTTTTTTTGATAGGCAAAGTGGTTAGAAATTAGTGTGTTAGTAGTTAGAGGAGAGGGGGGAGCGGGGTTCGAACCCCGTACGCCTACATTTTCACCAACGATGTCCCTTTCACTCAACCACGTGAGCTACCCTTCCGGGACGTGTTTGTTCTGTATAATAATGTTGATCTCATCTAATTTAGTAGTTCCTCTTTTAAAAATGGTTAAAGAAATCCCCCTCTTAATCTGTCAGAAGATTTACATTGTACTTCATGAAATATAAATAGGATAATGGTAGACATTAAATTTTACCGAATCAATCATTGAATAGTTTTATATTATCTTAATTATTAAAGACACCAAAAATTATAGTAATTGAATATATATATATATATATAGTTTTGCAGTCTATATTTCACATTTTTTGTAGTCCATATTTCACTTATTGGATTGAATTTATTAGAACTAATATCAAACATCTTTAAAATTTTATGAGAATTTTCATATTTGATCTATTCATTAAAATTTCAAAACTATTAATTTGACGGTTGTGACAATAAAATTTAATGGGTTCAAAGAAATATTAAGTAGAGTAACTATTACACAAGTTATTATTAGAGTAAGTTGATTCACACTCATACATACATACAAGCTAAGTAGTAATAACTATGGGTACGTCAGTGGCCATCTTCAGGTATACATATATGTGATTATTATCTCTAGAAAAATTCAAAAAAATGGGTACGTCAGTGGCCATCTTTTTGCTAGTAGTAATAACTATGGTAGTAAAATAAATAGTTTTGTGAAAAAAATAGTAGTAAATTTAATAATAGTAACAATAATAAAATATGCTGTCAATAGAAAAAAAAAATTTGGTACAACTTTACACATACATTGATGTGTTATTTTATTTGTTATGACATATTTTTTGGAGTTTAATTGTCATACATCGTTCGCGTAAAAGGCTTTTATTACATCGACAATCAATTACAAATTACGATTCATACGTTTTGGCTTATGAGTAATTTCGACGTGTAGGTACACTCCAGGCCACATGTATGTCTTTCCATCATTATTGGACAGTGGCAAACTTGATGAACTATTATCACAGGTTGACCCAACAAAATTGTTTATAGTTGGACTGCCTTTTATTTATTTGTATAATCTTCATGTTACCATTGTTTTCTTTTCCTTTTCTTCCTTACAGGTAAACGAGTTTGTTTTTATAGAAAATTCAAATAACTTGGGAGCTATAGTTGAATTAAGTATACACACTTCTTTCTTTTTTAATTTCTGTGTTATTGATTTTTACATTTACATGAAAGTGATGAAACTATGCTTGACTTATTGATTTAGGAATCTTAGACTATCTGATCTAGCACAAAATTCAATATTGTATGGAGGTAAGGAAATGTGGTTGATATAAAGCAATTCCCTTTTATTTTGAGACAACACATTGGTGTAATATGTCTAAGTGATTATTTTGCAAGTGATAACGTGTGAAGGAAGATTGAATGTAATTTTGCTAATTTTTTTTTTGAATTGATAGAGGGCCTTAGCCTGATAGTTTTGTTGAGTACTAGTATGTAACCCGTGCGATGCACGGGGAGCAAATTCAGTTTAATATATGAAATTAAATTAAATTTTTGGAAAGAATAAATATATGAAACCTATGAAATATGATATTAACATGTGCGATGCACAGGGCAATTATGTGTTTTTAGTATTCTAAAAAATTGATACATATAACATAAATATTCAATAAGAAATCAAGCCATACAGATGTGTAAATAAAGAATATAATTTTTATATCACATTTGTTATCAAAATATATCAGTTAAATATAAATTATTTAATAATTAGGAGTGATCCTATAAAAAAACAGGAAAAGATATGAGGATGTTAATTATATTTTTAACATTAAGTTGTTATTTTAAAAAAAAACATTAAATTGTTAATATTAGTATAGTAACATAATGTAAATAATAATTTATGTTACCTTTTGGATTTACTAAAAGTAAACATGGCAGCAGAACCTGAACCAGTAGATACTATAGCTAATTCAACCTTGGTCCAATTTTGATGGGGAAATTCGCTTTGACAGGGAGCGGGATGGGGATGTCGACAACGGCCTCGAACCCGCTCAACTAATCATTAATTGTAAACATATTTATTAATAATAATCAATATTGTAAATCATTTTGAAAAATTCATCATTTTATTAACTTTTGCTAATTTTAATAATATATGTTATCAGGGGTGGCAATCTGTACCCGTATGTGGGGATCCCTGCCGGGATTACCCCATTCAGGGCCCCGTGGGTGGGAAATTTTTCCCCGTGGGGACAGGAGAGAAAATCTCCCTGCAATCAAAGCGGCGATGGGGATGGGGATCATACCCCCGCCCCGCGGGGACCCTGCACTGAATATTTTACATAAATATTTTTATTATATATATATATTATATAATAAGTATTAAGTTTTTAGTCTTTTATATGTGTTTTTAATTATAAATATTAATTCTTCTAGCTTTTATACTTTTTAAATATTAAAATATAAAAGTTTAGTCAAAAAAATATTAAAATATAAAAGTAAGACTAACTTTTATATTTTTTATATTAAAATGTTAAAGCTTTATAGTCTTACTTTTCTATATTTTTTCAATTTTATTATATTTTCATTTATATTTTTTCCAAATTTTAACAAATTTCCGGGGTCCCCACAAGGAGCGTAGGGATCGGGATGGATAAGAAAAATTCTCCGATGCGGAGATCAGGAATGGGGACGGGGACAACTTGGGAGGCGGGGACGGGGAGCGGGAAGTATCCCCGCCCCATTGCCATGTTATATTTTATTTTAAAATAAATATATACATGTATAGAATATTGACTCGTGATGTACATGGTATATAATAAAATAACTATAGCATTGTTTCTAGCTAATTTTTAATTTCCATAAAATGTGTATTTAATTTATCTTTTGAGAATTGGTATATTTTAGGGAGATATAAATAGGTATTCATGTAAAATATTTGTCCATAGCATATATTAGCGGGAAAAAGTATACAATATAAAAAAACGTTTTCCTAATTTATGTCTGACCAACATTGTGAGTTCATCTATAATTGACTTGTAGGTAAAGAATTTAAAAACAGAATTATATCGCCCATTTTTAAAGGTTTTATTGTGTTGCCCTTCTATTGATTAGTTTACTTATAAGTATTCTGATTGGCTTTTGTTCCTTCTCATCACCATCCATGGAGGCAGTAAAATAATTTATCTAAAATATGTCACCAAAGAAGAATATTAAAAGTTTTGAAAAAAAATACATAATCACATGCATGCTGAAAAAACTCAAAAAAAAAGAGATATTAAAGCTTCAACTAATTATTATATTTGAGAATTAATTTTAAAATAAAACTTGGCTACTACTGAGTTGGATTGATGAAGCCACGTTGGATTAAGTTTGAACTCGGCTGATGTGGATATGTTGAATGGTTGCCACATTGGAATGCTGGTATTGAGGAACATGCTAAATTGTAAAATTAAAAAGATAGTATCAATGTGATTGCAAATCATTGTTAGTAGAATAATTCTTGCTCTTAAAGTTATTTTTATGCATGATAACCAAAAGTGAGTAGATAGCTTATTTACATGCTAAAAGTTATTATTTATAGGCTAAACAAATTAATTTTTCTGGTTACTTTGATTTTACTACGTAAAAAATCAATTGAACATTATATTAAAATGTATCCGTAAAATTTGCTTAACTATTGTGCAAAACATGACTATTAAAAATTGCTTGTACAGAAAAGGTAAAAGTAAAATTCTCTACTTACAATTCAAATTAAATATTATTAGTTAGAATATAATGTCAAAAAGAAAATAACATCAATGGAATAACAGATGTAAAACAAATGAAATGCCAACAAATGGGCAAAGCCTTTTGATTATAGGAGTACCCAAAGTGTCATTGCATCCGTCAACAACATCAATGTTTCAATATTTGTCATTATATGTATCTAACCGAGCAACAACAGTAGTAGCTTCACTATTTGAAGAAACAATATTAAGTTCTATAAATGGACATATACGATCGATGAGCTAGAAAATATCTAATGAGTCATTAATCTTATCTCACTCCCTTCAAACGTAATTCTGTATGACATAAAATATAAGTCTACTACCTTAATGGGACCACATTTGCCTTTACATTTCTTGAGAAACTCATCCTCTCCACCTGTGAAGTTGATCATTCTTATTAACTTTATTGTCATTCCCATTATCATAAGTTCTATAAGCTTTATCCTTCTCATGTTGCAAGTAGCTCTTTCTTTTTTAGGATTTAGTTTCCCCGATCCTTATTCTTAGTTTCTCCTTTTCTACAACATCCACTATCATTTCTTGTGATTTCTAATTCTCCTTCATAGCAGTCCTGACTTTTTGCACCAAAATAGACTCCAAATGTCTTCTTAATATAAATTCTCCACCACATTTAAAAATAAGTTCGTACATAGTCAGGCCATTACACTTCAACTTTCCATCCAATCCCCAATTTATTATCCACATCGTCAAATTAGTATTTGAATGATATAACAGAAATCAAACAGTTTTAGGGAACAATGTGATGTGAATTATTGTTACTAATTCAACAAAGATAGAGGATCGTTCCATAATCAAAGAAATATTGTAGACAATAAACAAGAAAAGGGAAGAAAATCAAAAGGATGGAAAGATAAGGGATGAATCTATAAGATGAAGAGAAGCCACATCTTTCATGGAAAGATGATAATTCTCATGCTTGGATCGCCACAAAAACCTAAGCTCTTGATAAGATCCCAAAGATGGTTCAAGAAAGAACCCTAGAGAGAGCACTTATGCTAATTCCTCTCAAATTAAAAATATGATCAAAAAGGTTTTTACAACTTGCAAAACCACGCCTATTTATAGGGAATAGGTCATGGACTCACTAAAGTGACAAATATAAACCTAAAAGCCCAAATTCAAACCCAAACTAGGCCTTACACAATTAGGCTTCGAAATAGCACACCTATAAATGTTTGGCTTATTACAATTATAAAATTGCTATGATATCTTAATTATAAAAGCATTTAAAAGACAAGGAACAATTCTTTAATCTTCTTTGCTTTTCCTTCCAAGTGGCAAGTCTGAATCTCCATGCTCTTTGTGTTCATAACATTCCCTCCTTCTTGAAGAAATTCGACCTCGAATTTGATTTCCATTGTATCCTGCATGAAGAAAGAATTCAAATCGATAGCAACATACCTCCGGGATCAAATGGAAATTGAGAAAAACCAACACATGTGACAAAGATAAGCAACACCCAAAACCATACAAAAGTAAACAATAAAAGATAAAAGATAGGAGGGTATTCATACCTTTTGGAGTTGAAATAGATAACCAAATTTACCTTTCTTGGCTTGAACATTGAAACAACATTATAGTGTCTTTCGCCTTTGAAGTTTGGCAAAATAATTGAGGTCACATGAGGACTCTCATTTTCAAACTTGGGCAACACAAACAAGTTAGAAACTATCAAATTTGCAAGATTTTCAAGCACATTGTAAAATTTAAGAAATGCAATAAAAAAGTCATCCAACATGAATTTAGAAAACTTAATTGATTTGACACTGTTGGAAGTAATCAAAGCTATCTCTCTCAGGAATGGGAAAGATCTTGCAGAACCTTATGAGAATGAAGGTACAGGTAAGAAAGAAAAAAATAAAAATGAAAAAAATTCTCAAGATGCAGAAGCACCTGATGCATCTGCATCTCATGAAGTCCCAACTCCAAGGTTAGTTCCTGAATACCCTCCTCCTCCTTTTCCTCAAAGATTAAAAAAGGCACATGAGGAGAAGCAATTCAGTAAATTTTTAGATGTTTTAAAACAATTGCATATTAATGTTCCCTTGATTGAAGCATTGCAACTAATGCCTAATTATGCTAAATTCATGAAAGATGTTCTTTCAAAAAGAAAAAGATTAGGTGAATTTGAAACTGTTGCTTTGTCAAAAGAATGTAGTTTGATTTTGCAAAACAAAATTCCAAGAAAATTGAAAGATCCAGGTAGCTTTACAATTCCATTTTCAATAGGTAATTACTATACAGGTCGTGCATTGTGTGATTTAGGAGCAAGCATCAACTTGATGCCTAAATCTGTCTTTACACAGTTAGGAATTGGAAATGCTAAACCTACATCTTTAACATTGTCACTTGCAGACAAGTCAATAGCTTACCCAGAAGGAATCATAGAAGATATATTGGTAAAGATTGACAAATTTGTATTTCCTGTAGATTTTGTTATTCTTGACTTTGTTGCAGATGAAGAAGTACCAGTTATTCTTGGAAGGCCATTCTTAGCCACTGGGAAAACATTGATTGATGTGCAAAAAGGAGAACTAACCATGAGAGTAAATGATCAAGAGGTGAAATTCAATGTAATGAATGCTCTGAAATATCCTGCAGAAGAGAGTGAAGAATGTTCAGCAGTCATCTCTCTTGATCATTTGATGCAGAAGCAATTCTACAAACAACATGATCATCTGATGAATGCTCTAGCATCCAGTGCTCCTGCCTTGATAGATGAAGAAATTGAAGAAAAACATCCTCCACAAAATGAGCTTAAATTTTTTCAAGAAAATGAGAATTGTTATCCCAAATGCTTATTGGTTGGGCCATGGGATCACTTGCTTCCCCATGCCAAATACATGGGAGTTCTAACAAAAAGAAGAAAGAGGAAGGATGATATTTTCTTCTTGTCCTATTATCCACCCTAACTTAGGTTTTGAATGACAAGTCTAGCTAAAGACTATAAAATAAGCGCTACTGGGAGGCAACCCAGATTTTTAGGACTAGTTGTGTTTTGTGTGTTTTTGTTTTTACTTTTGCAAGTATGAATGAATGGTCTTGTGCAGATGCTGTCAATTATGCAGAATTCTGATGCAGTAGCACTGTGTGCAGATGCATTAGTGGCTGAAGATATCTGCCACAAAACTTAGTCAGGCTGAAGACTCTTAAATCAAGCGCTTATGGGAGGCAACCCATGATTTTGAAGTATTAATTATGTTAGTTTTAATTTATGTTTTGAAGTGTTTTGTATGAAAACAGGTTAAGAGAATTCCCAGTGCAGCTGCACTGCAGGCACCAGCACTATCAAAATTTCAATGCTCCTGTATCAAACTCCACAACACACTGGGGTGAAAATTTAAATGCTGAGAAGAATGTTGCAGAGCAACCTGATGCGGGTGCACCTAATGCAACTGCATCCACCACTAATGTACCTGATGCAAGTGCAATTGGTGCAGGTGCATCCAAACCTAAGGAGCCCAAAAAGAAGAGACAGAAGGTGAAGCATTCTACAGTGAGGTCTAGCTTAAAGCTAAGGAGTGTGGCATCAAAACAGTAACTATATTTGAATGTTGTTAACTATTTTGTTTAATTATGCTTTTATATTTTGCATTATGATATTTTGTGAACTAATCCTCCTCCCATGGTTTTTATTTTTAAAGAGCAGTGAGGACACTGCTCAACTTTAAGTTGGGGGGAGAAGTTAACTTATCATATTATGCATATGTGTTTAACTATAGTATGTGTGTCTGCTTTGATATATGTTTGTTCTTATATATGTTTGATATATGTTGTTCTTATATATGTTTGTTTTTATGAGTGTCTACATGTTTAAATGTGTGTTAGGATTTGATAGATTTGAAGCATGATCAGCTTAGAAATCTTTTTCACAATGCATCTCTTTGAACTGATTTTTAATGATGAAAGGAAGAAAAAGAAAAGAAGCCTTGTTTTTCCAAAGATAACCATTGTTATTATCACTTTGACACATCAAAGCTGAGTTTTGAAAAGAACCTTGCTATTTAAAGAGCTATCTGATGCAAGAGGAATTTTTAGAAAGCTAAGGTCAAGACTAAATTTTTACTAAAAATATAGAAGAGCATAAAGAATTAAGTTTGGGGGAGTTTCCATGAATACTAAGGCAAAGTATGAGGAACTTAAAGTAGTAAATGCCACAGGTTATCAAAAGCTACTACAAAAACTGTCAAATTGTTGTAAATAGCTATACTTACCTGAGTCATTAAACTGAACCTGTTCCAATAGTGCATTTGGTTTGTAAAAAAAAAAATACAAAAGAAAGAAAAAGAAGAAACGAAAAGCAAACCAAAGAAAAAAGTATGCATAAGGAGGTCAGTGAGGAGGGCAGTATATGCTATAAGTCTGGAAATGTAGTATCAAGTGCACCTGCACTCAAGTGCATCTGCACCGTTGCAAAAAGTTCAGTGCATCTGCAACTTGGTGCATCTACACCAAAAGGAAATAACCACAAAAAAAAAGAGTAGTGCATTGACTCAATAGTTCTGAAATACTCAAGTCAAAGCCCTTTGTTGTGCTTAGAGCCCCCCAATGCTTGAGGAAGTTGTTAGTCTAGTCTATATTTTGAAACATCTTTGTTTTGACCGAACGTAATCTAAATTTTTCAAAGGCTAGGAGAAACTTGTTACTTAGTTTTGGAACTGATTGAATCTCAGTGGGGCACACACTCACACAAATGAGTTTTAATAGCTTTGGATGTTTTGGAATTCAAAGGCACAAAGACAAAAGTTTCTGAAAAATGAAGTTCATGAGTTGCATTTATTGAAAATCATTCTGTGAAAGAGATATGAGCTAATCTGTTCTTCTTAATTCTAGAAATCTTATTTATGTTTTCTTTTTGTCATTGCTTGAGGACAAGCAACGATTTAAGTTTGGGGGTGTGATAACTCTATTTTATATAGAGTTATATACGCATCTAAACCTAAATAATTGTTTAGAATCAAGTACAATATGTGTTAAATATAGTAGTATGAATAAAATAAACAACATTCAAGGTTTATACTCATGACTTAGCATTTTGTATATATATTGGTATGTTTGATGTGTTTGTTCAGTGCACCTGCAGTTGATGCATCTGCACCGGAAAACAAGCAGTGCATCTGCACTAGATGCAGCTGCACCAGATTACCACAGTGCAACCAAATTTAGTGCATCTGCACCATCCTGCACCAAAGACAGAATTACTCCACAATGGAAGCACCTCAATTCATACCATGGCATAAATATCTCTATGACATCATGCTTAGTCACAAGTCACATGGAGGCACCATGGCAACTTGCAAAAGGATGCACCTGCATCGCATGCAGCTGCACTACACTGCACCATCCTGAAAGGGAGGAAAAATGCCAACACCGGAAGCACCTAGAACTCAAAGAAGATAAAGACACCACAAGATGACATCATAATTGGTCACAAATCACATGGGTCACACGGGAACCTTTCAAAGGAGGTGCCTACAATATATGACCATTTGAAGAGTCATCTTATAAAGGACACATGGCTACACCTAATTGGACCATTCTTTGCACTTGAGTGAAAAACTCAAATGGCATCATCAACTTCTGAAAAGTAACCATGGTTAAGTTAACTTTGTCTCCAAGCAAACCCTCACTTGAAGGAAATCTCAAGGCCTATATAAAGGACTCAACTCTTCACTTGAAAGATATATAGATTTTTACATACTTACTTCTTGTTCTTTCTAGTTTAGTTTTTCTTAGTTTCAAAGTTTATTTTCTTTATAGTTTAAATTAGTTGTTAGTTTGTAAGAAGGTGAGGAAGGAATTGACGACTTCTCCCTTCACTTCTTCAAAGAGTTAGCTAGTGCAAGGAATCAGTGCATCTGCACTGCTTGGCAAACTTATGCAAGAGTTCTTCAATTGGTGTAATCTCTACCCTATTGTTTTCTCTTGTAATTTCCTTTACTTCAACATGTTTTATTTCATCTTTATTTGCCTTGCAATGCCTATGATGAGCTAAATCTCTTTAGTTGAGATGTTCTAACCTTATAATGATCTTTTGAGAAAGTTATTGTGTTTTTATATGGTGTATGCATTTTGGTTCTTGTGTTATACTACATCCATCTTATTTTAAGGTTGATAGCTTAGAATAAGTAGAGTTATATTCACAGACATGGTTTATAACTAGAAATCAAGAACTAAATAAGGATAAGTGTTTAATGCAGTTTTTTGTTAAACTTGTTTTAATGAAGTTAGCTTGTTAATTCCATGTTAAGTCCTAGACATAGGATAACATAGTCCTTACATCAAAGTGTAGAGAACTTAAGATACAAGAGTGTACTTATTTAAGCAACTTGGATCATCTGTAAGGGGGCGAGAGAGGCACTGACAACCCTACTCTTTACCGCAAAAAAACAGGATCATATAGAGCTTGTAACGAAAGTCTCAAGAAAGTAGCTGAAAGGCACATACTGATGCAGCTGCACTCAGTGCATCTGCACCACATAAAAACACATAACTCTTGAAAGTGACTTATTTGGTGAAGACATCTCAACTATCATTCTCAACTGATTTCCTCTACATTTTATTGCATATTTACATTCTGTTTTCTTTTCAACTCCACCCACAATTGTGAGTAGTGTAGCTGCACTAATTTATATCTTCTTAAGCATACAAGAGTTAATCCAATCCCTGTGGGTTCGATCTTTTTATACTATAACTTGTGACTGTGTATACTTGCATACGTTTTTCAGCACACCACTCACCAACAATATTCTATTGACCTCAACACCCCTGTTTAAGAGACTTTTATTTTTATCCACTTCTTTCTTTTCATTCCTTTTATGGTCTATCTTTGCCTCTCTTTTACTACACACCTTTTCATTTTCTTTTAACTCTCCTTTCTCTTTTTCTATTTTATGTTTCAAAGCCAACATGTCTTCTTTAGCCTTCTTTGGACTAAGAGGGTGAAGAGCAAATTTTATTTTATTGTGATCAAAACTGTATTTATTGGATTCACCATCATGAATAACTTTCCTATCAAATTGCCAAGGTCTCCCTAGCAATATGTGGCTAGCTTCCATGGGTGCCACATCACATAAAATCTCATCACAATATTTATCAATGGAAAATAATATCTTGACTTGTCTATTTATCTCTAATTCTCCATGATTACTTAACCATTGCACTTTATATGGACTAGGATGTGGAGTAGTTTCAAGATTGAGCTTTGACACTAACCTAGTGCTAGCAACATTTGCACAACTACCTCCATCAACTATCAAAGAGCACACATTTCCTAGAATGAGACACCTAGTTTGGAAAATATTAGTTCTTTGTGAATCATTCTCATTTTTCTCATAGGTTCCAAGAAACTTACTAACCATGAACAAATCTCCCTCGTTAGTTGTTTCCTTACTTTCACTCTCTTTTGAACTAATGCACCCATTTTTCCTTAAGAACATAATTCTCTTTGTTGGGCAATTTAATGCAATGTGCCCATACTCTAAGCATTTAAAACATTTCATGTTCTTTAACTTAGGGTTCAAAGAAGAAGAGTTAGAATTTGTACCTTTACTCTTGGAAGTTGCAACCTCATGTCTTTTGGGTGGAGACCCCTCCTTCTTGGAATTGTTCTTCCAACCTGAAGAGTTGTAATTTGAAGGAGATTTCTTGTAGGTATTCTTTCGTTGCAATTGTTTTTCCACCTTTATGGCTTGATGGACAAGATAATCAATTGTTACAAAATGGTGACGCTCAACTTCCTCCATTATATCTTCATTTAGGCCATCAAGAAACCTATCAATGGTATCCTCCAAATTCTCCTCGACATTAGCTCTAGTCATAGCCACCTCTAATTTCTCAAAGTACTCAATAACACTTTTACTTCCTTGAGAAAGCCTGTGTAATTTGTCATGCAACTCCTCATGGGTATGAGAAGGAACGTGTCTCCTCCTCATTGTGGCCTTCAAATCTTTCCATTTTTCAATAGGCTCAAGTTCACAACTCTTTCTAAGCTTTTTTTCTTTATCCACCAAATAAGCGCATAATCTCTTAATTCCAACACAACTAACTTCAACATTTGTTCTTCACTAACATCATAGCACGAGAGTATTTGTTCTACTTTAAGCTCCCAATCAAGATATGTTTCAGGATCATTCTTCCCATGAAAGCTTGGAATGCTTACTTTTTCTTTCAACTCATTTTCTCTTAAATAATCTCTATGCTTTCTCTCTTTTTCTCTATTTCTCCTCTCATAGCTCCTTTCTTTTCTATACTTTCCATCTTTCTCTCTCACATTCTCTTCATACCTCTCATGCATCCTTCGGAGCAAATCACCAACATTATACTTCTTAAGAGTTTTTGCAACACATTCTTTTTTATAGTCCAAACCTCCATTCATGATTCCAACAAGCTAGCAAGTACCAAATGTTCAAACAAGTAACAAGAACAAAAGTCCTCACCAATCACTACAATAATCACCCATATTCAAGTATCCAACATCACAACAATAATAGAACAATAAAGGAAAAAAAATAAATTAAAAAGGACCTCTCCAGACACCTTAGTGTTTACACTCAATAATGGTCACTCGTGTTTGTCACTCAGTTGGCTCTTTTTTTTAATGATATACTCTCTTGCCTTTTACCACTCCTTAAAAGTGTCGCTCTTGGACTCTTAAAAGAACCAATCAAATCGCTTATCAAGCTTGTGGTAAACTTAGAGAAGTTGTGACAAAACAAACAATAAAAATTAACATCTAGGAGGCCAAAAAAAAGACAATTTGAAACTCTAAGACAAAACTTAAGAATGTTTAAAGACAAGCAAGAACAATGACAAAGAAAAAATGCTCAAAAGAAAGCCAAAAACAACAAAAAGACAAGACTCACTAGTTGAAAAAGAGACAAAATAGTGTAATATTTGTGTTAAGTAAAAACACCTCAAATGAGATGAGAAATGTTGTAGATTTTTTTTTCAGAATTTTCTGAACTGTTTTGGACAATTTTACCGTTAGTAGCGTCTTTTTACTAATACTTTTTTTTTGTACCACGTGCTCTATTTGCACTCCAGGCAGTTTTTTTTTTGTTATAGCCTTTTTTTTTTGAATATTTTTTTTTCACTTTTTTTTTGCTACTTGGCTTTTGAAGGTCCAGAAAATAATTTGACAAATTTTATAACATCAAAATGATTTCTCAACTCAACTTTTTGGATGAAACACGTGGATGAACAATTGTTTTTTTTTTTGAAACTAAGGTTCACCAACGGACAGAGAATTGAAGATATGTGGGAACATAAATAGAATGAAGAATTAATAGGAAGAAACAAAAAAAATACCTTGACTTACGAGACGTTGGAGTTAGAAGACACCTCAATTCATGCGCACCTAATGAATCATCATCATAAGCACAAGGAGTGGAAACACAGCAGTAACGGAAAATAAACGCAAAACAGGTAACGATTCAAACGTGTACGATGCGAATTGATTATTATTATTTTTTAGAATGAAACCCTAAAAAAAGATGATTATGGAGGAGGCTCAATGATACCACTTGATGTGAATTATTGAGAAACACAAATGTTGATATATATATATATATATATATATATATATATATATATATATATATATATATATATACTTCAGACAATATTGAGAAAACAATGTGGAACATAAATTAATGAAGCCAAGGCAAAGATAATGTTCTGGAGTGGGCCGAAGCCCAAATCCAATGCTCTGGCGCTAGATCGGCCCAGCGATGAGGGGCACAAAAGCAAGGAACCGCATCAACGGCTCTGATCTGTCCGTACGATCATCCGACGGACGAGCGCGACTCACGCTCACTATATAAGCATTCATTGCGTCAGTTGTCAGGTACACACTGTTCATCAATACGTATATTTTGCTCGTCCGTTCCTGACTTGGGCGTCGGAGTGTTATCGCAGGTACACCCGCCCTCCGGAGCAGAGCTAGCAGAACGACCAAGGCATACAGAAATCTAAGACCTGGAAAACAGCGGTCTAAGACATCAAAGGTACAGATCAATTGGCGACCACAGTGGGAGCCCGCGCACTTTCCACCATTCATACAGATGCCACCAAAAGCAGCTCGAGGCCGACCAAGGGCCATCGCTCGTCTACAAAGTATTGCTGAAATCCCCGCTCGACCACCTCCAGCAGGTGTTGAAGGCACCAGCGCCACCCCCGCACAACAGGTTACGGTGGAACTCCCTGCCGACCTGGTCCAAGAGCTGCGAGAGCTACTGCGCGACCGTAATCAGGCTCTGAACCGCAATGACGACCGCCTCACACACCTGGAAGATCAGATCGCCTCGAGGAGAGCGCACACAGCACCAGAGCAGCAACCTCACCATGAGCGCACTTCAACCGTGCGAGCACGCCCTTCAAGGGCCCATCGATCGCCTCCGCGAAGGCAGCTGGTCCATCGATCTCCACCCCCGAGGAGGGGACGAGGAGGAGCGACCACCCCACCAAGAAAGACCCCGTCCACGACTGATTATACTTACTGGCCCGAAGAATCGTCGCACGAAGGTTCCTCCCACGGTTCGACCGGTTCGCCCGCCCGTTCTCGAAGCCGATCTATCGAACGATACTCGTATCGATCAAAAGCTTACGCCAAACACTACGGTCAAGATAGACGGGATACCGGACTTGGACCGTATACCAGAGAAATAGACGAATTCCGCATCCCGCGCTCTTTGCAGAAGCCTCCAACCGACCTTAAGATGTACAACGGCATGAAAGATCCGGACGCTCATTTAAAGCACTTTGATATTATGATGAAGTATCGTGGAGCGCCCGGGCCGGTCAAATGCAAGATCTTTCCCCTTACTTTAGAGGGGTCAGCGTTGGATTGGTTCACCGAACTTAAACCCAATACCATTTCATCCTGGGAACAGATGGCAAGGGTGTTCACCGCTTGGTTTACGACTTCTAGAGTCAAACCAAAATCCCAAGATGTTCTGATCGCTATCAGACAGGGTCCGGAGGAGTCTTTGAGGAGTTATGTGGAAAGGTTCAACCGAGAAGCCGACCAAGTCAGGAACTTAGACGACAACCAGAGGTTGTTCTTCCTAAGGACAAGACTCTTAAGAGGAACTCGTTTTGAAGTAGAAGTGGGACTCCACGTTCCCAGAGACCTAGAGACGTTCCTCAGGCGATCTCAAAGGTTCATGAATTACGAGGAAAGAACGACCGCCATAGAAGCCGCTGAGGCGGGCATGAGTCAACGCCCGCGACCAGAAAAAGATCAGAGGATTAGGGAAGAGTATACCGGCAATCGCCCGAGCAAGGAAAATAAGGCCAAAAGGTTTGTTGAGCGCACCAAGTTGAACACTTCGTACGCGAACATATTGGCGGAATGTGCAAACACTGAATTCAGGGATATTAAACCACCAGAACCTCTCGTGCTTAAAGACGGGCAGCGCCCATCCAAAAAATACTGTAGATACCACAAGAGCAATGGGCATGACACCAACAATTGCATGGCTCTTAAAGATGATGTGGAGGCCCTGATCAGAAGAGGAAAGTTGACTCAATATGTGAAAAGAGATAACGGTGAAACACGAGAAAGGCAAGTGGCCCGTTCACCTAGGAAAGGGAAAGCAGAGGCAAATGAAACGATCAAAGTCGTAGAGGAGGACGACGATGATGAAGACCTAGTAGACACAAGAAAGTCAAGAGGGAGGCCAGTCGCCATGGTAATCTCGGGAGGAGTCCCCACCAACGCCTCAACCAACAGATCGATCAAAAGGAGATGGGACGAAATCATGAGCGTTGCCTCGACCTCGGCTCCAAGACCACTTAGTGGGCGACCATCCATCTCCTTTGGAGACGAGGATCTCATTGATGGAACCCCCAACTACGAGGTTCCCTTAGTCATAGTAGCAGTAATGGCAAACATGGAGGTTAGGAGAATATTGGTGGACCAAGGGAGTTCAGCAGACATAATATTTGAAGACCTTTTGGACGTCCTAAAAATTTCAAAGGATGATTTGAGGCCGTATAGAGGAACGGTCTTGACCGGGTTTAATGGAGCCTCGACAACTCCTATAGGACGGATAGAGCTGATGGTAACTTTTGGGGACGATACGGTAGAGAATCCCCTCTGTAGAACTGTCAGAACAGATTTCATTGTGTTACCCTGTAAGTCCGTGTATCAATGTATCATTGGTCGACCAACCCTTGCCCGCTTGGAAGCAGTGCCCTCCACCGTCCACTTGAAAATGAAATTCTACACTAAAGCTGGGGAAGTTTCCACCATCCAGGCAGGCTTATTGTCCGCCAAGCGAGTTTTCCTTTTGGGGCTTAAAGAAAAAGGGAAAAGCGTAGCGAGAGAAATAGAGAAAGAAATGAAAAGCGGCGGGCAGGCTAACCTGGCCGACCTAGACGCCCGCTATGACCCTGATAGCGAAGAGGAAGAAGGGGATGACCTTCTGACTAAAGAGCTAAAGAAACGAATTAAACGACCTGAACCAGACGGGGAATTCTATCACATCAAGCTAGGGGACGACCCGGAGAGAACGATCAAAATCGGGAAAAACCTCCCCCCTGAGGTTCAGGACGAGCTCGTTCAATGTTTGAAGGAGCATGCAGACCTGTTCGCCTGGAGTGCGGCCGACATGCCCGGTATCTCACCCCAAATAGCCTGCCACCACTTAGCTGTGGATCTAGGAGCAAAATGGGTGGCTCAGAAAAGAAGAGTTCAGAAGGAAGAAAAAGCACGAGCAGCGTGCAAGGCCGTTGAAGACCTGCTCGAAGCAGGGTTCATTAAAGAAATAAAATACACCACGTGGTTATCCAATGTCGTTTTGGTCAAAAAAGCGAATGGAAAGTGGAGGATGTGCGTGGACTATACCGACCTCAACCGAGCATGCCCAAAGGATGCTTTCCCCGTCCCAAGTGTCGATCGCCTGGTCGATAATGCAAGTGGGTACAAAATCCCGTCCTTCTTAGACGCCTATTCCGGGTACAATCAGATTCCCATGCACCCACCAGATCAGGAGAAGACCGCATTCATGACAGACAAGGGGAATTTCTGTTACACTGTCATGCCGTTTGGGCTGAAGAATGCTGGAGCAACCTACCAGCGCATGATGAACCATGTCTTTCAGGATCAAATAGGGAAAACGGTGGAAGTATATTTGGACGATATGATTGTCAAAACCAAACAGGACCAAGCTCATGTAAACGACTTGAAAGAAGTATTCAAAGAAGCCAGAAAGAATTCATTAAGGTTCAATCCAGAAAAATGCACTTTTGGGGTCAGAGCGGGCAAATACCTTGGGTTCCACCTCACAGAAAGGGGAATTGAAGCCAACCCAGACAAGTGTAGAGCAGTAACTGAGATGAGGCCACCAACGACCAAAAAAGAAATACAGAAACTTAATGGTATGGTGGCCGCTCTCTCTCGTTTCATCTCAAAAGCAGCGAACAAATCTTTGCCCTTGTTTAAATTGTTGAAAAAGGAGACCATATTTGAGTGGACGCCCGAGTGCGACCAGGCCCTCGAACAATTGAAAACGTCTCTGATAGAGCCTCCAATTTTAACGACCCCCGAGCCTGGAGAAACTCTTTATTTATACTTGTCCATCACGGACGAGGCTTTGGCCGCCGTCTTGGTACGAGAAGAAGGGACGAAGCAAAATCCAGTCTACTTTGTCAGCAAAGTCATGCAAGGACCCGAGCTAAGATATCAGAGGATTGAGAAATTGGCTCTGGCATTGATTGTCTCAGCCCGAAGGTTGAGACCATACTTCGTGGCCCACCAGATCACCGTACGCACCGACCAACCCATTAGGCAGATCCTGCATAGCCCAGATCTAGCGGGCAGAATGATCAAATGGGCTGTTGAATTGTCAGAATTCGGAATAAAGTATGAGCCTAGATCATCTGCTAAAGCACAAGTCTTAGCCGATTTTATCGCAGAATTGACCCCAGGGTCAGAGAGCCCAGTTCAGGATTCATGGACTTTGCACGTTGACGGATCGTCCAATGGTAAAGGCAGCGGAGCGGGCTTAATCCTTGAGAATGAAGAAGGGACGACCATCGAAGTCTCCCTGGCCTTCTCGTTCCCCACTTCTAACAATCAGGCCGAATACGAGGCCTGCATAGCTGGGCTGTTACTCGCTTTAGAGATGCAAGTAAAAAGGGTGGAGCTACGATCAGACTCATTACTGGCGGTCTCCCAGATCAAAGACGTCTTTTTAGCCAAAGACGAGATACTCCAGAAATATTTGGCAAAGGTCAAAGAGTTGATGAAGAAATTCGAGCATGCTGAAGTCAAGCAAGTCTCAAGGACTGAAAACGCTAGGGCAGACATCTTGTCCAAACTGGCAAGCACCAAGAAAAATGGTAACCATAGAAGCGTAATACAAAAAGTCCTATCTCAACCAAGTGTGAGGTTAGATACGGCCTTAGGAGCAGAGATATGTACGATCGAATCAACGCCTTCCTGGATCGACCCCATCTTTAACTACATAAAGAACGGGGAGGAATCCAGCGATCCAAAAGAAGCTGCACTCGTTCGCAGGCGAGCAACGTCGTACTCAATAATTAACGAGCAACTCTACAGAAGAGGATTCACCATGCCCCTGCTCAAGTGCCTCCTCCCAGCAGAAGCGGCCTATGTGTTGAAGGAGATTCATGGAGGAATCTGCGGGAACCACTTGGGTTCACGAGCTTTGGCAAAAAAGGCTTTAAGAGCGGGCTACTTCTGGCCCACTATGGAGGCAGATGCAAAAGACCTAGTAAAAAAATGTGACAAGTGCCAAAGGCACGCAGATAACCACGTTGCACCTCCAACCGAGCTCAACTGTTTGACTTCTCCATGGCCGTTTTCATGGTGGGGTATCGACTTGTTAGGACCTTTTTCCCTCGCCCCTGGACAGTTTAAATTTCTGATAGTCGCAATGGACTACTTCACCAAATGGATTGAGGCCGAGCCCTTAGCCAAAATCACTTCGAAGAATTGCTTGAAGTTCGTCAAAAGAAACATTTTGGTACGGTTTGGGATTCCAGAAGTCATCGTGTCAGACAACGGCACGCAGTTCACGGACCGACATTTCCAGGAAACTCTAGTCGAACTAGGCGTAAAACAGCATTTTACGTCGGTCGAACACCCGCAAACAAACGGGCAGGCTGAGGCGGCCAACAGAGTCATCCTAAGGGGGCTAAAGAGAAGACTGGATGAAGCCAAAGGAAGGTGGGCGGAAGAGCTTCCCTCTGTACTATGGGCGTATAGAACCACACAGCACTCAACTACGGGAGAGTCCCCCTTCAGGATGGTCTATGGAACGGACGCACTAATCCCCGTGGAAATGGGAGAGTTGACTTGGAGAACAGCTAATCCTCTACAGCCGCCCGAGAACGAGCAGGCAACGAGGGAGGAGCTCGACCTAGTAGAAGAACTGCGGAACAAGGCAGCCCTCAAAGAGACATTGGTCAAACAGAATATGGCCGTAAGGCACAACGCCAAGGTCGTTCCTAGGTCGTTCGATGTAGGGCAGCTCGTCCTACGAAGGGCGGATATCAGCCAGAGAAATGCCGGCCAGGGCAAGCTAGCCCCAACGTGGGAAGGCCCCTACCAAGTAGCTGCCAAGACGGGCAAAGGAGCATATATCTTGAAGACCATGAGTGGAGGAATGATTGCTAACACCTGGAATGTAGCAAACCTCAGAAGATACTTTACTTGATGCCATGTAAAATATGAAAGAATGTCATGTTTCCAGTTAAATAATGAATGAAAATCAAACGGGCGGGACACTCTTTTTCCCTACGGGGTTTTTTATTGAGGCCCGCTCGTCCGTCAACAGAACGACGAGGAATTTCTTAAATTCTTGATTCTAGTTCTTAATCGATCGAATAACGAACAAACCCGAAGGCGAGTTAAGTTCAAACCGAGTTTGATAAACTGCCAAGGGCCCAACTTAAGCGACCTTAAGTATAAAAATGCTTGCAAGTGAGCTAAATCTAAAGTAGAAACTTGGTAAGCTGTTTGCAGGCAGCCTCGCGACATGAGGAAATCGAATAAAACAAGCCTAGATAAAAGTCTAAAAAAACGATTGACAAAAGGCGTTTAAAACATTATCCCGGAGAAAGCCGGGCTCCCTGTTGATTACAAGAAAAAGTAATACATTCTTCAAAAAGAAAAGAGAAACAAAGTACAAACAGACAAATACGAAGGGAATAAACTCATTCAGGACGACTGTAGACAACCGTCTCCTCTTGGATGACATTCCCATTTTCGTCTTTCTCCGCTAGACGAACGATTTGCCCGTTTCTCAGGAAATGGTCGTTGTTCACAATCTCTGGATTAATCTCCAGCGATGGATAGCAATACCGAATCTGAGCTACAGCCTCGTCAAAACGCCCGCTAGCAATAGAGATGGTCATGTCTTCCAGGGCCTCCAACTCGCCCCTCGCTTGATCACGCTCGCCCTCAACGGCCTTCAGGTTCTCCTCTAAACCGACCACCCGCTCCTCCAGCTGTATAACCTTGGTAGACCGCTCAGCCAAACTGGCAGTAGCAGTGGCAAGTTTGGCTTCAGCATCTACTCTGGCTGTCATAGCCGCATCACGCTCGGCAGTAACTAAGCCAAGGGCGTTCTTTGTGGGTTGGAGGGCGACCTCAGCATCCATGAGCTTCTTTTTGGTACTTTCGAGCTCTGCCCGCAAATCTGTAATGTGTCCAAGAGCGGACTTATACTTGTCAGTTTTATCCAAAAGATCACCCTCCAACCACAAGTTTCTGTGAAGTAAGCGCATACCTGCTTGGCGGCCAGCCTCCTCGGACTTGTAACGAGCAAGCTTTTGAGAAGCGGCTTGGGCAATTTCAGCTACGAAGAGGAGAGGGTCGGCCTTAAGGCGTTCAAAATCCACGTCCTTGAGATCGTCCAAGTCCAAGGACGACCTCCTTGATGCCTCTCTTCTCTTCTGAGGAGGATCAAGGTCGATCGGAATAGCGTCTAGAGAACTCTGAGTCCGATCTCTCTTTTTAGAAGCTGAGCTCGTTCCTTGCTCGCCCCCAACAAATCTGTGATCGCCTTCAACATGAGATGGTTGAGAAGGAGAGGCAAAAGACACCTTCTTCTGCTTCCTTGACTTTGTCTTTGCCAAAAGAGCTGCGAAACCGATGCCCGTCATTTCAGCTGAAAAAGTAGAAAGATGAATTAGGAGACAGAACAAAGTAAATCACGATCAAAGTAAAAAGCAAAAATAAAGGCACACCAAGTTTGTCTTCAGCCTGCTCGGATGTCCGGAGGCAAGCAAATTTGTTACAAGGTATGACCCCTTCTGGCAGCCAAGTAACCAAGGTCTCTAACATCCGAATACTCTCAAGATCATAGTCGCTCAGCCTCCTTTGATGCCGGTAATGGATAGTGTCGCGATCGTAGTGCGAGTGCGACCAACCCAGAGGAAACTTCATTGAGGAGACGCGGCCTTCGTCATCCACAGTTCCCACCATCGCCTTAGCACGATCGTTAACAGGAACGACCCAGAGGAAAGCGTGCCTCCAAGTTTTTACCGATTCGCAGAATGGCTTGAAGAGCCTGATCGTGTTTTTCCGTCCCTTCAAGGAAACTTGTTCCCATCGCCTGGGTTCGCTCCTCATCTCCACTGTGCGACTAACATCGAACAATGAGAAGAACAGACGACAATTTACCTCCCGATCAAGAGCGGCCATTATTATCTCGAACGACTTAACCAGCGCCCAAGCATTAAAGTGGAGTTGAGAAGGGGCAACACCAAGAGTCCTTAAAACACGTCTCTGGAAAAATGTGAAGGGAGGCCGCACCCTCAAATCACGGAGGACGTTGGAGTACATGATAAATTTTAAAGAATTCGGGATTATGGCAGCGTGCTCGTCAGGTGGTACGCCCTCCGCTCGCCATTCCTGATCACCGTAACCTATTAACTTGGTGAAAAGAGGTAACACCTCATCACCGGGTGGGAAGACAGAGCGCTCGTTGATTATAGCGGAGGATATCCAAGAACGGTCGACATCAAGCCTACCCCTCCAATCGTGCTCTTCCGGCAGTACCTCGTTGGCTGGAATTGGAGGGTGCGTAGGATTCATTCGGGGAGACTGGACGGTATCAACCGTGTTTGACGAGCGTCCAGAGGACGATGAAGAAGAAAGATCGGTAGAAGAGAAAGTCTCAGATGGGAACCCGCTCGTGCCGACATCTCCAGAGCGAGTATGCTCGGCCATACTCGCAGGTTGACGACCAGAAATTCTCGCAGTTTTCTTTGATTCGCGCCACTGCGTTACCCTGTGAGGAGAAGGAAAGTCAGGCTCACCCTAAACGATGATTTGCTGAAGGGGGAGACAAGGTCGACCCCGAGCCTGACACCCCCTCCTCACCCTATGCAAACAAGAATTAGAGGTAAAATAAACAAGACAAAAAGGGGCATACCCGGAGTGGGAGAGAAGTTCGGTCTAAGGGTAGTATACTCGTTGATGAATAAAATCAAACGACCAGAAGAGTAAGACCGCCTGAGTTGAAACTCGTGCACGGGTAGACACCTGGCCAGAATAAAGAAGCAAGCTTTTGATCGCAACAGGAGGAAATTATGACCGCTTTTCGAGCTCCGAAAATGAAAGTAGAAACTGAGAAGGAGAGGGGAAACATATTTATAAGGTTTGGGAAGCAAGCAAGCGAAACGACGCGACCCTTCACTGGCACACGCCTTGAAACCAAACCGTCATCATGACCAGACACCACCTTTTCAAAATTCGAGACACCATTGATGACCCCTGGGGGGAAAAACGAAACATCACTTCCTGACAGGAGCCACGTGTCATGAGAGCGCAAGCGAAGCCCACCGCGAATCAGAAACGATCAGCCGACCGGTCTCACGCTCGGAGACGCGGGCATAGAAATGATCGTAAAACAAGCCTGCGCCCGCCACATGAGCGACCTTGGCTTGGGGGGCAACTGTTCTGGAGTGGGCCGAAGCCCAAATCCAATGCTCTGGCGCTAGATCGGCCCAGCGATGAGGGGCACAAAAGCAAGGAACCGCATCAACGGCTCTGATCTGTCCGTACGATCATCCGACGGACGAGCGCGACTCACGCTCACTATATAAGCATTCATTGCGTCAGTTGTCAGGTACACACTGTTCATCAATACGTATATTTTGCTCGTCCGTTCCTGACTTGGGCGTCGGAGTGTTATCGCAGGTACACCCGCCCTCCGGAGCAGAGCTAGCAGAACGACCAAGGCATACAGAAATCTAAGACCTGGAAAACAGCGGTCTAAGACATCAAAGGTACAGATCAGATAACAATAATTGTCTTTTGGGAACTACCACGTTTGCATATTTTTATCTTGTCCAGTACAAAATTGAATGCAGTTTGTAACAATAACAATAATAGTCTTTTAGTGTACTTGTATAGTATAATGAAGTGTGTAATGTAAGTTTTACAAAGTAAAACATATTATTTAATTTGGATATCAAAGTGAAACATATGAGATTATCATTGCTCTATGAATGAAATGCAAAAGGTGAATGAAAGCTGACTGTATTGTGCAAAGAAATTAGCAGCTATATTTTTTTATTAATTATATGAAGAAAAAGATGGTCTATGTGTGATGGGTTTGAGTAAAAGACACATGGATGTGCCGTTTTATTTTTTATACCAACAGTAAACATTGAAACTTATCCCATTTGTGAAATAATAAGGGTTATTAATAGCTAATGATAATGGTGAATATTATTGTGCAATCATTATGAGTAGTAACCGATAATGATGAGGGAATAATTTGATTAATGATAATTAAAGAAATTAAAGAAATTATTATATTTGAGAATTAAATTAAATTTAAAATACAACTTGGTTGCTGAGTTGGATTAGTGAAGCTAGCCATATTGAATTATGATTGAATTAGGCTGAGTGATTTCCACATTGGAATTATGGCATTCAGAAACATGCTAAATTCTATTAGTAATAGATATATTTATGGTTAATAATTAGATTTATTTTGTTGAGATTTATGCCAAATTATTACTTTGTTCTTAATAAATTTCTTTTAGAATTATTACCTTTATGATTTATTTGTATTTTCAAGTTAAGGGATATATTTTTAATTTGAGTTCATAATAGAGGTTTATTTGATATTTTTCATATTACTAACTTAAATTCACTATTATAATTTATAGTGCCACAACGTATGCAAGTAAATTTCTAAATATTTACGCATGTCATTATAATAATAATTGTACAGATTTTGTTACTTTTTATGGTTAAAAGACATTTATTATTTTGTAACCTTATGGTATTAATTAGTGTGTTATTTGAAATAAGAATATCCAATTGTCTTAAATAGATGAGTAAAGTTTTTTTATTCTTATTTTATATTCTTTTGACAGAGTTTTATTCTGTATTAATAGAGAATTGTAATAATTATGTAATATAATTAAAATCCATCTTTAATCTTGTACTGCACAACTCTTTTTTTTATTAATATACATCATATCTTAGAATAGGTGTTTCATATTAGCTAAAAAAAGAAAATGTGTTCCATATTAGTTACAAAACAATAAACATCTTTTTAATTTTGTTGTCAAAAAATAATCATCTTTTTAACTCAACGGTTATGTTTTTATTATTTTGGAAACAGTTATGATTTAGATAATTTCAAATTAAGAGATTAAATACTAAATGATATTCATTTGAAAATGTCATAAAAAATTGTTTTTGTTAGGTAACTGATATCAACCTGGTATTAATAGCATTAGAACATTCCTATTGTGTTGTGAAATTGATTTGTCCATCTAATAGGATATTTAATTGAGATGCCATGTATGATATTCATTTAATGATTTTCCATAAAATGCTCTTCTTGAGCCACATCAGCTTTTTGGCTTTGAGAAGCTAGCTACTTTGTATTATTAATAATAATAGATGACGCATACTTCGTTTGAATTAAAAAAATTTATCTGTGTCATTTGTATCATAGTATAAACATTATATATGGTGAGTCCTATTTTGATGGTTTGAATAATAAAAAATAAGACCACTCTAGCTCCCAATGACGTAGGCACCAGTTGCCAAATCTTATTAACAATTTTTTGTCTGTTCATCTCTATTACATTTTATTGTTTTCCTTTAGAATTTGGTTTCGCTAATACAACAAATTAATTTAGTACTCAAGCTATAACAAATTTTCTAAATCTCCCTCTAAACTTGCTTGTGTAACGTATTCAATCCACAATTTTTATCTGCGAATAACAATCCATCAAAAGTTCATGGATTATCATTAGTATTGAGTATTGACTAATATTTATCTTCAATTCTTTAATGCAGCTCCTGGAAATTGCACAAGTCCTAGAGGAGCATGTAAGCTTTCTTGTTCTTGGACCTCCCCCTCCCAACTTTAGGCAATTGTTTTAGATAAATTAATTAGTTATGTGATGTAATTATAATTGTATAGAAATGAGGACAATGACTGAGCATAAATACAAACTTAGATGAGCTTGACTTGTTTGATTTAATTTTCTTTTGTGGTGTTATTAAGCTAACACTAATGTATTACTTGTTTGGTTGGAGAGGTCATGTCTACGACTGAATCTTAGAAAAATGTGAAAGAAGAACATAAATTATGGTTTTTTTCCCTTATTTCACTAGCCTTTCTTTCATGAAAATCTTTGAGATTGGAATTGAAGCACAAGTTGTTTTGAAGCATTGATCTTTCACTACATAGCAAGATGCAATGACGTACTAAAGTTATTTTTGTAAATAATATTGTTAGAAAAAGTTCTTATAAATTAAAATTGATAAGGAGTTCTTATCTAATCTAATCTAATATGTATTTATATAACTTCACCACCTATGAAAACTCCAATTGGGCCATTTGACATGCTTGACACCTCAAATAATTGGGGTTAAAATCAGATTGGTAAAAAGACTCACTTACCCATGAACGTCTTTACCCACTGCTCTGGTCTTTATCCACCGGTTTTTTTCACTTTCCTTCCTTCCTTTCTCTTTGTTTTTTCATTCGCTTTCTTTCTTCTCTCACGCTTCATTTCTTCTTCCCTCACATTACTCTATCTTCTACTTCCAATTTCTTCCTCTCTTCTCAGCCCCTTCCTGCAGACTCATCTCTTCCTCTTTCTCTCTTCTTCTTTCTCTCTTCTTCTTCAATTTCCAAACCCATAAATTGTTATTTCGAAAACCATTTTATTCCTCTCTTCTTCTTCATTTTTGGAACCTAGGGTTTCTAATTTTTAAACCTAGGGTTCAAATTTCGAAACCCATCTCCTCCCTCTCTTCTTGCTGTGTTCTTCTTCATTTTCGAATCCCATATTGAAATTTTTGAAACCCAGGTATTGTTCCTCTTCCCGTGATCTTCTTCTTCCTCTTCTTATTTTGATTTTCATTTTGATATTGATTCTGAATTTGATTTCTGCTTGTGATTTTGTTTTGGTGTTTTTAGGTTTTGTGTCTTCCTCTAACTGGAGGTAAGCTTTATGCATTTGATTCATTTTCTGCTTCGATTTCTATTTTGGCGTTGTTAGGTTTTCTGCCTCTTCCTTCCTCTACCAGTCTCTCTGTCATGGAAAGTTCATATTTTTAAAAGCTAATTTTTAAAATCTGATGCATTCATTTGATTAGTTCTTCCATGTCTTCTTTTATTTATGTTTTTGTTAAGGAGCAGAAAAAGTGTTAATACCTCCTAATTTATAAAGTTATGCCTATGATGCACAAATATGTGTTATTATTATGGTATTTGATTTATCGAAATATTTAAAACTGATTATATATATATATTTCATTTTGGTTGGTGGTGTGGAATTTATGTTAATTGATTTAAGCTTTGCAATTACCTCATTTGCAATTTCATAAAACCAAATTCATATCTTTGTATTAAGTGATATATTATAGCAGTTTATTTTCTCTTATGTTTCAATTCATGTCTGATACAATTTCACCAGGATTGTTTCACCTTTATGCTATTGTTGTTCTTTAAAGCTCTTGGTAACAGATGTACATGAACTAAGCAATCTCCCAAGTCCCAACTTTGCTTTAATTTATTTTCTGATTCTGCAAATTTTAGATCTTGGTGCAACACATGTCTCTAACATATATTGAATTCCATATAGAGGAGTCTGGTGTAGCTAGCTATCACAACAAACAAAGGCGGCTGGTAGTTCTTTCTCTTTAAAGACCAATAAAGGTATGGTGTAAGGTTTCTCACATATTAGATTCACTATTGAAATTGTTATGCATTTAGTGTTTCCTATTTGCTATGATTTGTTGTCAAGTTATTTCAACCTTAACACCCTTCTTTTGATCAGTTCTTTGATGCAATATAATTCAATATTGTTTTGCCAACATGTTATAATTTCATATGCCCTGACTTTTTGACTTTGTTATAATTTATTTTCTGTTAATTATCATTTGAATTGTTTCACCTTTATATTTCATCAATCACGGGTTTCTTCGACTGCATTCCGAGCATGAAGTTTGGTTCTCATTATAAAGTTTCTGCCACTTTTAGGAGCTTTGTTTCTATTTCTTCATTAAAAACATCATCCAATATTCTTCTTTTTCTTCATTTATATTCATCAAAACCCATTTTCTTTTACCATTGATTTTGTTTTTTTTTCCTTTCAATCCATTATACCAGTGGGTTTTGAGAAGACAAATTGAGTTCAGGGGAGAGTCTTGAACCAGTTTGTCTCTATTTTTCGTGCCACTTCCATAGACTTATTGCTGCAATTTGTTTGTTCCCCTCTTAACTACTGTTGAATTTGAGTGATTGATACTTTCATTTGTTACTATACAACTAGGTCCAACTAATTTATTATCTGAATTGTTCTAAACTAATCTTGAAATTTGTACCATTATGCAAGCTATAAAGAGGCTTGCTCTCAAACAAGATGGTGAATCTGTTGTTCTAGATCTGGCTTGAACAGAGGGTGAGCATTTGTTTTCCTGACTTTTAGTACTTCTTTCATTTGAAGGGTTGTAGAATATAGGTATCTTTGTAGGTATCTTTTATTTGAAGGGTAGTAGAATGTGTTCTTTGGCAAGGTTGATTGGATCACCTATTCTGGAATTTGTATATAGGAATAAGACTGACTTGAACATGGTCTTCTAATGCTTTGAATGTGTTTCTGTGAATGGGGGTGGTCTGATACATTTACTAGCAATCAAATTTTATATACCTTTGTTTGTGGTTTTAGTTTTGGTTTTCCATTTCTTGAAATCTGAAGCTACTTTTCAATTCATTAGGGAAATAAGGACATCATTGGCTTAGAAGGTATAGAGGTATCATCCCCCGGGCGATGATCGGGACCAAAAAGCCATTGGCTTAGAAGGTATAGAGGTATCATCACTGTGAAGTCATATTTGCTCAGAGAGATCCCATCTCTAAAGAATCGAATTAACATAGCTCGCCAGCTTTGGAATCTAACATATTCTGGAGTATCAGTTTCTTTATACAAAGTTGACCTTACATATTGAATGCTTGAATTAAGAAAAACGCTACTTGACCTTACAAGCCTACTGCCTACACTTGAAACAAAGGATTTAATGTTGTGCCTTTCATGAATAATATGTTTAAATATTTTATTTTATTTTTTGTAATACCACGGGTAACAAAGGATTATTTACTGTCATGCCTTTCATGGGCATTTGGACTACCTAATTTGATTGTCAGATGTTGCGGCATGTACTAGCTTCCTAAACTAGCATTTTGTAATTTATTGATACTGAACAAGGACCCCCTTGATAATCTTCAAGGAAAAGATGAATAATCTTCATATCTTTTTTTTTTGTGATCGAGTGTTTCTTTCTTTAATGTAGTTGTTTTTCACTAAAACCTACTCCAAGTTACCATTTGACACCACCTACAGCAGCCTAGCATGAGTATTTGTATTTATTATTAGTTGGTTGCTACTTATTCATTATTTTCATTTTCTACTCTTCATGTGTTAAAAACACATCAATTTCTCAAAACATTGCCAGTTGTTGTTTAAACTACCGATAATATATTTCAATTTTATCTTATTATTTTTATTTTAATTTTGAACTTTTTCTAATTATAATGATTTAACATTTATTTTCGGCTTAATTGTTTGATTTTTTTTAATTTCTCAAATTATCCAGCAAAATTATTACAATCTTTATATTGTACAACTAATTTGATAAGAATCACATTTTAATTTAATATTTTTATTTTAGTATAATCATGTCACATAACGTAATCAGCCCGTGCGTATGCACGGGTAATGTACTAATGTTAACATAAGCAATTATAACTTTTGATAGTATGAATATAATTTTTAATTGTTAACATTTATTATTAAAATTTATTCAACGTTCACACCGACACAATTCATTTGTTATTAAGTTACGATTTTGCCGTTCACATAAATTGTTTTTTTCTATACAGATCATTCGACATGTTTAATACGAATAATTTGTAAATTTCACTATTTAGTGTCTAGTTGTATTAATTTGTATTAGCTTTCACACTTATGAGTTGATACTGACAAATATCTACAGGTGAGTGAACTTGAAAGCTCTCAAAAAAACTCATTGAAAGTGATAATCTTAAGATGGAAATTATTCCAACCATAGAACAAATTGGTTATTTTCTTAGCGATGAACTAATTTTTATTATCTTCTCTTGTGTTGGGAAATATCACATAATTTGTGCATATCAAGGATAATGCCCCAGAGACCGCTGTTAGTACCTCTTGTGCATATTGATGAACTAAAGTTGACTTCACTGGAAAGAAGCGAGATCGAGGGTTGTTCCTCGATCTCGCTTCTTTCCAGTGAAGTCAACTTTAGATTTGCTTCTCATTAAAGTCTTCTTCTGATTCTTTCTTGCTTCTTATTCTTAATAATAATGTTAATCTCATCTAATTTAGTATTTCCTCTTTTAAAAATGGCTAAAGATAGTAGTAAATTGGTTTCAATCATAGAGGTACAAATTGGTTATTATTAAATTAGTTCATTGCTTATTGTCAAAAAAAAAATTAGTTCATCGCTAAGAAAACAACCAATTTGTACCTCTATGGTAGTAAAACTAACAAATTTGTCAAAAAAAATAATAGTAAGTTTAATAATAGCAATAATAATAAAATATAATGTCAATAGAAATATATTTTTTTGGTACAACTTTACACATGCATTGATGTGTTATTATATTTGTTATGACATATATTTTTTGGAGTTTAATTTTTATACATCATTCGCGTAAAAGACTTTTACATTGACAATCAATTACAAATTACGATTCGAAAGACTTTTCATGTGGTTAAGTGAAGACTCATTATTTTTATGACATGTCAAATTGTCATTCGTTGGTGGGACTAAAAAATTTATAGCGATAATGTATATAATTTAATCCTTTTTTTTTGTACGTGAGTGGCGGATCCACACATTGGATCGACACATTTAGACTGTGGGTTCAACTGACCCCATAAGCTAAAAATATTTTAGCTACTTATACTTATTAAAAATTATTTTGCCCCATGAGATAATTGTTTTTTAAATAAAGCTATGAAGAATACTAACTTAGAAAGTAATGTTGGAGAGGAGATTTTTAGATTCTATGAAAGGTCTATGGAAATCACATGTACCATCAAAAGTGTGTATCTTTGGGTGGCGTTTGTTGATTAGGGAAGCTTTCTACACGAGATAATTTATTGTCAGAGGGGTTACTCTACAAGAGACACATTGCCTGATGTGTAATGGAAATAGTGAAACATTAGCACATCTATTTTTTGATGACAGACAACTGGAAGCAGAGTTATCTGGGCTGGAGCATTTTAAGTGGTATGGTGGCCTTGTAACAGAAAAACATTGCAGGAAATTCAAATTCTTGATTTGGCTAGCAACAGCTTGGGCACTGTGGTTGAAAAGGCGGAACCGTCGAAATTTCCAAGAAAATGTTTCTAATCATGAGGCGGTTATTAGCAATATCAAACATACCTCTTGGAGTTGGTTTGAGGGTAGATTAGGAAGGAGATGTAATATGACGGTAGCCCAATGGTGAAATAATCCATTAATGTGTATAAACAATATTCATTAGTATCTCTTGTATTGGGTTGGACTACCCCTAGTACTCCCATTTAATACAATTTCTCTTCTGTAAAAAAAAATCTCATTCTTTTATTCTTCTAATTTTTATTGTTTTCGGTCTCTTCTAACACTAAACGCACAAAATTAAAAGCCTGAAATATTTTTATTTTTAAGGAGTAATGACTCAAAAATTTGTTTACGAATAATAGAGACCTCTGAGAAATAAAAATTACTAATTTGGTCATTAAAAACTCAAATATTAATCAAATTAGTTTTTAGAGTGACTAAAATGTCCTTAAAATTAATTTAAAACGAATAATTTCACTGATATTTAAAACATCAGATATAACTTTTTTATTTTCTGTTAAGTAATAGTACAAGGTTAAGTCTTTGATTGTTATTGTTGTGAAATTATATATTTTATAATTGTTTATATATTTTTCTTTCTAAAAAATGGTAAACTTTTTTTTGCCCCCACAACATAAAGTTTCTAGATCCGCCATTGGATACGATAATTCGTTTTCAAAAGAACTCTTTAATTCGTCAAAAAAAAGTCTTAAATGCTGTAAAAAAACAGCTATTTATTAAATGATGTAAAACAAAACAACTCTTTAAATAAAGTGACATATATTATTTATTTCTTTAATGAGTAGGTGAGATATATTATTAAAAAGTATTCTCTCTAAAATATTTTGGATTTATATGTAATTTTTTTACACAATCAATTAATAAAAAATTAAGTGACTTTTAAGATAGTTGATAAAAAGTCAAACATTTTACCAATAATGTGTTGTTTCACGATTAACCGATGTTGTAAAAAATATTATACAACGATGATGTATATAAATTGATTCCGAATATTTTAGGGTTTAATTGGCATATAAAATCGTTTTAAATTTTTGAACACCGATAAAAGTCCATGGTACATATAATTTTTAAGATAATTGAGATAAAGCTATAGCATTTTTATGACCTACCGTTTCATAATTGGTGGATGTCATACATAATACATAATCTTATACATTGACCGATTATGTGTATAAATTAAATCATATTTTTACATTGATGACACATATAAAGAAATAAATTAATGTCATAAAAAGAGGTGAATGATGACAAATTTTGAAGAAATTATTTTATACACATTGATTGTTTAAGATTTTTTACAATGTTGGCAAATCACGAAAAGTTACGTTATAAAAATATTTGATTTTATCTCAAATATATTAAAAGTCACCCATATCATGAATTTTTATTAGTTGATTGTATAAAGAAGTTTACACCAACTATATCTATATTAATTAAAGAGTTTAATTTCTATACATATTGTGTATAAGGTTTTACAACCACCACCAATCACAATACATGGAGTGGTTGGTTATTAATTGACTAATTGGTGGTTACCAATCAATTTTCTTTTGATGACGTGTCAGCATCTACTTGGTAGATAGTGTAAGAAAACATATACACCTATTTTGTATAATAGGTGTATGGATGTATTACACTATCTACTAACTACTCCCTCCGAACTCATATATAAGCAACAAAACACTTTTTAGGTTCATTTGTATCTGGTCGATATTATGGACTAGATACATCAACTATTCAATGAATTTAAAAAGTATTTTGTTGCTTATACGAGTCCGGAGTAGTACATGTTAACATATCATCAAAGAGAAATTGGTCAATCGGTAACTAACCACTCCATAAATTGTGATTGGTAGTGACCGAAAAAGTGTATATAAATTAAACTCTAAATTAAATCCTTAATTAAATCCAATTTTGAATTACATATTTGTTCCTAGAAAATAATAATAAAAGTGGCCAACCAACGCCAAAAAAAAAAATCGCCATTCCTTCTTGGACCAAACTCCGAAGCTAGACGGCGTGTCGTGCCGTGACCATCTCCTCCGAGACCCTCAAAACTCAACACAATACAACCATTGCAATTGCAATTGCAATTGCATCACATACTGCTTCTCTCTCTCTCTCTCTCTCTCTCCTCTCATCTCCTCTCGAAGCGAACAACAATAGTAATAATTTAATCGACTCTCACTCCTAATACAACCAAAAAACCCAATCACTTTCCATCATTTTTTTCTCTCAAAAAAAAAAATTAATTTCTTTTCTTCCGTCGTTTTTCTCTCTCCGATTCAATTCATCGTCAATCTCCGGCCATCAATGGATCTCAGGATTATCCTGACCGTACGATGATTCTGGAGGTTCCGTTTCACGATGGGATTGAAATCCGTTGGTTAATTCCTCGCGAAACGGGAATTGTAGCATAGAATCGCAGAAAGAAACAAACGGGTTAGGGGTTACTAACCCTACTCCTTTTTGTGTTTTGTTATTTGTTTTATTTGTTTGATTTTTGTTGAATGAGATAGAGAAGGGAAGAGCAATTCAAAGAATGAAATTGGAATTGGAATTGGGGAAAGTGAATTTGTGATAGAGTTGAATTGGAGGTGTTAGTTAAAATTAGGGGTCTGGCTCTGTTTCTCTTGCTGTTTGGGTGATGGATGAGGTCAGACCTGGAAGTGAAGCGGAGCAGACTCAGAAGACGGCGGTGGCATCGTCATCGTCGCCGGGATGGCGTCCCAGGGAGCTTGCATTTGCTCCTTTTGTGGCACGAGGTGAAGAACAAGTTAGTTTTGCTGGAAAGTCCCCAACTTTGCGTGCGGCTGTGAGGAAACCTGTAAGTTCATTTTTGATGATTATTCAAGTGAACCTTCACATTAGTTCCTAAACTATCGGTCTATCTCACTCTCTCTCCAATTTAGTCCCCATACTATGAAAACCTATTGAATATTCCTTAAAGTTTATAAATTTGCTTCTTAGGGACTAAATAGAAGGATTGAAATAAACTCTCGATACTATTTAACAGGTTTTCATAATTTAGGGACTAAATTGGAGAGAGAGTGATACTTAAGGGATTAAATTGAGGATTTATTATTGATTATTCCTTTTTCACAGTTGTTATTGCATTAGTTTGTTTCAGTTTGTTTATTTTGTGCTGAAATGTTGCTGTGAGAATTTTTTGCTAAAAGGGTTTTTTTTTGAGTGAGAATGTGGTGGGCAATTGGGATGTTTGGGGTGGAGGTGTGACTTTCAAACCATTGATCTAGTTGAAATCTTTATTGAGATACTCGAGTTGTGGTTAGTGGAGGCTCTGTAGATTATATTCTGAACGTTTTCTAGGTCTGGTGGACAGCACTTAATAGAGGAGACTGTTATCATTATTCTGTCTTTGTAGTTTCATGCTCTTCAGTCTTCATCGTCTTTCCCCACTGCATCACAAAAAATGAAAATAAGAATCAGGTGCAGTGGAAAAACATATTTAAATGGTTGTTAGTATGATGACAGCATTGCTGGTATATTTTAGTATCCAGTAGAGAGTAAATTATCATGTTTATGAGTTGCTGATTATCAAAATTATCAAAATGTATGGTAAATCAAATGACGGGCAAACCTAGCTATCCTTAGTTGATGTTCGATTTCAGTACACTCCTTTATGCCTAAGACTGGACATCCGAGCATGGACAATTTGGCTCAAAAATTTAGGATAGACTTAGATACCATCTTCAAATTTGGCTCTAGGCCTTACTCAACCCCAAAAGTTATCTCAACTCTCAATCTAGAGCATGGGAAAATGCAGGTGGAAGAACAGAGATATTAGCCCAATAGCATATCTGATACCATCTAAGAATTACAAATTGAAAGTCTTGATAATATCTTGAAATGAGAAGACTCGTAACGGAAAGTGAAAACCATGTTATTGATTGGTGATACAGATAATGTATATGGTATTTTTTCAATATATACAGCCACTACTTTAATGCTTGCCTAAAATACAGTTTCCTCCTTACTGCAGTAACTAACGCAACACCAGGACCTGTTTGGATCAATGGTTGTGAGTTTTCATTTTTTATTTATTTTCAAATGTTTAATTATAAATTTTTAAACAAAACTTGAGTCTGCAAAGATAAATGTGTATGCACCTCACCTTTTTCAACCATTGATCCTATAGTGCATCTAACCTTTTTCAACCATTTATCCTATAATGCATCGACACCTTCCTAGTCTCCTCTTACCTGATTGTGCTGTTTTAGTTCCTAGGCTTGTGTCTAAAGCTCAGGTTGGCATACTGATATGAAAGATGAGATGCATGCACATAAGGCAACTAAGGCAGTTGCCTTATAACCCTTATAAGGCCTCAAACAAATTTTCATCCTTCAAAGAATATATATATATGTATGTATGTATCCAGTGAGACAATTTTTATAATAAGAAATTAGAGTTTAATTTTGGAGAAGATGATAAGAAAGTAAAAAGGACCTAATGAAACTGAAACACTAACATTTGCCATGGATACAAGCTAGTTAATTGTGCTACGTAAACAGTTAACGACCACGTCATCCTCCGTTAACAGAGATGGATTGAAAGCTTGAAAAATGGTATTTGTGTCACAAATTTGAAACATAAAGGACCTAACTGAAAAAAAAAACTTAATGAACGAATGTGAACTTTTAAAATAACTTAAATTAATTTAGCCTATATATATATATATAGTAAATTGGAGTTAATAAAAATAGATTTTATTTTATTCTGATCATTGTATTAATTCTTTTGTGTTTTCTATGCCAGTTTAAAATGTTTTTTTATCAACACAATAGTTATTGTTATTAATATCAAATTTTTTATTGTATATAATATATAATATATAATATAATATAGTACTAAATTCTCTTTCTTCTACCTTTTCATCTTTCCAATTTTCTGATCTATATTACCAAATTACTATTCTCCATATTCCTTATTATTAAATTATACATATCTATTGTCTCTGTTGGAAGATGTTTTTCAAAATTAAAATTGTTTTAATCCTAATTGAAATCCATTATGTTACAATATAGGTTGAACAAATTAGTCACATTATTTTATTATAGAACTTTTATTGATTATAACTAGAAAAATGAAAAGTTAAAATAAAGATTAAAAAGTGGACTATATTCCACATTTAAATTTTGCTCAAGTCCCCAAACTTTCTGGACACGACCCTAGTGTAGAATCATGTGTAGGCTCAAGCTTCTTTGCAAGTTGGCTTGCTGGTGTTTGGTCTACTTAAAATCTCTGTTTGTAACTAAAGCATGCTAGATCAGTTAGCAGATATTTTTACTAGCCTTTGTGGGGATAGAATCAGTGGCGGAGCTTGCCTAAATATTTCGGGGGAGCCACAACTACTAACTTTCTATGAATTGGCGGAACTTTGAGAATTGTGAAGATGATAAAAAGAGATGTGCCTAAGCTGCATAAGGGTGAAAGGAACAAGGTTGCGAAAGTAAAGTTATTTAGTGTGGGGTGTCGTTATATACAAGAGATGAAAAAGCAACCTGAGCTATTTGCTGCTCTGGTCCTACTCGCCATATTCACTGAATTTAACATTTTGCTTCTTTATTTCTTTTTCATTATTTTTTTTTTTCACACCAGTAATGTATAGGATACACCAATTTTAATCCTTGAAAACAAAAAATTGTAGAAAGCCCTCACTTTCCCAGTTTCCCTCTTCCTCTATAACCCCAAGTTCTAGAAACTTATAAACCCCAACTCAATTGATTGATGAAATTCCCCTAACTTCAGTGAACCTCACGCTACGTAAACATTGCCTATCAAAACCAAGCACTAACAATGCTATCCATTAAGAAATTGAATCATCGAGTTCTTCCTTATATTTTTTTTGAACAATTTCTCATTTTTTCTATTCTAAGGCAGTTTGACTTTATCTTTGTTTATATCTTTTTGGAATGAAGATTGAGGAGTTTGGCTGCGTAGGACAAGTTTCTTCACAGCGAGGGGTGAAGAATGACGCGAGTTTGGGTGGAAGTGTTTCTTTGAGGGAAAACCATAAGGTTGGTGTGAGTGAGGACTAACAAACAAAAAAAGTTATAATTTTGTTGAGGGGTACCGTGGCTTCTGTGAGCTCCTGAAAAGCCCCGACACTGTAGAATAAATGATATAAGTAACAAGCTGGGTTGATTGACATCTGTGTTGTATGTGTGTATATCACCCCTTCTCTATTTTTCGTATCATTTTGGTATAGGAGGGAAAGTTGATACCTTATGCTGTTCTTATTAATATGTGATATTGGAGTACCTAAAGTTTTTAACTGATGCTGTTCTAATTTACAGTTGGTGGCAAGATTGACCAAGGAAATAGTTGAAACATATCGGATATGCAATCCACAGTTTAAATATTCTGAAGATCTGAATCCGAAAAGATTTTTGACCACCCCGTCTACTGGAGTGCTTAACGATGGCTATGATAATGCAAACTCAGATCTTATTCTGACAGTGAATTTGGTGTTGATCCATGTAGAGAAAAATAGAAGGTTTGTCATACATATTTTATCCCAGGGTTCTATGTTATCGTTATATATGTCTTTTGCGAATACCAAAAGCAATACTTTTTTTTTGACAATACCAAAAGCAATACTTGTTGATGTTCAGTTGATACCAAAAGTTGCCACCTTACCCTTCTGGCAACATCACTATGTCTATACAAATCTCATTCTGATATGGTGCAGATATATCGTCAAAGATCTCCTTGGCCATGGGACATTTGGACAAGTGGCCAAATGCTGGGATGCAGAGACCAATAGTTTTGTTGCTGTGAAGATCATTAAAAACCAACCTGCATACTATCAACAGGCATTGGTTGAAGTAACTATTTTAACAACGGTAACCTCTTGTTGTTATGATTTTAAGATGCTAGCCATTTTCATGGAAGCACAACCATGAGAAGTTATTCAGGTACTCTATCTTTTTTATGCAGTTAAATAGAAAGTATGATCCTGAGGACAAGCATCACATTGTTCGTATTTATGACTATTTTGTATATCAACGACATTTGTGCATATGCTTTGAACTGCTGGACACAAACTTGTAAGTTGTGACCGAATTCCTTTACCATGTAACATTTGTCCAACTATCATCATTGATAATGTATTAAGGATGTAATTTATACGCACAATAGGTGTATACATGTTTTACACGATCTACAAATTACAGGTCGACACATTATTAAACAGAAATTGGTCAATTGGTAACCACCAGTTAGTCAATTGGTAACCAACCACTCCATGAATTGTGATTGGTTGTGGTTGTAAAAGCCTATACACCCTATGTGTATATAAATTAAACTCATATATTAAAGCTTGATTAATGTTCAATTTCAACTGAAATAAAAATATTGGATGAGCTTATGCAGTGTTGCTTTCCTAGATTTTTTTTCTCCCTCTTGCATATTTTAGTAACATTATATTGTATACAGGTACGAGCTGATCAAAATGAATCATTTTAGGGGATTATCAATTGGTATTGTTCAGCTATTCTCTAAGCAGGTATTTGAATTTTGTGTGACCTTTCCGCTTGGTTCTTTTGTTGGTTTTGGTATCTTGCCGTAATCTATTTTCTTAAATTTGTGTTTTAAGATTTTATGTGGACTAGCTCTATTAAAAGATGCTGGCATTATTCATTGTGATCTGAAGCCAGAAAACATTCTTTTATGTACGAGGTTGGTTTCTTTCATGAAGATGCTCATAACTAACTGTATGCTGCAGCTACTGTCTTGAACTTTCCATGGATGTTGCAGCTCTTTCATCTTGAGATTTGATGTAATCATGTTTTGTGTGCAGCACTGTGAAGCCAGCAGAAGTGAAGATTATTGACTTTGGATCAGCATGCGTGGAAAACCGCACTGTTTATTCTTATATTCAGGTATACATTCACTGTAGAAAGCAGGATTTTGGGGTAATTCCTGTTTTAATCATAATTTCTGTTACTCACACATATTCCTTTTTTTATGCAGAGTCGATACTATAGATCTCCTGAGGTTCTTCTTGGATATCAGTATCCTAACCAGTAAAGTTTATAACTGATAGCCTGGTACTAACATTCCCCCACCCCCACTAACATTTGCTTATCAAAAAAAAAAAACTGATAGCCTGATACCTTTCCTTTCAAGCCTTTTTTTGGAGTTTGCTTTCGTTGCTTCATTTTATTGCTTCGCGTTTTCTTTCCTCTTCATCTTTCTAACAAGCTGCATGGGATTGGCTGTATATTCTCAACTACTTTTAAGATAAAGATTGTGCTGTCGCATATGGAGCCATATTTTGGGTTTATGTTGATGATATCTCTCCAAGCAAGAATAACATGACATTAGATTAGACTTGGAAACAATTGAAGATTTTTAACATTTACTTGTACCTTGGTATTTTACTACTATGACAGTTGTGGAGCATTATCACAAAACATTCTTTGGTCAACTGGAGCTACTATCCATCACCTTGTGCCATATTTTCATTCCTTTTTGGGGCAGGGAGTGAATTGGTTGATTTGCCAAAGCCTCGTCTTACTTCAGTAGTGCACTTTATTAATGTTTCAGTTTTACTAAAACCTTATGGAGCATGATATACATTATCCTCATGCTCAGTATTGCACTAATGAAATATTTCAAGCATACATAGGATACGTTGGCAATATAGGCATAGAGGTGTTACATTTGCGTAGCAGCATCCCCTTGTCTAAATTGATGGCATACCAAGCATTCTCAATGTACATTCTTCAGAAGATGTGATCTCTCTTCTTTTTATAATTAATTTTTAATTTATTCTCCGAATAGGATACCTTGGCAATATAGACATAGAGGTGTTAAATTTGCGTAGCAGCATCCCCTTGTCTAAATTGATAGCATACCAAGCATTCTCAATGTATCTTCTTCGGAAGATTTGGAAGATGGGTTCTCCCTCTTTTTATAATTAATTTATTAATTTATTCTTCGAGAGATGTGTTCTCTCTTTTTTTATAATTAATTTATAGGTTATTTTCATTTACTCCTTGCTTCAAATTGGTCCTTAACCCTTTAAGATACACAACGGCTATTGACATGTGGTCCTTTGGATGCATAGTGGCAGAATTGTTTCTTGGATTACCGTTATTTCCTGGTGCTTCAGAATTTGATCTTCTGAGGAGGATGGTTGAAATACTTGGGTATGCTACTATCTTTTGAGGAGGAACATGTTTTAATTATGTGACTATCCATTTTATATTTTATATATAAAAAAAATATGACATCACCTTGTAGTTATTTTTCTGTGGTCTATCCAAATTATACTCTACGCTAGCCAGATGAAAAATGGTCAAAAGAAATATTAATTCAAGTTTCCATTTTCATTTAACAAAGCTTTTTCCTGCAATGATATGGAACCATAATGGTCCGCATTTGAAGACTGAAATTGCTTCACAGAGTAGTCATGAGGTTACTATGATCTATATGTGTGTGTGTGTGTATAAGGACAAGATTATATGATACCAATTGTCAAACATAGAAACTTAGACCCCAAATGGTTTTTTTTGGTTTTTTAATGTACTTCTTCCCCAAAATTTAATATATTTTTTATTTAGTTATCTGGTTTAACCATGGTTGAACTGAATGAACTAATTGAACCATGATTGAGAGGTCTCCTTGGTTCGATCTCCAGTCCAGTTGTAAAAACATTGGCTATTTTGAATTAAATAATGATTTATTTCTTATCTACAAATTAGTCTGCATTAAATATTTTTACTATTTTGATTATGTTTATAGATGTTGTGAATATATTGTAGAGGACAACCACCTGATTATGTGCTAAGGGATGCCAAAAACACAAGTAAATTCTTTAAGTGTATTGGGAGTCTCCAGAACATAGCAAACAGTGAGGGTTCCAAAAATGGAAATGCTTATCAAACATTGACGGAGGAAGAATATGAAGCTGTAAGTTACTAATTTTGCTGTACGATCTTTCTTCATAATTAACATTGTTGCATCTCTACATATTCTTGTCCTTTTGGTTTCTTTTTAAAATATTGCCTGTTAATTATCATGTTTCTGGTTCCTGTTCAGAGAGATTTAAAGAAGCCGTCAATTGGAAAAGAGTATTTTAATCATATGAACCTTGAAGCAATTGTCACAAATTACCCCTACAGGAAAAACCTACCTAAGGAAGATATTGCCAAAGGTGAGCTTCCTAAGAAGGATGGAAATTTCCTCAACAGGGTTTTGCTATTTTATTTTTCTTGTGAATGTTCATTTCTATATTCAAGTTGATTGCACTAATAAATGCTGTATGAATTGCACTTGTAATAGAACGTCAAATACGGCTGGCTCTTATTGACTTTTTAAGAGGGCTTGTTGAATTTGATCCGGCAAAACGATGGTCACCCTTCCAGGTGGTTGGCTTTGTCTTATTGGCTGCATTGACCCATCTTTCAAATTAAATTTCGGCTTTTGTAGATGCAAAATTTAAGCTTCAAATACTTATTGTTACTTGTTTTCTTGCAGGCTTCAAAACACCCTTTTGTAACAGGGGAACCTTTTACATGCCCTTACAAGCCTCCCCCTGAGACCCCTCACATTGTAAGTAAATTTCAGTTCTAAATAAGGCATCTACTCTTTTATAGATGGCTTAAGCAATTTATTCAGTACTGACAGTCCTTCAAATTGTTCTTTTCAATGCGTCACTGCTCGTGCATAAAAAATATTTACCTACCATGTCCCAGACGTGTAGTTCATGAATTGTTTCAAAAAACAGTATGTTCTTTGATATATATACTCAACAATGATGTTGGATATATATGCTCAGTGTGTAACTGTCTCGCATGAGCCTTCATCTTCAAATGGAAATCATAATGTATCTTCTCCCACAGTTGCCATGTGTGACGGCAACCAATAACACGAGGCAAGATAGAAGGAGATAACGACACTTAAAGCCAAGTGAAAAGGAGCTAATCTTGCAGTTCCCAGGTGATAAACACAGGATTCTCTGTTCCGGAGGCACGATCGTCTTCTGCAAGAAAGCGCTAAGGAATTTTCTGGTGCTACGCAAAAGCGACGAAGCTTATGCACGCAAAGCACTGATTCAATCTGTTGAAGCCAGACGAGATAATTCTTTTCATCTACTTTTTCTGTAATCTCGTAAGAAAATGTAAAGAAAGGGAGAATCGTGACGATAGGAAGCTCCAGTGTAGTTTTGGAGACGGCTCTGCCATGGGTGCGGAAGCAAAGGATCAGAAACCACAAAGGTGGAAGAAAAAGAGCTTATGATACCATAATAGAATCAGAGAGAATTCTAAAACTGAATGTGATTTTTCATTATGATTCCATGAGAGTACAAGCTAGTATTTATACTAGTGAGTCAAGCTCTGAGTTGGTTATAACCAACTAAAAGAAGCCTTGGCAGCTGTACAGTTTGTTACAGCTTAACTAACTAGAGAGGTGCGCATATCTGTTACTGACAGGGACTGAGTGAATTGCTGATTCACTTGTGTTCTCTATCAAAGTCCAACATATTGTGTAAATACAGTAATACTTAGAAAAATTGCATCTACTTCTTTGTTATATTCATATTCTTTATATAAATATGGAGTCCATCAGACTTCTTTACTTTTGTTCTCTTCAAGGCCTAATCAGACTATTCTATTTGGATGTTGCTTTTCTGTCATTGCAGTACGTTATTTGATCGATAGATGGATTCTAATCTCTTCATCTAATTTATGTGACTTTTTAGCCGGTAGTTCAAAACATCAAGGTTGATAATCATCCAGGTGGAGGGCACTGGTTTGCTGCTGGTCTATCACCGAATGTGAGCCTTCTACTCCTATAACTATTACTGCCTTATCTTATCTCTAGTATAACGATCATTTTTTAACTTACAAAGACAAAGGACAAGAAAACACATTAAAAAGATTTGAAAGAGAAAATAAAATAACCGTTGTACATAAGATGGGCACAAAACCTGACCTTAAATTGGACTAGAAAGGAAAGGAGAAAAAACAAGTCCCGCTGAGTAAAAGCTACAGTAACTTAACCTTGTGATGGCCTCGAGAATTTTCTTTTCCTCAGTATTTTTTTTTGACCAAAGCTTTTCCTCATTATTAATGCTAACTAGTAAGTAGTACACAGTTCATGATAAAGCAAAAGCAGCTTTGTAGAAAAGCTTAGCCATGCACCATTGATATGGTTACAGAGTTATGATAAAGACAAAACAAAATCTAGTGAATAGCAGAAAGGGGGAAAACCTGCAGCTAGATGTTGGGTGTAAACCAGCATTCTGCCTTGGCAAAGCCCACTTAAGTTGTGTTAGATCAAATTAGTCTATGGAACTTGCTGATGTGCTTAAATAGAAAACATTTTGCCAGTAAATATTAGCGTTAAGTCTTGGTAAGCACTCGATCAAACATGTGGTATCAAAGCCAATCGCAAGTTTGATTCCCAAAAATATATGGACTGCTGGCACATGCTTTTAGGGGATGGTTTGTTTGTCTGCCAAACCCGTGTCTTGGCAAAGGGTTTCCCCTTGTACAAAGCAAATTGGCATTGCCATAAGCGACTTGATCAAAAATTTCAGTAAATCAAAGCTCCAATTGTCTCGAGGACATGTTCCACAATCACCAAATGCTGCCAAAACCTACTGTCGGCTAGGGTAGTTTAGAACTAAATCTACAGGTTTTCATTAACTGGAAATGCACATCATACGTATATCACAAGATAGCCTTGTTAGGAGTTCAAATCTTAAACTTCTTGTGCTGGTATTAATTATATCAAGGGTTTCCAAGTTACTGACTTACCTTTGAAAGGATTTTAGATTCCTAAGCTGAAATTTCAACCCAAGATCAAATAAGAAAATAGATGGAGGACATGTATCAAAAGCTCATTTCTTATTCAAATTATTGAAAAATTTTATTGAAAATCCTGTAACTTTGTGACATCAGCATCTATATTTTCCTGACAGTGAACAATTTGACACAGAAGTATGGCATTTATAACCTCTAATTCCTAATAATGCCCATTTTGATAAGTGATACTTTGCCATCCTTCCATTCCAATGAAAGCTCTTGTGATTTTTCTGCTCGTGCTCTTAATATATTTCCATTCTTTTTAGTTTTAAAATAATTATATCAAATTTTTCGTAGTTAACCATATTTTGTTCCTGCAGGTTCCTGGTAAAAACAGAGCTTCCCTCTATAGCAGTCCACATTTTCAGATGGGACAACATCCACCTGCTAGCAGCTATGGCAGTGTAGGAAGCCATGGGAGCTATAATGACGGTGTTGGGCTTGGAAGCAGCTATGGAAGTTATGGAGAGAGCAGCAACATGTTTGCTTACTATTCACCTATTGGTCCATCTGGCATGCACATGCACAGTCAGGGCGGCATGTCAATGCTTGGAAATAGTCCTGATGCTCGGAGAAGAGTTAGGTACCAACCTGGGAATGGGCTTGGTGTAAGTCCATCGGGTGCAAATTTTGCTCCCTTACCCCTTGGTGCCAGCCCATCTCAATTTACTCCTCCAAGTTCCTATAGTCAGGTTTCAGTTAGTTCTCCTGGACATTTTGGACCTACATCTCCTGCAAGAGGAACCTCTCATGGATCACCTCTAGGAAAGACCGCTGCAGCTAGCCAATTTAATAGGAGGAAAAATTGGGGACACTCTGGAAGTCCTCAAACTCAAGAAACAACATTTTCTTCGCATTGGCATGGTCAATATCCTGACAGCTCAAGCCAAGCTGAGGGAACGTCACAAGCTCCTGGCAGTTCACCATCATATCTACAATCAAATATTAATCCTGGAAACTGGAAGCAGCGTGGAAGTGGAGGGGTATCTGCTAATCAGAACATTCCTTGCTTGATTAAGCCTAGTTCTAATGTCAAATCGACGGAATTGATTCATGACAATGTGGAGACAGGCTTTTCATTACCTGATCCTGGAGATTGGGATCCTAATTATAGGTACACAATTGGCTCCCAAACAACTTTTTTGTAATTATTATTTTTTCCCGTTAAAATTGATATATTGGATGTTTGATATTTATGTTTTATGCAATTTTAATTTTTATAAAAGTGGTTCTTGTGCATCTTATTGAAGATTTTGTTTGTTTACGACACACAAGACATTTTTTTTTATAATCCGACACACAAGACATTAAAGAGGAGAGTTGCATTTCAAGAAGCATTTTACATAAGGGGTTATGGAAGATGAACAATCAGTTGTTGGGCGTGGAGAGAATAAAAAGGGAACTGGAGTAAGGGGAGGGCAGGAAAAAAGTCAACTCCCAATGTAAAACTTATAATACTATATGTGTGGGTGTGTGTGTGTGTGTGTGTAAATAGAGAGACGCACACAGACAGACTACTCCGAACTAGATTATAAGAAAAAATAACTAAATGCACACTAATTAATAATATTAATTTACCTCAGTTAATTGTCTATATCTAATAAATACATAATCGTATACCCCAAACTATCCTTTCCCTTCATCTAGTCTTCTTGCTAAACTCAACTACTTTTTTGTGACAAGTCAGTTTTTGATTGCTCCTTTGTGGTTCGCATCCTCAAACACATCAAAATGCACCACATAAGGTTATTTTCGGCAATGCTGACGTTGATTATTACATTGCTAATTAGGCGGCCTAACAATATGACAAAAAATCAACTTTAGGATATTCTCATCGGATGTTATTAAATGGCAGCCGGTGCATTGCCCTGCTATGGTGGTTTTACGGCAAAATGCCAATTTAAGTTGCACCAATAATATCTTGAAAAGGGAGAGATGGGGGGAGCAGACGGTTAAAACAGACCCAACCTGTTTTAAACCCCAAAACCCATTTAACACTCAACTCTTTACCCACATCTTTGCCATCTCTCCCACATATCTGGTGCATGGCCCATATTTGGCAAAGGTAATAATGAAAAAAAACAGTGAAATAGGCAGCGGTGATCCTAGATGGAAATGAATCTAGAATCCATTTGTAGAGAAATTCACCTACTATTGGTCAATGATAGTCGTGAAACAAAGTCGATATGGATTGAATCTTTTAGTTATCATTGTTTTGCCTTAAAATTTTCCTAAAGGTTAACATAGGCTGATATTAGTTTTCTTTGCAATGATTTTGATTCCATTCCAGTGATGAACTACTTCTGCAAGAGGATGGTTCAGATGAAAGCTGCTTGGCAACTGAGTTTGGCGGAAGGATGAATCTCAGTTCCACTGAACCATGGTCTGGATTCGAAAGGTTGAACCACGTCTCCAACTCAAACTCTCCAATAATCATGCAAAGGTGGGTTGCCTTACTAAGGATTTTTTTTCGCACTTCGCTTTACGTTATGCTTGGTTCTTGTGATTTCCCTTATACAGATTTGTGCTTTCCTTGGCTGCAGCCTGGGTTGATTTTGTTTAATAAGCTGATTATTTTCCCCACCAGGTTAAGATCTATAGATGGACTCCTTAGAACATTATTTTTTTAAAATAAGGAAAAAGAAAACTGATTTCCCCTGTATCAGCATAATTCGACTTATGAATGTATCTCCTTATCTAAACTAGACTTACGATTATAGAATTATGAGGACAACAATTCTATTACCATTTATCAATTTTTTTTATTAGCTTGAAGAGAAAATAAAAAACCATGGAATATTTCCCTTCTCTTGTAATTGCTGTCTAGTTTAATTCTGAATGTCCTTAGTTTACTATCATTGGTCCCTTATACTGTCTTTTACTGTGTGTTTCAGACTAAATGGACCAGGTCAAACATTTTCTAATGTAGAGATGGGTAGCCCTCCATCACATGATCCCCAAACAGCATATATACCCTCTATGTCAAAGCCTTTTCATCTCACGCCTCATAATTTACAAAATTCTCCAAGCCGTTTTGGACACCAATCTGTTCAAAGATTTACACATGGTAGACCCCCCCAGGGTAATGATTGGAATCATATTAAGATTCAACCTCCTTCTGGTTTCAACAGTGTGGGCCCACGTTCTCCCAGGAATGCCTCATTCACCGGCAGTATGACATGGGGTATATAGTACTTCTATCTTCATCCTCTTTGTTTTACTTCTTATATCTATTATTTTGTTGGATTTTATTACTCCATGCATTAGGGATCACTTCAATACCAGATTTTTTTACACATGTACCCCAATTAGTTCGGCAACGTGGTGATTTAGAATTCTGCCCCAGCAGGGTCCATGTAAAGGTTAAATCCATTACGGATATATTGTAGACAACTGTACTTGCCATTTGGAAGAGGTTGGTTCTGCAACTTGAACCCATGATCTTCAGTCACACGGCAGCAATTCCATCAGTTGCGCCAAAACTCCCTCTTAACCTGTACCATGATATATATATATATATATATATATATATATATATATATATATATATATATATATTGTGTGTGTGTGTGTGTGGGTAAAAAGGAAGTATCTAGTGAAAACTTTTGGTTTATAAGTCCCATGTGACCTCCCCTATTTAATAAAAGTCTCATGAGATTTGTTGTTAATGATATACTTTGAAGTTTGAACTGCTAATTTTAGTTATAATTAAAACTTCTTATTTTTCATAATAAATATGAGTTCTCACTTAATACATTCTTTTTTAGATGGTTGCCGAAACCTTTTTTAAATGTTGGTTTCACTTGGTGAGAATCAAATATTTATTGTGTGAATCAACAATATGAATAAAACATGTAGTAATCACGTAATGTTATCCAAAAAAGATAAAGCTTGGGTTATAGCTACTTGCAGGCATTTCATCTGCCCCTTTAAGTTCAGCTTTTATTCAGTGAGACTCGTATCATGTTTGCAAAAAATAATATATAGATCTATGTTGTATCTGTATTAAGCTAACTTGGCTGGTATATATTGTAGGGCGAAGAATGAATCCTCCTGTCTCAAGCATACCGCCGACATCCCGCACAAGAAAAGACTATGCAAGGATAGACTAGCACTAGTCCTGATTCAGTGAATCAGCTTGGATTTTTTTTTAATTATTATATTTTTGTTCTCGGACAAGGGTGCTGTGTAGAAGTGGAGAGGGGAAGGGAATTGATTGGGGAAAATGAAGGAAAAAAAAAAGACCAGTACCCAATGGTTCATCAGCAATCCCTTCTATCTTTGATCATTTATTGTGCTTGCGCTTGAAAATAATTTATGGTTATAGTTTGCATGTCATTGATCATTTTGTTGGGTTGCTGATTCTAGTTATTCAAAGGCACACTATATGCGCTGATGACACAAGAAATCTTATGTGTTGATTGCGGCCATAATGTTTTAATATTTAATTCCATCTTGGTCTTTGATTGTATTACTATTATTAGAGCCTATGAAGGCTTTTAGAATGCTCTCTTCCTCCAACTAGTTTGAACTCCTAAGCTAGAGTTCCATATAAGTATGCTTCACATTTGAACTATTATATATTTGATTTAATTGGTATGCTAGATAGCTAGCTACCTTGAATTTGAAATTGCCAGGTTTGTGATGGGGTGTCAATACCATCTCTAGGATCGTTTGAAGGTCTGTGTCACAAGCTAGGATCGTTTTCTGCAGATTTTTGAACTGCTATATCAAGATTAATGAGGTTTCTTTTGGGTTGATGTGTGTGTGTCAGTGTTGTGTGCTCATGTGAGTGGGTGGATCTAGGATTATTTCTCAGCAGAGTTTGTGTTCCGTTTTATATGTTTTTTTTGAATTATTTCATATTTTTTATTTGGAAATATTTTTTGACGGCATTTGTTGGAAAAACATTCTTTCCATGTATAGTGATATGTTATTATTTTTAGCAATGCAAAGAAATTACAATGAATAGAAAAGATATTTTCTATACGTATAGGATCTATAATGTTATTGTGCTTGTATTTCAGGCCGTTCTATCATGTCTTATTTTTTTCATTATCTTAATTAGATCTGAATATTATTAGTTTTTGTAAGTCTAGGGCTTGATCAAATTTGAGGACAAGGTGGGGAATGGCAACCTAGTTCAACATTAACATTTCTAAATATAAGCATTGTTCATCTAATGATAAATATAAAATAAATTATTGGGCTACAACTAATTAAACAAATTCCTAGTAGCACTTAGAATTACCAAAGATCACTTAGGTCTTAGGTAAAATTGTACTTTTTGTTTTTGAGGTTATTCAGTTTTCAAAAATGTTCCTCTAGCTATTTTTTAGCAATTATAGTCGTAATAAAATTCGATTGTTGCAAATCTAGTTTTCGTACTTTTTTAATTGTACTTCTGGCTTCTCAAATTTATGCACTTTTGGTATTAATTTTTTTGAAATCCATGATTTTGGGACAAAGTGTAATTAAAAAATATATGGACCAAATTCACAACACTTGAATTTTAGGAAGATTAAATTTGTCAAAAAGAAATTGAGGGACTATTTTTAATTTACCAAATTGAAAAACTATGAAAAGTGCAATTTAACCTAGGTCCTATTGTCTATTGGAAACATCAATCCCAATAGGAATTCTAAAAAACTACGTAGGAATGTGATGATTTTATAAGACTTGAAAGTATTTTGTAGTTTGGATTTTAATGGACTTATGTCATATAAAAAGTCTTGTGGGTTTTTCAGTTAGGACTTTAATGAATTTATTTCATAAGATTTTAAAGAATTTTATGGATTTAATGGATTTGAAGGAATAATATAAAATTTAAGCAAACATTTGCATTGTAACAACGGATAAGCAAGTATATTGAACAAATTTTTTTAGACCGGTGTGTTTTTTAGTTAATAGTATCATTTATTTTTGATGTTTTTGATCCTTCAATTTTCTCTATTAGTGAGACAAAAATGGCCAAACTAAGTGAACTAAAATACAATTAAACCTAATAAATAATATAATATTATATATATATATATATAATGTATAACTTATATTCATTTCTTGTCAAAAAACATATATTAATTTAAATACATATAAGTATTATTTTGTGGTGCTTTTAAAATCTAGTGTCTAAATTCTCTCTCTATTTTTTTAATAAAAGAAGGTTCTTCTCTCCGAGTGAGAGCGTGGTCTTCTCTCCGACGGCGTGAGAGTTCCTGGTTTTTCTTGTTTTCCATACTGAGTAACCGTTTTCGTTTCCAAACACAATGGAGAATTTGTCTATTCGTGAGAGTGATGAGATCGAGTTTGTTGAAGAAGGTGAGAGGGAAGTTGAAACGGCGCAAGCACTATGTCTGGTAGGGAGGTTCCATACTGATAGGAGTATTAGGGTTGCAGTGATGAAGGATCGGATGGCGGAGATCTGGCAGCCAGGGCGTGGCGTGTTTGCATTTCAGTTCTATCATGAGTTGGATGTTCAAAAGGTTCTTAAACAAGGTCCTTGGTATTTTGACAAGAATTTGCTGGTTCTAGGAGTGGTACAAGAAGGGGTACCACCACAAAATGTTCCTCTATATCAAGTCCCTTTCTGGATTCAAGTGCATGAGCTCCCCTTTGGCTTCATGTCTGAATCTGTTGGCAAGGGGCTGGGTAACTCTATTGGTGTGTTTTTGGAGTATGATGAAAAGAATTCCTCTAATTTTCTGAGAGCGTTTATGCGTATACGTGTGATGGTTGATGTTACACTACCATTGATGAGATCAAAGAAGATACGAAAGCAAGGTGGGGAGGCAAGAATGGTGGTTTTCAAGTATGAACGGTTGGAGGTGTTCTGTTATATTTGTGGAAGGTTAGGGCATGGAGAGAGTTCCTGTGAGCAACGATTTTTGATGGGGGCTGATGATGGTGTGAGGGGTTGGGGGCCTGAGTTACGTGCAGAGAATCGAAGAGGTGGCGCTTCTACGAAGTCACAGTGGCTGCGAGACGCGAGTGACGGCGGATGGGTGAACCCTAGCCAAGCTTTCAATGCTGGCCATAAATCAGGGAGTGAGGGGCGCGATATTGATGGTGATTTAAACCAAAACGCCAATCAGGGAGCTAATAACATGGAAGGGGGCCCCACGGTAGTTACTGGAGTGAGAAACGTTGGCAACAATATAGGAAACAATATGAAGGCATGTGGTTCTAATGATATGGCAGCAATATTCAAGAATCCACGATTGTTTTTTCCTATTAACAACAAAAGTGCAAGTGCCACGTCAATGGGTCCAAGTGAAATTGGTAAGAAAAATATTGATGATGTCATGCTTGTTGATCAAGATAGCAAACGTCAAAGGGGTTGCATGGTTGATAATATTCAGAAGTGCAGTAGTTCAGGTCTAGAGAATGTCTGTGAGGATACCGAGGAGGATACATCGGGCGATATTAATATGACTCAAGGCAGCTTATCTTTTTTAGAGGCAAGTCCTGGCAAGCAGGCCTGCCAGGACAAATGAGTTTTATCAGTTGGAACTGCCGGGGCCTGGGCAACCCGAGTGCAGTTTCGTCCATTCGTGACCTCGTTCGGGTGTACCATCCGGACGTAATCTTTTTGCGTGAAACTTTGGTGCTTGCTAATAGAATTGAAGACATTCGTGCTAGGTTGGGTTTTGATAATGCTTTTGCAGTTGATAGAGTTGGTAGAAGTGGGGGACTTGCTTTGCTTTGGAAGCATCTGTTTGATTATCGTGTCTTGAATTATTCCTCGAATTTTATTAATGTGGAGGTTAGTTCTGTGGGTCGTCCTCCTTGGCGGCTTACGGGTTTCTATGGGTATCCGGAAAGTGGAAGACGTAGAGACTCTTGGGATCTTTTGAAGATGTTATCTAGGGACAATGATTTGCCATGGTGTGTTATAGGAGATTTTAACGATATTATTTCCAATGATGAGATTAGAGGCCAACATGATCGTCAACCTTGGTTGATTCGTGGATTCCAAGAGGCTATTCAAGAGAGTCATCTAGTGGACATTCCTATGGAGGGTCATAGATTCACGTGGACTAAGAGTTTGGGTGCGCCGGAAGTGAAGGAAGGGAGACTTGATCGTATTTTTGCTACTCAATCTTGGTTGGATGCTTTTCCTAATAATAGATTTGTGAATGGAATTTCGGATAAATCGGATCATACTCCATTATGGTTGAGGTTGAATAGCTTGGAGCGTAGATTGAGGAGGCATGAGTTCCGGTTTGAGAATAGTTGGTTTGAAGAAAATGAGCTTCCCTTGGTGGTTGAGGAGAGTTGGAGTCGTAGTGAAGGGCTGAGTTTCCTTGAAAAATTAAATCATTGTACAACGGGCGTGGATGCTTGGGGAAGGAAGCTTCAATCAAGGTACCGTGAAGAGATCAATGAATGCCGTAGATTAATTGATGAATTGCAAGTCATGCCAGGCAGAGGTGAGGATCCGATGTTGATAGAGACCAAGAATCGCCTTAGTACCTTGTAAGTGCAAGAGGAGGCCTTTTGGAGACAACGTGCTAAGGTCTATTGGTTGCGTGATGGTGACACAAACTCTTGATTCTTCCATGCCATGGCTAGTGCAAGGCAGAGAAGGAATCACATTTCAAAGTTAGTTAGAGATGACAGTGTGGAGGTGACGGACCAGCAGGATCTTTGCGAGGTGGCTAGGGGATATTTCGTAAATCTTTTTCATGGTGGGGATGGTGATTATGATAGTGTTATTGATCATGTCCAGCCACGTGTATCGGCTGATGATAATCATCTATTGGTGCGTCCTCTTGAGATCGAAGAATTCAAACAAGCTCTTTTTCAAATGCACTCTGATAAAGCTCCTGGTCCGGATGGATTAAATCTGGCTTTCTTCAAGAGGTTTTGGAATCTTTGTGGTGTGGAGTTGTTTAATATTGGTGAGGAGTGGCTAGCCATGGGAGAATTCCCTTCTAATCTAAATGACGCTAATATTGTGCTAATTCCGAAGGTGGAGGATCCTACTTCTATGAAAGATCTTCGGCCGATATCCCTTTGTAACGTCATTTATAAGATTATCTCAAAGGTACTTGCTAATAGATTAAAACCTCTACTTCCAAAGTTCATTGCTCTTGAACAATCTGCTTTTGTGGAAAATCGGTCTATTCTTGATAATGTGTTGGTGGCATTTGAAACTTTACATCATTTGAAGTGTAAGACAACGGGGAAGAAGGGGGAGATGGCGCTAAAAATTGACATTAGTAAGGCTTACGACCGAATGGATTGGGTATACTTGAATCGTATTCTTGTGAAGATGGGGTTTGATGAGCAGTGGGTTCGGTGGATGCAAATGTGTTTGGAAACGGTTACTTACTCAGTTATGGTAAACGGTGAAAAAGTGGGACCTATCATTCTAGGGAGAGGACTGAGGCAGGGTGACCCACTGTCACCTTACTTGTTTATATTGTGTGCGGAGGGACTCGCTACTTTACTACAGAGAGCTGAGAGTAGAGGTGATATTCATGGTGTGAAGGTGTACAGAGGGGCTCCATCTCTCTCACACCTCCTTTTTGCTGACGATTGTTTCTTATTTTGCAGGGCTGATGCTAGAGAGAGTAGGCATCTCAAGGATATCCTTAATACCTATGAGAGAACCTCGAGGCAAGCTATTAACTTACAAAAATCTGAAATTTATTTTAGCAGGAACACTTCACAGGAGACTCGGTTTGATGTTACAACTATCTTGGGAGTCACAGAATGTCTTGGGACGGGTAAATACTTGGGACTTCCATCTATGATTGGAAGAAACAAGAAACAACTTTTTGGCTACCTAAGGGATCGGATTTGAAGAAAGATATATCATTGGTCGGGGAAGCACTTATCTAAGGCGGGTAGGGAAGTGTTAATCAAGTCTGTAGCTCAATTAATTCCAACTTATTGTATGAGCACTTTCATGCTTCCATCTACTCTGTGTGAGGAGCTTGAAAGAATGATGAATTCATTTTGGTGGGGCACGAACCGTGGCACTAGGAGGGGTATTCATTGGTTGAGTTGGGAGAAGCTTTCGGTTAGGAAGGAGTTTGGGGGTATGGGTTTCCGACATCTTCATAGCTTCAACTTGGAAATGCTATGGAAGCAGGCTTAGCATCTTGCTACTCGCACAAATACTATTGTTAGTAGAGTTTTTAAAGCTAAATATTATCCTAATGATGACTTTGTGGGGGCTCGCTTGGGCCATAATCCCAGCTTTGTATGGCATAGTATCTTCTCTTCCCGGGTAGTTGTGAATTTGGGGGCACGATGGAGGATCGGGAATGGTGACAAAATTTCAGTTTGGAGGGATCCGTGGTTGAAGGGACGTATGATAGTTTTGTTAGATCACCTATGATTCAAGGTATGGAAGAAATGCGGGTTAAGGATTTGATGAATGATAATAACAGTGGCTGGAATTGTGGTTTAATTGATCAACTCTTTTGTCAAGAAGAGGCAATGCTCATCAAAAGCATGCCTAGATTCAGTGACTTGGAGGAAGATAAATTCTCTTGGTGGCAGAGTCGGTCCGGTCATTATTCTGTTCGCTCGGCATACTATGCGCTTATGGATACTCTGGGTATTATCAACAATTCACATGCTCGTCTTGACGGTGATTGGATGTCCATTTGGAAAGCGGGTGTTCCCCCGAAAGTCAAATTATTAATTTGGAGGCTCGCTAGGGGGTGCCTTCCTACTCGTAGTAACTTGGTCAAGAGGCATGGTTTTTTTTTTGAAAGGCTTGGTCAAGAGGCATGTTAATTGCACTATTTTGTGTCCTTTTTGCAAAAGGGAAGAGGAAACGGATAGCCACGTTTTTCTGGATTGTAGCGCTGTGCAGGATGTTTGGCAGCAATTGAATTTGTTGTTGCCACTTCGGGTTGCAGCTGAAAACGCAGCAAGTCTGCGTGATGTCATTTTTTCGCTGCTGAGTTCGTTGTCTGTGGCTAATAGAAACAATTTTCTGATGTGTATTTGGGCTCTTTGGCGTCGTTGTAATGATAAGGTTTGGGCTGGGGTGTTGCAATCGGTTGAGCAGGTGGTTCACGCCGCGAAAGACATGCTGGATAGCTGGTGTGGAGCACGACAGCAACAGCGACAAGCTGCTGTGGTTTCGGGTCAGCAGGTACCGAGGGAGTTGAGGTGGACTCGACCAGCCGATGGCACTTTAAAATGCAACGTTGATGCGGCGATTTTTGCGGAGGATAACAAATATTGTATTGGAGTTTGCATTCGATTCCACATGTGATTTTTATAGAGGCAAAACTATGTGGTTTCATGGAGTCCCTACACCACAAGAAGCGGAGGCAATTGGCCTTAAGGAAACCTTGACTTGGTTGGAGGCACTTCGAAGGGTGGGACAGCTGGCCCAAAGATGTAAAGCTGCTCCATACTCAAGGCGAGGATCGAACCCTCGATACTTGGTTAATGGAGGATGAGCCTCAACCGCTCAATCACACCCCTGGATTTCGTAGGAAATATATTGGTACTACTATATAGAAGACCTCTTTAAAAAAATCGAAAGTCCTAATTGAATATTACCAGGCTTATTTATATTTAACTGTTTTGATCAAACGCCACAAGACTTTTTAATCATAAAAAAAAAAAAAAAGCCTTTTAAAATTTCAACTCAATACAATTAAACTTTGACTTCTAAAGTATCAATAATTTTAACCAAAAATCAAAAAATAAAAAATAAAATTCTCTTGGCCAACTGCAAATCCATCATCATGTTTGGGCGAGGTTTCCACGTCATGAGGCAATATTCTTGTTCTAGATCCTCTTTTGTTTCACTCATTCCATTCCAATCCCAATCCCACTACTACTAACAGAAAAACTCTTTTTGCTTCAGAAAAATTGAATTTCCAATTCCAATGCTGTTCTTATTTCATTTCTTCCTCAAACCTCAAACTACACACCTCAATTCATTCATTACACAATAACACCGATTTTTCTCCGCAATAGGCGCTGCTTTCTCGCATTTTCGGATCTCGATCCAAGTTAGTTTCAATTTTCATTACTATGGATTCAGAAACCGAACGCTCCTCCCTTGAAGAAAGCGCGAAAGAGCTGTCACCGCATCAAACAAGAAAAAGCGATACGTTGAAAAAGTGGAAGAGAATAAAGAAGGATCGTAATTCATCTTGCAGTGATAGTTCTGTTGAGGTTAGAATCGGTAATTCCAATTCGGATTCTAGGTATTTGATTGAAGATGATTTTGAGAATAGTGAAGATTGGAGTATTGGTTCACGAGGCCCAAAGTTAAGGCACGTTGGTCAGAGATGGAAGAATTTAGGTACAAGTTTAAATGAAGAATGTGATTCAAGGAATAATGGGGAATGTAGTGTTTCCGGTGATAATGAAGAGAATTCAGTTGAGGAAGAAAAAGAAGAAAGCAGTTTTGATGATGATCCATTAATTGGATCTGTTTTTACTCTTCAGACGGCGCAGGAGGCACTTCAACGAGGTATTCACCGTTATCATATATGTAAAGTGGATGATAATTACTTATACTAACAATGGACATGGTACTCATTAGAAAGTATGATTGGGAAAAAGTCATAGGAGTAAGTAGTATCTTGAAAAATGAAAATGATAGGAGTATTCATTTTAAGACCAATTTTGTTCATAAATGTGACACTCATAATGAGACCAACGGCCTAATTATTCATTAAGGATGTGTTTGGTTGAAGAGAGAGAAAGAGAGAAGAGAGAGTGATTTTCTATTGCTTGGTTTAGGAGAGATATAGGATAGAGAGAAAGAGAGGGGAAGGAAGGGAAGAGAGAATAGATTCTGTTTCCTCTCTTTCTCTTCTACCAAACACACCTTAAGAGATCAAATAGCTGTGTGAGGAACCATTTTAGAGCACCATTACACTGCAATTATGTGTGACTGACAGATATAATATAAGAAACATTGATGCTTTGTAGTCAATAATGGTCGTAGTGGCCACAATAGCAGCTAGCGGTCCCTAGGTGCTACGCAACTTGTGTTGCATTGTGGTTTTGAGTAGCAGTCGTAGTGCTGTATATAGCAATCGCTTCAGCCGCTATAGCGGCCAAATACCACTCGTGGTGGCCGCTACATTGAAGTTTCATTAAAAAACAAATTTTCCCTCACTTTTAGCCGTTCACTCTTCTTTTTGGGTTTTTTTGTTCAATTTTAGCCAAGGGAGGCAATTCATCGCTATGCCTTTATTTCTCTTTTTCTCTTCTATTCACTATTTGGCATTGTTCCTCTATCTTTACTGCCATCTGTTATCTGTTTTTACGGTTTTGCCACTGCTATGACATCAGGCCAGTCACAACTACTACTTTGTTTTTAATGTTTGAGTAGTAGTAACCAATGTTTTAAAACTCGGACCGGTGGCCGACTCGGTGATGGTACCGGGTCACTGGGTCAAGGGTCGGACCGAGGGGTCGACAGTTGAACCGCATGATCAAAACCGGAACCGCATGACTCGGACCCGGTCTGTATTTCGTGAATTTTCAAGACCTATATAAAAAATTTCCAAATTTTCAAGACCTATAAATTTCATACCTGTAAAATTTAATTTACTAAAATTAAACAATTATACATAATGCCAAAAAAATCCAAAACAATCGCAACAACAGGTGGAAATACAATCAATCATGAAATGTGTATGGTGAAAAACTAATTAGTAACTTATCAAAAAAAGAAAAGAAAAACTAATTAGTAATGAAAAAAAAAACTAATTAGTAATTAATGCTTGAATTGTGGCAAGCCCATGTAATATATGTTATATGTTTCACGTGCGCAACATAGACAACATCAACAGGTGGTGCAGTGGTTAACTTCCTTATATCGTTTCCTAGACTTTGACGTAGTGGCTATACCGCTACACCGCTATAGAATTTTGGGGGTCGGCCGCTATGCTAGGCTATCTGTTATTGACTACTTAGCATTTATGGGAGATTCATTATTGACTTTTAATAATAACTTATTAACATTATATGAAAATAGCTTATATGATGAATTTTTTCTTTAATCTGTTTTTATTAAGGCTTGAAGACATTGATTCACCTGCTTGTGAAAATAAAGGAAAAAAAATCTCCGCCCGCTGCAGTAACGGTCTTTACTGAAAGTATCAAATTTGGTGTATGTCATTGCATTTTTTGAACTCTTATAACAACTAATCTCTATGTCTCTTGCAGAAATCAAAAAATTTGGGGAGATTGGGAATGGATCTCTTTCACCTGATGATGATGACTTAACCAATTGTAGCAGTGCAGCTGCTGATATAAGTGCTGTTGATCTAGGATTCAATGAGTCATGCTTATCTGGCCAATCTAGTATAGAAGTTAAACAAATTTCACCAAGTTCCTTGGAACTTCAGGTGCTGAACCTAACAGAAAATATAAATATTTTGAAAAGCAAGTCAGAAGAATTACAAGGTATGTTTGCCCTTAAGGATTCTAGGATTGCTGAACTCGAAATAACCCTTACTAGGGATAAGTTTCCTAAGGAAGAATCTACATTTACCAAAGATTTATCAGATGAAAATTTTAAAGAGGTGGAATCTGAGCTTGAGAGCCTTTTTAGACAAAAGGTCGAATATCTAGTCATTGAAAAGATGGTGCAGGACTTGAAGGTTGCATCAGCTTTTAAATTATTGGAAAAACAAGAAACAATGTCTGGTAATCAAGTGCAGGTTGAAGAGAACAGGGCAGATAAATTGGAAAAAAATTGTGATGACAGTTTAGGAGTTGAGGAGGCTTTTATGGTTCAGAGAAGACTATGCAAACTAACATTTTGCCTTTTCTTACAGTTCATGTTGTTAATTTTGGTCTTTTGGTTTGCACAGTCAGTGCCCAATTCTCGGGTGGTTGTTCCCACATAAATATTCAAAATTGGGCTCCTTCTGTGCATTCATTTTCATGGCATAATGACCCTTTTTTCGCTGGATAGGAAGAGAGCGTACGTACATTTGCCATTTGCTCTCTTGTTTTCATATGGTGTGGGAAGAGAGCATGTGCTCATGGTGTACATGCAACACTTACATATGGTTTATCACTTAATGTGTCTCTAGAGTCTGGTTTGCTCTGTTATAACTCATTCATTGTAACTTTGGCTCAATCAAGACATATTGGGAAATTCTGGAATGACTTGCTTTTTTTTTGTGTATATATATTTATACAATCTACATGACTGAATTGTTAAAATCCTTTGATGTTAATTTATGAGTTAATACAAACTACAAAATTTAATACTATTCCGCACTGGAACCAAGTTCACTCCGGATTTGGGCCAGCCTCATTGACCCAATTACCGCTCTCGCGCAAGAACCACACGCCCCAGAGCTATCCAACGCCCGAGATCAACATGGATTTCATTGTACGATCAACAATTGACCTCAGCCATGATGCTGCTCTTGTAACTACTTTGCCACATCGGATTCCACACGCGCCTTGTGGGTAGTCCGCATTAGTTGGCCAAGTAATTATATATATAGGGGACGACTTTGATGAGAAACGAGAACATTTAATTATAATCTTTGGATTAAAATGACGGTTCAGATTCTGTCATTAATTATGAGATCTCTTGTAATATTTAATTAAAAAGGAAACAATCATGCAAATCTTGTAATTAATGACGGAATTAATCAACTAGTTTCATTAATAACCAAATGTTCTCACTCGAGTCGTCTCATAGCAAGTATATTATAAGAGCCAAAGGTAAAAACTTTAAAAACTTAATTCAAAGAAAACCTGATTCCAAAAAACTTTAAAACTTTTTAACTTAAATACAAACTAAGACTGACACCCCGAGAAACTAAGGCTTACTATTTAAGCCGGTAAAAAGGCTACTATTACATTCGGTAGCCGGTTGAAAGACGACAAAAATACATTATTAATGCCGGGTACACTGTGGGCCCCATAGACACATCAATAATGATACAAACGACAAGGACTTTAGTAAAAGTAAATAGTAAAGGGCATTTATTTGCCTAAATGGCCGACAAGCGTGGCCGATTTCATTTGATTTTTTCCCTTTTTGGCTTGTTGTGTCATTGATTGAATTAGTGCATCCCAGAACTCTTCTGGTGTGGGATCCTCATCTGCTTGGGATTCTCCTGCCAAACAGTCATAGATGTTGGAATCCATTGATCCTTGGGATGAGGTGGTCTTCATGGACATAGTTTCTTCTTTGACGAGAAAAGTGTTGAAAAACTGATTTTTCATATGGTCTAGGGTTCTGACCATAACCTCTTCCTCTGATTCATTTGGATATTTCTTCTGGAAATAATTTTTTAAATTAGCCATGGAAAGCTGTTGGGAATTCTGTTCCTTTATTCCATTATTTTTGTCATCTGCTATGATCACTTCGATTTTGGACATTATACCTTGGATATCTTCATTACTCATTTTATTCCACCATTTATAAAAGAAATTTCTCTGTAAAACGGGAATATTAAACTTGTCCTGAGAGATTATGATTGTCCATCTCCAAATCCATGGGATTTGAAACTTAATAAAATATAAGCATGGGCACTGCCCTGTGATTAACTTGTTGGATGCAACTTTCAAAATTAGCGGACTATTGTCACACCAATGATTATATAAATCCGATAATTCTTTAGGTAAGATTTCTAGGGAAGGGCCAAAATTTGACCACCAATTATAGAACCAATTTGGTATGGGCTTGTTAAGCACTTCTGGATTAATGGAAAAGAACCAGGAATGCTTGTTCTTGGGATTTTGATAATAGAATGCTTGTGAAAAGGCTTGGATATAATCCCAGTAATTGAAATAAATATATTTTCCTTCGGCAATTTTTATTGCCTTTTCCCCATTTGGGTTTAGTCCCCATTCTCTGGGTAACAATATCTTATTGATATGGCATTTACTAAAGTTTATAAAACTTTCTGGGTTATTGTTCTGATAATGATGAGTAATAGTTACTGATTCAGTAACTGATAAGAGGATTTCTAGATTGGGTCTGGACTTTCTATGAAGACCAGGATATCCTCTAGATTCAAGATACCTTATTTTTATTGACCATCCATCATTAGGGGTCATATTAATATCTTCATCATCAATATACATGATGTCTTCTGTAACACGGTTTTCAAAATATTCTATTACTTGTTCTTGCGGGGGGTCATTAACTGCTACTTCCTTGTAAGATATTGTCTTACTTGATGAGGAAGAAGGATTACCTTCTTTTTTGGGTGGTGCAGGCAATTGCTGCATGTTTCTGGCCTATTATGGTAAACTGTGGTCCAATCCCCTATTAGAGGAACATTTGTTTCTTGATGGGGCAACATATTGCTACTCCCACGACCACGGCCATAATAACCGCGACCTCTAAATTGATGGGGCAATATTATGAATGACATATTCAACCCATATTCTGAATTTATGATTGTTTATATTGATGATGTTTTAGTATTCTCTAAAACTATTGACCATCATATGAAACATTTAAAAACATTCAAAGGTTTAGTAAAAAATAACGGATTAGTCATATCTGCTCCGAAGATGAAATTATTTCAAACTAAGATTAGATTTCTTGGCCTTGAAATAGACCAAGGAACAATTGTTCCCTTTAGCAGAAGTATAGAGTTTGCTTCAAAATTCCCCAATATTATTTCTGAAAAGAAATAGTTGCAAAGATTCTTAGGAAGTCTGAATTATATTTCAGATTATTATGAAAATCTATCCCAAGACACAGCTATTTTATCTAATAGGCTTAAAAAGAATCCAGGACCATGGACAGAAAAACATTCCCAAGCTGTCCAGAGAATTAAAAATAAGGTAAAATGTCTACCTTGCCTAGCTTTAGCAAATCCTAAATATTTCAAAATTGTTGAAACTGATGCTTCAGATTTAGGGTATGGCGGCATTTTAAAGCAAGTTTTCCAGAGAATTCTAAGGAAACTCTTGTAAGATTTACTTCTGGGAAATGGAACCCAACCCAGTCGAAATACTCGACTATCAAGAAAGAAATGCTTTCTATTATAAAATGTATTTCAAAATTTCAAGATGATTTACTAAATCAAAATTTTTTACTCAGAGTTGATTGTAGCTCTGCCAAATCAATAATAGAAAAAGATGTGAAGAATCTAGTAGCAAAACAAATTTTTGCTAGCTGGCAAGCCCAATTATCCGCCTTTGAATTTGATATCCAATATATTAAAGGAGAAAATAATTCCCTTGCTGATTATTTAACTCGTGAATTCCTGCAGGGAGAAGGACAACCCCTAATGGGGGAAGAGGTCGCGGTTATTATGGCCGTGGCCGTGGGAGTAGCAATATGTTGCCCCATCAAGAAACAAAAATGTTCCTCTAATAGAGGATTTGACCACAATTTACCATAATAGGTCCGGAAACATGCAGCAATTGCCTGCACCACCCAAAAAAGAAGGTAATCCTTCTTTCTCATCAAGTAAGACAATATCTTACAAGGAAGTAGCAGTTAATGACCCCCCGCAAGAACAAGTAACAGAATATTTTGAAAACCGTGTTACAGAAGACATCATGTATATTGATGATGAAGATATTAATATGACCCCTAATGATGGATGGTCAATAAAAACAAGGTATCTTGAATCTAGAGGATATCCTGGTCTTCATGGAAAGTCCAGACCCAATCTAGAAACCCTCTTATCAGTTACTGAATCAGTAACTATTACTCATCATTATCAGAACAATAACCCAGAAAGTTTTATAAACTTTAGTAAATGCCATATCAATAAGATATTGTTACCCAGAGAATGGGGACTAAACCCAAATGGGGAAAAGGCAATAAAAATTGCCGAAGGAAAATATATTTATTTCAATTACTGGGATTATATCCAAGCCTTTTCACAAGCATTCTATTATCAAAATCCCAAGAAAAAGCATTCCTGGTTCTTTTCCATTAATCCATAAGTGCTTAACAAGCCCATACCAAATTGGTTCTATAATTGGTGGTCAAATTTTGGCCCTTCCCTAGAAATCTTACCTAAAGAATTATCGGATTTATATAATCATTGGTGTGACAATAGTCCACTAATTTTGAAAGTTGCATCCAACAAGTTAATCACAGGGCAGTGCCCATGCTTATATTTAATTAAGTTTCAAATCCCATGGATTTGGAGATGGACAATCATAATCTCTCAGGACAAGTTTAATATTCCCGTTTTACAGAGAAATTTCTTTTATAAATGGTGGAATAAAATGAGTAATGAAGATATCCAAGGTATAATGTCCAGAATCGAAACGATCATAACAGATGACAAAAATAATGGAATAAAGGAACAGAATTCCCAACAGCTTTCCATGGCTAATTTAAAAAATTATTTCCAGAAGAAATATCCAAATGAATCAGAGGAAGAGGTTATGGTTAGAACCCTAGACCATATGAAAAATCAGTTTTTCAACACTTTTCTCGTCAAAGAAGAAACTGTTGGAACAAATTCACTCAGTGTTCCTCACATTCACTCAATTATCACGAAGGAATTTTACCAAGAAGAGAGTGTTCTTGGTTACACAAAGTTGGTTAGTCGAAAGCAATGTAACCGTATTCGAAGGAAGCAAAATAACAGAAGTTCTAAAGCTGATATTGTGGTGTGTGATCGAAAAGAATTGATTCGATTACCACCATCACTTGTATTTATTTATAGGCTTAACTAGCTAATACACGTGGACTGATGACACGAACAACACTAAAACAATTACATGAGAAACACTTAACTAGCTATATTTACTTAGTGAGTAAAACTAGTTATTCGACCAACTTGGATTACATTCAACAATTCGACCAACTTGGATTCAACAATTCGACCAACTTGGATTCAACAATTCGACCAACTTGAATTCAACAATTCGACCAACTTGGATTACATTCAACACACCTCCTAATTCAAGTTGTTCACATTTGTCAAGCCCATCTTATTTCTCAAATCTTCAAATCTGTTAACCTTTAACGGCTTAGTTAGCATATCTGCTAAATTGTCATCAGTGCTGCAGTACTCAAGTCTGAGTTTTCCCTTTGTCACTTGGTCTCTTAAGAAATGAAACTTGGTCTCGATGTGTTTGCTTCTTCCATGAGATATGGGGTGCTTTGCAAGGTCTATTGCAGACTTGTTATCGACCTTCAATCTCATTCCATCATTGTCAATCTGATTGAACTTCAGCTCATTCAGCAACATATCAAGCCAATTTGCTTGACAGGCTGCCACAGCTGCGGCAATGTACTCAGCTTCACACGATGATAAAGCCACCACACTCTCCTTCTTTGAACACCAGGATATTGGTGACTCACCACACATGAATACGTATGCAGTAGTGCTCTTTCTATCCCCTTTATCTCCACACCAATCTGAGTCAGAGAAGCCATACACTTCTTGATCAGATCTACCAATTCTTCTAGGATAGAACACTCCAAGTCCTGCTGTTCCTTTGACATATCTAAGTATCCTCTTGGCAGCAACAAGATGTGAAACTCTAGGTTGCTCCATGAATCTGCTTATCAGTCTCACTGCATAAGAGATATCAGGTCTTGTGTGACACAAGTACCTCAAGGAACCCACTAATTGTTTGTACAAGGTTGGATCAACCTTCTTTTCTTCGCTGTTAGTGACCAATTTCACTGCATTGTCTGTTGGGGTGGCTGCAGAGTTGCAATCCATCATTTTGAATCTTTTTAGCACATCACTTGTGTATTTCTTCTAATGTAGAAGTACACCTTTATCAGAATGAACAATTTCCATACCAAGGAAGTATGTAAGTCTTCCCAAATCTGACATTTCAAATTCTGACATCATACTTCTTTTAAACCTTTCCATCTCAGTTTCACTTGTACCTGTTAGAAGCATATCATCAACATATAGGCAAATCACCATACAATTCTCTACATCTGTTCCTTTCACATAGATGCCATGCTCATTTACACATTTTACAAAATCTTGCTTCAAGAGAAATGAGTCAATTCTCTTGTTCCAAGCTCTTGGAGCCTGCTTTAGTCCATAGAGAGCCTTTCTCAACTTGTACACTTTATTCTCCTTTCCTTTTATTTCAAAACCTGGTGGCTGCTTTATGTATACCTCCTCCTCAAGGTATCCATTCAGAAAAGCTGCTTTAACATCCATTTGGTACATAGACCGATTTCTAAAGCTGGCAACAGCTATGATCAGTCTAATAGTCTCTATTCTTGCCACAGGGGCAAAAACTTCATTGTAGTCACATCCATATTTTTGCAAAAAACCTCTTGCAACTAGTCTTGCCTTGTACCTTCCAATTTCTCCATTTGGCTTCATTTTTGTCTTGAACACCCACTTGACATCTATTACTTTCTTCTGCTTAGGCAAATCTACCAACACCCAAGTGTCATTTTTTTCAATTGACTTGATTTCTTCTATCATAGCTTGCTTCCAATTTGCTTCACTTAATGCCTGCTCTACTGTCACAGGCTCACAATTTGCCAAAAATGCTTCTTCCAATAATTCACCTTCAGTGCCAATTGCATTGTCAGGGAACACTTGTATTCATTCAATCTTTGTGGGGGCTGTCTATTCCTTCTAGGTCTCACTTCTTCATTTACCATTTCATTTGCAGCATCTTGCATCATCTCATTTTCATCATTTACTGCTATAGTCACTGGATTCTCATTCGCAGCCTCAAGCAACACAGTAGTAGTGCTACTCCTCTGTGTAGTGTCATTCCACTGCCAGCCTTTTGATTCTTCAAAGATTACATCTTTGCTAATCACAACTTTCTGTCTATTAGGGTCATACAACTTGTATGTACCAGTTGAATGATAGCCTAATAGGACCATTGGTTGAGCTTTGTCATCCAATTTCTTCCTCAATTGGTCAAGCACATGCCTGAAGCACAAAGAGCCAAACACTCTCAAGTGCTTGACACTTGGCCTCTCACCAGACCATGCTTGCTCAGGAGTCATCTTGTCAAGCCTTTTGGTTGGACTTCTATTGAGTATATACACTGCAGTGGTGGCTGCTTCTCCCCAGAAATGGTTTGGCATTTGTCTACTTTTCAACATGCTTCTTACCATGTTAAGCACAGTCCTGTTCTTTCTTTCTGCTGTGCCATTATGTTGTGGTGTATATGGTGCTGTGATTTCATGTTTGATCCCTTCATGCTTGCAGAAATTTTCAAATTCAATGGAGGTATACTCCCCACCCCCATCAGTTCTAAGTCTACTGATACAACAACCACTTTCCTTTTCAATCATGATTTTGAAGGCTTTAAAAACTTCAAATACATCACTCTTCTTACTTAGCAAATAGATCCACATTTTTATAGTGAATTCATCAATGAATGAAACGAAATAACTGGTACCTCCTAGAGTCTTCACATCAAAAGGACCACATACATCTGAGTGTACAGCTTCCAGCCTCCTTGATGCCTTGATCTTCATTTCAGCATTGTAAGAGCTCCTTGCTTGCTTGGATTCACAACATTGCTCACACACCTCAGTTGGAAGCCTTATATCAGGCAAGCCATGCACCATTCCTTGAGTGTTCAAATTCTTTAAATCTCTGAAGTTTAAGTGACCATATCTTTCATGCCACCTCCACACTTCATCACTAGTGACTGCCTTCAAACATTCATCTTGGACTACACTCATGCCAACCTTGAATGTCCTCTTCTTATTCAATGTTGCCTTCAACAATAGCTTCTTCTTTGGATTGAACAGCCTTAATTCCATATCTTCCATTTGCATTGAGTATCCCTTTTCTAAGACCCAAACTGATCAAATTGCTCTTCATTGAGGGAACAAACAAGACATCTGTGATGAGACACACCTTCCCATCATCTCTCTTGATTTTAACAATGCCAATTCCTCCTGCTCTTATCACTCTGTCATCACCAAATCTTATAGTTTTCTTCACTGATTCATCTAGTTTGATGAACCAGCTTTTGTTGCCAATCATGTGACTTGAACAGCCTGTATCGAGATACCACAAATCATCACTGCTACCACCTATCTCAGTCATCAATACTATCTCATCAGCATCACCTCCTGCTAGCTGAGCCTCTTCCTGCTTGTTATCAGTTCTGCATTCAACATCAACAGCATCTGTTTCAGCCATCAAGACTACCTCATCATCGGAATCAGAATCACCTCTGGCCAATTGAGCCTCTTCTTGAGGGTTCTTTTGCTTGCATTCATCTGCATAATGACCAAACTTATCACAGTTATAGCACTGCACCTCTTTCTTGCTATAATTCTTCTTCTCTTTATTCTTCCAGGCTTCTTTTCTCTTTTGATAATCATTCTGCTTCTGATCACCATTCTTGCTTGAACCCTCACCAGCTCCCTTATTCCATTTTCCCTTCACTTTCTTGTTTTTCCAATTGTTACCCCAATTTCCTTTCTTGTTTTGAGATTGAGCCAACAACACTTGCTCACTAGGTTTTTCATTAGGTTTGGCACCCATCCTAGCCCTAATCCTAGTCTCATTTGCTTCAAGAATTCCTTATAATTCAGTAACTTTTAAGGTACTCAGATCCTTAGATTGTTCAATTGAGGGCACTACATAATCAAATTGGGAAGTTAAGGTTCGCAATACCTTGTCAATCTTTCTTCGATCAGTGACATTCTTGCCATTTGTGCGCATCTGATTTGTGATCACTGTTAAGCGATTGAAGTACTCAGCAATCGTCTCCTTCTCGCCCATTTGAAGTAATTCATACTCCCTGCGTAACGTTTGTAGCCTCACTTGCTTCAACGACGCATCACCAGAATAGGCTGAAGCCAACGCATCCCAGGCTTCCTTTGCAGTCTCATACCCTGCGATTCTCTCAAACGCGTTAGAATTCACGCATTGGTGAATCAAGAACAGCGCTTTGCTGTCCTTCTTTTGTTAATCACGTAACTCATCTCCAATTGCATTTTCTACGATGCCATTCTTCACAATGTCAAGAACTTCCTGATACCGGAACACCACCTTCATCTGCACAATCCATTTGTCATAATTCTTCGAATCAAGAACTGGAAGTTTCGCCGGAAGTTGATCACTGCCGGAGTTTTGATTTGCCATGTCTATGCTGCAAGATCACGAACTCTCGCTCTGATACCAGTTGTTGGAACAAATTCACTCAGTGTTCCTCACATTCACTCAATTATCACGAAGGAATTTTACCAAGAAGAGAGTGTTCTTGGTTACACAAAGTTGGTTAGTCGAAAGCAATGTAACCGTATTCGAAGGAAGCAAAATAACAGAAGTTCTAAAACTGATATTGTGGTGTGTGATCGAAAAGAATTGATTCGATTACCACCATCACTTGTATTTATTTATAGGCTTAACTGGCTAGTACACGTGGACTGATGACACGAACAACACTAAAACAAATTACATGAGAAACACTTAACTAGCTATATTTACTTAGTGAGTAAAACTAGTTATTTGACCAACTTGGATTCAACAATTCGACCAACTTGAATTCAACAATTCGACCAACTTGGATTACATTCAACAGAAACTATGTCCATGAAGACCAGCTCATCCCAATGATCAATGGATTCCAATACCTATGACTGTTTAGCAGGAGAATCACAAGCAGATGAGGATCCCACACCAGAAGACTTCTGGGACGCACTAATTCAATCAATGACACAACAAGCCAAAAAGGGAAAAAATCAAATGAAATGAATCTTGTCGGCCACGCTTGTCGGCCATTTAGGCAAATAATGCCCTTTACTATTTACTTTTACTAAAGTCCTTGTCGTTTGTATCATTATTGATGTGTCTATGGGGCCCACAGTGTACCCGGCATTAATAATGTATTTTTGTCGTCTTTCAACCGGCTACCGAATGTAATAGTAGCCTTTTTACCGGCTTAAATAGTAAGCCTTAGTTCCTCTATATAAGGGGTGTCAGTCTTAGTTTGTATTTAAGTTTTAAAAGTTTTTTGGAATCAAGTTTTCTTTGAATTAAGTTTTTAAAGTTTTTACCTTTGGCTCTTATAATATACTTGCTTCTTTGGCTCTTTCCCTCTCAACGATCTGCTTCCGCTCTTTCTATATATATATATATATATATATATATATATATATATATATATATATATATATATATATATATAGCGGCGGTAATGGCGGAAGATTTTATATATATATATATATATATATATATATATATATATATATATATATATATATATATATATATATATATATATATAGCGGCGGTAATGGGGAAGACTTAAGCTTTATCACGACTTTAGGATCAGAATGCGGGAAGTACCAACTACCTTGGTTTACCATTGCAGACCATCGTATGAGAAGATCTTCAGGAACTCTTTCCTTTGAGGACTACTCAAGTATGTAACATTGACGACTCAAGATTAAATCTTAATTAATGGAGAAGTTAAATTTAGAGAAATGGTATGTTATGATTAGAAGAAATCAAAAGCTTACTTCATTGATTAACTGATTGTTACATATATACTGAGATTCAGAAGCTTTGCACATGCAAGTTTTCTAACTAAAAGGAAACAGAAAAACTAACTGAAGTCAGTTAGAAGCTAACTGAAAAACTAACTCAAAGAGCTAACTCTAAGTTACAAAGTAAACTAACTATGGTTAAGCAAAATAAAATATATTTACAAGAATAGATATAGCTAACACCCCCCCTCAAGCTGAAGCATGGATGTTCATCAGATTCAGCTTGGACAATAGAGTAGTGAATTGTGCAGGAGGCAGAGGCTTTGTGTATATATCAGCAACTTGAGCCTTGGTTGAAATAGGCATAAGGTGAATTATCCCAGCTTGAACCTTGTCACGAATGAGGTGACAATCTAACTCAATGTGTTTAGTACGTTCATGGAAAATGGGGTTTTGAGCAATGTGGATAGCAGATTTGCTATCACAGTAGAGAGAAACTGCAAAATGATGTAGATCCTGAAGAAGATAAAGAAGCCACTGGATTTCTGAAGCAGTAACAGCCAGGGCACGATATTCTGCCTCTGAAGAGGATCTAGATACAATGCTTTGTTTCTTTGACTTCCAACTTATGAGAGAGGATCCATAAAAAACACTAAAACCAATAATGGATCTCCTGCTGTCAATGCAGGCAGCCCAATCAGCATCACTGAATGCTTTCAGCAGACAATCACATTCAGAACTGTAGAACAATCCAAGAGTAGGTTGCATCTTACATATAAAGAGTAGGTTGGTAAGAAGTTGGTTCAACACTTAACAATTACTAACTGATCAAAAAAAATTTAACCCAAGGGTGTGGTTGAGCGGTTGCCTGTTAATATGCCTCTTTGATATCACGTGTTTTTCTCCTATTCCTATTTGATATCAATTCATTCAAAGCCATCGACCAGCATAATACCTTACACCATTTCTTTTTCTTTTAAACAGACCCAAACCTCTAACGATCCTAATCCGATCACACTGTCGTATTCGTAGCTTTATGTTAGTGTTCGAGCACGTGTTGAGGTTACCGGAGCAAGTATTGTGTTCGTGCTGTTTTTTAGGTGGGGGTTAGATAACATATTCGTTGGGACGGTTAGCGTAAAGTTTTATTTAAATATGTGTAGAGTGACCCAATCTCTACTAGAGTTAAAGAGTTAGCAATACCTAAAGATCGACTACTCTTCGAAGTTAATGTTAAGTGAAGTTTAGGCCGCTGAGGACTGGTTAACGCATAGGAAAATTTTATATTGTGATTTGAATGTTTGTGTGATTAATTTGATTAATAAATTGAGAGATCTCTAGTGAGGATAATTGTGTTGCCTTTTTGATTTGGTTGATCGTTTTAAGTGTTGTAATATATTTTTATGCCTTATATGATTATTTGTTGAATTACTTAAATGCCTTATTTATTTATCTATATTGAAAGCATGATTTTATTTTCTATAAAATATGGCAAGCTCGAATTATAATGAAAATAAACTTAGGATGTACGTAAAGAATTTAAGTGTGGAAAGTGAATTAAGATTATAAAGATATAACATGGAATGAATACTTAACCATAGTGCAAGAGATAGTACGAGGTAAGATGAGTAAGGCATACATGTTAAGATGTAATCAAACAAAATCATATAGACTACATGTGTTGTAAGTCCACAGCCATGTGGTATGGGACACACGAGGTCAAGTACCGGGTCTTGCCCTTAGTAAGACATATCTATATTTATCGGCTGGATAGAGTAATGTTAGGTTAGATTACTTTGATAAATTTTTTTGGCAGGGAACGACTTATAACATCTAGACTCTGTTGTGACAATCAGATGGCGTTCTGCACGGATGTGGGAACGTTAGTGGCATCAGGATATGACCAAAGTCAGCATATAGTATTGACACATACTCATAGATAGAATGTAGAAAATAAGATATCAATTGAGAATAGAGGATAAGAAATAATTTGATTCGATGTGCTTGTGACATGTTTAAATTGAACATTACCTTATCTTCCCATTTTTCTGATTTGTACATGTATCTTAGCCCTACGTGTTTTTCTTTTGTATATTTGTTGTATCGTTTAGATCTAGTTGAAGAGTCGCTTGTAGCAGAGGGATCCACTATGAACGTTGAAGGCACCGAGTTTACCAGTGCAATATGATGAAGAAGTATCAATTAAGAGAACCTGGGTTTGGTTTAGCCAGTGTGTCAGTCTTTTGAGTCTCATTATATTGCTATTTCCCAGGCTTTGTTTTATGTTTTTATGTTTCGTTGTTTAGTAATAATCTTATATCTGGTTGAGGGGCTTAGTATTGCCACATGTTTTGTAAAACTCTTAAAATTATGTTATTATCTATGTTACGTATTTTCAGTTATATAATTATGAAAATGTTTGAATTTAACCGTTTTTTAGATTAAAAGACTAAGTGTAAAGGGTTACTATGATGAGGACGAGGGCCGTCTCATTGCTGCCTTACATGAAATGGCAGTGAGTGTAGTGTCAAGTCTCAACAACTCTTGGCTTTCAGCAATAAGAAGTGATAAATCCTTTGGTGGCTGTGAGTCTTCAAAAATACCTAAGTCAAATGAGAGGTCATCAAAGTGTGGTGTTATCATGTTTTTGAATACTAAAATGAAGAGAAGAAGAAGAAAAATGGTACCACTAATAGTAAGACAAATATTTTGACAATGGAGAGAATAGAAGAGGAAGAAGAGAAAAGGAAGAAGACTTAAAACAAAACCAACGGGATGACAAAGAGAAAGTTAAGCAAACATGACTTTTCATTTTGACATTTCAGTTCCCCTTAAAGCATCCACCATGGGGATTTCTTATCTCTTAAGAGTGAAATCTAATAGGTACCCCCATTGTGGAGGTTGAAAAGTGGGTATCTATTGGGATGAAACTCTTAAATAATATACTCTCTCTCTCTCTCACATGACACAGGGACCCACACATTTACTTTTCATTAAAAAAATTAATAAAAACTGAAACTGCCTTAAAACTAAATTTAAAGTGAGACCCATTTAGTAGATTTTGTTGGGGTTCTGAATTGGAGAGATGAACTTTTTATATAAGTACTATTATTAAAAAAAATTATAAAAGAGTGATGTGTACACGTAGGATTCATTTAAGTACTCAAATTGGGTTTCTCCATTGTTGATGCTCTTACTCCTTTTTAAAAGCAACCTACGCAATCAACTTAAAAAACAAGTGATTTTTCATTTTTTATGAAAAAAATGCATAGGAAAAATAAAAGAAATTGGAATACTAAAAAGTTGTTTTGTATTGGTAAGAGCAAAAGTAGAGTCATAAATAAAGGTAAATTTGGTATAATAAATGAAAAAACTTTGACTTGCTTATATTTAATAATACGACTTTGTAAGAATTTTTGCCTATATTTGAAAATAGATTGAGCACCACATCCAAACATGTTTACATATGCAACTATTATTTGTTTATTTGCATGTCAAAAATGACTCCTCATTTTTGTTTTCTGAATAATCTAAATAATCTTACATCTATATCTCTATGTCTATTTATACAAGTATTTTATACAAGTAATAAGCTACTAAAATTACCTTTGAGCATTTTTAATGGGGAGAGCTTATTTGGGTGAACTAACTTAACTTTTGTGGGGTCAAACTGCCACATAGGATTTAAGAAACTCATAATTGATACGGATAGTTTTTACTCAAATGGTAGATGTTTATAAGAAATCACACATGACCCCACTTACTTATATTTTTTATTTATATTTATTTTTAATCCCTCCATTTAGCATCATTTTTGCTGATAGTGGGAGAGAGAAACTAAAAAAAAGTAATTTTTAGCATCGACTCCTATATAGAAATCGGCTATTAATTTTTTTGCAATCTCACTTCCACGTAGGATTACTACAATGTAGGGAGCTTATAGTTGTCGATACTTATAAATGTTTCGTGGGTTAAGCAACTTGCAATAAAGTTGCTCTTAGACATTTTAAATTGTTGATATCTTTAAAGTTTTAGGGTCAAAACTATCATTTGGATTTCTTCTACCTTTCTCTCTCCTCTCCTTTTGAATTTATTCTTCATTATCTTTTACACTTTAAACTTATCTAGTATCTGATAATTTTATACAAGTAATAACTTTTTGTTATTTTTATTTTATAAGTTATAGGCTACCAAAAATACTTTTTAGACATCTCGTATATTATTGACTCCTATTCACTTTATAGTCAAAATTGTCAATTGGATTTATTCTACTTTTCTCCGTCTCTCACATGCACATTTTTTTAGATAGGCAAAGTGGTTAGTAATTAGTGTGTTAATTGTTAGAGGGGAGGGAGGAGCGGGGTTCGAACCCCGTACGCCTACATTTTCCACCAACGGTCTCCCTTTCACTCAACCATGTGAGCTACCATTTTGGGACCTCTCACATGCACTTAAATTCTCCCCTCTCATTTTGAATTATTCCCCCTTATTTTTCACACGTTTTTCTTCAATTTTCTCCCTCCCAACCGGAAAATATTGTCTATTACCGATATAATTATTTTTTATATTTTATTTTCATAAATGCATATTTGTTTTTTACTTTAAACATGATAAGATTTTTTGTTGTCCAAATAATTATTTTTGTTTCTATTGAATATGTATATTTTGCTAATGAGTTTCAATGAAGCAACAATACATATTCTTAGTATAATTTCATTCATTTGAATCTTAAGGGAAATATTGTGAATTGTCGAAATAATTATTTTGTAATTTTTTTAATAATGTTTTTGTTTGTTATAAATGAACATTTAGCCACCAACAAATGTTGGCTCAAGTGGTAATTGGACTTGAATCCCACTCTAAGGTCTCGAGTTTGAATATTGGGTGTGGCAAAAACTTTGTTGGGAAGGGAGAACCACATGGACCGGCAAAGCCAGGTGAAACTGCGCACCGAAAACATGGTAACAAAAAAAAATGAACATTTAGGTAATTAACTGGTGATATGACGCCTTAAGTGTCGGGTTTGATGTGTATTTCATTAAATAATGTGGTAAATAGTTTTTTAAATAAAAAACATATGACACATAAACATTTAAGTTTTTAAATCAAAAAAATACGAATGATTTGATTATAACAAACATATGACTACTATTAGTAGCGAACACAGATTAGTCCTTATTGACAGCGTTGGGACACTGCGTGGTCGCTGAGGGTCGGATAAAAAAAAAAAAGACTACTGTTACTACGGAAATTATTTCATCTCTTCCGCCTTAAGGAAAGAACTCTTACATTTCCGCTACCTCTGTTTTATCTCTCTATCACGCCGCGCCACGCGCTCTTCGTGGTTCTCTCTCTGCGAGCGAACAAAACCCTAGATCGCTCTCAATCGCGATATCCAACACAGCACCATCCCCAAATTCATCGGTAAAAACCCTAACTGTTATCTGTCTCCTTTGCTTTTCACGCATGCCAATTGAAATTATCATTTATCTTTTCGGATTATAATAATTTTCTGGTTACGGTCATCCTAGATTGATGATTCATAAGTTTTACTCTTTCTATTGTCATTTTGTTTACATTTAATTTGAGAAATTAGTTATAGAGCTGATGAATTTGTTGTGTGTAAAAGGAGGATTTGGAAGACGGTATGTATGTTGTATTTGAGGATTCCATTCGAATTGGGAGCCCGAGAAGGTCCAAAAGTCACGGGAGTTATTCGTTGTTGATTCATGATGGATAACTCTATCTGTTTGTGCATATATTACAGGGGAGAGAAGTTTTGAGACCGATTTTGCTTCCGATTTTGGAATCTAGAGCTTCCGCCGGGGGCTATTGCTTGGCAAGAAATGGATCCTGGTCGCTTTGCTCTGCATCAAGGCTGGGATAATAACAGCGTAATTGTGGTTTCCTCCTTAGTAAATAAATTCACCTATGTGGGAAAGATGATTATTCAAAGAAACTATTAGGGTTTCAATGTGAATTTTTTACCGGGGATGTCTTCCTTAGTGAATTATGAAAGAAAGCTAGCTGTGTGAGGAATATGAGGATAAGGACTCCATTTGCCTAACCTCGTCTAATCATTGATTATTTCTTGCTGACATAGCTTATTCTCTTGAATCCACAGGCTCTTGAGGGTTATGGTGCAGTCCATGAGCCAAATTTCCGGTGAGTGCAACTGCTGCTTGTTGCTTATTATCATCACTGCGGTAGTATAAAGCCCCGTGGGTAAAAATTTGTGTCCTTCCTTATTTAGTTTCTAATTAGAAATATTTTTTAGTTTGGTGGTATTGTGGTACAGATTTCGGCTCATGTATGATTGTACAATTGTGATGCACCATCTTTTTGCTTAATGTATTAATGTTTGCCTTATAATCATGACCATAGGATGTTCATTTTGATGCATGCTGTCCTATTTTATTTTATTTTATTTTATTTTTCTTTCCCCCCACTTTACCCCATATTTTGGCAGGGCCGGTGGTTCATATGATGAAAGACGGTTTGTAGATGAAAGGTTTCCAAGGGATGCTATATACCATAGAGATAATTTGCACCGTGATGTTTTGGATAGGGATGTCTATTTGCCACCAGGACCTGCTGTTGGTCACTGGAGTCAATCCAAACGGAGAGGCTATGATGAAGATTATCCACTTGAAAGGGAATCTAGACGTTTTCAAAGACCCTATCATGAATCATACAATCAGATTGATGGTTTCAGGGATCATGAGGTTGACATGTACCCGGAGTATGATAAGTTCCGAGATAGCTATACCAGCATGGAAAATTATGGTGATCGAGGATATGATAAACCTGCTAGGTTTGCAGGGCCTGACCGTGATGATTATGCATATGATGATTATGGGTACAAGTCCCGTGTTTCTTCTCATCATCATAGGGAGGGTAGCCATGAGAGGGATTATGATCACAGTCGGAGTAGTTATGATTCTGATTATGACAGAGGTACCAAAAGAGATAGTAATTGGAAGCGACGCGAATCGCGCGATCGAGAACGAGACAAGAAAAGTCATAGTCGGGAAAAAGATCTGAGTCCACATAGGAGACATGATCGATCACGTTCTCGTTCCCGGTCTGTTTCCCGTTCCCATTCCCACTCTCACTCTCGTTCACGTTCCCATTCTCGTGGATATGATGATTATCCAAGATCTAGGTCTCCTCGAGGTCGAAGCCACAGTCGTTATCGGGAAGACAACTATGTTGACAGCCGATATGATAGAAGTGAAAGACGTAGGGACCGTGAAGATAAACGTCAGCATGAGCACTACTCTGTGGTATGTATTGAATGGTGCCTTTTTTTATGGTGATTATCTTACAACTGGGGGAGAATTAATGTAAAAACTATTTTCCTAGGCCCCATCTGCAACTGTTGTTGTGAAAGGTCTTTCACAGAAGACGACTGAAGAAGATCTATACCAAATCCTTGTATGTGCTGCATGTTTTTTTTTTTTTTTTTGAGCATTTAAATTACTCCTTTATATTTTGAGAATGTTTTCTGAGTTATGACAACCATTTATATAATTTTTAGGCGGAATGGGGGCCCCTTCGTCATGTTCGTGTTATAAAGGAGAGAACTTCTGGCATCTCTCGTGGATTTGCATTTATTGATTTTCCTTCTGTGGTATTAATCATTTTCATCTTCCAATATACATTTTGATTTCAAGAATGTTATACTGAGAATTATATTATGGATTAGGGAGCTGCACAAGGAATGATGAACAAACTAAGAGATGATGGTCTTGTTGTGGATGGTAGAAAGCTCTTCTTTGAATATAGGTAATTTTCATTTCTAAGGCTATGCTAGCTGTCTGTATTTTAATTAGGTTATATTCCAATGCTTTTGAACCCTATTCAGTTTATGTTTTAGTATTACAATTTTGTGCTATATTTTGTTGCAGTAGTAAGCCAACTGGAGGTTCAGGTCCAGATGGAGCTATGAAATCAGGTCATAGTCATAAGAGCATCACAGTACCATCTGACTGGATGTGCACCATATGTAGCTACATCAATTTTGCCCGCCGGACTTCCTGTTATCAGGTTCATATCTTTTCCTGCATCATTTTGTATTTGTATTGCTATGGCTATTGTTAATTCAGTCCTTGATGTCTGGTGATTTAAATTATACTGTCCAAATGAGTTAGTGTCAGCCATTTTTCAGTTGAGTTATAGGTGTATCTCAGTGCATGTCTACAGATATTGAATTGGTTTAATTTTCTCCCTCATTGCTGCAGTGTAATGAGCCACGGACTGATGATGCTCCTGCAGCCGATATTTCATTATCCAATTCAACAGCCTCAGGAAAGAAAGGTTTAGAAGCAGGTAAGTAGAACTCCTTTATCTGACATTGACCTGTTATTGATATTCTGCAACTAACAAGTTAGCATGTAATCAGGTCCAACTCATGTATTGGTTGTCCGCGGGTTGGATGAAAATGCTGACGAGGAAATGCTCCGCTATGAGTTTTCCAAACATGCTGCACTCAAGGTTTGATTAAATAGTTGAGCAGATTGATTTAGCCTTTTACCTGGGGGGGGGGGTGGGGGTTGGGTGGGTCAGCGATGTGCTAAGAAGTGTCATCATTATCAATTTCAGGATCTACGGCTTGTGAGAGACAAGTTTACTCATGTCTCAAGAGGTTTCGCTTTTGTACACTTTTATTCGGTAGGTACATCTTATGTTCAATGTTTGAGCAATCGCTATTGCATTTTTTGTGCTCCTTTCAATCTTTTCTTCTGATGTTCATAAAATGTATGCATTTGGCCTGCTTAATGTTTAGTGAATTGTGAAAAGGCGTGCTTAAACTTCACATCTTTTGGTGATATCTTACTCGTAAATATTATCTAGTATATTTTGTAACTGCAAAAAATTTTGAACAGTGAAGCCATAACTTTCTTTTTTGGTGGACATGTTAATTTATTCAATAAAAAATTTAACATGAGTGTCTTGTCCCTTTATTTGAAGGACTTCTTTGGAAATTTGTTGTTAAAGTAATACTTCGATAGTTTTTGTCAAAAAAGTTACGATTGTTATATTTGTTTATACCCCCCTCTGTCCCAAATTGTTTGATGTTTTAACCTTCAAATTTTGTCCTAAAACTTGTGATGTTTTACAAACCCAATGCTAATTTAACAATTTCCTTCCAACTACACCCTTAATAATTATAGTTATATCAGTCGTGGAGAATGCATTTACGAAAGCAAAATTGTGGAGAACCAGATATTAAATGGGTATTTTAGTCTATATTTTGTCTAGTTAATATTTTCTTATTAGTTGTCGTTGCCTGTCGGATTCCTTTGTGAATGTTGCTCTTCCATTTGACAATTTTGTAAAAGGTTTTGATAGCTATGACATGGTAACTTATTTATGTTTAGGTTGAGGATGCTACCAAGGCTCTAGAGGCAACAAATGGAATGACCCTTGAGAAAAATGGTCAGATTCTAAGAGTAGCATATGCAAAAAGCATACTGGGTCCCGGATCAGGAACATCAGGAACTTCCCAATCAAGCAGTCTTGCTGCTGCTGCCATTGAAGCTGCAACATTTTCCCAGCAGGTGTTTTATTCATTTTCATATATATATATATATATATAGACACACACACACACGATGAATTTGTCCCATAGTTTATTTTTGGTTAAAGACATTATGTATTGTTGCAGTCTTGCTGTTAACAATTTTCAATTTAAAGTTACTTCATGCTAGCTTAGCCAATTTGTCAGTTTGTCACTTGTGTTGCCTGTAGAGGTTAATTTTTAGTGCCAACTTCCTGACCCTATCGTTGAATTAAAGTTATATTATTTAGTTTAGAAACAATCTAGCAGAGAATATCTGGAATTCTACCTCATATTTCTCCAGGGCATTGGAAAGACTTACTTTAGGATAAATAAGTTACGCAAGACTCAATTTATGTCTGAGCATTTTTTTGGAAATTGAGATTCATTTTTTTGACTGAGAAATTGACATGATGAGTTGTTCTGATTTTGTAAAGCAGGAAACTAGCATGGCATGGCACTTTTGAATCTGTTCTTATTGATAATTTTTTAGTGAATATTTGTTGTGAAATATTAGTGTTTTAATCAAGTTAGTTTGATATTTGGATACAAAGCTTTTATGCTATTAATTTTTTGCTACTCTGTTTAAAGGAAAACAAAGATATGTAAAAACATATGGTATGAATTATGAAACTATTTTTAAACTCCTTGTATGAAATCCTGCCATAATTCCAACCTTTAATCAATTAATGGTTGATGAAGGTTTGTTTTACTGTAAATAATTCTTAGCAGATTTTCTGATTTGGCATACAGCTTGTGAGTGATTTATCTGTCTCATGTTTTGGGAGTTTCTCCATATGTATATTTTCTCGGTGGTTCTATTTGATTGTAGATTGATGTTCCCTAGAGAGTGTTTCTGAGATCTCATTATATATACCACATTATTCTCATGTATTTCTTAATGAAGTGGTCTTGTTTATTAGTTTTGACATACCATCAAGTTATCATAAATGAGGTAAATATCTTGTGCTTTTCTCCGATCTTCAGTATGATTCCGTTGGATGGGCTCCAAAAGAATACAATCCAGATGACAAACAATCTAATGGTCCAGAGCAGAGTGGTACAGAAATTGGTGCTCCACAATCAGGCTTTGTTTGGGATGAAGCATCTGGTTACTACTACGATGCTGCTTCTGGGTTTTATTATGATGGGAATACTGGTATGTTTCTAGGTTGAGTTGATCTGAAAAGTCAGCATTGAGCAACTTGTTAGAAGTTTCTCAAAAGCGCTTCTAGGCATCTGTATAAGTAATTCCTGTATTTTATTCCTTTATTCAGCTTTTTCTAAATGTGCCAAAAGCAAGTTTGTATTTGTAGTGTACCCAAAACATGCATGCTGAATTTGTCATTTATATTTTCTTGGTATGGGAGTGCCAGTAATTTCCGGGCCGTTTCTTCTCTGGCATCACCGTTTCTCCTTTTAATTTTATCCTGTAACTGGGCTCTGTTAGAAGGCAAGGGGCTGCAGAATTTTGCCTATCTCTCTGTCTTCCCAATATGTGTGTTGTAGGTGCCCACACACATATCGTAGGCTGCATGTCTCGGTTGAGCCTATTTTTTGACAAACATACTTGGAAACCTATCAACTTGTTTTATTCTCTTGCTGGAATTATTTTTTCATTTTCTACTTCATGTTACATGTAGGTCTTTACTATGATGGTAATAATGGGATTTGGTATTCATATGACAACAAAACTCAGCAGTACATCCCATGCACAGATCAAAATCAGAATAAAACAGCTAATAATGAGTCTGAACCTTCTAAGGCATCTGATGGTTCCAACAGTAAAAAAGTAGTGATTTCTGCACCAGCTACTACTGTTAAATCCAATGAGAAGCCTGGTTCACTGGCAGATGCTGTCCAGGCTGCTGCAGCTGCAGCTTTAGCGGCAGAGAAGAAAGAGAAAGAAAAACAAAAGGAGATTAAACTTGCCTCAAAAAGCAGTATTTTGGCTAATAAGAAAAAAATGAACAATGTGTTGACAATGTGGAAGCAGAGGAGCCATGAGGGGCAAGCTACTCGAGTGGCACTGGAGGACAATCAGTTATCCGGTTCTTCTGATGATAGAGCCTATTCTACTGGACAGTATGCAAAGAATAAGTTAAAAATCGAGACACCGGTAAGGGAAGTTAATGCATCTAATCTGGGAGGTCAGATAACTACTCAGGTTGCTGCTATTGACTCTCAGGCACAGCCACGGCCAGTCAGTAACAGCCTTGGAGGCACTTTGATGGGTGTTATAAGGGGCTCTGGTAGAGGAATTGTTAAATCAGATGGTTCTTATTCTGGTTCTGCGTCTGCTGCATCATCTATGTCAACTTCATCTTCAGCAAAAGTTGATACTCAGACAATTGCTACTCCCTTTAAAACAGACGTTTCTGCCTTAGGTTCATATACAACATCCTCGTCTGTTGGAAGTGGCCGTCGAAGGTTTTCTGAAATGCCTCAGTCTGCTTCAACCCATAAGGAACAGCCTCAAACCACCTACAGGGATCGGGCAGCTGAAAGGAGAAGTCTGTATGGTTCATCAACCTCAGTTGGGAATGATTTGGCTGACCTTGAAATTGGGGATTCAAGTAAGATTACTTAATTTTTGTAGGGTTCATACTTCATACTAGTATTTAGTTAGGTGAAGAGGAAGTTTTACTTCACAGTAATTAGTTATTCGTACTTAAAACATTGTCCTGTGCCTGATGAAAAGGCTCAGCGGATAGAGGAAGCCTTACTTTTGCATTAGGTGGTGAGTACGATATAGTTTTAAGGGAAATTAGATAGGCTTTTGTGGTGAGTAAATCAATTGTGTAATTATTTTTTCTGTCTCTTTCTATGGTTTTAGGTATGTATTTCATGAAAAACATAATAAAAGTTCTTTTTTTCCTGAAGCCAAAATTTTACTTTTTTGATGTTTTAAATAACAAAATAAAAAGTTTGTAAACCAATAGGCTCGCCGGTAATTTTTTTCTCAGATATATAATTGACTTTTGGGAAAACATTTGTTTCTACGATGTGTCCTTGAAGCTCGAGATTTCGCATCAAGGAAGGGTGATCCAATGCCATTCCCTCCTGGTGTTGGTGGAGGACGCATGGTTGGAGAAGCCAACCTGGATACTTTTGAGGTGATTACAGCAGACAAAGCGATCAATGAAAACAATGTTGGCAATCGGATGCTTCGCAACATGGGATGGCAGGAAGGCTTGGTATCTTTTCGTACACTCTACTAAATGATTTTTTTCACTGTTATTAAAGGTGTTTGGTGGAGCTTGTCACAGTCCTTTGTTTATATTTGCAGTCTGCTCCGGCTTTTGAAATTTTTTATTCTTGGGGATGTGCTAAGTGCTATTACTAGAATATATATTTCCTTTCAATACCAGAAAAAAAAAAGAATATAATCAATATGTATTTCCTTTTTCCTAAGGCATCTCTTTTTATGTTTGAATTTCCCATGATAACCTCAGACATTTGGTGTACTCTCAACATATCTTCTGAATGATTCTAACATTTCCACATTATTTTGTTTCTTGTACTTTGGATAATTTGATGCACAGGGACTAGGAAAAGATGGAAGTGGAATGGTAGAGCCTGTCCAGACCCAAGCCATGGAACATCGGGCAGGACTTGGGAGTCAGCAGAAGAAGTTGGACCCTAGCCTTGAGGTGCAGGCCGGGGATAGTTACAAGATGCTTATTCATAAAAAAGCACTTGCAAGATTTCGGGAAATGTCAGAAAGTTGAGGTTTGAGCCCAGACTCTAGGATTTAGTCTAGAATGTAGTATTTAGGTGTCTTCCGACATATTCATACTGTAAACACCAGCTTGCCGGGACAAATTTCAAATTTCATTTTAGAAATTTGGTTAATATTTAAATTTATGTTTGAATTTCCCATGATCTTTTGCCTGGTTGGATACTGAGGATACATTGGATTGCCATTTTTAATTGATGTTTTGCCTTGATAGGTTGAGTATAAGTGGTCTTGTGGATATTTCTTTTTTATTGTTTTATCCGTCAATTTTTTATCATTACTAGACTGTGGGAGTGTTGATTACGGCTATCAACAGAGTCTTTACGTATTCTTGCTGTTAATTTCATGATCAACGAATCTGTCGATCCAGTCAACAGTGGAAACATGTTCACTTCTATTAGACTGGAAACCATATTGGTTTTCAAGAAACATGTAACTAGCAACTGTGTCAATCAAAATGAGGAAAGATTTAGTTTATGCTTTACTTTTATGGATTGAGCTGCAATCGAGCAGAATACAATGTAGTTAAAGGCTCTGTACCGCAATCAATGGTGGAGCGGTTTATTGTGGCGGTTGTTGTGACGAAATTGTGGAGCAATCATGGAGAAATTTCGAGAAGACAAGCTCAACAGAGAAGATGAGCGAAAATGACAAAACAGCCTTTGCTTTATAATCGTGAAGAGACAAATGTGCTCAGTTTTTGTTGTTTAGGGTTATTTTTTGAACTTTTTAGTCTTTTCCAATTGTTTAGGCTCCACGACTTCTTCTCTCTCTCCACTTTCACGAGCTCTTTCTCTTTTCTATGAGATTGCAACCCCTCCTCTCCTTTTTGCGACCTTAGCTGCAATGCGACTCTGGTGGGCCAAGTGATGACTTCAACGTGACCTTCTCCCATGTTCTCTACACGATTAGGTCTCTTCTATGTTTTTCTCTTTCCTAGTGGTTGCATTGCTAATTGCTAGAACAGTATATAGTGTTTTGGGAGTTGTTTGCTATGCTATGCTATCCGTCATTGACTACATAGGTTATATATTTGTTTCAAATAAATTGGAAATGAATGTAACACGAATGGATTTGGTTGAATTCTACATCTTGCATTCTTCCGGATTTGGTTGAATTCTACATCTTGCATTCTTCCTTCAATTGGAGTAAAATCGCATTTTTATCATTAAGCTAGTCAAGATAATGGATGGCAATTTTGTTTGTCCAGAAGTCCATAATGCTTTGTTAGGGAGATTAAGGACTTTGCTGAACAATTTTTGGTTAGTAGCAAGAGATGGGGTAAGTTTTCCTCTCCGTTTCATCAACGTCTTTTTAGGTTTAACCTTGACAGCGTGATGGAGTTGTGTTGGGGTCAACTCAAATGGGGATGAGGAATCCCTAAACTCGAGGGTCTCTCTCTACATCTACTCCTTTTTACTTGGCTTTTTTAGTTGTTTTCGACAAGTTAAATCAATGGTGATAAGAGTGAACGTGGTTAAGTGATGACCCATTCTTTTGAAACATTCCCTTATACTCCTTCACTTCCCCTTTTAAAAAATTCCTAAAATACCCTATAACTAAAACCCCAAATAAACTGTGGCAAAAGCTTAGCCATGATAGCTTGCTGGTGTTAACAACGCGAACATAAACCGTGAAGACATTTTTTGCTTAGCCATTATTTTCTGTCTCAGTTTTTCCCTACACGAAAATCCAATTCTTCACTCAATTGTATATTGTAAAACTAAGACACGAATTGTAAAATTATCTTGCCAGCTGTTGCCTTTTGTATGATTTTAAATATTTTATTTAATGGACCCTTTCCTTTTAATTTTGTCATATGGTAATTGCTGGGTCTCTTTAATTAAGATGTCCTCTCTGTTCAGTTTTTGTTGGGATAAACTGACATTACTCCCCACACTGTCTAAAACTAAATAGAAGAGCATCTAGCCTACAAAATTTACCTTTACTATTACTATGAAAATGGGACAAAAGATTTACACAAAAAAATTACACCGTATATATCAAAGAGGATAGTCCCTTCCCCATGTGGACAGCAACTCATAATAATTCAATTGAGTTATCCCTCGCGTCAGCCTTCTGTGGGTCCAATAGATGAGCTAGCACCAAGTCTTCTACTCGTTGAAATAATATTTTGATGGGATAACAACTCCTGCTCAACAGAACAGCCTTCTTTGCTGCAAGATAATTGTTACAAGGTCAACACTAACATTTTTTAAAATATAAATAAATTGCTATGGAACCTTAAGTTAAATCAGCACTGGTCAGGCTATTTCACTGGAATTCTCAACATTTCCAGTATATTAGAAAACTTACTTGGTGCTTTGATGTCCGCAAATTCTCCAGTAACTCAGCAATCTCAAACTGTTTCATCACTGTATCATGTAGCACCTGTATCAAACAATAAACAATTAAACATCATATAATCAGAACAACCAGTAGTTGTAGATGACTGAAGAGAAGTATAGAGAAAAACCCTCTTAGTCTTTTCAAGGTCAAACTCAACAGATTTAATCCTATCCAAGGAACCCATTAGCATCTTCTCCTTCTCCAGAGGTATATCAGCAGGCTTATGGCTAAGTTCCTCAAATGTTTTTTCTAGTTTCTGTAGACGTTGTATACATGGAAGAATATGATCCTGTTCAGAAGGTGTATCATCAGCTGCTCTAACGTTATTCTTTTGTTCCACGACAATAGTTGGGTAAATAATGTTCCGTGTTCTCCAAAATTCCAATCTCAAACTGTGGAAAAACATATCTAGTCTCTCAAAAAGATATATCAGCACACATGACACATATGTTTTCTCCACTTTTTCCTTAGCAAAGCTGAACCAATTGCTGATGGAAGTGCCTGTACAAAAAATGAGAATTTGTTCATCCTAGAAAATATTGATGTCTTGCTAGTGATACCGACGATCACACACAACATAAATAAGCAATGGTAAGTTTCAATTTCCATATTGGACATTGAAGCACAACTCAGTTATTAAGATGCTTCACCTACACCTAAAAGGGTTGTGAAATCGAATTATATAGAGGGGGAGTGGAGAGTTACTCTAATAAAGGGGCCTACACCTAATAAAATCCTTTGAAAACAGACTAAAATTCCTAGAGGGGTTGTGAAGCATCTTATTAGAGTAACTCAGTTATTAAGATGCTTCACCTACACCTAATAAATTCCTTTGAAAACAGACTTTGCAAACTAGAGGCCCCTTTAGTGTGAATTATATAGAGGGGAATGTTTCAGAAAAGTAGTTACTCTAATAAAATTCCTAGACTAATATTTTTTCCAAAACTTTTAAAATATCCATACCAAACACACCATAATTCAGTACCTTTGGAATTTTCTGTACAAGTAATGCTCCCCATATCATCATTTTGCAATGACTGTTCCTGAGTAAGTTGAAATTGATCACTTTTGTGCACTTCCTTTGTTGCACGAGAACTATCATTACAACTATGGTAGCTATCCGATACCCTGACCTGCAGAGAAAACCACGTTTTGAATAATTAAGGCCCGAGACACACAATTTGAAAGCAGTTTGTAAATATGCAATAGCAAGGCTTCTAAAATAAATCAGATTCAAAAGTTCCAAAACTCACCGTGTCATGAACTGGGGCTAAACGAGGATAAGTAAGTCTCCTTTGTCTAATGGGCGAGCAAGAATCATTCAATTTCGACCGAGATTCTGCTGTTGACAAATCACTGCTTCGTCCCTTAGAAATGAGAGTAGGAAGTCAAAAGCATGCAAATGTATATTGTACTTATAAAACAATCATTTTTTAAAATCCTAACCATATACCATCCATTTTTAAGAAGATTTGGATTTACCTTCTGTCGGTGTGTCTGAAAATGCTCAATTTTCTGTTGTTCATTGGACACATTGGGAATTTGTCTCAGAAATGTTGGCTCCACATTATGAACCAGCTAAAATCAGAATACCTAAATTAGTGCCCCAATAAATATTTCCTTCACTGTTAACAGGAAGGACAACGACAACCAAAAGCTGAAGAAAGGATAAAGAAAAATGAGATAGCAAAGCAATATTACCTTCATTAAATCGGGATCATTCCACGGACCCCTGTTAGACCTTAGACATCCACCTTCTTCAGGACATTTACACGAGCCACCCAAAAAGTCTGGCAACTGACTGTATAGACGCATTTACAAACTACAAAGTAAACAATAATCCAAAAAGAAAGACAAGCCAGTATGCTGAGCAGCTGAAGGCATAGATGCATACCCAGTGTCAATGATATCCAGTAATTTACACAAAGACTTGGGTTCAAGAACCTGGAATTTCAGGGAAAAATGTATTATCAAGTAGAACTTCAGGCAAAGGACATATGAAATACCACCAGCCAAAAAGTTATATCCCTCACCTGTATCTTGGCAATAGTTTTAGCATCAAGGAACTTCTGAGCAGCGGGCCAAAGCATCTTCTTAAAGCCGGGACCGGCATTGATGATATACATTCGATGTAATGTCTGCAAATATATTTTGATAAGGCTTGTTTATATAGGAAGAGGACTAGAAATCAAGTTACTTTGGGAAGGGACAGCATAAAAACCTCAGGATAGTATCTGTTATCGATTTTTGTGATAGCAGCCAACAGATTAGCAGCAGTAGGCGAGAAATTCTTCATTCCCTGTATTACACATATCATCAAATGCCAATTAAAATTTCAGCATGGTAGCATATTAAAAACAAGGGAGATCCTGAAAGTGACAAAAAACTAAGAAAACCGCACTAAAGATAGATACAAGTATTAATACAATGCTTAAAGCGTGATACATAAATAGTCAACAATCACAAACCAGTACAAACTGTAAGGCACACAGCATATTTTATTGATGAGGCACACTACTTTAGAAAAAGAATATTCAGTGTAATGCAACATACCAAGCCCTGTACATCCAAAATTGTCGTGGTTGAAGAAATCCGTCTCTTTGATGCAATGGAGCATGCTGGAAATTTCTCTTGTATAGCCCTCTCAAACTCCTGGACATGGTATTTTAAATATCGATCTATTGTGGTGATGCGCATTAAGTGGCTAGGATGAGCTTTCCCAAGCCTCTCAATGTAAACTGGCCTACCTTCCTTATCAACTCCATGATATCCTTGAGGGTAATACTGCAAGACTTCTTCCAACTCTTCAAATTCAAAATCCTTCAAATATCACCATAGCATTAGCCTTAGCCAACTAACTCAAGTTTATCCTAGCAGCACATGCTAATGAGAAAATGCACCATCACCAAATAGTAGTATGGATATTTTGTCAAAAAAATAAAATAGTAGTATGGATATGTTTAAACTAGAAAAAATGAATTCAATTTAAAGTTGCAGTCGTTAAGAAAAAAATAGTGAGTTAAACTTGTATCCCCTATAACTGTAAAACTTTTTGAGAAAAGCAAACAACACACTCCTCATTACTAGTCCTTTTTTTTTTTAAAAAGTCAATTTAGATAAATTGAACATAGGAGCACATCACTTTTTAAGAGTGTGTGTCTTTTAGAAACAAAACGTAATAAGAAGTGTATATTAAGAAAGTGGATTCCTAGCAAGCAACCCTTTAACTTTTTTACACTATCATTTCACTGCAAAATCTAACTCTTAAAATGCAGAAGAGTTTAAAACTCTTGACGACAGTAATATAAATTAGTAAAAATAAATTAAAAATCATAAATGTTCTATCTTCCTTCATTGACAATTGACAGTAGCACTGATTATTTGCAGAACATTTATTGGTCGTTATTTATCGCAATAAATGTTTGAAGTCCAACTAATTTAGCTGGTAATCAATAAATACCTAACCGATACCCACGAGAAAGAGAGAGAGAAAAACAACAAAGATGAAAAAGGAAGGTACTCCCTCCGCAACTAAATATAAACAAAAAAGTATAGTTTTGGTGGACTCAAATATAAGCAAATCTCAACTAATCCACTTATATTTAATGTTATTTTTCTACAACTACCCTGAAAATAACTTATTAATGTTGTAAGAACATGACTATTAATTAGGGATAGTTTAGTAAATCTATTTATTTTTTCCATGAATTCAAGAAAATGCAAAAAACCATTATTCTTAGGTTTAAATAGCTTTTACCCCCTGCAAATATCACAAGAATCCATATACCCCCTGCAAAAAAAAAAGTTTTAAAATGAACCTTGCAAAATACAAAACGTTTCTAGTTAGGTCCCTGCTCTTAGTTTTTCTTAAAAACGTTAACTTAAACTGAGCTGGATGTCTACCTTGGCATAACACATGGCTCATTAGGGCTTATACCATCATCATCAACATCATTCATTCATCTGAAACTCTTATTCTCACTGAAACTCGCCAATAATTATGTTGATGAATGAGGCGAGTTTCAGTGAGAATAAGAGTTTCAGATGAGTGAATGATGTTGATGATGATGGTATAAGCCCTAATGAGCCATGTGTTATGCCAAGGTAGACATCCAGCTCAGTTTAAGTTAACGTTTTTAAGAAAAACTAAGAGCAGGGACCTAACTAGAAACGTTTTGTATTTTGCAAGGTTCATTTTAAAACTTTTTTTTTTGCAGGGGGGTATATGGATTCTTGTGATATTTGCAGGGGGTAAAAGCTATTTAAGCCTTATTCTTAATATGTGTGAAGATGGTTATTTTTGCTTATAATTAGGTCTCGGAGGGAGTACTAAACTACTAATGCAGCACACACCAAAACAAAGCATCCAATGAAATTACTGTACCTGTAAAATAGTATCAGTTCCATATTCTTTTCTCCAAATTACCATTTCTTCCCACATCTCAATCGTCTTCTCAAGGTTAAAATCCCTAGCTTTCAGAAACCTACAAAACCAAAAACGCACCTTTCAGAAACAAACAAAACAAAAAAAATGAATAAAATAATAAAAAATATAAAGACCTTAATAATGTGTAGTAATCATCGAGATTTGAAGGCATGAAAGCACTATGAATCAATCTATGACGCAATTCCAACACAGCTGATTCCTCTTCCGCGTCTCTCACATCCTCAATGGGAAATCGATAATCGATTTTTCTTTTCCCTCTTTTCTTAAGCGAATGCGTGAATCTACACGAAGCATTAATCGCTTTTTTCTTTAAGCTTCTAATTCTCGATCTTCTTCGTTCATCTTCTGAGTTCTCCACATCAAGAACACATTCTTCTATCCCTTTTCAACCCCATTTGAACAATAAAAATATAAAATTAATCACATTATGTTAAAAATAAAATAAAAAGAGTAATAAATTGTAATTTTGATTTGTAGAGCATACCTGACATATTTGATTTGAGCTAGCTAGCTGGAAGAAGGAAAGGAAAGAAAATGTTTTAATATTAGTAGAGAGAAATAAAGGAAATGAAAAAGGTAATGATTAATGAATAATGGTGGTGTGAGTAGTAATAGTAGGATTTAGAAGTTGTGTTGTACCTACCGGTAAATAAAATGTCGGCAATAAATTGAGTTGAATTCAATGAACCCAGTGAGTTTTGTGTTGTGGATCTCGCACACAACAGTGGCAGAAGAGAGAAAGAGAGAATAATGGTTGTAGAATGTTATGAATTTATAAGTGTAAAAATGAAGGAGCACGCGGCATGCTATGGCGGAGGAGACAGACAAATTTGTGTAAATGTACACGTCTCCCACGTGATCATGCCTTACTACTGCTCTACGTTACGAATACCGTCAATTAAAATGGTGAGAGTTGGGGGTAATGTTGAAATTTCTTAATTTTGAAAAAACAAATATGCCAAAGAGTTGTCATTGTGAAATTATATTTGAAGAGGGAACTTAATTCATCAATTTAGGACGATTGAATCGGTAAAATTTAATGTCTACAAAAAGATATTAGGTGAAGTAATTCTACAAGATTTACTCTAGGAGTATACATATATCAACAAGATAAGATGGTGCTATATTTTTTTTATGCGAACTTCAGAATTATTAACTAAAAATAGAGTCATTACACAAAATTGAAATATTACACGTGGAATTTAAAATGGCTAATTGATCTAGACCAGACCAAGATTGGTAAGATCGGTCTCCATGGTTCCTAGACAAACCCATTAACTTGTGTGCATCTATCTACATTGACATTTCTCCTAATATGGTGGATTGAAGCTCCCTCAATTTGAGCAAAAGGGGATCTACAATTTTGCACAATGGGCTCAATATCTTCAACATCCCAAGCACACAGTCCACAAGGACGCCCAACTCCTAGTAGAGGTTTATATGCATAATATCTTCAATAAACTATGCATATTTTCTTATTGAAAGCCTCTTCCTCTTATCTTGACAACACCTAATCGTATATTCTTACCTTCACCCATAGATAACCCTAACTTCGATTCACAAGTACTCCCATACTTTTTTCCGAACTCTTTTGCCCTTGAAACTAACTTTCCTCGAGAGAAAGAAAATGTAGAGAAAAAGTCTAATGACTTTTGGGCATGAGAAAGGAATAATATGAGGGGCTATTTATAGTTTTTAAAAATGGTCGATAGCATTGAGAGCACGCTTGTTCATATTGCAAACGTTTCCTTACGTGACACATCTATTGTGATGTGTCACGGCGCTTATGAGCTCCCACCACACAATTGGTCCTTCACATTGTGAAAAATGATGTTAGACTTGCAATTTACAAAAAGGTTCTATTAGATATTTGAATAGGTCAAAATCTAAAGTCCTATCTTCACTCTTAGGCCTATTCAAAACCCTAATTTGGGATCTTAAGTACTCATATAGTCATATGCGTCTAGTAAGTAGTAACACACGAACACACGAAAGTAGTAATTAGTCCAAGGATTCTAAGGTTTCAAAGATCGTGATGTTACAATACCTACCCACCATACTATAATTTTCATCCTCGAATAATAGTGAGAGATATACCAAATATAGTGACTCGACACACGTACATTTAAGGTCTCAGAACACTCAATTCCTTTGACAACAAAGACATGTTCTCTGGTTAGAGGTATGGAAGGTGCTATATCATTATTTGTCGTTGTGTCACAACTTATGGTCAGTGTCATACCTAGTTGTCGTCTATTATTCACTGTCACGAGTCGTATGCTTTGATGACCTACTCTTGTAACACACTCGATCCTTGAACCCACAGTTCCTTTCTTGATGTTTTCATTCACACTTGAATCATTTTGACGTATCTTGATAACTTCCTAATTCATTATAACATGTTGTTTTGGAGGCTCAAATTGTCTTTGACCCTTCCTATTATTTCTTATGTGTCATTCACTTTTCTACTTTTATTTCTCAGCTTTCTTACCACAACTCTATAGTACGTATAGAAACAGAGTGATGCAAGTGAGGGTTTTGCCTACCCCATCCCCAACTCCCAACAAATAACTAAAACTCTCCCCATCCTCATTAGGGTTAGAAATAAGAAACTCATACCATGTTTTAAGTCAGACATGAGATATTACAAAATGTCTCACTAAGTAGGTTAATCGCAAAAAGTAAGTTTGATTCAATCAAATCTTGTGGCATCCTTTAACCCCAAGTAAGGCAAAGTTCACGGAAGATTCCATGACAAAATTCCTTTTTTCCGTTCTGTTTAAGCCTCCTCAACCTGCAACAATTCATATCCAGTGACCATTCCGTCGCAAGCTAGGGACACAAATCCCTTTGGAGGGGAAACTCCAATAGCAATTTTGGTCGAGTTCAAGTTTCGAATCATCAATACGTAAGTCAATACTAGGCATTTAGTCATAGTCATAACCATTTGTTTTTGTGAAAATGATAAAAAAAATACAGGCATTTTTTTTTTGACCAAGAAAATATTCAGGCATTTATGAAAACGGAATTTGACCTGTGCTTTTGATTCGATGTGGATAGGATAGCAACATTAATTTTAGTCTGAAAAGGTTAGTTGCTTTATGCAAGAGAATGTGAAACTCGGTCCAGAGGAGAGGAAAGTGAATAGTATTTTTTTTTATTTATAAAAATGCTTGGACAAATTGATTTACATTTACTTACACATGCCATGCCATGCCATAGCTAAATAACAGTAGCAATAACAGCAACATTTTGTCTTCAGAAAAAATACTATCATTTTCCTTTATAACCCAAACAGGATGAATTAGATAGATATATATTACCTTTACCCAAAAAAATAATTAGGGATGCTAAATGACCAATTTATTAACCCATAAAAATGAACGCAAAAAGAAAAATTAACCCATAAAAAATTAAAAATATCATTTTCATTTCTTACCCATAATTGTTCTTATAACTCATTTCCTTTTTTTTCATTGTGGTAGACACTTGGATTCACCCTTCTTAATATCAACAAAACAATTATGTTCTTTTAGACAAGTCTCATCTGCTAGCGGATAACGAGTTTGACTAACGATTTTGACTCATTTTTATGTATGTATGTATGTATTTATTTATATATATATATATAATATTAATTAATACAAAACATTTTTGAAGAAATAGGTAAATAACAAAATATAAATTCTAAAATTATAACTACTAAATATCTTAATATCTAATTTAATTACCATTAACTTACGGCGACTCTATAAATATGTTGTCATATTTTATATTGATTAAACATGTCATTTTATGTCATTTTACATTTAGCAGTTAATTTAATCATTAGTTTTACAAAACACATCAATCGTTATCCGCTAGCTTATTCGCTATTTATTATCTGATAGCTTTCTACTGTTCGCTATAAGTTCATCTGTTATACAGTAGCTTTCTTCTAGCCGCTACACTTTACCATTAGTTGACAGGGAAAAAAAATCCATTTTTCAAAGGATTTTTCATTAAAAAACAAAGGCTTAAATACAATTTTAGTCTCCCAAGTTTTACCAACTCACGATTTTGGTCCCTTAAGTTTTAATTTCACGAATTTGATCCCCCAAGTTTCCCAATTTGTAAAATCAGGGTCCCCCACTAATCACAAAAAATTGATACTGACCTGTCCGCCACTTGAACTACGTGGCAGCCACGCTGGCATGCCAAAGTGACTTTATCATAATAAAATTGTTATTTTTATTTTAACATTTTGTTTATATATATTTATATTATATTTAAGAAATTAGAAATTAAAAAAAAAATACTTAAACTATCAGATTAAACGAATCAAAGGAGCATATAGAGAGAGCAGAGAGCTTTTCATCTTCTTCTTCATTGGTTCTTCAGTGAGAGAGCAGAATATTTGAAACACCTAAATTCGTTATTAGTGGGGGACATTGATTTTACAAATTGAAAAACTTAAGGATCAAATTCGTGAAATTAAAACTTGGGAGATCAAAATTTTGCGTTGGTAAAATTTAGGGACCAAAACTGTATTTAAGTCAAAAAGAAACCAAAATGTAGCCAAGAAATCACCAAGCTAAAAAGTTGAGTAGATAGGTACTACTTAATTTGGGGAGGGGACATTTTGGAAAATAAAAGAATACTGGGATATTAAAAAAAAAAATCTCCTCCAGATTGAAATAGAAGATTTTGTCATGATTCAGCAATTGAGATTTGCAATCAGATACTTACAGTAGAAAGGGTGAATATAGTAGCTAGCGGTAGAAAACTACAAGAGCTGAAAGTGAAACTTCACAAATGGTATAGTTGGTCCCCACACGACCGATAGTGCCATTTCAAATACCATTCTTAATGCCTCAAGAATAATGTTACATCAATCTGACGCACTCCAAAACATTACAATCTATCTATATATATATATATAAAATAAAATGCCAAGAATCTAGCGATTTGAATTTCGTATCTTTCCAACATGACAAAATCCTTTTGCTTTCTACGTTTTTTTATCTTATAGTATAAAATAATAAAATGAAATTTGCTAACAAAAAATATTATTATGCTAACGAATCTCATTAGACACTTTTCAAAACCCAAAACTCCTTTTTTTTTTTAATTTCAAAACCCAATGTTTTAACATTTAATATCTGTTATATATAACTGATGTTAAATGTCTAGCTTTTAACATCGAAATAAACGAAATCAGCAAGTAACCGATGTTAAACATCATTTCTGCATCGATGATGTTATTCTTTCCGCTTATTTACTCTTGTTGGATGAAAAGATGCTTTTTAATTTATGAGTAATGATAATTGGTACGAACCATTCACATGTACGAATGGTAACAAGGCAAGCTGAGTTTTTGTTTTTTAAATAAAATAATATTTTGAAAAACTTGAAATCAAGTCAATCCAACTTACCAATCATACAGCTATTATAATTCCCATATGTTTTGTTACGCTTCTAAAATGAGTAGAATTGATTTTGGAGGGTAAAAAGTGATTTTAGTGTGCAAAATTGATGTTTGGCTCTTACACCTAAAATCAATTTTATTAGTTTAGAATTGATTCTATTAGAAGTTAGAAATTGTAGCTTCCAAGGTGATATAGAATTAATTCTATTATTGCATGTTTATATCTTCCATAATTACCCTTCATTATATTTATCTTTGTTACTTTTTTTAAATAATTAACAACAATTCTCCGACTATAATTTAAATTTTATTACAAATATTTAAATTATATTAAAATTTACATATTCCTCAATTGCTCTTCATTAAATTTTGATATTCCATAGTCGATCTTTAGTATATTTACATCTTTTGCAATTGTCTTCACTAAGTTTCATTGCAATTTAAATTATATTCTCTAATTATAATTTTAATTTAGATATTTTACATGCTCATTTAGTATTTTGGTTGTCTATTTTATCAAACTTTAAGTTTTTAATGTTATTTTTAAATTGAGATTCACATTGGTAATTTCACACCTAAAAACAATTCTAATTCAACCTATTCAAACAACAATGAAGACAAAAATCACTTTTTTAGTAAATGTTTTTTTTAATGAAATTTTTAGTAAATGTATCCAAACAAAATTCACATCACGTTCAATTCACTTTTAACTAAAATCAATTCTCGTCACCTCAGAACCATACGCACACTTCGTATGTTTCGTCTTCCTATTATTGATCACGTTCCTTAATTTATAAAAATATTAGGTAAATTCGTTTGTAATTTGATAATTTATATCTTGAGTATACAATTATTCCAAATTATTTAAAGGATATGATGATTAACATAATAACATTAGATGAGTACAAAATTGAGCATCTCATGGTTTGAGGAAACCAAATTCGTTGGTACTACTAGTAATTGGTAATTGAAATTGAACCAAGTAAGTTGTAACATAACATCAATAGAGAGTTGAAAACTAGGTTAATAGGCATTTGTTGATAGAGAAGTCACTTTCTGCAGAATGGCTATTCTTGTTGTTGTTGTTGTTCATGTCAGGTTACAAAGCCCAAGAGAGTTGCAGTTAGTAGTCGCTTTCAACTGTGGTTCTGTTCTGTATATGTAATGTGACAGTGAAGAAAGCTGTATGATGCTAGCAACTATAGCTAATAGCTATGATGTGCCAATTATGCATGCCCATAATATCTTATAGGCCTTAAATGGGTAACTGTTGTTATGCTACTCTGCTGTTGTGACCGGTGATACCGGTTTTACTTTTTCTGTCTTTACCAGTGTCGGTAGTTGTTGGCTTTGGCGTTAGAGAGAGAGAGACCGGACAAATTCCAACAAGAGAATTGCTAGCGGTTGGTTGGTGGCTTTCTATTCTCTCTGTATCCTCTATCATCCATATCTCTCTTACTTATAATTTTACACTCTCTTAGTATTATGCATGCATGTTCTATTTTTTCATCACATTTTCTACTAGTAAACTCTCAAATGATGATCGTGTGGAGGAAAGTGAAGAGATGCTGCAATAATGTAGCAGATAAGTTAGCTAGATTCAGCCATAGTTGTGATGGCAACATTGTAATATTTGAAATTGTTCCAGACTTTTTGGACTTTTCCATTACCTCTGATGGGTGTGGGCCGGGTGTTGTGAGAACCCGTTAGTTTGTTGTGTTTTTGGGCCTTTTGGCCCTTATTGTCATAAAAAAACTCTTAATTTGGTCAATCGATTATCTAAGTTTTTCCATGCCTTTCGCCCTTTTGTCCATTAAATAATTCATAAACTATTCTAAATCCTTCAATGTAGTCCTTCAATTTCTTTCAAGATAGAAGAGAGTCGATATTTCAGAGACAAAATTGATGAATTTTGAATAATTTAGGGACTAGTTTTATAGTTTAGTGACCAAATAGTAGAGAGCGTGATAGCTTAGAGATCAAATTAAAAGTTATTCCATTTTCTATAGTAGATCCGTACTTGAAAATAATCCTGAACTTCAACAACTAATTCCCACTAATGTAAGTAGCTAGGAGCATGCATCCTCCTCGTCCACATGATTAAGGCTCTGTTTGAAAAGTCTCATTTAGCTTTTTGAGACAACATTTTTTCAAATGCTATTTCAAGTAGTGTTTTAGCGGATAGTGTATAGTGTGTCACGTTATTTTTTCATTTATACCCATATTATTTTTCTTAAATTCATTCTCTATCCCTATTAAAATAAAATAGACAATTGAATCATGTATTAAATAATTCGTCAAATAAAAGAAAGTAAACCAGAGAAAATTAGTAAATTTGAATATATAATTTTGATATATATTACCTTATTTAAAATTTAAAATCGGGGAACCTTCGTGTATTGTTTAATCAAGGGAATCACAATTATCGGAAATTTGTTTTGGACTCCATCAAAACGATCAATAGAGTGTTGGGGGTTTCGCTCCTGACTCTATTAGAGAACTTATAAGTGTATCAAAATAGATAGTCTTACATGGAAATACAAAAATAGAACTTATAATTTGATAGAAAATGCTAACCTAAAAAAATGTTTTTTTTTCCAGTTTTCTATTTGAAATGACTCAACATGAACTAAACACATTTTTCTATAAGATGGTGAAAAGGAAAGTGTGATTAGCTATTTTTCAAACACAAATCAAGCACAAAACTTGGGGCATTAGAAGGCCATACTTTTTCTTAGAAGAAATGCTGTTTAGAAGAGTAGGGGTGCAAAAAACTAAAGTCCAAGATAATGATTGCCCAAGATTTAAATCTAGAAGCCCACAATTTGGAGTGACACAGGGGAGCATGGTATAAATATGAGGGGTGTGAATAGGGATCCTTTTTTTTAATATCTTCCTTTAACCTCAAATTAAAACCATTTGGATCCGAACTTTTGTCACCATCACAATTCCACACTTCCGCCCAAATTTTGTCCTTCGTGAACCATTCCATTAAAGCAACATTGTCAGCACTAGAGATGTGCTTAAAAGATATACCTTCAAGTGTTGGCAAATGTGAAGATAGTGGACATCCACTCACTAATAATAATATTCATAATATTTTTGAGTAATTTGATTTTTCATATTGTTATTTATTTGTATTGATAATTGAATTTATTAATATTTAACTTTAGGTGGAAAATTTTTATTTCAACAAGTTTTTTGGTTACCTGGCTGGCCACGAGTTTCCGCCTTTGTCGGTCCATGTGGTTCTCCCCTCCCAATAGAGTTTTTGCCACACCCAAGATTCGAACCTGAGACCTTTGGTGGAATCCAAGTCCAGTTACCACTTGAACCAACATTTTATTTCAACAAAGTTAGTTGAAGGTAAAGGATAAATAAATAACAGATACAAGATTATAATTGTCTAAAAAGTAAAACACACAGAATAAATAATGGAAGAACTTTCACTATATAATGGTGAGAACTCTTTTAATAGCGAGAAATGAGAACTCTTCATAATAATTGTTAGATAAAAATCAGCAGTTCAGATTACCTCTTTAATTTTAAGATCTCATGTGATCTATAATTAAAAAATAATCATTTAAAGTTTTTCTTTTTTTCGAGAAACTATCTCTAAGTTTTTTAATCAGGCATAGTTTGCATTTTTTCGGCCCATACTTCGTACAACCCCTACTCATTGGACACCCCCCCAAAACTAGCAAAAAGACCAAACTGCCCTTAATGAAACGCGCGCTTCCCTTTTTTTCTGAGATTACAATGGTTCGGAAGTTTACCACCGAGTGTTGTATCTTGACCGACACCCCCCTCCAATATAGAATTTACCAGGTTCGAACCTAAAGTATCGAACCTGTTTGGGGTATTTTGGGATATTGGGGGGTTGGGGTGTCCACCGAGTCAGGAGGGAGTTGTACGAAGTATGACCCTTTTTTCCATATCATTTTGAACTCAAATGGGATTTCATGGGTTCGATGGCATGGCACCGTAAAATATTTGGCACATGCTTATCTCACTCCCTATTCTACTCACCACACACTCGATACTTGGTTAAGGGAGGATGAGCCCCAATCGCTCAACCACACCCCATGGGTTTCTTGATACTATTATTTGATTTGACTCAAACACTTGATAAGAGTTTCTCATCTTTCTCTTATATGCGGCTTGGCATGCGCGCGGGAACCGCCCATTTTTTTATGGTTTCGGTTTTTTTTTTCACTTCTTATTTTTTTTTCAGTTTTTTGCTTCAGTTTTTTTTCCTTTTATATTTTAAGGAGTACTTTACGGCCTCAAAAATTTTTAGATGTTTAAATATACGAATTTTGTTCTTCAATAATCGATTCGGTGGAAAAAATTATTTTCATGAAAAAATACGTAAAGTGTATTTGATGGTGGAAAAAAACTATTTTGTGACAAAATGCGTAAATTGAAATGTAAAGCAGTGTGTTTTGGGGTACACGTAAAGTGCGATGCTGACAATGTATTTTGGGGTACTTAAGGGTCCCGAAAAAATTTAGAAGTTCAAATACGCGAAGTTTGTTCCTCAATAACATTTTCTTTTTAATTCTATAATCTTCTTATTTAATTTATAGTTTTAATTAAATTTTTATTTACGGGAACTTCAGTCACATTTACAATAGATCCGCCAATCGTACTCTTTTAACTTTCTATAGGTGCTTCTATTTTATTGGTAAATTCCATCAAATATTGCACGATACCACATGTTTCACTTTTTATTTTCGTTTTCTTCTTTATTTTGGTTATTTCGCACCAACGGGTATTAAAACCATTTTTTAATTGCTGTTTATATTTTTATCTTTTTTTTTAATATTCGAGTATATTGTTGCTGTATTGACTCCCGTGGGAACTTTAACCGTATTTACAATAGAACCTTCATCATCATCTTTCAACGGAAACTTTAGCCACATTTACAATAAAAACTCCATAATCTTTTTCAACATTGTATAATTACTCCTATTATATCATGGGTTTTCCTTCAACCGTGCATGATACCTGCGTGTTTCAATTTTTAATTGTGTTGTCTTCTTTTCTTTCTAATTATGGGTTAATATTTAGAAAGAAAAGAAGACTTTTTCTTCTTATTTTATCAATGGAGGATGTTCAATTTAAATGTCTTTGTTAAGTTCCTTTTGAAAATGATATTCTTTTTATTTGATTTATATTTATAATTTAATTTTTATTCATGGTTATTAAATTTTATATTTTGCAAACTAACACCATATGCCCAATGGCATAGGCTACCCCCGTGCTCCTGAGTTTGATTCTCACAGTTGACAAGCTCGGTGTTGATCATTAATTACTCGATTATACGATGGAAGTCCATTTTATGAGTCCTATTATTAAAATTAACCCCGATGAGAAGAATAAATACAGTTTAAGGATCTCGTGTTACAACACCATGGAGAACCTCCAATTCAGTAGAAGTAAGTAAAGGGTCAATTAACAAAACCTGAGATCTTACTACCCGAAATTGATCATTAAGTCCCATAGGAACCTAATTAAATAGTCACGCTGCCTATGTGACACTGAATTTTATAAACTATTTTTCAGGGCCAGCCCAAAGTAAAGGTAATTTAAGCCCACCTTTAAGTCCATAAAATATTTAATGAAATTCTTTTCGCACTCCCGCACCCACTCTTTACACTCCCCTCTCGCACACCCATAATCTAAATAGCGAGTAACAAAATTTGTTACAACTCTCTATTGAAGCAGAGTACAACATCATACTCTTAGATGAAACCCTCAGCACGTGAGTTGCTCCTCCTAACTACTCTATTATTGAAACACCAAGACAAACACGAAAACAACATCCTTAACAAAACAAAACAAACCAAACAGTAAACTGTAATATGCTCCCACCATGCGGACCTAGTCCATTAGGTTTCAGGAAGGACCCAATTCCAAGAGGACCAATGTGCCCACCAAAGTTTCAGCAAGCACCAGTGTGCAATTTTGAAACCCCCTTCCGAACACACTGCCCTTCTTTTGGTTTAGATGCACAAAGCATAGTGACCAAATCTCCATCTCAATTCAGTGAACTAAGGGTGGCTGAGTTTTTTCTAACCTAGCCATTTTCCTTTGTTTGAGAGGCGACTCACCACTATTTTTGAATGGAGTCGACCCATGCACTCAGTGAGCGTTGACATGAGTTGCATGGATGCAGGGTGGTCTTGAAACACAAGAAACTGCATTTACTGTCAGCTTTATCACCCTTATTATACTCATTCAATATACCCAATCATAGAAAAGTGTATAGAGAGTATTCAAGAGAGATGGCCTTTTTTCCCCACTTTCTCTTTACCATATCTGGATTATAAGTATATAATGGTTACACTAGGATCACAGTGCCATAACAGCAACTATTGGAACAGAACTTCAAAATGTTCCCACAGTTTCCCCAACAATTGAAAATCCAGACAAAAAATAATTATACGAGGTTCACATGGATATTCATCGAGAAATAATTTAAAGGAAACAAAGTTAAATAAATGTAGAATATATAGCAAATTGTGTTCATACTTGTTTTCCAATACTATATGGTTCAAATTGACAGAAAGGAGAGTAGAGTTTCATCTGTTAAGATCGTTCAGCACTATTTATTTACTACTACCATAGAGAAAATGAAAAATATCTTGCCCATCTGGTGACCCTACCCCATGGCATATTTCTGGGTCCATGACCGAGCAGTAGTCTCATACTTAGCTCTGTCAGTCTTGTACATATGAGCAATCTCGGGCACCAAAGGATCATCTGGGTTGGGATCTGTCAGCAGAGAGCAAATAGACAGTAGGACCTGCAAAATTTTAACATTTCAGTATCCATGAAGATAAAATTCTAATAAAGCAGAAAGTTATGATTAGATCACCTTGGAAATTGTGAGGGCTGGGCTCCATTGCTCTTTGAGAATGTCAAGGCAAATACTACCATTGCTGTTGATGTTAGGGTGGAAAACCTTCGTGCGGAATGAAACCTGGATATAATGAGAAATGAATGTCATACAAACACTCCGGCGAAGTGGAATTAATAAGCATGCTAATGCTCAAAACAAATCCCAAATCTAATCAACTATGTGGCAAAAGAAATGGCAGCAATGATCTCTACAATCCCCAAACAACCTCTAATATCCTGCCCTCAAAAAGAAAACCAAATCACCACCCATGATTTGGGTGGATAGAAGATTGGAAATTTCTATTCGTCAGAATGGCAGGATTAGGCTGTGACTACGACTCCCAACATTACCAACAGGTGGGGAGATGACAAAAAAACCAAACAATGATGAGATGGGTAGATCAGTTATTTAATATCACAAGTTAACAACCAATGTTCAAGATTCATATTTAATTTAATCTACAACTGAGATGTACTGGACTACAGGTTTAAACTGTTCATAAATTTCAACAACGCATTTTCCCCCTTGCCTAACAAAAGCTTGGAATCACTAGATTTCTTCTCCATCACCAGATTCATCCTCATTGTTATATGCAGCCTAAAATACCTGAATGCAAAAATCTGATAAAAGAAATCATGCCAGGCTAATAATGATGCAGAAAACAACATATGCAACACAAGAAAGGTAAAGAAAGCTGCACATAAAGTGTGTGTACTAGTAGATATATCTAGTTCCACATATGTCTGTCATACATTAGCATAAAGCAGACAATGGATTTACCTTGGGTGGTTTGAAAGGGTAATCTGGAGGGAAGTGAATTGTCACAAGAAACACACCTCCAGCAAATGGACTATCCGCAGGGCCCATAATCGTAGCTTGCCAATGGAACATGTCATCAGCAACAGGGCCTGAGCATAAAAAATAAAAAATATATTCAGCTACCGACTGAACAGTCCAAACAAGTATTAATCAAACAAGAATTATTAAAGAGATCCAATTTTACTCCCATTGTTTTATTGTAATTGTAATAAATAAAAGATATTATCAATCAACTGAATAATCAAATATGTAACCCACATCTAAATTACAATTTGTTCTAATTTACTTACGAGTTTAATCAATATGTGCTTAGTAAAGTATTTTACACTATCAACCAATCAATCACAAATCATGATATGGATGCCTTATAAGGTAGTTGCATAGAGTCAAACATTTATGAGGAGTGCTAGCAGCACTCTCTTTAACCCTCTCCTACCAACACCCACTCTATAATTGGTTGAAATCCAGGTGGGTCTCACTAAGTTAATGGGCCCCATTTCCAGAGTGGTGGAAATCAATCATAGAGTAAGTGTTGGATAGAGTATCAAAGAGATTGTTGCTAGCACTTTTTCTCGCAAAAAAACATACCTACACAACAAGCAAAATCTTATATATGCATACAGGGGGTGTGCATAAGTGCATCAAATGAATCATATAAAAACTTTGTAGAAATTTTAATAACAAAAATATTAAAATTTAAAAATACTACTAACTATTAAGTCGATTCCAGACTCTAGTGCAGTCCCAAACCCACGAAACGTGTTACCTATCTTTCTAAGCAGAAACAAACACAAAAAAAAAAAATACATTTTAAAAAAAAAAATTTCAAACGTAAGTGAACAATTATAGTGAAATTGAAGGCAAAAAGGACAGAAAAACATACCGGCACTGCAAGATGCAGGAGGATCCCTCTGCAGGTCCTTCAATTCCTTGTTGATCCGTTTGGAGGCCATCTGATCAACGCTGTTCACAATAAAAAATTATAAAATTAAATTTGTCTATTTATATCATTCATGTGATGTGTGTGTGTATATATTATAGAAGTAAACATACCAATAGGATATCAAAAAATTAAGGGAACGGGTGATGAGAGATATATATATTTATAAATAAGAAGCGAAATCTGAATCAATTGGAGGAAGAGTTGAGAGAGAAAATTTGACCGACCTTTTTTAGGGTTTGGGGTTTGAGTGGTTCCGTGGGTGTTGCAGAGTGGAAGCGAAGAAGAAGTGTTGGGTGAAAGAAATAGGGCTATTTATTTATGCGTTTGTTTGGGAAAGAAGATTGGGTGAAATAGGGTTAATTTATACTAGGTCTCTAATATTAGCAACAAAAATTTATGGCACAATAATTAAGAAAGTTTATTAAATTTGTCACTTTTTTTTTTAATTTGAACTAAAAAAAACTAATGCTAAGTACAATATTACCCTTGCACACAACTTGTTTACCTTTTCTTGTCAACTTCTTTTCACAATGGGATAATTTTCATGATTAAAAAGTCTTTAACCTGAATCATGTTCACATCAGCATTACCAAGCTGACAACTACTCCTTCATTCTTCCATTTGCCGCTAATTTATTCTTTCATTTAATCTGTACTTTCAAATATGAATTTGATAAAAATTTGGCGCTAATGAATGAAATTTTAACTTTAAAATACACAACACTTTGAAAATGAACACTTTAGTTTTTCTGGTGCTTGTAATCATCTCAAACATGTCTATGAACATTGATTTGAATGTCACTTACAATGAATCCTATATGAATGGCACAACATCAGTGATGATAGACAGTGGCGGAGCCAGACTGAAAAAGTCGGGTGGGCCATTAAAATAAAATTAATATGTAAATTAAATACGCAACTAGTTCCGCCACTAACCATACTCAAGTTGCAGCTAGGTTGTCAATAAAAATTGAAAAAAGGGGGTGTGTCTCAATAAAATACCCGTTCAGTTGTGCCTAACCGAAAATATCCGGTTGCCCATAATCGAATCGGCGAAAAATACGCGTTTCATTAATGGTCTTTTGGTCATTTCGCAGGGTTTGGGGTGTGGGGTGAGAAGGGAGGGGGCCGAAGATTATACTAGTATGTGGCCCTATATGAATTTTTTTATTGGGTGGGCCATGGCCCTGCTGGGCCATGGCTGGCTCCGCCACTGGATAGACTCCAAAGTTAGATCAATTTTTATGTCTCATGTTATGCTTCACGGTGTATCCAAAGTTAGATCAATTTTTGTGCAACAAATATTCTGAAGTTATGTAGTATCTCATAATTGTGTGCAGTATATGTTCTAAATATTAGAGAATCAGAACATCATAGTCATGGCTAGCATCAAGTTTGAATTTGAATTGAATATTCAATAGCATCCCTTAATTCTAGCCAAGTATTCAATCGAATAGTTAATTATAAGTTGACGATATTTTCTCCATTATGAGATTGATACCCAACGGCTATTCTCATTGTGATGAAATTATGTATATTCCTTATTTGTAGCTCTCTTAACACCTATATATTGTATGCCTTGTAATAGTGGAAAACATAGAAAGAAATACATTCAGACTCAATCTGGTTTGTGGAATTAAAAAATGAATTCCATAGAAGGTGTTAGAACTTTGAAGGATCACATTTTGTCACTCTTAATGGTTAACAAAGCATTTCATTGGACCACAACAAGAATTGTAGGCACCTCCTAATTAATAAAATCCTGAAATCCTAGTGCAGCACCGTTTGTGACTTTTTAATTTAATCCATATGTAGCTTAATCCAATTGCAGAATAAGTAAAAGAAAATACAAGTGTATACTCAAAATGCAAAACTTATAACCAAAATATTCCTTGCATTCATTTCATAATGATGCCAAAACATGTGATACATACAACAACCTAATGATAAACCAGATTACATTTCAGGTTCATTACATTAATGATAAACAAGATTACATTTCATATACATTACATTTTTCAAATCCACGTAATTCAAAGCATCTATGTAAATCTTCAGCATATCAACAACTCCTTTGTTCAGTTCTTCACTTTCAAACCCAAGGTCCATACCCTCCTCTGGAAATTTGTTCAGATCAATGGTTCATTTCTTCAAGCCCAAAAATACTTTCTCTGCCTGCACAATTTTTTGACGCAAATTTCTCACCCCATCAGATTTAATAGCCTCTTCAGCAAACACACCCACACCAAATACCTCTTCATCTTCATCAGGGAGCTTGTTCAGGTCAAAACAATGCTTGACTCCACCTTCAACCTCATTTGTCAACTCTGTTTTCTTTGTTGTGTCTTCATTGTGATGGCTAGAAGTCACTTCACCAGAAAAGTTCAAGTCTTGAACATGGTGGACTCCATCGTTTTTTTCTATTGAGTCCTCAACAATCAGATTCAACAAATCCTCTCAATCACTCTCAAAACCCAAATTAAATGATGGTCCATCAAATGACATTATGAAGAAGAAGATTTCCAACAAAAAAAGAAGAAAGCAAGAAGTAGGGTGAAGAAAAGTGGAGAACCATCGAATGTTACAAGTATTTGATATACTCAGATTGAAAAGATGAAGAAGGGTGATTAAACGTTACTGATTTGAAAGCTCTGCTCCAAGGAAAAGTAAGTACTAGTAAGGATGTAGTTAAGGGTATTTTTGGAATGAAATATTAGAGAGAATTAAAAATAGGAAAAATTGCTAATATTTTGGAACAAAATAAAAGACTTTTTGTTGCTAATATTCAAGGCCTGAGATTGTACAATTTATTTATTTATTTTAATTTATAATTTATGAAAATATTTTAATTTATAATTTATGAAAATGTGGCCCTCACTCCTTTGCCACACGGTGGGTTACTTGGCAAGTTGGCATACAATCACACGTAATTTGTTTCGTCATTATATGAAAATTTTTGGGGGTTTGGTTCACAAGAAGAACCGAATTGGTGAAATGGTTTGCCCTATTTGAATCGAAGTATGTTTGTACTTCGCACGAATCGAACTGAATTGTTTTGTTGGTACAGTTTATCAGTCAAAATTTTGAACTGAAGTGGTAAAATTACAGACTGTAAATCAAAACTATAGACAGTTTTGTTAAAAATTATTGAGCCTGAACTAGTAATCGAACTACGGGAATTGTAACCTGAACTACCCCGAACTATTAACCAAACTACCCAGATGAATTTTTTAAAAAAAGAACTGAACTTGGGGTTCACAGTTCAGGGACAGGGCCGGCCTAAGGCCCAAGCGGCCCAAGCAAGGGTTTGGGGCCTCAAAAAAATATTTTTTTTCTCAAGGAAAAAGGGCCTCCATTTTATAACTCTATATAACTCGCAATGGTATTCTGTCATAGTTATATAGTGCAGCTCAACTGGTGAAATTTAGTATTCTTTTTTCATTAGGTTCAAGGTTGAAGTCCTATTGAGCCTCTTATTTTTCTTATTTGCCATTTCTTTTAAAGAATGTACTATCTTTTATTTATTGTTTTTTTGGTCAAGTGTCTTTTATTTATTGGAATTGAACCTTTCATTTTTCTTTATTGTCAAAATGCAATAGTTTTACTTTCTTCTCCATCATTATGGTTTATAAAATAATTTTACAAAAAAATTTGTCTAAAATATAAAAGGGCCTCATTTTCGGAGCTCGCTTTAGGCCTCACTTAGTGTTGGGCCGGCCCTGTTCAGGGAAGAGTCGCTGAATTTGCCAAACAACTGCACCAAAAAAAATGCGAAAAAATTCAGCATAACCTTCTCTTTTTCCCCTTAATAAAACCAATCAACTAGGTTAGATATTGATGTTAGATATAAGTTACAATAACAATTTGCAGTTAAATAATATAGCAGAAAGAAGAGTGGGGAGGATAAACAAAAGAGAGACTAGGGATGTGAAGTGAATAAATTGGACACAACAGTTTCTGCATAACTTGAACATTTTGTTTCTCTTTTGAGCATAAGAAGAATCAACATTTCACTTACTACGATTACACAGCAAAGCCCATTGTCTTGTAATGACCATTAATGGAGGGATCGTAGTTTAGTGGAGGGTTAGAAATTAGATGAGGGTTCGAAACGTATAAGGGTAATATTGGATTTGAAATTTGAATAGAATCTCAAATATAGTTCAGTTCGGTTTGCTGACTAAACTTTGTTTAACGGCTCAGTTAGTGAATCATGTTTAATTAGTCAGTTTGGTTCGCTAACTCTCGCCAAACGTTCGGTTCGTAAAAAGCCAGTTCAGTTCGATAGTTCAGTTGAACAGGCCTATATATAGCTCCCTAATTTTTTTTTTTTACAGCAATAGCTCCCTAATTGTTGAATACTTAAGAAGAGGAATATATAGTTTATAAAAAAAAATAGTGATAAATTCTTGGTTACCCTTAGAAGAAATGTGGGTAATTGTCCCAACATGATGTGGGATCAATAAAATTTAGGCCCGTGTAAACACTAGTTCTCTCACACAAAAGTTTCCATATTATTACATATTATGCATTTAATTGTTTTATTTTCATATTTACCCTCACTTTCGATTAATGGGATTTTAGATTTCCAACTAACACTACGACACTGACCTGGATTGCAAGGCACATGAGCATTATTTTAAACTTGATTTAACAAAAGAAACAAGTCTGAAACAACGTGAACTTTAAGAAATTCCAGAGAATACATTCAAGTTCAAAGATTTTAAGGAACTACCATCTGGAAAAATGTTTGTGCCTCAGTTAGTAGGTACACTTATTGATAACTTTGACTGTGTTTTTCTTAATATGTTTTTTTTAATTCTTTTGATGTAAGAACTGTCGAATTTGCTCTGAAACATATGTACGTAATTGAAGAGTTTCACTGAATCATCTACAAACAACCTAACAAACCTCAAAACAAGGTTGTCATTTCAATGAGGAATGTTAGGTAATAAACTAATTTAATGCATATTCAATTATTACAGAAATCCACCTATTATAACAATTTTATATTTTAGTGACAGTATGTACATTTGGGGAGAATACACCAGTGAATTCCTAAGTTTTAGTCAAAGCAACTTTTCTGGTCTAGTTATTATTATATTATTAATTATATTAGTTCAAGCAAAGATCGAGTCATAAGCTCTGTTTGGCAAAAAGTAGCGGATAGCGGATAGCGGATAAGCTAGCTTATAAAATTAAAATTACTTAAATAGACATTTATAATTAATGCTTACAAATAAGAGAGAAATTCATTTAATGGAGGATAAGTGAGGAATTTCATTAAAGTAATGAGGGTAAAGTTGGAAGAAAAAATGAAACGCTATAAGCTATAAGCTCAAACACTACTTCAAGTAGCGTTTCAAAAAATGCTTTAAGCTAGTGGAAAAATGCTAAAAGCTAGTTGTACCAAACACTTACAACTAGCGAATCCGCTATAAGCTAGCGGATGAGCATTGGCAAAAAGTAGCGGATAGCGGATAAGCTAGCGGATAGCGGATGAGGTAGCGGATTGAATTTAAAGTGTTTGGTAAAATTAGCGGTTAAAGTAGCTTATAAAATTAAAATTACGTAAATAGACATTTATAATTAATGCTTACAAATGAGAGCGAAATTCATTTAATGGAAGATAAGTGAGGAATTTAATTAAAGTAATAAGGGTAAAGTTGGGAATAAAAATGAAACGCTATAAGCTATAAGCTCAAACGCTACTTCAAGTAGCGTTTCAAAAAACACTATAAGCTTGTGGAAAAACGCTAAAAGCTAGTTATACCAAATACTTACAACTAGCGGATTAACATTGCCCAAGAGAGACTAAATTCATATTATGAAATCATGTTGTATTATGATGGCACTATTATAACATGCACTTTGTGTCTTTGATACTAGAAAAATACCTTCCATGTTTGGTTCCAAGTTGCACATGGTAAATCAGAATGCTGTCGCGATACAACAGTTCATCGCAAGATATAAACCATTGCTTGGAGTATGTCATAAGAGTTACGCATTCTTACATTCTTATATGCTAAATTCTAATATATAAGGTGAAAACTATAATTTGAGTACATGGTAGCACTCTGAATCACAAAGCCAAGGAGTTAGCCAATTTTCCTCTAATACTCAACATAGCCATTTTGAACAAGAAAAGTTTATGTGGAAAGCAAATGTGATAAGTGTTGTACCATTATTTTGCCCGTCTTATTTTTGTTGCTATGTTAAATAGCAGATAGAAACAAGGATTTTTTTTTATACCCCACACCCTTCCCATCTACCCTCACATATTTTCGTATTGACATAAATACCTTTCACATAATTGACAAATTTTGACTTTTACAAGATTCTCTCTGGTGTGGGACCCATAAAATCTAAAATCGTATTTACCTAATGGAAGGTAAATACGACTTGCATTTAATAACTAATAAATACGCATTAAATTGCAAGTCGTATATACGTCCATGAAAGGTATATACGATTTGACTTTTTTTAACCGTATTTATTAAGAAAAAGTCAAATCGTATATATGTATTTACGACGGGGCTCAAATCGTATATACCTATATACGATTTGAGAGAAATGTAAGTCGTATGTATCCTGTTGTAGGGGTACATACGAAATTGAGATTTTGAAGTCGTATATACCCTTGTTTATAGGTATATACGACTTGTAATTTTAATTTTTTTAATTAATTTTTAGTTTTGAAACAGATATTAGAGCGCCTGTAGAGTCACAGTTGGTTCCGTTTGACATCGATACTACGGAGTCATTCAGGACGGATAGGGTATATTTTTCGGTCTAATTTTTTTAATGAAGTTTGATAAATATTTAATTAATTAAGTACGTAACATTTTTGTATTTTGTAGACATTTGCTACACGTGAGGATGTGGAGGAGTGGACTATAGCGGTTGGGAGACACATTGGTGCTGTTGTTATCAAAGTTAGATCTGATAAAGCTGGTAAAAGGGGGACTAGAGATAAGATCATTTTCGGTTGTGAGAAGCAGGGGAAGTTTAGTAATGATTCTAGAGTGTTTGGTTCTAAGAGAAGAAGTTGTCCATTTACTTTGAAAGCTACTTCTACACTACGTCATGGGGGTTGGTGCGTGAAAGTTATGTGTGGTCGACACACCCATCCATTGCTTACTACCTCAGTTGGGTGCACAGCTTTTGGTCGTTTGACCAAGCCGCAGAAGGCTATGGTTAATGAGCATGCTGATTTGGATGTTGCCCCGAAGGATTGCCTTATTGCTTTGCGGAGTCATTATCCGGGCAATGTCACTTCTCCCTCAAATATATAGGCAGCGCCACAAGCATCGGTCTTCTCGGAGGGGTCCTAGAACAGACATCTAGGAGTTGCTGAGATTGATTGAGTCACATAATTACTTATGTTGGAGCAGGAAGGTGGAGGATTCTGATGTGGTCAGTGACATTATGTGGGCTCATCCCACTTCTATCAAGTTATTCCGGTTGTTTTCGAAAGTTCTTATTCTCGACACTACGTACAAGACAAACAAATACAATCTACCTCTATTGGAGATTGTGGGAGTGAATAGTACGGAGTTATCTTTCTCGGTTGGGTTTGCCTATATTGCTCATAAACTTGGAATTCATTTCTCTTGGGTATTACAGCAACTCAAAGATTTATTTGACTTGCATGGGATTCAACCGGAGGTTTTTCTGACTGACAGAGATCTTGGCTGTATGGCTGGTATTCATGCTATCATTCCTTCTGCTACTAATTTATTGTGTTCTTGGCACGTGACAAAGAATGTGAAAGCAAAAATTAAAGAGTTCGTGCACGTTGATCAGCAAAAGGATGTCATATCTCTTTGGCACAATATTATTGATTCAGCTGACGAGTCTGAGTACTTAGCTCAGTTGAAGATTTTTCAGGACTCCTGCGCCGATATTCTCGCTCTTATTAAATACTTGCACGACACATGGTTGAAACCGCATAAGGAGAGATTTATCTTGGCTTGGACTAACCATATCTCACACTTCAGTAATCAGACCACCAACAGGTATTTTGGCATTTTCGTATTTTTTTTGTTGATTGAATTTTTTTTGACACGTGTTTAGGGTTTTTTCGTTGATTAAAATTTTTTGAGACGTGTTTAGTATTTTTTTCGTTGATTAAATTTTTTTGACACGTGTTTAGTATTTTTACTGTAGTTTAAATTTTTTTGACATGTGTTTAAATTTTTTAAGAGCCGAGTCAGCTCATTGGGCGTTGAAGAGACATCTGAAGACTTCTGGAGGTGACTTGTCAAAGTGTTTTAAATCTATTCATGACATGCTTACACTTCACTTTGATAAAGTCATCACCTCTTTTCAAAAAAGCATCAACCGCATTGAAGTAGCTTCGAATATTCCTTTGTTTAAGAAGCTTCGCGGTCTTGTCTCTTTAAATGCTCTGGATTATATGGTGAAAGAGTTTAAGAAATCGACTTTTGGAGTTGGTCATGACAGAGGCAGATGTGGGTGCATTATTCGGAAGACACATCTTCTTCCATGTGCTTGTGAGATAGGTGTCTATCATATCTCCGGTTCTTCTATTCCATTGGATGTTGTGGATGATCATTGGAAACAATTGAGTTTTGATTCTTTAGATGAAAAAACCCAACAAAAATCCGATGGATGTGATATTTCTTATCAAATGGAGATAATATGGGCCAGATTTAATCAGATGACAGAGGATGAGAAATTTGTTTTGAAGAAACAACTAAATGAGCTTGCATTCCCTACTACTTCTTCAATGGTTCCACCACCATTCAAAGTCAAAACAAAAGGTGCACCAAAGAAGAAGAAACAGAAATTGTATGATGTGAAAAAAGATTTATCTGGGTAGGAGCATGTAGACGAGAAGGTGAAACTCACTCAAGAATCTGGGACTTCTATTAAAAAATCATCACAGTTGACTTCTTCCAAAAAAACATCTCAGCGGTCTTCTAAATTATCTCAGGGTGCCAATAAAAAAGTAACAAAGAAGGGCGAGATTTTAGTGAATTTACCGGATGTTCCTCATCATTTGCGGTCTTATGTGGAAAATATTGTTGATGTTAAGAATGATGGCAATTGTGGGTTTCGAGCGATTGGGGTTGGTCTCAATTTGGGTGAGGATAGTTGGCCTATCATTAGGCAAGATTTAATCAATGAGACAAAGGAAAGGGATGCAATGTATAGTAACATGCTTGGGAAGGACCGACTTGCAGAACTTCGAAAAGCATTGACTATTGAATACCACAGATTTCAGCAGCCGGATAAGTGGTCGGCTTTGCCAGAGATGGGGTTCTTTATTGCAACAAAGTATAATGTCGCCCTTGTTCAACTGTCTTTGAATATGAGTTATACTTATTTGCCTTTGAGAGGTACCTATTCTTCTTCGAAGTATAAACTCATATATATTCTGAACATTCGGGATTCACATTGAATGCATATTTCGATGTCTTCTGCCTGTCCGTTACCCCCCATTATTCCGATGTGGTCCCATAATCGATCAGAGGATTCTACTTCATGGTTGGATCCGTATACCGGTCGTTTGCCCTATGGCTGACTACAGCTCCTCCGGTGATTCCGACCGATGCGCCCACATGTGTAAACTTATTCGATGATTCAGACGATTTAGCCGGCCTACATTGACACTGTATATTTCTTGTATATATTTTACCACTTTTTTGTAACTATTATTATTTGTCCATATCTACACCGTTGATTATCGTTCGAAGTCTCACCTTAACCGTTAAAATTAATGCAAATATTATTATGAAAAAAGTAAAAAAAAAAAACTTCAATCCAAATCGTATATACCTAAGTGTGGGGTATATACGACTTGCATAATAAGGAGTCGTATGTACCCCCACACCTATGTATATACGATTTGATGAATAACAAGTCGTATATACCCCTATATACGACTTGTATTTTAACAAGTCGTATATACCTAACCATCATGTATATACGACTTATAATTTTAACCCACATCGTATTTACTTAAATTACGATATATACGGCTTTGATTTTATTAAAGTCGTATATACCTATTGAAAGGTATATACGATCAAGGTCAAATTTGTTAAGGGCATTTTCGTCAAAAAAATTTATGTGGGGGTAGATGGGAAAGCTGTGGAGGTACAAAAAAAAAAACCCTAGAAACAATCAAGTCTTAGGCCCAATGCACACTTTTAGAGCTCCTTAGCAAGTAGGGGTGTTCAATGGTTTGGGCAAATCCGAACCAACCCATAGCCCAACCCAATCCGAAGCATTTGGTTCGGATAATTTTCATAATCGGGTCAAATCCAAACCAATCCATAAAGGCCCGTACTAGTTTGGTTCGGATAACGGATTTTAAAAAATAAATCCCAACCAACCCGTATACCCGAACCCCTTTATAACACTAACACTAGTAGTGATCGTTAGTATTCTTCGCTCACTATCAAGGTAATTTCTCAATTCACATAATCATTCATTACACCTATTTTCTAGGCACACCACATTCAAAGTAATTTCTCAATTCTCACACTAATAATTCCCCATTGGATTCATCACAGGATTTATTCTTATTTACACATGCAATTATACGATACTGCGTTTACACTAAATTAGGGGATACTAACATCGGAGTACATGAAATAAAAAGGGAGTGAATTGTTAAGGAAAAAAGTACTTCTTCAGTTCTTCACCATTCTGGCTTTTATGTTCATAAAAAATTGGCTATTTTGATCCTTGCTATTTTGAATGAAATTGTTTTCTCAAATTAAACATACTATAAACTACGACTTAAATTTTTTTTTGGAATTAAATATGAAGACAAAGATTGTTTCCCAACCCTTGAACTTGACTTGAGAACCATCTCTAACAATCTTTTTTATGTTTTAAAAAATTAATATTGATATTACATGATCCGTGAGTCCAATCCAAACCAACCCGTCTAATATCAGATTGGTTTGGTTCGAATTTTGCATAAAAAAACTTAAAATCCGAACCAAACCAAACCAAATAAATATGATTGGTTTGGATAACGAATTTGGTCAAAACCAATCCAACCCAACTCGTGAACACCCCTATTATCAATTATGGTGAAAGCCTTGTTAATTTGGGGATTTTTCCACTATGGCCCAATAGAACCTTTTTTGTCTAAATAAATATATAAGATAAAAAATTAAAATTTAAAAATAATAAATAATTACAAATCACAAAACTCCCAAAAAAAACAATTTACCACAAACCAAAAAGGGAGGGCAATAAATAATACAAATTAAAAAAGAAAATAAAAAATCACAAAAAATGAGGTGTCAGTGGCATCAACCTTCGGCCCAATAAGTCTGTTTGCCCAGCAAGTTTCCACACTAACCCTTCACCTTAAAAGCAGAGCAAAATTAATAACAAAGACACACAATGAAATATTCGATCAAAGACTGAAAAAAAGAGAAGAATTTTATAAGAAAAAAGGAGAGGAATTTTGATAGAAAAAAAAGAAGATGAATTTCGAGAAGAGAAAAATGTAGAGGCATACGAAAAATTGGATTGGCAAGTCACCCCTCTTCATATACCATCTACATCCTCTCCCTTAACGAAAAAATCACCCTATTACCATACTACTTCTCTTTTCTTGTTCCACAATAATGTCATTTCGAGGGCTGGTCATGGATCTGTGCAAGCTGTGCTACCGCACAGGGCCCCAGCCCAATGTGAATTTTTTAGGGCCCAAAAAAATGTACACATATTATATAAATGTGTTTCGGAGTATGTATTAATGTATGGCTGCGGCGAAGTGGCAACTTTGAGGACGTTGTATGTAATATCCTAAACTTTAGACGTCATAAAGTCTAGCATTATACACTTCATAATTAATCAGTGATGCACAACTCTAAGTTTGGATTAAAAATTTCACATCAAACTTCAAAACGAGTTCAACTTTACACCTAAAATTCCCATAAAGGTTACATCATACCCCAAAATAACTCCACCAAATTGTGGTACTAAACCACTTTTATCCAAATACATAAATTAATCCAAACATAGAAGAAGCGTATATCCTATTCACCTATCAAAGGTAATACATAATTCCAAAGAGATCCCTAGAAGGATCTCATATCTCAAAATACATCCAAAATCCAAAATGAATTATCAAGCTAGCTCATGAATAAACTTCATGCAAGACACACTCAAACCATCTCCTTTTTCTGCCTTCAACCAAATCACCTGTTAATCTGAAAAACACCACAAACAAACAGTGAATTACAAATATCAATGAGTTATTCCGTGACACCTTACAATAACTCTCGGGGTCTTTTAAAGTCTTTTATCTGTAGCATAATCCAAAAGATATTCAGCCATTCGTCAATCTCAACGGAGAACCACCACTCAACAATAAAGGAGAGTGCACGAACATGCCTTGGACTCGGGATCATGACTTCCCTCTCCAAGTATGCTACTATTTTTTGGGATCGTCATCCCGTAATAAATCCTAGGAACCATCTCCCCGTAATGTTTCCTTATATATCTCAAGATGTATCCAATTGTACATAAGTACATGTATCATATTTATGTTTTGTGTTCTCTCTTGTTGACCCAAACGAAACACAATAATTAACTCATCCTAGACACGTGGATTAAATAATCGTAGTAGTATGACTAAAATAGCATTTTGCATTTATTAAGGGATTAATTTAATTAAGGATTTGAAACAAAGTTGGATTGCACTAATTACTCACGAGAAAACATTCAAATTAAGTTTTGAACGGACTCTCGACTCCCTCATCTTCTCTTTCTTTTAAAATATGAGTTTGTGTGTGTGAGTTGTTGTTATATGTTTTGGTTCGACTTGTAGGTGTGTGTGTGTTTGTGTATAAGGGTTTAAATGAAGTGTAGGGTTGTTATTTAATGTGACTAGATCAAAACATATTCAATGTGGTGTAGCACTCTAAGGTAATTTATCCTACCCCCTTTAGCTAATGTTTTTATGAACTAATACTCAATAAATTTTAATTCACAAAACAAAAATGCAAATAAAATCACACAACCATGTCACAATCCATAATTCAACCATTGATTCAGCCACTTAGCAATCAAAATAATTAAAATTACTTTGGGTGTTAGACTGTACTTTGAATGGTACAAGGGAACACCAGTTCAATCCCCAAAATCTGCACTTTTCCTTTTTTTGACTGGCGAATGTACGTGCATATTTTTTTGTTACTGTTTCTTTTTTTGACAGCTGCATTTTTGTTTCTTTTTACAATGATTTGACAAAATGTTGGTTTGTAAAATATATAGTCAAATAATTGTGGATTAAAATTAAACTATAGCTATAAATGAATTAAATAAGGAGATTATAAAATTTAAAAAGAATATTGACAAAATCCATATTTATGAAATGTAAATTTAAAAACTTAGCCCATAATAAGAAAGAAAAGAAGACAACACAATTAAAAACTAAAACACGTGGGTATCATGCATGCTTGTATGAAAACTCATGATAAAATAGGAGCAGTTATACAAAGTTGAAAGAAGATGTGGAGGTTGTATTATAAATGTGGCTGAAGTTCCCGTTGAAAGAAGATAAAAATTTAAACACCAATTAAAGTATGTTTTTAATACCGTTTGATGCGAAAAGACCAAAATAAAGAAGACAACACAAATAGAAAGTGAAACACATGGGTATTGTGCAGGGTTAGATGAAAACCACAAATAAAATAGAATCACCTATAGAAAGTTGAAAGAGGGCGATGAGGGGATCTATTGTAAACGTGGCCGAAATTCCCGTAAATAAAAATTAAATTAAAAAACTATAAATTAAATAAAAATATTATAAAATTAAAAAGAACATTAACAAAGACATTGAAATTCAACATCGATCCATAGATAGTAAGAAAAAAAACGTAAAGAATATTAATAACAACAAATACATTGAAATTGAACATTCACAGACAATTAGAAGAAAAAGTTTAAAAAACTTTAATAACGTTATCTATATTTATCAAATGTAAATATAAAAACTTAACACATAATTAAAGAGAAAATAAGACAACATAATTAGAAAGTGAAACACGTACGTATAGGTATCATGCAGAGTTTGATTTAAAACCACCAATAAAATAGAAGCACATATACAAAGTTGAAACTATTTTTGAAGAAAGAAGTTTGCATATTTGAATAAAATAGAAACACATAGAAACACTATTTAGTATCGCACTACATATTTTGCCCACAAATTTTTTCCACCAAACGGGTTTTTGGAATGAGCTTTGTGTCCGAACATGTAAAAAAATTTGAATCCTAAAGTACCTCAACAAATTGTTTGGCATCACATTTTACGTATTTTGTCACGTACTTTTTTTATTTTTCGTCAAGCAGGTTGTTGAGGAACAAACTTCACGTATCTGAACATATAAAATTTATTCTGGACCCTAAAGTACCCCAAAATTCAATGTTGGCATCACACTTTACCTATTTTGTCACAAAGCTATTTTTTTTGTGACCAAACCAATTGATGAGGAAAAATCTTCGGGTGTTTGAACAGCTAATTTTTTTTCTGAATCCTAAAGTGCCTCAACACACACTGGTTAACATCGTATACCAAAGGACACTATTTAGCATCTCATTTTATGTATTTTGTCATTAAATTAAATCTTTTTTTTACCAAATCGATAATTGAAAAGCAAAATTCACATATTTAAACATCTAAAATTTTTCGAGACCATAGAGTACTCGTTAAAATATTAAAAAGGAAAAAATGGAAAACATTAAAATAAAAAAGAGGACAAAACAAAAAAAAAGAAAAAGAAAAAAAGCTAAAGTTAAAAAAAAAGAGCGACAATTCTATCGTATATCGACTAATTAAATCTTTTCGAAAGACTAATATCTCATTGTGCTTGAATGCACATTTTGCACTGGTCAACACTGACTTTGTCAACTGTGAGAATCAAAATCAGGAGCACGGGATCGACTCCCGGGACCCAGGGTAATCTATGCCATTGGGCAAATGGTGTTAGTCTGCAAAATATAAAATCTAATAACTGTGAATAAAAATTAAATTATAAATATAAATTTTAATAAAAAGATTATAAATTTTAAAAAGAACATTAACCTTTGATAAAATAAGAAGAAAAAGTCTAAAAAAATTTAATAACATAATCCACATTCATCAAATGTAAATAAAAAAAATTAATCCATAATTAGAATAAAAAAAGACAACACAATTAAAAAGTGAAACACGCTGGATACCAAGCATGGTTGAAGGAAACCCATGATAAAATAAGAGTAGTTATACAAAATTGAAAAAGATTTTGGAGATTTTATTGTAAATGCTACTGAAGTTCCCGTTGAAAGAAGATCATGAAGGTTGTATTGTAAATGTGACTGAAGTTCCCACAGGAGTCAATGCAACAATGTTGTACTCGAATTTTAAAGAAAGATAAAAATATAAACACCAACTAAAGAATGGTTTAAATACCTGCTCGTGCGAAATGACCAAAACATAGAAGAAAACACAAATAGAAAGTGAAACACGTGGTATCGTGTAGGTTGGATGGAAATTACAAATAAAATAGAAGCACCTATAGAAAGTTGAAAGAGTACGATTGAGAGACCTATTGTAAATGTGACTAAAGTTTACGTAACTAAAAATTAAATTAAATAATAATATTATAAAATTAAAAACAAAAGGTCATTGAGGAACAAACTTCACATATTTAAACATTTTAAAAAATTTCGGGACCCTAAAGTACCCCAAAATAAGAAGATGAGGAAGGTTCTATGTAATATGGCTGAAGTTCTCTCAGGAGTCAATGTAGCAACGTTGTACTCAAATTATAAAGAAAGATAAAAATATAAAAATATAAAAATATAAAAACCAATTAAAGAATGGTTTAAATACCCGTTTGGTGCGAAATGACCAAAATAAAGAAGAAAACACAAATAGAAAGTGAAACACATGGAATCGTGCTGAGTTAAATGGAAATTACCAGTAAATTAGAAGCATCTAAAGAAAGTTGAAAGAGTACGGTTGAGAGATGTGTTGTAAATGTGACTGAAATTTTTGTAAACCAAAATTAAATTAAAATATAAATTAAATAAGAATTATAAAATTAAAAAGAAAAAGTTATTGAGGATCGAACTTCGTGTACTTGAACATCTAAAAAATTTTCGGGACCCTAAAGTACCCCAAAATACACTGTTACCTCACCGTTTATTTACGAAAAAACTTCTTTGAAGAGTTAAATTTCTTTGAATCCCAAAGTACTTCAAAACATACAACTTGACATTTCACTTTATGTATTTCGTTACAAAATAGTTTTTTTATACCATCAAGTACACAAAAACACACATTTTAACATCTTACTTTACCTAATTTTTCATGAAATTAATTACTTTTTTAATGAATCAATTATTGAAGACTAAAATTTACATATTTAAACATCTAATTTTTCTCGAGACTGAAAAGTACTCTTCAAAATATAAAAGAAGCAAAAAAAAAAAACTGTACAAAAAATTGAAATAAAAAAAGAAGAAAAGAAAAAAGAAAGAAACAAAAAAAGAAAAAAAAACTGAAAGAAAAAAAAAATAGCGGGAGTTCCCGCGCGGCATGTGACAAGCCGCATATATTAAAGAGATATTATTTTGCTTTTGAAATGTATTCAACCAAAAAAATATATTGCTTTTGGCAAATGTTTTTTCGAATAAATATTTGAAAATATCCAAAAAAATATTTCCAGCATTTTACAACCAAAACTAATTAAACTTACATTTGTTTTTTAAGAATATTGTGATTTTGAGTTTTTAACCGAATTAATTAATTAATTAATTAATTTATATTTACTTTTTTTTTAATATTTGATTATGGGGTATACTCGTTGATGGTTTTGGCCCTCACAATATTTAATGTAAAACTCTAATACTGAGGGGCCCAATTTGAATTTAAGGGTTTTTTTATACCCCCACGCCATCCCTTGGTACCCCCACGTATTTCAGTAAACCCGAAAATACCCCTCACATAATTACCAAAAATTGACTTTTGCAAGATTCTCTGCTGGGACCCATAAAATCTGAAATCGGATTTACCTTAAAATGAAAGGTAAATCCGATTAGCATTAAATAAGTAATTAATTACGCACCAACTGGTCAAATCGAATTTACCATGGTGAAAGGTAAATCCGATTTGACCATTTATTTCAGTATAAAAAGTTAATTTTTGTCCAAGCATAAGTAGCTACATCTGATGCGAAATCAGATTTACGTATCCCCAACGTAAATCCGCTTTTGTCATTTTAGGAATCAGATTTACATTGGGTGGGGGTAAATCCGATTTTGAAAAATTAAAAGCGAATTTACGTACCCCCAATGTAAATCCGCTTTGTTTTTTTGTATTTTATTATTTCATGTCTAATTTTTGTTCTATTTTTGAAACATATATTGACCCGGAGTCAGAGTCACAGCTGGTTGCTTTCGAGATAGATACTACAGAGCCATTCAGGACGGAGACGGTATATTTAATTACTAATTTTTTTAATCAAGTTTGATAGATATTTAATTAATTAAGTACGTAACATTTTCCTATTTTGTAGAAATTTTCTACACGCGAGAATGTTGTTGAGTGGGCGAAAGCGGTTGGGAGACGTATTGGAGTTGTGGTTATGATTGTCAGATCCGACACGGGTGGAGGTAAAAGGGGGAGTAGAGATAAGATTATTTTTGGTTTCAAGAAGCAAGGGAAGTTCTATACTGATTCTAGAGTTATTGGGTCTAAGAGAAGAAACTGTCCGTTTAAATTGAGAGCTACATGTACATTACGTGATGGGTGTTAGTGTGTGAAGGTTAGGTGGGGTCTACACACACATGAGTTACTTACTACCCCGGTCATGTCGACAACTTTTGGTCGATTAAGAAAGCTGCAAAAGGCTATGGTTGATGAGCACACTTATTTGAACGTGGCCCCAAAAGATTGTCTTAATGCTTTGAAGAAAAAATTTCCGGGAAATGTCACTTCTCTTCCTCAAATATATATAGGCAGCTGTTAGCCTGTAATTTCGATAGGCTAAATTAAATGCAGTCAACGGGGTTTGACTTTGGTCTTCTCAGAAGAAGGTGTTGGTTTCGACACAGAAGAGTTGTATCAGAAGGCAAATTCGACAAAGCCTTAGACTTAACACGAATTGAAGGGTGATATTTCGACGAGAAGAAGGCTGGGATTCAATAGCAGGTCAAAATCAAGTGCTCGCCGTCGAAGTTCTGGCAGTTATCCTAGTCGAAGGCTGAAGCAGTTTTCTTTTTTAAATTCTCTGTACAGTTAGTTAGTTTTAGTGTTTTCCTTCCTTGTATAAATAGTAGTTTTTCACAGAAAAACGGGTCACAAACTCATTACAGATTTTCACGCTCTAACTTCCAACATCACAGAGAAAACGAGTCAGAGAAGAATGTATGATCATGTGTACCAACTTTCTTTTCAATTAATGCATTTTACTTTGTTTCTTTAAGCAATTTTCTGCATTTTTATTTGCTCTCTTCATCTCTGTCCGAAGTGACTTCGACGGTTTCGCGCGAAATTGACAGTTATCTTCATTATTCCCTTTAAAAACTGTAAGACATTCATAATTTCTGGAAAAACTTTAACACAAATGGTCTTAGGATTTACTAGTTGATCCTGCAAGCAGAAGAAATTTCAAACTAGCGGTGTTTACCAAAAACCACGGTAAACAAATTGGCACGCCCGGTGGGAAATTTGTGCTAATTTTAAAGTTTTTTCGTTGAATTCTTAAACTTTGTGTTTATCTGTGCATGCAATTAAGGAGTGGTAAACATCTTCCAGAGATGGCATGCTCTAGTACAAGTAATGCTTCTGCATCAAATGCACAAAGTACACAAGAACAAACTACAGTTAGTGACGTTAATGCTGCAAATGTCGCAGGCATAACCATTGCTATGCCTTCTTCGACAACAATGGGAGTAACTGCTATAACTTCTCCCATAATTACCCCTGTGTCAATGATGACCACTGCAGCATTAACGAATGTTAATACAATGGCTTCTGTGCCACCAATAGTAGGACCAACGAGTCATTTGATGGCAAATCCAATGGTTGGAAACTTGCCATTTACTATGAGTGGTAGACCTTACCCATATGGTATGCCAACGGCTTTGATGGCGGGCCTTCAGACAAATTCGTCTATTTTTGCAGAAAATGCAATCGCAGGCTATTCCCCTACTCATAGTTCATCAGAAGGCGTTTTTAGTCGAAATGCCCAACCCAATTTGACTACAACATCTTTGTTGGCATTGAGGCAACAAATGGATGATAGCAATAATGATATGGTCAATATGTTAACACAACAAATTGGTACAATGTTTAATCCTTTGATACAAAACACTAATAGCAGTTACCAAATGTTAGCAGCGCAAATGGGCAGAATTGCTGATTTCTTTGGTACTCCACCAGTCCATAACAAGCAAATTCCCCAAATTCAGAATGTTAGGCCTGTCGAAGTACCTGTTGAAAGGCCTAACAATCCAATACCTATAAATCAGGGAAACCAAGGACAACAACAGGTTGTCGAAGAGCCTATGAGGGTAGAGGCAATCCCTGAAGTTGTGTTAGTAAATAGAAACCAAAATGCAGATGAAGTGGTCAGACAAGTGCAACAAAACAATTTTGGAGCACAAAATAATCTGTCTAATATGGTCGAAACTATTCTAGCCCAGAATGGCCTTAACTTAGGTTTACATAGGCCTAATTTTGTGTCGCCTTTGTCGGAATACACCTTACAAACGGAGCTGCCTAGGGGATGGAAAATCCCTAAGTTCACAAAATTTGCTGGAGAAACCAGTGAATCTACTGTCGAACACGTGGCTCGCTATTTGACTGAGGCTGGTGATATTGCGCATAACGAGAATTTAAGAATGAAATACTTTCCAAATTCTTTAACTAAGAATGTGTTTACATGGTTCATCACCTTGGCTCCAAATTCCATATTTAATTGGAGTCAGTTAGAGAAGGCCTTTCACGAACAATTCTATATGGGCCAATGTAAAATTAGTCTTAAGGAATTGGCTAGCGTTCGACGCAAGGGGGCAGAATCTATTGATGATTATCTCAATAGATTTAGACTTCTCAAAGCAAGGTGCTTTACTCAAGTGCCTGAACACGAGTTAGTCGAAATGGCTGCTGGTGGTCTAGATTACACTATAAGAAATAAACTAGATACACTACATTTAAGAGATATGGCACAATTGGCTGATAGAGTTCGACAAGTCGAAAGACTCAAAGCCGAAAAAGCCATAACAGGTAGATTCCAAAGTAAGAAAGAAAAGGTTGCTTATGTCGAAGCTAATGATAGTGACCAAGAATACGACATATCTTATGAAGATGTCGGAGAAGAGGTTAACATTGCAGAACTAAAACCAGGACCTCCTTATACTTGCAAATTGTTGAAACCTTCTAATGGGAAAAATCCTGTTGAGCCTAAGAATGATAAATTTGTTGCAAAAACTTATTCTTATGATGTTTCTAAATGTGATGGAATATTTGATCTGTTAGTGGCTGATGGTCAAATTTTAGTGCCTAAAGGCCTGAAAATTCCACCATTGGAACAGTGACAAAAGAGGTTTTTGTAAATTTCATGGTTTCTTGGGCCATAACACTTCTCGTTGTGTTATTTTCAGGGATTTGGTGCAGAACGCCCTCAATGAGGGAAGGCTGAAATTTGGTGACAAATCTAAGCCACCAATGAAGATTGATGCGGATCCGTTGCCAACAGTTGATGCATTGCTTGTTGAAGTCGATCTCAATGTGGTTGGGGTCACAGAGGTTGTTGCTGAAAATGCTAAGGTAGAGAAGGCTGTCGACAAGGTTGATGTCGAAATGGTCACTGAAGACCAGTACGCTGAAAAAATGAAGATAGTGTATCCAAGGGCTGAAGAAGAATTGATTGATTTTCTCAATCGCTATAAAATCAACAATACTGAAGTTATGCTTTGTCCAGGGTGTAGTTCTGTCTTCGACAAAGAGGCTGCCAAAAATCTGGAGGGATTTAAGCCTCAATTGAAACGTAAAGGAAAGTGGGTCGACAAAAGACCAAAGTTCAGCTACAACAACAGAGGTATTCAATACAAAGTCACTTCAACAAGAAATCCTCAAAAGGAACGGATCAAAACTTATGTTCCTCCAGCAAAGTCTCCTGTCGAGAAATGGGTGCACTCTGGTGGAAAAAGTACTGGTTATTATCCAGTATATTATGCTGGAAAGAATGTTGGAAATCAACAGAAATCAGCAAAATTGGTTAAGGGTAGCACTAGTGCTACTAGCCAAAACAAGGCATTTGAGTCTAATAAATATGCCTATAATAATAACTACAAAGGGAAGAACCCTATGACAAGAACTCAGTGGCGTAGATATCAACGCCAGAAAAAGGATGCTGCTGCAGGCAAGGTGGAAAATTCCAACAAAGAGAAAGGTAAACAAATACCATCAAAATCTCTTGAAATGGCTAGAAAGCCAGCTACTGAAAGGATATTTCCACCACTTTCAGTGATCAAAGAGGGTCTCAACTTAGACGAAGAAATGGGCTCGGATTTCGCTGATTCTGGGTCAGAATTCGACGTCTTGTGTGGTGTAGTCTCAATTCTCCCAATTGAGTATGATGTGGTTTCTGAAGTGAATGATGTCGAAGAAGATTTCGATGAAGAAACCACTTACAAACCAATTTGTTACTATGTGCTAAAAAATGGTTGCATTGAAGAGTAACACGCTGTGTTTGAAAAACCAGACTGTGGAATGATGAACCATCTCAAACCTTTGTATATTCAAGCAAAGATGAACAATATTGGTGTCAATAAAATTCTGGTTGACGGTGGTGCTGTTGTTAACCTAATGCCACAACATATGCTGAAAAGAATTGGAAAGTGTGAGACTGACTTGAAAACACACAATGTAAGTCTTACCAACTATGAAGGAAAAAGTGGCCACTCACTTAGAGCCATTGAAGTTGATTTTGCTGTTGGAAGCATCAGGAGACCAACGATGTTCATGGTAATTTCAACAAAGACAAATTACAACATACCGCTGGGAAGAGAATGGATCCATGGTGTGGGAGCAATACCTTCGACAGTTCACCAGAGGCTCATCATTTGGAGAGAAGATGGTCTAGTCGAAAATATTGAAGGTGATCAGAGTTACTTCAAGGCTGAGGTAAACACTATTACCAAGAAAACCTTTGATAAACAATTGGCTAACATTGCGCCATGTATTTCTTCTGAACTTGGTTATGAAAACCAAAACAATGTTAGATCTTCAGTGATACTTCGTCCCAATTATGGATTCATTTTGGGATAGAGAGGTTATAGATGAAGACAACTACCCACAAGGCTCTATTAAGCCTAAAGGGTGGGAAGGCCCATAAATAGTTATTTATGGATAAGCCCACTGCATGGGATAGAATTACGGCCTACGTGGCCGAGAATAAGCAAAAAGCGGTTTTAGAAGCTGAATTACAACAACAATTAGTTGCTGAAGCCGTTGAGGACAAAAATAGAGACAATGTTGTTGAAAACCAGAGGCTTGATTGTGTCTATGATGACGAGCCTTTAGGTTTTGAAAAAGATCCAATGGGTTCGACCAAAAGGATCCAAGCACAAGATCCCTTAGAAGAAATCGATTTGGGAGATGGCTCCTTGAAAAGGCCAACATATATAAGTGCTAAGATTGATCAAGCATTGAAGGTGCAGATTGTCGAATTGCTAAAGGAGTACAAAGACTGCTTTGCATGGGATTACAATGAAATGCCGGGGTGGAGTCGTGACGTTGTTGAGATAAGACTACCAATTCGACCAGGAAAGAAGCCAGTGAAGCAGACACCAAGAAGATTTGCACCAGAAATCCTGTTGAAGATCAAAGCAGAAATAGAAAGGTTACTAAAGAGCAAGTTCATCAGAACTGCCAGGTATGTCGAATGGCTTGCTAATATAGTTCCTGTAATTAAGAAAAATGGCACGCTTAGAGTGTGTATAGATTTTAGAGATTTAAATAATGCTACACCTAAGGATGAATATGCCATGCCAGTGGCAAAAATGCTAGTGGATTCAGCAGCAGGTTATGAATACCTAAGTATGCTTGATGGTTATTCTGGATATAACCAAATATATATTGCTGAAGAAGATACGTCGAAAACAGCATTCCGATGCCCAGGGGCATTAGGTGTCTATGAATGGGTTGTAATGCCATTTGGCCTAAAAAATGCTGGTGCAACCTACCAAAGGGCAATGAATTCTATGTTCCATGATTTTATTGAAAAATTTATGCAAGTGTACATAGATGATATTGTAATTAAGTCTTCTTCAGGAATTGGTCATATAGACCATCTTCGACAATCATTTGAAAGAATGAGAAAATATGGATTGAAAATGAATCCACTCAAATGTGCCTTCTGTGTTTGTGCAGGTGACTTTTTGGGATTCTTTGTACACAAAAAAGGCATTGAAATCAATTAAAACAAGACGAAAGCAATCTTGGAAACGAAAGCTCCTTCGACCAAAAAAGAATTGCAGTCAATATTAGGAAAAATCAATTTCCTTAGAAGATTTATTTCAAATCTAAGTGGCAAGACTCAAGCGTTTTCGCCATTACTTCGACTGAAGAAGGAAGATGTGTTTAGGTGGGATGCAGAACACCAACAAGCTTTCGACGAGATTAAAGCATACCTGATGAAGCCACCAATTTTGTTACCACCTATTAGGAATAAAATAATGAAATTGTATATAGCAGCTTCAGAATTTTCTATAGGAAGCATGTTAGCTCAAGAAGATGAAAATGGTGTCGAAAGAGCCATTTATTACCTCAGTAGAATTTTAAATGATGCAGAAACTAGGTATCATCCTATAGAAAAATTGTGTTTATGCTTGTATTTCTCTTGTACAAAATTGAAGCAATACATAAAGCCAGTTGATGTGTATGTTTATTCGCATTATGATATTATTAAACATATGCTGTCGAAACCAATTTTAGATAGTAAAATGGGCTTTGGCTCTTTTTGAATTCTCTTTGACTTATCAGCTATTAAAAGCAATAAAAGGTCAAATAGTGGCTGACTTCATAGTTGACCATTCAGTGGTCGAAAATACAATAAACTTGGTGGAAACCCAACCTTGGAAGTTATACTTCGATGGTTCAAGCCACAAAAATGGTGTTGGAATTGGACTGTTAATAATTTCACCAACAAAGATACCAACAAAGTATAAGTTTGAAAATTGAAGGGACGTGCTCCAACAACGAGGCAGAATACGAAGCCTTAATAGCAGGACTTCAAATCTTTTTAGAATATGTCGAAATCAAAGGAGATTCAGAACTAATTGTGAAACAGTTAACAAAAGAATACAAATGCATCAAAGAGAACTTAATAATGTATTTTGCCATTGCTATACATTGTTAAAGAGATTTGACACTGTTCACATAAAACACGTGCCTCGTATGGAAAATCAAGAGGCAAACGATTTGGCACAAATAGCATCAGGATACAAAGTTTCAAAAGAAAAGCTATTAGAGCTAATAGAAATCAAACACAAACAAATTTCGACAGGTCCATCCAATGCCCAATTGTCAACGACAAAACTTGAGGGGGCAGAGATGTTAAATCTGGTGGAAAATTTTAAAACTTTTGAAAATTTTGAAGTTGAAAATTTTGCCATTGACAATATGTCGAATGATGATTGGCGAAGGCAAATTGTCGAATATTTGGAAAATCCAACAGGAGTGACTGATAGGAAAACCAAGTATAGAGCTTTAAGTGATGTTATTATTGGGAATGAGTTATTTAAAAAGACTCCTGAAGGAGTGTTATTGAAATGTCTTAATGAAAGTGAGGCATATTTAGCAATTTCCAATACTCATAGTGGAGCTTGTGGATCTCATCAAGCAGGTCACAAAATGAAGTGACTTTTATTTCGACAAGGAGTATATTGGCCAACTATGCTGAAAGATTGCATAGATTTCGCCAAGGGTTGTCAAGAATGCCAAAAAACACGCAGGAATACAACATGTGCCTGCAAGTGAATTGCATTCAATAGTAAAACCATGGCCTTTTAGAGGTTGGGCTTTAGATTTGATTGGTGAAATCAAACCAACTTCGTCGAAAGGGCATCGTTTTATCTTAGTGGGAATAGATTATTTTACCAAATGGGTGGAGGCTGCTCCCTTAGCTAATGTAGATCAGGAAGCAGTAATAAATTTTATTCAAAACCACATCTTATATAGGTTTGGTACTCCTGAAACAATTACTACAGACCAAGGCACAGTTTTTATTGGTCGAAAAATGGTTGATTTTGCTTCTGAAATTGGTTTCAAGTTATTAACTTCGACACCATACTATGCCCAAGCAAATGGTCAAGTAGAAGCGGCCAACAAAATTATTATCAATTTGATTAAGAAACACATTGGGCAGAAGCCTAATAATTGGCATAAAACGCTTGATCAAGTGTTGTGGGCATGTCGAAATTCTCCTTGAGAATCAATTAACACTACTCCTTATAGACTCACATTTGGACACGACGCAGTCTTGCCAGTCGAAATTTGTTTACAATCAGCTAGAATTCAAAGGCAATTTGAAATTCCATCAGATTCTTATTGGGATATGATGTTAGATGAGTTGGTTGATTTAGACGAAGAAAGACTAAATGCGTTAGATGTTCTTATAAGGCAAAAAGAAAGAGTGGCTAGAGCTTATAATAAAAAGGTTAAGTCAAAAACATTTGCCTTGGGGGATTTAGTGTGGAAAGTCATATTACCAATAGATAAAAAAGATCGAGTTTTGGGTAAATGGTCACCAAATTGGGAAGGAGCATTTCGCATTTTACAAGTATATACTAACGGTGCTTACGAAGTTGAAGAATTAGGTGCTGATGGTCGAATTTTGCAAATAAATGGCAAGTATTTAAAGAAGTATAGACCAATTTTCCAGGAAGTTAAAATAACGCAAGATTAAAGATGAGCAAACCTCGAATTTGGCATGTCAAAAAGATTAAATGCCAAGAAAGGCTATTGTCGAAGTACAAGATGTGGAAGTGAAAGATGAAATTACAAAAGTTCCAAAGCAAGGGAAGATGAAACAACAAATTACAAGACGAGATTGTTTTTCAAATTCTCAAACAGAGCCTTAGCTCGCTCTAATCTTGTATTGATGAAACTCTCTTCTTCGACCAATTGGTTGACCTTGGTTTCATGTTTGTCAAATTTTTCTAAGAGGTCAATGCAATGGGTTGCTTCCTTATTTACTTCAGCTTCCAGTATTTCTGAAGTCTTCATTTCCCTTAAGACTGAGGATTTCTTCTTTTCTGCTGCCCTAATCTTTGACTCCAATCTCTCAATCTCCTTTTGATACCCAGCAATCTCAGCATCGTATTCACCTACAGCCTTCATGTCAGCTTTTGCCTTGGTTTGTAGAGAAGAGATCTTGTTTCTTGAAGCCTCGACAGCAGTCCATGTTTCCAATTTTAGGGTGCTTTTGCCCTAAGTGAAGCATGGTTCTTCTTTTTCTCAAGGTCCAATGTGATTTGCTCCAAGAGAGGTTCAAATGAAACAAGAAATTCGATGAGAGAATTACTGGCTGTTGGATTATTGAGTTTGTGCAGCAGATCTTTGATCTTGAAAGCAACCATATGGTCTTCTTCAATTGTTTGAAATAAGTCTATCTCAAGGACTCTGGTGCGAAGTTCTTATAGCAAGTTTACCTTGGAACTTTCAGAGTGGTCACCCGCAGAAATGGTCGAGGAAACTGATTTTCGCTCACTTGAAGTTTTAGTCTTCAACAGTAATTGCAGAGCTTCAAGGGGTTTCTTATTCTTCAGTTCCTTCCATTCATCTTCACTCATTGCAGTGCCAGTCGAGAGTTTGAGACCAGTCGAGTCATCTTCTTTAGTAGGAGATTCGTATACATGCTCTATGTTGTCATCATTATGTTCATCTTCACTAGTTTCCTTACTTTCTTCATCACTTCTTTCTCTTCCTCTTTCTTTTCGATTTGTCTCAGCGGTGAAGTTGGATCATTGACAATTGGCTCAGCCATTTTGATGTCATCTCCAGCTGTTTGAATTTGGTCATTGCCTTCAGCCATGTGAACATCACCCCTTTGAGTTTGATCTTGACTGATATTTTCAACCAATTCTTCATTTTTCTTTTGTGGTTGATTTTGGGCATGAGTCTCAGTCAATGTAACATCAATTCCTCCATGCTCTTGGTCTTCGATCTCAGTTGTTTCCTGGTGAAGAGGGAGATCATCAAGGGCCATTGGGGTACTTTCATCTGCTGCAATGTTGAGGTCATCTTCATTAAGTTTTGCTTCGACCATTGGATCATTGATTGGTGCAGAAACAGTGGGAGTTGAAGTTGGTGTTGTTTGTTTGATGGATGTTTTGACAGGTTGGTTTTCAAGGTCCTGTTCAAAATTTATAGACAAAGTTATATGTTATCCTGATTCAAATCATCAAAGGAAATAAGTAGAAGGTGTACTAGTTACCTTTGAGGTGTCTCCGTCGACACGAGACTGTGCGCTCGCAGGTTTTGGAAGGTTCTTTTTCTTCTTAGCCTTTTCTGGAGCTTTCTCTTGTGGCTTGTCGTTCTTTCTTGTTTGCTTTTCGACAGGTTTTGATTGAGTCGGTTTGGAGGCAGTCTTTAGAATCCTTTCTGGACTCTCGTCAGACTGAAAGAATTCAACACACATGTTAGTAGAAAGCAAAGAAATGTACAAGGATTGAAAAGAGGTTATGAGAGTTTTCAAACGTTTCGACCTCTGATTCGTCACTCACAATCATCTGTCTTGTCCTTTTCTTCTTCTTTGGAGGAGCAGCAGTAGCTGAACTATTTGATCTTTTCTTACTCTATAAAATGAGAGATTTGATAAGTATTGAGTTCAGTAATTCAATTTAAAAGAGGAATAATGAAATGTTTACCTCTGTTTTCGTTGATTGGAGTGGTTTGTCTTCCGACAAAGTGCTTGTATGCTTCTTTGACACTTTCTTGTCAGTTGTTGTTGTTGTTGTTATTGTTTCTTCTGATAGAGTAGGTGATAATGGAATGGCTGCAAACGCTCGACAAATGTGTTAATAAATCATATAGAAAAAGAGGATGATTGGCTCTAAGAGTCTTATGTATCACCTTCTGCGGTGGTGGATAAAACTCGGACATGTTGAATGTCGAGATGGAGATGTCCGTCAAAGGTATTTATGTCATACTTAGTCGATACTACTTTCTCAGCTGTTTTGTTTGTTAAAAAATTTTTGAGTGCTAAAGTTGAGCCACACATAAACCATGGAGGAAGTGGTGAATGAAGCGATAAAGCCAATTTACTGGTTGGCAAACTTGGAAATTTAAGTTTATTGTGCGCTAAAGCGAAAGCGTATTTGTTTGTCACATATGGTGGAAATAACATGGTTGGAATTTTTTCGATAAGTTTTTTTTTAAAACTCTTGCAGCTTGAGAAACAGTTCGACTAAGATTTGTTGGATCATAAATAACTTCAAAATATTTTTGAAAGGCTCGAATTTCTTGAATGTGCATACCTTGTGACTTGGTCTTCTGTTTCTGCGGAAGAGGAAAAGCATAAATTAGATTTGTCAGCAGAGTAGTTTCTTCGACATCAGCCAGTTTACTCATAAAGTAGTCTTTCCACCACTTAGAAAAGTCTTTGGTACAAGCAAATACAGGCTCAAATTCAACAGGTTCAAAAATAAAGGGTTTATTGGCAAACCTGTTGAGACATTCTTTCCATTCTTCCTCATTTTTTGGAAGGATCATGTCTTTTCTAGACCTAAAGAAAGGACTTAGTCGAAGCTGACATAATCCAAATTGTCGCGCGACGAGACTTGGATGATATGCGTACACTCCAAACATGGTGGCAGCTTTACCAAGCGCTATTCTTGCAGAAAGTAACTTTGGAGCTAAAAAAGCTCCCCAAATCTGATTACTTTCTTCTTCTTCGATCAGTAAGGTCGCAGGAAAATCCCTGGTGAACCAAGTTGGCCCAAATGTTTTTTTTTTTGTGAAAGGAGCCATTGAAGAAATAAAAGTTTCGCAGTTCAAGAACATTGTGAATGTTGATGTAAATAAGTCTTTCTCAGAAACCCCAATTTCTCTGGGCGTCAAAAGTGCAAGCCTTATCCCTTCGATGCTTCTTTGCTCAACAACCTCAGTATAGTCACTTGGGATGTACATTTGGAGTTTCGACTCAAAAGTGGCAAGAAGCCACAATTGGAATAACCAAATTGATCCAGAGACCAGAAGTGTTCCTTCAGGTTTAAGGGTTTTCAGTACGTAAGCCCCTTGTTGTAGGCTTTCATAAAGTGATCCTAGAAGGAGTTGTCCAAGGTTCTCATCTCGACACTCGTGTAGTTGGATAGCCAAGGGGATGAACATTTTGGCTACTTGAAGTGAAGAAGAACAGAAGACATAGCATGAAAGCCAAAAAGTAAGGAAAGCAATACTTTCAGTGTCGGAAACTTCATCAGTGTCTGTTGATGTGGTTATCTTCGATATATCCTTTGAAAGAGGGACGTTTGAAGTTGAATTCGTGGTTGTGGCCAGTGGTGCTAGGGTCGAAAATTTCTCCCGTTGGTTTCAGGCCAGTAATAGCAGCCACATCTAACAAAGTTGGTGTAAGCATGCCACACTTTAAGTGTAAGCTTTTAATGGTGAGTTCCCAAAAATGTAAAGACGCAAGGAGCATAGAACTTTGGTATTTTTGCCCATATTTCGACAGCTGAATGAGGTCAAAGATTCCTTGTTCTTTCCAAATGTTCCCCCTTTTCGAGTCTATCTTGCTGAGCCAGTTGAGATAAGGTAGATGATTTTTGTCGACTGGTGGTGAAGATCTAAAGACTCTACTTGGGTTACTCATGAAGTTCATGACGTAGGGTTCCTTTTGAAAAATTCTAGGGTTGTATCGATGGTAACTTGGGAAAACTTCCCTAATTTCAGTAGTGTCATCACTGGAAGACGGAACAGGTCCTAAAAATGCGTATTTCAAGGGTTTAGGGAAAGGGATTAATACCTGAGACTGTAGGATTTTTGTTTCTTCTTCCATCAAAGCAGGCTCAGTAAAGAGTTGTTGCTTGCCAGAAGCAGAAATTTGGGCTTGAGACGAAGACGCCATTGATGAGCAGTGCAAGATATTAATGGAGTTCTGGAGTTTGAGTTTGGAAAGCGCAGGTGTGTTCTCGCGAAGAAGAGAAGAGAAGAGAAGGGATTGCAAAGGTTTCAGAAAAGAGTAAAATGGAGAGAAAATGATAGCTTATATAGCCGTTGAGTGTAAAAGGATGAAACCTTTGGGTTTCTCTTTAATGGAGCAGTTACTTGCAATGAGTAGTGGGGAGTTCCAATGCAAAACGTGGCCCACTAACTCTGAAACGGTGGCGCCAAAAGGAACTTTTCACTGAAACGTCTCACCAATGCCGCAACGTGATGTTAACGACTTCATCAGAGCAGTTAAAAGGAATCTTCAAAAATGTCACTTTTTCTGCCTTACATAAAGCTTCAGTCAAAAAAGACATTTTTGGGGGGCAATTTGTTAGCCTGTAATTTCGACAGGCTAAATTAAATGCAGTCAACGGGGTTTGACTTTGGTCTTCTCAGAAGGTGTTGGTTTCGACACAGAAGAGTTGTATCAGAAGGCAAATTCGACAAAGCCTTAGACTTAACAAGAATTGAAGGGTGATATTTCGACGAGAAGAAGGCTGGGATTCAATAGCAGGTCAAAATCAAGTGCTCGTAGTCGAAGTTCTGGCAGTTACCCTAGTCGAAGGCTGAAGCAGTTTTCTTTTTTAAATTCTCTGTACAGTTAGTTAGTTTTAGTGTTTTCCTTCCTTGTATAAATAGTAGTTTTTCCCAGGAAAAACGGGTCACAAATTCATTACAGATTCTCACGCTCTAACTTCCAACATCACAGAGAAAACGAGTCAGAGAAGAATGTATGATCATGTGTACCAACTTTCTTTTCAATTAATGCTTTTTACTTTGTTTCTTTAAGCAATTTTCTGTATTTTTATTTGCTCTCTTCATCTCTGTCCGAAGTGACTTCGACGGTTTCGCGCGAAATTGACAGTTATCTTCATTATTCCCTTTAAAAACTGTAAGACATTCATAATTTCTGGAAAAACTTTAACACAAATGGTCTTAGGATTTACTAGTTGATCCTGCAAGCAGAAGAAATTTCAAACTAGCGCGGTGTTTACCAAAAACCACGGTAAACAGCAGTGTTACGCCTATAGGTCTTCTAGGAGGGGTCCTAGAACTGATATTCAGGAGCTGCTGAGGTTGATTGAGTCGGAGAATTATTTATGTTGGAGGAGAAAAGTTGAGGGTTTCGATGTGGTAAGTAACATCATGTGGGCGCATCCCACTTCTATTAAGTTATTCTGGTTGTTTCCAATGGTTCTTATTCTCGACACCACCTACATGACCAACAAATACAATCTACCTCTATTGGAGATTGTAGGAGTCACTTCAACGGAGTTAACTTTCTCGGTTGCTTTCGCTTATATTGCACACGAGCTTGGAAATCATTTTACTTGGGCATTGCAGCAACTGAAAGAATTGTTTGACTTGCACGGGTTTCAACCTCAGATATTCTTGACTGACAGGGATCTTGGTCTTATGTCTGGTATTCTTGATGTCTTTTCTTCGGCTACAAATTTGTTATGTTCTTGGAACATAACAAAAAATGTCAAAACGAAGATTAAAGAATTGGTGCACTTGGATAGGCAAGACTCAGTCATCTCTCTTTGGCACGATATTATTGACTCACTTGACGAGTAAGAGTACTCATCTCGGTTGAAGATTTTTGAGGACTCGTGTGTTGATCTTCCCGCTCTTATTAAGTACGTGCATGACACATGGTTGACAAAGCATAAGGAAAGATTTATCTTGGCATGGACAAACCGGGTCGCACACTTTGGGAATCAAACCACCAACAGGTATTTTGGCAAACTATTTACTTTGTTTATGCTAGTTTAATATTTTTTGACACGTGTTTAATATTTTTATCGTAGTTTAATATTTTTTGACACTTGTTTAGTATTTTTATGCTACTTTAATATTTTTTGACACATGTTTAGTATTTTTATGCTACTTTAATATTTTTTGACACGTGTTTAGTATTTTTTTTGTAGTTAAATATTTTTTGACACGTGTTTAGTATTTGTATCGTAGTTTAATATTTTTAGACACGTGTTTAGTATTTTTATTGTAGTTTAATATTTTGAGACACGTGTTTATTATTTAAAAGTCGAGTCTGCTCATTGGACATTGAAGAGACATTTGGGGAGTTCTGTAGGAGACTTGTCTAAGTGTTTTCAGTGTGTGCATGGGATTCTTACCCTTCATTTTGATAAAGTCATCGGGTCTTTCCAAAGAAGCATAAACCGTATTGAAGTAGCTCATAATACTCCTTTCTATAAAAAGCTTCGCGGTCTTGTGTCTTTGAATGTTTTGAATCATATTGCTAAGGAGTTTTCAAAAACGACATCTGGGGTTGGATATGACAAAGGTCATTGTGGCTGCGTTCTTTGAAAAACACATCTTCTGCCTATGCTTGCAAGCTTGGTGTGTACCATGTCTCCGGTACTTCTATTCCATTGGATGTTGTTGACAATCACTAGAAAAATTTGAGTTTGGATTCTATTGATGATGATCTCTCTCAAGAAAAATATGCTGAATGTGATATTACTTACATTATGGAGATGATTTGGGCGAGATATAATGTTATGATTCCTGATGAGAGATTTGTGTTCAAGAAACAACTTAGTGAGTTTGCATTCCCTACCACTTCTTCAATGGTTGCACCACCATTTAAAGTTAAAACAAAAGGTGCACCAAAGAAGAAAAAGCAGAAATTATATGATGTGAAGCGCAATCCTTCTGGTTGGGAGCATGTGGATGAGAAGATGAAACTGACTCAAGAATCCGGGACTTCTAAAAAATCATCACAGCCGTCTTCAAAGTTAAAGGTATCCCAGAGTGCTTCTAAAAAATCATCACAGTCACAAGGGCCTTCTCCTAAAGTTTCATAGCGGGTTATTAGTAAATTAACACAGCAGGGGGAGACTAAATTGAATCTACCGTGGGTTCCTCATCACTTACACTCTTATGTTGAAAATATTATTGATGTTGAGCCTGATGGTAATTGTGGGTTCCGGGAAGTTGTTGTTGGTATCGGTCTTGGTGAGGATAGTTGGCCTTTAATTATTGCATGTTTGGGGATGACAGACTTGCAGTGCTTAGAAAAGCGTTAACCATTGAACACTACGATTTTGAGGAGGAGGAAAAGTGGTTGAGTTTGCCTGAGATGGGGTACTTTATAGCTACCAAGTATAATGTGGCCCTAGTTCAATTATCTTAGGAATGAATTTTACTTATGTGCCTTTGAGAGGTATTTATTCTTCTTCTAAAAGTCGTAGAATCATATCTATTCTTAACGTGAGGGATAACCATTGGGTGCATATTGCGATCTCGGCTGCCTGTCCATTGCCTCCAGTTGCTTTGATGTGGTCTCATAATGCAGCAGAGGAATCTCGCACTTCATGGTTGGATCCGTATACCGACCGTTTTGCCCTATGGCATTCTACCGCTCTGGTCATGCCCCTCCCCCTCCCACTGATGCGCCCACCATTGTAGACTTAGCCGATGATTCAGACGGTTTAGATTGACATTTCTTGTATTTATTTTTGTACCACTTTTTTGTAATTATTTATCCATACTATTATTATATATATATATATATTTAACAAATTAAATGTTTTTTTTTACAAGTCGGATTTACCTTTGTACAAGGTAAATCCGCTTTTGAATTTATCAAAGCGGATTTACCTCCACTAATAGGTAAATCCGACTTCTTAAGGTTACAAATCGGATCTATTTGCCTACGAGGTAAATCCGCTTTGTATAATTAACAAAGCGGATTTACCTTCACGAATGTAAATCCGATGCGTTTTTTCTGAGTAATTCGGATCTATGTATATCCGCCTTTGATTTTTGTCAAAGCGGATTTACCTATTCAAGAGGTAAATCCGATTGAGTCAAAATTGTGGGGGGTATTTTCGGGTTTTCATATTTTGTGGGGGTATTATGTCAAACCGCGGGGGTACAAAAAAAAACCAAGATTTAAACAAGGCCTCTCAATTGTTTGAGACGGCCCTGGTCATTTCAATTCTACCCATTTCGTGCACCGCGCCGTTCTTTTGCTGGACTCTCGCTTTCCCCTATCACTTGGTTATTGCCATTAGCTACTTGTGTTGTGTGTCGTTGTGTTCGGCTTAAAAAGGTTAGCTCTCATTCATACTCTATTATTAATAGTTTCTTTCTTTTTAGGAAAATTTTTCTATACCTATTGAGAATTTGGTAGGTATGATACCTTTTAGGTAAAATTAGCTCAATATTGAATTTTTAAAAATATTTAAATAGAAAAATAAAGTGTCATTCAGTGATTAGATGTTGAGTATCATACCTATCAAAGTTCAATGTGTATGGAAGAGTTCAACTTCTTTTTAATTTATATAACCTTCCCTGTGCATTCCTCTTCCTTTTTTTGACAAGTTGTGCATTCCTATTCCTATAACACCCTGTTCCCATATGCTATAGCTTTAGTTAATATTTATCTTTCGGTTTTAAATTGATATGAGTATTGCCAATGACATCCGCATAAAGAAACCCATGTTTCTATTTTCTTTTTATTATTCATCATTCATCCATTTCATTTCATTTTCAATTAATTAGTTTTCTCTTTTATTTTAATTAAGTTGTTGCTGGATCTTTTTTTTTAACCACCGTTTTCACGCTCATGTTAGGAAATCTGAAAGATCATAATATTGTGATCCACAAAAATTATATATAAACAGAACCGCTAATTTAAATAGACAAAATTGTTTTGATAATAACAGAGGATTAAGTTGGCTGTACTACTGGATTAATCTGCATTTTAGGACATGTAAGTTGTACGACTCGAGAGTCATAAACTTTTTGACAAGTTGTGCATTCCTAATTTCCTATTCGTATAACAACACCCTGTTCCCATATGCTATATCTTTAGTTAATATTTATCTTTCGTTTTAAATTGTTATGAGTATTGCCAATGACATCCGCATAAAGAAACCCATGTTTCTATTTTCTTTTTATTATTATTTTATCACTTTTTATTATTCATCATCATTCATCCCTTTCATTTCATTTTCAATTAATTAGTTTTCTCTTTTATTTTAATTAAGTTGTTGCGGGATCTTATTTTTTAACCACCGTTTTCACTGTTAGGAAATCTGAAAGATTATAATATTGTGATTCACAAAAAATATATAAACAAAACCGCTAATTTAAATAGACAATTTTTTTTGATAATAACATAGAACTAAGTCGGTTGTACTACCAGATTAATCTGCATTTTAGGACAAATAAGTTGTACGACTCGAGAGTCATAAAATCCCTAAAATATAATAATAAGGGATTAAGTCGGTTGTACAATCAGATTAATCTGCGTTTTAGGACGAATGAGCTGTAAAGCTCAAGAGTCCTATAATCCCTATTAAACAAAATGAATATTTTTATTTCAAAAATACAAACCATTTATTTCTTCTTCTCAAAAATCAAATTTTCAAAAATAGGGGATTAGGTCGGTTGTACAACTGGGTTAATTTGCATTTTAGGATAAATGAGATATACGGCTCAAAAACCTTAACATCCCTATAAATTAAAATAAATAATTTCAAATTCAAAAACATAAATATAAAAATTATTTTTCTTTCTTTTCAAAAATCAATTTTTCAAATATACGGGATTAATTAAGTTGGCTGTACAATCGGGTTAATCTGCTTTTTAGGATAAATGAGCTGTACAACTCAAAAGTCCTAAAATCTCTAAATTAAAAAACACCAACAAACAAACTTTTTCTACCCAAAAACTATGTAGCTTTGAATTCTCCATCGCACCGGAAGATATGTAAGAGCGGGTGTAACACCCCGGAAATAATTTAATTAAAATAGTTGATTGAATTATTAAAATAATTTGGAGGCGGGATATAGATAAATTAAAATGTTAATATTTTATATGCGTAGGAGGTGAAACGAGTAAAGGAGGTGGTGACGTAGAGAGCCCAGTGTTTACTGAGCCCTCAACTTAAACCCTGGGGGTTTAAGCCAAACCCTCATTCGCAGCAAGCAAAAGAAAAACGAAAGTGAGAGTGAGAGAGAGAGCACGCGGCGCAAAGAGGGAGAGAAGAGGAGGGTTTCGCGAAGAATTTCAAAAGGGGATCGTTCGTGTTGCTGTGGTTTTGTTCGTGTCTCGTTCGTCGTGTTCCGGAGCTTACGTTATTCGAGGTAAGGGTGGGCTTAACCTTGATAATGGGTTGATGATAATTATGTGTGGGTAGTCTAGGGTTTTGTTGAATTGTTCGTGTTGTTGCATATCGTGTTTTCGTTGAGATTGGTGCTTTGATGATTATTGCACGTTATTGTGATTTGTTTCGTTATTTGTTGTTGCGTGATTGTTGTGTCACGATGATGGTGTTGTTATTGTTCGTGTTTTTGTTGTTGCTGTGCGTGGTTGATTGTTGTTGTCGCGTTGTCGAATTGTCGTTTTTGTTGTGGTGGTTGCGGTGTCGTTGCCGTTAGGGTTTGGTGTTTGGCAATTTAGCGATTCTGGACACAGGTTCGGTTTTTCTAAAACTGGCGCTGTTTGGTTGATCCAAAAATTATGAGGTTGATTTTTTTTGAAAATAGACTTAACGCCGGTCGTTTTGGCACTGGTTTCGTTAAATTCGGAGTTGTATAGCTCGAGTTATAGGCGATACAAGTTAGGTTAAAATTCTGGAAACGATTTGGGTATAGATTCGGTATTTCGGTGACTGGGAACGTTGTATTGACCGAAAAATTATGTGGTTTATTTTTCTGGAAAATAGACTTAATGCTTGTTAATTTGGCACTGGTTTGGGTGCGTTTAGAGTTGTGTAGCTCGAGATATGAATTCCACAAGTTAGAGTAAGATTCTGGAAACAATCTGGACACAGGGTCAGTGTTTTCGTTACCACGTTTTCAAAAGAACTCCTTTTCGAACGAATCCAATTTCTTTGAAAACTAGACAAAATTTGCCCCAGTTTATGCACAAGTTTCATGCAATTTGATTGAGTTTTGGTCACTTTGGAATTGCTTGAATTTGAAGGACAGAAACTGTCCTCTTTTGCAACTAGCCTGTGTGCTTTTCGAAAACTGTACCTATTGGACACTCTCCTTCAAAAACTGAACTTAGGGATGATAACCAGACCCATAGGGCTTTCCAACAAGTATTTATTTGTTGAAATCCGATGTCGTTTGCTATTTTAATTAATTCGCTGAAGTAGGTGCGATGTGCCTAGGCGCTGTGCGCCAGTCTTGTGCGTGGTGTGCGTGCGTTATGTCCGCGTTGTGGAGCCGTCTGGTGTTAATATTTCAGGTGCGGTGCTGGTATGCTCAGGAGAGTTTAGTGGTAGCTGTGATGCTACAACTTGGTGCTATTTTTGGTGAAATCATTTGTTTTGATTCTGGTGATATAGTATTTATTTTAAATACTTGTTATGGTGAGTTGGTGCATAATCATGGTGTCGCATTGTCATATGCATGTTTTGGTGATATAGGCTCTGCCTCTGGTGTTTGTTGGTGATATGCCCGTCGTGGCTCATTTTGGTGATCGGTACCGCATGCATATGCCCACTGGAGGGGTTGCATATCATCCCATTGTCTATGAATGTTATAACTTTGGTGGTTCACTGTCAAATGGACTTTTCCTTTGGTATCTGGTGCTGTGATATGGTGTAATTGTATTGTGTTGCTGTAGTTACCTGATGCTAGCATATTTTTATCATCTGCTTATTACCTCTGTTAGACTCACCCCTTCTGCTTGGAATGTTGCTCTCATGCGGCAACGCTGCAGGTGATCGCTAGTGCTCGTGGAGGAATTGCTAGGTTTTGCTTCCTCTCTCGTTTGGGTCTGTGTCAGCTCTGATATGTAGCACCGGGGAGTCGTTAGTTATCGTTTTGAACTATTATTTTAGTTATTGGAAATTGTTTTAATTAATTTTGGAGATGTCTTTAATTGTTAATTCTGGAGATGTTTAAACTGGTTAATATTTCCGCTGCTTGGTGATTTCTTTTATATAAATTATTTTGGAGATTTTTTTTTTGGAATAAATGGTGTTTTTTTTTTAAAATGGTGAAAAATGTAGCGCCCTTCGAGGTGACTCTGATAATTGTCTATTTAGTTGTAATAGTAAAAGGGGGGTGTTACATTAGTGGTATCAGAGCAGTTCGGTCTGTCCGGCCAAGTTGTCGAGTCGTCGAGTCGAGTAACACTTGAGTAATTGTTACTCGTTCCTGATTATAGTTTCTGTTGCAGTGTTAGGTTGAGATGGCAGGACGGAACGATGCTGCACTCGCTGCTGCTTTGTAGGCTGTGGCTCAAGCTGTGGAGAATAACCCAGGTGCTGCTGGTGATGCTGGGTCGCGCAGTTTGGCTACGTTTCAGAGGGAGAATCCTCCTACCTTTAAGGGCAAGTATAACCCTGATGGTGCTTTGGCGTGGCTGAAAGAGATGGAGAGAATCTTTCGTGTTATGGATTGCTCTGAGGCGCAGAAAGTCAGGTATGGTACTCATATGCTGGCAGAGGAGGCTGATGACTGGTGGTTGGAGGTGAGGCAGAGGTTGGCGACTGTGAATGAAGAGGTCACTTGGGCTGTGTTCAGTAGAGAATTTCTGAGAAAGTATTATCCTGAAGATGTCCGTGGGAAGAAAGAGATTGAGTTTCTGGAGCTGAAGCAGGGTAATATGTCGGTGACTGAGTATGCTGCCAAGTTCATTGAATTGGCGAAGTTCTATCCACATTATGGTGAGGCTGGTGCTGAATTCTCCAAATGCATCAAGTTTGAAAATGGGTTGCGGGCTGATATCAAGAAGGCGATAGGGTATCAGAAAATTCGGGTGTTCTCGGAGTTGATTGACAGCTGCAGAATCTTCGAGGAAGACAGTAATGCTCATTCTAGAGTCATGAGGGATAGGCAGAAGAATTTCTCGAGTCGTGGGAAGACGTATGAGGTTCCAGCTGGTAAGGGCAATCAGAGAACTGCTGTGGGTAAGAGACCTAGTGGGGGAGATGCTGCTGCTAGTGTGGTATGTTACAAGTGTGGTAAACCCGGTCATAAGCGTCCTGACTGTCCAGGTGATGTGAAGAAGTGCTACAAGTGTGGTAAAGAGGGTCATATGGCGTCTAGCTGTGATCGAAAGGATGTGTTATGCTACAACTGTGGTGAGGGTGGTCATATCAGCACTCAGTGTCCTAAACCGAAGAAAGAAAGGTCCGTTGGGAAGGTGTTCGCTCTGGCGGGGTCAGATGCAGTGAATGAGATCAGAGGTACATGCTATATTAATAATTCTCCTCTTATTGCTATTATTGATACTGGTGCTACCCATTGTTTTATTGCTACTGCATGTGTTGAGAAATTAGATCTTGTTTTATCTTCTATGTTGAGGGAGATGGTTATCGATACTCCGGCTAAGGGTTCGGTGACTACCTCGGTTGTTTGTGCTAAATGCCCTTTATCGATATTCGGTAATGATTTTCTCGTTGACTTGATTTGTTTGCCGCTGAGCGGAATGGATGTTATTCTAGGTATGGACTGGTTAGTTGATAACCATGTTCATATCAACTGTCATGAAAGGTCTGTGAGTTTCTTTTCTCCTGAAGAGGAAGAGTCTGGTTTGTTGTCTGCTGGTCAGTTGCATAGGGTAATGAGGGAAGACGTCCAGTTGTTTTCATTAATGGCGTCATTGTCTGCTGAGAGCCAAGCGAAGGTTGATGAGTTGCAGGTGGTGCGAGAGTTTTCTGAGGTTTTTCCCGACGAGATTCCGGATGTACCACCAGAGAGAGAGGTTGAGTTTGCTATTGATCTGGTACCTGATACTAAACCTGTGTCCATGGCACCATATAGAATGTCTGCATCTGAATTGTCAGAACTGAAGAAGCAACTCGAGGATCTGCTTGAAAAGAAATTTGTGAGGCCAAGTGTGTCGCCGTGGGGAGCTCTAGTGTTGTTGGTGAAAAAGAAAGATGGTAGTATGAGGTTGTGCGTAGACTATCGGCAGCTGAATAAGGTGACTATTAAGAACAAGTATCCGCTTCCGAGGATTGATGACTTAATGGATCAGTTGGTGGGTGCTCAGGTGTTCAATAAAATAGATTTGAGATCGGGTTATCATCAGATCAAGGTGAAAGACGAAGACATTCAGAAGACAGCTTTCAGAACCCGTTATGGGCATTATGAGTATTCCGTGATGCCTTTCGGTGTGACTAATGCGCCGGGAGTGTTCATGGAGTACATGAATCGTATCTTTCGTGAGTATCTGGATCGGTTTGTGGTGGTATTCATTGACGACATCCTAATTTATTCTAAGTCAGAAGAGGAGCATGCAGAACATCTGAGATTGGTATTGGAAATTCTGAGGGACAGGAAATTATATGCGAAGCTGTCTAAGTGTGAGTTTTGGTTGAAGGAGGTTAGCTTTCTGGGTCATGTTATTTCGGGGAATGGAATTGCCGTGGATCCGTCTAAGGTTGATGCCGTGTTACAATGGGAGTCTCCGAAGTCAGTTACTGAGATTAGAAGTTTTCTGGGTCTGGCAGGTTACTATAGGAGGTTTATAGAAGGATTTTCGAAGTTGGCACTTCCGTTGACTCAGTTGACTTGCAAGGGTAAAGCTTTCATCTGGGATGACTGTTGTGAAGAGAGCTTCAAAGAATTGAAGAAGAGGTTGACGACGTCTCCTGTTCTGACGTTGCCTAATCCGGAAGAGTCGTTTGTGGTGTATTGTGATGCTTCCAAGATGGGGTTGGGAGGTGTGCTTATGCAGAATGGTAAGGTAGTTGCCTATGCGTCGAGACAGTTGAGGACTCATGAGAAGAACTACCCTACCCATGATTTAGAACTTGCTGCAGTTGTGTTCGCGTTGAAAATTTGGAGACATTATCTGTATGGTTCGAGGTTTGAGGTGTTCAGTGATCATAAGGGTTTGCAGTATCTGTTTGATCAGAAAGAGTTGAATATGAGACAGCGCAGATGGTTAGATTTGCTGAAAGACTATGACTTTAGCTTGAACTATCATCCGGGAAAGGCTAATGTGGTAGCTGACGCTTTAAGTCGAAAGACGTTGCATATGTCAGCAATGATGGTTAGAGAACTCGAATTAATTGAGCAGTTCAGGGATATGAGTTTGGTTTGTGAAGTGACGCCTCAGAGTGTCAGATTGGGGATGTTGAAGATTGATAATGAATTCATGGCTAGCATTCGAGAAGCTCAGAAGTTAGATGTTAAATTAGTTGACCTGATGGTTGGGATTGATCAATCCGAGAATAAAGACTTTGAGTTGGATGCGCAGAATGTATTGAAGTACCGTGGAAGAATCTGCATTCCTGATGATGAGGAGATGAAAAGAGCAATTTTAGAAGAAGGTCATAGGAGTAAGTTGAGTATCCATCCGGGAGCTACAAAGATGTATCAGGATCTGAAGAAGATGTTTTGGTGGCCTGGTATGAAGCGTGATGTGGCGCAGTTTGTGTATTCCTGCTTGACTTGTCAGAAATCGAAGGTTGAGCATCAGAAGCCTGCTGGGTTGATGCAACCGTTGGAGATTCCGGAATGGAAGTGGGATAGTATTTCTATGGATTTCGTGATAGGGTTACCTAATACTGTGAGGGGGCACGATTCGATTTGGGTGATTGTGGATAGATTGACGAAGTCTGCTCATTTTATTCCTATCAATATCACGTATCTGGTGTCGAGATTGGCAGAGATTTATATTCAGGTGATTGTGAAGTTGCATGGTGTTCCTTTGTGCATTGTGTCTGACAGAGATCCTAGGTTCACTTCTGATTTCTGGAAGAGTTTGCAAGAAGCGTTGGGTTCTAAATTGAGGTTAAGTTCAGCTTATCATCCTCAAACTGATGGGCAGACAGAGAGGACCATTCAGTCGTTGGAAGACCTGTTGAAATCTTGTGTTCTTGAGCAGGGAGGTGCGTGGGATACTCACCTTCCGTTGATCGAGTTTACTTACAACAATAGTTACCATTCTAGCATCGGGATGACACCGTTCGAGGCATTGTATGGTCGGAGATGTAGGACTCCGTTGTGTTGGCATGAATCTGGGGAGAGTATTGTTCTTGGACCCGAGGTTGTTCGAGAGACTACTGAAAAGGTGAAATTGATCCGTGAGAAAATGAAAGCGTCGCAGAGTAGACAGAAGAGCTATCATGATAAGAGAAGGAAGGATTTAGAATTCCAAGCTGGTGATCATGTGTTTTTGAGAGTCACGCCTATGGCTGGTGTTGGGCGTGCATTGAAGACAAAGAAGTTGACTCCTCGTTTCATTGGACCGTATCAGATCACTGAGAGAATTGGTAATGTTGCTTATAGGGTGGCCTTGCCGCCTAATCTTTCGAATTTGCACGATGTATTTCATGTGTCGCAACTTCGGAAGTATATTTCGGATCCGTCCCATGTGATTCCGATGGATGATGTGCATGTGCGGGATAATCTCACTGTGGAGACAATGCCTGTGCGAATTGAAGATCGTGAAGTGAAGACTTTACGTGGCAAAGAGATAAACCTGGTGAAAGTGGTCTGGTTAGGAGCTGCTGGTGAAAGCATGACATGGGAGTTGGAGAGCAAGATGCGAGAGTCCTATCCGGAGCTGTTTGAATCAGGTATGTTTTCGAGGACGAAAGATTCTAAGTGGGGGAGGGTTGTAACACCCCGGAAATAATTTAATTAAAATAGTTGATTGAATTATTAAAATAATTTGGAGGCGGGATATAGATAAATTAAAAGGTTAATATTTTATATGCGTAGGAGGTGAAACGAGTAAAGGAGGTGGTGACGTAGAGAGCCCAGTGTTTACTGAGCCCTCAACTTAAACCCTGGGGGTTTAAGCCAAACCCTCATTCGCAGCAAGCAAAAGAAAAACGAAAGTGAGAGTGAGAGAGAGAGCACGCGGCGCAAAGAGGGAGAGAAGAGGAGGGTTTCGCGAAGAATTTCAAAAGGGGATCGTTCGTGTTGCTGTGGTTTTGTTCGTGTCTCGTTCGTCGTGTTCCGGAGCTTACGTTATTCGAGGTAAGGGTGGGCTTAACCTTGATAATGGGTTGATGATAATTATGTGTGGGTAGTCTAGGGTTTTGTTGAATTGTTCGTGTTGTTGCATATCGTGTTTTCGTTGAGATTGGTGCTTTGATGATTATTGCACGTTATTGTGATTTGTTTCGTTATTTGTTGTTGCGTGATTGTTGTATCACGATGATGGTGTTGTTATTGTTCGTGTTTTTGTTGTTGCTGTGCGTGGTTGATTGTTGTTGTCGCGTTGTCGAATTGTCGTTTTTGTTGTGGCGGTTGCGGTGTCGTTGCCGTTAGGGTTTGGTGTTTGGCAATTTAGCGATTCTGGACACAGGTTCGGTTTTTCTAAAACTGGCGCTGTTTGGTTGATCCAAAAATTATGAGGTTGATTGTTTTTGAAAATAGACTTAACGCCGGTCGTTTTGGCACTGGTTTCGTTAAATTCGGAGTTGTATAGCTCGAGTTATAGGCGATACAAGTTAGGTTAAAATTCTGGAAACGATTTGGGTATAGATTCGGTATTTCGGTGACTGGGAACGTTGTATTGACCGAAAAATTATGTGGTTTATTTTTCTGGAAAATAGACTTAATGCTTGTTAATTTGGCACTGGTTTGGGTGCGTTTAGAGTTGTGTAGCTCGAGATATGAATTCCACAAGTTAGAGTAAGATTCTGGAAACAATCTGGACACAGGGTCAGTGTTTTCGTTACCACGTTTTCAAAAGAACTCCTTTTCGAACGAATCCAATTTCTTTGAAAACTAGACAAAATTTGCCCCAGTTTATGCACAAGTTTCATGCAATTTGATTGAGTTTTGGTCACTTTGGAATTGCTTGAATTTGAAGGACAGAAACTGTCCTCTTTTGCAACTAGCCTGTGTGCTTTTCGAAAACTGTACCTATTGGACACTCTCCTTCAAAAACTGAACTTAGGGATGATAACCAGACCCATAGGGCTTTCCAACAAGTATTTATTTGTTGAAATCCGATGTCGTTTGCTATTTTAATTAATTCGCTGAAGTAGGTGCGATGTGCCTAGGCGCTGTGCGCCAGTCTTGTGCGTGGTGTGCGTGCGTTATGTCCGCGTTGTGGAGCCGTCTGGTGTTAATATTTCAGGTGCGGTGCTGGTATGCTCAGGAGAGTTTAGTGGTAGCTGTGATGCTACAACTTGGTGCTATTTTTGGTGAAATCATTTGTTTTGATTCTGGTGATATAGTATTTATTTTAAATACTTGTTATGGTGAGTTGGTGCATAATCATGGTGTCGCATTGTCATATGCATGTTTTGGTGATATAGGCTCTGCCTCTGGTGTTTGTTGGTGATATGCCCGTCGTGGCTCATTTTGGTGATCGGTACCGCATGCATATGCCCACTGGAGGGGTTGCATATCATCCCATTGTCTATGAATGTTATAACTTTGGTGGTTCACTGTCAAATGGACTTTTCCTTTGGTATCTGGTGCTGTGATATGGTGTAATTGTATTGTGTTGCTGTAGTTACCTGATGCTAGCATATTTTTATCATCTGCTTATTACCTCTGTTAGACTCACCCCTTCTGCTTGGAATGTTGCTCTCATGCGGCAACGCTGCAGGTGATCGCTAGTGCTCGTGGAGGAATTGCTAGGTTTTGCTTCCTCTCTCGTTTGGGTCTGTGTCAGCTCTGATATGTAGCACCGGGGAGTCGTTAGTTATCGTTTTGAACTATTATTTTAGTTATTGGAAATTGTTTTAATTAATTTTGGAGATGTCTTTAATTGTTAATTCTGGAGATGTTTAAACTGGTTAATATTTCCGCTGCTTGGTGATTTCTTTTATATAAATTATTTTGGAGATTTTTTTTTTGGAATAAATGGTGTTTTTTTTTTAAAATGGTGAAAAATGTAGCGCCCTTCGAGGTGACTCTGATAATTGTCTATTTAGTTGTAATAGTAAAAGGGGGGTGTTACATTAGTGGTATCAGAGCAGTTCGGTCTGTCCGGCCAAGTTGTCGAGTCGTCGAGTCGAGTAACACTTGAGTAATTGTTACTCGTTCCTGATTATAGTTTCTGTTGCAGTGTTAGGTTGAGATGGCAGGACGGAACGATGCTGCACTCGCTGCTGCTTTGTAGGCTGTGGCTCAAGCTGTGGAGAATAACCCAGGTGCTGCTGGTGATGCTGGGTCGCGCAGTTTGGCTACGTTTCAGAGGGAGAATCCTCCTACCTTTAAGGGCAAGTATAACCCTGATGGTGCTTTGGCGTGGCTGAAAGAGATGGAGAGAATCTTTCGTGTTATGGATTGCTCTGAGGCGCAGAAAGTCAGGTATGGTACTCATATGCTGGCAGAGGAGGCTGATGACTGGTGGTTGGAGGTGAGGCAGAGGTTGGCGACTGTGAATGAAGAGGTCACTTGGGCTGTGTTCAGTAGAGAATTTCTGAGAAAGTATTATCCTGAAGATGTCCGTGGGAAGAAAGAGATTGAGTTTCTGGAGCTGAAGCAGGGTAATATGTCGGTGACTGAGTATGCTGCCAAGTTCATTGAATTGGCGAAGTTCTATCCACATTATGGTGAGGCTGGTGCTGAATTCTCCAAATGCATCAAGTTTGAAAATGGGTTGCGGGCTGATATCAAGAAGGCGATAGGGTATCAGAAAATTCGGGTGTTCTCGGAGTTGATTGACAGCTGCAGAATCTTCGAGGAAGACAGTAATGCTCATTCTAGAGTCATGAGGGATAGGCAGAAGAATTTCTCGAGTCGTGGGAAGACGTATGAGGTTCCAGCTGGTAAGGGCAATCAGAGAACTGCTGTGGGTAAGAGACCTAGTGGGGGAGATGCTGCTGCTAGTGTGGTATGTTACAAGTGTGGTAAACCCGGTCATAAGCGTCCTGACTGTCCAGGTGATGTGAAGAAGTGCTACAAGTGTGGTAAAGAGGGTCATATGGCGTCTAGCTGTGATCGAAAGGATGTGTTATGCTACAACTGTGGTGAGGGTGGTCATATCAGCACTCAGTGTCCTAAACCGAAGAAAGAAAGGTCCGTTGGGAAGGTGTTCGCTCTGGCGGGGTCAGATGCAGTGAATGAGATCAGAGGTACATGCTATATTAATAATTCTCCTCTTATTGCTATTATTGATACTGGTGCTACCCATTGTTTTATTGCTACTGCATGTGTTGAGAAATTAGATCTTGTTTTATCTTCTATGTTGAGGGAGATGGTTATCGATACTCCGGCTAAGGGTTCGGTGACTACCTCGGTTGTTTGTGCTAAATGCCCTTTATCGATATTCGGTAATGATTTTCTCGTTGACTTGATTTGTTTGCCGCTGAGCGGAATGGATGTTATTCTAGGTATGGACTGGTTAGTTGATAACCATGTTCATATCAACTGTCATGAAAGGTCTGTGAGTTTCTTTTCTCCTGAAGAGGAAGAGTCTGGTTTGTTGTCTGCTGGTCAGTTGCATAGGGTAATGAGGGAAGACGTCCAGTTGTTTTCATTAATGGCGTCATTGTCTGCTGAGAGCCAAGCGAAGGTTGATGAGTTGCAGGTGGTGCGAGAGTTTTCTGAGGTTTTTCCCGACGAGATTCCGGATGTACCACCAGAGAGAGAGGTTGAGTTTGCTATTGATCTGGTACCTGATACTAAACCTGTGTCCATGGCACCATATAGAATGTCTGCATCTGAATTGTCAGAACTGAAGAAGCAACTCGAGGATCTGCTTGAAAAGAAATTTGTGAGGCCAAGTGTGTCGCCGTGGGGAGCTCTAGTGTTGTTGGTGAAAAAGAAAGATGGTAGTATGAGGTTGTGCGTAGACTATCGGCAGCTGAATAAGGTGACTATTAAGAACAAGTATCCGCTTCCGAGGATTGATGACTTAATGGATCAGTTGGTGGGTGCTCAGGTGTTCAATAAAATAGATTTGAGATCGGGTTATCATCAGATCAAGGTGAAAGACGAAGACATTCAGAAGACAGCTTTCAGAACCCGTTATGGGCATTATGAGTATTCCGTGATGCCTTTCGGTGTGACTAATGCGCCGGGAGTGTTCATGGAGTACATGAATCGTATCTTTCGTGAGTATCTGGATCGGTTTGTGGTGGTATTCATTGACGACATCCTAATTTATTCTAAGTCAGAAGAGGAGCATGCAGAACATCTGAGATTGGTATTGGAAATTCTGAGGGACAGGAAATTATATGCGAAGCTGTCTAAGTGTGAGTTTTGGTTGAAGGAGGTTAGCTTTCTGGGTCATGTTATTTCGGGGAATGGAATTGCCGTGGATCCGTCTAAGGTTGATGCCGTGTTACAATGGGAGTCTCCGAAGTCAGTTACTGAGATTAGAAGTTTTCTGGGTCTGGCAGGTTACTATAGGAGGTTTATAGAAGGATTTTCGAAGTTGGCACTTCCGTTGACTCAGTTGACTTGCAAGGGTAAAGCTTTCATCTGGGATGACTGTTGTGAAGAGAGCTTCAAAGAATTGAAGAAGAGGTTGACGACGTCTCCTGTTCTGACGTTGCCTAATCCGGAAGAGTCGTTTGTGGTGTATTGTGATGCTTCCAAGATGGGGTTGGGAGGTGTGCTTATGCAGAATGGTAAGGTAGTTGCCTATGCGTCGAGACAGTTGAGGACTCATGAGAAGAACTACCCTACCCATGATTTAGAACTTGCTGCAGTTGTGTTCGCGTTGAAAATTTGGAGACATTATCTGTATGGTTCGAGGTTTGAGGTGTTCAGTGATCATAAGGGTTTGCAGTATCTGTTTGATCAGAAAGAGTTGAATATGAGACAGCGCAGATGGTTAGATTTGCTGAAAGACTATGACTTTAGCTTGAACTATCATCCGGGAAAGGCTAATGTGGTAGCTGACGCTTTAAGTCGAAAGACGTTGCATATGTCAGCAATGATGGTTAGAGAACTCGAATTAATTGAGCAGTTCAGGGATATGAGTTTGGTTTGTGAAGTGACGCCTCAGAGTGTCAGATTGGGGATGTTGAAGATTGATAATGAATTCATGGCTAGCATTCGAGAAGCTCAGAAGTTAGATGTTAAATTAGTTGACCTGATGGTTGGGATTGATCAATCCGAGAATAAAGACTTTGAGTTGGATGCGCAGAATGTATTGAAGTACCGTGGAAGAATCTGCATTCCTGATGATGAGGAGATGAAAAGAGCAATTTTAGAAGAAGGTCATAGGAGTAAGTTGAGTATCCATCCGGGAGCTACAAAGATGTATCAGGATCTGAAGAAGATGTTTTGGTGGCCTGGTATGAAGCGTGATGTGGCGCAGTTTGTGTATTCCTGCTTGACTTGTCAGAAATCGAAGGTTGAGCATCAGAAGCCTGCTGGGTTGATGCAACCGTTGGAGATTCCGGAATGGAAGTGGGATAGTATTTCTATGGATTTCGTGATAGGGTTACCTAATACTGTGAGGGGGCACGATTCGATTTGGGTGATTGTGGATAGATTGACGAAGTCTGCTCATTTTATTCCTATCAATATCACGTATCTGGTGTCGAGATTGGCAGAGATTTATATTCAGGTGATTGTGAAGTTGCATGGTGTTCCTTTGTGCATTGTGTCTGACAGAGATCCTAGGTTCACTTCTGATTTCTGGAAGAGTTTGCAAGAAGCGTTGGGTTCTAAATTGAGGTTAAGTTCAGCTTATCATCCTCAAACTGATGGGCAGACAGAGAGGACCATTCAGTCGTTGGAAGACCTGTTGAGATCTTGTGTTCTTGAGCAGGGAGGTGCGTGGGATACTCACCTTCCGTTGATCGAGTTTACTTACAACAATAGTTACCATTCTAGCATCGGGATGACACCGTTCGAGGCATTGTATGGTCGGAGATGTAGGACTCCGTTGTGTTGGCATGAATCTGGGGAGAGTATTGTTCTTGGACCCGAGGTTGTTCGAGAGACTACTGAAAAGGTGAAATTGATCCGTGAGAAAATGAAAGCGTCGCAGAGTAGACAGAAGAGCTATCATGATAAGAGAAGGAAGGATTTAGAATTCCAAGCTGGTGATCATGTGTTTTTGAGAGTCACGCCTATGGCTGGTGTTGGGCGTGCATTGAAGACAAAGAAGTTGACTCCTCGTTTCATTGGACCGTATCAGATCACTGAGAGAATTGGTAATGTTGCTTATAGGGTGGCCTTGCCGCCTAATCTTTCGAATTTGCACGATGTATTTCATGTGTCGCAACTTCGGAAGTATATTTCGGATCCGTCCCATGTGATTCCGATGGATGATGTGCATGTGCGGGATAATCTCACTGTGGAGACAATGCCTGTGCGAATTGAAGATCGTGAAGTGAAGACTTTACGTGGCAAAGAGATAAACCTGGTGAAAGTGGTCTGGTTAGGAGCTGCTGGTGAAAGCATGACATGGGAGTTGGAGAGCAAGATGCGAGAGTCCTATCCGGAGCTGTTTGAATCAGGTATGTTTTCGAGGACGAAAGATTCTAAGTGGGGGAGGGTTGTAACACCCCGGAAATAATTTAATTAAAATAGTTGATTGAATTATTAAAATAATTTGGAGGCGGGATATAGATAAATTAAAAGGTTAATATTTTATATGCGTAGGAGGTGAAACGAGTAAAGGAGGTGGTGACGTAGAGAGCCCAGTGTTTACTGAGCCCTCAACTTAAACCCTGGGGGTTTAAGCCAAACCCTCATTCGCAGCAAGCAAAAGAAAAACGAAAGTGAGAGTGAGAGAGAGAGCACGCGGCGCAAAGAGGGAGAGAAGAGGAGGGTTTCGCGAAGAATTTCAAAAGGGGATCGTTCGTGTTGCTGTGGTTTTGTTCGTGTCTCGTTCGTCGTGTTCCGGAGCTTACGTTATTCGAGGTAAGGGTGGGCTTAACCTTGATAATGGGTTGATGATAATTATGTGTGGGTAGTCTAGGGTTTTGTTGAATTGTTCGTGTTGTTGCATATCGTGTTTTCGTTGAGATTGGTGCTTTGATGATTATTGCACGTTATTGTGATTTGTTTCGTTATTTGTTGTTGCGTGATTGTTGTATCACGATGATGGTGTTGTTATTGTTCGTGTTTTTGTTGTTGCTGTGCGTGGTTGATTGTTGTTGTCGCGTTGTCGAATTGTCGTTTTTGTTGTGGCGGTTGCGGTGTCGTTGCCGTTAGGGTTTGGTGTTTGGCAATTTAGCGATTCTGGACACAGGTTCGGTTTTTCTAAAACTGGCGCTGTTTGGTTGATCCAAAAATTATGAGGTTGATTGTTTTTGAAAATAGACTTAACGCCGGTCGTTTTGGCACTGGTTTCGTTAAATTCGGAGTTGTATAGCTCGAGTTATAGGCGATACAAGTTAGGTTAAAATTCTGGAAACGATTTGGGTATAGATTCGGTATTTCGGTGACTGGGAACGTTGTATTGACCGAAAAATTATGTGGTTTATTTTTCTGGAAAATAGACTTAATGCTTGTTAATTTGGCACTGGTTTGGGTGCGTTTAGAGTTGTGTAGCTCGAGATATGAATTCCACAAGTTAGAGTAAGATTCTGGAAACAATCTGGACACAGGGTCAGTGTTTTCGTTACCACGTTTTCAAAAGAACTCCTTTTCGAACGAATCCAATTTCTTTGAAAACTAGACAAAATTTGCCCCAGTTTATGCACAAGTTTCATGCAATTTGATTGAGTTTTGGTCACTTTGGAATTGCTTGAATTTGAAGGACAGAAACTGTCCTCTTTTGCAACTAGCCTGTGTGCTTTTCGAAAACTGTACCTATTGGACACTCTCCTTCAAAAACTGAACTTAGGGATGATAACCAGACCCATAGGGCTTTCCAACAAGTATTTATTTGTTGAAATCCGATGTCGTTTGCTATTTTAATTAATTCGCTGAAGTAGGTGCGATGTGCCTAGGCGCTGTGCGCCAGTCTTGTGCGTGGTGTGCGTGCGTTATGTCCGCGTTGTGGAGCCGTCTGGTGTTAATATTTCAGGTGCGGTGCTGGTATGCTCAGGAGAGTTTAGTGGTAGCTGTGATGCTACAACTTGGTGCTATTTTTGGTGAAATCATTTGTTTTGATTCTGGTGATATAGTATTTATTTTAAATACTTGTTATGGTGAGTTGGTGCATAATCATGGTGTCGCATTGTCATATGCATGTTTTGGTGATATAGGCTCTGCCTCTGGTGTTTGTTGGTGATATGCCCGTCGTGGCTCATTTTGGTGATCGGTACCGCATGCATATGCCCACTGGAGGGGTTGCATATCATCCCATTGTCTATGAATGTTATAACTTTGGTGGTTCACTGTCAAATGGACTTTTCCTTTGGTATCTGGTGCTGTGATATGGTGTAATTGTATTGTGTTGCTGTAGTTACCTGATGCTAGCATATTTTTATCATCTGCTTATTACCTCTGTTAGACTCACCCCTTCTGCTTGGAATGTTGCTCTCATGCGGCAACGCTGCAGGTGATCGCTAGTGCTCGTGGAGGAATTGCTAGGTTTTGCTTCCTCTCTCGTTTGGGTCTGTGTCAGCTCTGATATGTAGCACCGGGGAGTCGTTAGTTATCGTTTTGAACTATTATTTTAGTTATTGGAAATTGTTTTAATTAATTTTGGAGATGTCTTTAATTGTTAATTCTGGAGATGTTTAAACTGGTTAATATTTCCGCTGCTTGGTGATTTCTTTTATATAAATTATTTTGGAGATTTTTTTTTGGAATAAATGGTGTTTTTTTTTAAAATGGTGAAAAATGTAGCGCCCTTCGAGGTGACTCTGATAATTGTCTATTTAGTTGTAATAGTAAAAGGGGGTGTTACAGCGGGCCCCACTCCTGTCAAGTACAAAAAATAAACATTTTCATTAAGTCTCTTTCTTTAATTCACAATAAAAGGGTAAAATAAATATTTTTAAAATTAGCATTCTTTTTACACAACTAATTAGAAGGTAACATTCCTTAGGAAGGATGCCGTGGGGTGCTAATACATTCCCCATGCATAACCAGCTCCCGAACCCAAATCTGGTATCAATGACCTTTATCCAAACCAAAAGGGATTTATCAACGTTTGCCCTTCTAATTAAACTTTAGTGGCAGCTTCATTTCGAACTTCGGAGAATCCTTTGCCAAATATTTCGGTTGCTACAATAAGTATTGTTAAGTTCTGTTTTAGATTCTAAATTATTGCTTCATTTAATGTAAGCATGACAAAATGTTGGGACAAAAATCATAGAGATGATGAGCTTACCATTAAATTAATGAGCATTCTATTTGTGTGTAAGAAACAGTGTGTGTAACTATTGGAAGCATATTCTTATCAGCCTTCTTTAATTTTGAGCATCATGAGTTCGGGTAAGGAAGATGTCTCGATTCATGATTTTATCGTTGAGGGAGCTGGCCATAGAAGGAACTCGAAGACCATGCATGCCCAAAGCTCGACAAAGTATGAGCTCCCCAACGACCTCTATCTTGATGTCGACTTCTTTGCTCGAGAATTTTGTCAATCTAATTAGTCGGGTTGACAACCAAGTTTCAAAGGGATTTGGTCCCCCTACTACTTCTTGCACAAATTCCTTCAAGTGTTGGTTCATCTTACCAGCCATGACCTCACCAATAAAAAAGAAAGCAAGGTAGTATTCAGAAGACAAGCAAAGTACGACTAAACTGACCTCTAGCTACTAACACCCACCCATGTACTTCTGCCATGGACCTTCCCTCGTTAATCGCCCAAGCGAGAACGACCATGTTAATGGTCGGTAACCGGGCAAGGTTATCGACCAAGGCCCGATCTTCGGCAAAGAGTTGGTCTAAATCGACCTCCTTGATAGGACAAGGATATCGAGGTCCAGTAGAAAGGGAAATGTCGTTCCACGACCTCGGTCCAGAAATTAAAATCCCCAACACTGCCCTAACCTTGAAAAAATTGGACATCCAATTTTGTATGATCGGTCAAAACATCTGTATGTTCTGACCAACAATTTTGTTGAGCGAGCACCACTTAATTGGGGTTCCCATATTTGTTTGAAAGAAATAGATGAAAAGAAGGGTTGTTGGATTAATATCAAAATACTTACAAACGAGCTCGAAAGCTTGGACAAAAGGCCAATTGTTGGGGTTGTTTACACCAAAAAATAGTTGGCTAGATCCACTCGGCTAAAAGGAAAGTATTTGTTGATTAGTTGAGTCTTGCTTAGTTGAGCTAAGCTAGCCGAGGGCCACCCATGGTCACCAAAATACAAAATTAGCCACTTAAGGTCTAATTGTCAAATATGACTACACAACAAAGATAAGCAGTCGGGGTGCATCATATGTTGACGTGGGATCAACTAAGGTAAGAATCGGCCGAGGCAAAATTAGCTTAAACGTAGGTGCATGAAATATGACTACACAACAAAGATAAGTAGTTTGGGTGCATCATATGTTGACATGGGATCAACTGAGGCCAGAATCGGCCAAGGAAAAATTAGCTAAACATGGTTGCGTAGTCTATTTAGGCTTGGAGGCTATTATTTGATCTTAGTGAGCTTGTATAATTGTTTATTAAAGGTCGGTGTTATTATTGTATTGTTTATGAAATAAACATCATAAAAAGAATCAAGTCAGGCTACGTTAACTACCTTGCTACATTTATGGGAAGTGAGTATAAGGAGTTAACCACCTGGAATCACGCCAAAAACGTGCACCCACTCCCTATAAAATAGGAATATGGAAAAACATGGGTAAAACAGTGGTTTATGGTTTTTAGCTGATTGAGAAGATATGTAATTTATATCAGCTGACCAAATCAAGAATGTGAGTGCATAATGTCCTATTTCATTAAAAATAGGATGGTGGAGAACATGGTTAGTAGATGAGCAGCTAGCTGTTTGGCCCGTAATTTAGCTGGAGATATGCAAGTTATATTAGCTTGCTAAGTCAAGGATGTGCAAGAAGGCTTGTTTCCTTAGAAGTAGGATCATGGAGAGCATGGATAGCTGATATGACAACCTACAAGTCAGCCAAATAGGTGTTCTTAGACTATAACTTAGTCAAATGGGTGGTTATCTATACTTTTGTTCTTAGCCATAATATTTTATGATGTAATTATGTTAGGTAGGGGTTTAGAACGTGGCAAATATGGTTAGTATAGGTTTCTTATGTAGTCTTTGTCTTCAATCAAATACAAGTCTTTACTTATTTACTTTTCTTTTATCGCTTTTATCCTTTATTTTCATACAATCTTATTTTAGTGGTTTTACCTTCTACACGAGACACTTTAGTAGTCTACGAACCCACAGTTGAGAAACACAGTCCCTTTCTCAGCGTAATCACTTGATCGATAAAGGAATCACAGTAAAGAATGCGAGTTAGCCAAAAGTAGCACTTAATCTATTGAGAAAAATCCTAATTAGTCGAGCAAATAAATAGTCAACTAACTAGATAATTAAACAGCTAGTTGGCTAAGCACAAAATTCCCACGACAACAAGGGTGAATTTGAGAAGGAGCAAAATTGAGCCAAAGCAGAACCTCACATTTGAAAAAGAGTGAGAGGAATCCTAATACCTATCCTAGTGAAAAAGGTGTGGTAAAAATAGACATAATCCCTACGCTCACGAAGAGTTTTCTTGAAATAAACCCGACCATCAGGTTGACAGACGTCTAGGAATGCTTTGTTCCACCTCACCAGCTCATCTCAAGAAGGTCTCCCTCGTAAGAACCCAAAGGCTATCGGCCGAGTAGTTACACAAATAAATTTCTGTGAGATTGGAATGAACTCAAGAGTAATCGACCAGAGTACAATCTATAGTCTGACCTTTCTTCTTGTGCACATACAAAATGCGCCCCTCAAGAAAATTCGTTGGCTTTGTGGTTATAAGGACAGTCCCCCCAAACTCGCTTCACCTCCAAAACTAGAACTTCTTGGCTCCTTTCTACTAATTGGGGCAGATGAAACCTCCACTACAGTAAATTTCTCAGCGCTTTCAGGTTGAGGACGAGGCGAAGGGTGAAACGATGAGAAGGTTGAAGACGAAGACGAAAAAGGTGTAGGAACAAAAGGGACTAGAGTAGATGGCATTACGACTTCTATGGGAATAGGTTAAGAATCCATGAAAAGAAGATAAATAAGCAAAGAGGTGGAGGAAACTAATCGGAAATGGTGAAAAGGTTTGAAACTTGGAGAATTTTTGTCTCGAGAAGGAAACTAATGTAGAAAAGTTGCAAAAACTTGAAGAAAGCATAAATAAGAAGAAAGAAGGGGCTCACCCTTATATAGGCAATCGCTGAGCCCCGAGATCGCTCCTCCCTAACGACGTGTCCCGTAGCATATCGAGATTTAACAGTGCAGATCCGATCAAGAAATTGAAGCACTTGATCGGGTTAGGTGGTGGGACATCACCTCGTTCAAACTTGAGTTTTATGCTTGAAGCAAAGTGGAGTCGACACACGTGGAAAGGTATGTCACTTCAAGACATCCTTACATTAAATGCAAAGCAAAAAGGATATTTTTGGAGAAGTGCAACGATCTAACACTCGTTGCAACTCAACTTGGTATTATATATAGCTCGGAAGATACTGTTAGGTTTCAAACTCTTCTAGAATTAGAAGTCTAGAGGGCTTGTGTAATGGTCCAGACTTGCGTCTCTAAGCTCAGCAGGTGAGCTCCTCACTAAAGTTCCACGTTATACTAAGCCAACTTTAATAATAGTGGCTAACGATCTGAGGTCCTCCCCTTATGATCACAAATTAGATCAAACGGTGACATAAATGCTGATAAATGCTAAGTCCGGAACTCATATCCCATGGTTTCCCGCACAGATTAGCTCAGAACCGAGCTACTAGTCCTTCTAGAAAGGTTGACACAGTCTCAATCCACTCCCCGCCTTAGTAGGGAGCAGTTACTTGCTAATACTTGAGTCCAAGTAGTAACATACTACTCCTTGGGAAATAGGCATGATCTCCTACTTTCGCGGAGATGACTTTACTCAGCTCAACTGCAACACCATCATTATAAATATGGGGCTCGACCCATCAGGTTTGGTTACCTTCATTTTTTACCCTAATTTTGGTGCTTACTCTCCTCTATGAAATCTATAAGCCCTAGACTGACTTAGGCATCAGCGTGTCTTTTGCAACACCCCCTCTTCATTGGAGCTTGAAAGCGTCTTCCACCGCGTGCAGAGAAGATCCACCATTGTGCTAAATGCACATTAACACGTTTCTATTTAAAATAATATTAACTTACATGTTTTTTTTGTTATCATGTTATTGGTGCGCAGTATCATCTCCGGCTTTGCTGGGAACTCAAGACCTTAGAGTGGGATTTAAGTCCGGTTACCATTCAAACCAACCCTTGTTGGTAATAATTTACGTGTTTGGTGATGCATATAATAGTCTAGTTATATTTTTTAGATCAAGATAATAGTCTGCTTAGTATTGTTGTTTTGTGATAATTAAACTTGAGATGTGATATGAATCACTTGCTTCTCAATTGCTGCAAAATTTTCGCTTCTCTTTGGGATAGAAGGATAGTGCAGAACCAAGTTACTTTGGTTGTCCCGCAACCATACATACACAATTAGCCATGTGCAATCCTTAATTTCCTACTTTGTGCATTATTGTACTCATATACCCACATATATTAGGCGAGGATTCTCTCTTGTTAGTAGAAATTTCCGGTAGGAGATAGAAAGACCCATCAAATAGAATTATGAGTAAATTGTGATTTTGATCCCTGAATGTGAGACATTGTCATTATAATCCTTGATTGTATCAAAATTATATACATGTCCCCAAATGTCTCTTTTGTTCGTAGTTTTAAGGACTAAGTTGACCAAGAAAAAGTACTACTAGTATTTATTATAATATTAAATAATATTATTTTTTCTGATGGGTGAAGATTCAAATCAATTACGACTTTATTGTTGGATTGTTTGTAGGCGGATATCTTTTCTGCTGTGACCAGCTTTGTTATAAAAAAGTTATTTTTATTATAAAAAAGGGTTATTTTGGTCTTTTCATCACCTAAGGCTCTCTCTCTTTCCTACATTTACCCAGGGCCCTATAGCAGGAATTTTGGTCCCTCTCCTTGGGGTAAAGATCATCTCTAGTTACCAGACACATCAAGTAGAATAGATGCTAAACCGCTTTTCTTGTGCCATTCTTCCACTCATCTACCACCACAAGTTTCTCTTTCTTGAGTTAAAAAATTATTACTATTTTTTTTTACAAACACAAAATTAATTAATTAAATATTGTTAGATTGTAAATTAAATGTATTTTAATGTGTTATTTAGCATAGCAATTCAATTGTAAATACACTTAGGTGTAGTTGATATATTTTACTTATTGTATAGTTAGTTCCAATACCTGCCTAGTGTGCAGCACTGTATATATACTTTTGACTCACAGTTAATAAAGTTAGAAGTCTATTTTACATCATAACATAGTATCAGTTGAGTAAGCTCCGCTTTGACTTCTCTTTCTCTCTCGTGTGATTCTCTTCACACTTTCTTCTCGTTTCTCCACCGTAACTATTTTCAGTTACATCGTAACTGACCTTCTCTCCGCCGTTGACAATGGTGAACTCTTCCTCTTCTTCTTCTTCATCCTCTTCCGATGAACCCTCCGTTCACTCATCGCATCATTCTCACAACCAAAAACCACCAAATGATTACTCAAATCCATATTACATCCACCCTAACGAGAATCCTTCATTGGTTCTCGTATCTCCAGTTCTTGATGGATCGAATTATCACTGCTGGATTCAAGCCATGACTATGGCGTTGGAAATGAAGAATAAGTTCGCGTTCGTCTATGGATCTATCACTCGTCCAGAAATCTCCAATCCGAACTTTCCGTTGTGGAAGCGCTGCAATATGCTCACTCTTGCTTGGATCAATCGTGCTGTCTCAACCGAGATCTCCTCGAGCATCATCTGGATCATTGAAGCTTACGCCGTTTGGAAAGAGCTTCACAATCGCTTTTCTCAAGGTGATAATACTCGCATTTCTCATCTTCATCAAGAGATTTTCTCTTTGAAACAAGGAGACACAACGGTTACTTCTTATTTCACGAAGATGCGTATACTCTGGGATGAACTTTGCAATTTTGCTCCGATTCCGAATTGCGCGACTCCTGCTGGATCCTGTTGCTGTAATGTGTCCAAAATTGCTCAGGATTATCGCAATCGTGACATTGTCATGAGTTTCCTTCAAGGTCTCAATGATAACTACGCTGCTGTTCGTTCCCAAATTTTGCTCATGGAACTGTTACCCTCGCTATCTAGGGTTTACTCGATGATCTTTCAACAAGAACGCCAAATTGGAACTCCTCCTACTCCTATTGAACCGTTGATTGCAAACGTTCAAGCCTCTACTACTCCAGGTACTGGTAATGTTCAATCTTCTGCTACTCCTGGTGCTGGTCGTGGCCGTAGCAAGTTCAATTCTCCGCGTGGTAATCGCCTCTGCACATTTTGCAACCGCACCAACCACACAGTTGATACGTGTTTTATGAAACACAGTTATCCTCCTGGCTTCAATTTCAAAAGCAACAAGAAATCTGTCAATAATGTGGCTGTTGATGACAACACTGCTTCCTCTTCTTCTGCATCTGCATCACCTGTGCAACTTACTGCTGAACAACTCCAGAATCTCCTATCTCTGTTGCCTGCTTCACCTGCTACTGCTTCTGCTAATATGGTAACGGTTAACAACATTGTTTCCACTCCTGCAAGTAATTTTCTGGTCACATGGCTTGTTGATACTGGTGCTACGGATCACATATCATCTTCTCTTGAATTTTTCAATTCATTCTATGCCATTAAACCTGTCCTCATCACTTTACCTTCTGGAGACACTAGATATTCTTGTTACAAAGGCACCATCACTCTCACTCCCACTATCACACTATATGATGTCCTTTATGTTCCAAATTGGGAATTCAAATATCATCTCCGTTGGTCAATTAGCTGACACCATTAATTGCCAAACCATTTTTGATGGTGCTTGTGCTGTCTTACAGGATATCCCCTCCAAGAGAGTGATTGGCCATGCTAAAAGGGATGAAAAGCTTTACACAATGAAGGTCTCACCTATAGTTCTTTCCACTAAATCAAATTCCATTCATTGTAATCATGTAAGTGTTAATAATGTCAATATAGACATATGACACAACCGTTTAGGACACCCCTCCCCCACATGTTATAATCTCATTCAAAAGATTCATTGTAATATGCCTAACATTTTTAATAAAAATTGTGATGCATGCCACTTTGCAAAGCAAAAAAGACTTCCATTCCCTACACATTCCTCCCCATCCCAACACATATTTGACACTATACACATGGACATTTGGGGTCCATTTGGCACTCCCTCCATTAATGGAAATAAATATTTTTTGACTATTGTTGATGATAAGTCTAGGTTCACTTGGATTAAGCTCATGAGAGCTAAGTCAGAAGCTAGAAATCACATTATTCAATTTGTTGCTTTTGTGCATACTCAATTTGGTCACAATGTTAAAATCATTCGTTCTGATAATGGGACTGAATTTATCATGCCTGAATTCTACCTCTCCAAAGGTATTATTCACCAAAGAACATGTGTGGAAACCCCTCAGCAGAATGGGATTGTTGAATGCAAGCACCAGCACATTCTTAATGTTACTAGGTCACTTATGTTTCAATCAAACATTCGCAATAAGTAATACAGTGAATAAGTGAGATCGTTCCCACGAGGATTAAGTTGTAAACAAATGTTTAATCAATGTAACAAATAGTGATTTGGGGTAAAAAGTAAATGACACACAATTTTGGGTAACAAACAATAAAGGTAAAAAGTATCAGGGTAATGAAAATCAGATTTGGGAGAAGTTGAGATGCAATACTTCAATAAATCCATTAAAATGCTCAAAATGTTATGCTAAGTGCTGCAGCACTAGGTGCTGCCGCAATTGTGCATTATTCCTAATGCTTAACACTAGGCTTTAGTCCTCCCAAATTATTCCTAATTTAGAAAGGATTATTTCCCTAGGCTACTGGAGAACAAGCAGCTTTACACCTAAGTGTTGTACCTCATGGCTTATGCCTCTCCTATTCCTAGGACTCAAGCAAGGAACAACTATATTCCTATAGTGCAACATACCATGTCATCTTGTGAGATATAAATACAAACCATTCCTGTGAATGTATTTCTACTTAGATTAGACGGCCAACCCTAAGCTAAGCTGGATGTAGTAAAACACACAAGATAAAGTGCTCAACACAATAACATAAGCATCAAGAACAAATTAACTTCATTAAATTCATAATAGCATCCCAACTACAGAGGTTTAGCTCATATTGAGCTTACACAACATTACAACTAAACTAAACATCAAGGGAAGTAGGAATTTCATACTAAAACCCGATAAGAGAAGTTCAACTACAAGTCTTGATACTGAGACAGCTTCAATGGTGATCCACCAAGCGATTCCAGCTCTCAAAATGCAGCTCCTTCGAAATTGAAGTAGTTACAGTATTGCTGCAGCAATCAATATTCCAGCAATAAACATTTTGACCCTACGGCAACGCTCGAAAACCGTTTCGCAAAGCTGAAAAACCGTTGCCTTACCCTTCGGCAACGGTTTTAAAACCGTTGTTTCTGCGGGCGTTGCCTAAACCAAAGGCAACGGTTTTTTGTGCCCAAAGGCAACGCATAGCATAAACCGTTGCCATTGATAACTGAAAAGCAACGGTTTTGTTTTCCACGCTATGGCAACGGTCAATAAACGTTGCCATTTAGCACAACACTTAAAAACCGTTGCCATAAGGGGCAACACTTGGAAACCGTTGCCAGGTATGGCAACACTGGAAAACCGTTGCCTAATATATTATAGAATACGCTCAAAAACCGTTTTCCTTGATAAAGTCATTGGCAACACGAAAAAACCGTTGCTATTAGTTCTTTACCTAAAGTAAACATTAATCCTTACATAGCAAAACAATTGTTGCTCTAATCATTCAAAAGAAACATTAATGTTGAACCTAAAGTAAAACAATTCTAGTCATTAATTCTTTATCAAAACAACTGTCATTACAAACTAACTGAGAATTGGAGAATGTACAAACTCTAATGTAGCATCAAGAACTTTGTGAGAGCAGTGCTCATTGTTTATAGACTTGTAAGCTTATAGCTATTTTCAATTTTGGTGTGTGTGAATTTGAGACCAAAATATACACTGAAATTGAATTGAACTGAATATTATGTTGAAATGTAGCATACATCAGTGTTATCAATGTGATGGTGACATTTTGGGCATTCAGGGTATGCTTCACAATCCTTAATTTCATCAGCTGTTGACAGGATAGTGTTTTTCACTTTCTTTGCAAATCCTTCAATGTCAATAAGCCAGCTTCTACAAAATAAATACACTGTTAGTTCATCTTTCCTTCCTTAAAAGAACTTTGGTTGGAAAAAATAGAAAGAGAAGAAGTTTAGTTGATAGAAATATTAAGTGAAAAGGAGAATCAACAAGGATGCATGAAGTAGTTATATATTAGTTATTTGGAAACAAACCGTAGCTTATCAACAACTCACAAGACAGATGGCTGAACTTGATTAGCTTGTGAAACTATAATTTTAAATATGTCTTTGGTCAAATTATAATAATGAACACTAGTAACTAGTATTTGAGATGGACTTTGATTCTCTCCTTTCATCTCCTCCATCTTCTTTGTCTCTATTTTAATTTCAATGTCTTTCATCATTATCGCTTAATTTTTTAATGACCATCCAAAATTATATCAAAGTTAGCTTATATCATTAGGAAGATATCATCATCATATATATCCCTAAGACAGATGGCTGTATAATTAGTCATCCAAAATTAGTCCCACTCATGATGTTTGTTCTATTAGAACTTATCTAGTTGACAACATGTTTGTTCTGTCAGTCAGTCCAACAGTTGAGCACAAGCCAAAAAAGAATTTTGCAACAACCTCCAATAGGACTAACCTGGCTAACTATGACAATCACAACCAAATGTAGATTACATGTAGAAGTAATCATGCTCACACTGCCAGGCAGCATGAACCCATTTTCACTTGTCTGTCAGTGTTTTTCAAACATTAGTAGTCTGGTTTCATGTTTAAGCATTCAAGAGTTCAACTATTTTTTGATAACATGTCTATTCTTTTATTCTTTGTTTCTCTATTGTCTCTATAATTAGAATTCCCTTGACATAAGCATTACAATTCCCTATAAGAGAACAATTAAAATTATTGTGAAAGGCTTGATTATTACAATTAGAATTTAAAGGTGGGCAGATTTTGTTTTCTAGATGAGACATTGATAACCAAGGCTAACTGAGGGGAAGAATGTCAGAACTCAGAATACAAAAAGGATAATAATATCATTCCATGACATAAATTAAACTCCTTATAAAGAAAATAGATCATGATTGAAAACAATATGTACCTGAACCTGTGTCTCTCTAGCCCAAAGACAAACAAGACCCCTAAGAGTCTTCTCTTAAATAAAGGTAACGACTCTTCACGTCTTCAAGACACTAACCAAAGAAGAAATATTAAATAAATCATGATGAGAAAAGTGAAATATGTGATATGAAAACTTATATCAAGACATAGAAATAATATGGTTATAGAAAAGGTTAATTAAACCCAAAAGGTAGAAATATGTCAATTTGCATGATCAATTTGCATGTTACCTTACAAAAAATATGTAAAAAAAACTCATTAACACTATTGGAAAGAGCTTTTGCAGTAATACCATAACTGGGGTGTAAAACTATAGAAGCAATATCATTTAGAAGGAAAACAAAAAGAATGAAGAAAAGTGAAATGGTACCTTACTTAGACGATAAAGTGTCCAAGTCAACACAAAACCAGTGGTCTCATGACCAGCAACTAACATCGACAAAAGATCATCCCTTAATTGTACACTGGAAACCTGACAAGTAGAACCATCAAATAAAAATATACAACATGAAGAACAAAGAAGAAAAGAAACTGAAAGTAAACTATAAAACCCTGATAAAGCACATTATACAACAATAGAAATACAACATACCTCTCCTCGGCTGGCAAGCAAGAACCTGAGGATACTAGGATCAGTGTCATTAACATATTCATCAACATCAATTCTTTCCCCTTCTGATTCTACAATCTCTTTACATTTTTCAATAAAATCTTCCACAGTTTCTCTGATAACACTAGCAGCCTTTTCAGCCTTTATTTGTCTTGGGATTATCTTACAAAGAAAATTAATCTGCAGCAACAAAGAATAAGAAGAAAAGGCACAATTAACACAAACAAAATCCACATTCCACATCATAAATCAAAAGATGATAAAGAACTGGCCTTCCAGTATGGCAAAAGATCAGTTGACTAAGTTTCTGTTGGTTTCTTTTACAGACCTAGAATGTCAAACAATTTTGTTTACAAGTTCCTGCAATCAAAGATAAGAATAGATATTCCAGGAAAATAACAAATCATGAGTCAACAAAAGGATCTAATCATATCAAAGTTATCAAATTACCAAATTATATTTAGGAAACTACAATAAAACTGGAGAACTTAATTGCAAGTATTTGTTGCCCTACATAAATTGAGAGGTCAAGAAGCCTAAGATTTCAAATTTCAATCTGACTACATCAATGACGAAATTAAAACTTCATGAATACTGAACACTGAAAGAAACATCAGATTATAACAACATTAGAGTCAAAAATTTGAGGATAAACAGAAGCATCAGAAATGAATAAGGAGCATCAGAAATCAGAAACAGAACATCTATCGATAATAGAAATGAATAAGGAGCATCAGAAATCAGAAACAGAAGATCTATCGATAATAGAAAACAATAGAGAAATACCTTCTCGCCGCAGGCACAGTAGAGTGTGGCTTCATCGGCGGTAGAGAAAATGATGCAGCGACACTCTCACAAGATCGAAATGAATAGGAAGCATCAGAAATCGGAAAAAGAGCATCGATCGTAATCCTGGTAGAGTGCGGCCTCATCGTCGGCGCAGAAAAAGAAAGCGGCGACGCTCACACAAGCCCCCAAAATGTTCGCATAACTGAACTCTCCGATCTGCACGCTTCACGCTGCCTTTGACTCTTGCGTTCACGCTTCAGATCTTCACGCTTTCGATTTAGGGTTCGCGAGGGAGGGGTTCCGTGAGTGAAACGAAAACGCTGAGAGTTTTGAGGGCTCTATGAAAAAAACGAAGATGAATCTCTGAGTGTTTCTGAGAGAAACGAATTTTTGGTGAGCGTGATTTAAGGTTCTTGTGAGCGTTTGTGGTGAGCGTTTCTAAGTGTTTTTGCTTTAGAGTGTTTTGTGAGAGAGATGCTGAGAGTAGTCATGTTTTTGGTTTTTGATTTTTTTAGTTTAAGTTTATTTTTGGGTTGAAATTTTTTTTGGTTTGTCACCAAAAACTTTGGGGAATCAGAAAAGGGGCTACTATTTAGCGCCCAATTTTTTTATTTTTTCATAATTGTCCGTATGGCAACGTTTATGAACTGTTGGCTAAAGCTTAAACAAAAAACCGTTGCCGTAGACCTTATGGGAACGGTTTTTAGCCGTTGCCAACAAAAAAAATTTAAAAAAAATGAATTAGCAACGGGTTCAAAAAACCGTTGCCATTGTTGGCTAAGGCAACGATTTTTTTAGCATTGCAATTTTAGGCGTTGCCATAGGGTCTAAATGTTGTAGTTAACTGATTCTAAGTAACAATGGAGGCACGAAATCAAGAGGCTATTCCTATACCTCTGAAATTCGGCTTAACCTAATTCTGATAATGTGGTCCTTTATATAGAGGAGGCTAGGGATGAGAGGTAACCCTAATTGGGGAGGCGCCTTTTGTCCTTTAATGGGAGCAAAAGGTCCTTTTTGCCCAAATCCCTAGGTCACCAACGAATATTCCATGATTGGCACGCACACCCACATCTGGAGACAGCTGACAGGTGTCCTTTCCTCAATTTCCGTGTTTCCTATTGCTTTCTCTCTCATGTTGTGTAATTTGACATTGCTGCCACAATAAGTGCTGCAGCAATTAAACAAACGTATTAGACCACAATTTGGGCACCAAAGTGCCCATTATAACAAAATAAAGCTTGCACCTTAAATTATTCTAAACTAACATATTTACAACATTTAATCACTAAATTGCTTGCGAATAATCAATGATTTAAGCTTGAAATAAGAGGTAATAACAATCATATTTGATTGTTATCAGCCATCCACCTCATCAATCAACTTCCTTCTTCCACCCTAAAATCAAAATCCCCTTACTATATGCTTCATGGCAAAGACCCTGATTTATCTACACTTAGAGTTTTTGGTTCATTGTGCCATGCCACTACTCTTACTGTTCATAGGACAAAATTCCTCCGTAGAGCTAGAAAATGTATACATATTGGCCACTCACAAGGTGTCAAGGGCTACTTACTGTTTGACTTAAATACTCATGAAATTTTCCTTTCTAGAAATGTCATTTTCTATGAGAATATCTTCCCATACCTTCCTGCTACACATTCTGATTCACCTTCCACTCTTACACCTTCTGCCACCCCATCTAGAGTGGCTCTCATAGAGTTTTTTCCCTCTTATGAGCCTTCCCCTGCACCTACTGTACCTACTGCTCATCCTTGCATTCAACCATTCATCACTGTACCTACTATCACACCACCCAATGCTTCCACATCTGATCCTTCACACAATCCTTCTGCTACTCACATGTCCTTACCTTCCCCTGATCCCCTTCCTCCACCCATTCCTCTAAGAATGTCAACAAGAATAAAAACTAAACCTAGTTACCTCAAAGATTTTCATTGTGCTATGATTTCTATTCCTTCTGCTGGTGAATCAACCTCAAGTATTCCTTATCCTTTATCTGATTTCATTGCTTATGATCATTTATCATCTGCACATCAGTATTTTATTACTTCTGTTAGCACTATTTCTGAACCTCAAACCTATGCTCAAGCATCCAAGCATCAGTGTTGGCTTGATGTTATGGCTCAAGAAATTCATGCTCTTGATTTGAATTATACTTGGATTTTGACTGAGCTGCCTCCTGGTAAATAAGTATTGGTTGTAAATGGGTTTATAAGGTTAAACTCAAAGCTTATGGTTCTCTTGAGAGATATAAAGCCAGACTGGTAGCCAAAGGCTTTACTTAAACTGAGGGCATGGACTACTCAGAAACCTTTTCACCTGTTGTCAAGATGACAACAGTCAGGTTAGTTCTTGCCCTAGCTGCCACTAACAATTGGCACTTACAACAATTGGATGTAAACAATGCATTCTTGCATGGTGAGCTCCAAGAGGAAGTTTATATGAAAGTTCCATCAGGTTTCAAAGTATCATCTCGTAACCAAGTTTGCAAGATCTAAAAATCTCTATATGGTTTGAAACAAGCCAGCAGGCAGTGGAACTCTAAACTGATTTCCCTCTTGCTTTCTCTTGGCTACATCCAATCTAAGAATGACTACTCTCTCTTGGTTAAAAGATCTGATTCCTCACTAACAGTTCTTTTAATATATGTTGATGATATAGTTTTGACAGGTGATAATCCAGCAGCTCAAGCACTTACTTGATGATCAGCTTAAAATAAAAGATTTGGGCATTTGAAATATTTTTTGGGAATTGAAGTTGCTAGGTCACCTACAGGAATTGTCCTGTCACAGAGAAAATATGCTCTTGAGCTCATTGAGGAGGCTGGTCTCCTTGCCTGCAAGCCTGCATCTACCCCAATGGTCCCTGGTCTGAAGCTTAGTTCCTAGAACGGTGTTCCTCTAGATGATCCTACTCCATATAGGTGCCTGCTTGGTAGATTAATATACCTCACGAACACAAGGCCTGACCTGTGTTATGCAGTAAATAAGTTGAGCCAGTTTCTGTCTAAACCATTATCTTCTCATATGGAGGCAGCCTTGCACATTCTCAGGTATCTTAAATCCTGTCCTGGTAATGGTTTATTTCTGGATGCTACTTCTAGTTCTATTGTCACTACTTTCAGTGAAGCTGACTGGGCAGCATGCCCTGGCAGTAGGCGATCCACTATTGGTTTCTGCATCTTTTATGGTTCATCTTTAATCAGTTGGAAATTCAAGAAGCAGGGTACTGTTTCTAGATCATCTTCTGAGCCTGAGTACCGTGCATTAGCCATTACAACCTCAGAAATTCAAAGGATTCTCTACTTATTGCATGATCTGCATCATACACATTCTGATCCTGTCTCATTATTCTGTGATAATAAGTCTGCCATACATATTGCTCAAAACCCCATTTTTCATGAACGCACAAAACACATAGAACTGGACTGTCACCTAGTCAGAGACAAAGTGCAAGACAGAGTAATACATTTGATGCCTATTCCTTCTGCTGCACAGATTGCAGATATATACACTAAGCCCCTTCACCCTTCTCAGTTCAATTTGTTGCTATCCAAGCTTCACATGAAAGACATCCATGTTCAGCTTGAGGGGGGATGTTAGATTGTAAATTAAATGTATTTTAATGTGTTATTTAGCATAGCAATTCAATTGTAAATACACTTAGGTGTAGTTGATATATTTTACTTATTGTATAGTTAGTTCCAATACCTGCCTAGTGTCAGGCACGAATCCACGTTGATTAGAGTGGGGTCAGCTGACCCCACTCTTTGCTCTTTTTTTCAACCAATAATAGGGTATTTTAATATGTTGACCCCACATGACCCAACTAGTACATTAGAGACAAATCAATGACATGTATGTAAACTAATATTATATTATATTTGTTAAAATAGTACTATTTATTATATCGTATTGAAATTGGATCAACACTTATACTTTATTAAAGTACTAATTTTACCTTTTTACCTTTGTAATTTGTAGAAATTTAGGTATTTTAGGACTTTTCTGTAATGAAATTATGTATTTTTTAAAAAGTTACAATATTTTTTTGAAAAAATATTATAGACTATTTTTTTGACCCTACAATTAAAAGTTTCTGGATCCGTCACTGCCTAGTGTGCAGCACTATATATATACTTTTGACTCACAGTTAATAAAGTTAGAAGTCTATTTTACATCATAACAAATATCTGAAAAATATCGACAGTGGGATTGAATTGTTGGACCTGAAGGTGACGTGCGCATGGTGGTGGTGTAGTAAGAAAATGGACGTTGATGCGAGCAGTGAGTGCAATTGAGTTAGTTGCTGGACGGGTGAATCGATGGTGTGGTGTCAAAACAGGATCTGCCGGCAATAGACACTTGATTTGGTGAGGTTTCCATGTTTACAGTCAAGGCGATAGAAGAGACGCAAAAAATTAAAATAAATTACTTAACAACATTGTCTAACCGTACGTGGCAACATGTAAATGAGTTCCAACTAATTAATATAAAGAGTTATATGTGTTTTGTTCTCTATATTTGGTCAAAAAAAATGTTTTGTTCTCTATAAAATATATAAAATTAAACCAACATTGTTGGCCTAGTAACTTAAACTATCTTGTAACACAAAGTTGACCTGATGATCCCAGATTCCATTATTGTGATGGACAAACTCTGTGTTGGTCAATGCGAAACTTACTCCTAAGCAAGTGGAGATTAGTATTTTATTGAAAGCGTCGAGACCCTCCATGTGTAGTCAACAATGGTTCAAAAGAATCAAAACCAACACAAAATATAAAATTAGAAGTTTTTATTTTAAGTTTTTAATATATTTTCATATCTACTTATATTTTCATTTGCATTTTGGTAAATTCTAGGTTATACTCTTGGAAAAATACGAGTAATTTACCTAATATGATGGAGATCAATAAAACTAGTCACTTTTTTTATTTTTATTTTTTCCAGGGATTCCACTATCTCTGTCAATTAAATTATATTTGTGTGTTTACATCACATTGATATTGCAATTGTTAAGAGTCTCTATGCGCGAGTACAGATTAGTCATTCGTTGACAGCGTTGAGACACTGTGTGGGTAGCCAGCAATGGACCTAAACCAAAAAAAGATTATTGGGATACATGTGTTAGATTTTGAGTTAATACAAGTGAGACTGAGTAAATTACCCATATATTTGCTGCTGGCAACCTAGGGGCTCACCTAGAAGCTAAATTCACTCAATCACTCAATCATGTTGATATTAAATGAGTGAGATATGTGTGATGCGTCAAATTTTGAGAAATACTAATTAGGAAAACTATGTAGCAAATTTAACTCTAATATAAATATAAATAATGTGAGCAACTTCTTATACAATTTCATAAAAAGACAAAAACAAAACTAAAAGAAACAAAGCTAAGAAGTATCTTTCCAATATATTATACCTTCTCATTTAACAAAGTTGTCTTTGAATTACATTGCATTGTACCCTTGAAAGGTTCGTTAACCCAGCTGTGTTTGCACGATTGTAGCAAGATGCCAGCACTTCCTATGTCTTCATTCTTCTCTTCCCATTAACACTTAATATATATCTCTTTCTTTCCCTTCTTTCCTCAGCCAACCAGCAACTATAGTCTATACCACATGCACTTTGATGATGAATCAAGCTAGTATTGTTGTTGAAGCTGAAAGTGGCCAAACTGGTAGTGCACCTGCAAAGAAAACATCAAAATCTTCCTCCAGAGAGAATAGTTATAGTGGAATAGGAGAGGAGGCATCAAAATATGAGGTTTGGGGATGGTATCTGTATGAGTTTTGCTCTTATTTTGTGCAAACTGTTCTCATCCCTGTACTCTTTCCTCTTATAATCAGTCAGTTACAGAAGTTACCTACTGACACTGTTCTGGAATGGCAAAAGAGTCACCAAGGCATGGTCTGTGCAGAAAAGGAAATTCATCTGTAAGTGCATTATTTTTCAATATATATGAATTATCTCATAATATATAATGGGATGTGTCACCATGTACTATCTTGTTTTATCACCAAAAAGTCGCATATATCTTGTGAATTGTCACTAGAGAGAGATAAAAAAGATGAAAGATAGTTAAAGAGATATAAGGTTAGCTTATTAATTAAAGTGACACTAATGACTATTTTACAACTGTTTCGAGGGGATTCGAACTCAGGATCTTGAAGATATAAGACTAACTTGGTTGTTGGAGTGGAGTGGAGTGATGTAAAGAGGAAGAGATCGACTAACAAAACATTATTATTAACAAAAGATATATGAGAGAGATATATCAAAAGTAGGGATTATTAAGAATATGGCTTATTATTGCACTTCATGCCTCATGTGTTAAGATTGTGCAATTTTGGTTCCTCATGTTTGAGTTAAATGTTTTTATGACATCTAAGTATTTCCATGTTACAAGTTATCCTTCAAGTCTGTTTAGAACTGTAATATTGGCCTCTTCATATGGACGTCTGGTGAGCGCAAAACTACTAGTTGTAGTTTCTAGTTAGTCAAACATTTAAATAGATTATGCGATTTCAAAAGCGCATTAATTGTCTAACTTAGGTCCGAGTAGATGTTGATTTAAGCGATGTGGGGAAAAAAAATTTAGTGACTTGATGAAAAAATATATTTGGGAGTGATAAGGAAAATGCCATAATTGAGGAACCTTTTTTAGCAAGATCTTGCCAAGTTAGCCTAAGTCAACATTTATTCAAAATCACGTTAGCCATGTGAAAATCAAGTTTAATTATGATATTTAGAAGCCAATCGTTCTACGTCGACCTATGTTATAAGTTGGTTTATTATCACCATATAGGAATGAAGTATCCATCGACCTTGTCAATAAATGATCTTGAAAAACCTATATTCTTTTCTATATACAAGACTCGAATCTGTGACATATCTTGAATCGCTCTATCATTTATAATTTTCTTTTAAATTATGGTTTTCTATTTTTATCTAAATTATCTTTATATATTTTTGTCTAGGTAGCTAAGAATATCTCCCTAAAAATTATACAAAAATGTAACTATACAAACATTGAATATTTGATTGCAGGTACATTACACTCACAAAGCGCACAATATCAATCACTGGTTCACACTTCTCCTCTTTAGAATGGACATCAATTGCATGGGGAGGAGGTCTATTCTTAGCTATTCCAACTCTCAGTTTCATTTCCTTCCACCTCAACACCCATTTCCAACCACTCATCATAGCAATATCCACAGGCATTGGGGTTTTCTTTTGCTTCCCAGCAGGTTTCTTCAAAACCACAAAAATCTTCATTCCCTACGTTGCTTTCTTAGTCTTAGCCAGTACAGTTGCAAATGCTTCTCACACAAACCACTTTGCTCACATGTCAAAATCTCTTACAAAGAAAAAAAGTTCTAGTTTTCTCTCTCTTTATGCAACTGCTTCTGGTTGTTTGGGTTCAGCTATCATCTCAACTTTCATTTACCACATGCTTAGAGAACCTGATGATCGTAATTATTTTACACTTTGGATAGTGTCAATATTCAGTGGATTAATATGGTTAGTTGGAGTGTTACATATTTTAACAGCTATAAATAGAACCACAGTTTCTATGTCATTAAATAACTCGATTTTTCACCCTTGTTCTATACTCAAATACCCTAATGCAATTGGAGGGCTTATTGGGGTTTTCCTTTCATCATTTACAACAATGTGTATTTTCACTGGTGGAGTTCTTTTCATAGTAGGTCAACTATGTATTAAACCACTTCACTTACTTTATTTCTGGTTAACTTACTTCCTTTTTCCTATGGTGTCTCTACCACTTTTACACCCTTTACAACAGCTCATAAAAGCTGATTCTGTGAAAATGAAAATCATGGGATTTTTGCTATCACTTTTGTCTTCTGGGTTTGGGTTTTATTTCTCAGATAGACATTGGAAATTGAGACATATATTGATATTTGGTGCAATTCAAAGTATTGGAAGTGGACTTTTGCATGCATTTGGAAGGGTTTTGGTTTTGGAATGTGCCCCAATTGGGAAAGAGGGTGTTTTTGCTGTTTGGTATGCTTGGATTAAAGCTTCAGGGTTGTGTTTGGGTTTCACTGTGGCTTCTGTGGCTCATGGACGTATTAATACTTCTTTTGGAGCTGCTTTTTGTGCTGCTCTTGTTGGAATTGTTGTTTTGCTTTTTGGAAATGTTGGTGGTGCTGGCAATGTAAGGGAGGATAGTGGTGAGAGTGGCGAGCATGATCATAATCTTGGCTTAGATTCGAAAGAATCTATCAGTGTTTGAAACACCAAAAAAAGAATAAACCAATGTTAATTATTCACAAGTTACAACAAATCGTACATGTTCTGTATTGTTTTATATTCTTTTGGAAGTTATGTTTGTAGATGGAAAGTAAGATATGTTTCATTTTTATGATTTATTTTTGGGAGTATTTTGGTTGGATAATAAATATAAGTAAAAATAATTATATTATTTTTAAGCAAAATGGTTAGCATTTCTGCGGCGATCTATAATTTTTATGAAAAAGAAGAAAAAAAGCAAAGAATACAACCACAATTGGAAGAACAAAGACCTAACCCAAGCATATTAACGAAATCTATATCTAATGATAAAGTTCCTTTAAAAAAGAAACTCTTTTACAATGAAAACTTGTATACCTACCTATCAAACAAAAGAAAATAAATTGAACTCATAGGAGGGAAATATGTCATAGCACATGCATTGCCTTCTTCAGGGAACGATGTATAGACATTGAGTGCCCTTTAACTCAATTATTTCTTTTATGATCTTAATATTATAATGGATAAGGGGGATGCCCTCTTTCTCAGTAGGGTATATGCATGGTCAGTGGGCCCTTTGTAAATAAAATTTTATATTACTGTAAATAAAAGTAAAGACATAATTGTTCAAATCATAAAGTTAGTTAAAAAAACACTTACATATTTATAATTGTCCCCTACGTGACTTCATGTTTTGAAATCGTTGAATGATCAACTCCATGTCAATATTATAGAACATTTCTTTCTCAATATAAGTAACTAGAGAATCATTCATCCATTGATCACTCATTTGATTACGCAACCTAGTCTTCACAATCTTTATAGCAGAAAAGGCTCTTTCAACGGTTGCTGTGCCTATAGGCAAAATCATTTCTAACTTCAAGAGAAGATAAACGCGTGGATTAACAATATGTCTTCTATTTTTAACCAACTTCTCTGCGTGAGCGTGTTGTTGTTTGCTTGTTGCGTTTTTGGTTTGGGCCAGCCAAATGAGAGTGACAGATTTTTTTGGGTTGGGCCTCATTAGCACTGATTAGGCCTTAGTGGAGCAAAGGGTGTGCAAAAAATAAATAATATGGGGTCAAAAAAATTATAATCGGGGTATCATGGCAATTTTTAAAAGGTGAGGGTGTGCATGGTCATCTGCCTCAGCACTCCATAGATTTCACATCTTCTTGAATAGCAACAGTTACTTCCTCGATTGGCTTATCCACCAATAACTTATCCATGGTCGCAACATGATCTTCGAACTACAAGTGTGATCTATGGGATAATAGATTAATTCACTACAAGAATAAATAACTTTTGCAGCGACTTTTTCTCAGCAAAAACAAATGTGATGGCAAAAATATACATGTGTCAACAATATTTATTAGTTGTTGGGATAAGAAAACTTTTTCTCAACAACATCATTATGGCTAGCAAAAACCGATTTATCCCAATAGTGACCGAAGTTGTTGGGAATAATATAACTATTTACCAACAATACAATGAGTTATTGGCAAATGCATATATATATATATATATATATATGTGTGTGTGTGTGTGTGTGTGTGTGTCAACAATATCTTATGTCGCTGCAAAAGGTTACATATGTTTGCCAACCACCGTATCTAATGTTGGGATAAATATTGTACACGCGTATGCCAACGACTTTTTTCAGGTCGTTGGAATAAGTTATTTTTTCCCTAAAAATATCCTAATTGCTAGGATAAATAAATTTATGTCAAAAGTAATAAAATTCATTAAGAAAAACACAATTATTTTAAATCATCATAACAACTATAAAAAAAACCTTTTCAACTCTTCACAATATCAATAAAATTATTTTTAAACTATAGAAGCATTAAAATAAATTGAACTTCTTTCTTAAGACAAAACATTTTTAGAAAAAACATATATTTTTTAATACGTATGTAGATGTTAAATTAAATCTAATATATATTTATACAACTACTACTCCACTAAAATTACCTATATAGTCATTTGAGAAAAGTGACACCTATACTAATTAAGGACAAAAATGTAATTGACTCACTAAATAACAAAAACAACTTTTCACTTTCTCTTTCTTCTTACACTCTTTCTTCTCCTTTTCACTTTTCTTTTTTTGACCAATCATTTTCACTTCTCTCTTACACTCTCTTTCTTCCTTTTTTCTTTTCCCTTTACTTTTACTTTTCCCATAAACAATTCTTCTCTTTCTCTTATCACTTCACTTTAGTTTTTTAACCAAATTTCTAAATTTATACAAACACTACTCTACTAAAATTTTAACTTAAATAATCAATTAAAAATTTAACCAAATTTCTATCTTTTACTATCTACTAATCAACTAAAATAATCAATTGAAACTACGAGGTAACTGCAATGATATATATAAAAAAAATACAAGATTAATATTTGTCTTTAATAATTAAATTTTTTGAAGACTATTATAAACCTACTATCTAAAAACAAGAAGATTTAATGACTATTTAAACTACTAATTAATATTTAAAACAAATTTTTCTTATTGATAATCTACTATATATGTTTGACTATCTAATATAATCTACTAATCAACTAAAATAATCAATTGAAACTACGAGATAACTGCATTGATATATAAAAAACACAATATTAATATTTGTCATTGATAATTATAATTTTTGAAGACATAAACTTACTATCGAAAAAAAATAAGAAGACTTAGTGCTTATTTAAACTGATTAATATTTAAAACACACAATACAAATATATGTCACTAATACTAAAAATGACAAATAATTGTCACTAATATATAAAAAAACACGGGATAACTGCACTGATATATAAAAAAAACATTTCTTATTGATAATCTACTATCTAACTTTTACTATCTACTATAACATACTAATCAACTCAAATAACCAACACTCCTAGCCCAGTGGTTCAGGCTCCTGCTGGGACGTGGTGGGGGTCGATCCGGTTTGCTCCCGGGTTTGATTCCCGCCTACGTCAAATAGGGTGTTGGCCAGCGAAATGATTAAGAGCCCCAAGTAGCGAGCGTAGATTAGTCCTTCGTTGACAGCGTTGGGACACTGCGTGAGTCGCCTGCGAGGGCCCGATACCAAAAAATACTAATCAACTCAAATAATCAATTGAAACTATGAGATAACTGCATTGATACTTAAAACAACATGGGATAACTCCACTGATATATAAAAAATACAGGGATAACTACAATGATATATATAAAAACACGGAATAACAACACTGATATATAAAAAACACGGGATAAATGCACAGATTTTTTTAAATGATACTTTTACATTTTTAGATTTTAATATTTATCTTTTTTTTATTTGAAACTCATTTTTTATCTACTTTAAATTTGTGTTCATATTCACGTGGTAATGTTCAGACTATTTCAATATTGTCTAGGTTCCTTTATAAAAAGAACACGATACCACCCGTGCGTATGCACGGGTATCCTACTAATTTTTAATGAGACAATGTTTAATATGTTATTGAAATAAAAAAAACTTTGCGAGTTAAAAAAAAAATACCCTTGCACCATGCTATCATGCTCAGCAAACATGTCAGTTAACTACTTTCCTATTCAACCGGTTTTCAGTTCATGTAAAAACCTTTCACATGTACGTGCGTGTTGTAACTTCTACTAAATAGTAACCAAAAAAAACTTCTACTAAATCATAAAACAACTTTGGCATGGATTAAATAAAGCATTGTCATCGGTAGATAAAAACTCATCCAACGATTGCCTTTACTCATTGCCTAATCTTTATTGTGCCTACTCCCTATAAAGGCATTCTAACACCTCCACTAATTTGTATTTGCATCATCTTCTATCCCCTTATTATACCCCAATACTACATTCTCTTTGTTGTATAATCTTCAGAATCCCCCAAAGTTTAAACTACAAAGGAATGCTCTTCATTGCACAATCGTTAGAGTTCCCCAATGTTTCAACTACAAAGGAATTCATTTGTAAGCTTAGAAAGGATAATGGAGCATTTGGAAGAAATTAATGACCCCAAGGGAGAAAAGAAGAAGTTATATAAAAGTTGGTATAAAATATATGAAAGTTGGTGTTCTATTTCTCATTGAAAAGGAATGAGCATTTCTTGATGAGAGGAGTATACTAATTAGTGTGTTGGTACAGTATTCAGATAAGATCAAATATCATTTTAAACAATATTAATATTAATCACTAATTAATAGTTATTAATATTATTTTAGAAAAATAAAATTACACAAATGATATTTGATATTTATTAATAAAATTTAATATTTCCAAAAGTTTCATAATCACACATATTATTGAGAAATTATATATTTAAATACTGATTACTAATACACACAAAAAAATAGCTAAACATCAATTTCAGCTATATATAAAATATTCAAAAAATAAAATTTAGAAATGAAATTTTTACTATTGAGAAAATTTGCAATATGAAAACTTGCATAGCTAAAAGTAAATATATTATTATGGCAGCGACTACTTTTTCTCAAGATAAACAAATAAGACAACAAATTTATTGGTTTATATATACTTATCACAACGACTATGTTTGTTAAGATAAACAAATAAGGCAACAAATTTTTTGGTTGCCACAAAATTACTTATGGAATCGATAATTATCAAAATAACAACGATAATTATTGTTGTTAAAATATTAGTAATAGCAACAATATTAAATGTTGTTGCAAAACTTTTTGCAACGGGACTTATTGCAGCGACATTTTATTTGTGGGGAAATATAATTTTTGCAACAAAGTTGCAATTCTAACAACAATAAAAGTTGCTACAAAAAATCTATTTTCTTGTAGTGATTTCTCCATACTCTTCTTGTTAGACCTAGTGATATCAAGAGGTTTTATGAGCTTCCCCCATGTCAATCGAATCTTTTATCATGATATTTGTTGTGATTGATATCCAAATCATTCAAAACAAACCTATGCTAAAAATTTGAATAATCGTGGTCAATAACTTGACAATTAAAACAGAGCATGGAAATATTTTCATACTTAAAAAAATAAAAGCGAATCCCTACCTACCAAAATTTTATTCCGAAAATATATGTTCTTTTAGATCGATATATATTGAAAGATGAGCAAAATGCCGAAAAGGTCATTTTTTGTGTAGCTTCGTTAAAGGCAATCGGCACTCTCACTCCCCTTGTGATGGAAAAAAGAATCTTTGGCCTCCAAGATTCTTGAGGTAGCCAAAAAATATGGAGCCAACATGTGCAATCTTCAAACCATATAGGTTGAAAGCTCGGGTTCGATGCTAGGTTTCAAAGTTCATGAGCCATTTTGCACAAACCCTTCGCATATCATATGAGGAGAAGAAAAAAATATTCGTGGAATTTCTTTCCCATAAGATTACATTCTAAGAACCAACATGTTTTCACATGTTTTGCAACTTCTTACACAAATCAACAAATTTTCATGGTTTCTCCCCTTTTGCAAAATTAATCTTCTATGAGGTTATTCTTGCAGTCTTTCAAACTAGCTCTTATTCATCTTCTAGAATTTAGATTGTCAATTCATCACTTTTGAAACATGGTTTTGGAAGGTGACTATGATGAAGACTTAGTGAATCATTCGTTATACTAATAAACGGCTTAGTGCTGACTGTACAGGAAATAAAATAAGTTGCCTTAAATAAACTTAAATGAAATTAAGCAAAATGCACTTTAGGAAATAAGCAATTTGTTTGTGATTATTTTGATGAAATTTTGTGGCAATCTTGAGTGGTTGTTCTTTTTTATATATGGTAATTTGCATTTTTTTTTTTTGCTAAATGGTAATTTGCATTTATCTGGCTATTAACATGTATTGGGTTTGATTAATTCTAACACGTGCATGATAATAGCGACGAGAATCACTCGAGAGCACTTGGATGAGATAATTTAGGTCTCTTCCAATTTAATCAGAGGTCCTGGGTTTGCATTCAGTAGCGAAAATGCATCTGGGTTAAAACTTTTGAAGGCAAATTTGGCCGTCCATTGTAATCCTGGCCAGTGTTTTTTAAAAAATGACTCGGTCCGACCGGGAACCGAACATAGGACCGGTCCGAGCAGGCTAACAAATCAGATATGTAGGCAACTTGGTTGCGAACCATCAAACCGGCCACAACTCGGAGTGACCCGGCCGAGTAAGGTGCATACGAACCGGTGGGCGAACCAGGTTTCTAATATTTTCCACAAAAATGCCTCATGAGTATCGAACCCACAATCTGTCTTACCACTACACCAAATGGCTGATTTGTAATTTATTTATTTTTTTGGTATAAATCCGGTATCCTTTGTGCGAAACTGCAGAGACTAATCTCTCGAGTCGAGTAGGACCACAATAAAGCTTTCCATCAAGAGATTTAACATTGCTGCATGCCCAAGGCCGCAGTTTATCTTAAAATAAGAATACCCTGTTACGTCACTTACGTGTGCAACTTTTCTATTAGTTTTTTATTTACAACCTTTTTCTAATAGTTTTTGAAATTACATAAATTCCATTATAAGTGACATTATCTTATACATAATTTTCAAAAACAAAACACACTATCTCACAACTTATATTGATCTAATTTTGACAACTAAAAACATGTTGATCCAATTTTATATATACTTATATTTATATTAAATGTAAATAAATCTGAAAAGATTTACTAAATTATGATATGCATCTTTTTGATTTCAATGGGTATAAAATTTACATAGTTATTGTTTTTTGGCTTAAATATTTGATCCCCCTGTAAATATATTCATTTTTCATTTACCCCCTGTAAAAAAAAAGTTTACGGTTACCCTTGTAAATATAAACAGTTTTCGGTCACCCCTCTGTTAGATTATGTAGTGTATAATGGGTATAAACCATGTACGGTTACCCCCTATAAAATATAAAAAGTTTACGGTTACCCCTGTAGGGGTAACTAGAAACACTTATTATTTGCAAGGTTGATTTTAAAACTTTTTTTTTACAGGGGTAAATGGAAAATTGAGATATTTGCAAGGGAGGATCAAATATTTAAGCCTTATTTTTTAGGCATCGTATATAATTTTAGTAAATTAAGTTTTACAGGTATAAATTTATAGGTCTTAAAAATTTGGAGATTCTTTAATCGAGACCGGGCTAATAATCATGCAATTCAACTTTTATCCTTATCGAGTCGGTCACTGTTCTGATTCTTAAAACTTTTCTAACTTAAAGGATAAGTCTACAATTACGTGTAGAGAATACCGTTTTAAGAAAAATAGACAAGAATCCAATTTCAAAATAGTAATAAAGAGCCTTCAATATTTTTTGCCCCACCAAAAAAACATTGATTATTAATTAATTTGGTCAAAATTTTTTAACAAAAGTTGTTTCTGAATTCCGGTCAAAAGAAAAAAGCAGTAATTACTATAAAAAAAATTTAACTACTACTCCAAACAAGACCTAAAACGTTCCCTGTCCTGAAGTGAAGACCTGGCGTAAAAAAAAATAAAGGGTGTCAGTTCTCAGTCGTCACTTCACTTCACTTCGCCACATTCACACAAATACAAGTACTTCTGTTTGGCTAACGTGTTATTAGATCCGCGCACTGTAGTATTTCTTTCCCTTTCAATTCACAATAGCATTTTCCAACACATTCTTATATCACCGAAATAGTCAACACATCAATTTCTTTTTCAATAATCTACCAGATCCCCCAAAAAATTACATGCAAAATTCAATGCAATAACAACCCCTACCCTTGAATGTGTATTTTCTCGATAATTCTTCTTCTTGGCTTCAATTTAGGTCTCTATGTTCAAATCTCCTCTTAATAACAACGCCGTCGCAGAATTGACGGTGGTGTCATCGGAGATGATTCAGATTGAGAATGCAGAGGAGCTTCGGGGATCTAACGAGGTATCTATGTTCACCGCTCCTCTTAACAACAACGCTGTCGCAGAATTGACGGAGGTGTCACCGGAGATGATTCAGATTGAGAATGCAGATGAGCTCCAGGGATCTACCGAGGTGGACTCGGATCCGGCTGCCGGAATTAGCGACAATGTGGACTCGGATCCGGCCGCCGTAATTAGCGGCGATGTGGACTTGGAACCGGCTGCCGGAATTAGCGGCAATGTAGGTTCGTCCGGTGAATCAGAACAGAGAAAGGAAGAGAAGGCTCTTGAGACGTTGCCACGTAAGGGAATTTGTTCTTCTCCTCACGCTGTTAAGGTGCGTCACAGAAAATTTGTTTGTTTGTTTCATTTTATTTATTTATTAATATTTTTTGGTAGGATATAATTTTACCTATGAGAAAATAGATATGTTTATATATCTGCATTTTAAGGATAGTTTTCAACGATGCTTAGAAAAGTATAATTTCCATTTTTTAGATTTTTTAGCATTATATTTATTCTGTTATTCTGGGTTTCCGTAAATAATAACCTCATGATTGTTCTGTTTTACTATAAAAGATGAAAAGGCTGATTTCAGTATCTGCAGCACCATATCTGTAAGGCAAACCGGTAAATCCATAAAAGGAAATCTATGTATTTTGGCAAAAAAAAATCTATGTAGTAATTTATCAACAAAAACAATCTATGTAGTATTTTATCAACAAAAACAATCTATGCAGTAGATTTATCAATTTTTTATACCATTATCATCGGTGCGGAAAACCAAATGTTTGGACTATGAAATTTTATTTATTTTTCATTGTAAACGGCTCAGTTATACCTATTTTTTTATAAATATATTTTTATATAAGTTCCCCTGGATAACGTAGGAAAATAACTTATAGTTTATATAAATTTTTTTTTTTATCTTTTGTCATAGAAATAGGTTATATTTTTTTTTTGTTATCATGTCTTTGGTGCGCAGTTTCCACCGGTTTTGCGATGACTAATCTACGCTGGGGAACCTGGCTGGCCACGAGTTTCTGACATTGTCGGCCCGTGTGGTTCTTCCCTCTCAACTGAATTTTTACCATACGATTCGAATCCGAGACCTTGGGGTGAGATACCACCCGTAGCAACCCTTGTTGGTTAGAAATAGGTTATATATAAGTATTATATTTTATATGAAAATAGGTTTTTATCTTTTATTATAAAATTAGTTTACTTTTTTTCTTGACGGAATAAAATTAGTTTATATATAAGTACTTATATGGCAAATATTTATACTATAAATGTTTAATTAAACTGTTTATTCAAATGCGGTCAAAATTTAAAATCATTTAAAGAAAAGTAATCTAAATAAAAAACAATCTAACCATTGAATTGGTGTTTAAAAAAAAGCAAATAACTATTGAATTTGTTAAGTCATTTAATATACATATATTAAATTTAAAATATGTTAAACATTCACACTTAGAGCATTTATTTGTGGATATTTACTCATATTTTTAAAAATATTTCATCTCAAAAGTTAAAATAAAAGATTGTGCTTAAACTAAATTCATAAAAGATTGTGGTTATTTACCAAGTGAGATTTTCAATCCAAAACTAAGTTCATGTAGGGCTTATGAAATTATGACGTAAGATTTTTATTGTGTTTGATTTTTGAAGAGTGCTAGCTACACTCTCCGTAAGATTTCTCCTCCAACACCCACTTCTTAATTGAGTGAAATTATGTGAGTTCCACAACTTTTAGATTGGGATCCACTAACTTAGTGAGACCCACATGAATTCATCCAATCATAAAGAGAGTGCAGAGAGAGAGTTGTTACTCCCCCTTTTTATAGGTAAATGAGTTAGTAATATGTGTTACTTGTTAGAGGGGAGTGGGTAGCGGGGTTTGAACCCATACATCCACATTTCCACCAACCATATCCCTTTCACTCAACCATGTGAGCTACCCTTCTGGGACGAGTTGTTGCTCTCATTGATTTTTATTGTGCTCTATTTGGTAAAAATGTGTGGATAAACTAGTAAGTCAAATGATAGCAGATAAACTAGTTTAAAACGGATAACTGACAATGGATAACTTAGAGAATTGAATTTAAATTTGGTAAAATTAGCGGTTGAACTATCTTTTAAATATAAATTGAGATTAGTGGTCATTTTTAATTAATGCTTTAAAAAATAAGAGAGAACGTTAGGATAAACGAGAAATTTAATTAAAGTAATATGGATAAAAATGAAAGAAAAAGTGAAACCCTATAAACTATAAATTCAAATGCTACTTCAAGTATTTGTAAAAAAAAAGCTACTTCAAGTAGCCTATGGAAAAATGTCATAAGCTAGTGAAAAAATGTCATAATTTAGTAGGCATCAGACACGTGCTATAAGCTTATCCGCCATACGGGTTTGACCTTGGCAAGCTTGTTGTTAATTTAGTTCCTTTGTCCTCAACCTAAACTACCATCATTATCTTTAATTCCTTGCTAGTATTAAATGTCATAACATATTGGCACAATGTCCAGCATTAATAACATTTCTTCTTTATTTTTTTGTATATGATGGTTTGAAGTTTTGTCTATTGATTTTTGAGTCATGCAGCGGCAAAGATCTAGGAGTCCAGAATTACCATTGAAGTGAGTGAAAACTGGATAGAATTTTTAGTGCTTCATTTCCTGTCATTATATTAATTACTTCAATTTCATGTTCTTAATTCTAGTTCACACAATGCTTCTTCTTTATTTTGTAGTGCAATCCCAAACGACCAAAAGACAATTTCAGATGGGAAATGCATTCCGGAAAAGAGCTTAAGGCAATCTCCAAGACTAGCTTCAACTCTTTCCAAATGTGAAAAGATCTGCCGGAGTACATCAGCGCAGAAGGCATATGTCGAACAAATGAAGTTCAGGAGATCTCCAAGGCTTTCTACTCCCATTGAATTGTCTAATTCACCACCATTGAACCGAAAATCCAAAGTTAAATCCATCTCAAGAAACTCTACTCCTGGAACTGATGATACAAAATGCTCGAGATGTTCTTCGGAGGAAACCGCACCCTCTACCTGGGTTGAAAATGACCAAACAAATTCTGATTACTTTCCCCTGTCTGAGTTAGATGACAACCCAGCAAGAAAGAAATATAAAAAATCTGCTTCTTCAAAGGGCAAAACTAAAGATGAGAAAAATCGTTGGTCCTTCGTTGGTGATCCAATACCTGATGATGAGGCTCACAGAAGATGGGGATGGCGTTATGAATTGAAGGTTGTGGACATGATTCTTTTATACTTTTAGTATGTTTTTCAATGTTGTGACAAAAGATGGAATAAAATATTAACCTTTTTTGCTCATAACATGTTGGTCATGTCTGCATTTTTCTTGTTTAAGAAATTAACAGTTTTTTTTAGTTTCAATTTAACTCAGACATGTTGTGTTCCATATTCTTTTAACCTGATTTTTCTGTTGAAGCTTGCAGGACAAAAAATGTAAAGATCAAGTGAAGAAAATAAAGTAAGTCTTAACTTGTTCATAAATTCAGATGTAGTGTTTCGTAACAGTCTCAGATGATAAGTTTTCTAATTTCTTCACTAAATATTTCTTTTGACACTGCTGATATCTTTAGTGAGGATGAAGAAGATGAAATTATTGTAAATGTCAAATGCCATTATGCCCAAGCTAACGTTGCGAACTGCATTTTTACTCTTGGCGACTGTGCAATTATAAAAGTAAGTGCATAGTTCAGAAAGCACAGATTTTTCTCTGTTCATTTCTCACGTATCCAAAATTTGTTGTAGTTCTTGTCAAAAAAAATTGTTGTAGTTGAACTGTTTAACATTAATTTAGTAGTGATAATCATTAAATTTTGCAAATTTGGATAAGTCACATTAATTTTCTTCTTTTATTACATATATTTTGATAGTCCTCCATATTCATATCATTCCACAAAGTTTCATTTTTACCTTAGACATGTGCAATATCAATTTGTGTATATCAATTTGTGTAAGTTAAAGTTCATTTTGGGAACTATTAAATAATGCCATATATGTAGCCTATTTCACATCTTTTACCTGTACTCTAAATTTTCTTTTAATGTAACTTATTTTCTTAATCTTTCTACTGTCTGTTGTAGAGCTTGTGAGTAATATATGACTGTTAGTGCCTTGTGTGAACCTCAAAGCCTCTTGTTATAAACATAATGCAAGCTAGTTGTATCACTTGTATGCTTATATTCTATGTAATTCTTACAGGGTGAAGGAAAACAAAACAATGTTGGCAAGATTATTGAATTTTTCCAAACAACTGATAGCCAAAGTTATTTCCGGGTCCAATGGTTTTACAGAATTCAAGATACAGTGAGTACCGAGTATATGTCATGATATTTATGTAGTCACATTGAAGAATACGTCATTAATGTAACTGTTGCTTCTTATTGATTCTCAGGTTGTCAAAGATGAAGGTGGTTTTCATGACAAGAGACGTTTATTCTATTCATCAGTAATGAATGATAACTTAATAGATTGCATAATCGAGAAAGCCAATATTACATATATAAAACCTAGGGTATGACAAATCTCAGTTAAGATATTTCTTAATTGGTTTGATGATTTGCTCACAATTTGTATCTTTGTATTTAGTTATAGCTAGTTTTTTTTTGTGTGGCTTCTTGCAGGTTGGTCTGAAATTGACTTCTGTTTCACAATCTGACTTCTATTATGATATGGAATATTGTGTTGATTATTCTACATTCCGCAACATTCCAACAGGTGTGTAATGAGGGAGCCAAACATGCTTCTGATATTCTGTTACTTTACCATATTTTTTCCTGTTTAATCTATCACTAGGGAGGGAAAAGTAAATAGGAGGCTGAAGTGCCTTAACATGGATCTTTTTTGGTTTCAAGTTTCAACTTCTATACACATGCTTCTTGCAACTGTTATGATTGTTTGGTACACACAAAAATTTATTCATTGTTGTCATTTCCAGTTTTAGCTAAAATTTCATCTATTTCCTTCTCATATTAATATACTTCCAAATTTTTTGAGTTCTTAAGTGGTCAATATTATACTATTTTATTGAAAACAAAGTGCAGTTTCCGTGATCATTTTAAAACTGCAAGTTGAGATATTTGAACCGAGTTCTTCACATGTGTCTGTTTTGTTAAGATTTATATCTAAGAAATGTCTATATTGCCTTAGATAATGCTGTTAAGATTACCGAGTTATCACAACCTGCTGCTTTTGAGAGTCCCTCAACAGAGGCATCTGCGAATACCAAGAGTCTACCTAGTCCTGAGGTGCACAAGACAGAATTAGCACTACTAGATCTCTATTCTGGCTGTGGTGGCATGTCAACTGGATTATGCTTAGGTGCCAAAATTTCATCAGTTAATCTTGTCACGGTATTATAAATAAAATCCTTATTTTATTTGTACTGAAGTTATTCGTATCCACAAATTGCATTCAATATCATCGACAGTTATATAAGTTGTTGGTCCTACCAAATCACGACCGCTCAAATTAAGTCTCCATAAAAAGTTTATTCATTTTCTGTCCCTGTAACTGGGTGTTTTTAGTCCCTGTTGAGGGACTAAAAACATGTAAATATAGGGACCAGATATGAAGAAAACTTTTATATTGATTAAAGTTGAAAAGTCCTGATACTATAGAGACTAAAATATATGTGACCTACATGATACATTGATCTTACTATTGGTTGCTTTTTTGATCAGAGATGGGCTGTTGATAGTGGTAGGTCTGCAAGTAAGAGCTTGAAACTAAACCATCCAGATACACATGTAAGTGCTGGCTATTTTCTTCTGCAAATTTTTTGAGAATAATTTTTTCTGATTCCATATTATAATATTTATTTCTATTGTATAGGTGAGAAATGAATCTGCAGACGATTTTTTAGAACTATTGAAAGAGTGGGATAAGCTGTGTAAACGTTATAATGTCAATGACACAGAAAGAACAATCCCATTACGATCAAAGAGCTCAGGAGTAAAGGAACAAGGGGATTCTCAACCTCATGATATTCCTGATGATGAACTTGAAGTTTCTAGGTTAGTTGATATATGCTACGGTGATCCAAGTAAAACAGGGAAACGTAGTCTATATTTGAAGGTAATAAATCTAATGTTAGTCAACTTTTGGGCATTGTTTTATTTCCAAATAAAACCTTATTCTTGAAATAATTTTGTATATATGTTTGCTTGTTTTTAGATAGCGTGATATTCATGTGACCCTCAAGTGACTAGTCAATTCAAATTTTTTGAAACTCACACATATATTCTCTAATCATACAATTCTCTTACGAGCGACAGCAGTTTTGAGTTTCAAAACAGCATGCAAGTTTCAAAAGGCTTGTTTTCTTCCATCAATAAAAAAGAAGAGAGAAAAATTGAGTGAGTTTTAGATGAGGACATAGTGTTATAAGTTCATTTTAAAGGCCAAACGAAATAAGCACGAGAACAAGTGAGCACATTAAAAGATGCTGTGATTATCCTTGACAAAATCTGTTTCTGCATTCTTTAGTGAGCACTAGGATTAAAAACCTTTTATTACACTAATAAATCTAAGCCCAAACCTTTTTAGTTTCAAGTCATTGTGGGATCTTTTAGATGGATTGATTTGTTTATGCATTTTTTTAATTAAAATAACGCGTATGCATGTGTACACTTATTTATAAATACAGTATAATTTAAATGAATTTTTAATTATAAATATAATTGAAAGTCAATTAATGGCTTTTTATTAACTTCTGTTTCTGTTAACAGAGGTGGAATAGTTTTGATTTCTCTAAAATCAAACTTATTTTTTTCAAAACTCAAATCCTTTTAATTTTGCAAATCTTAAGATTACATTATCATATAAGGAGCAAAGCATGTATCATCATTCATAGTTTTTATTCATGCTCAATGAACGTTAATGTTGGTGCTCCCGACTTCACGAGACCAGCCGCCTTACTTCAATAGTGATAAATTATGAGTTTACTGTCTAATCTTATACTCATATTTTGCCCTATTGAATCTCTGATAATGTTTATGTTCATGAACCTGTCATGATTGCTTTCGTAGGTACATTGGAAGGGTTACGGTGAAAGTGAAGATACATGGGAACCAATTGAAAACTTACGGTAACTCTCGATTCTTTTCAGTATGATTGATAACTTAACTATTTTAAGTGCATTGGTACTTATTCATTTGTATCTGTAGGAAGTGTAAGGAAAGCATACAGGATTTTGTGAGAAAGGGGATAAAATCAAAATTACTGCCTTTACCTGTAAGTCGAATTATTGAGAGTGTAAATTTGATAAAGTCTCGATGAAATTATGCACTTTAAAAAGAACTGTTGCTTAAAATTATTGCAGGGTGAGGTTGATGTTGTTTGTGGGGGTCCTCCTTGTCAAGGAATCAGTGGATATAATCGCTACAGAAACACTGCATCACCATTGGATGATGAAAGAAATCGTCAAATAGTAGTTTTCATGGACATAGTGAAATTTTTGAAGCCTAAGTACGTTTTAATGGAGAATGTGGTCGACATATTGAAATTTGACAAGGGTTCACTTGGAAGATATGCTTTAAGTCGTTTGGTACATATGAATTACCAAGCAAGACTAGGAATTGTTGCGGCTGGGTGTTATGGTCTTCCACAATTTCGATTACGTGTTTTTGTGTGGGGGGCTCATCCTGATGAGGTCTGTTTTACAATTTAGTATTAAATAAATCTGATCAATGTATAAATGAATACCAACACCTGTCTCCTTTAAACATATTTCAAAAGTTTATGCAAATGCTGATTGAACGAATTTTAAGGGAAAGTGAATGTCTCTTTCCACCAATAACAGGTTCTACCACAATTTCCATTGCCGACACACGATGTTATTGTTAAATACTGGCCTCCGCTTGAATTTGAGGTATTGATCCTTCTGTTTATTGTTAAATAATTCTATCTGAAGTTCTTTCTATTTCTCACTAGCTTTTGGTGTTTGATTGCAGCGCAATACTGTTGCTTATGATGAGGACCAACCTCGGGAAGTAGAGAAAGCTATTGTTATTCAAGATGCCATCTCTGATCTGCCACCTGTACCAATCTGCTTTTGCTTGTTTTTTTTTTAATGTTTGAACAAGGCTTCTCTTAATTAACTTGTTTCTAAAGGGAATAAGTAAGGTTATATTCATCCTTCATTTATTCAAAATACAATCCGGTATTGGTTAAATTCAAGGGTGAATACACTCTTCTTACTTTAGACACAACCATTCTTTTAGATTAGCCTTTTCCTCGGTTTTCAACATGATTTTAAATAATTCAATATTATAGGTGACAAGCTTTGAAACTCGGGAAAAAATGCCATACCAAAATCCTCCAGAAACAGAATTTCAAAGATATATACGGTCAACTAAGTATGGTAATAGTGCCTTCCCTTTATTGCATTATTTGTAACTAATAATGAAATTGTTTTTATGTTTACTTTTAATATTAAATATGACATTTCTCTGTGATAGGCAACTCTTCATTTTGTAATGTCAAAAGAAAATTATAAATAAATTGGAATTATTTGTTCCAGATTCAGTTTATGAAGCTAAGTTGAATTTATCTCAGTCGCTAGTGTTCCCTTGTTTTCTTCATAGTCCACTGCATTTACATATGTTGTCAGTAGTTTTTCTTTTTATGGTTCATCTATTATAGCAAAAAATCTCTGGACCAAACGCTGGCTCATTTTGTTTCCTTGTTATTCATTTTAACTAGAGATGACTGGGTCAACATTAAATGGCACGAAGGAGGAAAGGAATTCACTATATGATCACATGCCCTATACGTTGTCTGAAGATGACTACCTACGTGTTTGTCAAATTCCAAAACGAAAGGTTGCATTCTGGATTATGTTCATGCATTACACTTGTTCCATTCCTTGACAGCCCCTAATTTAAATATTACTGTAGGGAGCAAATTTCCGCGATCTGCCTGGTATAGTTGTGGGAGCTGACAATGTGGTTAGGCGACATCCTAAAGAGAATATTCCTTTGTTACCATCTGGAAAGCCATTGGTGAGTCTTTCTGTTGCTTTCATTGGATTAAATCTGTTTTTCGGCTGTTGACTTTATGGACTTTCCTATTTGGTCTCAGGTCCCAGATTACGCCTTCACTTACGAGCAAGGGAAGTCCAAGAGGTGGTTTTTTCAATTCAATAGTCTACCCGGTGATTTGTCTTGCTTTACATTTTGGTTACTTTAATCTAAATTTACATATATATGCAGGCCATTTGGACGGTTGTGGTGGGATGAGACGGTTCCTACTGCACTAACATTTCCATCTTGTCATAACCAGGTCTCATCTCAGTCTTTGATTTGTTACAGAGATCACATTACATACATTGATTTCTTACGGATTTCAAACTCTTGCAGACGGTACTACATCCAGAGCAGGATCGAGTCCTCACTGTACGAGAATTTGCCAGGCTGCAAGGATTTCCTGATTATTATAAATTTTGTGGAAGTGTGAAAGAAAGGTATGAAACCATTTTTTAGTGAACATAAAATAGGTTTAGATATGTTTTATATCCCATTTTGGTTCTTATTATCTCTCCAAAATTTGGGTTTCGGATTTTGTCCCTTACTTTTCTTATTTTTCTCCAAAATTTGCCAGTTTGGTCCACATCATTTCCAATATATACAAGTTGGATTGAGAACCAGTGGTATAGCTGGTCCGAGTGAATAAATGGACCGCACATGTCACAGACTTGGTGTGACCCAACCGGTTTGGATCAAACCAAGTGACTCGGGCAATCTTGCAATTTTTTTAATTCCTTATGCAAAACGTCGTTATTTGTCTTCTGTACCTGTGGGGATGTTTACCAAAAAGTAAAATTAGAAATGACGTCTTGTCTGGTGTTAGGATGTTGAGGTTTGGTAATTTTTTTTTATAGTTTTTTGAAGTTTGAAATTTATACATGTGATGAATTTGTTGGTATCTCTTAGTAGATCCAGGTCACGCGGTTCAACTAGTGACCATTGGTTCGACTAGTGATCCACTGACCCAGTACCTTAATTGAGTCGATGGTCGGTGCCGAGTTTATAATATTGCACAAAAAGGACAGACGTGGATGCATTTTGTAAAATCAGTTGAGCAATCGCATAACTCTAGATTTCCTAGTAAAGCATTTAAAAAGTAGACATATTCTGAGCACACTATCATCCTAAATAAATATAAATGTAGTTGACTGTTGTATGCTGTTTCTTTTTCGTGATATTATTTGTAGGTACCGTCAAATTGGAAATGCAGTTGCTATTCCTGTTTCACGGGCTTTAGGATATTCCCTAGGAATGGCTTACAGAAAGCTCAGTGGTAATGAGCCATTGATGACCCTCCCGCCCAAGTTCTCTCTTTCCAATTATGTTCAATTATCAAGTAATAATCATCTTGGCGACACTGACAAGCATTCATCCAATTCTTTTCCATTGATTCCATAATGAGTGGGATTGATGTTTGAACTTCTTGCTGAGCAATTTTTTTTAATCTAGTGGACACGCCTCAGCAGCTCCACCTAATTTGATTATACAATTTAATTTATTCGCACAGCTCCTGTGCTACTAAAAACTGATTTAATATGTAATGTACTATTATTTAACTTGTTTAATAATGTATTGTGACATGTTATTTGAGAAGTACCTTATTTATGCATGTACGTTATGTGAAATTTTATATCAACATTTGTTTTTCATCTATTTGAGGTGAAATGAGAAATTCCATTTAGTTTGGGAGGTGTCATTAGGTGCCTTAATTTGATACCTAGTATGTATATCAAGATCTAGTCTGATGAACCAAACTATAAATCTAGTTCTCATATTATTGATTGAATGAATGAATGGAATTATACATGATAGGTCCTTATATAAACAAGCTCTGCTGTCTTCCCACAGGAAGGAAATTATACATGATAGATCCATGTGACAATCGATCTCTGAGAGCTTAGCTTGCTTGTGCAAAATGGATTAGCAACAATGTAGAGTGTACTTCTATTATCACTCTATAAAACAAGTTGTTACAAGTAAGCAAGTGACCCATTACAACTCTTAAGTTGCAAAAGCAAGTGCACAATGCTTTGCTTATTCTGAAGAACGAGCAACAAATCTTTGCTTGTTAGAATGCCAAGAGATGAGTTAATATCCTCAGAAAAAAGCAACCTGTTCCGGACTGGGCCAAAATCCAATCACTTGGGCCTGGCCTAATCCGTGCGTACTGCTAAGAGCAAAACTGGACTCCACGGTAGTGACTGTCTACGTCTAACGGTCAGGAATTATCCACCCAATCCAACGATGCGGGTGCGGCACCGAGGTCTATAAATACGCGACCCATCTACCATTTCCAGGTACGCACTCACTTCTCTCTCGAATACCTCTTCTATCTCCTTGCTGACTTAGGCATCGGAGTGCTTGCAAGTACCCCACCCGAGGCGCGGGAGAAGACCACCTCGGCCAATCCGAGGTCCAAATTCAACCATCCGAGGTCAACTTTTCAATCTCGCGGAGCACTCCATTTCATTACTCTACCCGTACTCCAGTACCGAACATTGGCGACCACAGTGGGAGGATTTAACTCCCTCATGGTGATTTCGGGTGGCTCGTCCATTTCGACCACGGAAACCAAAAAGACCCTGAAGCGCAAATGGAAAGAGATTGCCAGCCTAACTTCTGGCTCGACCTCTGCTTCATCCAGGAAGCCTCTTTTCTTCTCCGACGAAGACTATCTGTTGGGCGAACCAAATGAGTTCATCCCTCTCGTCATCTCAGCATCCATGCTCGACGTCGAAGTAAAGCGAATCTTGGTAGATCAAGAAAGTTCTGCCGACATCATGTTCCAAGACCTCCTTCCCAAGCTCGGCTTAACCTTGCCGACTTAAGCCCCTATCTCGGGACGGATTTGTCTGGGCTTGGGGAAGAGCGAGCCCGACATCTGGGATACCTCGACCTCATGGTGACTTACGGTCGAAAGAAGCTCGCTCGGACCATCAAAACGACTTTCTTGATAGTGCCACTAATCACTCCGTATCACTGCATTGTGGGAAGACCGACGTTAGCCAGGCTCGGCGCCGTCGCATCCACCGTGCACTTGAAGATGAAGTTTCACACCCTGGCGGGCAACGTTGTAACCATCCTCGCCGACATCAACTCCGCTGAGAGATGTCAGTACCTCGCCCTCAGAGGCACCCAGCGCCGGCTACAAGAGCTCCCCGAGCTACCATCAACCGCGGTACAAGTACAACTCACCGAGGTCGACGCCCGCTACGACCCGGATAGCTCGGAGAACGAGGACGACGATGAACTGGCTAGAGAGCTCAATAGGAAAATCAAGCGCCCCGAGCCCCAGGGCGAATTCCTTGAAGTCCCGCTGGGTGCTGACCCCACGAAGACTGTCAAAGTGGGGGCCGAGCTCAGCGAGGCAGTCAGGGAAAGCCTGATTGCGTGCCTGCGGCGGAATGCTGACCTATTCGCCTGGTCCGCATCTGAAATGCCCGGGATCCCTTTGGAAGTAGCATGCCATCATCTGGCAGTCAACCCCGACGCCAAGTGTGTAGCACAGCGACGTCGAGCCCAAAACGAGGAGAAGGCCGAGGCAACAGCAAAGGTTGTGGCCGACCTCCTATCTGCAGGTTTCATCAAGGAGGTAAAATACACCACCTGGCTGTCCAACGTAGTGCTGGTTAAGAAGAACAACGGGAAATGGAGAATGTGTGTAGACTACACCGACCTTAACAGAGCTTGCCCTAAAGATGTTTTCCTTGTCCCAAGCATTGACAAGCTCGTGGACAACGCGTCCGGTTTCCGACTTGTCTTTCCTAGACGCCTACTTCGGCTACAACCAGATCGCAATGAATCCCTCGGACCAGGAGAAAACGGGCTTCACGACAAGCCAGGGGAACTCCTGCTATAGAGTCATGCCCTTTGGACTCAAGAATGCCGGGGCCACTTACCAGCGTATGATGAATAAGGTTTTCCGCGGCCAGATCGGCAGGGTCGTTGAAGTTTACCTCGACGACATGATTGTAAAAAGCAAGGCAGACGAAGGGCATCTGGCCGACCTGCAAGAAATCTTTGACGAAGCAAGAAAGAACAACCTCAAGTTCAACCCTGAGAAATGTACCTTCGGCGTTAGAGCAGGAAAGTTTCTCGGTTTCTGCTTAACTGAAAGAGGCATCGATGCCAACCCGAACAAATGCAGGGCCGTGACCGACATGCGTCCCCCGACCACCAAAAAGGAAGTGCAGAAATTAACAAGCATGATTGCCGCCCTCTCCAGGTTCGTGTCCAGGGCAGCCAACCGATCACTCCTTTTTTTCAAAATCTTGAAGAAGGGCGTACAATTTGAATAGACTCCCGAATGCGAGAGTGCCCTCGCCGAGCTCAAGCAAATACTGTCCAAACCCCCGATACTATTAAAACCGATTGAAGGGGAAACACTTTACCTGTACCTTGCCGTGGCCGAGGAAACAGTGATTGCGGTCCTCATCCGGGAAACGGAAGAGGTGTAGAGGCCAGTTTACTTCGTCAGCAAAGTATTGCAGGGGGCCGAGTCCCGCTACCAAAGGATAGAAAAGGTGGCCTTAGCCTTAGTCGTGGCAGCCAGAAGGTTAAGACCGTATACTTCGTGGCTCACCAGATCGTCATGAGGATAGATCAACCAATTCGCCAGATTTTGCACCCACTCGACCTCGCGGGGAGGATCATCAAGTGGGCCGTAGAGTTATCCGAGTTCGGTATCAAATACGAGGCCAGGTCCGCCCTCAAAGCTCAAGTCCTAGCCGACTTCGTCACGGAGATGACGCCATCACCCTCCGAGCCCAATTCTTCCTTGTAGTGGAAACTCCACGTCGACGGATCCTAGAATTCAAAGGGTAGTGGAGCAGGACTCATCCTCGAGAACTCCAAAGGGCTGATGATCGAGGTTTCCCTCAGCTTCGCTTTCACCACCTCAAACAACCAGGCAGAATACGAAGCCTGCATTGCCGGACTAAAGCTAGCCTTGGACTTCGGGGTAAAAACCATTGAGCTGAACACGGATTCACTGTTGGTAGTATCTCAAGTCAAGAAGGATTTTGTAACGAACGATCCCGTTCTGCAGCGGTACCTAGCACGGGTGCGGTAATTACTCCTCCGTTTCGAGCAAGCAGAATTTAAGCATGTACCTCGGGCTGAGAATGCCCGAGCCGACGTCCTAGCTAAACTAGCCAGCACGAAGCCAACGGGCAATCTGCAAAGCATCATTCAGGAAAGCTTGGCAAAACAAAGCGTAGACCTGTCTCCGACCGCTGTACCCGAGGTCAACACAGTGATAGAAGGCACTGGCTGGATACAACCTATCAAAGATTACATCGAGCTCGGTGTCGAACCTGTCGACCCCAAGGAAGTCATCGCAGTCCGACGATGTGCAACGTCTTACTCCATTGTAGAGGGGAAACTCTTCCGGCGCGGTTTCTCTACCCCCCTCCTGAAGTGCGTTGAAGGGGAGGAGGCCGGATATGTGCTGGACGAAATCCACGAAGGAATCTGCGGACAACACCTAGGGCCCGGGCCCCTGCGAAAAAGGCCCTCAGGGCAGGATACTACTGGCCGACTATGACAAAGGACGCTGCCGACCTCGTCAGAAGGTGCGACACCTGCCAGCGATATGTCGACGTCCATAACGCTCCGCCAGCTGAGCTCTCTTCCTTGTCGACAGCATGGCCTTCTAGTCAATGGGGGATAGACCTCCTCGGGCCCTTCTCACCTGGCCGAGGCGGTGTCAAATAACCTGATCGTTGCCGTCGACTACCTCACGAAATGGATCGAGCGATGCTCCGTTTCATGAAATAGAGGTTGGGAACGGATTCGGAGGACGATTTCGAGTCAAGAGGTGAAATTTAGGATCAAACAGTGGTCAAACAAGAGAGAACGTGAAGATAGAAGATTGACGTTCGGGGTATGGTGTTGCGGCGCTGGGTAGAAGACAATGAACAGTAGGTTTCGATTTTAAAATTAAAAGAAAACATACCAAGCAGGGGTGTACGAAGGAACCAATGGGATGTGGTTAATAGTTTTGTTTTTAAAAAAAAGTTTCACTCCCTGGATCAGCTCATTCTCTCTCTCTCTCTCTCTCTCTCTCTCTCTCTCTCTCGTTAACTATCTAAATTTCTATTAATTATTATTTTTTTATTCTTAAAACTAGCATGCTACTATCTTAAATAAATACATATTATAAAATAATAATCCATTGATTTATGACTACTATTTAACAAATATAAAATAATAATAATAATAATAATAATAATAATAATAATAATAACTCACTAGAATATACACTGATCGCAAAATAGACACACAAAATTATCACACAATTACTAATATATGCACCTAGATACAAAACACATTAAATCGAAAGTTGGGGTGTTACAACAAACATTTTAAAGATAAGGAAATGGTAAGTCACAAAGACTTTGTGAGGAATAACAACCACCATCAACTCGAAGGGAAAACACGCAAGACACGAGTTTTTAGCAAAATACATAAACTATGTTTATGTAATAATCATAGTAATCTCAAGAAAACTTAGAAATATCAAAATAGAACTCCAACAATCACATGAGAGGATCCGGAAGCGGTTGCATCTCGTTGATAGCCCTCTCCGCCTAAGGGTGGCCTCCCGTATGGGCGGCTTCATCTAACGAATAGCCCTTTCCTCCTTCAACCACATCACATAGCGATAATGGGGGTAGCTACATCTCGTTGATAGCCCTCTCCCCTAAGGGTGGCCTTCCCTTAGGAGCAGCTCCATCTAACGGATAGTCCTTTCCACCCGAGGTTATACAACTAGGTGCACCTAGACCGACACGTCCGTTTATCTCAAAATCATTATCATGTCATTTACAAAAATAACCAAGTTAATACTGATATCAATAGTCTTCAAATATATTGTCAAAAGAAACAAAATCATTTTCCAAGAGCGTGTTTCCCATTTATAAATAAATAAATGATGACTTTAAAAATATCGAAAGAAATAAAATAATGACATTTAAAATAATTTAAATATGTGACGATGACCGTCATCCACTCACAGTTATGATGAGTCAACGATTTAGCTCTCCAACACCTCCCGGAGAAGCCAACGAAGCAATAACAGACAAATCTGAAAAACCAATAATATTTCCAAGTTTTTAGAAGGTTATTCTAGGGCTCTATTAACCATATGGAACCAACAAAATCCCTAATATCTACCCTAAATCTTGAAACTAAATTTTATTATAAAACTAAGGTGTCAAGGATGTATTCTTGAATAATGAGTAGTGAATATACCTCAAATAGCCCTAAAGAGCAACCTTCAAGGTGTGGGCATGTACCTCCTCTTTGGAGCAAAAACTCTAACCCCAAAATTTTACCCAATAGCACTCAAGAGAGAAATGAGATGACTTTCCTTAAAATATAGCTCAAAATGTGCAAGACTTGGGGTGGATTGATTCACTTGAGGTGGGAATAAAAAGAAAAATGGAGGAAGGGCATGGTGGAAGAGAAGAGAAGGAAAATGGGGGAGAGAGTCGTATGGGAGAGGGAAAGAATTTTGGGGGTGGGGGTGTTCTGTTTGGTTTTTAATAGGGTGTGGTGTTGTGTTTGTTTTTATTCTGCACTGTACTTCCGACCTTGAAGGATGGTCCGAGGCAGTTAGTGGTTGGTATCCTTAGTCAATGACCGTATCCGATCCTAGCTGGTGTTGTACCTACAAAGTCTCTCCAATGCTAAAGTCAGTGGAGTAGTTTTAGCAAAGTAATAAATGTGAGAATGCTTACCATTAATGAGGCAATGAATGTTGTATTTATAGAGTGGGGTGGGGTTGATTCCAATGAATCAGGACCGTCCGATCTGGTGGTTTGATCTGAGCCCTTGATGTTCAGACTGGGCCGTTTTGATATTGGGCCTATAAGGGGTGCGAATAGATGTCAAAAAAGGGGGTGTATATGGCAAAAAGCCATTCCATAACAGTTGCCCCCCAAGTCTTTCGTCTTTAGAGGCGATCTTGACTTGATGAGATACGAGGTGTTCTTTCTTACCGATGTTGAGTATGGTTTCTGATAGTACTGAAGTTTTTTCGACCGTTATAATATTAATTTTTGAATTTTTCTGAATTGGCGCCTTTGCATTTATTGCGCCTGTCAGGGCGCGTTTCCCAATGATGGCTAATGATGGTGACGCTTTGGTAGGCGCGTGCGTGTGTTGAAAGCTATTGATGGGATGCGTCGATTCGATTTAGGCCCAATCCAATTCTGCGAGGCCCACTATAAATAGGGGTTAGGTCCACTCATTTCTTCCTGATTTTCAATTTGCTCTGCATACCGATCTTCATATCCGAGTTTAAGTTCATCGATTAGGAGGATAGTGGCTAGAGTTTCACCATTCCAGTGGGTTCAAGTGCTTGACTTCCGCAGAAGACTATCAGCAAGAGCTTCATTTGAGCGAGGTTAGTTCTTTTCTCAATCTCTGTATTTGTTTTTTCTTTAAACAGTTAGACTTTCCCCCATTTCTTTAGTTGCCACACGGTGGGGGTCGTCAGGCCGGGTTTCAAAATCGGTATGAAACCGTTTAGGTCGTTATTCCTGACTTCCCCATGCCCTCATTCCTGCAGGTTTTAAAACTGGCGGTTACCAAACAAACTCGTAGGCAGATTTCCCAGCAACCCCCGCAATTCGCGAACGCGATGGCTTCTGGTGGAGAGAATGTTGAGGGTCGTCGTTCTGAAACTGCCCCGATTATTCCCGAAGTTCAAGATCACCCTGATTCAGCCCCGACCAGCGAACAAGTGGAGGACGATCCCGAGGTTGATCGCCATACTTCTTATGGTGGGGAGCAGTTTTTTGAGGATGTGGTTGTCGTCGGTGTAAATAACACTGAGACCGACGTTATCATTGTGGAGTCTAGTACCGAGACAGGGAGAGAAGCCATACGGGATCCATGGTTGATAAGGGAAAAAGACTTGCTGAAGGAGTTGAGGATAGGCAAGATTATTTGCAGCAAAGAAACGATGAGGCTGCTGACGACGTGGCTGCCGAGGCTGATGATTGTACCTCTGCTTTGACTGATGGTTATTCTAGCACCGGTCCGGGGCGAGCCGATCTTCGTATGCCTTATGACGTGAATGTTCCTCGCATTCTTAATTGGGTTGCTTCTTCTGTTACTGAAACAATGTCCCTCTACAGCGGGGGAAGACATGAGCGTTTTAGTAGATAAGTTATCCATTCGGGGCCGACTTTGGAATGTCGAGGGTATGAGATCTGATGAGCATGTAGCGATCTGGCCAGGAGCTTTGAAATTTGTCATGTATGATGTATAGGTATCGGATATGCATATCCGTCCCCCATTCACCAATCTTCAACAGACTGTTTTGGCGAGATTGGAATTGGCACCTTCGCAACTTCACCCCAATGGTTGGGCGTTTCTTCGAGCTTTTGAATTGATATGCCTCGAACTTAAACGTCCAGTGTCCGCCGATCTGTTTTTTCATTTGTTTGAGGTTAATAGGAATAGAGAAAAAGGCGAGGAAGGAAATGCTTGGGAGCATGTGAGCCTTCGGTCTTTGAAAGGTGCCAAGATTTTCCGGGCTTATTCAGATTCGCTGAAGGGGAGGTGGAAGGAGCTTTTTTATTTTGTGGAGCCGGTGAATAGTGAGGCAATTGATCATGTGGGTAGATTTGATTCGGATGGGCGTACTTTGGTGTCAACTAAGTTTCCAATAGGATGGGGACTTGGTCATTATAACCGATCTCCCAGATCCTATCATGTCGGCGAATCTCATCTTTGCCGAGCTGATATCCTGACTAGAGATATCCTATTGTTTATTTCATCTCAAATACCTTATACCAAGCATAAATACTGAGGTATTCCTGTCGATCGATTGGTTAAGTGTGCTACCAGAAGAAAGGTTATGGGGGTTCTAGGTAGGGTCGTATTTTTGGGTTGTCAATTTATCTTTTGACTGAGAATTGTTAATTTGTCATTTTGACTTTTTAGATTTCTTTGTTTTCAGATACGATGGCAGGGAGTAGGATTGCTCAATTAAAAAGGATGGCGTTGTAGAATCTGGGGGCCGAGGAAGGTGAGCATGCAAACCGAGAGGTTCCAGAGAATGCTCCCGATCTTAGCGGTGTCGTTCACGTTTCCCCAATCAGGACCATCCATGAGGAACAGCTGGAGAATCCTGGGGAAGATCTTCAACATCGGAAGAGAAAATCCCCCGCTGAGGGTGCCTCTACAAAGCAGGTGAAGACAGCCCGGAGAATCGAGGAGAAGAAGAAGGTTGTGATTCCAACAGATCCTAAGTCTTCTAAGGGGCATAGATCTTCTAAGAAAGCAACTCCTGTTCCCGTGGATGCGAGTTTTTTGGAAAAGAATATGGAGGAATATCTCACCGATCCAGTTAGTGCGGTCGCAAAGCTGTTTGTTCACTTGGCCGATGTTACCAAATTGCAGAGGGAGGAGATGGAACGTCGTCATGAAGGTGAGGTGTTTATTTCTGGAGTTCGTTTGTCGTTTCTTTTTACCTACCTTATTGACTTTAAACTTTATTTGTTTTTCAGAGTTGGTAACCACCGAGAGGGCCAAGTTATTCAATGCTCTGAAAGAACTGGCCGAAAAGAACAAAATTCTGGGTAACACTATGAGCGATTTGAAGACTTTGAAGGCTTATGTGGACGATCTTGAAAAGTCTCATAATTCTGCTAAGTCGCAAGTTGAGGATTTCACTGTTCGCATCGATGAGCTGAACGATCGGATCCGAATGCTTGAAGGAGAAAGGAAGATTGCTGAGGAGACAATTAAAAGGTTGGAGGGTCATATTCAAGAGCTGATGGCGTTGCTGAATTTTTTTGAAGAGAACAAGGCTGAGACTAGTTCCACTCCTGAAGATCGATGTGTCGTGCTTGAGAAAGAGCTCGCCCAAACCCGTGCTGAGCTGGTAAAATCTCAGAAGGAAGCGCGGACCGCTGCCGATCTTGCTCTGGAAATGGCAGGAGATGGCTTCGATCTTGCGCTTGGTCAAGTTGCTCTTGTCTACCCCTCTCTTGATCTTGACAAGGCCGTCCTGAATGTCGATCACGAGATTGAAGGAGATCAGATTGTGAAAATCTACATCAAAACCAATGTGAAGACCGTGGTTCATCCCAAGTCTGCCTGATTTATGTTCAGATCCAGTTTTGTAAGAGTTCCGGGTTTATACAGAGAATCATGCATAAGCTCGGAACTTCATCAAGTCGTTTTTAGTTTACGTAAAACTTGAATTTGATTTTTGTTTATGTAAAACTTGATTCCTTGAATGGCTTATCTTTTCGTCACCGTAATTGTCAATTTTCATAGTCTTGACCTTATAAATTTTGATAAGATAAGTGTGGAACGTAGGTACTTCCGAGTTTTAGTTCGCACCTTATAGTTTTTGATAAGATCAAAAAAAAGATAAGTGCGGAACGTAGGTATAAAAAAAAGGGGTTTGAGAGGGGCTCTCAAACGATTAGGGAAGACCTAAGTGTGGAACGTAGGTATAAAAAAGGGGTTTGAGAGGAGCTCTCAAATGATTAGAGAAGACCTGTTGAGAACTCTCGTAAGATCGGGCCTAAGGACAGTTTACCAGGACTCGGCCCAGATTTAACTCGTCCATTAGGGTTCTTGGCTACTAAGGCCAATGATCGATTTAAGGAAAAATCCTTAACGGACCTTTCGAACCTTTTGGGCAGTTTACCAGTACTCGGCCCGGATTGAACTCGCCCCTAAGGGTTGTGACAGCTTTGGCCACGTATGGAGATCTCATGAGATCGGTCCAAGAAGTTATTCCGAAGAAATTTGTAGATTTATAGTGGTAGGAACTACCGTTACACGAAACTGGCACACGCAAAACAGTCGTGCCCTTAAATGTAATAGCTCTTTAATTTTGTGGCGTTCCAAGTTCGGAGGATCTCCTTTCTGCCAAGTGTTTCCAATTTGAAAGCCCCCGTACCGGTCTTACTTTTAACACGGTAATGTCCTTCCCAATTGGGTGCTAATTTTCCTTGTGAAGCATTTTTCAGACCCACGTTGGCTCTTCGAAGGACTAAGTCGCCGGGTTCAAAATCTCTGCGGACGACCTTAGAATTGTATCGGGTCGCAACACTTTGTTTTATGATGGCTTCTCGAAGTGTGGCTTGTCCTCGAACTTCGTCGATGAGGTCGAGGTTTTCTTTCAAAGCTTGGTACTTTTCCGTAAGAGTTTTAGGATTCGCTGCTCTCCAACTTAACTCGCCGATTTCCACTAGGATGACCGCCTCGCTGCCATAGGAGAGCCGGAACGGCGTTTCTCCCGTAGAGCTTTGAGGGGTGGTCCTGTAAGTCCAGAGAACATATGGGAGTTCCTCTACCCAATTTCCTTTGGCATCGTCCAGTCGTTTTCTCAAACCATTAAGGAGTATCTTGTTGGCTACTTCTACTTGACCGTTGGTTTGTGGGTGTTCTACTGACGTGAAATGATGCTTGATTTTAAAGTCGGACATCATTTTCCTGAAACCTTTGTCGGTGAATTGAGTTCCATTATCAGTAATAACTATTTCGGAGATCCCGAATCTACTCATGATGTTCTTTTTGAAAAATCTCATGCAGTTCCTTGCAGTGATGGTGGCTAAGGGCTCTGCTTCAATCCATTTGGTAAAATAATCAATTGCCACTATGAGAAATTTGTTTTGGCCTGGAGCAGTTGAGAATGGACCTAGGAGATCTATTCCCCATTGTGCAAAGGGCCATGTTGAGGATAGACTTCGGAGTTCGATTGGTGGGGCGACGTAAACATTGGCGTGGACCTGGCATTTTTTGCACTTTTTTACGTAGTTCTTAGCATCGCCTTCCATGGTCGGCCAATAATATCCTGTGCGAAGGGCTTTTCGAGCTAGGGAACGGGCGCCAAGATGTTGTCCACATATTCCTTCATGAATTTCGGCTAGGACGAAATGTACTTGCTCCCCTTCAATGCACTTTAATAATGGTGAGGAGAGGCTCCTCCTGTATAACGTATTATCTATGACTGAGAAGGCGGAGGCTTTTCTTCTGATGATTTTCGCTTCGGCCGATCCTAGAGGCTCGATTTCTGTTTTGATGTACTCTAAGATTGGAGTGATCCAGGTTTGGCTTTCCTCAATTGAACAAATTGTAGAAATATAAGTCGGATTGAGAGAGATGCTAGGTCTTCTGAGTAATTCCTGGATGATCGTCCGGTGATTACCGGGGACCTTGGTGCTGGCGAGTTTTGGTAGGATATCCGCCCTCTGATTCTGGGATCTGGGGATGTGCTTTACTTCGGCTGTTTTAAATTGTGCGAGTAACTCTTGTATTCGAAGTTGGTATTTTAGCAGGGTCGGATCCTTGGTCTCAAATTGATTGTTTATTTGTGAAACGACCAAGAGTGAATCCGTGTAGAGATTGACCTAAGAGACTCGTAGGTCAATTGCCAATCGTAAACCTGCGATGCAAGCCTCGTATTCTGCTTGATTATTAGTTTTTTGGAAAGCGAAGGTAAGGGAGACTTCAATGATTACTGATCTGTTCCTTAGATGTCCTCGCTTGTTGTTTTCCAGGTCTCAGATCTCTGTATGCCTTGGTCGTTCAGCTAGCTCTGCTCCAGCGGGCGGGTGTACCTGCGATAACACTCCGACGCCCAAGTCAGGAAAGGACGAGCAAAAATATAGGTATTGATGAACAGTGTGTACCTGACAACTGACGCAATGAATGCTTAAATAGTGAGCGTGAGTCGTGCTCGGCCGTTGGATGGACGTACGGACAGATCAGGGCCGTTGATGCGGTTCCTTGCTTTGTGCCCCACGGTTTGGGCCGATCTAGCGCCAGAGCACTGGATAGTGGGCTTCGGCCCACTCCAGAACAGTTGCCCCCCAAGCCAAGGTCGCTCGTGTGGCGGGCGTAGGCTTGTTTTATGATCGTTTCTGATTCGCGGTGGGCTTCGCTTACGCTCGCATGATACGTGGCTCCTGTCGAGAAGTGACGTTTCGATTTTCCCTAGGGATCATTAATGGTGCCTCGAATTCTGAAAAAGGTGGCGCTTTGTCATGATGGCGGTCTGGTTTTCAAGGCGTGTGCAAGTGAGGGGTCGTGTCGTTTGGCTTGCTTGCTTTCCAATCCTTATAAATATGTTGCCCCCTCTCCTCAGTTTCCACTTTTATTGTTGGAGCTCAAAAAACGGTCACAAACTCTTAGACCGATCAAAAAGCTTGCTTCTTTATTCTGGCCAGGTGTTTACCCGTGCATGAGTTTCAACTCAGGCGGTCTTATTCTTCTGGTCGATTGATTTTATTCATCAAGGAGTATACTACCCTTAGACCGAACTTCTCTCCCACTCCAGGTATGCCCTTTTCGTCTTGTTTATTTTGGCTAATTTTGCTTGCATAGGGCGAGGAGGGGGCGTCAGGCTCGGGGTCGACCTTGTCGCCCCCTTCGGCAACTCATCGTTTAGGGTGAGCCTGACTTTCCTTCTCCTCACAGGTCAACGCAGTGGCGCGAACAAAGAAAACTGCGAGAATTTCTGGTCGTCTACCTGCGAGTATGGCTGAGCATGCTCACTCCGGAGATGTCGGCACGAGCGGGTTCCCATCTGAGACCTTTTCTTCTACCGATTTTTCTTCTTCATCGTCCTCCGGACGCTCGTCAAACACGGTTGATACCGTCCAGTCTCCCCGAATGAATCCTTCGCCCCCTCCGGTTCCAGTCAACGAGGTACTGCCCGAAGAGCACGATTGGAGGGGTAGGGTTGATGTCGACCGCTCCTGGATATCCTCCGCTATAATCAACGAACGCTCTGTCTTCCCCCCTGGTGATGAGGTGTTGCCTCTCTTCACCAAGTTAATAGGTTACGGTGATCAGGAATGGCGAGCGGAGGGCGTAAGACCTGACGAGCATGCTGCCGTAATCCCGAATTCTTTAAAATTTATCATGTATTCCAACGTCCTCCGTGATTTGAGGGTGCGACCTCCCTTTACATTTTTCCAGAGGCGTGTCTTAAGGACTCTTGGTGTTGCCCCTTCTCAACTTCACTTTAATGCTTGGGCGCTGGTTAAGTCGTTCGAGGTAATAATGGCCGCTCTTGATCGGGAGGTAAATTGCCGTCTTTTCTTCTCATTGTTTGACGTCAGTCGCACAGTGGAGATGAGGAGCGAACCCAGGCGATGGGAGCAAGTTTCCTTGAAGGGACGGAAGAACACGATCAGGCTCTTTAAGCCATTTTGCGAATCGGTAAAAACTTGGAGGCACGCTTTCCTCTGGGTCGTTCCTGTTAATGATCGTGCTAAGGCAATGGTGGGAACCGTGGATGACGAAGGTCGCGTTTCCTCAATGAAGTTTCCTCTAGGTTGGTCGCACTCACACTACGATCGCGACACAATCCATTATCGGCATCAAAGGAGGCTGAGCGACTATGATCTTGAGAGTATTCAGATGTTAGAGACCTTGGTTACTTGGCTGCCAGAAGGAGTCATCCCCTGCAATAAATTCGCTTGTCTCCGGACATCCGAGCAAGCAGAAAACAAACTTGGTGTGCCTTTATTTTCGTTTTTACTTTAATCGTGCTTTACTTGCCCTGCCTCCTAACTCATCTTTTTGCTTTTTCAGCTGAAATGACGGGCATCGGTTTTGAAGCTCTTTTGGCGAAGACAAAGTCAAGGAAGCAGAAGAAAGTGTCCTTTGCCTCTTCGTCCCAACCATCTCGTGCTGAAGGCGATCATAGACCTACTGGGGGCGATCAAGGAACAAACTTATCTTCCAAAAAGAGAGATCGGGCTCAAGGTCCTCTGGACGCTATCCCGATCGACCTTGATCCTCCTCAAAAAAGAAGAGAGGTATCAAGAAGGTCGTCTTTGGATTTGAACGATCTCAAGGATGTGGATTTTGAACGTTTGAAGGCCGATCCCCTCCTCTTCGTAGCCGAAATTGCCCAAGCAGCTTCTCAAAAGCTTGCTCGTTACAAATCTGAGGAGGCCGGCCGCCAAGCAGGTATGCGCTTACTTCACAGAAACTTGTGGTTGGAGGGTGATCTTTTGGATAAAACTGACAAGTATAAGTCCGCTCTTGGACATATTACAGATTTGCGAGCAGAGCTCGAGAGCACCAAAAAGAAACTAGAGGATGCTGAGGTCGCCCTCCAACCCACGAAGGACGCACTTGGCGCAGTTACTGCCGAGCGTGATGCGGCCATGACAGCCAAGGTAGATGCTGAGGTCAAGCTTGCCAACGCTACTGCCGGTTTGGCCGAGCAGTCTACCAAGGTTATACAGCTGGAGGAGCGGGTGGTCGGTCTTGAGGAGAGTCTGAAGGCCGTCGAAGGTGAGCGTGATCAGGCGAGGGGTGACCTGGAGGCCCTGGAAGACATGACCATCTCTATTGCTAGCGGGCGTTTCGAAGAGGCCGTAGCTCAGATTCGGTATTGTTACCCATCGCTGGAGATTAACACAGAGATAGTGAACAACGACCACTTCCTGAAAAACGGGCAAATCGTTCGCCTCGCGGAGAAAGACGACGATGGGAACGTTATCCAAGAGGAGACGATCGTCTATCGTCGCCCTGAATGAGCTAATCCCTTTGTACTCGTCCGTTTGGACTTTGATTGTCTTTGTCTTCCTTTTCAAGAATGTATCGTTTTTTGCTTTGGGGGTCTCGTGGCCGTCCTTAACTTGTAATCACCAAATAGCCCGGTTTTCTCCGGGTAACTTTTAATGTTTAAACCTCTTTGTCATAATCGTTTATTTAGATTTTTGCTTTATCTAACTATTGAATTCTTCATGTTCGTATGGGTCGGTCTAAGCTCGCGAAGCTACCTGCAAACAGCTTACCAAGTTTCTACTTTAGATTTAGCTCGTTTGCAAGCGAATTCAGACTTAAGGTCGCTTAAGTTCGACCCTTGGCAGTTTATCAAACTCGGTTTGAACTTAACTCGCCTTCGGGTTTGTTCGTTATTGGATGGATCAATCACCATAATCAAGAATTTAAGAAATTCCTCGTCGTTCTATTGACGGACGAGCGGGCCTCAATAAAAAACCCCGTAGGGAAAAAGAGTGTCCCGCCCGTTTTGATTTTTATTCATCATTTAACTGGAAACATGACATTCTTTCATATATTACATGGCATCAAGTGAAATATCTTCTAAGGTTTGTTGCATTCCAAGTGTTTGCAATCATCCCTCCACCCATGGTCTTTAAGATATATGCTCCTTTGCCCGTCTTGGCAGCTACTCTGTAGGGTCCTTCCTAAGTTGGGGCTAGCTTGCCCTGGCCAGCATTCTTCTGACCGATATCTGCCTTTCTTAGGACGAGCTGTCCCACTTCAAACAATCTAGGAACGACCTTGGCGTTGTGCCTTGTGGCCATGTTCTGTTTGACCAACGCCTCTTTGAGTGCTGCTTTGTGCCGCAGTTCTTCCACTAGGTCAAGCTCTTCTCTCGTTGCCTGCTCGTTTTCGGACGGCTGTAGAGGATTAGCCGTTCTCCAAGTCAACTCTCCCATTTCCACAGGGATCAGTGCGTCCGTTCCATAGACCATCCTGAAAGGGGGCTCTCCCGTGGTTGAGTGTGGCGTGGTTCTATACGCCCATAGTACAGAGGGAAGCTCTTCTGCCCACCTTCCCTTGGCTTCATCCAGTCTTCTTTTTAGCCCCCTTAGGATGACTCTGTTGGCCGCCTCCGCCTGCCCGTTTGTTTGCGGGTGTTCGACCGACGTAAAACGCTGTTTTACGCCTAGTTCGACTAGAGTTTCTTGGAAATGTCGGTCCGTGAATTGTGTGCCGTTGTCTGACACGATGACTTCGGGAATCCCAAACCGTACCAAGATGTTTCTTTTGACGAACTTTAGACAATTCTTCGAAGTGATTTTGGCTAAGGGCTCGGCCTCGATCCATTTTGTGAAGTAGTCCACTGCGACGATCAGAAATTTAAACTGACCAGGGGCGAGGGAAAAGGGTCCTAACAGGTCGATTCCCCACCATGAAAACGGCCATGGAGAAGTCAAACAGTTGAGCTCGGTTGGAGGTGCAACGTGGGTATCTGCGTGCCTCTGGCACTTGTCACATTTCTTGACTAGGTCTTTCGCGTCTGCCTCCATCGTGGGCCAGAAGTAGCCCGCTCTTAAAGCCTTCTTTGCCAAAGCTCGTGAACCCAAGTGGTTCCCGCAGATTCCTTCATGAATCTCCTTCAACACATAGGCCGCTTCTGCTGGGAGGAGGCACTTGAGCAGGGGCATGGTGAATCCTCTTCTGTAGAGTTGCTCGTTAATTATTGAGTACGACGATGCTCGCCTGCGAACGAGAGCAGCTTCTTTTGGGTCGCTGGGTTCCTCCCCGTTTTTTATGTAGTTAAAGATAGGGGCGATCCAGGAAGGCGTTGATTCGATCGTACATATCTCTGCTCCTAAGGCCGTATCTAACCTCACACTTGGTTGAGATAGGACTTTTTGTATTACGCTTCTATGGTTACCATTTTTCTTGGTGCTCGCTAGTTTGGACAAGATGTCCGCCCTAGCGTTTTCCGACCTTCGGACGTGCTTGACTTCAGCATGCTCGAACTTCTTCATCAACTCTTTGACCTTCGCCAAATATTTCTGGAGTATCTCGTCTTTGGCTAAAAAGACGTCTTTGATCTGGGAGACCGCTAGAAGTGAGTCTGATCGAAGCTCCACCCTTTTGACTTGCATCTCTAAAGCGAGCAACAGCCCAGCGATGCAGGCCTCGTATTCGGCCTGATTGTTAGAAGTTGGGAACGAGAAGGCCAAGGAGACTTCAATGGTCGTCCCTTCCTCATTTTCAAGAATTAAGCCCGCTCCGCTGCCTTTACCATTGGACGATCCGTCAACGTGCAAAGTCCATGAGTTCTGAACTGGGTTTTCTGACCCTGGGGTTAATTCTGCGATAAAATCGGCTAAGACTTGTGCTTTTGCAGATGATCTAGGTTCATACTTTATTTCGAATTCTGATAATTCTACAGCCCATTTGATCATTCTGCCCGCTAGATCTGGGCTATGCAAGATTTGCCTAATGGGTTGGTCGGTGCGTAAGGTGATCTGGTGGGCCACAAAGTATGGTCTCAACCTTCGGGCTGAGACAATCAATGCCAGAGCCAATTTCTCAATCCTCTGATATCTTAGCTCGGGTCCTTGCATAACTTTGCTGACAAAGTAGATTGGATTCTGTTTCGCTCCTTCTTCTCGTACCAAGACGGCAGCCAAAGCCTCGTCCGTGATGGACAAGTACAAATAAAGAGTTTCCCCAGGCTCAGGAGTCGTCAAAATTGGAGGTTCTGCCAGAGATGTCTTCAATTGTTCGAGGGCCTGGTCGCACTCGGGCGTCCATTCAAATGTGGTCTCTTTTTTCGACAATTTAAACAAGGGCAAAGACTTGTTTGCTGCCTTTGAGATAAAACGAGAGAGAGCGGCCACCATACCATTGAGTTTCTGTATTTCTTTTTTGGTTGTTGGTGGTCTCATCTCAGTCACTGCTCTACATTTGTCTGGGTTGGCTTCAATCCCCCTTTCTGTGAGATGGAAACCAAGGAATTTGCCCGCTCTAACCCCAAAAGTGCATTTTTCTGGATTGAACCTTAACGAATTCTTCCTGGCTTCTTTGAATACTTCTTTCAAGTCGTTTACATGGGTTTGGTCCTGCTTGGTTTTGACAATCATATCGTCCAAATACACTTCCACCGTTTCTCCTATCTGATCCTGAAAGACATGGTTCATCATGCGCTGGTAGGTCGCTCCAGCGTTCTTCAATCCAAATGGCATGACCGTGTAACAGAAGTTCCCCTTGTCCGTCATAAATGCGGTCTTCTCTTGATCTGGTGGGTGCATGGCAATCTGATTGTACCCGGAATAGGCGTCCAAGAAAGACAGGATCTTGTATCCACTTGCATTATCGACAAGACGATCGACACTTGGGACGGGAAAAGCATCCTTCGGGCATGCACGGTTGAGATCGATGTAGTCCACGCACATCCTCCACTTTCCATTCGCCTTCTTGACCAAGACGACATTGGATAACCACGTGGTGTATTTAATTTCTTTAATGAACCCTGCTTCGAGCAGGTCTTCAACGGCTTTGCATGCTACTCGAGCTTTTTCTTCCTTCTGAACTCTTCTTTTTTGAGCCACCCATTTTACTCCCGGATCCACAGCTAAGTGGTGGCAGGCTACTTGGGGTGGGATACCGGGCATGTCGGCCGTACTCCAAGCGAACAGGTCCGCATGATCCTTCAGACATTGAACGAGCTCATCCCGAACCTCAGGGGGAAGGTTTTTCCCTATTTTGATCGTTTTCTCCGGGTCGTCACCTAGCATGATGCGATAGAATTCCCCGTCTGGTTCAGGTCGCTTGATTCGTTTCTTTAGCTCTTTAGTCAGAAGATCGTCCCCTTCTTCTTCTTCGCTATCAGGGTCATAGCGGGCATCTAGGTCGGCCAGGTTAACTTGCCCGCCGCTTTTCATTTCTTTCTCTATTTCTATCGCTACGCTTTTCCCTTTTTCTTTAAGCCCCAAAAGAAAAACTCGCTTGGCGAACAATAAGTCTGCCTGGATGGTGGAAACTTCCCCAGCTTTGGTGTAGAATTTCATTTTCAAGTGGACGGTGGAGGGCACTGCTTCCAAACGGGCAAGGGTTGGTCTACCAATGATGCATTGATACACGGACTTACAGGGTAACACAATGAAATCCGTCCTGACAGTCCTACAGAGGGGATTCTCTATCGTGTCGTCCCCAAAAGTTACCATCAGCTCTATCCGTCCTATAGGAGTTGTCGAGGCTCCATTAAACCCGGTCAAGACCGTTCCTCTATACGGCCTCAGATCATCCTTTGAAATTTTTAGGACGTCCAAAAGGTCTTCAAATATTATGTCTGCTGAACTCCCTTGGTCCACCAATATTCTCCTAACCTCCGTGTTTGCCATTACTGCTACTATGACTAAGGGAACCTCGTAGTTGGGGGTTCCATCAATGAGATCCTCGTCTCCAAAGGAGATGGGTGGGCGACCACTAAGTGGTCGTGGAGCCGAGGTCGAGGCAACGCTCATGATTTCGTCCCATCTCCTTTTGATCGATCTGTTGGTCGAGGCGTTGGTGGGGACTCCTCCCGAGATTACCATGGCGACTGGCCTCCCTCTTGACTTTCTCGTGTCTACTGGGTCTTCATCATCGTCGCCCTCTTCTACGACTTTGATCGTTTCATTTGCCTCTGCTTTCCCTCTCCTAGGTGAACGTGCCACTTGCCTTTCTCGCGTTTCACCGTTATCTCTTTTCACATATTGAGTCAATTTTCCTCTTCTGATTAGGGCCTCCACATCATCTTTAAGAGCCATGCAATTGTTGGTGTCATGCCCGTTGCTCTTGTGGTATCTACAGTATTTTTTTGATGGGCGCTGCCCGTCTTTAAGCACGAGAGGTTCTGGTGGTTTAATATCCCTGAATTCAGTGTTCGCACATTCCGCCAATATGTTCGCGTACGAAGTGTTCAACTTGGTGCGCTCAGCGAACCTTTTGGCCTTATTTTCCTTGCTCGGGCGACTGCCGTTATACTCTTCCCTAATCCTTTGATCTTTTTCTGGTCGCGGGCGCTGACTCATGCCCGCCTCGGCGGCTTCTATGGCGGTCGTTCTTTCCTCGTAATTCATGAACCTTTGAGATCTCCTGAGGAACGTCTCCAGGTCTCTGGGAACGTGGAGTCCCACTTCTACTTCAAAACGAGTTCCTCTTAAGAGTCCTGTCCTTAGGAAGAACAACCTCTGGTTGTCGTCTAAATTCCTGACTTGGTCGGCTTCTCGGTTGAACCTTTCCACATAACTCCTCAAAGACTCCTCCGGACCCTGTCTGATGGCGATCAGAACATCTTGGGACTTTGGTTTGACTCTAGAGGTTGTAAACCGAGCGGTGAACACCCTTGCCATCTGTTCCCAGGATGAAATGGTATTGGGTTTAAGCTCGGTGAACCAATCCAACGCTGACCCCTCTAAAGTAAGGGGAAAGATCTTGCATTTGACCGGCCCGGGCGCTCCACGATACTTCATCATAATATCAAAGTGCTTTAAATGAGCGTCCGGGTCTTTCATGCCGTTGTACATCTTAAGGTCGGTTGGAGGCTTCTGCAAAGAGCGCGGGATGCGGAATTCGTCTATCTCTCTAGTATACGGTCCAAGTCCGGCGTCCCGTCTATCTTGACCGTAGTGTTTGGCGTAAGCTTTCGATCGATACGAGCATCGTTCGACAGATCGACTTCGAGAACGGGCGGGCGAAACAGTCGATCCGTGGGAGGAACCTTCGTACGACGATTCTTCGGGCCAGTAAGTATAATCAGTCGTGGACGGGGTCTTTCTTGGTGGGGTGGTCGCTCCTCCTCGTCCCCTCCTCGGGGGTGGAGATCGATGGACCAGCTGCCTTCGCGGAGGCGATCGATAGGCCCTTGAAGGGCGTGCCCGCACGGTTGAAGCTCCCTCATGGTGAGGTCGTTGTTCTGGTGCAGTGTGCGCTCTCCTTGAGGCGATCTGATCTTCTAGGTATGTGAGGCGGTCATCATTGCGATTCAGAGCCTGATTACGGTCGCGCAGTAGTTCTCGGAGCTCTTGGACCAGGTCGGCGGGGAGTTCCACGGTAACTTGTTGTACGGGGGTGGCGCTGATGCCTTCAACACCTGCCGGAGGTGGTCGAGTGGGGATTTCAGCCACACTTTGTAGACGAGCGGTGGCCCTTGGTCGGCCCCGAGCTGCCTTTGGTGGCATCCGTACGAATGGTGGAAAGCGCGCGGGCTCCCACTGTGGTCGCCAATTGATCTGTTCCTTAGATGTCGTCGCTTGTTGTTTTCCAGGTCTCAGATCTCTGTATGCCTTGGTCGTTCAGCTAGCTCTGCTCCAGCGGGCGGGTGTACCTGCGATAACACTCCGACGCCCAAGTCAGGAAAGGACGAGCAAAAATATAGGTATTGATGAACAGTGTGTACCTGACAACTGACGCAATGAATGCTTAAATAGTGAGCGTGAGTCGTGCTCGGCCGTTGGATGGACGTACGGACAGATCAGGGCCGTTGATGCGGTTCCTTGCTTTGTGCCCCACGGTTTGGGCCGATCTAGCGCCAGAGCACTGGATAGTGGGCTTCGGCCCACTCCAGAACAATTACTTTATCTGGGCTTTCCAACATTAAACCCGCGCTGCTTCCTTTGGGGTTGGAAGACCCATCGACGTGTAAAGTCCAGATGTCATTAATAGGGTCAGCGGGAATCATTTCTGCTACAAAATCTGCTAGAACTTGGGCCTTCATTGTCGTACGGGATTCGTACTTGATTCCAAACTCGGAGAGCTCTACTGCCCATTTGATCATTCTTCCGGCAAGGTCGGGTCGGTGTAGAATCTGCCTTATTGGATAGTTGGTGCGTACGACTATCTAGTGTGCCACGAAATATGGTCGGAGGCGTCGGGCTGCGACGACTAAGGCGAGGGCGATTTTTTCTATTTGCTGATACCTGCTTTCGGGTCCCTGGAGTGCTTTGCTTACAAAGTAAATGGGACTTTGACCGGTCTGTGTTTCCCGGATGAGCACAACGCCTAAAGCTTCCTCAGAGATTGATAGGTATAAGTATAGAGTTTCTCCCTCGTATGGGCGAGTCAGGATGGGTGGTTCTGAAAACGCTTTTTTGAGTTGTCGCAAGGCTTCGTCTTGCTCGTTTGTCCAGTTGAATTTTCCTTCGCCGTCCTCTTTTTCTTTTTTCAAAAGTTTGAATAATGGGAGAGATTTGAATGCCGCATTCGATAGGAATCGGGATAAAGCGGCTATCATACCGTTGAGTTTTTGGACCTCTTTTTTGGAAGTCGGAGTTCGCATTTCAGTCACGGATCTACATTTGTCAGGGTTTGCTTCAATTCCCCTCTCTGTTAAGTAGAAACCGAGGAACTTTCCAGCTCAGACACCAAAAGTGCATTTTTCCGGATTTCTGCGAAAATTTCTTGAAGGTCTTTTACGTGGGTGTTTTCCTGTTCACTTTTTGCAATCATGTCATCAAGATAGACTTCAACGGTTTTGCTTATCTGTTCTTGAAATACTTTGTTCATCATTCTCTGATAAGTGGCTCCGGCGTTTTTTAAACCGAAGGGCATAACTCGGTAAGCGAAGTTACCTTGGTCCGTCATAAAAGCAGTTTTTTCTTGATCAGGGGGAAACATGGCTATCTGGTTGTAACCAGAATACGCGTCCATAAAAGAAAGTAGGCGAAAACCCGAGGCATTGTCGACGAGGCGATCAATACTTGGGACAGGAAAGGCGTCTTTCGGACAGGCTTTGTTTAGGTCAGTATAGTCGATGCACATACGCCATTTACCGTTGCTCTTTTTAACTAGTATTGGGTTTGATAACCAAGTTGTGTATTTGACCTCTGTTATAAAATTCGCTTTGATTAAATCTTCAACAGTTTTTGCGACGGCCATGGCCTTCTCTCCACTCTGCGCCCGTCTTTTTTGGGAGACCCATTTTGCTTCTGGATTAACGGCGAGCTGGTGACATGCGACTTCTGGCGGGATTCCGAGCACGTCGTTTGCCGACCAGGCAAAAAGATCGGCATGATCTTTTAAACTCTGGGTGAGTTTAATTTTTACCCCTTCGGATAGGTCCGCTCCAATTTGCACTGTTCTTGTAGGATCGTATCCGAGCTGTACTTTGATGGATTCCCCATCAGGCTGGGGTCTTCTCATTTTCTTTTTGAGTTCTTTGGCCAACTCATTGTCATCTTCCTCTTTCGAGCTGTCTGGGTCGTATCTTGCATCTAAATCAGTTAAGTTGACCTGTTCATCTTTAATCTCGCCAGTTTGACGCCCTGGTTTGTTTACATAGCTGGCTAGTTTTCCCCTTTTAATCATATCTTCAATGTCATCTTTCAAGGCGTTGCAATGGTTGGTGTCGTGGCCATTACTCCGATGATATCGGCAATATTTATTAGAACACTGGCCCGGTCTGTGTGTGAGTGGTTTTGGAAATTTTTCGTCTCTAAACTCCTGTTCCAGCATTCACCTAAAATTTGAGCCTGAGTGACATTGAGCTCGGTATAGAATTGATGACGGTTCTGAGGTCGGGGGTCCCTGTTGCCTCGGCCGTCGTTTTTTTGATCTTTTTCATTTTGGGGTTTGGACGGTTCGGTCATTGGTGGTTTTTGTCCAATCATGGCGCTTTCTTCTTCATTGATAAAGCATTGGGATAGCTGGAGGAAATCTTGGAGGTTCTCTGGCTCCCATGTGTTTATGTGTTTTTTGAATGGGCTTCTGGGGCGCAGCCCCATCCCCATGAAGTAAACTCGGAAGGCATAATCGAGGTTCCGAACTTGAACTGCTTCCTTGTTAAATCTTTCTATATATTGTCTTAAAGATTCGGAGTTCTCTTGGATGATGGACGCTAAGACATTTTTGTTTTTTGGTTTGCTTTTGGAATGGGAAAAATTAGCTGAGAATAATTTGGCCAGCTGGTCCCAGGAGGAGATCGTGTTTGATTTGAGGGTCTCAAACCATTCTGAGGCTATTTTTTCCAATGTTAGGGGGAAAATTCGGCATTTCATTTCTACGGGGACGTTCCGATACTGCACTACTGTGTCAAAATAACTTAAATGTCTGTCCGGGTCGCCTGTCCCGTCATAGCTCTTCAAGCCTTCTGGTGGTTTTTCGAGATATCTGGGCACTGGGTAACGGTCGATCTTCTCCGTGAAAGGGCCTTTGCGCTTGGTTGTTTGAGCCCGTGGCGGAGATCGGTGCCGATGGTGCGGGTGCCTGCGGTCATGAGGGCGATATCCTCGAGGTGAATATTCTCTACTCCTCGATCGTTGCATAGGAGAAGGGATGCCGGAGAAGAATGAACTTGGGGTGAATAATCAGGGTCTTCCCTCCCGGCGTACACTCCGGTTGGAGGCGAACGGGAAACATTTCTTTCGAGCCTATGAGGAGGAGAGCGATGGTAATGTCGCCTTCTGGGTGGAGATCGATGGCGCTTTCGAGCCGGATTTCTTCTTTCGGGGGAATCTGAGTCGGGTGAGACCTGATCCAGAATATTCCGGGTGCGGAGCTCCGCCACCTGTCCTTCGAGATCCGTAAATCGGTAACTCCTCTATTGGTTTGCTGCTTCATGTCGGTTCAGTAGCAGGATGAGCTGTTGGACAGCATCGGCCGGGACAGAAAGTGGATTTTGAGGAAGTACGTGGTTCCTTGCCGAGCTTCCGGTGACCAAATCGAAGTTCGGAATTTGATTTTGAACTTGCGCTTGAGTGGAGTCTGGAAGGTTTTGTACGAATCCTTCCGGGGTTGGCTGAGGTTCGGCCATATGGGGAATGACTGGTCTTAGGATAGGCTCGGGGGAATACCCGCCACGAGGCTGTTTGCTTTAGAACGAAGATTTCGAGTCGTCATTGATCAAGGTGAGAGGAGAAGATCTTGGATTGAGACCTCCCACTGTGGTCGCCAATGTTCTGCACTGTACTTCCGACCTTGAAGGATGGTCCGAGGCAGTTAGTGGTTGGTATCCTTAGTCAATGACCGTATCCGATCCTAGCTGGTGTTGTACCTGCAAAGTCACTCCGATGCGAAAGTCAGTGGAGTAGTTTTAGCAAAGTAATAAATGTGAGAATGCTTACTATTAATGAGGCAATGAATGTTGTATTTATAGAGTGGGGTGGGGTTGATTCCAATGAATCAGGACCGTCCGATCGGGTGGTTTGATCTGAGCCCTTGATGTTCGGACTGGGCCGTTTTGATATTGGGCTTATAAGGGGTGCGAATAGATGTCAAAAAAGGGGGTGTATATGGCAAAAAGCCATTCCATAACAGTTTTGTTTTTCTAAAAAATGAAATGGCGCGTTTCAATCTTCCCCCCTTAAAGAAAAATTCGTCCTCGAATTTAACTACTACTACTAACCTTGGGTCTCGAATAAGTTTGGATACTTTTTCACGCATGACTTTTTCGGGTTCCCAAGTTGTGCCTCCACCAAAAGGTCATTTCTAAAGAACCTTCACCAAGGCTATATCCTTTGAGCGCAAACACCTCACTTGTGTATCAATTATTGATTTGGAGGTTCGGTGTAAGACAAATGTTCATCTATCTGTACATCTTCATAACTAATCACATGAGAAGGTTCAGAAGGTACTGTCAAAGCATAGAAATGTGAAAGACTTGGTGGACTCCAAAGAGACTTAGTGGAAGCGCCAAGCGATAAGCTACAGGTCCGACTCTATCCGATCGCAAATTATCTACATCGGAAATACACAATCGACATGCAAACTACAAGGAACCATCTGAATCAATTGAAAATTCTGAAACTTTACCATTCTGCATATCATTTATCACATTCACCAATGTGTATCTTGACTTTAAGCCTTCGTGATATCATCAACCAAGGGGGACCAAAATTGTACATGAGCTAATAATGCACTTGAATGATCAACGTTGAACTCAACTCCATTTTCAACAAGTCCTTGAAAGTTTTTAATGATAGGTATTTTTATTTCCGTTATCTGTGCAAGACTACCCATAGGTTTCCTATTCAAAGTGTTCGTTACAAGGTTTGCTTTTCTGGGGTGATACAAAACCTTGCAATCATAATCATTCAATAGTTCCACCCATCTTTTGGCTTAAATTCAAATTCCGCTTTTGAAAAATATACTTAAGGCTCTTGTGATCAGTATAAACCTCACAAGCCTCCCCATATAGCTAATGCATACAAATCTTAAGCGCAACAAATTACTGCTACCATTTTCAGGTTATGTGTGGAATAATTCAGCTCGTGCCCATTGAGTTGTCTTGATGCATAAGCAATAAACTTATCATTCTGCATGAGTACTCAACCAAAGCAAATTCTAGAGTCACAACCTTTATGTATACAAACTGAACATTTTTTTGTGTAAACTAGTATTCTCTACACGTAACTGCAGAAACTAATCTATTGAGAGAGTTGGTTATAATCACTTAATATAGCTAAACTTATTAAAATAAAATTTTGGTCTCGTTATTTTTATCATTATTATTATTATTATTATTATTTGATCAAAATTATTATTATTATTATTATTATTATCATTATTATTAATATATATTTTTTTTGACAAAAGCAAACTTACTTCATTTCATTAAGCAAAATGGATTCAATACAGGAAGGAATCAAATCGAAAACATGGGAGCGAGCATATGATCTTGCCGCCCTTGCAAGGGTGTGAGCCGCAAGATTAGCTTTTCTCCGGATGAAGCTAACCTGAAAGCTTAGACAGCTAGATAGTAAATTTTTACAATTGGTAACTAAGGCACCAAACTCATTATTAGGAATTGGGGAAGCATTTAAACCATTCACAACTGGTAGACAATCCAGCTCTATGGTCACCAAATTCAAGCCCATCTCCCTAGCCCAAAGTAAAGCATTCCAAAGACCAATTGCCTCCGCCTCTTGTGGTGTTGGTGTGCCGTTGAAACACATAGTCTTTCCTCTCACAAAGCTGCCCGTTGAGGATCTAATACACATGCCAATACCATATTTATTCTCCGTGGTGAACAAGGCCGCGTCCACATTACACTTGAACCATCCTTGTTGCGGTTTCTCCCAGCCTATCACACGATGTTGCTGCTGCGTTTCTGCACTATTAGCAGCATGTTTACTGTCGCGTGCCCAGCTCCACTCATGCAAGAAGTCTAGTGCACCACTCACTGCCTGATGCACCGGCTGCGTGCTACCATTCCACACTTTGTCATTCCTTCTTCTCCATATTACCCACAACATAGCTGCAAACTTGCGCATATTCTCCATACAAAAATTCTGCATGATGCTAAATAAACATGACACAAAATCAACAGCTACAGACATTTCATTGGTAATACCTGTCAGCAAGCCGCAGCCCTCCCACACCTTCTGCGCCTCTACACAATCGAGAAATACATGCCATTCGGTTTCTTCATTATTGTCACAAAACGCGCAAGTATTCTCACAAACAACATGTCTACGGATCAAGTTATTTCTAGTTGGAAGGCAACCCCGAGCAAGTCTCCATATTAACAACTTAAATTTCGGTGGTATATGTGCTCTCCAAATAGACATCCATGCACCCAGAACTCTAAGATTTGAGTTGTCAATGATTGCTTCCATCACACCATAGTAAGCAGACCTCACCGTATATTGCCTCGATTTGCTACGCCACCAACAAAGAGTATCTTCATCAATCTCATGGAATCTTGGCATTGACTTAATCAATTCAGCCTCCTCATTATTAAATAATTGCTCAATAAGCACAGTGTTCCAATCTCCATTATTAGCATCCCACAAGTCTCTCACCCGCAAACCTTCCTTGCCCGGAACAATAGGAGAACGAACATAGCTATCATTTCTACCTTTGATCCAAGGATCCTCCCAAACCAAAATCTTTTCCCCATTTCCAATCCTCCATCTCGCACCCAAGTTGACAACCACCCGTGAAGCGAAGATACTACGCCAAACAAAACTGGGATTATGGCCCAAGCGAGCCCCCATAAAGTCACTATTCGGAAAATATTTAGCCTTGAAGATTTTACTAACTATAGTATCTGCGTGTATAGCAATGTGCCACGCTTGCATCCCTAGCATTGCCAAGTTGAAGCCATGGAAGTGCCGGAAACCCATACCACCATGTTCTTTCCTTACTGTGAGCTTATCCCATCTAAGCCAATTGATACCTCTCCTTCCACCTCTATTAGACCCCCACCAAAAAGAGTTAATCATTCTTTGGAGCTCCTCCCCAAGAGTAGTAAGCAACATAAAAGCGCTCATGCAATAAGTAGGAATTGCTTGAGCTACAGATTTGATAAGTACTTCCCTACCTGCCTTTGAAAGATGCTTCCCGGACCATTGTTGGATTCTACTCCACATCCTGTCTCTGAGGTAACCGAACAGCTGCTTCTTACTTCTTCCAACCATAGATGGCAAACCCAAGTACTTGCCAGTACCTAGGCATTCAGTAACACCCAAGACATCAATAACTGCACTCTTGTTCTCCTGAGAGGTATTTCTGCTAAAATAGATCTCACCTAAACAGTTAGTTTGTAAAGAATCAATCGTATTTAAGTATTTGCTCACCTAAAGAAAAAGGATTTTTGCTAGCTAAAAAAAGTGTAGCCATTCTTGTAAAAAAAATGTAGCCAATAATAATATTCAATTTTAAAAATATTCGTAGCAAAAACACAGATATATATTACCTCAAAAAAAAAAAGACAGATACACACAAACCCCAGTCTAGGGTTTAATCTCTTCCACCAACCAACGTTTTTGCAGTGATTCACTTCTCTTCCAGCCAAAAATGGTGACCAGATACACGACTTTAAGAACCTCCGCCAAAAACCTTTTCCAACTCGTTCATTCTCAATCGCCCGTTCAACTGCGTTTTTTGAGAACTCTGCATTCCTCCGTTTCCAGAGATTTTCGAAATTCTTATTCTGGAATCTTTAGCTTCAGCTTCAGGGGCATGTCCTCTGCCCCAAACAATGAAATCGACGAAGCTGCTGCTTCTGCCGCACTCGGCCTTGATAATCGCGTTCCAGCTACTGTCATAACTGGTTTTCTTGGCTCCGGAAAGGTCCCTCTTTCTCCACTATGCATAATAATTATGTTATATATATAGTTATTTGATTCTTTTATAAATGCTATCAAAGTACTCTTTAGCAGGACTGATATAAATTATAAACTTTTGGTAATGCAGACTACTCTTCTGAATCATATTCTCACGTCTCAACATGGCAAGAGGATAGCTGTGATTGAAAATGAGGTATTATTAAGTTTGTTCTACCTTACATGTAACCATTGGTTAGTTTTTTATTTTTTATGTGATTAGATGTTGGCCTTGTCAAGTTTAATTGGCTACATTTTATTTAAGTAACTTTATATACCATATTTTGAATTTGGGAGTAACCTGTTGCTAATAATATGCCTGGAAAACATTTTTGAATTTTGACAAGGTTTAACTTATGAAATCACACCATTAGTAGTTTTTTCATGAGGTAATGATTTGAGCTAAAATTGTCACTAGCCTTACCTGTTTATGATACCCTGCTTGAGTAATATGTTTTGTTGAAAAAACTAGTCAACATGTTTTTTTTTTTTATTTGGAAAAATTGTAAAATAGGGGAAGAATTTGAGTGCATGGAGTGTTTTTGAGGATCTGTCCTGATTGATGGGTTTACAGTTAGTCACGAAATTGTCGTTTTGTTGTAAATGCAGTTTGGTGAGGTTGATATTGATGGATCACTGGTTGCTAGTCATTCTTCTGCGAGTGAAGACATTATCATGGTTAATAATGGCTGCTTATGCTGCACCGTGCGAGGAGATCTAGTTAAAATGATGCTGGAGTTGGTTAAGAAAAAACGAGACAATTTTGATCACATTGTTATCGAAACCACAGGTCTGTGAATTGCTAATGTTATTCATAAAGTAGAATCTGTGCATTGTGCAGTAGGGAAATGGGGATTAAAGTAAAAAAAGAGTAAAAATAATAGGCAAGTTAATGGAAGGGTTAGCAAAGCACAAGTCTTCACTATTGCCTTTATCTCAATGCATCAATTTTATTTCTCATTATGTGGGGCTTAAAAATCTTTTAGGGATCCCTCTTCATGGTTCTGCAACTTTTTATAAAAGCTTTAGTCCTTCTCATGTATGGCTAAATGATTGAGGACACGATTGAAATTTGTGTTTCTTTGTAACTGCATGTTAGGTATATGAAACAGTTGAAGAGTGCATATTATTTTATTGTCTAAACTTGTAATTGTTTTGCAGGTCTTGCAAAGCCAGCCCCTGTTATTGAAACTTTTTGCAGCGATGAACTACTTTCTCGGTATGTTAAACTGGATGGAGTTGTAACTTTAGTTGACTGCAAGCATGCCATGCAACATTTGAATGAGGTGAAACCAAGATTTGTGGTCAATGAGGCAGTAGAACAAGTTGCATATGCTGATCGAATTATTTTGAACAAGGCAAGCTTCTGGATGTAGAATTCATTCATATTTCTATCTGCACTTCTGCTTTGTTTCTGTTCCAATATTGACTGCTAATATATTTATTAGTCTGCGTTTCTACATTTTGATTATTTTTAATTGCTTTTTTACAGATAGATTTGGTTTCAGAACCCGAGTTAAATATTTTGACCAAGAAAATTAAGGTATGTTTTTGTTACTTACGGATACATAGACATTGTTACTTAATCGAAATAGGAAAGATCATGTGTAGTACAAACATCAAACTGGGATCAAGAAACGAGCATGTGTAACAAGAGTACATGAACTTGCACTGCTTATGTCAAAAAACCCTCCACATCATCTTATGGTTACATTTCAAATTTCAATTGGTCAATGATTGGGGTTTTATAGTTAGAGTGGATTGTATTACATATTCCTAAACAATGTTTTCGTTATGATTGATGTTAGTTCTCTCCCGCTGATTTTCCAATTTGGATATAATTGATCTATAGTTTTGTATTAATTATAATTATAATTCTTACTCCTGAGCAGAAGGTTATTAAACATCTAATAACTGTTGTAGAAAAAGAACACGATATTGGTCACGCAGTTCGGCCAATCTTTGCCTACGTCTGCGACTACAGAGCAGCTGTAGTTCCGTCTTATTAATTGAATGATTGTGTTTTGAGTACAAGCACTACTGAGTTTAAATAGGCTACTTAACGGGCCAGGTAAATGAGCCGAATACATATATAAATAAATCTACTATTTACAACATATTTCAACACTCCCCCTCAAGCTGGTGAATGGATATCTATCATTCCCAGCTTGGATGTTTCTTTGAAATGCTCTGTTGGCAAGCCCTTCGTTAATACATCTGCCAATTGGTGTCCGGAAGGAATGTAAGTTGTAGATATTAACCCGCTGTCAAGTTTTTCCTTAATGAAGTGACGATCTATCTCAATGTGCTTCGTTCTGTCATGTTGAACGGGATTATGAGCAATACTGATAGCCGATTTGTTATCGCAAAATAACTTCATATGACCTTCAAATTGTATCTTCAAGTCATTTAGTATAATCTTCATCCACAATAGTTCACAGATTCCTTGTGCCAAAGCTCTAAATTCAGCCTCAGCGCTTGATCGAGTCACTACATTTTGCTTCTTACTCCTCCAAGTAACAAGGTTCCCACATAGGAAGGTGCAATAACCTGAAGTAGATCTTCTATCACTCATTGAACCTGCATAGTCAGCATCAGTATAAGCTTCCATAGTTAGGCTCCCACCTCTTTTGAACAATAGTCCTCTTCCTGGAGAGGCCTTGAGATATTGAAGAATACGATCGACAGCCTGCAAATGTCTCTGCCTCAGGTCATGCATGAATTGGCTCACCACACTGACTGCATAAGCCAAATCAGGTCTAGTGTGTGCCAAGTAAATCAATTTTCCCACCAATCTCTGATATTGGACCTTGTCAACTTTGGCACTTTCTTCTTCAAAGCTAATTTTGTGATTTTGCTCAATAGGAACACTTGCAGGTTTACAACCAAGCTTTCCGGTTTCTTTTAGAAGGTCAAGAACATATTTTTTTTGAGAAATAAAAATGCCTTTATCGGAGTAGGCCACCTCAATCCCTAGGAAATACTTAAGTTTCCCAAGGTCTTTCATTTCAAACACTGCTGATAATTGCTCCTTAAGTAGCTGTCTCTCAGCCAAATTGTCACCTGTAATAATGATATCATCAACATAAACAAGAAGTATAGTCAGTTTTCCATCTTTCGAATGTTTGAAGAAAAGAGTGTGATCTCCTTGGCTTTGCTTATAGCCTAAGCACACCATTGCCTTTGTAAATCTCCCAAACCATGCTCGAGGAGACTGTTTTAGCCCATATAAAGATTTCCTTAATCGACACACCTTGTTTGTTCCATCTTTTGAACCAAATCCTGGAGGAATCTCCATATACACCTCCTCCTCTAAATCTCCATGCAAGAATGCATTTTTGACATCAAATTGGTTTAGTTCCCATCCAGAGTGAGCAGCAAGTGATAGTCAGATCCGAACAGTGTTCATCTTTGCCACAGGAGCAAAAGTCTCCTCATAATCAATGCCATAGGTCTGAGTGAATCCTTTAGCCACTAGTCTTGCCTTGTATCGATCAATAGTACCATCTGATCTGTGCTTGACTGTATAGATCCACCTGCAACCATAGTTATTAAAATCGAGATTTTACTCAAAATCGGGAGGGGGATAGCAAAATCGGAAAACGTAAAATCGCAAGTAGAATCGGAAGATTCTACCCAAAAAAAAGTGTATGAATTTGTAGAATCGGGAGGGGTTAACAAAATCGTAAATTGTAAAATCGCAAGTAAAATCGCAAGATTTTACTCAAATGCAGATATTACTATTAACTAAGTCTTGATCAAAATAAAACATACCAACAGCCAAATCCACCAAGGAAACTACTCAAAGTCTTAAAACATAAACCAAGGAAACTACTCAAAGTTTTAAACATAAACCAACAACCGAATCGAAAGCCTAAATCAAATCATTCATTATTAGGCATAATTACTCAATAACAGTCCTAATTAATCAAATATATGTATTCGGGTAAAAAAAGAGTGTGCAATCAAAATAACTGTCCAGAACAGAGAGAGAGACCTGCGAACAGAGATGATGCTGCGAACAGAGAGAGAGAGACCTGCGAACAGAGACAGAAGAAGAGCTGCGAAGAAGAAGAGCTTGCGAACAGAGACAGAAGAGAGAGCTTGCGAAGGGAACCAGTGAGATGCGCTTCGAACAGAGACAGAAGAGAGAGCTTCGAAGGGAACCACGAACCAGAGACAGAGAGAGGTTGCGAATGCGAAGTGAACCAGGGCAGTGAGAGAGCTTGCGAGTTGCGATTGAGAGAGAGAGAGTTCGCGAATGTCAGAGAAGAGTTTTGCGGCTAGTGAATTGCAGAATTAGGGTTCAAATCTGTAAATTTGGGTGGAAAACGCAAACCGGGTCACGAACCCGACCCGCTTGCTCTGTTTTTACCCGGACGCCATTGATGTACGATTTAAATCGCAAAATCGTATCAAAATCGTAGAATCGCACGATTTCACCAAAAATCACAAGATTTTACCTGTTTTCCGAATCTGCTTCAAAATCGAATCGTTGGGGGTGAGTAGAATCGTAAAATCGTGCGATTTTACGATTTAAATCGCGATTTTAACAACTATGCCTGCAACCAACAGGCTTCTTGCCTCCCGGTCTCTCAACAATTTCCCATGTTCCATTCTTCTCAAGTGCTTTCATTTCCTCATCCATGGCTTGAACCCAATTTCTATCTTTGAATGCTTCTTGAACAGATGATGGGATTATCACAGAGTCAACAGCTGAAATAAAACTCTGATGCTGCACAGAAAGATTTTTAGTGGAGACATTGAGAAATAGGGTATTTCACACAAGACCTTTTCCCTTTCCTCAAAGCAATAGGCAAATCATCTGTATCAGTGTCACTAGTGTCAGAATTGTGGGAATCACTAGTAGGAGGGTTAATTTCAGTACTTACCTCCGGTTCAGGCAATTGAAGTTGTGTCTGGGGCAGGTCGGGCTTACTTCTTTGATACACCAAAGTTGGCTCACCAGCTTTAGCATTTGCTGGTGCCGAAGATGATGGTTCCTGCAAAACAGAAGATAAAGGAGGGACCAAAATAGAAGTAGGTGACTCAATTCGGTATCTGTGGAAGCAGGATCAATAGTAGAAGGTGAGACAGGAGTATTTGTGGAAGCAGGATCAATAGGACCAGTAGTAGGACTTAAGACAGGAGCCTCAGGTAACTCAGGTAGGACCAGAAACTCGGACTTAGATTCCAAATCATCATGAATACTCTCCCCTTGAAGCTGAGGACGAGTGAAATAGGATACATTCTCATGAAACGTGACATCTTTAGAGATAAAGTACTTACGACTAGGAGGATGATAACATTTATATCCTTTCTTGTTAGGAGAATAACCCACAAAAATACATCTGACTGCACGAGGGTCCAACTTACTTCGATGTTGTTTGTGAACATGGACAAAAGCAACACAACCAAACACTCGAAACATGAACAGAAGGAAATCGTGAAGTCAAAAATTGAACAGGACTGACATTACCTAACATTGGTTTGGGGACCCGATTAATCAAGTAGGCAGCAGTCAGTACTGCTTCTCCCCAGTATGAGTTGGGAACAGCCATTTGGAAGAGAATGGCTCGAGCAACTTCAAGTAAATGACGATTCTTTCTTTCTGCGACACCATTTTGTTGTGGAGTGTCGACACATGTAAACTCATGAAAAATTCCTTGTTGACTGGTAAAATTTGAAAGACTCTAATTGGCATATTCCTTGCCATTGTCAGAGCGAATTCTTTTAATGCCTTTGCCAAATTGAGTTTGCACCATGTGATAAAATCTGATAAATAATTCTGGTACTTCTGATTTATCCTTCATCAAAAAAATCCAAGTTGCTCGAGTACAATCATCAATAAATGACATAAACCATTTAGCACCCGAAACATTAGAAATAGGTGCAGGTCCCCAAACATCAGAATGTATAAGATCAAAAGGTTCAGCACTTTTAGTGGAACTAAGAGGAAAAGAGACACGATGATGTTTAGCTAACTCACAAACTTCACATTTAAAAGACTCAACTGAATGATGTAAAAATAAGGAAGGAAACATAGACTTAACTAAAGAGAATGGAGGATGACCAAGACGTTTGTGCTGAAGCCAAATTTGTGCGGCAGAATGAGAAGACTCAGCAGACTCGGTTTGCAAGCAAGAAGCCAACACCTTCGAACAATCTGGTTCATCAGATAAGTAGTATAACCCTCCCTTTTCCTTAGCAACTCCGATTATCTTCCCCGTGGTCAGATCCTGAAAAACACAATAAGAAGTGAAAAAGGTTACTTTACAATTCTGATCACGAGTGAGTTTACGAACAGATATTAAATTGTGAGAGAGTGTGGGAACATGTAGCACATCCTGTAATTGAAGTGAAGATTGCAAGTTAATACTCCCAGAGCCATCAATACGGGCATAAGAACCATCATCAATAGTAACATAACAATTCTTCTCAGAGGAGGTATAAGAAGAAAATAAACTCGAATTGAATGTCATGTGGTCGGTAGCACCAGAATCCAAAATCCAAGCATCCTTAGGGATTTTACCGCAAACATTGAAAGATCGGGAGCATACGCTAATACCGGTCGTTGGTAGAGAACAAGACTTACTAAGAGAGTAAAGTAGGGCCTTCAAACGATTCACCTCATCCTCGGTGAATGATAAAGAGTAATCAATAGCAATGTTGTTAGACATCTGTGACAATAACCGAAGAAAACAAGGCAACAACTAACAGACAAACACAATAACTGTGTCCAAAGTTTCCGAAAGGGCGATAATTGTAACAAAAGATGAGCTTCGAATAACCCAGAAACAAATTGTTGAATATGTAGAACACCAATAGGTGCTGTGACAGCAAAAACAGAGCAAAAAACACAACCAAGTGGCTCCAAGAGTACCCCAAAATATCAAAGTGCTCCAAATTGAAAACGGACCCTCAAAACAGAGAAAGGGAAGGCCGATCTACAAGTTGTTCCAAAGAAGCGTGGCCAAAAAACCACTGTAGGGAGGCGCGTGGGGTCCACGCGCCGGAAGGTGGCTGGAGTTGTGGTGGCGCGTGAGGAGGCGAACGAAGGTGGGATTTAAATGGGTTGGTCGGAATTTCACGGAGATTCTGATGGTATAGGTGGTGTAGTGGTCAGATAAAAAACGAAGGGTGTTTAGGTGGGTTTTGTCCGTACGGTTCAAAAAGGGAAGGAGGAGAGATTCGCACTAAAGGCGGCTAGGGTTTATGCGGAAGCAAGTCTCTCAAGATCGAGAGCTCTGATACCATGTAGAAAAAGAACACAATATTGGTCACGCAGTTCGGCCAATCTTTGCCTACGTCACTACAGAGCAGCTGTAGTTTCGTCTTATTAATTGAATGATTGTGTTTTGAGTACAAGCACTACTGAGTTTAAATAGGCTACTTAACGGGCCAGGTAAATGGGCCGAATACATATATAAATAAATCTACTATTTACAACATATTTCAACAACTGTCAATCTGTTACAATAGATATAGTCATTTCATGCTTTATTATGATTTGATCACTGTATTCGCATATGTTATTAGGGAGAAGGTGGGATAAGTATGAATTAGTTTTGCAGAAATGGATCAGATTATTGTCATTTGTTTCTGTTTATATTGTTTACTGTCAGCGGCCTCTATGGCATTTTATGTGATGTCCTAGCTCCCCTAGAAAAAATGCTTATAGAATTATTTTTTTTCATCTGTGGACTTGTTTCCAGCACATCAATGGAATGGCACAAATTAAGCAAGCTAAATTTGGATCTGTTGACATGGAGTTTGTTCTTGGTGTGGGAGGATATGATCTTCAGAGGTAATAGGTATATTTACTCGTTTTAGCTCCTATTGAAGTACTCGATACACCACCCCCCCCCCCCCCCCTCTTCCTTCTTAAATAATTAATAGTTATTTACCCATCTGTTTGTATTTGCCACAAATTTATCTGCATCTCAATCAAACTGTCTTGATATTGCAGAATTGAATCTGAGGTACATGGAGGATGTCCCTCTCCAGCAAGCCACCAAGATGATTGTGGACATGGTACTCTTTTAAAACACTGTTATCACTTTTTTTTTCTTCCAGCTGTGTTATTTGAGTTGATTGCAGTATATGGTCATTGATGAAATATTAACAAAGTCTAGGTGACTCGACTTGATTAATACACTATGTCTCCAGAGTCTTTTTGTCATAATATTTTCTTGTGATTCATCACTTCATCCTTCTGAATGTATCTACAGAACACAAAGGGCATCATCATCACAATCATGTGCATGATTCTGCTGTCTCTAGTGTCAGTATTGTCGTGGAGGGAACTCTTGATCTTGACGAGGTAACTTCATGCTTCAACTTTTACATCCTTGATGAATGATTTTATTGGTGGCTTTCTCCTGTTGATTTTGTTTATCTTCCTTTGTTATTTTTCACCTAATCAGCCCTTTTTGATTTGTTTGAGGAAATTACACCCACCTTAGCTCTAGTTAAATAACACATACGCCCCTTCTATTTTGCAGCCCTTTTTGTGTCTTTTAAACAAAACTTGGGTGAGGTGAGTGAAATTTTCTGAGCAAATAAGAGAGGTGAGTGTTGATTTTAAAAATAGAGGGGGTGTCAATGTCATTTAATTACTACTATAACTCAGTGGAGGTGAATGAATGTAATTTCCCCTTTATTTATTGGGATACTAATCTTTTGTTCTCAATCAGTCAATCAAGATGATTGTGCAATGTTAATCAGTGTTTTTTCTGACTAGCCCTCTTCATGTTTCTCCCTCACCTTTGCAATAAATATCGGACTAGGTTGACGATTGGCTTGAGAGACTGGTTGAAGAAAAAGGAGATGACCTATACAGAATGAAAGGTGTCTTATCAGTGGATGGTTCTGAACAACGATATGTGCTTCAGGTTCTCTTAGACAATGTTATCATTTTTCATTTCTATTCCCTGTTTGCTTTTCTTAAATTTCTGAACTCAAATTTATTCTTATGCTCTTACTATCTATTGCCCTAATACTTTTCAGGGGGTACATTCCATGTTGGATGGCTGCCCAGGAAAAACATGGGAACCCAACGAGAAGAGAATAAACAAGCTTGTCTTCGTTGGAAGGAATTTGGATGAAGCTGCCCTTAGAAAAGGCTTCAAAGGTTGCTTAATCTAGAACTGTAAACATGTCACTGGGTAGCTTTCAAAGCAGCAGCCCTTACATGCATTCTCAAAATTTCAGGCAACAATATTACAGCGCAGTTGAAAAATGCGGCTCTTATTTAGATAAGATTGACAGATTCTGTTGTCCTATATGTAGTGTTAATATTATTACATGCCTTGGTTCTGCATATTAGATTAAACTGAAATCAATATATTCGATATAGGCGAATTGGGGACTATTTTTTTCAAACTGAAAAATTTAGAGGATGAAAAGTGTAATTTGGCCAAAAACACTTTTTGGAGATAATTTCTCAGTTAACTGAATACTTCAAAATTACAACTCTCTGCAACCATAAGAAAAAAAGAAGAAGAAATGAAAGCATTGAATCCGAGAAATCCAGTTTATTCCCCTTTGGACTACAAGCACAAAACCTCCTCAAGGTAAGGTTATTATTTAGTTTTTTTGGTAAGCACAAAACCTCCTCAAGATAAGGTTATTTTAACTATCAACCATTCATGCTTGAACCATTGGCCTCACGTGGAAATATATCATTTTAGACATAAATTTTTAGGTACTCATCCATGCGTTTGTAATTCACCTCGGGGTAAAGCTCAAATGCTTCTTCACCATTTTCTCCAATTTCAAAATTGGTCAAACACCCCTCATAGAAAATATGATAGAAGTGACCAATCCCTACTTGAAGTTTATAATCCAACCCTGTTGATCAAATTCACATCAATCTCAAATCACAATTTGCTTATGACAATAATATCATTTTTCAAATACACAGTTAAGTGAATGTGTTACCTTTCAATGTTGTAAGAAATCCTTCAGTAGATATATATGTCTTCTCTAGTTCCTTTCCAAGAAGTTTCTCCCAAATTCCAATTAGTTCTCCTTGGGAGAGAATGTTTTCTGGTGGTCTAAGGTATAGTGTTTTGTTTAAGGTTCGTGGATCATCTATTGTTTTGATTGTGTATGTTGCAACATCATCTTCATCCAGAAAAACAGCTGCAGTATGTTCAAACAAATCTCATTATGTCACAATGATATATATAATTTTCTTGGTATAATTTTTTTTAATAACTATGCAGAGTCAGTGTAAAAAAGTTTTACACAGACATTCGGTCATATTTCACTGTCATGTCATATGATTATATTTTCTACAATATCTAAGCAAATATCTACATAATGAGATATGATTGAATGTTTGTGTAAAACATTTGTACACGGTCGGTGTTCAGTAATTAAACTCAACTAAAAATGAGATGTATAAATACCTTTGAGTTTGCCATCTCCAAAGAGATGGACTTTGTCCCTTGGAGGCACAAAAGACCCCATCTGAGAGAGACTACCAGCAAAATATCCAGCAAAAAGGTTTGCAGAAATGTAAGTAAAAGGAATCTTAGCTTCCTCAATTGCTTTTCTAACAGCCATTTTGTCATCAAATGTTACTCTTCCTGGTTCTAATGCATGTCCCATCCTAGCTGGGTCTAACCCAAATTCTGAAGGCAAGAACCGCTAAAAGGAAGAAAAAAAGTTTAAAAATATTTTTTTAGTATCCATGTTTACAAATTATCTTAAATTGCTTAACAACTTCATTCTAACTTTTTTTTTTTTAAAAAAAAAGACAAAAGAAGAGTCAAACCTTAATGTTACCAGCTTCTTTGATAGCATCAACTAGTTTAAGCTGCAAGCCAATACTATGACTTCTAATATGAACACCTGATATGGCACTTATAACAACATCAGCCTTCTTGATCGCATCCACAAGGCTCTGATGATCTGAGAAAGAAGCCTGAACTAGATGAGCACCTTGTTTCTTGAATGATAGAAGCCTTTGCAGCTTCTCAATTTGAAGACTCAATTCAGGACGTTGAAGTACATAGGTTTCATGGCCTTGTGCTAAACTTGCTCTTACTATTCTCCTTCCTATGTACCCTGTTCCCCCCACAACAAGAACCTTGCTCTTTTCCATTTTCTGGTCTCTCTCTATACCCTTTGAATTTGGTTCTGTATTTTTGGGTTTTTGGATTCCCTTTTAATATCAACTTGGTTGCCACTCTTTGCTGATAATATAATATTATTGTGTAAGAATAAGAAATAAAGAACTAAATGGATGGGGGTAGCCGGGTAGGTGGAGATGTCAAAGGGAATTTGTAGTTATGTTGATTGTTGACTTGACTATATAGTGAGTAGCCGATTTTGAATAACAAAACAAAAACTAGGCAAAAAAAAAACCACCTAGGAACAAAAACATAATTAAATACCAAAATGCATTATTTACAAAACTAGCAAATAATTAATACTATGAAGCATCGACACAGACACGAGACACAGACACCTAGACATTGGTTTTATTTTTAATTTTTTTGAAAAATACAAGTAAATGAAGAGAGGTGTCGGTGTCCGACACAATACATGTCGGACACTCGCACACGACATTCAGAAGAGGTGTTCGTGTTTCAGAGGTTTAATATGTAGTTGAGATTGAAATGAATGGTCATGGATATGAACGTGTATTTAATGATATTAGTATGTATTTAGTGACATTGATATGACCATTCAACCATTCTTGTCACCAATGCTGGATCTAATTTATCCTTCATCTGCGAGAAGGTGATGCCTGCATAAAATAGGATCTGGACATTGAAACCATACACCATTTTTATTTATGGCGATTTTACCATGATGATGAATTGCGGTCTGTATGCTACTGCTTAAATATTGCGTTGAAATGGTGTTCATTCTGGAGGGCTTAGGAAATGAAATATGCAAGTGGTTTCTAAAGAAGAGAAAAGTGTTAGTGTGAAAGAGAAAAGTGTCAGTCTGCGTATTTTTATCGATTATGAATGATGTGTACCATTGATCAATATTGTGTCGGCAAGATCATAGCCGTTAAAAAGTGTTGGCAAGATTGTCAAAAAACAAGTTTGTAGTTGTCAAAAAATGTTTTTTTTACAATGTTTTGAGCTCCTTTTTTCATAGATTTAATAATGTTTCACCCCAAAAAATATTAAGACCTCCTATAAGAGGTTTAAATCTAAAGTTATGATTTTCGAATTAGGGAAAATGGAGTTAAACTATACGTGTATTAACTTGGACAAGTATGATAAAAAACGGTTTTTGGTTGTCAAAAAATATTTTTTTACCATGTTTTGAGCTCCTTTTCTCATAGATTTAATAATTCTCCGTCCAAAAAAATATTATGACCTCCTAGAAGAGAATTAAATCGAAAGTTATGAGTTTCGAATTAGAAAAAACGTAGTTAAACTATACATGTATTAATTTGGACAAGCTAAGGGTTAGTAAAGTGGCTCAGGTATAGAAAGTTACCTACTACAAAGAGTACCATAGCAATGAAGAGATAGAGATCGTCTATGGATAAGGTTGAGCTAAGTGAGGTAGACTTTACAGACTCTGGATGATCCTATGCTTAATACATTCTCCAATTCAAGTGAGATGCCGAAGGCAAAGTACTTGAAGAAGGGAAGAGCTTGGCCTAGAATGAGCAAGGGATAGAGATGATGGTATGAATGCTTTCAACAACAGAAGTTTCATCCTCGGATTCCTACCTACCCACCTCAGACTTATTCATCATTGTTCTGGTACTGGCCGGCCTAATGCTTTTCCCTCTCCTATCAAGGAAGAGGCATAAGTGACTTGCTCAAAGTAGAATGTCATATGAGAAGATGTTTTCAGAATCCTCTCGTTGATGCATTGCTTAGCTAATTTAGTCTCTGTTCTCATCGCAGCTCTGGTTGAATGGAAGGGAGGTCGGCCTAATTTAGGAGTGTACCAATGTTAACGATGGTGGTGACCAACAAAGGCATGCTTTCTTCCTCCAATCGATAGCCAGCCTAATCTTTCTTGGCATAATGATAAAAAAAAAAAGTTTTTTTTTACCACGTTTTGAGCTCATTTTCTCATTGATTTAATAATTTTTCGTCCCAAAAATTATTGTAACCTCCCAGCAAATAAATGTACCAGCAAGAGTGCATGGCCATAATAATTCTTCAATGTCACTACATGTATTTAATATCAGTAAATAAATGTACCAGCAAGAGTGCATGGCCATAACAAAATTATCATTGTCGGTTGCAGTGGCGTATCTAGGATTCTGACCCAGAGTGGTCAAACAATTTTATTTAACAATTAATATATATTGTTGTGTAGAAAGTTTTTTACAGCGTCAGACAACTATGAAACAACACATCATAAAAAATGTTTGACTTTATCACACCTACCTTAAAAACTTTCTACAGTTATGGTGTATACCAATGAAACATATTTTTCTTTTCTAATTTGGTAATTTTGGTCATTGTGATTTTTTCATTGCAATTTTATTCCATTATTTTTCCAAAATTCCAAATTTTTGAGGACTAAAAGTGTAAATAATATATGATTTTGAGGGGAAAAGTTGTGAAATTAAGAAAAATAGGGATCAAAATTGTCAAAGTAAAATAAAAAGACTAAAATCACAAAGTTAACAAAAATCACCATATTTGTTTGTGATAGTAATAGACTTTTTTTTTATCAAATGAGACTAATTAAACTAATGGACTTGTTATTGTTCTTTTATCTCCTTAGACAAATAAAATTAGTTGGAGTAGCTAAATAACATATTATTGGCGTAGCTAAATTTAAAATATATCTAACTATCCAAATACATATATTATTTTTCGATAGCCAAAACTACCCCATAGTTGCATTACCAATTGCTCCTAGAGCTGCAATAGGGAAGAGTAGTTAGAATGGAAAGAGAAAAATAGTAGCAGGAGGATGTGCAAAAAATAAAACTAGGAGTGTCAAAATATATTTTTCATAAGAATATTGGTGAAATTTTTTAAATTAGAGGGTGTGCAACTGCACACCCTAACATTTATGTATATTAAATAAATTTGACTGATTTTAAGTCGTTGATTGAAGGTGTCGGTGGAATATAGGTCGTCCAAATTCCATCAATACACGTTTTATTAGTGCCAAGCAAAACCAGTCCTTCTGACACAAGACAGAAACATCAACGTCTCTATTAAATCAATCTGATTGAATATTGTTGAGTGGCTTGATAATTCATAGTGATATATACTTGTTTTACATAGAATAAGCTGTAAGGGTATGATGGTACTTTTACATTAGTTAAGCATGGGCATTTTAGTCATTTAACATTGTAATAGATATAAATGTTTGACTTTGAGATTCAGTTAATAAGATTCAATTCTGTTAGATCCTATAACAGATTTTCATCATCTCTCTCTCTCTTTCTCTCGATAGCAGTGTGTGTGTGTAATCACCATGGTGATGAACTTGCATTGACATGGTATCTAGAGCTTTGACCTCTACGATTCAAGGGAAACACGAGTGAGTGGTGAGTGTGATTTCGTTGTTCTTGATTCGCATCGGATTGAAGCACGAAATCGAAAGGAATCACGATTTCTGATTCCTAGGGTTGGGAAACACGAGTGATTGCGAGAATTGAGTGAGTGCTACAGAGAGATTGAAGATGAACGGAGGCAACGGTGGCCTTAACACAAAATTACTGGTGTTTGAAGGGAAGAACTGGACACGGTGGTCGATCCAGATGCACGTGTTGTTTGGCGCTCAAGATGTGCTTGAGCTCGTCAACGAAGGCTATATTCCCGAACCGGAGAACGCGACGGAGGCACAGAGAAATGCACAAAGGGAGACGAGGAAGAAAGATCAGAAAGCACTGTTCTATATCCACCAATGTGTGGATGCGAAAGTGTTTGAGAAAATTGCGGAGGCTCTGACTGCGAAGGATGCGTGGGACATTCTGGTGAGATGCTATGGTGGTGACGCATCGGTGAAGAAGGTTAAACTTCAATCTCTACAGAAACAGTATGAGAATTTGAGCATGAAAGATGATGAGAGGATAGTAGATTATGTCTCGCGAGTTGCTGTAGTCATGAATGAGATGAAGACGTGTGGTGAAACAATCACTGAACAAGTAATTGTTGAGAAGGTACTCAGATCTCTTACTCCCAAATTTGATTTTATCATGGTTGCAATTCAACAATCTAGAGACACTAGCACTATGAGGATTGATGAATTACAAGGCACATTAGAGGCACATGAACTGTTAGTGATAGAGAGGGGATCTGAGAAAGAAAGTGAGCAGGCACTTAAGGCACAAATTGATAAGAACACGAGTAATAAGTCTAAGTGGAAAGAAAATAACTGGAAAAAGAAGAAGTAAGAGTGGCTTAGTAAGAAGAATGATAAAAGTCGTGCTGTGAAAGGTGAATCATCCAACAAAGATGGAATTTGAAATGAGTGATCTAGGAAGAGTGGTGTATTTCCTAGGAATGGAATTTCTTAATTTATACTGCTAAAGGGATTCTGCTGCATCAAAAGAAATATGCAATTGAAGTTTTAAAAAGATTTAAAATGTTAGATTGCAAACCTGCTGTAACTCCTGCAGAGGTGAATTTAAAGCTGAATGCTGATGCTGATGGAGATTGTGTAGACCCTACCTTATTCAAGCAACTTGTTGGATCCTTGAGATATTTGTGCAATAGTAGATCAGATATATGCTTTGCTGTAGGTGCTGTGAGCAAGTTTATGGAGAAGCCTAAGATGTCACATTACTTGGCTGCTACAAGAATATTGAGGTATGTGAAAAACACTCTGAGATATGGTGTTCTATTCCCTGCAATGACTGATCAAGGTTGCTAGAAATTGCTTGGTTACTCTGACTCGGATTGGTGTGGGGATAAGGTAGATAGAAGGAGTACTACAGGGTATGTTTTTATGTGTTATGGAGCACCAATATCATGGTGCTCAAAGAAGCAACCCGTGGTTGCACTCTCATCCTGCGAAGCTGAATACATAGCAGGTGCCACTACTGCCTGCCAAGCCATCTGGCTGAGATCTGTGATGACAGAGTTGGGCATTGCTGCCAATGAACCCATAAAGCTCATGATTGACAATAAGTCTGCAATCAAGCTTGCCAAGAACCCAGTGTCTCATGGGAGAAGCAAGCATATTGAGACCAAGTTTCACTTTTTGTGTGACCAAGTTGAAAGGAAGATTATTGAAGTTTGTTACTGCAACACTCAAGCACAGATTGCAAATACACTTACCAAAGCCCTAAAGACTGAGCAGTTTCTGAAGCTAAGAGCTGAGTTAGGTGTTACTCAATTCATAGTGATATGTACTTGTTTTACATAGAATAAGCTGTAAGGGTATGATGGTACTTTTACATTAGTTAAGCATGGACATTTTAGTCATTTTAACATTGTAATAGATATAAATGTTTGACTTTGAGATTCAGTTAATAAGATTCAATTCTGTTAGATCCTATAACAGATTTTCATCATCTCTCTCTCTCTCTCTCTCGATAGCACAGTGTGTGTGTAATCACCATGGTGATGAACTTGCATTGACAAATATGAGTCGTTGATCAAAAGTATTGGTGGAACCTGGACAGTCCAAATTCTTTCCATTGATATACAATTATCAGCGTATCCCATCTCCACTACTTCACAATATATAAAAGGCCCTATACCCCACTATTCCACCACACCATTCAACATTCCCCTACTATAAACTTGCTTCTTCACACAGAGATGCAACAGGGAGCGACAACGAGAGTGGCAGAGGGAGCAGCAACAGGAGTGCATATCTTATATTAGATCTCATTTTCTTTTTTCTGATTTTTACTACATTATTAAGACTAGAAGAAGATATGACTTTTTTTAAACTTTTTACAACACAAGTTTTTTTAACTAAGTTGAAATGTAGTCTTTTCTGGAGTTTTTCTTTTTTCTTTTATTAAATTTGACAATTTTTAAAGTATTAAAAGGTTCATACAAAATTATAACAAAGAGATTAGTTGGAATGAGTTATCATTGTCTCATCTTGATCCTCGAACTAAATAATGTGAACTAGAAGTTCAAAAGATAATTCATTTGCAAAGCTTAACAAATCATCTACGAAAGTAGAAATGACTTCGAGGGGGGAATGACTTGACTCCAAATAAAGTTACCCCCATTTGACTAGGGATCCAGGAGGATTGAGGTTAGAGCTGTCAAGATGGGTGGACCGGCCTAGCCCGGTCCGACCCACTGAGCCAAAACGTACAAGTGGGCTGGGCCCACCCAATTGTCGATTGGGCTGTGTTTTATGTAGCCTAGCCCAGCCCAGCCCAATCTTACTTTAACAAACGAAATCATAAAAATTGCTCTAAAAAACAATAAAAAGTTGGCCGAGGGGCCAACTGGGCTCGGCCAAAATGGCTCGATTTGGTCCTTGGCCTCTATTTAATGAGCTCGACCCAACCCAAAATATCGGGCCATGGGCCGGCCCATTAGACTGGGCCAAAATTGACAGCTCTAATTGAAGTAGAGGTAAGCATCTTTCAGACTCAGAGAACCATTAGTAGAATGTTTCCAGACAATAGCATCCTCCCCAGGATCAAAAGGGATGGTACATAATTGCTATATTTCATTCATGATAGAAGGACAAGTTGCGATCAACCTTGGAGGAATGTTCCATGCATGGTCAATAATAAAGTCTATAAATGAGGCTTTTAAAAGTGAAGAGGCATTATCAGGGAGATGCAAGAACTCGACTAATGGACGAGAAAGCCAACAATTCATCCAAAAATTTACGTTACTACCATCCCCAAGCTGCCAACAGCAACCATCAATAGCAGTGTTAATGAATTGCCTAATTCCTGACCAAATAGAAGATTTTGTATAGTACCTATAGATTTATTATTCTTGATAAATCTAGCTCTTAATAACCTGGCCAAATGAGAGGGAGAAGATAGCACATTAAAACTATATAAGCTTCATCATGGAGGCCTCATTTAAAGATTTCAGGGATCTAATGTCAAGACCACCTACTGATAGCGGAGAGCAGACACTGCTTCAAGCAACAATTACAACCTTTCTCTAATCAATGCGACCAAACCAAATAAAGTTTTTAATACAACGATCCAGAGACTTTAGAAAAGCAATAGGCCACATGCAAACATAAAGATGTAGATTAAGTGTGTGTTTGGTTCAGCGGTTGCGAGAATTGATTTTAACAAAATTGATTTTGCAGAATTAATTTTAGTTAAAAGTGAGTTGAACGTAATGTGATTTTTGTTTGGATATACTTATCGAAAAGTGATTTTCATCAATCTTTTTGTTTGGATAGGTTGGATCAAAATTGCTTTTGAGTGTGAAATTACCAAAATGGGTTTTAATTTATAATTACAATAGGAACTTAAAAATTTGATAAAATATACAACAAAAATACTAAATTAACTTATATTATATCAAAATTAAAATTACAATTGGAAAATATAATTTAAAGTCCAAGTCATGTTGTTTGAATAATTTGTATCAATTTTTTTTGCATGTTAATTACCAAAATTGGTGATAACTTATATATATATATATATATATATATATATATATATATATATATAAAACTAGATATTTTTTGGTCAAAAAAATAAAATAAAACTAGGTATTTTTTTGTATGTTTATAAAAAACGCATTCATGTGTTTTTTTGGTTGCAGGCGTGTCGAGGATGTTTGGGGTCATGCTGGTCTTTGGACGATGGTGCGTGAAAAGGTACAGGGAGGTGGTGACTTTCATGAGGTATTTTTCTCTCTTCTTAGTGGTAGCGCTCCCCAAGCGAAGGCAACGGCAATGATTTTCTGGTGTATTTGGAAGCGGCGTAATGAACATGTGTGGGAGCATGTTGATCGTCCAGTGGGTATTTCGGTTCAGATTGCTATGGAGGCCCTGCATGATTGGGAGTCCGTTCATCGTTTACGTGGAACGGGCCCGATTGTCCATCACCCTCCTATTTCTTCTACTTGGGCGAAACTGGTACACGGTGAGTTGAAGTGCAATGTTGATGCGGCGATCTTTGAACCGCGAGGTATGTACGGTTTGGGTTTGTGCTTGCGTAATGATAAGGGAGAGTTCGTTGTGGCGAAGACCATGAAGTTTAGCGGTGTTCCAACCCCGAAAGAAGTTGAGGCAATCGGAGCGGTGGAGGCTATTACGTGGGTTCATGAGCTAGAAGTCCAGCGAGTAACCATTGAACTGGATTGCTTACCAGTTGTTAACGGTATCAACAAAAACCATCTCATAACTACTGAAGTTGGCTCTATTATTAAGAGTTGCAGGTCCTTGTTATCTACTTTTCAAAACTATAGGATTAGTTTTGCTAGGCGACAAGCCAATGTTGTTGCTCATACTCTTGCTAGAGCATCAATTATTTATGCTTATTCCACTGTTTTTGATTATATTCCAACATGTATTCGTGACATTATTTTTATTGAAATGAAGTAGTTTGGTTTTTGTAAAAAAAAAACGCATTCATTAATACTATAGGTCGAAATAAAAAAAAGCCACAAACATTAAAAATGCATTCATTGATACTAGAACCATTTTCTCTACTTTGCTAAATGGACTTTGAAGCCCATCTTTTTAACCTTCTCTAACCTAATGTATCAGCTCCTTCCTCCTTGCAACTTGAGAACGCCGCACAATCATAAGGGAAAAGCCAGAAACACTAAAAATGCAGAGAAGAGGGTAGTAAAGCTAAAGATGGAAGATTAACAACCACCAATTTCAGAATCGATTTTGAGTTGCCGTAAAAGCTAGGAGTTGTAGCTTCTAACAGAATTGATTTTAGAAGTAAGAAGTGCTTCTGTAGTTTGAAGCCAAACACCAACTAAATCATGTAAAATCACGAAAGCTAGCCTCAAAATCGATTCCAAGCCCTCCCACCGCCAAATCAAACAAGCACTAACATATTGACCTCACTAATAGAAAAATGATTTTTTTTTAAAAACTGTCTATGAAATTTTCTTTTATAATATTACTTAGTTTTAGGTTTTTACTAGTATTTTACCCGTGCATACACACGGGTGATACTGTATTTTTTTTTAATTTGCTATGAAATTATAAATACGTTAAAAATTGCAAAATGTAATAAAAGAAAAATGAAAAACTTGATAAAAGACTATATTTTCAAATTTATTAAAATAGTTGTGTTTGAAAAAGTTTAATAAATTTTAGGTAAAATATGCACACCCGTTAACGCCCCCGTTGGCACTCCCGTTTGCACTCCCGATGGCCCTCTCGTCACTCTCGTTAGCACTCATGTTGCCGCTCTCGTTGCCGATCCCATTGTCAGTCTCTCGTTGCCGATCCTATAGTAAATAGTAAATTTTAGATGGTGTAAAAATGAAGAAAAGGGAAATTGAGATTTACCGTATGCACCCAAGTTGGCGCTTTCGTTGACTCTCTCGTTGTCACTCCCGTGGTCGATAAGATTTACAATAAATTAATTTTATCTTTCACCATATTTTCCCCTTTTTTTTTGTGTTGATAGTAGGATAGAGAGTAGATTTATAGTAAGTAGTCTTTAAAAGTTATAATTATCAATGACAAATATTGCTCTCATGTTCTTTTTTATATATCAGTGACAATTATTTGTCCTTTTTTAAATACTCGTGACAAAAATTTCTCACATATTTTTTAATATTTGTTATTAGTTTGAATAGTCATTAAGTCTTTTCATTTTTTTCTAAGAGAGTAAAAAGTTATTTTGGAAATTTTCCTAGTCGTTAAATTTATTAGTTTTAGTAGATTAGTAGATAATTGAAGATATAGATATAGTAGATTTACAGTAGTCTTCTAAAATTATAATTATTAACGAAAAATATTTATCCTATGTATTTATATATATATATATATATATCAGTGTGTTAGCCTGTAATTTCGACAGGCTTCATTGAAAATGGTCAACAAGGCTTGACTTATATTTCGACAAAGACCAAAGTATTTCGACAGAGAAAATGGTCATGCGCAAAGTAAGTTCGACAAGCTTCCGGGGAAGCAAAAGCAAGAAAGAGGAAAATGGACACAAGCTTTCGACAGACAGAAAACAGAGCAGTTATGCGCTGAAGAACTAGCAGTTGGTCGGAGCGTGATGAAGCGGTTCTTGTCGAAAGTAGGAGTAGCAGTTATTAATTTTCGAATTTCTAGGCAGTTACTTAGTTTAGTTTTTCCCTCTCTTTTCCTTTGTATAAATAGTAGTTTCTGAGAAGAAACAAGGGTCACAATTTCTCATACCAAGTTCCCACGCTCAAAGTACCGACACGCACTGAGAAACGAGTACAAGGAACGCATGTATGATCTTGTGTACCACCCCTTTAAATTAATGCAATATTAATTTTTCCTTTTCTTTACGTTTTCTGCAAATTTTCTCTTTGTTTTATCCTCCCTCATTTGGAGTAATTTGACGGTTTCGCGGAGAAATCGACGGTTATCTTCTTCTTTTACTGTTAAACAGCAAGAACACAAGCGATTCTGTAAAAACTCTAAACACAAATGGTCTTAGGATTCACTGGTTGATCCTGCAAGTTAACCAAATTGGAGACCAGCGGTGTTTACCAAAATCCACGGTAAACAAATTGGCACGCCCAGTGGGACATTTGTGTCGAAATATTAGTGTTAGTTAACAGAATCTTGAAATATAATTGTTTATGCGCTTGAGGAGTGGAAAATCTTTGTCAAAGATGTCACATTCTGGCGCAAGTTCTTCAAATGCACAGAGTGGCCCTGAGAATGCGTCTATCAATGACGCTAATCCAGTAACCGCTATGGGAATAACTGCTCCAATGCCTTCGACAGGCATGATTGCAGTTACATCTCCTGTGCTTAATCCTTTACCAACAATGGCCACCACGGTGACCACACAGCCTAATGAAATGGTTTCTATGCCACAAACAATGGGAACGTCTAACCCATATATGACTAGTGGTCATATCCCATTTAGCATGCCTATAATTGGTCGACATCTCCCTTATGGTATGCCAACTGGCATGATGGTAGGCTTGCAAACCAATTCATCAACGTGTGCAGATAACATAATGAATGGTGGTTTCTCCCCTATGCATGCCTCTCAAGAGGGCATTTATGGTCGAAATGCCCAACCCTCATTAACCACAGCATCTTTGTTGGCTTTGAGGCAACAAATAGATGATGCTAATCATAATATGGTTAATATGTTAACCCAGCAAATTGGTACAGTATTCAACCCTTTGATACGTGATACCAATAACAGTTACCAAGCATTGGCAACTCAAATGGGTCGAATTGCAGATTTCTTTGGCACTCCAAGAATGCAGAATCAACCAATATCCCAAATACAACCTTTGAGGCCTGTAGAAATCCCCTTAGAAAGGCCTAACATTGAATTGCCTAGAAATCAGGCACAAGCACAAGTTGTCGAACAACCCTTGCAGGGGATGGTTGAAAACGAGCCTGATATAGTGTTAGTAAATAGAAATCAAAATGAGGATGAAGTAGTCAGGCAAGTGCAACAAAACAATTTTGGAGCAAAGAATAATATAGCTAATCTTGTCGAAACAATTTTAGCCCAGAATGGCCTTAATGTAGGAATGCACAGGCCAAATTTCGTGTCGCCATTATCAGAATATATTTTGCAAAGTGAATTGCCAAGGGGTTGGAAAGTCCCGAAATTCACTAAATTTGGTGGAGAAACTAGTGAATCCACCGTCGAACACATTGCTCGTTATTTAACTGAGGCTGGGGATTTAGCCCAAAATGAGAATTTAAGAATGAAATTTTTTCCTAATTCTCTAACAAAAAATGCTTTTACTTGGTTTACTACACTACCCCCGCATTCTATGTTTAATTGGAACCAATTAGAAAAAGCTTTCCATGAGCAATTCTACATGGGACAATGTAAAATTAGTCTCAAAGAATTGGCCAGTGTTCGACGCAAAATGGCTGAAACTGTTGATGACTATCTCAACAGATTTAGACTTCTCAAAGCAAGGTGCTTTACCCAAGTGCCGGAACATGAGTTAGTCGAAATGGCTGCTGGTGGTCTAGATTATTCTATTAGGAAAAAACTAGACACGCAACATTTAAGAGATATGGCCCAATTGGCCGATAGAGTAAGGCAAGTCGAAAGGCTAAAAGCTGAGAAATCTAGAACTAGTAGGTTTCATAACAATAAAAAAGACAAAATTGCCTATGTCGAAATTCAAAATGAGGAACAAGAATTCGACATCTCCTATGAGGAGGTCGAAGAAGAGGTCAATGTTGCCGAATTAAAGCCAGGACCTCCATATACTTGTGAATTGCTAAAACCTTCAAATGGTAAAAAGCCTGTCGAACTTAAAAATGACAAATTCGTTGCAAAAACTTATACATTTGATGTTTCTAAATGTGACGAGATATTTGATCTGCTTGTGGCTGATGGTCAAATCTTAATGCCTAAAGGCCTAAAGATTCCACCATTAGAACAACGACAGAAAAGAGGCTTTTGTAAATTTCATGGCTTCTTAGGTCATAACACTTCCCGTTGTGTCATTTTCAGGGATTTGGTTCAAAATGCTATCAACGAAGGAAGGCTCAAATTTGGTGACAAGTCTAAGCCACCAATGAAGATTGATACTGATCCCCTGCCAACAGCTGATGCATTGCTGGTCGAAGTTGATCTCAATGTGGTCGAGGTCACTGAAGATGTTGCTGAAAATGCTAAGGCAGAAAAAGATGTCGACAAGGTAGGTGTCGAAATGGTTTGCTGAAGACCAATATGCTGAGAAGATGAAGGTAGTGTATCCAGGGGCTGAAGAGGAATTGATTGACTTCCTCAATCGCTGCAAGATCAATAACACTGAAGTTATGCTTTGCCCAAGGTGCAGTGCTGTCTTCGACAAAGAGGCTACCAAGAATCTTGAGAGATTGAAGCCTCAACTGAAACGCAAAGGAAAATGGGTCGACAAAAGGCCAAAGTTCAGTTACAATGACAGAGGGATCCAATATAAGTTTACTTCGACAAGGAATCCTCAGAAATGTCAGATTAGGACTTATGTTCCTCCAGCAAAGTCACCTGTCGAGAAATGGGTGCATTCTGGTGGAAAGAGTACTGGGTATTACCCAGTGTATTATGCTGGAAAGGATGTTGGAAATCAACAAGAGCCAGCAAAATTGGTCAGGGGCAGCACTAGTGCAACTAACCAAAATAAGGCAACTGAATCTAACAAGTATGCCTACAACAATAATTACAAAGGGAAGAACCCTATGACGAGAACTCAATGGCGTAGATATCAACGCCAGAAAAAGGTTGCTGCTGTAGGCAAGATGGAAAATTCCAACAAAGAAAAAGGTAAACAAATACCTTCGAAATCTCTTGAAATGGCTAGAAAGCCAACAACTGAAAGGATATTTCCATCTGTCTCAGTGATTAAAGAAGGTCTCAATCTAGACGAAGAAATGGGATCTAATTTCGCAGACTCGGGGTCAGAATTCGACGTCCTGTGCGGTGTTGTCTCGATTCTCCCAATTGAGTATGACGTGGTTTCTGAGGTGAATGACGTTGAAGACGATTTCGACGAAGAAACCACTTACAAACCCATCTGTTACTATGTCCTCAAGAATGGTTGTGTGGAAGAACAACACGCTGTCTTTGAGAGACCTGATTGTGGGATGAGGAATCATCTCAAACCTTTGTATATCCAAGCAAAGGTGAACAATGTTGGGATAAGTAAGATCTTGGTTGATGGTGGCGCTGCTGTAAACCTGATGCCACAACATATGCTGAAGAGGATTGGGAAGTGTGAGACGGATCTGAAAACACACAACGTAATCCTTACCAACTATGAAGGTAAAAGTGGCCACTCTCTTGGAGCCATTGAAGTTGACCTTTCTGTTGGAAGCATTAGCAGGCCAACTATGTTTATGGTGATTTCAACCAAGGCAAATTATAATATGCTGCTAGGAAGGGAATGGATCCATGCTGTGGGGGCAATTCCTTCGACAGTTCACCAGAGGCTCATTATTTGGAGAGAAGATGGCCTAGTTGAAAACATTGAGGGTGATCAAAGCTATTTCAAGGCTGAAGTGAATACTATCACCAAGAAAACCTTCGATAAGAAACTGGCGAGCATTGCGCCATGCATTTCCTCTGAACATGGGTTTGAAAGCAGAGATAATGTGAGGACTTCAGTGATTCTTGATCCCAACTATGGATTCATTTGGGATAGAGAGGTCATTGACGAAGACTACCCACAAGGCTATGTCAAGCCTACAGGGTGGGAAGGACCATAAATAGTTATTTATGGATAAACCCACTGTATGGGAAAGAATTACGGCCTATGTGGCCGAAAACAAAGAAAAAGCTATTCTAGAAGCTGAGTTACATCAAATGGTTGTTTTAGCCACAGAAGATAAAAATAAAGACAACGTTGTCGAAAACCAGAGGCTTGATTGCGTCTATGATGACGAGCCTTTAGGTTTTGAAAAAGATCCAATGGGTTCAACCAAAAAGATCCAAGCACAAGATCCCTTAGATGAAATTGATTTGGGAGATGGCTCAATAAAAAGGCCAACATACATCAGTGCTAAGATTGATCAAGAGTTGAAGGCGCAGATTGTTGAATTGCTAAAGGAATACAAAGATTGCTTCGCTTGGGATTACAATGAGATGCCAGGGCTGGAAAGAGAGGTGGTTGAGTTGAAATTACCTATTCGACCAGAGAAGAAGCCTGTGAAGCAAACACCAAGAAGATTTGCACCAGAAATCATGTCGAAGATTAAAGCGGAAATCGAAAGGCTATTGAAAAGCAAGTTCATCAGAACTGCCAGGTATGTCGAATGGCTTGCTAATATAGTGCCTGTAATTAAGAAAAATGGTACGCTTAGAGTTTGCATAGATTTTAGAGATCTAAATAATGCTACTCCCAAAGATCAATACCCAATGCCTGTGGCAGAAATGTTGGTTGATTCAGCGGCTGGTTATAAATATTTAAGCATGCTTGATGGATATTCTGGTTATAACCAAATTTTTATTGCCGAAGAAGACATTTCAAAAACTGCATTTCGATGCCCAGGGGCATTAGGTGTTTATGAATGGGTAGTGATGCCATTTGGTTTAAAAAATGCTGGTGCTACGTACCAAAGAGCTATGAACACTATGTTCCATGATTTTATAGAAAAATTTATGCAAGTCTATATAGATGACATAGTTGTTAAGTCTTCATCAGAAAATGGTCATTTAGATCATCTACGATTATCATTCGAAAGAATGAGAAAATATGGATTGAAAATGAATCCACTCAAATGTGCCTTTTGTGTAAGTGCAGGTGATTTCTTGGGCTTTGTTGTGCACAAAAAAGGCATTGAAATAAATCAAAACAAGACGAAAGCTATCATGGAAACACAACCTCCTTCAACAAAGAAAGAATTACAGTCATTATTAGGAAAGGTCAATTTCCTTAGAAGATTTATATCAAATCTAAGTGGCAAGACTCAAGTATTTTCGCCATTACTTCGACTGAAGAAGGAAGATGTTTTCAAGTGGGAGCCATGCCACCAACAAGCTTTCGATGAAATCAAAGCCTACCTGATAAAGCCACCTATTTTATTACCTCCTATTAGGAATAAGACAATGAAATTATACATAGCAACATCAGAATTGTCAATAGGTAGCATGTTAGCACAAGAGGATGAAAATGGTGTAGAAAGGGCCATATATTACCTCAGTAGGGTTTTGAATGATTCTGAAACTAGATATCACCCTATTGAAAAATTGTGTTTATGCTTATATTTCTCTTGTACTAAGTTAAAGCAATATATTAAGCCTGTTGACGTGTATGTTTATTCCCACTTTGATATTGTTAAACATATGCTGTCGAAACCTATCCTACATAGTAGAATAGGCAAATGGGCTTTAGCTTTACTTGAGTATTCATTGACATTTCAACCACTAAAGGCTATTAAAGGCCAGGTAGTGGCAGATTTTATTGTAGACCATTCAGTGGTCGAATTAGCAATTGATTGTGTTCACCTTCGACCTTGGAGGCTATATTTCGATGGCTCAAGCCACCAACATGGTACAGGTGTAGGAATGTTAATCATTTCACCAACAGAAATACCAACCAAATACAAGTATAAAATTGAAGAAAGTTGCTCCAACAATGAGGCGAATACGAAGCCTTAGTAACAGAACTTGAAATTCTGTTAAACTTGGGGGCAAAACAGGTCGAAATTAGAGGTGATTCTGAATTAGTAATCAAACAATTAACGAAAGAATACAAGTGCATTAAGGAAAATTTGATTACTTACTTTATTGCTGCCAGTACTTTATTGAAACAATTCGACAGCGTTGATATTCAACATGTGCCTCGTATTGCAAATCAAGAGGCCAATGATCTGGCACAAATAGCTTCTGGTTATAAAGTTTCTAAAGAAAAATTAACAGAGCTAATCGAAATTAAAAACAAGTTAATTTCGACAGCAATGACACAAGAAACTTTCTCAAGGAAAAAACTAGAGGAGGCAGAGAACTACTCTTTAGTCTTAAGTCAATTACCTCCAAGTGAAAGTGAAAATTTTAATGAAAATTTTAATGATGAAGTCTCCGACAAAGGATATTGTGATAATGTGTTTGAAGTTTTTACCATTGACAGTATGTCAAATGATGATTGGCGAAGACAAATTGTTAACTACTTGGAAAATCCAACAGGGATAACTGATAGAAAAACCAAGTATAGAGCCTTAAGTTATGTCATCATGGGAAATGAGTTGTTTAAGAAAACCCCTGAAGGAGTTTTACTCAAGTGCCTTAGTGAAAATGAGGCATACTTGGCAATATCTAATACTCACAGTGGAACTTGTGGAGCTCACCAAGTAGGCCATAAGATGAAATGGCTTCTTTTTCGACAAGGTGTTTATTGGCCAACCATGTTAAAAGATTGCATAGAGTTTGCCAAAGGATGCCAAGAATGTCAAAAGCATGCAGGGATACAACATGTGCCTGCAAATGAATTACATTCTATCGTGAAACCTTGGCCATTTAGAGGATGGGCTTTGGATATAATTGGCGAAATTAAGCCAAACTCGTCGAAAGGCCATCGTTTCATATTGGTAGGGATAGATTATTTCACTAAGTGGGTGGAAGCTATTCCTTTAAATAATGTTAATCAAGAGGCAGTAATTAGTTTTATTCAAGACCATATATTGTATAGATTCGGTGTACCTGAAACTATCACCACAGATCAAGGTTCAGTTTTTATTGGTCAGAAAATGGTCGAATTTGCTGCTGAAAATGGGTATAAATTGTTGAGTTCGACACCATATTATGCTCAGGCAAATGGTCAAGTTGAAGCAGCCAATAAAATTATCATTAGTTTGATTAAAAAACATGTTGGGCAAAAACCCAAGAATTGGCATAACACACTTAACCAAATTTTATGGGCATGTCGAACATCTCCCAAAGAGTCAATCAATAGTACTCCTTTTAGACTTGTTTTTGGGCATGATGCAGTATTACTAGCAGAAATTTGTTTTCAATCAATTAGGATTCAAAGACAATTTGAAATCCCATCTGATCATTATTGGAGTATGATGCTAGATGAATTAGTTGATTTAGATGAGGACAGGTTAAATGCATTAGATGTGCTCACAAGACAAAAGGAAAGAGTAGCTAAGGTATACAATAAGAAAGTCAAATTGAAGACTTTCGACGTGGGAGACTTAGTTTGGAAAGTCATTTTACCTATGGATCGAAAAGATAGAGTCCTTGGTAAATGGTCCCCAAGTTGGGAAGGACCATTCAAAATTTTACAAGTCTATTCAAACGGCGCATATGAAGTCGAAGAGATTGGCGCTGATGAAAGAATTTTGCGTATAAATGGCAAATACTTGAAAAAGTATAAGCCAACATTGCAGGAAGTTAAAATAACGCTGGAATAAAGATAAAGAAAGCGTAAGTACGTGGCTTTCAAAGGAAGTTATGATTGCCATATGAGCATTGTCAGAATTATAAGCAGAACGTTGAGGGCCATGTGGTACACCAAGATAGGAGTAACGTCAACAACACTTAACAGTGGCGACATCAGGTATACAGTTGTTCTACTCAAGTGCAAAGTCTATTTCGATGGTGAATTCAAAAATGTTCTTTCTCTTCTTCCACCTCAAGCTCAGTCGAGAAAGACATTTTTGGGGGGCAATTTGTTAGCCTGTAATTTCGACAGGCTTCATTGAAAATGGTCAACAAGGCTTGACTTATATTTCGACAAAGACCAAAGTATTTCGACAGAGAAAATGGTCATGCGCAAAGTAAGTTCGACAAGCTTCCGGGGAAGCAAAAGCAAGAAAGAGGAAAATGGACACAAGCTTTCGACAGACAGAAAACAGAGCAGTTATGCGCTGAAGAACTAGCAGTTGGTCGGAGCGTGATGAAGCGGTTCTTGTCGAAAGTAGGAGTAGCAGTTATTAATTTTCGAATTTCTAGGCAGTTACTTAGTTTAGTTTTTCCCTCTCTTTTCCTTTGTATAAATAGTAGTTTCTGAGAAGAAACAAGGGTCACAATTTCTCATACCAAGTTCCCACGCTCAAAGTACCGACACGCACTGAGAAACGAGTACAAGGAACGCATGTATGATCTTGTGTACCACCCCTTTAAATTAATGCAATATTAATTTTTCCTTTTCTTTATGTTTCCTGCAAATTTTCTCTTTGTTTTATCCTCCCTCATTTGGAGTAATTTGACGGTTTCGCGGAGAAATCGACTGTTATCTTCTTCTTTTACTGTTAAACAGCAAAAACACAAGCGATTCTGTAAAAACTCTAAACACAAATGGTCTTAGGATTCACTGGTTGATCCTGCAAGTTAACCAAATTGGAGACCAGCGGTGTTTACCAAAATCCACGGTAAACACAGTGAGAGTTATTTATCATTTTTTTACTCTCTGTGACAAATATTTGTCACGTGTATTTCTAGTTTGAACTTTTTTGCTAGTAGTTAAAAGATAGATAATAGATTTACAATAGTCTTCTAAAATTATAATTATTAATGACAAATATTTATCATGTTTTTTTATATATGACAGTTATTTATCTTTTTTTAGGTATTTATGACAAATATTTGTCTCTTATCAATTATACTTTTCTCTCTCTCCACCTTTCAATTCTTTCTAAGTCAATTTTGTTTTTTGAAAAAGTTGGTATCTTTTGAGAATACAAAAGATACAAAAAAGATACAAATTTTTTAGTCACTTACTAATTTACCCTTTAAATGATGTTATGCTCAATGTTTTAGTTATGGGTTATTTGGTAATTTTGGTGGTGGTTTGTTTTCCTACAGTAGAGTAGATATATAATACTTCGATCATGAAACAAAAAACTTTAATGGCCCAACCTAATTTTGTATCCAATTCCACAAGCTTAAAAGTCCCTACTGTGCCAACTGCATCCACATTCAATTTTTATAAATTATATAATTATATAGTAATATATAACTTCTTTTCGTTAATAATACAAATACAAATCAAGCACAATACATGGAGATCCTTGTTTTTACGGAAACCAAACTACTTGATTTCAATATAAATAATGTCACGAATATAGGTTGGAATATGATTAAAAACCATGACACAAGCATAAATAATTGATGCTCTAGCAAGAGTGTGAGCAACAACATTGGCTTGTTGCCTAACAAAACTAAACCTATAGTTTTGAAAAGTAGATAACAAAGACCTGCAACTCTTAATAATAGACTCAACTTCAGTAGTTATGAGATGGTGTCTGTTGATACTGTTAACAACTGGTAAACAATCCAGTTCACTGGTTACTCGCTGGACTCCTAGCTCATTAAGCCACCTAATAGCCTTGACCGCTCCGGTTGCCTCAGCTTCTTGCGGGGTTGGAACACCGCTAAACTTCATGGTCTTCGCCACAACGAACTCTCTCTTGCGGTTCAAAAATCGCCGCATCAACATTGCACTTCAACTTCCCGTGTACCGGTTTCACCCAAGTAGAAGAAATAGAAGGGCGATGAACAACCGGGTCCGTACCACGTAAACGATGAACAGACTCTCAATCATACAATACCTCCATAGCAATCTGAACCGAGATACCCACTTGACGATCAACATGCTTCCACACACGTTCATTACGCTGTTTCCAAATACACCATAAAATCATAGATGTAGCCTTTGCTTGGGGAGCGCTACCACAGCTAAGAAGAGAAAAAAATACCTCAGGAAAGTCACCGCCGCCTTGTACCTTTTCACAGACCACCGTCCAAAGACCAGCCTAACGCTAAACATCCTCGACTTGTCTGCACCCAAAAATACATAAAACTCATCCTCGTCCTACTCCTCTCATTGGGGACAGACGCGAGGACGCTACATGACGAGTATGAAGATTACACCTAGTCGGAAGACAACCACGAGCCATCTGCCAAAGAAGTAGCTTAACTTTTTGAGGAATACGAAGTCGCCATAAATTCATCCAATCATCGGGCCTTCTCAAGTGCGTATTATTAACAATGTCATCCATGATCATATAATAGGCACATACAGACCAACTCGAAGCTCCTCATGTCCCACCAGCACCAGGGTACGCACATACAGACCCCTCCTCCCACGGAGCCAAGGGTCCATCTAAACATTGACAGAATTACCATTACCAACCTTCTATCGAGCCCTCAACCTCACCGCTACCTGAGAAGAGTGGATACTACGTCATACCTAACTGGAATTATGGCCCAAGCGAGCCCCCATAAAGTCCCCCAACAGGAAATATTTGGCTTTGAAGACACATGAAACAATATTATCATGATTGGTTGCATGCCGCCAACCCTGCTTCAATGGCTTCACATATGCATAATCACATGGGACTGTTTAATTCATATGGTAATTTTATTGAAAAAAAAAACACTTGTAATATTCTTTGTATCCTATGTAATAAAAAAAAAATATTGACGTTTTTTATTCAAATTTTTTTAAAACTTAGAAAAATAAAGAAGCTAGTATATATCCTTACATTACGGTAGGATACAATTAATCACCACCTAACCCATTAAAACTATGATATTCTTTGGATACCCCCCTAATTTGGTTAGACATAGTAAACAAGCAGTTTTTTGAATAGACATATTCTTTGGATACCCCTAAAAAGTTATTTATTGCTTATAATCGAGTCTGGAGTAGTAAGTTATTATTGTTTATCTTATCTACCTCATCAAAGTCATTGTATTGTTTGCAATGACGATGAATCATGATAGGTTTGCTTTTATCAAATATATAGTATGATAGTCACAATGAAATTTAGTTCTCTCGTTCCTTTCTTTGAGTAAACCAAATAGTTTTATTTAATGAATGAAAAATATGTTGCAAGGTAAATTGGATTTGGCCCATTAGACTAATCAAGTGTTAGACCCATTTAGTTTTAGTGTTTAGTCTAAAGATTATTCTAGTAGTAGATAAAGTTAGAAGTGGAAGATGTAACATTGTATAAGTTGTTGAGAGTAGTGTGTAGAAGAACTATCTCACTTAGAGTGTCTAGAATATTCTCTAGATTTATGTAGAACTCTCCATTGGAGCCTATAAATAGGGGAGAGCTTCGCATTTGTAACCAAGCAAAAAAGCAAAGCAAGCAAGCAAGTAAACAAGGAGTTCTAAAGAGCAAAATATTTCCTCATTTAAGAAATCACAGTCTCCTCTTCCCTTGCTCCCAAAAGCTTCCTAATAAAAACTATTCTACTTTCAAACAAAGTAGTATCAGAGCTAAGGTTTTGAAAAGAAACACATATTAATAGCTGCATATTCGTACATTGTGTTTGTCAAAAACAAAACACACTAGGACGGTCAACCAATGTTATATGGTGTGTGTGTGTGTGTGTCTATATATATATATATATATATATATATATTAAAATTAAAAATTATAGAATTAACATACTCATTTTCTAAACGAAGTTTAGACAGATAAAAAAAGCCTATCAAACTTAACAAATGGTTATTGTCAAAAAAAAAAACATAACAAACGGACACACATATATATAATAAAAAATAATTATATTAAAATAATTATCTGAAAGTCTCAAGTTAAATTTCACCCACACCTTAAAAATAGAAACCTTATTTAAGATAATAAACCAAAATGCATCATAGAAACCTGAAAAATTAATTATATAAACATGACTCTGTATTTATTAAAAAAAAGAAATGTGAGTATGTGACCTATCCTCTGTTGAAACGTGGTAATTCTTTTGATATTGTGGTGAGGTTTTATTTGAAGAATTAAGAGTCACTAGAGAGGTTTTAACAATTGAGTCAAAAATCAAGTTTTATAATGTTGAGTTCTCTTAAGAAATTTTGTTGTTTTCTTAATGCATGCATAGCTTATAGAAAAATATTAATCATCCCTGCTACTGTTGCATCCGCTGAAAGGAGTTTTTCAAAATTAAAATTGTTGAAATCATATTTGCATTCTACAATGTCATAAAATAGATTAAATAGTTTTGTCTTAATTTCAATTGAAAATAAATTTTTAAAGAATTTTGATTACGAGCGAATTATCAATGATTTTGCAGCAAAAAGTATTGCAAGAAGAATGATATTCAAAGATTAATAGGTGAATGTTGTTGACCTGCTCCTAGTGATGCTACTACTCCATGTTTGGTTGATAAGTGCATGATAACTATTTTTGCTACAATCAGTTCTATTGAATTTTGGTTTGAACTTTTCAATATTAATGTAAACTTTGACATCTAGTCCATAATAGTTTATCTAAATTGAGGTTGTATTAAAACAATTAATTTCAATATATGCGAGTTACCAAAAATACCGCACCACCGCACCACATTCAAATTTCACCGGGCACTCCAAAATCCCCCCCCCCCCCTCGCTCTCTCTCTCTATATATATATATATATATATATATGACTAAAAAAAACCACAATATTATTCAATGTGAACCTTATAATCTATAAATGTTTATCTTATCTAAACCAAATCATTTTATTTCATTAATCATAATGTGCATGTCAAATACATTTATAAGCTGAATGAAAAATGGTGCTAATAGCATGATTGATAGACTCCTTTGGCAATGCATTAAATAATGATGCACGTTTACACAGTACCATCTTTTTCATTCTCTATATTAATCAACTTCAGTGACACTGTGATTTCGGATTAGTGAATCATTTGACAGAAAAAGAGGAGAAAGGGCACTGTTTTCTGCATCCAAACTCATCATGCTTTGAATAAATTACTACTATTATGTGAGTAACTATATTTTTCATCAATATTTTCCCTCTTGTCACATGGTATAACATTTTCCTTGTTTTACAAGTTTACTGTTTTTGTCTTCTTGTTCTGTTGGCATATTTAATTTGCCTTGTCTAATTTTCTGACTTTTTCATCATTAGAAGTTCGTTAGTTGCTTTTATCTTCTGAAGAATCATTCAAGGATACCGTTAAACAAGTCTACTACAAAGGTTTATTTAGAGAGTGGTAAAACTATATATATATATATATATATATATATATATATATATATATATATATATATCAGAAAGATGGGATCTTTTGGGGCTCATATATTGTCAGGAAGCTTATTTGTTCTAGTTGGAGTGTGGGATATTTGGAGCTCTGTGGTGAGATATGCATCAAGTCCTAAAACATTCAAGGTCAAGGCTTGGAATCCTGTACCTGGAGTTGATGACAGGCTCAAGTACTTAGAGCTCTATTTTATTTTAATCGGCACTTTTATTGATTTGTGCGTTGAGCTCTTATTTGGGACGCGACTCAGGTTTTTTGTAGGTGGAATATTGAATTCTACTTACTTGAATAACTTTGAGCACTCAGGGATAATTCTAATGTTCTTTATATTTGGTGTTGTTACTCTACCCTCAGAAACAACAAGGTTTGTGTTGATGTTGATGCTGTTGTTGTTGTTGTTCTTAAATGCAGTTCTAGCACGACATGCGACTGCTACATCACTACTTTATTACCATATCAACACTTCCATTAAAATTTGAATGACAATTTATCAGATGGAATAAAATTGCGAATTTGATAAAATTGAGATCAGAATTGCGAGAAAAAAATGGAGCGACTAAAATACGGGTCCCATAAAATAGAGGGAGCAAAAGTGCAGCTAAGCATATATATTATACAAAGGAATACGTGTTCTACTACAATTTTAAGTTGTTGGTATCCTTCATTTAAAATTAAGATGTTTTGTACTATTTAGTTATTTATTTTCCTTCTTTAATTTGATCTTCATATGCAGATATCTTCGCTTGCCAAAAGGTGTTCTTTTATTGATTATTGCCACAGCATTCAGTACAGAGTATATTCTAATTTACTTTCATTCAACAACACATAAAGGCCTGGAAGGCTATTATCATCATCTCCTTTCATGCTTGATGATACTTTGTATTTTATCTTCAATTGCTGGAATTCTTTTGCCAACTAGTTTTCCAGTTGATTTGTGCAAGGGCATTGCTATGACACTGCAAGGAGTATGGCTTTGTCAGATAGCATTTGTTCTTTATGGTCCCATGCTACCAGCTGGTTGTAGCCTCAAAGACAGTAATGTCGTCACATGTCATTCAAATGAGAGCGAGGTTCGCGGCGAATTGCTCGCGAATTTTCAGCTCTTTGTTGCTGTTCTTGTTGTTCATGCAGGGGCCATAGCATCCTATGGCTTTGCAGCTTCTAAGATATGGGAATTCTGAAGAGCTTGCTCCCATTTCAGGCTTTAGTTAAAGGAACACTGAAGTAGACATTGGTATTATGATTCCATATATTATTATTATTATAGTGAATGTTGCTATATATTGGCAGCTTAGTTTCTGGATAATAATGTAAAAATGCATTTGTGTGATTATGTGATGAAATGATTTTTAGGAGTCAAACTAGTAGAATACTCGCGCATCTGCCCGAGTGTGTGTTGCATTGGATACTACGAATGTTTCTCAAATAGGCAGATAATAAAAAATAAATGTATCGTTTAGAATCACTCCATTGAACTAGTTTCGTGATGTTCAACTATCATGCAAGTCACAAATATATAGGAAACAAGTGATTAATGTGAAAAATGATAACACTTAATTATAAGTACTAGATTAAATTAATGGTTCACATTAACATCATTAATTACAATTTACAACGATTGTCTGATTGCTTCCTTTTTAATTAAAGATCATATAATAACTATTTTTGTAAAGACTCTTGATGATCATCTTCAAGGGCGTGTGGCTTCTTCTGTGACAATCACATTATATCATTAATCACACTGTCATTTACTTGGTGCATCTCATGAATATCGGCGCCCCAATATCCTATTTGAAATTGGAGGATGTCTCGGTACCTCAATTGCTCTTGATGATGCTACTACTAAGCGTTCTTTTGGTCAATTTGCCAAAATTCTCATTGATGTTTTGTTTCTGGTTTGTTACTGGGAAGAAAAGTTGTCTCGGTACCTCAATTGCTCTTGATGATGCTACTACTAAGGGTTAAATATATGTTGGTCTTTAAAAAATTGCGAATTTTGTTTTTAGTCGTAATAAACAGTTTATTGACTTTCAGACTCACCGTCAATATTTTTAGTTCCTCATGACTTTTAATAGTGCTTAGATGGGACATAAAAAACCTCAAAATAGCACTATTTTTTTGACCAAATTAAAATAGCGCTATTAAAAGCCATGAAAAACTAAATGTATTAACGGAAGAAAAAATATGGAAACTAAAAGTAAGTAAAATTGTTTATAAGTATTAAAAACAAAATTTGCAGTTATTTTAGGAATCAAAAATACATTATTTAACCCATAAATCAACGGCCATAAGATAAGTACACGGTCACATTACCACCCTTTCTCAGTCTCTATCTTAGAGCATCCCCCGTTGGTAAAATGTTGCTTACTTAATAAGGATGACCCCCCGCAAGCAGTACATTGGGAAGAAAGTTGTTTCGTGCTTATAGAGATTGAGGGCTTCAAACACTTTCTCTTTCTTGCTTACGAGGGTTCATTTAAAAGTGATGTGAGCTTTTTTTTTTTGTTACAACGAAAGTGATGAGTTATTATAAGTAACAAATATATTAAGGGGAGTACAATGAGTACTCCAACTCAAAAGATACAAGGGGCCTCGTTAAAGTTTTTTTGGTTGGAAAAAAGACTCGAAGAGGAAAAAAAAAGTATTGAGAGATAAATGGAAAAAATACAAACTAGATACTAGACAACAATACTTAAAAAAAAAAAATACTAGCCAGCAAATACAGTTTGTCACTTTAATTACATTTTTTTTATAAGCACTTTAATTACAATTACAATTACAATTTGATCCTACAACTCCCACGCCCCCACCGCATGACTCTGATATTCACGAGAAAACAGTGTCTGCACCTCCAACTAACATCCTGCAATATGTTACTGCACAACAGACTTTGGGTCCTTATTTCACCTTCAAAGACTTATAAATTCAATGCAATGCAATGGGTCATTTAGAGCATCTGCAGACCACATCCAATGAGCACCTATCTTCCACGCCTCAACAATTTCTTTTTCACCACTATGCAGTGCATCATAACACTGCCCCACGTTGATGGTCCTATCTTCTTAATTTCATTTTGTTCCATTTGTTGATTGCATGATTTAAACACCTGCATTATTTTACTTACTACCCACTATTTTGACACCTGCATTCTTTTTCACCGTTAAAGCTAAATTAATACTCAAAATTTCTAATCTCAAATAAAGTAAAATGGAATATTTTTATTTATCAATAGTTATTGTTTTCCAATTATAACAGCAACCTCTAATCCAAACAATACACCGACTGTATTTTAAACTCTATGAAATAAATGTCGCTCAATTCTACGTTAAATAAACAATAGGTGTATAGGTTTTTTTACACTATCTAAGAATTAAAGGCTGAAAGATCATCAAAGGAAATTGGTTAACCACAAATTAATCAATTAATAACCAACCACTCCATATATTGTGATTGGTGATGGTTGTAAATTCTTATACACATAAAATTAAACTCTATTTGTAATTTATTATGGTGAAAACAAGATATTTGATTCAAACGAATTTGGTTGGCATGGCTTGTGGAAAATCCGACTTGAGGAGAACCCCGCCAAATGTTCAATCCTTAGAATTGAGATATAGCTTCACTCCATTTTTTCCCAATGGCATCTCGGTTACATATTCCCACACCCATCTCTTGCGGTACTGTCGCTAAAACTCAAACCCCAAATTCTCATTTAACAAAGCTCTTCCCTTATCCCCTTCGATAATTTTCGCACTTTCTCACCGAAAATTCATCTCACTCCCTCACCGGTATCTCACCTACTCCGTAATACGATTTAGCGCCGTTGAATTCTCAGACAGACACTGTCTGAACTATTAGAGGAGGAACTGGACCACGAGGTTGATTATTCAGACGACGAAAATCACATTGACGTCACAGTGTTGGAGCTAGAAGCCAATGATGCAGTACTCGAATATTCAAGCTCTCGTCTAGCATTTTGAGTATCAGTGAGTCGTTTTCTCATTCAAGTTTGCTGTTCGTTGAGTTTGCTTGTAATCTTTGTAGTATTCATCAACCATCTTTATGTTTTTGGTAATTTTCGATAACATTCATTTTGACAAATTCTGTAACTCTGTAAAATAATTCATAAATTTTATGTGTTAAATGGTCATGGATCCTCAAAACACGGAAGACTTGTGTTATGACAAATTATATTGTTACATACGTTGATCAAAAATATGGAGCCAACCAATTTTTTGTTTGCAACTAATTAGGACTATAATTATTATTTTTCAAATTAGGGTCGTTTGCTAAACCTGGCTATTTTGAATGGCAGATCCCGGACAATCTTCTCCAAGGGTATTTAATTATTTTAAATAAACATTTTATAAAATATAAAGTTAAAGTAAATATTTTTTATAAAAGAAATGAAGCGGCATGCCAATAAAACTTATTTAATTGTATCCAAAAAAATAAAACTTAGTCAATTGCCGTGTCAATTAAAATATTAACACATAAGCATCATCTTAGAGTTTGAAATTTCAAATTGGTCAACATTAAACAATTTTGTAAAATAAGGGGACCAAAATTGCCAAAAAAAAATAGAGGGATCAAAATTGCACAATGAATAAAATAGGGGGACCAAAAGTGCATTTAAGCCTAATATAAAATATGCGGTTCCCGTGCAGCAGCAAATATGACAGATTTGAAGAAATTGGTTTGTTGGAAAAAATTGAAGATGAGTTTGAGAAAAATGGAAAATACGAGTGTCCAATTTAGGGTTTATAATTATCCCCAATTTCGTTGCATCTCTTCTAGATCTACTGCAGGAAATTTGAATGAAAATCAAGGGCCAAATCTGAACGAAAGTAAAACTCAACTCACCCAACGAATCTGAACAAAAATTTGGGTTTCGATTTTGAACACACCTAACGAATCTTGGTTTTGATTTTAAACACACCCAACGAATCTGGGTTTCGATTTGAAACACACCCAAAATAAGAGAAACTAGGATTTTAAACACACCCAGAATATCAAGAATCTAACATTTTTATTAATAATATCATGAATTTCTCAGTGACGCACTAGCAGGTATGGTTCAATTTAAACAATTTGAGTTTAAATGTTATCAATTTTAAACTGGGCTTCGTTGCCCTTCTTGATGCTTATTTTAGTGGAAAATGATTTTTGAAGTTTGACTTTTTCACGTCTCAGTGATACTTATAGAGACGAAATGATTCTGAGTTGATTCAGTCGGTGCTTTGATTTGGGGTTGAAGATAAATAATTTCTGGGTTTGGGGTTGAAGATGGGTTAGAGGTTGAAGATGAAGATGCCACGTAGGACTCTGTTAGGGACACATCACCACCGTAACTGGCACATCAGCCTCGTTTGTGACAGCTGGACTTTTTTCTAACAGACATTTTAAAAAAGGCTAACGGTGTAAACGTTAGCTAACTTAAGGACCAAGTTGATACTAAAAAAACATAAAGGACCAACTTGTTACAAATAAATAACTTAAAGGACCTCTAATGTAATTTTGCCAAAAATAAACTCCAAAGTCCTGAACAAACTATGCATATTATTCATCAGAAAAGACTTTATTACTGCGTTTTTTTATCCAATTGTATACACTGTTCTTTTTGTTATAAAAAAAAGTAACTATTTTTTTGTTGTTGTCATGTAGATTGGAGTTGCTGCTGTTGTTGTTCATGTGATTGAAATTGAAGACCAATTTGGTTGGTTATATGACTCCAGTAATAGGTGCTTAAGGAAAATTAGCAAAGTTGGATCGCGTTTTTACTGCAAAAACCCTAACTGTTTTCGTCTGGTGACTGGTGTTCCGCGGTATAGTTGTTGGTCCTTTTCTTTATTGTTTTGTTTTTGTTTATTTGTCCTTTCTCTTTCTTATTTTGGTGCTTCATTTTCATCAGTTTTAAGGTTGAGGCTAGGGTTATGGATCTTACGGGATCTGCAACATTTGTGCTCTTCAATCGTGTTGTTTCTAACTTTTTGGGAAGGACTGCTCAACAAGTTCTTGAAAATTCTCCTTCTGGAACTTCTCTGCCTGCTGCTTTTAACCCTTTTTACAGAAGGGAGTTGCTGTTCATAAGAGAGTGGTTTAAACTCTGGCAGACATAAGTCATGAGTGATCTGTAAATATATCTGCAACTCGTTAAAGAGCCCTTAAGACCACTATAACCTCGGTGAGCATCCGGAGCCCTATTGTTTAACACGTGGATGCATATCAATAATTTGGTTTGACTGTGCACCACTCCTACGTAATTCTCTCAAGTTGTATTGGATAATTTTGGCAATCTTATCTCGATCACTTTACATATTTTTTTACTAAATATTTTGTTACCAAACCCATTATTTCGGACTCTAAAATATCACCAAAATTTTAAACAAAAAAAATTCGCAAAAACGTCGAAGTTTTGTGTGAAGTACCGATTGAAGACACGGTACTCGCATATAATATAAACACTAATTTAAGTTTACTTTTAATACCCGTTGATCTAAAGTGATCAAAATAAAGGGCATAAAGAAAAAAAATGATATTAATAAATTAATACTACTCTAATTTAAAAGGAAAAAAAAAAGAAACATTATTTAAAAAAAGGATTAAAATATGAACAATTAAATTTGTTTCTGAACTCTAAAGTTCACAAAAACATACTGTTTAGCATCTTGATCACTTTACGTATTTTCTTACTAAATAATTTTTTTACCACCGTATTCACATATAATATAAAAACTAATTTAAGTATGCTTCTAATACAATTGATCTAAAGTGACCAAAACAAAAGCGATAAAGAAAAAATATGCCATTAGTAAACTAATACTCAATGTTATCAGAACCAGATCGGTCATCGAGCCGGTCAAGACACTGGGTCACTGGTTCTTTGGTCGGACCGGCGGGTCTTTGGTCAGACAGCATGAGCCGGTCTATATTAAATAAATTCAAAATTTATAATATATACTAAGAAAGTATTTGTATTTATAATTGTAATTAAGTAAAATGATAAAATATTTAAATTTAATAATAAATAAAATATCTGCAAAATTATAAATATGTCTTGTATACATTTACTAATAAAAATATATCTATGTAAAGGCTCAATATAAAAATTGTGGAACATAATTAACAATGTTATTTTAATGGACTCTATAATTAGTTTTTATGTGAGACATAAATATACTATATAACATATAAAATATAAAAAGTTGTATTAAAAATGCAAATATATATTTATCAGTGTTTGAATACAGTTAAAAGTGTAAATGGTTCTTGTCAAAAAAAAAGTGTAAATGGTTTGTGGAAAATTTAACACTTAAGTCTAATATTGATTATAATATATATAAACAAGACATAGATATCAAATAGAAAGTGGCTCAAATGGTAAAGCATCCGACTGTTAAAGTTAGTCGAAGGGGTTTGAACCCCTGTCACACATTTTTTGTGAAATACATGCATAATTTAACATGGTGAACAGCGTGGTTGACCGGCCTAATGACCGGCCCGATGACGTGATAGGCGGCCCAAATGCAGAACCGGACTAACATGCTGGCCGAATCGGGTGGGGCACCGGAACCCGAACCGGTTTGGCGTGAAGTACCGATTGAAGCTACTGTACTTGCATATAATATAAACACTAATTTAAGTTTGCTTTTAATACCTTTTGATCTAAAGTGATCAAAATAAAAGCCATAAAGAAAAAATATGCTATTAGTAAATTAACACCACGCTAATTTAAAAGGAAAAAATAAACATTAGTTAAAAAAAGCATTAAAATATGAACAGTTAAATTTTTTTCTGAACCATACTGTTAGCCTGCATTTTGGACAGGCTAAATTCAATGCAGTCAACGAGGTTTGATTGGCTAGTTTCAGAGGAAAGTGTTAATTTCGATACTGAAGAATTGTGTCAGAAAGTAAGTTCGACGAGGCTCTGAACTTAACGAATATAAAGGATTGAAGAAGAGTCGGTTCGACAAGAAGGAAGCTAGAGTTTAGTGAAAGATCAGGAATTAAGTGCTCGTTGTCGAAATAGCCCAGCAGTTACCTTGGTCGAAAAGGCACATCAGTTACTGTTTTTAAATTATCTGCAGTTAGTTGGTTATGTTTTTTCCCTCCTTGTATAAATAGTAGTTTTTCATAGGAAAAACGGGTCACAAACTCATTACAGATTCTCAAGCTCTAACTTCCAACATCACAGAGAAAACGAGTCAGAGAAGAATGTATGATCATGTGTACTAACTTTCTTTTCAATCAATGCATTTTATTTTGTTTCTTTAAGCAATTTTCTGCATTTTTATTTGCTTTCTTCATCTCTGTCTGAAGTGACTTCGACGGTTTCGCGCGAAACTGACAGTTATCTTCATTCTTCCCTTTAAAAACTGTAAAACATTCATAATTTCTGGAAAAACTTTAACACAAATGGTCTTACCAGAAACTTTAACAGAAGAAATTTCAAACTAGCGGTGTTTACGAAAAACCACGGTAAACAAATTGGCACGCCCGGTGGGACATTTGTGCTAATTTTAAAGTTTTTTCATGGAATTTTTTTTTAAAAAAAAATTGTGCTTATCTGTGCATGCGTTTAAGGAGTGGAAAACATCTTTCAGAGATGGCGCGTTCTAGTACAAATAATGCTTCTGCATCAAATGCACAAAGTACGCAAGAACAAGCGTCAGTTAGTGACGCTAACGCTGCAAATGTTGCAGGCATAACCGTTGCTATGCCTTCTTCGACGACAATGGAAGTGACTGCCATAACTTCTCCTATAATTAATCCTGTGTCAATGATGACTACTGCAGCAATAACAAATGTTAACACTATGGCTTCTATGCCACCAATGTTAGGACCAACAAGTCCTTTAATGGCAAATCCAGTGATTGGAAACATGCCATTTAGTATTAGTGGTAGGGCTTTCCCATATGGCATGCCAACGGAATTGATGGCAGGCCTTCAGACAAATTCGTCTACATTTGCAGATAATGGACTCACAGGGTATTCTCCTACGCATAGTTCATCAGAGGGCATTTATAGTCGAAATGCCCAACCTAATTTGACTACGACATCTTTGTTGGCGCTAAGGCAACAAATGGATGACAGTAACTATGATATGGTTAATATGTTAACACAACAAATTGGTACTGTGTTTAATCCTTTAATACAAAACACTAATGATAGTTACCAGATGTTGGCGACACAAATGGGAAGAATTGCTGATTTCTTTGGCACTCCATCAGTGCATAACCAGTAAATTCCCCAAATTCAAAATGTTAGGCCTGTTGAAATCCCTTTAGAAAGGCCTAACAATGCCATTCCCATAAATCAGGGTAATCAGGGACAACAACACGTTGTCGAAGAACCAATGAGGATAGAGGCAATCCCTGATGTTGTGTTAGTAAATAGAAACCAAAATACCGACGAAGCGGTTAGACAAGTGCAACAAAACAATTTTGGGGTGCAAAATAATTTGGCTAATTTGGTCGAAAACATTTTAGCCCAGAATGGCCTTAATTTAGGCTTGCACAGGCCTAATTTTGTATCACCTTTGTCGGAATATACCTTGCAAACAGAGCTACCTAGGGGATGGAAATTTCCTAAGTTCACAAAATTTGTTGGAGAAACTAGCGAATCCACTGTCGAACACGTGGCTCGTTATCTTATTGAGGCTGGTGATATAGCACATAATGAGAATTTAAGAATGAAGTATTTTCCAAATTCCACGAACAATTCTATATGGGCCAATGCAAGATTAGTCTTAAGGAACTAGCTAGTGTTCAACGCAAGGGGGCAGAATCTATTGATGATTATCTCAATAGATTTAGGCTTCTCAAAGCAAGGTGTTTTACTCAAGTGCCTGAACATGAGTTAGTCGAAATGGCTGCTGGTGGTCTAGATTATTCTATAAGAAAGAAGCTAGATACATTGCACTTAAGAGATATGGCACAATTAGCTGATAGAGTTCGACAAGTAGAAAGGCTTAAAGCTGAAAAAGCCAAATAAGGCAGGTTCCAAAATAAAAAAGAAAAGGTTGCATATGTCGAAACTAATGACAGTGACCAAGAATTCGACATATCTAAGGTTGCATACTTGTAAATTGTTGAAACCTTCAAATGGAAAAAATCCTGTTGAGTCTAAAAATGATAAGTTTGTTGCAAAAACTTATACTTACGATGCTTCTAAGTGTGATGAAATATTTGATCTGTTAGTTGCTGATGGTCAAAATTTGGTGCCTAAGGGCCTGAAAGTACCACCATTGGAACAACAACAGAAAAGAGGTTTGTGTAAATTTCACAATTTCTTAGGCCATCACACTTCTCGTTGTGTTATTTTCAGGGATTTAGTTCAAAAAGCCCTCAATGAGGGAAGACTGAAATTTGGTGACAAATCAAAGCCACCAATGAAAATTGATGCTGATCCTCTACCCGCAACTGATGCATTGCTTGTCGAAGTTGACATCAACATGCTTGAAGTCACAAGAGTTGTTGCTGATGATGCTAAAGTGGAGAAAGCTATCGACAAAGTGGATGTCGAAATGGTCACTGAAGACCAATATGCTGAAAAAATGAAAATAGTTTACCCAAAGGCAGGCGAAGAATTGATTGATTTCCTTAACCGCTGCAAAATTAACAACACTGAAGTGATGCTTTGTCCAAGATGTAGTTCTGTTTTCGACAAAGAGGCTACTAAAAATCTTGAAGGTTTTAAGCCTCAACTGAAGCGTAAAGGAAAATGGGTCGACAAGAGGCCAAAGTTCAGCTACAGCAACAGAGGTATTCAGTATAAGGTCACATCGACAAAGAATCCTCAAAAAGAACAGATAAAAACCTATGCAAAGTCTCCTGTCGAGAAGTGGGTACATTCTGGTGGAAAGAGCACTGGCTATTACCCATTATACTATGCTGGAAAGGATGCCAGAAATCAGCAGAAATCAGCAAAAATGGTCAAAGGTAGTACTAGTGCTACTGGCCAAAACAAGGCATTTGAATCAAACAAATATGCCTATAGTAATAACTACAAAGGGAAAAATCCCATGACAAGAACACAATGGCGCAGGTATCAACACCAGAAGAAAGTTGTTGTTGCTGAAGGCAAAATAAACAACTCTAGCAATGACAAAGGTAAGCAAGTACCTGTAAAGTCTTTTGAAATGGCTAGAAAGCCAGCTACTGAAAGGATATTTCCTCCACTCTCAGTAATCAAAGAAGGTCTTAACTTGGATGAAGAGATGGATTCAGATTTTGCTGATTCTGGGTCAGAATACGATGTCTTATGTGGCGTAGTCTCAATTCTGCCAATTGAGTATGATGTAGTTTCTGAAGTGAATGACGTCAAAGAAGATTTCGACGAAGAGACTACTTATAAGCCAATCTGTTACTATGTACTGAAGAATGGTTGTGTGGAGGAACAACATGCTGTATTTGAGAAACCAGATTATGGAATGATGAATCATCTCAAACCCTTGTACATTCAAGCAAAGGTGAATAACATTGGTGTCAACAAGATTCTGCAGGTCGATGGTGGTGCTGCTGTAATCTTGATGCAACAACTTATGCTGAAGAGAATTGGAAAGTGTGAAACAGATTTGAAAACACACAATGTAATACTTACAAATTAAGAAGGCAAAAGTGGCCATTCACTTGGGGCCATTGAAGTCGAATTTGCTGTTGGAAGTATTAAGAGACCAACATTTTTTCTGGTAGTTCCATCAAAAGCAAACTACAACTTGCTGCTAGGAAGGGAATGGATACATGGTGCGGGGGCAATACCTTCGACCGTTCACCAAAGGCTCATTATTTGGCGAGAAGATGGTTTGGTCGAAAACATTGAAGGTGATCAGAGTTACTTCAAAGCTGAGGTAAATGCTATAACTAAGAAAACTTTTGACAAACAATTGGCGAACATTGCGCCATGTACATCTTCTGAAATTGGTTATGAACACCAAGATAATGTTAGATCTTCAGTTACACTTCATCCCAATTATGGATTCATTTGGGAAAGAGAGGTTATAGACGAAGACAATCACCCACAAGGCTTTGTCAAGCCTACAGGGTGGGATGGTCCATAGATAATTATTTATGGATAAGCCCAGCGCATGGGATAGAATTACGGCCTATGTGGCTGAAAACAAACAAAAAGCGGTTTTAGAAGTCGAGTTACAACAACAAATGGTTGCTGAAGCCATTGAAAATAAAAATCAAGACTTTGTCGAAAATCAGAGGCTTGATTGCGTCTACGATGATGAGCCCCTGGGTTTTGAAAAGGATCCATTGGGTTTGACCAAAAGGATTCAGGTACAAGATCCCTTAGAAGAGATTGATTTGGGGAATGGCTCCATAAAAAGGCCAACATATATTAGTGCAAAGATTGATCAACCATTGAAGGTGCAGATTGTTGAATTGCTGAAGGAGTACAAGGATTGCTTTGCTTGGGACTACAGTGAAATGCCAATATTAAATTGTGAAGTGGTTGAGATAAAATTACCAATTCGACTAGGAAAGAAGCTAGTGAAGCAGACTCCAAGAAGATTTGCACCAGAGATCCTGTTGAAGATCAAAGCAGAAATAGAAAGATTACTAAAGAGCAAGTTCATCAGAACTGCCAGGTATGTCGAATGGCTTGCTAATATAGTTCCTGTAATTAAGAAAAATGGTACACTTAGAGTTTGTATAGATTTTAGAGACTTGAATAATGCTACACCTAAGGATGAATATGTCATGCCAGTGGCAGAAATGTTAGTTGATTCGGCAGCAGGTTATGAATATTTAAGCATGCTTGATGGTTATTCTGGGTATAACCAAATATATATTGCTGAAGAAGATACAGCAAAAACAGCATTTCGTTGCCCTGGGGCTTTAGGCGTTTATGAATGGGTAGTAATGCCATTTGGCTTAAAAAATGCTAGAGCTACATACCAAAGAGCAATGAATTCTATGTTTCATGATTTTATTGAAAAATTTATGCAAGTGTACATAGATGATATTGTTATTAAGTCTCCGTCAGAAAATGGTCATTTAGACCATCTTCGACAATCATTCGAAAGAATGAGAAAATATGGATTAAAAATGAATCCAGTCAAATGTGCTTTTTGTGTGCGTGCAGGTGATTTTTTGGGTTTCATTGTACACAAAAAAGGCATTGAAATCAATCAAAACAAGACGAAAGCGATCTTGGAAATGAAAACTCCTTCGACAAAGAAAGAGTTACAGTCATTGTTAGGAAAGATTAATTTCCTTAGAAGATTTATTTCAAATCTAAGTGGCAAGACTCAAGTATTTTCGCCATTGCTTCGACTCAAAAAGGAAGATGTGTTCAGATGGGATACAGAACACCAGAAAGCTTTTGACGAGATTAAAGCATACCTGATGAAGCCTCCTATTTTGTTACCTCCCATTAGGAATAAAGTAATGAAATTGTATGTAGTAGCATCAGAATTATCTATAGGTAGCATGCTAGCACAAGAGGATGAAAATGGGGTCGAAAGAGCCATATATTACCTCAGTATAGTTTTAAATGATGCAGAAACTAGGTACCATCCTATAGAAAAATTGTGTTTATGCTTGTATTTCTCTTGTACAAAATTGAAGCAATATATAAAACCTGTTGATGTGTATGTTTATTCGCATTATGATATCATTAAACATATGCTGTCGAAACCAATTTTACATAGTAGAATAGGTAAATGGGCGTTAGGTCTTTCTGAATTTTCCTTAACTTATCAGCCTTTAAAGGCTATAAAAGGCCAAATAGTGGCTGACTTCATAGTTGACCATTCAGTGGTCGAAAATACAATAAACTTGGTCGAAACTCAACCTTGGAAGTTATACTTCGATGAGTCAAGCCACAAAATTGGTGTTGGAATTGGAGTGTTAATAATTTCACCAACAAAAATACCAACAAAGTACAAGTTTAAAATTGAAGGAACATGCTCCAACAATGAGGTAGAATATGAAGCCTTGATAGCAGGACTTGAAATCTTGTTAGACTTGGGGGCAAAACATGTCGAAATTAAAGGCGATTCAGAACTAGTTGTGAAGCAATTAACAAAAGTGTATAAGTGCATTAAAGAAAACCTAATAATGTATTTTGTTACTGCCAATACATTGTTAAAACGTTTCGATAGCGTTCAAATCAAGCCTGTGCCTCGTCTTGACAATCAAGAGGCAAACAATTTGACACAAATTGCTTCAGGATACAGAGTTTCTAAAGAAAAACTAGAAGAATGAATAGAAATAAAAAATAACCTAATTCCGACAGACAATCCTTCAAGTGAATTGTCAAGCCAAAAACTTGGCGGGGATGTATCGTTACCTCCAATTATTGAAAATTTTCAAAGTTTTGAAGTTTTTGCCATTGACAAAATGTCGAATGATGATTGGCGAAAACCAATTGTCGAATACTTGGAAAATCCAACAGGAATAACTATAGAAAAACCAAGTATAGAGCCTTAGGCTTCGTGATTATTGGAAATGAGTTGTTCAAAAAGACTCCTGAAGGAGTTTTACTTAAATGCCTTAATGAGAGTGAGGCATATTTAGCAATTTCCAATGCTCATAGTGGAACTTGTGGGTCTCATCAAGCAGGCCACAAAATAAAATGGCTTTTATTTTGACAAGGAGTGTACTGGCCAACTATGTTAAAAGATTGCGTAGAGTTCGCTAAAGGTTGCCAAGAGTGTCAAAGGCATGCAGGAGTTCAACACGTGCCTGCAAGTGAACTTCATTCAATAGTGAAACCTTGGCCATTTAGAGGTTGGGCTTTAGATTTAATTGGTGAGATTAAACCAACTTCGTCGAAAGGACATCGTTACATATTAGTTGGGATAGATTATTTTACTAAGTGGGTAGAAGCTATTCCTTTAATTAATGTTAATCAGGAGGCAGTAATCAATTTTATTCAAAACCATATTTTATATAGGTTTGGAATTCCAGAAACCATTACTACAGACCAAGGTAGTTTTTATTGGTCAAAAAATGGTGGATTTTGCCTCTGAAACTGGTTTCAAGTTACTGACTTCGACACCATACTATGCTCAAGCCAACGATCAAATTGAAGCAGCTAATAAAATCATTATTAATTTGATTAAAAAGCATATTAGGCAGAAGCCTAGAAATTGGCATAAAACGCTTGATCAAGTTTTGTGAGCTTGTAGAAATTCTCCTAGAGAGTCAATTAATACTACTCCTTTTAGACTAACATTTGGACATGATGCAGTCTTACCAGTCGAAATTTGTTTACAGTCAGCCAGAATTCAAAGGCAATTTGAAATTCCATCAGATTATTATTGGAATATGATGATGGATGAGTTGGTTGATTTAGACGATGAAAGATTAAATGAATTAAATGTCCTGAGAAGGCAAAAAGAAAGGGTAGCTAAAGCTTATAATAAAAAAGTTAAGTTGAAAACTTTTGCCTTAGGAGACTTAGTTTGGAAAGTTATACTGCCTATAGACAAAAAAGATAGAGTCTTAGGCAAATGGTCACCGAATTGGGAAGGACCATTTCGAGTTTTTCAAGTATATACTAACGGTGCCTATGAAGTCGAAGAATTAGACGTTGATGGTCAAGTTTTGAAAATAAATGGCAAATATTTAAAAAAGTATAGGCCAATACTGCAAGAAGTCAAAATAACACAGGACTAAAATTATAAAGAAGAGTTAAACATGGCATTGAGAAGTTAATAATTGCCAGAACATTGTCGAAGTCACAAAATTGGAAATCAAGAAAATTACAATTTAAAGTTGAAGGTTGGCTTTGAGCCTTTCTAAAACAGATTTCGAATGCTCTAGTCTTGTAGCAGTAAGGGCTTCGTCTGCGACCAAACTTTTAACCTTTGCTTCATGTTGGCTATGTCTTTCTAAATGCTTAATTGCCAAAGCTGCTTCTGCATTAATCACCGGTTCCAAAGATTCAGCAGTTGTCTTACGAAGTGCAGCTTTCTTCTTTTCTTCTGCTTTGAGCTTCAATTGTAGGTTCTTGATCTGTTCTTGATATCCAGAAATAGCTCTATCACAATCAGCCATTTCTTGAGCAGTATTTGCTGCTTGGGTCTCCAATGAAGAAATTTTGGCTTGTGAAGCTTCGACAGCAGCCCACTCTTCTTATTGCAGTTTAGCTTCGCGCTCTTTGTTTGCAGTGGTATCCTTTTTCTTTTGAAGGTCCCTGGTGATTTGTTCTAAAAGAGGCTCGAATTCGACAATGAAGCCGATGAGGGATTTGCTTGATGTCGAATTGTTGAGTTTACGCAGCAATGTTTTGATCTCAAAAGCTGTTATATGATTTTGTTCGATGGTTTGAAATAAGTCAGCTTCAAGAACTCTAGCTCGGAATTCCTTAAGGAGGTCTTCCTTCGAACTATCGGACATTTCGCCAATGGAAGTGGTCGAAGAGCTTTGCTTAGTCGAAGATGCCCTACTACTTAACATGAGCTTCAAAGCCTCAAGAGGATTCTTACTTTTCAGTTCTGTCAAGGCCTCTTGGCTCAGAGTGTTGCTTGTTGAAGGTGCTGCTTTAGAGGTGTGCTCTGAGTTATCTTCAGATTCTTCTTCTTCTTCAGAGTCAACAATATCATCATCAATTTGTTCTTCCTCGTTGCCTTCATCCTGATTTTCTTCTTCTTCTTCTTTGTCACTAAGACTAAGGGTTGGAACCAGATTATCCTTCTCAAACTCGACACCAACAGTATGATCAGCTTCATTCATCTCGTCATCTTTCTGCTCTTGATCCTGGTCAGGAATTTCTTTTTCAAGTGCATCTTTGTCTAATGAAGGCTCTTGGTTTGTCGGATCACTCGTTTGTTGGTGAGGAGCCTCTTCTATAATATTAATGGGACTGGTTTGATTTGGTTGTTCCTCGGCCACGTTTTCAGTTATTGGTTCGACAGAAGGGGAGAGAGTTGAAGTTGGTGTTGGTTGTTTTTGCTGAAGCTCAATGTTGCTAGCTTCCTTTCCCTATTATAACAGAATGATGAATTTATTATCATAGTGAATCAAGATGATTAGGAAAAATAAAGAGTTTGTTAATTACCTTCGAAGCTGTCTCTCCAACACGAGAACTTGCACTTTCAGTTTTCTTAGGAGCTTTTGCTTTCTTCTTAGCAGGTTTTTCTAGATTCATGTGAGCTTTTTCCTTTGGTGTTTCTTTGTCTTCTCTTTGTTGTTCGACAGGAGCTGTTGGAATTAGAGTTTTAAGAGTTTCTTGAGAATGTTTTCTTTTCTTTTCTTTCTCAACCTGAGTGGTAGGAACCTCAATTTGTTTGGGATTTTTTATTGGACTCTCAGACTGAAAATTCGACATTCATGTTAGTATGAACAAGGAAAAGAAAAGTAAATGATTAAAAAGTAAAGAGGTAAGAGATTCGACCTCTGAATTGTTGCTCACAATTGACATGTCCTTTTTCTTCATTTTCTTAGAGGGAACATCCGAAGTAGAATTGCTTGTCCTCTTTCGACTCTATAAAACAAAGTTTGGTTAGGTGTCAAATTTAAGGTTCGAACATAATATTGCAAAGATTTCACAAAGACACTTACTTCTTGTTTCTTGGTTTGTTGAGATTTGCTTTGCTTTGAAGTAGTGCTAATTTCTTTCTTTGTCCCTTTCTTTGGAGATTTGGTTGAACCAGTAGTTGTTGGAATGGGAATAGCTACAAACATTCGACAAATTATGTAAATATATTTGCATATGGAAGAGAAATTGAAATTTTTCTAAGAGTCTTATGCATCACCTGTTGCGATGGGAGATGTGATTCGAACATGTTGAATGTCCAAATGGAGATCACCTCTAAACGTGTGTATGTCATGCTTAGTTGGAATCACTTTCTGGGCCGTTTTAGTTATAAAATAATTTTGTAACGCCATAGTCGAACCACACACAAACCATTCAGGAATTGGTGGTCGAAATGCCAAAGCCATTTTACTGGTTGGCAAAGGTGGAAACTTAATTTTATTTTTTAAAGCATAATCATATTTGTTTGTTATATGAGGTGGAATATACATTGTCGAAATCTTTTTCAGAATTTTTTGCTTTAAAACATCAGCAGCCCCAGAAACTGTTCGACTAAGGCATTTTGGATCATATACAGTTTCGAAGTAATTTTGAAAAGCTTGAATTTCTCAAATATGCGTACCTTGACTTTTATCCTTCTTGTTCTGCAAAGGAGGAAAAGCAGAGATTAGGTTGGATAACAGGGTGGACTCCTTAACAACAGCAAGCTTAATTGTGTAATAATTGGTCTACCCCTTAAGAAATTCCTTGGTACAAGCAAATGATGGCTCATATTTTAAGGGGTTAAAAGTGGGAGTGTTTTGGGCAGCAGTGTCGAGACGTTGCCAGAACTCTTTTTCATTGTCTGGAAATTTCAAATCCTTTTTTGATTTGAAAAAGGGAGCAGGTCGAATTCTGATTGATAGGAGGTTTGGGGTTAAATAAGCTTGCAAGATTTCATTGACCTCTTCTTCATGTTCGACAGACGTTGTAGGAAATTCTTTGGTGAACCAACTTGGTCCACGAGTTCTTGTAATGAATGGTGCCATCGAAGGCGTGAAAGCATCACAGTTTTGGAGCATGGTGAAAGCATCAGAAAATAGATCTATAGACTGACCTATTTCCCTGGGTTTTAAAACGACAAGTCTTAAACCTTCGATACTCCTTTGTTCGACCATCTTAACATGGTCGTTTGGGCAGAATAGTTGTAATCTTGACTCGAAAGTGGCAAGGAGCCATAATTGAAATAGCCAAATAGGGCCTGAAATCAGAAGTTTGCCTTGAGGTTCAAGTTGTTTTAAGTCAAGAGCCCCATTTCATAAGGCCTCATAAAGAGAGGCTAAAATGAGCTTGCTGAGACGGAGGTTTCGACCTTCGTGAATTTGAATGGCCAAATTCACATACATTTTGGCCACCTAAAGTGACGAAGAGCAGAAAATGTAGTGAGACAGCCACAGGGTGAGGAAAGCTATGTGTCCTGTGTCAGAAACTTCTTCAGTATCGGTGATGTGTTGGTCTTCGATGTACCTAAAAAATGTGGCACGTTTGAAGTTGAAGTCATAAGTGTTGGTGTTGTTGTTAGGGTTGAAAGTTTCTCCCGTGGGTCGAATCCCAGTGATGGCAGCCACATCCAGCAAAGTAGGAGTGAGCATGCCACATTTCAGATGAAGGCTATTAGTGGCGAGTTCCCAGAAATGGAGTGCTGAAATGAGCATAGGACTTTGGTATTTAGGGCCATACCTCGACAATTGGATTAGGTCGAAGATCCCTTGGGTTTTCCAAAGTCCACCTTTTTTCAACTCAACTTTGTTGAGCCATTCGACATAAACATCATTTCCTACGTGAGGCGCAGACCTGAAAACCCTGGCAGGGGCATTCTTAAACCCCATTTCATAGGGCCTTGTTGGAAGATTCTAGGGCTATAACGGTGATTGTCGTGACCGGGGCCCCGACGTAGACGGCTCAAAAATAGTAATTTTTGGGAGTCGCCACCCAATTTATTAAATAGGAAAAATTGAGAAAAACCTACCTTTAAGATTATTTGGTCTGTGAAAACTAGGTTGGATTCGGGAGTCGATTATGCAAAGGGAAGGGCGAAAACTAAATTCCACGACACCCCTAGTACATCCGTCTTAAGACGGTTACCCTAAATTTGATTGTGCAATTATAAATTATTTAATCGTTTGTTTACCCAAAAGTAATATTTAATAGTAGAAGATAATAAAGACTAATTTAGAAAAATTCAATTTTGACTTGACGGGGAAGCCCCGCTCCTACGTATCCTCTGGTGCAATGAGGAACTCAAAAGTCACGTAGTTCTTCCTGAAAATTTTGTTGGTTGGTTGATTTTATTTCTGAAGGGGCTTAAGATCGAAGCTATACAGCTAAAGTCTCTTAAACCGGAATTGACAAGGTGTACACCTTGATCAAAACCATTTTTATTATTTTTTTATAGAAAATAGGTGTTAAAGAGAAAAAAGATTGATTATTTAAAAAAACTATTAATTTTGCTTGACGGAGAGGTCCCGCTCCTACGTATCTCTGCGTGGCAGAGAATCAAAGGCTACGTAGTTCTTCTAGAAACTATTTGTTTGTTTATTTGTTTTAATTATTTTTGGAAGAGGTTTAAAGTCTAAGCCGTACAGCTAAAGTCCCTTAAACCGGAATTTGACAAGGTGTGCACCTCAATCAAAAACCATTTTTATGAATTTTTTATTTGTTTTGAAAAAAAAAAGAGAAAGAAATAAAAAAAAATTAAGTGAACTAAGACAACTGTTTTTTTCCATGTTTTAGAATAATAATAAAATAATAATAATAGCAACAACAACAGTAATATAAAAGGGAAAGATAAAAAGAAATAAAATAAATAACTATGCATATAAAAAAGGAATAAATAAATAAATATATACACAAATAAATAAATAAATAAAATAAATAATAAATAAATATGTACCTAAATAAATAAATACAAAGACTAACCTTAAGTTGACGAACACGATGAATACCGAGCAGCCTGACCAGGTCAACTGTGAACCGGACTCCTATCTGGTCCATTTTGAACCCAGAACAGCCTTGTGCAAAAACCGCTTTGAGAACCGAAAAGTCGACTCAAAAAACGTACAAACTAATCAAAGACCGACTTTTAGTGTAAAGGACCCGCAAAAGCTAGCCCAAAAGATCACTTATTCCGTCAATGACCTCCCCCTCTAGTCTTCGCCTCTCAACCTCTTATATAGCCCATTGCTAGATGGCTCTTGCTTCTCTCAAGCGATGTGGGACAAAAACAAGATAGCGAACACAATTTTCATTTAGAGAAAGCAATTCCCGTTTTGCTCAAACCAGCTACCGTAAAAGTACGATTCCGGATTTGTTAACCGTTGGATCGTCTTTATTTTTTGACATAAGGTTCACGAGGCACATGTCTTCTCTTTCACCATTCGGATCCTTGAAACAAGTTCTGAGGAGAGAGAGAAATTGCCTTCGCAAGTAGCTGTAGTTTTTGGTATTTTTCTCAAACCTGTCACCGTAAAAGTGCGATTCCAGATGCGTTAACCGATGGATCGTCTTCATTTTTTGACAGAAGATTCACGAGACATATATCTTCACTTTCACCGTTCGGATCGTCGAAAAGAGGCCTGAGGATAGAGAACTTTCCTTCGCGGGTAGCTGCAGTTTTAGGCATTTGGTCTATTTTTATATTTTTTGTAACTTTGGCATTCTAGGGCCAAGTCATGTACATGGACATTCTCTTTTTGTATCAAATAGCATATTTTACTTATTTTATGTTTAACCTCTAAAAAAAGTAATAATAACGCAAAAAACATATTTTTTATGATTTTTTACTAAAAAAGTGAATAATAACGGTTAAAATTGGGTGTTCACAGATGCCCCTCTGTACTTACTTTCTTGCGAGATAATACATAAAACTATGTTTTGTTGTATTATCAAAGTAAGGAAGAAGTACAGATATGAACCTCAATTTTAATCGGTGAAATATGCACAATTAGGTAGTACAAAATTAAAAGACAAAAATAGTGCCAGAGCTGAATCGATAGCACGAAATTTAAAAGACAATGCCAGAGCTGAATCGATAGCATGAAAATAAAACAGTGCCAGAGCTGAATCGATAGCACGAAAATAAAATAGACAATGCCAGAGCTGAATCGATAGCATGAAAATAAAACAGTGCCAGAGCTGAATCGATAACACGAAAATAAAATAGACTATGCCAGAGTTGAATCGATAGCATAAAAATAAAACAGTGCCAGAGCTGAATCTGTAGCACGAAATTTAAAAGACAATGCCAGAGCTGAATCAATAGCATGAAAATAAAACAGTGCCAGAGCTGAATCGATAGCACGGAAATAAAATAGACAATGCCAGAGCTGAATCGATAGCATGAAAATAAAACAGTGGCAGAGCTGAATCGATAGCACTAAAATAAAATAGACAATGCCAGAACTGAATCGATAGCATAAAAATAAAAAGTGCTAGAGCTGAATTGATAGCACGAAATTTAAAAGACAATGCCAGAGCTGAATCAATAGCATGAAAATAAAACAGTGCCAGAGCTGAATCGATAGCATGAAAATAAAACAGTGCCAGAGCTGAATCGATAGCACAAAACTAAAAGACAATGCCAGGGCGTCACTGGTAGCATGAAAATAAATGTGCAATGCCAAGGCGGAACCAGTAGCATGCAGTGCCACGGCGTCACCGGTAGCACAAAACTAAAAGACAATGCCAGGGCGTCACCGGCCAGGGAGTAACCGGTAGCATAAAAATAAAAGGTGCAATGCAGGGCGGAACCGGTAGCATGCAGTGTCAGGGCGTCACCGGTAGCACAAAACTAAAAGACAATGCCAGGGCGTAACCGGTAGCATAAAAATAAAAGGTGCAATGTCAGGGCGGAACCGGTAGCATGCAGTGCCAGGGCATCACCGGTAGCACAAAACTAAAAGACAATGCCAGGGCGTCACCGGTAGCATGAAATAAAATGCAATGGATGCATTGTTTTGGACGATTCCTTTTCTTTTTTGATTATTTTCGCATGCTTCTATTCATGAAGTAGAATGCATACTTTGACATGAAATGCATGTATGCTATGACATGAGATGTATGGGTTATGCATGAGCCTTGAGTTGAAATTGAGATGGACGTGTCATAGTGCTATGACATGAGATGTATGAGTTATGCATGAGCCTTAAGTTGAAATTGAGATAGACATGTCATAGAAGTTAGGTTCACTGAAAACATTTGTTTTCGTGCATGCTTCATTTGAAATCAATCAAGCTCGTCCTCAGATGGAAGGTTGTCCTCATCCTTGCTAGCTTTCTAAGATCTCCTTTCTTTTATGATCACTTCTCATCCTTCAAAGCAAAACACCTTCAAGCTTGACCTTCTTCTTCTTCTTCTTCTTTTTTTTTATAGATTGTCATTAACTCTCTAAATCATATCATTGATTCCAAGTTGACTATTGTTGAAGAAATATTTAATGAGTATGCATGGATTCATGGGTATTGACAAGCTGGACTCTTTTTTGTGCTTCTTGGTTTTCTTGTTTTTGGGTTTTTGTGTTTTGATTTTTTTGAAGGTTTCAAAGTGAAACATTAGGGAAGACAAAAGTGACACAAGACGGTAGGGAAAAGGGTATTTGGTAACCTCCAATTGGACATTTCTTGAGGTAGGTGACTTGCTGAAACAGGTTGGGAATTGAAGAAAGGTTTTAAAGGGAAGACTATTGGGTGTAGCAAGCAAAATCTGATTAATCAAGGGTCATGAAAATATTTCTGCCCCAGTATTGGTAAATAGGATTTGCCCCACGAGTAGGCTGCATTAGCGTACTATACCGGTTTGACTCATGATGGGTCTTCCAAATTTTTGGCTCTGTGTGGCAATAGACGCTCTTTAAGATAAAACGACACTGGTGTAGAAAGAAATTTTGACTCATGAATGGTCTTGTAAGATTTTTCCCTTAGCCAATGAAAGACATTGTCTTGAGAGAATAATACACTAGTATAGCACGAAACTCTTGGCTCCTGGAGAATCCTGTAAAATATTTGCCCCAGTGTGAGATTTCTTGAGACTCTCAAGCTTATTCTCCACAAAATTGCCCCAATGAAGACTCATGTTTGGCAAAAGTAGGAGAAACCCAGTGAACTACTCAAATGATCATTGTAAGTCTCATTCCCATTTTGCACCCTAATTTTTGCCTAGACCGCCTCTGAAGGTTTTCAGTCTAGCGGGTTTTGTCTTTTTTTTTTTTAAAACCCTAACTTTTGCCTAGACTGCCTTTACAGGTTTTCAGCCTAGCGGGCTTTGTCTCTTCTTTATTATTATTTTTTTTTTTAAAACCCTAACTTTTGCCTAGACTGCCTTTACAGGGTTTTTAGTCTAGCGAGCCTCACTTTTTTCATTTTTTTAGAGCAAAAAAAAGTTTAAACGACGCAAATGATTTATTTCAAAACTAATATTATGAAATGAAAACAAACATTCTTCGATCAGAGTGGACCTTTAGAGGTTTGTAAATTGGCTATGGGTTATGGAAGAGATGTGATTAGAAGGTTTTAAAAGAAAGGTTTTCACGGACATGAGTTACGTAAGAAATGTGATTGAAATGCTCAAAGAAAGGTTTCATGAGTATGAGTTATGGAAGAAATGTGATCTGAAAGCTTAAAGAAATGTTTTACGTGTATGGATTATGGGCTATGGAAGAACAATGTTTTACGGCTAGGGTTTATGGGTTATGGAAGAAAAATGCCTAGAAGGCTTCAAAGAAATGTTTTATGGAAGAAAAGTGATTAGAAGGTTCAGAGAAAGGTTTTACGGGTTAGGTGGATCAAGGATCTTTAGTGCATTCAGCTTTCTATGTATTTTGATGACAACACCATTTGATTCCTTCATTTCTCCTTTTTACCTTTTTTTTTCTTTTCTTTTTTCACTTTTTTTCTCTGTTTTTCATTTTTTTTCTCCTCTCATTTCAGCCTTCACATCTACATGATATATGGCTGATTCTCTCTTTATTTTTTTCACCCTTCACAATCATTTGTTTTTTTTTCAACCTCTCTTTTTTTTCTTTTCCTCCAGTGCCCCTGATTTGGGTGTCATCAATTTTCTATCTTTGGAAATCATCTGATAATCTAAATGCACCAAATTCTGATGTAGTGTCGATTCTTGTCCGGGGTTTAATAAAAAGGGAATTACGATACTTCATTTTTGTTTGGGGTAGAGAAGAAAAGAAAAAATGAATGGCCACTCTTCATTTGGAATCATGATTCCCCATTTTCAAAATTTTAATTTCGAAAAGAAAAACATTTACTCTTTTGACAAAAATTTTGCTCTCTCTTTCTTTTGCTCTTTTTTTTTTTGGGAAATGGACGTTCAAAATATGATATTCATTCACTGGTTCACCCTCGAATGACACAACCAAAAGGGCTTTGAGAATTATCACTTGAGGCAAGAACTTGAAGGGGTCAGTTTTTAAGGGAAACTTGGGGTGAAGAGGGATGGAAATGGGTTTTTAAATCCATGCAAATTCATTAGTATAAAGCTTCAACAAAGTTAACTTTGTTTCAAACTTATTTGACTTTGTACAACATGGTTAAAGAAGTGCTAATGACAATCATCTTTTCCCCCTCTTTTCCCCACTTTAAGCCTTTTTTTCCCCAAGAACTTATTGTCAACCTTATGTCTCCCATTTTTTCTCTAATTTTTTTCAAAATGCCCACATATTGTGCCCCTTGAAACATTTCCTCGCATTACTTCTCTAACCCTCTAGTGATTTCTCAACAACTTTCAAGAGAATGATCCAATGAGTCTAAGCTTGATTGATATCCATTTTTACGCAAGCACAAAAGTTTAAACTTTTCTCTATTCAGTGACTTCAAAACTTCCTTTTTTATTTATTTATTTTATTTAGAGAAAGTTATATGCTACATGAGGATGAGTCAAAGCAGACAAGATGTCATGGAATGCATGGTATGGTATGTATGCAAGCATCCATCCTAAGATGTAATGTTTTTATGCAAGAAATGCAGTGCAATTTTTGTTTTTTTGCCCCATTTGAAGGGAATATACTATGAGGATTGATGAATAAAAATGTGGTTTGCTTTATTTACTCATTTTTTTTACATATATGCACAGAAAAAAATGAAATACGGTGAAATTTATGATAATGCAATGAAAATGCACACTACATGCATAAACAATTTTTTTTAAGTACTCATGCCAAGAAAAATTATACATGGTATAATGCAACATATGTAATTTATGATGAATGATAATGCAATGAAAATGCCAATATATGCAGAGAAATGTATTTTTTCTAAGAACTCATGCAAAGAAAACTGCAAATGATAATGCACTATTTTTTTTACTTCAAATGCAACATGATTTTTTATGGTCTTTATGCATGAGATGCAATATGATTTTTTATTTATTTATAATTTTTATGCATTGCAATGTAATCTTTATGTTGTTTTTTGTGTTATTTTTATACAGAAATAAAAGTGAAAAGATGCATGTGAAGAGATTTTTTTGAATAATTTTTGAAATAAAAAACGTTGATGGAAAAATGATTTTTTATGAAGAGTAAGGTAAGAGGTAGAGTAGCTTCCTTTGTGACCTAATTTGGTCAACCCATGCTATCGGGCCTTAAGATCTAGGGTCTACTATCATGGGTACTCACAAGCTGGTTGTTCTAACCTATGAGGTTTAAGGTCTCTAGAGCCAAGTACTCTTCTAGAGGACAAACACACGAGGATGTACATCCAAAGCGTGGATACCAGCATAGAAGAATCGTACTCTAGATGAGGATTTCATGGAAGCCCCAAGGATGTACATCCAAGATGACCTCCACTACCTATCCTCGGTCTAACCTATGCGTTCCTTTCTAGGCTCCGGTGTAAGCCCAACTCTCGATGTGTGTTTTGTTGGAAATGTGTAGTGTGTGAAGGAAGCATACAAACCTCAAACCCTAAAAAATAAAAATAATAAGGAAATGTACCTGCAAAACAACCAGAAAATACAACCAGACAACAATATTCAAAGTCTTCTACCCTAGGGTTTATATACAACAAATAATAGCATAAAAATATATTGCACAAACAAATTAAATAGGCTTGACTCTCACCTCTCCCCAGTGGAGTCGCCATCTGTCGTGACCGGGGCCCCGACGTAGACGGCTCAAAAATAGTAATTTTTGGGAGTCGCCACCCAATTTATTAAATAGGAAAAATTGAGAAAAACCTACCTTTAAGATTATTTGGTCTTTGAAAACTAGGTTGGATTCGGGAGTCGATTATGCAAAGGGAATGGGGAAAACTAAATTCCACGACACCCCTAGTACATCCGTCTTAAGACGGTTACCCTAAATTTGATTGTGCAATTATAAATTATTTAATCATTTGTTTACCCAAAAGTAATATTTAATAGTAGAAGATAATAAAGACTAATTTAGAAAAATTCAATTTTGACTTGACGGGGAAGCCCCGCTCCTACGTATCCTCTGGTGCAATGAGGAACTCAAAAGTCACGTAGTTCTTCCTGAAAATTTTGTTGGTTGGTTGATTTTATTTCTGAAGGGGCTTAAGATCGAAGCTATACAGCTAAAGTCTCTTAAACCGGAATTGACAAGGTGTACACCTTGATCAAAACCATTTTTATTATTTTTTTATAGAAAATAGGTGTTAAAGAAAAAAAAGATTGATTATTTAAAAAAACGATTAATTTTGCTTAACGGAGAGGCCCCGCTCCTACGTATCTCCGCGTGGCAGAGAATCAAAGGCTACGTAGTTCTTCTAGAAACTATTTGTTTGTTTATTTGTTTTAATTATTTTTGGAAGAGGTTTAAAGTCTAAGCCGTACAGCTAAAGTCCCTTAAACCGGAATTTGACAAGGTGTGCACCTCAATCAAAAACCATTTTTATGATTTTTTATTTGTTTTGAAAAAAAAAGAGAAAGAAATAAAAAAAATTTAAGTGAACTAAGACAACTGTTTTTTCCATGTTTTAGAATAATAATAAAATAATAATAATAGCAACAACAACAGTAATATAAAAGGGAAAGATAAAAAGAAATAAAATAAATAACTATGCATATAAAAAAGGAATAAATAAATAAATATATACACAAATAAATAAATAAATAAAATAAATAATAAATAAATATGTACCTAAATAAATAAATACAAAGACTAACCTTAAGTTGACGAACACGATGAATACCGAGCAGCCTGACCAGGTCAACTGTGAACCGGACTCCTATCTGGTCCATTTTGAACCCAGAACAGCCTTGTGCAAAAACCGCTTTGAGAACCGAAAAGTCGACTCAAAAAACGTACAAACTAATCAAAGACCGACTTTTAGTGTAAAGGACCCGCAAAAGCTAGCCCAAAAGATCACTTATGCCGTCAATGACCCCCCCTCTAGTCTTCGCCTCTCAACCTCTTATATAGCCCATTGCTAGATGGCTCTTGGTTCTCTCAAGCGATGTGGGACAAAAACAAGATAGCGAACACAATTTTCATTTAGAGAAAGCAATTCCCGTTTTGCTCAAACCAGCCACCGTAAAAGTACGATTCCGGATTCGTTAACCGTTGGATCGTCTTTATTTTTTGACATAAGGTTCAAGAGGCACATGTCTTCTCTTTCACCATTCGGATCCTTGAAACAAGTTCTGAGGAGAGAGAGAAATTGCCTTCGCAAGTAGCTGTAGTTTTTGGTATTTTTCTCAAACCTGTCACCGTAAAAGTGAGATTTCGGATGCGTTAACCGTTGGATCGTCTTCATTTTTTGACAGAAGATTCACGAGACACATATCTTCACTTTCACCGTTCGGATCATCGAAAAGAGGCCTGAGGATAGAGAAATTTCCTTCGCGGGTAGCTGCAGTTTTAGGCATTTGGTCTATTTTTATATTTTTTGTAACTTTGGCATTCTAGGGCCAAGTCATGTACATGGACATTCTCTTTTTGTATCAAATAGCATATTTTACTTATTTTATGTTTAACCTCTAAAAAAAGTAATAATAACGCAAAATTAGTAAATTAGCGCAAAACGACCTTTTTGAGGGATTAAGAATCAAATAAACGCAAAAAACATATTTTTTATGATTTTTTACTAAAAAAGTGAAAAATACCGGTTAAAATTGGGTGTTCACAGTGATAGCTAGGAAAAATTTCTTGGATTTTTGGTGTGTCTTCAAGGGATTCAGGAAGAGGCCCAAGGACAGCAAATTTATGAGGTTCAGGAGAAGGAATGAGTACCTGAGATTTCCAAATCTAAGCTCGTGTATCTTCATGATCAGGTTCAGCAACGAGTTGTAGTTTTCCAGAAACACGAGAATTTGAAGCAGAAGCCATTTTCAGCAATTGAAATGGAGTTTAAACAGTTTAAAGGTTCTCGTAAAAAACCAGAGGAGAGACTTGGAGCTTTAATGGAGTTTTGACAGAGTTTCTATGGTGATTTTGGGTTTTATCTTAGCAAAGAAGATGAAGGGGATTTACGAAGGTCGGTTACAGAGAGTTTTGGTTCGCAATATCAGAAGATGAAGAGAGTAAAGAAGTGAAATGAAGGGGAAAGGTTTGGTTTTATAGCTGTTTGAGAGAGAGAGAATAAACCCTTGAGGTTCTTTTTAAAGAAGCAGTTAATTGTAATGAGTAGTGGGCAGTTCCGATGCAAAACGTGGCCCACTAAATCTGAGATGGTGGCGCCATAAAGTGCTTTTTTGCTGAAACGTCTCATCAATGCTGAAACGTGATGTTAATGACGTCATTAGAGCAGTTAAGAGGAATTTCAAAAATGTCATTTTCTTCTTCACTTAAAAAATTCAGTTAAAAATAAAAGACATTTTTGGGGGGCAATTTGTTAGCCTGCATTTTCGACAAGCTAAATTAAATGCAGTCAACGAGATTTGATTGGCTAGTTTCAGAGGAAAGTGTTACTTTCGACACTGAAGAATTGTGTCAGAAAGTAAGTTCGACGAGGCTCTGAACTTAACGAATATAAAGGATTGAAGAAGAATCGGTTCGACAAGAAGGAAGCTAGAGTTTAGCGAAAGATCAGGAATTAAGTGCTCGTTGTCGAAATAGCCCAGCAGTTACCTTGGTCGAAAAGGCACAGCAGTTACTGTTTTTAAATTCTCTGCAGTTAGTTGGTTATGTTTTTTCCCTCCTTGTATAAATAGTAGTTTTTTATAGGAAAAACGGGTCACAAACTCATTACAGATTCTCACGCTCTAACTTCCAACATCACAGAGAAAACGAGTCAGAGAAGAATGTATGATCATGTGTACCAACTTTCTTTTCAATCAATGCATTTTATTTTGTTTCTTTAAGCAATTTTCTGCATTTTTATTTGCTTTCTTCATCTCTGTTTGAAGTGACTTCGACGGTTTCGCGCGAAACTGACAGTTATCTTCATTCTTCCCTTTAAAAACTGTAAAACATTCATAATTTCTAGAAAAACTTTAACACAAATGGTCTTAGGATTTACTAGTTGATCATGCAAACAGAAGAAATTTCAAACTAGCGGTGTTTACCAAAAAACCACGGTAAACACATACAGTTAACGAAAACATACTCCTTAGTATCTCGATCACTTTACGTATTTTCTTACTAAATAATTTTTTTTACCAAATCAGTTATTGAAGGTTCGCCAAAACATACTACTTAGCATCTCGATCACTTTACGTATTTTCTTACTAAATGGTATTTTTACCAAACCAGTTATTGTAGAATCAACAACTAAAATTTTAGTTTACTTGATGCTATATAGATCAACTATACTGGTGAAAATAAAATGGATGAACTAACTATAAGAAACTTTTTAGTCGCCTTGCGTTAAAGATGCTTCAATAAAACATTAAAAAAGTCGATATATTACTATTGAATAACTTTGAGCACTCTGGGATAATTCTAATGTTCTTTATATTTGGTGTTGTTACTCTACTCTCAGAAACAACAAGGTTTGTGTTGATGTTGATATTGTTGTTGTTGTTGTTCTTAAATGCAGTTCTAGTCTCCATTTTATTTTTTGCAATTTCGATCTTTCAGTTTTATCAAATCTGCAATTTTAGTCTATTTTTTCTCGCAATTTTGGTCTTCCAATTTTATCAAAACTGCCATTTTAGTTCCTTTTAAATTGTCAATCATTGGGTGTTGACGTGACACGTATATGTCATGCTGACACCCAATGATATACAAAATATACACGTGATACTCTTGGTTTACTTTTTTTTGATAGAGACTAGGGTATCCACCACCGAATCAAGTGAATAATCCCCTCGCTGGATTGGAGGAACCTCAAAGAGTGGGACAGCTGGCCCAGGGATTTAAAGCTGCTCCGTACCCAAGGCGAGAATCAAACCCTTGATACTTGGTTAAGGGAGGATGAGACCCAACCGCTCAACCACACCCCTTGAGTTAATATACAAAATATATGAATGAAAATATACATATATAAATACTCAATACTTAGCTAGCACGACATGCGACTGCTACATCACTACTTTATTACCATATCAACATTTCCATTAAAATTTGAATGACAATTTAACAGATGGAATAAAATTGCGAATTTGATAAAATAGAGATCAGAATTGCGAGAAAAAAATGGAGCGACTAAAATACGGGTCCCATAAAAAAGAGGGAGCAAAAGTGCAGCTAAAATACGTGTTGGACTACAATTTTAAGTTGTTGGTATCCTTCATTTAAAATTAAGATGTTTTGTATTATTTAGTTATTTATTTTCCTTCTTTAATTTGATCTTCATATGCAGATATCTTCGCTTGCCAGAAGGTGTTCTTTTATTGATTATTGCCACAGCATTCAGTACAGAGTATATTCTAATTTATCTTCAATTGCTGGAATTCTTTTGCCAACTAGTTTTCCAGTTGATTTGTCCAAGGGCATTGCTATATATGACACTGCAAGGAGTATGGCTTTGTCAGATAGCATTTGTTCTTTATGGCCCCATGCTACCAGCTGGTTGTAGACTCAAAGACAGTAATGTCGTCACATGTCATTCAAATGAGAGCGAGGTTCGCGGCGAATTGCTCGCGAATTTTCAGCTCTTTGTTGCTGTTCTTGTTGTTCATGCAGGGGCCATAGCATCCTATGGCTTTGCAGCTTCTAAGATATTGGAATTCTGAAGAGCTTGCTCCCATTTCAGGCTTTAGTTAAAGGAACACTGAAGTAGACATTGGTATTATGATTCCATATATTATTATTATTATTATAGTGAATGTTACTATATATTGGCAGACAATAAAAAATAAATGTATTATTTAGAATCACTCCATTGAATTAGTTTGGTGATGTTCAACTATCATGCAAGTCACAGATATATAGGAAACAAGTGATTAATGTGAAAAATGATAACACTTAATTATAAGTACTAGATTAACATTAAAGGTTAATATTAACATCATTAATTACAATTTACAACGATTGTCTGATTGCTTCGTTTTTAATTAAAGATCATATAATAACTATTTCTGTAAAGACCCTTGACGATCATCTTCAAAGGCGTAGGCTTCTTCTGCGACAATCACAATATATCATTAATCACATTGTCGTTTACTTGGTGTATCTCATCAATATTGGCGCTCCAATATCCTATTTGAAATTGGAGGATGCCTCGGTACTCCAATTGCTCTTGATGATGCTACTACTAAGCGTTCTTTTAGTCATCTTGATAGAGCTCGAGTAAATGGTGGTGCTGGTTTGTTTCTGGTTTGTTATGAAATCAAGGTTAAATATATGTTGGACCTTAAAAAATTGTGAATTTTGTTTTTAGCAGTGACGGATCCAGAAACTTTTGTTTTTAGAGCAAAAATTTGGTCCATAATATTTTTATAAAAAAACTGCTCTAAATTTTAACAAAATACCTAGTTTCATGATAGAAAAAATTTAATCCCAAAATCTAATGTGTTTGGTGTCAATTTGTATCCTTGGTGTTAAAAGAGAAGTCAAAATTAGAAGAATAAAGAGAGGAAATATATAGAAATGTATTCTCTCTTTTATCTCTTATACCTTTTTACATGTACTTGTTTATAAAAACTATCTCATGGGGCAAAACATATTTACTAAGCATATATAGACTGAAAATATTGAGATAAGTGGGGGCAAATGTCCCCAATTAGGATCACATGGATCTGTCCTTGTTGAGATAGTACTAGTGCTTATAGAGATTGAGTGCTTCAAACACTTTCTCTCTTTTGCTTATGCGGATTCCATTTAAAAGTGATGTGAGTTTTTTTGTTACAACGAAAGTGATGTGAGTTATTTGTTTTTTTAGAAGCAAGGAATATATTAAGAGGAGTACAATGAGTACTCCAACTCAAAACATAAAAGGGGTCTCGTTAAAGGTTTTTTGGGTCAAAACTTAGTGGAAAAAAGAGTCGAAGAAAAAAAAAAGTAATCAGAGATAAATGGAAAAAATACAAACTAGATACTAGCCAACAATACTTCAAAAAAAAAATACTAACCAACAAATACAGTTTGTCACTTTAATTACATTTTTTTATAAGCACTTTAATTACAATTTGATCCTACAACTCCCACGCCCCCACCGCATGACTCTGATATTCACGAGAAAACAGTGCCTGCACCTCCAACTAACATCCAACATGCGATATGTTACTGCACAACAGATTTTGGGTCCTTATTTCACCTTCAAAGACTTATAAATTCAATGCAATGCAATGGGTCATTTAGAGCCCCTGCAGACCACATATCCAATGAGCACCTATCTTCCACGCCTCAACAATTTCTTTTTCAGGAGTGCATCATAACACTGCCCCGTTGATCATCACACCTTTAGTGGACTTCTTAGTTTCATTTTGTTCTATTTGTTGATTGCATGATTTAAACACCTGCATTATTTTTGTTGTGTTAAATACCCAATTAGGGATTCAACTTGATTACCTGAAACAACGGAAACAACAAATTTGGTAATCCAGTTCAGATTTCTCTTACATCTGGGGGTCTGAATCCGAGCAAATAATCCACTATGATGATGAACAAATTACAATGGAACAACTCTTCTTCTTCCTCTCTTAACCTCACCCATATATATATATATATATATATATATATATATATATATATATATATATATATATATATATATATATATATATATATATAGTTATGAATTGAAACCAGAATTAAAGGAAACATGACCCGGTTCCTTAATCAGCAAATGGGTCTTAACCTGTGAGGCCCAACGGCCAATTAAAGGTAGGTCGGACCAATTTGTTAGCCTCCTGCTAACAAGCTCTATTATGGAACTAAAGAGGGACTGAGGCAGTGGCCAGTTGATCGGGTTATTTTATTGATAGAAGGTAAACAAGATACACAGATGCAAACTATGCACCTCCACTGTCCAATCAGCAACTAAGAAACCGGATAACAAGATAGATAGCCAACCATTATCATATTCTCCTTTATTTATACTTAGAGAATAGAGCACTAATTGTCAAACTAACTTGGTAACCATTTTAACAACCTAACTAACAATCCTCTTAATAACAGAAACTAAACTAACTGTTTGGCAGTACCAATCACAAAAATGCTATTTGCACCCTCTTAATACTTATTTTTGCACCATACCACAATTTTACTCACTACCAACTATTTAGGCACCTTCATTCTTTTTCACTGCTAAGGCTACGTTAATACTCAGAGTTTCTAATCTCAAATAAAGTAAAATTGTAAGTAGAGTTGAGAATTTCTATGGAATATTTTTAATTATCAGTAGATCTTTGTTTTCCAATTATAACAGCATCAACAAGCTATTAGACCTAGCTTGGTGAGACTTCCCGACTGTCAAAAGTGTTTTACAGAAGCTAATCATGTACTCCATATCATAGACGTTCCTACCGAAAAGCATTCTCAAAACTCTTAAAAATTCCTCCAACCCATTTGGTAGCCTCGGCGTCATTTCATCAAATGATTACAAACGATTCCCGACTACACCATTAGCTCCGTGAATCACCACGACAAGATGTCGTCGATGGCGTTGCGGCGAAAGTTGATCCCTTAATGGCAAATAAGCTCAGTGGAATCTAGCGCGTGACGATGACCTAGAGTCACAGAAGTTGTAGCGGTTACATGTTTCAAGGTTAGGAAGGTTACCGTTTGTGTGTCCGTAACCATAAATATAAAAAAAGACAAATATATTTTTAGTCCTTGCAAATACGTGGTCATTTGATTTTAGTCTTTGGAAAATATTTTTTTTAAATTAATCCCTGAAAAAATCAAATAACAGAAGAGTTTGCAGGGACTAATTTTAAAAAAAAAATATTGCAAACACTAAATAAAATGATTTCATATTTGTAGGGACCAAAAATATATTTAGGCCGTATAAAAATGATATGCGCAATATTGAGATATATTTACCTATGTCAAAGTCAAGTATGCAATCTTTGGCAAGATGAACATGAACATAGGGTTTGGTGGAATCTATGTTTGGGCGAAAGATTAGTTTGGAAACTTCGTGGAAATAAAATGATATTGATAAATTAATTTGCGGATGACTTTGAACTCAAACTCTAAATTGGAAGCTTAGATTTCTAATATGAAGATAGACTTTTCAGAAAAAGCACAAACCAATGAGGTGCTGTGTTTTGTTTAGTTTTGTGGGGGAGGGAGGGGTTTTACAAGAGAGGAACGTGATCACATAATAGTGGTTCATGTAAGTGTAGATCATAACATTGTCCAAATTTAAAGTGTCAAGCAAATGATAAACCTTAACGAAAAATCTATTATGTTAGTATTTTATAAAAAGATATTCTTACGTGTAAATTTAAATATATTATTTTTGTGATGAATGATAAATGATATCTGTACTTTGATCGAAAAGAGAGATTAATGCGTCCAGAACATATAAACCTTCACCGCTGCAAATCTATTTTGTTAAGATTATACAAAGGAATATAATGTTTCATTAATTATATTAAGTGTCACCATCAAATTAAATTCAGTTTCAATATCAAAACAAATTTTACTAAATTTAAATATATTAAAACAAATTTAAATATATAAACCTGCAGCTTGTGGTACTATTTTTAGAGACAATAGCGCTGCTTTTCTTGGTTGCTTTGCTACATTTATAGGTAACAGCTTTGCTTTACATGCTGAAATTATTGGGGCTATGTTGGCCATAGAGACTGTTTTTGATAAAGGTTGGAAGTTCTTGTGGTTGGAGTGTGATTCTCAATTAGTGGTTTTCGCCTTTGAGAATTGCAAAGTTGTTCCTTGGAAGCTAAGAAACGGATGGAATAATTGCTTATTTCTGACGAGACAAATGACCTTTCTTTGCACTCACATCTATAGAGAAGGGAACACTTGTGCTGGTAAGCTTGCTGGACACGGCACTACACAAGTGGTTTTGTCTGGTGGGACCTTCCCCCTAGCTTCACTGCTGAAGATTTCTCCAAAAATAGGTTAGGTCTACCTAGCTATAGGTTCTACTGATTCTCTATTTGATGGTTCCAGTCTCCTTCTGGCCTTTTGCTTTTGGTGTGCTGCAAATGATTGTTAGTGGTTTCGGTACCAACCTCGTTGGGATGAAAGACACTATAGTGATGCTCTTGCATGTCAATTTTTCCTTTCTTTGGACTGGAATCCTTTTGATAGGATTGTTACTTTGTCCTTATGGATGTATTTTCCGTTTGATAGGATTGTTACTTTGTCCTTATGGATGTATTTTCCTTTTGATAGGATTGTTACTTTGTATTTTTCCGTTTGCAGGAGGAGTACTCTTTCCTTCTTGATGTTTTTTCCCTAAGGAGGAATTTTCATCAGAAGGTTTTAATGAGGCTCCATAACCCTTTCTTTTGCTATATATATATATATATATATATATATATATATATATATATATATATATATATATATATATATGTGTGTATATATATTCAAAATAAAAATTGAAAATAATAGATACCATAAACTACTAACCATATTATATCTAATCTAATGTATATATATATTTATAAATAATTAAAGATGGTTTCTTTTAGTTAATTTCTACTATGCCACATATCAATACAATATTAATTATTTACAGTTTAAATATATTTTTTTCAAAAATCACTTAAATATTTAAATTTAAAGCTCACAGTGAGTTGACCTTATTTAGATCAGGTATCTCAACTATTAAATACCAATAAGAGTTAGTCCTAATGGTAACTAAGCTTGAATCCAACCTGAAGGTCTCCCAATCTTGAAATTTTGCTTACATTTTTTTATGATTAAATTTGCTTGCATTTAATATGAAAAAAGTATTTAAGTTAGTTAAATATATTAAAAAATAAAGGCAGGTGTGATTGGTAATAAACTACAAAAATTTTGAAAAACAAAGACTTATGTGTTTCAGTGTGATTTTAACTTCCCCGACACAAGTGTTTTCGTTGGGTTTGCGAGGGTATTACCCTCGCGAGAAATAGTAGTGCCGAAAAACAAATTACAGATTTATAAAACTAAACCACTTAAATATTTAAATTAAAAACTGGTAACGAATTAACCACTTTTCCTTACAACTGGAGGTATTTATCATCTTTTATTCAAACTATCATTTATCAACAAAAATTAATGTTTTCTACTTAAATTGATTCATGAATTCAAAATTAGATATATACTAGAAATCATTTTTGCTATAAATGAAACTAGCGCTATATTCGTGCATTTCGCACGGCCGCACTGTGTTGGTTTTGATAATTGTATTAAAGCTTAATAATTAAAATCTCTAAAATTAATATGTGTTAAACTTACGGTAAAGTTATATTGAGAATATGTATTGTTTTTCGTAGAGAATTAAAACAAAATAAAAATAGAGCGATGAATCGATGATTCAGTTTCATGCCATGGGTCGGAACGCAAGGGTCACAATTGTTGGTTTGTAAGCCAAAAACAAACTAACACTTTTGTGGCCAATTTTAATATAAGTAGTTTTGAACACTTGGTCCAAAACAATCCGGTTAATTATAAAGTAATTTTTCCCTAAAATTATTCTAGTTTGTTTAATAAATAAACTGAGTTTGTTTTCTAAATAACAAACTCTAAAACTAACAGCTAGTTAACCAGAGAAAGCATATAAATACATTGTTGTACAAATTTTATATACATCTTTTTACAGTTGAATAAAGAATTTTACATTTCAGTTTTCTTCTATTCCTTGCATCCTCAGTTTTGTATTCTTCAAGAAATTTCTCTGTTGTTCTAAATTGTCCTTCTCTCTTACCAAAGTGTGGTACCTCACAAGAAGAGAAAAAAAAACAAAGTGTGTTATTCTCAGGTGAGAAACAAGAGTGAAGGAAAGAAGAAAACAGTGAAACTAAAGAGAAGAGTACAAACAGTGAGAAGAGAAGAGGGATTAACCTTGTAGCAAGAGATGCTACTGTTCGCATGTTAACAAATTCATTCAGCCACAGAAGGTCTCACAGTGTTGTGTTTTTTGCAATAAGAAATATACAAGGGTGAGAGTTTTGAAGACCAGAAACAAATTCAAGTAATCTCAGTATAACTACATCAGATTTTCTGAAACATTAAATTGAAGCAAGGAAACAAAGGGCTATTGATTCATACCTGATTGTTGACATATTAGAAGCTTCGTTGTTGATTTTGCTGGGTCACGCGGAACCCTAGCAGAGCTTGACCGAAAAGAAAGGAAGAAAAGAGAAGAAGCAGAAGACGAGTGAAGAAAAGGAAACAGTAAGAGAGAAAGAAAGAATAATCGTAAAGTAACAATTTCCTTCAATTCTGTTAACTTCAACTAGTATGTAGACCCGTGCGATGAACGGGTTTAAATTTTGTTTTGAATATTTAGGTAAATTAGATTTGTGATAATATTTGTGTATTTTTGTTGAAGTTATTTATCTATAAATTAAGAATATAATATACTATTTTGAAAATATTTGTTTGAAATGTCGTAGTAGTAAAAAATTCAAAATTTTAGAATAACAAATATTCACTGGTAAATGATGTAGGTCGGAGTATAATTATTAGTATATTATGGCAGATGCCAAAGTTATTTTATGAAGTAGATTTAGCTTATTTTTAAAATCGTTTGTAATTCATTAGATTTTTTTTTTGGTGAAAAATTCATTAGATTAGATATATAAGTATCGAATACCAAATTATATTTATTGACCATAATATATATGTATATATGTATATTTAACCAACACTCCTAGCTCAGTGGTTCAGGCTCCTGCTGGGACGTGGTGGGGGTCGATCCGATTTGCTCCCGGGTTCCCGTGGATCGCCCGCGAGGGTCCGATACCAAAAAATTAGATGTATATTTTTTTACAATTGAATAGATGTATAATAATATATAAATTATAATAATGTGGTATTCAAATTAATTTAGGTCAATATATATATCCCCAATTCCCAATCACCACCGAAAGCTAATTCCCAGCCCCCAGATGCGATTCTTAGGCCTTTTCCCCATGTATCTATCCATTCTTATCCATCTAATTGGGACACAAATTAACAAATGAAGCATAGAGAGGAATTTCTACTCACCGAAAACTTGTATCTTTCATCCCATTAAACCTTCACTAACTCTCACTTCAACTAAGCATCAATCATTTGGAGATTGAACTCCTAATTTTACTGCAAGCAACATGAGAAAGATAATTGCTTTGTCGCAGCGCGGAGTTAGACGAAACTTACTCTGCATCTTCGAATCATTCATTAATTGAAAAAGGTATGAATTTGGTTAATGTAGTTTAGAATTGATGTGGGGTGTTGATTTTTTCTTTGTTAATTAACAGAATATGTTCATTTATAGATGATTTTTAATGTAGCAACGATAGTTTAGTAAGATGTTTTGAGCGACACATATGGAAAGGTTGCGAAATGTTTGGATGGATTTTGCAGGTTCGTTTTATCTTAGATGGATTAACAAATAAATCAGTATTTAGTTTATTAAATGAAGATGGTACTTACTACTTAGATCTGATGTATTTTTGTTGGGAACATGAGCTACTCAGTACACCGTTGATGAACCATGAATCGTTTAATGGAGGGTGGAAGAGCTGCTTCCTTCAATATAATTCCCGGCAGCACCATAGGTGCCAAGGTAACAAAAGAACCCTATTATATGCTGTAATTCTATAATGCAAAAAATATGACTGGTGAACTTTTATTTTATCACACATTATATGTATTCATTCAGACATTATCAAGACATGAATATCATAAGATAGTGTTAGATAATGGTTGATTGTTAGAAGGGAACTACTAAGTTTCAATTATGAAGTACGGTGGTGGTTAAACTTTATGTGTATACCTATTAGCTATGCCACCATTTGATGTTAGAATGAGGATATAATTAAGCCTCTTACATATTTTAAATTATTTTGCTGCTCATTATATATATATATATATATATATATATATATATATATATATATAAATATGTCTTCTATTTCTTGTTATGTATAATGGCACCAAAAAACTAACTTTGATTAAATAGTATGTCGGAATTATCATAGAAAATTATTTGGAAAACTCAAAATCTGGTCTATAAATTTAATTCATAACAATATTGTCAAAGAAATTACTCATAGTATCAATCAGAAATTACTAAACATCACATTTAAATGAAAACTAATCCTATGCAAGTAAAGGTCTTTCTTCTTGACACGTCTGTCTATACTATAACTTCTCCTTGAGACAGATGTCAAGAGTTCGAGAAAGAAGTCTAGTCACCAAGGGGTTACTTGGATGCACGCACGTTCCAGAACCACATAAGGACCTATGAAGCTGATAATGAATAAAAGTTATTAGAGAAACCTATAGAGGAATCACAGAAGATGGAAAGATGAGTAGAAAGCTTTAAGGGATAAATAATGCATCTAACATCAACACAAATGTATAGATGTAGACAACATGCAGAGTACATCTAATAATTGATAAAATTTGATTGCTTTATGTTATTAGAAATCAATGTTTTACCGTCCTTGGTCAGTTAAATGTAATATAGAATTCAGTAAAGTAAAATACCTGTGTAATGGTTGTGCACATGGCTACACGTTTTCAAATACTTCTCGATAAACCACATTAGTTGTTGATGTGCAAAGTCTTTTTTCTTCATCTAATATCAGAATCTTTAGGCCATTTCTAGACGTAACTCTAGATACCACGACATATAATTGACCGTGGCTGAAAACTGGTTTTGGAAGATAGATCCCCACATGAGATAGAGACTACTGCCCTTGACTTTTATTGATTCTCATCGCAAAACATATAGTCATTGCAAGACAAATAAAATCCGAACAGTCAAACATAGTCATAAATCCTACATAACCAAATAACATAAGAATTTCAAAACTCTAGGCAAAACATAGTTTTCTGATTATTTTAGTTTTTCTCAGTCTTGATTTTTTTCTTGACAATCAGTTCTGAAGATGAGCCTGGTTCGGTTATAGGACCTCTCTCTTTCCATTAGAATCCGTAGCATCTGGTGAGGTTAAGTCAATTGTAGTTGCTATTGCATTTTCCCCCACCTCTGGAACACTGGTGTCATTGAATGTGATGGTAAGATCCTGAAAATGAAACATTAATTGATTTTAGAATGAAAAGGAATTTATGTGCACACATTAGTAGGCATCAACATAGACATGACACTAATCACCTTTGCTACATCAGCAATTACATGGTCCTTTGAAGATTCGGAACCCTCAACCAAAGGCCCCACAACAGAAGGGGTTTCCTGTCCAAATTCCCCACAAAAGATTATTATATCCATCTTTTAAAACGTATATAATATTTTCTACTAATAAGTACTAATAATGTGATAATGCAAGACTTGTGAGGCTTACCTCAGTAATTCCACCCAGTTTAAATTTGTCTATTAATTCTGAATCAGCCGTAACCCTTTTAACCAAATAAGAAGGCTCAAAACGTGTAATGGAACCACGATCGCAACCAACTTTAAACAGAAATTGCTTTTCCTTCAAGTCAGATAGCTGTTGTGGCAATCCAGCTGAATCTAATGACTGAATACATTAAACAATTAGCTGAAGCCTCGGGATTTGTAGATAAGTGACGATAATTTCAAAACATTATTATACCAGTTTGGTTAGGTTAGCACAACTTATGCCAATTAAATCTGCTGCTACAGTATCAAACATCACAAATGTGCTTGACGAAACATCATCACTCACACGCACCCTTAGTAAATACCTGTCAGATAATCATTAAAAGAAAGTAGTGTATATATAATCATTGATTCTCAGATTAACTTCACCAAACGCGATAAAATCAAATCTTACTTTGGGGTGACATCTAGCACATGTGTGACACAATGCTTACAATAGTACATGTCAGAGTCTGGATTCACTTTGAAATGGCATCGATTGCAGGATTTATAAAACCAAGTTTCTTCATCAACAAAAGAATCAATAGTTGCTAATATCACAAAGAATGTATCCTGCAAATGTGTTATTTTAATTAGTTAAAACACCAGAAGTAACGTCAGGCATGAAGTAACATTTAATATCCATGGGAGAAGTAATAATGATATAAGATTTAGATAGTGAAATGGCACATAGAAAACAATAGAAAGAGGGCACCTTTAGCTTGCTATCATCATGGATCTCAAGTTGTGGATATTCAGCTTTCATAGCTTGAATTGTTGATCTGGGTGTATTGTTGAGAAAATCATCAACTAAACTAACATGCTTATGACCAGATGACTCCGAAACTCCCTTTGTAGGTGTTACTTCAGTACCAACTAATGTGGATCGTAGTTGGTTCACCTCAAGAATATCTGGGTTAAACAGCAACTTGGTCGACCAATTCTGGTTAATGCTTTTGGTTTCTAAACAGAACAAACATATTTCATGAACAGAGTCAACTAATTTACATATCTCGTTGTAGGTATAAAGGTCTGATAAGCGTTTCAAAATATACTTACCATTCCAGATTTTAACTTTGGCAAAGAGCATAACAACCACAGCATTTGTTGCTTCGCCGTTTGCAATGAATGAGTTTAATTGATCAACGTATGACCCAAAAAGTGTGATTTTGAAACGAAATCTGCGGTCACCATTTATTAAGCAACCAACAATTACATTTGCTAATTAGATTTTCAAAGACACCTCAAAAGCTGTCTACATGTTGTAAGGGAGTCAATAAATAGGCAAATTTGGAAGGCATATGGATCCACAAATATTGTATTTAATGAAATTGGAAAAATATGTAGCTGGTAAATGAAACTTAATACATTTGTATCTCATAATATAGTTTGTATATTTGGAAGACTTCTAAAATTGCTAGTTATTCATTGTTAAACAAAAAGAAAATCACTGAAATTGTAACTCTTTCAAAATCTTATTTTGCAGAAGTTTCGTTTATTATATAAGTCACTGATATCTGTATCATAATCTATCTAAAAGTAAAAGGAGACGTTACCCTTCGTGTTCAAGCTCCATCAATGATAATTTTGACTTAACTCCTTGTTTGTTCATATAATCCTTTTCGGTGACACCACTAAGAACTCCCATCACATCTTCAATGATGAAAATATAAGTAGTTAGTACGTATTTGTTAATGTAAATTTAACACTTTTAAAGAGGATTAAAAAAAATTACAATACTCACCCACTAAATAGTTCAAATCAAAGTTATCCTCGAATATAGTAGCAACTGGAGTAAAAGTGTAAGTGATTTGTGGGGAATTCCACTTGGGCTGTCGCACAACGTCAGTATATTTTTCAAATGTCAATTTGAACGCATGATTTGTTGAACGAAACCCCCCTCTGTTAGTTGTAACCCCAAACTTTGTAAGAGCGTAGACCTCATCCTCCTGAAACTTGTCCCTAAAAATATACACCAGTTGCTCACGAATAGTGGCACCAATCCTATTACCCTATAAAACAACGAATTCAGGATTTTTAGTAAATAACATGGTATTTCAGAAATTGTGGACTAAGACACACTATATACCTGGTTATCCATGAAAACAATCTCCATGGAGAAATATTTGTTGGTGTTGTTCGGATCCAACACCAACCACTTGCGAACTACCTTCGCAATGATTTGACATTTTTTTAGTTTGTTTGAGATAGTAGAAACTGGGTTGTAGTTCATTGCCATGGCTGTGGATGTTTGTGTAGTAGTGTGTTAGGGAGTGTAGAAGGGTTGTTATATACAGCCGTTGTTGGGGTGGATCAGGTTTTCATTTATTTGTCATTGCTAATTTAGGTGAACATTTCCGAGGTTTGAGGAACGGGATTTTTGATTTAGGGAGTTGCTGATTTTTGATTTTGTCTACAACTGTGTTTGAGAATAGGCGCCAATTCTGATTATTTATTCTAAATTTTCAATTATTTTTGATTTTACGTTATTAACACCTCCATGATTTGGTATAGTATTAATTACATTAATCGTAGATTTGAAGATATTATTTGCTGGTCAAAAATATTATTGCATTTGTTAATTTGATAATGGATAGTTAATGTAATTTAATGGAATTGAATGCTTTTGATTGTGTAAAAGTCAATTTCGAATTTGCATTATGGTTACTCATACTTCTGCAACATGGTCATGAACATGATGATTTATTACTTCATATTGCAGGGTGGATATAACAATGGAGGCTCAGATACGAAATTTAGTAGTAGACTGATATTAAGAGAGTTGTTTTCCTTGGTAGTTAATTATTTGTGTCAAGTCACTCAAATGGCTGTGTTCAATTGTAACAGAAGTATGATTTGTGTATAATTACTCTTTTAGTTATTTTTCCGTTTGAATTAGAAGAGGAAGTTGTAAAAAGTGTAGGTAAAGATCTTGAATTTCGTTGGGGTATAATTGGGAAGAGTATATTGTGCTATTAATTATAGATTCCAATTCATGATTTGGTGGTCAAATAAAAGGATGCGGTGACAATTATATTGTAGTCTCTCTTTATTGTACAGGGTAATTATGACAATTTAATTTACAATGCAATTGATTGCTGGAGAATTTTTTTAAATCCAAAATTCGAAATGGTTAATTCCAGGTTATTTTTTATGAAATGGTAATATGATGACATGTGTACAATTTTTAGTGCTCCTTTGTTAATATTTTGACACATGTCAATGCAGTCTAACACGCAATGTGGTAATGACACGTGTTCTTTTGTTTTGTGGAACTCCTGATTGTATTTTTTATGATTCACTGTACATTGGGCTTGACTTTGTGGTAATTGTGTTTGTGAATTGTTATTCACACCACCCATTCTGTTGTGCACACCCCTGCATTAATAAAGAGAATATTAGTGTATGAAAATTAACAACAATCTCACAGTCACAAGAAGACATTGCTGGGATTTGATGAAGATTCTCTTCTAGTTTGCTATGAAATCAAGGGTTAAATATATGATGATCCTTAAAAAAATTGTGAATTTTCTTTTTAGTCTCTTTAAAAATTTTCACTAATTTGTTGTCTCCACATTTTCTCCATAAATTATTTTAGTCCCTTATGACTTTTAATAACACTTATAAGTGCTATAAAAGACCTAAAAATAGTGTTATTAAAAGCTATGAGAGACTATGATATTAACGAAGAAAATTAAGAAGACTAAAAGTAAATAAAATTATTTATAAATATCAAAAGCAAAATTTGCAAAGTTTTTAGGAAACAAAAATACATTAATTTACTTGTCAAAAAAAAATACATTAATTTAACCCATAAATAAATCAATGGCCATAAAATAATTATGCAACTTTACACGGCTACAATACCACCCTTTTCCCATCTCTATAGTATGTTTGGATTGGTGGTATGGGATGGAAATGAGTGGAATGTAGGGGAATGGTATAAATGCATGTTCCATTGTCAGTGGCGGATCCAAGACCCCGGGGTCGGGGTGTCAAAATTTTTAAACACACAATTTGCTAAAAATTTATCCATTTGATGACCTTGTTCAAACACACTATTAATACTAATTAGAATAAAGCTAATACTAATTGGAGACTAATACACACTATTAACTTAACTATTTTTTTCTTGAAAAGTTTTCTAAAACAAGCTAAAAAAAACTAAACAAAGAGCAAAACAACTTGTTGTTCAAACATTGATCATATTAATGAAATTCCAGCTTTAAATTATATATATACTAATATTTTCAACAGAATGTTGGTATTTAAAAATGTCATTGTCAACGGCATGAAGCTTCGTATATCCTTCATCCTATCCTACTAGTAGAGAACATATTTTAAAATTAAAAAAAGAAGTCACAAGGAAGAAATTAAGCAATTAAACAATTAGAGTTACCAATTTTCCCCAAATTAGAAATTAAACAATTAGGGTTTTCAATTTTCCCCAAATCAAAAATTAAACAATTAGGGTTTTCAATCAGAGAACCAAACAATCACTTCAGTAGATTAGACTAGAAAAGAGAAGAAATCTAAACTATTTTTTAGTGTTTTTGAGAGTTCAATGGAAAAGAGAAAGTTGCTGCTGTGAGAGAAGAATAGAGAAGCAGTGAGACTGAGTGACAGTGAGAACAGAGAAGCCACCGCCCACCGTGAGAAGAGAGTTGAGTGACGGAACTTGTAGAGAACGTGAGAGTCTGAGAGAGAGTTGTGCGTGTGTGAAACAGTGACTGTGTTGTGTTTTGGGTAAATTAAATTTGGGTCTTTGGTGTAAATGGGTGCAAAGTTTAGGCTATTGATGCAATTTAAAATATTCAAGTGTGTCAAAAAAATATTTCTATAGGGTGGTAAGTCAAAGTTTACCCCTCAACCACATGTGGCTCCGCCACTGTCCATTGTTTGGATTAAAAAAAATGATGGAATGGAATGGAAAAGGAGGGAATGCATTCCCCTCCATTCCACTGCTTACCCTCACTTTTGTTCACTCCCAAATCGGGGGTAAAGGATGGAGTGACCCACTAACTTAACAATTTAATCATTGCTACAGGAAAAGACCACCGAAACAATACACAGAATGTAAGCTTAACGCGTACAGAAAAAGCATTGATAGGTCCTTTAACGGACAACAACCAAAGCAGGTATAATTGAAACTCCTAACAATTGCATTAAGCCCATGAACAACACCTGAAACAACTTAGGTTGTAATGAGCTAACTTATTTAAAACATAATCAAACCCTAAGCAATCTAACAGAGCCAACAAACAGAACATGAACCCATCAGATTCTTCAACATAAGACAAACCAGAAGCTATGCAGCACCATCACTGGAAAATCTATTCCACCACCAAGCAAGACACAAGACTCCGCAGAGACGAAGTAAAAGACCCACCAAGTTGGAATGGGAAGAAAGACAGAAAGTTGAGACTTTCCCTGTATTTGAAGGCCAATTGGTCCTAGGGTCTTTTGTTCTGAAACTAAAGATGAGAGATAAGGTGCGAATAAGAAGTAGGAATAAGGTACCACTGTCGTTGAAAACTGTAAAAGGCAGAGACGAGCGTTCAGAGAAGGATGGTCGCCAAAAGGAAACAAAGGAAATGGAGTGAGAAGCCTTTTTGAGGATGGATCTAGATTTGGGGAGTATGAAGGGTCTTGAGGTTGGGGGGGGGGGGGGGGGGGGGGGGGGTGAAACAGAGGTACGTTGGAAAGAAGATAGGTCTGGTTGGTGGGGGGCGTGAGGGTGAAGAATGAATAGGCAAGTGATGAGTGGTCGTCGCGCTCGCAAGGTAGAAATGGGGTGAATGAAGGGACCTACAGCAAGGGGATTTAAAGATACAGGAAGCATATTAGGTGCTCGCCGAGAGAAAGCCACACAGAAGCGGCGCCGAAAGGCAAGAGAGCTGAGGGAGAGGCGCCGCTTGTCGCCACCAAAATCCTAGTAGAGCAAGTGGACGCTTCAAAAGATTTAGTGTTATGTGGGTAATTTTGTTTTATAAAGATTCTCTTCTTGATGGTTATGAAATCAACGGTTAAATATATATCGGTCCTTAAAAAAATTGTGAATTTTCTTTTTGGTCTCATTAAAAAAAATTCTAACTTTCAGTCTCCACATTTTCCCCATAAATTCTTTTAGTATCTTATGACTTTTTATAACGCTTAGAAGTGCTATAAAAGACTTAAAAATAATGCTATTAAACGCTATAAGAGACTACAGTATTAAGGGAGAAAAATGTGAAGATTAAAAGTAAATAAAATTGTTTATAAGTATTAAAAACAACATTTGCAAATTTTTTAGTAATAAAAATACATTAACTCATGTGACCATAAAATAACAATAATGTTATTTAGCCAAACTTTTCCAGTCAAAAATAGCCAAAAATCACATTACAATACCAATTAACCAAGTTTTCTAAGCAAATAACCAATCTGTTTTTTCACAATTTTTAGTCAATAATTTAGAAAACCGAAAAAAGTAGGTTGGTTATTTACTTAAAAAAACTGGATTAATCGATATCATAACATGGTTTTTGACTTTTTTTAAACTGGAAAACTTTTGCTATATAACATAATGATGCAACTTTACACGGCCACAGTACCACCCTTATTCCTTCATCCACTTAAGTGACACTGTGCTTTCGAATTGAGAGAAGTAGCTTTTTGGATTGCTGAATCATTGGGAAGAGAAAGAGGAGAAAGGGTTCTATTATGTAAGTAAACTATATTCTCTCTTTTCCAGACTTTCTTTAGATACCCATTAATCCATGTATGAACAATTTTTCTCGGCATGCAAAGAAGATTATTGTAATGTATTTCAGATTTAGCCAATTCTACAAGGAGAAATTTACCTGTTGTAAATAGATCTTCCTCATTTTTCTTCTAATTTTAACTGAGTTTACTGTTTTTTCATCATTAGAAATTCTTATTTGTCTACTCGATTTCTGTTTTCCCTGAAAAATGAATATTTGAAGTTGGTCCTGAAGATCATTTTTCTTTCAATTTCAAAGGGAATTGATTGCTTGATTAGCAAACTCCTTAATTGTTGTTAGTTCCTCTCCTTAAATGTTTTGAAAGATGCCTTATTGACTCTGATTGCAGGAAAGAAAACTCTTTCACAATTGAAACTATAGCAAAAAAATTGACTTTTCATTTTTCTTCTCATGATTTTGTTATGGAAGCTGTAAAGCACACATTAGTTGTTTGAACTCTCATTCTGGCTGCTAATGATGTTGTGAGGAGATACTGAACTTCTATTCAAAAATTTGCTATTGGTAGTCATTCAAAAATTTACTAGTTACTATGCTTTTATCCAAAACAGGATTAGTTGGTATATTGGCAGCCTGTAAATGTTGTAGTTGCTTTAATCGGCTGAAGAATCAATCATTCAACGATACAATTAAGTGTACTAGAAGAATTTATTTAGAGAGTGGTAAAAAGCAATCAGAAAGATGGGATCTTTTGTGGGTCATATTTTGCCAGGAACCTTATTTCTGCTAGTTGGAGTGTGGCATATATGGGGAGCTGTGGTGAGATATGCATCAAGTCCTAAAACATTCCGAGTCCGGGTCTGGAATCCTGTACCAGGTGTTGCTGGGAGGCTCAAGCACTTAGAACTCTATGTTATTTCAATTGGTGCTTTCATTGACTTGTGCATTGAGCTCTTGGTTGCTACACAACTCAAGTTTTTTGTAGGTGGAATCTTGAATTCCACTTACTTGAATAACTTTGAGCACTCAGGGATGCTTCTGATGTTTTTCATCTTCGGTGTTGTTACTCTACTCGCAGAAAGGACAAGGTTTGTGTTATTGTTGTTGTTATGTTTGCCTTTTTTTGTTATAAATAGGAATAGGCGTGCTAATTTTAAGTTGCTCTTACTCTTCATTTAAAAGTTAAGCTGTTTTGTGTTATTCAATTAGGCCATTTCAATGCCCTTGATCAATTAGAAAATTGAAATCATTTTTTAAGTGTGCAGTTTTGTCAATAAAATTTGATTCAGATTGTGTTGAATTTGTGATTCTGTGTGTCTCAATTGGATCACACTAGGTTGTATTTATAATAGAATTGCAATAAATACAAGAAATCATAACTGATTATTCTAATCCTAATTGTTATGATAATAATCATGATTGATATGCACTCCTAAGGATGATGTTGTACATGACTAGGATTCTAATAGATTGAATCTGTAGATAAATGTGTAAGGATATTGATAATAGTACAAACTCACGAGTCCTTTAAAGCTTCAACAAATCCTGTAAAGTTTCACAACTTAACTTTTATAGTGAAACTTGTATTACGGAGATTCCAATGATCATGCATGATTTCCTGTAGCTGTCTTTGTATTTCCGATTATTGTTCATCAAAATCTGCATCTGCGTGTATGAATTTATTCATTATCTGTGGGCTCCCTTTTGTTAGTCAACTAGATGTTTTAGTTCTTAAGCCACCAAGAGTTCTCTCCGCTATTGAAATTCAGCATGACAGTTGATGCTTTTGTCCTAATGATGATTTCCTTGTGGCTGAAAAAATGTTTATAGGGCTAAACATAGTGTTATTTGCCTGAGTACTTTTGTTATTCATTGTCCTCAATTAATTGTCAATGATTTTTACAGCTACTAATAATCCTTGGGCTGAAACATATAAAATGTAAAACGCACAGGCATATGAAATTTTAACTTAATACCCTATATGTCATTACTCTCATGATGAGGAAATTAATGCATACTCCATCCACATAACGAGAATTTGTTTTCAAATGTCTTATACTCTTCAGTTTGTTCAATTTTCACATACCAATGCTTTACTAAGTCTTAGTTCATTTGTTGAAGTACTAGTATCAGAAAGTATTCTCTATTTTCATTTTCTAGTTTGAGTAAACACAAGGTGGCATTTTGCTAGGAACCTATGAACTGGAATAGGAAAGGATAATGTTTTATTGAAAAGAAATGAGAAAGAAAGAAGGAATAGGAGAGATTATTTCCTTAAAAAGTATGATACACAAGAAAGGATACTCTCCTACACCGGCTTAACCCAGCAAATGATAACAATATTCAATAATTGATCCCTCTAACTCACTAGCCTCCAATTTATAGATGAGAGGGATGTAACTTCCCATTAACTATCTCATCCTATTTCTAACTAACTATCAACCCCTTAGCAACCTTTATTACATGTTTACATATATCCTAACACATTTTGTTCTCAAACTGAAGGGGATTTGGTTTTTCTCTCTTTTCAATTCTCATTCTCTTAATCTCTAATTGAAGAGTATATCTTAATATGTCTTCATTTGTCGCGAAACCAGTGTTATTTATTTTCCTCCTCTAATTTGATCTTGTTATGCAGATATCTTCCCTTGCCAGAAAGTGCTCTTTGTTTGATTGCTGCCACAGCATTCAGTGCAGAATATCTTCTATTTTACTTTCACTCAACAACACATAAAGGCCTGGAAGGCTATTACCATGTTCTCCTTGCCTTCCTGATTGGGCTTTGTGTTTTATCTTCAATTGCTGGAGCCCTTTTGCCAACAAGTTTTCCAGTTGATTTGTGTAAAGGCATTGCTCTAACACTTCAAGGAATCTGGTTTTATCAGACAGCCTTTGTTCTTTGGGGCCCCATGCTACCAGCTGGTTGTCGGCTCAGGGACAGTAACGTCACATGTCATTCAAATGAGAGTGAGGTTCGCGGCGAATTGCTCGCTAATTTTCAGCTCTTTGTTGCTGTCCTTGTTGTTCATGCAGGAACTATAGCATCCTTTGGTTTTGCAGCTTCAAGATATGGGAATTCTGAAGAGCTTGCTCTCAATTCAGGCTTTAATTAGAGGAACACTGAAGTAGTGAATGCTGCCATATATTGGCAGCCTAGTTTTTTTTTTTTTTTTGTATAATTGTTAAATTCTGTGAATCCTATTTGTAGCTAGAGAAAACATAGACATTTTCAAGTTTCATGTTTCAAAGCTCTCATACCATCTTAGAATTTGGTTTGGGTTAATCTCAATCCTACAAAACCGGCTTATAAGGTGACAAATGTCTCTCACTCATACACTTTTTTCAAGCCATACCACATTCAACGTAGGACTCTCAACCCTCCACACTCGGGACTTGACAACAGGAGCTTACTCGAGTGGCCTGGTAGTAGGTGGGTCACCTGAACATGAATAAACTCAGATACCATATTAAATTCTGTAAATCCTAATTCTAGTTATAGAAAACATAGAGAGTGAAATTTAATTCTTCATTGGAATCTTTCACTGATTTCTTAATAGGTTACAATCTGTTGCAGAGGTATTTAAAGGGATCTAACTAACTGACTTGGTCAATTAGTTAGTTACACGGATGGATGAGAAATTATCCGCTACAAAGCAGTGTAGGTGTGAGATCCAACTAACTATCTTGAGATTTGAGAGTGTGTCCATTTCCCTTGATAATAACAATGTAAAAATGGATTTGTGTCATTGTGTGATGAAATGGTTTTTAGGAGTTAATCTGGGGCAAGTGTTAATATCTACTATGCCAGTAAGGTGCTCAACAGACCTATTTAAAATCTTCAAAAAAAATTCCGAACTTTGAATTTTATGACGTTACATGAACCAATAGTATGACTTTTTTTGAACTTTCTCAACAAACCTACTGACTAGCCCTTATACTTGTTCCATTTATTCAACTCGCTGACTTTTGACAAGAGATCTTATGCTCAATCCTTTAGTTAGCTTGCCAAAACAATCACTGGCTGAGCAATAATCATCACTGGCTGAGCAATAATCCAATCAATCAAATAAAAGAATGCAGACTCAACTCGTACTATATAAACCTAAAAAAGCATTGGAGTTGCGCCTTGGGCGGCAGGAAAAAGATGGCTGAAGAGCTCAGGTTGATCAAAAGGCACAAAGTTGAATGTTGAAAATATTTTTTTCTTAGGGTATGTTTGGGAGTGGGTTTTGGAAAGGGAAGGGAGGAGAGAGCATATTTTTCAATTCTAAATTGAGGAAACTATATAGTATCTCTTAACATAAACCAAATGTAATTAAAAATGTTATATTGATATCTATCAACTTGTTCTTTTAATTTTTTAAAATCTCAAATGCATATTAAAACATAGACAAATCTTTTTCAAGCCCTCTCCTCCCTCCCTTCGCAAAACCCCCTCCCAAACATACTCTTAATGAGATAAAAAAAAAATCAAAATTGATAGATAACTAATCAATATTGATATTTTTATTGAAAATAATCCTTCTCTATAGTGGGCATAGATTAGAAAAGCCGATCAACCTTTCTATTCAACGGTTTTGAGCCCTCTCTTTCCCTACTTACTGCTCAAGGCACAACTCCAATGCATTTTCCCTACGGCTCACTACCGTGAGTTTGCATTGTTTTTTAGATTGATTGGATTATTGCTCAGCCTATTGTCAATACAAACAATTTTCATAGTAAAGTCGGCGAGTTGAATAAATGGAATGAGTATAAGGGCTAGTTAGTAGGTGAGGTTTCTAAACGTGATAATTGTAGTAAGTCAAGTTGAGTCAAGTCGGATAAAACATACCCTTATAAGAAAAGTTCGATTGATTTGTAAACAGGTAAGTATTGCACTGGACACTATACTACTGGATAGGATCGTACTAGACAACTTTCTGTCCTATACACTGTTTGATGAACAATAACAACACAAAGAAAAAAAAATGTAAAATTTATTATAATTCAAATTTTAATATTTATAATAATTTATATAACATATATTATAATATAATTAAAAAGTCATAAAGAAAAATGTGCGCCGGAGAAGATAGAAAAGAGATAGAGACACACACAGAGAGAAGAGAGAAAGAAAGAGATGAGGGAGATGATGGAGAAAATTTCATGACAAGAGAAGATATAATAGAGGGAGAGAGAGGGAGAGAGAATAAAAAAATAGGAGGGAAAAAATTTATTGAATATATAGGGGGAAAAAATAAGATTTTGGTTTTTTTTTTAGTGATCAGAGAGTTGTACTGTGGGACAAAATATTGTACCGAGATCTTGTAATGGACAAGAATTTAGGGTTTTGTTCGGTCCTTTGCCCCCATTTTTGTCCAGTATTAGGAACAGTTTCCAAATCAAACGGGGTACAACTAAAGCTGTCATGTCTAATCCCTTTTTAACAAATCAAGCTCACCCTCAATCTAGGTCTTGTCGTCTTCAATTTTGGCGTGGGGATTCTATTCGTCTTACATAGTAGGAATATTTTGAGATTAATTTTTGTATCATATGATTCTCCCTTGAGTACTTTTCAAGATAGTAAACAATGGACGGCAAAGCTCTCCCTCAACAGATTTAACATTGCTGCATGTCTAAGACTGGATTCGAACTGAGAACATTGGTTATGGAAACAAATATTCACTTAGTAGCTTTTTGGTCAAGCATTTGAGAAATATAAATTTAAACTGAATCAATTTTATAAAATTTATTTGTTTACATTTAAGTTTGAAATTCAGTTGCTTATATTTGGATTATTTTTTAACACAAGTTTGACATACAAATTAATCAATATTTTTTCAACTCAGTTAATTTTGTTTCCGCGAGTCTAACGAGCTATATATGCTTTAGGCTTCAAAATCAGGCTTCACAAACACCTCATACTTACCCCACTTCTCTATCTCCTCTATTCCATAAAAAGTAGCAAATTAAATTCTTTGAAAAAATCACATGGGCAAGCAGAGAGTTATCTAGTGACAAATGACAAAGAAAAAAAGAAAAGATACACAGGCAAGGCATATGGGTCTCATCAAACATTCAGAAAAATTAGTGATATAGTCTCTAAATATAGGAGAGGCTCAAGAAAGGATCGTAATTAGAGTTTTGCATGTAAATGTCAAATGATGTTGATGTTGTTGTTTTGGAGTAATGGGGTATTAAATGTTAGAGGTGTTAAATGTAAAAGTTAAATGTAATTGAAATTGATCTGTATTGTAGTTCACGCCCACAAGCAAAAGAAGGAGCTAATGGTGAGAGTACTAACTCATCATAATCATATACATCATCATATACATGAATGCATGGTTTTCTTGTTTTGTTATGAATTAATAAAAGTGTTAGTTAGTTAGTTAGTATAATTTACGTACTAATGTTATTTTATTGTTTGTGTGTTAATTGTGCAGACAACATGATTGCTGAGGGAAGGACATGTTAATTCTTCCCCGTCGTCCAGATTCAAAGGCCTTTGCCTCAGCGATTACAAATGTGCTGAGGTCTGTAAAGGCGAAGCATTTGAAGGAGGCCATTGGGAAGACTTTCCTTGGGAGTGTGTCAGCACCAAGCTTTGTATTTGATAAAGCTTTTATGTAATTGTTTGCATTTCAATTATCATAATTTTATTTTTATTTTTTTTGAAACAGTCATAATTTTATTTTAACTAGTGTAAGAACATCTTTTTTAAGTATTTGTTTCGGTACAAATCTCTCTCTTGGAACTATACTTACTAGACTCTCACCCGTGCTCTGCACGGGCCTGAGTGGCAAGATGGAACCAAGGTTACCGCGGAGACATTTGAATTTGAATATTATTTTTTTGACAAAGAATTTGAATATTGTAATTAGTATATGTTTCTATATTAATTGGTATATATATGATACCTTTGTGTGTGAATGAAATAACACAAAAATAGTTAACAGTAATTTAGAATGATTAATATATTAGAAATCTCTAAGGAAAATTAGAAAGATGGAACCATAGTGACCGCAGAGACACTTTCATTCGAATAATATTATAATAGGGATTTCAGATTTGGATCCTCTCCTTCCATTTCTCCCTACATCTCTCTCCATCCTCTCTATCTCTCTCTTTATTCACTCTCTCTCATCATTATCTTTCAATTATTTTAATTATGAGAGAGAGTAAATTAAGAGAGAGATAAAGATGATGGAAGGAGATGTAGGAGAAAGAGACGGAGAGAATCCAAGGTCGTATTAGTAGTATATGTTTTACCAACTTTTATTATATTCATGATTATATGTATGATACCGTTTTGTGTGAAAGAAATGGCACTTAAATATTGAACTGTATTTTAGCATGAGTAACATAGTAGTTAAGTGTAAAGAACATAAATTAAAGAGCTGATAATGTAATTATGGATGGTGGCGTAGTCGAAACCGCGCGGGTTGTAGACATTTTGCACAAATACATAACATACATGGTTAAATAATGGTAACATGGTATTAAGTAAGTGAAGAAGTACAATGATAGAAATATTACATTACAGCATAATATAAATGATCAATAGTTAGAGTGAGATTCTGGTGGGTGTTACATAAAATAGTCACTATGGAGCAAAGTAGAATAATTGATCCAATGGAGTGTTTTGAACTGCAGCTAAACAGTTAACTTACCATATGTAGTCTATCTTATTTGTTGCCAAATATAGCTACTGCTTCGCTGCCTTCATTTTATTTCGAAAAAAAATTACACGGGACAATATGTTTCCCTAAAAGACTTACGGTGTCGTCTTCCTAAACAATGCTCCGTTTGCCTGAAATGGAAATTTGCAACTGAGAAATTGCAAATGCTTTTACTGGATGAATAACACCTTTGGCTAGGGGGTCGGTCTATTTATATTGAGGTTATGGCTGGGCAGACTTAAGAGAGAAAATTTGACATTAATAAAAGGTGAATTAAAAAAATGAATAAAGAAATAAATTAAGTGAAATCATGAAGCATTGGGGGCGGTGGTTCAGACGCATGCGAATATTAATTTGCTACTCATATTGGTAACTATAACTGCTACTCAATGGAAACGAATATACTAACCTTGTTCAGTTAGTTTCGTAGCAAATAGGAGTATCAAAGTACACACTATCAGTGAAATGACAATCCTATTGTTTTCTAATGCATGAATAAATTAATCAAAATGAAAATTAACTAAAAATGCATTGAGACAACAATAGTCCTCAATACTCTTTATTTACATTGCTACATCTGCTATTGGAGTCCTTGCAGTACCTTGCAGATAGAATCTTCCAGGAAACTGAAAAAAAAAACCAGCAAGAACCGTAGCAGTACCTGACAGCCGCGCGCCCTGATATTCTTCTTCACAGCTGGAATATATGTCAATCTATTCCATACATGCACTTTTGGTTTGACATACATGGGAACCATCTGAATGGAGATAGCAAGATACAAATGTTCTTCTCCCATGCAAGTTGACTATATATATCCATGTATTACTAAGACAATAGTTAGTAATGGGTGTGAAATGCTATGGCCGGTGATAGTTTGCCAAAGAGTAATGTGGTGCCCCAAAACAGGAATATTTTAGTACCCCATTCATATGTATATCCGTAAGGAGACATGCTTCTGATATCCTTTGGTATTATTCTTTTTTACAGCTGGATGACTTAGTTTATGACCATAACAAAATTTGCTTATACTCCATACATGAAATTTCCGGATGCCATTCATATGAATGTTTTATCTATCTACTATCTATATATGCCAATAACTCACTACCAAAATACCAATCTTAACATTTTTCCAACTAAACAAATTTTGACAAAATATTAATATTCCTTTTTTTTACACGGGTAATGTTCGGATTAAATAAATACATTAATTTTAAATTTGTATAGATTTTCACAGAGTAATATTCATAATTCATGTGGTGCTAATTAAATTAATTTAATTTACTTTTAAAAGTTCCCAGTATTACATTTTTCATCTACGCTTTGTAAGTAAATTAATTTAATTAGTACCACATGAATGTAATATTGGGTATCCTCTGTGCGCAACTCTAGAGACTAATCTCTCGAGCCGGGGTAGGACCACAATGAGCGACAAAACTCTTCGTCAAGATATTTAACACTGGTACATGCTCAAGGCTAGATTTGAATTCAATACCTTGGTTAAGCTGGAAGATATCCCTACCATCTCATCCAATTACTTTTGGGTTATGCATCCATTTGTGTATGGTAAGCACGTGATGGATTAATGTAATTATGATGATGCCATATGCATCCATTTGTGTATGGTAAGCACATGATGGATTAATGTAATGATGATGATGATATGGTAACTACCATCAATGGCCATATAAAGGATGATAAAGTATGCTGTAAGGCTATGGTAAGATGGAGTCATGCATTGTTAAATTAATATAAGTATACAAATACAGAATACGTATATGCTAAAGTTGATTTTCTACATGTTTTAGCACTTCAGCTTTATATAAGGAGGGGATTCTCTCTAATCTGAAACTGAAAAACAAACCTGGCAAAAGAATGAGCAATGATGTTGATTTTTGATGTTTCATCCTTTTTTATAATTTAATTGATAAAAGAATTAAAAAATAAATATGTTCAGCAGTATTATTATGAGAGTACTTACATAGTAGTATATGTTAGGGGTGTTCAAAACCGAACCAAATCAATAGAAAACCGCAAACCAAACCGAAAACCGCAAAAAACTGTTTTTGATCGGTTTTGTTCGGTTCTTTTTTTCATTGCACCGCACGATTCGGTTCGGTTCGCATTTTTGATTTCAGAAACCAAACCAAACCAATCCGCAAGTAACAAACACTAAGGCTTGTTGAATTACAACCTTCCTCACTAACTTACTAACCCAAATGCAACTAAAACCCAACTCTCACTCACTTACTAGCTCAAATCCAATTAATTCTTTGACTCACTTACAAACAATCCATATTATTATGATATATTTGAAAATTACAATAAAATATTTAATTCTAATTCTTTTAAATATTGTCTTAGCTATTTTAAAAGAATTAAAAGAGAGTAATTTATATACTACATATATTTTAGTAGATTTTTTCTTAAAGATTTATGTTAGCCATTTCTTATGTTAGTTAATTTAACTTCATTTTAAATTATGTTTTGTCTTGGAAAAAACCGAACCAATCCAAACCGCATTGGTTTGGTTTGGTTTGGTTCGGTTTTATTTTAGGAAGCCAACCGAACCAAACCAAACCGCCTGTAATTTTACCTTGCGGTTCGGTTCACTTTTTGTCTCAAAACCAAACAAAACCGCACCGCAAACACCCCTAATATATGTGATTGTTTAAAATTATAATTATAATTTTATTATGTCATATTATAATTATTTTTTTGTTTTTTATCCTTTAAATATAGTAAAAAAAAATTAAAAAAATTTATTTAATTAATTACGGTTCAAAATCTCCGCTTCCTTTGATACACAGAAGAATGTAACTCTACTTAGAAACAAAGGGTTTGAAGAGAGACCCTTTGTGATTGTCTGTGAGTAAATTTGCTTTAAATGGTTTATGGACTCGAAACTTTCAAGCATAAAATTTGGAGATTCTCTATAGGAGAGTGAAGAGCACTTAATAGTAGTAGAAGGGGTCTTAGAAATCATTCTTTCCAGGAACCAGGAAAGTGAAAGTGTGAAGCTTTTAATGAAAGGAGATAAGGAGAGTTGGAGACAAAACATGAAGAACATGTCACTTCACACTTAAACTACCTTGTTAAGAGCGTCTCCAATGGTATAAAAGTAAGCAACACACTTTGAGTTGCATAAGATGCCACATCATACTTAAGACATTCATTAAAATTTCACTGCAATGGAAGTTTCTAGCTAATGAATTATTTTAATTCACAAATTTTGTTTCTCTCTTCAACAACCTATATTCTCTTTCCTAAATTTACACTCTCAAAAGCAAAAGAAATAATATTTTAATGCTATGAAACTCTCTCAAAGTTTATTAGATATGAAACACTCTCAAAATATTATGCAACTCTCTTTCATACATAGCCCACAAATATAGTATTTTATTATTAAGCAACTTATAAGAGATGCTTTAATATCATCAATGTCACAATGACCAATTTCATTATTCTACCATGGCATCTTGGTCTTTGTGCTTCATGGTCTTCTGCAACACTTTGTAGTGGAAGAGGAAATAACGAGGTTGAGACTTGGAGAGAAAACCACTGCAATCTCTCGCTCCGGTGATGGGTGGTATAGAGAGAGATTGTGAAGGAGAGAAAGGGGTAAAGATGGGTGGGTTTCGTCGCGCTGGGAGGTGAGTTTTGGCTGCTGTGACAGAGATAGGGAAGAGATCGAAGGAGAGATTATTGAAATTAATTTCACTTTTTGTCTTTCATGCATACCTTAATAGAAGATGTTCTTCTGTAATTAGAATAAATTTCAAATCATGTGAGTAGCATTGCCTGATTTTTTGTTTGTTTTGAAGTTATCCCTGTAGAGCAATTTTGTTTTCAAATTGATCATCCTTACTTTGATTGTCTCTAATATACCAGTTGAGTGAAGAGGAAAGGGGATTTTGGAACTTGTGGGATTCAAAACAAGAGCATCCTAATAAATTGTTATTGTGATATCAGTATTATCATGTCAATGTCTTTATTAATTAAATGAAGAAAACTGCTAGTCTCAATGGCTCTCCATTCCACTATAACAAATTTAAAAACATAAGGAGGTCCCGGGTTCAAATTTCAAACCCCGGAAATTAACATTCCCCCACTCACACTAACATTTACCTATAAAAAAAATTCAAAATATAGAGGTGTTCAATAACTGATAACTGATAGCTATAGTACTTTGCAAGTAACTTGACTTGGTATTCTCCACTATATTGCTGACCACCGTTTTGCCCTGGATATCGTTGTTGTGTTTTTTCTCATGGAACGGAAGGCTGGACAAGTCTATGAGGAAACAAATTCCAGTGTTATTAATAAGAGCTACATACATAAGAGAAAATGAGAGAACAGAGCGATATGATTGTTCATGATTTGTAAAAATGGGACCTCCTTTTCGAAGCTAGCAAGAAAATGAGAGGCCAATCAAAATGTAACCAAAAAAGCCTGGTGGAAGGAATCATTCTTTTCCTGCAAAATAAGATATGCAAATGTCATGTTTACTTCCTACAACATCAGCAAGTAATGAACGTACAAATGGAAGGAGCATGGTGCAAGTATCTTCCTAATAACACTGGCCATATTATGTACATAATATACTAGTTACTACCCTCTCAAAATTCATACTTCAAAGCATTGTTTTAAAAAACTGAACCAACCGAGCAACCGATTAAACCACGAATTGGCATTGTCCATGGTTCGATTATTTAAGCAGTCCGACCGTAGATTCATCCTCACTCGAGTGGTTGAACCATAATCCAGAGGTCACACCAGTTCGATGTCCAGTCTAGTTTTAAAAGCATTGCATTAAAGAGCACATCATTAGCTACATGTAAGCTCTTCTGAAATAAGGCTCTTAAATTTTTGTACAATTTCAGGTTTCAACAGAAAGATTTCATCTTAAAGAAACCAAAATGATAGGAACCCAAACAAGATGAAATAGAAAACTGTATTAATGATTGGAAAACAAGAAAAATGTATTACAAGGGATCTCTCCTGTAACCCTAGAGCAAATGCTCCTCAGAGAAACTAATGCTCTCTGCCGATAGCCAACTCAATGGTTCTCCAAGATACCCCTACTATTCAATTCTTCCCCCTTTATAAACAACTCCCATTTCCTTCTCTCTACCGTAACTAACCCCCGTCTCTAATTTCCCTCTAAGTGGGCAATGGACAATTGGGCCTAAGATAAGGAACCCATCACAAAACTTTCAGATGCTAGTCCAGACAGCCTTAGCTGATCCAGTGGGATAATAATAAAAGACATCCATTCAAAACGAAATGCAGGATCAGTTTAAGAAATTTAACAATCCCCAGCTTTATAAGTCATGACTTCATAGATGGATAAACTCTGGCTACTGTCCAAGGGAAGTTGTCAACCTATGTTTCCTGTTAGGTATAACTATCATAAAAAAGACTGCTAGTTTGAATGTTGAGACATTTCTCAAGATTTTGACTTAGGTTTTGTTTCTAGCTTTTGATAGATTATCAATGCGGTGTAACTAGGTCATGATTCAAGCTGGGATCAGTCTGTTGCAGAAATGCAGGGTGGGACTATTAGCAATACACCCAAAATGAGTCTGGCCCTTCCTCAATCCCACCGTAACAGAGGGGGCTTTTTAACACCATATTGTCCTTTCTAGGTATAGGATGAGGAAAATAAGAGAATAGAGATTAAATATTTCGAGATTGATGTGAGATAATATGTTGGATTACTTGGATATGTTACAAAAAACTAAATATTAATTCCTATTTATACTTGTACTAGAATCTTATTTCCAAATAAATAAATAAAGCATGCGTTATAAGAAAATATGGAAACCAGTCCTAAGAGATCATCTAAGATACTCTAGTATAGTAGTATGTTCTAAGACATGATTGTGTTTTAAGACATTTTTCGTATTTTGTAACAAAAAACAAACTTTCACATGCCATAAGATGTCCCTCACTCCTGGTTGCCTTGACAATTTCAGCGACATGGGGATGTTAGCTCCCGGGTTCGAACCCGGGTGTGAGCAGTAGTGGTGTGTGTGCATGGTGTTTATTTACCATTTCATCTAAGTAGACCCAAAAAAGACATGCCATAAGATGGCCTGTTTTTACTCAGTCTAGAGGCAAGAAAACTATCGAAAACGTAAACTACATAGTGTACTAACCGCATCTTATGACATCATTTTCAGGATGATGTCAACGGACTAGTTTTCACAAGGTCAAAGTGTCATTGATATAGAAAATTAAAATTCAGAACAAACAAACAGGGTGGAGGAATGTGCTGAAATCTATGAGAAATGAGGGGAGAAAAAAAATTCACTAATAAAGATAAGCAGAAAAACATACATGCAACAAGATAGATAAATGGTAAAAAGGAAAGCAAACAATTCATATATGACATTTACTAGGCAATATAGGAGAGATGAATTTGAATTTCTAAAAGAAAATAATACCTTTACGAGAGCTGAACAACTGGCTATGAAGTTCTTGTATACTTTTACATGCAGACGAAGTAAACAAAGGCAGGCTGTTCTTCATGTCAAAAAAATCAGTTCCATTTATTGATAAATACTTTTGCCTAAAGCAAGAGACTTTCTCACTGGCTTCTCTTTGCAAGTCAGAGACATTTTTAATGCAGATATCCCCGGATGTCTGTGTACCAGAAACAAGACCACCAGAACGTGCTAACTTCAATGCAGAGCTATGGGTTGCCACAATAGCTGGATTACAACAAGTCAGTAGTCACATATAACGTGCATGAATTTAAGAGTAGGAATCTTTAGATTCTAATCACACACTATATTTGCATCAATTTGAAAAATACATCTCCTGAATCCTGATGACCCCTAACTGTATGAATAAAAATTCAGGCCGGTTTGGTTTCATTTTCATCTTCTGATTTGAGTTTCAATTAAAAAGATTCTTAAAGTTTGTGCTTAGGATCTAACTCAACCACAGAAAATCAAATTATAGGGTAACAAATGCTCAAACTTTATAAGCACTTATTTTGACTTTATCTCTAGTAGATGTGAGCTTAGGTTTTTCCTAATACACCCTGACGTCCAACACTATTGGGTTGGTGCATAGTAAGAAATGTTCAAATATTATAAGCTCTTATTTTTACTTTATCTCTAGTCGATATAAGATCTAACACCATCTTAGATTGAGCCTAACTCAACTCCACAAAACCAGTCTATAGGTAAGGCGTGTCTAAGTTTTATAAACTGCTATTTTGACCTTATCTCTAATTAGTGCGGGACTTAGCTTTTGCCCCAATAAAGATGTCACCTTGTTATCACTTAGTTTCTTGATATAAAAGTATGTACAGCAAAAAGTGAAAAACAAACAGACCCTTAATTTGAATACATGAAGCAACAGTTTAAGAAAGCAAGGAATGAGTTGAGTTAATAACAGAGGTTTAGTACCATTATAAGGAGCTTGAAAGATGATATTAGTTGGAAGGCCAATTCCAAAACCAGCAAGAGTGATACCTACATTGAATCCAATACCACAACCAGCTCCAACATAACCTACCACTTCAGGTCCAAATCCAGGTCCCCATCCAACACCACAACCAATTCCCACACCCATTCCCCAAAATGCTCCATATGTTGGATGCACTGGATTCCACCTTTCATATCTTCTAAATAACCCTTTTATAATCATTATAAAACCTAACAAACAACATTGCAGTAAATAACAAAGTAACTAACAAATACAACACTTGAATGAAATAATAATCTACACATAGAGATAAAGAACTCTAAATAATTAAAGAGAAAATCACTAAGTTGTTCCTAAATGAGTACTTTTGATGAAGTAAAAGTGATGGCATAAAAATATAAAATCGAAATAGAATTACGAGAGCGAAGAGTTTAATTGAGTACCAATAGTGTGTTGAAATGAGAAAACGAATCAACAATTCAAATTCAAAGCCAACGCACTCTCGTAGTAGAGAGATTCATTCTGTTGCCTGTTGATTGTTAAAGAAAGAAAAGAAGCAGAGAGGATTTCAGATTTTTCAGGTTTCAGCAGAAGCAAAGCGAAGGAAGAAGATAAAAGATAACGAATTCTGTTACCATAAAGTTATTACGGTTAGAATGCAATCAACTGTTGGACTCGTAGTCACCGTTACCGTCACCGTAATTTCTCTCTGGGGCCTGGAAATTAGAGGTTTATCACTTTATTGGAAGCAACGGGGTTTTCAGGGAGATGTTAGTTACACCCCCCATCTAACTAGTTTTACACCTCTAACTTTCGGTAAATCAAAAATAATCGCAATATTCTCAAGTCATGTTGCTTTTAGAAACTCAATTGATTTGAACTTTTGAAGTATGACAAAAACTTCAACAAAGCTAGAAGAAAGTCCTCAAACATCTCCCGGGGAGGGATGTTAGTTTCCTGATTTTGAACACGAGACTTCTTTCTTACACTCGCATTCTTTTGGTATCTCTTAGCTCACAAAGTGGGTTACCTACTCAGGGGTAAGTAACATGATAGTTATTCTCGACTTTCTTGAGGTGTTTAGAAATCACTACGAACAACTCAATTCATACTTTTTTTTGAACATGTAATTTGACCTCGATTCACTTAACGTCTATAAAAAGTGAGTTTAAAAGTCATACACAAGTTTTCTTCACGTAAGTGGTTGTGAACTGAGCTCATGTATGTGGAACTTTCACGCCATACACAAACTCAGTTTAGTGAATTACGAAAATGGATACGTGAGCTCAATTCAAATGTGCCCCTATCGGGGACAAAACATATATGACAAACATATATCCGTAAATCCAAATGAGAATTAAACATACTATCCCTATACCAAACAAAAATCTGACCATGAAATCCTAAAACTAAAAAATCAAAATCAATGATAGGACAATGACAAAAAAAAATCTATAGACAGTATACCTTTTTACTATTCAAACATGTGTGTATTGCCAGAAAAAATATAATGCAGTTTTATAAATGATTAATAAGTATTTCATGCATTACATAGATATTTTTAAATTTACATAAAAGATGGTAGTTCATTTCAAACTCTTATTTCATCTGTATTTGACGTGCTTGTGTCATGGGAAGGAAGGGTGATGATACTTGCAGCCCCCTTTTTTTACTCAAACTCCTCCCTCTTTTACAATTTAAATTACTCAAAATACCCCTCCATTTACACAAACGTTCATCCATTTAAATTACACAATGAGTAGAGACACTTTGTTTTCCTTATCCGCCCTTTCTTGTTTTCCCAACCTTCCCCACAATCAGTTTCTTTTTCTTTAAAGAGTAGTTTTATGGTACATGAACGATTTATTTTTGTTCCGGGAAAGAGAACCAATAGAACAAACATAATAAAGTGGTTTATCAAACGTTTCCATCTTTGCTTAAAGAACGATCCACACACCTAAATATTTTTCTCATATTTTTTAGACCTATTTTTGTTTTTTATTTCACCCTAACATTCCTGTCTTATTATGGTTCTGTTTGGCAATATCAATCTGCTAGCATTTAGCTGATAACTTATAGTGGATGAACCACTGGTAAGTGTTTGGCAATGGTAGCTTATAACGTTTTATCAGTAGCTTATCCGCTATCTGCTATCAGTTCATCCTCTATAAGCTAGTTTATCTGCTATCCGCTACTTTTTGCTTTGCCAAGGCAATTATAATTTCTTTTTTTTTGTGAAAATTCATATCTTATAATCTAGAAGAGTAAAATCAAGCCGAATATTCAGTTTATCCCTATTTGATTTAATTTTGTTTTCTTTCCAACTGTTTGGCTCCAAAATTAGCAATTTGGCATAGTTAAAGTGTGTCAAGTGGTCAATTGGCAAAAGCAGAACAAAATTTTTCGACCAAATGTATGCAATTGAAGAATTTGGTCCGATAAGAGCTAGTCATGTTGAGTAGGAATTATCAATGTTAGTTTCAGACAAGCCCACAAGCTAGAAGTAGGAGCCGACCAGACGGTTATTGTCGACTAGAAGTATTTATGTTAAACCTAGGCGCAAAATAAGTTTTGTAACAGTTGCGTACGTGTTAGACATACAGATAGGCAGTTAACTTAGATTTTATCTTAATATTCTCAGTAGTACGATGCAAACAAAATTGGATACTTGGTATTTTCTCACTTCTCACACAGAACAAATTAACAGGCTAAAATATAGCTTCCAAAACTTGGCATTTTTAATACAAATTTACATTTTCATTATGTTCCTACAACTTTATCTTCCTCGCAATTTAAACTTTTCCTTTACTTTCTTTGAGTTTACCTTCTCTCACTTTACATTTTCCAACTTCGAAGTTTTCTTCATAGACTAGAGGGCACTGCGTCTGGCTAGCTTCAAAGAGCGGTAGATACTTCTGCCACTTGACATTTGAGGGATAACGAGTTGTTGCACTCTCATGCGCTTCACTTAGTGAGTCTAGCAACTTGAACCACCATTTATAATAATAAAAAATTGATGACAATCTACGGTCTATAGGCCGAGTTGAGTTTCAAAGCGATTTACCAAAGTGGCAAAGATTCCTTAACCTTCGAAGGCTTCAAGTTGATCCCGTTATCATTGGAAGAAATTTGGATGCAACCGTTAGAGTTAGACAAGATTACCATCTAACTTGTTTTGATTCTACAACTCGTTTTTATTTGTTGTTTGATGATTTGGATAGACATCTCTATATCTCTATGGAGAAAAACCAAATATACTCTTTCCCTATTTTAAAAATTCATAATGTAAGACAACCATGATTGCAATTTATAATGAGTATATACCTAATATGCGAGTCTCAAAATTGTGTGATCGTATCAACTTTGTCTTTTTTTAACTTGGCTCTCTTGAACAAGTGGAGATGAAGATTTATTAATGATTTTAGTGCAAGTTGGAGGCCCTTGTTACAACATTGGTACGGAGATGTGAGGAAAATCTTTACAGGTTGCAAGGCGTTGAGAGGTATCCCAAACGATTCATTATGGTGGAGGGATATATTGGGTTTGGAAGGTAACTTATTTTCAGCTCAGAATGCTTTCAGTTCAGGCCTTAGGCCAGTCTTGGGGGATGGTAGCTGTATTTGGTTTTGGCATCACTGTTAGCTTAGCAATAATCCTTCGAAAGTTGATTTCCCTAAGCTTTTTGAGCTAGCAAAGACGAAGGAGTATGCAGGATCACGGGTTATGGGTGGATGATAGGTGGCAGTGGAATTTGGGATGGGTGTAGGAAGAATTTGAAGATCTGATGTTGCTCTTGTCTGTTTTGAATCACATTTATCCCTCGCGCCGATCTTCAGATTCATGGCATTGGAAGTATGATAAGTTTCACACTTTTTCTGTTCAATCTTGTTATCTGCATTTGTTGAATTTTTTGCAGCAACCTTGGTTAAGCACTATGACTCAACAAGCTCCTTATGATATGTGGAAACTTTTCATTCCACAAAACTGGGGGTCCTTGGCTAGAAATTATTGACCGAGAGGCTTCCGACTCGTGATATGCTGATGACTGGTGGAATCAATTCTGATTCACACAGTTCTTGTTGTCCCTTGTGCTTTAATCAAGATGAATCTATCAACCACTTGTTCTTCTCGTGTCGTTGTTCTCAGCTTATTTGGTCTGTTATTCAGAGGTGGGCAGGCATCACGGTGGCCGACACTCAGGTAGGGGTGGATCACTTCCGAGCTCATTGTCTGGGAGTTGTCTCAAAGAAGTCTTGCAGGTATAGTTATTTGGTGTGGACAGCAATCGCATGGTGTATTTGGCTCCACAGGAATCATATTTTGTTTAGAAGGGATGTTTTCAATTTTAAGGTGGTTGTTAATCAAGTAGAATCCATTTCGTGGGAGTGGATTATTAGTCGAGAAGGTTGTAATTTTCGTTTTGTTATTTCTGACTAGTGGGTTAGCCCACTAAACTACATGAAGACATTATAATTGGTTATAGCCTATGTTGAGCAGGTCTTGTTATTCCCGGGGTACTCTTTTCACTCATTGGGTCTATTTTACATGGGGTTTTGGCCTAGAGAGGTTTTAATCAAGCCCCATGTATGTATGGGTTGGAATACCCATTGTACTCCTATCAATACAGTATTTTGCTTATGAAAAAACTTAGTCTTTTATGTTAAAAATGATTAATGAAATTTCAAAACATTAAGGAGATTCTTCATTTCTTTTAAATTTGTTAGTAAATTTATCGTATTATTATTATTATTATTCACTTTTTTGGTAAACCAATGTATCCTCCACAACGACTGTGGATACTAATCCTTCGAGGTATCAGAGATCCTTTTTAGGGGTTGACATCTTTCAATAAATGTTTTCCCATACACACCGGTCAATAATCGAATTTTGGACCAAATGGTTAAGAGACCCAAATATTACCATTTATACCACATCATGTTGGTCATATTATTATTTATTTAGCTTCAAATGCATATTTGACATTACAAATTAAATATTACTATAGTTCACGTGAATATAACCAACAAAGGAACAAACTGATTAATGTCTGGCGATTTCTGTAATCATTTTTAAGATATCAATAACATGGGAGTGACATAAATCTTGTTGGGGGAGTCAACACTAAATTACTATGATTCTACACTTTGAGAAACTAAATTGATTATCTATTCAATTCAAAAGTATATACTACTCTGGTCTCTATTATAAGTAAAAATGAGTCAACAAAAGTCGATGTATTTAGTCTAATAAACTAGTCGATGAATTTAATTCAATTGACTAAATACATTAATTTCTATTGAGTCGTTTTTACTTATAACAGAGACGGAAGGGATTACAACATTAAGCATCCATTAGGGTGTTCCCTCATGCATAAGCAAATCCCCTACTTGACCTTTACTTGCATTGTTACTTTTCAAGGGACCACAACCACAATAAGACAGCACATAATTAAGGTCTAGGAATCACCATAGGCAAAACGTCAAGATTCATGGGTTCGAATTCCCATCATGCACGAAATTTATTAAACATATAGTCATATACGGATTACTAGTTTAAAAGTGCTATGATAAACAGTGTTTACACAAGACATGCCACTTGTGTCTCTTCTTTTAAAATAGGTAAGCAATGTTTTTATTCATGAGGAGCAAGGAATATCAAAAGAGACACACATAATAACCAAAGTAATCTAATCATACCCCAAAAACATTGGAAACAGGGAAAGAAAACACTTGGGGATTGAGATTATGGAGATCTACCTAGGGAGAGGATTAGTGAATGGGGAGCTTTATGATCACTTTTGAAACTAAATTGTTTTCTATACTATTCTTGTTCACTTTGAAAGCAAAAAATAAAATTAAAAAAACAGAACATTCCTAACGTTAAAAGTGGTCTAATCTATGCTACTGCCATGCTTCCATGTTCTCTCTCCCTTTCTTGAGATTTTTGAATTTGATGAGCTCAACTAAACGTATGGCTTGTAAAGCTTTGAATCGTAAAAAGATTTATTGGCAAAAAAACAGAATAATACTTTAAAAGATTTGGTGAGGCATATGTGTCCAATAAAAGTATACAACACTAAAAACTTTTTTATTTGTAGAACGTAAAAAAGGGTTTTGAATAATACATGATAGACAGAAAATAAATTAAGATTTAATTTACTACATTTGCATTATATAAAAAACTAATTATTTTTATCAAATAAATAATAACAAAAAATTTATCTTTACTTGACTGAGTACATACTTTTGTTTCATGCCATCTCTGTTTTGTCTTTTATAATTCATAGATTGGAGAAAAAGAGAGCTGGAAAAAAATAATAAGGATATAATTAATTAATAATGTGTAGGATAGTTTTGAATTGTCTCTTTAAAAACAAAACGAAACCAAGAGTGAAAGAATGGCTTTGAACCTTGACTATGCTTTTCTTACTTAACAAGATCTAGTAAGAACTTTAGCTAAAGCAAGCAAGACTGTGGTTGGCTGGCAGTCTAACAAAGGTTGTTTTAGTTTTAGTTTTTATAAATAATATTTTTTGGTTTTAAGTTTTACTGTATACATTTTTTTGAAAAGGAAAGTTTTATTGTAATTGTACATTTATTCCAAGCATTCTTTGCTTAAAGAGAGGTTAGTCCTTGGAATAAAGGAAGGAACCAAAAAAACAGTAGTGGGTTAAAGTTAAAGCACAACAGAAGTTGCCCAAAGCAACAAATTTTGCACCCTATTCTGACAACCGACCATAGCCAGTAACACACTCTCCTCATGCACAAAAAGTTCACTCTCCTCCTAATGTTTAGTCACTGATCATAGCCGGTACAAAGTTACACCCTATTCTGTCTAGTTACCGTACAAAATTACAAATTACTCTTTTTTTGATACAGAAATTACAAATTACTCTAAAATAAAACTGAGTAGAATGTTGTTGGGGTCTATTCTGTTTGGGATAAACACTCATTTTAATGCTAGAGTGAGGGTGCAAGTGTCATTTTATTGCTAGAGTGAGGGTGCAAGTGGAGTATTCGCAGTGCGGTTTGGTTCGGTTTTGAGACAAAAAGTGAATTGAACTGTAAGGTAAAAACTACATGCGGTTTGGTTTGGTTCGGTTGGCTTTCTAAAAAAACAAACCAAACCAAACCAATGCGGTTTGGATTTGTTCGGTTGGTTCGGTTTTTTCCGAGACAAAACATAATTTAAAACGGAATTAAAATTAAATAATATAAAAAACGGCTAACATAAATCTTTAAGAAAAAATGCTCAAATATATGTAGTATATAAATTACGCTCTTTTAATTCTTTTAACATAGCTACAACCATGTTTAAAAGAATTTGAATTAAACGTTTTATTGTAATTTTTAAATATATCATAACAATATGGATTGTTTGTAAGTGAGTCAAGGAATCAATTGGATTTGGGCTAGTAAGTGAGTGAGAGTTGGATAGACAAATCCATTTTGTAAAATAAATAATAAATTAAAGTGATAAATCTGTTAATAAATTGAAACTAATTTTTAAAAAATAAATAAAATAGATATGAATATCGGTCGTGTCTTTTGGTTCTGTTTAGTGTATAGGTATTTATTAACACATGAAGATGTTGTACGCCAGGTGAATAATTTAGGCTAAAGAATCAATTTTCGGGCAATCTACTCCGATTGCAATGAAACCACAACAATTAAATCCGAAAAAAATAGGAATTATAACTCCCCAAGAATGGACTTCAATCGGGACAGTGGGGCTCAAAATCCCAAATTCCATAAATTTATTATTTTTTATTAATTTTTAAAAAATTTCATAATCATGGTCTTGTTTCACTATAATTCGTCACAAAATTTACTTCATATCCACCTTTTGAATCAGTTGTTCATACAATCAATTAAAAAAGTCTTGTTTCACTGCAACTATTTACAAAATTTTCATTGCATTCACATTTTAAATTGATTGTCCATACAATCGATTTTAATTTTCTTGTTTCCATCACGTCACTTTTGGAACGGTAATTCGCAAAACCGATTTAAAATAATATGTTGTTTTCCGATTTTTAATTTTTTTCAATACTCTCTTGGTAGCCATTTTCGCGCGCACGCACGCCCAGAGAGAGAGACTATTCCCTGATTTTTGGTTTTCTTACATCTTAGGTTTTGAATTTTGATATTCACAAAATACATTGGTACTTCACTCGTGCAACTTGACTGGACCATATATATACACACATACGTTACTTTCCTTTACTTCTTTGTTTTTCTTTTTATTTTTTAAATTTGACCTTTTGTTTAGAGTTGCATTATTACGTTCGCATGTAGAATTCACTGAGCGAAGAAAACCAAGGTTGGTAAATTCTGGTTCAGCAAAATAGCAGGCACAAGAGCATGTTTTTGATGAAATGTCTTATTTGAGAACACTAATATCCAAACAATACAGGTACTTTTGTCTCTTCGAACATGCCTTTTTTGTTCTACGTGGGAGACACACGTTTGAGAATCTTAATTATACGACTCATAGTTGAGCATTGAGCATTCAGGTGATGGGGATATAGTGCATGTTTTTGGTTATTAAGGTATAGTGATGTTTCATAAGGGTAATGCCAAAAAAATGTTTCATACGAGTGGTTTATCCATGACTTAGATGGCGCCTAAGAATTCAGGCTTGATGATGCAGTAATCTTAAAACTTGTTTGTTAAAAATGTTGAAGATTTTTTAATTTAATGTAATGAGTACGCATTCTATTTCTTATTATTTTTTCTTTGATGGATTGTATTTTTTTTAGGGATTGAGGGACTGTATTTCTTATTAATAAAATGTATGTTGATTAAAAAAATGAGATAATTAGAACTTCTTAAAACAAATTGGGAAGATAAAAATTATCAGTAATCAAAGTTGCACTAAGGATCATTTCACAATTACCATGTCAAGTTTTTACCACTGAATTGACACATCATGGGCAAAGATATAATTAAAATTGATTTTGGTGATTTAATAAAAAAACGCACACAATTTTTTAATTAAACAGACTTCATGCCCTAAATTTATTATTAAAAAAGATAAAAAGAAAGGTGACAGAAAAGCCCCAAGGGGGGCTAGACCAGACCAATATCTTTGGCAAAAGAGAAGATAAAGTCACAACAATAATAGGGGGGCCCTAACAGAGCCCCCTAAAACACTTCATCCTAGATACTAAAATAAAAGTGCTAACTAACAATAGTTAGATAAAATAGACAGAGACAGAAGATGTCCTTGAACGAGAATTATAGCCAACAATTCTCTGGCCAAATTTTGTTTTTCAAAATTCTAGGACTAGCTTACAATAGTCAGATAAAAAAAGAGACAAACACAGAATTTGACTTTGAACGTGTGTTATATAGCCTACAAATTTCTGGATTATTTCTTTATGTGCTGAATTTTCTTCTTTTGGATCTTGGACACCTTCAGTTTGAACTTATCATACTGCGCACCTGTTCTTTGGGTCGTGGGATCATCAGCGTCATTTGACACATCACCTCGAAGCTTTCTCAAAAATCTCATGCGAGATGTTACCACTAGCTAGATTAGAAATAACATTAGACTTTGAGTAGACGATGAGTCAATAGAATCAATGTCGTACCGTTTAGCTACAGAGGCGAGAGAGATCTGAACAGTGTTGTTTTGAGATGGTGCATGTGTGCTAGGGGTAAAAGCATTAGTCAACTTCTGGATCGAGTTCAAAGATATATGTTGCGTCTGCATAACCACAGACGACATTTGCTTACCGTCATCCGAAGCAATAGAGTCATGGCGGTTGATTCTTCGTTAGATTGCATGACCTCTTCTCTAATCTCATTAGGTGAAGACCCCCCTTGCTGCTGTACCTCTATAGGTAGAGTTTGTTGTGCAACTTTCTGCTTGTAATGCACATTACTAGTAGCTTGAGGCTTAGGGGCATAAACCTATTTTTTACTAAGCGACATATTCTAGGATCTTTATCTCCTTATCCTTTTCTCACCAGAGTGCATCATGGCTTTGCAAGAACTAGTGGTATGACCGACAATCTTACAATTCATACGGAAGGAAGAAAAAATTTCATACTCAATATCCACTAAGAAAGCATCACCTGACCTCTCAACTAGGATTTGATTCTTAAGCTCTTATTTCAATTCTATATCAACCAGGATGCGTGTAAAATAACCAAAAGATTTGTCAAGTGACACATGATTTATTAATATTTTTATTTTTCTCTAAATTTTGGCAGGAAAAAAATAACAACTCTCTCATTCTCAAGGTAAAAGTTTTGCCAGAATAGTAGATATGATTAATCAAAGTTAAAGTAATATGCACGCCACTAGGTTAAAATTGAATTCAATCAGTAAATTTTGTGCTTATTTTACTATCAATTACTCTATAATTGGATGAAACTCAAGTGTGTTCTACAACTTTATTTTTAAAACTATTTTTATTTTAAAAATAAAACACAACCTTTAGGCCCAAGCACACTTTCTCTTCAACCTTCATGGCCATTGTGAGTGAATAAACGGGTTAGGCGGGTCGACCTACTAGCATGCCAAAAAAGGCAGGGCGGGTTGATGCTCCTCAGCCATCCACCCTATCTTTTTTTGATAAGAAAAAAAATTTTATTAACAAAAATCTAGTTCCAGCATCATATGTGCGATCTCTACCCACCTTCTATGAAGGGTTGCAAAGGGCACAAACAATCATATGCTAGAAGAACTAGACCAAAATAATTACACCATCTGTCTTGCGGTACAATGGTAAGATCTCCCATATAGAAAGGGAGGTACACCAACCATAGAACAGCACTGAAAACTAGAAACTAAAATAATATAAAGCAAAATAAAGCCATCATTTTCAACCCAATAGTGGTTGCTCCGACAAAGGTGTCAACCCCAAAAGTCATTCCAAACCGCAATAGCATGATAACAGCAGCATGACAGCAGACTGACGACACCAAAATACCACACAACACTGACAACACAGCTGGCAGCAACATAGCATGATTCCTGCAAAGACCATCCAAACAGCAACACAACAAAAACGGCCAAGTGACAGCGCCAATGCAGGACACCAACAAAGGCCAATGCAGCACACCATCACTCCCCTGCAAAAAACCAAGAAAAGAAAACTAAAAGCAATGCAACGGGGAATCCCACCAATCAGAAAAGGATAAACTTGAGGAACAACCAACTTTTCCAACATACCAACCCCAAGAAATATGTTTAATTTTACTTCCTATAAGTAGTGTTTCAACCAATTCCCCACCAAAGAATACATAGTTTCTTTCCCTCCAAATAATCCACATAGTTGTCATCCAAATCATATAAGCAAACTTATCACTATTACTACCATTAACAAAGCTACCAAAAAACCTAAAATGATTTGACCCCTCCAATCCTTCAACCCAATCCAACCCGAACCAAATACTAACATGCTGCCATATAGCTTTAGAGAAATCATAGTGATAGAAAATGTGATTAATAGATTCCTCGTGTAGATTACAAAAAGGACAAAGCACATTGTCAACCTCCACCAAACGCTTTACTAGATTATCTCTTGTTGGTAACCTACCCAAAAATAAACGCCAACAGAAAAAAGCCACTTTTGATGGCACAGTCGTTTTCCAAACTAGGTCCAGATTATCAAGGATCTCACCTGACATATGAGTGTCGTGCAGTAAGGACATTATAAAAGTATAACAAGATCTTACTGAAAAAGATCTATTATTGATGATACTCCATACCCATTTATCTTGGGCATCTGCCACCAACTTCACCTCATGGAAAATAGTAGACAATAAGTGCAACTCATCTTCTTCTATCGGAGAGAGTTGTCTAGCCCAAGAAAAAGCCCACTGCCATCGGCCCTCCTCCCAATTACCCATATTTGCCACTGTTGCTGTTGGCTGTAAAGAACAGAGGAAAAGATTTGGGAACACCTCCATAAAAGGAGCACGGCCTAACCACTTGTGATACCAAAATTGAATCGAAGTCCCATTCCCTAAAGAACAACTAAGGGCTTGTTGAAAGAAATTCTGGTCCAAATCCAAATCATCCCCCAAAAGCATCAGATCTCTCCACCACAATGAATCCTTTTGACCCCAACATCTTTCCACCCTATAAGATAGTAAATCCCACCATATGGCACTAGTATCATTAATGCATCTCCATTTCCACTTCGCAAGGAGTGAAGTATTAAACACCGCTAAATTCTTTACCCCTAACCCGCCCTCCTTTTTGGGCTTACAAATGACATCCCAAGCCACCCAACAAATCTTCCTACCTTCTTCACTAGATCCCCACAAAAAATCCCTCTGAATCTTAGTAAACTCCTTAATAACCGATTTTGGAGCTTTGAAGAAAGAGAAAAAATATAGAGGGAGACTTGATAGTATTGAATTGATAAGTGTGACCTTTCCCCCCATCGAGAGATGTCTCCCCTTCCAATTAGAAAGTTTTGATCGCATAGAATCCAAAACCGGCTTCCAAGTATACCTCCTTCTGGGATTTGCACCAACTGGAATGCCCAAAAACTTGAAAGGGAATGACGATATGCTACATGCAAGGAAAGAAGATGCCATCTCAAGAAAGCCATCCTTTAAATTGATACCTATCAAATTGATCTTATGAAAATTTACACGCAGACCCGAAACAAGTTCAAAGCTTCTAAATATAGTTTTGATACTCCATAAATTTTGCCAAGAACCTTTACCCAACATGATAGTATCATCTGCAAATCGTAACAAAGAGATATTATGACTTTCATTCATCCCAAAACTTTCAAAGCTCCCTAGCTGAATGGCTTTTTGAACCAACCCGGCTAAACCTTCCGCCGCGATAAGAAAAAGGAAAGGGGACAAAGGGTCACCTTGCCGCAGGCCTTTGTTTACAGAGAACTCCTCCGTAGGGCTACCGTTTACAAGCACTAACATAGAACTGACGAAAATGCAAGCCTTCATCCAATCAATCCACCTGTCATCAAATCCCATCCTGGACATCATGTAAGACAGATAACTCCAGGATACTGAGTCGTATGCTTTCTCAAAGTCAACCTTAAACAACAAGCATTCATCCCTTCTTCGCTTAGCAAGATCCACCACCTCGTTGACCACCAGCACCCCATCCAGGATTTGTCTTCCCGGGATGAAAGCTGACTGACAAGTATATATGAGTTTTAACACCACCTTCTTCAATATGGAGGCTAAAACCTTTGCTAGTATCTTGTAGAGGCATCCAATCAGACAAATAGGTCTGTATTCCTTCAGGCTGAGGATTGAGGTTTTTAGGAATAAAAGCCAAAAAGGAAGCAGTAATAGCTTTCGGGAGGATCGATGTATCTTGGAATTCCAACAAAAAATCCATAATATCATCTTTCACCACATCCCAGCACTCTTTAATGAATCTAAGATTGAAACCATCAGGACCTGGACACTTGTTACCATCGCAACCCCACACCTCCTCCTTAACCTCTTCTTCAGTGAAAGGAACCAACAGAAATGAATTATCTTCCAAGCTCAACTTTTGAAAATCTATTCCCCCCAAAACAGGTCTGTTAAAAGCTGATTCATTGAAGTTGTCCTCAAAAAATCTCCTGACTTCTCTCTTGATGTCCCCGGCCTGATCATAGCACGCCCCATCAGATTCCAACAACAAAATCTGATTACTTCTTCTCTAGCTTGAAGACATGCATGAAAATATTTAGTATTAGCATCACCCTCCTTGATCCACTTCGCCCGTGATTTTTGTTTGATCAAACTCTCTTTCATAAGAATTTGTTGCCAAAACGATGCTGTCACTTCTTTCTTTTTTGAACTGTCCTCCAACCCAATCCCCACAGAATCCATATCATCCAACACATTCAATTCTGCAACAATGGTCTCAATATTAAGGCCAAGCCATCCAAAAACCTCTTTATTCCACCATTTCAATCTCTCCTTCAATAACTTTAACTTTTCCTTGACCACAAAAGCCTTCTTTCCATGAACTTCCATCTTCTTCCATTCATCTATAACAAAAGCTTTGAAGCACTCACGCTCTAGCCAACAGTTGTTGAACCTAAACGGTTTTGGACCCCAATTCTGAGTAGAACATAGCAGTGAAATAGGACAATGATCTGAAATATCTCGATTCCCTACTTTTTGACCCTTTACATTCCATTCCTTGAGAAGCCCATTAGAAACTAGGAATCTGTCTAATCTACTAGCTGCAATACCATCTAAACAAAAGTAAGTGCATTTCTTTCCATACAAAGGAGGATCTACCAAATCCATACCAGTCACAAAAGAATTAAACTCCTCCATGTCCTTCAATTTCAACTGTGCAGATTTACCTTTTCTTTCAGAAAGATTGGAAACAACATTAAAATCTCCCATTAAGCACCACTCTCCCTCCTCACTAGTAATTTTTTCCTTATATAATTGTTCCCAAAGATTTCTCCTGCCTACTGAATTACAAGGAGCATAGATATTAACGAAATAAATCACCATAGACTGAAACTCAACACAAACCCCCCACATAGCCCTCACCCATCAAGGTGTTTTTAACAACAAAAAAACCTTGTTTCCACATCATCAATAAACCACCCGACAACCCATTAGAAGGCAAATCTACCCAATCAACAAGAATGTTACCCCACAAACTATTCACAACCGAATCTATAATCACTTCCCTTTTTGTTTCTGGGAGACAGACAAGATCCACTATAAGAATAAGTGGATTTACTGGCCATGCCTTTCCGGCGGATTTTAGAGGTTTCCGGCGGATTTAGTCCCACGAAAATTTTCCGGCGGATTCTATCGAATTTCCGACGGATTTTTATTCCCCCGATAACTTTTCGGCGGATTTATACTGATTTCCGGCGGATTTATTCACCAAAAAAAATTATTAAAAAGAAAAATCCGCCGGTACCGTCATTTCCGACGGATTTATGAAAAAAGCGGGAAAATTAAATTTCGAAATCCGCCGAAAATTACATAGGACCCGCCGGAAACTCCATGACCAATGGTATCCGCCGGAAAGTCGTATTTGCGGGGGATCCGGATCCGCCGGTAATTCGTATTTGCGGCGGATTTTAACTTTTTGACCAAAATCGCTGGAAAACTACTAAATCCGCCGGAAATGCCACTAAATCCGTCAGAAATGCGTATTTGCGGGGGATCCGGATCCGCCGGAAATCCCAAATCCACCGCAAACCGCCAGTAATACGTATTTGCGGCGGATTTTAACTTTTTGACCAAATTCCGCCGGAAATACCACTAAATCCGCCGGAAATACTTCTACCAATAGGATCCGCCGGAAATCCGCCTTTGTGGGGGATCCTAATCCGCCGGAAAAACCACAAAATCCGCCGGAAATTCCACGACCAATAGAATCCGCCGAAAACCCGAATTTTTGTGGGATCCAAATCCGCCGGAAACGATAAAATTCACCGGTAATACAATTTTCGGCGGATTTCAAATTTCTATATTTATTCACATCTTCACTTCACAACTTCTTCACTTCTTCAAATCCGAAATTTCTCTCTACAAAATCTCTTGCTCTCTGACACATTTCTTCAATATAAGGTATCTTTATAACATGATGATTTAATAGTTTTAGTTTATTGATTATGAATATTAATTTGCGTACTTTGTTAGGATCTTTTAGTTTTACTTATTTGAATAATATATCGTTTTAAGACTGGGTATTGATTTTGAATCGTATTTTTAATTTATTATTTTAATTTAATTATTAATTTTTACTTTACAATCAAAATAAAGTTTCATAATATTTTTAATTTAATGTAATAAATAATGTTATTAAATATATTACTAAATATATTTAATATTTTTATTAATCAATTTTGTTAATAAAAAATATATTATTAAATATACTATATTTAATTCATTAATAAATTCGTATATTTAATATTTTTATTAATAATTTTTTCAAAAATATATTATATTAAGTCAATAATATTTATTTATTAAATAGATTTCCGGTTTTTTTTAAAAAAATAGAAATATTTCCGGCGGATTTAAATATATTTCCGGCGAATTTTTTATTTTTTTAAAAAAAAATTAATTTCCGGCGGATTTATTTATTTTCCCGCGGATTTCTTTATTTTTTTTTAAAAAAAGTTAACTTCCTGCGGATTTATTTATTTTTCCGGCGGATTTCTTTATTTTTTTAAAAAAAAATAAATTTCCGGCGGACTTTTTCATTTTTTTTTTTTAAAAAAATTTCCAGCGGATTTTGAGGACTTTCCAGCGGATTTTTTCATTTTAAAAAAAAAAAATCTGGCGGATTTTGAGGACTTTCCGGCGGATTTTTTTGTATTTCGTTTTTTTGACTTTGGTATTTCCCGCGGATTTAGGTGATTTTCCGGCGGATTATCTCTCGGAAATCTCCGACGGATTTTCCGAGGGCTAAAATCCGCCGGAATTTCCGGCGGAAAATCCGCCGGAAACCGTTTGCTACCACGGTTTTACTGGCGGATTTAGGTAGCCGGAAAAACCAGTTTTTCTTGTAGTGATCAAAACTACCTGCAAAGATGTTTCGAGCTAACCTTCTACGTTTCGCGCAGTCCCCCAGCCCTCTTATATTCAAGGACATGATATTCATTGAACACCTCTTTCTTTCGCCCTTTTCTTTTTTGCAACTGCATCCCTTTGTTCTCTAGCAGCAATATGATTAACATAAAACTCATCTTTGTCCTTCCCAACCACACCAAGAGAGCAAGCCTCCTCCCACACCTTTTGAGCCACTGATTTGCTCTGTAACGCCCAAAATCTTTTATTGCCGCATCTAATGCTAGTGCTTGTTGTAGACCCCTCGCAAAGAACAAATCCTCCAGAGAAATGGGTCGAAGCTACTGAACAATCCCTTGGGGCTTCTGTAATGATGTTCGCATTCGAATCTTGAGATACAGAAATGAGATCTCGAGGTGCCCTATTGTTCTTTGAAGGTCGGGTTGTAACTTTTAGCAAATTGGGTTTAGATAGTTTTTTTTCTTTTCTTGGGTCAACTCGAACAAGAGTTGGGCTATGGATTGAAGGGAGTGCTAATTGCAAAGACTGATTGGAATTTTGAGACATCATTCCCAACCTCTCAACTGATCCGTCTTTGCTTTCACTGCTGCTGGAGGGAGCCTGGTTAGGAATTGAGCCGCTAGCATCAATTGGGCCAAAACATTGTACAGGACCATAGCACATCTGAGAACCCCTTGTCACACTAACATGTGAGGAAACAAAAAGAGAGCCCTTCGCTGATCCATCCCACACATGATTAGATATATTTTGTAAAACCTCATTACCACTCTCCTCATTTAGACCTTCCTTTAATCTCTCCTTGTTTTTCTCCTTAATAGTCCGCTGATTGATATTTGTTGTCGTATTTTTTGAAGGCAAATTTGGGTTTGGACTATCAATAAAGGCATCTTGTAATTGCTCATTATTTCCATGAATGTCGCCTTCCATCTCTTCTGGAACTGCTTCCGACCAAACCTCTTCATATTTTGATGAGAGATCATCATCATCATCATCATCATCATCATCATCTTCAGAGCTGCCAACTTCTTTCTTACTAGAAACGGTCCACCGCATAGGACCGAACCAATCTTCCACAATCTTAATATTGAAGTAAATTCCATTAACTTTCACCTTACGAACCATATGTATGGCGTCTAGCCTATTAGTGCGAATGAGCAATCGAGCAACATCCAAGGATTTCTTTTTCATTGTGTTGTCATCTGAATTCAGAAACGTCCCTAAATCCTTCGTTAATGTAGAAAAAAATCAGAATCCCAAGCATGAACTGGAACTCCATAACATCGAATCCAAACCAAGCGCTCTTCATCAATAACCGAAGGATTCCATGGCTTTATCTCCTTGAACCATTGTTCGAGCCAATCTTTTGCTTCCTCCACAAAACCCTGAAGATCATCATCTCCTCCTTCCAATAAAACTAAATTAGCACCCAAAGGAGTGGCCAAAATCGAAAACACACCCTGTCTGGCGAATTCCTCTTGGATGTAGTAAGACTTTCCTGGGTGTATCACAACGCCCACCATAGCCTTATGAAGGCCATGTATAACTTCTTGACTAACATCAAAAGAGATCTCCCTCTCTACTTCCTCCTTCGTCTCTGGAACTACATTATTATTTTGTTTCGCAAGGACTTTCTCTTTCCAGACCTGTACTGGCATGTGTACGAACTTCTTGCGATGAACGTCTCTATTGAAATTTACGTTGACCCCACAAGATTTCTTTTGTTGCTCCCATTGAAACTGAGGAAGATTCGCAAATAGTTTGTGGTCCCCTACAAAAACATTATCCAACTGCAGAGCAAAATGTTCGGGATCCCCCAGTTGGGAAAAACGAGCGAAACCAAATCTTTTGCCCAACCGATTCCTCCTTCCTGGTATTACCACCTCGTATATTTTACTGTAACACCCTAAAATTTTGAGCAAGTATTTGGCGTCCACATCTTCTGGGAAATTGGATATGTAGAATGATGTGATGGTACCTTGATGTTTCCCGCTTTGAGGTCGAGCTTGAGCTATATAACCCTAACCCGCCTAGCATGCAAAGATTTTTTTAAAACGACTTCAATGGGTTTTTTTTGCTTAATTAATTGTTTTCTCATGCTTTGGGTTTTGTTTCCTGCGTTTTTTGTATAGTTTTGTTATAAATATTTTATTTTTATTTTCCTGACAGGTTTTTTGGCAAGTCTCTCTTGATTTCTTTATTTCTATTTAATTAAATAAAAATGCATACTTTTTATTCTTATTAATGATTTTTCGCTAAAAAGAGTTAGCGTTACAATAGGCTGTACTAGTATTATACTAACTGTACTAACTGAAGAATGACTAATATCTTCACTGAGAAAGTTTTAAAGAGACTTATATCTTCTTTTTTTCCAAAAGAAAAACACATTTTTTTATAAGGAAAAAAAAGAACACATGTAGATTAATTCACTTGTTAAGACATTTTTTTTGTATTAAAGTAAAACAAAAATGTAACTTACTTTTATTCCTCAATTCAAATTAAGGAACCCTAATAAATCCCACAATCATATTTTGATATTTTTTTAAACAATCGAGACTTTAATTGATCAAAAAAATCAGAATTTCAATTATTATCATATTTGATTGCGAAAAGTTCTCAATTATGATTTTGAATATTTAAATTTCACCCATCCATCCATCCATCATTAAGATGGTTCCACAATCCAGCAATAAAAAGGAGTAAATCGTGGCCGTCGAATAAACAAACGCGGAACACGTACATATAGTTCGCACGCACGCAGGTTAGAGAATCTCCATTACATATACAGTACATAAACATATGGACCCTAATGTTCGCTACGCCCTCGACCATCGTTTCCGCAGTAAAAAAGACAAAACAGAAATTCCATTCCTACTTAACGTCCCAAACATTTTCCGTCTAAATTAACACCCTAATTTTACGTCGTTAACTTCTCCCCTTCCATATATAAATACCACAACCTCAAACTTAGCTTCTTCTCTTCGTCTGTGATCTTTCAAATTTTCGAACACGCACTCACTCTCCCCAATCCTCGTACCCGAGATTTTCGCGATATTTTCGCTTCTCATTCTTCTTATTCTTCTTCTTACAGTGTTACTGGCTTTCCTCTGTTTTTTTTTTCAAAGCAGAGATCAATCAAGTTGAAGAAGCTTCGAGTGCCATTTTCTGATATATATCGGTTCTAGTTCTTGTGTTATGTTTGGAGATGGAAAAATGAAAAGCTAAAAGGGGAAAAAGAAAAGTTCCGTTCTCTGTTTTGGAGGTTTCATTGAAAAGAAGGAGTTCGCATTAGGTAAGTTTTTTTTGAATGTATATCGTTGTGGTTTGTATGTTCTTTCCTTTGTGTTTGATTTTTAATTTTATAGTAGTATTTATTATGTTTTGAATGGGAGTGAAATACTAGTACGTTTCAGATCTTGATAACGGTTTTGAATGAATTAGAAGCATTTGAAAAAAGAAATGTGAGAGACAAGAAGGTGTAGTTGGGTATTAGATAAACTTTCCTTGAGGCACTTTTACTCCTATTTAGAAATGGAGGGAGAGAGAGAAGAAGGAGAAGCAGTTGTTGAGGAATGCTTGTTAAGTCGTTTTCGAATAGTAATGACACTAATTAATTTAACTTTTCAGAGTAAAGCTAGATATTAGTAGTATTATTATTGAATGGCAGAATTCACTTTATTGTATGCATTCATTCTCTATTAGTATCATTATTATTCTTCTATGGAATGGAGTAGTAATAGTACACTGTGTAATGTGTCTAGTTGTTGCTTCTCTTCTTCTCCTCCGACAAACACTGATCCCCCTCATTCATTCAAAACCAAAACCCGTAGAAGTATTTGTTTTTCCTCAAGTCCCCAAATCTCTCTCTCTCTCTCTCTCTGAGTGAGTCGCTTTTGGTTTTGCATTGAAGAATGGGGATTGATGTGGTGATTTGATAAAAGTTAAAGAGAGAATCAGATAGAATTGATTAATGTTTTTTAATAGGTTTTTGTATTTTTTTGGGGGGGTTGGAATGAAGCAAAAGAGGGGGGGTGTGAGTGTGAGAAAGTTTGGTTTGGAGAATGGAGAATGGAGATGGTAATTTAGTTCATTTTTAATAATTATGGAATAATAATAAAATTGGAGTAGGGTAAAGCAAAGCAGATAGTAGTCCTTTGGTCATTCATTGATTCTCTTTCACTGCTTTTAAGTTTATAGAGCCAAAGGTTGGTTCCTTCATTCCTTCTTTTTAGATGAGATCACTTTGGATCTTACTCTGATCCCAAGCTAAGCCTCCTCCTTGAACATTGCTTTTTTATCTTTCTCTTTTGTCCCATAGAAATCAATACCTAGCATTGGAAGGACCATTCATTTCTTTTTCTTTCCCCACCAAAACATACTAATTATGCAATTGCTAATTCCATATATTTTTTTAATTATTATTTAAATTCATTCTAACTAGTTGGCATTCCTCTCTGTCACTGTTTCATTCAATGATAGTTATTTCCAATATTGCCCTTCAAAAAACCAATGCACATGTTATGTTATTTTATTCCAAGAATAATAATAATAATAATAATATCGGTGGTTGTTGTTGTTGCAGGGAGTAGTAATAAAAAGAGTAAAGATGTTTACATGCATAGCGGCATGTACGAAACAGACGGAAGAAGAGAGGGAGGAAGAGAGGCGTGAGAGTGGCACGCCGAATACTAAAGAAGCCGTCAAAAGCCTGACCACCCAGGTACTATAACTCTACACACTCACTCTTTCTCTTTCTTCTTTCACCCACATTTTTTGCTTTTATTACCTCTTTTTCCTTCTTTGTGTAAAACAATTCGCTACTCATCCCAACCGGACCACTTTTTAATATAATAATAATAATAATAATATTATCTATCTATTTCTTATCTTTATCTTTATTTTATTTACTCTCAAAAAATCTTTATTTTATATATACATAGTACATGTGTGTTTGATCTCAAGGGTGACTGGGAGTCATCAACACACTCTATTTAAATGTATAGACTTGAGATTAGTACGGAGTTTAATCCCAAATGATAGAACTTGTGGCTAGAATTTACTTAACTGAACTTTCTATCTTCTCTCAACACTAGAGCGAGGTCAAACACTTCTAAACAAAACACGATAGAACTTGTGGCTAGAATTTACTTACTTTCTTACCGAACTCTATCGTCAACATTAGAGCGAGGTCAAAGACTTCTTCACAAAAAAATATGTTTTTTTTAATATGTCAACATTTTACTCTTGCTCAATTAAATTTGATATAATTCTGTTAAAGTTGTTCATTTGATTACTACTCCCTCATTTTTATATAAAGTGTCCTCCTATGTCTCAAATTATTATTATTATTTATATTTATTATTCTATAACATTGAAATAGCATCAAGTATTTTTCCCTAACACTACACTTGTATATTTATATTTTAATAATTCAATATTAATTAATACTTCCAAGTGACTCCTACTACACTAAGATCATATACTATTAGTTGGTAAAAATTATTTTATCTTAAAAATTATTTCCATCAATTATTTTTTCTTAAAATTCAGCATCACTTTAGGCAATAAGAAGATGAACATTTAATGTAAAAATGCAATAGAGGAACAATAACCACATGGTTGGGGACCCTTTTGCTGTTGGCTGATTGCGGTGTGCTCCCTAGGAATAGCATATGTTCATAAAGAGCATGCGGTCTTCCCATTTTGCTGACCTCACATGATGTCGTCCTTCTACCTTCGTTATAAACCAATCCAACCCTTTTCTAGTGGAACCCTTTTGCCCTTTATATAATTCATTCACACTATATATTACTCTCTCCGTCTCGTATTAAGTGTTTTGTTTGTCATTTTTCTTTGTCTCAATTTATCTATCACTTTATAATTCCAATACAACATTTATTATTACTTTCCAACAATACCTTTACTTTAGAATATCAATAACCGTGTCTTTGCACCAACCAAGAAAAGTGTAAGGGTGTTTTAGTCCTACCACATTTTTTTACCATAAAATTTAGAATATCCAATCATTTTCTTAATACCCGCGCATAACTTTAAACGACACTTAATATGAGACGGAGGGAGTATATATTCATATAAGAACTATGTAGTAGCAATTAAATATAAAACAAATATTGGAGTATACTATTAGTACTACCATTCCACTTCCACTGATGTTTTGTTACTTTCTACTATTTCATGTTGTCAGATTTTGCTGATTGAAAAGATAATACACTACTAATTATGTACCCAATCTCTTTATATGTTTTTTATTGAAATTGAAAAGAAAAAAGCAAAATGTGTTGGTCAAAAATATTCTGATGAATTCCATATTCATATTCAGCCGTAGTGTAGTGGGAACATGTTACATATTCAGCAGTTGAGTTCAGTTGAGTTGAGAGTTGAGTTGATGTTGAGGAAAGATTCTTTATAGTGTGGCCCATCCTTGAATTCTTGTCGACCCAATGTTTTTCAAAAGTTTTTTATTACTATTACTACCAATGCTAAAAAAATACCACAATTTAAATAACCATTGCCCAGTCTTCACTTGTTCTTACAATAGTAGTAAAGTATATCGAAATTTCTTATTATTTCTTTTAAACCACTAAACATGATTCTCTTTCTTATTAGCTCTTTATTTGCATTGAGTAACTTTAGTCATTTTTGTGTATTTTTGCTCCAAATATGATTTTTACACTCACATTTATTGTTCAATCTACTTTTATGTGAATGTATCGAAACACGAATCACTTTACATTTAAATTCATTTTTAATTAAAATCAATTTTGTAAAATCAAGTTAAAGTATGTTTACTTCTAGGTTTTGAGCGTAGAAACGTATGTTTCTGTTGAAGCTACATATTGTAGCTTCAACGTTCGTTTACTATTCACCATGATTTTGGTATTAATTCAAACTTGCAATGTACTTATTCCAAATTAATTTTCACTAATGTGCAACTAAAACACATTTGATGGTCTTCATTCTTCCTTGTAAGCTAATGCAACATGCAATTTTAAGGCTCCTTAACAATTTTGAACCAACACTCTAAATCAAGTGAAAGTTTTTTTGACAATAAAACAACTGGTTAGGAATCAAGGGAATTTCTTAAGTTAGGAAATACTTTCCATTAAGGGTAATATAGTAGATGGTAACGTATAAGTAAGGTTCTTATTTTGTCATCCATTTGTATGTATATATCCACAACACAGAAACATTCTTCACCAGTCCAGCTGTAAAGTTATTTCTTTGAAAATGACCTATGCCTGAAACCTTAGTCTAATTCAGCTTCATCCAAATTTACTTTAATTTTTAGTTCAGAACCTTGTATTCCATTTCACAAACACAGCACTTCTGCTGTTATAGTCTCTCAATAATAATATTCTTCTCCACATCACTAAATCATTTAAGAATTTTTTAATCATAGGCTCATAAACTATTTTATTTCTTGCTTTTGTGTCTTCTGGTGTATACTTCCTCCGTCTCATATTAAGTGTCGTTTAAGGTTATGCGCGGGTATTAAGAAAATGATTGGATATGCAAAATTTTATGGTAAAAAAATGTGGTAGGACTAAAACACCCTTACACTTTTCTTGGTTGGTGCAAATGCACTGTTATCGATATTCAAAAGTAAGAGTATTGTTGGAAAGTAATAATAAATATTGTATTGGGATTCTAAAGTGACAGATAATTTGAGACAAAAGAAAAATGGCAAACATGACACTTAATATGAGACGGATGGAGTAATTGTTTAGGCTACATACTCAAGATGATTTATGTTAGGTGGATCTACATTGGTAGAAGAAAAAGAAGATGCTACTCTAGTGTTTTGATTTTGGAATCCCTTTACACGTTGTTAAGATATAGAGACATAATTTTAATTTTAAATTGTCCCCACTTGAAAGTACTAATAATAGGTGTGTGTGCTCAAAATCCACTTGGACACAGAATATACTATTAAGCATTAACTATTCAACAACCCATTTTAAAATTAAATGATTAAAGCTTCTAATGCATTGATGTTAATATATGTTTAATTAATTATGTGCAGATAAAGGATATAGCACTAAAGTTTTCAGGTGCTTACAAGCAATGCAAACCTTGCACAGGGTCCAGTAATTACAAGAAAGGACATAGACCATATCCAGATTTTGATACAATCTCAGAAGGAGTTCCATATCCTTATATTGGAGGTGCAAGTTCAAGTTCAACTCCTGCATGGGACTTCACAACTTCTAACTACCCTGGTGGTAGATCTGACCCAAGGTTCGCCGGTGATCGCACCCCTAGAGGACGTGATTCGGCATCGGTCTGTGATGTAGTGTTAGAGGATGAGGATGAGCCTAAAGAGTGGATGGCTCAGGTGGAGCCAGGGGTTCACATTACCTTTGTGTCTCTTCCTAATGGAGGAAATGATCTCAAGAGAATTCGCTTCAGGTATAATTAACAACTAATAATTCTCCTATTGTTTTAACAAATGTTTTAAGAACCGAATTAGAGACTAAACCAGTGAGACCTCTGAGTTACGGTTTAACTGCACTAAACTTGCGTGAACAACCAAATAACCGAATTGTAGACATGACTGGTTCCCTGTTGAACGTCCGGTCTACTACAAGTTTTATGTTAAGTTCTAACAGAAAATCCTAATGGTACATTTATATTGCCACTAAAGTCATAAATAAACCTAAGCAGCATTAAGTTATTGGTTCTTAGTTGCTGGCATAATTGTTAATTGGTGCTGAATTTATTGGACCCAATGATTAGTTTGAAATATAATTAAGTTGTGAAAGAATGTATAACTTAGGCCCTGATAATATAATTCATTACGTAAAAAACATATGGGATTTTTTAGTTTTTAAAAACTTAATTAATTATCATGTAGGAGCAAAGACTGACAATACTTAGCATTTGAATTTGAAGCCGTGAGATGTTCAATAAATGGCAAGCTCAAAGATGGTGGGGTGAGAATTATGACAGAATCATGGAGCTTTATAACGTCCAGAGATTTAACAGACAAGCCCTTAACACTCCTCCAAGATCTGAGGATGAGGTACTTTCTAAACTATATTATATTTTATTCTTTTGTTACAAAACAAGATTCATCTGTATAATAACTAAGTTGTTTTGTTTGAACAGCAAAGAGATTCTACTTACACAAGATTGACATCAGCACAAGAAAGTCCAATGGGGTCAGTCAATAATTGGACACCAAGGAGTCACTACAAACCCTCTGGAAACAGAGGATTTTATCCCTCTGAACAATTGGATCATGGTGGTGGTGGGAATGCAGGGCCATCTATGGAACCATCAAGGGCAACAACGGCTTCTTCTAGAGATGAACCTTCTATTAGCAATGCAAGTGAAATGGAATCAGAATGGGTAGAGCAAGATGAACCTGGAGTTTACATTACTATTAGACAGTTAGCTGATGGTACTAGGGAGCTAAGACGTGTCAGATTCAGGTACTATAATGCAACCTCCATAAACATGTCCCTTATTGCTTTTAAGATTATCCTAATTCTTTGGAACACATGTATTTGGTGTGTGTCACTCATAGGCTTCAAACTTTAGATGTATCCTAAGAGTGGTGGGTTGTGACCAGCTTCATAAGTTGAGATGCCAAAGAGGTCCAGTTGTTTACTGGGCCTCTATTTAGCAAGCCCAACCCAACCCAAAAGTACTGGGCTATCGGGCCGACTGATTGGATTGAGCTAAAATTGACAGTTCTATCCAAAGTGGTCCATAGTTGAAAAATCATCCAAAACTTTGACGACGACTTCTTCATAAGTAGAAGCTCACGATCCTTCTTATCCACAATGTTGAGACCATGACCTAATCATTATCAGTCCAGCACAAAACAAGAGAAAGCAAATATAAATTGTGTTTAAGTCACTCGTATTCTTTCTCCTTGTTTGTGTGGAAACGACGTCAATCAAGTCATTGTCCCACGAGGACGTGGTGGACTAGAAACTTATGAACTGTCGTCGTTAGAGTTTCAAACAATTTTTCAACTACCAATTCACGCGTACCACCTGACAAGTTGGTACCCTCTAGAATTTGCCTTGAAGAGTTAAGAAACCTTTTGTTTAGACTTCAGATGGTTATTAGGTTTTTGAACTAATACCTTTTTAACTGATGTATGCAGCCGGGAAAGATTTGGGGAGGTAAATGCAAAAACATGGTGGGAAGAGAACAGAGAAAGAATACAAGCTCAATATCTTTGAAGTCCTTCCTATTCCTAACAAAAAGTGGATGTCCTTAACTGGTGGAATCCCCAATTTTGTTTACTAGAGATTAAGGGTATTATGACTCTAGATTATGGAGTGGAGTCCTATACAGAAAGGCTGGATTTCCCACCATTGGTTATGGTCTCTAGTGTTGAAATTGACAGTCACAACAGGATAGTGCAAATCAGGGATTTGTTTTTGTGATTGGATTCAGAAGTCTAATCTTTATTAGATCAAATATTTTTTTATTATCCTCCTTTTACTTTCTTCATTTTAAGGGATGCTTTTTGACATCATAGTTGGTGTTACATTAATTTATTACGATTTGTTTATTTTTTCACCTAAGTGGAACTATGTTGCAGCTGCTTGTGTTAGGCTACTTTAGACCAAATGGTTTTGTCTTTTATTAACGTGAGATATTATAGTAATAGAGAGAAGAAACAAACAAACTATTTGCCATTTATTGATGCTCGATTCTTCTAGGCCCATTAGACTAAACATTTTAGAGTGGTTAGGCTTCATAATTAGTTTAGGTAACAACTAATGTAACATTCAAATATTTCATTAATCTTGAGTTTGCTATTATGAAGTTAGTGCAATTCCTAGCTAAGCAGCCTTTCTTAACTAACCAAAAACCCCAATTCCTTAAGCAAAAGTAAGCAGCCCTTCATTATAAGTCATCATTAATACACAGACCAATTCCTATTCCTAGTAAGCTTGAACCTCATGGTACTTGATCCAAAACTAGGTTGATATCCATCTTTCCAAATGCAATATCAAGCCAAAAATTAATTTCATGGTGTTCATTCACAAAATAGCATTACGCATAGAATCAAGTACATGCATTAATCCGAAAATAACTCACATTCGATGGCAGAGAACATATGATACATCCTGAATTTATCTGATATCTAGCCTAATGAGAAAAATTTACAAAGATACTGTAGAGGTAGCTTGAAAGATCAAACAAAGTGAGATGGATCAAGCCACATATATTTAATTCTCATTCCTAAGGCTTGGAGATCCAAAAGAAGTACAGAAGAAATGTTTCGGAATTGTCATTGTAGGGAGAGCCTTGGTCTAGTGGAATAGATGAGTCTGATGTCTTAGCTAGGCGAACATATGGTTCGCGAGGCGAAAGGACAAATATTAGACTAGAATAATGCCAAAAATGAAGAAATCAAAAAGTAATATGAAAAACAATGTCTATGGAAAAGTATACTATCCAAAATTTACTTATTTTAAGCTCCAATTAATCTAATTTTAACCCTAAAAACGACCAATAAACTTTCCTGTGTTGTAGATTTATCACAACCTAGACATAACCTTTTGCTTGGAGTGAAGAATCACGAAGCAATCCCCACTCTGCACACTCATCACAACTCAATCACCATTATAAATCATCCACAAGAAGCATGCAATAAGTAAAACCATCAGTCAGTCAAGGGTAGGTGGCATCTTGCACCTCACTTCTCTTCTCAAGGATACATGTTTCTCCCATTCGTTGTCAAGTGTTTAGAGTGCTCTTTACACTATGGTATTCGAAACATATTTTCTCACGTGGAATTTGTCTCTAGTTTTCTCATGTGAGAGAATCTCAACACTTAGACATTTTATTTATTTAAACATCTCCCATTTTCTTATTTTTATAAGATGGCTAAAATTCAACTGGTTCCATAGTCATTCACATGCAATTCACTACCATATGATTGGCAAAGCTCTAAGTAAGTAAATGACATGCAAATGCAACCACACGCCACAATGCTTAACGTTGTGATGAGACTTACGTAAGAGTAATTACATTTGGAACTTAGGCCAACTTATTCGTAGTTAGGAGACACTCTTCTCCCTATTACATTCATTTACCCTTTTACAACAAAAAACCCAATTTAAGAAAAAGAAACTCTTACTCTATTTTCCTTGTTTTTTCTTCCTTTTTACTCTCCTATTTTCTCATACCTATATGGCACATCTTTATTTTATTCTTTTTTTGACGCAAATCTTTATTTTATTCTATTATATTTCTTAGGTTTTTTTTTTCATACCCCCCTACTTATCATCCATACCCCCATAAATGCATTTTGGACGAAAATGGCCTCAAGTTTTTAAAAAAAAAAACGTTTTTTTAAAAGTTTCCAGATTTACACATAAATCCAGAACGTATTTCTTCAAGTTTTCAGGATTTACCGTATTTCCGGAATACAAAAAGAAACAAAATATTCCGAATTTACGAAATACATTCTGGATTTATAAAAAATACATTCCGGATTTATGGTAAATCCGGAAATTTCCCCACCCCTCATAGTTTTGCATTCCGAATTTATGCAACCCTGGACATAAATTCGGAACATTCTTTCCGGATTTACGTAGTTGAAACGTAAATCCGGAATGCATTTTTTAAAAAATTTCCGGATTTACGTCGTTGGCACGTAAATCCGAAATGCAAAATCATTCCAAAAGCATTCCAGATTTACGTGCCAACGATGTAAATCCGGAAATTTTAAAAACACGCATTCCGGATATATGCATAAATCCGAGAAAAAAAAATTAAAAAAGTCAGAGGCATTTTGGTCGAAATGCCAATTATGGGGATATGGGTGATAAGGAGGGGGTAAAAAAAAACCCTATTTCTTATTCATCTTTTTAGCACCTCTTTCTTTTTCTTTCCAGCAATGTTCACATTTATTGTTTTATTCCTTTTTTATTCATTTTGTCTTTTACGTTTATCTATTGTTTCAAACTCATTATCATATTTCGACCAAGAGATCAATAAAATATATAAAACTATAATTATATAATAGTAATTTATAGTAAAAAATTAAATTCCGTTAAAAAAATAAATTAAATGTATAAAAACTTGATTTCATGTTGAACCAATGACTCGAATCAAATCGATATAGGTTTAAGTCATTCATTTGATTACAAATGAATAAATTTTAGGAGTTAATCCGAACCAATCCTATTTAACAATTCACCAAAAAAAAAACCAATCCTATTCAACACCCATTGTTAACCTCGCAAGGATAGTAAAACTCAATTTTTGAACTTGAGGCAGTCATTTTTCCAAGTACTATATTTCATTTTATTACAATATTAGAGTGCATGCGTACGTACCGTACGTGTTGAATATTCCACAAATTGAACAGCATAAAATGATTACAAACGATCAGAATAACTGCGTAGAAAGAGTTAGCGTTAAACTCGCAGAATGATGTCACACAATACAAAGATATATTATACATATTGAACACCTAATAGTAACGAAAACAGGACTAGATTGTATGTTAGACTCCACCAAAGACCAAATTCATCAGGACATGTGCAAACACGCATACTCTGTGAAGCTCTTTGTATTAGTATACTCAAATATTGACCATCAAATATTTTAGTCAGCTCAGGATACTTTTCATGTCATCCAGCAACTTTTCTTGTGAAAGTTCTTCCAGGTGGAATCTGTTGGGCAGACTTGAGCAGGAAGTTTCCAGATTCAGAACTCCAATTGACTCCAGCCTTCATTGGAGGCGGCCGAGTTTGCCCTAAGGACTGTCTTCGAGTACCAATAGACATATTGGCCAATTTGTTAGCTGTTTCTGAAACCCCACGTGCAGTCCTTCCCTTGTTTATAGAAGCTGCCAACAAAACAACTTAACCATTGAGCTTATTTCAAGAGTATTGAAGCAACAGTTGAAAGTCGCATAGCTCCTTCACGAACTTGTTAAAAATATTTATCATGAATGAACTTGAAATGATTATGCCTAGTAATTGGTGTAAGCGACAGAATGATTATTACAGGATCTTTATAAGCATTAAGGTTCCTCATTGAATTCTCACACAAATTTGAGTCCCAATAATAAGATAAATTATAGGAATAATTTAACCAAGAACATTGCCAAAGTGCTTACTCGGGCTCTCTTTTCCTGGTGATTGATATTTCGATTGTGGAGTAGTCTTCAGTGACTTCTTATTCTTTTTTCCATCCTTCAGGAGATTAAGAACGAATTATTAGCATGATGGAATTTTAATAATCCGTTTATAGCTGAACAAACAAATCATCCAGCAAAGTATTCCCATAAAATATGGAGTTGTATTTTAATGTCATGCACCAAAAAGGCACTGGGTAAAAAGAAAGCTTGGGGGGCCAGGGCACTACTTAGCAAGATGACATGAGAACAAGAAAAGAAAGACAAACAACTCACCTCATTTTCCATATCCAACCTCCGTTGAACACCTGTAATGTTTAGAAATGAATGAGAACTACCCATTCAAAATGTGAAAAAAAGAGTATGTCAAACAAAAAGGACCTCTTTTGCACTCATATCCCATCGGAAAACCCTCAGCTAAATCTATCATTTAATTTTCAATCAGATATCAAAATAGAAATTTTCCAACTTAAAACTCCAACAGATATTTCTAATAGGTTGAAAATATGACTCGAATCTAAAGATGCCAGAATGAAAAAAAAAGGCATGCATCTAACCTAGAGATGGTTGAAAATTGAAACTAATAAGCTCACCTGGAGCTAAAGGATGTAATTTCGAGGAAGACAAACTTTTGGTGAGTTTTGAATTAGGCAAAGAACCAGAGTGTTTCTTGATCCCTTGCCGATCCACCCCCCCCCTGGTTGTAGCTGCAATAAAAAAGACAATAAGGAGTTTAGTATCTCGTCCAATTGAACCATAGCAAGTCCTTCGCAACAATCATAAATAAAATTACAGACCAGATGGAGGAGTTCTGGTTACTGCTCTCGTACGAAGCGATGGAGGGATGTAAAAGCAACTCTACAAATTATTTTGAATAATAACAGTCAAAAACCTGCTTACAGGAACAAAAATATAATAATAAAGAACAGATTCACATCATGAAATAGTCAAAAGAAAACCTGGAAAAAAGGGTGTTGAAGGGCCTCTGCTGCTGTAGGTCTCTTGCAGGGATCCCATGAACAAAGTGACTACACGTATAGAAAAGAAATAATCAAAAAAAGAACACACATGGCACGCTATTAGTTGAAAAATGAAGCCAGAACTAAACGTCCAGGTTATTAAAGCAAAACTACTTACTGTGATAAGGCTGATTGCATCATCACTTCTGGATGGAATCAGTACCGAGAGATCTACACTAGCAAGCTGTAGTAATAAATTCATGGCATACAGTATTTAGTAGAAGACAGTACTCATCTAAAATAGATAAATTCAACAGACAACATCAAAGTGTAACTGTGTAAGGGTCCAGCACAACCAAGCATAGACTCGTCTCAAGCTCAACTAACAGAGTAGATTAGTAAAATGCTCAAGTTGCCTCACGTCACAGCTAGCACATCAGTTAGCAACTGGTATCCCCAAGGCTGAAAACAGGAAATAGCGAAGTCCTAATTTAGAAAAGCTAACCTGTGGAAACTGATAATTCATATCCTTAGCAAGTTTGAGTCCATCTGCCCAAGATACGGTGGTTGGACTACCTATCACACCGCATATTTTGTAGATCTCATCCGCTTCACTGCATGAACATCCATAAAGGAACATTTTATTTCCAATCCAGATACTTGCTAGACAAGATGCTTTAGACCAGGATTCCACACACACATTATTCAATATTAGTGAAAAACATTTGCAGTCAAATGTATGACTGAACAGAAAAACTTGTTTCATTCAGGTGTCATAGATTTGGGGATTCCCTAATGTTTATTTTTGGTTTTACTATCTAAGTAAAAGTACTGACTTTTGGGAAGATGCAGAATCAGAAATAAAGAAAAGTTGATACCTGGTACCCGGAAATAGAGGACGGAGAGTGAACAACTCAGCCATAATGGCACCCATTGCCCACATGTCTGGAAGATGAAATAATCAATAAATGTTTGTATGGTACTATCATTATTACTACAAGTAATGTATTAGTCAAGATCATAATTTTTTGAGATAATTCTACATTAGATGCTCACCAACTTTGGAGCTATACAGGTAAGACTGAAGCAGGACTTCAGGAGCACGATACCTAAACAGGAGGCCATTATACAAGTTATTAAATACAATGCACAGTGCACTATGCATTTCTACAAAGATTTACTCAGGTTAAAGACATACCACCGTGTGGAGACATACTCAGTATAAGGTGGTTGTGAGCTGATCTCTCGGACTAGGCCGAAATCAGAAATTTTGATGATATCCTTGGTGACCAGCAAGTTTTCTGCAAAAAAGTACCATGTCATGTATCAAGCAGAGAAACTCCGCAGAAGTGTAATAAAGATATGCAGAAAGAATCTAGTCTGTATTTCTCTCGTGATATGCAGTTCACTTAATCAGCAAGCCAAAACTACATTAGAAGTTAGATTATGAAAATGAAAAATAGAAAGGGAGAGTTAGGGCCTGTTTGATTCAAACAGAAAAACTTTACAGAAGTGTAATAAAGATACGCAGATTGCAGAACACACGAGGAACCTAGTCTGTATTTCTCTCATGATATGCTTTTCAATTCACCAGCAAGCCAAAACTACATTAGAAGTCGGAAAATTAAAATACTAAATAGAAAGGGAGAGTTAGGGCCCGTTTGACTCCCTTCTTAAAATCTGCTTTTTAATTTTTTTTAAATTAAGAACTGAAAAACTGTTTTACAAAACTGTTTCTTATTTCTTGCTTTTAAAACTAAAAAATATCAAAACTTATAATACTTGTTTCAAAGAACAGTTTTTCAAAACTATTTTATAAAACAACTTTTTAAAAATTAAAAAACCAAAACACATACAAACAAGCCCTTAGTAATGAATGATGATAGCACAAAACGCTATTATTATATACCTTCCATGCTATATAATGATATAATGTATAATTATAAACACACACTTGATACCATTTTATCATGCCACATACTCTACTGAGATTGTACACAAAATCATGAACAAGTACCAGGCTTTAGATCACGATGAAAGTATCCACGCTGGTGCATGTATGCAAGACCTTGGAAAACTTGAAAACACCAGCTTCTAACTTCATCTTCAGAAAACAGATTTTCCCTTTTTTTCATAAGTTGGTAGAGGTTGCATTCCTGCGTCACCCAAAGTTGACTTAAAATAGTTAGTTTTTAGACTTCAAGTCAGCTCCCACTAAGCCATAAAATCCAGCCACTCACCATGCACTCAAAAACAAGGTGAAGAATGTCACTTTCTCGAATAACTTCTTTCAGCTTCACGATATTAGGATGATTCATTTTTCGTAATGACTGACGAAGGGAAAATTAGAGAATAAATATATGCAGAAGCATAAACATTATATGAAGACTTGGGAAAGATCAGCAAGATACCTTGATTTCTCTCAGGTTTACACACTCCTCCCAAGAGTAATATTTCTTCTTCATTTTCTTGATTGCAACCTGTAAATTTATGACAAATAAGAATGACAGACACAATTGAGCTTCACATAGAACACCACTATAGTTCCAATTATAGCATACTTACAACTTCACCACTTCGCTTATTAATGGCTCTCCAGACACTCCCGAATGTTCCATCACCAATTTCCTTAATTAACGTATACCTGTGGTCAGGGAAGAGAGAAACAAATCTTAAACAAGATATTCAACAATAAAAAATAGGGAAACAGCAATTTCTGCAACAGATAATCACCTCTCCATTGTTACCACAGAACCCAAAGCAGCTCTTTATTCAAAAAGCATACGCAAATACACAAAAGATATATGGCATTTAACTCTAGTAGACGATGCTTAGAAAGGAGTATAAAATATTAAAGATATCTTCTGGTCCAGTAAATTCCACCGTCAATTCTTTTCCATGGAAAAACAATTGCAAAAAGCAGAAACTTTCTGATGGAAGGGCTGCATAGCTTTATTAGATACTATAATAGACCCATGGTTTTTAACGACAGCAGGACGCAGGTGGAAGAAATGAATAATTACTGGAGACCAAACTTGCACTTCTCAGGTCTAACCAAAATGTTTGATTAAAGCTACAGGGGTAAGCTCTAGCTAAAATCACTGTGACCCAAGAGTTAACTTTAACAATAGCCCTTCATCTAGACTAGATAGGTGTTGTTAAAGAAGGTAAATGATGTCTTGTCGCCACAAATATCCGCAACGTGATGATTATTAATAACTGAAGTTTACACAGTTTCAGTGCAATTGCTTATTCAACACTAAAGATGCCGGCAGTACAGTATCCATAATTCAGACACCAATCTATCTACTTCATCCCTGTAGAAGAAACAAAAAGGTTTGGTACTGTAGTAAATTAAAACAGATGAAGGTGATAACGAAGTACTCGATGATAGATCTCTTACCCCGGAAGTGAATATTTCAAATGTTTCAACTGGATGTTGAGTCAGTAATGCACTGTCAAAGGAATGCTTATCAAGAAACAATCTTTTTATAGGTTTGATCCAAAGAAGAATAAGTTCTTACTTGTACAATTTCCCTAAAGATGCAGCACTTGTCTCAGAAAAAACAAGCATTACGTACACTGTGCTGATCATTAAAGGAGAACAAACAACTAAGTGCAATTAACAAAGGAAACATGAAGAAATCCTCCAAGGATGAAGAATCGCCAGTCAAGCACTTCTTGAAATGAAAACAACCAAATCTTGTGGCAACTTGACCAGAAAAGAACAGCCTCCATGTTTCAAAAATAAATCAGGAACCTTAAGATTCAAATGTAAATCACCCTGCAATAAGAAAATATGGAAAAATCTTAGATTGGATTAATACTTCTATACCATAGATACATATGGAAAACCAAATAGAAACCTCAAGAAAAACTGGAATGACAGGGAATCGGTCCAACGTTCATAGAACATCAAAATTAAAAGATAATACAGCATCAATGCCCAACTGAAGTACATTCTATTTACACTATATAATTTGTTGACAACAGTTAATATATAAAGTCCTGTAGAAATTTTTGAAGATTTTCCGGTGAGAAGAAGTTAAGTTACTGGACAATTACCCCATTCTGTGAACAAAAACTAAATCCGCGTATATGACAACAGGAGAGGAATGTTGCAATAATTTAAATTAAAACGACGGGAATGAACATAACGTACTAATTTAATATTCCTCTCCAAAATGTATGTTACAAGCACACGTAGGACGTAAACAGAATGATATAAACACCATCTAGAGCCATTCCAATTAATCCACAATACTAAAACACAAACCACGACACCCCTATTCATCTCGTAAATAAAAAGTGCATGCCATTACACATATGTGTGACTAGAACTAAGCTTCAGATTCAGTCTCAAAGAAAAACCCATCTCCAATTTTCAGTTGATCATATTATGCTCTAAGATCAGTAATGTAAGGAACACTTCGATTGGAAAATACACTCAGTTAGGAAGTGATATGACTACTTACTACCATAGGGACGAAAGATTCCAACGAGCTATTATTATTAATCCTTAAAACATACTATAACAGAACCAAACTCATCATCAACAAATTAACTTCTAATCAATGATTAATGACGAAAACCATGGAAATCAAGCAAGTACGCAATAAATCAAAGAAACCAAACAATGACACAAGAAATTCACCTAGCGATTAACGCGAAAACCAATAACCCTTACAAAAATGTGGCGCGAAACAAAAACTCAACCAACCAATCCTTACATCAGAAAACGACAAACATTCCTAGATCCAAAAACGTCGAATTACGCCATATTAATATTTTTCCCCAAAAACTGCAAGGGTTTGTTTACCAACAAATTTCAATCGATTCAAGATTGCTAGATCGAACAATAGCTGATTTGAGATTTGAAGCATATATACGATTGCCATGAAAAAACAAAAAAGATTGAGAGAGAGAGAGAGAGAGAGAGAGAGAGAGAGATTGCCTGAAGAGCAAGGGAGAACCGTCTCGAAGGACGGGAAGAGGGGGTAATCACAGTTTCTGAGTTTCCTCTATTTGCCTCTCCGCCACCAAACCAAACCTCTTCCTTCTTATTTCCTTTCTTCTTTTTTTCCTCTTTAGTCTTTACCACCAAACTCCAAATTAATACTTCTTCTTATATTAAATTGAATTAAATTAAATAAATGCTATATCATATTAAATGCTTTCATACTGTTGTACCTAAAAAAAACTGCTTTCATGCTAGAGTAAATCAAAAAAGGCCTTACTATCAAATCTAAAAAAAACTTTAATATACTTCTCATCCTTTATAAGAAAACCAAAATCAAAATTGTCTCTAATTTCATGGAATACGACCAAATATAAAAAACTAGACAAGAAGGATTTTCTATATTATAGGTGCAAAACATAAAATATCTACATTTGATATTTCCACTGCAATATGTTTGTTTTTGTAAAAAAAATCACTGACGGGTAACTTATCCATTGGCGGATGGTTAACTCTCATTAATTCTGTGATAAATAGCATTTCTTTGTATTTTTTCTCCTTTTTTTAAGGCTCCAAAGGTGGTGACTAGTGCTATGATCAAGATTCAAATGGATTTTCTTTGGCGCATTAAACAGGATGGTAGGGAAATGCATTTGGTGGCTTGGGATAAGGTTTGTAAGTCGAAGAAGGAAGGCTGACTAGGCATCAAAAATCTTGAATTGTTTAATATAGCTCTTTTGTCTAAGTGAAAGTGGCATTTTTTGTCGGATGAGGAAGCGCGTTGAAGTATTCTAAAGTATAGATACGGCGATGTCCCTTTTATTCTTTTCAATCATTCCTCGCGGTTGGGAAGGGGGTTAGATTCTTTGTGGTGGAGAGATATTGTGTTTGGGTAAAGACAAGCTTGAGGAGGGGTGGTTTGAGGCTTGTGTGCGCAGAGGGTTGGGTGATGGTCAGCGTGTAGATTTTTGGAATCATCATTGCATTGGTCACCAACCTCTTAGATTGGCTTTTCCTCATCTGTTTGAAGCTTGTCATAATCAGTCTCTATTAGTGAGTGACATGGGAGGTTGGATCAATACAGTGTGGCATTGGAATTTTCCTTGGAGTGATTTGGTGGATCAGACAGTTGTGGAGGATGCTCGCATCTTGTCAGATATTGTTTCTGAGCTCAACATCAAGTACGGTAAAGAAGACAAGTGGATTTGGGTGTTGAATGCAACAAATTTGTTTTTCGTGAGTTCTCGTTATGATCACATAGTATCGGTTGCTATTAATTCTGTTATTTGCAGCAATCTGAGTGGGGTTTTTTCCGATCTTTAAAGCACTTCCATCCCTTCTAAAGTCATTATTTTTGGTTGGAGGTTGTTTAATAATTCTCTCCCTGTTCGTGCTGTTTTGTTTCACCGTCATGTGATATCTTCTATCGACGTTTTTGTTTGTCCCCTGTGTAGCGAGATGGGCGAGGATGTGCAACATTTATTTTTACAATGCAGGATAGCTTGCGAGGTGTGGTGCAATATCGGGTTGTGGTTGAATGTCCAAATCCCTAATTTGAATGATTTGATTCAGCACTTTTCATAATTTGGTGAGTTTTGTAAATGGAAAAAGGCACACAAGGTGAAGTATATTTTGTGGCTGACAACATGTTGGTGTCTTTGGTTAGCTCGCAATAATTTTCTTTTTAGAGGGGAGGCAATAAACTTGGATTCTATTATGACTCATATTAAATGTTTATCTTGGAGTTGTTTTATTTATAGAGCCGGTAGACATAGTAGTTATTCTTCTTCCACTTGGTGGAATAATGTTATGCTTTGCATTAACAACTTTTGAGAAGTTCTTTTGTTTTGGTTTCGAGTACTCCTAGTACTCTAATCAATGAATCACTACTTAATAAAAAAAACAGTTGACAGAACACAGATGCAGGCATATTTGATTTTTTTTTTATATACATTTTGATTAGAATTCTTTTTTATACTTTTTTAAAACTGCGTTTCTATCTAATCTAATCTATCTAATCTAATCTATCTAATATCTATTTAATCAAATAGACAACTTACAAAAAGACCATTTTGGACATCTTCATTTTTTGACACATCACTACTCTATTTCTTATTTTTTAATTCTATTTTCTCTTCCTTTCTAACTCTCTCTTTCTTTCAATCTCACAGTTCCCAATATTTCTCACTTTTTTACACATCTACTATTTGTGGCCCCCACATAATTTATTTAAAATTATTTCTTTTCCCAATTTTTTTAATCTACTATATAGTATAATATAATTAATTTAATATTAAATGATTTACAATTAACTTCTATTTACTATCTAATCTAATATCTATTTATACAAACAAACCACATTTAAATTACTCAAACAAGCCTCCCTATTTAACTAATCTAATATCTATCTATCTAATATCTATTTAATCAAACAAACAACTTACAAAAAGATCATTTTGGACATCTTCATTTTTTGACACATCACCACTCTATTTCTTATTTTTTAATTCTATTTTCTCTTCCTTTCTAACTCTCTCTCTTTCTTTCAATCTCACAGTTTCCAATATTTCTCACTTTTTTACACATCTACTATTTGTGGCCCCACATCATTTATTTAAAATGATTTCTTTTCCCAATTTTTTTTAATCTACTATATAGTATAATATAATTAAATTAATATTAAATGATTTACAATTAACTTCTATTTACTATCTAATCTAATATCTATTTATACAAACAAACCACATTTAATTACTCAAACAAGCCTCCCTATTTACTTAAACTCCTCTAACTAAGGACAATATTATAATTTACTATCACACTTTTTTTCAAATTTTCTTCTCACTCCTACTTTTTTCCTACTTTCTCATACTTTTTTTCAAATTTCAAAATTCTAATCAAACCCACTCACTTTATTTTTCCACTATTAACTATAATCTACTAATCAACTAAAATAATCAATTAAAACTACGAGATAACTACACTGATATATAAAAAAAACACGGGATAACTGTACTGATATATAAGAAAACACGAAATTAATATCTAAAAAAACAAGAAGACTTAATGACTATTTAAACTACTGATTAATATTTAAAACACATGTGACAAATATTTGTCACTAATACCTATAAAAGGCCAAATAATTGTAACGATAAATTATGAAACACAGGATAAATATCTCTTATTGATAATCTCTATCTATCTAATATCTATTTATCTAATCTAATCTAATATCCATTTATACAAACAAACCACGCTTAAATTATTACCTAAACAAGCCTTCTTATTTATTTGAGAACTCATCTAACTAAGGGTAACATTGTAATTTACTATCATATTTTTTTCAAATTTATTCTCCCAATGCACTTTCTTCTCATTCCCCTTTTTTTTCCAACTTTCTCCTTTTTTTTCAAATTTCGAAATTCAAATCAAACCCACTTTCCCACTATCTACTATAATCTACTGATCAACTAAAATAATCAATTTGCTTATCTAAAAAAACTAAAATAATCAACTGAAACTACGAGATAACTGCATTAATATATAAAAAAACACGGGATAACTTCACTGATATATAAAAAACAAGAGATTAATATCTAAAAAAGAAAACTTAATGAATATTTAAACTACTGATTAATATTTAAAACACATGTGACCTTCTCATTCCCACTTTTTTTTTCAACTTTCTCCTTTTTTTTCAAGTTTCGAAATTCAAATCAAACCCACCCACTTTCTTTTCCCATTATCTACAATAATCTACTAATCAACTAAAATAATCAATTTGCTTATCTAAAAAAACTAAAATAATCAACTGGAACTACGAGATAACTGCACTAATATATAAAAAATACACGGGATAACTTCAATGATATATAAAAAACACGAGATTAATATCTAAAAAATGAAAACTTAATGACTATTTAAACTACTAATTAATATTTAAAACACACGTGACAAATATTTGTCCTAATACCTAAAAAAGGACAAATAGTTGTCACAGATATATAATAAAACACGGGATAAATCTTTTCTATTGATAATCTACTATCTATCTTTTAGGCAAAATTACACTAGGGGACCTTTAACTTATTTATTTGTAACAAGTTGGCCCTTTAAGTTTCTTTTGTAACAAATAGGCCCTTTAAGTTACCTGACGTTGACACCGTTGGCCCTTTTAGTAAAATGTAATATCGTTCATTACATCAAAATACACCAAAATATGTTTGTTTGCATCAAAATACATAAGCTAGAGTAGTCACAATATATAAAGTAGCATTATATCAAAATATATAAGCTAGAGAAATCATTAAAAGGGCCTATTTGTTACAAAAAAAACTTAAAGGTCCAACTTGTTACAAATAAATAACTTAAAGGTCCTCTAGTGTAATTTTGCCTATCTTTTATTATCTACTATAATCTACTAATCAACTAAAATAATCAATTGAAACTACGAGATAACTGCACTAATATATAAAGAAAAACACGGGATAACTTCACTGATATATAAAAAAAACATGAGATTAATATCTAACAAATGAAAACTTAATGATTATTTAAACTACTGATTAATATTTAAAACACATGTGACAAATATTTGTCACTAAAATACCTAAAAAAGGACAAATAATTGTCACAGATATATAATAAAACACAGGATAAATCTTTTTTATTGATAATTTACTATCTATCTTTTACTATATACTATAATCTACTAATCAACTAAACTAATCAATTGAAACTACGAGATAACTGCACTGATATATATAAAAAAACACGGGATAACTGAACTGATATATAAAAAACACGAGATTAATATCTAAAAAGATAAGAAGACTTAACGACTATTTAAACTACTGATTAATATTTAAAACACATGTGACAAATATTTGTCACTAATACCCAAAAAAGGACAAATAATTGTCACCTAATCTATCTAATATCTATTTATCTATTTATACAAATAAACTACACTTAAATTTCCCAAACAAACCTTCATATTTATTTGACAACTCAACTAACTAAGGAAAGCATTGTAATTTACTATATCATTTTTTCCAAATCTCTTTTCCCAATGCACTTTCTTCTCTCTCCCACTTTTTTTCTACTTTTTCCTACTTTTTTTTTCAAATTTCAAAATTCAAACCAAACCTACCCATTATCTACAATAATCTACTAATCAACTAAAATAATCAATTGAAACAACGAGATAACTGCACTGATATATAAAAAACACGGGATAACTGAACTGATATATAAAAAACACGAGATTATTATATAAAAAAACAAGAAGACTTAACGACTATTTAAACTACTGATTAATATTTAAAACACACGTGACAAATATTTGTCACTGATACCCAAAAAAGACAAATAATTGTCATTGATATGTAATAAAACACAGGATAAATATTTCTTATTGATAATCTACTATCTATTTTTTACTATCTACTATAATCTACTAATCAACTAAAAATAATCACTAGTGCAGATTTGACATTTAGTATCGGTTGATTTGCACATTTAGTATCGGTTGTGGAACCGATACTAAATCGACCGATACTAAATGTCCGATCATTTAGTATCGGTTTTTTACCCGATACTAAATATACTACTAAGGTACTGTTAGGGTACATTTAGTATCGGTTGGACATAAACACCCGATACTATATGTATTACTAAGGTACATTTAGTATCGGTGTTTCTGTATAACCGATACTAAATGTATTACTAAGGTACATTTAGTATCGGTTATACAGAAACACTGATACTAAATGTACCTAAGTAAGTACATTTAGTATCGATTATACAGAAACACTGATACTAAATGTACCTAAGTAAGTACATTTAGTATCGTTTTTTCTGTATAACCGATATTATATGTATTACTAAGGTACATTTAGTATCAGTGTTTCTGTATAACCGATACTAAATGTACCTTAGTGGTACATTTAGTATCGGTTATACAGAAACACTGATACTAAATGTACCTAAGTAAGTACATTTAGTATCGTTTTTTCTGTATAACCGATACTAAATGTATTAACATTTTTTAATATTTTTTTTGTTTTTATCCATACCGACATATTATTAACCTGTTATATACAGCGATAATTCCAGTCATCAACACATAATAAATATATCTTACAAAATAACAATTGTTCAAAGGATCCCTTTCCTAACATACTTTAAATTCCATTAAACATAATATCTTACAAAATAACAATTGTTCAAAATGTGGTATCCTTTTGCTCAAAATAACTTAATTGGTTGGAAATAGTGTATCCTTTTGCTCTGTACGTATCTTGACAAAGAATTCCGCCCAAAGCTAACGAATCTCCTATTGTATAAAGCCACCAAAGCTGCCATATGCACTAAGACTGCATAAAGCCATAAATCCAGAACACAAGAACCACTCCAAGAGCAATAAAATGGTTTAGATGAGCTTGCCGCACACATCTTTCGATGATCTCCTATTGTATAAGACTAGAACAACAATAAATTACAGCCAAAAAATTGGTGACTTAAAAAACAATAGTCTTATTATGAAAATAAATAACAGCCAAAAATAAATTACCTTTCAATCAAAGCAAGCCAATATAGTTAATAAACTATTCAGGCTTCAAAATATTTAGAAAAGAAAATAAATAAATAAATTCAAGGAAAAATAAAGAGCTAATACAGTCTTCTCCACATAAGTAAATGGATGTTCAAGTTACTCAGCTTGAGACCTACTCTATTGCCTTGAAATGGATAATGTGGAGCTCATGGACATCATGATATACCATATGAAATGAAAACATGTTGAATATCTCTAAAAATATAAGAACACGATAGGAGAACACATGTTTTGATACTGAAGGTCTTAGGAAAAAGTTTCGGATCCAATTAATCAATATAGATAGTGAGTGCAGTAGACGCCAGGGTGTTTGGAATATGATCCCCTGGGAGAATAAGCTTTAATGAATTTGAAGATACACAGTAAATCCATCCTTATGGCATATCTATTCCCTATATGAGGGGATCTATTTTTCAGCCATTTCAACACTATTCATCAAATTTTTACACTACATTTCCTGTTCATAGTCTTATTCATCAAAATAGATGGCACATTTGTAATTTGAGCAAACATCAAATGCAAATAACTAACCCCAATCTGACACAGTCTGCACCCTCTCTCTCTTATTCTCTCTCATGCGCTCCCCACTTTCTCTCTTTTTCTCTCTTTCATACGATCCCATCTTTCTCTCTTCTTCTTCTTTTCTCATTCACCAGAGACCCATCCAACCTCTCTCCTCTTTCAACCACCATTGAAGAAGATGCCATTGCCGACGACAGAAAGAGAGAAAAAGAGCAGAAAGTGCAAATCAAAATCAGAGAGGACAAAGCTGCGACGGGAGCGACGGCCGCGACGACAGCATTCGCGGTGGTTGAGACGAGACTGATGGGGTTTTTCTCACTCTCTTTTACTTCAAATCGCGGTTCACTCTTCTCTATTCGCTGATTCAAAACGAGGAAGGAACAATTATTTGTAGCATTCCTTGACACCGCGATCACCCGCCGGAGTCACGCCGTATTCTTCCTCCATGGATCTTGAAGATCGTATCTCCCTCTCTCTCTCTCCATGATTTCTCACGATCCCTCTCTCTCACTCCCTCCAAATTTCTCGCCTCTCTCTCCACAAATCACGCAAAGAAACTCTCTCTCTCTCTCTCTCTCCTTTTTGGGTGTAGCGGCGCCGCTAGAGAGAAGAAGAGGAGAAATGAAATTTTAGGGTTAACAGTTTTTTAGGTTTAGTATTTATATGGGCTTCTAATTTCAGTTTTTTTTAAACTCTGACTGTTAATCACACCCCACGAATTGCTCCATACAGCCCCTGTGCAAGCCCTTTGGCAAATGCACCCCATTTTTTACTGCCACACCCCTTTCGTTTCCTTTTTTATTTTTACTCTACCATAAAAAAAAACAACAATTTCTCTCACGAAAAACTATAAAATGCATAAATAAATAATTTCAAAAATGGGGGATTAAGTCGGTCGTTCGATCGGATTAGTAAACTTTTTATTAAGAGATTTTTAAAAATTTAATGTCATAACTGTAGTTATCACCCTCCCTCTTCCACTTTCTTATATTAATTATTCTTCAAATGTGATCAAAACACTTTAGCATATCAATACAGTTTCTACAAACTTGTAAACAATCTTTTAAAATTTAGATTCATACATTAATAACTGAATTCCAAATGACTTTAACACCGATAAACAGTAATATAGCAACCAATTATCCATCATATTAGCCCTACCATAATAATCTCTTAATACAACCATTTTCAATTTTTTGATCAATCAATCATTTATGCATAGCGCTTATGCATCATATTAGTGACCACCCTAGCCCGTGCGTGCACGGGTAACCGCCCTAGTGATCCTTATGCCTATTACTCCACACACTTCACTTTGCTTTCATCCCCCAAAGAAGCCAGTCACTTGACACACAAACTATCAAATTCGCTGAACTAATCTTTCTATATATCCTTATATCCTATCTAACTGATACAACCATAACATTGCTGAACTAGCTTAATAGCAACTTTTGCATCACATAACAAAACTAAATTGGATTAAGTAATATACCGATGTTCAATAATCAAACGTTAATGGTACACCGCTTGAGCAGTCCACGACAATCCAGTGTGATGAAAGCAGGGACTGAAAAAGAGTCTCGGTCACTATGACTGGGGGTACTAAGCCACTCTCCAAAGTCCTCTTCTGATTCCCTTTCTATTATATGCAACAACCAAAAACAGAACAAGACATTTGTCAAACAAAACAGAACAAGACCAGCCATTGAAGTTTGTTATACTCAATGCATATGGCTGTTTTTTTTAGATAGGCAAAGTGGTTAGTAATTAGTGTGTTAATTGTTAGAGGGGAGGGGGGAGGGGGGTTCGAACCCCGTACACCTACATTTTTCCACCAACAATGTCCCTTTCACTCAACCATGTGAGCTACCCTTCTGGGACAATGCATATGGCTGTTATTTTCGACACACTAATTTTCTTGTAAACTCTAAGATTAAAAAACCAAAGGATACCTAAGGATTATATATAGTAATGAGTAATGACCAAGCTATCAAATTAACTTGGAAGCTCCATCAGAAAATTACAAACACAGAACGGCTCTCATCATGACCGAGTCCAAATTGTCTTCATTCAAAGAATGCAAAACAATTTAAACCTTATTATTACTCCTACTGCATACTGAATTCGTCGACTGGACTCAATTTTATTTTGAATCGGGATACGTACCATAAGATACCGATAACATCCTTATGTGACAATCAAGAAATTGTATTAGTAAATTGAGTACAAAAGGATAAATGAAAATTTGGTTATCTAACCTGGGAGTCCAGAGTTTCAAACACACCAGTGGGTATAGGATCTAGGCAAAATTCATATGGGACAAAATTGTCTACTCTTCTTGATTATTGATGCACTAAAAGTTGGGCAGACCTTCACAAACAAGGATCCTTTTATTGAGAAGAAACTTACAGCAACTTAAAAAGCCTGAATGAAGAAAAACACAAGTTCATTGGCTAACCTCTTTCATGATAGATGGATTTGAGAGCATGTCCTTTCGAAGCATCAAGAGGTTACTTGGTACATTTAAAAGATGAAAAGCCTTGAAGAATGTATTTCTACCATTCATTGGTATTGGATCTTGCTTGCAATTCATCCATATCAACCCCCTGGTTCATGAGAATCAATAGCAAATATAGAAGGCACAACTGATAATTGCCTTATTATTCAGTTTTCTCATTCCTTTTATTAACATCTTAATCTATAATTTCATTGGCAGATTACATACCCTTACACAACCATCCATTTCGAAGCTCTTCCCCTATACATGCCAACTAAACCTATGGAGAAATGACAATTTAAAAAGAACAAAATACAAATTGGTTTTTCATTGAAAAACTAAAGAATCTGTCGTTATCATAATAAAAGAAAAACAAAGGAACCAGATGGACTAACCAATCTAGGCAGCACAGACAGACAACCACATTCATGCCCTCCAGCTTGGACCAGACAGATCCTTTCATAGGCTTCTCTAAAAGCTCTCTTCCACATATCTAGCGATAAATTTCCCAGCTCTTGATCATGTAAGTTAGACATCTTGGTAAAGCTTTTCTTTGAGGAAGAACCCACATCCTTATAAGTAATATTTGTATCAACAAGCTGCAAATGTGGAGTAAGAAACTGGACACAGAAACATAATGGTTTGTGTTAGATACATAAACATGTTTGGGTCATCCCATTTACTAAAACCTCCATATTCAACTGTTGTATTTTCGCTTTTCTTTGAAGAGAACCCCTCCATTCCCCTCTCCATTCTTCCTTCTTGTACTAGATACAAAAGGATTTGATGGTGCCACTTCTTTTGTGGTTTGACTAATAATTGTTCTCAACACAATAGAATTAGATAACCAAAATGTCAACTTGTATGCGAATCCAAGGTGTTAATCAATATGCACATGGTATTGTATTCAATGCAACTATAATTTTCACACTATCCAGTAAGAAATCATCAAGACACCAGTTGATTAGCGACCAATAATGAATCTTATCTATTTTTATTTAGAATTTGATCTATGCTGGTTGCTACCAAATGATCCTGTGATCCTAGCCCTGTCTCTTAGAGCCTTCACATCAATCAAGAGAAAATGAAAATAGAACAAAATCAACAATATGGTTTCGTTAACTAAAACTTTATGATGAATTAAAAGCTAGGCATCACAGATTTAAAGGGAAAGGGTAAGTGTCTTGTGTTACCTCTAGGAGGAGCCTTCTTCGAGAAATCGCTAGCAAAGAGGGTTAACCTAAAACAATATCAGATGTGAGTTGTAGAAACAACTATGCATACCTGAACTGAGTTATGAACTGAGTTATAAGGAACTGGTACAACAAGGTGATCTTCAACCAGGAAGTCAAATCAGTGATTCTCGCCGTTAAACAAGAAAAACAAAAACAAAAACATTGATTTTCAGAGATGCTTACCTAAGATTTCTTTGAATTTTGAAGATGAAAACTTAGGGTTTCAAAGAACGGGGGAGCAAGGCGGCGAAGACGAGTGAGCAACGACGATGGCGAGCAAGGCGGCAAAGACGAGTGAGCGACGACGACGGGGGAGCAAAGCACGGTGACGACGATGGTGTTCTCTTTTCTTTTTCTGTTCAGTTTGCGTTGATTTGTGAGGCTAGGATTTTCGTATTTGTGAGGGCGAGAGGAAGAGACATAAGAGCTTAGGGAAACATTGTGAGGAAGATGGAGAGAGTTCAGAGCGAGGGTTGAGAGAGAGAGCGAGGGTTCAGAGCGAGAGCTGAGAACGAAAGTTGAGAGGAGAGCGAGAGCTGAGAACGCGAGATGTAGGCGATGAAAAAAATAAGATACGATAAAACTTTGATGGGAACACTTTTAACATCGGTTATTTAAACAACCGATGCTAAATGTTCGCGTGAAAACTAAAAACTTCCATTTAATTACAAAATTGCCACCGCATTTACATTTAGCATCGATTGTTTGAACAACCGATGCTAAATGCTGCTTTTTAATGTCAAATTTGCACTAGTGAATCAATTGAAACTATGAGATAACTGCACTGACATGTAAAAAAACACGGGATAACTGCACTGATATATATAAAAAAATACGGGATAACTGCAATGATATATATATAAAAAATAGAATAGTTGCACCGATATATAAAAAAACACGGGATAAAAACACCGATATATAAAAATACTTCATTGGTATATAAAATACACCAGATAAATGCACATATCGTTTTTAAATGATACTTTTACTTTTTTAGATTTTAATATTTATCTATTTTTTATTTGAGTCTCCTTTTTTATCTATTTAAAATTTGTCTTTATTTTTACGAGGTAATGTTCAGACTATTTAAACTATGTCTAAGTTCATTCATAAAAAACGTGACGGCACCCGTGCGTATGCACGGGTATCCTACTAGTTTATACTTAAAAACCAGCAATAATTATACCTATATCACTTGGTGCTCAGCCAATTACTTAATAATTGGTAGTCAAATCAGATTTTTAATAAATACATTTCCAAACAATTATAAAAAAAACAAATTAGTAAAACATATGAAGAAAAAAAACTATGAAGGGTAAAATTGTAAATATAATAACTCATTAGTTTTTTATCGTTCTTTCTTTTCCATTAGATGAGATATTCAAAAAAGTGCAGAAACATCTTCTCTCTTCTTTTTTATCCTATTTCTCTTATCAACTAAACATCAGAAAACCACTTTCTCTTCTCCAATTCCCTCTTCTCTCCCTCTCTCATCCCCGTTTCTCTGATAACAAACAGTGTTAATGCTTCTAAACTATTTTCGTTGGTGCGTTTAATGATAACTCTACAACGCATGAAGCATTATACTGCTATATGTGGCAAACGATCATATGCACGAAAGGATAAATTTGGTCTTTTTGTAGGTAAAATTAAGGTGGACACTGGTCAGATACAATTGGGTTTCGGTTCAAAAACAATGATCCGGAGAAAATGGACTATGTAAATATCAATCCATTTCTGCTTGTTTGAAGCTTTGGGTTGTGTGGGTCTCGATTAGGCGGTTTGGCGGTTTTTGTTGAGTGGTTTTCGTCGGTAACAAGAAGAGAAAAAGGGAAGCAAGAACTCTACCAGCTTGTCAATGGCGTTTTTCTCACATGTGTAAGCATAGTTTTTTTTTGTTACAATTATTATTTTTTTGGTTACATCATGTGTAAGCATAGTTGAAGAAGAAGAAACAATTTAAAATATAAAATATAAAAAAGTGAGATGGAGCTATTCAATTAATTAAATATAGGTCTAGTTAGGAAGCATAGACATGCACAAGGCATTGATCAATGGAATGGAACTTAGATAACTCTTATTTAATTATAAGAGTTATTTATGGTTTCTAAATTTAAATTATTGTGAATTCTAAAGTAATATTGTTGTTAATTAATTAGGATATGTTGATTTGTGTAAATAAGGGAAAGGAACTTGTTGTGATCATTTGGCACTTTAGTGCCCTATTTTGTGTTCTAACATGTTTGCTTAGAATGCTACAACCACTGATGCTACAACATCAGTGTTTCTGCGATAGATGAGAGAAAAATGCTATAATTTATGTGTTATGTTCAGCGCCCGCTACGCGTCAGCAAATGTCAGAACATGGTGTTGCTTGGACCAGTACTATTTCGTGTGTATATGCTTTTTGTTTTGGACACTTGTCCTTTTGGGCACGTTAGAAGACAAGAAGTGCATTTTTAAGGTTTTCTTACATCCCTCAACCTTCTAGGACTATATATAGCAGTTGTTATCTTCTCTTTTATCAGGCTGGACTGTGGCGAAAATATTATACATAGTATTTTCTGAAGCATTTTCGTTTACAACCATAATTTTCACAATAAAAAGGAAATTCTACACAACAGTGCTGGGAGTAATGTTGCAACATTACTAGAGTTGTCTTACTTGGAGTATTGTTGTCTTATGGAAATTATTTCATTCCATCTCTCTAGCTCATCAAGTTGGGGATTTGACAGTATATTCCCTTTTCAGTATTTCTACTCCTTTGTAATTTCAGTGTTATGGAACTAGATCTAATATTTATGCTTTCTTATGTTTTTGATGTTCACTATGAGCTAAACACTTTTAGTTGGAATGTCTTAGCTATGTAATAGCTTTTTAATGGTTTAATGTTAAAGTATGTGTTTTAGTATTTTCAATCCTTATGTATTTAATATTTCCAAGCTTATTTTAGGAGTGATCAGCTTAGAAAAGCACATGTATGTAGATACCGAAAGGGTTTGCATGCTGAATTCAAGGATTAATACGGGTAGTAATTGTTAAAGGACACTTTAATAAATCTGGTCTAAACCTAGACATAGGAGAACAAAACCCATTGGGTGATGTGTCAGTGATCATTAGCCAGGGGTGAACATAAGTAAGTGCTTTTAGTGAAATCCTATAGAAAAGTGACTGAAAAGCACGTACTTCGTGCTACAACATCTACTTTAGCACTTAGTCATAATTAAAAAGTTACATAGTGAAAGGGAATTCCAACTAGTTCTCAATCTGAATTTCCACAATCACTTTATTTTACTTACTGTTTGATGATAAAATTGGGTTCTACAACTTGTTATTTTATTTTGTTTTTACTTACTAGCTTACTAATTTAAATGTAGAAATGAACTTAACAATTAATCCTCGTGAGAACGATATCTACTTACTCTTTATTAATTGTTACGACCGTGTATACTTGCGCATCATGTTTTTGCACAATACAACTGCATAGTGGTGTCTTTTCAACTTTTAGCTTTGGTCTTTTACCTGTACAAGGCACAGAGCATTAGAGCGTGCAACAAATGTAATATGGGTTGGCCGAGTCTGAATTTTGCAGGATTTGACCACCTAGTTAGTTTCCGCCCACATTGATCCATATGAGACTGTTTCCCTGCCAATACCCAGGTGAGCTAGTATTTTCTCACTCGGTTTTTTCGGATCTTGGTCGGGTCGGGTACTTTCGTCCAAAACTAAGTGAAATAGTGCATTTAGCATGTGTATATTATTATGACAAGAGATAAAGATATGGAAACCAATTATATTCATAAATCAATAACATATACATACCACCATAAATCAAAAATCCAGTACAGATTCAAGCACAACTAGTAAATTCAAAATTAGAACAAAAGATATATTAGAACTTTTTCACTTAGTTGTTATCATAGTAATTCATTATGAGAAACAAAAACAAATGGAAATTAAGTTTATTTTCATGATTAAAACATAACCCTCCCATTTCCAATGTTCATTTGGGTAAGGTGGACTTCTTGAGGAGGAAGATGGTACTTGACACCATGTATCTCAAAGATCTTTTTCAGTTCTAAGACGAGTTCTGATATTCTAGCGCTTCGCTCACCATAGTTTTGATGGTTGATGGTGTGTTGCACATATAAAGCCATCTTTAACTTGTTCATATTTTCTATTTGTTTCGCCACCACACTGTGCTTTGGATTCCAGTATTTTGGCTTGCTCTCAATGTACCTAAAATCATAAACACACATCAAAATATAATAAAGTAAGAAAGCATCTTATGAATTACAAAGTATATAAAAAGAGCTTACATTTGTATTGATTTCTTGAATGCAATGATAGTCTCAATGGGAGTGTTGACATCAATGGTAAATTCAACTCCATCACCCATCTCTGGACTCCTATAGAAATTGCTTATTGGCTTAGTAAGCAAAACCGCATTAGGGTAGTATATTTTCTCATTGTCATATCGAAGAAATACAGTTGTCAATATATTCATCTCTTCTACAATCATCTGAAATTAAGTGAAGTACATGTAAGTAAATAATTAAGTGGATGTGGAAATGAAGTCATTTTTGTTAGAAAGTGCTTGTGAAATTACCTGAACACCATCGATAACACAACGATCTCCAATATCAAAAGGGTGCATGACGAAGACAAAAATAATGGCTTCTAACACTGTCTTGCAAGTTCCTTGGAAGGCAACCCCTATTAAAACGGTTTGTGTGATACAGAATAAGATGATCTTGAGGGTTGCCACTTCCATAACCAAAAGCATTACAATGATTATTACCACACTCACAACAGCACTTGCTAATTTGTGAAGTTGTTGCACTGCTGTTTTGGTATCATTCAGTGATTGTGCTAGAGCTTTTCGTTCATAATAAGCTCGAATCTGTTGAGATATTTAATAGCTAATTGGTTATCAATATTTGACTACTAGAAGTGAGAAATTTAATTGGAAGCAGGACTTACCACCCAATTTCTAAATGAAGACTTGCTAATCTTCCCAGTTTCAAGAGCACCTTCGAAGAGTGGGAATATTGTATGTATCTCTACCCTCTTCAAAAATCTCATCAGATCCTCCTCTTCAATGTACCTTCAATAAGTTTTAAAATACTATTAATCAAGAAAATAAATAAATAAGAAAATACCATAAATGAATAATCTCATGTTAAGGAATGAAGAATTCTGAAAACAATTAATTTTATTTTTGAAATTTCTCTTTCTTTTAGAAGTTTTGAAAATTCTCTTAAAGAATATAAAGGCATGAATCTTTTGTATTTAACAAAAAATATTCAAAAATAAAATAGAATTGCTTTTAGAAGAAAAAATCAAATAAAAAAATCATGGCTTTATAGTGATATATAAAAGATTAATGGCCTTTCTGTTCATCTTCCCATTTTTTTTGAGAATGTTTTGTTAAATATCACTTGCGAACCCGTTGTGTCTGAGCGCACCCGTTGCGACGCACTGTCACTTTTCTCTTAGAAAACGGGTACCCAGAATTAAACTTCCCAAAAGGTGGGGGTGTATAAGTATATTATAAAAATGATGGTGTTGATAGTTGCACCCTTACCCAAAACTCACGATTAAAGGGGTATTTGGAGCTGTTGCATGGCCCAATTAATATCACTTCCCATTTTATTCTCCGTAGAGACGTGCTATTGTTAGGCCAATTATTAAGATAAAATAGTTAAAACACGTACATCAATATCAATCATAGCAATAACAACAATAAAATAGAGTTGGAATAAATGGTAGATTGATGGGTGGTGGTAAGGTGGTTTGAATTGGGCCATTTACCAGTATAATTAGTGCAATAATAATATATATATATATATATATATACACACACATATACTTATACTGTAGTGAGTTTATTTTATTTAGTCGTCATCATAGATTAGATGGAATAAAAGTGACCTAGGTCCTAGAAAGAAACTAGTCATTTTATATAATTAGTATGGTTGGATTCGGTCGGTTTGATGAAGATATATTAAGCAATCAAAATGCTTCATTGTGGTTGGACTTCATTCTGACAAACACTACTCGTAGTGACTTAAAAATTGATCTGCCACTGACCACTAAAATGCAAATATATATATATATATGGATTATGGACCACCATCGAGACAGCTAAAATTCAAAAAGAAATGGCAGCCCTGGGGATAGTGATATCATCCAAATGGGGCATCAGTTGGTTGGTTTCTAACATGAAGATTTTGGTCACGGCATGCATGAACCTACAATGTGGTGGTCTAGATAATTCAGTTGGCAAAATTTGAAATTATAAAAGAATGTATTAAAGAGATACCGAGTTCAAACTTTAGAAACTAACATTTTTCTCCCTCTTTAGAATTATCAACTAATATTTGCTTATTAAAAAAAACTTGCAATGCAATGTGGTCCAAAACCCCCATTGAATTCACCCTCTTCAGAGTGGGTTACAGATAGGGACATAGGGTCATCATATATCACAACCCGTACCACGTTGAATATATAATATATTATTGATCAATCAATTGGCAAAAGTCAAAACTCTTTTCTAATAATTTTCTTCCCCTTTAATCATTCAACACTACAGTAGTTGAAGCAAATTAAATTGTGCATCTATGTTATCATGGTGGTCCTTCTGCTTCGTGCTATACAATAGCTTCAGAAACATATAACGGCATTATATATTATATTACTTAATAAGTTTGCGGATATGTGCGTTTACACAATAGTAATGATATTTATATAATAGAGAGTATCGTAGAATGGATCAATAGTCAAATGTGTTCTGATACACAAGATCGATCCTCATTTCTGAGGCGAGTGTAGAGCATACTTGCATCTTTATAGAGGAGCTAATGATATAAACATAATAACTAGAGTTTTCAGGAAGAAGAGAGAAAACTTAGAAAAACATGTTTTTACTAAAATTATGGGTTTTTATTGAATTTTCGGATGATCCCCAAATGTTACATAAACTCCCCTTTTATAGCAATGGAGACTCACTAAAGGACAAAACACAATAGTATACTTCAGATACTCTTATCCTAGTGCTCCACTATCTTATCCTAGTAAATTTGCTGATCTGTGTTTTTAAGTATTATATTTAATACTTAAAAAATAATTAGATATATATGACAATTGGACAAACCAGATGAGGTAGGTTTCTATTTTTATTATTGGATAGTTACTTCATGTGTTAAATCATGATTAGAGGAAAGAATTAAAATCTTTTTGTAACCAAAAAAATATGATTAGAGGAAAGTAACAACGACACAAAAGGAAGTACACCTGATTAAGTTTTGTCTTTACAACAAAAAAACTACGGTTCCTTAGAAAACGCTGGAAGAGATCTCAATCATCTCATTCAAATGCTCTTGGGTATTCAAAATTTATTGTTTATATATATTAAATATTTTAATTTACTTTTTTTTAATAATTCTGCATGACATGATTAGAAAATATCATAATTTATATATATATATATATATATATATATATATATATATATATATATTGAATTGAATATTAGTTATATCAGTTAATATGAAAACACAATTGACTTTATTTATATTTTGTTATATAAATAGTTTATACGTACATAAGCAGATATATAATTAGTGTGTAATCATGTTGTTCATCCAAACATGGCCTAACTTGTTAAGTGATATAATTCATTCGGATTAAGAAAAGAGTAACATTTAATTAGTACTACTTACTTGGCAGCAGGTTTGGCAACATTGTTGAATATTTTCTGAGCACAACTTCTAGCTTCCCATTCACTACTAATCTCAGACTCAGCATTACCAAAATCATCAATAGTCCTAGAAATAGTAGACAAACCTGAAGACCTAACATAATTAACAAGCCTCTTAACACTCCAAGCTGAAGCTGTACTTTCCAAACTAAGCTTCCTCAACTTCTCCATATCAATTTTCCTAGACCCAAATCTCTTAATATCTTTCATTTTCCACTTCCCACCAGGCATAGTCTTAGACCCTTTCAAATGATGTAATTGATGTTGTAATATTTGTTCAGCTTCTTCCATTGGTGGACCCGACAATGTATCCAATATATAATGATGAAAAACACTCTCTTTCATTCTATCAAAATATGTTGTCACATGAAATGAAGATGCTAACATTTTCACTAACACAATCTTAACTAACCAAATTGTTGCACCTACTAGAACAGCCACTAGTGTGTGAAACACTTTGTTTAGGAATTTATGGTTTTTCTTTTGGACATCATCAAAGACTACACTCCAATATGAGAGTAAAACAAGTCCTAACCATATGCAATTTCTTATGCTTTTTCTTAATCCGTAGATGAAGTATAGGACTTTTTCTCTTAACATGAAGTTTCTTTCGATGATGAAAACGGTTATAGCAACTAACCAACCTGAAAATAAACGACCACTGAATGTTACCATTGCCATTAAACACCATCTCCATATTTCTAAACCTAGTATGTGCATGTTTGTTATGTTTCTTATTGTGAGGGAACCTACTAAGCATGTTAATATGTTTAGAAATAATATCCACTCCATCAAAAGTCTCCACTTCACTCTAAATTTTTTCTTTTTGTGTGACTTTGGATGGTGCTCATGGTCATGGTCGTCATCCTCCTCCTTTTCCTCCCATTCAAAATCCTCATCCTCATCGTCGTCGTCATAATCGTCTTCTTTCAGGGAAGAGATCTTGTAGGATGGGTGATTAAGGTCACTAGTTTCTTCTGGGGTTATAGTTGGCTTGTTGTAGGGTGGATGGTTGATTTCTAGGAAACGTGATTTGGGTTTGGAGAAACTGAGACGGTTAAGGGTTTTCACTCTTGAAGGGTGTTTAGGTTTCTCATGAAGTTCAGTGGTGTTGTGGTGAGTTTCAGTTAGTTCCATAGTGGAAGGTTTAGGGTTGCGTTGGTCAAGGAAGGTGAGAACAATATGATCTGAAGAGGACATTGAGTTCTCCATTTCTAACATAGTGCGATAAGAAGAGTGAAGGAGACGTGAGAATTTCATTTGTACTAGGATATATATATATATATATATATATATATATATATATATATATATATATATATATATATATATATATATATATGGGAGCTAGGCTTCTATCCTTTTCATGCCACTTAATAAAAAGGAGAAATTGGACTCATCACCAGCACCTTAAAGTCGACATGTATCTATATTTTATTTTTTAATCAAATGCCCACTAACTTTATTTATTTAGGAAATTATACACGCCCCCATTATTAGGGGAAAGACGTGTGGAATTGAGAGGGGATCAAGGTCAACATCTTTTCAAAAGATATATATATATATATATATATATATATATATATATATATATATATATATATATATATATATATATATATATATTGTGTGTCTGTATGATTTAAGCATATGTCTAAGTGAAGGTTGGTACAATTCCTCTATAAAATATATACTAATTTACATAGCTTTCAATATACACATGCCATAACTTATTTTGTTGTCTTTGATTCACTATTTTTTGTAACATTAAAATATGTCTTTGGTTTACATGTCATACAATTCAATTTTTTTATGTCATAAGTTATTTTTTCTCACATGTTCATTCAATCGAAGGTAATATTGTTTGAGATACGGTTACATGTAGACACTTTTCCTGGTGGAGAATCGAACTTTAGTTTATCACATTGTTGGATATGCCAGTCCTAACCTCTTTGGTCCTTCTTAGCAATAACAAAGAAAGTATTACATGATTGTCCTCGTGCGGTTTCTATGTGGTTAGGCTTGGTTAAAGTGGAGATGCGCAACAATTTTTTGTGGTGGGGATCTACAGCATTGACTTCAGTTCAACCTCATGGAAGCCAATTGGCAGAGAGACGATATTGATTGGACTGTTTGGTGAGCCACTGCGTCACACCTCATGTGGAGCTGGAAAAATAAAGAGAAACATGATGTGACATACTAGACCCTGGAGGCCTTGGGTTGTTGTTAATGCTTGTGTGTAGGATTATCGACTATGGTTGTGTCTTGTTCACCAAAGCATCATGATGTGGAGAGGGTAGATGTCAATTGGGATCTTCCAAGGTTCAGATGGATTTGCCTTAATCGTAATGGAGCTGTAAAAGTTTCAGACAAGGTCGCGGGATGTGGTGGGTTAATGAGAAATTTAGATGGTTTGTGGCTTGAGTTTTTCTAAACATATTGGGGTTTGTGAGCCTATTGTTGCTCAGCTTTGGGGAGTCGTCACAGATTTGCAGTTTTGTCATTCCAAGGGCTGGAGCAAAGTGATTGTCTAGATTGATGCAAAGGTTGTGCATGATGTTATCCTTGGTTTAGAGATTGGTCACATCTCGGGTTGGAGTATCGTTGGAGAAATTCGAAAGCTTCTCAAGCTTCCTTGGGAGATTCAGATTGTGCATATTTTTCGAAAGACTAATCGTTGTGTGGATGAGTTGGCCAATATTGAGTGTCATCAAGTGGAAGACTTGATTATTTATGTGCAGTGTCCTAATTCTTTAGGACAGTTATTGTTTTCTGACGTCGTAGGAAATTCTGTTCCTAGACTTGTTTCTTGTTAGTTTTTGTCTGTGCTTTGGGGGCTTTGCCCCCATTAATTAAAAAAAAAGTTACTTATTATGAGAAAAACAAAAGAAAGCGTTAATTATTATTTTTTGGCTAAATTACATTTTTGGTCTTTTATCTTTGGCGTTGGTGTCATTTTGGTCTTTTATCTTCTTGTTTTCTCATTTTGGTCCCTCATCTTTTTTTTGGTGTCATTTTGGTCTTTTTTTTTTGTAATTTTCCATCAATTTCCTTAACGGACGCCACACTGGCAGTTAACTGCTGACGTGGCATCTTAAATGTCAGGGTTGACTTGGAATTTATTAAATGATGTATAAGAGACCAAAATGAAACTTATATAAAACATGAGGGACCAAATTGACAATTAACAAATCTGAAAAAACACCCTAATCTTCATCTTCATCATCTCCGGCGAGCCATCACACCACCACCACAAACAGTGAGATAGCCACTTGCCTAAATCAGTGAATTGTTCTCTTATTTTTTTTCTCAAAAAGTATTTTGTATTTTTGTATTTCTGTTGATGTGCTATAATTTCATTGTTGAAATCAGTGGTCCAGTACCGGGGCACTATAGGTTGTGCTCATTCAGTCCTAGCACTTCCTAAAAACATGCCGATACGGAAAGTAAACGCAACTTGCCCAAATTTTATGGTAAATTGTACTAGAAAATCCAACTTACAAACACGTTTCTGAAGATTTTGGCCACATGGTCTTCATTTTGATTTTTTTTTTCCCTACAAAATATAAAACCAGTTAGTTGTTTTTACGCGGCCGAAGAAGTAGCATAATAGAAAAATATTATGCTGTCTTTCTGTTACACTTGGAAAGTTTGCCGTCATTTCAATAGATATTATAAGGTAATAGACCAAGTATTCCGATTTTATTAAGGAGTTAATCTTAATTTCACGTGTTAAAGACCAGGAATGAATTTGTCCTTTTACTGTTCCTTTTAGATTTGAAACGAAAGTGTAATGCATGATAAATTTTACTATTTAATTTACTTGAGTGTTTTGTGTTGCGGTGGAGCTTCCTCTGCTAATTCAAGACTTCACGTGGACGGTGGATATGGTGATAAACGGCAATGGTTCAAATTCAATAGACCAAATAAGGTTGTTTGGTAGGTTATGATACAGAAGGTCAGTAGCTAATTTCTAGTGTGTCGATGGAGCTTGGCACCATCGATCGGCAACCTACGGGCTACAAGTTGTTGTGGCTCAAATGATTCACTTCTAGAACGCACTTTGCCTTTTCTATGGCCACTCAAAATCACGACTCTTTCCCACATCCAAATAAAATGACATAAATGGACATTTATAATTAAAACTTAAAAATAAGAGAATATTCATTTAATTGAGGATAAATAGGAAATTTAATTAAAATAATAAAGATAAAAATGGGAGAAAAATTGAAACGATATAAACTATAAGCTCAAATGCTACTTCAAATAGTGTTTCAAAAAATGTTATAAGCTAATAAAAAATGCTATAAGAATATCATGCCAAACACCTACAATTAAAATCGGACCCGTCCAAACCCGCTGAAACGCAATTAAAAAATTCGCACGGGTCAAGTTAGGTCGGGTTCACGGGTACACACAAAGAAGAAAAGGGTTCACATGGTTTTTCATGGGCGGGTGCGGTTGCACTCCAAACCCACCCGCACTACCCGAACCCGCCTGCACATCTATTACTAAACCCTAGATTATAAACGTATACGCATAACGCATAGCAAAATTAGCAATACACGATTACAAGGCTGAAAATGTAAAACCCATTTCTCTCAGAGTTCTCTCCCAAAATCCAAACTCCCTCAAAATCCAAATCTCACAGTTCTCTCACAGGTTCGTCAATTTCGTTTGATATCATCCGCAAAAACCCCAAATCGCACTAATCCTTCGTCACTAATCATTCCTTTTTCGATTTCGTTTTACCTGTTAACTTCTGATTTTTTATTTATTTCGTTTTATGTTGCAGAGATACAAGCACATTGAACATCATCCAAATCCATTTCGTTTTACCAGGTATTTCGTTTTTAGTGATTATTGCTATAAGAGGAATTTATGTATTGATTCTTGATGTATTGATTCTGTTAGTGATTCTTGATTATATTAGTAATTTATTGTGTTTGAGAGTGGATTCTTTTAACTGTTTGTAATTTTTATTTATGTTGAAAAAGCTTGCAAATATGGTCATTTGAAAACGAAATAGAATCATTACGAATCTGGCTTTTTCATATTCAAGAACTCTTCATACAACATTGAAAGAACAATCTGTAATTTCTAGAGAAGCCTTTGTTGAGTTGTTCTATCATCTCAAGAAAAGTGGTTAGAGTCATTCTATAAGTTATTTACATACATTCTCTGAAGTTTTTTATAAATGCAGAAGCCATTACCAAAGAGAATGGAAATAAAACATGACACGTTTGAATGATCCTTGAACTCAAGTCACCATTTTACATATCAGTTCATAATTTTCCTTTGCTTCAATAAGCAAGTTGACTTACTATTGGTTTGGTTTAGCGTTTTCCTAGTATAAATTCAATTGACTATTATGCAGATGCAGCAAATATTTGAAATATTGGTTATTCAATAAGATCATTGTAATACAAAGAAATTGCAAACATGGCTATCAAAGTAATCGCTACTTTTATGTCTCTCAAAGTCATTCATTTTTTTAATTGATTATGTTATCAAGAATGATCCATGCATTGCTAGTTTTGATTTAATTTGTATTGTCATGTATTATTATTGTATGAATTTCAGTTGCTGGTATTTGTTTATACTTTGAATGCATGCATGAATTTGTTTCTGGTGTAATTTTCAGTAATGGACCAGCCTCCTAATCTAACTGCTGCCCCACCTAGTCCTACTCCTACTCAAGAACAAATACCTCAAAATTTGACTGTTGCCCCATCTGCTCCACCTAACCAAACTACTGATCCAGCCGCTCTTCCCCCTAAACCTCCCAAAAAAAGGAAGAAAAATGCTAATGGTCCTCGTAAGACATCCATGGCTTGGGACCATTTCACTAAGTTACCAGAAAGTGAAGCACCAGATGCAACTGCTAAGTGTAACTATTGTGGGCAGAAGTATCTATGTGACACTAAGACTCATGGCACCACAAACATGAAAGTTCACATAGAAAAATATTGTAAGAAATATCCCTATTCGTTAGCACATGACCCCACCCAAACCGTGTTTACTTTTACCCAAGGTAGTAATCAATTGGCAGCCACTAGCCAAAGGTTTAATGTTGAGTATTGTAGGAAAGCTTTGGCAGTTTTCATCATTGTGGATGAACAACCCTTTAGGGTATGTTTGGGAGGGGGTTTTGGGAGGGGAAAGGAGGGGAGGACATATTTTTCAAATTCTAAATTGAGGAAGCTATAAAATGTCTCTAAACATAATTCAAATGTGATTAAAAAGGTTATATTGATATCTATTAACTTGTTCTTTTAATTTTTTAAAATCTCAAACACATATTAAAAATTAGACAAATCTTTTTCAAACCCTCCCCTCCCTTCCCCTCACAAAACTCCCTCCCAAACATACCCTTAGGGTAGTTGAAGGTGAGGGTTTTAAGTATTATACTAATGCACTGCAACCCCAATTCACAATTCCTTCAAGGCACACAGTAGCTAGAGATTGTTTTCAGCTGTATTTGGAGGAAAAGGACAAGTTAATCCGCTTCTTTAGGTCTGATTGTAGTCGTGTTGCTCTCACAACAGATTGTTGGACATCTATCCAAAACCTTAATTACCTCACACTCACTACCCACTTCATTGACAATGAATGGAAGTATCAAAAGAGGATCATCAGTTTTAGTGTAGTACCCAATCATAAAGGTGAGACAATAACTAAGCACATTGAGGAGATTTTAAGAAAATGGGGGCTTAAAAATCTATCTACAATTACAATGGACAATGCATTTTCAAATGATGTGGCAGCTGAGATTTTAAAAAGGAGGTTTAAGTCAATGAATGGGGTGGTACAAGATGGTGATTTTTTCCATATGAGGTGAAGTGCAAATATGATAAGTATTGGGGTAGTTTTGTTAAGATGAACCCACTTCTATATTTTGGTGTCATTTTTGACCCCCGTGTTGTGCGGAAAAGAGTATGTGCAAGTATACACAGTCGCCACAAGTAATAAAGTGAAAAAGTAAGAGATCGTACCCACAGGGATTGACGTTAATTTTAGAGTTTAATTAATGAAAGAGCAAAACAAAATAACATATTTGTGGACTCAATATTGTCAACAATAGAAATTAAATAAGCAACTAAGGATCAAGTAGAAATTCAGGTTCAAGATAGTTGGAATGTCTTTCACTAAGTAAATCCTTTAAAACAATTCAATGTAATGTCTGACGCTATAGCATTGGGTGCTGTAGCGTTTGATGTGTGTCTTTCGGTCACTAACGTCAGGGTTTTGTTACAAGACTCTTATTTCTAAGTTCTAAATAAGTCCACCCCTGTATATTAAGCTCCCACAGTATTCACCCTATGAACTATGCTTTCCTATGTCTAGGTTTAAGCATGGGCTGTTCTAAGTGTCCTTAAAACAACCACTTACTCATTAATCCTTGAGCTCGAATTGTAAACCATTTCTGAATTTACAAATGTACTTATAATTAGTTGATCAGTTCTAAAATAAGTTGAAAGAAGTTTCACACAAGGATTAAAATGCAAACATCAAAACATTACATTTGAACCACTAAAAAGTCATTACAAAGCTACAAACATCCAACTACAAAAGGCTTAGCTCATGATAAGCATCAACAAAGAAATACAAACTATGATGGAAACCATGTTCATATAACCGAAAACACAAAAGAAGAAGAATAGGATAAAAGTTACACTACTCAAACTCCTTTGCGCAAATCTGTCTAGTGATGCTATAGCACTGCTTCGCATCATTGAAGTGCAGAATTTTTACTTTGAGTTTTTGTGAATAAGCTTGAACTAAAATGGAGAGGAGAATGTGTCAAAAACTCCCTCCAACTGAACCAACAAAATCAAGTGTGTTGGAGAAGAAGACCCATTTGCAAAAGATAAAGCCAACTTGCTCAAAAGGTGATTTAACAAGCCACCAACCAAAAAGTAGTCTCCACACTCAAGTGGACAAGTGTCCCTATAAAGTCTTTTGATTGGTGACTTTGGCAGCAAAAATATCCTTTAAATATGGGCTGATATGACATAAAATCTGATCTCCAAAATTGTGCTTTTTGCTTTTCTCTCTCTTGCTCACGCAGGACGTAAACGCTATAGCATCAAAATGCTGCAGTACTGAACAAACACATTAAAAATAACAAGAGTGCCCCAAAAGTGCCAATTTATCACATAATCAGTTTCTAACCCTCTTTTACACTTCTTGACACATATTTACATATTTAACATTATTACTTAAGAACTCACATTAATTTAAGCCTAAAGAATATAAATAACTCATATAAATATGAGTTATCACCCCGCTACAAGTTGAGTTATGTTGAGTGGTCTTTTGATGATATGTACAAAGAAGATCCAACCTTACTTGCTGAATTGACTTTTTATGTGAAAAAAGCATTGTCTAACATGTTTGATTGGTATTCTAAAGTACTTCAACAACAAAATAACACTACCCAAGCAGCACCTAGTCCGATAAGCGGGGTTTCTGAATCTGCCACATCTAATTCTGTTGGGAACATGGGAAGGGTTGATGCATTTAAGAAGCATTTGGTTGAAAAGAATTACATAGAAAAGAAAAATGAACTTAGGAGGTACTTATTTGAGCCTAATTTGGATGGTGATGACAAGTTTGATGTGTTGATTTGGTGGAAGCATAATTCTTCTAGATTTCCTATATTGTCTAGCATGGCTAAAGATATCTTGGCAACTCCTATTTCCACTGTTGCTCCCGAGAGTGCTTTTAGCACCGGTGGTAGGGTTTTGGACCCTTTTAGAAGTTGTCTTAGTCCAGAAATGGCAGAAGCACTAATTTGTGCTCAAAACTGGTTGAGGCCTTCTCTCTTTCAGTTCAAAGACCTCAATCTAGAAGAGATGTATGAGTCATCTGAAAATGTAGTATCAGGTACTTCTTTCTTTATTCATAACAGGTGAGGACATACAGAAGTGTTGCTGCTGTCATATTGTGTTGTTTTTTGGATATACAACCAGTAAGTAAGTGTTGTTTTTTGAGTTCCAGAATATGTGATTACAGAATATAAATTAATTTAGTTCAATATAAACTAGAATAATATGTGATATACAATTGATGCTTTTCCAGTAAGTTCAAGTTAAGTTTTTTTTTTTGGTTGAAGTTCAAGTTAAGTTATGGACAATTGATATACAACCGGTTAGTACAACATTGTTCAATATAAATTAAGTTAGTTCAATATGCTTTTCCAGTAGCATCAAGTTTATTTTATTTGTAACATTGTAACATTGTTTTCTCCTAAATTTATGCTACTATATTTGATATGTAACATTTGTTTATGTTTGTTATAGGTAGCTTTTGGCTATGCTGGAGAAAGAACTGGCTTATGATGCCAAAAAATTTTGGTGCAGAATCCTCGGGTTTGAAAGGGAGTCACATTATCATCTATGGACTTGTAATCAAAGACTTAATTCTAGGCTTTCAAATGAAAAAGAAAGTGGGATTGCATTTTCTTCGCTTTCATTATATTTGAATATTTGAGCCAAAAATCTAGTTATGCAATTTGGTATTTATTTTCTTCACCAGATTTGGCCACATAAATTTTTTTGCTTGAAATTGTTTTTTTTTTTAATTTAAAAAACGTAGTAGGATCCAAAAAAAAAATACTGGCCCAATAAGGCCCAAAACTGCACGAACCCACCCGCATTAACCGAACCCACAATAAACCGATTCTAGGAACGGGCTGAAATGGGCCTATATAGAGCCCAATTGATTTTCTGTATTTTGGGCCATTTGGGTCTTCACCCGTCCGAACCCACCCAACGCTCAGCCCTACCTACAATGAGTTTATCCGCTATAAGCTAGCAATTTGATCTTGCCAAACACAGCATTTATAGCTTTTAAAATCATGATGGAGGAGCAACTTAAGTGTGTTTGGAAACCTACTGTTTCCACGGCAAGATGGACGCATAGGTGGAAGCTTTTACTTTGCCGCAAGTTTGACACATCCTACCGTGGATCCAAACATAACACGAGTTGGAGCTGCTGAATGCAAATCCAAACATAAGCTTAGTGGTGCAATGCACAGATTAGGAGCTTCGTTGATCCTTACTGAGACAGTAGTGCTGGTGCGAGTGATGTTTAGGTGTAGATTCATTGGAGAGGTAAACCACGCCTAGCACAAAAGGTGATCGTGTGGTCCTAAGGTGGCAACCCTGGGTAATGGAATGACTAAAACCAGATATTTAAGGACAGCCGACAAGCACAAGTTAACTCTGATGTTACCTGTCCCATTTCATGTACCACTTTTACTTCAAAAATTATTACAGTATTTCGTGTTTTCATTACTTCGAAAACACAGTTTACAATTGTATATTTTACAAATAAAGTGATATATTTTTTCATACGAAGTTAAAAGACACCACTTATACAAAGAGAAATCAGAACCACCATAAATTGCAGAACACAATGTGACTACTAGATGAATGTGCCTTCAGAAAACTAATAATTGAGCTTGAGTATTTTACTTGCCTGGGTATGCACTATACTATGCTTTTCAAAGCACTCCGAATGATCATTGGCTCCTTGCCTGGATATTTTACTTGTCACACTTCACACTGATTTGTAATATAGAGATTTGGAGCATATGGAGACGCCGATGTTTCCAAATTAGCAAAGCTTTTATCACTTCGGAAGCTTCAGAATGGACCCAAAGATTTTTTTTTATTTATTTTGGTGCAATTTTGAAGCTGGCTTTTCAGGAAAATTTTCAGATCTTTCTCTTTCATAGAAAGTCCCATTTCTGTTTGTAAGAATCTTCAAAATGAAACACAGTTTTCCACATCACCACCAACAGTCAACAGCAGATTCAAGAGCCTATACATGCGAACTGACTGGAAAACACCAAACTTAGGGGTGATTGATCTGTCATCCAACATTTAGGAAATGATGATAACATAAATCTTTTTGGTAGCCACATTTAAGTAGGTCTCTGAACTCATTTTCCAAAAACCCATATCATCCACCTAGTCAAGCACAGTCTATGAAGGTGCTCAGGTAAATCTGCCTAGAAAAAGTAGTTATAAAATCAGTAATGATAGAAGAATTTCACTTCACCAATAACTATAAGTCTTCATATATGAAATCCTCTAAATGATGTGCGTGTCCCAAAGGGGAAAAAATCGAAAAGATTAAAAACTATAAACTAGAATAATATAAATTATACAAGGAGCCACAAATTGGCTGGAGAGGACATATTTAGTTCGAAATATTAATATTTGACCATTGGTAACAAAAAGATAGCTATATAGTCCTAGAATTAAACAAAAACTAGCAAGGTAGTCAACAACGCGAGCTAAGTCGCAGAAACGTACGATTTTACGAGTTTGGGAGAGTTTTGTGAGTTCAACAATGGCAGAAATCGCACCTGCAAGGGATTGGTGAAGACGCCACGCTGATTTGTAAAAAATGGTGGAAGCGGCGCTTCAGAACGTGTTGCCTAGTCGGGTTTTTGCGAAATAATGGGCTTCTTGGGTCGGGTTCTTTCTTAGGCCCATATTTTTTTAAAAACCCTAATTGTTACTCTAACTACTCAGTAACTATCCCACTTTTTTACATTTACTAAAGTGAAAACCCTAAAATGAAAACTGAAAAGAGAAGCTTTCCTTTCCCTCTCTCAGTGTATCATTCTTCTTTCTCTCTGCTAGCGCTGAGTTAGAACAAAACAGAAGCGCCCAGCTTCTCCTTCCTAGCACTGGGAAGAACGCAGGTCTTCTTCCTTCACGCCATTCTTCTTCTTCCTTCACGACGCCTCTGCCTCTGCTTCTTCCTTCAAAGTATCCCTTTCTTCTTTGTTCTTTCATTTTTCCCATTTCTGCCTCTGTTTGTACTCGTTTTTTTTCACTTTCTTTCATATTGATTCTGTTTCATTTTCCTTCTCTTTCACTTTATTTCACTCTTGTCCTTTGGCTTCTATTTTTGTATTCAGTTATATTCACATGTTGCCTATACTCAGTTATGTTCATGTGCTGCTTGTTTGAACTCTGTTTGTTATATTCACTGCTCTGCCTCATTGCCATTTGGAGTTATTACTTGTTAAGTTGTGGTATAATGGTATTTTGAATTATGTATGACTTTCTTCTTACTATTTTGGAGTTACTAACTAGCAAATAATAACCATATATATAAACTAATTAAATTCAGAGTTAATTGTATTGAAAAACCAAGGTATAATATGTAACAAATTGATCATACACAGACAGACTCCCAAGACTCAGAAGTAATAACCAAAACAAATTGATTTGAAACAAATTAATTAAATAATAACCACATAGGCACATACCAAAATAAACAAATTGATTTGATTGATATAAGTAAATGACTAAAAGTCAATAATCAAGCTATTCAGAATAAGGGGAAAACATTTTCGATATGCAGTGCTATGTCAATTTATAAAGACTTAACTGCTTCAAATTCAATTACTAAGGTGAATCCCAATTTTTGTTTTCTGGTAAAGTGAATCTCACTTTGTTGGGAGAGCTAAATCCAGTTAAATGCTGGATATATCGTCTACGACAGAATTATTATGGTGGAAGTTTAAGAGTCTTTACTGCTCTACTGAAGTTTTACGAGATTATTAGTATATTGCAAGCTTTGAAACTTACACTAGTCCATGCTGAAGAGTACTCATCTGTTGAAAGCAACCAACTGTTAGTATTTGACAGAAAATCCAACTTCTGGCTTCCAGAATCAAAATCTAGCAGCTCATCATCATTACCATCATCGCTATCATATGTCCTCCTCCTCTTCTTCCGAGCCTTTTGTTTCTTCTTTTTCTTAACTCTAACCGAAGGACCAAAATCAAAACCAGAACAATCCTCTTCTGACAGTACATCCTCTTCTATCAGTGCATGTTTATTGGAGTTGCGGAAACCGATTTGATTATACACAAAGACAGACTCCCAGGACTCAGGAGTCTGGCACTCTTGCGACAACCTATAGTAAAGAACCCAAGACTGAAGTCCAAGACACTTTACCACTTCAACAGTTACCATCTCACGCCTATTCTTCAAAATTGGGGTCAAGCTATTACCATCACTCGGGATTGCAGATATCTTTGACACGATTTCATTGACTTTCGCCAGCGATTCATGGGCATCCTCATCTCGCAAAAGTCGTAGAAGCTGCCTCCCCTGAGCAATGACAGCATTTAAAAGCAACATCCAGTCAATAGATCCGGAAACTCCACACCTCAAAAGCACAAACACAAACAACCGAGACACATCATCCAAACATTTCAATACAATTCTCTCGTCAAGACGATCACATAGTAACTCCAAAAAGTAATACAAGTCCTTCTCTTCAAGAGTAATAAGAAGATGCTCACACAAACAAGAGAAAGGTTGTTCCTCTAGGAATTCTTCTATAACTTCCCACACATCCCTTGAATCCTCTTTATACATTAAATCCTCAAAATAACGCACAAAGAATGGCCTATCAATAAGAAAAATATCCCCATCTTTCACAGACTCGGCAACCTCACTAGATGACCAAAATTCAGGTACATTCTCTAGAAAATTCTCAACCGTTCGTTGTATATCCAAATCAAGAAAATAATGAGGCTTGGTAGCAACCATTGCTGGTGACTGTCCATGCTTTCCTTTCCACTCTAATTCCTCCCAACAAATATCCCTATTTTTAAACGCAAACTTAGATAACGCCCTCAAACCTTTTCCCTGTTCCAATCCAGTAAACGAAAACCACTGCAAAACACGCTTAGAGTTCCCTGCACAATTCATTTCCCACTCACAATCAAAATCAAATTCAAAAGAAACAAAACACAAAAGCAAAACAACAGAATCTAACTAACTACGTAAAGAAAAGAGACATAAAAAATAAAAACTCACCTAAGAAGAAATTCTCGAGCACGCGAGTTTTGCAGGCTAAAACGGAACCCAATTTTTCCGGCGACTTGTCGAACATCAAATTCAGAAGCTGAGAAGCGAAACCGTGCTTCTGCCGTCGAGTTTTTAACAGAGTAACGAACAATGAGCGTTGGTCGTGAGGCGTAACGCAGTTGAATCCCGATATCGTTTTGCAGAGCCACATTCGAGCTTCTGCACGACCTGCTGAGATAATCGCCGACCAAATAACGGTTTCCAATTCCTTCAATAGGAGAATTCTCAGTTTCGTTGAATCTTCTTCTACGTCGTCGTTTTGCGTAGGCTCCGTTAAGAATAGGTTGATCATTTCGTGTTCTTTTTGGGGATTTGATAAGGTGAGGGTTAATTGCGAGGTATGTGTTGGTTTTGAGAATGCGGGAGTTGGAGTTTCAGTGAATGGAGGCTGATGAGTGAGAATTTTAGAAGAAATGAATTGAAGCTGCAACTTTGGAAACCCTAACGCGAAGAACGACGAAGAGGAGTAGTGCAGTGGCAACCGCAACGCTTTATACCTATGTTTTATTCACGGATGTCATGGGAGAAGACAGGTAAAAATTGGGATCAAGATAGAGAAGGAAATAAAAAGGGAGAATTAATATTAGATTACTTTTGTGATTTTGAACGGAGCTATTAGTTACTCCTCACTTCCTAATCTTTGTTATTTTTGACTTGTTACACACATATTAAGATACCATTAATTTGCGTTAGTTAAGTATTAAAATGCCCTCTTTGTATTTGCCTTGGGATAATTGAAGTCAAAATAAATTAGTCTTGAGACAATTAATTCATACTTTAGAACTCTAAAAGAGTAGATAAATATAGAGGGTATATTAGGAATAATTAGGTGAATTGTACATTGGATTTTTAAAAGTACAATTGTTTTGGAACAAAAATAAAATGCCAAAAGTACCAAAAATTAGGAACGGAGGGAGTAATATTTAGTCCTTGTGGGAGGCTATTAAAAAGGAGACAAGGGGTAGTATTAGTTGTCGTGGGATAAGTTGTGTAAACCAAGGATGAGGGTGAACGGACTTGGCATTAAAAATCTTGAACTGTTTAATATTGCATTATTAACCAGGCGGAAGTGACGTATGTTGACTTACGGGGAAGCTAGTTGAAGAGATATCATAACTTATAAATATAGAGCTCGAGTTTCAAACTTGTTGAATGGCTCCAATGCAACAGGTAATATATTTGACTCTTTGTGGTGGTGTGATCTTGTTTGGTCGGGTAATAATTGTGTTGTTGATGGCTAGTTTGAGGCATGTATTAGAAGGGGTTTGGGCGATGGTCAATGAGTGGACTTTTGGCATCATCATTGGATTGAACAAAGGACATTATATCACGATTTCCCTATTCTATTTGTTGGTTGTAAGGATAATCACATAATGGTGGTTGACTTGGGCAAATGGGATAATAATGTTTGGCGCTAGATTCTTCCTTGTAGTCACTCAATTGACCCATCGCTGGTTGAGGAGGTAGTGACGATTATTGGATTTGGATATTGAAATCCAACAAAAACTTCACTGTGCGATCGTGCTATAATCACTTGGTTCAAGCACAGTTAGTACACAGTGAGGAAAGCGGTCTCAGCTCGGTTTTCAAGGCTCTTTGGAAGACAACTATTCCCTCTAAAGTTGTTATCTTCGGGTGGAGAATATTCACCAACTCCCTTCTGGTTCGTGATTTGCTTTTTAGGCGTAATGTTATTAATTCAGAGGAGGCGACGATATGCGCTTTTTGTAGTGACCGTCGATAAGATCTGCAACACCTCTTTTTCGATTGTAATGTTGTGAGAAATGTGTGGTATGAGATTAACAGTTGGTTAGATACTCAGATACCTATATCGCATGACACAGTGCAACATTTTAATTGCTTTGGAGACTTATGCAAAGAAACTAAGGCGAAGAAGGTCAAACATTTGATATGGTTGTCATCTTGTCGGTGTGTTTGGCTAGCCCAAAATGATATGTTAAACTTGAATCCATTATGGTTCATATTAAATGTATGTCTTGGAGTTGTTCTTTTACGGGGTGGGTAGACATTCTAGTTATTCCGCTTCTTCTTAGTGGAACAACACTCTTCTTTGTATAAATAATTTTTGATTGTCTGTCGTTGTATGGGGATTGAGCCCCCTAGTGCTCTCATTAATGAATCATTGCTTATCAAAAAAAATTAGTCACTCAAATTTCACAAAATTTCAATTCAGTCTCTCACATTTACGATATTTTAACTTAGTCCTGACTTTTGCAAAAGTGTCCCAAACTAGTCACCTTTAGTGCGAAATCTGCTTTAAAAAGCACTATTTGAAGTCGATTGTTTGGATAACCGACTCCAAATGCAGGCGCGGTGGCAATTTTGCAATTAAACAGATTTTTTATGCATATGGAATCGGTTGTTTAAACAACCGATTGTTAAAGTTTATGTACATAGACATTTGGAATCGGTGATTTATTTATACCCGATTATTAAAGTCTTTTTATCAAAAAAAAAACAAAATTTTCACACTCCCTCTCTCGCGCTCATCTTTACCAAAATTTTCACTCTCCCTCTCTATTACGCTCACACTCCCTCTCAGTTTCACACTTCCAGCGTTACCATCTTCACTCCATCTCAACCATCGCTAGCTCTCAGGACTCCCTCCGTTTTGCCATCGCGTCGTCGCCGTGTCGTCGTCTCTGCGTCACGAGCTCTGAGTCGCCCTAACTCTCTCGCCATCGTTCTTGATTTGCCCTAAAATCAGCACCATCGTTCTTGATTCGCCCCCACTCCGTCTTCGTTACCTCTTCTAGGGTTTTCTTTAAAGGGTGAGTTCTTTCTCTGTATTTTCTTTCCCTTTGGCTAGGGTTTTCTCTTTGATTTTCTTTACCCTTCATCTGCAAATTTCTATTGTAGTGATATCAACCCTTCTACTGTTTGACGTTCTGTGTACCACGACAACAAATCACTCACCTCAGGCGGCACCAAGGTATGCTTTACTTTCCTTTCTCCACGCCTGTAATTTAGAGTCTAATTCTTGGTATTGAATTTTTTTAGAACCTAAAGAATGTGTTTCTTATAGGATTGTGATGTTAAATGGTGTTAATTTAGAGTTCATGGTTCTGTTTGCTATTAATTTAGACTTCAATGGTGTCAATTTAGGAGGGATATTTTTTGTCAATTATGGGTTTTGTGTGTTTTGGGCGTTTTCATATCTTACATTTTTGGGGATTCTTGTTGCTGGGGTTTGTGCAGCGCCTCGCAATGAATCGGGTCTGTTGTGTTGATTGTGTTTAATTCTGTAGTTAGGTTCAGGTTTGTGTGGAATAGCCAATGACTCCCTTTCTTACCATTTTGAGGAATGGGGTCTGTTGATAATGAGTACAACAATATATTATAGTTTTGATAATTGACAATTGACAAATGTGATGGAAAGAAAAGTGAGATAAAAGAGAGAAAAACTGTAAAAATAAATAATTATATATGAAACAAGTGTCTGAAAAAAAAATCAATATTGCATAACATTATTGTCAGGCTGAGTCTCAAAGGGAGAGGTACATTGTTATACCCCTACCTAGTTCTATAATGTACATTGTGCTTTACCTATGACTTCCAGAATTGTGTAATTGATGTTGGAAACACATCTGTTCTTAAACTTAACATTTGTACACATACTGACTATTTAATTTGAATGCCTATGATAAGGTTCTGTGTCTACATAGGAATCTTTCAAACTACTGAATATCCTAAACCACGACAACAAATCACTCACCTCAGGCGGCAACAAGGTATGTTTTACTTTCCCTTCCTTCACGTCTGTAATTATGGGTTTTGTGCGTTTTCATATCTTACATTTTTGAGGCTTCTTGCTGCTGGTGTTTGTGCAGCATCTCACAATTTTTCGATTTTGGGTTTTTTTCCTCAGATTTTTGAGTTTAATGAATCGGGTCTGTTGAGTTGATTGTGTTTAATTCTGTAGTTAGGTTCAGGTTTGTGAAACCAACACTTATAGTATCTAAAAGTCGATTTATTTGCATTTTGGATATTAATTGTTTAGCCTTTATCTGATTAGTTTCAAGTTTCAACGAACTGGGTCTTGTTCAATAGTTATATAGTTTTTTTTTTTTGACAAGCAATAGTTATATAGTTATATATGGTTGCTCCTCGTATATGATTTATGACGCGCATCAAATATATAAGGCTGCTTGATGTCTTAAACTCTGAATAAACATAGAATAAAATTATGTTGGCTGGATTTATATGTTCTCTACAATGGCCACTGTTAGAATCTGAGTTAGTGCTTTTGTAGATAATTAGAGGAAGTTCAGAAAAACCAGTAATCAAGTTGAACTGAATTATTTAAAACTACAACATCAGACAGAATCCCCAATTTGTTTGTCTCTAATTTGTTTTCTGCAATTTTGGTATGTAAACTAGTGCATACAATTAAAATATCCGAGTATACATAAGAGAAACTTGATAAGATAAAAGTAGAAGTTGAAATTATGTGCAAGATCTGAGATTATAAAAGTAAGCATGAGACAAATCAATTTTAGATCTATATTTGGTTAAACAGAAAAACTGATTATGAGTATCCAAATCTGAATTTTACATCTCATATTGAATATGTTAGCTATATTCTTCAAACATCTGTCATAACAGATACAAATTCCAAGATTCATATTTTTCACAAACAAGGATCCAAATCTGAATTTATATATTCCTTCTTATAGTTATAGGTAGCTGATGAATTGCTTCTTCTTATAAACCAACTTAATTAAACAACAATTCTCTCTTCATCCAAAAACAAATTCTAAAGAAAAAGATTACAAAAATATCAGACCATAAAAAAACAGTAACAGTACCTATGGTGAATGCTTCGGTTGGAAGAAACTAAGGAGCAGCTTGTTTGTGGAATGAGGAATGTTATTGTATATGTGGTATTTATAAGTTTCCAATCTTCATGTTTGTTTTGTTGTTATTGTCACTATACTCATAGTAAATGTAGAAGGAACTATTATTTCCATTTTAATGCCCAAGTCTAGTAACTGACCCTATATATGTCTGACATGAAGTACTTACTTGGAGCATAGTCATGGATCGTAGTTGGATGCAAAGTGATCGTATGAGTGATGAGTATGCGAAAGGAGTTGAAGAGTTTCTAAATTTTGCTAAAGCAAAGCTTCCCAAGTGACACCCCAAGTGTGTCCAGAAGAGAGAGTCGATGAAGATATGAATGACCGAATGGAGGATATGATCCGTGACATCGGTCCTGAATCTTTTAAGCGGGCGCATATGTATGATACTCTATGAATTGGTGGAATTTTATATAACTTTCAAGTTTATGAACTGGTGTAATTTTGTGCTTATAGTACTTTTAAGTTTAATGGAAGTTTATGAATTATAATGAGTTTATGTAAATTGGTGAATTGCTGTATGAGTTGTTGGAATTAAATTGGTTAATAGGTGTGAATGAAAAAAAATTACTAAATAAAAAGGAAAAAAAGCACGGGAAAAAGGGAAAAAAATTGGACATTCTGAATCGGTTATATAAAGAACCGATTTTAAATATGAGCATTACCTTCGATTCAAAAATGCCTCTACTTTTAGAATCGGGACTATACGCATCGGCCAATAACCGATTCCAAATGTGCCAAACAACCTATTCCAAAAGCCTTTTCTGCACTATAAGCAATGATTCGTTGAAAGCAAGCACTAGGTGGGCTTGGAAAAACCAATTATAAATTAACTAGTCCCCTATTATATCAACTTAGTCTCTCTATTTCGCAAGAAAAAAAAAAGACTAAATTGAAACACTTTTACAAAAGTCAAAAACTAAGTTGATATATCGTAAATGTGAGAGAACAAATTGAACTTTTGTAAAATTTCAAGAACTACATTAGCTGATAACTCATTTTTAATGATATTTAGAGGAAATATATTATATCCTTTAACTCTTCAATAATACTTTAAATTTGAGAATTTGACATTGAAGTAAGGCACCGGCCGAAGTCACGTCATACCTCAGCCACACGATCCTTGTTTGAAAAGGATTGCCAAGCTACCTCAGTCCTCAGTCATATAGCTCCTTCATTGAAAAGGATGCTAGGTTACCTCGGCCATATGACTCTATTCACAAAAGAATGGTTGGTTACCTCGATATTTCATTGATGTTTGGCTACAAAAATCCTCCTACAAGGCATCAAAATAAAATAAATAAATTAGAAGGTGACCTCCCTGGTATCGGCCTTCACCATTTCATTCCCTTAACTTCATTAGAAGGTAGCTCGTCGAAGTCACGCCTTACTTCGGTAGACTTCACAAGTGGCTCTATAAGGTAGCTTGATAGAGTCGCGCCATGAAGAATATGAAATTTCCTTCGGTGTTATCACACCTCGAACAAGATACGGAATCCACTTCTGTAGGTTTCATATGTTACCCAACACGAGGTAACTCAGCGAAGTCGGGCCTAAAGAAAGAAACATCTATTTCGAATTCCATGTTCGAGCTTACGCACTTGGCCAAGAGCTAATATGGAAGTTCATTTTGGAACTATTGGCTATCAAAGGACTCCAGTAGATCCCTCAACTCGTCTAACTACCGAGTTGTTGCAGTTCACGCCATAATACATCACCACCCAAGATTATGGTGTTCACTATGACTGTCAAGGTACAGGAGAAATCCCTTGGTCATACTGTTTCTCTGAGTAAATGAGTGAATCACCAGTCTAAACTCACCTTCCAAGTTTCTACGCTCGATTGAGAACGAATCCCTAATATCTTAATAAAACCCCCTTCCGAGTTTTGGCACTCTATCGCGAGAGAGTCCAATACTTGGACGCAATTAGTTTATACGAATGTCCGACTCTCCACCAAACTCTTAAGCTTAGTAAGGAGGACTTCGGCACTTCGACATCGCATCTTGATCTTCGACGAGGTATAATTCATTGTACTCTACTCATATTATTTCTCTAAACCTAGGAATACCGATTTACAAAAATATGGCAAATCTACAAAACAATTTCACTTCAAAGTGAACACTCCTAACACACCGACCAACTCGGTATATAAACAACGCAGGTGAAGCACTCATATTCACGAAGGTGCATATTGATATTTCTATGGATTTTAATAAACATACACAGGTCAATCGTCTACGAAGAGAATTTTGCTTACAAGTAAGCTACACACACACACTCACATTAGCAACCTTTTTTTGGGTCCAAAAGCTGATTGATTAGATGAACATGGGCAAGTCCCAAACCAATACAACTTGAAAGTTGACACAAGCCCATCTATTGTGGGAGTTACAATACCCAGGGAACTAAAGGCCCAACAGCAGGCCCAAAAGAAATATTACAAATTGGCCCAACCGAGCCCAATAGATAATTCAGAAAGGTTTACAAAAGAGGAAAATAGAATCCATATATGGAGTTGCCTTGGTAGTCAAACATAACCCTAATTCAGCAAAAATTTAACTCAGCAACACCGACCCCATCTGCCTCAATAATTGAACTTCAGCAACCAGTACCACCCTTCTTGATCCCGATTCATTCACTCTTCGCAAGGACCCACAAAGTTCCAGCTCCTGCACCCGAAGGAGCACCAACTCCATCACGAAGAGGGAAGGAATCAAGTCATGGAGCTGATCTTCATCTACCTTGAAGAACTCTTCTTCTATCAATTGCAAACTCATTTCGCAGCGGATCCGGTGGACGAGCAGTCCAATTTGCACGAAGCTCCCCAGAGAGACCCAGCTTGCTGATGGCATGCGCAACTTCGTTGCCTTCACGGTGAGTCCACATGAACCCACTCCTCTGAAATTGACTCTTCATTTGAAGAATATCATGTAGAGTTCCTCTGATCTCCTCTTTCCTTGTGTTACCTCGGCAAGCTTCCACTAGACATTGATTATCAGTTTCGAAGATCACGGAGGATATTTGAAGGTTTATTGCCATGGAAACTGCTTGTCTCAGAGCCATTGCTTCTGCTGCTAAAGGAGATGATGCCACCAGTTTGCCCGTAGCTGCAGTCAAACAGGTACCCAAAGCATCTCTAAATACAATACCCATCATACCTTTGCCTGATTGGTGATTGTAGCATGCATCCGTGTTGACTTTGACTATGTTCTCTGGAGGTGGTCTCCAAAAAGAGGCAGCTCTTATGATCCCTCTGTTTTCCTTTAAAACCTTCTCTGCATCAATGGACTGAGAGATCTCAGTTGTCTGGGCTTGAGTTTGCATCAGTGCTAGCATAGGACTAGGGCTCTTATTCGAGAATACTTTATCATTCCTCATTTTCCAGATCGTCCACAGAGCATAGAATAGAGTAGCAATTCTCAAGTCCCTTGAGGAAGCATCCTCACTAAAGAACATCAATATGTTGTGAATCTATTCCTGAATAGACTGTAATCCCATCCTTGAAGGGGTAGGGCATATCTGGAGTGCAAACCAGAAAGGTTCCACCCATTGACATAATAGAAACAAGTGTTCCAGAGTTTCAGACTCTTGAGTACAAATGGGACACAAGTTGGATGTACTAGTCTTCCTCCTAACCAGTGCTTATCTACTTGGGAGGGCATTATTCATAAGACTCCACATAACATGCTTAATTTTCTCTGCACAATGCGCTCTCCAGATAAGTTTCCACAGAGTAGGATCAATTATATGTGATGTAGATGTTGCTGCCCTATTAGGTTGGTCTTGCTCAGCCAATCTCTTGAAAGCCCCATCTGAAGTATATGGCCAGTACAGTTTGTCCTCTGAGGCTGTCCATGAAATTGGAGTTTGGAGAGCTGCTATAGCACTTTGTGGGCATAGGAGGTCCTCAATCTGTTAAGATCCCATTGATGATGCTGATTAATCAGGTCACTCACTTTACTGAGAGTATCTCCTCCTCTAACAATTGCTAGTTCACCATTAGACAACCACTTGTCTTGAGAAATGAGGATATTTTGACCACTACCAATCGACCATCTCCCTGAGTCTTCAATGATTGATCTAACATGTAGCAAACTATTCCAGACCCAAGAACAGTTCCTTCTCTCCTTTGCTTCCCAGAAGCTCTCATTTGGGAAGTAAATCCCCTTCAAAGTAACTGCCCAATAGGAATCCGGTTCTTGGAATAAACGCCAAGCTTGTTTAGCAAGTTGAGCCTCATCATTTTTTGAAAGTCCCTAAATCCCAGGCCTCCTTTTGCTTTTGGGGTGCATAACACTTTAACATTCTTCCAATGTATACCTCTTTGTTTACCATTCTCAGCCCACCAATATCTAGCCACTGCAGCTGTCAAAGATGCACAAAAAGTTTTTGGAAGCTTAAGATAGACATGACATAAGAAGGAATTGCTTGAACCACTACTTTTATCGTGACTTTTTTCCCAGCTCGAGTTAAAAGAGACCCTTTCTAGCCTTCCATCTTGGTAAGAACTCTCTCCTTGATCCAGTTTAAACTCTGAGTCTTAGCCCTGCCCCACTCAGCTGGGATCCCCAAGTAATTGCCAGGATTACTCCATATTGGAATAGAGGTGATCCCAGTTAGCCTTGATCTGAATTGTGGGGTGATTCTGCTACCACAAATGATTCCAGACTTTGCAGTATTTATTTTCTGGCCTGAGGCAGATGTAAAGGCATTTAGAACCGAGATCAGATGATACACCTCCTCAATTGATTCCCCTGTGAATAAAATAGCATCATCTGCAAAGAATAGGTGAGTAAGAGTTGGGGCAGATGGTGCCAATTTAATACCCTTAATCAGATGATTATCATAAGCATTGGAAATGAGTCTAGATAATACATCAAAGATCAAAATGAAAAGGTATGGTGACAACGGGTCCCCCTACCTCAGGCCTCTATGGGGAATCAATTTCCTAGATGAAAACCCTTTAATCTGATAAGAGTAAGTAACTGTTTTGACTAGAGTCATTACTCTATCAACCCACATCTCATTAAAACCATAGGTTAGGAGGATTTTCTCTAAAAAATTCCAGCTGACCCGATCATACGCTTTGTTCATATCTAACTTAATAGCAATACCTCTACCTGCTGAACCTTGTTTCTTTTTCAGATAATTGAAAGCTTCATGAGCCACTACAAGGTTGTCCTGGATTAGGCGCCCTCCAACAAAGGCACTCTGTTGAGGGGTAATGATACCATTCATAAGAGGCTTCAATCTTGCTACTAGAACTTTAGATATCACCTTGTAAATGAAGTTGCAACAGCTGATGGTTCTTAATTGAGAGATATTTTCAGGGTTAGGAATTTTTGGAATAAGAGCCACAAGAGTATGGTTGATATTATCACCCATTGATCCATCCTTAAAAAACACATTAACACAGTTGATAACATCTGTCTTAATTGTCTCCCAATTTCTTTGAAAAAAGAGCCCATTGAGACCATCTGGTCCAGGGGCTTTATAGGTGCCCAGATCAAAGACAGCTTTTCTAATTTCATCCTCAGTTACATCAACATTCAAGGATATGTTCATATCATTAGTGACACAACTAGGGACAACATTTATGCAATTAGATAAATCACAGTCAGACTCAGGTGAATAAATATTGGAAAAGTATTCTTTGATACCATTTGATACTGATTCCTGCCCTTCTAGGCACTCCCCATTCGCATTTTGAATTCTGATAATCTTGTTTCTATCTCTTCTCTGCACTGTTGAGGCATGAAAAAACCTGGTGTTCTTGTCCCCAAACTTGAGCCATTTCACTCCTGATCTTTGCCCCCAATATTTCTCCTCTTGTTTCCACAACACATCAATCTGTTTCCTCATTGTGATCACTCTGGCCCAGTCAATTTGTGCTGCTGGTAGGTTACTGAGATGCTGAATTTGCTGCTTCAAATTATCAATTTCTCTAGCAGCATTTCTAAAAGTTTTTTATGCCATTTGGAGAGATGGCTTTTGCATGTCTCAACTTTTTTACTCCAATCTCCCCACTTATTCCCATTACTACCAGTCCAATCTGTTTGTACCACTGCTCTACATTCCTCATGATCTTCCCATATGGCCTCATACTTGAAGCTTCTTCCACTGAGAAGTGGAGGTTTAGGCTTGAGAACGATAGGTGCATGATCAGACCCTAAAATTGGTAGGGCCAGTGCAAGGGCATGTGGAAACATTTGCCTCCAATTCCAATTAGCTAGCACACGGTCAATTTTTTCCCTTGTGACAAAACCTTTCCTTGGATTGCTTAACCAAGTATATTTGCTACCATGAAGTTCCAAATCCATTAGTTCTGCCTCCACCAAGAACTCTTTGAATTTCTCCATCCTGCCTTGATCCACTGGCCTGAGCCCATCTTTCTCCATATTATGAATCATTTCATTGAAGTCACCTAAGCAACACCATGGGGAATTTTGACTTGGTCTAAGACTTAACAGTTTAGGCCACAAATTTCTCCTATCAGCTGTGATAGGATTACCATATACAAAGGTCATCTCAAAGATAGCTCCAGATCTCCTCTCTCTGGCAGCCACATGTATGAAATTTAAACAGAAGGAAAGAACTTGAATCTCGTAATAGTCACTCCAAAAAAGAGCTAACCCCCCGGAGGTGCCTCTTGCTTCAACACAAAACCAGTTTTGAAATCTAAATCTTCTTTTCACATGTTCAACCCTTGCTTTTTTTGCTCGTGTTTCAGATAGAAACACAATGGCTGGCCTGTGACTTTGAATTAAGTCACCAAGTTCCCTATTTGTCGAGGCCGCCGCCAAGCCTCGACAGTTCCACGCTATGCAAGTCATTACTTTGGAGGGGGCAGGGATTTGCCTGCCGCCTCTTTCTTTTTGGTGTAGTGACCCATTGAAAAGCTGCCAAACTGACCTAATGACTCATTATTTATCTCTGCTGCATACTGAACCTTGCTCTTCCTTTGTATATTAACTGTTTCAGAGTTTTGTTCTATCACTGAATCCTGTTTCCTCTTCTTTTGTAAGGACAATCCTGCAGACAAGTTAAGGGAAAGGTGCTGTTCCTCTTCAATTCTGATTTTCAGACTTTCTGCCATAGGGCTAGACTCCTCCGGTGGAAACTCCACTGTATACGGTAGGGGAACATCTTGGAGGAGTTTAGGAGGCTCTCTCCATGCTTCCACAATAGTCTTCATCTTTTGTTTATCTATTATAGTCATTGTTGGGCCTCTTGATGACCATTGTTTTGCTTTCACCTTTTCCTTGACCATCGCAGCTTCAATTGGGTTGATTGGTGCTCCCCCATATTTAATACATTCCTCAAAAGGACTTGGGTAGTCCTCGGTAATAATTGGTTCTTTCAAGCCCACATCTTCCTTCACCAGCCCCAAATCTTCATAGTTTGTAGGCCCAAGACCCGGACAGACTTCATTGGAATTTAGAGGAATAGTTGTTGACAATGAGCCTTCAAGCATAAGGTTCTTTGGTACCTCCATGGTGATCAGGTTGGTTCTGTTTCCTTCTGCTTCTCCTTTTTTAGCTTCTGATCTACCCTTCATCAAGATTTCTTCTATACTGGTAGGTAATTTAAGACTGTGGGTAGTCTGTTGGTTATTACCCTGCCTCATATTTGCAAAGCTCTTTTCTAGGTTATTCAGCCACTGTTGCTTTGATAATTTTATGAAGATATTCTGCTGTTGTAGATTAGCTGCCATTTTGACATCTTTTCATATCTGTCTATACATGTCCTCTTCCTCCCCTCCATTTTGATTGAGCTCCAATCTTTGTTGCACTTGGTTCTGTTGCTCTTTCTCATAAGCAGCTTCAGCAGTAGTTATATTGTGGACTTTATGTGTTGATGAGTTAGCCTCATTACCATTTCTTTTGGTAAATTTCTTAGCTGTGTTCACAGTACTATCACCATGTCTTTTAATGTGTTCCTTCAGTATCATAGCCAATGGTTTTGGAGCAACTGTGCTTGTGTAGTGACTATATTTAGGCTCTGAAGCATCGTAGGCAGAGACAGCCCTAGGTAATTTGCAAACCCTAGGCTCATGCCCTATTATTCCACAATTCACACACAAATCTTGTAACCTTTCATACCTGTATGATGCCCAAAAACGCAGGAGATCTTTCCTAATGGGCTAATGGGCCCAAATTTAGGGGCTTTCATTACCATCTGCGTCAAATTTGTTTGAAACATACTCTTGAATTTGTTTATAATTTGTCTGAATTCAAATTAATGTAACACAAATTTGATTTTAAATTTCATCTAAGATTCATTTTGAAATGGTTTGGGACGTATTTTGAGACAAAATACTTCAATCTACAACGAGGAATTTTCAGATGAGAGACGTCCCGTGCCTAACCCGTCCCAAAATACTTTTTTGTTCCAAATACAATAAGTCTACCAAATGTATCCCAAATTCCTTTGAAAGTCCGTATGAAATCCCCATTTTTATAGTAGTATAAGACTATATAAGTATATTGTCAAAAAAAAAAAAGACTATATAAGTATGAAAACATGAGAGCTTACAACTCCATTAGTTTGATCTCTTAGAGACTTAGAAATAAATGGAAAAATTGAATCTCTCTGTCCATGAGTATGCAAATCTCTCTGTCCATGAGTATGCATAGACAAGTTAGTAAATTTTGATATTACTAGTCAGTAGTCATTGTTTTACATGATAAGACTTACCTTACCACCAAGGTTTGTTTTAAAAGATTGTAACCGTAACAAATTAAGTGTGTCATTTTATAAATTTAGATAATTGTGTTTTTCCTTGACAAGTGTATTAGTCTAGTCCATTTGTTTCTCTTTTACATGATCATGCTTTTCACTTTTGATGAGACTTATTTTCTTTCTTTGCTAAAAAAGAATAAGTTATGACATAATGATACAAAACCTATTGATCAAAAAATAATGATACAAAATCTTTTACTATAAAAAAACACTAGAAAGCATATTTTAATTTTTTTTAGCCATATTTTGATGACACCCACATGAAATGATGTCATTCCATTTGTATCCTTAAATAGTTTTTAAAAACAAGAATTTCCTCTAGGATCATCGGCTAGACATGCTCTACCATCAGCTAAAAAATCACCACAAAAACACTAAAAGAATCCTAGATATAAGAATAAAAACCGACTTCATATAATAAAAGGATCTTCATAAAATGGTAAGTAAAAATACCTTGGATGGACACACTTTTGCCTTTACAGTTATGAAAAATTGTGAGTGACAACTACATGAGTTGGTCCCAAAATTGCTGGATAGTTAATTTCATCGAATTTCTTATCAAGCACCTCATCTGAAATAGCTTGTCTCCTTTGTAGTGAAGAATAATCATAAACTTCGACTCTAGCCTATAAAATGTGATCGAACATCCTGATCACACAAGTTTTAAACTCTGCTTTGCCTAATTTAGTAAAAAGCTCAAGATGGTGAACATTCCCACATGTAATGTGCAATAACACAGATAGAACTTTGCTTTGCATTGCCTAATATTCTATAATATACCAACCAAACGCTACCTATATGTCAAATATTTGTTAATTTTTTGCCCAGTTGTTCGATATTTGCCTCATGTCTTAATTTGAGCTAGCTTTAGAGATAACACAAGTCCTTTGATATGTCATAATTTAAACTTAATGCTTCATTTCATCTTCACTTGTCATCTTCGATTTTGTTCTCTTGAGCATTATACATTTCAGCAACCTGATAACAAAAATAATTCATTTTTCAATCTCAGCATATACTGTTGATTCAAATAATGAAGGTTCTACTTTACCTGTGTAGACGTCGAGGCATGTTCAGGAGTTTTGTCATACCGAACTCGAACTAGACGTGGCAATCGAAGAGATATGCCCTTCATAAAAGTACCACCAATAAAAGTTAAAAGCTTGTAAAATGAAAACAGTGATTGGTAAGCAAGGCTAATTACCAATTAAACAATCTTAACAAGTAGAATTCCCAAGTAAAATGAAAACTTGGAACACTTCCATAATCAATTTATTGTTTCTAATACCTTCTCCGAATCTACTTTGCCCACTGCAGCTTGGTAAGTAGTGCTAATGGTCAGGTCTGAAAATTTCACCTCCCACACCTAGATGAAATAAGAAAACATATAGCTAATGTAAAATATCCTCTACAGTGAGCATAATGCAATTTTATTGGATATTAAAGTTCTGCAATTGCCCCACTGTAGTTATCTAATATATAGAACCAAATGGCAATACATTGAGGAATCAATTATTGAGAAATTGGAATATATTGAGGAATCAATTAAGCTAACATCATTTTGTCAAAAAAAAAATTAAGCTAACATCTTGACATTGGATCACAACAAGGAGTATTGGGTTTAAGTACCCAATCTCAATTTTGCGTTCAAACCCTAGTGCCTGTTTGGGGTTTTTATCAGGGACTGCATCCATCCAACAACACAATATATTGCCATCTCTTCACTCTCATCTCTCTTTATAATTTTAAATCATATTATAATAAGTTATATAAAATCATTATATATATCATAGAAGGTATTGTAGTAAATTTTATGTTTTTTGTTTGTGGTGGTGTCCACTGTCCCCCAACAACACAAAAACTTTTTTTGGCTGATATCCTCAGTGCTAGATGGAATATCGTTTGTTCCAAAAAGAAATTTGGAAATGTCTAGCCATTGTTATGCTTATGGCTGCTGATAGGAACCAACTGGTATCACAGAAGAAAGGAAGGATTTCTCTACTAAAATGAATATGAATGAATGTACACTTTCAGATTATTAGAGAGAATCTAAACTCTCCCAAGTCCCAATTAATTCGCCAATTGAAGATTCCCCCTTAAAGCCAAGCTTCCTATTTTTATACCTCAAGAGTGAAGACCCACTTGACTCACTAAATGAGTGAACCACTAATTGATCAACTAAACCTAACTAACTAACTATGTAACTAATCAGTGGAGAACTGGATTACTCATTTTCTGTGATCAAGTGGCATTGTTGATATCAGAGCTCACCAGACTTGGTGGGCGCCTATTAGGAAACTAGCAATTAAAATTGAAGTCAAACAATTCAGTAAAACACTTCTCATTGGACTTATCTTGTGCTTGGATTCCTTGTTACTTTTTTCATTAAACTATTTTCTCTATAAGGAAATAAATAAACTTGTATATTTATAGGACAAGTCAATAGAATTTATATATAAAACTATTGACTGATATTGATCTCTGCATAAATATAGACATTATAGGCATAGCAAGTCCAAATAATCACAATTGCACAATATAACAAGTCTAGATAGCCACAATTGCACAAACTTCAGTTTACAGAAATATATACGACAAATAAAAAGAAAAATAACAAGGCATCAGTGAAGATTCATATCAACTCTAGATCATTCACTTTTTAGAGGTAACATTAACAAAATGTATGGCAGGGGAAAGGGTCAAGCACTTCGTATCATTAGCATATAACCTTTCTCCATGAATTACAAAAATAGAAACGAACATCCACGATCAAGTGTTAGCAGACCAATATAGCACCCCCTCCTCATAGTATGAAAATGCCAATCAATGGAGGTCGGGTATAAGGCAATATGTTAACATTTGCAATTTGTAAAACAAAATTAATCAAATTGCCAAGAAATGTCAAGATTATTCTTACCTCACTAACTTTAAGCCATACATCAGGTGGTTCGATATCTGCTGGATGTCGATAGTATGGCTGAAATCAAGGAGAATATCCAATTAGTTCATGAAATACTATGCAAGATTCATAGCAGGTTTAGAGAGGTACAAGAAGAAGGGACCTTTGCGTTGGGAATAGAGCAAAGTCTAGAAGTACATTGTTCAAGAAATTCGTCAGAGAGTCCAGTTCCTACCAACCATTACATGAAGATTATGAGAGTGATAGAAAATCAGAGAAATATTTGAAAATATCTTTTTGATATCTTAAGAATACTGTAGATAATATGTTAGGATTTTATCTTTTATGATATGTTTCCTTATTTAATTAATTAGGATTAGAATCATATCAATTAGGACTACAATTGGCCATTAGTGTTATGTGTAACTATTGCAAATCCCATTAGAAATCGAGGCTAGTGTTGTCTAATTTAGACACAGAATTACAATGTTTAATACACAAATGAACTTGGTAGTGAATTCGTAACGTGAAAAAACTCACCTATTTTACAAATAGTTTGAAATTCTTCGTTCTCGTTGTCAAAGCAAGCAACGAATATGGCGCCATAGCCTCCTACAAAACATCATGTCACCAATTCATTTCAGACCTTAAAAGCTAGAGGTATATCATATAAGTACCCAGAAAATCCCTCAAGGGCCTAGCCTTATTCAGATGTCAATGGCTTAAAAATGTTAAGTAACAAATATAGGCATCACCCGATTAGAGAGTATGTTTCATAATCACCTCCACGTTTCCCTTTTCCATAGTTAGCACCAATAGGTACCAAATCTAGTGTGTCCCCTATGCTGCAAACGAGAGCCAATTACTAAATAGAAATCCATTAAGAGGTAAGTTAGGAAACAAAAGTATCTTCACCATAAAAAAATGTTAAAACCTTACTTTTCCATATAATCTTTCTTCAGTTTTATCCAGTTGAGTGACCGCTGGGAAGGTTCATATGTAGCATTTTCATTTAATGTTTTAATAATTATTCCCTCAACTGCAAATCAAGAGACAAGCCAAATGATAAAAAGTCTTGTTCAAATTAGCAAGAGGAAAAAGGGTTGAAAGACCTCAAAACAGTGCTGATCAAGTGCAATCACATGGAGATAAGCAATGAGTATACTAAATTATGCTGAAATGATGTATACATTTTTAACTAAAACCAGGAAGTTCCTAGCTAAATGAAGTAATGAACCTAAATTTAGCTGAAAAATTTAATAAAGACCTTGCATCAACAGCTTTGTCAACAAATTTCTGTATTTCCTCAGCATTATTTGATGTCATTGAAGTTGCAAATTGAAGAGATCCAGATTCCTCCTCAAAAGAGGCGTAGAGATGCTGCAGAGAGGAAAGTAGGCCCTCATCAACATTTAGTTTTTTCTTATACAAACAGTACATGGTATACAATGAGTAATTGTTTTTTAACATTAACAATTTGAGATATACAGTATAGAAGAGATCCAATTGGCCTGTCTCCCTTGGAAACTGAAAATTAAAGAAGTAAATATCTTGTGTCCTACACTATACCAAATAGATCAGATTCAAGACTAGATACATCAGTTATTCAATAAATCTAAAACTGCATTTTCTTGCTTATAAATAGGTCTAGACTCTAGAGGGAGTAGAAGTTAGTCAATGCATAACTTCTACCAAAATTACCAGCGAAGCTCTAGGTGCAATTTTACTACAATCCAACGACGACTCGCCAAAGCAAGAGATGCCAACCCAAAACTAACACTCATCTTGTTATGAGCCCAAATCATGTAATTGCAAAATTAATGAAAAGCAGCTGAATGGAAAGAACAATTTTATTGAATGATAAAATATGAATAGGAAACGAGAGGAGAGAATCTCCCCCAAAGGTATCCCCTTCTCACTAGAGTTATTGCTCCACACTCTCCAAAGTACTATTTTCTCAATGCCTCCTTTCAACCATTTCTTTTTGTGGAAGCTACAGGGTTTTAGATTAAGACAAACATAAGAGAAAACACTTATTTCTAAATTCTAACACCCTACTTTATCTACTCCCTCCAAAGTACTATTTTCTCAATAGAGTACTTTGGAGGAGAGAATCTCCCCCAAAGGTATCCCCTTCTCACTAGAGTTATTGCTCCACACTCTCCAAAGTACTATTTTCTCAATGCCTCCTTTCTACCATTTCTTTTTGTGGAAGCTACAGGGTTTTAGATTAAGACAAACGTAAGAGAAAACACTTATTTCTAAATTCTAACACCCTACTTTATCTACTCCCTCCAAAGTACTATTTTCTCAATAGAGTACTTTGGAGGAGAGAATCTCCCCCAAAGGTATCCCCTTCTCACTAGAGTTATTGCTCCACACTCTCCAAAGTACTATTTTCTCAATGCCTCCTTTCTACCATTTCTTTTTGTGGAAGCTACAGGGTTTTAGATTAAGACAAACATAAGAGAAAACACTTATTTCTAAATTCTAACACCCTACTTTATCTACTCCCTCCAAAGTACTATTTTCTCACTAGAGTACTTTGGAGGAGAGAATCTCCCCCAAAGGTATCCCCTTCTCACTAGAGTTATTGCTCCACACTCTCCAAAGTACTATTTTCTCAATGCCTCCTTTCTACCATTTCTTTTTGTGGAAGCTACAGGGTTTTAGATTAAGACAAACATAAGAGAAAACACTTATTTCTAAATTCTAACACCCTAATTTATCTACTCCCTCCGTTATAGAATATAAGCAAAACTTGGTCAACAGAAGTTGATATATCTAGTCCAAATTTTGAACCAGATACATCAACTTTTGTTGACCAATTTTTACTTATATTCTGTAATGGAGGGAGTACTTGAGTTTCCTTTACTACTATTTAATAAAAAAACAATAAAATGAATATATAGCGAAGGCAAAGAGTTACCTCTCTACGAATTTTCAAGTTTTCCTGAAGAAGTGCTTGGCCATTAAGATACAACAAATCAAAAGCAAATATGCAAACATGAACCTTTATCTCACTCACAGCTACATCTTTGCGAGCCCGGGTACTAAGCACCTGTCAAGAATTTGGTTAGAACATATATCTAATCTCAACTCCTCAAACAAAATATCAGAAATTGGAAAGTTGAATTCCCAAGTTAGGTAATAAAATAGTTACAACACAGATATGAATTACAAAATGATTTAATTTTGATTGGCTGCCAATGTAAAAGATTTAGAAATGAGGTGTTGTAAAAGTACTTGTACTATATGTTTACGGTGTAACCTTGCATAGAGGATCCCTTCCCCATATAACTATGTAATTGAATCAAATCTATTAATTAGGCTTCCCTTCTTCAATCAACTAATCTATATATAGAGAACCCTTGTAACAATTCAAATTGAGAAATAATCAATTCGATGAATCAAAGATCGAAATAGTTTAGTTTCTAACCGAAACCTATAAACATACAAAGTCGACATTGAGATTACCTGGAAAGGAAGGATTTTCTGTTTTACACGATCGTAGGCAACAAGTTCACAATCAAGAACAAATGATGATACAGTTGTTTTCTTTAACCTGTTCATTAACAGTAACACAAATATCAGAAAAACTGTGTTATAATATAATATTCTTAATTCAGTTTTTTTTACCTTGAAACTGCATCAACAACATCAGGAAACTTCACAGTGTTCCCTTCTGCATTTCTACTATGAATCTCAACTAAACAATTCTCCATATAATGTATCTGTCTAAATACAACAACTATTCAAAATAAGTATCATAAGCAGTATATATCTGACGAAAAATTTGACCATGAATACCTGAGCACGCTCTCCGTCGTATTTGTATTCGCAAGTAAACTCTTCATCCTGGAATTTCTTTAAAGCTTCTGATACCCCCCTGATTGGTTTTGACAGCATAGGTCCAACTGGAACACCAAGAGTAAAATTACATGTCTTTGGAAGTAGCCATACACCATCCTTAAGTAGTGCAGATACTATTTTGTTTAAATCAGGAAGAACAGAATAGACTTGTTTAACAATCTTTTCAGCCTGATGCAAAACAAAAAACAAATTAAAAAGAAATCTAGGAAGGTAAAGGTTGGTTTACATCCCTATACACTGACAAGTATAATGGACTGCCACCTATTGCAGCAGCAACTCACCATCTCCACATCCTCACAAGAAAGAGTAACTTCAATTAATTCACTCTATACAATATTGCTCAATCTCAATCGAAAAAGCTTACCTCTTGTAAAGGAGATTGAATTCCAGGAGGAGGTTTTGAATGTTCTTCTATATACACTGCAGCTTGGCCCAACGCAGCTAAGAGAGTTTGCTCAGAACATCCAATCCGCAACTCTTTCTAGAAAATAAACCCAGTAAGTAATCAACAAGCACACCATATTATGGCAATGAAAGCATAATTTCATTAAGATAAATAAAAATACCCACCTGTAGCAAACGGACTAGGTACAACGGTTCACAGTCAGTTGCTGCAACCAAAAGTGAGTTTATATGACTTTTTTTCTTCTCTTGACTCTTCTTTCCAGATTCCTATACACGTTTAAATAAATGCAGGTGGTGTCAAACTCTAGCTCTCAACAGAAAATTGTTCCATATCCCAATTAACTTCTCATTCCTTTTCTTACAGAATGTTAACATCCAACATACACACACCTTATTAGTGTTACATCATTGCAGAGACTTAGAAACAGCTTTCAGTCAGAAACAAATAGGGGAAACTTACTTTTTTGGTTGGGTCTATCTTCTATATTTGCCTTATTGTATTTACATTATGAAAATGAGTTTATGATATTACTCACTATTTGTGCCTGGAATCTTGGTCAATTTTTTCCCACATAGTATATAGAATTTTACGTAGCATTATTTTAAAACAACTTTGTTTATCCCTAGTCTATCCTAATACTTGTATTTCTTCACATACATACCTCAGCAATGAGGTGAAAAGTGTTGAAAACCTTGCTGATAGTCAATGGCTTCGGCTTCCACAGCATAGACTGAGACGAATGGCTAGCTTGGGCAACTAAGCCCAAGTCACCTTCTTTCTGCACAAACAAAATAATTTTAAAAAAATGAATACGAGAGGAATTGCTATTATATTTTGTGAAGAATCAATAAAGAATGTCGTGTCGCATGTCCAAAAAGATACTTCTTCCGGACTTAAGCAAAAATAACTACTTTCATAAGTTTGTGATTGAGATGAAAGAAAGCAATAGAATAACAAACCTTGAACTGCTCCTTAATGGAGGACTTAGTGCTACCATAAACCTCAGCAAGGGCCTTGATAATGGAAGCATCGCCGATTTTTAATTCCAAGCCTTTGTGTGGGGGAGCGATTCTGCCCGCTGAGAGATAAACGACGAAGACAAGATCCTCTGGTGTAATATGTATAACAGTCCTCAAAAGGTTACACAAAATATTAGTAATTTTAATTCTCCCACTCTCATTATCGATCATGTCGAATGCCTTTGAAAGGAAATGGAACGGAACTGATTCGCCTTTCTCCCAGTAAGAAATGGAGCAAGGATTGAACTGTGATGGTTTCTTCTTCAGCCATGAAACTTGCTCTTTAAGTTCTGATGCTTGGCGAGGAAGCTTGTTAGGAGATTCTCGTTCGTTTGGTTGTTGAATTGTTTCGAAGAAGTTGTTAGGGTTTTGAGAGAGAATGGTGCGGTGGTGAGTGACGGTTAGAGGTGGTCGACGTTTCCTCTTGGGTGGGGTGGCGGCTCGTGCGCGGGACATCATAACGTCAAAGACTGATTTTACCATTACTATGTCTATTATACTACCTGTTTAGTGAGAAGAGAGAATTTCACTGGAAATAATGATAACAAAAGTGCTTCCTCGATAGCCCGAAGGTACAAACCATTTATAGTTATGGAGGCCGTGGAGGGGAATAGGTTGACCCAGGAAGGATAATTGTCTGAGTCCAGTGTTATGGTTTTGTTTTTAGTTGACCAGTGGACTAATTGTCTAAAGTCCACTATAGCCGTTTCTATTTTTCTTCTTTTCTAAATTATGGTTTTTTTAGGCTTAAAACAGTGTTAGGTAATTGCTGACGTGACGTGGCTACCTAGCTGGATCACATAGCCACGTCAACAACCAATGAATTGCTGCCATGTGGCACTCTCTTGTAGGGCTAAGTAACTAACAAACAACTTTACCACTAAACCACCTACCTTGTTGTGTTTATTAACCCAACTAAAAATATATGTTACATCATATTAATCTTCTTCTTCATCATCTTCTTCAATTCGTTTTTTCTCCTGCATCTTCTTCTCCAATTCATTTTTTCTAAAGAAATAACATGATTGAGGAAAATGTTGAAACAAATATCAACACAACTAAAGAAAAAATTGTAACAAAAAGCTATTGATGTAACAAAAATCAGACATAGCATTTCAATAGCAATGATTGGTGGAGTTCTATGAAAAATTAAAATAATGATTAGATACAATCCACATAATACCAAATCATCTGCTTGAAAAGAGAAACAAGATACATAAGAACCTTATCTACTTAGTACTTTACGGATAAGCTGCAACATGATATGGAAATTTTTAAAAAATCAAGATATGACATGACCAAAGATATGTATGTGTGTGTACAGACTCACCGACACATTGACACACAACTTTTATAAAGAGACACTAACATTATTATAAACATATCAGTAGTCGATATGTGTTTATATCAATTTACAAAGAAAATTAGTTAGTACCAGAACAAGTGGTTAGTTCCATATATTTTCCCCATACGTATCAAAATATATTATCTGTTCTATGAATGTGTCCCAAAATTGTGTCTTTGGTTAGTAAGAGGTCTCAATAGGTATCGCATAGAGGCGACAATCATGTCTTTAATTTGGTTGGTAGGACGTATATAAGATATGTGTGAGAAATATCTTTAGTTGGAAAAACGTATCAAAGATGTATCTGAGAAGTATCTAAAAAGTTTCAAGGGACTTTTTTTAAAAAGGATAACAACCTAATGGATACTTTATAGACGTATGAGGTGCCTATCGGTATATCGGTATCGAATGCACACTAATACGTTTTCATTTTTGAAAATAGGGTTTAATAGCTAAATATTAAATGCAATGACATGGAAATGATACAATTTACAAGCCATTTTGTAACAAACTCACCAGGTAAATCCTTTCGCAGAATCTTAATCTCTTTTTTGATTAGTGTTGTCCATTTTCTTGAAGTCTGTTTGGAAAAAGGGTTTATTCATGTCAATATTAGAACTAAAACATTTTTCTTTTAAAAGTATTGAAAAATAAAAAGTTACCGAGGAATCTTCAGAAATGAAATGATGTTTGGGAGAAAATTCTTTAACAAAATCAAATTTCTTAAAAGATTTTAATTTCCTAAGAGCATCACGGTGTGAGTGAGTAGTCGATGACCCCCTCATGAATGCAATCACAGCTGGGGACAATAAGTCCATGGGCTCTGCAGACTCCATTTTAATGCTGCAAGGTTGAAGATTCATCTGCATATGAGAGACTAGAGGATAAGAACATAAGGTAACCAATAACCCTAACATTAATTATTTAAGAAGGTAAATCATTGTGTTGGGAGTAAAGCCAACAAATCTAACCACTGAAGCAAAAGAGCAAGGCAAAATCAAACCAATGGGGGCAAAAAAATCAATTTTTAAATAATACCAAAGGAATGAACAAAGGAAAAATCTAATCATGAACCATTTTATTATAATTGGCTCTCACTACTCACTGGAACCACTCCATAGTTGTGTACTATGGCAGTAAATTTCTGGATAGAAACACTACGGTAAAGCAGCCACAACAAAAGGTAGTCGTAAAACATACAACAAGGTAGCAGTGAAGTAACAACCAAGGTAGTCAAAATCGAGATTATACGCATAATTGGAAAGCCAGTCGTAACTATAATTGTAAGATTATACAAAATTCATCAAATACATATCTTTAGTTAATATTAAGATTGATAAGTCATAAATCATAACACAACTAACAAGTCATAACTTATAAGTCACAACTAAATATGCTATTACAAAAAAAAAAAGCAAGACATGAACATTCCTTGGCTTGTTACCGTCGGCAGCAACGAGATTAGAATTTTGAGCGATTAATGGAACACAAACAGAACAAAGGCCACAACAACAACAAAAAATGTTGACAATAAGGAAACTTTATTGGAAGAACTTACAAAAAATTGTAATAACTGTTTCAAGAAGTAAGTGAAGAAAGAAATAGAACTTTACGACCAGGAACATTGATTTGTAATGGAACGGAACAGAAGCTGTAATGGAGAAAAACAGAGGAAGTGAAACTGACCTTCGCAAAGAGAGAAGAGGAGCGAAGAAGATGCGAAGAACAGTGCAAAGAGGGAAGACGTGTGAAGACGAAACGACTGACGTGCGTGAGGGAACAATGCACAGTAATAATAAGTGAGTAATAAGTGGGTAACGGTAAAAAATATCAACCCTAAAAAACTATGGGATTTTTTTTTACCCCCACCACATGCCTCCATACCCCCACATAATTTCTTTATCCCCAAAATACCTTTCTCATAATCTCCCAAAAACCCACTTTTCAGTTATTTTCCACTGTGACCCACAAAATCTACAATCAGATTTACTGTTATGGAAGGTAAATCCGATTAGCATTAAATAAGCAATAAATACACACGGAGAGTCAAATCGTATTTACCTATTTTGAGCTAAATACGATTTGACATCGTAAAACATGCCAAAAAGGGTAATTTTGTCTGCCCGTATTTACCTAAATACGAGTGGAAATCGTATTTACATATAGATGACTTAAATACGCTATGTATTTTTAGCCATCGTATTTATCCAGTTGTGGGGTAAATACGATGGATAATCGTATTTACGTACCCATTACGTAAATACGATTTTGTTTTTTAATTTTTTTTAATAACTGTTTTTTTTTTGTTGGTGGTTATTCCGAAACAGATATCGATCCGCAGTCAGAGTCGCAGGTGGTTCCTGTTGTCGCGGTAGATACTACAGAGTCATTTTCCACGGACCAGGTATAATGTTTGAGTACTAATTTTTTAAATAATCTTCGGTTAATTTTTGACTGTCATTAAATTTACTAAAAACGTTACAATTTTGTAGATATTTTCTACACGGGACGATGTTGTTGAGTGGGCGAAGTCCGTTGGGAGACGTATCGTGGTTGTAGTTATTATTGTGAGATTTGACTCTGGTGGAGGTAAAAGGGAGACTCGAGATAAAATCATATTTGGCTGTGACAAGCAAGGAGATTTTTGTAATACTTCTAGAGTTATCGGATCGAAGAGAAGAAGATGTTTGTTCAAGTTGAGAGCTGTTCGTACCATACGTGATGGGGGTTGGCTTGTGTCGGTTAGGTGTGGGCTACACACACATCAGTTATTGACTACCCCAGTCGGGTCCACTCGTTTTAGGCGATTGACTAAGCCGCAGAAGGCTATTATTGATGAGCATACTTCTTTGAACATAGCCCGAAGGATAGTCTACTTGCTTTGAAGAAAAATTTTCCGGGGAACGTCACTTCTCTTCCACAAATTTATAGGCAGCATTACGCCTATCGGTCTTCTAGGAGGGGTCCTAGAACGGACATACAAGAGCTGCTGCGATTAATTGAATCTGAAAATTATTTGTGTTGGAGTAGGAAGATTGGGGATTCTGACGTGGTTTCGGATATCATGCGGAGAGGCAAGGGGAAGTACTATCTCTTTGGCACGATGTCATTGACTCACTTAACGATTCAGAGTACTCTTCTCGATTGAAGATTCTTGAGGACTCGTGCATTGATCTTCTTGCTCTTATCAAATATTTGCACGATACTTGGTTGAAACCGTACAAGGAGAAATTTATCTTAGCATTGACTAATCATATCCCACACTTTGGTAATCAGACCACGAACAAGTATTTCGACATTTAAATTTATTTAACACCTGATTTAGTGTTTTTATCGTTACTTCAATTTATTTGACACGTGGTTACTATTTTTTTCATTGTTTAAATTTATTTAACACCTGATTTAGTGTTTTTATCGTTACTTCAATTTATTTGACACGTGGTTACTATTTTTTTCATTGTTTAAATTTATTTAACACCTGATTTAGTGTTTTTATCGTTACTTCAATTTTTTTGACACGTGGTTACTATTTTTTTCGTTGTTTAATTTTATTTAACACCTGATTTAGTGTTTTTACCGTTACTTCAATTTTTTTGACACGTGGTTACTATTTATTTCGTTGTTTAATTTTATTTAACATCTTATTTAGTGTTTTTATCGTTACTTCAATTTTTTTGACACGTGGTTACTATTTTTTTCGTTGTTTAATTTTATTTAACACCTGATTTAGTGTTTTTATCGTTACTTCAATTTTTTTAAGAGTCGAGTCAGCACACTGGACATTAAAACGACATTTGGGTACTTCTGGAGGAGATTTATCTAAATGTTTTCATTCGGTGCATGGGATGCTTAATCTTCATTTTGAAAAAGTTATCCGGTCTTTCCAACGGAGCATAAACCGTATCGAAGTTGCACACAATACTCCATTATTTTAAAAACTTCGCCGTCTTGTGTCTCTATCTGCTTTGGATCATATTGTCAAAGAGTTTTCAAAAACTACATCCGGAGTTGGTTATCATAAAGGTCGTTGTGGTTGTGTTCTTCGAAAGACACATCTTCTTCCATGTGCTTGCGAGCTCGGTGTCTTACATTATTCTGGTTCTTCTATTCCATTGGACGTTGTAGACGACCATTGAAAACAGTTGGATTTGGATTCTATTGATGATAAATTTTCCCAAGAGCAAACTGATGCATGTGATATTTCATATCAAATGGAATGATTTGGGCAAGATTTAATCGAATGAATGAGGAAGAAAATTTTGTCTTCAAGAAGCAACTAAATGAGCTTGCTTTTCCTACTACTTCTTCTATGGTTCTACCACCATTCAAATTTAAAACTAAAGGTGCACCAATGAAGAAAAAGAAGAAATTATTTGATGTAAAGAGGGATCCTTCCTGTTGGGAACATGTTGATGAAAAGTTCAGGATGACACAACAATTCGGGACTTCCAAAAAATCTTCTAATTCGACAAAAGGGCCTTCTCCTAATGTCTCAAAGCAGTCTCCAAAATTGAAACTATCTCAGAGTTCTTATAGGAAATTAACACAGCAGGGGGAGACAAAACTTCATTTACTGTGGATTCCTCAACACCTACACTCTTATGTTCAGAATATTATTGATGTTGAGCCCGATGGTAATTGTGGGTTTAGGGCATTTACTGTTGGTCAAGGTCTTGGTGAGGATAGTTGCCCTTTAATTAGGCAAGAATTAATTCAAGAAACAAAAGACAGAGACCAACTCTATACTGACATATTTGGGGAGCACAGACTAGCAGAGCTTAGAGAAGCATTATCCATTGAAGACTACGGTGTTCAGCCTCCGGCAAAGTGGTTGAGTTTGCCTGAGATGGGGTACTTTATAGCAACCAGGTATAATGTGGCCCTAGTTCAGTTATCTTTGGGGATGAATTTTACTTATCTACCTTTGAGAGGTACTTATTCTTCTTCTAAGGCTCGTAGTATCATATCTATTCTGCACGTGAGGGGTAACCATTGGGTGCATGTTTCTCTTTCTCCTGCTTGTCCTTTTCCTCCGATTGCTCATTTATGGAAGCATAATGTATCCCCAGACGCCCTTATATGGTTGGATCCGTATACAGGCCGCTTCGCCTTATGGCACTCCCTTGCTCTAGTCTTGCCCCCACCCACTGATGCGCCCACCGTGGTAAGTTTATCGGACGATTCTGATGGTTGACTGACTACCTGACATATTTCTTGTATTTATTTTTGTACCACGTTTTTTGTAATTATTTATCTATATTTTTGTGTATATGTATATATATCAGTTTTTAATTTTTTTTAGCATTATTATATCATTTTTGTGTATATGTATATGTATATTATATATTATATCAGTTTTTAATTTTTTTAGCATTATTTTGTAAATTGTATTTACCTTAATACAGGGTAAATACGATTTGTTAAGTTAACAAATCGTATGTACCCTCACGAACAGGTACATACGATTTGTTAACTATACAAATCGTATGTACCTTACTTCAGGTAGATACGATTTGTATAATTAACAAATCGTATGTACCTACTAATGAGATACATACAATTTGAGTTTTATTTTCGCATCGTATTTATCTATATACGCTTCCTTTTTTTTCAAAATCGTATTTACCTTTTATACAGGTAAATACGATTAAGTAAAATTTTAGAGGGGTATTTTAGGATTTTCAATTTTTGTGGGGGTATTGAAGGAAAAGGTGGAGGTACAAAAAAAAATCCCAAAAACTATTTCACAATGGGCCAAAATGGGTCAACTAAAACCCACGATTGAACACACAACCCAGCCCGATAACGCCATCTTCCTCACCTAGAAACCCTAAAAGATTTGACCAAAAAAACCACTAAAAGTGAGACACCGCAACAGCAAAACAAAATCGCCGGAAACTCGCAGTTTCCACAATTTTACGATTAATGGGAGCAATTCAACCACGATTCCACTATATTCCGATTATGCTCGTGACCATAATCGTTGAGGGCTAGCATAATCGTAAACTTGTGCGATTATATTAAAATCAAGATTATATTAACATAATCGTAGAAGGCTAGCATAATCGTACTATCGTAAACATAACACACAAAAGAATAGTACGACAATATATTTATATATATATATATATATATATATATATATATATATATCTATTAATAATAAATTTAAATAGGCTCCTCACAGCCAATTGTGTAACGTGTCACAACGAGAGTGATTTAAGGGAAAAAATATTAATGCTAATACTAGGTGCACAACAAATTCAAATACACATGCTGGACTATGTAACATCCCAAAATTTTAATTAGAAATAGTTAGACCTTAAGCCTAGATAGCTTAGAATTGTGTACATCATTATTCTTCTACTAGTGTAAGAAAAGATAAATAATGAATAATTAGTTTTTGTTTTGCTTTTGTTTTATTATATATGTTTTTAGATTGTTTATTCTGTTTGTAAAAAGAAAATATATTATTTGTTATATGACATTATGTATATATGGTCACCTGAAGAACTAGTTAAAAATGGAGTACATACGAATATAGATAATATTAATAAATTGAAATGGGTGTTAGTCATGAAATAGGTAGCACATGAATATCAAAGGGGCTTGGTTGGGCCATGGAGCCCAAAGACATACTAGAAAACCTTTTAGGATACACATATATTGCTTCTATATATAGTTAGAAAAGAAAAAGAGGTCAAAGAGGAATAGCCACCGAAACAAAAAGAAAGATATTAGCCTTGCTTTTTATGCATACAAATCACCATAGTTAATATCATTATTGGGGGCCCAACATAAGACATAATATTGTTCTGATTAACCCTAAACCTAAAACCAATTGTTAGAAGGCAGCGCTAAACGAGAGGAAAAGAAACGTAAGAGAAACATGGTGTGACGGCAAACGCAGAGACAAAGTGAACGTGGAGAGAAAACTGAACGGTAGAACACAACCGATAACGAAAGATAATTTTGGTCTATAAGGTGAGTAATCACACCCCTTAAACCTTCCATGGTACTTTAGTTTTTAGAATTTTGAATAGAAGTCGGAATTTCAATTATATTGATCTTAGTATTATGAGACATGCATCGTCTTGTTCATTGTTGGTTCTGTTGCTTTTATGCTATTTCTACTTCGTTTTCTTAACGTCAATGGCTGCATAATAAATTAACAAGAAAGCGGCTATATAGAAGTTAATGAGTCTCTTTGTTGACCTTATGATTTGTTGAGTTATAGAAATATATGTCGTTGCTTGCTTGGGCTGTGATTCTATTTGTTAAAATCTTGAACCCTCTATACAAGTTGTTTGTAGCTCATTTTGCCGATCCTAAGTATAATAGTGTGGATTTTGATTAGTGCCTTGAATCTACTAGTACATCACGTTTTTCCTCATCGCGTTTGATGCTAATGGACCCTCATGTCCCCATTATAAAAATTATTTTGATACTTACATATCCATCCATTTCAAGTATTATTATTATTATTAGATATTTAATAATGACTATTGTGTTTTTATAGTTGTTTTGTTTAATTCTTAGTCAATAAAGTTGTACTGTTGAATTGTCTTGAACACATTGTGTAAGGTTAGTTTTATATCCCAGTAGCATGCCACTGGTATTATTAAGACTAATTATTTCTTTGATAAATTTATCAATTTGGTGTTGTTCAAATGATTGATCGACCTATAATTAAGTTAAACTTGAATATATTTTATGTTAGATTTCGATTATATATATATTGTTATTGTGTGTGTTTGAGATGAGCTTCGAGCTCCACATGGATGGGTCTTGTACCCCATACTAGACGAGTTGGTGCTCCACACGGATGTGTCTTGTACCCCATATTAGACGAATTGGTGCTCCACATGGATGGGTCTGGGACCCCATATTAGACGAGCTTCGAGCTCCACATGGATGGGTCTGGAACCCATATAGGACGAGCTTCGAGCTCCACACGGATGGGTCTGGGACCCCATATTAGACGAGCCTCGAGCTCCAAATGGATGGGTCTGGGACCCCACATTAGAAGAGCTGGTGCTCCATACAGATGGGTCTTGTAACCCAAATTAGACGAGCTTCGAGCTCCACATGGATGGGTCTTGTAACCCTTATTTGATGAGCCGGTGCTCCATATTACAATGAGATGTGATTTATTCATTGAATTATTATTACTATTATGAAAGTGAAGTCATACTGATTTTTAGTGGATGGTCTCTTTTTGTGTATTCTAAATTATTATTTGTTGTGAAAAATCGTTTCAACCACTCGTTATTTTTAGAGATTATTTTTAAAGAACGCGGGTACCATGGTTGATTTTTCCGGTTACCGCACCGGCTGAGAACAATACTCATTTTAGAACTGTGTGTATTATTCACTGGGATTTCATATCTCATTAGAGTGTTGTTTTCAGGTATTCAGATTGAGACTATAGAGGACATGAAGAGTTTGCTGATGCTAGAGGGGTTTAGTTGTTTTTGAGATATTTAGAAGACGCCCAACTTTGTAAAAACTTGCGTATATTAATGTAGTTTTTTTTTGAGATTGGATTCGTTATCTTTATTTAATTTTTAAAAAAGGTTATTATCAAACTACCAATTACAAATTGTGAAATATCTTTTTTATTTAATAAAATTTTCTTCTAGTTTTATTGTTTTCGAATCGTAAAATTAAGGTGTTACATTTTTGGTATCAGAGCCGGTCGAACCTAGATCGGCTTGTAGTTTGGGTCTATTTTAATATATTTTGTTTTCAAAAATAAAACACGGGCTAATAGGACTTCTTGTTAGAGCTATAAAGACTACATGCTATTAGTCGATGCTGGACTTGATCAACCCAGTATTCGATTTGTAGCGTGTACCCTTATAGCCGCTAGCAAGTTTGGGAATGAGTTGTATAGGGAAGAGAGGACTATATGATGACTATTTTGTGTAGTACTTTCTTTTTGCAGATATGACTGTTTGCTATTTAATTACTTGAATTGATGTGTTCTTGTTTCTAAGTAGATAATGACTGTCTGATTTCTTTGCTCGTTAAGTGTTTTTTTTCCTTCTTATGTGCCGGTTTTGTTATCTTGGATTTATTTTGTTTGTTGATTGTATTGGACAATACACTATGTTAAGTAAAGGTTAAATGTGATTTATTTTATAGAAAAAATAAATAAATTACATGTGCTTTCTATTTACTTCTTGGCAGCTTTAGCCATTGGATTGTTTGGTGATGTTGTCTATTGTTGACTGATATATAGGTTGTTACTAGTTAAGTTAAAAACTCACTATATTTTCGTAGTGATGCTTTTAGGTTGTTACAAAAATAGAAATTTGGTGAGCCTCTTTGAATCTTAAGTTGGAATGGGATGAATAAAATTTTGGTTGAGACATTGAGGTTTAAGTGAGGGTTGGGTTGATAGTACCAGCAAATACAACCATTAGCACTAAAGGAATTATAGTTTTCTAAACCACCTAGGGATATTAAGATTATGATTTTTGTTCTTAAGGAGGGGAGCCTCGGGGAGAAACCTTTGAAGGGATGGGTTCGTTGTTTAATAAATAAACGGTCCTTATATACTATACGGTGTTTGCATTGCACTAGAATATTTTTGATGAAATGTTTGCTTCCATTTATTTGACATGTTTTGTTTTGCTTATATAGAGAGACAAATGAGTGTTAGTGGCTGTTGAACCTTTTCATTCCTTTAAACTGATTATTATAAATGTTTTTTTTTCAAACATTCGAGACATGCTTAAGTTGGTGAATTCTTGGAATAAATTAAATATTGTTTTTTTACATTAGGGATAGTTTTGAGTTTGAAGTAGAAATTTATTAAAATTTTATTCAATGAGTGTATGATATTCTGCCTTTTAATTGGTTGAATTAATATGTTTTTGTTTATGAAGGTAACGTGTTTGACTTCATTCTCTTCTTGTTAAGTGTTCTTGTGTGCCGAGCAATGTTATATTTGGTTGGTCTATTTGTTTTCAGTATTGTACCTTATATCATGTTATGTGGGGTTTAAGGTTCTTTAAATTTTATTTTGGTGAGAAAGGGAGTTTAAGCTTCTTTAAATTATACCTAGAATTTTAATGATACAAATATTTACACGTGTTTTGATATTTTACTAATAGCAGCATCACACAATGGATTATTTTGCATATATCAGTTTTGAGTTAAGAGTGAATCACAAAAATTTAATTTTGGCAGTGTAGAGGTAGACTTTTCACTTGTTTCAGACATTTATTTCTTTATATTGTGTTAAGTACTTTTCCTAGATTTCTCAAATCTCAAAATTGAATTTGTGATGATAAATTTGTCTAAGTAAGCTAGTTTACCGGTTACGTAGCTTAACCATTTTGTTTATGTGAAAGGGAAATAAAACATTAGTTTGTCTCTTGTTAGTTTTTTTTTCTTTTATTCAGAGCCTTAATTATGACATTATGATGATTAAGTTTTTCTTTCTAAAATAACTTTTCAAAGAAAAAAAAAAGGGATTTTCTTTGGAAAAGAAGATGATTTTGAGTGATAATTAATAACTTTTCAATACATTTTTTTACTAAGAATGATTTTCTTTCTATCTAAATTGTTATCTATTATAGACAACTCGGTTATTGTGTTTCTTGTATTCAAGATGCATGAGATTTTCGAAAATGCATATAATTTTGCCTATGAGTTTAAACACTAACAATGCTTAAGCAAGTTTTGCTAACGATATGTTTGTATTTAAATTAGTGACCTGCAACATGTTGGTGTGATATACTTTAAGTTGTTTTTATTGGTTTGTTATAGTCATCATATGTGCATGTATTAGTTGATAGCCCGTTTAAAAAAAAAAAAATAATCCTCCCTTAGCATACTCACATAATTGCTTGACTCATGTTGGAAATCGCTTTCCATAAACCTTGTGACCTACTATATATGCTTGAACAGTGTAGTAATATATAATCATTATATAGTGATAAATTAATTAGATTTTTCATTGTGTTTCTACGACCTTTTATTTTTATAATTGATTATGTTTTTGATATTTTATTCGGGAAGTAGGTTGCCTTACATTGATTAATCTATTCAGTTATTGAGTTGTGACTTTTTTTAATGTGTATATACCATTGCATATTAAACTATACACGTGAGTTTCCTCTTTGTTTTCTTTTATATACATGCTGAATTAGTTTCACAACTAATTTGGATGGGCATTAAAATAAAAACAAATTAATATTAATATTCCAAATTCGTTTATACCTTTGTTACTATGTGATTGTTGTATTTTGTATTACAAAATATTTTAATGTACTCGTATCATAATTTCTCCACATAATTGTGCTTTAATAAATTAATTGACAATTTTTTTGTTAATGTTTATCCAGATTGATGTGTTTTGAGAACTTGTCATTTACAAAATCTACTCATGTCAGCACTCAAAATAATTATCTCCAATTTTTTTTTGTGTTTGATAAATTATTGAGTTTTATTTATTTTGCTTGCATATATTTACTGTATCGGTTGTGAAAATGGTTGTTTGAGTCCTTCTGAATAAGCATTTTAAGTGTCACTGATCATTGCTTATGGAGTTAGTGTCCTTTTTAGACAAGGCGTGAGAACTTTAGACCGTAGGGAATAGGATCTTAGGTATTTATTGTCATCTTGAAGTGTTGAATCGTCGTGTTGGATAAGAATAGTTTCCTTTTGTACGATGAATTTCGGGGACGAAATTCCTTAAGGAGGGGAGAAATGTAACATCCCAAAATTTTAATTAGAAATAGTTAGACCTTGAAGCCTAGATAGCTTAGAATTGTGTACATCATTATTCTTCTACTAGTGTAAGAAAAGATAAATAATGAATAATTAGTTTTTGTTTTGCTTTTGTTTTATTATATATGTTTTTAGATTGTTTATTCTGTTTGTAAAAAGAAAATATATTATTTGTTATATGACATTATGTATATATGGTCACCTGAAGAACTAGTTAAAAATGGAGTACATACGAATATAGATAATATTAATAAATTGAAATGGGTGTTAGTCATGAAATAGGTAGCACATGAATATCAAAGGGGCTTGGTTGGGCCATGGAGCCCAAAGACATACTAGAAAACCTTTTAGGATACACATATATTGCTTCTATATATAGTTAGAAAAGAAAAAGAGGTCAAAGAGGAATAGCCACCGAAACAAAAAGAAAGATATTAGCCTTGCTTTTTATGCATACAAATCACCATAGTTAATATCATTATTGGGGGCCCAACATAAGACATAATATTGTTCTGATTAACCCTAAACCTAAAACCAATTGTTAGAAGGCAGCGCTAAACGAGAGGAAAAGAAACGTAAGAGAAACATGGTGTGACGGCAAACGCAGAGACAAAGTGAACGTGGAGAGAAAACTGAACGGTAGAACACAACCGATAACGAAAGATAATTTTGGTCTATAAGGTGAGTAATCACACCCCTTAAACCTTCCATGGTACTTTAGTTTTTAGAATTTTGAATAGAAGTCGGAATTTCAATTATATTGATCTTAGTATTATGAGACATGCATCGTCTTGTTCATTGTTGGTTCTGTTGCTTTTATGCTATTTCTACTTCGTTTTCTTAACGTCAATGGCTGCATAATAAATTAACAAGAAAGCGGCTATATAGAAGTTAATGAGTCTCTTTGTTGACCTTATGATTTGTTGAGTTATAGAAATATATGTCGTTGCTTGCTTGGGCTGTGATTCTATTTGTTAAAATCTTGAACCCTCTATACAAGTTGTTTGCAGCTCATTTTGCCGATCCTAAGTATAATAGTGTGGATTTTGATTAGTGCCTTGAATCTACTAGTACATCACGTTTTTCCTCATCGCGTTTGATGCTAATGGACCCTCATGTCCCCATTATAAAAATTATTTTGATACTTACATATCCATCCATTTCAAGTATTATTATTATTATTAGATATTTAATAATGACTATTGTGTTTTTATAGTTGTTTTGTTTAATTCTTAGTCAATAAAGTTGTACTGTTGAATTGTCTTGAACACATTGTGTAAGGTTAGTTTTATATCCCAGTAGCATGCCACTGGTATTATTAAGACTAATTATTTCTTTGATAAATTTATCAATTTGGTGTTGTTCAAATGATTGATCGACCTATAATTAAGTTAAACTTGAATATATTTTATGTTAGATTTCGATTATATATATATTGTTATTGTGTGTGTTTGAGATGAGCTTCGAGCTCCACATGGATGGGTCTTGTACCCCATACTAGACGAGCTGGTGCTCCACACGGATGTGTCTTGTACCCCATATTAGACGAATTGGTGCTCCACATGGATGGGTCTGGGACCCCATATTAGACGAGCTTCGAGCTCCACATGGATGGGTCTGGAACCCATATAGGACGAGCTTCGAGCTCCACACGGATGGGTCTGGGACCCCATATTAGACGAGCCTCGAGCTCCAAATGGATGGGTCTGGGACCCCACATTAGAAGAGCTGGTGCTCCATACAGATGGGTCTTGTAACCCAAATTAGACGAGCTTCGAGCTCCACATGGATGGGTCTTGTAACCCTTATTTGATGAGCGGTGCTCCATATTACAATGAGATGTGATTTATTCATTGAATTATTATTACTATTATGAAAGTGAAGTCATACTGATTTTTAGTGGATGGTCTCTTTTTGTGTATTCTAAATTATTATTTTGTTGTGAAAAATCGTTTCAACCACTCGTTATTTTTAGAGATTATTTTTAAAGAACGCGGGTACCATGGTTGATTTTTCCGGTTACCGCACCGGCTGAGAACAATACTCATTTTAGAACTGTGTGTATTATTCACTGGGATTTCATATCTCATTAGAGTGTTGTTTTCAGGTATTCAGATTGAGACTATAGAGGACATGAAGAGTTTGCTGATGCTAGAGGGGTTTAGTTGTTTTTGAGATATTTAGAAGACGCCCAACTTTGTAAAAACTTGCGTATATTAATGTAGTTTTTTTTTGAGATTGGATTCGTTATCTTTATTTAATTTTTAAAAAATGTTATTATCAAACTACCAATTACAAATTGTGAAATATCTTTTTTATTTAATAAAATTTTCTTCTAGTTTTATTGTTTTCGAATCGTAAAATTAAGGTGTTACAACATAAATGTGGAGCTCGCAAATAATTAAAAACTTATTCCACCCGTTCCTAATCTTTAGTATTTTTGGATTTTTATTTTTGTTCCAAAACAATAGTACTTTTAGAAACCCAATATAGAATTCATCAAAATTTTCCAAATATACCCTTTATATTTATTGAGTCTTTTAGAGTTCCAAAGTAAGTATTAATTTTCCCAACACTATTTTATTTTGACTTCAATTATCCCAAGACAACTGCAAAGAGAGTATTTTAGTACTTAACTAACACAAATTAATGATACCTTAATTTGTGTCTAACAAGCAGGGTATTTAAGTAACACAAATTAATGGGAGTGATTTTTTTCGGGCTTAATTTATAATCTTGATTTTAATATAATTAAGTCGGCTTGTTATATGGTTCAATTGGTAGTGGGAATGCACTGAGCATGTACTTGAGCCCCAAAGTACATGGTTACATACACGCCCGTGAGCTTACCCGCTTGGCTCCAGCATTTGGCGCCCTTGTTGGTGCCCTCTTGCTCATGCGTTGCTTCCTGGTTGCCATTCTCTTTTGGCGCCCGAGACCTGGGCGCCACATTTTATTACAGTACCGTCCCCATCTTGTCCTCAAGATTGAAAAGAGGATAATTGATCTTGTGGAAATTAATTAGCCTCCATTAATTACTCTTTTTGGAGAAGCCACATTCTTCTCCTATAAATAGGAGAACTTGTGAAGAGTTTCATCATCACATCCAAGTGAATAAATCCTAAGAGAGATAGAGAGTTTTTTTGTATTCCTCTTTGAGAGAAAGAGAGTTCCATAGAGACAAGATTTTGTATACCATCCGAGAGGGTGAGATTCATAGAGAGATCCTTAGAGATTAAGAGAAACACTTTGTAATTCTACATTTATAGTGGAGGTCTGGACTAGGTCCCGTAGTTTTTTCCGAGAGGGCTTTCTACGTAAAAATTCTGGTGTCATTATTATTCTCTTCTCTTTTATTTTTGCACTTTCGCATAGTGCAAAAAATAATGATAACTCCAGGAGGGAATGAATCCTGATTCTACCAAATTTACATGTTGGCAGCATGACAATCATTCAACTTCAATTTGTATTCCGGTTACCCGATTGCTGAATGCAAAAGAGTTCACTAAAATTGCCTATGACTTTTCCCAGAGATGAACAAACCATAGAACTAAATATTCTTTATCATCAAAATTGCAAAAGAAAAACGTCCACATATACTTATTGTTTCACCTTAAGAGACAAAAAAAAATGACAAACCGAATTTTCAACTATTCAACATTGCTCCAACTGAATTGAAGTTTGGATGATTCCTTTACTCTTGCGCTAGCTCTCTCCACGAGTCTTCTGATTCTTGATGGCAGGCCACAAACATATTCCTGCGCTTTTCGTCCCTCACCCGAAAGTCCAGTTAGGTCCCCCGCATTCCACCTCCCTACCAGATGTTCAAGTATATCAGCATAGTCCTTAGCAGTGTACACCCCAATACGCTGGGCTACAGCAGAATAGTTATCAAACAGGTTGTCGTCTCGGCCATCATACATCAGGTGTGCTGGCATAGCAATTTTCTTCCTCATCATGTCAGCAAACGCCATAACAGTTGCATCAGGATCAACCTCAAACAGCTTTTCAACTATCTTTGTGTAAGCAGTCTCATGACGTTTCTCATCCGAGGCAATCGTACCACAGATTTCAGCCAACTTTTTATCACCATGTTTCTTAGCAAGCCCGGCCGTGTTTCCATGGGATATAGAGGTCGCCTTCTCTTGAAACGAAGTGTAAATGAAACCCAGGTAGGGGTTGTTCTCAGTCCGAGGATCCTATCCATGAATTTCAACCAATCAAGGGAAAAAACTATAAATATGACCATTGTAAAAGTTATGGAAAAATAAACAGTGAGATGATTTTTCTAAGCAACATAATAATTCGAGTCAAGTAATGAAATTCAGGGAAGTCTTACTCTGGCAATTCATTTTGAGTAGATCCATCAGACCATCATTAGTTTAAACACAATCACATGTATATGAATTTTACTTATGTACTAACATGACAATGCAATAGTCAATACCATGTAAATTTGAAGCACTTTTTCATCCCCAAATCCCCTCCAGAAAAACTAGGGGCATTCTCGGTATTATACTGACTGTAATATCTAAAGATGTAATGTGATGTAAGAGTTGATCTGACTTTTGCATGATTGTGAGATTCATTGTGTAACTTACAATAGCTGAAGACTAAGATCATCAATAACAGATGTATAGGACCTTACCATTCCAGAGCCAATCAAGTACTGAATTGTTTTCTCAACTTGTTAAGAAGATCACCATGTCTATTTTCTTCAGCAGTCCATGCCCTTGTCCAAACAGCCCAGGAAGTAAGGCTGGCACCTGTTTCATCACGAACTCCATCTAAAGTATTAAGCATTGTTTGGTAAGTAGGAAGGGCTTCTTCTGTGATCATATCTCCAACCAGAACAGCAAAGTAATCATCTGGAAGCTCCTTCGCCCTCTCTCTCAGTTCCCTCACTTGCTCTTCAAATCCATCCGAGGAAGGATCTGGCAGAAAATCCTGTGCTTGCCAGCATTTTTCTACGGGTTTAAGGTTAGTCAAGAGGTTATGCTCAGCCCAACCCTCCAAAGACTTGAAAATCTCAATCTTCTCTTGCGGCATAGAGTGAGTTTCATCCTCTCTACAAAACAAATTCAAATTACTTTTACAGCAAAAACTAATCATCTTCTGCTACTGGATTGACCTAACACAAGAAAAATTTATTTGTAGTGCAAATTGTAGTATTATTCATATCATAGCAACAATAATTATAAAATCCCCCAGTGTGTGCAGAAGTCTCTACATTGCCGTGTTACTCAAATGACCAGAAAAACAACAAATTGGAAGTGTTCCTAATACTCAGTATTCATCTCCAACAAGATGATCATAATAAAATAGAGAGCAATAGTAATCAAATTAATAAATGCATGAATTAAAAACTAAGAAGCAAAGACTCCATATTAACTCAAGTAGAAGAAAAATCAAACGCAACAAGTCCCCATATTGATAGTTAATTATGCACAGATTCAAATTGAAGAGGAAAGAACAAAGAATTTAAAGTTGATACCAAACAATCAACAAAAATACGGAGGACTTGTTAAGAATATTGGAATATAGTGAGAAAATGAAGGTAAAATCATTAAACACGTTGCTGACACCAACATGCATCTTTTATTATTTTGATTTTTTTCAAAAATAAAGTAAAATAATAAGCTGCAATTATTATCAACACAATTGAAATAATGATACACAATTTTTAATCACATGTTATTTTTTTCAGTAAAGAAAGCAATAAGATTGAAGAAGAGAATTGAAAATTAAAGAGATAGTTGCTGGGGTTTATAGTATTGAGAGATAAATTTCTGAACCAAACAAAGAAAACTTGGCATGCAAAAGCAAAAAAGAAAACATGGGAACAAATTTGAATGAATGGAACAAAGCATGTGGAAGCGGACTGATAATTAATGGAATAGCGACGAGAAAATAAATTGATCAAGAAACAAAAGAATTAAAAACATAAATCTGAAATTAAACACGAAAAAACAGTGCGTCATTATCACTGTTTTCATCTTTCCTTTCAAGCATCACATAGAGAGAAATAAAACAAAGACTGTTACGAGATTAAGAATGAATGAATGAATAAAACGGCAGATCAAAGAGATAACAGGGAATGGAATGCGCAATGAAAATTAGTTTGAAAATAAAAGAAAAAGAGGTAGGGTTAGGGATGTGAGGAAGGAGAGAGGGACTAACTTGGCACAGCGGAGAGTGAAGAACTTGGAAGATCTGAGATTGGCCATTTGGGGAAGAGCGAAGGAGGAAGTTTGGGTGGGGAAAGGGTTCATCTGAAGTGCCATTGCGAACAGTTCTCTCTCTCTAGGGAATCACGGACTGTTTTTGTTGTTGAAGGGTGGAGAGAGTTTAGGGTTTAGGGTTTTCTTCTGCAATCCACTTACACCTCCTTTGTTTCTATCCAAAAATATTAAATGAGGGTCCAATCATGCAAATTACAACGACTACTATGCTGTAGTTTCTGTCTCAATTTCAAACCATAGTCAAAGATAAAGGAAATCATATGCCCTATTTTCATTAACTATTATAAGAAGTGGGTGATGACAAGGATTCAGAGTGTCACACAAGTGATGATGATGATGATGATGAAAATATCGATGGGCATGAGGAGAGAGGATGCAATGCAAACTGAGCAGAGAATGTGTTTGCAAGAATTACACCATTTATGGAGGAAGGGGAAGATGATGGGTAGCCACAGCCTCTGTTGCAGTTTGGGGTGACAATGTAATGAGGCGTAACACCAAACACGTTGGTCGTGAAATTTCACGAGGAGCAATGGAAATGCATAGCCACTTATATGCATGTGTTCTGTCCTTTCCGCCTCTCTTCCCCACACTCTTTTTTTGTCTTATTTTTTTTCTAATTACTCTTTTACCCCTTCTCTTTCATTATTAAATAAATATTTATAATCTAAAATCATATTTTTTTTTTTGACGTGGAAAAAGTTTCATTAAGACCCTCCTAAATCGGAGGCCAAAGCAAAAGAGATACAAGGAGGAATTTCCTCTATCCAAACACTGTCAGAATTAGAGATAGCAAATTTAGCTAATTGGTGAGCGGCAACATTGCCCTCCCGTCTAACATGGGAGAAAAGAAAAGCTCTAAAAGACTTAGATAAACTATTACATTCATTTAAGATTCTACCAGAATAAGAGTGTGTTTCCTTCAAGTCAGCCATTTGAGTGACCAATTGTAAGCAATCAGATTCAGCATGTATATTTAAGAAGCCCATTTCAAGAGCAAAATTCAAAGCATATCGCAGCCAGATTCAGCATGTATATCTAAAATCATATTTTTTTCACTCTCCAAATCAGCTTTTCTTCTTGTAAAAAAAATTAACATTACTTATATGTTCATAATATATTTAAATAGTTTTATATTTTTTCATCAAACCAAGTCTGAAATTATTAAAAAAGAGAAAAAATACAGAGAGGAGTGAAAGGGAAACTAGACCGAAACCCTTAGCAAAAGAAAAACTAAAACCAAAACAGTAATAGGAACTCCCTAACAGAGCCCCTAAAACACTGCAACCTAGATGTTAAAAAAAAAAATCTAACTAACAATAGTTAGATAACCAGAGGATGTCCTTGAAACGAGAAAAAAAACAACCAAATACTGGTTATCAAAAGATCCTAGGACCCGCAAGTCAGCTCAAAAAGAAACAAAGACCGAATTTGTCTTTGAGCGAGTGTTCTAGTCTGTAGTTATCTAAACCAAATTTTTTGTGTTTCTTCTTTCAGGCAGTGGATACCACCTGTTCAGGCTTATCAATAACAGTTCCATGGGTCATAGGGTCATCAACATCATCTAACACATCACCCTAAAGCTTCCCTGAAATGCTCATGTTAGAAGCTACCACTGGTGGAGTAATATCTTCAGACTCTAAGGCAAACAGCGAATCTAGCCTGGTGGTGAGAGGTTGAGTGGACTCACTACCAACTTGGCTAGCTTTAGAGGTGCTAGGCAACTGCTGGATGAAAGAAAACTCTTGTGTCTGCCCAACCACAGGAGACAATTGCTTACCATCATCCGGAGTAACTGTGGCCTGGACATTTAATTCTTCGTTAGATTGCGTGACCTTTTCTCTAATCTTATTCGGAGAAGAATCCCCAAGCTGCTGATGCATCCGAGAAGGTTTCACATTATTAATAGCCTGATGCTTAGGGACATAAACCTGTTTTACCTGACTTTCCCCACCAGAGTGCTTCCTTCCTTTGCAAGCATCAGTGTTATGACCGACAGTCTTGCAATTCATACAAAAGAATGGCAAATTTTCATACTCAATTCCCACTAAGAAAGCATAATCCGGCCTCTCAACTAGGATTTGATTACTAATCTCTAATTTCAGATCTATATTAACTAGAATGCGAGTAAAATGACCAAAAGATCTGTCAAATGAGCTTTTACTTATTGTGTCATCTAGTTTAACTGGTACTCCAACACAACCAACAATTGCAAAAAATGAGTTTTATATTTATTTTTAAGCATTTTAATTAAGTTTTGGGTCCTCCCATATTGTTATTTTCTCTTGCACTACTTTAGTAATTTTTTATCTTGATAAAATAACAAAACCGTCTAAAAGCAAATACAAAAGGTAAAACTTAATAAGCCTCAAAATTTTCAAGCCATCAAATAGCGAATCAAATTCTCTACAATTAAGTGTTGCTTGCAATCCCCTCCATTTATATTATTATTAAGGGGTATTTTTTTTTTCTTTTTAATCCTTAAAATTTCTCTCTCCAATACCTATTATACTAAATTTAGAGTCTTGTAGTTGATCGCAACTGCAGAGGATCATGCATGATCCATCAACCAGCAATAAATCGGTTATTGAGTTGGGGGCATTGATTATGAGCAACAAAATGAACTTCATAAGAAGCTGATTCTTAGAATATTAAGAAATGTGCATCAAAGTGATTTTTCATCAAAGATCCATCAAAACAATATTAAGACACACAAAAGTTGTTTTCTCTAGAAGTGTGTATCAAAGTGATTTTTCATCAAAGATTCCTAATTTTATGAATCTTGTCTGTCCGGGGTATGAGAGTGAGAGCGAGTGTACGAAACCCTAACATTTACCCTCTCAATTGCTCGCAACAAATCTCACTCACAAATGACCTCCTTAAATCCTCCATTCTATGCTAAATGTGAGTCATGGATCATACCTAGAAATTGAATAGTCATATTGGATCCAATATTGAGCCAATGACCATGGCAATCTCGAATCAGGGCTCTAAAGATTCTTAGAATTGACTCAAGTTTTGGCTACAAATATCAATCTTCTTCATGTTGGATCCAAAGATATTTTCATTAAATATCTAACAATGTTAACTTAGAATTGACTACTAACTCTAAAATGTCTCATAAAACTATATATTTTTTACTGGCTATAGAGTCACTCAGTTGGAAAACAACTCAATTTTGTATAAAAAAATGATATAACAGACTTTAAGAATAACTGAATAAGAAGGTGATCTAGGGTTCAAATCTTGGAAACTTACATTTCCCCACCCCTTTAATAATTAAAAACTAACATTGCCTATAAAAAAAACCAACGAGAAAATTTATATAAAAACGCAAAATACTTAAAACAGGGAAAAGATTAAAGTAGTTTACGGTAAAAATAAGTAGGTAATGCTAATACTTATGATTGTAGATATCATTTTAAATACATACCAAAACAATATATAATTTAAATTTTTCGTTGTTTTTTTTTTCTTGTAAAGTTTTATTCGAATCCAGCTTGGGCATGCAGAAATGCTAAATCTCTTGAGAGAGAGATTTGCTGGCCATTATGGTAAGTGTATAAAAAAAAATGGTCAGTTTATTTGGTACATACTAGTTAAGAAAAAGTATATTTAACTGCATAAATGCTGAATCATACTAGTTGATACACAATATTCATGTGCATTTATGTATGTTATTTTTTAAAATGATACTCGAAGATTTGCTTTTCGAATAAAAGAGTGATGTTTTGTGCATAAATCAAGATTGCAAACTTTAAAAAATACGAAAAAAGATCGTATACTTACATTTCTAGTAATGATCGTTGGCTCACTTTCTGAACAAGTCCAAGTGTCCAACTATGTTGTGTGTTGGTATTTTCTCTAGGGGGATTTCCATACGAGGAAATCGAGTGAAAAATCTCAACCTTTTTAATCTTTTATTTTTTTGGAATGTTTTCCTTTTCTCTCCTTTTTAATTTGTGGTCGACATTTTTGCCCGATGAAAATATTATTTTAGAGAATATCTTTTCATCTACCATTTTGGGCTTTTTTTTCATACCCCTCCTTATCTCCCATACCCCATAATTGCCTTTTGAATCAAAATGCCCCTGAATTTTTTAAAAAAATATTTTTTTAAATTTTCTGGATTTATTACATATTTTCGGAATGTGAATTTTGAAATTTTCGGAAATATGTGATAAATTCAGAAAAATTTTAAAAAATGTATTCCGAATTTACCACATAAATTCGGAATAATAATTTTTTTATTATTCCTAATTTACCACATAAATTCGGAATAATAAAATAAAAAAAATTGTCAATTTTTTTTTAATAAATCAGTTTCTTTTAATTAAAAAATCATGATTATTAAGATAAGTAACAATAAATTATGAAACTCGCTAAATTACAATAACGATAACAAACTAAAGAACGAATACAACTCAAAAATACGGTACCCATAATATAAGAAAGTCGATCAAATACGAGTACAAATACACCAAAAAAGTCAATAATTATTTGTACTCGTATTTTATCGACTTCTTATATTATTGTTACCGTATTTTTGAGTCGTATTCGTTCTTTTGTTTGTTATCGTTATCATAATTTAGCGAGTTTCATAGAAAAACTTCCCAATTTCTATGTTTAATATGTTTAATGGTCTACATATAATGATTTCACAGTTACAATAATTTGAAATTTGAAATTTGAAATTTAAAATTTCAAATTATTAATATCAATTCGAATTTCAAAACTGTTTTTTTGCATTATAATAAAAAGTTAATTGTCTTAAGCATTAGACTGGAATATTCAATTGCCAAAAAAAATCCAATTTCGTTCTAGATATTTTTAATGTTGTGTCTATAAATCAAATTATTATTTGTTTTTTGTTTAAAATAATTATTCAACTATCCTAATAATAGGTGTATTTTTTCCCATAAGTTTTTTAAAATAAAAATCTATCTGCACATTATGTTAAATGTCTCTATTTTTGAAAATATTTGTTTCACCAATTAGCAGAAATTATTTCATCAATATGGGCAATGACTATATTATGCGAGTCCTGTTATAAAATGACAACAAAAAGTTCGGATTTTTTGATAGCTCGAAAAAAGGTTGAAAAATCATTTTAGAAATTTTTATATACATTTGTTCTAAAATGATTTAGTGCATTCAGGTTGACATTACTATGATGGAATAGAAAATCAATAGCCATTTCAGCACCGAATTCAATAACGTGCCAAAAAACTACAGAAAAAATATATGTAAAAGATGAGAGCACTAACTGTATAATGGTTTGTTGACCTACGAACAGAGCCTATTTATATAATATAGTTGTATGAAAATTGTTTGAAAATGAAATTTGAAAATTGCGCAAAAACAAACGGTTTTAAAATTAGTAATTTTCGTTTAAAAAATTCCAGATTCGAAAATTTGAATGTTTTGAAATCTCATTTAAGTTGAATTCCATTGCTATTGATTAAAAATGCATTCCAGATATGTTATAGTGAAATGATTCGTTCAAAGTTTGAAATGTATTATTGCTTTCAATTATAGCATTGAGTGATAGCCATTTGAATATAAATCAATGTTTTTTTTCGAAAATAAAACTGAATTAGCATATAATACAACTTATTATTAAATATTGAAGTAATCAAAATACATATTACAAGGGCGCATAAAAAACACTATTCACAAGAATTTTATCAAAAACATTAAAGACTTACTTTAAACACAACTTCCTCCTTCTCATTCTTCAAAAATCTCTAAACACAAAATAGATTTTTATTTAAATAAACTACCATATGTGTATCTTCGGAATAAGTTAACTGTAGGAAAATTAATTTTTATAACAAAAATTTAAGCTTACCTTGAACAAGAACAGACACAACTTGTTTTCAACATTCTTGTGATAACTCTTATGTGTGGACAAGTGATGAGGCTAGCAAGGAAAATTAATTTCACTCAGTTTCACTCAATTATGCTAATGTCAAGGGAAAATTCTGGTCAGTATGCAAAAATAAATAAATAAAGATATCGATAAAATATTTTTCTTCCCCCGAAGCTAAATAGGAGCGGGTGTTTCTCACATTTTAAAGAAAAATATAGAAAAATAAATGAAATTACTTAGGCTAAATTATAGTTTTGGTTCCCCTATTGTCACAAATTCGGATATTTGGTCTCCTTATTTAAAACTCAGACATTTGGTCCTACATTGACTAATGATAAGGTCTCAATAGGGTATATAATGAAGAGTCAACCTCACCTTACAAGTTGGTTTTGTAGGATTGAGTTAGGCCTAAATCTACATTCTAAAATAGTATCAAATCCAAAATGTGAAAATTGCAAAAACTCAGTGTATTGAGTTCTTGTAAAGCCAAAATGTTGTTGAGTTGGTCACCCAATCTCATTCATTTTTTGGGTGATACTTCGTCCAACCCCCCTCTACTCTCAGTAGACACCCCCCACCGTCCATATTTCCCAAAATACTCCCACCGTCCATTCATTTTAAAAGCTTGTTTTAGCCACCAACATTTGCGACGGAGTTTAGTCCGTCAGTTTTTTGCCACGGGTTTGCGACAGCATGTACTAAGAGTAAGAGGCGCAAAATTTCTCACTGGCGTTTGCGACGGAATTAGAAAACGGTCGCAAATTTGCGACGGAGACCCCGTCGCAAGTCCGTGGCATACTAATAACCCAAATAAAACACCTCGAACCCTCTCATTTTGGGCAAATCAGAATTTCTCTCCCAAAAACAAAACAGGACTTCTCATGCTTCTCCTCCCTCTAGCCTCCTCCTCCCTCCTCCGACCTCTTGTCTCCTCCTCCCTCCTCCATCGACCTCCACCCTCCTCCGCCCTCCTCCATCGCTAATCGTGCTCCACGACCACACAGTTTCTCGTGCTCCATGATAAACTCCAATTTAGTGTATTTTAAGAGATATTTTTGGATTACTTTTTAGAGCAATTATTATCAATTATATAAATTGTTGACTAAATTTGCTCTATATTTTGTAGGAATGAAGGAAAGATAAAAATGCAAATAATATATATATATATATATATATTACTAATGTATGTATATAATATTTTATAAATATTATATATGTATATTATATGATATATTATATGTGTGTGGCTAGAAAGCAAAAGAAAGAAAGGAAACCCATGAGTTAATTGGAGGAAGGCACGTGAGCTACAAAATAGGCAAGCAGCAAACTTGGTGATCAAGTTAGCGTCAAAGATAAAAAGGAAAGAAATCTAGGCTAATGATATGGATGGGAATTACACAACCCTAAAGGAATTATTATAAAAGGCATACGGGTATTGCAAAAAAAAAGACGAGCCGTACATATCACAAAATTGAGGAGCCGCACAACATTATCAACTATTCACACATCCTGACACGAGGACGCGGACGGAAGGAGAGGAAGAATTTAGGTACCTGTTCTTGTCACCGTGAGAGAGCTCTGGAGTAGAAAAAGGAGACTAAATTATCAAGATCAGAAATTTCTCTACTCCAGGTTATTTTTATCTCTGTAATTTATGACTCCTAATTTTATTTCATTGTTCTTGATAACTATGGATTGCTAAATCTTCTTCTAGGGTCTTAGGTGGATCTTGCATTCTTAGAGACCTTTTTATGTTTTAATTTATACTTTGAATTCCTAGTTTTATTTCAATTAATATTGTCCTATTGTTTTTATCACATAATTAGGATTAGCTACCCTTTTTCATGTTCATAATCAATTAGTTGATCAGCGACCGTACTGCAATTAGTTGGTGGACCTATAGGATAATTGGGGCTAAAATTAATGCATGACCAAACTTTAATTTAGTCTTCCAATCATTCAACCTTTTTGTACTTTATGCTTTTCTTAAATTTAAATTCTAGCATGACCAAACTAGGGTTAATTTAGGAAAAAGAATATTAATCGCGAATGACCAAACGGATTAATAGCTTTAGTAAAGGGATTGGTAATTAAATAAAATAAGGGAATTCATGTAGAATTAGACATAGGGGAATCGAAGCTTGCAAGTGAAACCGCGTCCCTAGACCTCTCTCTCCAGCGATTATGTTCTGCATTTTATTATTTGTTATTTGCTTACTTTTTATTTCTTTCAATTACATCTCAATTATTCACTTGTCTAAACAATAAATAATTTTAAGTAGTTTGGTACTTGTTAATTAATCCCTATGGACACGATAATCTTTTATACTACTTCTGCGAGAGAATACACTTGCTCTAAGTGTATGTGTTTTTAACGCAACAAGTTTTTGGCGCCGTTGCCGGGGATTAATTCGCAATATTAAACGAAAAAGATTTTTATTGCTTTAGATTTTTTTTATGCTTTAGTTTAGTTTTTTTATCTTATTGAACAAATACAAAAAAAAAAGTTCCTAATTCTTTTCCAAGAAACCACTGCAATTCACCCTGTTTTGTAGAGAAAAGTTGAAAACATGGTTAAGACTCTTGGAAATTATATTAGAGAGGCAGAGGCGAAAAGGAATTTAGAGAAGTCATCTTGGTATATGTCTCAATGTCAAATCCCATTTTCTCCTCCTCCTTATGAGCCTTATTCAAACTATTGGGATGACTATAAGCCACCTCCTTATTCCTCCAACTGGGATAATTATAAGCAACTACAAGTGCAGAGGAAAGAGGAAGAATATGATATCGATGAGATCTTGGTCAAATTTATGGAGCAAACAAATGAAAGGTTTGACCGCATGGAGGACCGAATTGGAGTCATGAATGACCAACTCGCAAGTATCATTGCTTTATTATCTCAAGAGGCCCAAGAAACTCCTGATTCACAAACAGAGCAATTCAAAGATAATATTCTTAGTGATGAAAAGTTCTCCATGGAATATAATCTAGAGGAAGAAGCTCTCAAGAAAGATGAAGAGACTCCTATTGAGGGGGGTCAAATTGAGACAACAGATTCCACTGATGAGAGCGGTTGTGAGGAGAATGAGAAAGATCAACTGGTTCATGAGTTGGAGAAAGAGGAGAAACCCCAAATTTTTGGGCAAATTGTTTTAACTATTGGTGATGCTGTGATTGAGGTTTATAAGTGAAATGTAACTTTAAGGAGTGGTAAAGAAGATGATGTTATTAAAGCTTTAAATTCCAATGAATTTTTCTCTTCTTTAACTTCTCCTTATTGTGATGATGTGGTTGAAAATAATATTTTTAGTGATTTAAAGATGCAGGATCTTTTGCAAAAAAATTTTATTTTGCAGGATCCTACCATAGCAGTCGGTGGAGATACAATAAAAACTTCCTTTGAAGCTCGTCCACCACGTGGAAAAAGAAAGAACAATGTCAACCACATGGTTAGAAAACTAAGAAGGTGCACCGCGTTAGATGTAAAATTTGCTCTTGGAGAGCCACCTGATTGAGCACCAACTATCGTCAGGCTCACGACATTAAACAAGCGCTTCGCAGGAGGCAACCTGTGTTTTATTTTCAGTTATTTTTATTTTACTTTTGTTTTGTTTTGATTTTAGGAATAAGCTCCAACTACAAGCTCTCTCAGGGAAGTCACTCGTACTCTCTCTCATTTATTTAATTTTGCTCCTACTTGATTACTTTGCATTGAGGACCATGCTTTATGCAAGTGTGGGGGAGGATGTGATATTTTGTCACTTGATCTCTATTAATGCACATACCCACTACATGTGTTGATAGCATTTTTTCTGGCTTGTTTTGCATCAAATTGAAAAAAATAGAGATTATGCCTTTTGGGGATCCCATAATTAATTTACTTGACAAACTTGTGCTTGATTGTAACTGTGGGGTTGTCCTTAGGATGCTGATAATTAGCATTTGTCCCTCTTGGGTACTTTTTGTGAACTAAATGTGAGATCTGAGCCTTCATAAGGGGATTGATACTAAATCATAAATTTTTACCCCTTTTTCTTTCTTTGAGTGTGTTTCTCAATTTGCTACATTCTAGAATTTGTCTTTTGACCGTTTCAAGGCGAAAATTGATTTGCATCTTGTAAAAAGATTTGGGGATTTAGGTATTTTTCTAGCCTCAGAGTTATTTGTTGATTTTATCCATTAGTTGCCCCCTTTGAGCCTATTTGTTATATTTTTTCTTTGGTACCCAGATATAACTTTTTCTTTTTTGTTTGTGGTAACCATTTGAAAATGAATGTGGAGCAACTATTGAAAATTACAATTTCGTCCTATATTTTACTTGTCTATATTATCAGGACTGAAATTTCGTCCTATACTTTAGTTATCTATCTTGTCAGGATGAAGAGAGAAAAAAAATGGAGTGAATCATGTGCTTACAAAAATATTTTCACACAAAGGAAACAAAATAGGAGTTTTCATGTACTTACCTTTTCCTCCTACAAAAAAAAATGCAAGAAAGAGGAAAAGGCACATCAAAAGAATGAAAGAGCCAAAGGGCAAATCAAAATAATGAAAGAGCCAAAGGGCAAATCCAAAAAAAAAAGAGTCTACTTAAGAAAAAAAAAGCAAATCAAAAAGAGTTGACTCAATAGAAAAAGAAGAATGAAGAATGAAAGTGAAATTAATTTGGAGTTTGGACAAAAATTGTAAACTAGATAAGAGCTCCATATTTGGTTTCAAGGGTTACTACTTCTTTCTTGTTTTTTTTTAGCCATTTGATTATCCCTTCTTTCTTATTTCCTACCCTGCATGAATTCACCCTGGCCCCATTACAACCCATAACACCCCATCTTTTGCATGCATGTGAACTATTCAGTGGAGATTTGGTCAAACTACAAGCTTATGGTAATGTGCATTTTCTTGAAACTTGAGTGTATATTTCCCTTGTCCCTAAACACTTTGAGAGATTGTGAGCGAGTGCCCTTATTCACAGAAATGTATTCATCAGGGACTTGAGCCTCTAATTGGGCAACCTTATGACACCTCATATATGTGCTATATTTTCTATTGTCTGTCTTTGTGCTTCTAATTTTGGGTCTCTTATTTGGTTGTCTCTATCATTTATTCGAAAATTTATTGAGCTAGAAAATTTACTTGAGGACAAGCAAAAGTTAAGTGTGGGGGAGTTGATAAACTCCAATTTAGTGTATTTTTAGAGATATTTTTGGATTACTTTTTAGAGCAATTATTATCAATTATATAAATTGTTGACTAAATTTGCTCTATATTTTGTAGGAATGAAGGAAAGATAAAAATGCAAATAATATATATATATATATATATATATTACTAATGTATGTATATAATATTTTATAAATATTATATATGTATATTATATAATATATTATATGTGTGTGGCTAGAAAGCAAAAGAAAGAAAGGAAACCCATGAGTTAATTGGAGGAAGGCACGTGAGCTACAAAATAGGCAAGCAGCAAACTTGGTGATCAAGTTAGCGTCAAAGATAAAAAGGAAAGAAATCTAGGCTAATGATATGGATGGGAATTACACAACCCTAAAGGAATTATTATAAAAGGCATACGGGTATTGCAAAAAAAAAAGACGAGCCGTACATATCACAAAATTGAGGAGCCGCACAACATTATCAACTATTCACACATCCTGACACGAGGACGCGGACGGAAGGAGAGGAAGAATTTAGGTACCTGTTCTTGTCACCGTGAGAGAGCTCTGGAGCAGAAAAAGGAGACTAAATTATCAAGAGCAGAAATTTCTCTACTCCAGGTTATTTTTATATCTGTAATTTATGACTCCTAATTTTATTTCATTGTTCTTGATAACTATGGATTGCTAAATCTTCTTCTAGGGTCTTAGGTGGATCTTGCATTCTTAGAGACCTTTTTATGTTTTAATTTATACTTTGAATTCCTAGTTTTATTTCAATTAATATTATCTTATTGTTTTTATCACATAATTAGGATTAGCTACCATTTTTCATGTTCATAATCAATTAGTTGATCAGCGACCGTACTGCAATTAGTTGGTGGACCTATAGGATAATTGGGGCTAAAATTAATGTATGACCAAACTTTAATTTAGTCTTCCAATCATTCAACCTTTTTGTACTTTATGCTTTTCTTAAATTTAAATTCTAGCATGACCAAACTAGGGTTAATTTAGGAAAAAGAATATTAATCGCGAATGACCAAACGGATTAATAGCTTTAGTAAAGGGATTGGTAATTAAATAAAATAAGGGAATTCATGTAGAATTAGACATAGGGGAATCGAAGCTTGCAAGTGAAACCGCGTCCCTAGACCTCTCTCTCCATCGATTATGTTCTGCATTTTATTATTTGTTATTTGCTTACTTTTTATTTCTTTCAATTACATCTCAATTATTCACTTGTCTAAACAATAAATAATTTTAAGTAGTTTGGTACTTGTTAATTAATCTCTGTGGACACGATAATCTTTTATACTACTTCTGCGAGAGAGTACACTTGCTCTAAGTGTGTTTTTAACGCAACAAGTTTTTGATATAATTGATAATAATTGCTCTAAAAAGTAATCCAAAAATATCTCTAAAAATACACTAAATTGGAGTTTATCACTCCACGACCACACAGTTTCTCATGCTCCACGACCTTTTGATTATGTTTTTATTTCTTCACTTCAATTCATATTTTTCTGTCCAGGCTAGATTTGGCTGGAACTGATGTTTTTTCACTCTCAGCTAACCACCTTCAAAAGTTTCGTCTTTCTTTCCAGTTGATAACGCCTCATGGCCATGCTTTTAAGCCTCATCTGGTTTGTAAGTGTTGGACCTTGTAAATGAATGTCACTTCATTGGTTCTTTATTGAAGATTTATTCTTCTGCAGGCATTGCTCAAGTTAAGGCATGAAACATATTTATGAAGTTGTGGCCAGGCCTCTTGTGGAGGTGGGTATTTATATTCATCATTTATTGGTTTGGGTTCAAGCTCTGATCCTTTGATAATCAAGTTTGTTGGTGTGTAAGGGTGCATTAGCAAGTGATTTTGGGAACAACTTTGGTTGAAATTTAATTGCCTTTTTTATAACAAATTGTTCAAACATGCTTTCATGAATTCATGTTCAGCACATAAAAGCTAGTTTGAGTGAAGTGGAGTGGATTAATCACACCTCTTCTAGCTCTGTGTTTCACTTTAACCTTCTGCAGAGTGTGCAGAGTGGGCTACATATTTAATTTTCATTTGCTATTTTGATTTCCTCATTAATCTTAGCCTTTTGCACATTACTGTGGGTGTTAGTAAAACAAAAGATTTTCTTTTTTTACCAGAACGACCTCCTTTCTCATTCCTCCTTGAATTTGTTTTCCTTGCTAAACCAGTATGAGACGCTAGCGACATGAAATCAAAATGGTTTATAACATTTAAGAGGTAATTTCCTATATTCCTTCTTTTGATATGTTTTCAGTTGCATTTGAGCCTAGCTGGGATAGTCCTTGGGGTCCTGGAAGGCCTGGACATTGAATGCAGTGGAGCATTGCATCTTTAGTTAGTTTGTTTACATTCTAATATTTTGTCTTTAGTTATTTTGTCTATTACTTTGTTAGTTTGTAGTGGAGCATTGCATCTTTACTTAGTTTGTACTAATGTTTGTTAGTAGAAGACAATTAGTAATTAAATGTTGTGCACATGGATTATACTAATGGATTGTACTAATTTATTATTGTGGTTATTATGATTTGCTTTATATATGTTTATTAATTTTGATATTGGAGCATTCATATGTTTTGTATAGATATCACCATTAAATAGATTTTGGAGGTATGATTTAAATTTTTTTTTAAATTTTTTTAAAATTTGCGACGGATTTGTGATGGAAGGTGTTAGAGTTTGCCACGACTTTGCGACGAAAATTTGCCACGGATTTGCGACCGAAAAATTTGCGACGGAAAAGTCTGTGGCAAACGATTTGCGACGAGCGTTTTTGCGACCGATTTTTGTCCGTCGCAAATTCTTGTAGTGCTCACCCTCTCTCCTCTCCTCTCACACACACCCCCTCTATCCTCTCCTCCGTTAAGCTCTTTGTCCCCACCGTCCACTCTCCTCTCCGCAGGTAAACTCTCCTATCTCTCCTCTGTTCTTCGTTTTTTTCATTTTTTACTGTGATTTCGCTCGGTTCGATGACGCAGAGGCCGAACTATTTCAGACCACCGTGCGCCGAACCCAGTTCGGACCACCGTGCGCCAAACCCTGTTTAGACCACCGTGCGCCGTACTCGTTCGACCAGACAGTGACCGAACCTCATTGATTCTCTCTTCTCCGTTTTGTTTTGTAGGTATGATCCAATTTGTTACCCTCATTGAACGAAATGCTGGGAGGATTTACATTCCAGATGACATTTGGAGACTAGAGTTGCCTAAAGACTTTTATTTTTGCTTGGATGTTGACCCTGTTATTCGTGGTGTCATCAACTGGCGCTATGGCAACAGCCTTACTGATATGCATGTCATCTGCCAAGCGTATGGGGGTGTTGAGAGTGTCAAAGCCTACGTAACATACACTCAGGCCGGGCGGTTTAATGTCGCCAACTGGATGTCCGGGGTTGCCTCTGATGGGAGTGACTCGACTGATCCCGATTACCGGGCATTCTTGGCCAGATATGATGGGAGTGCGACTGACAGTGATACTGCGAGTGATGCTAGATCCGGTTCTGTTGTTACCCAGTTGTAGTTTTTTTACTGTTATTTCGTTTAGCAATAATTCTAATGAATAAATATTGGGTTGATTATATTTTGGTTTACAGTATAATTTAAGTTAAACAGCAATTTTAATATTATAAAGCTGTTTACCTTGGATTTTGGTAAACACCGCTAGTTTGAAATTGCTTCTGTTTGCAGGATCAACTAGTAAATCCTAAGACCATTTGTGTTAAAGTTTTTCCCAGAATTATATGTGTTTTTGCAGTTTAAAAGTAAAAAGAAGAAGATAACCGTCGATCTCGCGCGAAACCGTCGAATTTCCTCAATGAGAGAGAATAAAACAAAGAAAAAATTGTAGAAATGCAAAGAAGAAAACAAATTAAAATTGCATTAATTGTAAAGAGAGTTGGTGCACAGATCATACATTCTTCTATTGGCTCGTTTTCTCTGTAATGTGTTGAAAGTTAGAGCGTGAGAATTCTGTAATGAGATTGTGACCCCTTTTTCCTATGAGAAACTCCTATTTATATGAGGAGGGAAAACACTAAAACTAACTAACTGTACAGAGAATTTAAAAAGGAAACTGCTACAGCCTTCGACTAGGATAACTACCAAAGCTTCGACAGTGAGCACTTGCTTTTGACTTGCTATTGAATTCAATTTTCTTCTCGTCGAAATATCGTCTTCAAATCTAGTTAAGTCTGAAGCTTTGTCAAATTTGCCTTCTGATACAACTCTTCTGTGTTGAAACCAACACTTTCTTCTAAGAAAACCAAAGTCAAACCGCGTTGACTATATTTAATTTAGCCTGTCGAAATTACAGGCTAACAAAAGCGTAACCGTACATGAACCACGAAATACATCAAAAAGATAAAAAACAACATTAAGAAAGGACAACGAAACAACTAAAAAACAACTAAGAAACTAGTGATTCTTGGCGAGTCTCTGCTCCATAATACAAATGACATCTTATGGAGTGCGCATTGTTTCGACAAACAACTCAATGATTTGACATCCCATTGGAACATTAGCATGATGTTCCATCATTGCGCGAACATCATTGTCGCTCCAGATCTCCATAGTTGAATAGCAGAGAGTCCCGTCATCTCCACAGCAGCGCTTGCGGTAACGTAAACGACTTATGTCTTTACGCCACTCTCCCTCTTAGCGAACCTTGCTCTCCGCCTTTTCCTTCAACTGGCTGAATGTTATATTCTTATCCAACCTACAGAAGATTGGATTGCGAGAACAAAAAAATACACCATCGTGCCTTTCAGTGACCGTTCCAGGGTGATGCAAGACGGTTAGGAATTTGTCACTTGATATCTGGGTTAGGCACAATTGCCATTGCATTAGGTCTTCCATTACAGCAGGTGTGGTTAGGGTTTTTGTGATGAAGCAGAGAAGATGAATCAGAATTGGGTTGTGTGAATATCAGTGAAGAGTGAGAGCCTATTTATAATAGGTGTAACCGATTGTGAGCCGTTGATTTTGAACGATCAGAACCGTTGAAATTGCAACCGTTGATTTTATAATAGGTGTAACCGATCGTGAGCCATTGATTTTGAACGATCAGAACCGTTGAAATTGCAACCGTTGGGGCACAATTTCCAATGTCAATATCAGCCACTCCCTTTTCTGACAGGTTTGACTGACCTTTTGACTGATTTTAAGCCGTTGATGATAATGGACGGTGGAATCTTAGCCGTTGATGTGGACGGTGGAATCTTAGCCGTTGATGTGGACGGTGGAGCGGGTTCGGTTGACCGTGCTCCGAACCGGTTCAGACGAACACAAGCCGAACCAACCAAAAAGGTTTTAAGGGGTGTCTGTGTGAATTTAACATACTCGGTGCTGGTCAATCCGAACTGGTTCGGTTGACCGTGCGCCGAATCGTAGATAATTAAAAAAAATATTGGAAAACACAACTTTCATTAAGGGTATTTATGTCTTTTCACGCGTGTTGGAGGTATCTACTGAGTAGCTAGGGGGTTGGATGAAGTATGGGCCTTTTTTTTGGACAACTTGATAACGATTTCATTCTAGTGGTGGTTTTTCTAAAACTTGGGGCCCTCCTACTGGATCTACAGTAAAATTCGGCTTATACTTCGTTCAACCCCCCTCTACTCAGTGGACACCCACAATCCTTAAATATTCCCAAAATACCCTCGCGTGGAAAACCCTCTCCCACTGCATTTTAACTGGTTCGGAGCACGGTCGATCGAACCGGTTTAGACGTGGTGCCGCCGAACCAGTTAAAAAGGGGGGTGTCTGTGTGTTTGTTTCTGGTTCGGTGGCACCACGTCCAAACCGGTTCGAACGACCGTGCTCCGAAGCATCATTGGATCACAAGACTCATTAATGGCATTTTGGTCTTCTCACGCGTGTTAGAATTATCTACTGAGTAGCTAAGGGGTTGGACGAAGTATGGCCCTAAAATTCATCACAGATGCCCAACTTGATGCTACAACAGAAAGAGGTGTTGTAAGTGTTGCTACATCTGTAACTAACATGACCCCTAAGCAATCACCTATTCAGCTCATTTATTGGCCCCAGGCCCAAATCCAGTATCTAACATTTTGAGCTGCCTAGAATTTCATTTTACAGGTACTATATGAAGTTTGAAGCACAATTCAAAGTACTTTCTTATGTTTTTACCGAGTTCAATTGGGTGAATATGAGCATGTTTATTAGTTGCGTAAGACGAGAAAGGTTCATAAAAAAAATGATGGCTAATAAGATATGTGAAACATTTATATCAAAAAGAGCCACATATTTTAGACCACTTGCTTTTTTTTTGTTGACAAATAGACCACTTGCTTTTAACAGCAGATGTTCCTATCATTGAAAAGATAGCATGAGAGATTGATCGTTAATTCTCAACAAACCCATTGAAAATGATCCACATATTCCCTATTAGTCATACTTTTCTGTACTAGTTTTGTCACACCTCACCGTGATTAGCGTTAACCAGTGACCAGTGATAGCAATATGTTTTTCATAGATTTATTTTCACCCTTTTTGACTGATATAATCACCTTTCTTTGAAATAACATTCTTTACATATTATTCCCAATAATGTTGTTTCAAAAACTTTTCAAAATTTTCCACAAATTCATAATTTATTATGCATATACACAAACTATACATGTATGTACATAACATCTAGCGCCAAAGTTTTCATCAACAAATTGAGCTTGTTTGTTTATTTATTTTCTAGAACTAACTGCTTCCAACAATATACTTGAACAGTTTTAAGTTTTAACCATTCATTTTATCTACTGGGACAACATTTACCAAGTTGGGACAGATCAATCATGGACACACAATACTAAGCACAAATGATCAGCACCTTGGTGTATCATAAATAAATTCACATTCAACATTAGTACAAGTGATGAATCAGAAAAACAATTCCAAAATGTCACATTTCTTGAAATGGCAGCACTCGAGGGAAATCATACTTTCTATGGGGTGTAAAATTTCCATTCCTTGTGCATTTAACTGATATTGAACACATTTTTTTTGGGAGGAGGGGGGGCTAAAAGGGAGTGGTATAGCTACATTTGATGACATAAAAAATCTCTCTATATATATGAAATTTTCTCTAGAAGTTAACAAAATTATTGAGTTACCAGCTGTTCTTTTGAAGAATTTGTAGTTGACTGATTCTTGGCTAAATATATTACATAATGTGAAACAATCTAACTCCTGGCATTAATATTCTAACACCCACCACAGCTTAGGCACCATAGTCTGTCATCTTGAACCCTTGTTGGATGAATACCATAGCTTTTTCTGGCATATTAATATCTTCTCCCTGTCACCGCCATTCTCGGTATCTTGTTTCCGACACTCCCATCGCATACCTTTGCCAAGTGTTGTAATGGCATCCACGAAGTAACTGGACTCGCGAATGATAGCATACCCACCTGGCCGTAAAATTCGATCCATTTCCAGCAACACATATTTCATTTCACATCTGCCAAGTAACAATCATTGTCGGAGTGAATATCAGCCACGAATACAACAACTAAACAAGCAGCATCACTAAGCAAATCAGTTGAGTTATGAAAGCAAATCGAAATATTAATAAAGTTATCCATCTATTAATCTAAGGATGACATATCTTATCTGCATTGAACTTCAGAAGGATGACATGTCTTATCTGCATTGAACTATTGATTTGAAGTTTCAAAAATAAGTTAAAAAATATTGTAAAATGCTCCAAAGAATATCTGATGGTTCCATGAAGCATCCTACACGGATATGTGCACAACAGAGTGTCCAAGTACACTGATTAACATGAAGTGCGGATGCTTCCGTGCTCAGAATTGTCAGACTCAAACCAAAAATAAGTAAATGTTCATGAGACAGATTTTGACTGAAAAGCATCTTATCGACATCACTAAAATGAAACTTATGTGTCGAATACCAACTAGCAGCTCATTCTAAATTTACCTGTGGCTTTCTTCAGTGAAAAGTCCAACAAGATGAAGGAGGTCATATGTCCGAGGATATGTTGAAAATGCTTCACACCTATAATAACAAAAATCAAATCAACAACATATCACACAAGACAAAATTATCTTCATAAATAAAGTAAAATTACCAGTCATGGAAGGTTCCAATGAGGCCTCGATCATAAACCACAGGGAGTGTGTTGGCAGCATAAGATGAGACCACATTCATGACCCATACAGGATCATCAATTAAGGCCGCAGCAAAACCTCCATAAACTGTATTCATGTCCATCACATTCCTTATCTTGTTGGTCCCGAGCTCAGGGACCAACTTCTTGTAGTGCTTAACATGCCTTTTCCACTTACTGTCATCATTTTTAAAAGTACTAGCACTCCCCCGATGAACCATTGAAATCCGTTCAGGTGTAGCATGCAACCGCTCAGGCCACTTAGAAATTGAAGCCAGGCCTAATTTCTTAAATTTTTGACTTGGAACCACAATACAAGGGCGGAGTGGAGTATACCATGCTGAATCTGGTTCAAGGCTGTCATCACATTTAGGTGGATAGGTATCTCTAGACAGCTTATTATAACAATCATTATCTGGAGACTTCTGCCAGACCGCAATGTCACCCTTTTTGTGATACATTTTAAAGCACAATGAAGTCAGCAATTCCCGCAACTTCTCAAAATTTGATCTCTGCTCGTTGATAGTTGTGTTCCATCCACGCCACCTTCGCTCATAGTTGATAGGTGGACCAGACAAGACCCAAAATCCTCCAGGACGAAGAATTCGGTGTATTTCAAGGAGATAAACTCCGCCTAAAATCAGATACGCCAACACAAAGGAGAGTTTAGACTGAATTTCTCAGCTCTAAGCAGAAACAGATATCAAAGCATTGGTAACAATTGCATAAATTGGAATAAATTCTGCTTAATTGCTAAAATTCAAAACCAGTAGAAGTACCAAATTCTGTCCAGGGAATGAGGCATCTGGAGCAATGAGCCATATCAAAGGAGTTTGATGGGAATGGAAGTCTGTTTGTAGCAAGGACACCGAGAATTGCAGGGATTCCACGCTCCAAAGCAAATTGAACCTGAGCTTCATGGTTATCTCTTGGAGCAAGAGAAACAGTTAGGATCCCACGATCCAACAAGTCACCACCCCAGCTAGCAACCTAAAATGAAGAAGAGTTCTGTGGATTAATTGATGCACCTTTGTTGTTCATCATGTGATTGAGAATTGCACAACTAAAAGAAGCAATGCAGGTGATAAAACTAGAATTTTATCGTTAAGGAGAATTGTAATTTGCATGGCTATTAGCTTGATAAAAACACAACAAAAGTGCAAAACTCACCCCACAACCAGTATCAATGGCATTTCGAATAGTCCCATCTTTCATTTCCGGGATCAGATCTTCCATTAAATCAACATATTTACCAACACCGTTCGGGAACATGGTACCTCCCCCGGGAAAGAGGAATTTCTCCCCTTCCTTTTTCAACCAATGTTGATTAGACTTCTGCTTGTTAATCCAGTCATATGGAACATTCCTGTAATTAGATATAACAGAAAAGTTGATCGAGTGACCAAGTACAATTACAGGAAACTCAAACTACGCCAGGCTTTTATTGTTAACTCATAAGGCATATATTATACCTGTACCAACATTCATCTCTGCTCTTTGGCCACCTGATTGGAGGTTTGTACCCATCTGGGGGAGGAACTAAACATTCTTTCCTCTCAAAAACTGGAGGGCAATGGCGCTCCAACAAAGCAAACCGATAGGATCCGTACTTCCTCCATCTCTATAAGATTAAGCATACTTAATAATCAAGAAAACTTTCTTCTACAAATTCTATGGTATCAGAAAATACAATACCATATTAATATTACCCTTGGATCAGTGCATGGAGTGTAAGCTTGATAGTCAATACTGCATTCAGGAAAACTGATGGATTTAATTTGTAGAGAAGTTATTGATGATGTCTTGGGGGATTCAAGGGATTTCTGGCTGATAGTTGATAGTAATGCAAATCTATCCTTCTCAGAACCAAAGATTACACCCATATAAAAAGAAAGTCCACATAGCACCACAAATATGATTGCCACTGGGACAATCCTGCTCCTATCTATCAGTTTTCCTTCGTTATTCTTCATGCTCCGTGAAATAATCAATTATCTGCAAAAGTGCAATTTACTCGACATCACTAAAATGAAACCATACGCATACATTTAAAAAGAATAGTAAACCCAACAACTTAAAAATAAATTACATATCTCATTCAAAATTGTTACTTATCACTAATTAACAATCATGGAAAATGGGACATTAGTAAGTAATCTTAACTTATGTTTCAAGATCCAAAAGGCCCACAGCAAGAATAACTATAGTTATGATAAATAACCAATGTTTTAAATCGCAGTCACAGTCATGGTTTTAGTCGTGGTCGGGATCTGCGATACTATGGAGGATCGTGGCCGATGCAGCCTATGTTGCGGCCGGGTAGACATCAAAATCCTTGATGTGTTGCTACTAAGATTGAGGTCGAAGACCTTTTCTTAAAACCTTGATAATAACTATCAAGAAGGCGGATCTAAATTCCTAGAAGATGCTAGAAACACTGAAAGAAGTTAAGATTGCATTTCTTTTCAATATATTGCAGGAAGTAGGAACCAAAGAACCATATCATTCATTAAGTATGAGCCATGAAATCCAGAAAAGCACTATATCTACATTACGAAACCATCCTAGTTTAACCAACCGGCTACTAAAGTCAAAGAGAGACAAACAAGAAAGAAAAAAAAATGAAACCAATAAAGTATAACAAACAAAACAATGTTGACCACTATGAGAACACACAAATCATGACTTAAACACCATCACTACAACAAGACCAATGTGACACTACAATCCTGGAAGTGGAATCAAAGGAAAATACTCAGTAACCTCCATTGAAAAAAGGAAAATACAATAAAAAATTTATTGATATATTTTTATTTTTTTTACATTAAGTGTAAGCATGACATTGTAGAAATATCAAGAAAACCCTCCAAGCCATGTTTCACTGGTTTGAAGTTCAAAGCAGGAAACGAAAGCATAAAACAATACATTTTGTTTATGAAACAAAAGAAAAAAGAACTTGCAATAATCTCTAAACCTGATTTCGAGTTTTGATTGTGAAATTGGAAAAAGGAAAAAGCTTTGATGAGAAAGAAACGGAACAATAAAATATGTAATTGGACGAAAAAAAAGTAAGAAAAGCATACGAAGAGGAATCAGATCTGTGAGAAAGAAAAGAGAATCTGATAAAGAGAAGAGAGAAGTGAAGGCACTTACTTGTGTGATTCTATGGTCCGTCACCGGTTAAAGAATTGAAAGTGGTAAATGGTGCGTCTGAAACAGAGAGAAAGAGGAAGAGTAATTTGACAGAGTGAGAGAGAAGAGGAACAGTGAAGTATGAAGAAGAAAAAGAGTGCATGGAATAGAATGGTTGGGATAGGTCAGATACCTGAGGAGAGGAGGCTTAAAGACTTCAATTAGCTCAACTCATCTCCTTCGTATCTATGTAACGAACGTGCGTACTTGTCCACTGTTTCTGCGTTCATTCAACGTTTCCTCTTTCTTTACCTCAGTTACGTGTGACTGGTATTGATGCTTTCAATTCATGAGTAATGATATTTAGCAAAAAAAAAAAACCGAGTGAAAAATAGGCAAAAACCGCTTTATAATACTAATTAATTAAATTTTTTAGGTCATTAACAAATTAACAAGTTTTTAATCAATGACTTAGAAAACTATAAAAAAGTAAATTGGTTAATAGCTTAAAAAAGTTTGTTAATTACTGTTGTAATTTAGTTTTTGGTTATTTTTGGTTGGAAAGTTTAGCCTAAATAACATTACTCTTAATTCATATGGGACATGATTTTGGTAAACACTTTTGTTGAGTTATTTTAGGTATAATACCTAATATCTAATTATTACATGTCATTTTTTTTATATTTAAGTATTATAAAATAAATTTAAGTATTCTACTGATTTTGCCTATGAGATATTATAGGCAAAAAAACTCAATAGATATCATAGAATTCTAGCTGAAATTTTTTTTTCATGAATACCAACTAGTGTGTGGTTGATGCTTTTAATTCAAATAGGACTATATACTTATTGAACTTGGTAGAATTGTTAAAAAATGTAATTCATTGTTTAGTTTCTTTAGTAATAATTTTTATGTAAAGTTTGCTATGAGATATACTAATTTGGCTACTTATCTATCTACTATACTATAAGCAAAACAATCACCACCAAATTTATCTACTATACTATAAGCAAAACAACCACCACCAAATTTACAAAATTACCCATAACTATAAATATTATCAAAACATTATTTTGGAGTTAATTTGGTAACTAACTAATAAAAAAGTTACTAACTTTTTTCAAAATCTAAAAAGTAACAGTGGAGAGAGAGAGAGAGAGATGTAGAGAGAAAAAATAGTGAGAATGTGAGAGAGAGAGAGGGAAGAGACGCTGAGTGAGGGAAGAAAGAGAGAGGATGAGAAAAAGAGAGAGAAAGAGAAAAAGAGAGAGAAAAGAGACATTGGGAGAGGAAAGAAAGAGAGTGAGAGAATGTGAAAGAGAGAGAAAAGAAAAAAAATTAGGTGAGTTGGACTTTGGGGCTCACATCAGTGTGCTTTCAGATTAGTGGGTGCAAACATCGGCAGTGGGACTACACTTTTGCGGGGAATGAGTCAACTCCTAACCAAGTGAGCCTACCTTCATCGGCAATCTACTATATATCTTTCAACTACTAGCAACAATTTTCAAACTAATTTTTTAGTCTCTTAGAAAAAATAAGAAAAATTAAGTGATAAATATTTGTCAATGATACTTAAATAAAAGGACAAATAGCTGTCATCTGTATATAAAATGACTATTCAAATTATAGATAAATATTTAAAAAAAACGTGAAAAATATTTGTCACTAATATTTAAAAAAGACAAATAACTGTTGTTGATATATAAATTAGAATTTTTGAAGACTACTGAAATCAACTATCTATTTGCTACTATCTGCTATAATCTTTTCTGTTACACTATCAGTGACATATAAAAAACATGGGACAAATATTTGTCATTAATAATTATAATTTTTAAATACTACTGTAAGGTATTATCTATCTTCTTACTATCTACATAAAGAAGCACGGGAAAAATATTTGTCACTGTAAATATAAATTACTTTACAAATTTAATACAAGACCAAAACTAAGCCCATTAATATGTTATTATTTTACTTGAGTCTTAACGGAGAATAATATAATGGTTTCTATTAAGTTTGTCAATATAGTATCAAGCCTTCGACGGGAAAATATGTATTGAAGGGTTAGAGATCATTTTCTCAAAAAAATAAATTAAAGACTAACAATTTAATGATATTATTTATCATAAAAGACTAATTTTATAAATCATAATATTTCTTTTCTATCCCAACAAGAAAACATTTTCTCCAATTTTTTTATATTAATTTTACTTTGTCAATTTATATACAGAACACGACGGTACTCTTGCGTATGCACGGGTATAACGCTAGTACCCTTATAAGGGTGGCCATTTCGTTGACTAGTTCTCAAGATTATCATGTAATTCAAGCATGTATTGCTTCTGTTATTTTTAATGAAATAAATTAAGTTGTTTTGCTGTAAAAACAAACTTACACGTGAGTGGCCAACACACTATTTAAATTGATAGATGTGTCTAATATGAAGTTCGATTTTTGATATTGGAACAACTTGAAATCATACCCTTAGTGTGGGTAGAAGAACTCTAAAAAAATAAGAGTTTAATTTATATAAACATACGATGTATAGACTTTTACAACCACAACTAGTCACACTTTATGGAATGGTTGATTATTAATTGGCTAATTTTTTTAATGATGTGTTAACTTACAATTGATAAATAGTGTAAAGCACTTATAAGTTATATCGGCATTGTGTATATAGATTAAATAAAAAAATATTACTGTCATTTATTAATACGAATTTTTAAATCTCTTACTTATAAGCGGCTTGTCATTGCCGCATGACTTTGGCGCCAATTTTTTTTCTTCTATTTTTAGAGTTCTAAAGTATGGATTAATTTTCTCAAGACTCTTTTATTTTGATTTGAATTCTCCCAAGACAACTATAAAGGGGGTATTTTAGTACTTAGCTAACACAAATTAATGATATCTTAATTTGTGTGTAACAAGCCAAAAGTATCAAAGATTAGGAACGGAGGGAGTAATATTTTAAAGTTCTATTTTTTTATCTTTTTTATATTTTTTTTCTCCTTTCATATTTTTAATTTTTAATTTTTTACCTTTTTCAAATTAGAGTAGTTTAATGTATTGAAAAAGTTTTAGATTTTTATATATGTGAACTTCATTCTTCAATAATCGATTAGGTGAAAAAGAGATTTAATTTCATGACAAAATTTGTAAAGTGAGATGCTTGATAGTGTGTTTTGGTGTACTTTGTGGTTCTGAAAAAAAAATTAATGGTTCAAATACACAAAATTTATTCCTCAATAACCGGTTCGGCGAAACAAATTTCGTGCCAAACTACGTAAAGTTTGGTACTCCCGCTTGAAATTGGCGCCAAGCTTTTATGTTTTTTTTCTTTCCTTTTCCTTTTTTCCGTTTTTTCTCTTTTTCCTTTTTTTCTTCTTTTATATTTTAACGTTTTGCTTTTTTTCTTCATTTTTTTCTCTTCTTTCTTTTTTGGTTTCAGTTTTTTTGTTTTGTTTTTTCTACTTTTATATTTTAAGGATTTGCATTTTTTCTTTTTTATATTTTAAGGGGTATTTTACAGTTTTGGAAAATTTAATATGTTTAAATATGTAAATTTGGTTCTTCAATAATCCATTTGGTGAAAAAAAGATTTAATTTCATTACAAAATATGTAATGAGATGTTAAATAGTGTGCTTTGGTGTACTTGATGGCGAAAAAATTATTTTGTACAAAAATGCGTAAAGTGAAATGTTAAGCAGTATGTTTTGGGGTACTTTAGGATTCATAAAATTTATTAACTCTTTAAATACCAAAAGTTTCTTCGAAAGTAAATGGTTTGGTAAAAAATAATAATAAGTTTGTGACAAAATACGTAAAGTGAGATGCTAAACAGTGTGCTTTGGTGTACTTGATGGTGAAAAAAATATATTTTGCACCAAAATACGTGTGAAATGTTAAGCAGTATGTTTTGGGTTTGGGGTACTTTAGAATTCATAAAAAAAAAATTAATTCTTCAAATACCAAAAGTTTCTTCGTAAGTAAACTGTTTGGTTAAAAATGATAATAAGTTTGTAACAAAATACGTAAAGTTAGATGCTAAACAGTGTGCTTTAGTGTATTTGATGGTGAAAAATTTTTATTCTGTGCCAAAATGCGTAAAGTGAAATGTTAAATAGTATGTTTTTGGGTACTTTAGGATTCATAAAAACTTTTTAACTCTTCAAATACCAGAAGTATCTTCGTAAATAACCGGTTTGGTAAAAATAATAATAAGTTTGTGATCAAATACGTAAAATGCGATGCTGACAGTGTATTTTGGAATAGTTTAGGGTCCCAAATTTTTTTAGATGTTCAAATACGCAAAGTTCGTTCCTCAATAACATGTTTGATGAAAAAGCAAAAAAACATTCGTGACAAAATAGGGTTCAGAAAAAATTTTACATCTTCAAATTGGTGTTTTCTTCTTTATTTTGATAATTTCGCACCAACGAGTATTAGAAGCATACTTAAATTGGTGTTTAGTTTTAAATCAGACTCTTTATGATACCTACATACATGTTTCACTTTCTACTTATGTTGTCTTATTTTCTTTTTGATTATGAGTTAAGTTTTTATATTTCTGATAAATATAGATAACGATATTAGAACTTATTACATTTTTTCTTCTTATTATTTGTGGATTTTCAATTCCAATGTCTTTGTTAAAGTTTATTTTTAATTTTGTAATATTGATATTTAATTTATATTTAAAACATAACTTTTTCCCTTGGGAACTTTGGCCTCATTTACAATAGAACTCCCCAACAGTTTCTTTCAATTTTATATAGGTGTTTTTATTTTAATGGTGATTTTTATTCAACCTTGCATAATGTATTGATGTACTCTCTCCGGACTTGATTATAAGCAAAAACAATTACCTTTACACATATTAAGAATAGTAGTTTTATGCATTTAATTTTCTTGGATTCATGGAAAAAATAAATACATTTACTAAACTATTTCTAATTAATAGTCACCTTCTCACAATATTAATGAGTTTTTTTGTAAAAAAAAGAATTGATTTAATACATTTACATCCATCGATACTAGCTCACGTCGTGTATCGCACGAGAATGATACACATATATTTCAACCAACTATGTAATTAACAAAATAAAACAACCCATGCGTAGCACGGGTGGTAAAGCTAGTTTCTATCACAGTTTGTGTCATGGAACGTGACTAGTCACGAGAGCCGCATATAAATCATCTTAAAAGAAAAAAAATACACGGAGAGATAATTACTTTATCTTTATTTCACTTGTTTCTTCCGTAACGTATGTATGCTTTGCTGACTTTTTCTCTTTTGTTTTGTTGTTTCAAAAGAAAAAGACGTCCGTCTTTTTATACTTTTTGTTCCTTTGCGTCTTTAGGTCGGTGGCGTTAGCTTAATTGCTACTACTCAATCAGACAATCAGTGTTCTCCACAAATGTTTGCTACTTTATTATTTGTATAATATATATACTATATACTATAATGCTTTTTTTTTATCCCACCTTCTCACTCATACCCAATATTAGGTTTTTGGACAAAAATACCCTTAATTTTTTTTTTAAAAAAATGTTTTTTTGAACTTTTCGAATTTACACATAAATTCGGATAGGGGTATGAAAATTTCCGAATTTATGTGTAAATTCGGAATACAATTTTTTAAAATACATTTCAAATTTACGTATAAATTCGGAATATATAAAAAAATGTATTCCGAATTTATGTAATTTATACATAAATTCGAAAATGTTAATTTTTTTTTAAAATCAGTTTAAATTAGTTAAAAATTCAGCTTAAAATCATTTTAAGTCGATAAATGGAACTCAATAAAATACCGATAAAGTACGATAACGATAACAAACGAAAAAAAAACCGTAATATAATAAAGTCGATAAAATACGAGTACATATATAAAAAGAAAACGAAAATAAATACAACTATGGATGAAAGTCTAAGTGTCTTAAAGCCTGAAGGAGGCTGTCATATATATCAGCTGGAATGTCTCCCTCATAACCCATAGCATCAAGTATATGTCCAGCGGCAGCATCCATCGCATCCTGATAGGTCCGTGGACCAACATCCTCAGCTACAGCCTCCTGATCTGATACATGCTGCTCTGGTACATCCTCAGCTGCAGTCAGACGTGGAATGGATACCCTTCGATACCATGGTAGATAGTCATCAGTGCACTCACCCGCCATGCCTGCGACTCTGCTACTACGAAAAAAAGTCCGCGCTGGGGATGGATAGACCGACAATCTCTCTAAAATGGAGATCACAGATGGACGTGGTCTTGAGATGGGTGCAAGAGGGATCTGATGGATGCGCCCAAACTGCCAGCGGACCCGGTCAGCCATATATGTCACAGCAATGTCTCCCCAGAGCAGCCAACCTCTGAAAAGTGCCATGGTGTGGAATGGAGCGTACACTTTGTGGTCATCCCATAGCGTCAGAATGACCTGGTCCACCCGCAGGTTATCGATCCGCTCCCGAAAATGTATAAGCTTCAGATGATCGCACTTAAAATTCTTCCACCTGCTGCAACGTGGAAGCCCAGTATCAGGGGACATCCTCCGCTGGACGATGGTGGTGAAGTACTCATAAATCCAGCACTGAAATAAAATAATTAAAAGAATAAATAATTAATTATATAAATAAAACCAATTAAAAGAATAAAAGTAATTAATTTATTACGTACCTGCAGCAGAGAAGCGTATCCGCCAATCTGCCTAGTGTCCCAGTAAGCGGCCAAGTTCAGCTGGTCATAGAGATATGCCAGAGCAGTTGGTCCCAAAGCCCACTGGCCACATGTCTCAAAATCTGAAATAAGGAGAATCCACTTAGCAGGCACGTAAGCGTGACTCTTGTCGGAGAAGATTGTGCCCCCCAAAAAGTGTAGTATATAGCACCGTGCCGCATGGTCATAGTGCCCGAGGTGCATGTTATCTCTGTAGGCATCTTCCAAAAATCTGAATCGGAATGCCGGAGTCCTAGTGGAATGGAACTCGTTCCAGCACGCCGTCCCATCGACTCCTAGAAAATCCACTCCAGCTTGAACAGCCTCAGCCGTGGAAAGATGTAGAGGCTCTGCCAAATGATTGTCAATGAGTGGCAAGTGGAGCAACACAGACACGTCATCCAACGTGACGGTCATCTCTCCCCAAGGCATGTGAAAGGAGCTAGTCTCAGAATGCCACCTCTCAACAAAAGCAGATATAAGCTCATGGTTGATGTTGTTGAAAGTTGTGGCGTCCAGATGAAATAGCTTCGCCTGCTGCAACCATGCTGCAATATGAGGGTGGTGCGCCTCAGGTCGAATAGTGAATATCTTGCCCCCGTGAGATGCAACCTTCAGCGTACCTCGGTCTTGTAAAAAAATAAAAGTAATTAATAAATAATTTAAACTAATTAAATAATTTTTGGTAAAAAATAAATAAATTACTTATTATTACCTCCCCGACCAGTAGCCGACTGACGCGGTGATCCACTAAGCGGTGCAACAAAGGCCGCTCAGCAGCAGCCTCAGCCTGATGCTCAGCAGGCTCCTGTACCTGCTCATGCTGAGCGTCCTGCATCATGTAGTCCTGCTGAGCAGACTCCTCAGGCTGCGGTATCTCTGGCTGCTCAGCCTGCGGTATCTCTGGCTGCTGAGCAGGCTGCTCCTGATCTTGTCGCTGTCGGACACGCCTTCGATGCTTAGAAGCGTGACCCGCCTGTCTAGTCAGTCTGACCCTCGTACTAGTACCTGGATCATCTTGCGGTGTAGGTCCAGATGCCTCGCCTGGCTCAAAGTTTCCTCCTCGATTGGTTGCCACTGAAAAACCAAAAAATAAGAGTTAAAACGAAATTAAAAAAAAACAAATACCTTCTGAATTTACAGTGTAAATTTGGAAATTTTTTCATTGAAATTTCCGAATTTACACGTAAATTCGGAAGGTATTTTTAAAAAAATTTCCGGAAATACGCGTAAATTCGGAATGTAATTTCCGAATTTACATTCCAAATTTATGCGTATTTCCGGATTTTTTTTTTAAAATTTCCAATTTGCATTCCGAAAATATGCATAAATTCGAAAATTTCATAAAAAAATTCCAGAAATACGTATAAATTCGGGAAATTTAGTGGAAGAAACTTATTGATTTCCGGATATATGTGTAAATGAGGAGAGTTTTGCTTTTTTTAAGTTTTTTGAGGGGTATTTTGGTCTAATTGGGATAAATGGAGGTATATATAGGTGAGAATGTGGGGAGTACAAAAAAAAAAGCCTACTATGATAATCCAAGTAGAATGACTTTTACAAACTAACGCGCTGAAAAAAAACATCACTTGTCCATGGTGTAGTGGACTACCATATTCAGTTCTCTAGTTAACATTCTATCACGTGGTGTGGGTTTGAGAAATAGAATATGATTGGGAAAATATGACTATTTTTTTGTTTGTGTTAGCTGAAATATATTGTTTGAGTTGGTTGTGTGGTTAATTATTTCACTAAAAAAACTAGAGTTAGAAGTTAATTAACTCAACATACCATTTGTGTTAATTAGTTGTATAGTTGCGAATAAATATTTGATTGCTTAGTTAGCAATTCTAACTATGTGTTTCTTCATCAACACGGATCCTCTCCAATGCTCATAGAGAGAATCCAACAGCTCCTGCAGGCGCAGAATAATCCTACCGCAGGAGAGGATCCAGATCCATTTCTTCATATCATTGTCACATAAAAATAAAACTACTTAGTGTTACATTAATGGATGGATCACACCTCTTGGCAAAAATTCACTCCGGTGAGATTGTCTTTATGAATGATATATAAGATAAAAATGTAACATTAGGGAAACAAAACATTAGACATTTCGAGTTTTTGATATAATTATTTCAATCTCTTCAAGAAGGCGCTCTTTTTCATCTGCTAAGTCTTCATTTTCCTTCTGAAGGTCCTCTATCTGCTTTGTTTGTTCAGAGTCCTTCCTGAAAATTCACGGAATATGGTCTTAATACATTACTTTTTCCCATTTTAACTACAAAGTCTAATTAGACCAACGTTTGTTGGTCTAATTAACCGACACTTTAGATTTTAACTCTCCAGTTTGAGTCTTGCGAAAAGAAAAAATAGGTCCCAGAAATTTGTTGCCTCCTTATATTGCTCTACTTAGCTTGAATAGATTAGTTGAGAAACAATGCGACTTTAGGATATCAACGGTTTAGACAACAACAAAAAAAAAGAATCTTAGTTGTCACTTAAATTTGATTACCTATTCATGAAGGATAAATTAAGTTTCAGTGATCGAATTTCCTTTTCAAGGTTTTCACATCTCTTCAATACAGCTTGCATATCCAATGGAATTGATGGTGTCAAATTCCTTTCCTTTGCCTCAGCCATTCTGCATCACAAAAAAGTTCTACAAAAAATAAGGCTTTCATGTTTCATGAGCATTGGATAATTTCCAAAGCTGCTAAATCTGATGTATTAATTAATAATAAGATAACTAACGTGAACTGTAATTACTAATTAGTTAACAATTAAATAACTAACTTGTGAATTGTAATTACTCCTCAATGAGTTGAACAAACAGTTTAGATAAATGTCTAATATAGAAAATGTTAGGAGGATGAATACGGTTTTTCTGTTACTTACTTTCGCGAACGCTCCACGCGACGCTTTTTCGTGGCATTCTCCTTGTCCTCTGCATAATGCATTCATTCCATTTGGTTAGTGATGGAAAGAGTATCAAACTGTGAAAAGTGCAAACAAAATTTCTGCATAATCATTCGACTTCTTCTACAGATACAATAGAGAACAAATACTCCGGCTACCTGAAATAGCTGATGTTACAGATGCATGTCTTTCTAGGCTTCTCTTCTGCACAATTTAGCCACATAAACCAAATATATAAAAATACTATAATTAGACAAGATATCTCAAACCATAATTCCAGAGAAAAAACATAAATATCTGTTTAGGATTAGTGTATACTTTTTGATCATCTTTCAGATTATCCATTTGATCTCTGAAACCTGTAGTTCCACAAAAACACAATTTTAGTCTAATAAAAGTAAATGGAACTGTTCTGAAATCAAATTATCAGTTAACATTTTTAATCTGTTTTGACCTCAATTGAAACTTAAATGCCAAATATGATTATATGAAACATCATTTTGGGGAGATTCCAAGTAAATTTCTCTAAATAATTTAGAGTGCCATCCATATAGATATTTTTAACAAAATGATGAAAATAAGCAAAGTTAAAGAATGACACAAAATGGATGCATGAATTATGCACATACCACAATAAGTGGAGAGTTCTAATTTCTTATAGGCAAGTCCATCACAAATATTTTACCTCTGACTCTATTTTCCAAACTTGTACTCCCTCCTACTTGTTTCCATGATCCTTCACAAAGAGTTTGGCTTGAAATGGTCGGACCCTCGCATCCATCTAAACCAGAAGAGACTAACGGCGCAGCATCAGAAGATTCGCCAGGAGAAGGTTCTCGCGAAGTTGATCTCAAATATATTGGGTTTCTTTGATTTCCTAAACCATCCAAGTCAAGTTCCTCAACATGAACAATAGAGGTTCCTTGAACATGTAATGCATTTTCATGACTCCAATTTTCATGCCTTTCACTAAAACCAATTTGGAAGAAAGCATCTTGAGGACTAAAAAGTCCATTTGAGTCATCATCAACAGCTTGTTTTTCTACCTGGTTACTAAGTCTCTTATGCTCTAATGTATCTTTTAGCATATTTACGTAAGATGAAACTTTATCTGTATTACTATCATCCAATTGATGTGTGTTGAAGATCGATGAAGATGAATTGGACGGCGACACGAATGCACCCTTTTGATTTTGATGCTCACACATAGAAAGGTGATCAAAACCATTTAAATTTGAAACTTCTTGATCTGTAGTGTTTGCTACTATAGCATTCTGCATTTCAGTATACCTTTGCCTGCAAATAAAGCCTATCAAATAAGTGCTTTAAACTTACAATAGAGCTTATCTGTGAAAAAACTCAACATATGCAATAACGAAGTGCAAAGGTAACATAGAGTCAATTAAAGTAGTATTTAAAGTAACTATGAAATCAATTATTTTGATAAACCATACCGCAATTCAGAAGATCGACTTCGCGTCATTCGCTGATCACTAAGAAACCAAGCCTGCATTAATATTATTGACATTAAATGACCATAAAAGCTTTATAGAACCAAGGCTTAAGCTAAGAGTTTGATGTAAGCAAACCTTGGCCAGGAGCAAGTTACTAGATTGCATTTCTTTATCAACTGGTTCTCTGGCAAAAGTTTGAAAGAAAACCAAAAATATAAACATTGCACTATTTTCTTAATCAAATAACTATACAAGTAGTTACAATTACCCTATTGGAAATTGATCGAAATCAGCCGAAAAATCGTTAATCGTAGGGTCACCTTGCATATTTCTTCCCTCAGAAACTCCACATGCATTTTGCTGATTGGACAAATTAGATAGTTCAGTGGACATCCTGCAGTTACAACAGATAATATTTGAAATATGTTTCAGATTACTTTTAGCACACATCTACGGAAAGCATGTGTTTCACTATAACACACTCACCTATGTGATAGTGTACTATTAAGCCCCCTGCTTGATGAATTATAACCCTAATTTGGGAAACCAAAACAAAATGAGTCACTGAATTGAAGTTTAATCAGAAATGAAGCAAACAAGATAATCAATATATTATAGAATCATAAACATGGAATACCATAGCAATGAGAGTAGTGAAAACTAACCAACTAACCTTCTAACTAATGCAACTAATTTGTATCTCTAATAGTGAAAGAAATGGAATTACTTACAGAATTAATATCATTTCTTAGCCAGCTTTTGAAGAGTTCCTCACTGTCTGTGCGAAAGTAGCTTTGAGAAATAGCCTTAAAATTCAACATGTCCATTGTTGGAATTGGCACTCCAATAGGACTATCCATCAAGGACTTTAGGAAGAGATCCTCACTCGAATTCTTGTACAAGCCAGAATACCCCCTTCCTTCCATTTCCTTGATGAAATGAACATTAAACATCTGAGTTACAATTGATATATATATATATATATATATATATATATATATATATATGTGATTTTCAACCATCAAAAAGCCAACTTTTTTTTGAACTCAGTCAACTAAGTAAATTATTATCATAAAACCAAAAATGTTGATCAGTTCGCTCTTTAACTTAATACTGACAGCAATTGTTTTACCACTCCAACTCATACCTTAAAATAAGTTGACTACTTTGCACTCTGAGTTGCCCGGTTGGCACGCAGGGAAGTATTGTTATGTTTATTTTATTTTTAAGCAAAATATTTATATGACTCATTTTACCTAACGTTGTTATGTATGTAAATACCTTGCGAATATTTTAGATATTTTCGTAGGGTGTTACAGAAGTGTTCCAAACATACGCTAAACAAACTTACCGATATTCTTTGCCGGTATGAATGTATTGAGACATGATTTAGGCTTCTAGTTAAAGTAATTAACAGTAAAGTCAACTACTTATTTATGTAAAAAGTCACAGTCATGTTAGTTTTCGTGTTGACGTTTATAGTAGTTGATTGAAGCAAGGAGAGAAGGATGTTAACATAAAATAGGCAATATATTGTCTATCATGCAGGCGTAGTTCCAGCAAAGACATCAGTATTTGACTTTGAGTATTATCAACATCAATATAATATAGTCTTGGTTTAAATATTAGAATCAAACCATGAAGCGGCATAATTTGATGGAATATTATGTTTGTTAAGCTAAAAAGACAAACATACACTTTTAAGAGAAAAGACTTATGATATTGATTATTTCAAATTCATTCACTCTTTGTAGGCTTTGTTAGTAGTCGGCAGCATTTTATGTTTGATTGGGAACAAAAGATTGACGTAGTACATAGTGTTTCTCAACGTTGACATTGCTGTTGGATTTGACCACAACAAATAGAATTGAGCTAAATTGCACCTACAAAACATAAAAGTGTTAAGCTTCAGGCGTCAACGAGACTATCCTTAAAACTTAAAAGCACTATGATCAAAATGATAAACCCAGAATCATGACACATGAATTGAATCCATTGAATTGAGTGAAAGTCAATGATACAGTACTTATACTAGTTCTGTTATTAACAGCAATTGACTAACTGACTAAAAGTACAATTAACTAAAACAACCACAATTGGGCCTAGCCCATAACAAGTATGAAAACAATACAATACTACAACTAAGTGTTTTAGGCCCACAATTGGCCCAAAAAATCCTCCCTCAAACTGAATGTGTTCAGTGAACTTGTGCTGCATCAGAAGCAAGTTCTGTTCACCACTCTGCACTGCATCACATTCAGTTTGATAAGAGTTTGTTCACACTTTGCATTCCTAACATTCTTCTTAACTTCTGAAAACTTTCAAGCTTCAAGGGCTTTGTCATGATGTCTGCAATCTGGTCCTGAGTGCTGCAATGCAATAGCTCAATTACTTCTTTCTTAGCCAACTCACGAAGGAAGTGAAATCTGATATCGATGTGCTTGCTTCTCCCTTGTAAAATGGGATTTTTAGACAACTTTATTGTTGCATTATTGTCACACAAGATCATTGTCTTTCCCACTTGTGAGTGTCCTAGCTTTTCCATTATTCTTCTTATCCAGATAGCCTGACAAGCACATAATGCAGCAGCCACGAATTCAGCTTCTGTAGTAGACAGGGTCACAATGGGTTGCTTCTTGGAGGCCCATGCTATTGCACCATTTCCTAGGATAAAAGCATATCCTGATGTGCTCCTTCTATCATCCATGTCACCAGCGAAATCACTGTCAGTGTAGCACATTAGTTCATTCATTTCTGGCTTGGTGTAAAGGATTCCTAAGTCCATAGTTCCTTTCAAGTATCTCATTACTCTCTTGGCTGCCTGCATATGCAATTCAGTGGGACCACTACAACATTTAGACCCTATGGCAACGCCTAAAATTGCAATGCCAAAAAAACCGTTGTCTTAGCCAACAATGGCAACGGGTTTTTGAACCCGTTGCTAATTCATTTTTTTTTAATTTTTTTGTTGGCAACGGCTAAAAACCGTTCCCATAAGGTCTACGGCAACGGTTTTTTGTTTAAGCTTTAGCCAACAGTTCATAAACGTTGCCATACGGACAATTATGAAAAAATAAAAAAATTGGGCGCTAAATAGTAGCCCCTTTTCTGATTCCCCAAAGTTTTTGGTGACAAACCAAAAAAAATTTCAACCCAAAAATAAACTTAAACTAAAAAAATCAAAAACCAAAAACATGACTACTCTCAGCATCTCTCTCACAAAACACTCTAAAGCAAAAACACTTAGAAACGCTCACCACAAACGCTCACAAGAACCTTAAATCACGCTCACCAAAAATTCGTTTCTCTCAGAAACACTCAGAGATTCATCTTCGTTTTTTTCATAGAGCCCTCAAAACTCTCAGCGTTTTCGTTTCACTCACGGAACCCCTCCCTCGCGAACCCTAAATCGAAAGCGTGAAGATCTGAAGCGTGAACGCAAGAGTCAAAGGCAGCGTGAAGCGTGCAGATCGGAGAGTTCAGTTATGCGAACATTTTGGGGGCTTGTGTGAGCGTCGCCGCTTTCTTTTTCTGCGCCGACGATGAGGCCGCACTCTACCAGGATTACGATCGATGCTCTTTTTCCGATTTCTGATGCTTCCTATTCATTTCGATCTTGTGAGAGTGTCGCTGCATCATTTTCTCTACCGCCGATGAAGCCACACTCTACTGTGCCTGCGGCGAGAAGGTATTTCTCTATTGTTTTCTATTATCGATAGATCTTCTGTTTCTGATTTCTGATGCTCCTTATTCATTTCTATTATCGATAGATGTTCTGTTTCTGATTTCTGATGCTCCTTATTCATTTCTGATGCTTCTGTTTATCCTCAAATTTTTGACTCTAATGTTGTTATAATCTGATGTTTCTTTCAGTGTTCAGTATTCATGAAGTTTTAATTTCGTCATTGATGTAGTCAGATTGAAATTTGAAATCTTAGGCTTCTTGACCTCTCAATTTATGTAGGGCAACAAATACTTGCAATTAAGTTCTCCAGTTTTATTGTAGTTTCCTAAATATAATTTGGTAATTTGATAACTTTGATATGATTAGATCCTTTTGTTGACTCATGATTTGTTATTTTCCTGGAATATCTATTCTTATCTTTGATTGCAGGAACTTGTAAACAAAATTGTTTGACATTCTAGGTCTGTAAAAGAAACCAACAGAAACTTAGTCAACTGATCTTTTGCCATACTGGAAGGCCAGTTCTTTATCATCTTTTGGTTTATGATGTGGAATGTGGATTTTGTTTGTGTTAATTGTGCCTTTTCTTCTTATTCTTTGTTGCTGCAGATTAATTTTCTTTGTAAGATAATCCCAAGACAAATAAAGGCTGAAAAGGCTGCTAGTGTTATCAGAGAAACTGTGGAAGATTTTATTGAAAAATGTAAAGAGATTGTAGAATCAGAAGGGGAAAGAATTGATGTTGATGAATATGTTAATGACACTGATCCTAGTATCCTCAGGTTCTTGCTTGCCAGCCGAGGAGAGGTATGTTGTATTTCTATTGTTGTATAATGTGCTTTATCAGGGTTTTATAGTTTACTTTCAGTTTCTTTTCTTCTTTGTTCTTCATGTTGTATATTTTTATTTGATGGTTCTACTTGTCAGGTTTCCAGTGTACAATTAAGGGATGATCTTTTGTCGATGTTAGTTGCTGGTCATGAGACCACTGGTTTTGTGTTGACTTGGACACTTTATCGTCTAAGTAAGGTACCATTTCACTTTTCTTCATTCTTTTTGTTTTCCTTCTAAATGATATTGCTTCTATAGTTTTACACCCCAGTTATGGTATTACTGCAAAAGCTCTTTCCAATAGTGTTAATGAGTTTTTTTTACATATTTTTTGTAAGGTAACATGCAAATTGATCATGCAAATTGACATATTTCTACCTTTTGGGTTTAATTAACCTTTTCTATAACCATATTATTTCTATGTCTTGATATAAGTTTTCATATCACATATTTCACTTTTCTCATCATGATTTATTTAATATTTCTTCTTTGGTTAGTGTCTTGAAGACGTGAAGAGTCGTTACCTTTATTTAAGAGAAGACTCTTAGGGGTCTTGTTTGTCTTTGGGCTAGAGAGACACAGGTTCAGGTACATATTGTTTTCAATCATGATCTATTTTCTTTATAAGGAGTTTAATTTATGTCATGGAATGATATTATTATCCTTTTTGTATTCTGAGTTCTGACATTCTTCCCCTCAGTTAGCCTTGGTTATCAATGTCTCATCTAGAAAACAAAATCTGCCCACCTTTAAATTCTAATTGTAATAATCAAGCCTTTCACAAGAATTTTAATTGTTCTCTTATAGGGAATTGTAATGCTTATGTCAAGGGAATTCTAATTATAGAGACAATAGAGAAACAAAGAATAAAAGAATAGACATGTTATCAAAAAATAGTTGAACTCTTGAATGCTTAAACATGAAACCAGACTACTAATGTTTGAAAAACACTGACAGACAAGTGAAAATGGGTTCATGCTGCCTGGCAGTGTGAGCATGATTACTTCTACATGTAATCTACATTTGGTTGTGATTGTCATAGTTAGCCAGGTTAGTCCTATTGGAGGTTGTTGCAAAATTCTTTTTTGGCTTGTGCTCAACTGTTGGACTGACTGACAGAACAAACATGTTGTCAACTAGATAAGTTCTAATAGAACAAACATCATGAGTGGGACTAATTTTGGATGACTAATTATACAGCCATCTGTCTTAGGGATATATATGATGATGATATCTTCCTAATGATATAAGCTAACCTTGATATAGTTTTGGATGGTCATTAAAAAATTAAGCGATAATGATGAAAGACATTGAAATTAAAATAGAGACAAAGAAGATGGAGGAGATGAAAGGAGAGAATCAAAGTCCATCTCAAATACTAGTTACTAGTGTTCATTATTATAATTTGACCAAAGACATATTTAAAATTATAGTTTCACAAGCTAATCAAGTTCAGCCATCTGTCTTGTGAGTTGTTGATAAGCTACGGTTTGTTTCCAAATAACTAATATATAACTACTTCATGCATCCTTGTTGATTCTCCTTTTCACTTAATATTTCTATCAACTAAACTTCTTCTCTTTCTGTTTTTTCCAACCAAAGTTCTTTTAAGGAAGGAAAGATGAACTAACAGTGTATTTATTTTGTAGAAGCTGGCTTATTGACATTGAAGGATTTGCAAAGAAAGTGAAAAACACTATCCTGTCAACAGCTGATGAAATTAAGGATTGTGAAGCATACCCTGAATGCCCAAAATGTCACCATCACATTGATAACACTGATGTATGCTACATTTCAACATAATATTCAGTTCAATTCAATTTCAGTGTATATTTTGGTCTCAAATTCACACACACCAAAATTGAAAATAGCTATAAGCTTACAAGTCTATAAACAATGAACACTGCTCTCACAAAGTTCTTGATGCTACATTAGAGTTTGTACATTCTCCAATTCTCAGTTAGTTTGTAATGACAGTTGTTTTGATAAAGAATTAATGACTAGAATTGTTTTACTTTAGGTTCAACATTAATGTTTCCTTTGAATGATTAGAGCAACAATTGTTTTGCTATGTAAGGATTAATGTTTACTTTAGGTAAAGAACTAATAGCAACGGTTTTTTCGTGTTGCCAATGACTTTATCAAGGAAAACTGTTTTTGAGCGTATTCTATAATATATTAGGCAACGGTTTTCCAGTGTTGCCATACCTGGCAACGGTTTCCAAGTGTTGCCCCTTATGGCAACGGTTTTTAAGTGTTGTGCTAAATGGCAACGCTTATTGACCGTTGCCATAGCGTGGAAAACAAAACTGTTGCTTTTCAGTTATCAATGGCAACGGTTTATGCTATGCGTTGCCTTTGGGCACAAAAAACCGTTGCCTTTGGTTTAGGCAACGCCCGCAGAAACAACGGTTTTAAAACCGTTGCCGAAGGGTAAGGCAACGGTTTTTCAGCTTTGCGAAACGGTTTTCGAGCGTTGCCGTAGGGTCAAAATGTTGTAGTGGACATTCCATAAATCTGCTTATAAGTGCCACAGAGTACATGATGTCTGGTCTTGTTGCTGTGAAGTACATCAAACTCCCCACAATCTGCTTGTAAAGAGTTGCATCAACTCTAGCACCTTCTCCTTGCTTTGAGAGTTTGAATCCTGGTACAACAGGTATACCTACTGGTTTGCAGCTACTCATTCCAAACCTGCTCAGAATTTCACTTGCATATTTGCTTTGACAAATGAATATTCCTTGTGAGTTTTGTACTACTTCAACTCCCAAGAAATAAGTCATCTTGCCTAAGTTAGTCATAGAGAACTCATTCATCATAGAGTTCTTGAAGCTGTTCATCATTTCACTGGAATTTCCAGTGTATATCAAGTCATCCACGTACAAACTGACCATCAGGAAATTGTCACCAATCTTGCCTTTGACAAACAATGTGTGCTCAGAATCACATTTTTCAAATCCCTCCTTCTGAAAGTATGCTTCTATGCGACTGTACCAGGCTCTTAGAGCCTGCTTGAGCCCATACAAGGCCTTCTTGAGCTTGTATACTCTGTCCTTGGCATCTCTCTGTTGATACCCTAGAGGTTGCTCCACATACACATCTTCCTTGATTTCTCCATGCAAGAATGCACTCTTGACATCCAATTGAAACACTCACCAACCTTCAGTTGCTGCAATGGCTAGAATGGTCCTAATTGTATCCCATCTTGCTACTGGAGCATAAACTTTAGTGTAGTCTATGCCATACTCTTGAGCATAGCCATTGGCAACAAGTCTTGCCTTGTGTTTGTCCACTTCACCTTTTTCATTATATTTTGTCTTGTAAATCCATTTCACACCAATCACTTTGGCATGTGCAGGCAGAGATACAAGTTCCCAAGTATCATTTTTGATGATTGCTTTCATCTCTTGATCCATAGCATTCCTCCATTTGGTGTCCTTCACAGCATCTTCAAATGTGACAGGATCATCAGTGCATGCAACAACTGCTAGGCAATCATCTTCATTTTCACATTCAACTGAGAAATGAAGATCTGTTTCGTATTCTTCTAGGTATGCAGGCCTTCTTCTAGTCCTCCCTTGCTCCTGAGAGTGACTTGCTTCATCATTACTATGTTCCTGGTTCTCATTTTCAGTGTCTGCAGTTTGTGACTCATGTTGCTCATTCTCATTTTCTTCAATCAATGTGCTTTCCTCAACATCTTCTATTTCTTCCTGAAGGTCCATCTCAGTCAATTTTTTTTTCCTTTCCAATTCCATTTCTCCTTCTCATCAAAAATTACATCCCTACTGATAATGATTTTTTGAGTGACTGGGTTGTACAGTTTATAGGTATTTGATTCCTCACTAATGCCAAGCAAAACACATTTAACACCTCTGTCATCAAGTTTCTTTCTTTGAGCTTCTGGCACATGTGCATATCCTACACATCCAAATACTCTAAAGAATTTGGCTGATGGTTTCTTATCTGACCATGCCTCTTGAGGAGTCTTGTCCTTCACAGCAACTGTTGGTGATCTATTATGGAGAAACACACTCCAATTCACAGCCTCTGGCCAGAATTTCTTAGGTATTTCCTTGTCATTCAACATACTTCTCACCATATCTAGAATTGTTCTATTCTTTCTCTTTGAAACTCCATTCTGCTGGGGACTATATGCAGCTGTGAGTTGACTCTTAATTCCACAATTTTCACAATATTTGGTAAACTCAGTTGATGTGTATTCTCCTCCTCTATCAGTTCTAAGGCAAGCAATTTTCTCTCCACTTTCTGCTTCAACAGCAACTTTAAACTTCTTAAATTTCTCAAGTGCTTCAGACTTTGCAGATAAGAAGTAGACCCACGTTTTTCTGGAGAAGTCATCAATAAATGTGATGAAGTATTTCTTCTTACTATTGGACTCCGGATTCAATGGTCCACAAATGTCAAAATGAATTCGCTACAAGAAAAACTGGTTTTTCCGGCGACCAAAATCCGCCGGAAATTAAATTTTTTTAAAAAAAACATATTTTTTTTAGTTTTTCCGAATTTTAAAATTTAATATGTATTTTAATTTATTTTTTTTAGTTTTTCCAAAATTTAAAATTTAATATGTGTTTTAATTTTTTTTTTTTTAGTTTTTCCGAATTTTAAAATTTAATATTGTATTTCAAAAACGAAATTGAAGTAAAATATTGAATGGTAATGTTGAAGTAGGAAGGAATAAAAGAGAATATGAGAAGAAATAATATATGAGAGAATAAGAATGAGGAAGTATGAAGAAATAAGAATGAAGGAGTGAGAATGAAGAAGAAATAAGAATAAAGAAGTGAGAATGAATAAGAATGAAGAAGAAAGGAGAATTATAGAAGAGAGATATGTAGAGAAATTTTTGAAGATTAGAGAGTATGAGAAAGAAGAAGAAAGATAAGATAGAGAAAATGTAGAAGAGAATGGGAATGAAAGAAAGAGTTAAATGAGAGAATGAGAGGAGTGTAGGAGAAAGTTATATTTATAGACGGATTTGTTTACCTCAAAATTTTTCCGGCAGATTTTTTAAATTTCCGGCGGATTTTTTTCCCTCTAAATTTTTCCGGCAGATTTTTTACCAAAAAAAAAATTTTAAAAAATCCGCCGGAAAATTTTGAGGGATTTTCCGGCGGATTTTTTTCCCTCCAAATTTTTCCGGCGGCTTTTTTGAAATTTTTGGCGGATTTTTTTTAAATATCCGCCGGTAATGTTGAAAAATCCGTCGGAAAATCAACGGTAACATTTTCGGCGGATTTTTTAACACTACCGGCGGATTTTTGTAAAAAAAAAAATTCCGCCGGAAATGTACGAACGAAAAAAAATCTGCCGGTAATACCATTTTTTCCGCCGGAATTCGGAAATATTCCGGCGGAAAAAATCCGCCAATAATGCCAAAAATCCGCCGGTAATGCACCGACGGAAAAAATCCGCCGGAAATACTGGATTTTCTTGTAGTGATTAATTCCAGTTTGTGTGTAACTCTCCAGGCAGTGCTCTTGGGGAAGCTATCCCTATGTTGTTTGCCAATTACACAGCTATCACAAACTCTGCCATCATCACTCAACAGAGGCAGATCCTTCATCATTTCCTTCTGTGCAAGGAGCTTCAAACCAGTCATGCCTAAGTGGCCATATCTGCAATGCCATAACTTTGCAAGATCTTCACAATCAGTTTTGTAACACTCAACATTAATCATTACAGCAGATACAGGGAAAACATTTTTCTCAGTCATTTTGGATCTCATAATCAAGCCCTTTTGTTTATGATACACTTCACACACATCATCTTCAAAGTAAATTCCTAATCCTTTTCTTTGCAATTGTCCAACACTTAAAAAATTGCTAGATAACTCTGGGATATATAGAACATCAGTAATGATTTGAACCATACCCCTAACTTTGATCTTTATGTTACCCTTCCCAGCAGCTACTATAGTAGATCCATTTCCTAATCTCACAGACACTCTAAATTTCTCATCTAAGTTACAGAACCAATCTTTAATGCCTGCCATGTGATTACTGCAACAGAATCTAAAAACCATTGCCATACCTTATCTGTGAGATTGTTTTTCAGATCAATTGTGGCCATCAAGAGCAGTTCTTCATCTTCCTCGCACTCAGCATAGTTTGCATTTTCTTCCCAGCTTGGGCATTCATTTTGGGTATGTCCATATTTCTTGCATTTGTAACATTGAATTGATTCTTTATTCACATTTCTTCCCCTTCCACGTCCTCCTACAAAATTTGACAGACTTGTAGTGTTCTTTCTTTTTAGAACACAAGTACTTAAGTTCTAAATTCTAACACAGTAGTACCATGCATGGTATCCATCAAAGTAGTCTTCCCAAGTTCTTGCATAACAATCATACTTTTGCATCCAACATTTTGAAAAAAAATTGTCATGTAAAAGAGAAATTGCAGAGAAATGATTAACTGATTTTCATTATTCACATTGTTCAATCTTTACAAGCTTGACTTTATCTATATATACAATTCTTGGATCTAGTGTTTCTGTTGTGAGAATCTAACTGACTCATATAACTTCCTAACAGAATTAGTTAGGTGAATTGTTTCTGGAATCTGAAACTTGAAGCTCTTGTTGCTTCAGCTTGCTTTTTGAACTGGAAGTGTTTGACTTCACACTACTAGCAACCTTTTAACCCAAACTGTTAAGAGTTTCATAGCAAATCAAAACTGTTTTAACCCATACTATTTTTAAAACACTTTTACACTTAAATCTTCTTGATTGTTCAAGTGAGCTGAGTCATCATGTGTGCTGATGTGTCACTGTAGGCCTTGACTTGTTGACCACTTTTGGTACATTCTCTATTACTCCTCAGTCAAGCTCAAGCAGGTTTTTAACCTTGAGCTTGTCTCTCAAGAGCAGAAATGTAGCTGTTCCCAATGGTTTTGTGAGGATGTCAGCAATTTGCTTGGTTGCTAGAACATGTCTCACAATCAGGGACTTGGAGGCAATTTTCTCTCTGACAAAGTGGATATCTAATTCAATGTATTTAGTTCTTGAATACAAAATGGGATTATGGGCTAGAAGCACTGCAGATAGATTGTCACATAGTAGATTTGGTTCCTGATGAGGAACATGTAGTTCTGTCAGTAGTGATTGAATCCACATTAACTCTGCAGTAGCATGAGCCATTGCTCTATATTCTGCTTCAGCACTAGAACGTACCACTAGAGTTTGCTTTTTAGCACTCCAAGTGACCAGATTTGGCCTAGAGAAGACACACATACTTGTGGTTGACCTTCTGTCATCCACATCACTCCCCCAATCACTGTCACAGCATACATTTACAGAGAACTTGTTGTCTAAGGAGCCTGGTTGTAGTAGCAGACCATAGTGTAGAGTGCCACTCAAATATCTTAACAATCTCTTCGTTGCTCTCCAATGTGATTCAAGAGGTTGAGAGAGGAATTGACATAACTTGTTTACTATGTATGCAATTTCTGGTCTAGTTAAAGTGATATACTGTAGAGCACCAATGATTGATCTGTATTGGTGGGGATCTTGCAGCAGGTCTGTGCCTTGCTTGCTAAGTTTTCGATGAGTTATCATGGGTGTAGGCATGCTATTGCAATAAACCATATTTACTTTGTTCAAGAGATCTTGAATGTATTTTGACTGAGTTATCAGAAGTGAACCATTTTGCAGGGCTTTTAGTTCTAATCCCAAGAAATACTCTGGTTTGCCTAGCTCTTTTAGAGCAAATGTGACATTCAGTTTGTGAATAAGATTGTGGATTAGTTTAGGAGATGTACCTGTGATGATTATATCATCCACATATACTAGAGTGTACCTGTGGATTAGTTTAGGAGATGTACCTGCCGGAAAAAGCGAATTTCCGCCGAAAAATGGTCATTACCGGCGGATATGGTCCGCCGGAAATCCGCCGGAAAATCACTCGTCAGTAATGGTTACCGGCGGATTTTCCGCCAGTAATTACCGGTGGATTTGTCCGTCGCTAAATCTGCCGGTAATTACCGGCGAAAAATCCGCCGCAAAATACTCCAAATCCGCCGGTATTTTTGCCACGAAATCCGCCGATAAGTTACGTAATCCGCCGGTAATTTTTCGAAATAATCCGCCGGTAATTTCTTTAGATCCGCCGGTAATTTTTTAAAAAAAAATTTGCCGCTTACTATTTTAAATCCGCCGGTAATATTGACAAAATCGCCGGTAATAGCGAGAAATCCGCCGGTAAAATATATAATTTTATGGCTTAAATATGTTTGAGGCCCCTGCAAATATGGGGTGTTTTGGTTTAAGCCCCTGCAAAAATATTTTTTATTTATAAACCCTTGCAAAATGACACGTTTTGTTTTAAGCCCTTCTGTTAGCAAACTGTTAGTGAGACGTTAAAAATCTCTTCCACGTGTGTTTTTTATTTTATTTTAAGCCCCTGCAAAAATATATTTTATTTATTAGACCCTTGGAAAATATATATTTTTTTGGTTTAAGCCCCTGCAAATATACACGTAGAAGAGATTTTTAACGTCTCACTAACAGTTTGCTAACAGAAGGGCTTAAAACAAAACGTGTCATTTTGCAAGGGCTTATAAATAAAATTTTTTTTGCAGGGGCTTAAACCAAAACACCCCATATTTGCAGGGGCCTAAAACATATTTAAGCCTAATTTTATTTGTATTTTTTTTAGTTATTTTTCAAAATAAATTAATATTACTTTTTTTTGAATTTTTTTAATTAAATTTAATTGTATTTGATGATGCCAAAAATAAAAAATACATTATTTAATATATAAATATTTTTTTAAAATCAATTTAATTTAAACGAGAATTAATAATGATTTAAAATGATAATTTCATAATATAATAAAGTACTAATTAACAATATCTATTACAAAATATAAATTAAAATATCCAACAATTGAAATTAAAACTCTAATAAAAATACTTAATGAAAATATCCAACAACTAGTCATAGTAGCGCCCGGACTGGTTGTTGGGGTCTGGTGTAGTAAACCACATATCTAAATCAGTGGTGAGCTCAGCGTCAGGCTGCTGCTGGGGTTGCTGCTGCTGGGGCTGCTGCTGGAGATGAGGCTGCTGCTGGGGATGAGGTGACTGCTGGGGATGAGGCGGCTGCTGCGACTGAGAGTTAAAACCAGGGTACGTATGACCATATGGGCTCTGGAACGAAGGCTGCATATACGGCTGAAAAGCACCGCCATAAGGCTGCATATGCTGTGGTGGATAATATGATGATGATGGCATAAGAGGTGGCCTCTGAGACATAGTATCCATTAATTGCTTCCATCGCTCCTCACTCAACCTGTCCCTCTCCTCCTGCTGCCGTTGGCTCTCCGCCTGCTGCTATCTGAGTTCCTATAATTCCTCCTCATATTTCTTCTGTTGTTCACTTAATTTTTGCGTCAATATCTGAACTTCGCTTAATTCTGAAGCAGTGGGGACATAAGATCTACCAGTACTTCTCTCTGAAGAAGATGCTGACCTCAAATTTGGAACAATGGAATCTCGAAATGCAGACGGGCCTATACCACCAGATCCTACTAACCGACCACTTTTTGTAGGGTCAATCTCAGTACTGCCACTACTCTGCTGAGTCTCACGGTACTGGGTCTGCCATTGATTGAAATTTTCCTGAAAACAACAACCAAAAAATGATTAACCCATTAGTAATATTATAACAAATTAAAAAACAATATATTAAATAATATACGTTATTTACCTCAATAATTCTTGCCCGCTCCTCAACATATTCACCCGTCTCCTCTCGCATATGAAGTTGACGGTAAATCTCAACCAAAGTAGGGGGTCGACCAAGGACAGCCTCCTAAATACATATATAGTTATTATTTAATATATACAATGAAAAATAAAGTTTTAAATATAAATTTAATCAAATATTAATTTACCAATCGTCTGTAATGCTCAGCTGCGTTGATAGAACCACCTGTGTTTATGCAACCACCCTTTTCAGAAGCTCGGTTCTTTTTGGCTTTCTCACATTTTGCTTTATACTTTTCTTCATTCCACTTCACTTTGAGCTCTCGCCAATGAGGTTCGTAAATCCAATTCGGCGTAACATCCTTATTACGATGCTGTCGGAGCATGTCAGAAAGTTGGTGAGAACCTCTTGCATCGTATGTTTTCTTAACTGCCGCGTGCTCATGTGGGTACCACACCATTTTTTCCTATTTAAACAAGTTTAGTTAAGTTAATTAGTAAAAAAAAATTAATCAAATGAACATTAATTTTTAAAAAATTGAAAACTCTTTAATTTGAATTAAACTTACTCTGAACCTCCTCCACATCTTGGAAGTCTTATCTTTTCCGACCTCAGTCCAATTCAGCCAAGATTTATTGTAATTTGATTTGATGATTTCTGAGATAGTAGCGGATACCATCCTCCCAGGAATAAACCTGTACATTTAAAAGACAATTTTTTTACAAAATAATTTACATTCAAAAATTATTAAATCAAACAATTGACAATAATAAATTAATAAACACTTATTGTTTGCCGACAACTTTCACAATGATACGACCGTCTGGCGTAACCTCAACAGTCTCCTCACCAATGACATACCTCCGTATCCCATCTGCATCTAGCTCAGGCTCAACAGTACCTTCAGGAGGGATAAATGGGCGATCCATCGTACTAGGCCCACTACCATCGTCCTCCTCCTCCGTATTAGGTGGAGGAACAAATGGGCCATTAACAACAACACGATTATTCTACGACTCCCCGCACGTAAAGTAGAAGAAATCTTCTTCCCAGTATCAACGGATGGTTGTACAGACAAATCATCATGAGGTTGGTCGTCCTGATCAGATCCTGATGATGACGACATGTTGTGTATCTTTATATATATAAATATTAATCTATATATTGATATATATATATTGATGGAATAACAAACAAGAATCAATAGCTGAAAAATGTAAATATTATTTCATAACAACAAGTTAAAATAATTACATATATTATTTCATAACAACAAGTTAAAAAAATTACATGTAGGTAATGAATCTCTATCAAAATTAATTAGATTTCCCATTCGTTCTCGAAATCACCATCTTCATCAGATGAGTGAATTCCTGATACACCAACGTGATCGGCTGCATCTTCAAGATCTGTATCTTCTTCTTCGTTAACTTCATCACCAGTGTTTGGCTCATCACATAAACGGGTAATGGGTTCAACTTCAATCACTTGATTCACATTAGACATTTCATCCATTTGATATGGCACGTCTTCCAATGTGTCATCATTTGTCTCAATGCGACATCTTGGTTTTGTCTTAATTGCAACACACCAACCATGTCGATCAGTACGTGTTGAAGGATAAGAGACATAATAAACTTGTCTCACATTTTGTGCAATGACGAAGGGATCATACAACCGGTATCTACTATTCAGTTTAATGTCTACTGTATTTGTCTTTGGATTAAACTTTGTTCCTCGAGCGGACGGATCAAACCACTTACAATAATAAAGAACAACCTTTTGACTATAATCTAGATAAGGGTATGCAAGTTCATACATGTGTTCAACCACACCATAGAAATCATCTTCACCTCTCCCACTGATATCCTTCATGCAAACTCCACTATTGACTGTTTCTCTTCCCTCTTCCCATTCCTTAGTGTGAAATTTGTATCCATTGACAAAGTATGTGTGCCACTCTTTAACACATTTTAGAGGACCGTCAGATAAGTTTCTCAAGTGCTGGTTGACAGGATTTGGCGGGAGGGAATACACATGTTGCCTAAACCACATTGGAAATTGTGCATGAATATGTGCAGAAGATTGTTCATCACTTACAGCCTCTGATGACAAGAACTCCCTAAAATAAAAACATTAATAATAATATTAATATCATACACAATTGTGTACTTTAATGTATTGAGATAACTAGGTTGAGAAATACATACTCAATGAGTGGTTGGACCTCAGTACAGTTTATCAACACATGAACATGGGCTGAATGTAACTCTTCTTCAGTTAGCCAATGAATTGATTCCTTTCCAGACTGACGACCAGGAAGACAAAAGACAAATAAAGCTAAATGATGTCTTGGACCTTCAATTTCCTTTTCATTTCGACTACTTGTAGGAGCAAATTCATTTTTGAAATAATAAGAACAAAAATTAGTTGTTTCACGGTGTAAGTAAGCAGAACATATCGACCCTTCAACTCTAGCTTTATTTTTAATCGATCTTTTTGAATCACCCATGAACCTTTCAAACGGATACATCCATCTGTATTGAACAGGACCGCCAAGTTTAGCTTCATGAGCGAGATGAACAGGAAGATGCTCCATAGAATCAAAGAAACTTGGCGGAAATATTCTCTCCAACTTGCATAAGATAAGTGGGATGTCTTGATCCATTTTTGTAAGATCATCCGCTTTTAGCGTTGCAGAACACAAGTTCTTAAAGTATTGACTTATTTCCACGAGCGGATTCAAAACGTGTGTTGGCAAAGAACTAAAGGCAATAGGAAGTAAGCACTCCATGAATACATGACAATCATGGCTCTTCATCCCGTGTAACCTCCCATTATCCACATCCGAACATCTTGCTAAATTGGAAGAATAACCGTCTGGCATTTTCAACTCAGAAATCCACCGGTAAATTGCTTTCGCTTGCTCAGCTGATAAAGTATAATTGGCTTTGGGTTTCAATGTCCTACCGTTAGCTTGCTCAACCAACAACAAATACTTTTGCCTACAGTAATGATCCACATCCTTCCTAGCCTTCTCATTGACTTTTGTTTTACCTTTCACATTCATAACGGTGTTAAATATGTTATCAAAGAAATTCTTTTCAATATGCATTACATCTATATTGTGTCTTAATAGATTATCTTTCCAATAAGGAAGTTCCCAAAAAATACTTTTTTTTGTCCAGTTGTGCCATAGTCCATAACCATCTGGACTAGAAACCACACCCCTAATGACTTCTACAGGAGGGATATCCTTGACACTGTTCCAAACTTCTTCTGGTATCAGCCTACGAGGAGGTCCAGCTGTTTCAACATTCCCCTTGATGAAACCATATTTTGACTTTCTAAATGGATGATCGCTAGGTAAAACCCTACGGTGCGAGTCAAACAATGAGCTTTTTCCTCCATACTTACGAGCAAAAGCCTTTGTGTCAACCATGCAAACCGGACACGCCATCTTACCATGTGTCCCCCATCCAGACAACATTCCATACGTAGGAAAGTCATTATGGTCCACATCAAAGCCGCTCTCATCATGAAATTTTGCCTATGTGCTGCATCATAAGTTAAAACACCATTCCACAACCTTTTTAGGTCATCAATCAAAGGTTGCAAATATATGTCAATACCTGCTGTTGGATTAGATGGCCCTGGAATTATAGCATTTAAAAACATGTAGGGTTTAGACATGCACATTTCAGGAGGAAGGTTGTATGGAGTAACAATAACCGGCCAACAAGAATACGGGGTTGCTGACGCTTGAATATATGGCGTGAAACCATCAGAGCATAAACCAAGCCGAACATTGCGTGGATCATTGGCAAAATCTGGAAGAACACGATCAAAATGCTTCCAAGCTTCACCAATCAGATGGGTGACGTAATTCACCAGAATTGTTTCTGTTTTCTTGGTGCCACGTCATTTTACCTGCGGTCTCCATTGAAGTAAACATCCTCTGTAGCCTTGGTATAAGCGGCAAATAGAACATTGCTTTTCGTGGAACCGGTTTGGCTTTGCTCATCCCTTTCCTGCTGACACGATAGCGTGGCTCTTGACAAAACTTGCATTCCACCAACTCTCCATCATTTAAGCCAAATTCGTTGTTATAATAGATCATGCAACCAGATACACAACAATCAATTCTTATGGATTTTAAGCCGAGCTTCGATACTAATCTTTTAGCATCATAATAACTTTGCGGCAAAAGTCCTCTAATTGGGTTTGCATCCAACATCATTTTAGTCATATATTCCATGCACAATTTAGCAACATTAAACTGAGACTTAAGACCCAACAACCGAACACACATTGATAATTTAGAGTCCTTAGATCCTTCAAATAACGGTTTATTTGTCTCACTCAAGAATATATAAAACCCCTGAGCTTCCTCATTTGGAACTTCTTCAGCATCATATTGTGGTTCTTCAAAATTCAAATTTACACCAACAACATCAAATATCATCCCCTGAACAACATTAATCAACTGACCCATAATCGTTGGATTACCACTTGATGTCGCAGCTTCTACGACTGGACTTGAAGTGGGACCACCTTCTGCATGAACAGGAACATTATCAACTGCACGAACTCCAGCTGCTACCTCGCCATGACGAGTCCATATCCAATAATTTGCCAAAAATCTGTTATTATACAAATCAAGTCGAACCTCATCTCCATTTTTTATAGATCGAAACCTACATCTGGAGCAAGGACATCTAATTCCTCCTAGTTGCTCAAATTCTCTTTGACGCATAGCAAAAAGAACAAATTCTTCAACTCCTTCCACAAAACGTTGCTTCAACCCAGTTCTTCCAAGATACATTCGATCATACATCCAACTACGATCCATTTTTTTTGTAGATCGATGTTCTTAATATATATACTACGTACATATATATCAAATATAACCGTATTAGAACGATACGCCCATTGACATACAAATATTAATTACCATCATATGTGTATTAACAAAACATATAAGGCTTTACAAACTTAAAGTCTAATTACAATTATATCAAGAATTTAAATTATACAAAATCTTTATAAAAAAATAGTAACTTTCTATAAAAAAATAGTAACTTTATATAAAAATAAATATATTAAAACATATTAACCTATTATTATTATATAATAACCTCTATTCAAATTTTTTAAGAATTTAAACAATAAAATCTAAAAACATCATCATATCATATAATTACTAAAGTAACAAGAATTTAAACAATAATTCCTATTCAAATAATTTTAATATAATAACTTATAAATATATTACAAAATAATCTTTACACTCATTTTATTTTTTTACAAAATAGACAAAGTAATAATAGTATATTGCTATTATAATAATTTTTTATAAAAAAATAATAGTAAAACTAATAAATTAAACAAAATAGTAACTTTTTACATTAAAAAATAGTAATATTTTCTATTATGTTATTTTAACTAATTTAACTAATATATTAAATTTTTTACAAAATTTCAAATTTATTACAAAATAGTAATAAATGTATTTTCTGTTATGTTATTACAAAATAGTAATAAATTTATTTTCTATTATGTTATTTCGAATTTATTACAAAATAGTTATAAAAAATAATAATTATTTCGAATTTTTTACAAAATAGTAATAAACTTATTTTCTATTATGTTATTTTAACTAATTTAACTAATTTAACTAACATAAACAACAAATACTAATTACTAACCATAATCTTTTAATTTTATAACTTTTTATCATAGGATAATTTTTAATTAACAGATTTTGTAAACATACAATGATAAAAAAAATGCTAGTTACAAATAACTTCATTACTAACCTGTAGGGAAGAGAAGTCTCTGACTTGATGTAAATTTCCAACTTCCCGAACAATAACTTCAACCGAACAACAATCTGAAGATATAACACACCAAAGATTAACAAAATCATTTTTGTAAAACAAAATGTAAAATTAAATAATTAAAGGAAGTTTAACAACAAACCTTAGAAAAAATTTGAGAGAATGCAGAGAAATTTGAAACAATGTTGTGGAAGATTGAGTAGAGAGAATTGGAGAGAATAGATAAAATTTTGGGAAAGAGTAGAGAGAAGGGAGTATAATTTCGGATAGAGTAGAGAGAATAGAGTGTGGAAATGGTTTGAATGGAAGGTATATTTAAAGGGAATGGCCAACGGTTAGAATTCGAATTTCGAAACATTAAAAATCCGCCGGAAATTTGGTTTACCGGCGGTTTTATCAATACCGGCGGATTCTAAAAACCTACCGACGGATTCTAAAAACTACCGGCGGATTTAGAACACTTACCGGCGGGTTTGAAATTTGAAAATCCCGCTGAAAATTTGCGGTTACCGGCGGATTAGGATCGATTACCGGTGGATTTATTACCGGCGGATTAGGAGATAGTACCGGCGGATACTGAGTAATTACCGGCGGATACGGAAAATTCAAAATTTGAATATTTCTGCCGAAAATTATAGTTTACCGGCGGATTTTTTGACAGAAATTACCGGCGGATTTAGTCGCGTTTATCGGCGGATTTGCTTTTTTTAAAAAAATAAAAATTCCGCCGGTTTTAACATTTTCCTGCGGATATGTAGTTTTCGAAATTTACCGGCGGATTTCTTGCATGTACCGGCGGATTTAATCATTTTTTTTAAAAAAAAAATTTTAAAAACCGCCGGTAAACCCAAAATATCCGCCGGTGAGCTTTTTTTTGCTTTTTTTCCAGTGCCGAAATAAAATCCGCCGGTAAACCCAACAAATCCGCCGGTAATTTACCGTGGGATCCGTATCCGCCGGTAATTTCGTTACGATCCGCCGGTAACGTACTGGTGTGCCAAATCCGCCAGTACCTGCAAATATCCGCCGGTAATTTACTGGCGGATAAAATTCGCCGGAAATTACCCGCCGGTAATACTCATTATTCTTGTAGTGAATTAGTTAGGTGAATTGTTTATGGAATCTGAAACTTGAAGCTCTTGTTGCTTCAGCTTGCTTTTTGAACTGGAAGTGTTTGACTTCACACTACTAGCAAACTTTTAACCCAAACTGTTAAGAGTTTCATAGCAAATCAAAACTGTTTTAACCCATACTATTTTTAAAACACTTTTACACTTAAATCTTCTTGATTGTTCAAGTGAGCTGAGTCATCATGTGTGTGCTGATGTGTCACTGTAGGCCTTGACTTGTTGACCACTTTTGGTACATTCTCTATTACTCCTCAGTCAAGCTCAAGCAGGTTTTTAACCTTGAGCTTGTCTCTCAAGAGCAGAAATGTAGCTGTTCCCAATGGTTTTGTGAGGATGTCAGCAATTTGCTTGGTTGCTAGAACATGTCTCACAATCAGGGACTTGGAGGCAATTTTCTCTCTGACAAAGTGGATATCTAATTCAATGTATTTAGTTCTTGAATACAAAATGGGATTATGGGCTAGAAGCACTGCAGATAGATTGTCACATAGTAGATTTGGTTCCTGATGAGGAACATGTAGTTCTGTCAGTAGTGATTGAATCCACATTAACTCTGCAGTAGCATGAGCCATTGCTCTATATTCTGCTTCAGCACTAGAACGTACCACTAGAGTTTGCTTTTTAGCACTCCAAGTGACCAGATTTGGCCTAGAGAAGACACACATACTTGTGGTTGACCTTCTGTCATCCACATCACTCCCCCAATCACTGTCACAGCATACATTTACAGAGAACTTGTTGTCTAAGGAGCCTGGTTGTAGTAGCAGACCATAGTGTAGAGTGCCACTCAAATATCTTAACAATCTCTTCGTTGCTCTCCAATGTGATTCAAGAGGTTGAGAGAGGAATTGACATAACTTGTTTACTATGTATGCAATTTCTGGTCTAGTTAAAGTGATATACTGTAGAGCACCAATGATTGATCTGTATTGGTGGGGATCTTGCAGCAGGTCTGTGCCTTGCTTGCTAAGTTTTCGATGAGTTATCATGGGTGTAGGCATGCTATTGCAATAAACCATATTTACTTTGTTCAAGAGATCTTGAATGTATTTTGACTGAGTTATCAGAAGTGAACCATTTTGCAGGGCTTTTAGTTCTAATCCCAAGAAATACTCTGGTTTGCTTAGCTCTTTTAGAGCAAATGTGACATTCAGTTTGTGAATAAGATTGTGGATTAGTTTAGGAGATGTACCTGTGATGATTATATCATCCACATATAGTAGAGTGTATAGAGTTATGCCACTAACAGAGTAGACAAACAAGGATGGATCACACTTGCTTGGCTTGAATCCAAATTGAAGAAGAACTTGAGTTAGGCTTTCATACCATGCTCTTGGAGCCTGCTTTAGGCCATAGAGGGATCTGTGGAGTCGACAAACTTGAGTTTTGTCTACACTCTTAAAGTTAGGAGGCTGCTTCATGTATATCTCTTCTTGTAGAAATCCATTAATAAACGCATTATTGATGTCTATCTGCTGCAATTCCCACTTGTGAGTGAGAGCAAGAGTAAGGATAATTCTGATAGTTGCTGGTTTTACCACTGGGGAGAATGTTTCTCCAAAATCTTTGCCTTGCACTTGATGGAAGCCTTTGGCTACAAGCCTAGATTTGTATTTATTGAGTGAGCCATTCGGATTTTGTTTGACTCTGAAGTCCCACTTGCAGCCAATGGCTTGTCTGTGGGGTGGTAGACTAGTGAGAGACCAAATACCATTTTTGATGAGTGCTTCATATTCAATTTTCATTGCTTCATGTCACTTAGGTTCAAGAAGTGCCTGTTTGACAGTGCTAGGTTCAGCTACTGCCATGAAAACTTTTGGTATCAAATGCCCTGTTTTTGATCTAGTGATCATGGGGTGTGTTGCAAGTGTTGCAGGTTGTGGTTCTGGTGGTGGTAAGATGGGAGGATTATTTAGTTGTTGTGGTTGATCATTTGGTGAAGGTGGTGAAGTAGGTGTGATTGCTAGAGTTTCTGGTGAATGTGTAGGTAGTGGAGTAGTGACTTGGTGCAAGTTTGGTGAGTTTGGTCTGGTTGGTAATGTTGGATTGGTGGTGGTGGTTTGTGGTGTAGTGTTTGGGAGGGTAGATGCCTGTGGTATAGTAGGTAAAGGCCATGAGACTAAGTTACTAGCTTGATGTATGTTTGAAGAGGTGGTTTGTGTTGAGGATGATTTGAATAAAGTGGGGTATGCCATGTTTTCTTCATCAAATAGTACATCCTTTGATATGTAGATCCTGCCATCTGCACTTAAGCATTTGTAGCCTTTATGCAGAGGTGAGATACCTAAATTCACACATTGTGCACTTCTATACTGTAACTTGTTCTTGTTGTGTGGTCTCAACAGTGGATAATAGATGCAACCAAATATCTTGAGTAGTTTGTTGTTTGGTATTTTGTTGTGTAGGGCTTGATATGGAGAGAAGAACTTTGGATGGCTTGATGTAGGGAGCCTGTTGATAAGTTGTGTGGCAGTAGTGAATGCATGATCCCAGTAGCATAAGGGAATTGAGGCATTGGCTAGTAGAGCTAACCCCATTTCAGCAATTTGCTTGTGCTTCCTTTCCACTGTACCATTCTGATGTGATGTGTGAGGACATGTCAACCTGTGTATGATGCCTTGTGTTGTAATGTACTCTGTGAAAGGTCTAAACTCACCACCAAAGTCAGAATGAATAGCTTTGATGGTGCTATTGAATTGTGTCTTGATCAGGGCTTGGAATTGTTTGAAGGCAGCCAGTGCACCAGATTTATTTTTCAACAAATATAACCAAGAGAATTTAGTGTATGCATCTACAAAGGCAATATAATATTGATAACCAGACTTAGTGGGTGAAGGTGAGGGTCCCCACAAGTCTGTGTGAATAAGTTCAAATGCATGAGTATAAATGGTAGTGGAAGGTGGTGCAAACAGCTTGTGTGCTTTGCCCATATAGCAGGATTCACACAAAGGAATCTCAGCTTTATTAAATGTGGAAATGTTACTCAACTTGAGGACTCTATTGACTGAGTTTACATTGGCATGGCCTAATCTTGAGTGCCATAATTTGTACTCGGTCAATGACTTTGGACTAGTGTTACTACATGACCTAGTTACAGTGTTACATTTAGAAGACCCAGTTTGTTCACTTGGATCAGTGTTACAAGACACTTGTGCAGTGTTAACAGTGGACTTATGTAAACTGGCAGATTTAAAATGTGGCTTTAGCTGAGACTTGATCTTCACTCTAGGCTTGATTGCCACCTTGAATGGAAGAGCCTTGAAGGAATAGAGTCCATCATGACCTACCAAGCCTTTGAGTAACACTCTCTTAGTTTCCTGGGATTTTACAAGGCAAAACTTATCATTGAATTCAAAATAAACTTTGTTATCCCTTGAAAATCTAGACACAGACAGTAAATTTCTTTTGATATTAGGAACATGAAGCAGTTTATTTAGTTTGAGTTTGACTCTAGGATCAAAAGGTGATTGAATAGTTGTTGTGCCTATAGCTTTTATGGGAATTCCATGACCATTTCCCATAGAAACTTTAACGGTGCCATGATATGGTTTACTTGTATGAAGATTATTAGAATTACGAGTAACATGATGTGACGCACCTGTATCATCATACCAGTCTTCACTAGACTGGTTTGATGTCTCAAATTCCTCACCAGTGGCAGCATAGTTGGCTTGAGGATGTGATGATGTACTTGGCTTGTCAGCACTTTCCTGCTTGGTGGATTTTTCTTCATTCTTGGATTGTTGTGGCCCTGTGTAGTGTCTTGGCACGAAATTTTCATCATACCTATGCCAGCAATCCATCACAGAGTGTCCAAGTTTGCCACATAACTGACACACAGGTCTGTCACCAGAGTCATTGCTGGTTGTATTGGTGTGATGTTGAGCACGACCACGTCCACAGCCTCTGTAATTGCGTCCTCTACCACGGTAGTTAGAGTTGTCGTGGCGACCACCATTGGAAGTATGTGCAATGTTAGCACTCACCGGAGTATTGGATAGTTCTTGATGATGTTTCTCAAATTGTGCTTCTTGAACCAGCAATAAGGCTTCAACTTATGAGAGAAACTGTGAATCTCTGCCATAGATCATCATAACAAAGGGATTATACTCCTCAGGGAGTCCATCGAGCAAGACATCAATCTTGTCCTGATCAGTGATATTCTCACCAATTGAGATCAGTGAATCAGCAAGGGCGTGAATCTTCATGAGATATTCATTAACAGATCGATTGGATTTCTTGATATTCTTGAACTCAGATCTTAATTGTCGAGGTTTTGCCTTAAGATGAGCATAATAGTGAGTGTGTATGCGATCCCATACCTGATGTGTGTGCTTGCAGGTGAGAACGCGAGGTAGCACCGAATCAGAAAGCATGGAGAGTAGCCAGGTGAACACCATTTGATCTTGAACCAACCACTTTTCATACTCATCAGAGAGAATATTCGCTTTGCGATATGCTTTTGAGGTAAATTGCTGTGGGATTGTTGGATTCACGAGCAAACGATGTAGCTTGTAGGATGTGATGATACCAGTAACCTGTTGATTCCACATGAGGAAGTTTTTGTCTTCCAGTTTGATGGAGAGCTTCGGTGTTGAGGGAAACCCATGAGAGGAATTCAAAGCGTTGCCATTGAGTGCGAACACATTCGATGCGAGATCTGACTGTGATTGAGCGTGTGGTGAAGATTCTGCCGCCACTGTTGAGTTTTGAGCTTCGAAGAAATGGCAAAGTTAAATTGGTGAAGGCAAAGCGGAAGAGAGGTGATGGATCGAACTAGCGATTGATACCATAAAAGAGAAATTGCAGAGAAATGATTAACTGATTTTCATTATTCACATTGTTCAATCTTTACAAGCTTGACTTTATCTATATATACAATTGTTGGATCTAGTGTTTCTGTTGTGAGAATCTAACTGACTCATATAACTTCCTAACAGAATTAGTTAGGTGAATTGTTTCTGGAATCTAAAACTTGAAGCTCTTGTTGCTTCAGCTTGCTTTTTGAACTGGAAGTGTTTGACTTCACACTACTAGCAACCTTTTAACCCAAACTGTTAAGAGTTTCATAGCAAATCACAACGGTTTTAACCCATACTATTTAAAACACTTTTACACTTAAATCTTCTTGATTGTTCAAGTGAGCTGAGTCATCATGTGTGTGCTGATGTGTCACTGTTCGCCTTGACTTGTTGACCACTTTTGCTACATTCTCTATTATCATGTGTACATGAGGTGAAGAAATCCAAGTGCAGTACCTTACCTCCTAGATATTCTGCATCATAGAAGTTGTCTCTTTCATCTCTGTCATGAACTACAAATATATATATATATATATATATATATATATATATATATATATAGATATAGATATAGAGAGAGAGAGAGATTAAGTAGTTTCAAAATGCTCTACCTGACATTGATGATGTCTTTTTCCCGTCATGGAGCTTAGTTTGTAGCTGTATTGTATATCTTCCCCAACTTAAATAAATTTTAAAGTAAAAATTAATTGTTTTTAATTAAAATTTTGATGATTTTTATGTTATTTAGTATTTTGTTTCGCAATTAAAGTGTGGTAACAAGTGTGATACAGGGAGAGACACTAAAATTGATGCTCATGTGCGTGCGTGCTCGAATACATGTACTATAATACTCTACCTAGATGGTATCCATTACCATACCTACACATTATGCGTTCTTAAAGTGAGGTCCACAGTACCACATCACTTTTTAGCACCCCACCCAAATTTATTCCAACTATGAAATCTCAAGAACTCCCCTACACCTTATCCCATTATTTATAATTTTTTGTATAAATTTTATTTTCTATTAAAAGAAATTAATAATTGATTTATTTTAAATTATTAATTATTAACTTAGAATTCTCGATTTGGGTGAATTATTAACTTCTATAAAATAAAATTCATATATTGTTCATCATCGGTGTGTCGGTCTAGTTGGAACTGAAATATTTGTATTTGGTGGTGCTTCAAGATTCCGGCGGTGTGTTTCTGTGTGAGGTTATGACTCGGTTTTCTTTGCTATATTTCTTGTGTAATTTTTTATAACTCTTTTTATTTTTATTTACATAAAAGGGATTAGTTTTTCTGTGGTGATTCTTCTTTGATCTATCTCTTCTTTCTCTTCATTTTATGACATCAAATTTCTGAATGTGAATCAGTCTTGTGTTTTTCGTTGTTGCCATTACCAGGTTCTGTTATATATTAATTAAAATGTGTAGAAGCAAACCCGTATGAACCGGGTCAAAAATGCATCATTTAATTTAGTGAATAAGTCAAGAACCTCCCGATTGAACTGTGTGAAAAATGGGTCCTTTAATTTAGCGAAAGAGTGGTATGCAATTCTTTGAATGCTCCCATTTTTGCATTCAATTTTCCTCTAGACTCTACGCCTATTTTTAGGTCTACTGAACACAACTTTCATTATAAAAGGAGAGTATTTTGGCTTCATTATTTGAATAACTTTTTGAATATAAAACAAGACATGAGAGAGTATTATAGAATATATCCATTGACATTATGTACACCGGTATCCGATGATTTATAGGATCACGGTTTATCTAATGTCAATGGATATATTATATGCTCCTTCATGTCCTGTCTTTATATACCTAAAGGCGGCCCCCCTAATTTGGATTCCAATATGTTGACGGGTTAGTGGCATGTGAGGTATTTGGTTTCATTATTTATCTTGAACAGCTGTTAGTTTTCTGTGTCTCCTTATTGATTTCAGTTTCTTGACTTTCTCAGCTATTTTCTCTTACCTTTAGGATGCCATTGAGGAATCGTGGGGATAGTTTTTTTCTTCTTCAAATCTCACTATGGATTGGGATGGTTTTTTCTCACTCTCTTTCTTCTTCTCATATTTCTCCCTCTTCTCCATTTTGCTACATTCTTATTATTCACTTATGTTTTATTTTTATTTGTTTGCTATTGTTGATTTTTACTATTCCTTTTTTCATTTGGACTATATATCTTTCCTGAAGACATTATATGGGGAATCATGCATGTCCTTTCTTTCTTAATGTTTTCAGACTTTGGGGGTTAATAATTGCACCCTTTTTCTCTACATTGGCTTTTTCTTTTGGGTTTTAATTATCTTTTTTTTTGACAGCGGATTTTAATTATCAATTGTACAGTTTAATTATTTTGGAGGGGGTTTTGAGAGGGGAGAACATATTTTTTAATTCTAAATTGAAGAAGCTATAAAATGTCTTATTTTTTTGTGAAAACTATAAAATGTCTCTAAACAGAAATGAAGTATGATTAAAAATGTTATATTGTTATCTATCAAGTTATTCTTTTAATATTTTAAACTCTCATATATATATATATATATATATATATATATATATATATATAAAGATATAGACTAATTTTTTCAAAGACCTCTCCTCCTTTCTCCTCCCAAAATCCCCTCCCAAATACACCCTTAGAATATGTCAATTACACTCTATTTTTTTAAAAATACTTTTTAGCTTCCACAATTTAGAAAAGAAAAACTAGTTCTCCCCATCTATAACTCACTCCCAAACACGTACAGAGATAGTTAGCGGCGGATCTAGGACCTTGAGCTAGAGGGTGAAATTTTTTTGAAACACATGCATAACTAAAAATATAATAATAATAATATTTTAATATAGTTAAGAAATAAATTACACAGCTGACATGGGAGTAGACACGAGAGACAAAAAAATAGAAATTGTGAGAGTAGGAGTGATTGTGTGAGTTGGAGCATTGGAGTGGTGCAAAATTAGAGACTTGGGTGCAAAAATATTTTTCGGGGTGGGCAAAAAAAATAATAGTAGTATCACTGTTAATTTTATTTTTTCAGGATATACTCTGTGTTATAAGTGTCCGCCATCAGAGATAGTCACCAATTAAGTAGCCAAAATGTACATGATCACTAAAATTGTTCCCATATTCCTCTTTGTAAAATTAGGGTAGTTGAAATACTATTATATTTTATTTCAACTCCTGATAATGTTTAAAGAAGTGCTTGGAATACTGTAACACTATGATGCACAAATACTTCAATTTTGTTGTCATATCTGATATGTATCGTTTCCGATTCCTTCATGATACGCAGGAATGGATCTAGAATTTTGAACTCGTGGGGGCAAAGTCATTGATTTTTCATTCATTTGCTACAGAGTTGCTTCACCTTGTTTTTTTTCCTAACATAACACATAAGCTATTTGGGTAAATAGTCATTTTAGTCCCTAAATGTGTGAATTACTGTTATTATAGTCGTTGAATGTATCAAATTTACAAACACATCCCCAAGTGTCTCTTTATATATATAGTAAGTCATTTTGGTTCTCAAATGTGCTTTTTGTTAGTCATTTTGATCATCAAATGTATTTTTTGTCAGTCAATTCAGTTCCTAAAATTACTAAAAAATAGACACTTAATTAAGGACGTGTTTGTAATTTCTTCGATACATTCAAGGACTATAATGATAATGGATCACATATTCAATGACCAAAATGATTGTTTGCTCTATACTATTTCCATTTCCCTTTCATTTTTTAAAGAAAGAAAATGTCTTGTTTTAAAATATTAAAAGCCTTTTGGCGTCATATATAAAGTACTGAGCCTATTTTTTCTAACATGTATAAAGCACTTTAACATAAATAATACATATCATGTCAACCATATTATTATTATTATTATTATTATTATTATTATTATTATTATTAAAGTGCTAGTTTTGAAAATGGCCCAATAATATTTTATAATTATTATTAAAAGCCTTAACGAGATACTTGCAGCTAGCCTTGTTAGTGTGGGGGCAAACCAAATTTTTCATCTGGGGACAAAGTAATGAAATATCAATTTTTTAGTTCAAAATTATTAAAGGAGTGAGGGCAAGTGCCCCCAACATTAAACAAGTAAATCCGTCCCTGATGATACGTCATAAGTATATGTGAGAGTAGTATTAACATGTTTTTCTTATTTTTTTAAAAAATAAATAAAAGTCTTTATATTTCGTAAGGACACCTTCAATATACTTTATAAGCACGTGAACAAAGGTAATTGAATCATACAAAACAAGAGGAAAAACAACTATCCTCAATCTTTGTTTACAAGTGCAACTCGCTAGTTTTTATGTGACTCTCTGTATATTGTGTTAACCTATTTTCATTGGGTCTATTATGTGTCTCTCTGTACACAACTTTCATTATAAAAGGAGAGTATTTCACTACTAGAAATCTCGGTATTACCTGCGGAATTTCCTGTGGAAAATTTCCGCAGGAAATATATGAGAACTTTCCTGTCAACTTTCTAAATATGCAGAAGCTTTGCTGCGAAATGGTGTTGGTAGGCAAATTCGCAGGTAATGTTTTATTTTCCTGCGGATTATGCTAAGAACCACAGTTTGCAGGAACTTTTTTTTTTTTACGAGAAATACGAAATAAAATGCGCTAAGTGGGAATCGAACTCATGAGTCGAAGCTAAAAGAAAGGCTCTTATCAATTGGACCAGGGCTTCATTACTGAAAATTGAGTGGTGCAATAAATTCAAAACATTTACGAATGTGAAAAAAAATTATTATTATTTTTTTTAAATCTTTTTATTTTTACGAATTGCACAAACAGAAATTGCGAGATCGTGACCCAGAAATTGAAATCCCTAACACGCACGATTCACTTTCCACTCTCACTCTTCACTCTCCATTCATCGTTTCACACTCTAGTCATCGTTCGATTCATCCCTAACACGCACGCAACATCTCCCATCACGAATCAGAAATTGAAATCCCTAACCATGTGAACCAGATCGTTTCATACCTAACACTGTGAAATCAGCACCGTGTGAAATCAACCATGTGAACCAGATCGTTTCCGTGCTCTTCTTCTCACTCATCGCCTTCGAGAAATCAACAATCGTGAACCAGAAATCAACAGATCGTGAACCAGAACTCAACAATCGTGAACCATAATTCAACAGATCGTTCCTCGTTTCTCGTTTCCGTGCTCACTTTCAAACCTAGAAATCAACAATCGAACCAATCAATTGCGTTTTCATCTTCTGAGGTAACCTTTTTTCTTCAACATTTTGAGTAATTTGAAAATCTACTGATTGTATTTATCAACTAGTTTTATAATGTTCACTTAATTAGAATCCGTGTTGTTGATTTTTGGTTTTAAATCCCTTTTAAGATATTTTCATAATGTCTATTTTGTGTAGCCCCTTTGTATCAGATTTGATGTTCCCTTTGGCTCATCTGTTGCAGGATTTTTAGGGATTGTGTGTATAAAGAAGCAGTAACTAATTTGCAAATGTGGTTTTCAAGTTTTGTCACAGGTTCTTCTTCTGTTACTCTATTACTCTTCCATTTAATTATGTAGCAAAATGAATCTTAGGTCTGTTTGGATAAATAGTTTAAGTGTTTATAGGATATGTATTTATCATATAAGCTTTCATAATATAAATGTCAATTGTTGCTAGGGAACTAATAACACATGTTTTTTCATTTTGTTTTCCTCCTGCTACTTGTATTTGCATTCACATATCAATTCCAGCTCTCTGGTGTGGCTATATAGCTACTGATATAAAATAACTCTGTTGTTACTTGTTATGTCTTATTTTTGTCTTGTATCATACTTGCAAATATTCTTGGAGATGCTTCTAATAATTTTTATGTTGCAATGGTCATCCTCACTCAGATGCTTGTTTATGGATTTGTGTTATTGTTGTATATCTATTTTTACTAGCTTCAGTCTAATTGATGTTACAGATAGCTTTATGTTTCAAATTTCTTATTTGGATTTCGTACTACCATTTTGAAGTATCAGCTTTCCCCATTACTACAACCTAATTTATTGTTAGAGGAAATCAGTCAGTTTATATTTTTATTGTTAGAAAATAATTCTCTCTATATGCTGAAGGTTAACAATGGGAGATGAAGTTAAGAACCATTGCCTTTTGTCACCAACTACTTGATAATGCTCGTGAAACATATAAAATTGTTCAGCTTTAACCTTTCTTATGAATGCTTACTGTGACAGGCAGTCTGTGGATTTCAACTCAATTGCTTTTCTGTTGGATGGTCGTCGCCTCCGTGCAGAGTAGACTCCAGATGAGGTTTGTGTTTGCTGACATATCTCATCTCAACTGAAATACATTCTTTGTTTGAATTCTTTGTTTATGACTTCGAAATAAATTATGCTGTGCAGCTGGAAATGGAGGATGGAGATGACCGGCTATTCTACCAAATTCATGGTTGTTTCTAAACTTGGAGTGTGTTAATCTCATGGTTGTTTCTAAACTTGACTTGACCGGCTATTCTACCAAGAAATCGCATGGTTAACTACTCTGGAAAACTGGGAAAGTTAAAAAAAATCCGAAAAGTTTTTTTTGGTAATATTATTTTTTATACTTTGTTTTAATAATCAACTTGCTATAATGATTCCAGAGCGTGTGAAAAGGCTGCTATAACATGCAATGAAAGGGAAGCAGTTACAAACTTGGTTTAGCTGTGCATCAAGTCAGGTAATTGTTCTCAGTTTCTGTTTTTAGTTTTTTCAGAAGCCAAGGTGGTTTTCACCTATTGATCAAGAGTTACTGAAGGCGCGCAATATCAGAGTTACTGGAGCAGATAGAGGATCTATTATCATCCCCGGAAGGAGGAGAGCATGATTATAATTGGTTCATTTTCACAGACTTCTAGCTCTCCAAATCTTTCATGTATACTACTCTACTAGATAAGATAATATTCATCTTTCTATCAATGTAAGGCTGTTTAGTTATGGAACATTCTAGTGTGTTTTGCAGTCTGGATCATTCAAGGTATCTAGGGATGGTTGTGTGATACTCCAGTTTGCTCCTGCAGTTGGTGTGTGCCAATATGATTGGAACAGAAAATAGGTGACTTATGGTTCTTCTATAACTTGTTGGGGTTGGGTGTAAGAAAACTGTTGTGATCAGTCGGTTGGATAACTCTTTTGTTTCATTTCCTTGTTGTGTATTACTCATTTTGTATTGAAGTATTACTAACTTATAGAAAAATATATATTAGGTACAAATGGTATTGGAAGTGAAAGTTATGTCCAACTAACCGGGGATAGTACAAGTGAGTGTCCCCTCCTTTTTCTTTTCTGATATCTCGTATTGCTAATGCCCTGTCTATATTCAAAAAAGTCTTTGTACTATACAGAGACTTCGACTTGAATCTTTGGCTGCTGATTTTGACATATTATAAACCCCAGATTACTGCTAACAATTTCTAGAGGGTAGCTTTTAACAAATCTGTAAAAATGTATTTGTTGTGCATGGCATATAGGAGTAACAACCATTGGAATTATGATTATTTCTATCTTCGGGTAACCTTCAAATTGTACTTCTATTTAGTTTTTCTTCTTCAATTGATAACCAAAAACAAATTTGAGAGAAATCAAAACCACTTAGTACTTATTCTTCAAGTTGTTGTCTTGCTAATTCAATTAATAAAGAGAAGCATGATTTTGAGGAGATCTTTCTTGATTGTAGTATCTATGATCCACCACAAGAGATATTTGGTGCACGCTGAGATAAATTACGATAGCATAATTTTGTTGTTTGTTTGAAAATGTTATTGTTTATGAGTATATGTAAAGCATGGTTGTTTAATGTGTTGATTCTAATTATTGTTGTGTATTTTGCAGGATTGGTTAAGACAGAAGTGGGAATTAGAGTGTGATGATAGGCATGCGGAGAAGCATATAATAATTTGGATTGTATGTGTCTGTATAATTTCATTGTGTTTAACTTGGGTTGAGTTGTCAGTATTTGTATTTTACTTAGAATTTTGGGTACAGATGATGAAAAGATATAATAGCTTAGCTTAGAAAAACTTATTTGTATATAACAGATGTCTTATGTATGATATACACCCTTATCCAATGTTAAGATCTTAACATCGTACATGGATGTGTAAGTTGAAATGATGTGATTTTGTTTCTATGCATTTTCCCCTCTATTAATCCTTCTCTAATTTTTGAAGTCTATTTTGTCAAGTAAGAAATAATGTAACTTTTATCAAATGCTTGAGCAAGGCTGTGTTCATGCAACTTTTAACAGATTTTGGATTTCCTGCGGAACTTCCTGCGGAGATTTGCTGCGGAACTTCCTGCGGACTTCCTGTGGAATTTCCTGAGGAATTTCCTGCGGAAATTTCCTACCGATTTGAAATTCCGCAGGAAACAATTATCCACGAACGAAATAACTGGGAACCATAATCCGTTGGAAATTCCGTAGGAAACCCATTTCCTGCGAATTTTTAGTGAAATTCTGCAGAAAATAACAAAAATTTTAGTAGTGTTTCCGCTTCACTATTTGAACAACATTTTGAATATAAAACAAGACATGAGAGAGTATTATAGAATATATCCATTGACATTATGTACACCGGTATCCGATGGTTTATAGGATCACGGTTTACCTAATGTCTATGGATATATTATATGCTCCTTCATGTCGTGTCTTTATATACCTAAAGGCGGCCCCACTAATTTGGATTTCAATATGTTGACGGGTTAGTGGCATGTGAGGTATTTGGTTTCATTATTTACCTTGAACAGCTGTTAGTTTTCTATGTCTCCTTATTGCTTTCAGTTTTTTTGACTTTCTCAGCTATTATCTCTTACGTTTAGGATGCCATTGAGGAATCGTGGGGATAGTTTTTTTCTTCTTCAAATCTCACTATGGATTGGGATGGTTTTTTCTCACTCTCTTTCTTCTTCTCATATTTCTCCCTCTTCTCCATCATGCATGTCCTTTCTTTCTTAATGTTTTCAGACTTTGGGAGTTAATAATTGCACCCTTTTTCTCTACGTTGGCTTTTTCTTTTGGGTTTTAATTATCTTTTTTTTTACGGCGGGTTTTAATTATCAATTGTACAGTTTATTTATTTTGGAGGGAGTTTTGAGAGGGGAGGACATATTTTTTAATTCTAAATTGAAGAAGCTATAAAATGTCTTATTTTTTTGTGAAAGCAATAAAATGTCTCTAAACAGAAATGAAGTATGATTAAAAATGTTATATTGTTATCTATCAAGTTATTCTTTTAATATTTTAATCTCTCATATATATATATATATATATATATAAAGATATAGACTAATTTTTTCGAAGACCTCTCCTCGTTTCTCTTCCCAAATTCCCCTCCCAAATACATCCTTAGAATATGTCAATTACACTCTATTTTTTTAGAAATACTTTTTAGCTTCTGATGGCGACCGCAAGAGCATTAAGAAATGTTATGGACACAAAGAGCATGAAGATTCAAGACATGGAACTTGGACCAATTAAAAGAGGAAGAGCAAAGAAGATTAAAGAACAAGAACAAGTGGAAGCTCAAATGATTAATTTGCTTAATGATAGCAAATAATCTAAAATTGTTCATTGTCTTTTAAATATCTTTATAATTAAGATTTCGTATGAATTTTATAATTGGAATAAGCTAAATATTTTTAGGCGCGTTATTTCTCATTCTTAGATGCCTAATTGTGTAAGGCCTAGTTTGGGCTTGAATTTGGGCTTTTAGGTTTATGTTTGTCACTTTAGTGAGTCCACAACCTATTCCCTATAAATAGGTGTGGTTTTGTAAGTTGAAAGGAACTTTTTGACGAAATAGAATTGTGAGAATAGAGAGTGTTTCTCTAGGGTTCTTCTTAGAACCAAATTTGAGTCTTATCAAGAGTCTCTTGCTCTTGTGGTGATTCTACCTTGATCTTATCATCCTCTTGGATGTGGCGATTTCTTCATCTTCTTGCCTAATCTGTTTGTATGTTTCTTTTCCCTCTCTCTCTTTATCCTATTTGTTATCTTTGATTCAAGAAATCACTTAGTTAGATCCTCAATCTATCATGGAATCAATTAGATTCTCATCAAGTGGTATCAGAGGTTAGGTTCTATCAAGGTGTTATCTATCCTTTTCAATTTTAGTCTCTAAATTTTGTTTATCTCATTGTTTTATTTCAATTTTTTTTTTGCAAAGAAAAAAAAGAAAAAAAATACGAAAATTCAAAAAAAAAAAGAAAAAAATCGAAAATTCAAAAAAAACAAGAAAGAAAAAAAGAGAAAAAGACGCAAAAAGAAAAAAAAGAGCAGGAAAAAAAGCAAAAAAAAAGGTGAATTTTGAGTAAAAATTTAGAGACGTGTCTCTATGGTTCTCTGAGCCGTTCTTGGAGCTTATCGGCTTGCCGTGGGGCTCATCCCGACTTATCAACCGGAACCTCCATAGCCGGTTGTGGCGTCTCCTTGACTTATCGATCGGTCTTCCATCCCCGCTCGTGGTGTCTCATTCACTCCCACCTACATGACTACCGAAATAGTCACCGACAGCTCCGAGGTTGCCATCATCTGGTATCAGAGCCATTACCAAGTGTTATTGTGTCCATAAATCAAGTAAAAAAAAATCAGCACTTTTTTTTTCCGCGTACCTTATCAATTTGGTTTCGAATTAATTCTGTTTGACATGATTTTGCTGGCTGGTTTAAAAATTTCTTTCAATCAGCAAATAGCTTCATTGTTGCTGTCTAGTACGTTAACATTCTAAAGGATGAGTGCTTTGGTTTTTTTTTAGCATCGTTGTTGCGTTCTTTTTTTAGGTTAATCCAAAAATTTGAAATTTGTCTAGTTTTCTATTCTTGTTGATAACAAGTACTCTCATCAGTGTCATCTGTATTTAGTATGTGTTGGAAGGTTTACTCCTTTGATTATTAGCTTTAACTTTGTTGAAATTTCAAACCTGTTTCTGGAAATTTCTGCACAATTTCTGCACTAGAGGCTATTTGATCTTGTAATCTAATATTCTAATTGCAAACTTGTTTTTGATGTTATTTCTTTCATATATGTCCGATTCTGGAAATTCAAAAGCCTAAATTGATTAGAAAAAAAGAGTAATTCAAATATGCAAAAAAAAAAAACTAAAAAGATAAGTGCTGAAAAAAAAAGTGATTCTATACAAAAGCGCTTATAAAAAAAAGGTTGATTTTTGAGTTAAAATTTAAAGACGTGTCTCTTTGGTTCTTCGTGAGCCGTTCTTAGAGCTTATCGGTTTTCCGTGGCGCTCAACCAGACATATCAACCGGAACCCCCATAGCCGGTTGTGGCATCTTCTAGACTTATCAATCGGTCTTCCATCCCGATTGTGGTGTCTCCATCCCTCCCACCTTCATGACTCCAGAAATAGTCACCGACGGCTCCGAGATTGCCATCATCTGGTATAAAAAAAAAGCACTTTTTTTTATCATTCTTTGTTGTTTGTTGGCAATTTTTTTTACTGTTTGTGATGGAGAGAAGGCAAAGGGATTATGAAATATACATTAGAGAAGAGAAGAAATAGAGAGAGAAAAACAATGAAAAGAAAGAAATGGGGAATAATAAAAATCTCTTAAAAAGGGAGATTGAGGTCAACAGAGCATTGTTGGTAAGGCCTATGCTTAAACTTGAAGTTCCATTTCATTGTTTGTTTTCTTATGCTAACAATTTCCCTAGTGTTGTTGATCTATTTTTGAGCATGCATAGGGACGTCTATTCAAGAGAGGTGCCTCGTGGTTTGGTGCCTTATGGTGCTACTCCCAATTTGCAAGTTTCCAATGAAGTCCATTTGCTTGAAGAAGTTGATTCAAGGGAAGTTTCTTTTGATTTGATTCCTTACAAAAGTGTCAAATCAATTAAGTTTTCTAAATTCATGTTGGACGACTTGTTTATTGCATTGCTTAAGTTTTCTCATGTGATTGAAAATTTTACAAATTTGATGATGAAAAGGTTTAACTTGTATTTTTTGCCTATGTTTCAAATGGGAGAAGAAAATTTTCTAAATATGATGTCTCCAAGTCGTTCCTTGTGCGCTCTCTATAACCATTGTGATATTGATTTTCTAACTCCATCTTTGATACAAGGTCAATGTGTTGAAATTTTAAAAGGGTGTGACAATACCAAGACATTTATAGTGAATGAATCTGTATCTGGTAATTCGAAAAAAAATTGTCATGTTCGTGTTTCGAAATTTACTTTTTTATGGTGTTGGGTGTTGGTTATATTTGTTAAATATATTGATTCTTCCCAATTTCCATTTGACCCGGGAGGTAAGTTGGTATTGATTTGAGTTATTTCTTTATGTCACATTCAATGGAGATGCCGTCATAAGAAGAGGGATACAATGGAGATCAAATTCGAGGTCGAATTTCTTCAAGAAGAGGGATACCCGGAAGCTCAAATGATTAATTTGCTTAATGATAGCAAATAATCTAAAATTGTTCATTGTCTTTTAAATATCTTTATAATTAAGATTTCGTATGAATTTTATAATTGGAATAAGCCAAACATTTTTAGGCGCGTTATTTCTCATTCTTAGATGCCTAATTGTGTAAGGCCTAGTTTGGGCTTGAATTTGGGCTTTTAGGTTTATGTTTGTCACTTTAGTGAGTCCACAACCTATTCCCTATAAATAGGTGTGGTTTTGTAAGTTGAAAGGAACTTTTTGACGAAATAGAATTGTGAGAATAGAGAGTGTTTCTCTAGGGTTCTTCTTAGAACCAAATTTGAGTCTTATCAAGAGCCTCTTACTCTTGTGGTGATTCTACCTTGATCTTATCATCCTCTTGGATGTGGCGATTTCTTCATCTACTTGCCTAATCCGTTTGTATGTTTCTTTTCCCTATATCTCTTTATCCTATTTGTTATCTTTGATTCAAGAAATCACTTAGTTAGATCTTCAATCTATCATGGAATCTATTAGATTCTCATCAGCTTCCACAATTTAGAAAAGAAAAACAAGTTCTCACCATCTGTAACTCACTCCCAAACACGTACATAGATAGTTAGCGGCGGATCTAGGACCTTGAGCTAGAGGGTGAAATTTTTTTGAAACACACGCATAACCAAAAATATAATAAAAATAATATTTTAATATAGTTAAAAATAAATTACACAGCTGACATGGGAGTAGACACGAGAGACAAAAAAATAGAAATCGTGAGAGTAGGAGTGATTGTGTGAGTTGGAGCATTGGAGTGGTGCAAAATTCTGACTTGGGTGCAAAAATATTTTTCAGGGTGGGCAAAAAAAATAATAGTAGTATCACTGTTAATTTTATTTTTTCAGGATACACTCTGGGTTATAAGTGTCCGCCACCAGAGATGGTCACCAATTAAGTAGCCAAAATGTACATGATCACTAAAATTGTTCCCATATTCCTCTTTGTAAAATTAGGGTAGTTGAAATACTGTTATATTTTATTTCAACTCCTGATAATGTTTAAAGAAGTGCTTGGAATACTGTAACACTATGATGCACAAATACTTCAGTTTTGTTGTCATATCCGATACGTATCGTTTCCGATTCTTCCATGATACGTCATGAGTATATGTGAGAGTAGTATTAACATGTTTTTCTTTTTTTTAAAAAAAAAAATAAAAGTCCCTATATTTCGTAAGGACACCTTGAGTACACTTTATAAGCACGTGAACAAAGGTAACTGAATCATACAAAACAAGAGGAAAAACAACTCTCGTCAATCTTTGTTTACAAGTGCAACTCGCTAGTTTTTATGTGACTCTCTGTATATTGTGTTAACCTATTTTCATTGGGTCTATTATGTGTCTATGTCTGTTTTATTATTTTGTGAATATTTTATTTTTATAAATGAATCCTAGAGTATCCTATATTATTATAATCATTCTCAACAAAATAAATAAAATCAAAGTTCTTCTACAACGCACACAAATCTGCACAATACATGAAAAGGCGGTAAGAGAGAATAAAAAAAAAAAGCACAACATTAATTAAGCAAAAAGAAGAAAATGTTGGTGATGAGGTTATGGATATGGAGAGTGAATCTCAATGACTACGGAGGAGATGATAAGAACGTTTCGCAGATCAGAAAAAGCTAGTTGGGGTTTGAGGTTTATTGTTTTCCGGATCCGAGAATATATAGCGAGTGCAGCGGCACATTTGTTTATTATTGGGCCTTTCTTTTCCTATTCTTGTTTTTGTGGCTAATATTTCTCTTGTGTTTATAACAACAAACCATTGGACCCTAAAAAAATAACTACAAACCAATTTTGGGCATTGCCTTTCAATTATCAATGAGTTTAATTGGCATGCACGTTGCCGTAAAACTTTTATATCACTAATTAATAACAATTCACAGTATGGATGAGTTTTAAAATAACTAGGATAAAGTCAAACTTGTTTATGACGTGTTGTTTTGTGATTGGATGACGTAAAAGCTCTTGTACAGTGACATTGTGTATAAATTAAATTCAGTTTCAAAATATGTTCTTTAGATTAAAAAGAAGAATTTGATTATGGGAATAATTAATGGATTTAATTTTAATATACCATCCGCATACAAGATTTTTTACAACGGCAACCATTTTTATTGTTGTTGCGTTAAAACACACCTAGAGCAATGGTACTCTTTCGTAGAAGTAGTATAAAAGATTATCGTTTCCACATGGATTAATTAACAAGCATCAAACTAGTCAAGATTATATATTGTATAGACGGTCAAATATTTGAATTGTAACAGAAACAACTTAAAAAGAAACAAAGAACAATAATAAAATGCAAGATTTAATTAATAGAGACCTAGAGTTTTACTTGCAAGTTTCGATTCCTCTATGTCTAATTCTACCTGAATCCCTTTATTTTATTTAGTTACGAATCCCTTTACTAAAGCTATTAATTCATTTGGTCATTCACGACTAATATTCTTTTTCCTAAATTAACCCTGTTTGGTCATGCAAGAATTTAAATTCAAGAAAAGCATAAAGAACAAATGTTGAATGATTGTAAGACTAAATTAAAGTTTGTTCATGCATTAATTATAGTCTCAATCATTCTATAGGTCCGCCGATTAAATGTAGTTCGGTCGCTGATCAATTATCCGATTATTAACATGGAAAGAATCCTAAGATTTAATGTGATTAAAACAATAGGACAATATTAATTGAAATAAAATTAGGAATTCAAATATTAAACTAGAACATGAAAATATCTCTAATCAAGCAATATCCACCTAAAACCCTAAGATTTAGGTATCAAAAGTCATAAAGAACAATAAAATAGAAATTAAAGTCATGAATAAAAATAATCCGAAATTTTGAAAATTAGAGAAATTCTTATTCCGAGTCTTTAGTCTCCTTTTTCTGATCTAAAGCTCTCTCACAGTGTCAAGAACGGTACCCAAAACTCCTCCTCACTCTCTCAGTTACGTATGTGTTCCCGTTCCTTTCTTTCTTTCTCAGTGCCGCTTTTTGTTTAGTATTCACAGCTTCTTTAAATTCATGCACTCCCTTCACTTTTATAGTTGGAGGTGACCTAATTTAATTGATCATGAGCTTGAATCTTCTTCTTTTTTTTTTTAAAGTTCAGCGCTCCGTCTTTCAATTCTTTTGAATAATTTTGTAGATGGAGTGCATTAACCACTTGCATCGAAACTTGTATTTAATAAATAATTTTGTATTTTTTTCTGAATCTATTCAATACAAAAAAGTTCCTAGGGTGCTTTGCTAGGGTTTGTTCCGTTAAGATGTGTTCCTATTAGGGTTTGTCCTTGTTTCTTGAAAGTTCATGAGCCATTAGTGTTTCAATCGCTACGAGGATCGTTTCCTGGTTTTAGAAATGCTCACTTAGTTCTTGTTAGTCCTTCCTAGCATGTTGTGTCTGTATCTTAGTCATGAAATCTCAGATTACATTACGTTCTACCGTCGAGTCACATCTTAGAGTCTAGGGTTTAGTTTCATTACAGTCCAGTTTTTAGTTACATATTTAGTCCTGTAGTAGATCTCTCTCTAAATACATACAACAATATTGGAAATTTTTAGATGAATATTTATTAGCCAAATACTAGTGGTGTTTGTCCCGGTTGTGGAACTTTTGTTCCTGGCCCCTGTTTCTTCTTTTGTTTTCCTTTTGAGTCTTCTTTATTTGTTTTTTCCTTTGAGTCTAGGGTTTTGTCCTTTGAGTTATTTGTCCAAGCTTGTCGTTCTTGTCTCTTAGGTTGATTTCATTTCCACCTTGTTAGCTAAACTCTGTTTAGCAAGATGGAACCTGCATCAGATAGACAACATCAGTTAGAGGAAAACCCTAATTTTTTGAATGAAGATTTAGTGTGTGAGAACCAGAACAATATCTCTCTTTCCAACTAGAACCAACAAGAAACTCAATGTAAAAGCTGTAAAGGAAATCATAGCTAAAGCATGGGGGAACTATAGAGGCTTACATATCACAGAGTTAGGTCAGAATATGTTTCTGTTCAGTTTTAATCAGGAATCTAAAGCAAAGGAAGTTCTTCTCAAAGCTCCCCGGTTTGTTATGAACTTCCTGATGTGCCTAGACTATTGGTACCTGTCATGTGTCTTGCTTTGATATAGACTTTGAGAAAGCTCCCTTTTGGATACAAATGCATCAAGTTCCCCTACAAAACATGAATGTGGCTAGTGCTTTGAAGCTGCTAAGCAAGGTAAGAAGAGTGAGGTTAGACCTCAATAAACCACTACCAGCAGGATGCTGGATCCCAAGAAAAGTGTTACCTTATATCTGGGTGTCCTACAAGTATGAGGGACTTCAATCCCTATGCTACAATTGTGACATAATTGCCCATGAGCAAAAACATTGTCAGAACCCAGTTGTCACGGACCCTTGCAACCCTAACAAGCTTAAGTACGGTGCTGAAATTAGTGTTAGGGAACCTAGAACTATACAATACCTTGGAAGAGATATAAACAAGCTTGAACAAACACAACCCAACCCTGAGACACATATCCCCCTACCTACATAGCAGAAAAGGAAGCCCATAATAGACAGTTAGCCTTGACCCAAGAAGAGAAATACAAACAGGTCCAAGCTACTTTCTTAACCAAACCTTCTGACAACCCAGACATGAACAATGCAAACAAAGACTTACGTAAAATAAGCTACAGACCGCACCCTCTCTGGTACTCACCCTCTTATAATCCAGAACCCATATTCCCAGTCCACATCACTAAAGTCCAACTACCCATACCCAAAGACCAAAGACCAAACACATTACCAGAATTATACCAGGTTAGCACTCATCATAATCTCACACAGTCTCCCCCTAAACCTAAGCCTACACCTTGCCTGTTTAATAAAAATCAACCATATTTGACAAAGATTGACCTAGCTCTAGGTCTTCCCCAACCTGGGCTATTTTGTTGAGTTCCCAGAGGAGGAGGAGGAGGAGGGGGACATTGATGGTAGTCATCATTTGGAACAAAGTGATGAAAATGCCCCGACTCTTAGCATTGTTGATGGAATGGGCCTGAAAAAAAAAAGGAAGGAGGCAGATTCAAGCTCAAATCATGATAAGGGAGACAATGAAATGTGGAGGAAAAAAGGAAATTTTGATTCAAGTAGTGAAATTAAAGAAAATTATATAGAAGACATAGAAGAATCTACTAGATTTGGGATCTTTTGCACGGGCACTTGGAAATCTAAGGTTGAGGAGGTGAGCCATATCAAGCCCCTCACTCCCAAATGACCATAATAGGGTGGAACTGTTGTGGTTTGGCAGCTGCCACGACTAGTAGAGAGCTAAATGACCTTGTGAGAGGTCATAAGTCTGCCACTCTCTTCCTAATGGAAACAGAGCCCAAAAGGAGAGAGTTGATCGAGTAAGAAGGAGATTTAAATTCCAAAATATGTTCTCTATTTCTGCTCTTGGAACTTCTGATGGATTGGGGTTGTTTTGGAATAATGCCTATTAGATTCAGGTTATTGAATCTTGTAGGAATTATATTCATACTGGTGTTAGAGAAAAGAAAACTGGGAATCTGTTTGAGGTGACCTTCATTTATGGGAATCCTCTATTTGATCAGAGAAGACACTTGTGGAGAAAGATACTGAACCTTAAACTTAGGAGGGGAGGTCCTTGGTGCTGCTTAGGGGACTTTAATGAAATGGTTTCAATCACAGAAAAGGATGGGAGTAGACCAATTGCCCCCATTAGAATGACTTTATTCAGAGAATTCCTTAATGATGTTTAGTCAAGGTTCACTTGGATTAGCAACCCAAGAGATGGTATTGTTACTAAGCAGGAGATTGACAGGATTTTTGTCAATTGGGGGTGGAGCGATTTGTATTCTCATGCAGTAGGGCATGCTCTCCCTATTGTCAACTCTGACCATTTTCCTCTAGTTCTCCTCTCCTACCCGCTTCCAAGTGTGCTAAATATTTCAAATACGAGTCTTTCTGGGAGAAGCATTGAAATTGCAGGAAGGTCGTTGCTGAGGGTAGCAGTGTTCTAATTTGTCTGCTGAAGGATGGGATAAGTTTTCCTATAAAGCAAAAAATTGTAAAAAAGTATTTGTCTATTTGGCATAAGGCCACATTCAAGAATGCAGCAGTGGAGATCACCAAACTAAAGGCTAAACTTCAAGGCATTCTTAACTCTGGCTATTCAAGCTCTAGGAGTGAGGAGATCAATATTATCAGAAGAGAAATTGACTCTCCATGGAGGCAAGAGGAGATTTATTAGGGGCAGATATCCAAAGTAAAATGGCTAACTTGGGGGGACAAAAATTCTAAATTTTTCCATGCAACAACAGTTCAAAGAAGGGATAAAAACAAGTTAAGTAGGTTGTTGTACAAGGACAATGTTTGGTAATATAATGCTTGCTATTGAAAATTATTTTAAGGAGATCTATTCACCATCTTTGCAGCCTTCTAACCCTGAGTGTCTTTTAGTCATCCCTAATTTGGTGTCATCTAGTATGAATGAGGTGTACTTGCCCCAGTGCTAGAAAATGAGATAAAGAAAACAGTGTTCTCTTTAGGCTCATTAAAAGCAGCCCTTGGCCCAGATGGGCTTAATGGAGAGTTTTATCAAAAGAATTGGGAAATTATAAAGGGTGATGTGGTGGAGACTATTTCATCTTTCTTTTCTTCTGGCTCTCTAGGGGATTGGGTTAATGAAACTGTGGTTGCCCTAATTCTAAAAAGCCCTCATCCTGAATCAATTGGTCAGCTTAGGCCATTCAGTTGCTGTAACTTCATTTATAAGATTATCTCTAAGATAGTGGTGGGGAGATTGAAACCTAAGCTAAATTCTCTAATCTCTCCTCATCAAAGTGCTTTTGTGGGTGGGAGAATGATTCAGGATAATCTTATGGTAGCCCAAGAGGCTTTTCACTTTCTAAAATAGAAGCAAGTGCCCTCAAAAGCATGATTTGCCATCAAGCTAGATATGAATAAAGCCTATGACAAAGTGGATTGGAATTTTATAAGGGAAGTTCTTATCTCCTATGGTTTTAGTGTCTCTTGGGTCTCTCTTGTCATATCTTAGTCTGTCAGTTATTTTTACCAAGTTAATGGGTCTAGCAGTAATGCATTAATCTTGGTAGAGGTTTGAGACAAGGGGATCCCCTATTCCCTTACCTGTTTATTCTGGTGTTTGATGTGCTTTCTAGACTGATTTCCAGGGCTTGCTCTAATGGGAACATCCATGGTCTTTCTCTAGCAAATGGTTCCCGTAGCCTAACTCTTTTTTTTTTTGCAGATAATGCTATTATTTTTGGCAGGGCTAACTTGGAGGAAGTTTATCAAGTGGTGGCTATTCTGAACAGTTTTACTGTTGTTTTTGGTCAAAGAATTAACCTTCAAAAATCTGGTCTTATTTGTGGGAAGAATGTACCTGATGATCTTAAAGTTGTTCTCTTTCACACTCTCAAGATTCCTCTCTAGGAGTCCCAAGGAAAGTATTTAGGTATTCCAACTGAATGGGGTACATCTAGAGGTCAAGCATGGTTGTGGATAAAGGAGAGGGTTCTCTCAAAGCTTGATGGGTGGAATAAAAATTATCTCTCTCAAGCAGGTAAGGAGGTGCTTATAAAATCAGTTATTCAGGCTATCCCATCCATGTAATGGCTATTGTGAGGCTTCCAAAAAATTTCGGCTAATCTCTTTTCTCAGCAGTGGCTAAATTTTTGTGGGGTGCCAAGGTTAGGAACATAGGAATGTATTGGAAAAGCTAGGATCATATGCGTCTCCCAAAGATTAAAGGTGGTTTGGGCTTTAAATGTTTTACAACTCAAAACGCTTCTCTCCTCTCTAAGCAAGCCTGGAGGTGCCTTAACAATCTAAATGACTACTAGGCTAGAATCCCTAGAGGTGTTTACTGTAATAGAGAGGATTTTTGGAATGTAAAACCTAAGGCTGGTTGCTCATGGGTTTGGAGAAGTATTCTTCATGGCAGAGATATTCTGAAGGAGAAGGATAGATGGATGTGATGGAAATGTATTGATATTAAGGGAGATAATTGGCTACCCAATGGTTGTGGTTTCATTACAATCAGAGTAGGTTACCCGAAAATCATTTAGCCTAAATTATTCACCCAACGTACAACATCACCACGTGTTAACGAACTACACACTAAATGGAACCAAAGGATGACCAATTCTCATATCTATTTTATTTCTTAAAAAAATTGATTTTTTAACAGATTTATCACTTTTATTAATTATTTTACAAAACGGATTTATCTGTTTTTTAGATAAATTTGTTTTGATTTTTTTCAAAACATATTTATCTTATAAATAGATAAATCTGTTTTGTAAAATGACCAAAACGGATTTATGTAGTTCTGAGGTATAATTCCGGTTTGCAAAAATAAAAGAAACAGATTTAAGCGATGCTTAGATGATTCCTGTTTGAAAATAATAAAAACGGATTTATGTAAATATTTTTATTGAAAACAGATTTATCTAATTTAAACTTAAATCTGTTTTGGAAAAAAACCAAAAACGGATTTATCTTTAAATTAAATAAATCCATGTGAAGAAATGTATAGGAGTATTTTGGGATTATCATATTTTGTGGGAATATAAGTGCATGAGGTGGAGGTAAAAAAAAACCAGACACCATCATACGATTAGTGATGGCAATTTCGGCTCATGCTTATTGGATTCCGGCAAAAATTATAGACATAGTAACTACCGCAGAATGGGTATATATGAGCTCCAATATGGAGCTCGTATAATCCTTTATATTACTAAAGTTGTAATTATTTATATTATAAATATTTTAATTTTAACTATATCCAAAATTTTAAGAAATAAAATGATTTGTCTGATAAGTATTATTTAACTACCAATGTAATACTTGACCGATAGCATTGTTGAATCAACTCTCCACGTCATTCGGGAGTATCCACATACAATTGCTGTTAATTTGGGCCAATCTAGTGAAGTGTGTAGACGTGCTGAGTTTTTTATGGTAGAGACTAATCTCTCGAGTATGATAGGGCTACCACTAGTGGAAAAACAGGATTTAAAGTCGGATATTTTGGACTTTTAAAGTCGGACGCTGGTCCGACTTCTATAAGGGGGACTTAGAAAGTTCGGAGATTTAAAGTGGGATAGACGTCCGACTTAAAAAGTCCTTTTTCAAGTCGGATCACACTAACATCCGACTTCAAAAGTATCTTTTTAATGTCGGATGACAATAATATCCGACTTTAAAAGTCTTTTTTCTGAATCATTTTTATGCTTAACCCCACTGGTATGAACATTTACTGCACATACTTTAGGGTAATTAAAGTATTACACTTTCAGCTAGTCAAGAGGAACACATGCACAAATTCATTGGTTACCTACATATCAAGTAAAATATACCTTACATTTGATTCCGGGCTAACTGAAAAATTCTGTGCATAGTTGATGTATATAATTTATTAGCATATGTGAGAACATACTAAAAAGCATCTAACTTGAGATGAGAAACTCGTACTTGTATGAATTTGCTAATATATCACATTATGGCATTTATGTAGTGAACAAATTCATTAAGTAGGTACTAAAATATTCAACCACATATGTATACAAAATACAATGAAATTAAAGAGTCATGTAGTTCAGACATTGTATAAGCCAAATTCTGGGAGCCAATTGTGCTCCCTATGACAATAATGATAGTTAAAATATTTGTAAACCAATTTACATGCTATAAGACCCCAGGGAGCCAATGGTGGTTTCAGTGGAGTCATCTTCCTTCACTGCACCATTCATGCCAATTAAGCCAAATTTTGGCTCCTGCACAAATGAAAATATTGTCATATCAGATAGGCTAAGAACAGATCATGATGCCCAGGAACAGTTCCCTCTTCCCAGAACATGCTAACATTTCTTGTTTTTTATCTTGACATGTCCATAATAACAAAGAAAGTGAAGCCCAATTTTTGTTCAACTAAATGTTTTAAAGACTAAAACAAATTAATGGCAGCATAAAATTACTAATTTTCAAAACCCCCAAAACCAAAACCAATTCTTGACATTCCAATTCTTTTTTGCCCATTCAATACTTCAATTAAATCAAAAGCCCAGAAACCAAATCCACCATAAATTACTATATTTCATCATAAAGATACAGATGGATAATATATCACAATAACCTAAAACCATTGTATATATACCTTCTACACATTTAGGCCTCACATGACACTTTCCCAGATAGTTCCTCTATCTCCCCTACTCCCATTAGCAGAGCTTTGTGTACGCAATCTTCTAAACTGGCAGCAATAATATTTCATTATTAAAAGGAACATGAAAAACAATATATAAATAATCACTTAAGCAACATGTCTCTAATTCTGAAACTGAAACAAAACCAGCTTCAACTATCAGTAGATTGTGCCATAAGCATGCATTGGTCCATGAAACTGAAAGTGAAAACATCAGCGACGGCAGGTTGAGGCATGTGCGAAAACGAAAAATGTACCTTTTGATTACTTTAAAAGAATCGGGTTGCTTTGACGAAGAATCAACACCATTTGTGCGAAAGGGTATGGTAGCAGTCCTCCGGGAACTGACATTGCCTATCTACAAATGCTTTCGATGCAACCTATGGCAGAAGAATGCAAAAACTGCCAAAAAAAATTCAATAACCAAACCTATTGACACCCCAATAATAAGTCCTATTGACTCCTCTTTACTACTTTGCTATTCCTTAAAGATCATCTTCATCCAATCTATTGACTGCTCCTTCCAAAAGATACATTAACTGTAAAACAGAAGTTTCTTGAAGCTGTTAAATTGAATATTAAGTGGTGAATTAAGCTGTTAAATTGAATATCAAGTTCTGAAGAAAATTAAAGATGGATACTTTGATGAACAATGAACCAATTTGAATTAGATTATATTAAATAGTCTGCATAATTACTACAAGAACCCATCCAGTACAAAGTGCAATCATACGAACAAAAAGGGCATTTCTGACGCATGCCAAAACCAGTACACAAATGAAATTCAATCCAATCCTTTACCTGAATGAACGTAAAGTACAAATCTGTTTTCAACATGCCAAACCAAATCTTGCTAGGCAAGCGTATGAAAAACAGGAAGCAAGAGAAAGTTCAGATTTATGAGGAACAAGTTAACCGAGTGGTGAAATCTCAATTGTGAGAGAGAGAGAGACGTACGCAAGAAATGAAGCAATCGTCCGGATCCAATGACACAAACACAGAACACACTTTACACGAACACAACAAGACCTCGAACAAGCTAAAATTGGTTTTCGAACCTCCATTTCGTAGAAGGGTTTCAAAGCCATTGTTAATCGGTTTTACTCAGAGCTTTAGAAAACTAAATCATCCAACAAGCTAAAATTAGGTCAAAACATTAGAAAACTAAAATTAGGTCACAATAAATAATAGATCTCAAATATCAATTTATTCATGAAGCTAAATCCCACCCAAAACCTAAAAGAGTACAACAAAATCGAACCTATAAGAACATTTGCAGCCTCAACAATGCACATGAATGAAACCACCGCTGAAACGTTACCAGCAAAGCAAGAGAGGGAGATTGCAGGCAGAAGGCGAGGTCAGGGAGGAGAGGGAGACAGGGAACGAGGGAAGTATGGAGGGAGGCGAGGGCGAGAGGAAGAAGGCATCGAGGTTTAAACGGAAGGGAGCTTGAGCGAGAGATGGGTTGAGAGAAGGCGACTGGGAATTCTGAGCGCAAGGTAGGGTAGAGGCGAATTGGGAATTCTGAGGGAGAACGTGCTTACCAAAAAAACAGGTTTTGCTAAATACCTTTAAAGTCGGATCATATACAAGGCTGACTTAAAATATTAAATGTTTAAAAATTATTTACAAGTTTGCCTCCGCGTCTATGTTTTAAGTCGGGTATTTGAGAGTCCGACTTTAAAAGTCCTAATACTTGACCGATAGCATTGTTGAATCAACTCTCCACGTCATTCGGGAGTATCCACATACAATTGCTGTTAATTTGGGCCAATCTAGTGAAGTGTGTAAACGTGCTGAGTTTTTTATGGTAGAGACTAATCTCTCGAGTATGGTAGGACTACGATCGACAGCAAAGCTCTCCCTTAAGATTTAACACTGCAGCATTCTTAAGGCTGGATTCGAACCCAAAACCTTAGTTAAGCTGAAAGAAACCCAAATCATCTGATCCAAGTGCTCTTCGATTGTGTGCTGAGTTTTTTAGTAACTCTCTTGAAGATTGGGTTGTCTTTAACATGACAACAGATGAAGGTGAATTCAATGAGCTGAGTTGGTTTCATCCCTTATTATTCTGCTAGCTACTAATTGATCCAATTCCCCGGCATGCTTCAACCTTGTTTAATTAGTCTGCAAATCTGCTATGCTATTTGCTTTCATTGATCAACATAGTTAACATTCCAGTATATCTTTGCAGAGGGAACTCATTAACCAAGCATTAACTTAATTATGTTTTTATTCTAGAAAATCATGAGTTTCATCACCGTGATAAAAACCACAACACCATGCCCCCATATATGCACATGTTACATCACTCGTGTCAAACCTGTGCAATACTTCTTTTGCATACTTGCACTGTCTCATGAATATTCCTGCATTGCTTTGTATGATTTCTACACCTAGGAAGTAACTCATCTTGCCTAGGTCTGTCATATCAAACACCTTCATCATTGAACTCTTGAATTCAGTAAACATCTTACTGCTACTCCCAGTATATTGTAAGTCATCAACATAGACACTTACGATCAGAATTTCTTTGTTTGCAGTGGTTTTATCAAACAATGTATGTTCAGAATGACACTTCTCAAACCCCTCCTTGATGAAATAAGACTCCACTTTGTTGTACCAAGCCCTTGGAGCTTGTTTTAATCCATAAAGTGCCTTTTTCAACTTAAGCACCTTGTTCTCATCACCTTGCTTTGTGAAGCCCAAGGGCTGTTCTATGAACACTATTTCTGAGAGTTCCCCGTGAAGAAAGGCACTCTTCACATCCAATTGATAGGCAATCCATCCCTTTATGGCAGCTAGGGCCACAATTGTTCTAATGGTATCCCACCTTGCCTTATATTTTTCAACTTCTCCCTTCTCATTAAGCTTGGTTTTATAAACCCATTTAACTCCTATAGACTTTGCCCCCTTTGGGAGAGTGGTCAACTCCCAAGTTTGATTCTTCTCTATAGCATCAATCTCTATTTGCATAGCTTTCCTCCACTTGTCATCAACTTTTGCTTCTTCATAACTCACAGGATCTTCTGGTTGAGTAAACACTACAAAACTATATTCATCTATCTCCTTTTCACCTTCTAGGAAATAGTCATTCAAATAAGCAGGCTTTTTCTTCATCCTCCCTGCAATTTGTGCTTTAGAGTTTGTCTCATCTTCTGGCATGTCAGCAGATTCATTTTGGTCATCAACAGAATCATCTTGATTATTAACAGAACTATTTTGAACCTCACTAGTGCTTGCACTAGTGTCTGCTGTAGTCTCCACCTCATCAAAACTTGAGCTATTGTTTCTTTCTTTGCTTCAGGGACATGTACATACCCAATACAACCAAATGTCCTAAAGAAATGGACTAAGTCCTTCACAGCTGCAAAGGGGCTTCTATTCTGCAAGTAGACAGCCCAATTGACTGCCTCATGCCAGAAATTTTTAGGAATCTTTTTGTGAGACAGAATGCTTCTCACCATCACCATAATAGATCTGTTCTTTCTCTATGCTACCCCATTCTGCTGGGGGTATCACTTGCTGTCAATTGTCTTTTGATTCCATTATCTTTACAAAATTTATTAAACTCTTGAGAGGTGAACTCTCCTCCCTTGTCAGTCCTCAAAGTACCTAAAACATTACCACTCTCCTTTTCTGCAATTGCTTTGATCTATTTGAAGCAATCAAAGGCTGCTGATTTCTCAGTCAAGAAGTACACCCATGTTCTTCTGCTGTGATCATCAATAAATGTTAGAAAATACCTTTTCTGAGTATGAGATGAAGGATTAATGGAACCACAAATATAAGCATGAACTAGTTGCAATACATGTGAAGCTCTCCAAGAACTCTTCTTTGGGAAAGACTCTCTGTGTAACACCCTGGGCCCTTTTCTTACTTAGTAGGCTACCCACAAGTGCACATCATGACCTTCTCTACCCCCCATGTAGAGTTTTTGTCTTCCGTGGGAATCGAACATGTACCCTAGGGGCTTAAGTACAAGTTCAATGCATTCCCACTACCAATTGAACTACTAGCTAGTAGCCCAATTGGTAGTGGGAATGCATTGAACTTGTACTTAGGCCCCAGGTACAAGGTTCGATTCCCACGGAAGACAAAAACTCTACATGGGGGGTAGAGAAGGTCATGATGTACACTTGTGGGTAGCCTACTAAGTCAGAAAAGGACCCAGGGTGTTACACTCTGTGTTGTTTACCAATTGCACAATCTTCACATACTTTGGATGACTCTTCCATGTTAGGCAGCCCTTTCACCATACTCTTTTGACTCAGTTTTTAGCCCCTTAAAACTCAATTGCCCCTATCTGTTATGCCAGAGAAGTCTTACATCTTCACTACTACTAACTTTCAAACAAGCAGAAGTTATCATTTCAGCCTCAGTTTTAAACATTCTATTAGAGGACATATGTGAGTCAATGATAAAGCCCTTTTGAGAATAAAAATCTTGCAAGCATTATCTTCAAAAACAACTTTTCGGCCTCTTTCTTGCAGCTGACATATGCTTAGCAAATTGTTTTTTAACTTAGGAATGTAATACACATCAGTGATGATTTGAATAATGCCATTCATTCTCATTTTAACACTCCCATTTCCCATAACAGATACTTTTGAGTCATCTTCTAGCCTAACAGTGGTTCTATAGTTTTCATTCAAATAATAAAAAACCAATCTCGATTACCACAAATGTGGTTACTACAACCTGAGTCAAGGAACCAAACCTTCAATTTTGTAGTGTCCTTGCTATCTGTGTAAGGCATCAGCAACAGTTCTTCTTTAGTGTCATCAGCAAAATTGGCCTTCTCCTCCCAATTCGGACACTCATACTGTTAATGATCCATCTTGCGACAGTTGTAGTACTCTATGGCTTCTTTGTTCTGTGGTTGCTTTCCTCTGCCTCTACAACGTCTGTAGCCTCGACCCCTTCCTCTACCATGCACTGCACCAGTGACTTTCAATGCCTGATCTTCTTCCTTAGATTGGCCGAACTGCGTGACCAATATCGTGTTCTTTTTCTACATGGTATCAGAGCTCTCGATCTTGAGAGACTTGCTTCCGCATAAACCCTAGCCGCCTTTGGTGCGAATCTCTCCTCCTTCCCTTTTTGAACCGTACGGACAAAACCCACCTAAACACCCTTCGTTTTTGATCTGACCACTACACCACCTATACCATCAGAATCTCCGTGAAATTTCGACCAACCCGTTTAAATCCCACCTTCGTTCGCCTCCTCACGCGCCTCCACACGCCACCACAACTCCGACCACCTTTCGGCGCGTGGACCCCACGCGCCTCCCTACAGTGGTTTTTTGGCCACGCTTCTTTGGAACAGCTTGTAGATCAGCCTTCCCTTTCTTTGTTTTGAGGGTCCTTTTTCAATTTGGAGCACTTTGATATTTTGGGGTACTCTTGGAGCCACTTGGTTGTGTTTTTTGCTCTGTTTTGCTGTCACAGCACCTATTGGCGTTCTACATATTCAACAATTTGTTTCTGGGTTATTCGAAGCTCATCTTTTGTTACAATTATCTCCCTTTCGGAAACTTTGGACACAGTTATTGTGTTTGTCTGTTAGTTGTTGCCTTGTTTTCTTCGGTTATTGTCACAGATGTCTGACAATATTGCTATTGATTACTCTTTATCATTCACCGAGGATGAGGTGAATCGTTTGAAGGCCCTACTTTACTCTCTTAGTAAGTCTTGTTCTCTACCAACGACCGGTATTAGCGTATGCTCCCGATCTTTCAATGTTTGCGGTAAAATCCCTAAGGATGCTTGGATTTTGGATTCTGGTGCTACCGACCACATGACATTCAATTCGAGTTTATTTTCTTCTTATACCTCCTCTGAGAAGAATTGTTATGTTACTATTGCTGATGGTTCTTATGCCCGTATTGATGGCTCTGGGAGTATTAACTTGCAATCTTCACTTCAATTACAGGATGTGCTACATGTTCCCACACTCTCTCACAATTTAATATCTGTTCATAAACTCACTCGTGATCAGAATTGTAAAGTAACCTTTTTCACTTCTTATTGTGTTTTTCAGGATCTGACCACGGGGAAGATAATCGGAGTTGCTAAGGAAAAGGGAGGGTTATACTACTTATCTGATGAACCAGATTGTTCGAAGGTGTTGGCTTCTTGCTTGCAAACCGAGTCTGCTGAGTCTTCTCATTCTGCCGCACAAATTTGGCTTCAGCACAAACGTCTTGGTCATCCTCCATTCTCTTTAGTTAAGTCTATGTTTCCTTCCTTATTTTTACATCATTCAGTTGAGTCTTTTAAATGTGAAGTTTGTGAGTTAGCTAAACATCATCGTGTCTCTTTTCCTCTTAGTTCCACTAAAAGTGCTGAACCTTTTGATCTTATACATTCTGATGTTTGGGGACCTGCACCTATTTCTAATGTTTCGGGTGCTAAATGGTTTGTGTCATTTATTGATGATTGTACTCGAGCAACTTGGATTTTTTTGATGAAGGATAAATCAGAAGTACCAGAATTATTTATCAGATTTTATCACATAGTGCAAACTCAATTTGGCAAAGGCATTAAAAGAATTCGCTCTGACAATGGCAAGGAATATGCCAATCAGAGTCTTTCAAATTTTACCAGTCAACAAGGAAATTTTCATGAGTTTACATGTGTCGACACTCCACAACAAAATGGTGTCGCAAAAAGAAAGAATCGTCATTTACTTGAAGTTGCTCGAGCCATTCTCTTCCAAATGGCTGTTCCCAACTCATACTGGGGAGAAGCAGTACTGACTGCTGCCTACTTGATTAATCGTGTCCCCAAACCAATGTTAGGTAATGTCAGTCCTGTTCAGTTTTTGACTTCACGATTTCCTTCTGTTCATGTTTTGCAGAGTCTTCAATCTCGAGTGTTTGGTTGTGTTGCTTTTGTCCATGTTCACAAACAACATCGAAGTAAGTTGGACCCTCGTGCAGTCAGATGTATTTTTGTGGGTTATTCTCCTAACAAGAAAGGATATAAATGTTTTCATCCTCTTAGTCGTAAGTACTTTATCTCTAAAGATGTCACGTTTCATGAGAATGTATCCTATTTCACTCGTCCTCAGCTTCAGGGGGGAGAGTATTCATGATGATTTGGAATCTAAGTCCGAGTTTCTGGTCCTACCTGAGTTACCTGAGGCTCCTGTCTTAAGTCCTACTACTGGTCCTATTGATCCTGCTTCCACAAATACTCCTGTCTCACCTTCTACTATTGATCCTGCTTCCACAGATACCGAATTTGAGTCACCTACTTCTATTTTGGTCCCTCCTTTATCTTTTGTTTTGCAGGAACCATCATCTTCGGCACCAGCAAATGCTAAAGCTGGTGAGCCAAATTTGGTGTATCAGAGAAGAAGTAAGCCCGACCTGCCCCAGACACAACTTCCATTGCCTGAACCGGAGGTAAGTACTGAAATTAACCCTCCTACTAGTGATTCCAACAGTTCTGACACTAGTGACACTGATACAGATGATTTGCCTATTGCTTTGAGGAAAGGGAAAAGGTCTTGTGCGAAATACCCTATTCTCAATTTGTCTCCACTAAAAATCTTTCTGTGCAGAATCAGAGTTTTATTTCAGCTGTTGACTCTGTGATAATCCCATCATCTGTTCAAGAAGCATTCAAAGATAGAAATTGGGTTCAAGCCATGGATGAGGAAATGAAAGCACTTGAGAAGAATGGAACATGGGAAATTGTTGAGAGACCGGGAGGCAAGAAGCCTGTTGGTTGCAGGTGGATCTATACAGTCAAGCACAGATCAGATGGTACTATTGATCGATACAAGGCAAGACTAGTGGCTAAAGGATTCACTCAGACCTATGGCATTGATTATGAGGAGACTTTTGCTCCTGTGGCAAAGATGAACACTATTCGGATCTTACTATCACTTGCTGCTCACTCTGGATGGGAACTAAACCAATTTGATGTCAAAAATGCATTCTTGCATGGAGATTTAGAGGAGGAGATGTATATGGAGATTCCTCCAGGATTTGGTTCAAAAGATGGAACAAACAAGGTGTGTCGATTAAGGAAAGCTTTATATGGGCTAAAACAGTCTCCTCGAGCATGGTTTGGGAGATTTACAAAGGCAATGGTGTGCTTAGGCTATAAGCAAAGCCAAGGAGATCACACTCTTTTCTTCAAACATTCGAAAGATGGAAAACTGACTATACTTCTTGTTTATGTTGATGATATCATTATTACAGGTGACAATTTGGCTGAGAGACAGCTACTTAAGGAGCAATTATCAGCAGTGTTTGAAATGAAAGACCTTGGGAAACTTAAGTATTTCCTAGGGATTGAGGTGGCCTACTCCGATAAAGGCATTTTTATTTCTCAAAGAAAATATGTTCTTGACCTTCTAAAAGAAACCGGAAAGCTTGGTTGTAAACCTGCAAGTGTTCCTATTGAGCAAAATCACAAAATTAGCTTTGAAGAAGAAAGTGCCAAAGTTGACAAGGTCCAATATCAGAGATTGGTGGGAAAATTTATTTACTTGGCACACACTAGACCTGATTTGGCTTATGCAATCAGTGTGGTGAGCCAATTCATGCATGACCCGAGGCAGAGACATTTGCAGGCTGTCGATCGTATTCTTCAATATCTCAAGGCCTCTCCAAGAAGAGGACTATTGTTCAAAAGAGGTAGGAGCCTAACTATGGAAGCTTATACTGATGCTGACTATGCAGGTTCAATGAGTGATAGAAGATCTACTTCAGGTTATTGCACCTTCCTATGTGGGAACCTTGTTACTTGGAGGAGTAAGAAGCAAAATGTAGTGGCTCGATCAAGCGCTGAGGCTGAATTTAGAGCTTTGGCACAAGGAATCTGTGAACTATTGTGGATGAAGATTATACTAAATGACTTGAAGATACAATTTGAAGGTCCTATGAAGTTATTTTGCGATAACAAATCGGCTATCAGTATTGCTCATAATCCCGTTCAACATGACAGAACGAAGCACATTGAGATAGATCGTCACTTCATTAAGGAAAAACTTGACAGCGGGTTAATATCTACAACTTACATTCCTTCCGGACACCAATTGGCAGATGTATTAACGAAGGGCTTGCCAACAGAGCATTTCAAAGAACTTACATCCAAGCTGGGAATGATAGATATCCATTCACCAGCTTGAGGGGGAGTGTTGAAATATGTTGTAAATAGTAGATTTATTTATATATGTATTCGGCCCATTTACCTGGCCCGTTAAGTAGCCTATTTAAACTCAGTAGTGCTTGTACTCAAAACATAATCATACAATTAATAAGATGGAACTACAGCTGCTCTGTAATCGCAGACGTAGGCAAAGATTGGCCGAACTGCGTGACCAATATCGTGTTCTTTTTCTACATGAATAAATGAGTTTGCTTTGAAGATCGTAATTTGGACATGGCAGAGACGTCGTTTGATTCCTCAATCGAGCACACCACGTAATTGAACTTAGGCGGAAGGGATTGCATCACCTTTTCCACCACCGCCGTTTGATTCACATTTTCCCCTTGCGCTTTCATCTTGTTAACAATCGCTAGGGTTCTTGCAAAGTATTCGCTAATACTTTCGTCTTCCTTCATTCCAAGCAGTTCAAATTCCCTGCGTAGGGTTTGTTACTGCGCTTTCTTGACCTTGGTAGTTCCCTTGTGTTTCTGCTTCATCGAATCCCAAATTCCCTTCGCCGTGTCTTTATCAAGAATGGATTCCATGATTCCTCGATTACTTGATTGAAAGAGATAGTTTTTGGCTTTCAGGTCTTTCAATTTTGCATCTTCGATTATCTTGATCTGCTCCGGTGTCATCGCCTCTGAGGTCGCCAGAATTCCGCCTTCAACTATGTTCCAATACTCCTTGGAACGAAGAAAATTCTCCAACAGCATGCTCCAATGATCATAGTGCCCATCAAATTTGGGCACCGCAGGTTGCATGAAGTTTTTCTCCTCCGCCATCGAACCACCGTGAGATCTTCTTCGTGATCAAGTAATCGTCTCGCATAAAACGGTTATGCGTGTAATAGTTTCCGGTATCAGGCCCCAATTAGAGCTCTGGTACCACTTGTTAGAGAAAGAAAAGGGATTACTCTATTGAACGAATTTGCCACAATGTTGGCTAATTACATGAGTCTGTTGCTGCTAACAGAATAACAGATATATAGGAAACTAAACTGTAAAACTGAAAATGAATGCATACAACAAACTAACAACAATTGACCTGGGCCACACCCTCTAATACAAGCCCATTTTATCTACAGTATTACTTATTGGGCCTAACAAAAATTGCTCCAATAATCAAACTCAAGCAATAAGAAATCAAAGATAAGGAACATTAACAGAATAAACAAAGGAAAACGTGTGAGGAACAAAAAAAAAAGAATGGGAGCAGGGATGAGAGAGAAAGCAAAATGGCATGAGATAAAGAAAAAAGAGTTTTTAAAACAAAAAAGTGTAAACTGAATAAAAAAATCATGGCAGTTGTGAACACTCGATTTTAACCGGCATTTTTCACTATTTTCCAAAAAATCACAAAAATATCCGCTTTTTGCATATTTTTGGATTTTAGTGCTAATTACGTCATTTTACTCGTGTTTGTCACTTTTGCATTGTTATTACTCTTTTTTAAACATAAAATAAATAAAAATATGCTAATTCATATTATTACAAAAAGAGAATGTCCATGTACATGACTTGGCCCAAGAATGCCAAAGTTACAAAAAATATAAAAATAGACCAAATACCTAAAACTGCAGCTACTTGCGAAGGCAATTTCTCTCTCCTCAGACCTCATTTCGACGATCCGAACGTTGAAAATGAAGATATATGTCTCACGAACCTGCAGTCAAAAAATAAAGACGATCTAACGGTTATCGAATCCGGAATCACACTTTTATGATGACTGGTTTGAGAAAAACGGAAATTGCCTTTCTCTCTTGTTTTTTGTCCCACATCGCTTGGGAGAAACAAGAATCATCTAGCGATGGGCTATATATGAGGTTGAGAGGCGAAGACTTGAGGAGGAGGTCATTGGCGGATTAAGTGATCTTTTGGGCTAGCCTTTGCAGGTCCATTGCACTAAAAAGCCCGTCTTTGATTAATTTGTACGTTTTTTGAGTCCGCTTTCTGGTTCTCAAAGCAGTTTTAGCATAAGGCGGTTCTAGGCCCAAAATGGACAAGATAGGAGTCTGGTTCACAGTTGACCTAGTCAGGCTGCTCGGTCTAGTTCGGTATTCTTCGTGTTCATCAACTTAAGGTTAGTTTTGTATTGATTTATTTATTTAGGTACATATTTATTTATATATGTATATATTTATTTATTATTTATTAATTCTTTTTTTATGTGTATATTTCTTTATTTATTTATTATCATTCCTTTTTTTTACTTAAACTTTTGTTACTATTAGTATCATTATTATTATCATTATTATCATTCTACAAAACGAAAAGTAAGTGTCTTAGTTCATATATAAGGTATTTTCCTCCCTTTTCCTTTTTTTTACTTATTCCTAAAAAAAATAAAAATGGGTTTGGTTGAGGTGTACACCTTATCAACTCCCGAATCCAACCTAGATTTCACAGACCAATAATCTTAAAGTTAGGTTTTTCTCAATTTTTCCTATTAAATAAATTGGGTGGCGACTCCCAAAAATAATCAGTTTTTGAGCCGTCTACGTTGGGACCCCTGTCACGACAGATGGCGATTCCGCTGGGGACAGGTGAGAGTCAAGTCTGTTATATTTGGTTGTGCAAATGATTATTAGGTATGTTCATTTGTTCACCCCTCTTTACTTTTTTTATTTCTTTATCTTTTTTTGTGTACATAGTATTTTATATTATGCTTGCTGTAAACCCTAGGCTAGAAGACATTTGATATTATTGTCTGGTTGTTGCTTCTGGTTATTTTCCCTTTACTTATTTTATTAGGATTCGAGGTTTGTATGCTCCTTTCACACACTACACATACACCGTGAGCACACACTGAGAGTTGAGCTCACACCGAAGCCGCAAAAAAAACGTAAGTTAGAACGAGGATGAGTGGGACTCATTTTGGATGTACATCCTGTGTGACTTCCATGAATTCCTCATCTAGAGTACGATTCTTCAATGCGGGTATCCACATTTTGGATGCACATCCTAGTGTGTTTAACCTTCTAGAAGAGTACTTGACTCTAGAGACTTTAAATGTCCTTAGGTTAGAACAACCCACCTTGTGAGCATTCACAATAGAAAGACATTAGACCCATCGGGCCGAAAGCCCAATAATATGGACAAACCTGGGTAGGCCACAAAGGGAGCTATTTTGCCTATTATCCTTGGTTTTTTTTTGTGGTACATTTTTTTCCTCGTTAACACTCGCGGTTTATTCTTCTAAAAAACAACATAAAGATTACATTGCATTTCATGCATAAAAAGTATTAAAAAAACATATTGCATTTCATGCATAAAAAGTATAAAAAAAAATCATATTGCATTTCATACATAAAAACCATAAAAAAAAAATCATGTTGCATTTGTAGTAAAAAAATGGTGCACTTCATGTTGCATCATACCACGTAACATTGAAAAGCATAAATTCATTTGCATTTTTCTTTGCATAAGTCCTTAGAAAAAATTCGCATGTAGTGCAGATTTTCATTTCATTGTCAATCATCATACTCATTTCTCATAAAATTTCTCCACATTTCATTTTTTTCTTTGCATGTATGTAAAAACCTTTGCATGTTATGCATACTCTCTTGAGCAAATAAAACAAAGCTCATTATCATTTATCAATCCTCATAGCATTTCCCTTCAAAAAGGGGCAAAAAGAAAATTGCATTACATTTCTTACATAAAAAGAATAGAAAATATTACAAAATAAATGTATATTGCATATTAGGATAAGTGCCTGCGCACATAAAAATACCTTCATGCATTCCATGACATCTTGTTTGTTTTGACTCATTCACATGTAGCATAAATTTTTCTTTAAAAAAAATCAATAAAAAAAGAGAGAGTTTTGAAGTCATTGAGTTATGTTCACAAAACTAGAGAAAAATTAATTTTTGTGCTTACCTGAAAATGGATGCCAATCAAGCTTAGACTCAAGGAATTGTATCGTTCTCTTGAAAGTTGTTGAGAAAATCACTAGAGGGTTAAAGAAGTAATGTGAGGAAATGTATCATGGGGTACAATACTTAGGCATATTGGGAATAAATGAGAGAGAAAAAGAGAGACATAAGGTTGACAATCAGTTCTTGATTGTCATTAGCACTTGTCTAATCATATAAGCTTGAAACCAAGCTAACTTTGTTGAAGCTTTATACTAATGATTTGCATGGATTTAAAAACCCATTTTCATCCTTTCTCACCCCAAGTTCTCTTAAAACACCGACCCCTTCTGAGTGCTTGCCTCAGACAATCTTTCCTAAAACCCTTTTGTTTGCAACATTCAAGGATGAACCAGTGAACAAATATCATAGTTTTAAGGTCCATTTCCCAAACAAAAAAACAAAAAAAATGAAAAAAAAATAAAGAGAGGGCAAAGAATTTGTCAAAAGAGTGAATGTTTTTTTCGAAATTAAAATTTTGAAGACGAGGAATCATTATTCGAAATGAAGAGTGGCTATCCCAAAATATATCCCTTGATGTCCCCCTTTTGAGCCTATAACTTCCTTTCACTAAACCCTGGACAAGGATCCACACTGTAGTGGAATTTAGTGCATTTGGATTATCATATAATTTTCAAAGCTAGAAAATTGACGATACAAATCAGGGGCAATGGAGGAAAAGAAAGAAAAGAGGTGTTGAAAAAAAAAAGAAATGATGGCGAAAGAAAAAATATAAGAGAGAATCCGCCATATATGAAGCAGAGGTGAAGGTCGCAATGAGATAAAGCAAAAATTGGAGGAGCCAAAAAAAGTGGAAAAAAAAGAGAAAAAAAGGAGAAAAAGGAGAAATGAAGGAATGAAAAAAAAATCAAATGGTGTTGTCATCAAAACACATAGAAAGCTGAATGCACCAAAGATCATTGATCCATTTAACCCGTAAAACCTTTCTTTGAGCCTTCTAATCACTTTTCTTCCATAAAACATTTTTTTGAAGCCTTCTAATCATTTTTCTTCCATAACCCATAAACCATAGCCATAAAACATTTCTTTAAGCCCTTGTAATCATTTTTTTTCAATAACCCATGACCCATACCTGTACAATATTTCTTTGAGCCTTCTAAGCATTTTTTCCAAAACCCATAACCCATAGCCACGTTACAAGCCTCTAAAAGTCCACTCTGATTGAAGAATGATTGTTTTCATTTTCATAATATTAATTTAAAAAAAAATCATTTGCTTCTTTAAAACTTTTCTTTGCTCAAAAAAAATGAAAAAAAAAACGAGGCCTGCTAGACTGAAAACCTTTAAAGGCAGTCTAGGCAAAAATTAGGTTTTAAAAAAATAATAATAATCAAATAATCAAATTAAAAAAAAAGGACAAAGCCCGCTAGACTGAAAACCTGCAGAGGCAGTCTAGGCAAAAATTAGGGTACAAAAGGGGAATGAGACTTACAATGATCATCTGAGTAGTTCACTGGATTTCTCCTGCTTATGCCAAACATGAGTACAGGGAAAATTTTGTGGAAAGTAAGCTTGAGTCTCAATAAATCCCGCACTGGGGCATAACAGCAAGGCCCTTTAACGAGTCAAAAATTTCCTGCTACACCAGTGTATTATTCTCTCGAGGCCATGTCTTTCACTAGGATGAGCCAAAAATCTTAGGAGACCCTTCATGAGTCAAAACTTCTTTCTACACCAGTGTTGTTTTATCCAGAAGAGCGTCTATTGCCACACAAAGGCAAAAATTGTTGCAAGACCCTTCATGAGTCAAACTTGTATAAGTACACCAGCGCATCCCACTCTAGACGCACTTCATTTTACCAATACTGGGGCAAAAATTATTACATGACCCTCCATGGGTCAAACTTGGCTTGCTACACTAGGTAGTCTTCCCTCTGTGATAAAAAAACTTTTTCTAGCAAGTCAGCTACCTCAAAATAAAAGAAATGCCTAACTAGAGGTTACCATATACTTTTTTTCCCTACCATCTTGTGTCACTTTTGTCTTCCCTATGCTTTCACTTTAAAAAATACCCCCCACTTCAAAACCTTCGAAGTCCAAACCAAACAATCTAGAAATACGAAAAAGTCCAGCCTCTAAACACCTTTGAATCCATGCATGCTCATTAAGTAAGGCTTCAAAAATAGTCAACTTGGAATCAATTAATGATATGATTTAGAGAGCTAATGACAATCTATGAAAAAAGAGAAGGCAAAACTTGAAGGTGTTTTGCTTTGAAGGATGAGAAGTAATCATAAAAGAAAAAAGATCTTGGAGAGCTAGCAAGGATGAGGAGAACCTTCCCTCTAAGGACGGGCTTGATTGGTTTCAAATGAAGCATGCACAAAAAACAAAATGTTTTCATTGAACCTAACTTCCATGACACGTCAATCTCAATTCCAACTCAAGGCTCATGCATAATTCATACATCTCATGTCATAGCATACATGCATGCATTCCACTTCATGACTAGACGCATGTGAAAATAATCAAAAAGAAAGGAAATCATCCAAAACAATGCATCAATTGCATTTTATTTCATGCTATCGGTCTTGCCCTGGCATTGTCTTTCAAAGCTCTGTGCTACCGATTCAGCTCTGGCACTAGATTCTCATGGCATCATCTTTTAAAACTTAGTGCTACCGATTCAGCTCTGGCACTAGTTTCTCAATGCTATCGGTCTCGCCCTGGCATCATCTTTCAAAACTTAGTGCTACCGATTCCGCTCTGGCACTAGTTTCTCATGCTATCGGTCTCGCCCTGGCAACATCTTTTAAATTTCATGCTACCGATTCAGCTCTGGCACTATTTTATTTTCATGCTACCGGTTCAGCCCTGGCATTGTCTTTTAAATTTCGTGCTACCGATTCAGCTCTGGCACTGCCTTTAAATTTCGTGCTACCGATTCAGCTCTGGCACTGTTTTATTTTCATGCTACCGGTTCAGCCCTGGCATTGTCTTTTAAATTTCGTGCTACCGATTCAGCTCTGGCACCGCTTTTGAATTTCGTGTTACCGATTCAGCTCTGGCACTATTTTATTTTCATGCTACCGGTTCAACCTTGGCATTGTCTTTTAAATTTCGTGCTACCGATTCAGCTCTGGCACCACTTTTAAATTTCGTGCTACCGATTCAGCTCTAGCGCTGTTTTATTTTCATGCTACCGGTTCAGCCCTGGCATTGTCTTTTAAATTTCGTGCTACAGATTCAGCTCTGGCACTGTTTTTACTTTCACGCTATCGGTCTCGCCCTGGCGTCGTCTGTAATTTCCAGCTATCGATCTCACCCTGACATTATCGTCTTTAATTTCCTACTATCGGTCTCGCCCTGACATTGTGTTTTTTTATTTTTATTTTCCTGCTATTGGTCTTGCCCTGGCATTGTCTAAATTTTCCTGCTATCGGTCTCGCCCTGGTACTGTTTTGACTTTCATGCTATCGATCTCTCCCTGGCATCGTACTTTAATTTTTTGTGTTACTGATTTAGCTCTGGCACTTGTTTGTTTTCTTGGCACCAAACCTACCCTACCGGTTAAAATTGACGTTCATATCTGTACTTATTTCTTACTTTGACAATACAAAAAATGCAGTTTCATTTATTGTCTCGTAAGAAAATAAGCACAGAGGGGCAACTGTGAACACTTGATTTTAACCGGCATTTTTCACTTTTTTCCAAAAAATCACAAAAATATCTGCTATTTGCGTATTTTTGTATTTTAGTGCTAACTAAGTCATTTTACTCGCGTTTGTCACTTTTGCATTCTTATTACTCTTTTTTAAACATAAAATAAATAAAAATATGCTAATTCATATTATTACAAAAAGAGAATGTCCATGTACATGACTTGGCCCAAGAATGCCAAAGTTACAAAAAATATAAAAATAAAACAAATACCTAAAATTGCAGCTACTTGCGAAGGCAATTTCTCTCTCCTCAGACATCATTTCAGCGATTCGAACGGTGAAAATGAAGATATATGTCTCACGAACCTGCAGTCAAAAAATAAAGACGATCCAACGGTTAACGAATCCGGAATCACACTTTTACGATGACTGGTTTGAGAAAAACGGAAATTGCCTTTCTATCTTGTTTTTGTCCCATATCGCTTGGGAGAAACAAGAACCATCTAGCGATGGGCTATATAAGAGGTTGAGAGGCGAAGACTTGAGGAGGAGGTCATTGGCGGATTAAGTGATCTTTTGGGCTAGCCTTTGCGGGTCCATTGCACTAAAAAGTCCGTCTTTGATTAGTTTGTACGTTTTTTGAGTCGGCTTTCCGGTTCTCAAAGCGGTTTTTGTACAAGGCGGTTCTAGGCCCAAAATGGACCAGATAGGAGTCTGGTTCACAGTTGACCTGATCGGTCTAGTTCGGTATTCATCGTGTTCATCAACTTAAGGTTAGTTCTGTATTTATTTATTTAGGTACATATTTATTTATTTATTTATTTATTTATGTATATATTTATTTATTTATTTATTCATTTTTTATGTATATAGTTCTTTATTTATTTATTTATTTATTAACATTCCTTTTTTTTACTTAAACTTTTGTTACTATTAGTATTATTATCATTATTATTATTATTATTATTATTATTATTATTATTATTATTATTATTATTATCATTCTACAAAACGAAAAGTAAGTGTCTTAGTTCATATATAAGGTATTTTCCTCCCTTTTCCTTTTTTTTTTACTTATTCCTAAAAAAAAATGGGTTTGGTTGAGGTGTACACCTGATCAAATCCGCAACCTGGTTAAGACGCCTGAGTTGTACAACTTGGTGATCTTAAACCCCTTCCAAAAAATTAAAATCAATCAACACAAACTTTTTCTCAAGAAGAACTACGTAGCCTTTGATTCTTTGCACGCGGAGATTCGTAGGAGCGGGGCTTCCCCGTCATGCACAAAAAATTAATATTTTCCTAAGTAAATCAATTCTTTTCTTTAACACCTATTTTCTAAAAAATATAGAAAAAGAGGGATTGGCTGAGATGTGACATCTTGTCAATCCTGGTTTAAGACGCCTGAGTTGTACAACTTGGTGACTTCAAACCCCTTTAAAAAAATAAAATCAACCAACCAACAAAATTTTCAGGAAGAACTACGTGACTTTTGAGTTCCTCATTGCACTGGAGGATACGTAGGAGCGAGGGCTTCCCCGTCAAGTCAAAATTAGATTTTTCTAAATTAGTCCATATTATTTTCTACTATGAAATATTATTTTTGTGTAAAACAAATAATTAAATAATTTATTTGCACAATCAGATTTAAGGTAATCGTCTTAGGACGGATGTACTAGGGGTGTAGTGGAATTAGGTTTTCGCCCTTCCCTTTGCATAATCGACTCCCGAATACAACCCAGTTTTCGCAGACCAATAATCTTAAAAGTTAGGTTTTTCTCAATTTTCCCTATTAAACAAATTGGGTGGCGACTCCCTTAAATAACAAATTTTTGAGTCATCTACGTCGGTACCCCGGTCTCGACAACAGTGGTACCTAACATGTTACTGTAGCGCTACAGTAAAAGAAGGTGGTCAAATTTCTTATGTGTATAGATTCAGAGAACACATACTTTGCAAAGCTGGTAGGTGTGTTGATGCATTAGCTAGCCAAGATTGTAACTTGCAAGATATTGTTACTCGTTCTGGTATCACTTATAAGCAAAAAGATGCACTTTCTAGGTTCATTAATAATTGATAAATTTCTTACGTTTTCCTTCCAGATACATCAGTTATTAAATGAACGTAGAAAGTTCATTTATGGCTTATAAATGAGATTGGAGAATTTTTTATAGTGCGCCAGCACAAGTGTCGTCCCCTAGTTGTTTATGATGTAATAGGTGTCTCTACTCCTCGATTAGTTGTTCAATCATTTGGGTACAAACCCTACTCTTCCAAAAAAAACTACTAATATTTTGAATGTTTTGATTTAGTTAAGTACTATTTTTTTGTAATATTTTATAAGTATGTTTCAAACAAATAACTAATCGTATTTTAGTTGAAAAATAATGGTTATTATATTTTTTTATCGTTTTTCATAGTGTTATTGTAGATAACTGATATAGGTAGAAACACTTAGTTTATGTTTCTAAGGGAGTTTTGTAAGGGGAGGACATATTCTTCAATTCTAAATTGAAGAATTTATAAAATGTCTCTAAACATAAATGAAGTATGATTAAAAATATTATATTTTTATACATCAAGTTATTCTTTCAATATTTTAAACTCTCTAATATATATAAAGATATAGACTAATTTTTTCAAAGCCCCTCCTCCCTTGCCTTCCCAAAACCCCCTCCCAAACATATCCTTAAAATATGTTTGGAAAGGGGTTTAAGGACGGGAATTGGGGCTTTGGAGGGATAAGTCTATTTTTCAAATATATATGTGAGACTGTAAAAATTTCGAAAGGTTATATAAAATATAATTGTATAACATGTCAATGACATTTTTTTTTAGAAATATTCTTTTAGCTTCCATAATTTAGAAAAGAAAAACAAGTTATCCCCTTCTATAATTCAATCCCAAAATGTACCCAAAATGTACATGAATGATCACTAAAAAAATTCCCCTTCTATAACTGTTTTTATTCCGTTAAATACTATCCTTTGTAATACTTTAATAAATAAATTTGAAAATAAAAATTATTTGTTTTTAATGAAATAATTCATTTATTTTAAATTATTAATTATTAACTTAGAGTTCTCGATTTGGATGAATTATTAACTTATATAAAATAAAATTCATATCTTGTTCATCATCGGTGCGCCGGTCAAGTTGGAACTGAAATATTTGTATTTTGTGGTGCTTCACGATTCGGTGGTATGTTTCTATGTGAGGTTATGACTTGGTTTCCTTTGCTATATTTTTTGTGTAATTTTTTATAACTCTTTTTATTTTTATTTATATAAAAGGGATTTGTTTTCGTGTGATGATTCTTCTCTGATCTATCACTTCTCTCTTCATTTTCTGACATCAAATTTCAGGTTGTGAATCAGTCTTGTGTTTTTTGTTGTTGCCTCTACCATGTTATGTTATATATTGATTTAAATGTGAAGCAAACCCGTATGAACCGGGTCAAAAATGCATCGTTTAATTTAGTGAATAAGTCAAGAACCTCCCAATTGAACTGTGTGAAAAATGGGTCCTTTAATTTAGCGAAAAGAGTGGTATGTCATTCTTTGAATGCACCCGTATTTGCACTGTATTTTCCTCTAGACTCTACGCCTATTTCTAGGTCTACTGAACACAACTTTCACTATAAAATGAGAGTATTTCCGCTTCATTATTTGAATAACTTTTTGAATATAATACAAGACATGAGAGAGTATTATAGAATATATCCATCGACATTACATATACCGGGACCCAATGGTTTAGAGGTACCATAGGATCACAGTCTATCTAATGTCTATGGATATATTTTATGCTCTTGCATGTCTGTCTTTATATACCAAAAGGTGGCCTCACTAATTTGGATCCCAATATGTTGACGGGTTAGTGGCATTTAAGGTATTTGGTTTCATTATTTACCTAGAATAGTCGTTAGTTTTCTAAGTCGCCTTATTGCTTCAGTTTCTAGACTTTCTCAAGTATTTTCTCTTACCTTTAGGATGCCATGGGGATAGTTTTTCTCTTCTTCAAATCTGACTAAGGATTGGGATGGTTTTTTCACACTCTCTTTTATCTTCACATTTTTCTCCCTCTTCTCCATTTTGTTACTTTCTTATTATTCATTTATGTTTTATTTTTATTTGTCTGCTATTGTTGATTTTTACTATTTCTTTTTTCAGTTGGACTGTCTTATCCTGAAGACATTATATGGGGCATCATGCATATCCTTTCTTTCTTAATGATTTTCAGACTTTGGGTGTTAATAATTGCACCCTTTTTCTCTACAATGGATTTTTCTTTTGGGTTTTAATTATCAATCGTACAGTTTATTTATTTTGGAGGGGGTTTTCAGAAGGGAACTATGCCAGAATGGCGAAAAACAGTCGCCACCTTAAGCAGCGTTTATTAAAAAAGCACTAGGTAAAGAGGAAAAGCCCAAACGATGGGCAGCGCTTTGGGGGTAAGCGCTACCTATTGGCGAAACACGCTGAGTGATAAGCAGCGCTTATAAGTAAAACGCTGTCCATTGCAGAAGGATAAGCAGCGTTTATGTGGTACGCGCTGACTATTGTACACACGGAACCATCAATAGGCAGCGCTTGGCAGCAAACGCTGCTTATTGTAAAACACGGAAGCAACGATGGGCAGCGCTTCAACAGCAAACGCTGCTTATTGCTTGTAGCGCACTACCATTGGCCAGCGCTTCACTTACAAGCGCTACCTATTGCCTTACCAATAGCCAGCGCTTCATTTACAAGCCCTGCCTATTGCCTTGAAACGCATACCAATGGCCAGCGCTTCATGTACAAGCGCTGCCTATTGCCTTGAAACGCATACCAATGGCCAGCGCTTCATTTACAAGCGCTGCCTATTGCCTTTTTTTTAATTTCTTCTAATTTCTTCAACGCGCGTCCTCTCTATACCCGATCCCACTCTCTCAAGCTCTCCTCCTCTCTCAAGCTCTCTTCCTCCTCCTCTCTCAAGCTCACCTCCTTCCCTCCCCGCCTCACCTCCTCTCTCAAGCTCAATGCCTCGAGTTCTCATTTTCGTTCTCACTCTCACACTCTCATTTTCGTGCCTCAAGCTCAACGCCTCACACTCTCATTTTCTTGGCTCTCTCTCATTGTCGTTCTCTTTCACAAAGGTTAGTATTACTACATGTTGTTCTAGTTATTTTAATGGCATTGGAACCTTAGGTTAGATGATTAAAAGTTGATGATTGATGATTAGTTCTTTGAAATGGTGTTTCTAGATTTGAGGGGAAATGTAGTTGTAGTGTTTGTTGAAATGTCCAAATGAAATGCTTGTTAATTTAATTTGATGTGGGTGTAGCGTTTGTTGAAATGTCCAAATGAAATGCTTTTTAATTTAATGTTGCTCTAGGTTAATGAAATGCTTTGATGTTGCTCTAGGTTAATTTGATGTAGGTTAATGATTTTACTCCACTAAACTATAGGTTGTGATGATATTAATGAGTGAACTAGAAAAAGTCATAGAGAGAAAACTAGTGAAAGAATCAATACATTAAATATTCTTATTCAATTTCAATGAATGAACTAGTTAGAGGTATAGAAAGTATATATAATACAAGTGACTTAGGAATAATAGTGACTTATGAATGAGTTAATTTCACAAAAATTGATTGTATGTTTGTCTTTATTAGGTATAGAAAGTATATATAATACAAGTGACTTATGTGATTGAGCTATTCTTTAAACCCCTATTTTAATATATATGGCAAATTAACTTAATGAATGTTTATAGGAATTGAAAATACTTCCTTCGAGTTCGTGTTGGTTCGTGAGTTCCTTATAGTTCGAGTTCGAGTTCGTTTCCTTCGTATCTAAGTGGTTCGAGAGTTCGCTTCATTTGCTAGTGTGTGGTTCGCATTCGTTGGAGTTCATCGTTGCTTCCACTTGTTCAGGTACTTTTGTTGTTTTCTTGTATTTATTATATGAAGAATGACAATATAGAAGACATCAAAGTCTTTGATTTCTTTAGTTTAAAATAGTTGAATGTATTAGCTTCAAAAAAATTGTTTTCTTTAGTTTGATTTCTTTTGTTTGTTTTGAACCATGATGATTTATTTCTTCATAGATATTGCATTGATATGTAGGCTTTGTTTTCTTGATACCTATCAAATATAAGTTATGCAAACTCTTCTATTACTATTTTTTAGAAAGAGATAACTTTTTTTATATTATATATTTTATACTTGAACAAGAATATAAGTTATGCCAACTTGTATATGTGTGGTGAATGAAACTAGCAAAGTAAAATTGAATATGCCTAAATATGCAAATTGTTTGTTGTTTGTCACCTATAATAGGTTTTTAAGTTCTCTTATCAGGATTTTATTATAAATAAATACTGGGAAATTATGGATAGAGAGTGGATGTCTGCCAATCGTCTGTCCAAGGAATATGTTGCTGGAGTGGATTATTTTGTGAAGTGTGCTGTTGAACGTTTAGGGACTTCTAGTAACATGAAGTGTCCTTGTTTGAGTTGTTGTTATGTAAAATCAGTTAATGCAGAGGAGTTGGCAGGACATTTAAAGGGTTACGGAATAGATCAAAGTTACACTTGTTGGACAATGCATGGTGAGGAAAGAGGTGAATCTTCAAATATGGGTAATAGTACTAAGAGATGTGCACCGGTTGACACCGAAAGACCTACATTTGAAGGGGGAGAATTTGAAGAGACGGCAAAGGCTGTTGAAGACGATCTTAATGACTGTCCTCAAATGTTTGAGAAATTGATAACGGATGCGGAGACACCGTTGTATTCAGGTTGTACTGAATTCACAAAACTATTGGCTGTGATAAAGTTGTATAACTTGAAAACCTGCCACGGATGGACGGATAAGAGCTTTACGGAATTACTCGCATTGTTGAAAGAAATGTTGCCGAAGGATAATGTGCTCCCTTCTCGGACTTATGATGCAAAACAAATGTTAGGGTCCATTGGGTTGAACTATGAGAAGATACATGCTTGTCCCAATGATTGCATTTTATTTTGGAATGAACATGCATCGTTAAAGTCGTGTCCTAAATGTAATGCATCGCGATATAAAAAGAAAGAATCTGCTCCAGAAAAGGTGTTGTGGTATTTTCCCATAATTCCTCGATTTAGGCGCATGTACCATAGTTCAGAAGATGCAAAACACTTGACATGGCATGATGATGAAAGGATTAAAGATGGCATGCTACGACTCCCGGCGGATTCTCCGCAATGGAAGAAAATTGATATTAATTATCCTGATTTCGGGTTGGATCCAAGAAACCTATGACTTACATTGTCTGCTGATGGATTTAATCCGCACGGCATTCAGAGTAGCTCCCACAGTACATGGCCCGTGATTTTGGCGATCTATAACTTACCTCAATGGCTTTGCATGAAACGCAAATATATGATGTTGTCTTTGTTAATTTCTGGGCCCAAGCAACCGGGAAATGATATTGATGTATACTTGGCTCCGTTAATTGAAGACTTGAAGCTAATGTGGGAGACTGGAGTAGAGGTGTATGATGGGTTCAGAGAAGAAACTTTCACGCTGAGGGCTATGATTTTTGGCACAATTAATGACTTTCCAGCATACGGCAATCTATCTGGGTACAGTAACAAAGGTCAGTGTGCGTGCCCTATATGTGAAGATAACACTGATTGGATGTGGTTGGAACACGGTAGGAAGAATATCTACTGTGGTCATCTTAGGTTTTTGCCATCTACTCATCCGTATCGACTGTTGAAAAAGGCATTCAATGGGAATATCGAAACCGGTAAAGCTCCCATGGCTTTGACGGGTGAACAACTATTTGAAAAGGTGAGAGGTTTGAACATTAAATTTGGGAAGCCTTTTGCAGGAGAGCTTGCCAAACGGGGGTGGAAGAAAAAGTCAATTTTGTTTGAGTTGCCATACTGGAAGTCATTATATGTAAGGCACTTCATTGATGTGATGCATGTTAAAAAAATGTCTTTGAAAGTGTCATCGGTACCTTACTCAATATGCCAGGAAAGACTAAAGATACCATCAACTCGAGGTTGGACTTGCTTAGTATGGGTTTGAGACCAGAATTGGGTCCGATAAAGAAGGGTACACGTACATATCTACCTCCAACAGCTCATACTTTATCTAAAAAGGAGAAGACCGTGTTTTGTAAGTTTCTTCATGGAGTTAAAGTTCCAGAGGGTTACTCTTCAAATGTTATGAACCTTGTATCGATGAAAGACCTCAAGTTAAAGTCTTTAAAGTCTCATGATTGCCATGTTCTAATGGAGAATTTGCTACCCATTGGTATACGTTCCATTTTTCCTAAGAAAGTGCGCAAGACCCTAACCAAACTTAGTTTCTTCTTTAAGGCGATTTGTAGTAGAGTGATTGACCCTGGAAAGTTGCCATCATTGCAAAGAGAAATTACTGTCACTTTGTGTGAGCTTGAGATGTATTTCCCACCTTCGTTTTTTGACATAATGATTCATCTAATAGTTCATCTGATTAGAGAGACACAATTGTGTGGGCCATGTTACATGAGATGGATGTATCCGTTTGAGCATTACATGAAGATATTAAAAGGTTATGTGAAAAACCGATCACGACCCGAGGGTTGTATTGTTGAGCGCTACATAGTTGAATAAGCTATTGAGTTCTATACCGGCTATCTATCTTGTCTTGAATATTCTGTGGGACTGCCAAGGTCTCGCCACTTAGGAAGCATTAGTAAAGGGATGTCAGGAACAAAAATAGTGATGGTATCAAGGAAAGAACTAGATGAAAGACACTTATATGTTTTGCACAATGATACTGAGGTTGATTCATATGTTTCCAAGCACATGGACATACTTAAGAGTGATCACCCATATAAGCCTCAAGTTTGGTTAACAAAAGAACATAATCGGAGTTTCATAGTGTGGCTAAAAGAGCACATTGATTTCGAATTTGCTATGAATCCTTCCTCGATTTCAGAAAGATTGAGATGGTTAGCAAAAGGTCCAAATATGCAAGTTTTCTCTTACATCAGCTATCTAATGAACGGGTACACGTTCTATACAAAAAACCATGATGATCAAAGTAAAATGCAAAATAGTGGGGTGACTCTTGTAGCTCAAGCTTTGCATACATCAAGTGCCAAAGACAGAAATCCCATATATGTGAATATGTCATACTTCGGGGTCATTGAACACATATGGGAGTTGGATTACAACATGTTTCGGGAGCCTGTGTTCCAATGTAAGTGGGTTGACAATAATAGTGGTTTACAGATTGATGAGTCGGGGTTCATGCGGGTGAATTTCAATAAGTTAGGATATAAAGATGAGCCTTTTATTTTGGCATCCCAAGCTCAACAAGTGTTTTATGTCACTGATCCAGTTGATACAAATTGGTCCATTGTTTTATTGACAAATAAAAAATTGGTGAATGACAATGAGGATCAAGCAACCAATGATGATGGTATTGAGGACGACCCTTTCTTTGGGACATCACTACCAATTGTAGGGGAAAGTACTCCTATAGAGGATTTTGTGTATGTTAGAAACGATCATAATGATGGGATTACGATTCGTCAAAAAAAAATACTCAGAAGCGAATTGCAAATACAATTATATCCAAGAAAAGGAAAAGGTAATTTAGACTTACATCATATGCTTTTTATCTATTTCCAATTAGTTATTTTACATAGTTTTCATCTTCTTGTCTGTTTATTTATTTTGGATAGATAAATATAACAATGATAATGTTTTATTGCAGGTCAGATAGCGGATCATAGTGATCATCGATACAAGGTTCAGTTGTTTCAAGGAATATTGGGGATTGGAACAATCACAGACAAAATGGGTGCCAATAGAGGTAAGTTTGTAATCAATCTTCTCATATATTTATTTACATTATTGTTGTCAAAAAAATGTATTAAATTAAATTTAACAATTAATTAATCTTTTGTTTTGTAGTGTCCGAAACAACCAAATAACAATGATTGTGGGTATTACGTGATGAGATTTATGAAGGAAATTATTACCCACAACCAAATGGTTATCCCCAGACAGGTATCTTTATAGAACTCTTTTTTATTTTGATTTAACCATATATTTCAATTCTAATTTTATTTAATTATATAATTTCAGTATTTTCCCGATTGTCGGTGGAAGACATACTCTACTGCACAGCTTGATGAGCTTAGAGGAGAGTGGTGCCATTATGTCTTGCAATTCTTTTGATTTTAGATAGATTGTAATGTTGTAAATTGTTAGAGTTTTATTTGGATACATTCATATGAATTGGTTCATGCATATGTAAGTTGCTAACTTGTTTTAATTTACATACATATTGTAAGTAGCTTGCTAGTTTTGGATACATGCATATGAATTGGTTCATGCATATGTAAGTTGCTAACTTGTTTTAATTTAGATACATATTGTAAGTAGCTTGCTAGTTTTGGATACATATTGTTAGAGAGTTTGATTTGGATACACATTAATTTGTTAATATTGTAAGTTGCTAAGTTTTGGATACATATAATAACTTGTTAGCTAGTTTGTTTTGGTTTGTGATCATATTAGTGCATTTGGATATATAACTAGTTTATATATATATATATATATATATATATATATATATATATATATGTTGTTAGTATATAATGGCTTGGATTGGTATTAATTGGCTGTATATGACCAGGAAATTATCAAATGTAAAAAGGAAAATACAAAAAAACAGAAAAAAAGGAAAAAAAATTAAACAATGGGCAGCGCTTGGTGGGAGAAGCGCTGCTCATTCACCTTACACGTATAGCAATGGGCAGCGCTTGGTAAAGGGAAGCGCTGCCCATTGCTAAACGTGCTAGGTGAATGAGCAGCGCTTGGTGGGAGAAGCGCTGGTCATTCACCTAGCGCGTTTAGCAATGGGCCGCGCTTGGTAAAGGGAAGCGCTGCCCATTGCTAAACGTGCTAGGTGAATGGGCAGCGCTTCCCTTTACCAAGTGCTGCCCATTGCTATACGCGCTAGGTGAATGAGCAGCGCTTCTCCCACCAAGCGCTGCTCATTCACCTAGCGCGTTTAGCAATGGGCAGCGCTTCCCCTTACCAAACGCTGCCCATTGCTAGACGCTCTAGGTGAATGAGCAGCGCTTCTCCCTTCAAACGCTGCCTATGGCTATTAATGAGCAGCACTTCTCAAACGTTGCCCATTTTTGGGGAGGAATCACCAGCGCCAAAATTAGCAGCGCTCAGAAACGCTGCCCATCCCCAAATCTGTTGTAGAGGACATATTTTTTAATTCTAAATTGAAAAAGCTATAAAATATTTTTTTTAAAGCTATAAATGTCTGTAAACATAAATGAAGTATTATTAAAAATGTTATATTGTTACTCTATATCTTTATATATATATATATATAAAGATATAGACTAACTTTTTCAAAGACCTCTCCTCTCTTCTCTTCCCAAATATACCCTTAGAATATGTTTGGAAGGTGGTCTTATGACGGGAAGGGAGTGCTTTGGAGGGATAAGTCTATTTTTTAATATATATATATATATATATATATATATATATATATATATATATACTAGTCTTATCACCCGTGCGATGCACGGGTTGCGCACGGATTGCGCTATAGTGAAAAACTTAAAATAACTTAAAATAGGATGTTTCTATATATTTTTATATTTGGTGGGTTTTAAGCAGATTGGTGGAAATATAATATTTTTATATTAAATTAGTGTAATGAAGTAGTTGGAATACTACTATATATGTGTTCAAATTTGGGATTAATACATAAATGGGATTATTTCTAAACCCAGTATAATGCACGGGGTGCGCTAGTATCGACGAATGCAAATACACCAAGTTAATAATGGTTAATAGTAATTTAAGCATAATTAAAAATTCAAATAAAATTAAATAGCAAAAACCAATACATTCCATCAAATTAACCCATAAATTAACCCATAATTGAAACACGTGGGTGTCATGAAGGTTAGTTGAAAGCCACCTATAAAATAGAAGCAACTATACAAATTTGAAAGAAGATGATAGGGGTTCTATTTTAAATATGGTTGAAATACCGAGTAATAAATAAAATAAATAAAATCTAATTTTAGGTTGAAATAGCGCTTTCTAAATATGGCCAATACCGAGTTTGTTTTCTGTAGGAATCGAGTTCGAGAGCACTGGGTCAACACTTGTGTCCCAGACTCCCAGGGTAGTTTATGCCTACTGGCCAACAATATTGATTTGTAAAATAGATAGTCTGATAATATGGAATAAAAATTAAATTATAACTATAAATCATATAAGAAGATAATACATTGAAATGGAACATTAACAAAGACATTGAAATTGAGCATCCATAGATATTAAGAAGAAAAAGTCTAAAGATTTTTAATAACATAATAATCTATATTCATCAAAAGTAAATATAAAAACTTAACCCGTAATTAAAAATAAAAGAAGACAACACAATTAGAAAGTGAAACACAGGGTTCTATTGTAAATGTAGTTTAAGTTCCCGAAGGTTAACCCATAATTAGATAGAAAAGAATGCAGCACAATTAGAAAGTGAAATATGTCGGTATCATGCAACATTTGAATGAAAACCACCAATAAAAAGGACCAACTATGCAAAGTTGAGAGAAGATGATGGGAGATCTATTGAAAATGTGGCTGAAGTTTCCAGGGGGTAAATACTGCAACGCGATACTCAAATATAAAAGAAAAATTAAAATATAAATCCCAATTTAAGTATACTCCTAATAGTTATTGGTGCGATATGACAAAAATATAGAAGACAACACAAATAGAAAGTGAAACGCGTGCATGCAAGGCAGTATGAAAACCACAAATAAAATAGAAGCACCTATAGAAAGTCAAAAGAATATGAGATGAGTTTATATCGTTGATGTGGCCAAAGTTCCCGTGAGTAAAAAATAAATTATAAATTAAATAAGAAGATTATAAAGTTAAAAAAGAATATTAACAAATACATTGAACTTCGCGTATTTGAACACGTAATTTTTTTTTCGAACGCTAAAGTACCTCAAAAGACACTGTTTAGTATTTCACTTTACCTATTCTGACACGAAATTATTTTTTTCACCAAATCAGTTATTGAGGAACAAACTCAGCGTATTGGGACAATTAAATTATTTTCGAAACCATAAAATACATCAAAACACACTGCTTAGCATCTCACTTTTGTCATCAAATTAATTTTTTCCCGTCCAACCGTTTATTAAGGAACGAACTTCACGTATTTGAAAAGTTAAATTTCTTTTCAAATGCTAAGGTACCCCCAAACACACTGCTTAGCATCGTACTTTACGTATTTAGTAACGAAACTATTATTTTTTTCACAACATTACAATATGCAAACAAAAAAAAGTAATAAGGTTTCAATTTAGAATTAAAAAATAAAAGAATGGCATAAAAGAACAAAAGGGAAAAAAACTGAAATTATAATAGACAAAAAAAAAACTTAAAGTTGGCGCGTAGCTGCCAACTCGCTTATTAAAGAAAGATGTGAGACTTTTTAAAAAATTTTGAAAGATTAATATAAAATATAATTGTATAACATGTCAATTACACCTTATTTTTTTAGAACTACTTTTTAGCTTCCATAATTTAGAAAAGAAAAATAAGTTCTCCCCTTCTATATATAACTCACTCCCAAACACGTACAGAGATAGTTAGTGGCGGATCTAAGACCTTGAGCTAGAGGGTGCAAATATTTCGAAACACATGCATAACTAAAAATATTTTAATATAGTTAAAAAAATTACACAATTGACATGGGAGTAGACACGGGGAGACAAAAAAATAGACTATGAGAGTAGGAGTGATTGGGTGAGTAGGTACATTGGAATGGTGCAAAATTAGAGGCTTGGGTGCAAAAATATTTTCAAGGTGTGAAAAAAAATTAATAGTAGTATCACTGTTAATTTTATTTTTTTAGGATATACTCTGGGTTATGAGTGTCCGCCACCAGAGTTAGTTGAATCATACAAACACAAGAGAAAAAACAACTCTCCTCAGTCTATGTTTTACAAGTGCAACTCGCTAGTTTCGATGTGTCTCTCTGTTTTATTGTGTTAACCTATTTTTCATTGGGTCTATTATGTGTCTATGTATTTTATATTAGTTTGTGAATATTTTATTTTTTATAAACGAATCCTAGACGTATCGTATCCTATGTTTTTCAAATAGTTTGTATCGCCGTATCGAATTCGTATCATGTCCGATACGCGTATGCATCATAGCTGTAACGTTTTATTTAAAATCTTGTAATACTTTAATGGTGCCTTTATTAGTAGAATCAAAAAACATTAATGGTTTTGTAGGATATGCATATCACTGAATGCCAAATTATGGCAATATAATTTTTAGGATAAACAAATCACTTATGAGATGATATGGTTCATATTTTACTAAAATTAATTTATAAAAAAATTAAAAATAGGAATGTTGATTTTGAAAATATAAGATGGAATTAGTAAAGAAACAACAGTGTAATCTGTTAATTTGTGGATCCATCTCAGCAGTTGTTTGGCTTGCTGACTAATCAGATTCAGCTCTAATGCTTTGTTTGGATGCGAGAAGAAATAGGAAAGAGAGAAATACGAAAGAGAGAGATAGAAGAGAAGAGAAATATAAAAGAAATAGAAAAGAAATTCTATGTTGTTTGGATGAGTATATTTAGCAGAGAGAGAAATAGTAAAAGTTCTCTTCTCTTCTTTGGATGAGTAGAAATATAAGAATAAAGAGATAATTATAAATATAAAAAGACAATTTTATCCTTATTAAAGAAAACAAGTTGGTCAAAAAAAGAAAACAAATTTTTTTTATAAAAGAAATAAAGACAAGAAAGTAATCATCGCAAGTATAAAAATTTCTAATCTAAAAAAAAAGTATAAAAATTTCTACAAAAATAATTATAAAGTGATGGAAGCAAAAACAATTAATTAAACAATAGATGAACCCAAAAAGTTAGCACTAGTAGTACCCAAAAAAAAAAAGCTTTGCAGCATTGCCGTGAAAGTAACTGACGAGGGCAGTGTGGGAATAACAGCACACTCCCACAATTTCTCTTCCAAATCTCGCCTATGTTGAGAAGAAATTTTTTATGAGGGTCCCACCACGAAAAAGTTCTCTCTCTCTTCATTTCTCTCCTCTTCCAAACTATAGAAATGACTTAGTGTAACAAAAAGAGAGACCTACGATACAACGTGCATATTTAAAGTGATACTAATGGCCAATTTACAACTGTCACCGGGAGATTTGAACTCAGTACCTTGAGGATATAAAGTTAGCTCTTACCACTAAGCTAGCACCTCAAGCGTGATTAATTAGCAAGCATCAAACTAGTCAAGATTATATATTGTATAGACGGTCGAGTATTTGAATTGTAACAGAAACAACTTAAAAAGAAACAAAGAACAATAATAAAATGCAAGATTTAATTAATAGAGACCTAGATTTTCACTTGAAAGTTTCGATTTCTCTCTGTCTAATTCTAACTGAACCCCTTTATTTCATTTAATTACGAATCCATTTACTAAAGCTATTAATTCATTTGGTCATTCACGATTAATATTCTTTTTCCTAAATTAACCCTATTTGGTCATGCAAGAATTTAAATTCAAGAAAATCATAAATAACAAAAAGGTTGAATTATAGTCGTGACCGTGAGTGTTCACAGACATGCATTAATTATAGTATCAATTATCCTATAGGTCCTCCGGTTAATTGTAGTACAGTCGCTGATTAATTAACTGATTATTAACATGCAAAGAATCCTAAGAATTTTTTTTGGTATCAGACCCTCGCGGGCGACCCACGCAGTGTCCCAACACTATCAACGAAGGACTAATCTGCGCTCGCTACTTGGGGCTCTTAATCATTTCGCTGGCCAACACCCTATTTGACGTAGGCGGGAATCGAACCCGAGAGCAAACCGGATCGACCCCACCACGTCCCAGTAGGAGCCTGAACCACTGGGCTAGGAGTGTTGGTTAAAGAATCCTAAGAATATGATTAAAACAATAGCACAATATTAATGGAAATAAAATTAGGAATTCAAATATTAAATCAAGCAATATCCACCTAATACCCTAGGATTCAGGTATCCAAAGTCATAAAAAAAATAATAAAATAGAAATTAGAGTCATGAATAAAAATAATCCGAAAATTCAAAAATTAGAGAAATTCTTATTTTGAGTCTTCAGTCACCTTTTTCTGATCCAAAGTTCTCTCACAGTGTCAAGAACAGTATCCAAAACTCCTCACTCTCTCAATTACGTATGTGTTCCCGTACCTTTCTTTCTCAGTGCCGCTTTTTGTCTAGTATTCACGGCTTCTTTTAATTCATGCACTCCCTTCACTTTTATAGTTTTAGGTGACCTAATTTAATTGATCATGGGCTTGAATCTTCTTTTTTTTTTTTTTAAGTTCAGCGTCTTTCAATTCTTTTGACTTTTGACTTCTTTCTATTTCTATTCATTTTTTACCAAATGAAACTTATGGTATTTCATTCATAATCAAGGTAGCTATACAAGAAGGAATACAATCAAAGACATGATGCTAGCATAATTCCTTGATGCTCTAGCTAGAGTATTTGCCACAAGGTTTGCTTGCCTCCTAACAAAACTAATATAGTAGTTTTCCGAGCTAAATAAGAGACTACAACAAGTACGCAAAATAGAGCCATATTCGGTTTGAAAGTCACGCAAACCCCGGATTCCATCTACTACCACTTTGCAATCAAGCTCGATGGTGACGCGAGAAGTGCCTAAATCTCGTAACTAATTAATAGCTTCCAACAAACCAATAGCTTCAGCCTCCTGTGGTTGTGGTCTTCCAACAAACCATAGCGTCTTTGCCTTCACAAAAGTCCCCTTATCGTCCCTCAGACAAAGACCAACTTAGACCGTTTTGCATGTTGCCAACCGAGAAGCTGGTCAAAAGAGCATTGCAACGGGATTTGGGTTGGTTTTTCAATCCCCTCTCAAAACTTTTCATTACGGCGATTCCACAAACACCAAATCATCATAGCAAACCGGCACCTCTCATCGCCAGCTAGCGATGCTAAAATATGATATACACTCTCCCTATAACATTCACCATCAATAAACATCGGATGGACAATGTTCCATAAACCCGTTGCTCTCCAAATCTCCACCGCTTTCGGACACTCAAAGAATAAGTGTCATTTCGATTCATCAGCACCGTCGCACATTGAACAATTGCCCGGGCACAGAACACGACGTCTTCTAAGGTTGGAACGACAAGGAAGTACACCGCGCACTTTGTGAGGAACTTTCAGCTTCCATAAAGAATTCCAATTACCAACAATTCGCATGTCGGTGTTGTCGATCAACTCATTCATAGCAACATAGTAAGCGGATTGAACGGAATAGTAACCGTCGCGACTCTTACTCCACACCAAAGAATCCACACCCTCCCTACACCGGATTGAAATCCCCAATATTTTTGTTTTGTCCTCCGGAGTGAATAACTGATTAAGAAGATTAATATTCCAACGTCTACCATCAGCTAGAAAAAGACCACTAACCGTTAAGGACTCGTAACCAGGGAAATAGGAGAAGTCACAAAAGCGGAAGTCTCTCCTTTTAACCAAGGATCTCGCCAAACATTAATGTTGTTGTCATCACCAATTTTCCATCTAGCTTCGAAATTAATCAATACATGTGAAGTGTGGATGCTACTCCCAACATAACTAGGATTATGGCCCAAGCGAGCCTCCAAGAAGTTCCTCGTCGGAAAGTATTTAGCTTTGAAGACACGTGTAACTATAGCATTTGTGTTGGTGCATAAGCGCTAACCTTGCTTCCCTGGCATGGCTAAATTGAAACAATGAAAGTGGCAAAAGCCCATACCACCAAATTGCTTCCTCATTGTCAACTTGTCCCAACTGAGCCAATTGATGCCACACCTAGCACCATGGTTTGAACCCCGTCAAAATGAGTTACACCCAAGTTGGTCACTACACAATCCTTCATTGACTGGCTAGTATTTCTGCTGAAATAAATTTTTGACTTCTGGAGATTTATAGATTGACCTGAAGCATTCTCATAAATTTCCAGCACTTCCTTTAATTTCCTGCTTTCCTTGTCATCCACCCTGCAAAACAAAAAACAGTCATCTGCAAATAATAAGTGTGTCAGGATAGGACCTCCACGACACACTTTGATTCCATGAATATCCCCTCTAGCCTCACATTTTTTAAGAAGAGATGTGAGACCCTCAACACACAATATAAAAAGGTAAGGTGACAGTGGGTCACCCTGCCTGAGTGCTCTCCCTAGAGAGACAGAGCCAGCTTTTTCGCTGTTTATAAGCAATCAGTAATGAACTGTTTCGACACACATGCCCATCCATCACACCCATTTCTCATGAAAACCCAATTTGATCAAAACACTCCTCAAGTACCCCCAATTCACCCTGTCATAGGCCTTACTTATATCAATCTTCAATGCCACCTCCCCCACGTTGCCATTAGTCCTACATTTCATGATGAATGGTTTCAATGGCTACAATCACATTGTCTATAATATACCTGTTAGCCACAAAGGCTGATTGCTCGGCTGAAATGCACTTGTGGAGAACATTCTTCATTCTATTAGCAAGAACCTTAGAGATAATTTTATAAATAACATTATAGAGAGCAATAGGGCGCAAATCACGCATAGAAGTAGGATTATCGACTTTAGGGATCAATACAATATTAGCATCATTCAACATAGGGGGAAACTCACCACTATCTAACCAAGAGACAGTCGAAAGAAACAACTCAGGACCACAAAAATTCCAAAAGTGTATAAAGAAAGCAGGATTCAAACCATCAGAACCCGGAGCCTTATCTGAATGCATTTGGAAGAGAGCCTTTTTAAATTCGCCTATATTAAATGGAGCCACCAATAAATCATTATCCATCTCGTCCACCTTTTGACTCATGCAATCAATCACCGGACTATAATGACCACGAACCTCTTCAAACAAGCCGGTAAAGTATGAACACGCCACACCCCCAAGATCATGTTGTGACTCCGCCACCGAGCCATCCTCTCTCACCAACGAAGAAACCAAGTTACGATGACTTCTAGTGCTCGCCATCGCATGAAAATTTTTTGAGTTTGTGTCTCCATCTCGAAGCCAGTGGACCTTTGCTCTTTGCTTCCAAAACAACTCCTCTTGAGTTAAAAGGGAACTCAAACGAATATGCACCTCATTATATTTAAGAACATCATTCGTATTAACTGAACTTCGAAGCACCTCCAACTCCTCCCTACATCTCTGAATATCCAACCTAGATCTCATCCTTAGCTTTCTTCCCCACAAATCAACAGCACTAGTACAACTCTCCATTTTCCCCATGAAATCAAGACCTCCAACCCGAGCCCAACTCTCATCAATGATGGTTGGTAAATCTTCCTCCTCCAGCCAAGCGTTCTCAAATCTAAAAGGTCTACGAGAGCCTCTACGCCTTCTCTCATAAAGTTGTAGCCACAAGGGAGTATGATTTTATCTATCCGCCGCACCATTAATTAGACAATGGTTAGGGAATAAATCAAGCCACTCTTGAGTATCCAACATGGTAAGATCAATAAGAGAACAATGTTGCACCGCTTCTCGGAAACCTCTTAAAAGCCAAGGGGCTCTATCAGCATTACCCTTCTTCTCATCATTAGAAAGCAAATCATTGTAATCACCCATAATACACCATGGCAAAGAATCGTCCCTAGACAAGGTTCGCAAAAGCTCCCAAGAATCACGCCTACGCCCACTATCCGGAAAACCGTAGAAACCCGTGAGCCTCCACGTAGGATTATTCACACAAGATACCTCCAAAGTAACGCAAGACCCCACTTCTACCAACGCTATCCACCGCAAAAGCAGAATCAAACCCCAATCTAACTCGAATCTCCTCCATCTTGTTTGCATGCACCAAAGTTTCACATAGAAAAATCGCGTTTGGTTGGTACGCTCGAACGAGGTCACGTAGCGAAGGAACTGCTCGTGGGTTACCCAAGCCCAAGCAGTTCCAACATATGAAAGTCATTGATCTTGGCAGACTCCACTGCCAGAGCCCACCCTTAGAAAATGCACGATCTTGTTGTTGTTATTAGTAGCCATGAACTGATCCGAAACATCACTACCAGTTGTCGCCTCACAAACATCTTTGTCATTTCTATCCTCCCCCCTGATGCGCTTACGGTCAAGTTGTAGTGCCACTTCAACCTCCATGTCAACATCATTAATAGTCGTTGGCGTAATAACTTCCTGAACCGTGTTATTGGGAAAAAGAATGGAAGGATTTTTGAAAACTTCCACTAAATCATCAATACTATTAAGAGCCAAATTAGAACCTGTTGTTTTTGAAGATGATCCACCCTCACCTGACTGGCGCATTGATGGCTCATAATTGCGATGCACAGATTGCGCTGTATGTCCTCCATGATTGGCGTTATCATTGATTACGTGATTTGGAGTCGTCCACTGTTGTCCCTCCTCCCTCAACCAACATGTGCCACCACTACCCCCACCTCGACAAACTTCGGCTTTGATATCCAGACCGCAATTTCGAATACCATCGTCGTAGACCATATCAAAACGCTTATCACACGAACCGTCCATGTGCCCTGGCATTCCACACAAATAACAAAAGATCTCAACCCTCTCCTCAGGGTTTTAAATTGCGGTCCGCAACAGCTGTTGCGGCCTCAATATTGCTGTTGCGGTGCCCTCCGCATCGGCATCAAGCCGCAATTGCGATGTGAATCACATTCACATGTTTCACCGCATCACAACGGACGTTGCATCCGCAATTGGCCGCAACACTTCGCAACCAGCCTGTCTCCATCAAAAAGAACACTAGAGAGATATTTCCGGCCACTTTGGTGGCATTTCCATGGTGCTAGCACCGCTGCAATCGCTGTTACTTTTAGATACTTTCTGCCACAGAAACCCAATAGAGAACAGAGTAGAAAACAGAGGTGAAAGAAGTGAAAAGCTTGATGAGACTCGAGAGTAAGAGGCTTTGTTTTGATCAAACATGGCACAACTACAACTCTGTTTTGATAAACCTTCACACCATTCAACGCCTTCTTCTTGCACAGCTACAACTTTGCTCTGCTTCCTGCCTTCGAAGCAAACCGCCGAAAGCTCCTTTCCTTTGAGAGATGTGGTTGTGTCTCAACCATGATTTGACCTTTTATTTTTCTTCATCGCCATTTGAGTGATGTGGTTGTGGCTTAACCACACCTTTGCACATTTTGACAATTGGGGGAAAAAAGAAGGTTCCAGATTACTTTGGTAAACGGGCTATCTTGTAAATGACAACTATTTTAGTATTTTATTTTTCCTTTTTTTTACATTACAAAATTCCAAGACAATTTTTTAATTATTTTAGATATAATACAATACAAAACAATACTATATCTACTATATTATATTTTGCATGTATTATATTATTAATTGAACTATTAATGATCTAATGTCTTAAAAATGAATGAAAATTTACAAAAAACTACAACTAAAAGATATATAAACAATTGCAAATATTATAGGATTTTTTAAAAAAAATTTGTGCGAATATAAAATTATTTCACGCCGCATCGACCGCAATACGCATCGCAGCGACCGCAAATGGCAGCAACCGCAATTGCCGCAACCGCGACGCGGCTGCAACCGCAATTTGAAACCCTGCCTCTCATATTTTCTATTGGCAGCCCGCATATATATATATATATATATATATATATATATATATATTAAACTGTGGCTTAATTTTAAAAAAAAAACATGCACTAACGTTAATACCATATATATTGATTGAAGTACTTTCGAATTTAAACCATCCAAGTTGACTTAATACACAATTCAATTCAATACCAAAAAAAAAATAGTCCACATGTTGACAAAAAAACAATCAGGTCCTCCAAGTTGCATTTTAGCTTTCTCTTATGCTTTCTCTGTTTGGATTAATTTAATGCAGGTGGATGCTATTGATGAATTCTATGGTCAGAATCTTCACTCTTGGATAGAGTCCAATCTCTCCAACAATCATGGCCAATATTCTTCCTTTCCTGGTCACCTTTTATGGTCTTGGAGAAATAAAGCTACTACTCATGATCATAATTTTCAAAGACCTCATAAGTCTTGGTTGATAGTTCTTCAGTATTGTACTGCTTATAGTCATGTAGTTGATTCGTCTTAATTCTGACGGTGCTTCAAAAGGATACAATAGTGGTGGTGTTTTAAGGAAGGAAAATGGGAAGTGGCTTTGTGATTATTCAAGATCTATTGCATGGTAGCTGCCCAACTTATATAGCTGAACCTTGGGGTGTTCTAGATGGTCTGATTATTGCAAAGAATAGAGGATTTCTCAAGATTGAAGCTCAAGTGGACTCCATGGTGGTTAGCCAACAGCTTGCCTCTCTTCTTCCGGTTAGCCCAACTGGCTCAACTCTTGATTACCGGGTTAGGAGCCTTCTCTCGGAGTTTGGCAAAGTTTGTGTTTCTTATTGCTATGGAGAAGCAAATTCTTGTGTTGATGCTTTGGCTTCCCTAGCTAGGTTGCTCTTAGCAGGGGCGGAGCTTTTCATGGGCGACGGCCCTACAAAATTTTTAAATTTTTTAAAGTTATAGAATACTCAATAATTGTAGACTCAATATTATGGAATATGTACATTAAAATGACTATATTATCTTCGATGTTCCATCAGCTCAACGGCTAGCTTTTTCTCCTTTATACAATAGGAGCATGATTTGATTCCTGCAGCCTTTGTTTTTGCAACAAATAATTTTTATGAGTGTTGTCCGTGGCAAAACCCGTTGTTGTATGTGGTGAATGTTTATGCTACGGGATCAACAGCGGAGAAAAAGGAAGTGTGGGCTGCCATTCTAGCTGTGAAACATCAAGGTGATCAAGGCGACTGGTGCGTAGTGGGAGATTTTAACGCTATTTCGTCTATGGAAAAACGTCAAGGTACTAGTGTGCATCTTTGCAGGGTGGAAATGACAGAGTTCAATTCTTTTATCTCTGATTTGGATCTGGTGGATGTCCCTTTATATGGGAAGCAATTTACATGGTTTAGTCCTGATGGCTCAACAAGAAGTAAGTTGGACTGGTTTTTAATCTCTGATGGCTTGATTTCTTCTTGGAAGATTAACGGCCAGTGGGTGGGAGATAGAGACATCTCTAATCATTGTCCTATTTGGTTGTTGCGTTCATCCAAAGATTGGGGCCCAAAGCCTTTTCGTGTTTTTAATGGCTGGATAGAGCATCCTGATTTAAAAGGGTTAGTTGAGCAATGGTGGAAAGGGTTCTCGGTATGGGGGAAAAAAGGGTACGTTATAAAAGATAAACTCAAATTGCTGAAAGCTAAGCTCAAGGTTTGGAATAAGGAGGTTTTCGGTCAGATGGATCTTAGTATTAGTAATTTCGTTTCAGATATCAATGAGCTTGATCAGGTTATTGCTCAGGGGGGTGCGTTGGAAGATGTGGCTAAGTTGAAGGAGGTTTCCTCGTCTTTTTGGAAGCAGTTACATATCAAAGAGAGTATGATCAAACAAAAATCTAGAGCCAATTGGATAAGAGAAGGGGAGCAAAACTCTAAGTTTTTTCATGCTTGTATTAAGAATCGTAATAGAGCTAAGCAGATTGTTTCTCTGAATAGAGGTGGGAGGAAGTTGGAGGAGGTGGAGGAGGTGAAGCAAGAAAAAGATTTTTTGAAGCTAGTTATGTCGAGGAGATTATTCAAAGGCCAACTCTTGGGAGTATTGAACTTTGAAAGATTAGTGAGGAAGAATATTGCCACCTTATCGCTCCTTTTTCAGAAGAGGAGGTGAAAGAGGTAGTGAGGAGTTGTGATGAGAATAAAAGCCCAAGGCCTGATGGTTTCAACATCAATTTCATCAAGAATTGCTGGAGGTGGTGAAGGAGGACATCTTGGGATTCCTAGGTGAGTTCCATGCTAATGCTGTGATGCCCAAAGCTATTACAGCTTCTTTTCTTGCTCTTATTCCCAAGAAGGAAAATCCTCAAGATCTTAAGGAGTATCATCCGATTTGTCTTATTGGTTGTATCTATAAAATTTTAGCGAAAGTGTTAGCCAGTAGATTGAAAAAGGTTTTGTCTGGGATTATCTCTTCCTGTCAATCGCTGTTTATCTCGGGTAGGCAGATTTTGGATGGGGTGTTGGTTGTTAACGAACTGGTTGATCTAGCTAAGCGAAGAAAAGATGAATGTATGTTGTTTAAAGTCGATTTTGAAAATGCGTATGATTCTATTTCTTGGGGTTTTCTTTAGTACATGATGGGTCGTATGGGTTTTGGTTTGAATTGGATCAAATGGATTAAATCTTGTTTGCATAATTCTTCAATGTCTGTTCTTGTTAACGGGAGTCAAACTGGGAATTTTAAGATGTACAGGGGTCTTAAGCAAGGGGACCCTTTATCTCCTTTCCTCTTCCTCATTGTTGCTGAAGGCTTAACCGGTATGGTCCAGAAAGCTGTGCATGAAGGTCTTTTTGTTGAGTATTAGGTTCATAATAGCCTCAGTTATTTGTTGCTTCAGTTCGTTGATGACACTATTTTGGTCGGTAAGGGCACCTGGGATAATTTATGGTGTATAAAATCTATATTCAGAACTTTCGAATTGGTCTTGAGGCTGAAGGTGAACTTTCATAAGAGTTGCCTTCATGACATTAATTTAAAGGACGACTTTCTAGAGGCTGCTGCAACTTTGTTGTCTTGTAGCACCACTAATATCCCTTTTAAGTTTTTGGGTATTTCGGTGGGAGCCAATTCTAAGAGAAGATATACTTGGAATTTGATTATTGATAAGGTGAGAAAGAGGCTTTCTTCGTGGAGTGGGCATTTTCTTTCTATTGGGGGTAGAGTGACTCTCATTAACTCTGTTCTCAACAGTATTCCACTTTATATGTTCTCTTTTTTCAAGGCGCTTAAGATTGTCATTCAAGAGCTTGTCAAGATTCAGAGGGACTTCCTTTGGGGGGCAACAGAGAGGGCCGACCCATTTACTGGGTATTTTGGGATAAGGTTTGCAGACCCAAGAAGGATGGTGGTTTGGGGGTGAAGAATCTGAAAGCCTTCAACTTGGCTCTTTTGAGTAAGTGGAAGTGAAGATGCATCAACGATACAAGTGCAAGTTGGCGGCAGCTTCTGTCACACCGCTATGGTGATGTGAGGCATATCTTCACAAGGGCTCCTTTGCCTATAGGTGGTACTAAGGATTCTATATGGTGGAGAGACCTATTGCTTTTATTTTGGAGCATGGTCATTGGATTGATAACAGTTGTTGTTGGAATCTAGAATGGTGTCGAGATTTGTTTGCAGAGGAGAGATCTAGTGGATCAAGACTTGCTTTTGGCCATTTTACACCCGCTTTATCCCATCAATTTAGAGCAAGGTCGGTGGCAGTGGAGGCTTGAAAACCTTCATTCTTTTTCTGTTAAATCCTGTTATGTTTTATTGTTGAATTTGTTGCAGCAAGATAGGTTGTGTAGTGAAATTCAGAGCGCACTTGATGATATGTGGCAGCAATCTATCCCCACTAAGGAGAGAGAGAGAGAGAGAGAGAGAGAGAGTGACACCCTTTACCCCGAAAATAATTATAAGAGATAAAGTACGAAAAACGAGTAAATTTGTTTTTCAAATAAAATTATCGATCTATTTTCGAAATACTTTTTGCAAGTAAAAGATGTCGTTGAATTCCTTAAGTCATGCAAACACCATTTATAATAATATTGAAGACTAAAGCAATACAACATTTTTTTAAATATAATAGCAAGAATGATCTTTAATTATAATAAAATAGTACAACCCAAATCCCGATGTCACATGATCAGAGCAATTAACCTCTAATCCAATAAACTAAAACTGGAGTGACATCAACGCGTAGAATAGAGAGAGAGAGAGAGAGAGAGAGAGAGAGAGAGAGAGAGAGAGAGAGAGAGAGAGAGAGACCCTTTACCCCGAAAATAATTATAAGAGAAAAAGTACGAAAAACGAGTAAATTTGCTTTTCAAATAAAATTATCAATCCATTTTCGAAATACTTTTCACAAGTAAAAGATGTCGTTGAATTCCTTAAGTCATGCAAACACCATTTATAATAATATTGAAGACTAAAGCAATACAACCTTTCTTTAAATACAATAGCAAGAATGATCTTTAATTATAATAAAATAGTACAACCCAAATCCCGATGTCACATGATCAGAGCTATTAACCTTTAATCCAATAAACTAAAACTGGAGTGACATCAACGCGTAGAATCAAATCTCTCCTGTTGCATGATCCTAGAAGGTCATTCCAACCACACCTGGAATTCAATCTAAAGAGTGGTGCACAGGTGAGAAAGAGAGTCCAAACCATATAAGGAACATAAGACCGAAACTAAACCAGCAAAGACTATCACATAACAAGGAAACAATCAACAATAGTGGTTACAACTTTCATAACACGCATGCACAAACAATCCCACGTACGGTCCTAGGACTAAAAGCAGTAACAACAACAAAAGGATCAGGATACCTTGCCAGATACTAGCATACAATCATCAACAACAACAACCATAGGACCTGGATACATTGCCCGATAATGTCCTACAAAGAACAACAAGACCAGGATACCATGCCCGAACGAGATACCTTGCCCGATAATACCCTGAAAAACAACAAGGAGGGACTATGAGGACCGGGATACCTTGCCCGATAATACCCTACAAGAACAGCAGGGCCGGGATATGATGCCCGAACGGGATACCTTGTCCGATAATGCCCTGAAGAACACCCAAGAGATGACTATTAGGACTGGGATACCTTGCCCGGTAAAGCCCTACTAACAACAACAACAACAACGACGACAACAACAACAACAACGGCGACGACGACAACAACAACAACAACAACAACAACAAGATGGACACGCATGGACATAATCAGAGGCGATATCTCACAACGACGACAACGAGAATGACGATGACAACAACAACAACAACACCTATCACCATCCTTTGAGGTACGGCTCGCCCATACTGCGACAAGTCATTGCCCGTACTGTGACAAGGTTCCTCCTACAACTTAAATTACTAAGGTACGGCTCGCCCATACTACATCGAGTCATTGCCCATGCTGCGACAAGGTTCCTTAAACATCATCATCATCAACTTTCCTAAGAACTCCTAAGTCCGAGGGTATCATCAACAACTAGGGATCATTTGTTCAATAATCATCATCTCGGGTATCACCATTCAACTAGGGGGTCAATATAATCATCATCTCTGGTCATAACTATTACCCAAGTCCCCGCTAATTCTATATAATAATGTCATCCTTATATTCATATGTAGTGGTTTTGATTCAATGCCTCTAATCCCAACTCCACCCGTTTATTTGGTATTTCCTAAGGCTCCTATGACCCTTTTTGCCTCATGTCACTCGTGATTTATGACTGGTTCGACATGTTGTCATATCACTAATAATCATTCTCAACATCAATCTTTATATTTCTATTGCTACGACGAAATTACTAACTAACTAGTTGTGTCCTCAAAGCTCTTCATTAGTCTTAATCTTAGTTGACCATTTACTCTTATTCACCAAGATTAATTCTAGACTTAATCCTTATGCTTCTTTCATTCCTACATTAACTTCACCTTCACAGTCAACCCAATTTACTTTTTTTTTTTGACAAGAACAGACTTACTTCATTTCATTTAATAAAATGGTTTCAACACAGAATGGAATCAAATCAAAAACATTGGAACGAGCATAAGATCTTGCGGCCCTCGCTAGAGTATGAGCGGCAAGATTAGCTTGTCTCCGGATAAAGCTAACCTGAAAGCTTAAACAACTAGATAATAAGTTTTTACAATTGGTTACTAAGGCACCAAACTCGTTATTAGGAATTGAGGAAGCCTTTAAACATTCACAACTGGTAAGCAATCCAGCTCTATGGTCACCATATGCAATCCCATCTCCCTAATCCAAAGTAAAGCATTCCAAAGCCCAACTGCCTCCGCCTCTTGTGGTGTTGGGGTACCATCAAAACACATTGTTTTACCTTTCACAAAGCTACCTGATGAGGACCTTAAACACATACCAATACCATATTGATTCTCGCTAGCAAACAAAGCCGCGTCAACATTACATTTAAACACTCCATGCTGCGGTTTTTCCCACTGTGTTACAACACACAGCTGTTGTCCGTGTGCACTAACAGCAACAGCTTTAGTGTCTCGCGCCCAGCTCCACTCGTGCAAAAAGTCAAGCGCGCAACTCACAACTTGTGGAACCTGCTGCGCATTTCCATTCCACACTTTATCGTTTCTTCTCCTCCATATAACCCATATCATTGACGCAAACTGTCTCAATTTTTGCTCGCAAAACATCTGCATAAAAGGTTGACTAAAACAGACCGAAAATCAGCAGTGGCTGTTATCATATTTCTCACTTCAGTCCACAAGCTGCAAGCCTCCCAGACCTTCTTAGCCTCTGCACAGGAAAAAAATACATGCCATTCAGTTTCAGTTTCGTAATCACATAGAGAGCAGCGATTTTCACTCTCAACATGCCTACGAATTAGATTATTACGAGTTGGAAGACATCCTCGTGCAAGTCTCCAAAGTAGAAGCTTAATTTTTGGTGGTATCCGAGCCTTCCATATAGTCATCCATGGTCCTTGAATTCTGAAATTTGAAGTGTCTATGAGATCCTCCATCACCGCGAAATACGCCGACCTTACAGTAAAGGCACCAGACTTGCTACGCCACCAATAAAGCTTGTCTTTCTCTATCCCTTGGAATCTTGGCATTGACTTAATTAAGCTAGCCTCTTGATTGGCAAACAATTGATCAATTAAGGCATTATTCCAATCACCAGTAGCACCCTCCCACAAATCTTTAACCCGTAAGTTCTCCATACCAGCCACAATAGGAGAACGAATAAAGCTGTCATTTCACCCCTTGAGCCAAGGATCCTCCCAAACCGAAATCTTCTCCCCATTTCCGACTCTCCAACGCGCACCCAAATTAACAACCGCCTGTGAAGCGAAGATACTACGCCAAACATAGTTGGGATTGTGGCCCAAGCGAGCCCCCATGAAGTCACTATTCAGAAAATATTTAGCTTTGAAAATTCTACTAACTATAGTATCTGCGTGTATAGCAAAGTGCCACGCTTGCTTCCCTAGCATTGCCAAATTGAAGCCATGAAAGTGCCAGAAACCCATTCCTCCATATTCTTTCCTTACGGTAAGCTTGTCCCAACAAAGCCAATTAATACCTCTCCATCCTCCTCTATTAGAACCCCACCAGAAAGAGTTAATCATTCTCTGGAGCTCCTCTCCAAGAGTAGTAGGCAACATGAAAGTGCTCATGCAATAAGTGGGAATTGCTTGAGCAACAGACTTGATAAGAACTTCTCTACCCGCCTTAGAAAGATGTTTACCTGACCATTGTTGTATTCTGCTCCACATCCTATCACTAAGATACCCAAACAACTACTTATTTCTTCCAATCATAGATGGCAGGCCTAAATACTTACCCATACCTATACATTCAGTAACACCCAAGACATTAATAACCGCATCCTTGTTCTCTTGAGAGGTATTCCTGCTAAAATAAATCTCAGACTTCTGAAGGTTAATAGCCTGGCCTGATGCTCTCTCATAAGCATTAAGAATGTCCTTTAAGTGAGTGCTCTCCCTGACATCAGCCATACAAAACAAGAAACAATCATCAGCAAAAAGGAGGTGTGAGAGGGCAGGAGCCCCTCTACACACTCTCACTCCATGGATATCGCCTCTAGCCTCAGCTTTTTTGAGGAGTGTAGTAAGACCCTCAGCACAAATAATGAACAAGTAAGGTGACAGTGGGTCACCCTGTCTAAGTCCTCTTCCTGGTGTGATCGGTCCAACTCTCTCTCCGTTTACCATAACTGAGTAGTTAACCGTTTCCAAACACATGGTCATCCAACTAACCCACTTCTCATCAAAACCCAACTTCAATAACATACCTTGTAAATACCCCCAGTCCACTCTATCATAAGCTTTGCTAATATCAATCTTAAGTGCCACCTCACCAATTTTCCCCTTTGTACGACACTTCAAATGATGTAAAGTCTCAATGGCCGCTAGAACATTATCCAATATGGATCTCTTCTCAACAAAAGCAGATTGTTCTTGAGAAATACATTTCGAAAGTAGGGGTTTTAGCTGATTTGCAAGCACTTTGGAGATGATCTTATTTGTATCATAATACATGTGAGTTATACGCTCACGAATCCTAAGTTCATCACTTGCAATTCAATGTACACCATTAAATGTATTATTGACTACTCACAATAGAATCATTAATTAAAATCAACATATTATTTATATTATTTACAGTCATTCAGATAAAAATAATTTAGAGTCATCTTTAATCCTTAATATTTACAGTCATCCAAATAGAATAAATCAAATAATAATAATAAATAATAAATACAAACAAATAGGAATAGCAATAATCAATACTATTATAGTCCTATCCTCTATCCTCTATTCCCCATATAGAAAAGAAACCATTTCCCCCGTACCTGATATCGAAGTGTATTTCAATAGTGAATCGATGAAGAGAAATCACGAGCTCCTGAGTGTGATTTACTTCCAGCGGGACTATGTGTGACTCAAATGCTTACAGTTTTGCAACAACAACGACAATTCGAAAGTCATATACTAAAAATATTAAAGATACTCGATCGCTCTTTTAACTAATTAATTAAATGTGTTTCAAAAAGAAGTACCTATCAGAAAGTACCCGACCGAGAAGATGGTTTGAAGTTGCGAACCGGAGGACTCAAGAGTCGAAACGAGATTAAATTTTGTGCAAATAGTGGGGTTTTCGAGGAATGATTTTAGGCAAGGCTGTCTTGGAACTAGGATTAGGCTTCTTCCTAATAATTTTGCTGAAAATTAGGTACGGTGGAAGTTAAGGTAATTTCGTGTAGGAAGAAAATACGATAATCACATTAGTGTGAAAAGGGAGAACAACGTTTTCGGGCGGAGGTTGTGGCGGTTCTATTGGCAGCCAAGATCGTGGATGGTTGTGGTGGAAGCGATGGGTTTGTTAAATGGAGGAGAATCGGAAGTGTGACTTTCTATGGAACTCGTGCCTTGGACTTTTCTGTCATAGTGGGAGGAACACGCGAAGAGAGAGCAGAACTCACAGTGGTGCTTCGCTTGGTCAATAATGGTGGACTAAAAACGCGACCACGATTGAAGAAACAGAGGTCATATTCGGAGTCAGCAGTGAATGTCGAGTGGGAAGGCAAGTTTTTGGGGTGGGGAAGGTTAGGGTTTAACGATTTGTAGGTCTGAAGAAGAAGAAGAAGAAGAAGAAGAAGAAGAAAGAGCGTTGGGTCGGGTCGCGGGTTGTGGACCTGTTTGTGCGTGATTGGGCTGCTGAAAGGGTTGGATAAGTGACAAGGGGTGCAAATATGAAAAGGGGCCCGTATGCGCTATAAACAGACACAAAATCCTTTTAAAATCATTTTTAAAGCCTATTTTGAGTATCCTTACAATTTTAACAATTCTACAACCCCAAATAAATTTTATATTAAATAATATTGCAAATAAATAGTCATCTAAAATAATAATATTTTAAATCCAAATATTTTATAAATCAAATAATAATAATATATTACTATAACATATAAAAATACATTTAGATTTGATTTCAACGGATTTTGATAACTCAAACACAAAATAATTTAATCTCATCAATTCAAAATAGTTCATAAAGCAAGCACATACTAAAAGATTTACAATGTGCGAAAATCGGGGTGTTATAGCAGGCATATTTGAATGATGGATGACATTAGCAACACGGTCATGGCAGGGCTTTAACTGAGAAATGTGAAAGACATTGTGGATGTTTGTGGATGAAGGGAACTCCAAATGATATGCCACAGAACCTATCTTGTCAATGATTCTGTAAGGGCCATAAAATTTGGGATTCAACTTAAGAAAGGCATGATTCCTCAAGGTGAATTGTCTGTAGGGATGCAACTTGAAGAAAACATAGTCCACAATAGAGAAGTGACTCTCACTACTGTATTTATTAGCTTGTTGATCCATCTTATTCTGTGCACGTTGCAAGTGAAACTTGAGCAGCTTGATGGCTTCTTCCCTAGCAGAGAGTGACCTATCAACAGTGAGATTAGCAGATTCCCCTGGTAAATAAGGAAGATGCATTGGAGGAGTCTGCCTGTATACAACTTCATATAGAGTGGTGTGAATAGAGGAGTGGAAATTGGTGTTGTACCAATACTCAGGACAACCACTAGAACCAGTTCTGGGCATGTTTAGAACACATACAATGAAGATAGGTCTCAAGAGCCTTATTGAGCACTTTAGTTTGACCATCACTTTGAGGGTGATAGGCACTAGACTTGTTCAATGAAACCCCTAAAGTTTGAAGAATTCAGACCATACATCATTGAGAAATATGGAGTGAGGCATTCCATGCAGTTTGAACACAGAGTCCATGAAAATTTGAGCCACATCTAGGGCAGTGTAAGGTTGTGCAAGAGCTAATAAGTGAGCATACTTGCTTAGCCTATCAACCACTACAAATATCACTTGTTTCCCCTTTGAAGGAGGCAAGCCCTCCACAAAATTCATGCTGATATCTTCTCAGATACAGGAATAGCAATTTGCTCAGGTTTATGTCTCTGACATGTCAAGCATTCTCTCACATAAGCTTGAATCTCCTTTGTCATGCCTTTCCAGAAGATTAATGATTTAACGTGAGCCATGGTGTTGTCTCTGCCTAAATGTCCCCTTGTGGCAGAATCATACATCCACTGGAGAATAAAACTCTTCATAGAAAGGTCATTGCCCACCACAATGCGACCATTCCTTCTAAGCACATCACCTTGCCATAAAAATTTGAGGTGTGAAGTAGGGACATCTTCCAACTCTAAGATAATCTTCCGAATATGAGGATTAGATTGCCAAGAACTCTTGATTTTTGCACGTAAATCAGGATCATCATTGCTGATAGTAAATGCAAGTAACTCTGTCCCATCTAATCTAGACAGAGCATCAACTGCTTTGTTCTCCTAGCCCTCTTTATAGTGGATTTCAAACTCAAATCCCATCAACTTGGCCATCCAAGCTTGCTGAAATGGAGTATTAAGCCTCTGGTCAAGGATGTACTTAATACTCTTTTGGTCAATTCTGATGATGAAAGGTCTATGAGAGAGGTATGTGCTCCACTTTTGGACTGCATAGATGGTTGCAAGAAGCTCCTTCTCATTTACTGATAGAGCCTGCTGCTTGATTCCTAGTGCTTTGCTGAGACATGCTACTAGGTGGTTATTCTGCATCAGCACAGCACCAATTCCTCTACCAGAGGTATCAGTTTCAAGAACAAATACCTTACTAAAATCAGGTAATACCAAGGTAGGAGTAGATACAAGAGCTTGCTTAAGGTATTTAAATGCAGAAGTAGCGGCATCAGACCAATCAAAAGCATCTTTTTTGAGTAAATCAGTCAATGGTTTGGCAATCTTGACAAAATCTTTCACAAAACATCTATAATAGCCATCTAGCCCTAGAATTCCCCTTAGTTGTTTTAGGGTCTTGGGCACGGGCCAATCATCTATTGCTTGAACTTTGGCAGGATCAGTTGATACTCATTCATGTGTGATTAAATGCCCCAAATATTCAACCCTTGCAGTGGCAAAATGGCATTTGGACTTGTTGAGGAACAAGTGATTTGCTCTCACATTAGAGAACACCTGAGTTAAGTGACTGATATGTTCCTACAGAGAAGGGTTTTATACAAAAAAATTTCATCAAAGAATATTATCACAAATTTCCTAAAGAATTCTTGGAAAATGTGATTCAGGAAAAATTGGAAGGAGGCTGGTGCATTGGTGAGCCCAAATGGCATGACAAGATACTCGTAATAGCCACTATGAGTTTTGAAGGCAGTCTTAAACTCCTCACCTTCCCTCATTCTTAGTTGGTGGTAACCTGATCTAAGATCCAATTTATAGAAAATATGAGCTCTACCTAGTTCATCCATCAAGTCCTCAATCAAGGGAATATGGAACCTATATTTGATAGTATAGTGGTTCAGTTTCCTATAATCAACACATAGCCTCCATGAGCCGTCTTTTTTTCTAACTAATACTATAGAAGAGGCAAAGGAACTATTACTGTAAATTGGACCCAAGGATTTAAGCCATTGAACCCCTAAAATTAGATCACAATAGACCAGTAGCAACACTATCACATCAGCAGAGAACTCTTGATTATGCATGGACCACACAAATCCCTTGCATATAAATGGAGCTTCCAGCTTATGTCCACCACCACCAGTGATAGCCATTGGCTTACACTCGTCAAGCTGACACCTAAGCTTCTTTGCCATAGCAAGGTCAAGGAAGTTATGTGTACTTCCACTATCTAATAGAATTTGCAGGGCTTTCTTGTTATACAGTCCTTTCACACGCATAGTTTGGTAAGTGGCTACTCCTGTAAGGCCTTGGAGGGACATTTGTGGTTGCTCAGGTTCAGGTTGAGTGGTTTCCTCAAGGACAGACTCTAATTCACTCTTTTCATCATCTCCCTCTAACTCTATCAACATCAATTGGGCTCTACGGTGTTTAAGATGATGTCAAGGGGTGAAGGGCTTGTCACAGAACATACAAAGGCCCTTAGCACGGCACTCTGCAGCTTCTGCAGTAGAGAAGGTTTTATTCTTGGAGTAAAAGGGTTTCTGGTTAGGGTGGTCTCTTTGGTAGCTGGGTTAGTGTTTGGTTTAGGGTGGTGGAAGGTAGGTTTATATGTAGCTGGTTTGGGTGGTGAGGATTTGGTTGATTCATGTAATTTGGCTAGGTTGCTGGCTTGTACGATAGATGTAGGATTAAACATTCTTACATGTGCTTGGGTGCTAGGATCTAGGTTTGAAATGAAGATGCTCAATGTGTGTTCTGGAATGATGCTAACTTGGGTGTGTGCTAGTTCAAATTCATCAATATACGATTGAATAGATCCAGTGTGTTTTACCTGTATCAGCTCCGCAAGAGGATCCTCGTACAAGTCACCAAATCGACGCCTCACCTGAGCTGCATACTGTGGCCATAACGGATACTCGTCAAACCTCCCTCTCAGATAGTTGAGATGCCATTGTAACGCCAGTCCTTCAAGGTGAGTCAATGTGAGTTTCACGCGTGATTCTGGTGGGGTTTCGTCCAAGAGGAAGAACTGATCGTACTTATACAACCAATCTTTCACCTTCTTACAGTCGAATTTGGGGAATCAACCTTTGAAATGCGAGTTGCGTAGTTTCAGGCTGGAGTTGCTTCCATTGTAGCTCTCGGAGGTGGCGTAGGAGGGTTGTTGTTGTTATGGCTCTCTTGCGATGGTCCTTGTCCCTGTGAGAGAATGAGTGTGTGCAGTTCCGCCATGTTCGCATTCATTGCGTCGCGAAGCTCCACGATCTGCGAATTAACCTCCGCATGATGCTCGTCGACTTTCCGATCTAGCTCCGCCACTGATTGACTTCGCGTCGTCATCATGGTACCAGGCTCTACTGCTTTGATACTAGTTGTCACAGATGGAATCTCAGTAGAGGTCACCGTGAGCTCAGAATTTGCTCAAAGGGTGCTAATTGCTTGAATGGTGCCCGAAAAGTAAATCAATTGCAAGTATTGTTGTTGCAACAATAGAGAGAGAGAGATATTTCGATATCAATGATTGGTACTATTTCATTAATGATAGGTGGTTATAATCCAGTACAACAATCATGAGATATTTCTAGCAGCTAGTACAGCTCACTGCTTCTAAAAGGAATATGCTTAATTGAAAATGCAAGTACAAATGGAATTTAGTACAATATGCTAGTAAATAGTAAAGTAGAATGGTAAAATGCAAAGTGGTTTAGTAAAGTGCAGGTGACCTATTACAACCGGTCACAAAATATTATATATATATATATATATATATATATATATATATATACATTATTAAATAATTTGGCCCCCATTACAATTTTCATGTTCCTCCAACTTTAGTTACCTCTATTGTTAACTTGTTTGGAGTTTCTACTCCCAGGGTTGTACGCGTGTAGTTCTTCTTTGGGCTTTCGCCCTCGTTCAATCACCCCAAAAAATAACAATTCAATTGGCATTGATTCCCGCAATCAATTCATTAATCATTTTTTCAATTATAATTTAGGCTGAAATGCACTTTTAGTCCCCCTAATTTATTTATTGTGCAATTTTGACCCCCCTATTTTATTTTGGGCAATTTGGATCCCCTTATTTTACAAAATTGTGCAATGTTGACCACATAAGATTTTCAAACTCTAAGATGCTGATGTGTCAATATTTTAATTGACATGACAATTGACCAAGCTTTATTGGCATGCCACTTCATTTCTTTAATAAAAAAATATTTACAAATTTTATATTTTATAAAATGTTATTTAAAATAATTAAATAATTAAATTTATATGGCTTAAATAATTAAATTTTATATTTTACAAAACCACGACATTTCTTTCTTTCATCCCAGAAATCCAAATTTTCCACGGTTAATCCATGTTGTATTTAAATTGGAATCATCCCATAACAAATGCAAAGTTCACTATTTTAAATAAATATTTTATAAAATTAAAGTAAATGTTTTTTAATAAAAGAAATGAAGTGGCATGCCTACAAGGCTTAATCAATTGCGGTGTCAATTAAAATATTGACACATTAACAACATCTTAGAGTTTGAAATTCCAATTTGGTCAACATTGCACAATTTTGTAAAATAGGGGGACTAAAATTGCTAAAATAAAATAAAAAGATCAAAATTGCACAATGATCAAAATAAGGGGAACAAAAAATACATTTAAGCCTATAATTTACGATTGCAAAATAAAATACGGGACTAACTCACACAAGTATCAATACCACCAAATATGGTAATATTAAACAACAAATGATTTTGCTTTTTCTAACAATAACGTTTTTATTTGTTACATTGTACGGGGATGGTAATTTTATCTGGTAGCTTGCGTTATAAGGCTAAACTTGATTTTCATTGATAAGTCGTCCCGAATTAATTCCTTGTTTTATCAAATTTGGCCTCACAGAATACTCTATTTTTTAATATAAATTAAAATCCACCTAAGAAATTTATCAACAATTTGTCTCCTTGGTTTAATTATTTTAATAACAAGATCAACATTGTTATTGTGCAGTGGTAAAATGAATGCAAAATGTTGAATATAATTTCATTTGTGGGTTTTAATAGCAGTGCCGCATCGAGAAGCTAAGCTAGTTGGATGAAAAACGGTTGTTATAAAAAAGCTTGTGAGGTTATTTAATTCACATTTTAAAGAGGAACGTTGACGGAGGACAAAATGTGTTCTTGTCGGCTGACCCACATCTCTTTTCTTAAAAAAAGAAGTGGAATGCTAAAAAAATTCTTTTTAAATTGTTCTTCATACGTTCCTAATCTTTGGTACTTTTTTTTGGTAGAGAATCTTGGGTACGTTTGGCTTGTTACTCACAAATTAAGGTACAATTAATTTGTGTTAACTAAGTACTAAAATACCCTTTTGGTAGTTGTCTTGGAATAATTGAAATCAAAATAAAAGAGTTAAATAACTTTATAGTTGTCTCGGGTCTCGAAAAGACTCAATAAATATAAAGTGTATATTTGAAAAAGTTTGGTATATTCTAGATTGGATTTTTTAAAGAACGGTTGTTTTGGAAGAAAAATAAAAGACAAAAATACCAAAAATTACGAACAAGTATATTTTTCTTGGGCCCTAAAATATGGCATTAGGTTGGAGCCCTATGCGATATAGCATGGCCTGAACATGCCAATGGCCGACCCTATTGATAGATAGTAGGGTAAGTCCACTTGATTCATCTTTCGTTTTCTACTTACGAATAGCTTTCTAATTATGTATTTCTTCTTCTTCAGGATATTAGTATTGCAACAACTTTCGCAAACAATTATAAACGCTAACAATAACGTTTTATTTGTTACATTATACCAAGGGATGGTAATTTTACCTTTGTAGCTCGAGTTATAAGGCTAAACTCATAGTAACAACGAGCCCCCTCCAGAGCCCATTATGTCACTATTTGCCCCTCCAAAACTAACTGCCAAATTAAAAGTACAATGACTTCTGCAAACCCATTTGTTTAGGGTAAAACTTCTCAGTGGCCAATACCGATTGGATGTACACCCGCAAAAATTACTTATGATGGGCAAGTAGTTACCCGCAATATATATATAGATACCAAAAGCGGACAAGAAGTCGGCGGAAGAGGATCGTCAATTGAGGAGAGAAGAGGTTGTCCGAAAAGAGCATAAAATACAAAGACTAAAATTTTATATATTTTTTAGCTTATGTTACAACTGGGGCAAATGTGCCTTATATAGAGAAAATAAAGGCTTACTATTTAAGCCGGTAAAATGCTACAGTTACATTCGGTAGCCGATAAACAAAACGACTAAATTCATTATCAATGCCGGGTACGCTTTTGTGGGCCCCATAGGCACATTCATAATGACAAACGACAAGATTCAAAAAGGAAATAGTAAAAGCAGAAATTATTGCTATCTTTTGACTAAAAGAAAGATTCTTTCTTTGGCCGGATATGTATTATTGATTTTGTGGCGTCATGGCTGACAACCGATCTATTGTCCTTATCCTTTTTTGTTTTGCTGAGTCATAGATTGAATCATGGCGTCCCAAAAGTCTTCGGGGGTAGGGTCTTCCTCAGCTTGGGATTCCCCAGCTAGGCAATCAAAGGCACCTGAGTCCATTGAATTTTGCGATGAACTGGTCTTCATCGATACTGCTTCATTCTTTAATTGAAAAGTTTTAAAGAACTGGTTCTTCATATGATCAAGAGTTCTGACCATAATTTGTTCTTCTGTCTCATTTGTATGGATTTTTTGGAAGTAATTTTTTAAATTAGCTATTGAAAGTTCTTGAGAATTCTGTTCTTTTATCTTACATTGGTCATCAGCTATGGCTGTCTCAATTTTGGCTTCCATATATTGAAGGTCTTCGGTGGCCATTCTAGTCCACCATTTGTAGAAGAAATTTCTTCTGAGGATAGGAATATTGGATTTATCTTGGGCTATGGTAATAGTCCATCTCCATATCCACGGGATTTGGAACTTGATAAAAAACAAACATGGACCTTGTCCCGTTATTAATTTTGAAACATTCTTCAGAATTAAAGGGCTATGATTGCACCATGAATCATATAAGCTCAGAATATTTTCTGGTAGAATTTCTAAGGAAGGACCAAATTTTATCCACCAGTTGTAAAACCAATTTGGGTTTCTCCAGTACTTCCGGATTAATGCTAAAAAACCAAGAATGCTTATTCTTCGGGTTTTGATAGTAAAAGGCCAGAGAAAATGCCTGGATGTAATCCCAATAGTTAAAATATACATATTTTCCTTCGGCAATTTTTATCGCCTTTTCTCCATTAGGATTTAACCCCCATTCTCTGGGTGACAATACCTTATTGATATGACATTTGCTGAAGTTTATAAAACTGTCTGGATTGTTGTTTTGGTAATGATGTGTAATTGTTACTGATTCAGTAACTATTAGTAATATTTCTAAATTTGGTCTGGTCTTGCCATAGAGACCAGGATATCCTCTTGATTCGAGGTATCTTGTTTTAGTTGACCACCCATCATTGGGAGTCATAATGATATCTTCATCTTCGATATACATTATATCTTCAGTAACAGGGTTTTCAAAGTATTCTGCTACTTCTTGAGGGGGGTCATTGACTGTCGCCTCTTTGTAAGATGTTGTCTTAATTGATGAGGAAGAAGGTATATCTTCTTTCCTTGGGGGTGCAGGCAATTGCTGCATATTTCTGGTTCTGTTATAATGGACCATAGTCCAATCCCCTATGAGAGGAATATTTGTTTCCTAGTAAGGCAGTATATTGTTGTCTCCACGACCACCACAGCCATGACTATTGTAGCCGCGCCTTCTTCCCCTGTTGGGGGTTGTCATTTTCCCTAGGGTTCTCCTTAGGAGGGTTATTATTCTCCCTGCAAAAATTCACGTGTCAAATAATCAGCAAGAGAATTATTTTCTCCTTTAATATATTGTATATCAAATTCGAAAGCAGACAATTGTGCTTGCCAACTGGCAAAGATTTGTTTTACCACTAAATTTTTCACATCTTTTTCGATAATTGATTTGGCAGAACTGCAGTCGATTCTGAGTAAGAATTTTTGATTTAATAAATCATCTTGGAATTTTGAAATGCATTTTATAATGGAAAGCATTTCTTTTTTAATAGTCGAATATTTCGACTGGGTTGGATTCCATTTTCCTGATGTAAATCTTACAAGATCCTCTTTTGAATTATTAGGATTCACCTGTTTTAGGATACCACCATATCCTAAATCTGAAGCATCTGTTTCAACAACCTTAAAAAATTTAGGACTTCCGAAATTTAAACAAGGTAAACATTTCACTTTGGCCTTAATTCTTTGGACGGCCTGAGAGTGTTTCTCTGTCCAAGGTCCTGGATTTTTCCTAAGCCTATTATATAAAATAGCTGTATCTTGTGATAAATTTTCATAATAGTCTGAGATATAATTCAGACTTCCCAGAAATCTCTGTAATTGTTTCTTCTCAGAAATAACATTGGGAAATTTAGAAGCAAATTCTATGCTTCTGCTGATAGGAATAATTGTTCCTTGGTCTATTTCATGACCTAGAAATCTGACTTTTGTTTGAAAAAGTTTCATCTTTGGGGCAGAAATAACCAAACCATTATGTTTGACCAAACCTTCAAAAATCTTCAAATGTCTTATGTGTTGGTCAATATCTTTAGAAAAGATTAAAACATCATCTATGTAAACAATCATGAATTCAGAATAAGGATTAAAAATATCATTCATGATATTTTGAAACTCAGAAGGGGCGTTTTTTAACCCAAAGGGGAGAACATTCCATTCGAAATGCCCAAAGGGTACAGTAAAAGCTGTTGTATATTTATCAGCTTCGTTTATTTGGATTTGCCAATAACCTGATTTCATGTCAAATTTTGAAAAGATTAAAGCATCGTTTAACCTGTCTAAAAGATCTTTTTTATTAGGGATAGGATACCTGATCCATTTTAGTACCTTATTAAGGGGTTTATAATTAATAACTAGCTAGTCTAGGAACTCCTCGTTCCTGTTCAGCGTTTTTATTAACATAGAACGCTGTACAGATCAAGGTGATTTAGAATTTCTAATCAATCCTTTTTCTAAAAGAGAGTTAATCTCCTTTTTACACAAATCAAGGTATTCCTTGTTCATTTGAGCTGGCCTAGCTTTAGTAGGGACAACGATAACACTGAATTCACTCGTATCCTCGAACAAAAGTTGAAGGATTTACGTTTAAATGTTTTGTCTCAGAAAGATACTTCTGAAAATACTTCAGAAATTTCCGAAGATGGTGAAGAGATTGGTAATATTGACGAATTAACTAGGATGTTTAATAGCCAAGACATTGATAGAGATGTTGAGATTAATCCCATCTATGAGAATAAGTCCTTAGAAAAATACTACTATAAAAGGCCCTCACCTCAAGATTTACTCTTTGAGGAGACTGAACCATATCAAAATTCATATTCTGGAAAATCCATCTATGAATGGAATATTGATGGTTTAAATGATAAACAAATCATAGACACTGTACATAGAATGATTATGCCATCTGCAAACAACATGGTAATTTTGATAGCTCTATAGCTTCTTTTATAGCCACTGGCTTTGTCGGCCAATTAAGAGGTTGGTGGGACCATTACCTCACAGATGTTCAAAAACAGGAAATTCTATCTCATAAAAAAGAGATTAAGCTAGAAACTAGCAGTAGTATCAATACTACAACCACAGGCGAAGAAGACGCCGTATATACTTTATGTCTTTCTATTCTACAACACTTTGTAGGAACCAATGTCCCAATATAAGAAAAATTACAAACCCTCCTTCAAAATCTAAGGTGTCCTTCCTTAACCCATTTTAGATGGTACAAGGATACTTTCTTGTCCAGAGTCTTTCAATTAAGGAACCCTGGTTCCATTCATTGGAAATCCAAATTTGTAGATGGATTACCTTATTTATTTGCTGAAAAAGTTCGGCAATCCTTAAGAACTAAGAATGATGGCATAAACATAAATTATGCTGACCTAACTTATGGCCAAATCATTAGCAGCTGTATTAATGAAGGATTAGCCTTATGTAATGACATAAAGCTAAAAAACCAACTTAAGAAGCAGAAACTTTCTGAAAAACACCAATTAGGTGAATTTTGTGAGCAGTTTGCTTTTGATTTAGATAAACCCCCAGGTTTAAATAAGAAAAAGCAGAGAATAGGAAAGAATAAACCTTATAAAGATTATAAGGATAAGACAAGGGATTTTTATAAAACCCCTAATAAGAAGAAAAATAGAAGAAGGTTTTACAATAAAGAAAGACCTAGAAAAACCCTTCAATCCCAAGGGAAAGAGAAAAGCTAAAAAGCTTAATATAACTGCCATAAATGTGGCAAAGTTGGCCATTATGCCAACCAATGTTGGACCAAGAAAGCCCTTAACGAGATTAAAGACGAGCAATTAAGAGCTCAATTAGAGAAAGTTTTGTTAATCAATTCTGACTCAGAAACAGAATCCTCAAGTGAAGATATAGGAGTCATTTATGGGTCCTCAACTGGATCATCTTCCCCAGACAACAATGATTGTCAATGTAATGAATTAAATTACTGGAAATCTATTGTCGACATGAACGGCTTGAATGTTCTCACTGCAGAACAAGATGAAGCCTTAAACGCTTTAGAGACTATTTCAGATAATAATCTGAAAAGAAAAATGATAAATTTTCTAATAAAAGAAAATGTTAAAAAGGAAATCTCCTTTAATCATAGAAGCACCGTATCAAATTAGTGAAGTGATGTCTAGATTTAAACAGTCCAATATTAGGGAGACACCTGTCTCTATAATAGACTTGAAAAGAGAAATAAATCTCTTAAAATCTGAAATTTCTCAGATTAAAAAAGATAATAATATTTTGTATCAAAGGATAACTCTTTTAGAGAATCCAGAAAAAATAGAAGGAATTTCTTCTAGTGATAACAATTATTTGTCTCTTTTAGATAGAGTGACATCACAAAAATGGTTTGTCAAAGTTACTTTGATGATTAATAAAAATTTTATTTTAGAAAATGAAATTGCCCTTATAGATAGTGGAGCAGATTTAAATTGTATACAGGAAGGGATTATCCCTACTAAATACTTTTCGGAAACATCTCAAGCTCTCACACAGGCTGGAGGCGACAAACTGCAAGTCAAATATAAAATTTCAAATGCCTATATTTGTAATCAAAATATTTGTTTACCAACATCTTTTATTCTAGTCAAAAATTTGACTCATAGAATTATACTAGGCACCCCTTTTTTGCATAATATCATGCCTATTATAAATATTGATCAAAGTGGAATTACTACTATTATAGATAGTAAAAGAATCGTTTTCAAATTCATTACTGATCCTCATACCATAATATTAAATGAGGTCAAAGATATTCTCCTTAATAAAGAAAAGTAATTATGCTTCCTTAAAGAAGAAGTAGACTTACTTAATATAAGTGAGCAACTTAATAAGGATAATATTAAGAAACAAATCAAAATTATTGAACAACAATTTGTTGCAGATGTTTGCAATGATCTTCCTAATGCTTTCTGGGATAGAAAGCAACATTTTATATGCTTGCCCTATGAAGATGGCTTTAATGAAAATCAAATCCCTACTAAAGTTAGGCCAGCTCAAATGAACAAGGAATACATTGATTTGTGTAAAAAGGAGATTAACTCTCTTTTAGAAAAAGGATTGATTAGAAATTCTAAATCACCTTGGAGCTGTACAGCGTTCTATGTTAATAAAAACGCTGAACAGGAACGAGGAGTTCCTAGACTAGTTATTAATTATAAACCCCTTAATAAGGTACTAAAATGGATCAGGTATCCTATCCCTAATAAAAAAGATCTTTTAGACAGGTTAAACGATGCTTTAATCTTTTCAAAATTTGACATGAAATCAGGTTATTGGCAAATCCAAATAAACGAAGCTGATAAATATAAAACAGCTTTTACTGTACCCTTTGGACATTTCGAATGGAATGTTCTCCTCTTTGGGTTAAAAAACGCCCCTTCTGAGTTTCAAAATAACATGAATGATATTTTTAATCCTTATTTTGAATTCATGATTGTTTACATAGATGATGTTTTAATCTTTTCTAAAGATATTGACAAACACATAAGACATTTGAAGATTTTTAAAGGTTTGGTCAAACATAATGGTTTGGTTATTTCTGCCCCAAAGATGAAACTTTTTCAAACAAAAGTCAGATTTCTAGGTCATGAAATAGACCAAGGAACAATTATTCCTATTAGCAGAAGCATAGAATTTGCTTCTAAATTTCCCAATGTTATTTCTGAGAAGAACAATTACAGAGATTTCTGGGAAGTCTGAATTATATCTCAGGAAAAATCCAGGACCATGGACAGAGAAACACTCTCAGGCCGTCCAAAGAATTAAGGCCAAAGTGAAATGTTTACCTTGTTTAAATTTAGCAAGTCCTAAATTTTTTAAGGTTGTTGAAACAGATGCTTCAGATTTAGGATATGGTGGTATATCCTAAAACAGGTGAATCCTAATAATTCAAAAGAGGATCTTGTAAGATTTACATCAGGAAAATGGAATCCAACCCAGTCGAAATATTCGACTATTAAAAAAGAAATGCTTTCCATTATAAAATGCATTTCAAAATTCCAAGATGATTTATTAAATCAAAAATTCTTACTCAGAATCGACTGCAGTTCTGCCAAATCAATTATCGAAAAAGATGTGAAAAATTTAGTGGCAAAACAAATCTTTGCCAGTTGGCAAGCACAACTGTCTCCTTTCGAATTTGATATACAGTATATTAAAGGAGAAAATAATTCTCTTGCTGATTATTTGACACGTGAATTTTTGCAGGGAGAATAATAACCCTCCTAAGGAGAACCCTAGGGAAAATGACAACCCCCAACAGGGGAAGAGGGCGCGGCTACAATAGTCGTGGCTGTGGTGGTCGTGGAGACAACAATATGCTGCCTTACCAGGAAACAAATATTCCTCTAATAGGGGATTGGACTATGGTCCATTATAACAGAACCAGAAATATGCAGCAATTGCCTGCACCCCCAAGGAAAGAAGATATACCTTCTTCCTCATCAAGTAAGACAACATCTTACAAAAAGGCGACAGTCAATGACCCCCCTCAAGAAGTAGCAGAATACTTTGAAAACCCTGTTACTGAAGATATAATGTATATCGAAGATGAAGATATCATTATGACTCCCAATGATGGGTGGTCAATTAAAACAAGATACCTCGAATCAAGAGGATATCCTAGTCTCTATGGCAAGACCAGACCAAATTTAGAAATATTACTAACAGTTACTGAATCAGTAACAATTACACATCATTACCAAAACAATAATCCAGACAGTTTTATAAACTTCAGCAAATGCCATATCAATAAGGTATTGTCACCCAGAGAATGGGGGTTAAATCCTAATGGAGAAAAGGCGATAAAAATTGCCGAAGAAAAATATGTATATTTTAACTATTGGGATTACATCCAGGCATTTTCTCTGGCCTTTTACTATCAAAACCCGAAGAATAAGCATTCTTGGTTTTTTAGCATTAATCCAGAAGTACTGGAGAAACCTTTACCAAATTGGTTTTACAACTGGTGGATAAAATTTGGTCCTTCCTTAGAAATTCTACCAGAAAATATTCTGAGCTTATATGATTCATGGTGCAATCATAGCACTTTAATTCTGAAGAATGTTTCAAAATTAATAACGGGACAAGGTCCATGTTTGTTTTTTATCAAGTTCCAAATCCCGTGGATATGGAGATGGACTATTACCATAGCCCAAGATAAATCCAATATTCCTATCATCAGAAGAAATTTCTTCTACAAATGGTGGACTAGAATGGCCACTGAAGACCTTCAATATATGGAAGCGAAAATTGAGACAGCCATAGCTGATGACCAATGTAAGATAAAAGAATAGAGTTCTCAAGAACTTTCAATAGCTAATTTAAAAAATTACTTCCAAAAAATCCTTCCAAATGAGACAGAAGAACAAATTATGGTCAGAACTCTTGATCATATGAAGAACCAGTTCTTTAAAACTTTTCAATTCAAGAATGAAGCAGTATCGATGAAGACCAGTTCATCGCAAAATTCAATGGACTCAGGTGCCTTTGATTGCCTAGCTGGGGAATCCCAAGCTGAGGAAGACCGTACCCCCGAAGACTTTTGGGATCCCATGATTCAATCTATGACTCAGCAAAACAAAAAAGGATAAGGACAATAGATCAGTTGTCAGCCATGATGCCACAAAATCAATAATACATATCCGGCCAAAGAAAGAATCTTTCTTTTAGTCAAAAGATAGCAATCATTTCTGCTTTTACTATTTCCTTTTTGAATCTTGTCGTTTGTCATTATGAATGTGCCTATGGGGCCCACAAAAGCGTACCTGACATTGACAATGAATTTTGTCGTTTTGTTTACCGGCTATCGAATGTAACAATAGCATTTTACTGGCTTAAATAGTAAACCATTATTTTCTCTATATAAGGCACATTTGCCTCAGTTGTAACATAAGCTAAAAAATATATATAAAATTTTAGTCTTTGTATTTTATGCTCTTTTCGGACAACCTCTTCTCTCCTCAATTGACGATCCTCTTCCGCCGCCTTCTTGTCTGCTTTTGGTATATATATGTATATATATGTATATATATATATATATATATATATATATATATATATATCACAATTTTAACTATATACATTTTTTAAAAAATATTTTAACTATATACATTTTTTAAAAAATAAAATGGTTTGTCCATTAAACATTAAATAGTAATAGTAATAGTTAGATTTATATGTTTAATGGACAAACCATTCATATATATATATATATATATATATATATATATATATATATATATATATAAATCGAGATATATTGTCATTAGGTGTCAACTTAGCGAATTACACTAATTAATAACTTGATAGAGAAAATAAAATTTATCAATTCGATTGTTGAATGACGTGATATTATCTTTGAGATCATATATATATCAAATTTTATGGAAATCAAAAATTATTTGACACTTCATCGCACAACTTTACTTTGCTGACTAATAAGTTATTGAAAGATCAATTAGATAAATGTGTGTTGTTAGATAACAGACCTATGAATATCCAAACTTTTTGATAATTTTTTGTTATTTAGTATTTTCTTTCAAATTAAAGTATGGGTAACGAGTGAGTGTAAGATCACTTGGGTGTGAATCAGTCTTATGTTATTGCTTTAAATGCGTAGAAGTTTGACCACAATGGCATCCACCTAAACTGCTCCAACCGTGAACCAGGTCAAAAATTTGTCCTTCAATTTAGCAAACAAGTTACGAACCTCCCGATGGAACTGAGTGGAGAGTTCATCCTTTAATTTAGTGAAAAGAGTGGTATGTCATTCTTTGAATGCACCCGAGAACGTATTTTGTGTCGTATTTTCCTCTGGATCACTCGTAAAAGTTCACAAGGTTTGCTTCTCAACTCCTATTTTGTAGGTGTATTGAACACAATTTTTCTTATAAAAGGAAAGTTTTCCGCTTCATTATTCGAATAAATTTTGAGTATTGAACACAATTTTCCTTATAAAAGGAAAGAGTGTAGGTTATATCCATACACTACTGCAGAAAAGACATTTAGTATCGGTTGTTTTGGACATTTAGCATCGGTTATCTGACGATGCTAAATCCCCAAATGCTAAATGTGTGACATTTAGCATCGGTTATACTATACAACCGATGCTAAATGTCCTTAAAAATAGACATTTAGTATCAAGTGTTTAAACAACCGATGTTAAATGTCTATTTTTCAAAAAAAAATTAATTGGCACTATTAATTGATATCAATTGACCAATTTATAAAATTATTTCCTTACAATACAAGTTATTAATCTTATAATGAATACATCCATTAAAAAGGCTAACAACAATGAAGTTATGGTGAAAAAACAATGAAAAAGAAATTATAATAGTTACCAAGAAAGGCCAACAATGAAAGCCAATTAAGAAATAACTAGATGTTCTCATACTCTAAATAACTAGAAATCCGGGAACTAACATGAGTTGTATGATAAGTACAGGTACTTTAATTTGGAAACTATTCTGAGATGTGAGTTAGTTATATCACCCTCCACCAAGCCACCAAGGACAAATACTCCAACTCAGATAGCAAACCAATACCTCCAAGGATGCCTCACTTGCTGATATGCATGAAATAGAGTTCAGAGTGCAGCCAGAAAAAATTTGATGAACACTTATTGAACATTTAATCCCTGAGAAGAAGAAAAAGTGTGTAACAATTAGAGTCATTGCATTCCAAAACCCAGCCCTATTCAATGTTCCAGAATAGAGCCTTGACAGCAACACACAATAGAATCATGTTTATTATATTATAAACCAACTACAGATTAAAAAAGTTCCTTAGCAAATTAAATAATCAAGATATATAAATTTTAAGTGGACAAAGAGGAACATACCTAAAAAGTTCATTGACAGTAACACAACTGAAGTCTACAAGGTCATTATATATTATAAGGATCCTGTGCATAACATATTTTAATTCATTAGATGTTCATAATCGTGAAAGTAGAAGAAGCTAGTTCAATATAGAGTAAACTTCAACAAAGTTATCAGTTGCAAAAGAGGTAATCAAAAATTCATTGAGTAAACAAAAACCTTGATGTAAGCAGTAAAAAAATAGAATCAGAGGGAATAAGATAAAAAGAGAGCAGCAACATAGATAAGGATGACAGAGATTGAGAGAGACTTAAAGAGAGGGAGAAGCTCCCATTATGATTTGATCAGCCAAGCATTACACAGTAAAAAAGAAGGGGAAAAAACAAAGGGTTTCATCCATCTCTGAAACTCACTAAGTAACTCAAGCTTGTGAAACTTAACTGTATTCAAAACCGAATCAAGCCATGAAAACAAAAGATGTTTCCAGCAATGGATAAGTTGTACGAGTAGGAAACAAATAATCTTTAATCATACATTTCATCATGTATTTACCAACTGTCCCCGACCATTCCCTAAATGGTAAAGCAGGTTGAAACAGAAACTATCTTTTTCTAAAACAAACTAAAGCTTCTAAGTAGAAAATGCTACTTACTCATGTGCCCAACTAATTCCTTAATTTAACAAAAGTGAAAGGAATGGTGATAAGAATTAAAATAGGAGCTCAGACATGTTAAAGTTGTCCAACTAACGCTTCTATAGAGTACCATAGTGAACGAATGAAGTATAAACTAACACAATGTATCCATCAAATTTCGAAATGCCCTGCAGCCACTGTTAAACGTGATAAGTTATCTGCATTTAATAAAATTTGATTTGATGAGACATGAATAATCCTCTAATGAACTATATCAATCATTTCTTTATGTCATGAGAGAGGAGTGAAGATAAGAAAACTTCGTTATTGAGGCACAACTTCACACTGTTTCCTAGTCAAAATTATCCAAGGGCCTAAAAAATGAGATTAAGAAATTGCTTGCAGAAGTTTTATCCCAAAATACTCACCAACGTGAACCCTTCAAGTATCCAATAGCACAAACTCTTTCAAGACCGTAGTTTAATGTGTTTTCAAGCCTGCATGCAGATTGAACAACCAAAAAACATTGAGATGGCGAGCTAGTTTAATCTCAATTCAGAAAGACAGACAATAGTGCACAGTTCATTCCCAATCTTAGTGCTATCTCAATTTTAAACCAAATTAAGGAATAAGGTCACTAAAGTAGATATGTCCAATCTTTCATGTAATAATAAAAGAGTAAGATTACTTATTAACAATAAGAACTAGTAATATGAATGTTGATTAAAAACAGATGTAAGGGAGATGCCAATCTGATGCTTTCAATGGCTACCAATATCAATTACTCATTGACAATTAGCTTCATAAATATCTAACCATAACAATAAACATGTTTAAAATGTCAAACTTATATGTGCAATATATTGGCTAGAGTATCAAGAAGGGGCTTGTCTGAAAGTTGAACTGCATACCCTGCTTCCCTTGGGGTAAACTTTAACTTTTCCATCCCTGATCTACAAATAAACAAGTAGACCTCATTAAAATCCTGAGGTCCTTATGTAAATCAAAATAGCAATCTAGAAGGGGGGTTAATCATCTTACATTAACAAGCACTATTATACATGCTCAATCCCAAGCTGCTGAGAAATCCCAAACAATGTATAGTACACTACTAACTTACTAAGTACTCATAAACACTAAGAATATGAAAAATCAATTCAACAAAAAACTGTTCACTTCGCATTTCAATTATAGCACACACAAACGTTGAAATCAAGAATGTTTTTATCAAATGTTTTTATCAAGAATGTCTTACCGGCGGGAATCGTTCCTCTGATTCCTTCACACGTCACTCTAATCCCAACCTTCTTACTCTTCAGCCATTCCATCTTCATCTTCACCTTAGTATCCATCTGAATCACCATCGGAAAACCTTTCTTCTTCTTCAAACCCGATCTCAGGCTAATGAACGACTCTATATCCAGATCTTGAGAACCTGAAAGCACCGCTCTGAGTCAAACGCCGGCAGTGAACCATTTCCGATGAAGACAGAATCAGAGAAAGTACTAACGGTCAAAGGTTCATAGAAGAAGATACGGTGATTGCTAGGGTTTTTAGTGATGAGAGTGAGGTTAAAGAGAGTAGTGAGGTGAGAAGGTGAATCCGCTGAAGTTGTGAGAGAGGAAAAACGTGTTCAGACACTACAACATTTTAACCCAAAGGCAACGCCTGAAAACTGTTGCAAAAAGGCAAAAAACCGTTGCCTTACCTTTCGGCAACGGTTTCAAAACCGTTGTTTCTGCGAGCGTTGCCTAAACTATAAGCAACGGTTTTTTGTGACCATAGGCAACGCACAGCTAAAACCGTTGCCATTGATAACTGAAACGCAACGGTTTTGATTTGCACACTATGGCAACGGTTTCAATGCTTTGCCATTTATGGCAACACTAAAAAACCGTTGCCAACTACGGCAACACGTAGAAACCGTTGCTAGGTCTGGCAACATTGTAAAACCGTTGCCTTATACTTTCAACAAATACACTTTAAAACCGTTCTTGTTGACAGTAAAAGCGTTGCTGTCATTGGCAACATGAAAAAACCGTTGCTATTAATGAAAACCACAAAACCTTATGATGTAAAATCATTGGTCAATAGCATCACAATAAACTTAATTCTAATCTTTTCAAAGAAAACATTAATGTTGTACCTCAAATAAAACAATTTAGAAGATACATACGAGTCATTAATTCTTTAACAAAGCAATTGTCATCATAAACTAAACAAAAAAGTAATTTGCTACTTCAAATATTTAATGTATCCTAAACGACATAATTAAGTGTAAAAAAAGTTTATCCTTATATTGCAAAAAGCATTGTTCGATCTCTAAAATAAAACTTCACGAGTCTTCAACGCGTGCCTTCATACTCTCCTTCATCCAATCCATCAAGACCCCCATCTGTTCCTTCCTTATTTTCCTAGCTACAAAAGTAACAAAACCAAATAAATATAATATACAATACTCTATTAAAAATACATCATTTGCTTGCAACATCAAACTACAATTCTCTACAACATTAATAGTATACTTCAGTAATACTTAAGAATTCTCATGTGCAAATTTTAAACTGAGACTTTATCTCATTCTTACATTTCTAGTACCCTTCAGAAGTACTTGAGAAATATCTAGTTGAACATATTAGAATACGTCCTTAAAAGGGGTCTATTTAACAAATAAATACAAATCAAAAATAAATATTTAATTAATCTAGTACTCAACTTTCACCAACAACAAACCAAATGCAAATTACAACATCAGACCACAGTTTAAAGCCAGACAAAGGAGATACCAATAAAGCAACTTTTACTTAAAAGGGAGTGTATGAAAATGATAGTTTCTGGGATTAGAAGATGGGGTAAGAAAATGAAGAAGATCTAAATACATGTTCCTGAGAGCAGAAATACATAAAGGGTGTGAAATATAAAAAAAATTGACACCCTAGAATGAAATAATTAAAATCAAATTGTTGGTTTTAAATGAAGGCTGGTATTGTTTAATAGAGATTAGAGACATCATGAAGAAAGCACATACTTCTCAGTTTGAGCCTATTTAACACTTCTTTATTTCTTTTCGAATATGCAAGTGCAGAGCATGAGAGTCAAAGTCTGAAAGTGAAACAAAATATAGAAACAAATCAGCCACACAACTAAATTCAAGTAAATTATTACTACATCAGTCAATCATTATTGTAAACAATTATTACGTAAATGATAATAGGTGGCTGAAATAATAGTCGAATCAAAAGTACAAGAAACGTATCACAAAGGGCTGATGCAAAGGGAAGAAACTGGTTGGATCAAATCTGTGCTTTATTTTGCAGGTTTTTCAAGTGGTACACCTCCTAATCCATGATCATTTTTTCACTTTCCCCAAACAGCACTTCTTTCAAAAGTGTTCTTTACCTAAAGCCTCTTCCTTTTTTCCTTCATTCTTTCTCCAAATCAGTTTCTAGGAGAAAGTCAGGGCTCATGGACCAGGCACACTGTTCCCAATTCCCATGTCTAAGAAACTTAGACCAAGTGATCTTTAGCCTTTCAAATGCATTAGAAACTAGGTAAACATCTTTCATTTGATGGAAGAACAAAGAACAATATAGAAGCACTCATATATATCCATAACTTATATGGAATGACAATTAGCTTCCTAGCTAGAACCTTTTATCACTCAGTCCTTATGAACTATATTGCATTTTTCTAGAATAAGGTAACCACACCTTATTTCATTTTTTATTATATGTTTAACGAATAAAGTGAAAGATCTATTCTTTATATCCAGCTAAAAAATCAGTTCATGTTTTTATAAATAATAAATTAGTTCAAGGAAAATGACCAAGCTTCGATGGGGAAATGAGGATAATAAACGGATAGTGATAGAACTAACCTCAAGATGTACACTTCCTGAGAGCACTCCCTTTGTACCTATGTCAATCAAGCTGTAACTCAGCATGTATTGACTCACAAAGATATCAAGAATATGAAATGATAATACCCACAAATCACTGACTGATCCAGATGCAATCTAATAAGTTTGTTCTTTTCATATCTTTTAGATTCCAATCCAATCTAATAAAGCATGAACCAAAACAAAAAATTGGATAGGGTAGGGAGATTTAATTGCATATAACACCAAATGTAAAAAGGGCCAAAAGCCACGACATAGAAGGAGTCTTGCCTTGACAATTGGAAGTGCAGATACAACCATGTTTGATTCACTAGCAGCATTAATCTTGATGTTCAACTTCTGCAAGAGGATGAAGTTTCAAAATTTAAGAACTTGCAAATCCCATTTTATGTGGAAAGTATTTACTATAACAATTTCTGATGCTACATTAGAGAACGTACTTATTACACAAATGCTAATTCAGTTGTAGGTGATTTTAACAGTACTAAGCGAACTAGAAATGCAGCACAATCTGAAATCCAAATTAACCTCTGATTTTTAACCCAAAAAAAAAAAAAGAAATTAACCTCTAATTTGAGAACACAAGATACATGTAAGTGCACTAACCTGAATGCACTAGTAAAAGCCTTCCATCCTCTTTGTGAAGCCTGAATCAGCGACAACGACACTTCCTACGACGACGACGTTCAATTGCGTTGCAGCGCCCAATGTCCTCATCTCTATTCCTTCCGAATCAGTTTTGGAGTAACCCAATGCCTAGTTTAAAAAATCCTTTCCACAAATCAACAGGAGTCACAACTCGGTATCTTTAAAGAAACTGCGGAGAAAGTTAGAGAAGCGATAAATTTGGATGATAATGAAATGACATGCAACCAGCAAACTGTGAATCGGGAGAGAGAGAGAGAGAGAGAGAGAGAGGAACCTGAAACTTGAAATTGCTGTTAGAAACAAAGGTGAAACATGAAATCGCTATTTGAAATCATTGTGAGAGAGGAAGTGATTTCTGGGTTAGGGTTCACTGAAATCGTTGTGAGAGAGGAACCATGAATCGTTGTGAAAGAGGAATGATGGACCTTTGTGAGAGAGGAACGATGAATTTCTGATTTAGGGTTCACCAAGGAAGGTTCGCGTGAATGAATGCGTGAATGAACAAAGGGAATTAGGGAATTTTTTTTTGTTTAATTTTTGAGTTTGTGAGATTTTGATTTTTGGCCCCAAAAATTTTGGAATATCAGAAAACGCACTTGTGGTATTTAGCACCCAATTTTTTTATTTTTTTTAATAATTCTCCATATGGGAACGTTTCTAAAACATTGGGTAAAACTTAAGCAAAAAACCGTTGCTTTAGACCTTTTGGCAACGGTTTTGAAACGTTGTCAGTAAAAAAAGTTAAAAAAAATGAACCAGCAACGGGGTCAAAAAAACCGTTGCCATTGTTGCCTAAGGCAACGGTTTTTTTGGCGTTGTAAATTTAGGCGTTGCCGTAGGGTCAAAATGTTGTAGTGAGAGAAGGAGAGATTTCAGAGAGTATTGAGAGAGTTGGAACGCGAGTGTGTATTGGATGGGAAAGTTTGGAAACAAATGAAATGTGAGTTATAACATCCGGTGTTTAAAACACCCGATGCTAAATGTGTGTGGGATACACCTTTAACATCGGTTGTTTAAACAACCGATGCTAAATGTTGGTTCGAAATCTGAAAACTTCTATTTATTTACAAAATTGCCACCGCCTCTACATTTAGCATCGGGTGTTCAAACAACCAATGCTAAATGGTGCTTTTTAATGTCTATTTTCCACTAGTGATAGTCATTAGATAGACTAGGATCATGTGGTTCAAGGGTACCCAGATAGAATTCAAGAATACTGCACTACATGGTGAATGTAAAGATGCATGTTCCACTAAGTGAGCACTTTATAGTCTCCGGGGTGTACTACTCCTAAGATAGTTTCTTCAGGATATGCATCGGTAAAGGTTATATTTTTTGGCCCTTATTACAAATTTTTTCCTATATCACCCACTTGGGTGACTCCTCCGGGTAGATTTAGCTTTAATGCTATGCATAACATTAATGCTAAATCAACCCGGTGGAGATTGTCCAAGTAGGTGATGTAGGAAAAGTTCTCTAATACGGACCTAAGAATGTAACTTTATTGATGCCAATCCGAGGGAACATTTTAGGGGTAGTACAACCAAGTGACTATAAAAAGCTCACTCAATGGAACAGACGGTGTTCAATTCATATTCATCATTCGGTGTAGTGTTCTTGAATTTGATCGGGATACCTCTAAACCGTTCGATACCAACATATCTAATGACCTTGGATATATCTTTTACTATTGCATGTCATGCCTTCGTATACATAAAGGTTGCCTCACTTATTACCACGCCTAAAGTTTGGCAACAAGATGAAGCTGATCATATGAAATTACTTGTATGTTGTTTTTAATAAATAAAATTCAAGACTTACATGCTAGCAGTTTAGGAAACCTTTTTATAGACAAATTAATGGTAGTGTTTGCACGCAAACAAAAAGTAATTAAGAAGAATGTATTTTTCTATCTTCATGACTCTTTCACTGTGGTGTGTATTTTTATCGAGGTTTTTTACGTTTTGTTTCGTACCGAATAGTAGTGCTAAATATGAAAATCTCTCTACATTTTACATATGAAAATCTCTATGTGCTAATTTCTTTCATGAAAAAATTGGTAAGAATTAATTCCTTTCATTGTATTTTTTTGCAAAAATAAAAAATAAACAAAGGAATAAATAGTTTTCAAACATTTACAGGAACAATATGAATATGGAACTAACCATTAAACCTTTATTAATACCAAAAGATGCATAACACATCACAAATTATAAAATTGGCATGACAATCAATTTTGAACCTTAATACAGTGATGATGATTCATGTTCAGAAAGATTAAGTTGTTAAATGTATTACTCAATTTGAAGTACTACTAGCACAAATGGCAATTGAAAAACAACCTAAGGTTTCGAGTTTTATATAAATTTTGGGTCTCAGTTAGAAATGCAGTATTAACTGATAACTTAAGATTTGAAGTTAAGCTGAAACATGCAACCATTGCTGGCAAGGTTTCACTAACCAATGATTATAACTTAACTATTTTTATGCTAATTTTCCATGTGAGCTGCGATTTCAGGACATGTGAATGCAGTGAAGCTTCTTTATGGGAATTCGAATAATTAAAAAGAAGAATTTTCTGTATATGTTCGTTTAATTAAAAAGAAGAATTTGATTATGGGAATACTTAATGGATTTAATTTATAAATACCATCAGGGTACAATTTTTTTACAATGTCAACCAATTATAAAATGACGTGTCATAAAAAATGTTTCACTTTATTGCCATAAGCTTAAAAGTGACATGCATCATAACTTTTAATTGGTTTATGGTGTAAAAAAGTTTACAACGACAATATATACCAATTAAACTCATAATTAGTCCCCTTAAAGAAATTTTCTTAAGGTGCATTAATGGATGTTTATGGAAAAAGAGTATAGCTCAGTTATTAATGTATGCTGTTGAAATTGGGGTGTATTTAGGGATGGCAAAACGGGCCAGCCCGCCCCGCCGTGCCCCGCCCCGCGTTTAGCCCGTAGAAAACGAGGCGGGGCGGGCAAGCCCGCAAACTAAACACGGGGTCAAAATTCTAGCCGCCCCGCCAAAGTGATGGGCTTGCGGGCAGCGGGCTAGCCCGTCGAGTTTTTTTTGCCGTTTTTCCAAGAGACTTTTCAAATTTTTTTATATTTCAACTAGATTTTTCACCTATTTTTTAAAACAATTTTTTCTTAAAACCATAAAACCATCAACAATTGGAATTACTAGATTAACTATAAAACAACTAGAACCATCAAGAAATTTAACCTAAACTATCAACCACAATTCAAGTATTAACCTTCAAGTAGTCAAAATAAGTATTTTGATTGCTTGGTGACTAGAATTAACCATCAAGCAACCAAAATAAGTATTTTTAAGAAACAAAAAAAAAACATAATAAGTACAACCCTAAAGTCTAGAGATTCAAATTACATAACATTGTCTAACAAAACAAGAGTGAAGCATCTAAATTCTAATTAAATTTTTATTACCAAAAAATATTCTAATAAATAGTATAATATAAATCTCTAAAACAAGATAAATATAATAGAATGCATCTAATCTTCAGAAACACACATAATGATTTAATAAGCAGTAGTATATAAATCTACAAACAGAAAACATCTAATTCTAATCAGAGAAACACACATAATGGTTTAGAAACTATAATTGTCACACACACCATAAGGCCAAACTGACGATGTTTATTTTTTATTCAAAAAAAAAAACGCGGGCTTGCGGGCATGCCCGCCCCATTTTTGTCTTTAACCCGCGGTTTTTCCCTTTTGGCGGGGCGGGCTCAATGGGTAAACGGGCCCAATATCCTAGCCCAGCCCGCATATTTTTGGCGGTTTGGCGGGTCGGCCCGGCGGGCTTTGCCCGTTTTGCCATCCCTAGGTGTATTTAATTATTGGAAAAATGTATTTAGTTCGTTTGATTTGCAAATGGGTAACTACAAGACAACTTTTTTTGCACACTATTTGGTGGACTATAGACATTATAAACAAAAAATCTAAAATTTATTATATATAATTCTTATATATAGATATATACTTATTTTATATAATATAAAACTATAAAGAGATGAGAGAGAGAGAGAGAGATAGGAGAGATGGAGAGAGAAGAGATGAGGGGGGAGAGAGAATATTTATTTATTGAGTATGAATTATAAGAAAAAAAGATAGTTTGGTATTTTAGGGAGCCTGTAGTGAGGCAAAAAAGTATTATTGAAATTTAATGAGACAAAAAATTGTGTTTTTATCCAGTATTATGAACAAATTTTAAATCAAAAGGAGTATAACTAGAATTGTCGTATATTATTGCGAGAGAGATTCGTAAGCTGCTACAGTTGTCTTGGGAGGTCCGTTTTGTTAGCATCTTCAGAGAAGCTAATCGTTGTGTTGATGCCTAGGCAAACATTGGGTGTTGTCAATCTGATGATTTGATTTTTTATGAGCAGTGTCCTAATTCCATAGGACAGTTATTATTTCCTGATGTTGTAGAGAATTCTATTCCTAGACTTGTTCTTGTTCAGTTTCTTTTTTCGGTTTTGGGGTTTAGCCCCCGTTTCATACCAAAAAAAATTAAAAATCGGCTTTATGATTTCACAACTTAAACAAAGCATACCGATAAACATATCATGAGTTCAATCAAAATGGTCAATTGATGAGAAAAATCATAGATACGAAAACTAATAAGTCTTTTTCTAATGACAAATTTTAGTATATTAGTATCTTATGTTAGTGGAGAGAGCCACCTAACCACTTATGATCCCCAGACAGATAACTTTTAGATTCAATACCAAACCAATACTTGGTTTATGACATAGAATTTGAAGGACACAAATTCAAAAACAATGTGATAGTAGGATGATCTTAGTTAGGGTTAAATATGCATACAGCCCTAATAGATCGTAATTGTCTAATAGTAAAAAAAAGTTATTTGAAAGAAAATATAACAAGAAAATTATATTTTGAATTGTGTGACACCCAAGGCTACAAGATCAATGAGTGATTGCGAGTGCATAAAATGCATTTAAGGAGCAACTCTTGTACTTTTTGTAAATAGACACATGAATAAATCAAATACACACAAAAGTGTTGATTTTTACACTAATTGTTGATTTCTCTTTTCCCTGCAGGTTGTATAAACAACTATAGGTGGTGCAAGAATGAAGAGTCCAATAATCAGGCCCAATTTTCAACAGAAAAAAAAACACGGGTCCAAAAAGATCCACGCGGAACCCAGAACCCACAAATTTGCAAAACACGCGGATCCTGCAAACCCGGATCCGTTTCCAAAGTATAAAACCTGAAGACCCAACTCAGCCCTCAGATTTTCAAGATTTTTCTCTCTCTTTCTTTCTTCTCCAGTTCCTCTTCTCTCTTCTTCTTCCCTAGCTCTGCTAGGGTTCTGCAAATCTCTCTCAATCTCATTGATTGAAACACACAAATTGCTCAATCACCTACGAAATGATGAGAACAGATGATTGTTACCAAAAGCCCTTTGTTTTTGACACGAAATTGAAGGTTTTCCAGAAACCCTTATTTCGTATTCTACGAGCAAACTAAGATTTGGTCACAGGGTTTTCAATCGGATCAACACACGAAGGTAAACCACAAATTTCTTTTCTGAAATTCTTACTTCTTCTCTGTTTTCCCTCTTTCTTAACCCTAGCTTCTTTCTTTTATGATTTCATGAACCACATCGTGGAAATGAGTGAAATAGCGGTTGATTCTCTCAAATCTCAAAGGTAATAATCACTCACCTTAGTGATTTATACGCTGAGTTCAACACAAGAAACCCTAACCTGGTTCTTGATGTTTTGCAGGTACGGGTGATTGTTCTAGGTGAACAATCACTTTTCTGACACTTCTCAAGCTTTCACACAAGCCTGAAAAAAGGTATATCTTTTTCTTCCTTACCTTTTCCTTTTCTCTTTCTGTTTAGTCACAATAACAGACCTTCTAATCTCTTTTTTCTGTGTTTGCGAGGTCCTCACACCTTTGATGACACTCACCCTAACTCAGAAACCTAAGAGTTGCTAGAAGATAGAAGAAAGAAAGAAGACTTGAAGATGAAGATGATAGAACAGAATTAGGTATAAAATTTGTAAAGTAAAACTTGTAAAATTTTATTTCTTGTAAATCTATTTTGTACAACTTGTAAAAATGCCATAAGGCATCTATATATACAACTTCTAAAAGGAAAACAAACTCTTAGTGAGTTTGTTGAGAGTTAGTTATAAGGCATAACTAACTTTCGAACTTACATAAATGAAAATAGGGTAGAGAACCGGCTGTGTAACGGCTAGCTGGATTGTTTCTAGCCGTTACAATTGAACTGAGGGTGTTTTAGGATTTTTATTACAAATCCAACAAAAAGTGGGAGGATTCCATAGCTTGTGAAAGTATGAGACTCCGTAATTGATATACTGAATCTCTTCTTTGTGTCTATATTTCTCCTAAATGGAGTCCACTAATTCTTTTGAGAAGTGAAAGGGGATTTCAACTCACACGTCGATTTCTAAGGAGCTCTAGGGTTTTTTTAACAGGTTTTTGTAGAATATATATATATATATATAGGGGAGGAGGAAAATATTATTTATTAAAGAGACACTAACGATCATTTTACAACTGTCGTTGAGGGGATTTGAACTCTCTCCTTTGGCGGTACTATCAAATGGGCATTGTAGAGGAGTATATCGTATACAACATTTAGATCTCTATACTAAGGTGGCTCTCTGAGCTAACTACAAGAGAAGAAACATCCAACTTCGACACAAATCCCAAACAACATAAGTGAATATATATTGACTTAATTGTATTATTGGTCCCACTATTTTTCTAAATCCACAATTTTGGTTCCTCTATTTTACTTTTCACAAATTTAGTCTTCACGCTTTTACTTTTTTGAATTTTGGTCCTCACACATTTTTAATTGCACTTTTGGTCCCTCAATATCATATATTTTTGACACTTTTGATCCCCAAAATCATCGATTTTCGGAAAGTGCGGCAACTATAAGTGCAAAATTCCACAATATTAAGTTCTCCAAAAACCCGCAAGCACCAAGTGACCTGTTCCACCTTGGAACCACCGCAAGAGATGGCGACGGCGCCGGAAGCCGTCGCCGGAACGGATCCTGATCAACAGAAACTACGACGATGGAAGAAAATAAAGGGAGGGGAACATAGATTCTCCAATGATTCATCAACACCAACTTTTTATGGTGATCTTATTGATGACGACGGAGAGGAACGAAACCCCAAGGGTAAGAGATCTTTCAGAGACACCGTCACCGGGCAAGATCAGTCTACGGCGAACAACGAGGATACTACGAACACTTCCGTCGACGAAATCTTCAAATACTCACCGAAGATGTTTGACGGCAGGATCGTGGTTGAAAAAAAATGATAGGCAAACACGAATGCCCTGTATTTAATCTCTCAAAATGGGAGGAATCGCGAATACAGAAACCTTGGAAAAAGGGGCTTATTGTTAAATTGTTGGGTCGCAAGATAGGTTATAAAGCCTTGGAATCTCGCTTGAATCAGCTCTGGGGTCATCAACATTATCGATCTAGGGCATGACTTCTTTCTTGTCACATTCACCAGCGACAAGGATCGTGAGTTTGCTTTGGGTCAAGGTCTGTGGTTAATCTACGACCACTACCTTACGGTTCGTGAATGGTGTCCAAATTTTCAGCCGGAGAAGGCCAGTATTGATAGGGTTGCTGTTTGGGTGAGGTTTTCTGGATTGCCCATCGAATATTACGACCCCGCTTTCCTCCATTTCGTTGGAAATTGAATTGGAAGAACTATCAAAGTCGACAAGACAACCATGCAGCTAGATAGAGGTAAGTATGCGCAATTATGTGTTGAAATCGATTTACATAAACCCCTTCTAGCTGTATTTGAGGTCAAAGGAAAGTTGTATAAGATAGAATACAAAGGATTACAACTTCTTTGTCTTAAATGTGGGAAATTTGGACACAACAAGGAAGCTTGTTTAGTTGTGGATGCTACTGCAGAAATGGGGAATGACAAGGTCAATAATGAGAAAGATGACACAGGAAGCAATTCTTTATGGACTGTAGTCCAAAAGAATAGAAATCCAACTAGAAAGAGACAACCTCCAAAGAATGATGTTGGTAGGCAAGGAAATTCAATGGGAGGATCTAGGTTCAATGTTCTTCACAATGAGGTGCCTGAAGAGACCACTAAGGCTACTAATTCTGCTCATAACTCAGTTCACCAAGCTCAACCTGAAAAAATGCATGACAATAAAGGTCAACCAAGAGGAGGAATGGCTAGTCATCCTAAGAAGAATGTGGGGGAAGATCAGGGGCATATGGAGGAGGATAAAATTGTCAACACAGTGAATTCAAAAGATGATATCAATGTGTCTACCAGTGAAGTTTCAGGGATGCAAATGGACAGTCAGAAGAGAAATGAAGAGCCTACTATGAGACAAGCAACACAAGAGAGACCTGTATTTAGCAAATATGAAGATTGGGTGACTGTGGATGCTGATGGACAGGTTCATGTGCACTCCCAAGAGATTCTCTCCAATGTGGAAAAAGCCAGGAAGGTAGCTCAAGGGGACACTCAACAATTTTAGAAGGATCCTTTGATTTGCCATTCCACTAGACCTCCAGATAAACTAACTACTAATTTACAGAATCATGATCAGGTGACTGTGTCTAAACTTTCTGTAGAACAAGTTAATGATGTTATGGACCATGAGGACCATACTAAGGAAAGAGTTGATTCGGTTATGGAGCAATTGGATGACTCCAATGCTCCAAACTGTGTCTAAATGTTTTTGTGTGCTTTAATTATCATAATCTGTCTCTTTTATTATGATTGAACAAAATAATATTTTTGTTTGGAATATTCGTGGTGCTGGCAATCCAGATTTGTTTAGAAATATTAAACAGTTTACTGATGTTCACAGACCTGATATTCTAGTTATTGTTGAACCTAGATTTGATCCTAGTAGACTTCAAAGAACCTTTTTGCTCCTTGGCTATGATGGTTTTTGTTTCTCTCCTGTGCAGGGCTTTGCTAGTGGAATTATTGTTGTCTGGAAGCAAGTAAAGATGCACATCAAGGTGATCAAGACTACTCACCAGTTCATTCACACTGAAGTGACTTACAATGGAGAGCAGGGGTGGTATTTTACTGCCATTTATGCCAGTCCTTATGAGCATCACAAAAGAATGTGGGATGAGCTAAAGGTCATTGCTGACAACATGAATGGTGAATGGCTCCTCACTGGGGATTTTAATGACATTGCCAGCACTTCTGAGAAGAAAGGTGGGGGTCCTCCTCCCTATGCCAAGATCACCAGATTCCTTGGTGACATCAATAGATGCAAGCTGATGGATCTTGGTGCTGTGGGATCAAGGTTCACTTGGAAGACTCCTCTTTATATTGATGGTCACCACATCTTCAAAAGACTTGATAGGGCTTTGTGTAATGATAGCCGGCGTATTCGGTTCTCTGAAGCCATTGTGAAAGTTCTTGCCAGAGTGCATTATAGAGATCATCATCCTCTCCTTATTATCACTAAAGGGAGAAACAACAGAAGTGTAAACAACAAGTTCAGATTTGAAAGTCTCTGGCTAACTGAGAATTCATAAGAGGACTTGGTCAAGACCCAATGGAACAGTACTCTGGATATTGATCAGAATCTCCTCAACTTGAGCACCAACCAGAAAACTTGGCACCAGCAAACTTTTGGTGACATAAAAAGAAAGAAGATTGCTTTGCTCAACAGAATTGCTGGAATTCAAAATAAGATTTGTCAAGGAAGGGAGCGAGCCTATCTGCACAAGTTGGATTGCAAGCTTCAACAGGAATTACATATCCTGAATTATCAAGAGGAGCTATTATGGTTTCAACGGTCTAGAGCCAAGTGGCTTGAGGGTGGTGATAGAAATACTAGATATTACCACCTCAAAGCTACTACTTGAAAAAAGAAAAATCATGTGCTTGCTCTTAGAAGAAGCAATGGTATTTGGGAGCATAATGATGAGAACATTCAGCAAATGATTATTGAGTATTACCACAACCTCTTTAGCCATTAAGGAAATGAAGATAATTGGTTCCAAACCCAATTAACTTATCTTGCTATTGACAATGCTAGTCTCCAAATTTTAGATAGGCCTGTGACTGATACAGAGATTCAGAATGCCATATTTAGTATGGCTGCTTGGAAGGCTCCAGGTCCTGATGGATTCCCTGATGGATTCTATCAGAACACTTGGGACATTGTTGGCCCTCAAGTGTGTGACTACATCAAGAGTTTATGGAATGATCCTTCTCAGATTGGAGCAATGAATTATACTGACATTTGCCTCATCCCTAAGATGACTCATCCTGAATTTGTGGACCAATTTCGTCCAATATCTCTGTGCAATACTCTGTACATAACCATCAGCAAGATTCTTGTGGCCAGATTTAAAGACATGGTGCCTGCAATCATCAGCCCCTATCAATCAGGTTTTGTTCCCGGTCGTAGGATTCAAGAAAATATAGTTATTGCTCAGGAAATGATGCATAGTATGACTAAAATGAGGGGCAAAAAAGGTTATTTTGCAATTAAGGTTGACCTCTCTAAAGCTTATGATATGCTCACTTGGTCTTTCATTGAGAACACTCTTGGTGAACTTGGACTGCCTAGCTCTATCATCAACATTATCATGTGCTCTGTTACTAGTGTTTGGACTAATGTGAACTGGAATGGTAAGAGAAATGTCTACTTCAAGCCTCAGAAAGGTATTAGACAGGGGGACCCTAAGTCACCTTATTTATTTGTTCTCTGCATGGACAAGTTATCTCACTTGATATGTGAGCAAGTTAATAATGGCAAGTGGACTGGGGTTAAGGCTGGTAGTGGTGGGCCTATGATATCTCATCTTATGTTTGCAGATGATCTGCTTTTGTTTGGCCAAGCTGATATTGATCAAATGACTTGTGTCCTTGATGTTATTAAGACTTTCTGTGCTCTATCTGGTCAAAGAGTTAATTTCTCCAAAACAAGTATTTGGTTCTCCAAAAATGTCTCTCCTTTGGTCAAGAATGAGCTCATAACCAGATCTGGTTTTAAAGAAGTTCACTCTCTAGGGAAGTACCTTGGGATTCCTCTCATTAATAAATCTCCAAACAAGGCTGATTACCATTATCTGATTGAACAGGTGAATCAAAAGCTTGCTGGATGGAAAGCAAGGCATTTATCCAAAGCTGGCAGGATTACATTAGCAAAGTATGTGCTCCAAGCCATCCCTATATATCCTATGTTGGCTACTACCACTCCTAAGGGAGTGCTTTATGAGCTTGAAAAAATCCAAAGAAGTTTTGTTTCGGGTGATGAAGTTGGTCATAAGAAGCTCCATGCCATTAGCTGGGATGTCCTCACTAAACCAAAATATTTAGGTGGCCTGGATCTGAGAAGACTCTCAATCATGAACACTGCCTGCATTTTGAAGCTTGGGTGTGATCTTAGGAAAAATCCTAATAAACTTTGGTGTCAAGTTATGCTCGGCAAGTATAGCAGAACTCCAACTGGGAAACAGCATTGGATACATAAAAATACTGACTCTCATCTTTGGAGAGCTATTGCCCCTCTTGAGGCATTTTTCAAAACTCATGAGTTCTGGTCCATTGGCAATGGTAGAGATACAAATGTGTGGAGTCAAAAGTGGTTGAATTGTGATGCTTCTATTGCTGAAAGTGGTATAAACATTCCTACTGACTTAATAAATATGTGTGTGGCTGATCTTGTCAACAACTTTGGTGATTGGAACATGGATCTTCTGTCTGATTGGTTGCCTGAGGAGACTTTAGCTCTCTTCCATGCCAGGCCCCCTCCCTTGACTACTGGAGATAATGACATGTGTGCTTGGCCTTACAGTAACAATGGTGACTATACAGTGGCTGATGGCTACAAAATTTTGTCCAATTTTGAGAATCCTGATACAAATAAGCTCTGGAAGGTGATATAGAAGCTAGAAACTAAAGAGAGGGTTCGACATCATATTTGGCTCATTGGTCATGATAGATTATTGACCAATGAGAGGAAGGCTAAAATGCACTTGGATTTACCTGACTGTCATCACTGTACTGGTGAAATTGAGACTACTCTTCATGTCCTTCGGGACTGTCCCATAGCCAAGAATATGTGGCTCCATCTTGTCAAGTGTGAGTGTCGAGTTGTTTTTTTCAGCAGCAATCTGCAAGATTGGCTTACTTTAAATTTGCTTTCTGACTTGGGTGTAAATTCTACGGTTAGTTGGTCTGCAATTTGGGCAAATGGTTGCCACCTCCTCTGGTCTTGGAGGAATAAATTGACTCACGATGACAATTTTGTTATGCCTTGGAAACCTTGGCAGATCACTCTTAAGGAAACTACTGACTATGAAGCTGTTATTCAGAAGCAGGTTCAGAGTGCTCCTATCAGGAAAATCATTAAGCTTGTTTACTGGTCTCCCCCTACGTCTGACTCAGTGAAATTAAACATTGATGGGGCGAGTTCTGATGCTGTTGGGTTAGCTGGTTGTGGTGGCTTGTTGAGGGACTCAAGTGGTGGTTGGATAGGTGGTTTCTCCAAATCCCTTGGTTATTGCAATGCTTATATTGCTGAATTATGGGGAGTTCTTGAAGGTTTGTACTTGGCTAGAAGAAAAGGCTGTTACAACATCATGGTGGAGAGTGATGTTGTTGTTATCATCAAGCATTTACAAAACAAGAGTTTGGGGCGTGGTGAAGGCTGGACCATCATGCAAAGAATTAGGAATGTCCTGTTGGAGCACAGTTGGTGTATTCAATTGAATCACATCTACAAGAAAGTTAACAAGTGTGCGCATATCTTAGCTAATGTAGGTAGCCATCAAGTTTAGGATCTAGTTTACCATGATGTAATGCCTTTGGTTTTGTCCAAAGCTTTTAGTGATGATATGAGGGGTGCTGCGTCACCTCGTGTAGCTCTTGCTTAGTTTGTTCTTCTTGGGCTTTTGAGCCCTCAATCAATTCAATAAAAAATAAAAATTCCACAATATTAATAAATCAAAAGTGCAATTTAAAAATGCGACGACAAAATTTATGTAAAATAATGTGTGGAGAACAAATCATAAAAGTAAAATAAGATATGCATTAAGCATATACATTTTATCCTTTATGGATTAGACCTCATATAAATCAAGCCAATAGATCTTGACAAATAGAGAAAACAAAAATGAATCTTTACAATTTACTCCCTTTAACATGATACTTCCCAATAAAGGTTCATACATTTACAAGGATGAGAAGGAACTGGACCATGTTCTTTACAAATCATCCATCCTACCACCTCAATAACACATCTTATTGCCTAGTACTTCAAATTTTAATTAAATTCTTTTTCTTAGAGCCTAGTTTCTGGTGTCAAAAATTTAAAATGAAACAAAAGGGATACATTATCAAAACTGACAACAGAATGGTACAAAATTTGAATGCTGAGTTAACTATTTAGTCAAAGGATACAGCTGAAACTTTCAATGGGATCAGATTCTTCAAGCATGGAAGCTGCTTGGAAACAATCAGCGGCATCAGCTAGTCGACCATCATCTTTGTGAGTTAACCCCAAATAATACCAAGCCATGCGGTTAGTAGGTTCTATTCTAAGTGCATCAGAAAGTAAACTCCTAGCAACAGGTAAAGCTTTAGGACCCATTTTCAACATCAAAGAACCCATCAATATCTCGCTTGGAACGTGGTTTGGTTCGGATAAAACAGCATTAGCAGCAGCAGCTAGAGCTTCCTCGTTTTGTCCACGACCGTTAAACATGACACCTGGTACAACCGTATTGGTCGGTATAAAATAGAGTAACATAAGTTGAACATGGTAAAGTAGAAAACTTTATAAAAGAATAAAGGTTCTGTTCTTGCCTTCAGCATGTATTGATGCTGCTGAGTATTCCTTCAAATCTTTGGCCTTTTGCAAACAGATTTCAGCATCCTTCCAATGTGAAACGCTTGCATATAAATTTGCCAGACCATGCCAAACATCAAATTCATTTATATTATCATCCTCCATCTACAAAGAGTTAATAAAAGTAACCTTAGTTTCGGATTAAGCAAATTTATTAAAGAAGTGTCTCAACAACACAATAAACACCTTCTGGAGGAAAACCCACAATCTCTTTTTCTTCATCCTCAACTCATTAACAAAAACTCATTTTCCTTATAACCAAATTAATGAAGAAGCGACTCAAGCGACCATTAGAATCAACAAACACATATAAAACTAAATTTCTTTTAACTTGTACTGATTACCTGTGAACTAAGTCTTTGAGGTCCAGAGGATTTCCTCTGGGCTTGAACCAATGCAAGAAGGTACCGGTAAATTTCGATAGCATCCATTGGTTTTAATTGGGAGATCTTCAGATTGGCTTTTAGCCTGAACAGAGGACCCTGCTCCCATTTCGCGGTTTCATCTAAAGCAGCATCAGTCACCACTTCAGCCTCTGAAAATCTTTTCTGTGCTGACAAAACCAAAGCAAGCAATCTCCAACCTTTCAATTTAGAGCCACCAGTTTTATCGAAAAACTGCTTGGCATAACGTAAAGCAACCGCCAAATTTCGGTGCACAGCATATTGAATAGCCAATTCAAAAATTAGATCAAAATTGTTTGGCTCAAGTCTAAGTGCCGCCTCTAATGATTGGAAAGCTTTTGACTGAAGCATAGACCTCTCGTAATCTGAGGAAGCAACCTTAGCTTGTGTTCCAAGGCAAAGTCCCAGCATCCTAAGACCCACACCTTTCAAATGCTGGTTTAAGCCTCTAGCTTTATCGATTGCCTTTTGTGCATATCCCGCTCCCTCAGCAGCAAGATGAGGATCCTCACTGCAAATTCTCGCAGCCAATAATAACGACATCAGGTCATTTGGTCGTTCATGTTTATGCAAAGATTTCCTTAGCAGATTCAAAGCACTTTTATTTTGTCCAGCTCCACTATGACATAGAGCTAAAGAATTCCAACGATCAATACGATGATATAAACCAGGCATCAACTCTTCAAATTGCTTCACTAAAATAGAAGTTTGTCCACAAGCTGAAAGTGCAAAAGTTAAGTGTTCCATAATTGAAGGATCCCATTTCATCTTACCTAGACTAAACTTCCTCAAAAGAATCATGAGAAGAAGAATCGCCTCTTCTAAATTATTTTTAGGTACATAAGATCCTTCAGTCTGAACTGCTAAACTAGGTGGACTTGCCTCCACTCCACTATATAGCAAAAATACAGCAAATGCTTTCTGAATTCTTGCACAGCAATCATCGTCAAGATTCCATTGACTAAGAAGGGCGTGTCTATAAGCCGATATTGCCTTTTGATAGCAACTAGCTTGTTTCCAAAGCTCTGGAAGAAGCTCTACTGCATGGCTAACTATCTCTTGCAATTTATTGTCTACTTGAGTATCAGGTATACCTTGAGAAAATATCTTCTCAACAGCATTAAGAACATGCATGCATTCATTAGCAGCTTCATTGAATTTCCCCATTTTTTGTAGAGATTTGGCTTTTAAGTAGATTGCTTCAAGCACCAAACTAGCAGCATGTTGAGAGACTGAGGAAGGGGATTCAGTTCGAGCTGGACTTTTCTTGACGAGTGGCTTCTCGGAAAGGGAGGTTTGCAGTCGCTGTATGGCTGCTTGAAGATCAATTCCATCGAACACACGAAGGGCTCCTTCAACATTGCCTCTTTGATACTCTAATTTTCCAAGAAGAGCTCTTGCTTCCTGTTAATGTTTACAAGTGAGCATGGAGCAGAACTAAAAAGATATCACCGATTTTCAGTTCAATTTTAAGAAGAAACAAGACCAGATTTTCATATGCCATTTAAAACTGCAAATCCAACCATATTATATTCCATAAAATCAAAACCAGCCTAACAGATAACACTTCAAAATGGGGATATCTAGCAAGACACTAAAACAACATAATGTAAATTAGAACCTAGTCAGTATGATGAGTAACTATGTAGCATTGACACTTCAGATCGACAATGTCTGTTATGACTTACGCCAATGAGGAGAGTCCAATCCAAAAGACTAGTCCATTATGTGGAAGAGTGTTAGCCACCTGCTAACTTGATTCTTCAATACAGAACCTGTCAAGGCCTGGGACAGTGGCCAGGTGGTCTTGGCAGGGTTATTTTATTCAAATACAGAAGAAAAGAACTCATACACTGATGCACTAGCACCTCCACTGATATCTAATCAGTCATCTAACATGGTTATCAATTGAATGCCTTCACCATTGTCTAATACCCCTTTATATAATAGGGGTACAGAGCACTGATTACTAACAGTCTCTTAACAACCTTCTAACTAACTATTAACTACTATAACTAACCTATAACCTCAATAACTAACACATAACAGATTATTTATCAATCAGGGTACATATTAGTTGCTAGGTCTTACTGACAATAACTTATTTCTTATTCTTTCTGGCATACACTTTGAGGGGTCTAACAATGCCTCCCTCTTTTGGAGCAACCTTGTCCTCAAGGTTGAATTGAGGGAATTGTCTCTTGAAGGTAGTCTCTTCCTCCCAGGTAGCATCCTCTGCAAGGAATCCCTTCCAGTGTACTAAAACTTGCTGTATGTCTTGCCCCTGAGGTTGCACAGTTCTTCTGTCAAGGATTTCCTTGGGCTCAAATACTTCATTTGTTCCTTGTAGCTCTGTAGGAAGCTTTTCTTCTATAGGATGATCCCCAATTGCTAGCTTAAGTTGAGAAACGTGGAACACTGGATGAATTCTAGCTGTTTCTGGCAGTTGTAATTGAAATGCTACTGTACCAATTTGTTTAGTCACCAAGAATGGCCCATAGTATCTGGCTGCTAGTTTCGAATGCAGTTTGGTGGGCATTGAAACTTGCCTATGAGGCCTAATTTTGAGGAACACCTTGTCCCCTACCTTAGTATTGGATTGCTTTCTGTGGGTATTAGCATGTCTACTCATCTGTTCTTGTGCCTTCTGTAGATGCAGTTTTAGTTGCTTCAGTGCCTCATCCCTAGATAACAGGTCTTTTGCTACAGCTTCTACTATAGTTTCTCCTGGGATATACTTAGTGATTGTAGGGGGTGGCCTGCCATACACTGTTTCAAATGGTGTAGTCCTTGTAGACCTCTGGAAGCTGGTGTTGTACCAGTACTCTGCCCATGGTAGGTATTCAAGTCATGCCTTTGGTTGTTCTGCACAGAAACATCTTAGGTATGTCTCTAATATTCTGTTAATAACCTCAGTCTGCCCATCACTCTGTGGATGGTAAGCTGTACTCATCTTCAGTTTGGTGCCCTGCTGCTTAAATAACTCCTGCCAGAAATAACTTAGAAAAACTGGGTCTCTGTCACTTACAATTGAGCTGGGGATGCCATGAATTCTCACTATCTCTTTGATGAACTTTTCAGCTACTATCTTGGCTGTGAAAGGATGCTTTAGAGGAATAAAATGGCTGTATTTGCTTAGCCTATCCACCGCCACTAGAATCACCTCATACCCTTTTATTTTAGGAAGTTTAACTATGAAGTCCATACTCAACTCCTCCCATATACCATTAGGTATAAGAAGTGGCTGTAAGAGGCCAGCAGGGGAGCATGCCAAGTATTTACTCTTTTGACAGACTTGGCAAGATGCTACATATTTAGTAATGGTCCCTTTCATTCCTATTCAATAAAGTGATTGAGCTATCCTCCTATAAGTCCTATATACGCCTGAGTGCCCTCCCATAGGGGTAGAGTGAAACTCTTCTAGGAGTGTGGGAATCCACTGAGATTGACCTGAAATAACTAACTTTCCTTTATAGTGTAGCCTACCTTGCTCAAGAGTGTAATGAGGGTGAGAGTCAGGGTCTGTTGCTAGTTCTTCTTTAATTTTTTTGAGTACAGAATCTTGCTCTATCTCTGTATTTATGCTGTCAATGTCTTGCCATGTGGCTTTGCTTAAAGTTTGTAGATCAGGTTCCTCATATTGTCTTGATAGGGCATCCGCTACCTTGTTGGTTGACCCCTTCTTGTAAATGATCTCAAAATCATAACCTAAGAGTTTAGCAATCCAGTTTTGTTGGTTTTGGGATATCACAGTTTGCTCTAATAGGAATTTTAAACTCTTGTGGTCAGTGTAAACTTGAAATTTCCTACCTATTAGATACGGTCTCCAATGTTGGATGGCTAAAACTAAGGTCATTAATTCTTTTTCATAGGTGGATTTGGTAAGGGACTTATCAGATAGGCCTTTACTAAAGTATGCTATAGGTTTATTTTGTTGAGTGAGCACTGCTCCTAATCCTAGACCTGAGGCGTCACATTCTATGCAGAAAGTTTTGTTAAAATCAGGCATAGACAAGACAGGGGCTGTTGTGATGGCTCTCTGTAGTTCCTGGAAGGCCTTGGTGCTATCTAGTGTCCATTCAAATTGTCCCTTCTTTAACAGGTTGGTGAGAGGCCTGGCTATCTTCCCATAGTTGTTTACAAACTTCCTATAGTAGCCAGTAAGTCTTAGGAATCCCCTTAACGCTTTAATGGATTTAGGGATGGGCGAATTGAGGATTGCTTCTGTTTTCTGGGGGTCCATAGACACTCCTTGTTGACTAATGACATGGCCTAGATACCTCACTTCTTCTTTACCTAGCTCACACTTTTTAAGGTTGGCATGGAAAGAGTTTTCTTCTAAGGTTTCCAGAACTTGTTCTAGGTGATGCAAATGTTCTTTCCAAGTTCTACTATATACTAGGATATCATCAAAGAAGACAAGGACACATTTCCTAAGATATGGTTTACGAGCAGCATTCATGGCATGTTGGAAGGTAGCTGGGGCATTTGTGAGTCCAAAGGGCATGACCAGTGTCTCATAATGTCCCTGGTGTGTCCTAAAAGCAGTTTTCTGGATGTCATTCTCATCCATACGAATTTGGTGATATCCAGCCCTTAAATCTATCTTAGAAAAGTAACATGCTCCATGCAATTCATCAAGCAATTCCTCTATCACTGGTATAGGAAACTTGTCAGGGATAGTGGCCTTGTTTAGGGCTCTATAGTCTACACAGAATCTCCAACTTCCATCTTTCTTTTTTACTAAGATTACAGGGCTGGAATATGGGCTGTTACTAGGCCTAATGATACTTGCTTTCAACATTTCATCTACTTGCTTTTCTATTTCATTTTTTTGTAGATGGGGGTATCTATAGGGTCTCACATTAATAGGACCTTCTCCACTCTTAATTGGGATCTTATGGTCCACTCCTCTCTTAGGGGGTAGCCCTACAGGTTCTTGGAACACCCTAGCATACCTTTCTAGCAGTTTCTGAATGTCTTTTGGTTGGTCAGAGTCTTCTAGGTTGCCTAAGGTGCAGGTCAGTTTCTCATATTGGTCCTTAGAGTTCCACACTACAGCTACAGCATCTATTTCAATTAACTTCAAGAGCTGTTGAGGTGAAATTAGAGACTTACCAAGGCTAGGGTCCCCTTTTAGCTCTACAGGTCCTTGTTGAGTGTTGAATTTCATAGTTAAGTCCTGCCAACTTGTTTGAACATCCCCCAATGTTGCCAGCCAAGAGATTCCCAATACCATGTCTACTCCCCCTAGTTCAAAAACCAAGGTGTCCACAGCAAAATGATAGTCTCCAATGGCCACTTGTACCCCTCTGCATTTTCCCAAGGTACTCTTTTTGTATCCATCACCCAAACGCACACTGTAGATTCCTTCCGCATCCATGTGTAGACCCAATTTATCAATCAGTGTCTTGGAGATGAAGTTGTGGGTAGCACCACTGTCAATGAGTATCACAATCACCACCCCATTGATGATGGCAATCACTTTCATAGTCTTGGGTTAAGTCAATCCCATAAAGGTAAACAGAGAGAGCTCTATGACATTCAGTTCTTGTTCTGTCTTGGACTCTTCACTGTGATCAGAATCTTCTTCCAGCATCACTATCTCACCTGACTCATCAATGTCTTCATGGTCTCCCAAAATTATCACTCTCATGCTCCCTTCAGGACAACGATGTCCTGGGCTATAGGGTCCTCCACACGAGAAACACAGGTTTTCCTTCCACCTCCTTGCGTGTTCTGCTTTGGGCAGGAAACGAGTTCCTACTCCTCTGTTCTGGTTCTTTCCTCCTGCAACCTTGCTGTTGTTGTTCGCCTAGGGTGTAGGGTTGGATGTGCTCGCATTAGGTCTCGTATTACCCCCTCTATCGTTACCTGGTCGTCGCGACCCGTTTGGTTCATCGCGCGACCCGTTTCGCACCGTAACTCCATTTCCACGATAATGTGAATCTTTGAACCTTGGTGGCGTGTTCACTGGGCTTCTGGGGTCCCTCTGTGCTTCTTCGATTTGTCTTGCAAGAGACAAAGCCTTAACCAGTTTCTTGGGGTCTTGGATCCGAACTTGATCGCAAATGGATTTGCGCAACCCGGCTAGAAAATACCCCAGCATGATGTGTGCAGGCGTTCCCTTTGCTTGGGCTAATAGCAATTCGAATTCACGAATGTAATCGTTCACGCTCCCTCGTTGCTTGATTGCTGATAGACGCTCGAGTATGGATCCCTACGCACAATCCCCAAATCGCTCCATTAGGGCTTCAGAGAGGGTTGTCCAAGATGGATCGTGGGTTTCATCCTTCCAATATTGAAACCAATGAATGGCTTCACCCTCCATGCAAATTAAGGCAAGTCGCATCTTTTCGTCGTCTTCTTGGATCTTCTGTAATTCAAAGAATTTCTCTGCCTTCGTTAACCATCCCAGTGGGTCGTCACCTTCGAAGGTTGGTAATTCCACCTTCTTCGTCCACGCGCGAGTGATTTCGTGGCGATTGTCACCCTCTTCGTCCGCCACAGTCTTGTGCGGCGCCGGAGGTGGGTCGTTCTTGTTCACCGATGCGTTGTCCTTTGGCTTTTCTTGCATCTGCTGCAGTTGTTGAATAGCTTTCATCATCTGTGCGAGTTTTGTGTTGATATCTTCACTGAAGGATTGAATCTTGTCATCAATCCTTTCATCAACCTTTTTTCTCTAACGCTGTAGCTTCTGTATCTCCTCGTGTCTTCGTCATCTTCGAAATCCGGCAGGTCGGACCAAATGTTAGCCACCTGCTAACTTGATTCTTCAATACAGAACCTGTCAAGGCCTGGGACAGTGGCCAGGTGGTCTTGGCAGGGTTATTTTATTCAAATACAGAAGAAAAGAACTCATACACTGATGCACTAGCACCTCCACTGATATCTAATCAGTCATCTAACATGGTTATCAATTGAATGCCTTCACCATTGTCTAATACCCCTTTATATAATAGGGGTACAGAGCACTGATTACTAACAGTCTCTTAACAATTTTCTAACTAACTAATAACTACTATAACTAACCTATAACCTCAATAACTAACACATAACAGATTATTAATCAATCAGGGTACATATTAGTTGCTAGGTCTTACTGACAATAACTTATTTCTTATTCTTTCTGGCATACACTTTGAGGGGTCTAACAAAGAGCCTCATGGCTTAAGTAGCCCATTGAGTCTTCTTATCTACTCATTGCAGAACTTCTAACAATGTCCGGCAAGTGTTGGTGTCGGACAAAAAGAACGACACCAACACCTGTAGTTACATTCAATCACCTACATTTTTTTCAAATTTTTATTGGTGCCAATGTGTCGGTGATTTATAGAAGAGAAGTAATAATTAGATAATACAAAGAAAAAATGAAAGTGGTAGCACAAATTGAGAGAGAGAGAGAGAGAGAGAGAGAGAGAGAGAGAGAATTTGGAAAAGGGACCTCAAAATTAAGGGACAAGCCATCACGCAAAGCGGCTTCAGCTTCTTGAATGTTTCCTTCATCGAGTTTGGCTTCAACTTCGGTAGTCTTAATGCAGTTTCCATTTGCGCAAACCTCACGAACCGTAACGCGCTCAGCTCCATCATCAATCATCTCCACCACCTGCAAATAAGTTGATCCAAACGATGCCGTTTCTTATTAATAGTCAATCAATGCGTGATCGTTAGAAAAAGCACCGTGATGGTTGAAAATGAAAATGAAAGAGAGAAGAAGACCTTAGGCCTCGTCTCGAGGAAAACAATGTGGGTTCAGAACAACGATGGTCTTCGATTTGTTGAACGTAAGGTGGTCGGTCGGTTTCAACTTCAAGGAGTTTTTGGCGATCCCGCACCGCAGAGCAGTTTATTAACTTTGTTTTTGTCTGGTCAATTTTTTTTTCTTTTTAATTTCTGAGTAAAAAATAATAAATCTAATAACGCAAAAGACAAGATAATGACAAGTTGAGAACGAGGGATGGACGTGCTCACGTGCACAATATACATGTGAGATGAGGTGGTCTGGTCAACCCCTAGTTAGTAGTTACTTTCAAAAACTCACATCTTTTTTCCAATCAAAATATTTTCCATTTATAATGGAACTTCAACACTTATTGAAAAAGAAAATAGATGGAGCCTCAACCACAGCCAAGTCTACAGTGATTTTATTTTTATTTTTGGTTACAAGTCTAGAGCGAAATTATGAGCATTATGGTCATGCAAAATTTCCATGCCAAGGGTAGCTTGATTAATAATACTCCATCCGTTCATATTAAGTGTCGTTTAAGGTTATGGGCGGGTATTAAGAAAATGATTGGATATGCTAAATTTTATGGTAAAAAAATGTGGTAGGACTAAAATACCCTTACACTTTCTTTGTTGGTGCAAAGGCACGGTTATTGATATTGTAAAGTAAGGGTATTATTGAAAAGTAATAATAAATGTTGTATTGGGATTCTAAAGTGACAGATTATTTTAGACAAATAAAAATGACAAGCATGACACTTAATATGAGACGGAGGGAGTATTAGCCTAGGTATTAATCACGCTACTTTTAGTATCAATAAAAGATTCTAATAGCTAATTTGGTTTCGTAACATTTACTACTCAGGTCATATTAGTCTTTAACTTTTTCAATATTACTAAATAGTCTCCGAGATTTTAAAACATTATTCAGTTTGGCCATTCGGTTAGTCTTCCCTGTCACCTTCCCTCCAATTTATCTCTATCAGTTTGAAATACCATCATTGCAGCATACATTCGCTCTACCTCCGCCTCTATGTCACTGTTGTCCTTCGTCTTCAATGGTGACCTACAAGTGATGTGATGAAACTAGTTGCCAGTGCCAGAAGAGGAGCCATTGTCAGAGTTAGAGACTATGGGGAAAAACAATGTAACTACGGATGAGAGTGAAACAACAATGCAACTATTCAAGGGCAGAGTTGCAACCATGACCGTGTTTTGAAAAGAGAAGGGGGTTCCAAACTAAGTTTCCAACGAAGTGAATTTCGAAATATGTAAGAAAAATGGAAGGTGTTTAAGACAAAGGACTGCAATACTAAAAATGAATTCAAGACTGATAAACCTACCAAGAAAATACATTTTACAACAGTGCTCCCCATCAGCAAAGGACAATATATTCCCTTCAAAATTGAATGGTATGATATATAAATAAGAACAAATTGCAGCTGCCATTACATTCAGGCGTGTCTTCACTTCAAAGATAAAAATGAAAAACAACTCGATAAAACTACAAAACTTTTCTTTCTCACTGCGAAGTAGAGTCTAGACATGTCACTTTTTCCCCACCGCAGAAGATTTATTCTTCTTCAATTTTTTTGTTTTGAACTTCTGCTTGCGTTTCTGTTTTGAAGGTAATTGATGATCTCCAGTATCATTTTTCCCAGCAGAAGGGCTGTCGCCTGAAGGCTCGTCTTCATCAGAACTAAGTACCAGGTCCTCCACAACATCATCATCAATGGCTGCTCTCTCTTTCTGCTGCTTTTTCCTCTTCTTTTTTGTTTCAGTCGGTTGTTTTTTCCTGAAAGCAAAGCATCCCTCAGACAGAATTAAAAAGGAATTTGTGCCAATATCATCGTGTAGACAAGCAAACGAAAGATGCAAGTATCTGTATGTGCAGTTGGGTTTGTCAGTGAAAGATGAACAAAGAAAAAGAGAAATACTTGTCATTTCCGGGTAACCAGGATGAGCTAAAGATAGCAGTGCCATCCTCATTCTTTATAGCATCTTCTTCATCAATTGCTGATATTTCATCCTCATCATCTCCCACAACAACACTAGAAAATTTAATTGTGTAAGAAAACTTATCATAACCATGATTGGATCTTAAATACAGTAATCTATGTGGTTGAACATGACTTCAAAGTTCAAACCTGGATTCCATTAATGAATTATTTTTTTGCTGTGCTCTCTGGTGGAGCGTCATAACATACTTTGATAGTGCACTAGAGCCTAACTTCTTGTCATCCTAACAAAAAAAGCTTTGCTCGTTACAACTCTCAAATATAAATTGCATATAAAGTACAGTGAAATTGAGGCATAAAATAAGTGGGATGATAATCTATAAATGAACACTTGATAAGAAAATAACAAGTAACACATTAAACATCAATGAAATGGCTTCATCCCATTCCCATCATACACATCATAGCCCAGATACATTAGACCACGATATAATGATAAACAACAGTCCCAGTCGGTCATTTCATTGATACTTGGTAATATCAGCAACAACCTAGAAGTTTACTAGCCTAAGAAAGAACCAGTACACATGCAGCGAGCTAGCTAGAGAGAGGGGGGGTTGAAATAATGAGCAGGCTACAATGGCAGTAAATAGATGAATGAAAAAGGTCAACCAATATTCACCAAGGACACGATCAAAACTCATTTCCCAAAAATAAAGAGAAAATATGTGCAAACCTCAAGAAAAGATGATGCCGCAGGATCATTAGGTAAAAAGGATACCGACATGCGCCTTTCATTCACAAAATCGGCATTAGCCTCAATCTGAGTGGAAAAATAAAATATTAGAGATGAATGCCACAAGATCTGCTGCATGCCAATGGTAAAATTAAAACATGCAAGTAAGTCCAAGTATCACCATTGCATTTTATGATCTTTGTAAGAGAGATACCTGCTGTATAAGCTGTTTCATTTCTCTTCGAAACCTTTCAACTTTGGTCAATTTGTAAAAGCTTCGCAACCTCACAAGTGGAATAAATGACAACTCCATGAATGCAACAGAATAACTCCACAGTGCTAGGTGTTCAGCAAGCTCTTCAACCACAGAAAAAACACAAGCCTCTTGAAATCCCCGTGTCTTTAGAGTCGGCTTGCTAACCTAATATAGAAGAATGCCTCTTAAGCTTAGATGGATCTCAAAAAGTACAAATTAACATCAATTATGTTACGAGTACCTTCAATGTACTGCGTAAGTCAACAGCTTTGCCAACACCTCCTGTAGGGGGTCTATTCAACTCTTTCATCTCCAGCATATCCAAAAGGAGCATAGACACGGGTATAAAAGATTGGGTAGAAGCTGCAATCTGATTCAGCATTCTGATACATCTCAGCCTAAGGGGAATATATCTGGCTGTGGGAACTAAACGGGCTACCCCAGTAATTATTTGGGTCAGTGGATATGCAAGTTGCTTAAAGTCAGAGTCTGAACTGTAAGCACAGATAGCACCAGTCCAGAGTTCAAGACAATTCATGAATTTCCACTCATAAACCTTGCGGAAAGCTTCCTAAAGAATACATTCAGACAGGGAAAGAGCGACATAAGGACCATCAAATAAAAGAGTAAAAAATGCACAAACAATTTGAGTTGAGGGAGCATCAATTATCAAATGCAAGATAGATCCAATGGAAGGACTGGTTCCAGCTGATTGATTGTATTCCTCTAGTCTAAATAATGGTGGGAGCTAGATGAAATTTGTGGTTTGACCTACAGCTTTTCCATATTTTCTCATCCTTACCTATAACACCCCACCATTATTTTGTGCCTTTAATGTTTTAACAGTAACCATAAGTACCCTATCAGACAGAAAACAGAACTTAAAGCCTTGACATGCAAGGTTGAAGAACAAGATGGTACCAAAAAGTGCAAATCGGAAAATGGTAGAAAATTCTGCCAAGCTTGGGCGAAGTAAAACTAACTCAAATCTAAATATTCTCAGTTAATAAGGACAATTACATAAACTCAACAAATGTCGAGGCACTTCTTACAGTATCTAGGAAGAAAATATGTACTGGACAGATAAACAGCACCTTAGTTTTTGTATTCAGTGCATCCTTTAAAATCATTGCCAACTGTCTGATGAAAACGAACGCATGTTGATATGCATTCGGGAGATCCACACCAAGAAGTTCAATAATGCAATTGCCAAGGAAACGAATATGTTTAAGTTTCACTGCATTTACAAAATGGCAATTCAAAACATAGGCTTTATATATTCCCCTGAAGCAATCATCTATGCAGCTAGCTCCAATACAGATGCATAACTCTCTCATAAATAGAAATGAAACCACCGGAAGGGCACCTCCACCAGTACCCCAGAAATGAAGGGCGACCTGGAAAATTATATACCAAATTAATGGCATATGTTAAGTTACATGTCTTAGAAAGTCACAATGTCAATAACCGCAGGCTGCATAAATGTTTGCTAAATTGAAGCATCTTCATTGGCAAGCAACACATGCACATTAGCAGTTATAAGGGAAAAAGAACCACATGCAACCGCAAGTTCACCAAATGTTGTTATCAATAATCTAGTTATGTAAAGGGAAATGTATCATTAAATGGTTCATATTTCAGAAAGGTTTTAGTTGATTGCTCATCTATTTATCTGATTCATCTATAACAGAATAACTGCAGAGGACCAGAGGGTGCCCAATCAATTAGCATTGGCAGACATTCAGCGCGGACTTAAATTTACTAGTTCACTGATGAGGTCAAAAAATTTCGTAGAGCACATACCTTAATGTATTTCCTTAGGAGCGAGGGAAAAGCAGCCAAAAATAACAAAGAATATTTAAGCCGATGTAAAGTAAATGATATCATTTGTGTGTCAGTCATTTGGTTCAAAACGTGGAGAGCATTTCCAAGGTAAGACTTCACTAAATGGCCATAACTCTTCCAATTCTTTGTGGTCATCAAAGCTGTTATGACCTCTTTCCTTCCACCAGAAGCAGGAAGCTTCAACAACTTTCTTAGTATTCCATCCATTTCATTAAGCACAGTCAACATTATTTTGTTGAACACAGCACTAGAGATTACATTTAGCTTGTTAATAGACTCATTCTCCTCATCATCACCATAATGGCATGCTGTCCTAAAAGCCCTCATCAGGGAACGAACAGCGTTTAAGCTCCCATTTTCTTTAATTGATTTGCACCACGAATCAACCATAGCAGTGGTTATTACTTTCTTAGAAGTTTTTTGTTCCTTTTCTTGAATCTCATGCTCACTGGCCTCCTCATCTAGCTGTGGATCTCCATCCTCCATGTCAGCATCCACATCTTCCTGGACAAAAGAAGCAAAAGACTTACATAGTTTCTAACCTTAAGAGAGCATCATATTAATAGCTATTTAGTAATGCATACAAATAACTAACAACACAAACCATATTGCAATCAGTATTTTAAGAGAAATCTTAAGAGAAGTTCATTCCTGCTGAAAAATGTCGAAGGGTGCGTTTTTATGACATATTAGGGGTAACAGACAATTGAAAATGTGAACATTCGGGGAGGGGGAAACTATCAAAGGAATTTGCAGCTTTAGCCTTTAGCAGGGGGGAAAACAGAACAGAACTAATGTCAGAATAGACCAATCTCTTTACATATCAGCATAGAGATTCCCTTAAAATAGTGAGCAATGCACCAAATAGAGGTCGAGAACACAAAATTCTATAACATAACAGGGGAAAGAGACAACTGAAAATATGGACATTCCTGTTCAACCAAACGCAAGTATCATCCAAAATTTTCTATCTTGAATAAAGGGTGGATCATAAGTGTTGAGCAAAACTATAAGGTTCTGTAACTTATTAGAGAAAATTGTAATTAATATCATGATCCTGCAGCCAATTGTCTTACCAAAATCTAATAGGAGAACCATGACATGAACCTAGAATATTTACAGGTCTAAAGGAAACCAATCCCTGAGAAGTAAAATTCAAAATTTGCAATTATTGGTATGGTGGTGTCCTGCCCATTATGAGCTAAGCCATGTTAATTTTTTATTTTCTTATGCTGTGCTACAAAGATGTTTCTTAAGGGAAACCCAAGACCCATTTAGCCACCACAACAACGTTTTCTGGACAAGAAATATTAAGAAAACAAAAAATGAATGTATACAAAGTTGAAGCAAACAGTTAACTAAGGCAAGCTAATTAACTATGAAAAGCTTGCCTTGCCAATATCTAGGAAGGCATTGGAAGATATTACACATTACTCATGATAAACATTTGAAATATCGATCAACATTCAACAATGTTTCAGGGTCTCATATTAATTACAATTTATGTATGAAACAGCAAACGGATAGATAGGAAGAGTTTAAAATGTACCATACATCAATGTCATCGTCACTGAACTGAAGCAACTCCTGGTCATGCTCTTTCAAGAACTCGAAAAATTCCGGGTCCTGAAATGAATAAGCTGTTAATAACATTGCCAAGAAAAGTAGCTAAATAAATACATAAAAAGGCAAGTCCTATCAATCAAGTGGCCAATTTGTCTAATTTATCTAATAAAACCTTATAAATGTAGCCCTAGAGAAAGACATCGCTTGAAACTACAAAACTTATTCAGTTAAATTATGGAGATCCCCTTCAAATAAGAACAACCAATATAAGTGTTTTTAATCATAACTGAAATCACCATTTACCAGTTACACCACATATATTGTAATGCTAACATGTACTTGATAAGCAACAACACAACGAGTCTAACCTTCTGTTGAAGTTTCTCTAACTGCTCCTTGTGCTCTTTTGCTCCACTCCCAGTCATGGATTTTTTTCTGCTCCTTTTTCTTAAATTATTCTCTCCATCCACATTCATCTCTAGTATACACCAAAATGCAAGAAAGAAAATAATCAATTTAGACACATAAAAACCATTTTTTATAATAATAATAATAATAATAATAATAACAATAATAACAATAATAATAATAATTATAACAATAACCTGTATCATATGCTGAGTCCATGTTCCTTGAATTGAAAACCTGTTTCTCAGAGATAGAGATGAAAATATCAGTGAATAAGCCATAAACAGCGCGTTTCACGGCGTTATCACATCGGAGCAATGCGGAGCGTCAGCTTGCCGCTACTCCTAAGTCATAGCGTCGCGATTTAAGGGTGCGGCAAGAGCGGCCGCAACCGCGGTCAGAAATTGCAGCGTTTGCCGCGCTACAGAGCCTCACCGGGGGAGAGTAAGGAGAATTAGAGAGGAAAAAGGAAGAAAACCTGTGCTGTGTTTCCCGGCGATTTTCTTCTTCCCGTTAACGTTTTTCGGCTGTTTCCCGTCGCTGTTCAGCCCTGCGACTTCAGCGTGTGTTTTTTCAGTACGTTGTCCAAGGACACGGTTTTAGGGTTTTGAATTTTTTTTTTTGACAAACAGGGTTTTAATATTTTTGTTGGCAAAATGCAAGGTTTTAATATTTTTTTTGACAAAATAGAGGGTTTTAAATTTTTATCTGGTGTTTCTTTTTTTCTTATTTTGTATTCTTATAATTTTTTTTGACCAAATATATTCTTATAGTTTTATTCACTTTGTTCTTTGTTTGAGCTACTTTTATTTTTAACCAAGTATAAGTGGTAACTAGACTCAAATCTCATCTTTAGGTCTCGGATTCAAGTTTTAGATGTTGTAAAAACTCTGTTAGGAAAGAAGAACCAACGGACTAGCTTGGTATATGTAGTCAGTTAAATTCCCCTGCATAAATTAGTCATCAATAAAATCGGTAAAAACTACACACCAATAACTCAAAACGAAAAAACTACTTTTTTTTTTATTTTCAGCTCAGGCCTTTTTTTTGGACTTTTCTTTTTAAAGATTCTTTTTGAAGAATTTGTCTTTGAAACCTTTTTTTTAATTAAGGAGGCATAAAAAAGCACAAGAAACAAATTATGTATGGACTATCCTTAGAGTAGCAACTTTCAATGGAATTCAACCAAATAATAACCTATATAGCAGCTAAAGCATCCACATAGGCGTTTGCTTCACGGTAATAATGTATCATTCGAAATTTCCGACCACCCAATTACTACTTTCTCATATTTTATATGTAGTTTAAGGTTGTTGCACACATATTAAGAAAAATAGTTAGTAGTCTAGATTTTATAAAAAGTGTTGTCTAAATTACCATTTAACATTTTATCTCTCTACATAGATAAACGTGAATCATTTATTAAATGTAAAAATTTGTCATGATTCATAAGGGTGGTAGTGGAAAAACATATTAGATGCTTTCTTGAAAATATAGAACAACAATTAATTTGGGACAAATTGATTTTGGTAAAACAACTTATAAAATAGTACTCCATTCGTTCCTAATCTTTGGTGTTTTTGGCTTGTTACACACATATTAAGGTAACATTAATTTGTATTAGCTAAGTACTAAAATGATCAGTAAATAAGATAAGTGATCAGATGCACGGCGTGAGAGAGAATGACCTTAGGGCTAACCACAAACAAATTGGAAAGTCGCTTACTAAGTACTAACTATAAGAGAGTCAAGTAAAGTTTCACTTTAGCAAAACCTTTTTCTTTAGCAAGTGATAAATCATCCAACACACCCCTATAATTCAGCGATGTATGTAGAGCAGGGGCAAACATTTTTAGAATAGCCACATATCCAATTACCAAAATCCCATCTAAATAGACCCCCACAAAGCAAGCTATAGGTTGATGCAATAGAGAAATTACCTTGATGGTGTTCAGGCCAAAGCCTTCTATCGCCATTTGCCAATGGAGAGGGGATAATAGCACAAATTTTGCTATCTATAAGCAAGGGAAGTCAATTCAATAGGTTTAAGTTCCATCTTTCAGAACTGTCTACTAAGTCACCAAACTGGAGAACTTAGGCCATCGACAATAGAGCAATATTCAAATGAACCTATAGGCCAGCTCAAGGCCCAAACCACTATAGTTATAGCTTTGGGCATCAAATAGTATGATGAAAGGCTCACACTTCGTACAACCCCTTAATTACTCAGTAGACACCCCCAACACGCGTGAAAAGACCAAAATACCATTAATGAATCTTGTGATCCTACGATCGTTCAGAGCACGGTCGTCCGAACCAGTTCGAAGGCAGTGCCACCGAACCAATTCGGACTTGGTTCCACCGAACCAGTTCAACTTTTCTGCAATTTGTTCGCTTCTTCTTTTTCTTTATCTCTCATCTCAAACAACTAGTTGGTGGTGGTTCTTTCCACCGCTACTAGCCAAATCTTTCTTTCACTTTGTTTGTTTTATCTATCTTTCATTTCAACTGCAATGCAAATTTTTAGAACCTTTGATTTTAGTTGAAACTCTTTTACTTTCTTTCATGAGCTCTTCTTCTATTCCTTGGAAACAGTTCTTTGGATTTTTCTTAGTTAGAAATTAGAATACAAGTGAAGTTACTTATTGAAGAGGAAGAAAAAGATGAAGTTTTGTACTTCATTTTTGTTTCTCAGTTATTGAAGATAAAGATGAATAGTTATTGAAGAGGAAGAAAAAGATGAAATTCGGTGGAACCAAATTCGAACTGGTTCGGTGGCACTACGTCCGAGAAACAGTAAATAATATTAATAGGCGTTTCCCTGTCTTTGCCATAAACAACACCTATCACAATTGGTAAGTAGAATCTCCGCCCTTGTTTTTCATCTCATCACATAAGAAGTGCAGCTCATTTTGTATTTTTTTATTTACAGCTCTTTCATTTTCATAAATGCTACTTTTTCTCTTCTAATTATTCATGTTCAATTCAACTTTTTGTTTCAACTTTTGATTGAATAAAAAGTCTAAAATTATTCATTTATTTATTTAAATCATCTATTTATTTTTTCCAATTTAAATTATTTATTTAAGTTATTCAAATTCATTTTTTATTGGACTTAAATTATCATTCATATTATATTTTTCTTATTACGGTGTCAAACAATTTTTCATTAAAATCCAATAAAAAACTAATTTTTGGTCACAAAAAAGTAATTTTTTTTCATTAAGATCCAAGAAATAGATGATTTAATAGAATATAATAGAATATTAGGAGCACTATTGCTTTATTATCTCATAGGTCTCACCTCAAGATTTGTTTTAGGCCTTCGTAAGTGTTGAGCCGTCCTTGAGAACTAAATTTAGGCCAAATCCACGAAATACTCTTCAAGAGGCTAGAGTTAGAACTTTTGGCACAAGCCATGTCCAAAGTAAATGTTCCTCTTGTTATGAATAATTATATTAGTGGATGTCCATATGCTTAATCTTCCATTTTTCACTAACTCCCATTATTGAGTGGGTTATTAGTGGCCCTTAATTTGGATCATTCACTTACCTTTTGTGTCCTATAAATAGGACTCATATGTTAGTGTAAAGAGGCACTTGTGAGGAGCATAATGCAAATAATCTCTCATTATCTTATTTTCCCTTCTTCATCTCTATTCTCTTATGATATCTAGTATTTGTTCTTACTAAAGTTTTGGTTATTTTCATAACACGTTATAGTTGATGTCCATCCTTGTCACCATCTTCTCATGTAGTGGACTTTTATGATATTCTTCTCACTTACCAATCCACTCTCTATAAATAGGGTTCACCCTTATGTATAGTGATGTACTAGTAAGAGAGATAAAAAGACTCACATCTTCTCTCTTTCTCTTAGTCATAACTGACCTTAGTCTTACGTATAAAAGACTAAGTGTGCACTGAGGGAGGATGCAGTTACTTAATATCAAATCAGAAACTGAGAGAAGGGGAAAACACGAGAGGATTGAAGACTCTAGTGGCCAGGGTTCTCAGAGATTTGGGGAAAATACCGTGAGATTGCAATCAATAGGGTTTCGAGCCTATTGTGAAAGTATTGTGGCATCAATAGTTCAACAAAATTGGTTTTAAGCAATTTTCTTAGACCTTAGATGTACACATCACTTTGATGTGGAACTGCGTGATCAAAGATTGAGTTGTTTGTTGTACTTTACCTTTTTTCTTTATATCTATTCTTTCTGTGTGTGTGCGTCGTGCGTAATAATGATACGTGCTTTGCACTAGACTTCTACTAATGGAAATTGCACATAAAACTGTGTGTTTTGGAAAATCACCATAATTACAAAGACTTCTACCGATCGATCCCTAACATGTTTTTTGCTTGATCTTAGGCTATGCTATTTCTTTGGGCCTTTATTTATTTTTTATTCTACGTTTATCCATTGGGTTGAAACCCAATAGTGTCTTTTGTTCTAACATTATATATGTTTATCGGGTAATTAATGTTTTGAATAGGTACTAAATTCTTTCTCTGACCAAGTTAAGTACTACCTTGAGACAAAATCATAAAAATAATGAGTATGAGTCTCCTATAAAGTGATCCACAAAACTCATTGCAACCAACACTCAACTGAATTAACTTGCTTCTATTTCCTTTGAGCACCACCATGTCAAAGCCAACTCTTTCTTACACCCCACCTCGTAACATTCGGGACAATGTTATGATTGGTGGTGCATCAAGAGAGATGCAGGCGAGGGGTCATAATTTTTCGCATGCATCATCATCATCATCAATTATTGATAACATCGCAAAAAAAAAAGTCAAATCCCTCAACTCAAAATTGGTAGTCACTTTTCTCAAATCAACCATGTTTATTATTTTCATCCAATCCTCGTTAGTGTGAAGTCACAGTTACAACCACTAAATGAGAATTGGACTACAATTGTTAGTATCAACCCTTTAGTGGGACTTTGTTTGCATCAAATCGAATACCTTGTTACTCCTAGAATAGCAGATGTTGATCGGCTGACCAACATTAATAGCAATATTGATGCTTCAACTTCTGGGGGACAATTGTGTCGACGGTCAAATTCTTAGTGTTCCGTACAAGAAAAATGGACCGTACACATGTCAAAGGTGCAACCAAGTGTTCCCCATCTCACAAAGCTTTGCTGCTCTTACGACCAGTCATTATAAGTACGAAACAAAAGATGAGGAAAGGAAGAGGGTGTTGTTTAAAATTCGAAAGAGGAATCTCTGTCTTCAAATGGTAACAAAGAACTCATTTTTCCCCGTTTTATCTCAAGATCAAGCTCTTTCGGGTGGAGTTTCTCATCAGGTTAATGGTTGTGGGTGCATACCTTGACAAATTGTCAAGGTTGAAGTTGATCAACACCGGGTTGCAGCTCCTGTTGATGGTGTCAAAATCTAATTGGAGCATGCAGATGTATGAATTATAGACTCAGTTTGATTTACAGTCCAATTTCGCTTGTTTATCATTTTTTTATTCACATGGCTTAGTTATGTAGTTTCTAGTGTTTATGAACCCTTACCGTTTATTACTATTGTTTTTATCTTGGTTCTTGTTTGGTCATTCGTGTTTTTGGTGTACTCAAAACATAGATAATTATTTATTCTAAGCTTCGGTAGCTTCTCTGTCAGTTAATTAATGGTCATTCTTTTATGATTTTTATAAGTAAATTAAAGGAGAATATAGTTCCTTCCGTTAAGATTTTATGAACTTGTTATGATCCAATTTATCAAATATCCGAGTTACCTTCAATTCTTAGTTAAAGGGCTTTCCAAGTTTATCATGGTAAATGATTCACCTTTCAAGTCACCTCCAAGGTATCTTGACATGAAATTCGGAGAGACACCATATGTTGGTTTTGTTGGTTTAGTACTTCTCAAAATCATGTTTTCATAATTATAAGAACAACCAAACAACAATATCTAAATAAGCATAAATATATTTTGAAAGTAAATAAAAATGACTCAAAATACTGTTTACTTTTAAATACTCTAAAAAGGTTAACACGTGATACTAGTGCATGTCTCTCGTGCGGGTGAGTTCAGCTTATTAAAAAAACAGATATGTTACACATAATATATGAAATTCCCATTAGGAACATAAATACGAATTCTCACTCAGCACAACTGATAACATTATCAATAATAATGATGATAATAATAATAATAATAATAATAATAATAATAGAAAAATAAATAATATGATTTAAATCCGCTAAGTCTTCCTCCATTTTACTTACAGCCCCATTTGGACTAGAGCATTAGTTCAATTCTTTTACTTTTTTACCACTTCGAAAAAAAATTATGCTGATAAAAAATAATAATTTATATTTACATTTCTTCTTTTTATTTTTTTAAACCATATTTTCTTAACCCTCAAATATCTACTAAATCTATTTAAATAAATGTTAGTAGTAGTCACATTGAATTCACTTTTACTTTTTACACTACGTAAATCACAAAATTGATGACTACACCGTCGCAGAGGCGGATTTAGATGGTGTTTCTAGTATTCCCAAAAACACCCAAACATCTTGGCCTTAATGATAATACCTCCAATTTTACACAACAGGTCCTAGGTTCGAATCCCATGTAACACACTATTAGAGCTTTTTTTTTCTTTTAAACTGTTGCCAAACCAAACGACGTCGTTCACGCACGCCCTTCTCTTCACGGCTTCACACGCGCCCTTCTTCTCTAATTTTTCACGCACACCATTTTTGTTCCTTCAATTTCATCAGCAGGTAACCATTTCGTTTAGGGTTTCTTCTCTAATTCTTCGATTTATCTATTTCTTCAAAATCCCTAAATCTAATCTTCAGCGCCCTTTTCGTTTCATACTTTCTCTGTTTCGCAAAGTTTCAAGGAAGAAGATTAGGGATTATCTTCAGCGATTTTCGAGCAGAGGCGGATTTAGCCATTTTCATTGGTGATTTTCGATTGTTACTCCATTAAAGGTTCGATTGTTACTTCAGCAAAGGAAGAAGATTAGGGATTATTCTGTTGTGTACTTGACTACTTGTGTTTGTTGCTTTTTTTGGTGATTTTCGTTTCCTTCATTATTGATTTTCGTTTCTGCTGTGTTTGTCACTTTGTTTGACATTCTGTATGCATACACTTCCTTTTCTTAGATATTTACTTTTCTCTGTGCAAGTTTATGATTCAAACTGAACAATTTGCTAGCTACTACAGCATGTAGCAGGGCATCATTCAGTAATACTCCATTAAAGGAAGAAGATTAGGGATTAAAGATATTCAAACTAGTGGCAGATCCAGGATCCAGGACCGAGGGTCAGGGGTGTCAAATTTTTTAAATACACAATTTGCTAAAAATATAATAAAAACAACATAATATATTTAAATAAATAAATTATACATTTCATAATTGTCCTCTACGTGATTTCATATTCTAAAATCGTTGAATAATAAGTTCAGAGTCAATTTTATTGAATACATCACTCTCAATGTATGTCACCAAACAGTCGTTCATCCATGTATTCCCCATCCGATTACGCAACCTATTCTTCACAATATTCATAGCAGAGAAAGTTCTTTCTACAGTTGCTGTTACAACAGGCAAAACTAATGTCAGCTTCAAAAGAAGATAAACCTCTAGATACACATTATGTCCTTCCATTTTCAACCAACGTCTCTGCAAGTTGTTGGAGTCCTTTCAAAGAAGCAAATTGAACATTCCTACGTATATCGGCGATGTAACAGTCTAGTTGAGTATTAAGCACCACTAACTTAAATGGAGAGAACTCATCTGGATAAAAACTTGCAAATTCCAACAGTTTTGCCTTATCAAAAGCAGAGAATAATTTAGATGGATCCAAAGAAGCCAAACAAATGAGCAATTGAATATTAATCTCACCAAAACGGTCATTAAGTTCCTGAAGCTGCATGTCTATCACAGTATAAAATAACTCAACACGATAATGATGCTCTGCTGTAATGCCTCTTGGATTACGTACTGACTGCCCCTTAACAAACACATCTTCCATAGCAGGAACAGAAATAGAATTCTTATTGGAAAATGAAGTTACTTCTTGCAACAAAGAGCCCCATCCATCATTTCTGAGTGTTTCAAACCTGTCCTTTGTGATGTTAACCAAGTTCATAGCATTCAGAATGTCTTGATCTTTCCTTTGTAATGCTTGTGACAATTCATTTGAAATAGCCAATACATCTCTCATCAAATGCAAGTAGAATACAAAATCAAAACTTTGTAACATAATTAGAAGACCAAATGTATCACCTTTTAACTGTCGAGGGCTACCGTCTACTTTCAAAATCTTAAGAACTTCAATAATAGCATAGTACATCAATATTATATTAATCAAAGTGGCATAATGAGAACTCCAACGAGTATCAGCAGGTCGCTTAAGACTAGTTTCTTGATTAAGACCCTGCCCACTAGAAATTTCTCCTATGCATGTCAACTCGCTTGCAAGATCCCCCAACAACATTCATTAACTTGGAGACTAAATTAAAAAATAAGGAAACTTCATCATGGTCTTGAGCAATAGCAACTAAACTAAGCTGTAATTGATGAGCAAAACAATGTACATAATATGCACATGGATTCTCCCTTAAAATCAAATTTTTTTAGGCCATTAAATTCTCCACTCATGTTGCTAGCACCATCATAACCTTGTCCAGGGATTCTTGACATACTAAGTCCATGCTTAGAAAATAATTCAGAAATTGCAAATTTCAATGATGAAGCAGTTGTATCCTTAACATGAACAATACCTAGAAAACGCTCAACAATACTACCAGTTTTAATAACATAACGCAGAGCAAGTGCCATTTGTTCTTTAGTTGTCACGTCATGAGCTTCATCAACAAGAATAGCAAAGAATTCATCTCCAAATCAGCAATAATAGCATTAGTAGTTTCTAATGCAGCAGCATGGGCAATATCTTTTTGGATTGTTGGAGCAGTTAATTGATGGTTTTCAGGAGCATTATCCAAAACAACACTCTTTATCAAATCACTGTGCATGGCAAGAAATTTAAGAAGCTCAAGAAAGTTACCTTGATTGGTGGAAGTTGATGACTCATCATGACCACGAAAAGCTAATCCTTGCTTTAAGAGCCAACGAACACAATCAATAATAGCAGTTAAACGTGTTCGGTATATGTTCTTAACTTTGTCAGAATGCCCATCGCCGTGTCAATATGTTGATCTTACTTCATCAAGTCTTGACATTTCCTGAAAGCAATGTTATGAGCACTATTAGGAGGTTCAACATGAGACGCGATCTTATCTTTCTTGTTCCAATGCTTGAATCCCTAGGTCACAAATGTATCACCACCCCCTTGCTTTCCATAATCAGGCCTAAAGAGATAACAATACAAACAATATGCAGCATCTTTTTCAATGCTGTACTCTATCCAATTTCCAAATTCAGTGAACCATGCCGGAGAAAATATTCTCTTTACGCCTCCAATATTTCTTTGTGGAAAGTTGTGATTTTTAGGTTGACATGGCCCTTTTTGCAAATACGCTCTCCGTATCTTATCTTGATCGTTAGGATGATATGTCGCAATTTTTCTTCGCAATCCAGGATCCGATGGCAACTCATCTAAATTAACTTCAACACGTGGCTCTTGTTGTTGTTGTTGTTGTTGTTGTTGTGAGCTTGATCCACATTCATCAATTGATGACCTTGGTCTCTTTACTAAAAATTTATCCATGACCTTCCTAAAATTAAAAACAGACTTCACTTCACTATACCAAAACACTAAACAATTGCAATTTCTATATACTAATACTAATTAAACATAAATTAGGGATTTCACATATACCAAATCAATTGAGGATTCCACATATACCAAATCAATTGCAATTTCTAATAGTAATACTAATACCAAATGATTTCAGTTGTTCCTAAGTCCTAACATTCCAAATCAATTGAGGATTCTCAGTAATCAAATACTAACTATTAATGCCATATTACATATAGTATCTTTTTGGTCCAAATCAACTGGGGATTAATGAACATGTGTTTCAGCATCATGTAGTGTGCTAGTGTATAAATTAGGGATTAAATTGGGGATTTAACAAAATTAGGGTTTAACAAAATTAGGGATTTAACAAAATTGGGGATAGAACAAATTGGGGATAGAACAAATTGGGGCTTTAACAAATTGGGGATAGAAGATGAAATCGCAGGAAGAGAGAAGAGAGAAGAGAAGTCGCAGGAGGCAGGAGCCAGGAAGAGAGAAGAGAGAAGAGAGGTCGCAGGAGCCAGGAGCCAGGAAGAGAGAAGAGAGAAGAGAGGTCGTGTCGTTGGTGGTGGTCGTCGCCATCAACGGTGGTGGTCGTCGCCATCAACGGTGGTGCACTGGTGGTGGTCGCTGGAAGAGAGAAGAAGGAAACGTGTTTCTGTTTCACGCTGAAGAGAGAAGGGAGAACGCGTTTCTGTTTCACGTTTCTGAGAGGAGAGAGTGAGAGACAGAGTGGGGTCTGAGTGTCAAAAAAAATCAGGAGTGTCAAAAAAGATTATATGGGGTGGTAAATGCAACAAAAAATCAGGGGTGTCAGACCCTGATTCAAACTGAACAATTCTTTACTTGAAGGGTATACTAATACTCAATTTATCATTTGAAACATGAATCTATTCCATTTATTCAGACTAACACTAATAGCAACTAGATAAAGTACAGTATATAAAATTCAAATATGAAACATGATATTTCCTTTACATTATACAAGAATGGAGCTTGACATGTTCAGCTTTTGAGAGAAATCAAAAGAAAGAATAATAGAAGTAAACAATCTGTACATAAAAAACAGTTAAACTAGCACTGTTAGATGTAGCATAGCAGCTTGGAAATCATTCTATACGCACGGTTCAGATTTAATGAGTCTTCAACAAGAACTGCATCTGTGAAGGATGGTTTTAATCGTACAATTGATAAATCATTGAAGAAAAAGGAACACCCTATTCTAAAATCCTGGATCCGCCTCTTCACCGTAGTCACTTTTGGTTTAGTTATTGCAAACACTCTTAATAATAAAATGAAAATATAAAATATCAATAATGATTGGATCAGATGTATATTTGGTTTAGATCATACACAAATCCAAAAAACAACAAATAAATAATGAATTCAAAAATACCAACAAACATATATATTCTATTCAAGAACTACATAGCCTTTGAGCTCCACCACACTATGTATCTGTTAGGGCTCACTCTCGTTAAATACAAAAATAAGCATTCTCGCGCCAAGTCTCCGTCGTTTTTTTTCTTTCTTATGGCCCTCCCTTGGGCCAAGGAAATAGTTCAGTTCTTTTACTATTTTTACCACTTAAAAAATCAATTTATGTTGAGAAAAATTAATTTATATTTATAGTTCTTCTTATTATTGTTTTAAAATCCACATTTTTTCTAAGTCCAAAATATCTACTCAATTCATTTAAATAAATGTTAGTAGTAACCACATTGAATCCACGTTTAGTTAAGTCACTAACCAAATCACAGAGTCGATGGTTACACCAAATACCCTTTTTGTTTAGTCATTGGAAGCATTTTTCTTAAAAAAATTTAAATTTTGAATGTTAGTAATGTTTGTGTCATATGCACTTTTGGTTTAGCCACTACGCAAACCAGCAAAAAACAAATAAATCATGACTTAAAAGATACTAACAAACAAACATTTTTTTACACAAGAATTACGTAGAATCTGAACTTACCGTTGCACCCAAGATACATAGGGGTGGGGGCCCACTCCAACCAAGCACAAAAATAAATATTTTTGAGATTTTTAAGTTCATTTTTAATTCAGTATAGATGATAAATAAATTTTTTTTGAGTTAAATAAATTTTTACATCATAACTATTATAAACCACGGCTTTGTCCACATAGCCTGCCAAGTAAGACCATAGGAAAAAGACACGCAGTTCTAAAAAAAAATACGTGGCCATGCAGCAATGCAAACACAACCAGCGCATATTGTCATCTAACGGCCCATATTTGAACAACAAAAAATAAATAACCGATTACATGGCTGAGATCATGCTGGATGTCTTGCTCCTGCCACTCCTGTGCGCCAAAAATTAAGGATCTGAATTGAATGTTCATCAAATCAAATTCTTCCTATACAAGCCAACCCAAACATTACCACAAATCTCCTAATCTCACGGATCCAACATTATTGCTCTTTAATTCCAATTACCATCAACAATAGTACAAAAAAATAACCTATTCAGACCTGCAAAACACAGACTAGCAGAAACCATTGCGAATCAAACTCAGTTTCAAAACATCATACGAATCAGCAACTGCACAATGGATTTACCAGATTCCTACTTTTATGATTTTCTTACCCGTTATGAATATGTCAGTCTTGAAGCTTTACAAACAGCTCCTCCACCACAGGTGATTCATATCGCGAAAACTAGAACTTATGGTGTATATCTTACAATATTCGTTTGATGGTTTACTGATTCATTCACTTCATTGTTTCAGGAAGCACCCTATGTTGTGATGACACATGTTATTGCCGTTTTTACGAATAATGCGTAATTGTCATAATAGTCATATACTACTGTCAAAGCAATATGTTTTTGTATAGATAATTTCTGCATATTTTAACCATGTGCGTGTTAATTCTTTTTTTCGATTTGGAGTAGATGTGAAGGTACAAGATCACACTGGAACATCATTGCTTGCTCTCAGGGGAAAGGCTGCTATGCACTTCTACGACCTACACCTGCCTGCCCACGATCGTCATCATCCAGTAATGTTCTTTTGTTTTTTAAAAGTATACTGTAATTTTCTTATGAAACTTGGTGTCCTTTGCGTCTACTCCGGCAATATCTCAAGTGGCAATTTATTTTATAGGCACCAAAGGTTTTTAATAGTTTAACCTTAAAATATATTTCCCAAATGTAATACGTTTCTGATATTAATAACTTACAATATAGTGTCAACATGTAATAGGTCTCTGATATTATAATCAGACATTATTAGCAAAATAAACTATTTTGAACTAAATCCAATATCATTTTAGCATGGAAGACCTAAATTAACATTATACTGGGATTTGCAAATAGGGATTATTATTAATCAACATCCACTTTTTCTGAATGTAATAGGTTTCTGATCCCTTTCAGCTCGCTGGAAGTTGGTTCGGGACGTATCTCTTCGAGATAGAGTCTACTAGGAGAATCACAAACAATGGAAGAAGCTTAATTGTTGCTACTGAATTATGCATGAAAAGGGATATCATCAATCTGTTTGTTTTCTACAGGAATGGATGAGGAGGTAGTGTAAAATTTTGAGGCTTATAGTACATTGAATCACCTGTTGTCGGCTCTATGCTATTCACATAGGTATCCAACATCAGCTGACAGCTAATAATTGTTTTCATTCAGGATTATCAGTGCTACCGTGACGTGATAGCTGTCGCTATACCATCTGGTCCAGGTTACCCCCATGCTGGAATGGATATATCCCCTAACCGCCCAGGTTGTGTTGGGATCGGCACAGGCTCCAGGAAGCGCGTATATGCACCGTATATGCAATAGCTCTCTATTTCGCTAAATGCACTCAATCCGAGCACTGATTGGTTTGATGGGGCTACAAGTGACATTTTTATGTAATGGTCTCACTGATTTATCATGTATTCTCTATATGTGTACGAAACTCATGTGATAGTATTTTAGCTCAACGATATCAAAGATTATGTTAACCATTATGTTTTTCCATTATAATAACAGAAAAGTTAACTCATGTTTCTATTCTCAAGGAAATTATAACATATTGACACAACTCATGCGTCGAACTATGTAATGTGCTGCAAAGATTTTTACTCGAACCAAGACAACGACAAACAAAACGTAATTTTTACCCATACCATTATAAATATTAAAGTCGACAAATGAGAGGTGTGCCAAAATTGCTTTAACAGACCATGTTAAACGTCCCTAACTGAAGACATGCAGATTGTTAATCTCTTCGTCTTCTTTCTTAAGATATCTTATTATAACATTATTAGCCCCCACCATGTTATCATGTTTAAAATAACAAATCCAGATGAGATAAGCCCATACACGGTTGGTATGTGGGACTATTTCAGACATAAATCCTTACATTCCAGACTTGATCATCATTAAAAATTCAATGTCTGAAATTCGAAATTAGAATGGAAATTTATTTCTGCAACATCCATGGGAGCGAGTTTTTAGGGTACTGGGTGATTCTCAATGTTTTGATCATGATCTGTGGGATTTAAAGTGGCAGCATAACTATAGGATCAAGTTTTAAATCGTAAATATTTGAGCTGTCTTTTGTTGACCTAAAATAGTTCACAATCATAATAACAATCCCTAAATAGTTGGGCAGCTATCACACTACTAAAACGTAGTCTCCAAGCCACAAACCAGTTGATATAAAAAGCACCTATTTGCAAAACAATAAACTCAATAACCCTAATACCTGAAAACGTTTACTGCTTCAGCGTGATGGCCGCCTCCAACAAGACTGCAATTGTTTTGCAGAAGAAGATTCAGCCAGTGTCTACTCTGGCTCCAGCGCAAGAACACTTCGCCATCATAGTTAGGGTGCTCAGAAAGTGGGACGTCTACTCAACCAGAGGTGGCGATAAACCTATTGCCATAGAGTTGGTGTTAGTCGACAATGAGGTATGATTCTTCATTACAAATTGGATAGGGTAGAATATGAAGGGACATTATCGTTAAGAGTTTGTAAAGTATACAAAAGGAAAATACATGATTATTTTAAAGTAGCTACCAGGTACTCAAACAAAGGAATGTTATCTTTCTCTGTGATATGTTTTTTATGGGAATCAACAACAAATCATTTGGTCAATATGCACTTGATCAGAAATAACCAGAACACTACAAATCATGTTTGTTTTTAATTTCGTGGAATCAGGTTGACAGAGTGCATGTTGTGATAGATATCAATCAGCATCTGTTAAAAAACTTTTATCCATATTTCACTGATCTTGAAACACAGTATTCGAAATGTCCCGTTGATATCATATGAACTAAATGAGTAGACTATATGCACACATTATATTTTATTTTTATAGTAACATGGTATCCCTATCAGTTTAAAGGAAAAGAAACTTATGCAATTCTACCAATATATATAAACAGGGGTGTTTTATGAGAATTACAATTTACATTTATTCATTGTGTAATCCTATTTAACCAAATTAATGAACGTTGGCATGATAGCATGACATTCCATCCCTATTTCTCTTAATTAATGCTTACACATAAAGGTGTTACTATAAAAGAATCTGTATTTGAAAACCCTGCATAGTCCTGGAATTTTAAAATTCAGATTATTTGTTAGACTGAGTGACTGTATCTATTATCGGGTAAAGGGCACAAAGATTCAGGCCCATATCGACAAACCATACATCTACAAACATGGTGATGCTCTCAATGAAGATTCCGTCTACAACATCTCGGGGTTCGCAGTAGCCCTTAATTATGGCGAATACCGTGCTGCTCGGCATTACTATAGGCTTAACCTGAAATATCAAACCGTGATCAGGCGTACCGCAACTGATGAGGTACCAGTGCCGCCCTACCAATTTACCCCGCCGGGAGAGTGCTTCGAAAGGAATTTCAACAAAAATTATTTAGTCGGTAAGTCTATTATGTGTTGGAAAATTTTTAACTTAGAATTCCTATACTTTTTATGTCTTAACCTGTTCATTTTTTGTTAATATTAGATGTTGCTGGAATTCTTACCGGGGGCGGGCCGGAAATGGAGTTCAAGACAGCAAACGGAATGAGCACAAGGATGAGAATTGACCTTGACAATCGAGGGTAATGAATAACTTCGTGCCCTTCACTGACTATATTCCTCCACGATTGCGAGGTCGGGAAATTTGATGTGTTCGTGGGCATCTTTGTTTTCCGATTAACATGAAGTTGTTAATTTTTTAACAGATACCGATACAGTGTGACGCTCTTCGGGGAGTACACTGCTGAGATGAAGACATTCATCTCATCCGGAGGTGAACCAAATGCAGTAGTTGCTGTTTTGTTTTGTAAAGTGGGAACTTGGCCAGGTATTATAGTCAGTTACAATAATCAGGCACTAAAATAGAACAAAACAGAATTGTGTGTGCTGATTAATGGAAAACATGATTGTGGGTGGGCCACTACCTATAACTTTGTATACATGTCTTTCATATTCAGGTGGCACGTCTGTTCAAACCACCATGCGCACATCAAGGTTGCTGTTCAACCCTGACATAGCTGAGACTACGGAGTTGCGTGCAAGGTATGAGCCTTAAACCGCAACCATTTATGTTATTGTGAATTTAGCGACAAACACCCATAGTCTATTTAATTTAATGAAGATAACGTTTTTCGTTGCAACTTTGACAGCATTAGCCAGGCGCTCATAAAAACTCCGTTGACCATAACACAGACCACTAAGAATAACTCTGCTCAAGAGAGTTACTTGAACATGGACCAAAAGTATACATTGGCTGATATCAAAGATCTATTGGAGGTAACGAATCTGTGTGTTTAGTCTAACAATGTGTACATTATTAATGATTCGGAATTGCCCAGCCATAATGTACATATGCGATCTTTGTGAACACCAATGTCACTCAAGTTCATTTAATTTCTGTAAATCCACAAAGGTGTGTGAATTTGTTTCCTCTGCAATTATTGATTCCATCGTTGAAGACGTTCCATGGTAGTATTGGGGGTGTCGCATAGATAACAAAAAGTGTACGGAGGATGAAGATGTACCAAATCTATACTACTGCCCAGGTTGTGACACACATGTTACGAAAGTCCAGCGAAAGTAAGTTACCCCCCGTCCTTTTACACACTTTAAAAAAATCGTTAGCTATTAAACCACACACTAAAAGTAATGTGTTGGAAAATGTAGGTTATTCCTTAAGCTGCGGTTAATCGACGAGACCGACTCTATTACTGTCGTTCTTTTCGATAATACTGCGCGTACCCTGCTTGGAAGGTCAGGTGATGATGTTTATCGAGCATGGAAGGAGGTTTGTACAGCCATCCACTACATATAAATTCTTATTGTTAGTTCTTTTTGTAATTGACTGGGTTTATGTGAACAGCTGTTAACTGCTTTTTATATCATCTATATTCAGGATCATGGCAAGGACGATCTGCCAAGTGAGGTACGTCGACTAATAGGAGAAGAGGCGCTATGGAGAATCCAAGCTGTGAAAAAGGAAGGTGGTAATTTTCCACGCTCTTATCGTGTGCTGAATGTTTCTGGTGACATTCAGATGATTAAGAGCTACAAGGATAAGTGGGCTCCTGAGGTACGTATCATAATTAACAGGTGTTCAAACATAATGAAATATCCAAGCCACCAATTTAGCGTTGTATTGCTACATGTAACATATTATGCGCATGATGATTTTTAAGGCTACGATAGAAGGTACCAACCAAGAGGTGCTTCTGATAGAAGATACCCCATCAAGTAACGTCGTGGCTGTACCATTAAGTGTTGAAGGTGTCTCACAGGTATTTACCCTAAATCTGGATATGTAAGTGTTGCTTGATTCTAATTTAATATTCACCATTCCAGCTTACATTAATGCATAAAAACATGCTCTAAGTTATTGGCCATGGTAGATTAAGTCAGAAACAAATTCGCCCATATTGATAAAAAATTATCTTTGGCAGGACCTGATGGGAAAGTTTAACACTCCGCTTCTGATTCAACTACAGTAGTTTCTGCTACTGATGTGGTTGACATCACTAGAGACACAGACGAGACCCCACCCACTAAAAGGAAGGCCGGGATGGATGCTGTTTCATCATCATCCAAAGTTCCACTAAAGACAATTAAGGTGGAGAAGTAACGAAAGTGAAGCTGGTGGATTTATGCTTTAGTCTTTTGGAATATGACTTCTTTTCAAGATATATGTTTTTGATTTAAAACTTTTAATTGCTGTTGCGTTCTGTTCGGTAACGTTTGATTATCCCAGACATTTTTAATCATCTTAGTCGCCAGTCCAGGGTGAATCATCAGATTCAGTGTCACATTATTTGCGCATACGAACAAGCGCTATTTTTGTCGTGAGCCAAATATTCACTAAAAATATGAAGGATTTCTAAACTATTTGTTGGTCTACTCGAGCGCAATTTATAATACCCATCGATTCAATAAGTGACATTTGAAGAAAGAGTTTTCCTTGCTAACTTCAGAGCTACATACAGCTATTAGCGTTTTTACATACCTGTGGGTCGTTGCTGCGAAGTTCTTCAGAAATATTGATCTTCCTATCAACCATAGTTACGGAGTCATGTACCTCCAGCGTTGTGTGTGTTACCTGTTTAAAAACTGGAGAGCGTCAGTCATTATTATACGCGGCCCGAGCTGGAAATTTATGTCATGACCATCTTTACGAATTTAAATTTTAAATTACTGAGTTATTGAATTCCCTACATAAATTTAAAAAAAAGTAATTACGAAGAGCAAGGTTGATAAACTCCTTTTGCACATACATCATTAAGGATTAAGGGGAGAGTTACATTTTTTAACCTCCGCGAAAAAATTAAAACATATAATTATATTTCCTTCATCATCGTGTCCATTGTCTTTAGTGATAATAAGGGTATAACCCTACATGATGAGATGGAAGACATAAGTGTGTGACCAATGTTAAATTGGGCCGAAATACTATACAGAAAAGATGAAATGGGTCAAGTTAAAAAAATATACCCATATCAGGTTTAATTCCAACAAATGCAACTTCTAATACTCTTAACTGGAGATACTTTCTTTTTTAGCAATAAAAGAAAGTATACAAATTAGATAAACCTCAATTAGGAAATTGCAATTAATGCAATCAAATAACAGTTTAAAACGTAATTAATATAATTGTTTTATAGTTTTCCCCAAATTATTGCAACCCACAAATTAAGCTGTGTTTTTTATGACTTATGCTGTCACATAAACAATCCTAATTTCAAATTTTAATTTCAATTCGAAAACCATTTCCCTCCTCAACAAAACTGATTCCTTCAATACAATTGCAATACGATTTTTGATCTTGCAGCATCTGACGAATTGGTCACAAGACCAGACTATTATTTGCGCATCACGTATAGGAGACACACGTCCCTGCCAGGAGGTGAGCGCCTGGTTTGACATCACATTAGTCCATCATTATTTACAGCTGTAGTTAGGAATAACATTGACTGAATGAGAGTATTACCTTGGTATAACAAAGTCTGCATTGACACAGATCTGAGTAAAGGGTGCGTGACATGATGGAATCTACAAGGTAATGAAGAATTGGCAGCACCAAACATAACTCGGAGTTTACCGCACCACAGCCGAAAGCGAGATAATCAAGGTTTGCAGCTACTAAATTTATAGAAACAATGTAGTCAGTTTAGACATGATTCAAGCAAACATTCACTCTGAGTTTTAAATTGTTATCACCGTTTGCAGAATGCAACAAGTTACCTTCTACTGTTAGAGGAGATGGGGCATCGTCTGCGCAGCAATTCCAATCCACAGCAACAGCGTCAGGTATCTGAAAATATTTCAAAACCCCCGTACATAATATGTGATTTGTCCCATTTATAATTATGTATTCGTACGAAAATCATATACAAACCTATCGATATAGCGAGCACACTAATACAACAAAACACGTAGCCTCTTACTGCTGTTACTCAGTGCATAATTATACCAGTTTCAATAAATAGTATCACAGTGTATGATACATATAACTGTAGATGATACTAATAATGAGTTGTTGTTCTAACCAGTAAACAAGAGCCGTCCACGCGGACGACCGAAGAAGGCACAGACAAGTAACCAATCAGGTTCAAAGAGTTGGTGATCTTTGATTTTTCATATTGAGTTTTGATAACCGTAATAGACTTTTGGATTTCAACTAAAACATGCGCCTAATTGTACATACCTGCTAATGTTTACTAATCAGAGCCGATTCCGAGAGCCTCAGTAGATCCACGGTTATCTGCATCACGTTCCAAGATTAGAAAACTCTTGCTGTGTACTGCAAGTTCCCACCATGATTCACCCTCTGATGGTTTAAAGTTGAAAAATGACGGTACGTAGTCATTATTCGTACAAAATCAAATACGATTTAGATATATGTTAAATCTACATTGTTTAGCGACACTACAATACACACAATGCTATTTTATGGAATTATGACATTAACACTGGCACCCTCTATTTCAGGTACTTCACCATTTGGTTGTAACGTTAGTGGATCATATTCCAATGTTGCAACTGGTGCATCTTTTCATGCACAACATACATTTCTTGGAACCTTTGCATCTGAAGGTATTTAAAAGTGTTAAATACCTACTGTGCAAGAGTTTTTAAATTATAATATTAGTTCATGTACACATATAGGCTTAAAAGTAAGGTTAATTAATTATTGGTATTGTTGTTACAAAAAATGTTGACAATAAACATTGAGAAATTCGTTCCAGGCAGTACTATGTTGTGGAATTAAGTATAACTAAGGATAGTTTTCTTGCTGATGCAACAGACCTCACAAATCCTACTGGAAAGGTTGATTCGCAATTGGGGATTGATAACGAGGCCAATGCACCTCCCCGTGTTCCTCTTACCGAGATACATAACAGTAAGCTTTTTTGATGCTTTGATTCACAGTTATTATTTAATGACAAAAAATTAGCAATTATTATATTACTGAGTGTTTTCCGGGATTACCAGTTAATTTGCCAAGACGACGAGGTCGGCCGAGGAAGACCCCTGTGGTAGATGTAACACCCCAGAAATAATTTAATTAAAATAGTTGATTGAATTATTAAAATAATTTGGAGGCGGGATATAGATAAATTAAAAGGTTAATATTTTATATGCGTAGGAGGTGAAACGAGTAAAGGAGGTGGTGACGTAGAGAGCCCAGTGTTTACTGAGCCCTCAACTTAAACCCTGGGGGTTTAAGCCAAACCCTCATTCGCAGCAAGCAAAAGAAAAACGAAAGTGAGAGTGAGAGAGAGAGCACGCGGCGCAAAGAGGGAGAGAAGAGGAGCGTTTCGCGAAGAATTTCAAAAGGGGATCGTTCGTGTTGCTGTGGTTTTGTTCGTGTCTCGTTCGTCGTGTAGCGGAGCTTACGTTATTCGAGGTAAGGGTGGGCTTAACCTTGATAATGGGTTGATGATAATTATGTGTGGGTAGTCTAGGGTTTTGTTGAATTGTTCGTGTTGTTGCATATCGTGTTTTCGTTGAGATTGGTGCTTTGATGATTATTGCACGTTATTGTGATTTGTTTCGTTATTTGTTGTTGCGTGATTGTTGTATCACGATGATGGTGTTGTTATTGTTCGTGTTTTTGTTGTTGCTGTGCGTGGTTGATTGTTGTTGTCGCGTTGTCGAATTGTCGTTTTTGTTGTGGTGGTTGCGGTGTCGTTGCCGTTAGGGTTTGGTGTTTGGCAATTTAGCGATTCTGGACACAGGTTCGGTTTTTCTAAAACTGGCGCTGTTTGGTTGATCCAAAAATTATGAGGTTGATTGTTTTTGAAAATAGACTTAACGCCGGTCGTTTTGGCACTGGTTTCGTCAAATTCGGAGTTGTATAGCTCGAGTTATAGGTGATACAAGTTAGGTTAAAATTCTGGAAACGATTTGGGTATAGATTCGGTATTTCGGTGACTGGGAACGTTGTATTGACCGAAAAATTATGTGGTTTATTTTTCTGGAAAATAGACTTAATGCTTGTTAATTTGGCACTGGTTTGGTTGCGTTTAGAGTTGTGTAGCTCGAGATATGAATTCCACAAGTTAGAGTAAGATTCTGGAAACAATCTGGACACAGGGTCAGTGTTTTGGTTACCACGTTTTCAAAAGAACTCCTTTTCGAACGAATCCAATTTCTTTGAAAACTAGACAAAATTTTCCCCAGTTTATGCACAAGTTTCATGCAATTTGATTGAGTTTTGGTCACTTTGGAATTGCTTGAATTTGAAGGACAGAAACTGTCCTCTTTTGCAACTAGCCTGTGTGCTTTTCGAAAACTGTACCTATTGGACACTCTCCTTCAAAAACTGAACTTAGGGATGATAACCAGACCCATAGGGCTTTCCAACAAGTATTTATTTGTTGAAATCCGATGTCGTTTGCTATTTTAATTAATTCGCTGAAGTAGGTGCGATGTGCCTAGGCGCTGTGCGCCAGTCTTGTGCGTGGTGTGCGTGCGTTATGTCCGCGTTGGGGAGCCGTCTGGTGTTAATATTTCAGGTGCGGTGCTGGTATGCTCAGGAGAGTTTAGTGGTAGCTGTGATGCTACAACTTGGTGCTATTTTTGGTGAAATCATTTGTTTTGATTCTGGTGATATAGTATTTACTTTAAATACTTGTTATGGTGAGTTGGTGCATAATCATGGTGTCGCATTGTCATATGCATGTTTTGGTGATATAGGCTCTGCCTCTGGTGTTTATTGGTGATATGCCCGTCGTGGCTCATTTTGGTGATCGGTACCGCATGCATATGCCCACTGGAGGGGTTGCATATCATCCCATTGTCTATGAATGTTATAACTTTGGTGGTTCACTGTCAAATGGACTTTTCCTTTGGTATCTGGTGCTGTGATATGGTGTAATTGTATTGTGTTGGTGTAGTTACCTGATGCTAGCATATTTTTATCATCTGCTTATTACCTCTGTTAGACTCACCCCTTCTGCTTGGAATGTTGCTCTCATGCGGCAACGTTGCAGGTGATCGCTAGTGCTCGTGGAGGAATTGCTAGGTTTTGCTTCCTCTCTCGTTTGGGTCTGTGTCAGCTCTGATATGTAGCACCGGGGAGTCGTTAGTTATCGTTTTGAACTATTATTTTAGTTATTGGAAATTGTTTTAATTAATTTTGGAGATGTCTCTAATTGTTAATTCTGGAGATGTTTAAACTGGTTAATATTTCCGCTGCTTGGTGATTTCTTTTATATAAATTATTTTGGAGATTTTTTTTTGGAATAAATGGTGTTTTTTTTTTTAAAATGGTGAAAAATGTAGCGCCCTTCGAGGTGACTCTGATAATTGTCTATTTAGTTGTAATAGTAAAAGGGGGGTGTTACAGTAGAGCTGATGGCAGACTCACGTCCAAACAAGAAACGATTTATCTCGGAGGCTGAGAATAGCGAACCATTCACACCTGATAACGCCATCCGTATTATGGAACCTGCGCACAACACAGTTATATCCAATGTTACAAATGGTAACGAGTCACTACAATAAAATTTCTAGTTCAATAATGTGGGTATTTTATTACTATACTATATGGTTAAATAACATATAGTTTTCGTTATTATACTATAGTTTCCTCTGGTAACCTACCGTTAAACAGAAATCTGGGTGGACACACAAGTGTGCAAAATGGTGATAACACATCAGACAGAAATCGTGAACCAGAGTGTACACCCACAGGTATGATGCAAACTTATTTTATGCGGGTTTCCTATTTTAGTTTTAAAAGCCATTGAAGTTTTGAAAATATTAGTACATAAGTTCTTATGTAAATGCGCACATTCTTTACTTTACAATATATGGTGAGGGAGCACAATGTTGACGACCCACCTTTAGCCCTAACTCATTTATTGTGGGAACAGACTATTGTACCAAAAAGTTTCATTGTATTGTTTTGGTACATGTTGCTATATTTTATGCTTGAACCTTAAGTCCGCTGCATTTTTTAATTCAGCTGATGGGCCGTCGGCCATTATACAATCATGTGTAACGCATGACCAAAGCATGCCGACGTTTCGTAACGATAAAGCAACACATCATGGGATAGAATCTGCGAGTTTGCCAATAATCAGACTCAATTTTGACATAGAGGACCAAACAAACTCGGACAACACATCATATCATCAGCCAGGTATTAGTTGCAGATGTCATACAATCGTTATTCGTAACCATACATCACATATTACGAGTATAACTTTTAATTCCATATGTTACACTTTATCCTTACATAATGTTATTTTCGCAGTTACTGAACCACAAGGACATGACAATCCTGCCACTCTTTACGAGAGATATGAGTCCCAATGTAAGATGTCTACTATAGGAATAAATACAGCTTATATTTCAATTGGAAACGTTAATTGTTACTTCACATACGGTTATTAAATTAGAGGACATGATCCTAGGAGCAAAAACTGGCGTGACAACACCCGGGCATATAACAGCATGTTCGCATTCACATCAATGGGAGGTAAAGTTGTTACAACAACTAATGATGGAGGTACTCCATCACAGTACATCTTGAGTGGTCAAAACTACCATCGAATAGGTAGTCTTTTGCCCACCAAAGGTAGTACCCCGAAATATGCACAGCTATATATATGGGACACCAGAAATGAGGTCGAGAACAGAATGAGCCATTTCAGGTGATTATTCTTATTCCCCTTTATCAACCCCCATTTATTAGATTATATTCTTTTTTATGTTGACGTGGGTGAAAAAATAGCTATTGAACTTAGTTTCCACGTTAATGCAACTAGAAGATTTTAGACGACCTCTCATTTTTAACATGTATTGGCTCTAACATTAGTTTTGTTAAATCGCAGGTCTAACAGCAAAAGCAATGTCATAGATGAATCATTAGTCAGAGACTTAAAAGAAATGGTTGACCAGCACAATGTGATCGCAAAGAAATACAGAGAAGTTCGTGATCTACAAGAAGAAAATCCTGCACAGCAAATCACTTTAAGACTGATCAGAGACAGATCAACCGATCCTAGGACTCATAACACCCCCACGTGTGATGAAGTAGCAGCTCTAATTATTGGAGACGATGCCCACATTGAGAGAGGTCGGGATATAATTGTAAAACACATGTCTGGTGAGCTTGAAAGGGTATATGAAACACACACTGCTTTATTACTGTTGCAGTACCCTTTAATTTTTGCACGCGGTGAAGATGGATTCAGAGAAAACACACCACTTAGACAGAGGGCTGGGTACACTAGATCTGAGAAAAGACAGAAGGTCACATTCAGAGAGTTTATTGCCTATAGAATCCAAGAACGGGAAGTTGAGTTTGGTCAAATTGTATGTGCGCGTCGATTGTTTCAGCAGTTTGTGGTTGATTGTTACACAATGCTTGAGTCTACACGGTTAAGATACATCCGCAACAACCAACAACTCATACGGTCCGAAATTTTGAGTGGATTACAAGATGCTGTTACCAGAGGAGAAACCGATGCCTCTGCTATTGGACTACGTGTTGTATTGCCCCCATCTTTTACTGGGGGTGCAAGGTACATGTTCAATAACTGCCAGGATGCTATGGCTATTTGTAAGAGGTTCGGATATCCAGATCTGTTCATTACAATAACATGTAACTCCAGCTGGCCAGAAATCGTTGATTTTGTTAACCCACGTGGTCTGACAGCTTCTGATAGACCAGATATTGTATCACGTGTATTCAAAATGAAGTTAGACCAACTAATCACAGACTTAAAGAAGGACCAGATGTTCGGGAAGGTTGATGCAGGTATTCAGTTCGCGACTTGAATTTTTTTTATAGCTTTGGAATCAAATATTTTTTTCATCAAGTTTATTACATTTAAATTGTGAACTTATTCAATTCTTCTAATTAAAATTTTCACCCCTCATTGTTCACAGTTATGTATACAGTTGAATGGCAAAAAAGGGGTCTTCCGCATGCGCATTTGTTGTTGTGGTTATCTGCTGAAAACAAGCTAAACACAACGAGGGATATTGATAAAGTGATATCAGCTGAGTTGCCGGATCCTAATTTGTTTCCAAATCTTTATCGGGCAGTTTCATCATATATGCTTCATAGACCATGTGGTCGCGCTAACCCCAAAGCTGCATGCACCAAGGGGAACAAATGTACCAAGTTCTACCCCAAACCGTTTTTGCAGACAACGAGGATTGATGAAGATGGGTATCCATGCTACAAACGTCTAAACACAGGCGTAACAGTTGAGAAGGGGGGGACTATCTTTGATAACAGGTTCGTTGTTCCGTATAATCCTCAACTACTGATGCGATATAGGGGCCATGTCAATGTTGAGTACTGCAATAAGTCCAATTCCATTAAGTATCTTTTTAAATATGTAAACAAAGGTCCAGATCGTGCTACTTTGCAAGTGTTACGCAGTTCAGATAATCCGGACGCTCTTGTTGACGAGATCCGCAATTTCTACCATTGTAGGTATGTATCCCCTTCAGAGGCTGTCTGGCGGATCTTCGCATTTGATATACATCAGAAATGGCCCCCTGTTCAGAGGCTGACCTTCCATCTCCCAAACGAACAGACAGTATTCTTCGATGACGATGAAGATATCGAGAATGTTGTTTGGAGGGCCCAACATTATGACACTATGTTTCTTGCGTGGTTTGCAGCTAACAGAACATACCCGGAAGGTAAAGAATTGACATACGCAGAGTTTCCATCGAAATTTGTTTACAATTATGTGGATAGGATTTGGTTACCAAGGAAACAAGGTTACAGCATTGGTAGGATTAATTATGTTCCACCTGGTATCGGTGAAAAGTATTACCTCCGTATATTGCTAAACATCCAAAAAGGTTGTACAAGTTATCAGTCTCTAAGGAAGGTCAACGGTAAGGTAGAACCCACGTTTGAAGAGGCGTGTTTCAAATTGGGTTTGTTGGATGGTGATAGGGAATTCATTGATGCAATTACTGAAGCAAGTAAGTTAGCATCTGGCAATCAATTACGGCGTTTGTTTGTTACCTTACTATCTATGAATACAATGAACAAGGCATCGTATGTTTGGGAGTCAACATGGAATTTACTTGCTGATGGTATTGTACATAACATACGAAGGCAGTTAGAGAGACCAGGTATTTATATATTTTTTTGGAACTTCTAAAATTAGTACTAATATCGATATTTACTTATAGTATAATATTGCTCACTACAATATGCATTAATCCGTTTATTTTGTGCTTTTTTCAATGTAGGCCTGCAAATAAGAGAGGAGGAATTGAAAAACATGTGCCTCTTAGAAATCCACTCACTACTTCAGCAAAACGGACGGTCGTTGCATGACTATTCTATGCCATTCCCAAATATTGTTGGTGGTTTTGAATACCAAAATAAATTGATTGCAGATGAGTTGAGTTACGACAAGGAAGAGATGTCGTGCAAGCATAGTACTTTGGCCAAAAATCTGAATGCCGATCAAAAGAAGGCGTGTGATGAGATAACGAACTCTGTACTCTCCGGTAGGGGTGGTTATCATTTCCTCAATGGTTACGGCGGCACAGGTAAGACCTATTGTTGGAACACAGAGACTGCGTTGTTACGTTCTATGGGATATATCGTGTTGAATACTGCATCAAGTGGAATTGCAGCTCTGCTGTTACCTGGGGGTAAGACTGCCCACTCAACTTTTGGTATTCCGTTGGTTCCTAGGGATGAATCCACATGTAGCATAAGTCAAGGAAGTCCTAGAGCACAACTGCTAATCCAAGCAAAACTGATTATTTGGGATGAGGCACCCATGTTGCATAGGAACTGTTTTGAGGCACTTGACCGTACCTTAAAGGATATCATGTCCACTGTGGACAGAGCGAACGCAGACAAACCATTTGGTGGTAAGACTGTTGTTCTTGGTGGTGATTTCCGACAAATACTCCCAGTTATACGTAAAGGTTCCAGGGAGGATGTACTTGCTGCTTCTATTAATTCATCAAAGATGTGGTCAAGTTGTAAAGTGCTTAATCTCAACGTCAACATGCGACTTGGTACTTCCAACGTAGAGGCTGAGCGAGAGGAAATAAGGGAATTTGCAGATTGGCTGCTCCAAATAGGTGATGGAAATTCACAAGCTAACGAGTACGTCGAGATGGACGTCGAAATTCCAGAAGACTTATTAATTTTGGAGTCAACAAACCCACTTCAGTCTTTGATTGACTTTGCGTATCCACATCTCCTAGATAATATTAACACTGATCATTTTTTCGAATAGAGGGAAATTTTAGCTCCAACTCTTGAGACCGTTGAGCATGTTAATGAGTACGTGTTGTCTCTAATCCCTGGGGAGGTAGTTGAGTACCTAAGCTCGGATACTGTTTGTCGGTCAGATGAGGACAGAGAGGTTCAGAGTGAGTGGTTCACTCCAGAATTTTTGAATGACATCAAATGTTCAGGTCTTCCGAATCATAAGTTGCAATTGAAAGTTGGTGTACCTATTATGCTTATGAGAAACATAGACCAATCAGCAGGTCTATGCAACGGTACTAGGTTGATGGTAAACCATTTGGGGAAAAGCATTATAACTACTACTGTTTTAACAGGGAAAAACATTGGGGACAGGATATTGATACCGCGAATGTATCTTATTCCAAGTGACGCTGGGGTCCCATTTAAGTTCAGGCATAGACAGTTTCCTGTTACCATGTGTTTTGCAATGACGATCAACAAAAGCCAAGGACAATCACTCTCACAAGTTGGCATTTACCTACCGAAGCCAGTCTTCACTCATGGACAATTGTATGTTGCTCTATCCCGTGTAAAGTCAAGAAAGGGTCTGAAGTTGTTAATTATGGACGAAGACAAAAAACTATTGCGATCCACTAAGAATGTAGTGTATCGTGAAGTGTTTGAAAACGTGTAACTATTTATAACCTAATAAATGTTTATTTCAAATAATTTCCGATTGTTTAAAAGTGTACCTAATCAGTCTTTGATGTTGTATATAGCGTTCTGATACAGTACAAGGATATTTATACATTAGTTTAAATCATTTTCATACAAACATGTTACAAATTACAAGTGTAAAACTAAATTGCCAGACTTATGTACTACAACATATATATATATATATATATATATATATATATAGACACACACACACATTTACTCACTATATACCTATATACATGTTGCTAAAGGAATATAAAGGTACAAATGGGAAAAACTCCATACAAACTTGTTAAAGGTTGCAAACTAAGTATTGTGATACTTACATTAGGGTAGGCACTCGCTCTAACTGTAGTCAATCAGTCAAGTTAGTGTATTCCAATTTAAATTGCAACATCCTGAAAAGTTTAACAACAGATATCCAGTTAAGATACTTACTAACCTGTTGATTAGGGTAATAGAGAATTAGGGATTATCTATACAGCTTACAATTAGTAATGGATCAATAATACACTCTTCTTTGCTAACTGACCTCATAGTCTATTTTGGGTTGGGTTACTCAACCAACTTCCACTTTCAGTATTTACAGAACTTAAACATATGAGGGAAACGGAAACTGCGACCTACGAGAAATGCTATAAGTCAATTTAGCATTACGGCTACAATTCATACTTACTAGAAACAAAAATATGAGGATAAAACTTGTACACAAAAATTTATCAATAGTATAAAATATCACCCACTTGGTGATGATCATGCAATTAACTAATCATATGCGCCACTGTGATAGTCAGAACTTGGAAACTACAAAATATCACCCAGATATAGGGTTTTAGGCATCAACTTAATTCAAGTAACATGTGAGTTGAATTACTACTACATAGTTGTATAAGGAAATGCGGAAAAGAAGCGTCATCGTAACAAATCAAAATAATACTTACAATCCTTTCATCGCAATGTTACCAAGTGGCTTCAGTCTCAAGAGGGGGGTGAATTGAGATTTTAAAAACTTTTCCCCTTTTTAACGACTTAGATTAATTTTCGCGCAGGTTTATGAAATGAACGAATTAGAATAAAGAACAGTAAAGCACGCACAAGATTTATACTGGTTCGGTCACCTCCCAGTGACCTACGTCCAGTCCTCACAACCCTTTGTGAGATTTTCACTATCAAAACAAAGCTTTCAACTGGGTGCTTTAAAACCCTGACAGACACAGGCACTCTTCACCTAGGATACCCCACCGTGTGCAAGAGCCCTAAACAACAATTACAACAAGAGATACCCCACCCTTGTTACAATCAACAACCCTAGAGAGATACCCCACTCTCTAGTACAACCAATTGACATACAAGAGATACCCCACCCTTGTTACAGTCAAAACCCTAGAGAGATTCCCCACTCTCTAGTAAAACCAAATAAAAGTAATTGAACAAATTACAGTAAACAGAAATACCTCTAATAAGGCGAATACAACAACTTGAAGAATCCCAACCTAACCCTTGAGAGAGATCAGCTCAAAGTGATGAAGAACGTGAAGAATGAGTGTGACAGTGAGAGAGTTTGCGTTCTTCTCTTTAGAATTGTAGGTTGTTGATTTATCGTGAAACCATAAGCCCTATTTATAGAGTTTGTGAAAATATGACCGTTGAAATAATTTTTAACGTTAAAGTAATAAGTGACAAATCGATTAGTTGCTTGAGAAACATGATATGGAAATCGATTTTGTGCTTCACAAATGCAAGTAGAAAATTGATTTCTTGCCTATGGAAATACGTGAGGAATCGATTTGGTGCTTTTATAAGGCAAGTAGATAATCGATTGTTTGCTTTATAAAAAGAAAGAAGGCAGGTAGACAATCGATTTTCCTCTTTGATATACAGGTGAGAAATCGATTGTTTGGTTAAAGAAATAATAAGGGAATCGATTGTTTGCTTAAAAATAGGAAAGTTTCACAAAATTAGGAAGCCCATAATCGATTGCTAGCTTTAAAGCTAACAAGTCATGAATCGATTTTGTGCTTGCAACCAACAAGCTCAAAATCGATTCTTTGCTTTAGAAAACAAGTAAGGAATCGATTCATTGCTTCCAAAACCAAGTCCTTTATGAATTTAATCGATTGATGGCTTTAAATAATGAGAATGAAATCGATTTTGGCTTAAACAATATGAATGAAATCGATTTCTTTACTTCAAAGACAGTTTCTTTTAAAAACACTAAGCCATGAATCTATTTCTTTCAAAAACAACAAGTGCCTAACCTCTTTATCAATTGAAAACATATGTTAGGTCCATTTGTCTGAGTGCTAGTGTGTTTAGTGATTTTAGCCGATCTTCAAAAGCGGTTTACAATTCATTCCTAAGACACGACCCAACTTCCTAGGGACTACTATCCTTGACACACTTACTTCTTGAGTTGGTTGTGCCTTGGAGTTCCATTTGTCACTTTGTCTTATATTACTTCATCATCAAAACTTAACCTGCAACACAAGATATCCACACGCAACCGTCGGCACAGCTAACAACGAAACTGCTGAGGTCTTTATCCTACACCGGATATGCTTTAAACATTATGACAACAGCTAAAATAAGAATAGTCTGAAATCTAGAAATTAGGGGTACTGGATCACATATGGTTCTTTTTTTGTTAAACACACTGAAATCAAAGTATGGCATCTCTGAATGTCAATTGATTCTCACAATTGCTAACATATATTCAAATCCGCGTCAATGGTGAACATTATCAACACTAAGATTCATTACTTTGAATATGACTTTTCTGTAACAGCAATTTTTTTACTACAATTATATCTTTATGTGTAAAATATTTTATTCATGAAATTAAAAGAGATTCGTAATCAGTGCCGTTTTGGAGGAAACTCGAGTATGTGTGTATATATATATATATATATATATATATACGTAAAAACAGATTAACAAACTATGTTTACAGTAACTTGAATTTCCCAAAAACAACAAAACTGTATAGATGCCTTTGAAGATTAGTGGGTAAGAGCACATTCTTTACCTGGCTTTCGTAAATCAGCAATAGGAAGGGTTTGATGCAAATCAGAAGAAGACCAATGATCCGTAAACATGCAAAATATTAAAAATATGTATAATCAAAACATAATACCAAATTAGTAAGACCTATTGATCATAAACGATGTTAATTTGAAAATACCTCTACGGATTCCATTGAAGGTGTATGTTTCCAAGCAGAACCAACGAATCCCAATCGCTTTATTGAAGTGTCAGATGAACTGTTTCTGGCCATTGTTAGACAGATGCGAAATCGACCCCAATTGCAAGAGAGGGAGACTGAGGGTGGACGACGGTAGAAGCGGAGGGTTTCACGGATGGAAGCGAGAAGAGGAAAAGGAAAGTGACTTCACATTAATGCTCCCAAAATAGAGTTTCAGACTAGAAAGTTGAGCTCATCTTAGAGGAAATTTACACATATATCCCTAACCTTTTGTTATAAACCGAAAATACCCTTTTCTCCTCATACTTTTATTTTATAGGTATGCCCATCATTGCCATATGAAGCTTTACAAGTACAAGTATAATAATTTTACACAACCAAAATTGGATGTTTAATTGATTTACCTGATTTTAAATATAATTTATTAAATATCATCGAAAATTAAATAATTATCCGAAAATCAACTTTTTATTACACAAACACATAAACATCTTACTATAAAATATGTACTACCATATACTAATACTACATTTTACATAGATCTATGATATTATATCATAGATTTATTTTAGGTTTAATCCAATGATTTTTATATGACTTATGCTAACCAAAAATATAACACCTTATTTTCTTTCAAATCCCTCTAATGATAATATATATATATATATATATATATATATATATATATATATATATATATATATAGACTTATATGTATTTATGCACCAAATATATTTGTAGAGAGATTCAAAATTTATTGGGAACAAATGATTTATACCCGTGCTGGCACGGGTGGTGCAAACTAGTTTAATTACATGTATATTTTTTCTAAGGAATGTCATAAGAATAAAGATGACTTTATTTTAATTTCTAATGACTCCCTTGTATATTTAGATTGGTAAGGTCTCTAAGCAAATCACGAAATCGATGGCTTCATTGGATTTACTTTTGGTTTAATCATTGCAAACATTTTTCTTAATAATAATAAAATTAAAATCCAAAATATCAGTAATAGCTACGTCAATGTACTTTTGGTTTAGAGATACGCATACAAAAAAAGATAAATCATGCAATAAAAAATACCAATAAAAAATATCTTCTACCCAAAAACTACGCATTTGTTAAGACTACTGTGCGTCTAGGGCAAAAATAAGGATTCTCCCGCCAAGTCTCCCCCTTTTTTTACTGATGCCCATGCTTGGGCCATGACAATAGTTTAATTATTTTACAATTTTCACGACTTGAAAAAAATTAATTTATGTTCACAAAAATATTAATCTATATTTACAAATCTTGTCCTTTTCTTATAAAACACATTTTCTTAACCCAAAGTATTTACTCAATCTATTTAAATAAATATTTGTTAGTAATGGCGTTATATATACTTTTAGTTCAGTCACTAACCAAATCACAAAGTCTATAAGTACACCGGATAAACTTTTAGTTTAGTTGACACAAACACTTTTCTTAGTAAAATTTAAATACAGTAAGTCTCTCATGATTCTGTCAGATGCACTTTTGAGTTAAATACTACATAAAGCCACAAAAAATAAATAATTCATAACCTAAAAAATAGCAACATATTAATGAATATATTTTATCCAAGAATTACGTAACTTAAATGATAAAAATACTAAAAAAAAGTAGGTTAAAGTCGGCGGTCCTAGCGGGAATCATAAATAAAAGATATGAGGATTTTAATAAAAAAATTTGGCAAAAAACAGAAGGAAAAAAGCAAAAGAAAAAATGGAAAAAAAAAAGTTGGTGGTTTGGAGATCCTGACAAATTGTAATTGCAGACTTCGGTAGAATTATTAGTACTCCATCGGCCCATAATCTTCGGTATATTTGGCTTTTTTATTTTTTGTTTTAAAATAATAGTACTTTTTAAAACTCAATGTATAATTCACCAAATTTTTTCAAATACACCATTTATATTTATTGAGTTTTTTCGAGTCCCAAAGTATGGACTAATTAACCCAAGACTCTTTTATTTTGATTTCAATTATCCCAAGACAACTACAAATGGGAGATTTTAGTACTTAGCTAAGACAAATTAGATTAATTTGTCTGTAACAAGGCAAAATGACCAAAGATATGGAACAGAGAGAGTATGATATACATTCAATTTTGTGTAATTTCTCTCTAAATGGTTGTTGTCATCAAACTCTTAGGTCCTAGCCGTGGTGTCGGCTAGGGGTTTGGACAGTCTTTGATTCCTCTTTCTTCAAGTAATTGCGTCGAGGAGGGAACTCTGCTCCTCAACTACGGGTTTCCTGACTCCTCTAGAAAGGGTCAGGCAAGGTGAGAAGGGACGCGAGTGTTGGATTACTACGGCTAATACATAAAAATAAAGTAAAGGCAAGAAATGCTATAGAGAAGATAAATGAAATAAACATAAGAGTTTGATTTGATTGATGTGTGTCCTTTACAATTCACTCTAATGCTATATATATATACACAGGCCCTCGTCGGCCACTAAGCTAGCCAACATTTGTCTGCCGTTGGATTGATCTAAGATCAACGGTTCTAATTGCTCCATAGGCCCTCAACGAAGCGAAGTAACTGCCCACGATCCCCACTGGCACGGTTCGTGGGGCGAGTGTTCGTTGCTCCGAGTTTTCCGGCCTCGCTCCTCCGTTTTGACTTCAACCGTTCCCACGTTCTTCCTTCGTGTCATGTCCTGCCTTCCAAGTAACCCCCGTCCTGCCTTGGCCGTATGGTGGCTCGGCTATCCTGGCCCATCCTTAGGTAATGGTTCAGGCGTCCGAGCCACAAGGCCTTGGCACTCTATAGGATAGGATGGTCACTTTCCCTCGACTTAGCTCATTGGTCATCGAGCATAATCCTCCCTCGGGGGTTCCCTCCGTTTAACACGCCCCGAGGACCTTCTTGGGTTCACTCTTCCTTGGCAAAATACCTTTTTTGCTCCTTGTCATATGGCTTGCCTTCACACCATTCTCCCCATTTCCTTTTTTGATCCTCCGCCTACGACCCATTTATTATTGGGTGTTAACAATGGTAAAGTCAAGACATCCCCATAAAATATTCATTGTTGATTGTTGTTCAAAAAAATTTTAATTGATGACACCGATTAAAATACACTTTCCATAAATAATAAATTTTGTCATTAAAAGCTATTAATGACTAGGGTTGAATTTTTTACGTATATTAATAATTATTGTTAGAATAGATATTAAATTCTTGCGTTGACCAAGTTAAATATTACCTTGCGACAAAAACATAAAAAAAAATGAAAGAGACTCCTATAAAGTGACCCACAAAACTCATTGCAACCCACACTCAGTTGAATCACAGTCCTCGACTTGTAACAAAAAAATAGTTCTGAACTTGCTTCAGTTTCCTTTGAGCACCACCATGGCAGAAAAAAGCACCATTCCATCCTCGTCTAACCTTAACTCAAAACCTAGCACCTGCAACAAGGCCATTAACATTATCCAACGTCTTTCTTCTTGTTATGAATCGGGTACCGGCAGAGGTGGTGGTGGGAAACACATAAGAGAGACGTTGCAAAGCCAACTCTTTCTGACTCCCTCACCTCGTAACAATCAGAGCAATGTTATGATTGGCGGTGCATCAAGAGAGATGCAGATGGGGCGTGGTCTTTTTTCGCATGCATCATCATCCTCATCATCAATTATTGATGACATTATTCATGAAATTAGCAAAAACCCTAAACTCAAAGTTAATCCTGTTACTTTTGTCAAACCATCCATGGATAATGCTGGTCACCCAATCCTCCTTAGTGTGAGCTCACACTTACCACCACCAAATGAGAATTGGACAACAATTCTCACTATCAACCCTTCAGTGGGACTTTGTTTGCGTCAAATAAAAAACGCAGATACTCCTACAACAACAGATACTGATCGGCTCAACAACATTAATGGCAATGGTGGTTCAACTTCTGACGACAATGGTGGTGGTCAAATTCGTAGTGTTCCGTATAAGAAAAATGGACCATACACGTGTCCAAGGTGCAAAAAAGTGTTTGCTACCTCACAGAGCTTTGCTGCTCATACACAAATTCACTATAAGTACGAAACAAAAGATGAGAAAAAGAAGAGGGTGTCACCCAAAATTTGAAAGAGGAATCTCCGTCCTCAGACGGTGAACAAAGAACTCACTTTTGTTCCCGCTTCATCTCAAGATCAGCCTGTTTCAGGTGGAGTTTCTCACCATGTTAATGGTTGTGGGCGCATACGTCGACCAATTGTCAAGGTTGAAGTTGATCAAGATTAGTTTGCATCTCATGTTGATGGTGTCAAAATCAAATCGGAACATGCACATGTATGAGTTATAGACTCAATTCGATTTACAGTCCAATTTCGTTTATCTACCGTATTTTATTCACAAGATTTAGTTCTGTAGTTTTGAGTGTTTATGAATACTTATCATATATTACAAGTGTTTTTATCTTGGTTCTTGTTTGGTCCTTCGTGCTTTGGTGCACTCAAAACATAGATAATTATTTGTTCTAAGCTTTAGTATTTTCTCTTTGCGTTGTTGTTCAATTCTTTGATGGTATTTATAAGTAAATTAGAGGAGAATATAGTTCCTCTTTCAAAATTTTATGAACTTGTTATGTTCAAATTTACCAAATATCCAAGTTACCTTCGATTCAGAGCTAAAGCGATTTCCAAGGACCAAGGTTATCATGTTGGGTAAATGATTCACCTTGCAAGTCACCTCCATGGTAGCTTGACATGAAATTGGGAGAGACGCCATATGTTGATTTTGCTGGTTTAGTACTTCTTCTCAAAATCATGTTTTCATAATAAGAACAACCAGACAACAATATATGAATAAGCATAAATATATTTTGGATTAAATGTGTTTTTCATCCCTATAATATATGATAATTTTATTTTTAGTTCCTAGAGAAAATTTCACTCACTTTTAGTCCATATGCTTTTAGTCCTTCATGACTTTTAATAGTGATTTTGGAGCCTTTTAATAGTGCTTTCTAAGTGCTACTAAAAATATTGGTGCTCGAAAATGTAGAGGCTAAAAGTGAGTGAAATTTTCTATAGAGCCTAAAAACAAAATTCTCAAATTTTATAAGAACCAAAAATATATTTAACCCATATATTTTGTATTTGTAGAAAATATAAAGGTTTTGCGTTTTGTCCATTCTTTTTTTTTTTTTTCATTTTCATCCCTGCAATTTTCTTAACTTTTTGGTTCGCGTTAAATTTTTGTTTTTGGTTTTTGTCTTTATAGTAAAAATATATTTTTGGAAATAGTCCTTATATAGATAACAATTTCAGGACTAAATTCACAACGCTCTAAAATCCAGTCAAGATTACGAGATGTACACAAATCTTTAAGAATATTTTTAGTGGATTTAATTGCTAAATTCCTCACATTCCAAAAAAGCATCTTCATCGAGCAAGAGAATACAAACTGCCCTTGGAACGGGTATGATATGCAGAAGCGTTTTTAGCATGGAATTTTTTCTTTGACAAACATTTTTTTCTTAGACTTAGATATAACTCTTGTGAAACCATGGGGAGTATCAGAATCTTGAACGAATTCTTTGTAACTCCCAAGAACAACATCCTCGTTGGACCACAATTCACTCACTAGTCTAATATCAAAATGATCTACACACTGGGACGCAAATTCTACTCATTTCTTGATGATTTTATTAGAGCAATTACCAGGGGTAATGTTTTAATTAGACGAAGCATCACACATGGCTGAAACCTGAGCCATAATCTTCTTCACTGAAGGCGTATTTGTTGCTTCTCTTGAGGATCTTTAACTTGGGAATTCAACACGGGAGAAGAATTCTGCTGATCCATAATTTGCTACTTTAACAAAAGAGAATTGTGCTAATCTTGATAACAAACTATCTGACCTACTGTCGAAGAAGCTTGTTTGGTCTGAAGCTTCAACTATAGTCGAATCTTGAAGATCAAGAACCCCCTCTTCTAAAACAAATTGAACCATGGCACATACTCTTGATGGAATTTTTTGGGAACCTTCGGAACATGCACATCCTCCTTGGGTTCCTTGTTTCTATTGCAATTAGCATTGACATGATCAATATTTTGACAAAAATAACAAAGGGAGTAACATCTCGAACTCTATCCCAACATAGAACGCAAATCCCTCACGCTTCACAGGAATCTAATCCCAAAAATCACGAATGAGATCCACATCCACAAGAACCCTAGCGAAATGCCCACACATATTTTATTTGTCTTGCACATAGTCGTGGAATAAAGAGAAATATGCGACCCTAATCCTCCAGCTATAGAGAAGATAATACAAGGCCGTCAATATTCTTGAGGCAAACCAAATATATGAATCCAACATTGACAATGTGTTTGAGAAACATTGTTGAGGTTGAAATTAGGAGTCCAAGAAGATAAACGAAGAACTCCCAGGGACAAAATTCAGTTACCATGAGGCCAAACTTCACAGAGATCTTCCATAGATGCAAAAGAGAATCTATAAAGCCCTTTACCTAGAGTCGTCAGCTTGATCCTCAAATTTCGGACATTGTTGAAAAACATGGCATCCATGAAAATTAGAGAGAAAAACTCTAAAGGTCTATTATATTGAAAGTTGTAAAAATTACAAATGATAAGAGTTGATTGCAAATCAGTCTACTATCTACCTTATATATTAATTAGCTAATGGACCTTACTATCTAAAAGTCTTACTAACCAACTAATGGGCTTACTAACCAACTAATGGACCTTACCAACTAATGGGCTTACTACCTATGTTTTAACAACTTGGCTGTCAACGCTACAAATCCGGAGGCTTGGGCACTCCGGTGGCTTTAATTTTATCAATTTTGTAGCATTTTGTTGTTTTGTGCTATTAACTTGGATGTTGTGAGTTTTTTTGTAGATTCAACCTTTTCAGTTTTAGAAACATAAAATTTGTATTGTTTTCGATAGAATCCACTTATTTGAACGAATACCTTATTTGTAATAAAAAAAACACTTATTGTAGTACACATGACACATGCAGCAAAATTTTAAAAGAATGTAGTTTTTTTTCTTTAAAAGGTTATTCAATTACTAGTTTTATGACTTTTTAAATGGCTTTAACTTTTACCTTTTCTATTTTTTTTCTTTTATGAAACATGCAAAATATTATGTATTGAACTTGTTTTTTCCTCTTTCAGTTCTCTTTAAAGAATTCTTACAATGTAAGCAATGAGGTAAGATCGCTGCATTGGAGTTGCTCTAACAAAAGATTACTCTAAAAACCACTTAAACTTCCACTGTCAATTTCATTTAGACAAATCAATGACAAGGATATACAAGTTGAAGTTGTGCTTGGAGTAAGATTAATCATTCTCTTTCCTTTTTCATATAAGACTTTGTTTGGTTCACAAAAGAAAGTTAAAGGAAAGAAATGTAAGGGAAAAGAAAGTGATAGGAAAGACAGAGAGTAGAAAATGAGTTGATTTTTTAGTTGTTTGGTTTAAGTTAAAGTGAAAGGAAATAAAGGTAGAAGTTTTGTCTTCCCTTATTTGCTGGGATAAAAAGTGAGAGGAAAAAAATGTATATGTATAAAATTACAAAACTAATCTTTATTAAAAAAGTAAAATATTTTTTTTATTACAACGCATTAATTTTAGTGCAAATATGTCATTCACGTAAAAGTGGTGTTTTCCCTTTCTTTTCTTCCCAAAATGGGAGGAAACAAAAATTGATATGGGACCCAGTAGAACTTTTATTTCCTTCCTATTTCATAAGACAACCAAACAAAAAAAATGACATATTCCCTTACGTTTCTTTCCTTTCATTTCTTTTCTCTTGGTTTTCATGGCTATCAAACACATCAAAATTGAAAAGTTGCTTTTAAGGGAGTACATAGGGCGCTCCAACCCATAATTTCAGTTACACATAATAGTACAAATAATATATTTTTCACCGGTTCAAATTGTCATTTTACACCAGTGCATTACTGGTTTAAAAACTTCTAGTGGGGTTAGTACTGGGGTCTTTTCATATGGATCTTAAAATAAAAGTAACATTTAACACAGATTTTATGTCAAAATCAGGGCCGGCCCAAGCATAAGGCAGCCCAAGCCCTCGCTTGGGGCCTGAAAAAAATAACTTTTTTGAAAGCCTAAAAAGGGGCCTCAAATTAAGTGTCATATATTAGAAAAGGCCCCTAAATTTTAAATGTCAACGTAGCCCAATTGGTGGAAGTGTGGTCTCTCTGTGAGTGGTTGCAAGTTCAAACCTCAGTGGTTTCATTTTTCCAAGATTTTAGTTTTGATTGCATATTATTATTAAAATAAAAAAAATAACACATTTGTCTTTGTGGGGATTTGAACACATGCCAATACTATTGATCACTTGAAAACTTACCATTGCAATACAAATATATATATATATATATATATATATATATATATATATAAATAACACATTTGTCTTTGTGGGGATTTGAACACATGCCAATACTATTGATCACTTGAAAACTTACCATTGCAATACAAATATATATATATATATATATATATATATATATATATATATATATATATATATATATATCCTATTGATTATTAAATTAATATACCATTTTATAGTTTAAGTTTAAAAAATCACAAAAGTTGTCCATATAAAATTCTATTTTCATTTTTGAATTTCTATAAAGTCTATAATTTATATTGTATTGTCTCACTTTAAATGGTTTTAATTTGTCTTAATATTTCTCACTTTTATGTTACTTTCTCTTTTAAAGGGTTTCACTAAAAAGTTCCCTTTAGGCCTCTAAATAGGTTGGGCCGGCCCTGGTCAAAATATGGTGTAAAAAGTACATTTAACGATAAAATGGGATATCCGCCTCGATAGAAGGAAATGGTTCAGTGCTGATGTATAACCTCGACTTGTGAAAACGAACATAATGACCCATTTGGGTCAAATCTATATAAAGGGAATTGCATCATCATGCAACTGTATGCTTTATGTCCATTCTCTTAGGCTAAAACTAATACACACACTAGCTTGAGCATTGTACCAACCTTTGTTGCTTTCAACCTATCTGAGATGAAGGAACGTCTCGTGTATCACATTCAATCCAACCCCAAGCCCATTGGAGAACCAAGCCAAAGCAAATGTCATGCATGCTTACCAATTAGGGTGTTTGAGTGAGACAATATTACTGGAACGAGTGACCCTCACGCTAACTATTTGTGTTAGACTTCCTACACTGCAACTCACTCATAAATATGCACGTGTAGTTGAACTTTACAACAACAAAATAAAAACTCTTGAGAGAGGCAAAAGACAAACAATCTAATTATATTCTCTTCTAGGAATAATGTTCTAAGACAAACTACTTTTAGAAGAAGCAACAATCACATTGAAAAGCATCAAGCTGAATCAAAGAGTAGAGATTAATATTTTGGGTATTAAATTCTATTGAGTTCAACTTGTATGCACCAATAGTGTAAACGTAAACATTTTTTTACACCTTTAGTCAATCAAAATTTATCGTATGACTTTTAAAGTAATTAGAAATTAATAAAGTCAAATGTTTTTATGAGATATTATTTCTAATTAATTGAAGGTGTAAAAAACTTTGCACTGACGATGAATGATAATTAAAAAAAAGTAATAGCAATAGTCTCTTTGACATTCTTAAACACACATTCTAAAACTAATTGCAATTCACGTGAGTTCCACCACTTTTGGAATGAGACCCATTTACTTAGTGGGACTAACATGAGTTTCAACAAATCATAGAGTGAGTTTTGTTAGAAGAGTGTTAAGGAGATTGTTACTAGCTCTCCTCACTAATTAAATCCAAAACTATTCTAAATGGAACAAGGTGTATCTGTAAAAAAGGGGAGTGCATGTAGCTTGAGCCTTCGTCAAAATACGAGTCAACCGGGCCGGTTGGGTTGGTCCGTTTGAAAAGTGGTTTTAAAAACCTAGCAGCATTAACCCTAACGATCTCCTTCGGCGTCAGAACTCAGAAGTGAAGAAGACGAAGAAGAACTCTCCCACAGGTAAGGTACCTTCGACTTGTTGCTTTTCCGTTTCTAATTTCTATTTCTATGCATAAAATATCATTCTTTAGTTCCATCTCTTCAGTGAGATACTGAGATTCACTGAATACTGGTTTTATTCGAGGTTTCTATACATTGTAACAAAACATGAAATTTTATACATGTTTCTTTTGGATTGTTTATCTCGTAGAATATGAAATGTGAATTGATTAACCTAACTTCAAAATTAATTTTTCATAACAATCAATAACTGGATCTATTATTTGCTATAATCATTCTTGCATTGTTTATCTAACTGAGGATGAAATGATGATTTATTAAACTAGATTGGCATAGGAAAATGTTGCTTTTTTTGGATTGATTAAGCTAGATTACCATATATTAACAACAATTGCTAATAGAATATGCTAGGTGTTTGTGAGAGTGATTTCTCTTGCTTATGTTATCTTATGCAGATGCTGATACTGAATTGCTGATCCTTTTTTTTTTGTTTGCTGTCATTTTTAGGTAAGTCGCCATGGTTAAGCATAATAATGTGATCCCTAATGCGCACTTCCGGAAGCATTGGCAAAACTATGTCAAGACTTGGTTCAATCAGCCAGCACGAAAGACGAGAAGACGTTTAGGTAATGATTACCTAATTTATTGATTAGTTTGGGTTAATACATTTTATTAATATTGACTGTTGCATTGTGCTTTTTTGACACATGGGGTATGGTGTATTATTCTTCAGCTCGACAGAAAAAGGCTGTTAAGATTTTCCCTAGGCCTACAACAGGGCCTCTTAGACCTGTTGTTCATGGACAGACTGTGAAATACAACATGAAAGTTCGAGATGGAAAGGGGTTTACTCTTGAAGAACTCAAGGTAAAATAAAATGACTCCCTCTATCCCCATTTCCCGAAAAGCATCTGCTACGAGTTTTTACTTTTGGGGTCAATACTTGATTGCTGTGTTGGTATTCATGATGTCAAATTTCAATTGGCTTGAGAGACCTGAATCTGAGAGATAACAAAGAGGGAATCACCTGCATTGTTTCCTTTTGCTTTCTTCCCATTTCCCCAAAACCTTCTGCTATGAGTTGTGGCTTATGATATAGATACTTGATTGGCGGGTTGGTATTGATGATATCAAATATCCATTGTCTTGCTAGACCTGAATCTATGAGATAACTAAGAGGGAATCATCTGATTTTGTTTCTTTTAGCTGTGTTGCTATAGGAAAGCTCTATGCTATCTTTAAAACCGATCATTCATCACTTCTTATTTTACAAACGAAATGATCATTCATCACTTTACACATTAATTTTTAGTTATTCTGCATGTTGCTTGGATTGTTTGGAAAGTTATAATTGCAGGATACTTTTTGTTTTCCTCACAGAATATTTCTTTTTTACCATATCCTAGGCTGCTGGTATTCCTAAAAAGCTTGCTCCAACTATTGGCATTGCTGTTGATCATCGCCGCAAAAACCGTTCTTTGGAAGGTCTGCAAACTAATGTGCAGAGGTTGAAAACATACAAGGCCAAGTTGGTTGTGTTCCCAAGAAGAGCTCGCAAGATCAAGGTAATGTTTGTTCAATAATTAATTTGATGATTGTGAGGAGTTTTATTTATTATTATTGTCTGTCATTTTAACAGTGAGGAAACTATCAGGTCTGATATTTGTATTTACGAATTTGTTATGCAGGCCGGTGATTCTAGTCCCGAGGAACGTGCAAATGCTACCCAAATTCAGGGATCATATTTGCCAATTGTGAGAGAAAAGCCAACTGTTGAACTTGTTAAGGTTACAGATGAAATGAAAGCATTCAAAGCATATTATAAGCTTCGTCTTGAACGCACTAACCAGCGTCATCAAGGTGCCAGACTAAAGAGAGCCGCTGAAGCAGAGAAGGAAGACAAGAAATAGTTATCTTGAGAAGCGTTGGTGTTGCAAGTCATTTTTGTTTGAGATTTTTTACCCTTTGCTTTATATAGAGCAATCTCTGTAAACATCACCCTCTTGAGGATTATTTGGTGGTGAGAAAAAGTCTGTTGATTGAATTAGCACTCTGCTTGTTTGGACAACTTCGTTATTTATGTCTTTTAAGTTTTCCACACATTCAACTTGCCCTCTTTTAGCATTCTGATATTTGGATTCTATTCATTCTCTTTTCCTAGGTTGCATATTGGAGGGGATGTTATTGGGTGCTCTTTGCCCTGTTTAATGCATTAGTTTCTGTTGTTTTCTATTCATTGCATAAAACAAAGGCAAACTGAGAATTTCCCCACAATATCTCATGAAAGAGCACCCAATAAATTATGGAAAAAACCCAAAATCTCCTGTCACAATTGTGACTGCAATATGCTGCAAAAACCCAAAAGGCCATAGTAATTACGATTATGTTATGGACCACATTCTTCATGGCTTAATCATGTGACGTGCAAGGTTCCAAATTTCTTTAGTCTGCTAACACAACAAATACTAACACGTTAATATTTCTCATTAAATAAATCACTATCGGTTCATGGGCAACCCATTTTGGACAAGAGTTATTTGCACCATATCTATGCTATGTTCAGCATTCGCCTCATCGGAACCAACCTCTGGTAATCGATGGGGCATCACTGGCGACGGTGTGGAGTCAGCACGACAAACAGGACAGTTGGAATGTGAAAGGAGCCACATATCAATGCATGGTACGTGGAAAGAGTGCATGCAAGAGGGCATAGTCCTCAACTCCTCACCCTCCTCAAAGTCTCCTAAGCATACAGCACATGTCCCATCCTCTTCACCATTTTGTACACCATTCTTCTTTTTCTTCTCATACTTGTGAGATGGAATCTGATATGACACCAAACCTCCCGCTTCGGTGCTCCGTGTTTGACGTGATTGTCCTTGCCGCCGAGCTTGTTCGGTTGGGTTTTGGCAGCAGAAGACTATGAGATGGTATATTGTGACCACAAAACCGGCTGAAGCCATGGCAAGTAGTATGGCACCAGATTTGCCACTGAACAATGGTTTCTCATCACCATTATCAGCCATAAATGTGAGAGAGAGAGAGAGAGAGAAAGAAATGTAGGAATGAATTTGTATTAAGAGAAATTAAAACATAAAGACGACACAGCCGGCCAAGGAATGGCTTATTAGTTCATATCATTCATTTTGTTCATACATATATTATGACGGTGAAAGCTAAGTTGTAACCTTGTTCAAGTTGGATAACAATATATACTGTGTAACTAATAAACTAGTAGTGTTCTTGTCAAAATATAATAAAATAAACAAGGAATGATGATAAGGAGTCCATAAAGGGAGAAAAACAAAACGGTAGCTACGTGGATGGATCTAATTAATGATCATAATTCGTTTCAAGTAGTTCTGGAAATAACCTAATACCTTCTTATTGTTTTTCCTCATAAATAGCTCAATAGTAAAATAGTGCATTTTGTTTATTTATAGATGAGCTAAATTTCACTTTCATTTTATTACGGAGAGAGTAATATCTAACATTTTTTTCTTGGAAAAGAGGTGTTTTTTGAATCTGGAAGGAGTGTGATTCATCCTTTGCCATTTATTTTAGCATAAGGCTATCAGTTTTATCCACGTATTGTTTGTATTCAAGTTTGGTTTAATGATGTTTCTAGGTTTTCCTACAGCCTAGAGTTTTTTTTTTTCGACAAAAAGCCTAGAGTTTTTTTTTGACAAACAGCCTAGAGTTTTTTTAGTGTGTGTAATTTGGGGCCTGTCGATCTTCCATGTTATTGAAGTAAAATTTCCATGGCAAAATTGTGTTTCAATAGATTCCACAAAAAACAAATCAGAAGTTTCAAACGTTGAATCAAGTAGATCTCATACATTTTAAAGATTGGAAACTCTTGTCCAGGTTTTTCCATATTTTTAAAGAATAAATATCATTAAGTATATAAAAAAAAATAGAAGAGGCAGAAAACCAAGTTAAGAGACACAAGGTATCGGATATTTTCATTACAGTTGGTCAGTCACTCCCCTGCTGCACCTCACAGAGCATCGCCAATGCTGTTGTTGCTTATTTGGCAGTGGAATTCATTGCAATGCTTAGTTGCTTGTTAGCACGAGCATGTGAACAACCCAGTTTGCATGTTTCATTCTCCAGCTTTTACAACATTGGCCAATAGTTGCTTCATGTTTATTTGTACAAATCCAAGGAGACAAATCAAATAACTTGACCTACTAGTATCTAAATCACTTTTTCGGATGAATTTAGCAGAAATTTTGTCTCTCACAACCATTAGAGGGCAGAATCAGCTGTTAAATCATGCACCCCCGTTGTGGCCTGATGACGACAGCTTCTTAAACTATAGATCCTTCTTAAACTACATCAGTAAACCTTTCAAGTTTCTGGTCAATCAAATCATAAAACCATAGGTCCTTCGTATGTATTCCACAGCCAAATAACTCTGTATTCAAGTCAGCCTTGAACTAAACCACCCAGAAAATGTAACCACTGATGAGATACACTGACGCATTTTGTGTATCAATCCATAGCCAGGTTACTGGATAGAGCCAAGCAACCAGTGGTAATCTGATACTGCTGAATTAGATAATGGCTCTAGAAACTCACACCTTTCTAAAATGTCAGGTGGTGGTGCTCCATCAATGAGATTGGTATTTAGCCTTGGCCTACCCTTGGTTAACTCTGCAGGCACATTGGGTGAATGACCCTGAAGAAGAGAGGGAGAGGCACCCGGGATCACCTCCTGCTTAAATGGAAGCGCTCTTGCAGATTGCAGACAAAACTCTATCCACTGATGGATTAATGGTGATGGTCCCCTGACGCGTCCACCAATCTTATTAGTTTGAATCCTAGAGGCAGCGGGAATTGCCTAGGGAAAACCCAAACAAAAGCAAAAAAGGGTCAATGTTTAGTGTCTAAGACGAAATACATTCATGACTAACCATCAATAAATAGGTATATCTGAATCCAATTCAAATAGTTTTAACAACTTCCCGTTAAGATGGTGACACTATCATACAATTTGACATGTAATCCCTCAAAACCATTAAGCTAACAGATAAAGAACCCTCTAAAACAAGAAAGCAATGAGAGGCATACCCAAAGATCTGCCCATAAACTCGCTCCAGATTTTGGAACAACAACTGCAACATTAGACATGCGTTTAGCAACAGGAATAATATCGCTACTCCATCCAACTGCTACCCACACATCTCCAACTCCAAAGGCTTTTAGATAGTTTACACTATCAAAGAGTCGAACCTAGAAATACATAAAATGTATATTAGTAACTTAAAATAACTTGAAAAAACAGAATAGAAAATACTCTTTCCTATCAACTAAATTTTTATGGCTTTGCGGAATAATTCCAATCAAAAGCAACAGCAACAGCTAAGACACCTGTTTTGCAAGCAAAGCCAAGTTATGTTTAACAGCATCTCTCCCACCATTAACTTCCAAATTTATGTCATTGGCATTATAGGAAGCCCCCATATACTTCAAAACTGCACCAACAACTTCTCTAGGCGAATCAACCATTGAAATCCTCCCTGCAAGATCAGGCCGCCACAGATCTTCCCAGTCCTGCAATTCCAGTTTATATACACTCATAAATGCTTTAACAGAGTTTGGCAGGGTCTACAAGTCTATTAAAACATAATTTACCTCAATAGGAGCCAATTTACGATTTTGAAATTGATTTGTCTTGTATGCTATTACCATGCAGCCCCATCGATATGGAGTAGCCCATATATCACCATCAGGATCCATTTCTCCCTCACTGTTCCTGCGTAGGTATACCTGGAACTTTGTTAGGGAACATTACATCATACTATTAAGAGACATTCCAAAAGGATAATAAGTAATAACAAATTACTGGATAGTGGATACGCTGTAATTAATGTCAGGCATATGCAAGATGAATCAAAGATATGCACACGAGATCAATATATACACGCACCAGATTCCTACTATGATACATTGTTGTAATCTTCAGCAGTAAAATTCATTGAATTTTGCTCACACTTTCATTCAGTAAAATTACGTTTCTGTGAATAAAAAAGAAGCAGATGTCACTTTACCATGTAAGGGAGAGCTCATTATGAATGATATTCATTTTAAATTACTATGTGGTCATAAAATGGCTGCTGAGGTTCTGAATGGAACTATAGACTTCAGATAATACTGGCAATTCTCTATCTGAGATTACCAGAACTCTGTTTCTCTTTTGAATGTCATATATATAGCTTACCCATGTTATGTTCCCTCAGAGTTTTAAATGCTCTCATAAACCCTGGGAGACGATTTCATGGTTTCATGGTGCGAGAGATGATTTCATGGTGTGTGAGATGATTTTATGGAGTGTGAAGGTTCTTTGACAGATGAATTTGCTGAGAGATCGTGAGAGAGACGAAGATGAAGGGTTTGCGAAACTTGGCGTTTCTGTACGGTGTTACACGTGTCTGTGGTGAATTGCGAAACCCTGAACTCTAGGTCAAATTTAGGTTTCCACCTGTTGGAGTCTAGAATAAAGATCTTTCGGTTAAGCTCTTCCCTCCCCCTCCCGAAACAAGGTACTCCCTCCGGACTCATTTATAAGCAAAAAAGAAGCAAATCTTTTGGACTCAAATATAAGCAAATGTCAACTAACTCCACTTCATTTAATGCTATGATTCTACAAATACCCTTATTTAATTCAACTTTAACAACTAAAAACATTGCACATTCCCAAGAAAATAAGGGTATATAAGTAAATTAGTTTATTTTTTTTTATGAAACCAAGAATATTAAATGAATTTAACTAACTTTCTTTTTTTTTTGACAAACTAACTTTCTTAATAAGTGTGAAATTAGTTATTTTTGCTTATAATTGAGTCCGGAGGGAGTAGGTAGGAATTCTTCTCTCTACTATTCAACGAGCGTAACAAAATCTCTTGTGATATAAGCCCTGTCAGTTTAGCACAAGAACTTGCCTCAACACTACTTTTACAAGCCATTATGTTAACTCACATGGAAGCCATGAAGCTCCTCTCTCTTTCTCTGTCATAACATGAGGTAAGCAGGAATTCTCTGTTGTTGAAGAAACTTTTGAAAAATTCTCAAATAGGAAAATAAAAACTTGTATCTTAGCATGTAGTGGAGAGTGAAAATTTTCATTTTAACAGAACATCCGTCCTTTCCCCTTGTCTGTGTTAGTTGACAAACTTTTTTATGCTCAATGAATATTCTAAGACCAATAAAAGGAAGCCGATATCATAATTATCTACTTCTTTGTTTGCCTTCCTCTCATGCACCATAGTAAATGAACATACATACAAATATGTAAATAGACAAGTGCACAACAAAAGCCCAGCTGCACACAGGCAACTAAATGCCTTTGTTTGCCACTATTTGGTTTTCAAAATAAAGATACTCATACACATATATACTGCTGAAAGTAGACAAATCAAAATCAAGCTAAACTAAATCCAGAAAATTAATGTTTTTTGTTATAAAGGAAGAATAAAACCTGTTGAGACACAAGTTCAAAGGAGAAGAAATTCAAAATATATTGTTACCTTCCATTTGTCATGTAAGTTTTTAAACCATTCCTGATCTTCTACATCTCGTACTGGCTCAATTATAGCTTTCTTAATGGCAAATTTAAGCCAGGAATCACCAATACCAACAATATCAGCTGCCAAAGCAGATGCCGGGCCAAGATTTCCTTTACTAAAGGGAATTGATAGATCAGAAAAGATACTCTCAAGACTTGAATAGTACTTGACGTTAAAGTTCATTCTCTTCCCTTGAGAATTTATGAAATCCTAAAATTGAAAAAAAAAATGACATGAAAAACTATAAGTTGCAACAAAAGACATGGCAGAATCAAAAAGAGTTCCAGTATGAACTAACACACTTTCAGGAAATATACTTCCTATTGATGATAGAAAAGAGTTTACACAAAAGCAAGACAAAAACTAAAGAATTTCAGAGAGCTTTTGAGCCAACAACACAACAGCAGATAACAATAGAAGTTAAGTAATGCCTTGATCCATGAAGGAGGAATAGAGCCACGCAGAGCAACAATTTTCAAAGGAACAGTCAATGCATAGGTCTTAGACTTCCAAGTATTAAAAGCTGCTTCTAATTCCTTATCTACTACATTTTCATTCTCTTCGTGCTTTCTTCCATTATTATCATCATCTGCAAACATAAACAATATCTGAATTCTGAAATCACGATTTACTGATTCCTGAAACCGCACAGTTTTTTCTCTAGCAGAAAGAATGAATGAAATCCGCTATAAAATTTGTAAAATTTAAGGAAATTCGAGTAACCTTGAATAGTTTGCTCTTGCTGAACCACGGTGGTTAGAGGCGGCAAAGATGCCGAACACGCGCGAATGCCGCAACAGAGAAACAGCGTGACGGAGACTGCGATGTGCACTAGAACCTGAGGCAACTTGAGCGGCGGCGTTTCTGAAAGTTCACGGCGGGCGGCGGCGGGTGATGACGGCGAACGGTGTTTTAAACTCCGGTCACCGGAGAATCGCAGAGACGATTTGAATAGGGGGATGGAGAATGGAAGGGAGGAATTAGGTTTAAGGTTTTGATTTGGGGAGAGATAAGGGTAACGCTGTGAATGTAGAGACAGAGGGTAATGTGATTGCAGCAACACAACCATACTTGGAAGTTGGAAGACAAACACGGAGATAAGCCAACTCACCTGTTTGTAAGGTTAACTCTCTGTCTCTCAATAAATGTATGAAATTATACATTTTGAAATATATATTTAAGTGAATATGTACTCGATTGTAATTATTTGGGTGAAATATCCTTTATACTCCCTTTCAATAAAATTTAGGCTTAAATACAGTTTTGGTCCCCCAAATTTCACCAACTCACGATTTTGATCCCCCAAGTTTTAATTTCACGAATTTGATCCCCAAGTTTCCCAATTTGTAAAATCAAGGTCCCCTTGTGAGTTCAGGCAGCAATACTAATAGATTTTTGAAATAGTTTGTTTGATGTTTTATGATATTTGAGAAAATTAATACTATTCTGAAATCTGAAAAACAAACTCAATATTTTCACGTTTTCTATTAAGGAGAATAAAGAAGAAAATCATCGGGGGATCCTGATTTTACAAATTGGGAAACTTGGGGGATCAAATTCGTGAAATTAAAACTTGGGGGATCAAAATCGTGAGTTGGTGAAACTTGGGGGACCAAAATTGTATTTAAGCCTAAAATTTATTGCTTATAAAAAAAGTGAATACATATTGAAATATTAATAAAAATATGGGAGCTAGGCGGCATGTGGCCACTCATGATGTTCTGGCATGAACAACTCTATTTGCTCGCTTCATAGTAAACTCAACAGTTGAGCTTCATAGTAAACTCTATTTTCATTCACTGAAGATGAGTTACCAAATATTATTTCAACCCTTATTATTAGCTCAGAGAGCTGCCTGCCTTAGCTATTGGGGTTCCTTCGTATAGCTACGAATTTAAATTTCCTGGAACGATAAAGAGAGGCTAGCTGCCTCGATCTGTCGGATGGCCATCATGGCTGCCTCTAAAGCTCTAGAAACCTCAATATTGGCCTGGAAACAACCGAGAGTAGCTCCACTATGATCCTTAAGGGTACCACCACAACTAGCAGGACCTGGGTAACCTCGAGTTGCGCCGTCAATATTACATTTCAACCAATTGTAAGGAGGAGGGGAACACATAACCTCTCTAATAGAATCTCTACGGGCCGAATATCAATTTTAAAGAATTTAAGCAGTTGTAAATTTTTAACTGTAGTAACTTGTGATCCTTTAACTTTCTCCCAGCAAATAGGAGTAATGTTGATGATTGAATTAGCTAGGGTTTGGAATTGGGGAACAATCCCATCATGGCGAATCTGATTCCTTACGAAACCACAACACCCAAACCGCACAAGAACATCCTTAACAAGACATCACCGGGGCTTGTATGGTCCCAACGATGAACATCATTGGTAGGAAGGTATATAGCGTCAATCTAGGCTTAAATATTAGGGTACTTGTGAAACAACCAAATAGTAGAACTTATATAATAATTGACTACACACACGCCTCCATCACTATACTTGATCCAAATCAGGATCCACCACCCACTCCACCCATATCAAGCTAGCCAATGAATCAGACCATATCAAGAGACTTGGACGCCACATCTCCACCCAAAACCCTAAGGTGTCATATATATATGATCTCCTCTCTTATATATCCTTCATATAGCTCATTCATAGCCGATATGAGACTAACCATTCACATTTGAGTTTCCAACACGTTAGAGAAAGACTGTTGCTAGCACTTCTCTAATTACAAAGGGAGATGTGTAAAATCTATGGGAGGGGGAGTCAATGTCAATCGTCAAAAAATATGTGTTATTTGACTCAATCAAGGGGGTAGATATAAGAATCTTTTCAATTTTTACGAACAAATTTTTAGTCTCCAATGAGAATCTAAAAATATACTAAATGCTAAATACAAATAAAGATTAATGTTAAAAATGTCACATTTTTTAAAAATGTTGTTTCCTTAATTAGGAGATTAAGAAAATAACCTAAACAATATTCCATTGAAAATATTTTAAGCTACATTTGGAATAAGTTGGAAGAAAATGGAATGATATTTAAGATGAGAAAAGTTTTTTTTGACCAGATAGAAAGAAAATATTATTATTTTTTGGTTCAAATCATTGCTAGCTACCCACGAAGTGGCCCAACGCTTTCAAGAAAAGACTAATCCCAACTTGTGCTTTGTATCAAATTACGCACTGGCCAACATAGAATTTGCCCACTACGGAAATTGAACTTGGACGATCCCCGTATCCTAAGGTAGGTTAACCCACTAGTCGTCCAACAATGTTGGTTAGAAAGAAAATATTAAGACCACATATTTATAAGATAATTATTTTTTGGTCAAAAAAATATTATTATTTTTTTGCCAATGTTTAAAATATTTTCCATCTTTATGAGTTGTACCATTTAAGGACTCACTCTATAACGAATTGAATTTATATGATTTAGTAAACTATTAATACTTGAGTCAAAAAAAGTAAACTATTAACACTCCTAATTAATAATTTGTAGAATGTATTATGAATATATTTGCGTAACTAAAAGTATTATTTAAACATAAGATATTGTTTCCTTTAGGCTAAATTGCAGTTTTGACCTTTTATCTTTGGGATTGATGTCACTTTGGCCCTTTATCTTTTTTTTTCTCGTTTTCGTCTCTCATGTTTTTTTTTGTGTCATTTTGGTCCTTGTCGTTAATTTTTTTCTAACGGACGCCACGCTGGCAGTTAACTGCTGAGGTGGCATCTTAAATGTCAGGGCTGACTTGGACCTGATTTGGTGATGTGACACATAAGAGAACAAATTGAAACTTAAAAAGAACATAGGGGACCAAATTGAAATTGAAAAATAAAATTAACAAAAACAAAAAACACCTTCATCTTCTTCCTCCAAACACCATCTCCATCTTCATCTTCTCCGGCGAACCACCACCACCACCTCCAAAAATCAATAACTCTTCCACTCTTAAATCCCTAACCTCTCTCCCTCAAACCCAAAACCCTCAATTTCTCAAACTTAATCTCTAGTCCCAAACCCCCAATTTTTGGACGATTTGGCAATCATCCCTCACATCCTTCACATATGTTTACAGAGAGTAAAACCATAAATCACTATATTTACGGGTACTAAAATGATACTTAAATTTCTTAATTCTTATATATCATAGAAAAATGGAAACTTGATAATAAGGTAATAATACGCGATCACCAATTATTTTCATAAATCCAAGCAACAAACTTACAAGTGTTCCGATGCACAACTAGTTGGCTTAAAAGACACAGTACGAGCATCAAGGTCATATCCTATATGGAAGTTAATCTGAGCTAAGTTTCCATAAATAGCGACTTCGTTATTCGCAAACATAGTGAAACACAAAACAGCTTTCGTTACCCACGAGAATAAGTTCACTGGCTTCAGCACCACATCAGCGCCCTTAAAATGCATTGTAATTGAGGGAAGATGCAAATTCCGATTCTTCTCACCAAAACTAGAACTAGTTTTGTAACAAGCACCAAGTTCACCCATAGGGTCATTCACTTTTTCAAGCTTTATCAATTTGTCCAAAGCCGATACCACCTTTTTGAAAACAAAGTGTGGAACAAAAGTTAATGTTGTCCCAGAATCAATAACTATATTCCCCGGATTATTAGGTCTTTGAGGAAAATCAATTCTCTCTGTTCCTACACTTATAGCCTCCAATGTTAACAAGTAAGAAGAATCAGTACTAATAATTTGAATAGGAGTTGTAACAGTTCCTGAACCCAAAACCACAGAATCGTTACCAAAACTTATTTTACTAGTGGTGTTTATCGAATTGGGTACAAAACAATAAGAAAACTTTTTCCCAATAGAAGGGCCCAATTGAGAAATAAGTGAAACTTTATTACTATTAAGACCTATTACGCCAGATCCCGACTCATCAAAAATGCCAGCAGTGTTATGTGAACACCCAAATGCAAATTTTGGAAGAGAAAATGTGCCTAGGGTTAGTTTTTCAGAGGCAAGGATTCCAGAAGTGTGTGATCCATCTCCATAAGAAAACTTATAATCACATGTTAAAGTTTTGTTATCAAAAGATTGATCTTGAGAAAAAGTATGACAAAAATTAGAAGCACGTGATAGGTTTTTATAGGATGAGGAGCGAGTAGGATCAAATAGAGGGATTGTTTGGTTGTAACATTGTATACATGGAAGACATTGTGTCCATGTTAGGTGACTTCCTGTGTCAATTGTAGCAACAACTTCAACAGGTGGAGTTCCTAAGGACATTTTCATGAGATAACCTCCATCTTCTGGTTTCACTGGGGCTTGTGTGGTGGTTGACTTTTTCAAATGGTTGAGACGTGAAAATGAGCGTTTGAAAGATTCTTGTAAACGATCAAAATGGGTAATTGATGGATTGTAAAATGGTGATAGAGGGGAATCACGGTGAATGAGATCATAAACATAAGAAGATCCTCCTATAGAAGGGTAGAAAATAATGAAGAGATGAAGGATGATTAGAAAATTCAAAGGTTGTGAACTCATTATGCGGAAGGCCATCTTTGTTTAATGGAGATGAAATTGTGGTTATACATGCTGAATTTATAATGATGAGATAGTTTTGTAACGTTTGATTAGATTATTATTATCTTTTAAATGTCAACGGTGTAGTGCTAGTATCAATTAATTTTACTTTAGGAAGTTGTGTCTTTTGTGCACTTTTATTGATTTATTTATTTATGTATCAGAAAATTATTTATTTATTTATAAACCAATTAATCATCAATTACTACCTCCGGTCCACAATATATGAGAAAAAACCAAATATCTCACATACCAAGGAATAAAATTGAAATCAATTATTATTATTTAATAATGCTAAAAGTTTATCTACTTTCCAATATTGTCATTTTCATTAAATGTTAGTTCACACTCCTAATTAATGACATCATTCTTAACTACATCACTTAAATAGGGGTAAATTTGAGATTGATCATTTAATACACGTTGAAAGTTGTGTTTATTTCTTATATTGTGGACCACAAAACTCACTTTTTTTCTCTTATGTTGTGGACTAGAGGTAGTAACATATTGACATTTGCTTATCAATAAGGATTGGTCCGACTGCTAATCGGGCTAAAACCACACCCCAATGTCTGGGGTTCAATTTTCAGGGGTGACAAAAACTTGTTGGAAGGGGAGAACTACACGGGACAATAAAGTTAACGTAGATTATTCATCCGTAAAGCCGATGAACACTGTGTTCTAATAATAGGGATACCAAAAACTATTGACATTTGCTCACCATATTTATTATATTAATTAGTTGACTCTAGAATTAATATATTTCCTTTTTTAAAATTTTATATTCAACGCACGAGATATCGTTATGAAAAAATAGAACGAGATATCATAAATCATAAATTAGAAAATAATTTAAAATATTACTCCATCGGTTCTAATCTTTTGTACTTTTTGCCATTTATTTTTTCCAAAACAATGGTACTTTTAAAACCTAATGTACAATTCACCAAAATTTTACAAATATACCCTTTATATTTATTGAGTTTGTTAGAGTTTCAAAGTTTGGATTAATTGCCAAAAGACTATTTTATTTAGAGTTCAATTATCCCAAAAAAACTAAAAAGGGGTAATTTAGTACTTAACTACCACAAATTAATGGTACCTTAATTTGTATGTAACAAGCAAAAAGTACCAAAGATTAGGAACAGAAGGAGTAACATTAGTTTAGTGACAAAAATCAAGGCCAAAATTTAAAATGGAAAAATGCTCACTTGTTTTTTTTTTCAAACATGAAATTTTAAGATGCTTAATATTTTAATTTTTTGCGAAAGATTTTGGATCTTAAAAATATTTCGTCTTCTTCATATTTATATTAATTTGCAATATTCAAATCTTCCATCTTGTTTTAACTACTCTCCTATTGATAATTTGTGATAGTTTTCTGAAGTCGTGGGGTTCGGTGAAGAAGAAGATGAAGAATGGGTCTATCATAAGTATTTTTTTTAAAACCCTAAAGCACCTCAAACACACCGATAAGCATCGTGTTTTACATATTTTGTCATGAAATTAACTTTTTTGCATAAACCGGGCACTAAAGAACGAACTTTGCGTATTTAAACAGTTAATTTTTTTTTGAAACCCAAAGTACTGTAAAGCACACTATTTACCATCGCACTTTACATATTTTGTCACAAAACTATTGTTTTTCACCAAACCCATTATTGAGGAACAAATTTCGTGTATTTGAATGGTTATAAAAAATTTGAAACCCTAAACTACCTCAAAACACATTGCTTAGGATCGCACTTAACGTAATTTGTCACGAAATTAACTTGATTTTCACCAAATTGGTTTTTGAGGAACAAATTTTGCGTATTAATTGAACATTTAAATATTTTTTGAACTCTAAAGGACCCCAAAATACACTGCTTATCGTCGCACTTTACGGATGTTGTCTTGAAATTAATTTTTGTTTTCGCAAAAGTCAGTTATAAAGGAATGAACTTTGTGTATTTGGGGACTTAAATTTTTTTCAACCCTAAAGTACCAAAAACACACTATTTAATATCATACTTTACGTATTTTTTCAGGAAATTAATTATTTGGAGAGTTGTAATGTTACCAAGATACTCCTGAAAAGTATGGTGGGGCATACTTACAATGATTGCATAGTTTTTGGAGTAAAGTACTCCAAAACACATTACTTAGGATTACACTTTCAATATTTTGTCGCGAAATTATTTGTTTTTTTGCCAAACTAGTTATTGAGGAATGAACTTTGCGTATTTGAACATCTAATTTTTTCTGGAGTATTTTATTACAAAATTAATTTGTTGGAGAGTTGTAATGTTATCAAGAATACTTAAAATGATTGCAAAGTGAACCGTACCTTGGGATGGTCTGCGGAGATGGTCAAGGGGCGGGTCGTCTGATACTGTAGGTTGAGGATGACCTGAACGCGCGGGGGGGGGGGGGGGGGGGGGGGGGGGGGGGGGTGTACCTGCAGGAATACTCCGACGCCCAAGTCAGCTATATCGAGCTATAGTACTATTATCTAGTGAATATTCGAATGAATTGCGTACCTGACACCTGGTGACTGTTGGTATTTATAGAGATAGTAGGCGAGTGGGCTGATCTGGATAGCCCAATTATACTGGAGGCCCAAAACACGGTCGATCTTATCCTAAACAAGCAGCAGATCTTATCCTCCTCTTGCTGAGTAGGATGACTACTACTAGATTGAGCTCAGTTTGAGTGATCCTCCCTTTGCCGGGTTGGATGACCACTACTGGGTTGGGCCTGACGACTGGCCCAGTCCAGAATAGTTGCCCCCCAAGCCAAGGTTGATCGTTGAGCGGGCGTAGGCTTGACGCGTAATCCGGATGGTCGTGCCCGCAGTCGTTATTTGCGAAGTTCTTTGGCGATCTTGATCATAACGGATCGTTCGATCATTCGGTGGGAACTTTTCGCGTCGTCTTGATTTCTCTGAATCTTAAATATTTTTAATGCCTTATTGGGCTATTTTGTTGGGCCTATATATACGAGGATGTGAGGGGTTTTTCTTTCCCTTCATTCTCAACACACCTACAAAAAATTTCACTTTTCCCACAAAATTGGCTCTGGGCGACCAGAACCTTAATCAGAGCGTCTCTCCCCTTCTCGTGATACCTCAACCTATCGTCCCATATTCTTTGGGTAGCTCGTCCTCTTTCTATCAAGCGACCAGCACTTTCTCTTGGGCGATCGACCAGCCCATCCCTCCATTGGGGCGACCCGATCTGCGTGATGGTCAGCTCGCATCGCGCTCCTTCGTAGGCGACCCGTGTGAGCTTCTCAAAAGGGGATCCGATCTGCTCCTCTTCTCCTTTTCTCCTCGCGCGCGACCAAGACTCGTGGACGACCCATCTACTCGATCAGTCACTGCACGCAGGACGATCTAACTCGTGGGTGACCAACGAGTCACGACGAGCATCCATCCAGCGCGACCACTCACCCACAGTGCTTGACGCGCGCTTCTCTCGCAGGCGACCCGCTTCCTAGGTGCGATCAGGCCCACTCTTCTCGGACGACCCGCAGGTCGTCTCCCTCACGGGCGACCCGATTTACTGACGCGGTGTGACTTAAGGGCGATCTGATTTCCCTTTCGCGCGACGGCCAAGCTTCTACGTTGGGCATTCTTTTGGACGACCTGAGGTTCCCACGGGCGAGGGCGAGCTGCTTCCATTTCGTGCGATCTGCCCTCTCTTCCGCGGGCAAGGGCGATCCGGTTCCTTTTGTGCGATCCAGCCCTCTCTTCCGCAGGTGACTTGGTTCTGCTCACCGTCGGTAAGTTCTCACTTTTTTTTTCTTTTTGTTTTCTTCTTGCTTTATTTGCTTTCAACGTGGTGAGCTTGACAGGATTCAACAACATTGGTAATTTAATTTACCAAGTTGTGTTTTGGACAGGCACTCTCCTTTTTCGGTTTGGACGAGTGCATTGTTATCCTCTTCTTGAGTTCCCTGGTCAGGAGGTCATCCCCCTCCTCTTCTTCACTGTCAGGGTCGTAACGAGCGTCCAGGTCTGCCACATTAACTTGTTCTCCTCCTTTCATTATATCTTCTATTTCTTTTTTCACCTGTTCGCCCTGCTCCTTGAGACTTAGGAAGAACGCTCGTTTTGCTGACAGCAGATCAGCCTGAACTGTTGCTATCTCTCATTCTTTAGTGTAAAACTTCATTTTCAGGTGGACAGTAGATGGGACTACCTCTAGTCGCGCTAGTGTTGGACGGCCGATGAGGCATTGGTAGATCGACTTACATGGGAGTACTATGAAGTCCGTCCTTACCGTCCTGCACAAGGGTCTCTCCACCATGTCATCCCCGAAAGTGGCCATTAACTCAATATGCCCGATCGGGGTGGTGGGCGTCCCATTGAATCCGGTTAGGATTGTTCCCCTGTAAGGCCTCAAGTCCTCTCTTGATATTTTCAGCACATCCAGGAGGTCTTCGAAGATGATATCTGCTCCCTGATCGACCAGGATCCTCTTGACATCCATGTTGGCCATGACTGCAAACACGACTAGTGGGACTTCGTGATTGGGCGTCCCATCAAGAAGGTCCTCGTCCCCAAATGAGATGGATGGCCTCTTCGTGAGGATCCTTGGGGTGGACGTTGATGCAACGCTCAGGATCTGATCCCATATTCTCTTCATTGACTTGTTCATTTCCCTCCTATCAGTGGGAAGACCTCCCATTATTACTATCGCAACGGCTCTTCCCTTGGATTTTCTTGTGTCCAAGACTTCATCATCCCCATCCCCATCCTCTTCTCTTATCTTAGCTATCTCGTTAGCTGGTGCTTTTCCTTTTCTAGGTGATCGCACTAGCTTCGTGTCTTCTCTCCGGTCGGCTTGGTCTTTCTTCACATACTGGGACAACTTGCCCTTTCTGATCAACTCTTCTATGTCATCTTTGAGGGCCATGCAATTGTTAGTATCATGCCCATTGCTCTTGTGGTAGCGACAGTATTTTTTAGAAGGACGCTGCCCTTCCTTCAGGACGAGAGGGTCTGGTCTTCTCACCTCCCTAAGTTCTGTGTTTGCACATTCAGTCAGGATCTGTGCGTACGAGGTGTTAAGTTTTGTACGGTCGGCGAATTTCCTGATCTTGGGATCTCTCTACTGTGCGACCTGGTCCCTCCGCTGTCTCTGGTCGCGCTCTTCGCGAGGTTGTCTATTCATCCCTGCTTCGGCAGCTTCGATGGCCATTGTTTTTCTTCGTAGTTCATAAACCTTTGAGACCTTCGGAGGAAGGTTTCTAAATCCCTTGGTAAGTGTAGACCAACTTCGACCTCAAACCTACTCCCTCGAAGGAGTCCCATCCTCAAGAAATACAACCTTTGATTGTCATCCAGGTTCCTCACCTGGTCTGCCTCTCGATTGAACCGCTCCACATAGCTTCGAAGGGATTCATGGGGTCCTTGCCGGATCGCAATCAAAACGTCTTGAGATTTGGGTTTTATTCTTGACGTTGTGAAACGTGCAAGAAATACTCTGGTCATCTGCTCCCATGAAGAAATAGTGTTTGGACGTAGCTCGGTGAACCATTCCAAGGCTGATCCCTCCAAGGTTAAGGGGAAGATCTTGCATTTAACAAGTCTGGGCGCCCCCCTGTACTTCATCATAATGTCGAAGTGCTTCAGATGGGCGTCAGGATCTTGCACGCTGTTGTACATTTTCAGGCCGGAAGGGGGTTTTTGTAAGGAGCGTGGGATACGAAACTCGTCTATTTCTTTGGTGAAAGGACCCAAACTCGTGTTCCTTCTTCCCCTACGAGGTGGTCGTTCTCCATCAGAATCATTCCTTAGACGGTTGCGCGGACACATTTCGTAAGACCGACTACGCGATCGATGGCGGCGTGGGCGCATTTCGTAAGACTGGCTCTGCGATCGAGTGGGCGAGCCGATTGAGCCAGATGAATCATACGAGGATCCCTGCTGTGAAGATTCGTCTGGCTAGTAAGTGTAATCTGAAGTGGAGGGAGTGATCCTCGGCGGGGTCGGTCCTCCTCCTCGTCCCCTTCTGCGGGGTGGAGACCTGTGGACAAGTTGTCTTCTGGGGGGGGGGGGGGGGGGGGGGTGAGCGGTGCTTCCTAGACAGGTTGTCCCGACGATGAAGTTCGGGCGCAGTATTCGCCCGTCTGGATGTCACCTGATCTTCCATCTGGGTGATGAGGTCGTTCTGTCGGGCAATCTGCTGGTCTTGGTTTCGAAGTTATTCCCTGAGCTCCTGCACCAAGTTTGCCGGAAGGGTGACGTTGACCTGCTAGGTCGTGCCTGGATGGGAACCAGGGGGGACGACCTCAGCGTCGGTCATCGTTCCTCCCAGTGCGAGGGGTGGACAGACTGGTATCGAGGCCACCGTCGACTGTGGTTTGACACGAGTTGCTTTTGCCTTTGGAGGCATTTGAAATGTTGGTGGGATAGTAGGTGCTCCCACTGTGGTCGCCAATGAACAGTACCTTGGGATGGTCTGCGGAGACGGTCAAGGGACGGGTCGTCTGATACTGTAGGCTGAGGATGACCTGAAAGCACGGGGCGGGGCGGTGGGGGGGTGTACCTGCAGGAACACTCCGACGCCCAAGTCAGCTATATCGAGCTACAGTACTACTATCTAGTGAATATTCGAATGAATTGCGTACCTGACACCTGGTGACTGTTGGTATTTATTGAGATAGTAGGCGAGTGGGCTGATTTGGATAGCCCAATTATACTGGGGGCCCAAAACACGGTCGATCTTATCCTAAACAAGCAGCAGATCTTATCCTCCTCTTGCTGAGTAGGATGACTACTACTAGATTGAGCCCAGTTTGACTGATCCTTCCTTTGCCAGGTTGGATGACCACTACTGGGTTGGGCCTGACGACTAGCCGAGTCCAGAACACAAAGCAAAGAAAAGTTGAGGGGAAAATTTTGCTTAAAATGATTAAAAAAGAAAACCTATAATCACAAGCAAACAAACAAAAATTTTGCATAAAAGAAAACTTATAATCATCGTAATTTACTTAAAATGATTGCAAAGCAAACAAAAATTAATTAAAAAAGAAAAACAATCATTTTGGCGCCAAAACTTTTCTTTTTATGCAAACTAGCTTTAAGAGTTATAGATTAAATACAATATTAAATTATACAAGTGTATAACATCCCTAATTTTTAATCGTGATTAAAAATTACAGATGTCATTCAAACGATAATTAGTAATCCGCAAGTTTTTGGACCAAGCGAATTAACTTCAACTCCCAAATGACTTGATAAAATTAACTATGATTATCTCTACAGATAATGAACTAATGAAATCATTTTTAATATGTTACAAGAGTCATGAGATCCGAAATACATAATATGCGAGTTTCTTCGACTAATATAATGGTTGCTTCCAAAACAAAATACAATGATATTAAACATCATATAAGACCCTAAATTTCACAAGACATAACCACCACGTATTCAACATAGCATAAGAGCTTTTGAGGATTCATATAGAAAAAAATTAAAATTTTTCAAACTGTACATGCAAAATAATCTAGCTTTCATAACTACCTTAGTCAATAATTCAATTCCTTAAATCTAGGACTCTGATTGTGATCCGACTACCAACACTCTACATTGGACTGCTGATGTTTCCAGGTAACAGATAACATTGGAAAGCTGAAGAGTATATCCGGATTGCTTCTCAGTAGTCCAATGTAGCGTGTCAGTCACCGGATCACAATCAGAGTTCTAGCTTCAAGGGATCTTATTGTTGGCTAAGCTAGTTATGTTAAGCTAGATTTTTCTTTTACATGTATGAATCCTTCAAAACTCAAGTGTTATGTTAATTTTTTTGGATGTTATGTCTTATGAAATTTAGGGCTTCACACATCATGATATAATTATCTCTAAAACTGTAATCTTGCTAATCTTAAGATCGTGTCTCTTTCTCTTCAAGAGTGTCTGTGATAACCTATGAATCTGAAATCAACCAACAATTATAGGATGAGATTTTAATAAAATCTCAGTGAATTCCTCTTTGATACCTCACTAATATCTCATACGGTATTTTTTCATTTGTTTACCTCTAGACGCACCCTCAAACGAAACTAGAAAAGCTTAATAGGGGACCCATTGCTAACCAAAAGGCATAAATACCATAATTCCTTATAAATAAGGAATACCAAGATGGACCTTTGCCTTGAGATCGTGACTCTCAATCGAAGTACATCTCTGTGAAGTGACTAAGTTACACAAGAAGGGGGGTTGAATTGTGTATCCTTTTTAAACTTTGTGCCTGAAACCTTCTCAAACATATTGATCTCAAGATAAACTTGGGATTGAGAAGGTTAGAGTTAGTTTCACTAAGAAACAGCCAATGTATATATGATGAATAATAAAGATGGATTAAACAAACTTTAGCGAGTAAGATAGCGGTTTGAAACAATCTAATCAGATAATGAAAAGATTAAGTATAAGTTTGAAAAACTGTCTTGAGAAGGTTGATTAAGTTAACCTTCATAAGATTTTGAAAACAATCACAAGTATTAAGCAAGTAGGTAGATAGTATGAAAAGCAAGTAAAGAACACATTAAAGTTATAGAGGTTCACCCAACAATGGCTACGACCTCTCCCCACTTCCCAAGTGAGTATTTCCACTATCTTCCAAACAGCACTTACACTTGCTTTTGCTCAACCACAAAAGACTTCAAACAACACTTGCTTTTGATCAACACACAAAAGCAATGTGCTCTCTTACACAGCTACACCAAGCTGTTCTTCCTACTAGAAAACTCTCCCTAGTTTCCTAAAGGATTCCTCTATCAAGTAGATTCTCACCAACACTCACCTCTCTCTAAGTAGTTTGATAGAATACTCTAGATAGCTCTTCAAAGGTTTGGGTTTGGGATATACAATAGCTTGAGAATATAACACACTAAGTGTTTACAACAATGTATAACAAGCTAACACACACTCTATAAGAAAATCCCAGATTTGTGTAGCTTGAGTGTGAGATGAGTAGGTTGGATGAACTTTGTGAAGCTTTAATTATGTAGGTTCCAATTCACTCTCATGATTTGTGACTTCGAATTCCAGCCTTTAAATAGCCATAGGAACTAAATATAGCCGTTGGAAACTTGAATATAGCCATTTGGAGATGTCCATTGGTCCATAGGAGTGTCTTGATAAACGGTTCCAAAGTTGGCAGCTTTTGAACCTTCACAAGCTAACAGTTGTACTTTATGCTAACTTTTCAACCTTCACAAGCTGACACTGTCCTTTCTATTAGCTGGCTTGTACTTTAAAACAAATATTACAGCTGTACACGAAGCTTCACATCCTTTATACCTTAAACACCTTTTATTTGGCCTAGGAATAATCAAGGAGTTCCTCCTTCATTTATTGCAAGATTCCAGTATTAAATACTCTCTGATTTTCAATAAATGAGAGCCAACATGTTTATCATATTGAGAAGCCTGATGAATATGATCTTCATATTATGTTCTTGAATTTGTTCTTCAACCTTCACAATTCTGGATCTTACTTATAAATGTGGGGCCACACTTCTTTTTGTATTCTAGTCAATGTTGAGTTGACTTGGTCAACCTTTTGTGTTGACTTTTGGGTTGACTTTTTGGTCAACCTTCTTTTGACTTTGGTCAACCTTCACATATGTTAACCTTCACATATTTCAAGCTTCACATCTCATTTCTACCTTTGTATATTGATGTTCTTTTTAGTTCAAGGTAGTTTCATATTTTGCTATCTTTGAGGCTTGTTCTTCACACTTGAAAATAAACTTGTTAGATAAACATTAACAAGAAAACATAATGTCTTACTAAGTTTGTATCATCAAAACATGGAAAGAGATTTTCATTCCAACACTCTGCTAGTCCTTTAGTTCATTTATTATATCGCAATACTACATATAGGTAGTCCTATTCAGTTAGCCAATCCAGTACTGGATCTGGCCCAACATCGACTAGTACATGCGACACCGAGATCAATGGGTAGAATCGACACAAACTGATCCAACAACCCAAATTCGCCCAAGGATAAAGGCGACCCCTTCCCGCGTCTATAAATACAACACCACTCTCAGAAATCAGGTACATTGTGCTCATTTATACCTCTCATTGGCTTCTGATTGCTGACTTTAGCATCAGAGTGTCTGTAGGTACCAACCCCACCAATCTCAACCTCGAGAGAATACGACTTCCAGCAAATCCATCCGACCTTGACCTTGGAGAGGACAAATTCAAGACTTGATCTACCAACTACTCATCTCGGATTCTCATCCTTAAGCAAGGTACTGAACATTGGCCACCACCGTGGGAGCTCATTAGCTTTCACCAAACTCTCATCCTTTCCATGGCTCCTCGAGGTCGACCACCTACTCAAAGCCAACCTCGGTTGCGAAGCATTGTCGAGGTTGTACCCCAGCCTGAGCAGACGCCGGAGGGGCATGTTCAAAGCCTTCACAACAACCTCTGCCTCCACTCATCGCCGGGGCCATTTCAGTTCTGGTACAGGCACTAAATCAGATATTAGACATTCTAGATCGTCAAAGTAGAGACATCATACGACAAGAAGTGCACCGAACTCAGATGGAAGAAGAAGTGGCAATCGTTCGAGCCAACACGATTGTCGCGTCCGGATAAACTCATGGCAAGTCTCCCCCACAGCACACCGAGGTATCGAGGAGTCATCGTTACCCACCTCGGAGGAAACTTGTTCATATGCATCATGTTCACCGATCTCCACCTCACCAGGGAGGTCGAGGACGAGGTTCCCGCTCTCCTCCTGCCTCCCCAAGCTCAAGACAACACTATCATGGTTCAGAGTTCTCGAACCGGCTTCGATCTCCTCATGGGCTCGTCCAGGTATTTTCAGCATGATTCACTGCTTCTAAACTCAAGCCCAAGTCTGTGGATGTGCCGAGGGCAATTCTCTAGGGGAAAACGAAAGACTACGGGACTACATTGAAATGTTCAACAAAGAAGCAAACAACATCAGACACCTTGAAGACAAAATTAGACTCCTCTTTATGAGGCACGGGCTCCGTAGATCGATGTTAGGGGTCTACCAACCTCGTAAGCTAGAAGAATTCCTACGACGAGCCCAAAAATTCATTGACTATGAAGAAAATGACTTAGCAGACAAAGTCGGACAGAGCTCAGTCCCGGACAAAGACCAGGACCGCAAGAACAACAGGCCCAAGAAATACTCCGGGGGAGGTCCACGCGAACCTCGTCGCATGTTCACATAAAACACTGAGCTAAACGCCCCCAGATCAAAATTCCTACCTGAATATGCCAACCCTGAGTTCAGGACAAGAAATGGCCGCCTCCAATCGTACTGAAGGATACTACAGACAAACACAAATTCTGTCGCTACCATCGGAGTCACGACCATGACACTAATCAGTGCCGAGAGACGACATTGAGGAAATGATACAAAAAGGTAAACTGAGCCAATATGTGGTGAAGAAAGACAATTAATGAAAATAATGTCGCTCACCTCGAAAGAGGAAGGCCATGGTCAACGAGGTGGCAAAGCCTCCCAAAGAGGAAACCAGTTACTCGTCTAAAGAGGATGCATTGAGGCAGCAACAATCTCGACCCGTGACCATAGTAATCCTGGGAGGATACTCCGTCAATGCTGGGGAAACCAAACGCTCCATGAATCAAAAATGGAAGGAAATAATGAGCATTGCTAGTAACTCGACCCCGACAGCACCGTCTGACAGACCCCCGTTGGCTTTCTGGGATCAAGATTTGTTGGATGGCAAACCCAATAAGTATATACCTCCGATCATCTCGCCCGTCATGGTCAACGTCGAGGTTTAGAGGATGTTATAGTGAATCAGGGGAGCTCGGTCGACATCCTTTTCAAAGACCTTTTGTCGAAGCTGAAGATTGCTAAAATCGAGCTCGTCCCTTCTAGAAGTATCGATCTGTCAAATCAATGGGGCTAAGACCTGGCCCCTTGGATACGTCAAGCTCATGGCCACATACGGTGAAAACGATCTCTCCCACACTGTGAAAACACAATTCATGCTCTTACCCTGCAAGTCTCCCTACATTATTGGAAGGCCTACCCTAGGCAGATTGGGCGCAGTGGCCTCCACTGTACACTTGAAGATGAAATTATACTCACTCAAAAATTACTGCCGACCTTGCGTGGTGTGCATCCCACATGCTGGGTATCCCACCTAAGGTTGCCTGCCACCACCTTGTCGTGAACACGAAATCCAAATGGGAAGCCCAACGAAGATGGGCTCAAAAAGAAGAAAAGCCGAGGCTGCCTTAAAGGTCATCTCCGACCTTATCTCAACAGGTTTTGCTTAAGAGGCTGAGTACACCACCTGACTCTCCAACGTTGTCCTTGTCAAGAAAAGTAATGGCAATTGGTGGATGTGTGTGGACTACACTGACCTGAACAGAGCTTGTCCAAAAGATGCATTTTCAGCTTCGAGTGTAGATAAGCTGGTAGACAGTGCATCCGGCTTATGACTTCTGTCATTCCTAGATGCTTACTCTGAGTATAACCAGCCTCCATTCTTGCCCGTCGCTACCGACATACTTCTTGAACTTCTTAAAGTCAAATCATCAACACTGGCCTATATACCGTCCCTATGTTGTGAACGTATTTGGATACCCATCTAGACGGGTCCTCAGCCCGACCTCTTCTATCTCTAGATCGGGCTTGAATTGCATAATAGTCTTGGCTCTGGGGAAGCCGCTCTCCGAGAGGAGTAAATGTAGACTCGCTAGTCTCGGCCATCTCTACCAGCCTCAGTGAGGTGGACGCAAGAATTGGATCGCCCTCAGCAAACTTCTTCACTAGCGGTTTCCCAGGAGGGACGAAACACGACCTCTTGCTATCTCTCGTCTTCGCCACCTTTAACTACAGTGGAGGAAGCTGAGGTCAGAAACGTATAAAAAGAGAAATCTTGGCCTCAAGGGAATCAGGACCAGGACTGACCATCTTCCTCCCCGAGGTAAGGCCAAGGGGACCTCAGGCACGACAACCCATTGGAAAACAAAAAAAGACAAGAAATAAACGAACACACGAAAAGAAAAGATAACCAACCTCCGAAGGGTGCTCTTCGGAGTTACAATGTTGGCTCACCAGAACTCTAAGACAGGTCTAAAGTCCTCAACATTGGGAGAATTCTTCAAAGGGTCTGGGGAAAACAGTTCTCAGAGAATGCAAAGGTATCAGAATCCTAGACTCCAACTCTATTTATAGGGACCCTGGATTCGAAAGGTGAATCGACGAACCTCTTTCTGAAGCAATAAATGCCTGGGAACTGAAAACTATGCAGTCATAATGACGAGACGCTAAGTTTCCATCAAACATCACATCAATATAGCAATTTGACACGTCACTTCCCAGAAATCTGAGGTTATCGCTACAAGTTTCCAACAATGAGATAATCTTCTACAACTCAAGTCGAAGCTGCACTATAGTAACCGACCTCGAATTGGGAGAAATTGTTCTGGACTGGGACAAGCATCCCAATCCATCTAAAGAACGGCCCAAATTCACCCAAGGCTAAAGGTGACCCCTTCGTGCATCTTTAAATACTGCATCACCCTCAGAAATCATATACGCTTGTTTTGTGGCTCTCATTGGCTTTTGATTGCTGACTTTGATATTTGAGTGTCTGCAGGTACCAACCCCACCAAGCTCAACCTCCGGAGAAGACGACTTCCAGCAAATCCATCTGACCTTGACTTTGGAGAGAACGACTTCAAGACTTGATCTACCAACTGTGCATCTCGAATTCTCATCCTTAAGCAAGGTACCAAACAACTTCCTTGTTTATTTGATGGGTATTGATGCGGTTTGATGGTCTTCCAGAAAACACTTGGAGTTTTTGATGTTGGGTAATTAGAGAATTAAGTTTTAGAGAACTGCTATTTGGTACAAATAGCTTTTGACGAAATGTCAGCACATTGTTGTTTAATTAAAGAGCACCTAATAACACTTCACGCGCAAATTCCTTGCTTATTTACTTCAAATTAATTTCATCATTTCAATTGTTTCTCTTAAATTTAATTCATCAATGAGATAGAGATAGGAATCGATTTCATTCAAGAAAGACTGGAACCACCATGTCACTCGTGAAAAATCCCGACTCACTCGTTTGGGATAAGTAGCATTTCTCATTTTGAAAATGCCACATTTTAAAAAAAATGTTTGTTTCCTCAATTGGGAGATTAAGAAAGAACCCCAAACAAAACTCCAATGAATTATGTTGCGGCCGGTTTCTCTGATTGAGAAAGGGCCGAAGGCGTGTCTGTGTGTGAAATACGAGTTTGAATGGGAAGAATGAATCTGGATCCTTTTCTTGGCCTCTGAGGGCTGTATTTATAATACAAAGTACATAAATGCTAATTATTACAGATTAATGGCCGAGTTGACCGTTACAGACAAGAGAGGAAAATCAGGGAAATTTTCCTCTGATCATGCTTCATTCCTTTTCCGGGGAGGAGGAGGTATGACTTTGGGGGCCGATCGGTCCTCTCTGGGCAGAGCCCTTCAAGAGTCGAGCGGATGTTAGGCCTGATCAATTCTGGCCGGAACAAATTATTTTAAGCTATATTTGGAATAAGTTGAAGAAAAAGGAATTATATATTAGATTATAATAAAACCAATACGATGTGGCACAAGTGGTAGATATTTGGGTCTCTTAACCATTTGGTTCTGAGTTCGACCCCCTACCGGTGCGTATGGAAAAACATTTGTTGGGAGAGGTCAATTCTTCAAATGGATCTTGGATACCTCAAAGAGCTAGTCTCCTTAGTCGCCGTGGAAGATACTTTATTTTACCAAAAATAATTATTTTTTCTTCGATAAATCAAGGAATCCCCTTGTGAACAACTGCAGAGACTCCCCCGAAGTACTGAGAACCATTTAAGAGATTGACTTCTCCCACTAGGTATTTTTTCACGCGTACTTGTTAGAGATCGAACCTTTGCCGAAATGGTAACCGAATCCAAGTATCAAGTATATACCAAAAAAAGATTTTAATTTTAAAACATTTTTCATATTTATGAGTTGCACCATTTATGGAATCAAGGTCTAACGTGTGGAATTCGAAGTACTCCTATGATTTAGTAAACCGTTACACCTAATTAAATTTTTTGGTAACATCATTAGACCTAATTAATAATTTGTCTTTTGTAGAATGTACTGCGACTATATTAATTATGAATGAATTAAACTATTATCTTCACGTCATGAAATATTGTTAAGCGAAAGGAGTAATATTCCTTGGTAGAATTACCAACATAATATAGTTTCATAGCGAAAAGGAAACTTGATGTAAAATCGTAAGGTAAATATTATGGACAGACTCCAATTATTTCATAATTAAAATCCAATAAGCAAACTTACAAGTGTTCTAATGCACAATCAGTTGGCTTAAATGATACAGTACCAGCATCAAGGTCATATCCTATTTGAAAATTAGCCTGAGCTAAGTTCCCATAAATAATCATTTCGTTCGCAAGCATAGTTAAACACAAAATATCTTTCCTCACCCACGAGAACATGTTCTCTGGCTTCAACAATCAGCACCCTTAAAATGCATTGTCCAAAGCCAACGAGTTTGTGGATTGACTACAAACCGTTGAGCGTGTATTTGTGTACAAGGAGGTTCCCGAGGAGCAAAAGGTAAAGATCATTGCTGTCAAGCTGAAGAAACACGCTTTAATTTGGTGGGAAAATCTTAAAAGAAACCGAGAGCGTGAAGGGAAAAGTAAGATCAAGACGTGAGAGAAGATGCGCCGTGAACTAACCCGTAAGTTTTTACCTCCTTAGTATTATCAAGGCAATTTTATTCAATTACAAAATCTTCGTCAAAAATCTTTGTCGGTAGAAGAATACACTAGAGAATTTGAGAAGTTAATGATGAAATGTGACATCCAAGAAAAGGAAGAGCAAACGGTTGCTCGATACCTTGGAGGGCTAAACATTGATATTGCACACCCAGTCCAACTTCAACAATATTGGTGCTTGGATGAGGTCATTCGTCTAGCCATTCAAATTGAGATGCAGTTGCCTAAATAATCTTCATACCAATCTCTTACCTCCACTAGAAATTATGCTCACCATAACACACACCACCAACCCAAGAACCTAGTTCCTCAATCAAACCCCAACCAAAGACAACCAAAGAGAACAGTTCCAAGACACCCACTACAACATTTAGACCCTATGGCAACGCCTAAAATTGCAACGGCCAAAAAACCGTTGCCTTAGCCAACAATGGCAACGGTTTTTTGAACCCATTGCTGATTCATTTTTTTTAATTTATTTTTATTGGCAACGGTTGAAAAGCGTTCCCATAGGGTCTACGGCAACGTTTTTTTGTTAAATCTTTTTCCAACAGTTCATAAACGTTGCCATAGGGACAATTATTTAAAAATAAAAAATTTGGGTGCTAAATAGTAGCACGTTTTCTAATTCTCCAAATTTTTTGACGCTAAACCAAAAAAATTTCATCCCAAAAATAAACTTAAACTTAAAATATCAAAAACCAAAAATCTAAAAACACCCTCAGTCCTAAATCACTCTCTCAGCAAACCCTAAATCACTACTCTTTCGTCAACCCACAGAAGGATTTCCAAACACTCCTAAATCACTCAGCATTTTCGTCAACCCAGAAAGGCTTCTCAGCGTTTTCGTCAATTAGGATGATTTCGTGAACAACGATTTCATCAAGTTCTCACTCTCAGCGTTTTCGTCAATCAGAATGATTTCGTCAACAACATTTTCTGATTCACTCTAGCATACTTAGCGATTTCATCAAGAAATCATTCACGCACTTGGCGATTTCTGGTTCTTCTCAGCGGAATCTCGTTTCTCTCTCTCTAACTCTCTCCCTCAGTGATTGTGATTTCAGGTTTGCCTCTCTCTCTCTCCCTCTCTCGTTTTAGCGTTTACAAGATTTGAAGATTTGTGTTTGGGGTTCGAACTGAAAATCAGAGTTAGGTTTGAGTATTTGAGTATTGAGTATTTGAAGGCTAACTCTGATTTTCAAGATTTGTGTTTACAAGATTTGTGTTTAGCGTTTAGGGTTTGAAGATTTGAGTATCAGAGTTAGGTTTGAGTATGAGTATTTGAGTATTCGAACTGAAAATCAGAGTTGGTTTTAAAGGCTTGGATATCATGGTAACATATTTGAGTATTTGAAAATGTGAAGATGTTATACTATTTTGTCTAGTCATGAAGTTATAAATCTGAAATGTTGTGTTCATACACACCACCAGTAGCAGTAATTATTAATTATACACAAAGGGGATAATCCTTAGGAAATGACATTAGGAATAAAATCTTTTGGCTTCTTCTGTCTCTTTATGTTTGATCCTTTTCAAGTGGCTTATTTCTCACTATATAGCTCTGTTTTTTTTAAGTATGTATATATGTTTAGGTATGTCTGTGTGTCTTTATATATAATAATAAATATGAATCAATCTCTTAAATATCACAATTATTTAATTTTGTCATGTTGTTTGGACTTTCCTTGAAGCACATGTTGCTTACCTTCTGTTGTATTTATTCTAGTCCTTAATTGAAGCCTTCCTTTGTTACAGCATAGTCATAATTCAAGTTAGTGTGATCCTTGCCTTCAACTTTATATATCTTTTAGAAATCAATAGAGCATCTCTCAAGTGCAAGCTTAATTTGATTTTTAGGCAGCTCTATTAGGGACACTTTTAGTCTGCTAATTATGCATGAACAGAGCTTCTTATAGTCCTTTTATTGATAAGTAGCATATAATTTTCATATTATTCAAAACAAAAACAGTACTTCAGTCAACTATGTGTAGATCTATTTTCATTCCTGATTTAAGTAAGACTTGACATTCCACTTCTTCAGCTTCTGAAACTCAATTCTAATAAGATAATGTTATTCTATGAAATATAGGAGTTTGATTAACCTGTCTCAATTAACAGAGTTGACGTGTGTATCTTCTCATTCGTGATTCTACCTTCAGGTATGTCCTCTTCAATTTCAATATATTTGCAGGTATCTTCAGGTATCTTCTCATTCGTGATTCTACCTTCAGGTATGTGTAATCTTTAAATATATTTGCATAGGATTTTAACTTCCGAAGTGCTGAATATTAGTTTGTTTTGTGTCTAGTACTTTGAAATATTCAATACAGTGGCATGATTTGATTGTAGAACTAACTTTGATTTTTCTCTTCTGTGAGATGCACTTCCAGTCATCATTTTACCATAATGCAGTTTTTGAGTGAGCAAATTTGGTTTTATAAACTTTATGCACATTTTCACTTTTGCTCATATTTTATTGTTTGGTTTTATAAACTTTATGTACATTTTCACTTTTGCTCACTTTATTGGTATCTCCTTTGTTTGTCTTTAAACTTAGATTGCTAAGAAAATCTATGAATTGTGACTCAATTAGATCAAGGAATTCCAATTTGTTTATTTTATAGACAATTTACAAATTACACATTATTTTTGGAACTAAAAGAAGACACAAAAAAGGAATGGCAATGCTAAGCACTTTGAAAATTCTATTAGAATTTGAACCAACACTAAAAGGAATTCCAATTTGCTTATTTTATAGGCAATTTATGAATTACACATTATTTTTGGAACTAAAAGAAGACACAAAAAGGAATGGTAATGCACTATATATTTAGCTGAAAGTTACACGTTTTATGGAGTTGTAGATCAATAAGAATGCTATTTTGTAGTTCTATAAAATAAAACATGTATGCATATCTTGTGGTATTTTGAGTTTTATCTAGTACACCATGAAAATCAATGTCATGTATAGTACTGATGAAAATGCATTGCATATATTCCCAGTTCAAGTAGTGAATTATATACATACTCATTCCAAGTTGTGGTTGTGGGGCGTAGCACAGCAGCCCACATCACATGGTGTTAGCCTGTAATTTCGACAGGCTTCATTAAAGATGGTCAACATGGCCTGACTTATATTTCGACGAAGACCAAATTATTTCGACAGAGAAAATGGTCATGCGCAAGGTAAACTCGACAAGCTTACGGGGAAGCAAAAGCAAGAGAGAGGAAAATGGACGCAAGCCTTCGACAGACGGAAAACAGAGCAGTTATGCGCTGAAGACTAGCAGTTGGTCGAAGCGTGATAGAGCGGTTCTGGTCGAAAGTAGGAGTAGCAGTTATTATTTTTCAAATCTCTAGGCGGTTACTTAGTTCAGTTTTCCCCCCTCTTTTCCTTTGTATAAATAACTGTTTCTGAGAGGAAACAGAGGTCGCAAAATCACAATACAGAACCCGATTCCTGAAACTCTAACTTCCAAGCCAGAGCGAAAAACGAGTGGAAGAATCGCTGTACGTGATCGTGTACCACTTTTATGATTCGATGCAATTTACTTGTCTGTTCTTTACAATTCCTGCACCATTTACTGCTTCTTTTCTTTTCAATTCTGTTAATCATTTGCAAAACGTCCCCTTTTCTATATTTTCTGAAACAAAAACTATGAGCAATTCAAAGGCAATTGCTTTGAGATTTTTCTAGTTTGATCTCACAAACCTTCTAATAAAACTAGTGATTGTTTGCTAAAAACACCAGCAAACAAATTGGCACGCCCGGTGGGACTTTGCCTTTGATTTTGTTCATTTTCGTACTCTCTTATTTGTATTCGCTGTTGTATGCACTTAAGAAGTGGTAAAATGGTTCGTTCTAGTACGAATAATGCGTCTAGTTCCAACCCTGTGGTTTCACAAGGGCAAGGGACAACAATGGATTCTGCAAGCATTAGCGCAGGACCATCATCGTCGATAACCGTTCCTTCATTATCAATGACTAATGTTGGTTCAACGCAGTCAGAAATGGCATCTTTGCCAATGTCTTTGCCGTTAAGTGCAGGGCTTCATAGCCCGTACATGGCAATGGGAAACGGTTTAGACCCACGTTTGAATAACGTGCATCTACCCCCATTTCCTTTGGGAATGTATGGCATGCCTACTGGAATGCCACATATTTCGACCTTTTCCCCCACACATGTCTCTTCTGAGAGCGTATTTGGCCGAAATCCCCCAGCATTAACCAATACGTCTTTGTCGGCCTTAAGACAGCAAGTGGACGAGAGTAATCACGATATGGTTAATATGCTTACCCAACAAATTGGTACAGTTTTCAATCCATTGATTCAAAATACCAATAACAGTTACCAAATGTTGGCAAATCAGATGAGTAGGATTGCAGACTTCTTTGGGGCTCCAGCGGTTAATAATAGGCAAGTTCCTATTATTGCGGGTAATGCGTCGTCAGTTAACCCCCAAGAAGCAGTTGCAGTCGAAGCGTCCACAACTGTAGGCGAACTACAAGGGGCAGTAAACCACGTCCCTGAAGTAGTTTTGGTAAATAGACACCAGAACGCTGATGAAGTTGTTCGACAAGTGCAACAACACAATGTTGGCGCAGAAAACAATATAGCTACTTTAGTCGAAACTATTTTGGCGCAAAATGGCCTTAACATAGGTTTACAAAGGCCTAACTTTGTATCACCATTATGTGAATACGTATTACAAACTGAGTTACCAAGGGGATGGAAAGTTCCCAAGTTTACTAAGTTTGGTGGTGATACAAATGAGTCCACAGTCGAACACATTGCTCGTTTCTTGACTGAGGCTGGGGACTTAGCACAAAATGAGAATTTGAAGATGAAATATTTTCCAAATTCTCTAACTAAAAATGCTTTCACTTGGTTCACGACCTTACCCCCTGGTTCTATGTTCACATGGGGGCAATTAGAAAAGGCATTCCATGCACAGTTTTACATGGGCCAGTCGAAAATTAGTCTTAAAGAATTGGCTAGTGTTCGGCGCAAAATGCCTGAAACTATTGATGATTACTTAAACAGATTTAGGCTGTTGAAATCTCGTTGCTTCACACAAGTCCCTGAACATGAGCTTGTCGAAATGGCTGCTGGTGGCCTTGATTACTCAATTAGAAAGAAATTAGACACATCTCATTTGCGAGATATGGCTCATTTGGCTGATAGAGTTCGACAAGTTGAAAGGCTTAGAGAGGAAAAATCTAGGTCGAATAGGTATCATAAAAAAGAAAAAGTGGCATATGTCGAAGAAGAATTTGACGTTACATATAGTAATGTCAAAGAAGAGGAGATAGACGTGGCTGAACTTAAGCCTGGTCCTCCTTATACCTGTAAATTATTAAGGCCTGCGAATGGGAATAACCCTGTAGAGCCTAAGAATGATAGATTTATGCCTAAAACTTATACTTTTGATGTTACTAAATGTGATGAAATTTTTGATCTTTTAGTAACTGATGGTCAAATATTAGTGCCTAAAGGCCTTAAAATACCAACTCTTGACCAAAGAAAGAAAAAGGGTTATTGTAAGTTCCATAATTTTTTGGGACATAACACTGACCGTTGTGTGCTCTTCAGGGATATTGTGCAAAAAGCAGTTGACGAAGGAAGACTCAAATTTGCTGATAAGAAAATGAAAGCTCCTATGCAGATTGATGTTGATCCATTGCCTAAGGCTGAAGCTATGTACTCTGAACCTGTCGAAGCTGATGTAGGCATGGTGGATGCTCAAATGGCAGACCCTCCTAAGTGTGTCAAGACTGCCACCGAAAAATTAAAAGGGTTTATGTATGCTGAAGGTAAGAAACAGGAGGTGACCCTAAAAGAATATGATGGGAAGATACATGCTGTGTATCCAAAGGCTGAGGAAGAATTGATAGATTTCCTCAATCGGTGTAAGTGGAATAACTCTGAAGTTATGCTTTGCCCAAGGTGCAGTGCTGTCTTCGATAAAGAAGCAGCTAAAGCTGTCGAAGGTTATCAGGATCAACAACAACGTAAAAGAAAATGGCTTGATAACAGGCCGAAATTTGACTTTGCAAAAGGAGATCTTCCTGGCTATAAGGCTAATGTGTCAACAAAGCCTTCAACAAGCCAACGACAATTTGCTAACGAGAAGTCCTCAGCGAAAGGGTATTTGAAGCTGTCAACAAATAAATCCTTTGTCCCAAGTGCTAGTGCTCCTGTTGAAGCGTGGGTGTACAATAATCAACGTGCTAAAGCTGTCAAGCCAGGTACTGATGCTGTTAAGTTTAATTATAAGAATAACTATAAGGGTAAGAACCCCATGACTAGAACACAGTGGCGTCGTTACCAAAGACAACAGAAGAAGAAGGCACACTTTGACATTAACAAGGTCCCAAGTCATTTGGCTAACAATCAAGTTCCACGCAGCATGATAGTGGCGAAGAGTGAGGTTCACAAAACTGAAGTTGCCACAAAGAGGAATGCTGATGTTGCTAGTCATGTGTGTGCAGCAAATAAGGCCAAAGGCAAGGCTGTGGTAACAGAAAAGCCAAGAAGGCCTGCTCTTGAAAGAATATTTCCTCCATTGTCAACAGTGAAAGAAAAGAATGCTGATTTCGACATGGATGAAGACATGGAGTCGGATTTTGATGATTCTGAAGATGATTTCGACGTTGTTTGCAATGTGGTGTCAATACTGCCTCTTGAGTACGATGTTATCACAGTACCAAATGACGTTGAAGAGGATTTTACAGAGGATATGGCTCATCATAAGCCAATGTGTTACTATGTGATGAACAATGGTTGTGTCGAAGACCAAATGGCTACCTTCGAGAAGCCAGATATGAGTATGCAAAACCACTTGAAACCCCTATATGTCCAAGCCAAAGTCAATGGTGTTGGAATTAACAAGGTGTTAGTGGATGGTGGAGCTGCAGTGAATTTAATGCCACATGGTCTTTTGAAGAAGATTGGTAAGTTCGATACTGACCTCAAGCCACATAACATTGTCTTAAGCAACTATGAAGGCAAAACTGGCCATTCTTTGGGGGCCATTGAGGTGGACTTAATCGTTGGTTCCATAAAGAGGACTACATTGTTCTTAGTGATAGCCTCTAAAGCGAATTTTAATTTACTCCTTGGTAGAGAGTGGATCCATGGAGTTGGTATTGTCCCTTCAACTTTGCATCAACGTTTAGTAATGTGGAAGGAAGATGGTTTGGTAGAGTATGTTGAAGCCGATCAGAGCTACTTCCGTGCTGATGTGAACCAAGTTACCAAGGAAAACTTTGAGAAACAAATGGCGAAGATTGCGCCATGTTCATCTTCTAATGAGGCATATGTTCCTGCGGATAATGTTTTTGCCTCAATTCATCTTGACCCAAATTATGGTTTTGTTTGGGAAAGAGAAATAATGGGAGATGATAGTGTCTATCCTGATGGTGTTGTTCGACCAACGGGGTGGAACACTGGTTCTTGAAAGTGTTCTTATGTCAGTGCCCAATGCATGGGACAAAATTACGGCTTATATGGCCGAAAACAAGTTTAAAGCGGCTATAGAGGCCGAAATTATTCAACAAACATTGGCTGTCGAAGCCAGTGAGTTACATGAAGAAAATGGCATAGTCATAGATGAAAGACTTGACTGCATTTATGATGATGATCCATTAGGTTTTGAAAAGGATCCTAGAGATTCGGCAAAGCATATGCAAGCTCAAGACCCGTTAGAAGAAGTTGATTTGGGAAATGGCTCAATAAAACGGCCAACTTATATTAGTGCGAATATTGATGCTTCTCTAAAAACCCAAGTCATCACATTGCTAAGGGAGTTCAAAGACTGCTTTGCTTGGGATTACGACGAAATGCCTGGGTTAAGTCGAGAAGTAGTGGAAGTGCAATTACCAATTCGACCAGGGAAGAAACCAGTGAAGCAAGTGCCAAGAAGATTTGCTCCTCAAGTGTTGGCTAAGATCAAAGAGGAAATCGAAAGGCTATTCAGAAACAAATTCATCAGAACTGCCAGGTATGTCGAATGGTTAGCCAATATAGTTCCTGTAATAAAGAAAAATGGGACTCTTAGAGTTTGCATAGACTTTAGGGATTTAAATAATGCAACTCCCAAGGATGAATACGCAATGCCTGTGGCAGAAATGCTAATAGATTCAGCAGCAGGATTTGATTATCTTAGTATGCTCGATGGTTATTCTGGGTATAATCAAATCTTCATTGCCGAAGAGGATGTGTCGAAAACTGCTTTTAGATGTCCAGGGGCATTGGGTGTTTATGAATGGGTAGTAATGCCCTTTGGCTTAAAGAATGCTGGTGCTACATATCAGAGGGCCATGAATTCTATGTTTCATGATTTTATTGATGATTTTATGCAAGTATACATAGATGATGTGGTGGTTAAATCTTCCTCAGAAAGTGGTCATTTAGACCATCTTCGCCGTTCTTTTGAAAGAATGAGGAAATATGGATTGAAATTAAATCCATTAAAATGTGCCTTTTGTGTACGTGCAGGTGATTTCTTGGGTTTTATAGTGCACAAAAAAGGCATTGAAATCAATCAAAATAAGACTAAGGCAATTATGGAAACGAAGGCCCCTTCGACCAAAAAAGAGCTTCAGTCGTTGCTGGGAAAAATCAATTTCCTTCGAAGATTTATATCAAATCTAAGTGGCAAAACACAAGTTTTTTCGCCATTGTTAAGACTGAAGAAGGAAGAAGAGTTCAAATGGGAACCAATGCATCAAGCAGCCTTCGACGAAATCAAGTCTTATTTGATGAAACCACCAATTTTGTTGCCTGTTATTAAACACAAAGTGCTCAAATTGTATATAGCAGCTTCTGATAGAACAATAGGTAGCATGTTAGCACAAGAGGATGATAGTGGTGTCGAAAGAGCCATTTATTACCTCAGTAGGGTCTTAAATGATGCCGAAACGAGGTACGCTCCTATAGAAAAGTTGTGCCTTTGTTTGTATTTCTCGTGTACAAAGTTAAAGCAATATATAAAACCAGCTGATGTTTCTGTTTATTCGCATTTTGATGTTATTAAGCATATGTTGTCGAAACCAATAATGCATAGCCGAATTGGTAAATGGGCTTTGGCTTTGTCAGAATACAACTTAACTTATCAACCTCTAAAATCAATTAAAGGACAAGTGGTTGCTGATTTTATAGTAGACCATTCTGTTGTCGAAGAAACATTAAGTTTTGTAGACGTATATCCTTGGAGGTTGTACTTTGATGGCTCAAGCCATAAACATGGAGTTGGGATTGGTATTTTAATAATATCTCCTACTAACATTCCAACGAAGTATAAGTTTAAAATTCGAGATGTTTGTTCCAATAATGAAGCTGAGTATGAGGCTTTAATAGTAGGCATTGAAATTTTACTTGAGCTGGGGGCAAGTCATGTCGAAATAAAAGGTGACTCTGAGTTGGTTGTCAAACAATTGACAAGAGAGTACAAATGCATTAAAGAGCACCTTATCAGATACTTTGTTGTTGCCAATGCTTTGTTAAAAAGATTTGAGTCTGTTCACTTAGAACATTTACCACGAATTGATAATCAAGTGGCAAATGAATTGGCACAAATTGCTTCAGGCTATAAAGTTTCAAGACAAAGCCTGGAAGAGTTAATTGAAATAAAGGATAAGATCATTTCTAATGACTATTCTTCGTCAATATTGTCAGCACCAACAACTGGGGGGGCAACAGATGCGAACGCAAACGAGGAACTAGTCGTTGTCGAAAAACGTCAATTTATTGGTGACTCTGACTTAGCAGAAATTTTTGCTCTTGACAATATGACCAATAATGATTGGCGAAGGCCTATTGCAGAATATTTGCAAAATCTTACAAGAAATACCAATAAAAAGGTAAAATACAGAGCTTTGAGCTATGTGATAATTGGAAACGAATTGTTTAAAAAGACTCCTGAAGGAGTACTATTAAAATGTCTTAGTGAAAATGAGGCATATTTAGCAGTTTCCGATACACATAGTGGAGCATGTGGTTCACACCAAGTAGGCCACAAAATGAAGTGGTTATTATTTCGACAAGGAATGTATTGGCCAACTATGCTGAAAGATTGCATAGAATTTGCTAAGGGATGCCAAGAGTGTCAAAAGCATGCTGGGATACAACATGTACCTGCAAATGAATTGCATGCCATAGTCAAACCTTGGCCATTTAGAGGTTGGGCTCTAGATGTGATTGGAGAGATAAAGCCAACTTCGTCGAAGGGCCATAGATATATCCTTGTGGGAATTGATTACTTCACCAAATGGGTTGAAGCTATACCTTTAGCCAATGTTGATCAAGAAGCAGTGATAAGGTTTATTCAAAATCATATCATTTATAGGTTTGGAATTCCAGAAACCATTACTACAGATCAAGGATCAGTTTTCACTGGTAGAAAAATGGTAGAGTTTGCTTCTGAAATTGGTTTTAAGTTATTAACTTCAACACCATATTATGCGCAAGCCAATGGTCAAGTAGAAGCTGCCAATAAAGTTATTATTAATTTGATTAAAAAGCATGTTGGGCAGAAACCCAAAAATTGGCATAATACCCTTGATCAAGCATTATGGGCTTGTCGAAATTCACCCAAAGAATCTATCAACACTACTCCTTATAGGCTAACATTTGGACACGATGCAGTGTTGCCTGTTGAAATTTGTCTACAATCAACAAGAATTCAAAGACAGTGGGAGATTCCCTCTGATTATTATTGGAATATGATGCTTGATGAATTGGTTGATTTAGACGAAGAAAGGTTATTAGCTTTAGATATGCTTATTCGACAGAAAGAGAGGGTAGCTAAAACTTATAACAAAAAGGTTAAGTCTAAAACCTTTGATTCAGGTGATCTAGTGTGGAAGGTCCTATTGCCTATGGATAAAAAAGATAGAGTCTTTGGTAAATGGTCCCCAAGTTGGGAAGGACCATTTAAAATTTTACAAGTTTATTCAAACGGCGCATATGAGGTCGAAGAGATTGGCGCTGATGAAAGAATTTTGCGTATAAATGGCAAATACTTGAAAAAGTATAAGCCAACGTTACAAGAAGTTAAAATAACGCTGGAATAAATATAAAGAAAGCGTAAAAACATGGCATTTAAGTTGCCAAAACATTGTCGAAAGCACAGAATAAAAATTGCTCGAGAATAAAATGGAAGAAATTTCATTATAATGTTACCACGTTACATGTGCCAAAGGAGGCATTTGTGAATTACATAGTGCCGAAAAGGTAAATAAACTAGGCATAAATAAAACGCTGAATTGCAGTTGGTCTTTTACGACCAAGTAACTTCTCTTTTGGGTGGTCCTCTTCGACCACGTTGACACTTCCCGTCGTTTGGGGGGTCATTCTTTCGTCTGCGCGTTAGGCTTGTAAGCCTTTCAACAGGGCGTTTCCTTGCTTGGTAAACCTCAGGAAGCCCTTCAGAGAGGAGATATTGATGTCCCCAAGGAAGACAGTCATCATCAAGGCAAAACACCTGATGAATCTTCCTTCTCCCACTTTGAGTCTCCCGCATAAACTCAGAAAGTTGCAAGATCAAGTGACATGAAGAAAAAAGGAGCAAAGCCATAATTCGCAGAGATCAAAAACCATCACTTTGAACCTCCAGGCAACCTCACTGCAATTATGAGAGATGAGGTTACGCGGAAGACTCAAAGCAAAGGGAATGATCCTGGAACGGGAAAGGAAAAAGAGGAAAATCATGGAGTGGTGAAGATGAGAAACAAAACTCTTCTATTTATAAGGAGAAGTATGAAAGAGCGTCAGTTGGTTACGAGTTTGGCATTCCGAGAAGTGAGGCATCACTTTAATTACGGCGTTATTAACATAACAGAAAATGGTGGAACCATTCAAAGTTAGAACAGAGAATCAGTAAACATAGTCAAAGGCCGAAATTACAGGCTGTTCAAGTTTAAGGCTTGAATATGGAAACAACACTTAACAGTGGTGACATCAGGTATACAGCTATTTTATTCAAGTGCAAAGTTATTTCGATGGTGAATTCAAAAATGTCTTTCTCTTCTTCCTCCTCAAGTTCAGTCGAAAAAGACATTTTTGGGGGGCAATTTGTTAGCCTGTAATTTCGACAGGCTTCATTAAAGATGGTCAACATGGCCTGACTTATATTTCGACGAAGACCAAATTATTTCGACAGAGAAAATGGTCATGCGCAAGGTAAACTCGACAAGCTTACGGGGAAGCAAAAGCAAGAGAGAGGAAAATGGACGCAAGCCTTCGACAGACGGAAAACAGAGCAGTTATGCGCTGAAGACTAGCAGTTGGTCGAAGCGTGATAGAGCGGTTCTGGTCGAAAGTAGGAGTAGCAGTTATTATTTTTCAAATCTCTAGGCGGTTACTTAGTTCAGTTTTCCCCCTCTTTTCCTTTGTATAAATAACTGTTTCTGAGAGGAAACAGAGGTCGCAAAATCACAATACAGAACCCGATTCCTGAAACTCTAACTTCCAAGCCAGAGCGAAAAACGAGTGGAAGAATCGCTGTACGTGATCGTGTACCACTTTTATGATTCGATGCAATTTACTTGTCTGTTCTTTACAATTCCTGCACCATTTACTGCTTCTTTTCTTTTCAATTCTGTTAATCATTTGCAAATCGTCCCCTTTTCTATATTTTCTGAAACAAAAACTATGAGCAATTCAAAGGCAATTGCTTTGAGATTTTTCTAGTTTGATCTCACAAACCTTCTAATAAAACTAGTGATTGTTTGCTAAAAACACCAGCAAACACATGGTTGGTTGCCACTTTATTGTTTGTTGACAACGACTTTGAACCAAAAAAGGCTGCCTAATTTTATATTCTCAATACTCAACTTCACAAACGAAAAAGTGCGTCGCTTTTCTTGACATAGATAAACATAAGACAATAACAGGGATTCTTGAGAACATGAGTTTGTAATTTATGAGTCACATTTAAATCTTGATTTTACAAGCGGGTTCTGCAGTTGAATCCTAACCATTTAGAAACCTTTTTATGCTTACATTAAATAATACAAATATAAGCCTGAATGATTGATTTAGATAGACCATGAAAAAGTTCGTGAAGGAATTGAAAAACAAAATTCAAAGTATAAGACTCAGCGAGACAAACATCGCAAGTTACACACATTCAAGGAAGGAGACTTGGTATTGATCCACTTGCAAAATGAACGATTTCCTAATAAACCAAATGCCAAGTTATCTCCAAGAGCTGGCGGTCCTTTCAAAATTGCGCAGAAAATCAATGATAATGCCTACAAAATCGAGCTACCAGGTGACTATGGAGTCTCTGCAACCTTCAATGTGGCTGATCTTTCACCGTGCTTTGGTGATGAAGAAGATTTTCGACTCGAGGACGAGTCTCCTCCAACCCAGGAAGAAGGATGAAGATTCATATAGAAGTCTCTAGCAATAGAGAATACTAAAGAATATTAAGGAAGCTTCAAAAAACACTAGTAGATGAAGATAAATAACTAGAGGAACCTTAAGATCTCTAGACTTTTCTAGCCATAGGAACTAGAGAATCCATGTCTCTAGATATTTCTTTGGTAATTGATACTTCTAGATCTTTCTATTTTGTAATATGAGGCCCTACTAGAGTAGTATAAATAGGATTCATCACCAAACATTTGTCATTCATGCAACATCCAAGTAATTCAAGCAATAACAAGTTCTCTTGAGAAATTAGAGTTTCTCTCTTTCTCTACCTTTCATGTTGTCCCTGAGCCACAATAACTAGTGGGAGCCACATGAATTTTGTACAGAAAGTGTTGGAGAGAGACCGTTGCTAGTACTCTTCTAATTAAAAAATGGAGATGTTTAAAATCTATGGGAGGAGGAGTCAGTGTCAATTGTCAAAAAATGTGTGTTATTTAACTCAATCGAAGGAAGTGGAGTGTAATATAATTTTTTTTTAAACTTTTACCAACAAATTTTTTACTCTCCATGAGAATCTAATATACTAAATGCTTTGATAAAAAAGTATACTAAATGCTAAAAACAAATAAACATTAATGTTAAAGATGTCACATTTAAAAAAATGTTTCCTTAAGTAGGAGATTGAGGTAAGAACCCAAAAAAAACTCCAATAAAATTATTTTAAGCTATATTTGGAATAAGTTGGAAGAAAAAGGAATGATATTTAAGATTAGAAAAGAAAATATTTCTTTTGACCAGATAGAAAAGAAAATATTAAGACCACGTATTTACAATTTTTTTTTTACCAATGTTTAAAATATTTCCCATCTTTTTTTTTGACTCTTTATAAGTTGTACCATATAAGGAATCATGCATCGTATAAAGAATGGAATTTATATGATGAGAAATTGATAAATTCATAAAATTATAAGTTGTTAAAATGTAAAAAAGAATCAAAAAAAGTTAAACAAATTTAACCCAACACTCATAATTTGTCGTTAAACACTTATTAGGTAGTTGAATAAAAGAGAAAAATGATACTGATAGTATAAAATTGGAATAACTAAATGTACGACAAATTATGAATTTATGTACGAGTTTGTCCCGAGTGAGCTGGCATAGTATGTTATTCTAGTTTCTCACTCATGTTAGTACGGTATTTCAGTTTCATGCCTAAACATCAGTTGTCAAGTTTGAGAGTCTATGTAAACTCGTAGAGCATACTTAGACTCAACTCATAGATTCGACTCGTAAACTCGTAAGAGTCTACTTACTGCTATGTAAAAAACCTATAAATGACATATATACATGATATAATATAGGTTAATATAACAATAACTGAGCGTTCCTACTCCATAATAGAGCATAGTAGCAAACAACAATATTAAAATGTATTAGTACATTATTACCAGATAAGATCATACTGCATTAATAACTAAATCACACATAAATTCATAAAATTATAAGTTGTTAAAAAATTTTTGTCAAAAGAAAAAGTTGTTAAAATTTAAAAAAGAATAAAAAAAAGTTAAACAAATTTAACCTAACACTCATAATTTGTCGTTAAACACTTATTATAGTTGAATAAAAGAGAAAAATGATACTGATAGTATAAAATTGGTATATATATCACAACAAAGAGGTATAGTTCATCCTTTTTTTGACAGCAAGGTAATTCATCCTAAATAGTTAACAACCTTGACACTTAATTTACATATATGGCCAGATCAATATAAATTTGCACTCACAATAAAATTGAGAGTTTACTAATTTTGTCATAGTTTACTTGAAACTCTTATAATTTTACGAAAAATAGAGTATACCTGCTAGTTGACTTCTTTTTTATGATTTAGAATCGTAAACTCGTAAAAGTTTAAGAGTTAACTCCTCATCCTTGGTTACTATGCATACAAACCTCATCCTCAAGTGAGCTGCATAACTTGAAACCTGAAAGCTTGTTTCTAAAGTGAAGGGGCCAACACAATTGAATATAGTAAGAACTGGATATCAACTGCTTGGAGAGCCAAGATTTGGGAGCCATCATCACCATAAATTTATAGTGGCAAAAACACTCCCACCCAAAATCAATTGTTGAAGAGCACCATTTTTTTTAAAACGCGTTGGAAGGCCACCAGTTGTTCCAATTTTTTTATTTTGTTTTAGAGCACCATCTCTGATAAATGTTTGAGTGAGAACCATTGAGGCAAAACACAGCTTTTATATATATATATATATATATATATATATAGCCACCAATTATTTTCATAAATCGAAACAACAAACTTACAAATGTTCCACGGCACAATCAGTTGGCTTAAAAGACATAGTACGAGCATCAAGGTCAAATCCTATCTGGAAGTTGGTCTGAGCTAAGTTTCCATAAATAACGAATTCATAATCCGCACGCATAGTGAAACACAAAGTATCATTCCTCACCCACGAGAACACGTTCATGTCCTTCAGCACCACATCAGCACCCATAAAATGCATTGTAATCAAGGGAAGTTGCATCGTCTCATTGTTCTGACAAATATTAGAACTAGTTTTGTAACAAACACTATGTACACCCGTAGGTCTTTCACTTTTTCAAGGGTTATTAATTTGTCCAAAGCCAATACCACCTTTTTGAAAACTGAGTTGGGAAGAAGAGTTAATGTTGTCCCAGAATCAATAACCATATTCCCCTCATTATTAGGTCTTTGAGGAAAATCAATTCTTTCTGTTCCTACACTTATAGCCTCCAATGTTATGTGGTAAAGAGATGTAGATGTACTACTATTTTGAATAGGAGTTGTAACGGTTCCTGAACCCATAACCTCAGAATCGTTACCAAAACTTATTTTACTAGTGCTGTTTATTGAATTGGGTACCAAACAATAAGAAAACTTTTTCCCAATAGAAGGACCCATTAAAAGTTCCAGTAGTGTTATGTGCACATCCAAAAGTATAATTTGGAAGAGAAAATGTGCCTAAGGTTAGTGTTTCTGAGGCAAGGATTCCAGAAGTATGGGACCCATCTCCATAAGCAAACTTATAACCACATGCTAAAGTTTTGTTTTCAATAGATAGATCTTGAGGTAATTCTTGGCAAAAATTAGAGGGACGTGATAAGTTGTTGTAGGATGAAGAGTGAGTAGGATCAAATAGAGGGATTGTTTGGTTGTAACATTGTATACATGGAAGACATTGTGTCCATGTTAGGTCACTACCTGTGTCAAGTATTCCAACAACCTCAATAGGTGGTGTTCCTAAGGACATTTTCATTAGATATTCTCCACCACCTGGATTCATTGGGGCTTGTGCGATGGAAGATTTTTTCAATTGGTCGACACGTGAAAATGAGCGTCTGAAAGATTCTTCCAAACGATCAAAATGGGTAATTGATGGATTGTAATATGGTGATAAAGGAGAATCACGGTGAATGAGATCATAAACATAAGAAGATCCTATAGAAGGGTAGAAAATAATGAAGAGATGAAGGATGATTAGAAAATTCAAAGGTTGTGAACTCATCATGCTGAAGCCCATCTTTGTTTAATGGAGATGAAATTGTGGTTTAGAATGAGATTAAAATGCTGAATTTGTAATGATGAGATAGGATTGTAACATATGATTAAGATTATTGTTATTATTAGGATTGGAATGGAAAAGGTGCAGTACTGGTTGGCGTGTATCAATGGATTTTTTGTTTTAACGACTTACACCAATTAATTGATGTAAGTCGTTAAGAGTATCTGGTGTCGATATATCCCAACTATATATATATATATATATATATATATATATAAAGGATACCTGGTTTATTCCAAAAATATATGAGGAAAAAGCAAACACCTAAGATAGGATAACCGGAACTACCTCCTAGATACAGAGACAGATTCAGTGGGGTTTCCCGGGAACACCCAAAAATTCATCTAAAATTACTAAAGTTCCTTGCATTATATTATCAGATACTCTATATAATAGATTTGCGCAAGTCTGACTGAAAATTTTGTGAGGCGCAGTGGAAGTGAGCTACTTGCTGGAGTATTCTATTCTATCTCGGATTCGATTCTCACTTCAACCAGTTTGCACCATCAGTTGACATGATTTAGACAAGAATATTGACATGATTTGCTGAACATATTTCTCATATTGATTCGTTGAATCTAAAATTAATACATTTCCATTTTTTAAAATTAAATTTTATATTTGACCAAAAAATGAATAAATTAGAATAGTAATTGATACAACCGATATACTCAGAAGAAAAACGTTTTGGAAACTGACATAATTCATTGAAAAGTAATATTGCTATATAAATAAAAGATAATTATTGATAAATATTTTAACAATACTTTTTTTAAAATAATATTATAAAATATTATATGTATAATTTATGATTAAAATTCTATGGGAATTTTAATACTATCACAACAGTAAAATAGTTTTTATCGTTTTTTTAAATTTAATTTTAGTAAAAGTTTGAGATCAAACTACCACGCCAAAACAATAATTTAATTTTTATCGTTTTTCATTAAATTTAATTTCTTTCAACACTTTGTCTTCACTTATATATTTGGACATTTAATTTCGTCCACACTTATACCTCTTTTAATAAATATAGTAAAAGAAAACATATCTTTGCCAACTACCTCTAAGATTATTAAACTATCATTTTAGGAGAATTCCGTATTGATAACGTATTAAAATTGACCAAAACAAGAGTAAGATATAACCATTATAATAGACTATAGATGAAGAAGAAATAGAAGAAGAGAATGAGAGAAGAAGAGAGCATTGCATTCTACTCTTGAAGGCTTCTTTTACATTGCCATATAAGTCCTATTTATAGGAAACAAATCTTGTAACTTACAAGCACAAAATTAAGAGCAATAAGAACGAGTGAAATTCTTAGTGAAGGAAAAATAGTACAATATCTTTTATGTGGGAACTGACTGGTTAAAAACCCTTCGTGGAAAATCCAATGGGACAAAACCATGACAAGGAAAAAAGAGTACAGTTTTCTCCCCCTGTTTGAAGAGTCTCTTAAGAATATACATTTAGATTTTCCCCCCTGATGCATATGAAGCAATATGCTCCATAATATATCCTCCTTTCAATTAAGCTTCATAGTTGGTATTATCTTCGTGACTTCTTTGTTGAATTGTTGGTATTTGAACATGATATGAAGAAGTGATGACTATTGATTGCTATGTAGATCATGATGATACCTCAATGTCGCCATATGTAAATAATATATTTTGGAACTGGCTCTTGTATCTACATGGTTAATTTGATGGACATATATTCATAAAATAATTGCTCCAATTCTATGGTAAAAATATAAAATAAATGTATCTCACTTTGTTCTAATGCATTTTGTTTGGTGATAAATTCTATTTCACTAATAAGTATCAAATAATATTATCACATCAATCCATATGACATTTAGTAATATGTGCGCACTAATTTAAAGTCTTCAAGACCGGGATATTTGATATCTTCTTGAGACACACATGCATCATGCAGTCAATAGAGATATAATTTATCATAATTCAATTAGCTAATTGATCGATCTGCAGGTCGAGACAAAACTTTGTTTGCCAGAAATATTTATTTAAGATATTTCTCTATATCTTTAATCACTCTAGAATTTTCTATTTAGAGATCAATCAGAGGTTCAACCTCCAAATCCATCAAATATCATTTAAGGTTCTTCATATAAAACTCTTTCTCTAAGCTATTTAAAGTATGCATTGAGATGATTATACCACATGTGTGCAAATAATATTATCACATGGAGGGATTATTTCAATTGGAGTAATCATCTCAAGAGTCCGAACAGTCAATTTCGAAAAATAGATCCTTCTGGGATCCTCATATAATCATGACTATCAAATAAGCCATACAAAAAATTGTAACTCAGCCATCCTTGTATTTGAGCCTTTCAAAAATACTTGCATTCACTACAGGTGAATTTATCTTCAAAATCAAATGTTAGGTTTGAGCGAATACTTTTGAACGTCGAGTCTAACTAGACTCAAATCTTCGGTTGTATGGACTATAGGTCAGAAAAACGTTTTTCTTTGCAAAGCAATTTTAATTCCGCTTCAATTGCATTTTCCTATTTTGAACAATCATAGCTTTGTCTAAATTCCTAATAGATTTGGTTCATGATCCTCTTCATCATTTATAATATTTAACGCTACATTATACACATGCAAAATTATCAACGTTGACTTTGTTTCGGTTCCATCACATTTCATTCTTGACATAACTTATTGAGATCTCATTTCCACAAAATTCAGGTACCTAATCAGTTCTTCTGAAACTTGAAAAATAATTATATTGAATTACTCGTTTGGAGTTTCCATATCCTCTTTTGGGCCATCTTGCTTTTAAGCTCATTTCCTTGTTCGAGGATTTTTATTCTTTGGAACCGACTAAATTACACGCTTCATGCGTGGTTAAGATACATTTACAACGTTTGAGTGTTGTTAACACCCAAAAATAATTAAGCCGTAGGACGAGGGCTTAGGAAAAAGGGGAAAAGGATTAGAGTGCTGAGGCAGGCCACTAGACTAAATCTCAGGAGATAATTGCTGAAGAAAAGAACTCAAGAGGGGCCATCGGGGCACACCACAAGATAAACTCCCCGAGGAAGGGGTAAGCTTGAGGGACAATGAGCTAGGCCGAGGAAGAGTAAAGCCTCAGCCGATAGAGTGCCATGTCCAGGGTGACTCGGGTGCCTAAGTTACTGACCTAGGACAATGGTTAGCCAAGGAAACAAATGGTCGAGGTAAGGCAGGCTGCTTGGAAGAGGAAGCACGAAGATGGAACATGGGAGCGGTTGAAGATCAAGCGAAGGAGCGAGGCCATGGAAAGCAGAGCGAGAGGGTTTTACCCTACTAACTGTGCTAGTGGGATTATGGGTAGTTACTCCGCCTATTTAGGGCTTAGGAACAATGATAGGCATTGATCTTTGATTGATCCAACGGTAGGCAACTGTTGGCTCGAGTAGTGGCCGACGAGGGCCTATGTATATATATAGAACAGAGTAATTGTACAAAGAGACACATCAATCAAATAACTCTATGTTTATTTTCAATTTATCTTCTTTTCGCCGCATTTTATCTTTACTTTACATTTATGCATTAGGCCAGTAGAATAATCCAACCCTCACATCCCATTCACTCAACCTGACCGTTTCTAGAGGAGTTAGGATACCCACAGTCGAGGAGCGGAGTTCCATCCTCGGCATAATTGCTTGAAGAACAGAGGAATCAAAGACTATCCAAACCTCTAGCCGATCCCACGGCTAGGACCTAAGAGTTTGACGACGACAAAAATTGGCACGCCAAGTGAGACAAGAACAGGTGAACGGACGATCACGTTTGATTCGCCTGGACTGGATTATTGTTGGCGTATGCACCTATGCTCTGGAAGGAACCTAAGTATGGAGTCACCATCGGCGTCAAAAAAGGGGACTACTTCGAAAACGAAGAACACTGAACTAGTAAGTGCTTCAGGGACAACCGCTGCAGCGGTTAATGCTGATTCAAATGACAACTCTCCTTAAGACTATGAGGATCCCGTGGTGATGTCCACGTCGTTTATTCAGCAGCACATCGACATGGGGATATACGATATCATGTACCAACTGTCTCGTCAACTAGCTGACATAGTGAAACCTATGGTGCACAATGAGGTGCAACAAGCCAAGGAAGTGGAACAAAGACGTGCTATGCAAGCCAGCAGCACAATGAACTATGGTTTCCCCAGAAAATCACAGGGAGGACATCCTAACTCCATGGGAGGCACGCATCAGACTCTGTCATACACCAACCCTGTTGGACCTCAGCAGGCATCCTCATATAACCCATTGGGAGGCATTTAACAGTGTCCACCAAGTGGGAGTGTGACTAGGCCTCAACAGGCGTTCTCTCATCAGGTAAATCCTACTCTTGTAATTCCTCAGCCCGGTACTTTTGCCACTGCCAACACTGAGGGAAGTTTATGGTGAACCTCACTAATATGACTTCTCTTCGGCAAGGACAAGTGCAATTTGCCAAGAGTCGTCCGAGGCTGTAGGTTTGGTTGGTCTGCCGCAAGGATCATCCTATGGATGCTCTGCCGCGACTAACTACCTAGCTTACGTAGGGGGGCAAACCTTCTCCCGGGAATCAAGAAATGGCAGGATATGTGGGTATTTCTCGAGTCAGCAGCCATGGGTCCAGAGCCCACTTGACTCGACAAGTCTACCTTCTAGGCAGCCATACCCCGGTGCACTCAGTACCTATCCAACGGGTTCCTATTTACATACACAAATGAGTGTTGCCCCGGTCGAGCAGCCATGGAATCAACTTGCACCTCACCGAGGAACTAAGACATCTGTACCAGGAACTGACCTTGTTAACCTGACCCAAGTAGTGCCTGGGCAGCCATGGACAGACGCTCCACCTCAAGTACCACTGCATCCAGGGGTGCAAGGTCCCCCAGATACAATGTGGCGACCAACGCCTCCGCCTAAAAGACCATCAAAGTCCCAACTCATGGACCCTAATTTGATAGCTGACACCATCAAGAAGTTCTTCAGTGTTCAGTTGAAGTCGCTCGACAGGCCAGTGTACAGGAGGCCTTACCCCGAGTGGGTGGACAGATTGGTGCCTCTGCCTTAAGGATTTAAAAACCCCGACTTTGCCACATTTTCTGGGGATGATGGTAAGTCCACAATGGAGCACATCGGCATATTCACGAACCAATGTGGAGAAGGAAACCAGAATGAATACCATAAGCTGCAGGTGTTCCCTCTGTCTTTGACAGGGTCTGCCTTCTCATGGTATTCTTCTCTCCCACCTGATTCTATACAGACCTGGACAGACATGAAAAGGTGCTTCCATGACAAGTTTTATTGGCCACAGCCTAAAGTTACCGCAACTGATCTCATGAATCTACGACAGAAGGTGGATGAGGCTGTGACAGACTTCATTAAAAGATTCAGAAAGATGGCACATCCTTGATGATTGCATACTCTCCCTCTTTCCTTTTTATTGAGTAAATGAGAGTTGAATTCTAGACCAAAAAGTGCTGTTTGAATAAATGATGCATTAACTATTGATTCAATTTGACTTGACGAAAAACTAGAGTGTTTCACCCGTGCTATGCACGGGTATACTTATCCTATTGAAAATTGTTTAAAAAAACTTAATATTTTGTTTGTTATTTATGTTTAGATGTTAATGGTTTCATGCAATAAGATTTATTTATGTATGGTGTAGTTATACTTAGAGGTGTCAATTTATCCTTATACGTGGAAATCCTCGTGGAACCGTCCAGTTTAAAAACCTAAAGATGGATATTAACCTATGGAGACGGGAACAGATAACAAAATTCCCTGAAGGCTTGGTAGGAAGGAGACAGGGTTTATACCCCTACCCCGCGCGGTCTCAATTTCCAATAAAACTATTATGAAACTCTAACAAATATATATAATATTATTATTTTATCAAATTAATATTGCTAAGAAACTAAAAATTTTACATATTCCCTATTACCATAACTTTAAACTTTATGATATTTTTTAATTTTTTATATAATTTTAAAAATATGTTGAATTTAAATTTATTATTTACTATTTTTGTATGAACAATGCGGTCCAGCGGGGATGGGGAGAGGAAAAATCTCAAATGTGGAGAGCGAGGAAATGGAGTAATATAAAATGTGGGGACAAGAAATGAGAAAATATTCTTCGTCCCCATCCCATCCCGCTGATATCTCTATTTTTATTCGTATGATAGGGTAAATGTGTCTATGCAAATTAGAAAATAATATATATATATATATATATATATTACTTATTCAATATTTGTTAATTTCATTTAATATAAAAAATACCATACATACGATGCATACTAAAAAAATATAACAAAAGAATTTTTATGAGAAATGTATTAAAAACTCACATAAAAAAAGTAGTTTTTTTAAGAAATTATAAAAAATATTTCAATTTTATAGAGGAAAATATAATGAATTTAAATAGGACTTCAATAAAATACAAAATAAAAAAATTGGTCAAACAATCTTAATTTTGTAGAACGTACCTAAAGGAGCTGAAAGAAAAGTATTTTATTCGTCAAATAAGAGAAGTGAGTGTTTATTTTAAAAATAGAGGGGTGTGTATGTCATTTAATCGATATCGTTGTTAATTTCTCATTTTTAAAATTTTATGTCAAAAAAATTAATTACAAAAATTGTATTTTTCAATTATGGGAGAATTTTTTTGATTATACCAGCTCTTTATGAAATTGTGTGAATACAGTGATTAATTAATATTGATATTAAAAAGTAACAGGATTTTAGGCAGACGATTGTGTGTTTGTGCTAAGTTGATCTTCTGTTTATTTTATTTTTTCAATTTTAAAATAAAATTAAATATAAAATTTACTATCACCAATTATGCATGTCTTCCGACACTCAAGAGGTAGCAACTTTGTTGATGCAACCATCGCACTCACTATGAATTTATTTTCTTTTAAATATGAGATAATTGTTTTATATCATTTGTTATTCCAAAATGAACATTCGAAATTTCTGAAGTATCAGAAAAAGATAAAACAAAGTTAAATTATTCAAAATTAAAGTGAAAAAACAAATTCTATACATACTACTAAAATCATAGACTAAATATAAGTTATATTTTTCAAATATGATCAATTTATTACCTTTTGGTACAAATGAAATGACGCTCTCATTTTATTTTGCATCCTTTCTTACAAACATTTTTTTTGCAAAGACAAATAATTCTTGCACCTAGAAACAAATTATTGCAACCAGAAATAAATAACTTAGTATGACTAAGAGAAATGAAAAATAATCCAAGATATCATCATCACATTGAATTCAAAATTATAAGGAAAATGTTTCTAAACAACCTGAGATGTCATGGGAGTTTGAAATAATTCATATTGCTTATTGGCCACCAAGTATATATTAGGGAGAACCGCTCACATTTTAAACGATAAGAATAAATGAGAATTGTAAAATTAAATATTTTTATGAACAACCCATGAAATGAGAATATGAGAATATTAAATACAATTATTGAGATTGAGATTAAGGAAATACATAAATTTCCTATTTCATATTTATATTAATAACTTTCCTAATTTAAATTGGATACTTAAATTAATTAAAAATTAAAATAGTGTAAAAAAACATCATTAATGCTAAGCAATCTATGAGATGACACTTGGGATATCATTTATGAGAGATCATTCTCAAATGTTATATATATATATATATATATATATATATATATATCTATTATACATAACCATAAATCAGTTCAAAGATAGTCCACATGTATAATGCCACCTATAAAACACCTAAGATTTTCGGAAAGTCCAGCTCAGTAAAAAACGCCAACGCAGCACCCACGTCAATTTCACTACTCCATCCAACGGCTAATAATAAACCAATTACAAATCAATGACTGTAAATGATCTAGATAGAGATTATGTAACTGACGCACAGGACTAAAAAATGAGTGAATAGGTTCCACAAATTTCGGGTCTCATAAAACACAAATTTAATTACATTTAATTCTGGTTTCCTTTTGTTTTCAATTAAGCAATTAAGCAATAAGCAATATTGTTACAAAACAAATGACCTGAAGTGTAGTATTGTTGCAACAGCATCTGGATTTAGGGTTCAAACCATTCAGATCATGTATCGTATTTTCCATTCACCATGAAAGTCATCCTACGCATTATTTTAAAATAATACATGGCATGCCAGGTAGGACAGCCAGCCGTTTACAGCTTCATCTGAATGGTCCAGGAAAGATCATCTAATCAGACTAACAAACGAATGGCCATGATCTGGGGAACATTAGCTGAATCAGATATTTAACTCTAGCCAAAAAATGGAAACGGCTATGAAGTCAACATGGCTGGCAACAAATGCAATTGAATTGTAATAAAGTCTCCCCCTAAAATTGTGGATCAACAATAAATCAGAAATCAAAATACATTCTTCTTAAATAAGCCACACGTGATCATCTTCCACATTATCATCTTTCATAGCCAATCACCAGGAGACCTGCAAATTAAAAACAACACGCAAACATATGTTACATCATCAATCAGAAATTCACAGGAATTGAATGGGAAACAATCAACATTCAAAATACGATTCATATTAGGGGTGACTCTGCTTATCACTTCTAGGAGGAACATCTACGTACCCACGATGATCATGATGTGGTAATACTCTATTCCACTTATACCTTATGCACTTTAAACTTTCATGATTTAACATACAAGTTGGTTTCGATGCAATTGAATCTCATATAAGTCATGCAATTGAAACTTTTTTTGAAATTGATACTTTCAGGATTCAGACAACTTTGCATTGGATGCAAGTTGAACGTATCTCTTCCAGATGGATTCTACCAGAAGAATCATTACAAATGGTCAACCTGGGTTCATTGTTTCACAAATATGCATGAAAAAGGAAATCATCTATCAGTTTGTCCTTTACATTATGGACGAAGAGGTAACAGTTTGAGTTTTATGTTCCGCAAAATCAGAAATATGTGTTATAATTTAATCAAATCATGTTGCTAATAAAGAAATGATGCAGTTGAACTGATAACTGAATCTCACTTCATGTAACAAACAAGGAATTACTATGTGTTCATTCTTGACAATAGAATTAGGGAATATATAGTAGATCAGATCTGAACGCATATTTGATCTTCACAAGAACCAATTTTTATCCTTATGTGCCTGACACGATTTTTTATTGGCATTATCTACATTTATCTGTCTAATTCTAATTGGCATTATCCACATTTATCTGTCGAATTCTAATGGAAATACCAGCTTCTTTGGATATAGATTTTCTTCAGAAAAACAACAATGTAAACCTTCAAATCTTACACCATGTTCCTACTCCACATGTATTTATTTTAATTATTTAATTATTTCTTATATCTCAGTTTTTTTGTAGTTATCTGCAATATATTTAATTTTATCACTTCACATGTAAAATGTTTCACTTAATATGTTTTCTTTTTTCAGGAATCTCTTATGTAGTGTTGGCCCATATAATTGGCATAATTTCAACTACAGGGTAAAAGTTCAAATGCATATTGGTTTATTTATATTAAGTTTAACCACTATTACTGTAACCATTTGTATAATTACTGTTAGTGAACTAGGTGTTCAAATGGTTTCATTCTAAACTCTATTTAACTAACGACCTTGCTCTTTTGTTAAGGACTTCACATTAGTTTCATTCATCAGAACGTATACAAGTTCAATAGCTCTTTTTCAAATTGAAGCATCAGCATCCTACACAAGAAGTCAAGAGACTAACCTCTTAAACTGTAAACAAAACTAAGCTTCATCATCAAATAAGAAACAAGAAAGCCAGCTGAGTTAATACCTTTACACATTCCACAATTGTCGCACGATGTCTCTGCACTGCTTGAGCATCAACAGTTACAGCCTTCATCAGCATGTTTAGTGCCACATATCTGAAGGGAGAAGTTGGGAGATTTCAAACTTCAATAATGAAGTACAGCAGTCCCAAAGCAAAACATTACAAGAGGTAAAAAGAAAACAAAAAAGGATCGAAGGAGTTTAGGGCCTTGCTCCAGGCCCTGAAGAACACAATAGAGGAATTAATCTGTCAGGTTTTAAAAACTACTAACTGTAAAAGAAAAAGGATTTCAGTTACCTAAGCTAACATGTCATGCTATTATCAGTAGTTACCAGTGTAGTCACCAAAATCAAACTACACATTTTTACATAAGGAAATTGAACCATGCACTATAGTCACCAATAAAAAGCCCTGTTTCATTAGTTAATTACCACTAACAGAAACTAATTTGCTAGAATTCTATCCCCGTCAAAGTATTACAGCCCTACAAAGATGTTTCTTAAGAGTTATCTGATAGAATACCTTCACATGCTGGACAGATTGTGGACATGGGCCAAGACACTAAAAAGCCTAACATTTGGAGAGTATATTCACGTAGAAAGAAAATGGGCTAGGGGGCAGTTATAGGCCAGTTATGTTGCGGAACGGTTAAGAATTATTATGTGTCTTAGGAGGTTATGATTATTAGGAGTAGGAAGGGTAATGGGGGAGTTATCGTGTATTCAGTTGTGTGTTTCGGAGAGTAACCTCTCTGATTAGGAGCATTCTTGCTCTGGTTGTATTGTTGTCATCAGACTTCATCTATAATTGAATTATCATTTCCGTTCAATTATCACTATTAATTACTTACTTGATTCTAAGTTTCTATCATTATCCTACATAATATGGTCTCAAATTTAGCTGTACCATATGAATATATATTCTATCAGAACTAACTTGCTACATAATTGTTGATATTAGTATTGTCAGGTCCATAGTATTAAAGGGTTAACAAAAATAGTACCGAATAAAGTTAAATAGGGACATAATTAAAATGCGAAAACCCAAATAATATACAAACAATGAACATGTTCTCAACAGTCTATAGAAACAATTAACATTTTTCCATAAAACAAATTGCACGATAGACCATAATGCAATGGTTGCAGTTAGCAACTTATGTGGTGGAAATCTACCATGTGTTTCGGCGATTTGAAATTCAGTATTGCAGATAAGATTACAATTGAAAATCAATATTTCGATGAGACACAAAATCCTGGAAATCGAATTTAATAGCAGATTTTTCGAGTTGATATTGTTACCTCATTGTTGTTCCTAAGATGCAGATTTCGCTGAGTTTCGGGTAGAACGGCGTTTTGAAGATGAAGAGGATCCCTTCAGAACCATTGTTGTGCAATGGATTGAATTTGAACAGAATGGTAATGTCGATTTGGGGATTCTGAAGTCGTGAAGATGGTTTGCGATTGTAACAATGGGTTGCGATTTGCGATTTGAGCTTTACTCACACTGTTCGCGATTTAGGGATTCTGGAAAAAGACTTCTTGCGATTTGCGACTTGGGGATTGAGCTTTACTCACTCTTTCTCATTCTTTCTCTCTGCAATTTGGAGTTTTCTGGAATCGTAGAGATGGGTTGCGTATAGTTCAACTTACCTGTTATACCCAAAATATCCCTATGTTTTGGGCAAAAACCCGAAATATTTCAATTTTGTTGAGAACTAAAATATCATTATCTTATCTTAATCATTATGTACCTATTTCATTATTCCTATTTAATAAATTAATTTTAATAAAAAATCTACATAATCTTAGAAGAGATCTATTTTTTTTGGGTCTAGAGGGATCTATTTTTTATTTAGAATAAAAGTCCTCAATTTGAGAAATATAATTATACATAATCTAATTTGAATCTTTTTTTTAGTTACAATTATTGTTATCAATATTAGTAATCAATTGTAATTGCAATAAAAATTGAATTAAGGCAATATAAGATGATATCTTTTACAATATAATTTAATACAAAAACTAAAATAGTGTGGGATTTTGGTAAATTCGAATTTCATAATATAGAGGAGTTTATTTCTATTAAATTCGAATTTAAATTTAATAGAAACAAATACGTAATTAAAAAATATATTGAATTACCGAAATTTGCGTAATTAAATAACTCGGGAAATGAAAAGGAACGAAGGAAAACTGTGAAGTATCCGTCGTGTGTGAGGGTTCCAGAATGGTAAGTTCACTTCAACTTACAGTTAAATTCCAAAAATACCCATACCATTTATATGAATAACCAAAAATACCCTTTATGGAGATATACCTATCTTTCTTTTATTGGGTGCTGCAAGGTATTCTTATCTTCATTATTATTAACCTATTGGGGGTGCTAACTGTTAATCTTAATGATCTAAAAATCTACATTATTTTAATATAGATATGTTTTTTGAGTGGGTAAGAAACTCAATTTGAGAAACATAATAACTTTTTACAATGTAGTTTGAATTATTTTACTATTAGCATTACAGTTGTTATAATTGGTAATCAATTGTAACTACAATCAAGACTGCCTTAAGACTGCGTTATTACGAACAAATATACATAAAAGGAAATAAAAAAATAATGTGTGATCCTATAATTTACAGCTTTAAGTCAAAAAAAAAAAGGAGTTAATTTTAAATATACAACTGCCGCTTTTTAAGTCTCAAAAAACACATTATAAGTTACAAGAAAATGTCTACCTGTGCTGGCACGGGTAATACAAACTAGTATATATATATATATATATATATATATATATATATATATATATATATATATGAGAATATGAGAATATTAAATACAATTTTTGAGATTGAGATTAAGGAAGTACATAAATTTCCTATTTCATCTTTATGTTAATAACTTTCCTAATTTAATTTGGATACTTAAATTAATTAAAAATTAAAATAGTTTAAAAAAACATCATTAATGCTAAGCAATTAATCCATGATATGACACTTAAAATAACATATATATATATATATATATATATATATATATATATATATATATATAGGTGTTATTCCGAGTAGGTTCCCAGGAAAGAGAGGTGGGTCACAAAGGACACGCTTAGAAACCAAGTCTTTCCTAGCCAGAACTTTCCCTTAAACAACAATGTTTTCGAAATCAAGCCGAAGAGATTACTGGGATGAGTCGCGGACTAGGTCGCTTTCTTTAAGACGTTTCGTGGCACTACTCCAAGGTGCAAGTAGGCTATCAACCACGACGTCCCCAGGATAAAACAGCCCAGACAACTGTTACTAACTTCCACTGCACTGTGAGAAATTAGCTCTAAGATATACACCTTCAATATGGTTATAAAAACCACTCTTAGCTTGGAAATGCTTCAAGCTTTCAAAGAACTAGAAATGATTTAGGGAGAAGAGAGAAAAAGTTGAGGAGAAAACTCTTGATCCACAACTTTTTGGTGTGTAGAACAAGTGAGGAGAAGATCTCCTTATATAGTCCAATGAGTGAGGACAGGTTCTTGGTCTATCCGATGTGGGACTTTTTACAATTCACTCTCAAGTTTAAAAAAAAGAATTCCAACAATCCCCCACTTGAATTTAAAAAGTAGTTTTAGAAATAGCGTCAAACGCTTCTATAAGATTGTGCATAAACAAAGGTGTCTACGACTTGAACCTTTGCATAGCGGTTAGGATTTCGATTCAACAATAGTGACTCGTAGTCTTGAACTCTATCTCAAACATCAAAACCACACACAACCTTTTCCATAGGTGTATTCTTATAAGCCCGTGCTTTTATGGCCTTGCACGTCTATCCCGGTTTAGTGAACGCTCTAGGAATCCTGCCAACAATTCCATAGGAAGCGGCCCCACTTCCACATTCACAAAGGTGAGTCTATCAAGAGTACTCCTGTAGCTAGGTACTCCACTCCACATAGAGTATAGATCTCATTAAGAGTTTCTATTATCTCAGCCTTATGTCGCTGCAGGAATCATGCTTCTTTAAATATAATAGCATGTTCATCTCGTATCACTCCACAACTTGTTATTACCCATTGAACCTAATTCTTGGGATCTCCAGTCTTTTAGGTCGGGTTACCATCGTGAGCGACTCATGATTCTAATGGCAGTAGTCCCATCCTTTGAGATGTATTTTGGACTTTCTCCCTAGCTAATCCTTTCGTCAAAGGATCAGCTAAGTTCTGATCAGTGCGTACATGATCCACTCTCACAGCTCCTTTTGTGAGACAATCTCTCACAGTGCTGTGCTTACGACGTATTTGTCGTCTCTTACCGTTAAAATAGCGGTTCTCTATTTTTGCAATAGCCGCGGTACTATCGCAGTGGATCAACACAGCTGGCATCGGTTTTTCCCATAAGGGAATCTCTGCTAGTAGGCATCTTAACCAACTAGCTTCTTCACTAGCGGTTGCTAGTGTAATCATTTCAGACTCCATAGTGGACTGGGCCAATATGGTCTGTTTCTTAGATTTCCATGAGACGGCACCACCAGCTATATTGAAAATATAGCCACTGGTTGCTTTGGAATCATCTGATAGAGTATTCCAATCAGCATCACTGTACGCTTCAAGTACAGCTGGAAATCTCTGATAATGTAATCCGAGATTCATGGTCCTTTTAAGGTATCTCATGACTCTCTCAATAGCATGCCAATGCTCTATACTAGGTCGACTAGTAAACCTGCATAATAATCCCACAACATAGGCAATGTCTGGTCTAGTACAATCAGTGGCATACCTTAGGCTGCCAATGATGCTCGCATATTCCGTTTGTCTTACACTGTCACCAGTGTTCTTAAATAGCTTGACACTCGGATCATATGGTGAACATGCAGGTTTACAATGAAAGTAATTGTATTTCTTTAAGATCTTTTCAATGTAATGAGATTGATCCAAAGAAATTCCCTTCTCAGACCTAGTGATCTTAATACCAAGTATTACACTGGCTTCTCCGAGGTCTTTCATATCAAAGTTGTCGCACAACAGTGATTTCACTTTATTAACAGCATGAATGTTTGATCCAAATATGAGTAAGTCGTCTACATAGAGACATATGATAGTGCAAATGTCATTCTCAGTTTTGTAATAAATGCATTTGTCACTTTCATTCACTTTAAACCCATTCGATATAATCAAATTATCAAACTTGTCATGCCATTGTTTAAGAGCTTGCTTGAGACCATACAGAGACTTATCCAACTTACAGACCTTCTGTTCTTGCCCATGAACTACAAACCCTTCAGGTTGTTCCATATAGATTTCTTCTTCTAATTCACCATTTAAAAAAGCAGTTTTAACATCCATTTGGTGTACTTCCAAATTGTAAATTGCGGCCAACGATATTAGTACCCTTATGGATGTGATTCTAGTAACAGGTGAATATGTGTCGAAGAAATCTATATTCTCTCTTTGTCTAAAACCTTTGGCTACAAGGCGAGCCTTGTATTTATCAACAGTGCCATCAGGTTTGAGTTTCTTTTTCAAAATCCATTTACAACCAATGGGTTTGCAACCAGGGGGCAAGTCCACTAAGTGCCATGTCTTGTTAGACTCTAGAGAATCCATCTCATCATTGATGGCTTCTTGCCACAAATCGGCATCCAAAGAAGACAATGCTTCTTGAATGCTAGTTGGATCCTCTTCTAACGTATAGACCAAATAGTCGGGTCCATAGTCCTTAGCAACACGTGCTCTCTTACCTCTTCGAGGTTCTATTTCCCTTTGCTCGTTGTTTTCAACGTTCCTAGGCACAGAAACTTGACTAGTTCCATTGCCCCCACTATTTCTAGATTTAAAAGGGAATTCATTTTCATAAAAGTCAGCATCATTTGACTCTATGATCACTTTAGCTTTAAGGTCATAGAACCTGTAAGCTTTACTGTTTACTGCATACCCAATGAATACACATTCATAGGCTCTACTGGTGAGTTTAACTCTTTTTGGATCTGGGATCCTGACATAAGCCAAGCAACCCCAGATTCGGAAATAAGACACATTTGGTTGTCTTTTCTTTATTATCTCATAAGGAGAAATTTTGCTCTTAGACTTTGGAAGTCTATTCAGGACATAACATACAGTTAGCAAAATTTCCCCCCACCAGTGGGATGCAGCTCCAGAATAGAGCATAATAGCAACTACCAATTCGGTAAAAGTTCTATTCTTTCTTTCTGCTTTACCATTCATTTCAGAAGAATATGGTGCAGTTGTTTCATGTATGATTCCCTTTGATTTATAAAAATCATTAAACATTTGGGAATCATATTCAGTTCCTCTATCACTTCGAAAACACTTTATCTTTTTGCTAAATTGATTTTCAACTTCGTTTACAAAAACTTTGAACATGTCAAGCGCTTCACTTTTATTTTTCATAAGGTATACAAAAGTGTAGTCCGAGCAATCGTCAATAAAAGTGATAAAATAACGTTTACCATTTCTAGTTAACGTTCCGTCTAATTCGCATATATCAGAATGAATTAAATCCAAGGGCTCAGATTCTCTCATTACTGATTTATGAGATGTTTTCGTAATTTTTGCTTGACTACAAAATTCGCATTTTTGAAAATCATTTAAAGATAATTTAGGAATTAATCCTAAGTTGCTCATGTTCGAAATAATGCGCTTATTAACATGACAAAAACGAGCATGCCAAATATTAAAATCACACAGCATATAAGCAAAAGGAGAAGTTTTATTCATTTCAACATTCAGCTTAAACATGCCATCAATGGCGTACCCTTTCCCAACAAATACATTATTTTTGGTCAAAGTAAATAAATCCCCCCCAATAGTTTGAGTGAACCCTGCCTTATTCAGAAGGAAACCAGAAACCAGATTCTTCCTTATCTCTGGAGTGTGCTTCACACCTTTCAGGATCAAAATCTTTCCAGAAGTGAATTTCAGTTCCACATCTCCAATACCAGCAACAATAGTGGTGTGAGCATCGCCCAGCAGCACTTTCTTATCATCAACACCAATCCTCAGTTCCACCAACAAGATTGATTTCAGAAATCATAGCAGTAAAATGCTGCTCTTCAGTCAGGTTAGCCTGCGGAGCAGGATTAGGCCTGTTCCTACACTTGCGTGCCATATGACCTGGTCTCCCACAATTGAAACAAGTGAATAGAGGAGCAACATCATTCTTAGGTTGTGGTGGAGGTTGAGGCTTAGCATTTGGGGACTTTGGAGGGTTCCCATTCTTGTTGTTGCGATTCTTTTGAATCTGATTACGGTTCTGATTCTTGAAAGGTTTGCTAGTTGGCTTCAGAACCGCTCCTTTTTTCTTGTTTGAAACAAACAAGACTTCATCATTCTGATCTTGTTATGAGATTCCTCCTCAATTCGGAGTCGGGTAATCAAACTTTCCAAAGAAAGCTCTTTGGTCTTGTGCCTGAGAGAATTCTTGAAATCCTTCCAAGCAGGAGGGAGTTTGTCAATAATAACAGCTACTTGAAATTGTTCATCTAAGGCCATGCCTTCAGATATAATTTCATGAGCTATTTTCTGTATCTCATGTAACTGAGTCTCTACAGATTTTTCATCTGTCATCTTGTAGTTGAGATAGCGGCTCACAGCATATTTCTTAGCACCCGCTTCTTCAGTATCATATTTCTTTTTCAGAGCATTCCACACATCCCTGGCAGACTTGCAAGTGCTATAATAATCATAAAGATCATCAGCAAGCCCATTAAGAATAAAATTCTTACAGAGATAGTCATGCTCCTTCCAAAGGAGTATTTCTTTTGCAGTTTTGGCTCTTTCATCAGCAGTCTCATCTGCCACTGGACACTCATCAGTCAAAACATTGACAACCTTTTTCACAGTCAAGAAGAAAAGCATCTTTTGCTGCCAACGTTTGAAGTGAGCTCCTTCAAACCGGAATGGTTTGTTGAAGTCCGAAGCAGCGGAACCAACACCAGTAATTTCTTCGGTTGTCATGGCTGAATTGAAACGTCTTAAAATTGTTATTCCGAGTAGGTTCCCAGGAAAGAGAGGTGGGTCACAAAGGACACGCTTAGAAACCAAGTCTTTCCTAGCCAGAACTTTCCCTTAAACAACAATGTTTTCGAAATCAAGCCGAAGAGATTACTGGGATGAGTCGCGGACTAGGTCGCTTTCTTTAAGACGTTTCGTGGCACTACTCCAAGGTGCAAGTAGGCTATCAACCACGACGTCCCCAGGATAAAACAGCCCAGACAACTGTTACTAATTTCCACTGCACTGTGAGAAATTAGCTCTAAGATATACACCTTCAATATGGTTATAAAAACCACTCTTATGGTTATAAAAACCACTCTTAGCTTGGAAATGCTTCAAGCTTTCAAAGAACTAGAAATGATTTAGGGAGAAGAGAGAAAGTTGAGGAGAAAACTCTTGATCCACAACTTTTCGGTGTGTAGAACAAGTGAGGAGAAGATCTCCTTATATAGTCCAATGAGTGAGGATAGGTTCTTGGTCTATCCGATGTGGGACTTTTTACAATTCACTCTCAAGTTTAAAAAAAAGAATTCCAACAATAGGTATAGATATAGTTTCAGCATGTCTAATCTCATTCTCAACCACAATTTCATTTCATCTCCATTAAAGAAAGGTGGTCTTCAGCATGATGAGTTCACAAACTTTAAATTTTCTAGCCCTGCATAACCTCCGCTAGGCTACTACTTATGATCTCATTCACCGTGATTCCCCTCTATCACCATTTTACAATCCATCAATTACCCATTTTGATCGTTTGCAAGAATCTTTCAAACGCTCATTATCTCGTGTCAACCACTTGAAAAATTCAGCCACCAAACAAGCCCCTATGAAACCAAGTGATGGAGAATATCTAATGAAAATGTCCTTAGGAACTCCACCTATTGAGGTTGTAGGTATAGTTGACACAGGTAGTGACCTAACATGGACACAATGTCTTCCATGTATACAATGTTACAACCAAACAATCCCTCTATTTGATCCTACTCACTCCTCATCCTATAAAAACCTATCACGTGCTTCTAGTTTTTGTCATGCTTTACCTCAAGATCAATCTTTTGATAACAAAATTTTAGCTTGTGAGTATAGTATTTCTTATGGAGATGGGTCCTACACTTCTGGAATCCTTGCCTCCGAAACACTAACCCTAGGCACATTTTCTCTTCCGAATTTTGCATTTGGGTGTTCACATGACACTGCTGGCATTTTTAGTGAGTCAGGATCTGGCATAATAGGTCTTAATAGTAATGAAGTTTCACTTATTTCTCAATTGGGTCCTTCTATTGGCAAGAAATTCTCTTATTGTTTAGTACCCACAACAATTAACAAAACTAGTAAAATAAGTTTTGGTAACGATTCAGTGATTTTGGGTTCTAGAACCGTTACAACTCCTTTTCAAACTATTGGATCTCTTTATTACTACTTAACATTGGAGTCTATAAGTGTAGGAACTCAAAGAATTGAATTCCTCAAAGTCGTAATAATAAGGGGAATATAGTTATTGATTCTGGCACAACATTTACTCTTGTTCCATCTGATGTTTTTGAAGCTTTGGAATCAGCTTTGGATAAATCAATAAGGCTTGAACAAGTGGATGATCCAAGTGGTGCATATAGCCTTTGTTACAATAGTGTAGGTCATAAGATTAAACTCCCCTTGATTACAATGCATTTCAAGGGTGCTGATGTGAAGTTGCAGCCAATAAACATGTTTTCATGGGTGAGGCACAATGTGGTGTGTTTCACTATGCTTGCGAATGATAAATTAAGTATTTATGGAAACTTAGCTCAGACCAATTTCCATATAGGATATGACCTTGATGCTCGTACTGTGTCTTTTAAGCCAACTGATTGTGCCATGAAAAACTTGTAAGTTGTTGCTTGGTTTAATGAAAATAATTGGTCACCGCGTATAATTTTACCTTCGTTATTAGAGAGTTTTCACGTTTTTTATGCAGAGTTTTCCACATTAAATATTTGTGTTCTTTATTTTTGTATATTTTGTGTGTATGATTGGGGTATTTCCTTCCGTGGGTTCATCCAAAATTGTTTTCACATAAAAATTCTATTAGAGGAAATCATTCGATGTTTTCATTATACCAGCACTAATTTTCCTAACAGATATGAAGAGTATGACAACAAAAATGGGTTAGGATCCTCTCCATTTTTCAAAATAAATGGATTTATATTGTAAAGTTTTAGAAAATATAGGCACAAAGACAAGTGTTATCTTGTTCACCAAAAAAAAAAAAAGTAGAGTTATCTTTTAATGAATGATCATCTTCATGGAATTCAATCAATTCTTACTGTCACTCCTAAAATACCAGGGAGATCTCCACCTTGAGCAAAGAATAAACATATATAAGTAGATTTGACATCACATTTTTTACTCAAAAATTTAAGATATTAAGTGTTCGGATCCATTCACTCATATATTGTTAAACATCTCCATTTACATCCAATGTGAGATTCTTACTCACTCCAATAAGCTTGGCTCCTTCACCTTCAATCTAGTCTAATCTTTTTACATAGATTAAAGTCATATATATTGTATACTAGCCTCATTGCCCGTGCGATGCACGGGGTATGCTAGTATCGACAAATCATATTAAGGTAGTATTGACGGATGTAAATATGTTAGGGTAATTTTTAATAATAGTAAGTAAAGTATAAGTTTGGAATCGAATAGCATAGAATTTAATATGATCGTGAAAAGTAAATATATTGTATCAACTAATGAGGCTAAGTGAAGTAGGTAATTTAATATGTCATAGATAATGTCATAATTGTTCAAATTTAGAACATGAAAAGTAAATACAATGTAGCTAACTTAACTTGTCTTAACTATTTCTACATAATTGTTCAGGTGAACGCAGGAGGCAGTTATAGACTTCCTGATTATCAGTATATAATAGAATGATTTTGTCCCATCAGTGTAAGAAATAATTCATGCACAAGGAGAATTACATGAATAACGGAAACCATTACATGGAGCCAGACAAAAGAAAGAGAGGAGTAATTTTGATTACATATTAACAGAGATTCAAATGAAGAGGTGGCTGCATAAAAGAAAAGGAAGCTTTAATTTTAAGTTTTGATGTTTCATTTAAGTTTAAGTTTTGATGCTTCATTTTGTTCTTAAGAAACTGAGGAAAATTTCAAGTTGATGCTTCAAAAAGAAATATACATCAAAAAATAAATAAAAAAGATCCGCTACTTGAAAGACAAATTGAATCTGGCAAAGCTCCATCACAAATATACAAATAAAATATAGATTTAGAACTCCTCTGTGGGGTGAGAAATGACAACTGAATTAGCTAAGGGACTAATAAAGATCAAAGAGAAACCATTGGCGAAATTCAAGGAAATCGATATCATCTGTTGGTCTAAAAGGCTGCACATCAGATATATCATGCAATCCAAAGGCTGCATCAGCACCTTCATGAGTCAAAATAATCTGCAATTGAAGCAAAAAAGATTCCTTTTCTCAGTGAATGAAAATTTTAGGACAATACAAATTGCAAGGAAATAAAGATATAAGGAAGAAAACCTAGACTTAAAAATTAACTTGTACTAAATCCATGTTTTTGGATGTCATAGGTTAGTAGCAATTACCATACTTAACTAATGATGCGGACCGCAAGAGCATCAAGATAATCTAATTTTATTAAAATTAGGATGGACTTTATTTTATTTTAATTGTAATAGGCTATACTTTAAGTTTGAAACTTGGGTTTAAATGTCTAGACATGTGTTAAACTATTTGGGCGATGTTTTGGGCTTGTATGTTGGCCTTATTTTGCTTATGTTGCCTTGGCCAAACCCTAGCTATATAAGAGTTGGTGGTGCTTCATGTAAGGGACCTTTGATCATTTTTATAAGATTGTGAGTTTAGAGCAAGTTGCTCCTCTTCGTTCTTCTTAGAACCTCCATGGATCTTATCAAGGGCTTCATTGTGCTTGTGGTGGTCCAACAATGGAATTTATCATTCATCCTTGAATGTGGCATTCCTTCACTTTCTTGAGCCATTTCATTCTATTCCACATTTTGTAAGTTTTCCCCCCTTTTTAGTTCTTTGTGTTTGGAAAAATTATGATTTATGAAAGGATCCTTGGATTGTTAGTGAACTTCTATATCTAGTTCACATCAACTGGTATCAGAGCATGCATGATAATGTAATTATAAATCCTTGGATTTTTAGTGTCTAGTATTTTACCCGTGCATACGCACGGGTGATACTGTAATTATTATAATTTGCTATGAAATTATAAATACGTTAAAAGTTGCAAAACGTAATAAAAGAAAAAGGAAAAACTTCATAAATGGCACTCCTGTTGGCGCTGTCGTTGCTCCTATCGTTGCCGTTTCCATGCGGCTCACAAAAAAAGTTGATGAGATTTAATATTTATTTATTTTTTGATAAATAATTTTGATAAGTAATTATTTTTTGATAATTACTGATTTTTTAGAAAAAATATTTTTTTTTTTTAAAAATTGACGGCGAGCTTCAGTGCGGCAGACAACTTTTGCTACTTTTTGGCTCTCCCGTTGGCGCTGTCATTGCTGCTCCCGTGCAGCTCACGAAAAAAAGTGAATGAGATTTAACTATTTATTTTTTTAGGAAAAATATTTTTGACGATTGGTAGTGGTCAAATTAATTGGGTTTAGTCGTTTGAATAAATTATAGTAAATAGTGAATTAATAATAATTTAATTAATTTTATGTAATTGTTGATTTTTAAAATAAAAAAATTTGGTAAAGGATTGTTGCAAAATATAATAAAAGAAAAAGGAAAAACTCCATAAATGGCACTCCCGTTGGCGCGATCTCGATGTTGCTCCCGTTGGCACTTCTGTTGGTGCTTCTGTTGGTCATCCCATTGGCACTGTCGTTGCCGTTCCCGTGCGGCTCACGAAAAAAGCTGATGAGATTTAATATTTATTTTTTTTTGAAAAATAATTTTGCAATTTTTGCTAGTAGTATCGCTTTTTTTGACAATCGGTAGTGGTTTAACTAATTGGGTTTAGTAGTTTTGAGTAGATTAAAGTAAATAATAAGTTCTACGTAGTTTAATATTAATTTTATTAAGTTTATTTAATTACTGATTTTTTAGAAAAAAACAAATTAATTTTTTTTTAAAAATTGACGGTGAGCATCAGCGCGGCAGACAACTTTTGCTACTTTTTGGCACTCCTGTTGGCGCTGTTATTGCTGCTCTCGTTGCTACTCCTGTGCAGCTCACGAAAAAATTTGGATGAGATTTAACTATTTATTTTTTTAGGAAAAATATTTTTGACGATTGTAGTGGTCAAATTAATTGGATTTAGTAGTTTGAGTAGATTATAGTAAATAGTAAATTAATATTAATTTAATTAATTTTATGTAATTATTGATTTTTAAAATAAAAAAATTTTGGTAAAAGATTGTTGCGAAATGTAATAAAAGAAAAAGGAAAAACTCCATAAATGGCACTCCCGTTGGCGCGCCTATTGACGCTCTCATTGCTGCTCCCGTTGGCGCTTCTGTTGGTCATCCCGTTGGCGCTGTCGTTGCTCCTCTCGTTGTCGTTCCCGTGCGGCTCACGAAAAAAGTTCATGAGATTTAATATTTATTTTTTTGGAAAAATAATTTTGCAACTTTTGCTAGTAGTATCACTTTTTTTTGACAATCCGTAGTGATTAAATTAATTGGGTTTAGTATTTTTGAGTAGATTAAAGTAAATAATAAATTCTACATAATTTAATATTAATTTTATTAAGTTTATTTAATTACTGATTTTTTTAGAAAAAATAAAAAAAAATTTTAAAAAAAAAGTGACGGCGAGCGTCAGCGGTAGACAACTTTTGCTACTTTTTGGCACTCCCATTTGCGCTGTCATTGCTGCTCTTGTTGCTGCTCCCGTGCAGCTCACGAAAAAAAGTGGATGAGATTTAACTATTTATTCTTTTAGGAAAAATAATTTTCGATTTTTGCTAACGGTATCGTTTTTTTTACGATTGGTAGTGTCAAATTAATTGGATTTAGTAGTTTGAGTAGATTATATTAAATAGTAAATTAATATTAATTTAATTAATTTTATGTAATTATTATTTTAGAAAATAAAAAAAAATTGGTAGTGGATTGTTTGATTATGTTGATAGTAGAGAGAAGTGGAAAGAGTGAGAGAGATAGAGGAAGGATAAAAGATGATGTGAGAGTGGGACCCACTAATAATAAAAGTGAGTGAGAGAAAGAAAAAGTAAAAGGAAGGAGGGTATAATAATAATTTTGGTGGAGGGTTGGTATCCACTTTTTAATTATAGTAGATGCCAATCAAGATCTATATGTTGTTTTCCCTAAAATGACTTTCTTCCCAAGGATATTATAAAAATTTCTTTCTGCTTTCATGAATCATTATTTCCTTTACAAAAAAACACCATTGGATCAAATTAAACCATAGGCCATTGTCCACTACAAATTGAAAGAGGCTCTACTCAGGTTACTGACACTCTCACAATGTATAACATAGAGAACCTTGATTGTTATTTTTGTTAATTGGTAATAGTAGAATTTATTGTTTTGTTTTCGCTAAAATTTAAAAATTAGGAGAACCTGTGAGGGGAAGAAACCATTGTAAATTAATTATAGGGTTATAAGTATATGAATACGATGCTTGTAGTCATATAAGTGTTCACATGCAGGAAGACTCTACAAAATCAAGAACCCGTTATGTTACCCATAGGCCTACCTCATCATCATTTGCTGATATGTATGTCTCTTTACTTCTTTTCATCCAATTAATACTACTTCTTCCACATCAAAAAAAATAATTAATACTACTTGGATAATGCTGCTTTCATACAAATGCGACTTTCTTATGAATAAAATATAGATGATTTTCCTATATTAATAACAGGAAAGATCTGAGTCAACAACTAAGAAGTATTTTTCATCTAAATCTTTAAGTTGCTGACCTAATATCTGCTTTAACAATGTCTTCATTACGTAAAGGTACAACTCCATCATCAAGTTCATCATTAACTTACTGACCTAATTCCAAAACTTTGAACTTTGAAGCCATTCTTTTACCTTTAGTAGAGAGTTATAAATAAGAAATTAGACAGAATCATATCAAAAGAACATAGCAGCCAACGAACTATTTTCCTACTCATACCTTTAACGCCTCTGCCATGAAGAGGTAATTTCCGGCGATCTCGTCGTGGCCATCCATGACGCACACATTCCTCTCCCCCTTCCTCTCCCCCTTCCTCTCCCCTTTCGTCTCCTCCTCTTTTGGTGGATCTCCCTTCTAGTTTCCCTCGCTCGTGACTCACTCTGCATCTCTCCTCTTCTCCCACCATTAAGGTGTAGTGATTCATAAAAGATGTACATTGTAAACGAATAACTGAGATACATACTTCTTCCCTATATGGCCACACAAACCGAATCGAAATTAGCACCGTTCCTACTGCAACACCACCCACATCCGTGGCAAAATCCATGTTCGGATTCAACATTCTGCTTCCAAGTTTAGAGTCCCTCCAACAACTATGCTTCATTGCATCCTTTCAGCTTGTTCAATATGTGGAGAAAGAACTCGAGCAAATGCAGCACTTCAATGCACAAAAACAGCTAGTGCCAATTGCTAACAGCAAGAGAGCCAAATGATATGACCCTTAACATTTGAAAGTTAAAAAGCAGACAAAGAATGATGTTTGCAGGAAAAGAATAACGTTAAATTGAATTTGTTACATTTTTGAAACATCAATTATTACTATTGAGGTTAATGGAGTTAATATGAACTTGTGGCATGAATGAAGTACACTACATTTATCTGCATCGTGTGGCAAGTTAGAAAACGACAGACTAAACTCAAATGATTTTGCCATCATCCTCAGCATCACTCAATAACACATTTAACACATACCCATCTTCTCATCCTAATAGGGAAAACATGAACATGCTCTATCTGTCAAATTCCACTTCAGCTTTCATAAAAAGACAATAATAAATTAGCATTGTCAAGTCTGTCAAATTTAACTCCAGACTTCTGTGCACATCATCATTATCATTATTTTCATTTGTTTCTCTTTAGACAGATAATTACTTTTTGACCAGGGCTCACAAACTAATAGGCTTTTTTCAATTCATGTCTCTCTTGTTGTAACATCCCTAGTTTCGTTAATTTCGAATTAAGGAATTAACGAGTGATTTATTATTCGAAGTGAAAAATAAATCAAGATACGAATATGGGATAGTCGAGAAAGCATTATATATTGGCTAAGTCACAAGATTAAAATGCCTTAGTATATGAACTAGGTGGTAATTTGGAGAGAAATTGGGTTAAAAAGAGAGTTTAAGTGAAAATTTAAACTAAGGGCATTTTGGTCAATAGACCCTCATTAAACCCTTAGCTGAATAAATATCTTAACTCACTTTCCTCACTCCCATTTTTCATCAAATTCTGAAATACATAGAGAGAGAGAGAGGAGAGAGGATCGTAGAGAGAAAAGAAAGAAGGAAGAAGAAGAAAGTTCAAAGATCCTCCATTTTTTTTCCCATTGCAAGTAAGTTTAAGCTTGACTTTTCTACTCCATTTTTCCTTCACTTTCTATTGGTATAACTTTCAGAATCTCACTCCCTCTATATCTCTTTCTACCATTTTTGAGCTCCAAAGCTCAAAGTGGACGTTAATGGAGTTTTGAAGGTTTTAGGAGCTTTGCTTGTGTATTTGGAGTTGGAGCCAAAGTGGAACTAGAGCAACCTTTCAATTGGGCACACATTTGGAGGTCATTTCAGTAGTTAAGAAGATTAGGGTTTGAAATTGAAGTTGTGGGTTGCGATTTGGAAGCGGTTTGGTCGATTACGGGGATTGTTCGTGTTGGCACTTTTCGATTATTTCGCGTGAAGACTCGTTCATTAGCGATTTCATCAAACCCGTGAGTTCTACTCACGCTTAGGGATTGATTTTATTGTTTTTGACTGATTTGAACTTCGGTCCGTGAAGCTATTTCATTTTGAAAGCTCTTTTGAGTCGAGAAATGTTTTGGGAAAAATTACATTTTTGTGTCGTTTCGAATGTATACATGTTTGACTGATTGATGATAAATGTGATTTTGTATGTTGTTTGGACTGGTTGTCATGTCTGGAATGTCTGTTTTAAAGTTGAGAATCGATTGGAATTCGGATTGGACTCGAACGGAATGGTGAATTTATACGAAAAACTGAGTTTTGTTGCAGGAAACAAAGCTGTGAATCGATTCCCAGGACTGTGAATCTGTTCACAGATTGGGAACCTGTTCCCATTCTGTGAATCGATTCCCAGGGCTGTGAATCTGTTCACAGAAGCTGAATCTGTTCATAGATTGGGAACCTAGTCCTATTCTGTGAATCGATTCCCATACATGTGAATCTATTCACAGACTACTTTACAGAAACCAAAATATTCCAAACCCATTCCAATCCTTTCCCCAACACCATACAATGTTAAAATGACCCTAATACTTTGCAAAAAGCTTATGAATGATATGTTTTAAATCGAATTGTCACGAACTACAAATGTTTCGAAAAACCGAATTTAGTACACGTGTGAGGACATGTTTTACTGAAAAGAAAATGAACTATAAGTTCAACTTTTCAGCTTGACATTGAATGAATGAATATGGGATGATTATAAGATCATCATAAGACTGTTTATGTTTCACGATTGACGGCCCAATGCGGGTATTAAATAAGAATGACGGCCCAATGCGGGTGTGATATATAAATTATATCGAATTGAGGTGACGACCTCCAGATGTTAGCATACTAAGAGAGGGAAGTCATGAGCCCTTATCTTAGGCCCCCTGAGGTTTATTATTACTTTGCCTTTAAGAGTTGTACACTTATCGGCCAGATGTTGGGGTTCACTCAAGCTTCCTTGGGTTGTTGGTGATGTGCTAGAACTAATAAAGTTTTATTGTAATTCATTTATAGAATTGCCAGATGATTTTATAATTCATATTGAATTATCAGTTAAAGAGGAACATTGTATTTAAACCGTGAGCGTGATTAGGGGTCACGGTAAAACTCACTGAGATGTGTTATCTCACCCTATCAATTGTTGTTATTTTTACAGAGAAACAGGGGAAGAAGAAATCAAAAAGGCACGATTAGATGGCATGTTCTTGATGATGTTGAAGACATGTTGTCTTCATTCTGTTTAAGTTTCTCTGTTACTTTATGTCATGGTTATGTAACTTATATTCATTATCAGTTGTATAAACCTTTTTCCGCTTCTCTGCTTTTGGATATTGAACAAATAGGTATGGTTGTATTCTAAGTTGTTGACCGATGAAGTTTAAGACAGGTGGATTTGGTTGTACTACCATCGAAAAATTTAGTATGTTCAATACCTTAACAGAGATTATGTCCTCTGATGTGTTAAAGTTGTGCATTCTAGTATATCTACATGTTAGAAATATTGGGGTGTTACATTTTGGTATCAGAGCGGTTCCGTTTAGTCGGACCTAGATGTTAGGAATCTTTACTTCTTTTAGTTGTGATTCTTATTTATATGCTATTTGATATTGAGCTTGATCAACTTAATACCTTGTGCATATTTTGTAGAATTATGGCTGAAAGGGGTAGAGGAAGAGGTGAGGTACCAATTGATCCCCACTATGTGTAGATGCAGAATGTTATTGAAACGCAACAAAAGATGATGAATGACATCATGCAAATGCAACAGCAGCAGATGGATCAGATAGCTCAAATGCAACAGATGCATCAAGTACCTCAGCCTAATGTGCAACCACCTCTGGAAGATCCTAACAGGATCTATTTTCGATTCCAAAAGATGAATCCGCAAATCTTTAAAGGAGGATCTGAACCTATGCAGGCACACTACTGGGTGGATGCTATGGAGAGGATTTTCACTACCTTACAGTGTGATGAGGAAGAAAAAGTAATTTGTGTTGCCACTGCACTAGATGAGGATGCACATACTTGGTGGACTAATACTCGTGCAATGATGCTAATCCAAGGAACTCCTCTAAATTGGTACAATTTCAAGGAGAGACTTCTGAATCAATTCTTCCCTTCAGCGTAGAAACTGCGTAAACAGACAGAATTTACTAATCTAAAGCAAGGTGATATGTCTGTTGGAGAGTATGCTGCCAAATTTGAGAGATTATCTCAGTTCTATGAATTAGGAAGATATTCTCCTGATGATGTTTGGAAAATGAATATGTTTAAGGAAGGTCTTAGAGGTGATGTCAATCAAGGACTTAGTTCTTTTACTTTGACTAATTATCCGGCTCTTGTGCAACAAGCTCACTCCGCTGAAGAAGATCTTAAGAAACTGTATGCTGAGAAAAAGGAATTCTGGAAAGGTAAGAAGAAGGTCGCTGAATCCTCTAATCAAAACAAGCAGTTCAAGGGGAACAACAACAATAAAGGAAAACAGGTACAGTCAACTGATTCCTCAGGCATCAATAACTGTTCTCATTGTGGAAAACGTCATCGGGGTGAATGCCTACTGCGAAAGAATCGATGTTATTATTGCAAGGAGGAAGGTCACTATGCAAACGAATGTCCCATTAGAAGATCTGTCATGGAAAATCAAAATGCTTTCAAACACGGAAGGATTAATACTTTGGATGCCCAAACCATCAGGCCAGAGGATAATCTTTTGAGGGGTACAGGTTCTCTTTTTCATAAATCTGTTAATATATTGTATGATTCTGGTGCCACTCATTGTTTTATCTCTGAAGCATGTGTAGAAAGGTTAGGATTAACTTTGTCACCGTTGTCTGAACCGATTTCTATCTTGACTGCTGCCAAGGGTTGTGTTAGAACCCAATCTTTATGTTTAAATTGTTTGCTCGCCATAGGAAGCAGAAATTTTGTGGTTGATTTTATTTGCTTGCCTATGAGAGGAATGGATATTGTTCTGGGTATGAATTGGATGGCAGCTAATCAAGTGACCATCGATTGTTTTAATCGCACCATCGGATTTTCTTCGGAAGTTGTGGATTTGTCTCAGCCTGCATCTGAAGTTGTTATTTCTTTCACTTCAGCCAACCATTCTTTATTTCACGGTGCGGAAGCTTATGTCATTATGTTATCCGCTTCTACTGAAACTGGTTTGGATCTTTCTTCTGTTCAGGTTGTTAAGGAATTTTTAGATGTATTTCCTGATGAAGTTTCCTCCTTACCTCCTGACCGAAAGGTAGAATTCTCTATAGAATTGGTTCCAGGTACTGGGCCAATATCTATAGCGCCTTATAGGATGTCTCCTTTAGAATTAAAGGAACTCAAATCTCAACTTGAAGAATTGATCTCTAAAAGGTTTATTCGGCCGAGTGCTTCTCCATGGGGTGCTCCGGTATTGTTAGTTAGAAAGAAAGACGGAAGCATGCGATTGTGTATTGATTATCGTCAGTTGAATAAAGTGACGATCAAGAATAAATATCCATTGCCAAGAATTGATGATCTTCTTGATCAACTTCGAGGCGCGGCTGTGTTCTCCAAAATTGATCTAAGGTCAGGTTATCATCAAATAAGAGTTCGAGCTTCTGATATTCCGAAGACAGCTTTCCGTACTAGGTATGGACATTACGAGTTTGTAGTGATGCCCTTCGGATTGACGAACGCCCCAGCGGTATTCATGGATTACATGAACCGAGTTTTTCATACTTACTTCGATCAGTTTGTGGTGATATTTATAGATGATATATTGGTGTACTCAAAAACTGTTGAGGAGCATGTTCAACATCTCCGTATTGTTTTGAATGTACTCCGAGAAAAGAAGCTATATGCTAAGCCGTCGAAATGTGACTTTTGGATGTCTGAAGTAAAGTTTCTGGGTCATGTAATTTCTCAGGCCGGAGTTGCAGTTGATCCTAGTAAGGTTGAAGTTGTATTAAATTGGGAACACCCAACATCAGTGACTGAAGTCAGAAGTTTCTTGGGACTTGCTGGCTATTATCGAAGATTCATTCAAGGATTCTCACAGTTAGTTCTTCCTCTTACTCGGTTAACTCGCAAAGGAGATGGGTAGAATTCTTGAAAGATTATGATTTTGAATTGAAGTACCATCCTGGAAAAGCCAATGTTGTGGCAGATGCCTTGAGTAGAAAGTCTATTCATACTGCGGAGTTTATGATTCATGAAATGGCTTTATTGGAATCTTTTAGAGATTTGGATTTAAAAGTAGCAAGAAAGAAAGATCGATTGGTATTGAGGCACATTCGAATCTCTAGTGCGTTGAGAGATTTGATACGTGCAGCTCAAGAGGTTAATGTAGAGTTACAATCTCAGAAAGGATTACCAGATTATACCGAAGACAGTGATGGCATTATTTGTTATCACGGTAGAATTTGTATACCTAATGATGATGACATCAAAAAGCAGATCTTAGAGGAGGCTCATCGAAGTAAATATTCTATACATCCTGGTTCTACCAAGATGTACAGAGATTTGAAGCAAATGTATTGGTGGCCTGGAATGAAGGGGGATATTGCTGAATTTGTTTCACGTTGCTTGACTTGTCAAAGAGTTAAAGCAGAACACCGGAAACCGGCGGGTCTGTTGCAGCCTTTGGATGTACCGGTATGGAAGTGGGAAGACATCTCAATGGATTTTGTTATGGGATTGCCGAGATCGCAAGCTGGTAATGATTCCATTTGGGTTGTCGTGGATCGTTTGACTAAGTCTGCTCATTTTATTTCTATTCGATCTAATTTCAAAGTTTCCAAGTTGGCGGACGAGTATGTGAAAAACATAATCAGATTACATGGAGTTCCCACAAGTATTGTTTCAGATCGTGATCCAAAGTTTACTTCAAGATTTTGGAAAGCATTAAATGATGCTTTGGGAACTAATGTATTTCTTAGTACAGCCTATCACCCACAAACGGATGGTCAAACAGAGAGGACTATTCAAACTCTTGAGGATATGCTTCGGGCATGTGTTTTGGATAGCGGAAAGAAATGGGAGGATCATCTTCCATTAGTTGAATTCGCCTACAATAATAGTTATCATTCCAGTATAGGAATGGCACCATTTGAAGCATTATATGGGAGGAAATGTAGAACTCCACTGTGTTGGTGGGAAGTAGGTGAAAGTAGATTGTTGGGACCTGATATGATTCATGAAACCACTGAGAAGATACGGCAGATTCAAGACAGGATGAAAGCTGCTCAGAGTCGGCAGAAGAGCTATGCTGATAAAAGAAGGAGACCTTTGGAATTTGATGTTGGTGATCATGTATTTTTGAGAGTTTCTCCAACTATAGGTACTGGTAGAGCCTTGCGAGCCAAAAAGCTCAGTCCTCGGTATATTGGACCCTTCCAAATTATCGAGCGTATTGGGCCAGTTGCGTATCGTCTTACTTTATCACCAGCTCTATCAAATCTTCATGATGTTTTTCGTGTATCTCAGTTGAGAAAGTATATTCCCGATCCGGACCATCCATTGGATTTTGAACAGATTGACCTCCGACCGGATCTCTCTTTCCAACCGTATCCTAAATATATCTTGGAACACGGTGAAAGGACATTGCGGACAAGGACGATTCCCATAGTTAAAGTTGTTTGGAATGGTTTTTCTGCTGATGAAGCTACATGGGAATTGGAAGAAGACATGCGGACTCGATACCCATATTTATTCCATTAAGGTATGTCTTTTCAATTTTGAGGACAAAATTTTAAAAGTTGGGGTGACTGTAACATCCCTAGTTTCGTTAATTTCGAATTAAGGAATTAACGAGTGATTTATTATTCGAAGTGAAAAATAAATCAAGATACGAATATGGGATAGTCGAGAAAGCATTATATATTGGCTAAGTCACAAGATTAAAATGCCTTAGTATATGAACTAGGTGGTAATTTGGAGAGAAATTGGGTTAAAAAGAGAGTTTAAGTGAAAATTTAAACTAAGGGCATTTTGGTCAATAGACCCTCATTAAACCCTTAGCTGAATAAATATCTTAACTCACTTTCCTCACTCCCATTTTTCATCAAATTCTGAAATACATAGAGAGAGAGGAGAGAGGATCGTAGAGAGAAAAGAAAGTAGGAAGAAGAAGAAAGTTCAAAGATCCTCCATTTTTTTTCCCATTGCAAGTAAGTTTAAGTTTTACTTTTCTACTCCATTTTTCCTTCACTTTCTATTGGTATAACTTTCAGAATCTCACTCCCTCTATATCTCTTTCTACCATTTTTGAGCTCCAAAGCTCAAAGTGGACGTTAATGGAGTTTTGAAGGTTTTAGGAGCTTTGCTTGTGTATTTGGAGTTGGAGCCAAAGTGGAACTAGAGCAACCTTTCAATTGGGCACACATTTGGAGGTCATTTCAGTAGTTAAGAAGATTAGGGTTTGAAATTGAAGTTGTGGGTTGCGATTTGGAAGCGGTTTGGTCGATTACGGGGATTGTTCGTGTTGCACTTTTTGATTATTTCGCGTGAAGACTCGTTCATTAGCGATTTCATCAAACCCGTGAGTTCTACTCATGCTTAGGGATTGATTTTATTGTTTTTGACTGATTTGAACTTCGGTCCGTGAAGCTATTTCGTTTTGAAAGCTCTTTTGAGTCGAGAAACGTTTTGGGAAAAATTACATTTTTGTGTCGTTTCGAATGTATACATGTTTGATTGATTGATGATAAATGTGATTTTGTATGTTGTTTGGACTGGTTGTCATGTCTGGAATGTCTGTTTTAAAGTTGAGAATCGATTGGAATTCGGATTGGACTCGAACGGAATGGTGAATTTATACGAAAAACTGAGTTTTGTTGCAGAAAACAAAGCTGTGAATCGATTCCCAGGACTGTGAATCTGTTCACAGATTGGGAACCTGTTCCCATTCTGTGAATCGATTCCCAGGGCTGTGAATCTGTTCACAGAAGCTGAATCTGTTCATAGATTGGGAACCTAGTCCTATTCTGTGAATCGATTCCCATACATGTGAATCTATTCACAGACTACTTTACAGAAACCAAAATATTCCAAACCCATTCCAATCCTTTCCCCAACACCATACAATGTTAAAATGACCCTAATACTTTGCAAAAAGCTTATGAATGATATGTTTTAAATCGAATTGTCACGAACTACAAATGTTTCGAAAAACCGAATTTAGTACATGTGTGAGGACATGTTTTACTGAAAAGAAAATGAACTATAAGTTCAACTTTTCAGCTTGACATTGAATGAATGAATATGGGATGATTATAAGATCATCATAAGACTGTTTATGTTTCACGATTGACGGCCCAATGCGGGTATTAAATAAGAATGACGGCCCAATGCGGGTGTGATATATAAATTATATCGAATTGAGGTGACGACCTCCAGATGTTAGCATACTAAGAGAGGGAAGTCATGAGCCCTTATCTTAGGCCCCCTGAGGTTTATTATTACTTTGCCTTTAAGAGTTGTACACTTATCGGCCAGATGTTATGGTTCACTCAAGCTTCCTTGGGTTGTTGGTGATGTGCTAGAACTAATAAAGTTTTATTGTAATTCATTTATAGAATTGCCAGATGATTTTATAATTCATATTGAATTATCAGTTAAAGAGGAACATTGTATTTAAACCGTGAGCGTGATTAGGGGTCACGGTAAAACTCACTGAGATGTGTTATCTCACCCTATCAATTGTTGTTATTTTTACAGAGAAACAGGGGAAGAAGAAATCAAAAAGGCACGATTAGATGGCATGTTCTTGATGATGTTGAAGACTTGTTGTCTTCATTCTATTTAAGTTTCTCTGTTACTTTATGTCATGGTTATGTAACTTATATTCATTATCAGTTGTATAAACCTTTTTCCGCTTCTCTGCTTTTGGATATTGAACAAATAGGTATGGTTGTATTCTAAGTTGTTGACCGATGAAGTTTAAGACAGGTGGATTTGGTTGTACTACCATCGAAAAATTTAGTATGTTCAATACCTTAACAGAGATTATGTCCTCTGATGTGTTAAAGTTGTGCATTCTAGTATATCTACATGTTAGAAATATTGGGGTGTTACACTTGTTTTCTAATCAAATGCTTTCAATACATGTATCTTTGTTTTATAATCAAAAGCTTTATTTTATGTGCTTATTGAACAGTACACTCTCACTCTCATGGATGGCTCTTTTTCCTCTCTTGTTTTTTTTATCTATCTTGTACACTTCTACAGAAATGGTTTCTCAATTGTTATCTACATTTCATCAAATTTAGTAAAAGAAAAGGTTGAGTTATGAGGAGAAAAGTTCAGATCAAGAGAGAACAACTTGTGCAAGCTTGAAGAGGGCAGAAGCAAAGTAAGGCAGCAACAAATTAGTTTCTCTGCAACCAAAGACCAAGTTATCAATTTAAAAACCTACTTAAAGTTGCCCATTCCAACACCATATTTCATCACTAAATTCCCAATCTTCAATTTAAAACAGGGTCAGAATATTGTACGACATGTCTCTCAATGAATATTTATTACAGGTCAAAAATTAAAACAATAATTCAATTAAAAACCACTGCTAATTGATAGCACAGACTCAATAATATATCAACCTTCATACATCGCTGGTCTAGATAAACTTATTTTGCTCGTGCTCTAACAACACAAGCATCAGCTCCAAGATCTTCAAGAGCCTCTTTCTTTTTCTTATCAGAAGAGCTTATCACAGTCACATGGTGACGAAAAGCCTTTGCTATAATCACCCCCATTTGTCCAACTCCTCCAAGCCCCAATATTCCACCTCTTAATCCCTTCTTTTTCTGCCCAAAATGTGAAAGCGGACTGTATACTGTCACACCTGCACACAATAGTGGTGCAATCCTTTTCATCCTCATCTTGTTTTGAGTGTAACCTATAATCTTCAGCAAATAACCCCAATAGAACATAAACACCAGAATAAACCCAGTTAACTAAAATTGGGGCAAAAGTCTCTAACATCTCATCAGAAATCCCCAAATCCATTTTCCCACCCCCACAAGAAAAAATTCTTTCTTTTTTGCTATTTGATTCAAAAATCACCTACAAGACCCAAAATTATCATCAATTTCAGAAAACCCAGAAAAAAAAGGATCGATATTGAATTTAAAAAAAATTAAAACCTAACCCCTTTTTTGAGAAAATTGAAACACTTCTTCTCTCCTTCTCTTTAACCCCAAATGATTGGCCGTAAACCCAATTAAATAATGGGTTGGTATGTAATCAGTAATAGGTTTCCAAAGAAGGAAGGTTCCAAAGAAAGAGAGAGAAGATGTTGATTGAAACAGTTTTCGAACATTCGTTGAAACAAATGTATGAAAACCTTACCATCGGCCACCACCTACAGTGGTCGCTGCCACTTCGATACCACCCAGAGTTCGCGTCGTAGTCCATGCACGCCGTCCCCTGTGGGTTTGCAAATCAATGTACTGCTTGGCCGCAGCGCTGCTCCAATTATCGGCGACACCGCGAGTTGAATCCTTTTCGTCTCAACATCGTCTTGTCGCACCACCTCTAGACGGTGGTCTTGCTCGCAGTTTTGTTGTCGCTGCGACTGTCTCTGCTCGTTTCTCCCTATCTCAACAATGTGTTTCTCTCTCATCACCATTCTCCTCCCTCTTCTTCATGTGACCTCTCTCCTCCTCCCTCACAATCAAAGATAGAACAGAGCCAAATCAGCATAGATGAGGTCGAAAAAGGAAGAAGCCCACAATGAAGAGGAATCGGTGGAGCGAGAGGGATGGACGACAGTGACGAGGAGAACATGGTTGAAGGCTACGGAGGAAGAAGGAAAAAGCAGATGAAGGAGGGAAGGGTTGTTCGGCGCCGGTCGTAGAGAGTGAAGAAGATAAGAGAAGAGATTGATGGAAAAAGAAGAGATTGTTGAACAATATCAAAAGCAAATTAGCAAAAATTCGAAAACAGCGACACGTGGACTATATGACCAATAAACAAAATGAAATGTAATAGACGAAATGCTTGGGAATGCCACGTAAACAAAGGAAGGCCATATGAAGGAGAAACGTCATTTTTTGGGGTTGATTGCGGAAAAAAAAACAGCATTTCCCGCCTCTAGCGACAAGTCGCTTAGGGGATGTAGATTACATGCAATAAAAAATTATTTAAACCTAAAAGAAAAAACTATAACCTATAACCTAAACAACTTACTTAATTCACTTATAGTTAATTAAATAACTTAATTCTGCTTACACACAATGCCCTCATCAAGAGTAGTTAGAGTAGTTGATAGAAAAACATCATCCTCTTCCACTTAAACAAAAAAGTTTTGTAAATCATTTTCGTAAATTTTGCCACAACCCATTAGCTAACCTTACAAGACCCTTTCCTATCCTTGATAACATTTCTACAATGAAGCAACCATCAAACAAGTGGAGACCATTAACTACAATCTGCTGCATAACTGAAAACCAAACTTTTTTAGCAATTTCAGTAGTAGTTGCAAGCCTTCAAGTAGTAAAGATATGTCCAAAGTCATTGTTCCAATGCCTTCATTTCACTGGTTGTTTTTCTGTGATCTGAATCATTCCTTTTCTATAAGATCCAATGAAGATGTAATTACAAAGTCTTTTGGTTCAAACTTGTATGATTTTCAGCTGAGTGAGCTACCAATATTTAATATTGCAGGAGCAACAACACTGCTATGGACAACAAGATTAAAAATAACAATAGGTGCGGCTAAAGGCCTTGCCTTCTTGCATGGAGCTGAGACACCAATCATTTTCAGAGATTTGAAGACCTCCAATATCTTACTATAAAACATAGTTTTTATCCGTAAGGTGTAGCACAACTGATTGTTAGAACGGATATTTTTCATTCGAGCGCGGAAATTCACTTTGCGTGTGTGAATTTATAGGTGCTACTTGCCACCCCGTTTGCAGACAAAAAATATGATTTAACATTTAGCATTTTTACAAAGAAAACTAAAGTCCTTTATGTGTCATACTGTTGATGTCAAAATAGGATTTTACAGCCAAACTATTAGATTTTGGACTTGCAAAAATGGGGCCAGAGGGATCAAAATCACCAGTTACAACCAGAGTTATGGGCACTTTTGGATATGCAGCACCAGAATACTTCTCCACAGGTAATTCATTCTTCAAATCAGTGTGCAATCATTCAAAAACCAGTGACACACAATTCCCATTCCTTTTTTTCTTTTCTAATCCACGGAAATTAGAGTCTTTGACCTAAGTAACGTCTCAGAATATTCTCAGTATTTAGGTTTTTTAAGTTGCTATGAGACTAATTTCTGAGTCGACAGCAAATCGTCCGACTTTTTCATATAGAGTTTAACTTCCTCCCAACTCGACAACTCCAAGAAAAAGTGATGTTACCAAGTTCAATACTCGATTTCTAAATGTAGTACATGTATGATTTACAGGGCACTTGACAACAAAAAGTGATGTGTATAGCTTTGGGGTGATCCTACTAGAACAGCTTACAGGGAGGAGAGCATTGGACATGAAAAGACCAAAGATTGAGCAAAATTAACCTTGTAAATTAATTGGTCAAGACCGTACTTGAATAGTAGTAAGAGGTTACGGTTCATTATGGATCCAAGGTTTGGAGGCCAATATTCTGTAAAGGGTGCAAAGGAGATGGCCTTTTTGGCATTGCAATGCATAAGTTTGAATCCTAAAGATAGGCCAAGAATGTCAACAGTTGTAGAAACTCTTGAAAGGCTGGAACATTTTAAGGACATGGCAGTTACATGTGGACATTGACCAGCATCACCACAATGTGCTACAAATAGACCATCCAATTAATAAGGTGAAAATTGATCTTAGAGCAGGTGCAATTTCTAGGAAGCTCTCTGCTATAGTTTCAAATAGAACAACTTGATTTTACCAATTAAAAGGGAATATTTTTGAAGTGTAACTATTTGTTTTTTGTGTGGTAACAAAAAGAGTGTTGGTCACCCTATATATAAATGTGTGTATAAACAATATACTTTGGTGTAGATAAACTTTGCATAACTTGTGTGATTTGATCCAAAATTCCAATGTGAAAGGACAGTGAGATCGTGAAAAATGAGGACCAATTGGAAAGAGTGTTAATATTTTTAATAGCCGTCTAATTGGTCTTAGTCAGGTTGGACCTTGAGTTGGATCCTAGTTGGGTTAGTTCTTTATTGGGCTGGTCTTCAAGCCCAAAAACTTTAAGCCTTATTATCACAATTTAGGGTGGCAAAGCGGGTTAGACCGCTTTGTCCCAAACAGGGCCGGCTATAGGTTAGTGTAGGCTAGCCCACTGCACGGGGTCTCAACTCACAATCATTTTTTAGGGTCCAAAAATATTGACTTTTCAATGATCTAAAAATTGTCAACTGGATTGTGTTTTCTGTAGCACAACCCAAAATACTTGGTTGGCATGCCTGCTCGTAGCCCAATCTAACTCAAACAAAGGAAATCATAAAAATGTTCAAAAAAACATTAAAAAAATAGGCTCAATGTGGCCCATGGGCCAACTAGACTGGCCCAAAATGACCTGATTCGTTTTTTGGGCCTCTATTTAACGAGCCAAGCCCAAAACACTATACTATCGGGCTGTCCCATTGGGTTGGGCCAAAATTGACAGCTCTAGCTGGCCCTACTGTCGATTGCAGTTGCCCCGCATAAACAAAAAGAATGAAATAAAAAATAAAAGGAAAAAGAAAATTGGGTGAAAACAAAAAGAGGAAAAGAAAAAAATAATCATTTATTTTTGGAAAAGAGTAAGAAAAATTATGTGAGTATGTGAATGGTTTGGTTGGGTAAGATGAGGTGAGTGGATTTGCCCCGCATTGTGGGTTATGCAGGTTGGCCCTGACGGAACCAGCTCTTTTTCTTTCATGGAATGTATGTATCTTTACATCAAATCAAATCAAATCAAATCATGTACGCTAATTGCAAATCAACCAAACAGGTTGTTGACCAAAAATACTAAAAGAGATCCTCTAGTTCAAAATCATAAGTTCAGTTTCATGTTCAAATAAGAGGCAATTTTCTTCAGTTTTTTTATTTGAATATGGTTATTCATAAAAAGAATTTCGCAAAATAAACCTCATGGGAATTGAACCCTTGTCCCTAATGCTGCACTGACATGGCTAAGCCAATTGCACTCAGTATGGTTGGGTCGACCTCGGATAATAATATCCTTATTAGATAGCATTAAACTCTGTTTGGCGTGTCTCATCCGCTAGCGAATAGCGGATGAAAGTAGCAGGTGAAGAGCACACGTGTTTGATAAGCATTAGCGTTTAGCGTTTTTTCAAATGCTACTACAAGTAGCATTTTTTCAAACGCTAGCGGAGAACGTCTCACTTTTTTTGACATTTTTACGTTTTTTATTTTCTCTTAAATTACTCTCTATCCTTATTAAATACACTATGCCAGATCTTGAGAAAAAGGGCGCCCTATTGGGCAGTGCTCTTGATATAAGCGCTGCTTTTGGTCTAAAATATCAGGGAATGGGCAGCACTTCTGCTGGAAGCGCTGCTTTTGGCTAAAACACAGAGAGCAATGGGCAGCGCTTCTGCTGGAAGCGCTGCTTTTGGCTAAAACACGGAGAGCAATGGGCAGCGCTCCCTTGCCAAACGCTGCCTATTGGAGGGCACATTTGCGCAATGGGCAGCGCTCCCTTGCCAAACGCTGCCTATTACTAAGAAGATGGGCAGCGCTCTTTCCAAATAAACGCTGCCTATTGCTTTTTTTTTTCTTTTTCCTTCCCACGCGTACCTATAGTGGTTTAACGTTATTATTTCAGGTCTTCTCCATTAACGTACTCACCTAGCTCTCTCATTTTCTACTCTCTCACTCACGTACTCTCTCTCTCTCTCTCACTCACTTTGTTGCTCTCTCTCTCTCTCAACCATTTCGTTTCTCTCTCTCTCTCAACCATTTCATGCGTTTTGGTTTTGGTTTACACACCCATTTCGTTTTGGTTAGTGTTCAGGCATCTTCAAGCCAAGAATCTTTGAAGGTAACTCATAAACCCATTTCTTGGTTTGCATTTAAGTGTTTGAGTTTTTGACTCAAAGAATCCCATTACAAAGAAACCCATTTCGTTGTCGTTTTACTGCTTAATATCATGCTAATTATTTTGGATAATGTGCTATTAGAGTGGATCTTATTTAAAACTGAATGTGTTCCTTTACTTTTAGTTGTTCTTGAAATGAAATAAATATTGGTACGTTGCCTGTGTTGAAATTTAGGCTTGGCTAGAACAATGATTCTTGAAATCTATTGCTAAAAACTGTTTAGATTGAACCATGTTGATTTATGTCTTCATAGATATTGCATTGTTTTGTTTGGTTTGGTATCTATCTACACAAGGCTTTGTTAATCATAAGTAGAATTTGCAAGGAAAAAATCGGTCGTCTTACTGCATTTTTTATCATGCTTTATATTATGGAAAATGTGCTACTAGAGTGACTATTTAAAACTGAAATTGCCTCTCCTATTTTTTTTATGTGTTCCTTTTCTTTTAGTTGTGCTTGAAATGAAATATTGATACCTAACTTGTGATGAAGTTTAGTCTTGGCAACAACAATGATTCTAAAAATCTATTGCTAAGAACTATTTTGATTGAACCATGATGATTTATTTCTTCATAGATATTGCATTGATATGTAGGCTTCGTATTCTTGATACCTAAGATTGATACCTAAGAACTGTGAAACTTTTTGTTTTAGGTAGGCTTTGTATTCTTGATTTGAATATAAGTTATGCATGTCTAGAACTCTTCTATTACTACTTTGATAGCATAAATTCTTTCATTTTTTGTAGTTCTACCTTATCAAATATAAGTTATGCAAACTCTTCAATTACTATTTTTTAGAAATAGATCACCTTTTTTTTATATTATATATTTTATACTTGAACAAGAATAACCCAGTGATTGTGGTGTTATATGTTATGATACCATTCAACGTAACCAGACTTCACAGATAAGAGACAATCTCTGAAGCATGGGTACTTCAATAACTTGTATATGTGTGGTGAATGAAACTAGCAAAGTAAAATTGAATATGCCTAAATCGAATATGCAAATTGTTTGTTAGGTTTTGCGGAGTTTGTTTTGCCGGAGCTTCGCGTTCATTTTTCGAGTTCGTCCTGGTTCGAGTGTTCGTTCTAGTGCGTGGTTCGAATGCGTTGGAGTACATTGTTGCTTCCACTTGTTCAGGTACTTTTGTTGTTTTCTTGTATTTATTATAGGAAGAATGACAATATGGAAGACATCAAAGTCTTTGATTTCTTTTTAGAACTCTTTTTTATTTTGATTTAACCATATATTTCAATTCTAATTTTATTTAATTATATAATTTCAGTATTTTCCCGATTGTCGGTGGAAGACATGCTCTGCTGGGAAATTATCAAATATAAAAAGGAAAATACATAAAAACAGAAGAAAAAAAATATACAATGGGCAGCGCTTGCTGGGAGAAGCGTTGCTCATTCACCTAGCGCGTTTAGCAATAGGCAGCGTTTTGTAATATGAAGCGCTGCCCATTGCTAAACGTGCTAGGTGAATGAGCAGCGCTTCTCCCTGCAAGCGCTGCCCATTCACCTTGCGCTTTTAACAATGGGCAGCGCTTCCTTTTACAAAACGCTGCCTATTGCTAAACGCGCTGACTGAATGAGCAGCGCTTCTCCCTGCAAAAGCTGCCTATGACTTCCAATGAGCAGCGCTTCTTAAACGCTGCCCATTTTGGGCATGGAATCAGCAGCGCCAAATTTAGCAGCGCTCAGAAACGCTGCCCATGGCCAAAAAAAACACTGCCCATCTCCAAATCTGCTGTAGTGATAAATGTAATCATGAATTAAATAAATGTGTCCTTTTATGATATTTTATATTTATCAGCTAGTTACACTGCTAGCTTTACCAAAAAAAATCATTTGCTATCTAACTTATCCGCTATCCGCTACTTTTTACCAAAAAGTGTTGTTTGAATAGATGATGCATCTATATATATAAACATACAAAGTAAAATGTCTCTATGGGCTTTTTATACTAATTGGCAAATTTTATTTAATGCAAATCCTAATTGGCATTCTTTCATACTAAAAAGTTAATTAAAAAAACATTTAATGAGAAAACTATACAAAGGATAATTAAAAGTAAATGAATTTCAATGACTTTATCAATTTTCAAACAGTAACGTATGATTTTAAATTTAATTCTCAAATATAATAATTTCTTTAATTATTGTTTATCAAATTGTTCCCTAATCATTATTGGTTACTACTCACAATGAGTTGATATTTCAACTTGCGGTTTAATTATATAGGGTTGTCCATTTGAATATGTACATAGCAATCTGCTGGTATCGTATACCATTTTTTTATAGTCATTGAAATGTATTGTTGAGGACTTCAGCTCTTTTACCATTATATTATGTAACTCTTTCTTCCTTTTTACTTTCTATTTTCTGTTTTAGGATGCGACTATGGAGAATATATAAACATAATTTTTTGAGTATGTATCTATTGTAGAACCAAATTGCCCAATAAACCCAGTCTTGAGTTGAATGATCCTTAATTAAGATTAGGGAGGTACAAAATTTGTAACTTATATAGATCTAAAATTTGCAAGTATGCGTAATTCCAAATCAAATTCACTTTTTTGGCTTATTTCTACGTGAATGTTACTAACATTCTTTGTTGTGTTCCTACCAGCCTTGATTGGCTTTTTGTTATGAAACTATGATGTTCGGATTTAAAAATTCTTTGCGATTGAAACCAGCTTTGATAGCAAGACAACAAAGAACCAATATGAGATGTTATTTAAACTCCACCGAAAGCAAATTTATTTTAAAAATTTATGTATTGTTCTATTCAATTTTTGGATGGGTAAATTTTTTTATTATTTTCCCTATTAGAAAATTGGTTTTACCCCCATTAATATCTAATTATCTGAAAACACCAGTTTAACTTATTTTAGTTCACAATTTCAAGTAAAAAGTAGGTTTTGCTTCTAACAACTACAATGCTTGAGAGATGTTTCTCTACAATGAGTTTCATAAAGGATGAACTGCGCAATCATAGGAGACCAATAGTTGAATAATTATCTTGATACATATATTAAAAGAGATTTTTTTGATAATTCTCACAATGAAAATATCATACAATATTTTTTGAATATGAAAATGCATAGATAACAAGTGTAATTAGTTGAAGGTTGGATATCTTTTGTGGAGTTTTTTCATTACGTATGTGATTGTGTATTTTTTGAAAACTTTTAATATTTTTCTTTAATTTGTGACATATTTTCGATAAATTATTCTATTTCCCCCCACTGATGAAATTTTATAGATACTCCACTTACTAGCCTTCCTTTTCGTTGTATGTGTGAAAAATTCCATGAATGGTGATGAGAAGGAACAAAAGGGAATCAAAATACTTATAAGAAAACTAATAGACAATCAATAGAAGGCCAGGACAATAAAACCTCCAAAACTGGGTGATATAATTATGTTTTTAAGAAGTTTACCTACAAGTCAATTATAGATGAACTCATAATATTGGTCAGACATAACTTAGGTAAATGTTTTTTATATTGTATACTTTTTCTGCTAATATATGCTATGAACGAATATTTACATGAATATCTATTTATATCTCCTTGAAATATACAACTTTTCAAATGATAGATTAAATATACATTTTAAGGAAATTAAACATTGACATGAAATATTAGCAAAAGTTAATAAAACTGATGAATTTTTTAAAATGATTTACAATATTGAGTACGATTAATAAATATGTTTACAATTAATGTTTAGTTGGACGGATTCGAGGTGGTTATCGACATCCCAAATCCGGCCCCTAGTCAAAGCCAATTTCCCCATCAAAATTGGGCCACAGTTTAATGAGTATCTATTGATTCAGGTTCTGTTGACATGTTTACTTATAATAAACGATAACATAAATTATTAGTTACATCATGTTACTAATGCTAATGTTAACAACTTAATGTTACAAACATAATCACCATCCATCATATCTCTTTTCCAAGTTTTTTACAGAATCATTATCAATTATTAAATAACTTATATTTAATTGATCTATTTTTATAATGAATGAGATATACAAATTATATTATAGATTTACACATGTGTATGGCATAATATTTATGTTACATGTATCATATTTTTAATTTTTAATAATACTAAAAACACATTTTCTCTGTGCATCGCTATTTCATGTCATATTATTTTCAATAATTCAATGTATTTATTTTTTCCAAAAATTTAATTTAATTTCATATATTTAACTGAATTTGTTTCCCGTGGATCGCACGAGTTACATTCTAGTATTAAACATTTGAGAATGCATCTCAATAAATGCTATTCCACATGTCATTTTTCATGAGTTTTCTATTTAATTCTATATTCTATTTATTAAAAATTTGTGAATTCATCTCAATAAATGCTATTTCACATGTCATGATTTTTCTATTTAATTCTATTTTCTAGCCCCACATCAATAAAATCCGATTTTGAACAATAGGTCTCCAAAATAGAAAAATGATATATGGTCCTACAATAGTAATAATAATAATAATAATTTTTTACAAATTATATTTGCAAAGAATGTTTACAAATTCATTTAACTCTTAATTTTGTTCAATAATTTTTTACGGATTTAATTTCATTGTTATTGCACGAATTGGTAAAATCATTGCTCATCAATGGTGGTACACGCACTGCATGCGTACGAACATTTTGCTCATCTTTCATGCTCATTAATCAAAATTCTATAAAGATATTTTTTTTACTTTATATAGGGATCACATTCAGCTGAATGAGTATAAAGGGTAATTTATTTATTTACTACTATATACATTCACTTCGTGTTTATAGGTTTTCATCATCATATCATCGTAATATATATTTCTAATATGTTACTTTTTTTTCTGATTCATAATAACACCTGGTTTTATCTTTTTAATTATCGAATACTTATTTTAAATTACAAACATTTCTTTATTCTTTTCATCCCAAGAAAATAGTTACTCAATTAAAAGTTACTACAGAAAAGATGATGGATTTTGCACCATTGAATATACTGGTGAAGTCAATGCTAATTAGGATGACGACATACGAGCATCTCGAGATGTCCAAAGAAAATATTTTATAATTATTTAGCTATCCTTATGTAATGCTATTCTTTTGATGTTTTATTGATGCAAATTTTTATTTTTCAATCATCACTATATGAAGTACCGATTTTCGGTTTGGGATGTTATTTCAATTAGTTCATTTTTGTATGGTTCAATCGAAACTCTTTGCATGTATTCACATTTAATGAATTGCAGTATGTTTGGTTCAAATATGAGGTTTATTATATTTTAAATTCAATTTACTTTTACATGTAACTTATTAAGCATAAATTACAAAATAAACGTACTTGGTGATTTACCTTCTAATACGCTAATTTAGTTGTAATTAAGAATAAGTTACAAAATAAACGTACTTGATGATTTACCCTCTAATACCATAATTTCTATAATCCCAATTTTGTTATTATTATGACGTTTACACCACAAATTTGAATCGTAGAAACCTAATTGAAATTTTAAAAAAATTGGATGACAGTTATGATACAATTATGCTAAAATTAGATATCAAAAATATCAGATATTACAAGATGAAACACACAAAACTTTATACTCCCTTACGAAACAACTTAGAATTAATGTTTATCTCTCTCATTACTATCAAATATTCTTTTACCTTAAAGGGCCAAGGTTAACAATATAGTCTATAAGTTGAAAAATGTACTTATTTTCAGAAATAAAGTTAAAAGAACATACTTAAGTCAGTGAGAAAGAAACAATCATACAAGTTAAATATGATAATGTTTCAATTTTTGGATAAAATTCTACGAGTAATAAGACACCGCACGGGGAATGGATATTTTTTGTTACCATGTTATTGGTGCGCAGAGAAATCTAATGTTTCTGGCTTTGCCGACGGGGAATGAACATTTTGTATAAACATATTTGAAAGAAAATCTATTAAAATCTAAATTATTTGGTAAAAATATATTATAACGAGACTAAACATTTGGCATAAAAAAACATTTGTGTCTAAATTACTATTACTATGTGTCGATATCATTTTGAAATAAATAGAGTCACATTATTGATAGTTCAATATTTATATAGCTTAATATTATTTTTAAACAGAATAGTTTAACATTATTGAGTGTCGTGAACTTTAATATTTAATCGACATTCAATTACATTTTTAATTAAGGAATTTTTTTGTCTTCTTCGATTCTCCTATTATTTTTAGTATTTTTATATCTATGGGAATGTCAACTAAATTAATATTAAAATTGTTATGACTTTTAGACAAATCATTGTTATTTTCCTATAGTTTAATATATTCTCACCTTAGTAATTTAATAAAAAATTATTTGTTAATATTTCAGTGGCATTCAATATATTAATTTCTACATGTAGCTTGAGTAATATTAAGAAAACTGAATTTTCATAACCCTTTGTAAAAAAATTTATATTATTTCTTTCTTAAATATATATGTTTTTTTATAGGCAATGTTAGTGAGGGTGAGGGTAATGTTAGTTTCCGGGGATTGAACCCGGGACCTCCTTCTTGCACTCTTTTGGTGCACTCTTAAATATATATGTTATTCACGAGTTGCATCAACAAAGGATAGAATGGAAAATTACCACAATTTAATCATAATTTTGTATGAACACATAGTTTTTCACATGTTGCATGAAAGTATATTATATCTAAATAAAAACCTATTTGTATTTAAATTTTGAGTAAAAATATGTTATAAGGAGAATGACTTTTTCACAAGAAAAAACCACAAATAAATAAATTTCTATAAATGCATATTTTAATTAATAATATATTATTTTAACATATAATATAAATCATTAAACACACATTGTCCCTTTTCTAGATCAAATATATAACTTCTATATGACATGAAACAATTGTTATATACTCATTATGTCGTCGTCGTTCAGTAGAAAAATTTCTATAGAGAATCTTAACTACCAAAAGATGATATAGTTTATGCATAAAGATAATAAATCAACAGTTTCAATAGTTTAAAATTTAATATTCAAATTATACAAATTAATAATCATCAGTTACTTGGGCAATCAAAAAAAAGTTACTTAATATTCAATATGATATTAACTTGCAAAATGTAAATTACTATAATGATTTTTCAATCGCATAACTATACCCGTGCAAGACACGGGTCAACTATTCTAGTTAATTATTGATTCAATTTGACTTGACCATAAATTCAGTATGTCTAATCTCATTCACAGCCACAATTTCATTTCATCTCCAGTCTGGTATTCACACACTAAACTAGAAAGTTAGAGATAGAACTAGTCTGGTATTCACACACTAAACTAGAAAGTTAGAGATGAGAGTGAGAGAGAGAGAGAGAGAGAGATATGATTCTGAAATTGCATTCAATTGTATTCTAATGCATTGTAGTTTTCATTCATTGATCAATGTATTTAGCTTCCGCTTGACCAACGCTATTTTTGAGTTTACTAATTTTTTTGTTGACTTTAGCGTCCGCTAGTCCGACGCTAGTTAAATTCGTTGACTAGTTTGTTGTTGACTTTAGCGTCTGCCTGGCCGACGCTACTTAAAACGTTGACTATATTTGGTTGACTATTAAGCGTCGGCTTTGAATGTAGCGTCCGTTGTAGCGTCGGCTTAAATTACTGGACACTACATTTAACTTCGAGTTGTTTAGCCTCGAAACGTGGCCGACGCTATTTCGACACTAATTCACTTTAGCGTCCGCTTTTTGCCTGTTAGCGTCGGTTTTTGGCCGACGCTAAAACCGGTTTTTCTAGTAGTGTCTACTAAGGAGTTACAATCAATTACACCACTTAAGAAATGGCTAACAGAATTCTAAACAGTTATAACTAACTTTATAACTGTCTAACTAACTAATTGACTAACACTCTAGTGCTGTAGCACTACTCACAGCACCTGACTACTAAATAATAACTAGTGTTATGCCACATGCAATACCACCTAGTCCATATCAAAACATACTTTGACTTACATATTCTACACGATGAAAATGAGATATGATAATGGTGATGCATTTCTTTCTTCAAGAAAAGGGATTATGTTGCTCAATGCTTGGAGGAGAGATTAGAAAAAAGATTTAATTTTAATTTATTGTTGTTTCTTTTAATTTTAATTTAAGTTTAGTTTTTGTAATTTATTTTTAGTTTTAATAATTTATTAATAATTTAATTATGTGGCTCATTAATTGACGCGGCAGCGACATGTCAGGCGCCACGTCGATTTAATGAGGTCACCCCCGTTTTTTTACAGACCTCAAAATCAGTAAAAAAATGAAAAAACCCATTTGGACTAAATGTCTGAATTTTTAAAAATAGGGGACTAAATGTCCGAGTTTTAAAATAGGGGGACCAAATGTCTGAATTTGTGAAAATAGGGAGACCGAAACTATAATTTAGCCTAAATGTAATCATGAATTAAATACATATGTCCATTTATGACAGTTTACATTTATCGGCTTACCAAAAATCATTTGCTATCATCTAGCTTATACGCTATCCGCTAGCTCATCCGCTATCCGCTACTTTTTACCAAACGAATCCTTATAAGCTAAAAAGTATCACAAAAGTTGGACTCTAAATAAAAGCAAATATCATCTAACTCAAATTCATTTAATGCTATTAATCTGCATATACTCTCATTTAATTCTACTTCTACTTTATATTAATAGTGAATTTAGGTTTTTTTTGGTGTTATAAATGATTCTGAAATTTAAATGTAAAAAAAAGTAGGCCTCTTTAATGAATTTTTCAAATCCCTAAAGAGGAAATTTTTTTCAGTTTTTTTTATTTTAATATCGTCATGCATAAAAAGAATTTCGCAAAATAAACCATGGGAAGCGAACCCTTGTCCCTAATGCTGCACTAACAAGGTTAAGCCAATTGCACTCGGTATGGTTAGGTCAACCATAGATATCCTTGTTAGATAGCATTAACTTAGTAGATCATTTATCACTACAATTATTTATTTAGATTAGTAATACTCCATTTGGACTCATTTAAGCTATGTTTGGCGTGTCCCATCCGGTAGCGAATTGAGGATGAAGGTAGCGGGCGAAGAGTATATGTTTTTGGTAAGCATTAGCGTTTAGCATTTTTCGAGTTGCGTTTAGCGTTTTTTCAAACGCTACTTCAAATAGCATTTTTTCAAACACTAGCGGATGGCGTCTCACTTTTTTTTTTCACATTAATACACTTTTTATTTTTCTTAAATTACTTATCTATCCTTATTAAATAAATGTAATCATGAATTAAATAAATATGTCTTTTTATGACATTTTACATTTATCAACTAGTTTAAATACCAGTTTTACGAAACACATCATTTGTTATCAGTTTGCTTATCTGTTATCTGCTAGCTCATCTGCTATCCTCTAGCGTATCCGCTACCCACTACTTTCTACCAAACAGAGCCTTATAAACTAAAAAGTATCAAAAAAGTTGGACTCAAATAAAAAACAAATATCATCTGACTAAAATTCATTTAATGTTATTAATCTACATATACCGTCATTTAATTCTGCTTTTACTACCAAGAGTTTTGCATATTTTCAAGAAAATAAAGGTATTTTAAGATTAGTTTTTTTTTTATGCAGATAAAAATATTAAATGAATATAAATAACTTTTTAATACGTAAGAACTTTGGTTTTTTTTTTGGGTTATAAATGATTATGAATAAATGTAAAAAAAAAAAAAGTTGGCCTCTTTAATGAATTTTTCAGTTTCCTTAACGTTTTTTTATTGAGTAAATGAGAGTTGAATTCTAGACCAAAAAGTGCTGTTTGAATAAATGATGCATTAACTATTGATTCAATTTGACTTGACGATAAATTCAACATGTCTAATCTCATTCTCAGCCACAATTTCATTTCATCTCCATTAAACAAAGATGGTCTTAAACATGATGAGTTCACAAACTTTAAATTTTCTAGCCATCCTTCATCTCATAATTCTTTTCTACCCCTGCATAACCACCGCTACTACTTATGCTCTCATTCACCGTGATTCCCCTCTATCACCATTTTACAGTCCATCATTTACCCATTTTGATCGTTTACAAGAAGCTTTCAAACGCTCATTATCTCGTGTCAACCACTTGAAAAATTCAGCCACCAAACAAGCCCCTATGAAACCAAGTGATGGAGAATATCTAATGAAAATGTCCTTAGGAACTCCATCTATTGAGGTTGTAGGTATAGTTGACACAGGTAGTGACCTAACATGGACACAATGTCTTCCATGTATACAATGTTACAACCAAACAATCCCTCTATTTGATCCTACTCACTCCTCATCCTACAAAAACCTATCACATGCCTCTCACTTTTGTGATGCTTTTGATAACAAAATTTTAGCTTGTGAGTATAGTATTTCTTATGGAGATGGGTCCTACACTTCTGGAATCCTTGCCTCCGAAACACTAACCCTAGGCACATTTTCTCTTCCGAATTTTGCATTTGGGTGTGCACGTAACACTGCTGGCATTTTTAATGAGTCAGCATCTGGCATAATAGGTCTTAGTAGTAATGAAGTTTCACTTATTTCTCAATTGGGTCCTTCCATTGGCAAAAAATTCTCCTATTGTTTAGTACCCACAACAATTAACAAAACTAGTAAAATAAGTTTTGGTAACGATTCTGTGATTTTGGGTTCTAGAACCGTTACAACTCCTTTTCAAATTAGTGAATCTCTTTACTACTTAACATTGGAGACTATAAGTGTAGGAACTCAGAGAATTGATTTTCCTCAAAGTCCTAATAATAAGGGGAATATAGTTATTGATTCTGGCACAACATTTACTCTTGTTAAATCTGATGTTTTTGAAGCTTTGGAATCAGCTTTGGATAAATCAATAAGGCTTGAACAAGTGGATGATCCAAGTGGTGTACTTAGCCTTTGTTACAATAGTAGTAGTGTTGGTCACAAGATTAAACTCCCCTTGATTACAATGCATTTCAAGGGCGCTGATGTGAAGTTGAATCCAATGAACATGTTTTCGTGGGTGAGGCACAATGTGGTGTGTTTCACTATGTTTGCGAATGATGAATTAAGTATTTATGGAAACTTAGCTCAGACCAATTTCCATATAGGATATGACCTTGATGCTCGTACTGTGTCTTTTAAGCCAACTGATTGTGCCATGAAAAACTTGTAAGTTGGTGCTTGGTTTAATGAAAATAATTGGTCACCGCATATAATTTTACCTTCGCTATTAGAGAGTTTTCGACATTTTTTTATGCGGAGTTTTTCACGTTAAATATTGGTGTTCTTTATTTCTGTATATTTTGTGTGTATGATTGTGGTATTTTTCCCATGTGTTCATCAGTGACAGATCCAGAAATTTTTAATAGTGGGGGAAAAAATAGTCTATAATATTTTTTTCAAAAAAATATTGTAAATTTTTACAAAATACATAATTTTATTATAGAAAAGTCCTAAAATGCCTAAATTTTTATAACTTACATAGCTAAAAAGGTAAAATTGGTACCTTAATAAAGTAATTATTGCTCCACTTTCATGTCATTGGTTTGTCTCTAGTATATTAATTGGGTCATGTGTGGTCAACATAAAAGATAAAGTGGGGTCAACATATTAAAATACGTCTACTATTGGTTGAAAAAAATAGCAAAAAGTGGGGTCAGCTGACCCCAATATAATCAACATAGATCTGTGCCTGGTGTTCATTCAAAATTGTTTTAATTTCGCACAAATATTCTACTAGAGGAACTATTTGTTGTTTTCATTACACCAACGCTATATTCCCTAACAGATATGAAGAGTACCAGAAATCCAGAATATATCTCCACAGGTAATTCATTGTTCAAAACAATGTCCTACAATTCAAAAAGCAGTGATACACAGTGTTCATTCCTTTTTTTCTTTTCAAATACACGGTAATTAGAGTCTTTGACCTGAGTAACGTCTCAGAATATTCTCACTAATTAGGTTTTTTTAGTTGTTATGAGACTAATTCCTAAGTCAACAGCGAAACGTGATGTTACCGAGTTCAATACTCGATTTCTAAATGTAGGACATGTATGAGTTACAGGGCACATGAAAAGACCATTGGAAATGACCAAAGATTGAGCAAAACCTTGTTAATTGGTCAAGACCATACTTGAATAGTAGCAAGACCAATATTCTGTAAAGGGTGCAAAGGAGATGGCCTTTTTGGCATTGCAATGCATAAGTTTGAATCCAAAAGATAGGCCAAGAATGTCAACAGTTGTAGAAACTCTTGAAAGGCTGGAACATTTTAAGGACATGGCAGTTACATGTGGACATTGACCAGCATGACCACAATGTGCTACAAATAGACCATCCAATTAATAAGGTGAAAATTGATCTTAGAGCAGGTGCAATTTCTAGGAAGCTCTCTGCTATAGTTTCAAATAGAACAACTTGATTTTACCAATTAAAAGGGAATATTTTTGAAGTGTAACTATTTGTTTTTTGTGTGGTAACAAAAAGAGTGTTGGTCACCCTATATATAAATGTGTGTATAAACAATATACTTTTGGTGTAGATAAACTTTGCATAACTTGTGTGATTTGATCCAAAATTCCAATGTGAAAGGACAGTGAGATCGTGAATGATGAGGACCAATTGGAAAGAGTTTTAATATTTTTAATACTCGTCTAATTGGTCTTAATCAGACCTTGGGTTGGATCCTAGTTGGGTTGGTTCTTTATTGGGCTAGTCTTCAAGCCCAAAAACTTTAAGCCTTGCTATCACAATTTAGGGTGGCAAAGCGGGTTAGAGCGCTTTGTCCCAACCAGGGCCAGCTATAGGTTAGTGTAGGCTAGCCCACTGCACGAGGTCTCGGCCCACTATCATTTTTTAGGGTCCAAAAAAAATTAGTATAGTTTGACTTTTCGTGGATCTAAAAATATTGAGTTTTTTGTGATTCATTTGATAAAAGTATAATTATGGACCCAAATTTTAAGATTTAAAAAGCGCCTCCAATTGTTTGAGATGACTCTGGTCCCCACATGCATCCAACTCCCAATAAGTTGGCTATCTTGTGCAATCTTGCATTGGGAAAACGGATTATGCTCCTAGGGTGGCCCTAGAGCTGTCAAACTGGACTGCCTTGCCTGCTGTGCCAAAATGTTAAATTGGGCTGGGCTAGAGTTAGCCCAATTGTCAATTGGATTGTATTTTCTGTAGCACAACCCAAAACACTTGGCCTGCAGGCCTGCTCGCGGCCCAATCTAACTCAAACAAAGGAAATCATAAAAATGTTCAAAAAAACATTTAAAAAAAATAGACTCAATGTGGCCCATGGGTCAACTAAACTTGCCCAAAATGACCTAATTCGTTTTCGGGCCTCTATTTAACGAACCAAGCCCAAAACACTACACCATCGACTGACCCATTGGGTTGGGCCAAAATTGACAGTTCTAGCTGGCCCTACTGTCGACTGCAGTTGCCCCGCACAAACAAAAAGAATGAAATAAAAAATAAAAGGAAAAAGAAATTTGGGTGAAAACAAAAAGAGGAAAAGAAAAAAAAATTATTTATTTTTGGAAAAGAGTAAAAAAAATTATGTGAGTATGTGAATGGTTTGGTTGGGTGAGATGAGGTGAGTGGATTTGCCCCGCATTGTGGGTTATGCAGGTTGGCCCCGACAGAACCAACTCTTTTTCTTTCATGGAATGTATCTTTACATTAAATCAAATCATGTGCGCAAATTGCAAATCAACCAAACAGGTTGTTGACCAAAAATACTAAAAGAGACCCTCTAGTTCAAAATTCACTTGAGTTTGTGTGTGAATTTTAATTTTAAAATCTGTAATAACCATAATGAAAAGCATGTAATATAAGTATTGTTTAGTATAAGATAAGATGAAAAAGAAAAACTTACTTCAAATTTGATAGGCGCAACTCAATTGGTAAGATACTTCATTTACGTTCAAAAGATCGTGAATTCGAGAGTCATATAGGGGAAATACAAAACCACCCTTTTTTTTCTTAATTAAAATTTAAGGTGAGGGGATGGCATCCCAGTCCAAGAAAATGAAAACTTTCAGACTATTTGAGCAAATACAAAGCAAATTACATTTGTTTCACCTCAAAGGGACAAGTAACGAGTAGTACCCGTAACCTTGAATATAACTCATGTCTAGCTTGGTAATGTAGTGTGTTAGGTAATAAGCCCCATTTCTTTTAAAAACAAAAAAGATTGCAGACGTTCTCTCGCGCGGGCCTACAACAATATATGCATTAAGGTACTTACTTTATATAATAATAATATGGCTGTTAGACTTATTATATTTGTTAGACTTATTATATTACTCTCAGTTAGTTGTTAGACTTATTGTATATACTCTCAATTAGTTAGTCTTATTGTATTTTAATTTTTCTAGTCTAGGGTAGTTTAGTCTTTTTCCCTTACTTCCTTTGACTTGTATATAAACTCCCTAGTGGGCAATTTATCAATTGAGAAATTCATTTTTACCAAATTAACATGGTATCAAAGCAAAATAATCTCTCCTTCCCTAATTAGGAAATTCCAATTAGGCTCACACTGTAGCCGTTCCCTCCACGCCGTCTTCCTCCGTCACCGTCTTCCTCCGTCACCGTCAAACGGCGTTCACGGTTTCTCTCACATATCGCAATTGTTCACTCAACGGCGTCCTTCTTCTTCAGTTTCTCTCACAGATCGCACCAACGCCTTCTCCTCTGCACTTCGTCTTCTTCGCAGAGCATCACTTCTGCGTTTCTTTTTTTTTTCTACTTCGACTTGCAGATCGTTACTTTTCTGTGTGTTTTTCTTGAAGGTCTTCAACATTTCTTGATCGCTGAGGTATTTTGCAATTTGATATTTGATTTTGGTCCTGCATCTGATTTGGGATTTGTGACTGACTTGTGATTCGCGGCTCCTATAAGTTGTGATTTGCGGCTCCTATAATTTTCTCTCTACGTCAACAATTCTGGTACATAGTGGGCAGGCACATTAGGTGTTTGTTAAAAGGCTTGTGACATGGTGCACTAGTAGACAAACCGTGTGCATTCTCCCTAATGATAATTAATTGTAGTCTGGCTCTTTGGATAATTGCTCCTATTACCGGTTGTTGTTATTGGCTCTAAATTTCTTGATCGTAGTTGTTATTACTGGTTCTGAATTTCTGCATAGTTGTTGTTGCTACTAGTTGTTATTGGTTCTGGAATTTTGGATCAATCATCTATCGTTTCTATTTTATTTGCCATGCCTTCTGGAAATAGATTTTGCACTCACTGCAATAGGACCAACCACACTATTGATACATGCTTCATCAAGCATGGCTATCCTCCGGGTTTCAAGTCTAGGAAACCGATGGCTCCCTCTTCAGCCTCTTCGTCTTTAGGCTTCACAAGAGCTCAGATTCAGAGTTTGTTGGCTTTGCTTCCTTCCTCTGCGCCTACTACTACCGCCACTATCTCTTTAGCTAGTGCACAACATGTTGCACCAAACTTCACAGGTTCCGGTAACTCTCTCTCCCTATGGCTTATAGACTCTGGCGCCACTGACCATATAGCATCCTCTCTGCACTTCTTTGCCACTTATAAAGCCATCAGGCCAGTATCAGTGTCTCTTCCTAATGGTACTAAGACAATTGCCTCCTACAGCGGTACTATCTTTCTTACACCTGACCTTGTATTGTATGATGTACTTTACCTTCCTGATTTTTCCAAAAACATTATATCTGTTGGTAGACTTCAAGCTTCTAAATATTGTCAAGTACTGTTTGTTGATGATGAATGTTTGATACAGGAAAGGCCTTCTCTGAGGACGATTGGAAACGCTAGGTTGGATGGCATGTTATTCTCGATGGTAATTGATTTCAAACCCTCTTCTAGCTCTGTTTCAGCTGTTCACTGTACCGGCCCGACCAACCCTGCAGTTAATATTGACCTTTGGCACCATAGACTAGGACATCCCTCAGCTGATTGCCTCTCCCTTGTACACAAACAGAACTCCAACATACCAAATTGTTCCCGCACTGCTTGTGATGCTTGTCACTTTGCTAAGCAAAAGAAGACCCCCTTTCCCTCGAGTTCTTCCATCTCCAACAACATATTTGACTTAATACACGTTGACATATGGGGCCCTTATAGTGTCCCATCCATTCTTGGCCACAGGTACTTTCTTACCATTGTCGATGACAAGTCTCGTTTTACATGGGTTAGACTAATGAAAACCAAAGCTGAAGCCCGTTCACATCTCATAAACTTCATCACCATGATCCACACTCAATTTGGCATTAGTGTTAAAACTGTCAGGTCTGACAATGGTCCTGAATTCCACATACCCGACTACTACCATTCCAAAGGGATCATACACCAACGTTCTTGTACCGAAACTCCACAACAAAATGGAGTGGTTGAACGAAAACACCAACATATCCTAAATATAGCCAGATCCCTCATGTTTCAATCAAAATTACCTCTTCCCTTTTGGGAATTTGCCGTTTCCCAAGCTGTCCACATAATAAATCTCCTTCCCTCTCACTCCCTAAATAACCAATCTCCTTCCTACCTATTACATAACATCTCTCCTGACCTCTCCTACCTTCGAGTGTTTGGTTCCTTATGTTATGCTACTACCCATGTTGCTCACCGGACCAAATTTCAACCTAGAGCCCGCAAATGTGTCCACATTGGTCATACCATTGGTGTCAAAGGTTATCTCCTCTATGACTTGCACAACCATGAAATTTTTTACTCTAGACACATTTCTTTTTATGAGAACATCTTCCCTTTTGCCACCCCTCACTCCTCTACCCCGGTCTTCAACCCAATTCCCTCATCTTCCCCTCTAATACCCTTACCCAATATTAATGACCTTCTCCTCCCTTCACCCTCTACATCCTCAATCGACCCTCCACACACTAATCCTACCACAGAACCTACTGCCCCCTCCCCTATTATACCTTCCCCTCCTCGCAGACAGTCTACTCGAACTCGTACTGCCCCCAGTTACCTTCAAGAATATCATTGTAACTCAATCCATTCAACTAATGCTGCCAATGCGTCCTCAGGTATTACTTTTCCTATCTCTCATTTTTTGTCATATGATCATGTATCCCCCTCCCACAAAACTTTTGTGTCAGCTATCTCTAGCCTTGTTGAGCCCTCCTCCTATACTCAAGCTGTTAAACATGATTGTTGGAAGGAAGCCATGAACAAAGAAATCCAGGCCTTAGAGGAAAACAACACATGGACTATCACTCAACTACCTCCTGGTAAGAAAGCTATTGGATGCAAATGGGTCTACAAAACCAAACTTAGAGCTGATGGTTCCCTTGAAAGGTATAAGGCACGCCTTGTGGCAAAGGGCTTTACACAACTTGAAGGTGTTGACTACTCTGAAACTTTTTCTCCTGTTGTTAAAATTACCACTGTGAGACTGGTATTGGCACTTGCCGCAGCTTGCAATTGGCATTTACATCAGTTGGATGTTAATAACGCATTCCTTCATGGAGACTTGCATGAAGAGGTCTATATGCGGGTTCCTCAAGGGTTTGAAACTTCTGCACCTAATCAGGTTTGCAAACTTCACAAATCTCTCTATGGGTTGAAACAGGCTAGTAGGCAATGGAACTTCAAATTGGTTTCTCATCTTACCTCTCTTGGATTTGTACAATCCAAATCAGATTACTCTCTCATGGTCAAAACCACTGGTTCACAAGTCACTGTGCTCCTCATATATGTTGATGACATCGTTCTCACAGGTAACAACTTAGCTGAAATCCAGTCAGTCAAGCTTTCTCTTGATGCTATCTTTAGAATCAAGGATTTGGGACTTCTAAAGTTTTTCCTTGGCTTAGAGGTAGCCCGATCTACACAAGGCATCATCCTCTCACAACGGAAATATGCCCTTGAACTTCTCGCTGATGCAGGCCTACTTGCATGCAAACCGGTTTCTACCCCTATGCCTCCTGGCCTCAAGCTCTCTACTACTAGTGGCACACTTTTGGACGACCCTTCTAGTTACAGAAGACTCATTGGTCGCTTGATATATCTCACTAACACCAGACCGGACATCTGCTTCGCTGTTCATAAGCTTAGCCAATTCATCTCCGCACCTCGGCAGACCCATATGGATGCCGCTCTTCATGTCCTCAGGTACATTAAGGGGCAACCCGGTTCTGGTCTCTTCTTTGCTGCTGACTCTGATTTCAAACTTAAAGGTTTTAGTGACTCGGACTGGGCCGCTTGTCCTGATACTAGACGTTCAGTCACAGGGTTTTGTATATTTCTTGGTAACTCTCTGATTTCATGGAAGTCCAAGAAGCAGAGCACGGTCTCCAAGTCCTCCTCCGAGGCTGAGTATCGAGCCCTTTCTTCCACTGCTTGTGAGATCCAGTGGCTACTCTACCTCTTGACAGATTTACATGTTCCTCACACAGATTCGGTTGCACTATATTGTGACAACCGTTCTGCCATTCAGATAGCTCAGAATCCCACATTCCACGAGCGAACTAAACATATTGAGCTCGATTGTCATTTGGTTCGTGACAAGGTTCAAGCTGGCATCCTTCATCTAATGCCTATTCCTACTGTTGCCCAGATTGCTGACATCCACACTAAACCCCTTCGGCCTGCCTCATTCCAGAATTTGTTATCCAAGCTGAACATGCAAAACATTTACAGTCCAGCTTGAGGGGGGGTGTTAGACTTATTATATTTGTTAGACTTATTATATTACTCTCAGTTAGTTGTTAGACTTATTGTATATACTCTCAATTAGTTAGTCTTATTGTATATTAATTTTTCTAGTCTAGGGTAGTTTAGTCTTTTTCCCTTACTTCCTTTGACTTGTATATAAACTCCCTAGTGGGCAATTTATCAATTGAGAAATTCATTTTTACCAAATTAACAATGGCAAATTAAGGAGGGTCCATGCATGATTGGAACAAGCACAATTTCCTTGACTCGAAAAAAACAAGATGATTACATCAAATGCACTTGAAAGGTCAAAAATAACTAAAATGAATGTCAACGGTCAATAACAAGCTCGATCGGACAGGTAACTTGAAACTCACAAAAAGTTCCAATTTTCATGTCAAATTCATTTAATAATTCATCCCATCAAAATTAATAATTCATTTCAAAAAGTACTACAAGTTGTTGTACTAGTCAAGTTTCTCTAACAAAGTTGAAGAAAACTTAACCATGAATTCAGGATACAAAATGATTCTTATAGTGTAGAAATGCCTAATTCTGTGTGCATGTTAAATAGTCTCAATGTAGCACATAAAACGAGTCCACGTTTTGGCCTCAACGAAAGGCGTGACGAACGCACTTAAACAAGTTTCTAATTCAAAACAAAGCAAAGCACTTCCTTCAGTGCTTTTTTGCCTACCTTGCCTCTTCATTTCCTCTTAACCTTCAACACCACATGATTCACACCACAAAATCTCAAAAATCTCTATATGCCCACATCTTCAGAACACCCTGAGGAAATGGCCTTGAACAATAGGTCCAAGAAACTCAATTCCCCTTCAAATTTTTACTTTTGCACCACCCTTTTCTTCATTGTACTCTTCACTATACCAGCTCTTTTCCTTCTTCACGCCCCAATAAACTCCTCAATATGCACCAACCTTGCATCACAAGCAAAAACTTGGTCAGGTGATCTTCGTTTAGCTGAATTTCCATGGAACCGTCTCCCGTTTTTCGAAGACAAACCACCACTTTTACCTCTCAAAATTGCTGTCTTTTCTAGGATATGGCCTATTGGTACAATCCCTGGTGGCATGGAGCGTCATGCCTTCACCCTTCACACCGCTTTAGCTCGTCGAGGCCATCGAGTTCATGTCTTCACATCTCCTCAAGGTGAAAGCATTGCACCCTCTTCTTCTTCTTCTTACCCTTTGATCCATTTCCATGAAGGCGAGCCGGGAAAGTGGCGCTATAACAAAGCATGGGAACAATTTGTGGAAGAAAACAAGAGAGAACCATTTGATGTTATTCATTCAGAAAGTGTAGCAGTTCCTCATTGGCTAGCTAGAAACCTTTCAAATCTTGCAGTGTCATGGCATGGCATAGCACTTGAGAGTTTACAATCAAGTATTTTTCAGGACTTGGCGCGTCGACCCAATGAACCGATGTCCCCTCTTTTCAATCAAAGTATAAGAGGTGTTATTCCTAAGGTGTTGAATGAGATAAGATTCTTTAGAAGTTATGCTCATCATGTTGCTATTAGTGATAGTTGTGGTGAGATGTTAAGGGATTTTTACCAAATTCCTACAAAAAGAGTGCATGTAATTCTTAATGGGGTAGATGATGATGATTTCAGAGAAGATGTAGAATTGGGAAGGGAATTCAGAACTAAAATTGGGATTCCAAGAAATACTAGTTTGGTAATTGGTGTAGCTGGGAGGTTAGTTAAGGATAAGGGCCATCCTTTACTTCATGAAGCATTCTCAAGGCTAATAACAAAGCATTCTAATGTGTACCTTATTGTTGCTGGTTCTGGACCATGGGAGAATAGGTACAAGGATTTAGGTAGCCAGGTTCTTGTTCTCGGATCGATGAGCCCTTCGAAGTTGCGAGCATTCTATAATGCTATCGACATTTTTGTCAATCCGACACTTAGGCCACAAGGACTTGACCTTACTCTGATGGAAGCTATGATGAGTGGAAAGCCTCTTTTGGCTTCAAGATTTCCAAGCATTAAAGGTTCTGTTTTGGTTGATGATGAGTATGGTTATATGTTCTCTCCAAATGTGGAGTCTCTGCTGGAGGCACTTGAAGCAGTTGTGAAGGACGGACCAGAGAGGCTAGCACGGAGGGGAAAGGCATGCCGTGAATATGCTGCTTCAATGTTTACAGCAAAGAAGATGGCTTTAGCATATGAGAGGTTATTTCTATGTATAAAAGATCCTGCATTTTGTAACTATACTTGAGGTTTAGGCTAGAAAGAAACACTTTTCAATCCTTTCTTTCATTTATTTTTCTTTTATTCTATTCTATACGTAATAAAGATGATGAAATCAGAAGGCAATTTTACAAGTACATCTGTTTTTTACTGTTAGAATTCTAAGGATGCCATTATGAGTTTATATCTGCCTAAACCTTATCAAGTGATGGATAATTCAAATTAGTTCTCATAATAGAAAATGGGAAATGATATAAAACAAAAAAGCATCGCTCAATGTCATAAAGTTTAATGAAGCTTGTATGTTGTTTTTGTCATTGTTTGGGGAGAGAGGGGTCCAAATTACAAAATTGAACTCTCAAAGTCTGATTTTTCTTCGGCAAAGAAGAAGCTATAGAAAAAGAAAACTAGTGTATAAAACTGGGGCACTTGAGCCACATATGCATTGGAGAACTGGAACGATATTGAGCAATTATCTGGCTTTGTTGAAAGAGCTCTTTCCGAAAGCCATCCAAAATCATAGATTAGCAGCATCTATGACCCAGCATGTATAAATCTCTGTTCACAGCAAAGGAGTTATTTGCTTAATTTGAACCAAATCAAGGCTGCAAAACTTCCTGAATCTCCAGTTGTCATTGAGATTTGTGGTGCTATCCCTTCATATTCTCAAACCACCACTCTTACTTTCTTTCTTTTGATCTTTTTTTCATTATTTTTGTGAAAGGGTCAAGCAAAATCTATATCCTCTTCAATATAACACTACACTACATATGTTCCTCAAAAATCACCTTAGCTTTTAGCTCTGTTTCTATATCTCCACCTCCAAAATGCACATCTACTACCCCTGTACATGTGGAGCCATCCAAATGAATTCAGCCACACGATGATCTTCACATCTTGTCGATAACAAAAGTTAAGACACAATGATTTGTGTTGACATACGGTGTTTCTCAAAATGATCATAAGCATGTTTGGTTCTTAGGAATAACAACACACTACAACCTAGTCCCAAGACAGATGTGCATCCCCACCAGACAAATGTCCAGAAGTAGCATTGCCTTCCCATGCACACAGCTGAGTCAGACATTGTTAAGTTTCCTGGTGTTGAGTGTGCATTAGCATCATAAACTAGTGCAGCGAGAAAACCATAGAGAAGCGATCCGATCGGGATATTTGTTATGAGAATATTGTGATTGACACAAACACTGTTGGGTCCAAACAGCTCAGATGTAACTGACACAGCAGCTGCAAATATGAAACCAGAACTCAACCCAATTAGTGCAGTGCCTGTGTACAGTGCCAGAGGACTCTCTGATGAAGCAAGCAAGAAGAACGCGATAGGGGTTGGTATAAGTGCAATGGATAGCCAACCAGTCCTTGCAAAGTAGATTTTACTGCAATGCAGAATACAATAACATCATAAATGCTACCATTTTTATTTATAACTTCTAATTCATGATATAGGTAAAAAAAGAAACTATTTTCCCCTAGATAATGCATTGGAGAATGAATAGAATACATACCTACGAATATAGTCAGGTCCAGCTGAAACCAAGCGGCCGAAAAAAGAAAAGGATGCATAGAGAGTGACAAGAGAAGAAATACTTGAACTTAGGCCCAGAGATTGGGCAATCTGTCCCAGATTATTGCTATAGACAAGACCAATTGTACCTCCACAGAAGTATGTAATGTAGTATAGCCAAAAGTCTAATCTGCTGAGAAGCACTGCAGCTGAGTGCTCTTCTCCTAGCATTACCAACTGATCCTTGCCAATCATTCTGTCACAACATACATCATCACCACTATCTTTTCCCATCTGATTTTCATACATGGATCCATTGTCACTTAGCAGGCTGTAATCATCCCCATTTCCCACAAGACTATTGTGACGACTATGTAATTCTTTATGCAGTTCAAGATCATCATCATGAACAAGAATGAAGCTAGATCCCTCTACCCGAAAGCTGGAATGGATGGTTCGTCGAACCCAAGCCCGAGCATATACAATGCCTGGAATAAACAAGGGGAAGATGAGGAGAAAAATAGCTCCACAAAAGTGGAGCCGAGCTGAACCCACTGAAGAAGCAGATGAGCCAAACAAAAGGAGATAAAGGCCAGTGAAAATGGCTAAGATGTTCAATATTATAAAGACTAGTGAGTCGCGGCTAACTGCATCTGGTGGGAGAGGGTCTAAAGGAGGTTGGCGAAGAATTGGAATAAGTGCTGCAGTGCAAATGAAAAGGGGAACAAGAGCATTCAAAAGAAGATACAGTGAATTGGATGAAGGGTCTATTGAATTTGCAGCAAGGGTGTAGAGTGCTGCACTAACACCATTAAAACTCACAGTGAGTGATAGTGCAAGTGTTCGGTTAACTGGAAAATTCCTAATGCAGAGAATAAAACATACTGTGTTGAACCAACAGATGCTACAGCCACTTAAGAGACACAGAAGAAAGACCTGTCAATAAGAATTCAAAGTAAGTCAATGCCATGAAGGCTATAATATGAACAAATTTTTCTGTTACAAAATTAAGTGATGTCTAAGAGTTAAGCAACCTTGGTTCAGTTACCACTTACCACATGTAATTACAAAATTACTGAATCTCATTATCTTCATTCATTCATTTCAGAATTTTATAGAATAAAATACATCTTTACAGAAAAATCATGATTCATGGAAGCGTCTACTGAGTCTCAATTCGAATCTAAATGATGGCATCTTCAGTTCTTCATAGTTTACACAGAAATTTCCAGCTTAGTCATCATATAACTAAACTAAATTATTTTTAAAGAGAAACCAAGATAAAGCCATTTGATTTAGAGCTGAAAGATCAGGGTACAGTTGAATGAATCAACTTTCCATTTGCAATTTGCAAACATTTGTACATAGATCTCATGATAGCGAGTGAATTGAGTAGAATTGATTTTACCTCTAGGATTGCTTTCAAACATGACTTTTACACTTAAATTTGTTACTCAACTCATTTTTACGTGAATATATCATGCACTCATGGCATCTTATGCAATTATTGTTCTCACATGGTTAATGAAAATTAAAGGGGACAGGTTCCAATTTCTAAATGCACAAAATTAATAGGCTTAAGTATTTTCAGCATTATTAATTTTACAATCAACAGAAAATGCACATTGGAGACATGTATTTTGTCGTTCTATAAATAATTTAAAAAATATATATTTAATTTAGCACCAATGATTAAGGAATATAGATCCAAAGATTTTAATTATTAAAGAATTAAGCAATATAGATCCAAAATTATTCTTTACTACCACTCAATTCAGGTATTTCTCGGTGCAGGTTGATAAGCTGGGCACTATCGTAATAATGGTAACAATAACAATGTTATTGTTTTTTCAAAAAAAAAAAATGTTATTGTGTTAATAATTATATTTGTTTTTTCTATCAAAATAATTTATATATTCGTTAAAACGTGGTTGGTCTATTTTTTTTTTTAAGAAAAAGAACAACTTCGATTTGCTTCTGGAATCGTCGTTTTGGAGTTGGGCCCACTAGAATATACAATGAAGCCTGTGAAAGCCTTCGGAAATTTGCCAGGACGAAAGAGACGTACAGCGAAAACCATACCACAAAACACATGCGACAAAAAAGTCCTGAGAGAATTATAGCTTCAACATTTTTCTTTCTTTCAAAACTGGAAAACCTGACGACGGCAACAGTGTTTCAAAGCCAAAAAACTAAATTTTATCAAACAATAAATTGTTGGTTCAACTGCATATTGGTCCCCAAATTTTCCAGTTTGGTTTTTATTCATCTAGTTTTTTTTTGATAATTTTAGTCCTATGCTTCTCTTAATTTGACAATGGTAGTTTCAGAGTTTTTTAATTGCGCTTTTAGTCTCTAAGAATCGTAGATTACTATTGGTCTCCAAAATTTTTAAAATCCAAGGTTTTTAGAGACTAAAACTATAATTTTGAAATCATTAAAAAAAACAATAATTTTGAAGGATGAAAAGTGTAACGAAAAAATATATAAGTCGAAATTGTCATATTGAAAAAATTTGAAGACCGAAAATGTAATTAAAACTAAATAATTTAACATGAAAACTTTGTTTTTTCGATGAAATTTTTGATATGACAATTTAATTTTAGATATTGAATTTTCTTTATACAGAGTTTAATCGGTATGTACAACTAATATAAATGTTTCTTAAACTATTAATGATAAGAAAATTGATAAGTTTAATCATAAAATTGAAAAATGAAAATTGACATGTCATAAAAATGTTTTGGATTTATTTTAATTACTTTGAAAGCCATAAATACTAGTACGATTTTTGATTAATTGATGGTACTAATTAAACAATATACACGTCTAGAAATTATAAAATAGTTATATAAGTTTAATTTTTATTTAATATTTTCAAACAAATGTAATTTAAAAATTGTGAATCTTTTTTATGATATCTCTATAATAAGTTACCACTTCATAAATTTTAACATGGATCATACCGGTAAACTCTTGTTTATCCTGTATTAATAAGTTACCACTACATTCAATGAATTTAAAAATAGATAAGCCAATTAATGCATACCAATTACTTTTATAAACAATGTTAGTGAGGAGGGGGAATGTTAACCCGACCTCGCACTCATTCAGCATTCCTTAGCTCGCAAGCTACCTATTTTGGGATGCATACCAAATTAAATTCTAATGATTATTCTGAACTAAAACCCATTTTTCCTTATTGGAGGTAGGTACAGCAAACCCCAACAAACAAACCATTGTTAAAGCGACCAGACGAGCTTCGCTGACAGTATGCAACCGCAAAAAAAAAAAAAAAAAATTAACGACGATTGGCTACTCACTATTGATAACCGGATCTCAATTCTTCAAGAAAAACAACTCCTCCTAAAAAACTAATCAATTAACTTCAAAGGATGATTAATTTGTATGAAACTACGTATTTTTTCATAATTAAAAATTAATATGATAATCAATTAGGTAAAGAAAAGGGGAAAATGAATTACCAGAAAATAAGGCAACGAGATGAGATGATTGATGAGAAGCCATTGAAGACCATAACCAAGAAAACCCATGAAAGCCGCAATAAACATAACACCAGAAACAGGTAAATACATAAGAGCAAGACCAGAAGACCAACCAAAAACCTTTCCCATATCATTAGCAGTAGCGAGATAATTAAGCTGAGCCTGTGAAATATCAAGTGCAGATTTCAACGACGATGAATATTGTGAGAAATCGAAATTCGTTCCTGTAAATGCTTGAATCCAAATCGTAACAACCAGAATCATCCACTTCCGTGATTGACCTGCCATTAGAACAAATAATTTCCTTCCAAACGCGCTTTTTTGTCGCCGCGGTGTATCGGATTCTGATTCTGATGAATTGTTGAAGTTGTTGAATGAAAATCTGCTTCGTTGAGTATCAGTGTCTCTACGTGGCCTCATTTATTTTATTTATATACAAATAAATTGAATTTGTAGTGCCCTGCGTTGGGTTTGTGTCGTTCCACTTTTGCGTTCACCTACGTCCCCACCTTCCTCGCCTTGTCATTTTTGCTGTGAGGGTTAAACTACAGTTGCACAATACATTTTGCAGTCGTTTTAGATTTACGTCTTCGTAATAAATTTATCCTATAATAACTGCTTTGTGTAGTTTTTATAATACCTTTTTAGAATATAGTTTGTTATTAATACCTCTTTTTTGACTCAAATTTTGGTTATTCACATTAGGACAATACCGTCACGTCATCATAGCGTAAGATTTACAAGGTGATGATATACATAGGACAAAAAGAGCGTGTAAGAGTTAGGTTATTTCTCTATTTCACAAAATAAATACGAAAACCGAATGAGTTTATAGCGGATAACAATAAGTTAGGTGAGAGTTTATAGCTTATAGCGTATAATTGATTACGGATAAGCTAATGGATGGTAAATGAAGTATTTGGTAAAATTAGTGATTGAATTAGCTGATAAATATTTTTTTGTTTAAATACTTGTCACCCCTACAAATATTGTCATTATCCATTTATCCCCTGCAAAAAAAAAGTTCAAAAAACAACTTGCAAAATATAACATTATCCAGTTACTCCTATAAATGTTGTCACTATCCATTTACCCCCAGTTTGAGGGGAGTAACTGGATACTTTTGTATTTTTCAAGGTGTATTTTGAAGTGGGGGTAAATAGATATCCGGTAATTTTGCAGGGGGTGACAAGTATTTAAGCCATATTTTTTTGATCAAAATTAGCTGATAAACATAAAAGAACATATTTAATTAATTGTGATTATATTTATTTAATCAATATAAAATATGCTAAAATCATGTATGCATTAAAAATAAACATATTAAAAATAACTAAATCATATTAGGGATATTAAAAAGGAATTGCTATATATTCCGAGATATTGTATCCCAATGATTTCCCGACTGATGTGGTTGTAGTATCCATCATTGAATATTTATTTGACAGCTCACAGACCATATCAAAACACCTTCGCTGTTGAATGCCATTCGGGACCATTTCGGGACAACATGTGTCGTTATATATAGCAGCTCTCTATTTCAATTCTATTTTACTTAACTCAAAACAAAAGAGGAATATAATAACATTAATTAAGGGAAAATTGATTAAAAAGATGAAACACTAAAAGCTATAAGCTCAAATGCTACTTGAAGTGGCGTTTCAAAAAACGCTATATATAAGCTACCCCAAAACGCTACCTACTATTGCTTGCCAAACATGTTTAATTTTTTTTATTTGTTATCCGCTAGTCAAACCCACTAGTCAAATACGCTATAAATGATAACTCTTATTTATAAGAGTTATTTATGATTTCTTAGCTTAAATTATTGTGAGATCTAAAGTAATATTGTGTTTAATTAGTTAAAATATGTTGTTTAGTGTAAAAGAGGGATTGATTCCGGTTTGTGATCATTTGGCACTTTGGTGCGCCATTTGTGTTTTAACATGTTTGTTCAGTATATATGTTGGAGCATCTGATGCTATAGCATCAGTTTCTGCAACATATGAGAGAGAAAACGCTGGAGGCAATTTTTGAGCTAATTTCAGCGCCTAGCAACTATCGAAAAAGGACGAACAAGTCCTGAATTGGGATCAACACCTTTATCCAAAATATTCTCCTTTTGCTTGAGCGCATAGTACTTTTGGGCATACTAGAAGACAAAATATGGGTATTAAAGGGTTTTCCTTGCATTTCTCAACCCTAGGACTATAAAAGGTAGCTCATCTTCTTCATTAGAGAGGCTGGTTCGAAGGAGGCGAGGTTTAGACACAATCTTTATCTCCATTTTCGTTCCAAGCTCCATTTTTACAATAAAAGGGAGTTTTTCTTGGATTAGGGAGCTGTTTGTACCTCCATTATCACTGTTCTTGGAGCTATTATGAGTCTACCTCTTTTTAGTATATTTTCTTCCTTGTAATTTTGATTTTATGGTTTTAGATTTTGCATCTATGCTTTATTTCTTGTGTTTGTTGCTCACTATGAGCTAATCACTTTATAGTTGGGATGCTAGTAACTATGTAATGGAGGTTTAATGGTTTAATGCAATATATTTGATGTTTAACATTTTTATCCTTTGTGTGATATTATTTTGAAACTTATTTTAAAACTGACCACCTAAATATAAGTACCATTTATGGATACAAATATGGATTATAAATTGATCTCAAAGAATAATATGGATAGTGGTTATTTAAGGACACTTTAACAATCCTTCCTTAAAACCTAGACATAGGAGGGCAAATTTTAAAGGGTGAATACTATGGGTGTGTAATAGTCAGGGGTGGACCTATTTAGAGCTTGGACATAAGTGTTTGTAATGAAGCCCTGTAGAAAAGTGACTAAAAAGTACATATTATATGTTACAACACCCAGTGTTGCAGCATCAGATATCGCACTAGACCATTATTATGAAATTTCATAGTGAAAGGCATTTCCAACTTGTTCTCATTCTGAATTCCCACTTATCCTTTATTTTACTTGTTGTTTGTTGATAAAATTGGTTTCTACAACTTGTTATTTTATTTTGCTTTTTACTTACTAGTTTACTTACTAATTTAAATATAGAAAAGAACTCAACATTCCTCGTGATAACGATTTCTACTTATTTTTTATTACTTGTTGCGATTGTGTATATTTTCACATCATGTTTTCATACAACAGGTTTTTGGTTTTGTTACTGGGGATTGTGATAGTTAATTTCTTTTATTTAGTTAGTAAGTTTAGTTAGTTTTTGGTGTGTTCTAGGGGTGGGCGTTCGGTGGGTTTTGATGTGTTTAAACACCCAACCCAATCAAATATTTATGGGTTGGATTCGAAAATATTAGACCCGGATTTTCGTGTGACCCAAACCAACCCAACCCGATCTCAAATGGGTTGAGTTGGGTTGGGTTGGGTACTGGGTTCATTAGTAAAATATATTTTTTTTCAAGAAAAGTCAAAAAAAAGAAAGAATAATATGCTTTAATTTGGACTTTCATTACAACAAATTAAACCAAATACAAAATAAAAAGGTCTTTAGAAAACCCATGAAGCTCATGCAAAAGAAAAATTTCTTCATACGAAAATATCTTAAAGAAACTAAATAAATTATATCCCACTCATGAAGCCATTTTCTTCAATCAATTTATACAACAGCAAAACAAAAAAATTATGTCATATTCAACTACATATGTAAAAGTATTTTCCATCTAGACATTGGTTAATTTTTATGTCGGAATTAATTTTGAAGGTAGACCACTAAGTTCTCTTTAACACATTATCAAAGAAGAAAGAAATTAATTTTAAAATTGAAATTTGGTTGAATGAAATTTGGAATTTATTTCTCTACACTTAGACTTCAGTTATCAATTGGTATATGTAAGGTCATACATGAGGAGAACTCTAATTTTGAAAAACTCTTAGTTCATTCTATTGAATCTATTAAGGTGGATCATGAAAACTTTGAAGCTTCATGTAAGAATATAGAGGCTCACATTAGAAATATTATGGAGCATCCAAAAGAAGAGAGTTGTGTTGAAGAAGTGGTTGAAAAGGAAGAAAAGAGTGTTGTTAGGATTTCAGCAAGTGTACCGAATCGTTGCAAGTAATATTAAAATAGTAAGAACCATTAATTGTATCCATAGGGATTGGGAGTTATTATCCACTAAGCAAGTTAAGTAATTCTTAGTTATAATAAGATTAAATATTTGGTAATTGATAGTAACCAGAAATAAAGTAGATGAGAATAACATTCGCAAATAAAAGTGGCTAGGAATCGAATCCTCTCCCCTACACTATCATGGACTATACCATTGTTTAATTCCAATTTAATTACCCTATTAAAAGGTTCAATTCAATTAATAAAGATTTAGGACAATCCCTTTCCTCAAAACCCCTTTTATCTAATGGAAAACCCTAATTCCTTAAGTGTATCACCACTAAACAAAGCATTAAACACGAAGAATCACCCACAAGGAATGCTCAAAAGCTCACAAGTTGTGAGAGAGTCAAAGTAATGAAATGAATGCCTAATATTTTCTTAATATAGCATGCTCAGTTTGCAAAGAAACAATTTTTTTTGGACAGTGAGTGTTCATCATGCGCATGCTAACTTAACTTATTAAATGGTGATTTTTAAGAAATTTAAATGCAAACTTGTGTTTAAACGCAATCACCCACAACTCGCAAAAAAATATTTAAAATAGCATCCAGGGGGTTGATCCTACTCATACAACACATGATAGTCTAATCAAAACAAATTGCAATAACAAACTGAAATCAAATATTTTTATCACTAAGAAACATAAAATACTTGGATACCGCTACCTTGGGTCGCCTCCCAAGAAGCGCTTCTTTACCGTCGCTAGCTTAACGCTGCAATTCTACTATCCAGATGGAAAATATGACACAAAAAACACACCATTCTTCTTCTTTCGTTTATAGGGCAAGAACTTCATGAACTTGAAAAGAACAGTCCACCCAAAACTCAACCTTCCACAGAGAAAACACCAATGTCATTGGAAACTGAAATGCAGAGAGTGGATGTTGTCACAAGTAGTGCTACAACATCAGTGTTTGAAGGCAAAGCTGAAACATCTGCTGCAGCACCAATGGAAGTGGTAAGAACAAAATTGGTAGTCAAAAAGAGGCCAAGTGTGTCTGCTTCTATTGTGGAGGAACCCGATTCTGCTGTAACAGATGACTGGATCCCTCCTCCTACACCAAGGCCTCCATTAGCCAAAAATTCAACGCAACAAGTTGTTTTGAAGAAGGTTAACGAACCAAGGCTGATGTCAAAGAACCTCCTCATAAGGGGTCAAAGGATTGTTGAATTGAGATGGTGAAGTGAGCTTTATTTTTGATGTGGTGGCACATGATACTACATCATTTGATGCAGAAGAAAGTGATGCAGCAGCTGCTACTATTACTGCAAAATAAATTACTCTCTCTGTCTCATATTAAGTGTCATATTTTCCATTTTTCTTTGTCTTAAATTATCTGTCACTTTATAATCTCAATACAACATTTATTATCTTTTTCCAATAATACCCTCATTAACTATTAGACTTTCCTTTTTCCAATATTTACTAACATTACTTTTTGCTGTCAAAAAGGCATCGTCGGTACTATTAATTTATGTTTTCAAAGTTTTTTATCATTAGTTTTTCCTGCAAAAAAGAAGATTTTCTATCATCGCTGACAAATGATATGGAGTCAACTTTTTTCTATCATATTTTTTTTCTATTATATTTTTCTGTCAATAAAAACCACACTTCTTCAAGAGTAGTATAAGGAGTCATATGGATGCAAAGAGTGTTGAAAATTTCATGGATTCAATAAAAGTGGTGGCAGACTCCGTGGGGTATTTTCAAAGAAGCATACTTAGGGGTATTTTCGTCTAAATATATTTTTTCACCATAAAATTTAATATATCCAATCATTTTCTTAATACTCGTGCATAACTTTAAACGACACTTAATATGAAACGGAGGGAGGAGTAGCCAAGACATTGGCTGAGATGCATCTTGGAAAGGAGCCTGTTGTGAGTAAAGAGCCAGAAGTTTTTGTTGACCATGCTAATCATGAGCTGCAACAATCTAATGTTGCATCATCCAATGCAGTTGCTGAAGAGAGCACCAAGCTACAAGAGCTAGTAACAGAAACAAACCAGGGGTCCCTCCTAGTTAACCCTTGATGATTTGTTGTTTAGTTGTTTATGTTCTATTTGTTATTTTTAATTGTTGTTTTCTAGCTTTCCAAGAGCTTAAGCGTTGATTCAAATTCTCAGTAATTAAGTTGAAAGTATTTTGCGAGGGTCTTATATAGAAGATTGGGACACCCCAAGTATTTTTTGAAGTCCTCCGTGGAGGTGAAACTAAGGACATGCTTATTTCCCGTCTTCTTTCCCAATTCACATTTTTAGAGAAGTAGACACGCGTCTTCTCTACGCTAACTTTTTGACCAGAGCTATCAGAAAAAATGTTGAGAATCTTTTTAATGGTAAGCCCTTGGGTCACATTGGCTTCCGCAAAGAGGAGGAGATCATCCGTAAGCGCTAAATGAGAAACTTTAGGTCCTCTTAATGAAGTAGGAAAGGAGTTCCAATTGTGGTCTTCAACCGCATTATCAATGAGATGGAAAAGACATTCCAAACATAAAACGAATAGGTAAGGCAAGATCGGATCACCTTGACGAATACCCCTTGTCGGTAAAAATTCATCTAACGCTTCACCATTCCATAGGACCCGCATAGAAGGAGTAGAAGTACAATACCAAACAAGATCAATAATTGAAGAAGGGAACCCGATGTCTTGAAGGATGTCTTTGACAAATTCCCATTTCAATCTGTCATATAATACTTTTCCAAGTCAATTTTTATTGCCATCCACCCTTTTTGCCTTTCTTACTATGCATTGATTGGAAGATCTCTTAGGCCACCACTATGTTGTCGTGACATTGTCTAGTTGAACAAAAGCACTTTGAGTTGGGCCCACAAGTTTAGGAAGGAGATCCCTAATCCGGCAGCTATTAATTTAGTGATCACACTCTCTAATACTTTTTTTTAAGCAAAAAACAGAATATATTAAAAAAGAGAAAAAACGAAGATACCAAGTGGGGACTAGACCAAAACCAAGGCAAGAGAGAAACTAGAGTCTAAATAGGGGAACCTAAGCTAAGAATCCCCTAAAACAAAACTACCAAACGAAAAATAAAACGAAAAACAAAGAAAGGCTAAATTACAAAACCAGATCAAAAGGATTCAGAGACAGAATTTGCCTTTGAACGTGTATTGTATCCAACGACCAATTTCTTGTTTTGTCGCAATTTCTTCTTTTGGATCTTGGATACTACCGGTTCAAAGTAGTCATACTGAGCAACTGATCCATGGGAACCAGAAGCCACAGGATCACCAACATCATCTGACACCTCACCCCAAAGCTTCCTTAAAATATTCATGTCAGCTTCTACTACAGGATTAGATGTAGCAACGGATTCTGAGGCAGCAAGCGAGTTATGAGCCTTAGAAACAACCTCATCGTTTGAAACCTCCCCCCAATTCTTCTCGACAATTCTCATGTCAGTTGCTTCCACAGTGTTAGAAATAGCAACGGACATAGAGACATTTTGCGAACCAAGCCTAGTCGTGGGAGATTGGGTGGAAGATAAATCTACATTCTGCATCTTCAGAGTGGGAGAGTTAGTTGATGAAGAATGAACCACCAACACCCCTAAATTGGGGGTCTTCACAGGAGAGCTGCGAATAGATTTCTGAGAATCCTTTTGCGAAACATTGCGTTCAGTAGGAGTATTATTTGCAACACCAAGAAGAGGGTTTGGGCTCCCAACCATCTCCTTAGGTGATATAACAATGTTATTAATACCCTTGAAGCGATTGGGATCATTATCTTCCTCTACTATAACCACACTAGTATCTTGCATTTTGGATGGGCCAACGTCCAATATATTAGCCAAGACAGTTGACTTACCTTTATCGTTCTTCAGCACATACTGAGTAGTAGGTTTAGTAGCGGCATGATTCACCTTTCTAGGATGCACCTGATTACCTTTAGTCTTCGCCGCATCTTGGGAAAACTTACAATTTTGGAGTGAATGTCCAATACAATGACAGAATTTGCAAAACAAAGGCACGCGTTCGTATTCCACTCCAATGAGAAAAGCGTATCCCTCTCTTTCTACTAACAATTGATCATGCAACTTATCGGATAAATCAACATCAATGAGAACTCTAGCAAAGTGACCGAAAGTCCTCTTCGTAGTGGCTTCGTCCAAAGCAATAGGGACCCCCAGGCTACCACTAATCTCAAAAAGAATCTTTGGCCTCCAATATTCACAGGATAGGCCATGAAGGCGGACCCAGCATTGCGCATTGGTATGCTTTGTGGAAAAAGGGTCAAAATCGGGATTCCAAGCAAACAGATGCGCGACACCTGGATTCAGATTACGAGAACCAACCGACCAAGCTTGTTTTAGATCATCAAAGGAGGTAAATGAAAACTCAAAAAATCCCTTACTAAGAGAAACCAGAGACCAATCAGAAGAGATGCTCCACAAATTAGAGATTTTATCCTTCAGTTCCTTAATCTAATAAGGCTTATCCCCTTTAGATAAAATAATTCTTCCATATAAAATATTTACGCAGTCAGCAATACTATGCTGATATTCGTCTTCGGAGATTTTAATAGCAAGAACATCGCCTTTTAGGCAATATTTTGGTAAGGCCAAACAAGAGGAATTTTGTAAAACATCTAGAAAAAAATTCCTAGAGTTAATATTAGAGGCAGACTTACCTTTTAGCACTTTAGAAAATGTTTGCTTTCCACTTGTTGATGTTGTAGGCTGTTTTGGCTTATTCAAAATATTTGAAGGCTGAACAGGTTCCTTTTTCTTTATATATGAGCCGTTGGACCCTTCTGCCGTCAATTCAGGGAACAGCTATAAGACCGCTTTTGCCAACGCAGGCGCTGCAATGAGCGCAGTTGCTACAGACTGACGCGGAACAGCAGCAGAACTTGAGACACATGCATGCTTGGGGACTAATCCGGCAAAAATCTGGCCGGTCGCGCGCAGGTGATGAGTTGCAGCTAACGCGACTTGCAGCAGGTCAGGGGGTAGCCCTGCTGTCGTCAGCGAGACAGCCATGAATGAAGGCTGCAGAGCGCTGAACCCTAGGCCTCTACTTAGATATATTTCGTTCATCCACACTCTCTAATACTTACTTTATGATTGGTTAAAATTCACGTGGGTTCCACAACTTTGGAAATGAGATGCATTAATTTAGTGGCACCACATGAATTTTAACCAATCACAACGTGAGTGCCGGAGAAAGTGTTGCTAGCATTTTTCTAGGCGATATGATTTCATCGAGAGACTAAATGCTACGAAACCGGCGAAAAAATCAAAATTTATAACAAAGTGATGAATAATATTGTCTGTGTGCGAATATGGTCTATAGTTGTTAATATACGGGTTTTTTGTTCAATTTGGAGATTTAATAGAAAATTAAAGGGGCAAAGATGCAAGTAAAACAAATGGGTTCATGTGGTTGCATGTGATGCAAAGACACAATGTTCTTTTTTTGACAATCAGGCACATTGTTCTTTAAAAAGAACATCTTTTATTTTGTATTCTGAAATCTCTAATTTCGCTGGAAGTTTTAGGGTGTACATTTGGACTATATATAAGAAATCATATTTGAAGTTTTAATTGATTATGCAGAAAATCGACATTTTAAAGAAATAATTATAAAAATTAAGTTGTGAGTTATGTTACAAAGATTGTTTTTTCTTTTCGGATTTTTACGTATTCCGCCAAATTAATCTATATCTATATACCATACATTTGAGAATAATCTCATTGATTATTCTCATACATGGCACCCATCTAGCCATTTGGCAATAAATACATCCATTTAAATAATTTAAATATTAATAAAATAAAATAATTATATTAAAATTAAAATATTATATGTGACAATTATTTAATATGATGTGTAACGTCTAATTTTGCATGAATACACTTAAATGCCATAATGAAAAAAACGTTTTGTTTTGTATTGCTTCAAAAGTCTCTAATAAAATTCTCCTATAAATAGCCAACTTTAGTTGATGGTTGGATTCACCCTCCACACCACTACCTCATCTTCTCAAACTACTCATTTGTGCTTCATTGCTATTGTCACATTTCATGGAGGTTTCATCATAGTAATGTGGTTATAGTGTGTTGAAGAATGTATTTCTATTTTTCTATACTTTCATGTTTTTTCTAATAGATAGTTATATGACATGTTGTCAATTAGGTTTTCTATAGAATGTTTTGTTTTGTTCAAATCTATTGTACCTCCTATTTGTAATTTACCATAAGTGGTTGTATGTAAATCTTCATATTGTAAATGAATGGTGTTGAATAAGGTAATGGTTAGATTCACTCTCCACAACACGTCATCATCTTCTCAAATCACATTTCATCGAATGTTAATGGTTTGATTCACTCTCCACAACGCATCAACAAATCCAACACTGCATCAAGGAGTACAAAAGTATAACCAAAATGCACATAAGGAGTTTCACCCTTTCAAGTCTCAAGATGTGTATGAACTATGAAAGCAAGTAATGTTTTAATAAGGCAATCAAGAGGTAACATATTCTTCAAGCAGAAGGAATTAACTGGGAAAGAATTTGATTATCACGCGTTATAGATAGATAACCCTCAAATATACATACATATGCTATACATTGATAGAATTAGGTATTCAATCAAACGGGCCAATTTTGTTTTCCAACAAAGCCGATATTTCATCAACAAAAAATCAAATAGCAAAAACTAATCACAAAGAGGGATAAAAAGAGTTAGGTTAATAAAGGGGAGTATCTACCTCTCTACGAAATTTATATCAGATTAAGTTAATATTTTTATAAGATTCTTTTTTGCTAATAAAATTTGTGTAATATATGAAGCTTATATAATATTTACGAAATTTATATTAGGGCCAACTTTAGTGTCACCACATAACGACATTAAGATATTTAATAATTACGATAGTTACAAATTTTAAACATAAACATAAATTAATTATATATTACTTTATCCACCTACATTAACCAAATATTTTATTTTTGTTTGTAAATGACTAGTATGTAACCCGTGCGATGCACGGGATAGCAATATAGTAATTTTAAATTAGATTGGAATATTATTCTAATAAATCGTTAACTGGTATTATATTCATTAGTATCACTCAAGAGCAGTTGGATGAGATGATTTGGATCTCTTCCAACTTAACCAAGTTCCTGGATTGCGTGTAGAGGTGTTTGCTGGTGTTTTTAGCAAACAATCACTAGTTTTATTAGAAGGTTTGTGAGATCAAACAAGAAAAATCTCAAAGCAATTGCCTTTGAATTGCGCGTAGTTTTTGTTTCAGAAAATGTAGAAAAGGGGACGATTTGCAATGATTAACAGAATTGAAAAGAAAAGAAGCAGTAAATGGTGCGTGAATTGTAAAGAAAAGACAAATAAATTGCATTGAATTGTAAAGGTGGTACACGATCACGTACAATGATTCTTCCACTCGTTTTTCGCTCTGGCTTGGAAGTTAGAGTTTCAGGAATCGGATTGTGTATTGTGATTTGTGACCCCTGTTTCTTCTCAGAAACTACTATTCATACAAAGGAAAAGAGGGGGAAAAACTGAACTAAGTAACTGCCTAGAAATTTGAAAATTAATAACTGCTACTCCTACTTTCGATAAGAACCGCTTCATCACGCTTCGACCAACTGCTAGTTCTTCAGCGCATAACTGCTCTGTTTTCTGTCTGTCGAAAGCTTGTGTCCATTTTCCTCTCTCTTGCTTTTGCTTCCCCGGAAGCTTGTCGAATTTACCTTGCGCATGACCATTTTCTCTGTCGAAATAATTTGGTCTTTGTCGAAATATAAGTCAGGCCTTGTTGACCATTTTCAATGAAGCCTGTCGAAATTACAGGCTAACAAATTGCCCCCCAAAAATGTCTTTTTCGACTGAACTTGAGGAGGAAGAAGAGAAAGAACATTTTTGAATTCACCATCGAAATAGACTTTGCACTTGAGTAAAATAGCTGTATACCTGATGTCACCACTGTTAAGTGTTGTTGACGTTACTCCTATATTGGTGTATTACGTGGCCTTCAACGTTCTGCTTATAATTCTGACAATGCTCATATGGCAATCACAACTTCTTTTGAACGCCACGTACTTACGCTTTCTTTATCTTTATTCTAGCGTTATTTTAACTTCTTGCAACGTTGGCTTATACTTTTTCAAGTATTTGCCATTTATACGCAAAATTCTTTCATCAGCGCCAATCTCTTTGACCTCATATGCGCCGTTTGAATAAACTTGTAAAATTTTAAATGGTCCTTCCCAACTTGGGGACCATTTACCAAAGACTCTATCTTTTTTATCCATAGGCAATAGGACCTTCCACACTAGATCACCTGAATCAAAGGCTTTAAACTAAACCTTTTTGTTATAAGTTTTAGCTACCCTCTCTTTCTGTCGAATAAGCATATCTAAAGCTAATAACCTTTCGGCAAAATTACACCAGGGGACCTTTAACTTATTTATTTGTAACAAGTTGGCCCTTTAAGTTTCTTTTGTAACAAATAGGCCCTTTAAGTTACCCGACGTTGACACCGTTGGCCCTTTTAGTAAAATGTAATATCGTTCATTACATCAAAATACACCAAAATATGTTTGTTTGCATCAAAATACATAAGCTAGAGTAGTCACAATATATAAAGGAGCATTACATCAAAATATATAAGCTAGAGAAATCATTAAAAGGGCCTATTTGTTACAAAAAAAACTTAAAGGTCCAACTTGTTACAAATAAATAACTTAAAGGTCCTCTAGTGTAATTTTGCCTAACCTTTCTTCGTCTAAATCAACCAATTCATCAAGCATCATATTCCAATAATAATCAGAGGGAATCTCCCACTGTCTTTGAATTCTTGTTGATTTTAGACAAATTTCAACAGGCAACACTGCATCGTGTCCAAATGTTAGCCTATAAGGAGTAGTGTTGATAGATTCTTTGGGTGAATTTCGACAAGCCCATAATGCTTGATCAAGGGTATTATGCCAATTTTTGGGTTTCTGCCCAACATGCTTTTTAATCAAATTAATAATAACTTTATTGGCAGCTTCTACTTGACCATTGGCTTGCGCATAATATGGTGTCGAAGTTAATAACTTAAAACCAATTTCAGAAGCAAACTCTACCATTTTTCTACCAGTGAAAACTGATCCCTGATCTGTAGTAATGGTTTCTGGAATTCCAAACCTATAAATGATATGATTTTGAATAAACCTTATCACTGCTTCTTGATCAACATTGGCTAAAGGTATAGCTTCAACCCATTTGGTGAAGTAATCAATTCCCACAAGGATATATCTATGGCCCTTCGACGAAGTTGGCTTTATCTCTCCAATCACATCTAGAGCCCAACCTCTAAATGGCCAAGGTTTGACTATGGCATGCAATTCATTTGCAGGTACATGTTGTATCCCAACATGCTTTTGACACTCTTGGCATCCCTTAGCAAATTCTATGCAATCTTTCAGCATAGTTGGCCAATACATTCCTTGTCGAAATAATAACCACTTCATTTTGTGGCCTACTTGGTGTGAACCACATGCTCCACTATGTGTATCAGAAACTGCTAAATATGCCTCATTTTCACTAAGACATTTTAATAGTACTCCTTCAGGAGTCTTTTTAAACAATTCGTTTCCAATTATCACATAGCTCAAAGCTCTGTATTTTACCTTTTTATTGGTATTTCTTGTGGGATTTTGCAAATATTCCACAATAGGACTTCGCCAATCATTATTGGTCATATTGTCAAGAGCAAAAATTTCTGCTAAGTCAAAGTCACCAAAAAATTGACGTTTTTCGACAACGACTAGTTCCTCGTTTGCGTTTGTATCTGTTGCCCCCCCAGTTGTTGGTGTTGACAATAGTGACGAAGAATAGTCATTAGAAATGATCTTATCCTTTATTTCAATTAACTCTTCCAGGCTTTGTTTTGAAACTTTATAGCCTGAAGCAATTTGTGCCAATTCATTTGCCACTTGATTATCAATTCGTGGTAAATGTTCTAAGTGAACAGACTCAAATCTTTTTAACAAAGCATTGGCAACAACAAAGTATCTGATAAGGTGCTCTTTAATGCATTTGTACTCTTTTGTCAATTGTTTGACAACCAACTCAGAGTCACCTTTTATTTCGACATGACTTGCCCCCAGTTCAAGTAAAATTTCAAGGCCTACTATTAAAGCCTCATACTCAGCTTCATTATTGGAGCAAACATCTCGAATTTTAAACTTATACTTCGTTGGAATGTTAGTAGGAGATATTATTAAAATACCAATCCCAACTCCATGTTTATGGCTTGAACCATCAAAGTACAACCTCCAAGGATATACGTCTACAAAACTTAATGTTTCTTCGACAACAGAATGGTCTACTATAAAATCAGCAACCACTTGTCCTTTAATTGATTTTAGAGGTTGATAAGTTAAGTTGTATTCTGACAAATCCAAAGCCCATTTACCAATTCGGCTATGCATTATTGGTTTCGACAGCATATGCTTAATAACATCAAAATGCGAATAAACAGAAACATCAGCTGGTTTTATATATTGCTTTAACTTTGTACACGAGAAATACAAACAAAGGCACAACTTTTCTATAGGAGTGTACCTCGTTTCGGCATCAATTAAGACCCTACTGAGGTAATAAATGGCTCTTTCGACACCACTATCATCCTCTTGTGCTAACATGCTACCTATTGTTCTATCAGAAGCTGCTATATACAATTTGAGCACTTTGTGTTTAATAACAGGCAACAAAATTGGTGGTTTCATCAAATAAGACTTGATTTCGTCGAAGGCTGCTTGATGCATTGGTTCCCATTTGAATTCTTCTTCCTTCTTCAGTCTTAACAATGGCGAAAAAACTTGTATTTTGCCACTTAGATTTGATATAAATCTTCGAAGGAAATTGATTTTTCCCAGCAACGACTGAAGCTCCTTTTTGGTCGAAGGGGCCTTCGTTTCCATAATTGCCTTAGTCTTATTTTGATTGATTTCAATGCCTTTTTTGTGCACCATAAAACCCAAGAAACCACCTGCACGTACACAAAAGGCACATTTTAATGGATTTATTTTCAATCCATATTTCCTCATTCTTTCAAAAGAACGGCGAAGATGGTCTAAATGACCACTTTCTGAGGAAGATTTAACCACCACATCATCTATGTATACTTGCATGAAATCATCAATAAAATCATGAAACATAGAATTCATGGCCCTCTGATATGTAGCACCAGCATTCTTTAAGCCAAAGGGCATTACTACCCATTCATAAACACCCAATGCCCCTGGACATCTAAAAGCAGTTTTCGACACGTCCTCTTCAGCAATGAAGATTTGATTATACCCAGAATAACCATCGAGCATACTAAGATAATCAAATCCTGCTGCTGAATCTATTAGCATTTCTGCCACAGGCATTGCGTATTCATCCTTGGGAGTTGCATTATTTAAATCCCTAAAGTCTACGCAAACTCTAAGAGTCCCATTTTTCTTTATTACAGGAACTATATTGGCTAACCATTCGACATACCTGGCAGTTCTGATGAATTTGTTTCTGAATAGCCTTTCGATTTCCTCTTTGATCTTAGCCAACACTTGAGGAGCAAATCTTCTTGGCACTTGCTTCACTAGTTTCTTCCCTGGTCGAATTGGTAATTGCATTTCCACCACTTCTCGACTTAACCCAGGCATTTCGTCATAATCCCAAGCAAAGCAGTCTTTGAACTCCCTTAGCAATGTGATGACTTGGGTTCTTAGAGAAGCATCAATATTTGCACTAATATAAGTTGGCCTTTTTATTGAGCCATTTCCCAAATCAACTTCTTCTAACGGGTCTTGAGCTTGCATATGCTTTGTCGAATCTCTAGGATCCTTTTCAAAACCTAATGGATCATCATCATAAATGCAGTCAAGTCTTTCATCTATGACTATGCCATTTTCTTCATGTAACTCACTGGCTTCGACAGCCATTGTTTGTTGAATAATTTCGGCCTCTATAGCCGCTTTAAACTTGTTTTCGGCCATATAAGCCGTAATTTTGTCCCATGCATTGGGAACTGACATAAGAACACTTTCAAGAACCAGTGTTCCACCCCGTTGGTCGAAGAACACCATCAGGATAGACACTATCATCTCCCATTATTTCTCTTTCCCAAACAAAACCATAATTTGGGTCAAGATGAACTGAGGCAAGAACATTATCCGCAGGAACATATGCCTCATTAGAAGATGAACATGGCGCAATCTTCGCCATTTGTTTCTCAAAATTTTCCTTGGTAATTTGGTTGACATCAGCACGGAAGTAGCTCTGATCTGCTTCGACATACTCTACCAAACCATCTTCCTTCCACATTACTAAACGTTGATGCAAAGTTGAAGGGACAGCACCAACTCCATGGATCCACTCTCTACCAAGGAGTAAATTGAAATTCGCTTTAGAGGCTATCACTAAGAACAATGTAGTCCTCTTTATGGAACCAACGATTAAGTCCACCTCAATGGCCCCCAAAGAATGGCCAGTTTTGCCTTCATAGTTGCTTAAGACAATGTTATGTGGCCTGAGGTCAGTGTCGAATTTACCAATCTTCTTCAAAAGACCATGTGGCATTAAATTCACTGCAGCTCCACCATCCACTAACACTTTGTTAATTCCAACACCATTGACTTTGGCTTGGACATACAGGGGTTTCAAGTGGTTTTGCATACTCATATCTGGCTTCTCGAAGGTAGCCATTTGGTCTTCGACACAACCATTGTTCATCACATAGTAACACATTGGCTTGTGATGAGCCATATCCTCTGTAAAATCCTCTTCAACATCATTTGGTACTGTGATAACATCGTACTCAAGAGGCAGTATTGATACCACATTGCAAACAACGTCGAAATCATCTTCAGAATCATCAAAATCAGACTCCATGTCTTCATCCATGTCGAAATCAGCATTCTTTTCTTTCACTGTTGACAATGGAGGAAATATTCTTTCAAGAGCAGGCCTTCTTGGCTTTTATGTTACCACAGCCTTGCCTTTGGCCTTATTTGCTGCACACACATGACTAGCAACATCAGCATTCTTCTTTGTGGCGACTTCAGCTTTGTGAACCTCACTCTTCGCCACTATTATGCTGCGTGGAACTTGATTAATGTCAATCGTACTGCGTGGAACATGGTTATTAGCCAAATGACTTGGAACCTTGTTAATGTCAAAGTGTGCCTTCTTCTTCTGTTGTCTTTGGTAACGACGCCACTGTGTTTTAGTCATGGGGTTCTTACCCTTATAGTTATTCTTATAATTAAACTTAGCAGCATCAGTACCTGGCTTGACAGCTTTAGCACGTTGATTATTGGGCACCCACGCTTCGACAGGAGCACTAGCACTTGGGACAAAGGATTTATTTGTTGACAGCTTCAAATACCCTTTCGCTGAGGACTTCTCCTTAGCAAATTGTCGTTTGCTTGTTGAAGGCTTTGTTGACACATTAGCCTTATAGCCAGGAAGATCTCCTTTTGCAAAGTCAAATTTCGGCCTGTTATCAAGCCATTTTCTTTTACGTTGTTGTTGATCCTGATAACCTTCGACAGCTTTGGCTGCTTCTTTGTCGAAGACAGCGCTGCATCTTGGGCAAAGCATAACTTCAGAGTTATTCCACTTACACCGATTGAGGAAATCTATCAATTCTTCCTCAGCCTTTGGATACACAGCATGTATCTTCCCATCATATTCTTTTAGGGTCACTTCGTGTTTCTTACCTTCAGCATACAGAAAACCTTTTAATTTTTCGGTGGCAGTCTTGACATACTTAGGAGGGTCTGCCATTTGAGCATCCACCATGCCTACATCAGCTTCGACAGGTTCAGAATACATAGCTTCAGCCTTAGGCAATGGATCAACATCAATCTGCATAGGAGCTTTCATTTTCTTATCAGCAAATTTGAGTCTTCCTTCGTCAACTGTTTTTTGCACAATATCCCTGAAAAGCACACAACGGTCAGTGTTATGTCCCAAAAAATTATGGAACTTACAATAACCCTTTTTCTTTCTTTGGTCAAGAGTTGGTACTTTAAGGCCTTTAGGCACTAATATTTGACCATCAGTTACTAAAAGATCAAAAATTTCATCACATTTCGTAACATCAAAAGTATAAGTCTTAGGCATAAATCTATCATTCTTAGGCTCTACAGGGTTATTCCCATTCGCAGGCCTTAATACTTTACAAGTATAAGGAGGACCAGGCTTAAGTTCAGCCACGTCTATCTCCTCTTCTTCGACATTACCCTATGTAACGTCGAACTCTTCTTCGACATATGCCACTTTTTCTTTTTTATGATACCTATTCGACCTAGATTTTTCTTCTCTAAGCCTTTCAACTTGTTGAACTCTATCAGCCAATTGAGCCATATCTCTCAAATGAGATGTGTCTAATTTCTTTCTAATTGAGTAATCAAGGCCACCAGCAGCCATTTCGACAAGCTCATGTTCAGGGACTTGTGTGAAGCAACGAGATTTCAACAACCTAAATCTGTTTAAGTAATCATCAATAGTTTCAGGCATTTTGCGCCGAACACTAGCCAATTCTTTAAGACTAATTTTCGACTGGCCCATGTAAAACTGTGCATGGAATGCCTTTTCTAATTGCCCCCATGTGAACATAGAACCAGGGGGTAAGGTCGTGAACCAAGTGAAAGCATTTTTAGTTAGAGAATTTGGAAAATATTTCATCTTCAAATTCTCATTTTGTGTTAAGTCCCCAGCCTCAGTCAAGAAACGAGCAATGTGTTCGACTGTGGACTCATTTGTATCACCACCAAACTTAGTAAACTTGGGAACTTTCCATCCCCTTGGTAACTCAGTTTGTAATACGTATTCACATAATGGTGATACGAAGTTAGGCCTTTGTAAACCTATGTTAAGGCCATTTTGCGCCAAAATAGTTTCGACTAAAGTAGCTATATTGTTTTCAGCGCCAACATTGTGTTTTTGCACTTGTCGAACAACTTCATCAGCGTTCTGGTGTCTATTTACCAAAACTACTTCAGGGACGTGGTTTACTGCCCCTTGTAGTTCGCCTACAATTGTGGACGCTTCGACTGCAACTGCTCCTTGGGGGTTAACTGGCGACGCATTACCCGCAATAATAGGAACTTGCCTATTATTAACCGCTGGAGCCCCAAAGAAATCTGCAATCCTACTCATCTGATTTGCCAACATTTGGTAACTGTTATTGGTATTTTGAATCAATGGATTGAAAACTGTACCAATTTGTTGGGTAAGCATATTAACCATATCGTGATTACTCTCGTCTACTTGCTGTCTTAAGGCCAACAAAGACGTATTGGTTAATGCTGGGGGATTCCGACCAAATACACTCTCAGAAGAGACATGTGTAGGGGAAAAGGTCGAAATATGTGGCATTCCAGTAGGCATGCCATACATTCCCAAAGGAAATGGGGGTAGATGCACGTTATTCAAACGTGGGTCTAAACCGTTCCCCATTGCCATGTAAGGGCTATGAAGCCCTGCACTTAACGGCAAAGACATAGGCAAAGATGCCATTTCTGACTGCGTTGAACCAACATTAGTCATTGATAATGAAGGAACAGTTGTTGACGATGATGGTCCTGCGCTAATGCTCGCAGAATCCATTGTTGTTCCTTGCCCTTGTGAAACCACAGGGTTGGAACTAGACGCATTATTCGTACTAGAACGAACCATTTTACCACTTCTTAAGTGCATACAATAGCGAATACAAATAAGAAAGTACGAAAATGAACAAAATCAAAGGCAAGGTCCCACTGGGCGTGCCAATTTGTTTGCTGGTGTTTTTAGCAAACAATCACTAGTTTTATTAGAAGGTTTGTGAGATCAAACTAGAAAAATCTCAAAGCAATTGCCTTTGAATTGCGCGTAGTTTTTGTTTCAGAAAATGTAGAAAAGGGAACGATTTCCAATGATTAACAGAATTGAAAAGAAAAGAAGCAGTAAATGGTGCGTGAATTGTAAAGAAAAGACAAATAAATTGCATTGAATTGTAAAAGTGGTACACGATCACGTACAATGATTCTTCCACTCGTTTTTCGCTCTGGCTTGGAAGTTAGAGTTTCAGGAATCGGATTGTGTATTGTGATTTGTGACCCCTGTTTCTTCTCAGAAACTACTATTTATACAAAGGAAAAGAGGGGGAAAACTGAACTAAGTAACTGCCTAGAAATTTGAAAATTAATAACTGCTACTCCTACTTTCGACAAGAACCGCTTCATCACGCTTCGACCAACTGCTAGTTCTTCAGCGCATAACTGCTCTGTTTTCTGTCTGTCGAAAGCTTGTGTCCATTTTCCTCTCTCTTGCTTTTGCTTCCCCGGAAGCTTGTCGAATTTACCTTGCGCATGACCATTTTCTCTGTCGAAATAATTTGGTCTTTGTCGAAATATAAGTTAGGCCTTGTTGACCATTTTCAATGAAGCCTGTCGAAATTACAGGCTAACAAGAGGATACCCCGTTCACAGCAAATAAATATTCATTAGTATCTAAAGTTTATTTTTTTGGTTACAGTATCTGAAGTTTATTTGAATTTAAGATAGATAGTAAACCTTTTATTGTGATATTCGATATAGAAAAAAAAATGCAAATATGATATAAACATCCAATTAGATATATAGTTGCAGTCATTTAAAAATGATTAGAGAAATAGTTTGAACGACACTTTCTTTTATTGTGTTTTCATATTCATACTAAACCATTTATATTAGGATAGAGAATTAATAATTAGGCACCAAATGCCCAAGATATGATAACGTATTTAGATCATACACAACTTCCAATGATAACATATTTAGGTTAAAATGAAAATTTTAATTTAGTCGATCACCAAATTAATTTATGACTGACTCAAAAGTGAACGTAATTTAAAATTCAAATTCAAAAACCATAATTAACTGTTATTAGACGGGATGCACAAGAGGAAACAATGCATCATTGCTTCTTTAGTTGTAGTGGTGTTTCAGCAGTTTGGCAGCATATGTTTGTGGATAATTCTCTCATTCCTGAGGTGACTTTTGATCCTTTTATTTGGCTGCAAGAGCAGGTTAAAGTAAAAGGGATCCTTCCAACGGTGGTTCTATGGAAATGTAGGTGTGCTAGAAATAAATTTGTTTTTGAAGGTGTTCGATCCACTACTTTAGAGATTACCAACCAACTTCATGCTCTTTATCATGATATTTTGAAATCTTATACTCCTTCAAATGCGGCGGGTTTTACTCAGACTATGGTGAAAGAGGTGGCGTGGTGTCCTCCTCCGTTAGGGTGGGTGGCTTTAAACGTTGATGGGAGTGCTCTTGCAAATCCAGGTATGACTGGATATGGTGGCCTTATAAGAGATTCAGAAGGTAATTTTATTATGGGCTTTTATGGAGCTCTTGGTTATTCTAATAGTTTGCATGCAGAGCTGATAGCCTTGGTGCGTGGTATTTCGTTGTGTTGGCATTTGGGGTACCGTAAAGTAGTTTGTTATACGGACTCTTTACATACTTTGAGAATGCTTAATTATGCTAATACCTCCTATCATAAATATGGTAATGAGATTGCTCAAGCTAAGTTGTATTTGCAAAAAGATTGGGAGGTGAAGATCCTTCATGCTTATAGGGAAGCAAATTCTTGTGCTGATTTTCTTGCTAAGATGGGGGTTCATTGTGGGTCTCCGTATGTTCAGATTTCCTTTCCGCCTATTGGATTGGAGTCTCATTTGAGCGCCGATGCTCTAGGTGTCTCTTTTGTTAGGCCCTAGTTTTTTTTCTTTTTTTCTTTTCTTTCTTCTCTATTGTAACCAAAAAAAAAAGACGGGATGCACAATTAAATTCCGATTTTTGAATTTGCAAATAATAAATTAGCTTAATTGTAGTTATTGTACCTATTATTTCTCCACATATTATCCTCCTTTGCCATACCCACAAACATTTTTTTTAATCCCACAAACTATGTTGAAACTATGTTGATCGATTAAAGCAAAGGAAAGAAACTCATAGTTGTTGCCACTAACAACAGAAAGAGCAACTTCCCTAGTTGATTTGATCTTCATGCTCCTGCCTTGTGGAGCAATCCAGTTTACATGCTCTACCTATCAGTATCACCTAGAGCGGCGACCTCCATCAGTTACACGATCACTGTCTCCATCAGCCAGGGCCCAGGAGCGCTGCTTGGTGCCCTCCCGTCAAACCTTATGGAGAATTAATAACAAAGATGGAAAGCAAATATGGAAATTCCTTAATATTTGATTCCAATTAAATGGAGATGAGGTAAACTCAACGTATATGACCACAAAATGCGCCTTTATAAATGTTGATTCAAAAAACAGTATTAAATTTCCATGTTTTGCATTAGTAATTAGTAATAAATAATAGTAGGTTTCCTTTTACTTTTGGGGCTTAGCCCCCGTTGTCTATCAAAAAAAATAGTAGGAGTATTTATTCCTTTTCATAATTTTAAACGGATTGCACAATATATTTCCCAAATGGAACAGATTGAGTATAAAATATTAATATACACCTTATGTAAAGGTTAATTGCAAGAAGAAGTTTATGATTTCAAATTCAAATTGAATTCAAAATGGATGACGGTTATGATGGATGTCCCGCCTGGATTATGACTGGAATTATGATTAACACTGATGCCCGAAATGTTTTCTTACTTATGTGGACATGCTAAGAGGTTGACAACTCAGTTTTTTAGCTTTGAGATACTTATTTAAATGTATTATTAATAGATAGATTGAAGTACCTCTTATACTTCCTTTCAATCTAATGTTGCTGTATCCAAGAACACACATGTCAAAATACACAAAATATGAACCCAAAAATTTAAAGAAAATCAAAAATAAAAATCTCACTTTACCAATCCCTCCACCAATGTAGTAATATTTTCCTATTTTCCTGTCATAGCATGGGAGACATCATCATGCAAACGATCTACTGGTTGACGCAGATTTCGGTAAAGTATGCCAAATCCACGACATGGTCCAAGTGTTTAAACAAAAGCAAACAAACAAAGAGGAAGAACATTAGTCTCAAAATCTAAAAATATTAATATGAAAAATAGATGGATAAGCGATGATAAGAGAGGCATTGAGAAAATTGCTAAAAGTGGATAGATGACTTGTCTTCTTCCTCCTTTTTTCTTTGACTCCATCTGCGAATGTCTTGTAGATAACAAAATAACCATGCATCTGAAAAGGAACAAAAATCAAAAAACAAAAAATGAGTAGAGGAAAAAAACCAAAGTGAGAAGGAGGATTGAGTTTGAGAAGAGAGCATGAAAATAATCTAATAACAAAGAAGGAAGAGTTGAATAGCCTATTTATATTTTTTAAGAGATGAATTTTCTCTATGTGTATGAGTGGAGCCGATGAATTTGAAAATGATGTATAAATCTCAAAGCCAATTAATTGAATGATATATCAAATTCTACAATATCCTTAAAAAAATCAAATTCTTCAATTTAAATTATTGATGGTAGAGATATTTTTATAGTCAGTTACCAAATTGAATGAGTGACCAATTAATTTTTTAATTTGAATTTGAATTCAAATTTTTTTATAAGTTACCAAATTGAATGATGGCTAATTAATGGTTTAATATGAATTCATATTTTGAGTAATTATGGTTCCACTTTTATGTCAAAATTCAAATTGTATACCCCGGTTGAGAATTCCACTTGAAGTTTCAATTGGATGGATCCATGTAGGATTAGCTTTAATTATTTTTAATTATTTTTCTTTGGATCACTCTCAAGGTGACACCTAAGAAAAATTGCTATGAGCAACATTCTTATTTGTATTATTTATAGATTTATTTTCCCCTTTAGAAAATATATGAAAAAATTTATGGTTATATGATATTTTTAACATTTTGTAACACACGTTAAATAATTATGAATCAACCATAATTAATAAGTTTCATCTTTTCAAAATGGTCAATTAATTGAATAACATCCATTAATTTCTGTTAATTATATCAGTTACGTTAATATTTTATTTTAATATGGCTATTTGTTATGTCAGTTACAAAAAAGTCCTATAATTATGTCAGTTACAATATGTGTCCATCAATATTTCTATTAATTTCGAAGGTTACAACAAAATCATACATATAAAAATGCCAGTTTCAAAAAGTACCTTATTTTAATAATATGCATTAATTTTTCTATCAATTTGTAAGTTACAATATATGATATTTTGGTGATGGTAATCAATATGAAGGTTACAAAAAGGTATACTATTTTTGATGATATCTTACAAAAAATAAAATATGTATTGGCCGAGTGTTTAGTGTGATAATCAAATTTGCCAGACAAAATAATAATTATCTCCATCACTTGGTTTTCATATTATTTATTATGTTGTCCATTATTTGTGTTGGCCATAGTAGTACACAATAGTGCGAAGAATTGATCAGAATGTACCATAGAAATCAGTACCAGCGTCAACCTTGCTTTACAAGTGTCTTACACGTGTGATGGATATTCATGTTCAGTTAATTTTGTAATTGGTAAATTTCACATTAAAATTTAGATTATATGTTAAATTTCATTGGTCTAAGCAAATATCAAATTACAAAAATTGTGTTTAATATATGAAAATAATATAATATTTACGAAATTTATATTATGGCCAACCTTATTGTCACCACATAATGACATTAAGATATTTAATATTTATGATGGTTACAAAATTTAAACAAAAGCATATTTTAAATTATATATTATTTTATCCACGTGCATTAACCAAATAAATTACATAAATTTCATGTAACTATGTCCGTTACTATATTAGGCCTTTAATGGTTCTCATAATTATAACATTTACCACAAATAACATACTTTATTAATAAATCATATTTTCAAAAAGACCCGTAATCGATTAATATACATTAAGTCCTTTAAGTTATCATATTATCAAAATTCCCTTAAAATGTTTCGCAAACTTAAAGTATGTTAATCCAAAACATATTTTAGCTTTTATACTTAACCGAACCTAACTTACAGTACGATGATCAAATGATTATTTTTGTTTCTAAATGATTATTTTGACAATATAAAAAATGTATGAAAAAATTTATTCACAATAATATATTTAGTCATTTTTAATGGACTCTACACAATATAAACTCAACCATAATTATGTAATTTTCATATTTTCAAAAATGTCCCTTAATTGAATAATTTACATTAATTTCTGTTAGAAAATGTCGGTTACGATATGGTCAGTGTTTTTATGATGGCAATTAATTATGTCAGTTACAAATTGGGATATTATTTGCAAGGTTGTGGCTATGATGATACGTTAGTAATCAATTAATGCATGGTCTAATAATAAAGTAATGTCAGTTACGTTATGTGAATCAAAAAGGTATGATGATACGTTAATAAGCAATTATTGTCAGTTATGATATGTTAATGCCCTCTAATGACGTAACTGACAAATTGATAATAATGGTGAAACGTTACAAAAAAATAAATAGCAATGGCCGAGTTTTGTGCGTGCCTTGATCAGTTACAATCTAAAATAAATAGCAATGGCCGAGTTTTGTGTGTGCTTTGATCAGTTACAATATGTAATCAAACTGATAAATTATAGGTCGTTTGATTTTAAAAATAAAATTTTTAATTTTTAATTGAATATGTAGATTGTAGATTTAGTACTTTTATTTTTGTGTAGAGTATATTCATTTATACGTTATACAAGAAACCGTCAAATCATTCCCTCATTTAACATTCTCTCTCCAATTTAGTCTCTAAAACTAAATCAAAATGCCTCCCAAGTATGACATGATATCTGACATCAATGCCAGAAATGGCAAATTCAACCTACTCGTGCGCATCACTAGGAAATGGGAAGTCCTCGATCTGAACAATAACAGGCTCCCATTTTCTGTCGAAATCGTTTTGGTTGATAGAGAGGTTAATATTATGCACATTATTAGCATTAGCATTGGTCATACCTACAATGTGTTTTTTAAAATTGATCTTATAATTATAATGTAGTTATGTTTGTAACGTATAAAATAATGGTGTGATAAATATTTATATACAATAAAATCTACTTGAATAATGATTAAAATATGGGCATAATTAGAGGTGGCAATTTCTACCTGTTAGTGAGATCCCTATGGGGGATTGTTCCATTAGGAGTCCTACAGGTGAAGAATTTTCCCATGGGTATGAAGGCGGGAGAGAAAATCTCCACACAATCAATTTGGCGTTGGAGAAATGAACCATATCCCCGCCTTAATATATTACGTAAATATTCTTATTATATATATATTATATTATAACTAATTGATTTTTTAGTCTTTTTAAATGTACTTTTAATTAAAAATATTAATAAAATATTGAACTATGCTAATTTTATATTTTTCTTCTTAAATATTAATATATCAAAGTAGGAGTAACTTTTATATTTTTTATATTAAAATGTGAAACTCTTAATTTTTTCAGTATTACTTTTATATTATTTTTCCTATTTTATTGTATTTCAATTCTATTTTTTTCAAATTTTTAATAAATTTAAGGCATATCCGCAGGGGTCAAAAATTGATCCTAATATTGTTATAGATTTAGAAAACATTATAGAATGTAGTTATGTAACATTGTTATAGAATTAGAAAACGTGAAAATTGATCCTATCATAAAAATACAATTTTTTAGCATTAGCAATGGTCATACCTATAATATGTTCTTTTTAAATTAATCTTATAATTATAATGAAGTTATGTTTGTAACGTATAAAATAATGGTGTGATAAGTATTTATACACAAGAAAATCTACTTGAATAATGATTAAAATATGGGCATAATTAGATGTGACAATTTCTACCTGTTAGTGGGATCCCTACGGGGACTGTTCCATTAGGAGTCCTATAGGTGGAGAATTTTCCCATGGGTATGAAGACGGGGGAGAAAATCTCCACACAATCAATTTGGCATTGGGGACATGAACCACATCCCTGTCTTAAATATATTACGTAAATATTCTTATTATAGATATATTTTATATTATAAGTAATTGATTTTTTAGTCTTTTTATATGTATTTTTTAATTAAAAATATTAATAAAATATTGAACTATGCTAATTTTATATTTTTCTTCTTAAATATTAAAATATCAAAGTAGGAGTAAATATTATATTTTCTATATTAAAATATGAAGCTCTTAATTTTTTCAGTCTTACTTTTATATTATTTTTCCCATTTTATTGTATTTCAATTCTTTTTTTTTTTTTCAAATTTTTAATAAATTTAAGACATCTCCGCATGGGCCTTAAATTGATCCTAACATTGTTATAGATTTAGAAAATGTTATAGAATGTAGTTATGTAACATTATTATAGAATTAGAAAACGTGAAAGTTGATCCTATCATAAAAATACAATTTATTAGCATTAGCATTGGTCATACCTATAATATGTTTTTTCAAAATTGATCTTATAATTATAATATAGTTATGTTTGTATCGTATAAAATAATGGTGTGATAAATATTTATACACAAGAAAATCTACTTAAATAACGATTAAAATATGAGCATAATTAGAGGTGGCAATTTCTACCTGGTAGTGGGATCCCTACGGGGACTGTTCAATTAGGAGTCCTACAGGTGCAGAATTTTCCCATGGGTACGAAAACGGGGGAGAAAATCTCCACACAATCAATTTGGCATCGGGGACATGAACCATATCCCCGCCTTGAATATATTACGTAAATATTCTTACTATAGATATATTTTATATTATAAGTAATTGATTTTTTAGTCTTTTTATATGAATTTTTAATTAAAAATATTAATAAAATATTGAACTATGCTAATTTTATATTTTCTTATTAAATATTAAAATACCACAGTAGGAGTAATTTTTATATTTTCTATATTAAAATGTGAAACTCTTAATTTTTTCAGTCTTACTTTTATATTATTTTTCCCATTTTATTGTATTTCAATTCTTCTTTTTTTTTCAAATCTTTAATAAATTTAAGGCATCTCCGCAGGGACTGTGGGGATCTGTAGGGAAGAGGATGAGGGAGGAACCCCCTCCCCGAGACGAGGACGGGGGACAATTTGAAAGGCCAGTGGGGGAGTATTCCCCGCCTCAGCTCCTTCCCATTGCCATATCAATGAATAATCAAAGAAATCTAGGTTTCGTTCATGTAAACCATTTTGAAATTTCAAAGTGTAAAAAGTAATGAATTTTTGTCTTTTCATGCAAACACAAACATAAAAATTGAAATATTAATAGTTTTAACAAAATCATTATTATTTTATTAATTACTAAGGTGATTATTAGATTTATTTGATTATGAAATATAATTTACATATATTTAAATATAATAATTAATTTTAAAGAGTTATTAGTGGGATCTCTACAGTGATTGTTCCATTAGGAGCTCTAAGGGTGGGGAATTTTTTCTCGTGGGTACGAGGACAGGGGAGAAAATTCCCCCACAATCAAATTGGGGTTGGGGACAAGGTCCATATCTCTGCCCTGAATATGTTACATAAATATTCTTATTGTAGATATATATTTTATTATAAGTAATTTGTTATAAAAGTACTAAAACTAGAGCAAGAATAAAATAGTAAAGGAGAGAATGAAAGGAAGAAGAAATAGCTTTGTATATTACTCTTGAAGGTGTGTCACTACAATGACATCTGAGTCCTATTTATAGGCTCAAGTTCCGTAACATACATTTAACCTAGACATCCAACATACATTTAACCTAGACATCCACATACATTTAATCTAGACATCCACTTATTCACAACACTCCCCCTTGGATGTCTATTAAGGATATGCCTCATTAAAAACCTTATTAAGAAAAAACCCAGTGGGAAAAAATCTTAGTGAAGGAAAAGAGTACAACATCCTTTGCTTGAGGGCTGCCTCGTTAAAAACCTTACCCCGGAAAACCCATTGGGACAAAACCGTGGTGAAGGGAAAAAGAGTGCAGAGCATGTTTATTTCTCCCCCTCAACTATGTAATCATCTCTGAGACGACGAAGGCCAATCTTCCGTATTAGCTGCTCAAAAGTTTTGCTTGGGAATGACTTTGTTAGAAGATCTGCTAAGTTGTCACATGAACGAATTTGTTGAATGTTGATATCACCATTCTTTTGAAGATCGTGAGTGAAGAAAAACTTTGGTAAAATGTGCTTTGTTCTATCTCCTTTAATATACCCTTCTTTCAATTGAGCAATGCATGCAGTGTTGTCTTCATACATGGTCGTTGCTATCATTTTCTCAGAAGATAAACCACAGGTTTCTTGTATATGTTGAATTACTGACCTTAACCAAATGTATTCCCGACTTGCTTCATGTAGTGCTAAAATTTCTGCATGGTTAGATGACGTGGCTGTTATGGTCTATTTTACAGACCTCCATGAAATGGCTGTATCACCACAGATAAACAGATAGCCTATTTGTGATCTACCATTATGAGGGTCTGATAAGTAACCTGCATCTGCATAACCAGTTAAATCTGACTTTGATTTATGTGAATAAAACAAACCCATATCCATTGTACCTCGGAGGTAACGAAGAACATGTTTAACTCCATTCCAATGTCTCCGTGTAGGTGAAGAACTATATCTTGCTAATAAATTAACAGCAAATGATATATCAGGACGTGTATAATTAGCAAGGTACATTAGTGCGCCAATTGCACTAAGATATGGTACTTCAGGACCAAGTAGTTCCTCATCCTTTTCTCAAGGTCTAAATGGATCTTTATTCACATCTAGTGATCTTACAACCATTGGTGTACACAGCGGATGTGATTTGTCCATGTAAAACCGTTTTAGAACTTTTGTTATATAAGTTTCTTTATGTACAAGAATTCCATTCCTTAAATGTTCAATTTGTAATCCCAAACAAAATTTTGTCTTTCCTAAATCCTTCATTTCGAACTCTCTCTTTAAGCAATCTATAGCTTTTGGAAGCTCTTCAGGAGTTCCAATAATATTTAAGTCATCCACATAAACAGCAATTATCGCAAATTATTTTCCAGATCTTTTCATAAAAATGCATGGACATATGGGGTCATTTTTATATCCCTCCTTTAACAAATATTCACTGAGATGATTATACCACATGCGTCCAGATTGTTTAAGTCCATAGAGAGACTTATTCAACTTGATCGAATAATTTTCTCGAGAGCCTGGATTGTTTGTCTTGGGAAGATGAAATCCTTCAGGGAGTTTCATATAAATTTCACTATCAAGTGAACCATACAAATATGCTGTAACAACATCCATCATATGTAAATTTATCCCCTCACGTGCTACTAGACTAATTAAGTAGCGAAAAGTACTTGCATCTACTACAGGTGAATAAGTTTCTTCAAAATCGATGCCAGGTCTTTGTGAAAATCCTTGAGCAACAAGTCGAGCTTTGTATCTCACAATTTCATTATTTTCATTTCGTTTTCGTACAAAAACCCACTTATATCCAACTGGCTTCACACCCTCAGGTGTTCGGACTACAGGTCCAAAAATGTTTCTCTTACAAAGTGAGTTTAATTCTGCTTCAATTGCATCTTTCCACTTTGTCCAGTCATTTCTTTGTCGACAATCTTCAATGGACTTTAGTTCATGATCCTCATTATCACTCATCACATTAAGCGCTATATTATATACAAAAATATCATCAATGTTGACTATGTTTCGGATTCATCGTACTCCATTCATGACATAATTTATTGAGATCTCTTCATTTTCAAGATTTTCAGGTACCTGATCAGTCTCTTCTGGAACTGAGTCAACAATTATGTCTGAAGAATCATTTGCAGCTTTTGTATCCTCACTTGGAGTTTCTGTATCCTCATTTGGGCCATTTATCCTTTTTGTTCCTTTTATTGATCGAGGATTTTTATCTTTAGAACCTATAGGTCTACCACGCTTCATGCGTGCTTGAGACTGATCATTTCCAGTCTTAGACTGTCCAACTGGGACATCAACTTTGATTGGAGCATTAGCAACCGGTATATATGATTTAGTCACCCTTTTAGGATTAGTGAATGCATCTGGCAATTCATTTGCTAGATTTTGTAAATGAATTATCCTTTGAACTTCGAGTTCGCATTGTTTTGTACGAGGATCAAGGTGAGAAAGTGATAATTCATTCCAACGAATTTCCTTGTCCAGTTGCTTATTCTCTCCCCCTAATATTGGGAAAACTGATTCATCAAAGTGACAATCAGCGAACCTCGCTGTAAATAAATCTCCCGTTGATGGTTCAAGATATTTTATTATAGATGGAGATTCATATCCAACATATATACCCAATCTTCTTTGTGGACTCATTTTTGTGCGTTTTGGTGGAGGGATTGGAATATATACCGCACATCCAAAAATTCTTATATGGGATATATTAGGCTCTTTACCAAAAACTAATTGCAAGGGAGAATAACTTTGATGACTTGTTGACCTGATGCGAACTAATGTTGCAGCATGCAATATTGCATGTCCCCAAGAAGAAATTGGAAGTTTTGATTTCATGAGTATTGGTCTTGCAATCAACTTTAGACGTTTAATGAGGGACTCTGCAAGCCCATTTTGTGTATGAACATGTGCTACAGGATGTTCAACATTGATTCCAATAGAAATACAATACTCATTGAATGCTTGGGATGTAAATTCAGCAGCATTATCAAGGCGTATTTTCTTAACTGGATAGTCAGGAAAATGAGTTCTTAATCGAATTAGTTGAGCAAGCAATCTCGCAAACGTCTGGTTGCGAGTTGATAACAAACAAACATGTGACCATCTAGTTGATGCATCGATTAAAACCATAAAATACCTAAATGGTCCACATTGTGGGTGTATTGGCCCACAGATATCACCTTGTATTCGTTCTAAAAACGTAAGAGTTTCACCCTCAATTTTTGTTGGTGATGGTCTAATTATCAATTTTCCTTGGGAACATGTAGTACATGAGAAATTATTGGATTGAAGAATCTCCTGGCTCTTCAATGGATGTCCACATGAATTTTCAATTATTGTTCGCATCATGATAGAACCGGGATGGCCCAACCGGTCATGCCAAATCAGACACTTGTTGTGATTCGTAAACTTCTGGTTTACAATAGCGTTTCAATCGTACTAATAAAAGTGTAGTACAAACCATTTGAAAACGTTGGTAATTTTTCCAATATACTTTTTCCTCCCGCGGTATGTCTCGTGATATAGAGATATTCGATATCTCCTTCATTTGTTGCTTCAATATGGCAACCATTTAAGCGAATATCTTTGAAACTTAGTAAGTTTCTACGAGATTTAGGGGAATATAGTGCCATATCAATGTGTAGTTTTGTTCCTCTTGGTAACAATACACTGGCTCTTCCGGGGCCTTCAATTATTTTTGTAGTACCAGATATAGTAGTAACATTGGTTTTTTGCATTACTAAGTAAGAAAAATAATTTCTGTCCTTGAGAATCGTGTGGGTTTTTCCACTATCAGCGAGACACATATCTCCATTATTGTTGCTAGTGACAATACTCATTCTAACTTTCAAGAGAAAATAAAAATAAATAAGTAAGAAGTATAATAATAATTTTGGAAGGATAAAAACATTATAACTCAAATTTTATTGCATGAAAAAAAAACGAAAAGAAACACACCAACACACCAAAAACATAAACTTTAATGTCAGTTAAACTTAAGGAATTTCAAAAAAGCAAATAAAAACATAATATAAAAATGGAAGAAAACTATTTCTTAAGGACCCCATCTCCAATAAGGTGACCAATATTCCCATCTGGGTCAGCAAAGAAATCAGAAACATCTAAGTGAGTATCATCTATAGGACCATAATCATCATCTTCATAAGCAAAATGTGTCTCTATCCTTTTCCCTTTATTATTCTGAGGGTACGACAGTGGCGTGACCAATGACCTTTTCCTCCACAACGGTAGCAATTATTGTCATCTTGTTTGCTATTTTGCCCACTTTTTTCTTTTTCACTATTTTTCCACTTCTGGTGGGAGAATGCGTTCTTGGAAATTCCACCACGGCCATGTCCACGACCATGACCATGGACAAAACCACGGCCACGACCAAAACTACGACCACGGCCAAAATTTCGACCACGACCACGAGTTTTCCCATCAGTATAATGATCGTGTTTTTCTACATTTGCTTCAGGGAATGGAGCAGTACCAGATGGACGGGCCTCGTGATTTTTCATTAACAGCTCATTATTTTGTTCCGCCACAAGAAGACAAGAAATTAATTCAGAATATTTCTTAAATCCCCTTTCTCTATATTGCTGCTGCAGGAGCACATTGGATGCATGAAAAGTAGTGAAAGTTTTTTCTAACATATCATTATCAGTGACTTTTTCTCCACATAACTTCAATTGAGAAGTGATTCTGAATAGGGCAGAGTTATATTCACTTACAGTTTTAAAATCTTGTAAACGTAAATGCATCCAATTATAACGAGCTTTTGGAAGAATAACAGTTTTCTGATGGTCATATCTTTCTTTTAGATGATTCCAAAGAACGAGTGGGTCTTTTACAGTAAGATACTCACTTTTGAGTCCTTCATGGAGATGATGACGGAGAAAAATCATAGCTTTGGCCTTATCTTGATTTGATGCTTTGTTTCCGTCTCTTATAGTTTCTCCAAGACCATTTGCATCTAAATGGATGTCAGCATCTAGCACCCAAGATAAATAATTCTTTCCCGTGATGTCAAGAGCCACAAAGTCAAGTTTTGCAAGGTTCGACATATTTAGTTTTATCATGAAATTGTAAAATCAATCAAGTTAGATAAATAATAATAATAAAAGAAATGAATTTAATCTATATATTTAGTGGTAGTTACCTTAAAATTAGACGGTAGTTACAAAAAAATCATCATTTTAAAATTAAATTGTAGTTACCTTGAAATTAGATGGTAGTTACAAAAAAAATCATCATTTTAAAATTAAATTATGTTGAACGTCTTGTAAACAATTCTTGATGTTGCTAAGAATTCTTTCTTGAAACCTTGAACGTCTTAAAATTCTTCCTTAAAACCTTGTTAATTTTTTTTTTCCGGATTAATATGTCTAACTTGTGTGGCACATCTGTCACCATAGAATTTGTTATCACCTGGGAAAACAAAATGGTTTTCATGAGTAGAACTCATATTGGGTGCGGAAGTGATGAATTTCTTCTGGAATTCATCAAAAATAGACAAACATAGTAATCTAACAGGGATTACTAGGGTGCTTAAGTGATGAATTTCTTCTGGAATTCATCAATAATAGACAAACATAGTAATCCAACAGGGATTACTAGGGCGCTTAAGTGATGAATTTCTTCTGAATTTCTTCTTGAATTCATTAATAGTAGACAAACATAGTAATCCAACAGGGATTACTAGGGCGCTTAAGTGATGAATTTCTTCTAGAATTCATCAAACAAAGTAATCAAAATAGACAAGTATTGTAATCCAACAGGGATTACTTAAGTGATGAATTTCTTCAGGAATTCATCATAGTAAAAAGAAGGCAAAATTACACCAGGGGACCTTTAAGTTATTTATTTGTAACAAGTTGGCCCTTTAAGTTTTTTTTGTAACAAATAGGCCCTTTAAGTTACCTGACGTTGACACCGTTGGCCCTTTTAGTAAAATTTAATATCGTTGATTACATCAAAATACACCAAAATATGCTTGGTTGCATCAAAATACATAAGCTAGAGTAATCACAATATATAAAGTAGCATTACATCAAAATATATAAGCTAGAGAAATCATTAAAAGGGCCTATTTGTTACAAAAAAAACTTAAAGGTCCAACTTGTTACAAATAAATAACTTAAAGGTCCTCTAGTGTAATTTTGCCTAAAAAGAAATATGATAATAAAAAGGAGAAGAAGAAGAGGTAGAAGAAGAAGTCATAATAATAAGATGAAGAGAAGAAATAGTACCTTGAGATATTTAGAGATCGATCGTGCTGATAACGTGTTATAAAAGTACTAAAACTAGAGCAAGAATAAAATAGTAAATGAGAGAATGAAATGAAGAAGAAATAGCTTTGTATATTACTCTTGAAGGTGTGTCACTACAATGACATCTGAGTCCTATTTATAGGCTCAAGTTCTGTAACATACATTTAACCTAGACATCCAACATACATTTAACCTAGACATCCACATACATTTAATCTAGACATCCACTTATTCACAACATAATTGATTTTTTAGTCTTTTTATATTTGTTTTTAATTAAAATATTAATAAAAATTTGAGTTGTCCGAATTTAATATTTTTATTCTTACTTTTATACTTTTGAAATATTAAAATATCAAAGCAATAATTGTTTTTCTCTTTTGTAACAAAAAATAATATGAAAGTAGGAATAACTTTTATTTTTTCTATATTAAAATGTGAAACTTTTAATTTTTTAGTCTTACTTTTATATTTTTTTTCCCCATATGATTATATTTGAATTCATATTTTTGTTAATTTTCAATAAGTTTTTGGCATCTCTACAGGAACCGTAGGGATTTGAGGGAAGGAGACGAGGGAGGAACCACCCTAGATGAGGATTGGGCACAGGGATGGGGATTAGTTTAGGTGGCGGGGACGGGAAGTGGGAGAGTATTCCCCACCTCAGCTCCTCCCCCATTGACATCCCAAGGAATAGTCGAAGAAATCTGGGTTTGGTTCATGTGAATCATTTTGTATGACATGTTGTAAAAAGTGATGAATTTTTATATTGAAGAATAATAATTATACTTATTTAATTACTTAAACTATGGTCTATATTGAATTATTGTCTGTTTGTTTTTCTCTTTTAATGCAAACCCAAAAATAACAATTTAAATATTAATAGTTTTAGAAAAATTGCACGGGGTCAACATTATAAAATTAAAGAATACATAATTCTGGGTCAATACATAATTTTCAAATTATAATGTCAATGAAGTCTACCTAATTTAATTTTGTTAATAACGAGTCAGTTGTTATTCATAATCCGTTGACATATTAGGATATTGGTAGTGCATTCTTTTTGACACTCTTTTAAAAAAATTAAAGATATTTTTTTCCCGACTAATTCATAATATCTTGAATACTCATTAGATTTTTAAAATTCAAAAAAATATATATTACATACTACAAATATATAATTGTTGTTATTAACCAATAAGACACGAGTGACAAATACTAATAACCGTAAAATATGAAACAATATATTGTACTAATATCAAAATATAAAAACGGAAATGTCAAACATAAATCAATTAACCAATTCTACGTATATAAGTCAAACATAAATTAAGAATTTAAAAAATTATATTTTTTTTATTGACCAATGTAACCCTAAATGTTTCCCGTGCATCGCACGGGCAGGTATACTAGTTTATGTATAATTTGAAATAAACAAATTATATTCTGTACAGTACTTGTCAGTTTTAGAAAAAATGTTTTTTTTTACTTCTAGTTTAATTAACATCAGTTACTTGTTTATCAATTATATCTTTATTTGGGTTTGCATTAAAAGAGAAAAACAAACAGGCAAATATATATAGTTGAGATTTAATGCAAACCCAATATAGACCATAATTCAGGCAATAATTCAAAGAGAAAAACAATAATTCAAGTAGAAGCAATAATTCAAAGAGAAACAGACAACAAATATATTTATTTGGGTTTCTTGAAAAAGACAACAAATATATATAGTTGAGATTTTTTTGACAAAAGGGATACAGAGATTAAGAAGTTCGATTTAATCAAAATAATAATAATAACATAATTAAGAATTCCAGAGTTTAATAAAAGCAGCAAGTTCCTAGTATTGTGTCGTGTTTTGGCAGGGGCGGCGTCCATGTTTGTCAGCGCAGGAGCTTGATGAAGTGTCCAAATACTGATTATATTCCCAATCAATTATTTATTTATTTATTTATTTGGTGACTAATTCAATCAATTATTTATTCCATTAGAACAAGTTGGTAACTATGAAGCCCGATACTCCAAACTAGGCCACGTATCCGTGTCGGATATGTATCTGATACCGATACCTGTCGGATACTTTCGGATACGTATCTTGGGGACACTTTGGGGATATGTGGGGACACTTTGGGGATACGTATCCTGATGTCTCTTTATAAACCAGAGTTGGAAGCTATGTTATTTTTTAACGATGGAAATGGAGGAGAGGAGAATGACACAATTAGTGTTAAGTAGGCAATTCTATAGAGCCTAAACTTCTTTCGGATATGACTTATGATGTTTTTCCTATATTCTAACTTGCGTAATAGACTGTATATCTTTTGTGACATGTTCGTAGGAGGAAGAATATATTTTAAAATGGGTGGGAAAAATACATTGTTTACTTATTTTGATCAAAAGTATCTTTTTTATAAATGTGATCATATCTATTGAATATTATGAGAAATTGTCAATTAATAAAGTGAAGTATCTTTAGTTATTTTTTATATTTTTAAATTTTGATTTAATTTTTTACTGAAGTATCCCTGTCGTATCCACGATTCTGTGCCTCCTTCCATCCATCCACGGCAGATCCATCACGAAGAAATTTCAGCAAGCATCGAAGCGTTATTTGTTTTGAAGACCAAGGTTGAACATCGTTTGTTTCGAAGATCCATAGCAGATCATCATTTGTTTCAGCAAGCATCAAAGCGTCGTTTGTTTCTGTTTCCAGATTTGTGGGTTTTAGGTTTTAGGAAGTTCGGAAATGGGTTTATGGGTGTATTCTTCGCTTCTCCTTCTTCTCCTTCTCCTTCTTCTTCAAACAGATCTAACAAGATCTAGATCTGCTTTTCCTTTTGATTTTCAGCTTAATGCGTTAACTTATTTGTTTTTTTATCAAATGTGTTAACTTTTTTTTGGTAAATACAAGGAAAACAACCAAAAGGGAAAAAAGAAGCTAAAAAGAAAATAAAAAGCAACAAGAACTAGCGTCTAGCAACAGGAAGCCTGGATGCATCAGCCTGCAAGATAAGGAGAACATCGGCAGGAGGAACACCGAATTCAGACCAACAAACCTAATTGGCAGCTCTGATCTTCGCCAAACAATCAGCTGCAGCATTAGCCTCACGCCAACAATGGAGCAGTCGAATGCTCCAGCTTCTTTCCATCAACTCTTTAATGTTAGAAATAATCGATGAGTAATGATGCCAAGGATTCAGCTCTTCCATCACAAGCTGAATAGCAAGAGTCGAATCAGAATAACAGACCAAATCTCTAATTCCCTATCCCAAGCCACTGTGAAACCATGATACATAGCTAGAAGCTCCACATGGAGGATTGTGGAGACACCCACACTACCAGCAAAACCAGTTATCCAAGTACCGTGTGGTTGCCTTAGAACTCCCCCAAACCCAGACGGGACAGGATATCAAATGTGTTAACTTATTTGTTAATTTTGTTTTTCTATTTTGATTTAATTTAAAAATCTGAAATTCATATGTGTAAATTGATTTAAAATTAAAAAATACATTTATTTGCCACCGCTCAATTAATGAATGACACATCATACATGACACTTAAGACGTCACGTCAGCACTTACGACGCCATGTCATACATGAAAGACGAGGGACCAAAATGTGACAGTTGCAGTTGTTGGTCATTGGGTGAATTGGCGATGGCAGTGGCTGTTTGAGAGGTGAATTTTTTCTGGTCAGAATTTTCCGGTTGAGTTGCAGCTTTTGCTTTGATGGAGGTAGAACCGACTCGAGGGAAGCAAGGCAGTTGGTGTTAGTTTTTAGAATCTCATAAACAGTTTTCAGTCAAAACGTGCTATAATCATTTGGCTTATTATCAGGTGGCTCTTAAAACCGATTCAGATATTCTTTCTACTTGTTCGGTATTATGGAAGACTGTTGTTCCTTCAATTGTTTGGAGAATGTTTACCAATGTCATCCCCACGTGTGAGCTTTTATTGTCGCGGCAGGTGATTGTATCTGAAGACGCAACATCCTGTCCATTTTGTACGCAGTGAAGTGAGTCTTTGATGCATCTGTTATTTCATTGTGTTTTGGCTAAATAGGTGTGGGCTAAGATAGTGAACTGGTTCAGCTTGCAGCTTCACCATTGTAATAATATTGTGGATCATTTTTGTTTGTTCGGAGAAGCGTATTCATAGAAGAATGTGAACAAGGCAAAGTATATTATTTGGTTAGCTACATGATGGTGTATTTGGCTTGCTAGGAATAACTCAGTTTTAAAGGGGAATCACCTGTAGTAGACTCCATTGCATCATATGTTAAAGGTCTATCGTGGAGTTGGTTTATTTACGGAGTGGATAGACATTCAAGTTATTTTGCTTCATCCTAGTGGCTTAATGCCTCTTTGCGTCTAAACAATTTGTAATTGGTTTTTTTAGCACATCTAGTGCTTGAATTTGAATGAATTATCGGGAAAAAATAGTTCTGTGAGTTCAAGAATTTGACAATAAATTATATAAAAGTTTAGGAAACTAATTACAAATTATTTAAAAATTCAGAGACCCAATTAAAATATGGGGACTTAATTATAAACTTTTTAAAAGACTAAAGACTCAAATACATTTTTTTAACTTATAGACCTATTTAAAAATTCTCAAATTGTTAACAGAATAATTAAAATATAAAGTAGCTATATTTTCTTCTACTCATTTTGCCAAGTCATCACAATCTTTAATCTCAAATGGGCCTACAAAGACAAACCCTAAAGTAGTCTAATTGTTAGTTCTATGATGAAAGAGTTTAATGCAATGTTCTCATAGTCTATCACTGCTGCAATTGAAAGAATGCAACCTATGAGTGGAGTGCTCATAGTCTGTTATTGATTATCATTCTATGTGTTGGCTCAAAAAATAAAAGACTATCATTCTATGTGAAACAATAGTTAAGAGCTCATGGATTATCATTCGCCACGGCAAAGAGATGATATGACTCAAGTAAATATAGTATAATAAGTTATCTTAATTATTGTAACAATAATTTATAAATTGCTGGTCCAACATTGCTCCACTTCCAAGCTGGTGAAGATTAAACGCACCCTTAAGTAAATAATATCCCCAGGCTAATCAAGAAAATGCATATCACACACTGAAGCTCTCTCCATAACTATGCTCATAACTTAAGATCCACACTATTAACCTTTGATGTCAAGCACAAATAATTTTGATCAAAAATATGTAAAACAAAAAAAAAAAGTTCTCCAGGAAATCCAGAAATATTTACTATCATATATTACTCCGCGATTGCGATTCCTCAACCGATAAAATTAGAAAAACATGATAAGAAACTACTTTTATGTCTACTTAGGATAACTAAAGTATTTGGTCGGAAAAAAAAAAAGGATAACTAAAGTATAACAAACCCCTCAACGGGGGACACAGCTCATTTAGCATCACTAACAGTAAAATTGGATATTTCAACTTAGAAACCAAAGAAGCCAAGCTCGCTAGCTCTCTCCTTCTCAAATGTTTCAAAGTACTGATAGATGATTGTCACTGCAAGCAATATCCCTGTTCCGGAACCAATTGCTCCCATGAAATCCGCCAACACTGTCAGGGCACCAATACAGACGCCTCCAAATGCTGCAGCAGTGGGAATGTATCGGTTAAGCTCTTTCTGCAAGTTCGATTCACGATGTCCAGGCATTACCATTTGTTGTTCCTGCAGTTCCAAGGACATGTTATAACCATTGAAATTTAAATGCTCTGCACAATAAACACCACTGAAACAAATTTTAACAAAGTTGAGTTTCCATATGATAAAACAGAGTTCCCAGCAACAAACTCAGTTTTAAAGTCAAAGTTGTCCAAACTTTTGACCCCAATGCTGAACCAATATTGTATACTTTATGGGACAACAAAGAAAAATGACTATTTCTCATTATCAATAATTTTATCATGGCATTTCAATGGCCCCACAAGTATATCAGGGTCTAAAGTATGATTAGAAATTTAAACTAGCTTGAAACTTATAAAAAGTAGCTGGGCTGAAGCTAAGATATATATATATATATATAGTTGTTAGTACACAGGATTAGTAGCTTCTAATGACACCTAAAATGCAAGCCTGAATAATAGTTTGCATCGTTCAAGAATTATATTATGTGCCTGGTTATCAAGCGGGTGATTTTTTATTCTTAAAAAAATAACAAATCTCAAGAAAACAGCCTCGTTATATTGCAAATATGTTAGTTTGGGCCTTTGGAGGGAGAGGGGATTAAAACGTGCAAACAAAAATGCTTTGTTAGCATACCTTCAGCTGCTTGGCAACATCTCTAGCTGATGAACCAGAGACCTCAATCCAAGTCTTAGAGAACAAGGCACATGCTGACAGCATAAACACGAGATAAAATAAAGCATGGAAAGGATTGGCCGCCATATCGGCTAAACTGCAAAATTTAGAGTTGCCAAATGAATAACACATACCATATAAGCCACAGATTATCTAAAGCATAATTGGAAGCATTTCTTCTTACCTGGATGGAGCAGTGATATAGTATGCAATACCACCTACAGGAATAGAGTGACCTCCTCCATATTCAGATTCCTTCCATTTTCCCAACAGATTAACAAAGAAATTTCCACTGAATTTACGGTGGAGCAGCTGAACAATACCAGTAAAATCAGGTTGTTAAAACAGAAAACCCAAATAATGTTGAACAATTCCAGCAAGTCCAGGCTATATTAGAGAACTATTGTTACCTGGGAGATGAAGTAGAGATTGGAAACAAGGGCAGACTGAAGAATAATGGGTATGTTGGAGGTATAGAACAGTTTGATTGGATATGAACCCTGCTGTCCACGGGCATTCTTTGACCTTACAGGCAAGACCACACGGAAACCTTGGAAGTATATCACAATTAGGAAAATCAAGACAGTAGCAAGAAGATTTGTCACATTGGGAAGATTTTGCCGGTAAAATGCCTCTCGAAGAGCACGAACCTTGTCTGTTCTTGTTATCAACAAATGGAACAGAGCAATAACAGCACCCTCAAATTCAGCTCCACGACCACTATTAATGGTGGTGGGACTAAATGCCTTCCATATGATGCTTTCACTGCACAATAACCACAAATTAAAGCTTGTTAGTAGTTTCAATAAGACAGCACAATTTTCATACATTGAAGCTTGAAATATCTTATTACCAGATATTAGTTGCTATGAATAGGGAAATTCCAGAACCTAGACCATATCCTTTTTGAAGAAGCTCATCTAAACATATCACAATTATGCCCGCAAAACAGAGCTGGATGATGATGAGGATGGCATTTCCTACTCCAAGTTGGCCCACACTACCATACATCCCTGAGAGAACGTAGGCAACTGCCTCTCCAACAGCTATCAAAATACCAAGTAGCTTCTGTGCTCCGTTTCTGCCAAAGAAAAGGAATTTATCTCAATACACAGCATAATAGTATATGCCACCCTAAATAGTGCAAACCTCAAAATATATTGACAACCATGAAATATATCACGACACAACTTAAACAAATGCTATTTTATACAAATTTAAATTAAGGAGTAAGTGCATGTCAAATAGTCAACCAATACCAGCAGAGGGGGGGGAGCTGTAACAGCTAAACCATGTCTGACTCAAGAAGATATAAATATAACAGTAACAAACCATACGCAGTGGCAATAAATCCTAGAGGAGGATATACTCTGATAACCACAAATCAAAACCAGCTGAAGTTACTGAGACGAGGCAAGGAAATATAAAAAGTTCATCAAGAAGTATAAGATATACGAGGAAAGACGCTTACAATAGGGCACGATCCTCTCGTACATTGTTGTCCACCTCAATGATCTTTGACCCAGCCAAAAGTTGCATTACCAGCCCAGAAGTCACAATGGGAGTGATTCCAAGTTCCATGACTGTTCCACGGTTTGAAGCAAGGATAACACGCATCCAATAGAATGGATCTGCTCCTGTTGTTGAGTGTATCCCATATAGAGGGAGCTGACTACAGACCAGAAAGATGAAAAGAGAGATCACAGTATATATGACCTTCTCTCTAAATGGTACTTTCCTGTCAGCAGTCTGAACTTCAGGAAGAAATGAAAGAAATGGTCTAACTAAGTGAAGCACCCTAAACCCACCTCCCATCTTATCAACTATACCAACTTAACCTGCATCAGACATTGAACATTCACGTATAAGAGGATTACCAAAAAGAAAAGAATAAAAAAAGCTTGTAATGGTAAATAATATCTCAAGCATCAAGTGACAATCATCAAACAATAATACCAATGTGGGAATGCTAAACAAAACTGCGATTATTCGTACCTTCTGAAACAAAAGTGATTTGTAGAATTGTAATCAAATAAAAAATAGCTTATGTTTTATATAAAATAATTCTAAACAACAAATCATTTTTTTCACTCAATCTTAAAATTACCTTTTTTCAAAAGTTAAAACAAATCAAAAAGGATCCAAGTTGAGCTTTCAACCAAACACAGGAAAGAATGAAAAACTCCAAATCAACCAAATCCACAAAAAAAGTCAACTGAAATGGATCACGTTCGCTTGTATTTTTTTTTTTTAAGTTTGGGAAATTGGGGGCAAATTTTAATTTTTCAAATAACAAATGAACTTATAAACAAACAACCTGTTTATTTGTGCAGCTAAGAACAGTCAATTGCCAGCCTAGTCCTGCTGGTTGTTAGAGACAAACAAACGTTCATTAAGTAAGTACTCCCTCGATTACAGAATATGATCAAAAACTGGTCTAACGAAAGTTGATGTCTCTGGTCTAAAATTTGGACTAGATAAATCAACTTGTGTTGACTAGTTTTTGCTTATGTTCTGTAACGGAGTAGTAAATACAAAGAAAACATTTCAATAACAGGCACAAATCCGATACCCAATAACATTTCGACAATTTTTCCTTAAAGGCGTTTTTGACCAGTCACAACAGAAAATTCTAAACACAACAGGGCACAGGCACAATCAAGCGTTCAACACAACCAACCAAAAGGAACCCATTTTTAATTTCAAATGTCCAATCTGAAAGTTATAGGCAAAATTCGTTTATGGCCTTTTAGGTCATATATCTGATGGTCTAACAAGCCATGCATTGGCCCCTCAATCAATATAGACTAACTCAAATTACAAATTAAATGAAAATCCAGGAACAATCAATCCAAATTATCACTAATTGAACCTTCAGGTGCTAAAAGAGCATTGAATCATACCATGCGAACAATCTAACAAAGCTTTACAAGGGCAATTCAATAAAAAAAACATTTTTATACATACCAGATAAATCAATTATCTAATCACAGAAAATTAGACATCACAAGCATTCATTCAAAAAAAATTGCGGGAAAAAGCAATATAATCGCATGCAATGGCTACATTTGGTTTCATAAGCACAGATTCAAACCCTGATTCGAACATGCAGAAAGCAACAAAGTGGGGGGAATAGTGATAACTTCAACAGCAATGAGAAGAAGAGAAACGAAAATAATAAAAATAATAAGAATTTGAGAAAATAAAAACCTCAAAGAAAGAAGAACGGTAAGTCGACGAAGACGGAGGAGGCGTGAGATGCTGCTGAGCGCAGATATTAATATAGGGAACGACGGATTCAGTAACTTGGAAGTAGCCATTTGCTGCCTTTGTTTCATCTCATCCGTTAGATAAATCGGACGTTCCAAAATTCGCCATGTGTAGTATTGTTTTAAAAAATCATTAGAATAAGATTATCTACAAACCCCACCGCATACGGAAACAAACATATTTTTTGGCAAAATATCTTCCTAAGTTCCTTAACTTATTTTTTAGTAACGAATAAGTCCTTTAACTTTTTTTTATAACTCCTAGGTCCCTCTTAACTTTTAAAAACATTGCACCTAGGTCCCTTTTAACGTTTTTTTTAAACACTGTTACAAAAATATTAAGTGGTTGTTAGATTGTTTATGTGGCTTTTTTTAATGTGTATGTGGAAATTTTATTTTCAAATAACGTTTTTTTAATGTTTTATTAAAATTTCAAATTCCAGCTTGGATTTCATCTAAATCCTGATTCCTTTTTTCTGTTAACCTTCATCCCTAAACATCAGAAACCTAAACATCAGAAAAGTTTCAGATCTGCTCGTCAAAAAAAAAATTCACTTTCAAACTATGAAAATATGAATCTTTATCGGAAAAACGCGCACCCACAAGTCAGAATCGAAGAGAACAACACAGTATACAACATGGAATTTAAAAATCTGATTTTGAAAATGATGATTATACGAAGAGAACACAGGAGAGGTTATTGCAATCCTGAAAAGGGGTTTATGGGGTTTCTCTCTCTATTAACTAGTAAAATGCAAGAGAAGTGTGAACTTCTAATTGATTTTTCTGGGTTCCTCTTCTCCACTTAATCTTTTTTGTGTTTTTCGTTTTGTCTTTGTTCTGCGTTTTTTCCAGATCTGCGTTTTTTCTTTTACCAAATTAAATCCATTGATGCAATAAGTAAATAAAGCAATATTAACTATCATGTCCTTGAAAGACAAAAATGACCCATCCATATGTGTTCTACAGTACGAAACTCATCTGATAGTGGCTACATGTGTATTCCTTTCGTTTCCCCTTCCTGGTACACTCAGGGCACGTTTGGTGCACAGGATAGGATAGAGACAGGATAGGATAGAGAACAAGATAGGAATAGGATAGAGACATGATAAGCAGTTATCCTATCATGTATTTGATATGCACATGATAACAAATAGGATAGCAATATTTTATCATATCATGTGTTTGGTATGCACCAAATAATGACATGATATGATATATGCCATATCCAAATGACAAAATTGTCCTTGTGAAGAAATTACATTTATTTTTTTAAAAAAATAACATGTAATATTTTTAAATATTATTCAAAATCTACTACAAAATTAAAATAATTAAGAAATCATTTTATATAAATCTTAAAAAATTATTTATTTGGACAGATTAAATAAGTAATATTTAAAAATTAACAAAATTGACATACACATAAGTAGAAATATAATAAACAACTTCAAATTATAAAAAGCTGTACAAGTAACTAAATAATTCTATATATTACTTAATAAAACTGTCAAAGAACAACATCTAAGAACAACATCTATGTAACAAGAAAATCACAAATAACTCCACTACTAATTGAGCATCAATTCATGTGTCTGTTAGCAAGCCATTCATTCCACATTTGTGTTGCTAAGTTTTCCCTTCAAGTAGACCATGCATCACTTCCTCTATTGTATTAATAGGAGCAGCATGTGCAATATCTTCATTGTGTAGTTGAGCTTCCAAAGCTACGTCTAGTTGTTCCTCCATTGGGTCAGTGGGCATTTCTCTTCGGATAAAATTGTGTAACAGACAACGAGCATTTATAATGCGAATTTGAATTTTGATTGGGTAGAAAGACCGGCTCCTAAGAATAGCCCAACGCATTTTTAGTAATCCAAAAGTTCTCTCTATCACATTTCTCGCCATAGAATGTCTCATATTAAAGAGCTCTTGCTTATTTGAAGGTGTGTATCCACGTCTCCATTCACTTCGATGATAACGACTCCCTCTATATGGAGCAAGAAATCCTTCAGAATTTGTATACCCAGCATCCACAAGATAATAGTAACCTATAATAACAAAAAGTTGTAACATAAAAAATATAACCAGTAGTATTAATACATGGGAATGCAATTGAACAAAAGGAGTATAAAGACAAATATATGTGATGAAAAATGAACCATCAAGACAAATAACAGATCAAATTCATTCTAGTAATATACAGATGCAAAGCCACTAAAAGCCAACTCATAACAAAATACTCTGCCTACTTCAGTATACACGTACATGGAAAAAACTACTGCATCTTGTATTTTTTCATATCTTCATATAATCAGCTCAAACATCATTCCAAAAAACAAATACTAGTAAATGATCACTTGTTAACTATATGTCCATCTTCAACAAATAGTTTACATGCTTGCTTAGAAACAAATACTATTCGAATGCTAAAATTATCATTAAACTACAACTACAATTTAGCCAACCATCAATCAAATAAAAAATATAACTATTACTATTTAACACTATTGCAATTTTTGTGCCATTTAATTATGCTAACCTGTTGGAACGTTTAAACCATTCCTCCTAGAAATAGCATCTCGCAATACCCTCGAGTCTGATGCGGATCCTTCCCATCCAGGCAACACATAAATAAATTTCATATCCCTAGAACATACACCAAGGACATTGGTAGATATATCCCCTTTTCTGTTACGATATCGAGGTTTGTCAATCGTCGGTACATTGACTTGGATATGTGTTCCATCTAGTGCCCCAAGACAACTCTGTAAGCAAATATTCAAATTATAGGAATAAATAATTTAAGGGAAAATATGTAACACATAGAAACTTCAAAATACATACTAACAAAGTACCTTAAACCATTTCCATCTTTCGTCTAAACAATCTTTTGGGACAGGATCAGGTGTTCTAAGAAGTATTTCATGTAATCGTATGACCCCATTCAACACTGAATTGAAATACCTACTAACTGTTTCTCCTGATCGTTTAAATAGAAACTTAATAACACGATTCTTAGAATGATGTGCCAATATGTGTAAGAACATAGCTACTTGTTCTTCAATACTTACTAATCCATCTTCTTTCAATTTACCATCAGTATGTAGGAGACCACATAATAAACGAAATGATCTAATATCCATGCGGAGTTGATCAACACATATTACATCATCTCGATTGATCAAACCCTCTAAAAACTCTCCCCGTAATCCTTCTCTATCCACCGGTTGTTGTCTAATGCTATGATTTTCATAATACCATGATGAAGAACGACTCACAATCAGGAAGATTGCAAAACAAATTCCAACCATCTCTAAAAAATATTCCTCCATAATTAGATATAGCATCACATCACGATGTTCTTGTGAATTCATATTTACCTATAAAAATAAAAGATAGCTAGAAAAATCAGAAAAGACAACAACTCTAAAATAGATTCAACTACAAATATCATGCAATTATGAAAAAACCAAAACATTCATAAACAACATCTAAATTTACCAATGATGGTTAATAGAGAAGATTATTTTCTAGTGATTTTGAGACTCATTCTAGAGGACAAAAATTCACAATGGTATCACTGTAAGTTCACAAAAAATCGAGCATTAAGGATATCTAAATGTCCCGATCATGGATTATTACAAGCCATAGAGAAACAACAAGAATCAATTCTACCAGTAATATCGATTACTTAAGCAATATACAGTTGCAAATACCATATGTTCTGTAGGGGAAACTCTAGTTTTGATTTGAAACTTCTTTGATCCACTTAACAGCAGTTCTAATTGTTCTGTAGTAACCACAATCTTCACAATCATTGCTCCAGTTTATCAATCAGATTGTATCCCCAAGTTTCTATGGCCAATAATATTATAGGTAAATACTCAAGTTTCTTGCAGCACCTAAAACAGATTGTATCCCCAAATAGATTATCAGAATGTCAACAGACACAGATATACTATGAAGCAAGCCAAAGAAAAAATGCAAGATACCTATGTAGATGCTAAGCAAAAACTACATACAGCTTCAGATAAAGCCTTAAATATGGCTTTCAATGCACACATAAATACTTAAATTCAACTCAATTTCATTCAAAAATCAATTCTACAAAATCAATTAGTTCAAAGTTTCACTACAGCTAAACCAAACACAGACTATGATCATTAACAATTCACTTTCAAGTCAGAAGCATAAATCTCGTTCATTCTACAAATGAAAAGCTGAATGAGAGAAATAAAAGAAGAGCAAAACCTAACCAAAAAGTTATGATAGACAAAAGCTCTAGGCTCCCACAATATTAATTCAACCCACCACTCTCCAGCACCATATTCACCTTCACTACTGCATAAAACACAAAATACATATCAGCGAGGGAAAGCTATGAACACTCATGGCAATGTACCAAACTTTCAAATCCAAATAATTCATCAATTTGCAGAAAATTGAAGATGATATCAGAGCACAACAAACCCTAAGTTGCAAAATTAGTGAAGAAAGGGGGAAATTAAAATCAATGGAAAAGGGGAAAGGGAAATCAGAATCAAAATCAGTGGAGAAGAGGGAAATCAACGATGAACAAGGGCGAAAACAAAAACTAAGGAAGAAAAGAAGAGGAAAAACGCACCTGTGACATGATTTGCAGAAGAAATTGTGAAGAGGGAGAGGTAGGAGATGAAGTGCGTGAGGAAGAAAATTGTGAATATGAAGCGTGAGCGTGAGAGTGAAAATTTAGCTTCCGTGTTTTTTTTTTGTCCGATAGGATAGATAGTTGGATAGGATAGATTCTAACCCAGCTAAAAATAAGGATAAAAATTACATTGTGTTGATAGGATAGGATAAGTAAATGGATTATTTAATCATATCATATTGGTGCAACAAACAAATGTTTAGAGTAGGATAGGATAAACCTATCATATCCTATCCCCTTATCCTGTGCACCAAACGGGCCCTGTAAGTTTAGAAAGCCATTTTTCTGCGTTTTCTCCTTCATGAGAGATTTGATGATAAACACATTACTGGGTTTCGATGAATGTTGAAGAAAAATGGGTTTCGTAGTTTCGTTGAACGAAAGAAGAAGAAGAAGGATGAGGTGCATTTTTAATTTTTAATAAAAAATTATTTGAAAATAAAATTGCCACATAAGCAATCTAACAGCCACTTAACCATTTTTGTAACAGTGTTAACAAAAAAACATTAAAAGGGACCTAGGTGCAACGTTTATAAAAGTTAAGAGACTTAGGCGTTATAAAAAAAAGTTAAGAGACTTATTCGTTACTAAAAAATAAGTTAAGGGATTTAGGAAGATATTTTGCCATATTTTTTTTACAATATAAACAAAGATCATATGTGGGGTTTATAGATAGGGTAATAGTCATTTTGGTTCATCAAAGAGTTAGGCGCTGTCAATTTAGTCCCTCACTCGAACAAACATGCAAAAACGTCCTCCACTGTATCTTACGTCTGTCACCTTAGTCTCTCACGTTAACTGTAATCATTAACTCTGTTAAAGTTGCTGATGTGGCACGTTCAGTGCCACAATGGTTGTCACGTAGGGAGAGACCAAATTGACAGTAAAAAAATATTTTTTAAATCTTTTTTTAATAAATAACAACAAAAAAAGTATAGTTTATTGTCATTTTAGTACCTTAGTGATACTATTAAAAATTCGACCAAATAATATGATAACAATTGATTTAATACTCCACAAATTCGACCAATACCCCTGTCCCAACATAATAGTATCACCAGCAAATCGCATTAAATAATATTTGTGGTTAGACACCTCATAACCCTCAAAACTACCTAACTGAATAACCTTATGCACCAAGCCTGTCAAACCTTCAGCCAGAATAAGAAACAAGAAAGGAGAGAGTAGATCTCATGGTCTGAGACCTCTGTGCATTCAAAAATCAGAGGTTGTTCATTTATTATACTTATCAATCTCTAAACAATTGGTGCTTAAATTTGGATGTATTGTTTAGGAATTAACTAAAATTGGCGTAATTTTTTTTTTCAAGTTGATAGAACCTCTAAAATTTCACATCTGGATGTTGGTTGTCATTTATTTCTGAATATTTGTTTGTATATATAATAAAGTTGTCCGATGATTTGAATGTTAACTTTTCTATGTAATTTAACACATTCTGAAAGTCAGCATCTAAACTGTCATCTAGAAGTTCATAAGTGATCAACGGCCAAAAACTTCTAAGTCTTGTAAGTACCCTAGAAGTTAACTTCTCCATAAGTATTTACCAACATAATGAATACTTCATCCATTGCTTTTTAATTGTCACTTTTTTTTTTGAAAAAACTTGTTCTTTTTATTTGTCATTTTGATAGTTTCAAGTTACATTAATTATATTTTACTCAATCATACCCTTAAATTTTCATTATAGAAAGAGAATTGAGTATAAGTCAGTGTAATGAGTATTAAACAATTAAGGAAATAATAAGAAACAAACTTATAATTTTAGAGTTTAATCTCTATACACATAATGTGTATAGACTTTTACAACTACCACCAATCACAATCTATAGAGTGGTTAGTTACCAATTAACTAATTGGTGTTTACTAATTGACCAATTTTTTTATGATGTGTCAACCTCTAATTGATAGATAGTGTAAAAGACTCATACACTTCTTGTGTATATAAATTAAATCCATAATTTTATTCTTATATTAAGAGAATTAGCTTCATAGGTTTATGTAAAACAATCTTAAAAGGCAGATAAAAAGGAACGAATGTACCACTCCTTGAAAACGAAGACTCGCCGGAGTAGGGGGTAATAGGAAAAAAGAGGGGTAGTAATGGTACGTCTTAATACAAACGGTCTATTAAAGGGCTCATACTTCGTACCACCCCCTCTCTACTTGGTAGACACCCCCACCGTCCAATATTCCGAAAATACCTCTCCTATTTTTTTATAACTCTCCTCTCACACACACCCCTTTCTTCAACCTCTCCTTTCACACACACCCCCTCAACCTAAACCCATCTCAATCCATCTCTCCCTATCTTCCTCTCCTCCATTTCGTCATCTCCTTCGTGCATCAAGAAAGGTTCTCTCCCTCTCTTCTTCGTTATTTACGTTTTTTTCCTGGAAAATTAGCACGGTTTGGAAGCGCGGCAACCGAACCTCATATGTAACGTTCTGACCGAACAGGTTTGGACGACGGTGCTCCGAACCAGTTCGGATGCACAGGAACCGAACCCTACTGATACCCATTGTTTTGTTTTGCAGCTATAGTGCAATTCGTAACCGTGATCGAACGAAATGCTCAGAAAACTTGCCTTCCAGATGATGTTTTTGAACTGTTAGGCAATGAAGTGCCTTGCGATTGTTACTTCTTTCTGGATGTCGGCAACATTATTGGCGGTATTATCAACAGGCGTACCTGCAACATTTTAACTTATACGGACGCCATCTGCAATTTATATGGGGGTGTTGAAAGTGTTGAAGTCTCAATAACATATACTCAGGATGGGCGGTTCAATGTGGTCAGAATTATGCTCGAGGAAGATGATGCTGGTCCTAACTCGACTGATTCAGATTACCAGGCATTCCTGGCTAACTATGATGGGAGTGATGCTGGTTCTGGCTCTACCGTTACACATTTATAATTGTTTTACCCTTGTTTCAAACTGTTATATCCTTGTTTCAATAATTGTATGCACTCTTGTCCTTATTTAGTAATGAATAATTATATCCTTGTTCCTATAATTGTATGCAGAAGATAAATGACCTCTTCCGGAGTGCGTATTGTTTCGACAAACAGCTCCAGGATTTGACGTCCCATTGGAACATTAGCACGATGTTCCATCATTGCGCAAACATCATCGTCGCTCTGGATCTCCATAGCTGAATAACGGAGAGTCCCGTCCCCTCCACAACTGCACTTGTGGTAACGTAAGCAACTTATGTCTTTATGCCACTCTCCCTCTTGGTGAACCTTCATCTCAGCCTTTTCCTTCAACTGCCTGAATGTTATATTTTTATCCAACCTACAGAAGATGGGATTGCGAGAACGAAAAACACGCCATCGTGTCTGTCGGTGACCGTTCCACGGTGATGCAGGACGATTAAGAATTTGTCACTTGATATCTGGGTTGGGCACAACTGGCATTCCATTAGGTCTTCCATTTCAGCGGGTGGGGTTAGGGTGTTTGTGAAGAAGCAGAGAAGATGAATCAGAAAAGGGTAAAGTGTTTGTGTGAAACTCAGTGAAGTGTGAGCACCTACTTATAATAGTTGTGATCGAACGAGAGCCGTTGATTTTGAACGATTAGAACCGCTGAATTTCTAACTGTTGGGCACAATTTCCAATGTCAAAATATCATCTACTCATTTTTATGACATGTTTGAATTAGGGGTGGACAACTTACTTTTACCCGACCGCAACCCGAGTAAACCGAGATGGAAATTGCTGTTGCGAGTGTGTCAATGATAACCGAACCTATCCAAATGGGAAAAAACGGTTCTGCACGGTTACAAATGGTCGGGCTCGGATCTCAAAACTTCATCCAATGGTAACCAAACCCGTCCGAGTAATGTTGAGAAGTTAGTTCATTTACTGTGTGGTTACATCAGCTGTGGTGCCTTTACATGTCTCACTGCCCAAGACAGTCTTTTTTTTGTGTCCCCTCACATCACTTCATTTTTATTTGATTTTTCTCTTTCTACACCAACTTTTGAGTACTGTCCCTTGAAACTCACCACATTTCCATTTAATTTTTATCTCTCTCTTCAGTCACATTTCATGACTCTAACCCACCTTTTTAGACTTTCTTTTACACTGTGTGCTTCATCTCTTTCCTCTTTCTCTTTGTCAAAAAACTCCATTAAAACAAAGCTTTAAAAACTCAAAACCCACTCGAATCTCTGCCTCTGCACCTCCAATGTCATGATGCCATAACCGAGCCAACCGAACCGTCGGAATCCGCCACCCGCGAACCCGTCACCCCCCTTATCCGTCAACTGAAACGGTCGGAGATGGGTGGTTCATGGTTGTGCTCGGTTTCTTGTCGGTGGGTAGTTTTTGGACCGAATCTAGCCGAATCCGATCGGTGTCCACCCCTAGTTTGAATGCCTTTTTTACTGCTTTTTTGACTGAATTTAAGCCGTCAATGATAATGGACGGTGAAATTTGAGCCATTAATGATAATCGACGGTGGAGCCCGTTCGGACGATCGTGCTCCGTACCTACCAAAAATGTTTTTAGGGGGGTGTGTCTGAAAATAACACACTCGGTGCTGAACTGTCTGAATCGGTTCGGTAGATCGTGCACGAAACCGTTACTAACTCCAAAAAAAATGAAAAACACAAGTTTCAATAAGGGCATTTGTGTCTTTTCAAGCGTTTAGGGGGTGTGCACTAAATAACCAGGGGGTTGTACGAAGTATGGGCCCTATTAAAGTTCCAATAAAATATTGGGCCTGTTAATGGTTTAGATGTCGTGACCAGCCCAAGTTTCAAATCGCCCCACCCTCACGAACGGTGTCGCCTTTCGTATTCGCAGCGGCCGAGTCTACGTCAACCCTTCCCTGCGGAACGGTTGCAACTTTCATTTCCAAAAAACCTGAGGGGAACAAACCATCAACGTAACCATTCTACCGTGGCACTTTCACACCCTCTCTTTCCTTTCTTTCCTCACACAGTTACCAATCCATGGCTTCTACACCACTAAAACAATAGCACCATCATCACATTTCCACAAACACATGCTATGCATTCCGCAAAGCTATTAACAACAAAATCTCGCCCTATCTTCACACGTCTCTTAACCCGGATCACTTTCAATATCCCCCGCTACCAACGCCGCCACCTCCCTCCACCACAACCACCGCCGCCGCCGCCGCAAGATTCTACTTCAGGTCCTCTCACTTCATTACCTTCTATTCTCACAAGTAAGGTTCTAGATTCTTCGAAATGCAAATCGATTTTACCTCATTTATCATCTCACGAATTCGACCGATTATTTTTCTCACTTCACTCCACCGTCAACCTCAAAACCACACTAGATTTCTTTCGTTTCGCTGCTAACAATTTCAAGTTCCAATTCACTGTTCGTTCCTATTGTCTATTGCTTCGCTTGCTTCTCGCTTCGAATTTTTTGACGTCTGCTAGGTCGTTGTTGAAACGGTTAATCGATGACAATGTGTTCACGCCGATAGAGAATCGTGATAAAAGACTTGCTGAAATAGGTTCTTCATTGCTTGAACTGAATCGGTTAACGGATCAAAGTTACGGTGAATTGGATTTGTTGCTTTACATTCTCTGTTCTCGTTTTCAGCATTTAGGATTTCATTGGGCTTTTGATATCTTCACGTTGTTCACTAGCAATGGTGTGTTTCCCTCTATCAAAACCTGCAATCTTTTGTTGAGCTCTTTGGTCAAATCCAATGAACTTCATAAGAGTTACCGAGTTTTTGAAACCGTTTGTATCGGTGTTTCCCCTGATGTTTTCACGTTCACCACCGCGATTAATACGTTTTGTAAAGGTGGTAGGGTTGATGATGCTGTTGCTTTGTTTTTCAAAATGGAGGAGCAGGGTGTTTTGCCTAATGTTGTTACTTACAATAACTTAATTGATGGGTTGTGCAAGAGTAGAAGGTTAGAAGAAGCTTTTAGTTTTAAAGATAGGATGGTGAAAAAGAATGTAAAACCTAGTTTAGTTACTTATGGGATTCTTATCAATGGTTTGATGAAGTCTGAAAAATTCGATGAGGCGGATTTGGTGTTGGAAGAAATGTATAGCAAGGGGTTTGCCCCCAATGAGCTTATTTTTAATACACTGATTGATGGGTATTGCAGGAAGGGGAATATGAATGAGGCATTTAGGATTAGGGATAACATGTTATTGAAGGGACTGAAACCCAATGCTGTTACTTTTAATACTCTTTTACAGGGTTTTTGTAGGAACAATCAAATGGAGCAGGCTGAGCAAGTGTTAGTGTACTTGTTATCGAGGGGGTTGCCTGTTAATGAGGATGCATGTTCTTATGTGCTTTGCATGTTATGCAATAGTTTCAGGTTTGATTCGGCCTTGAAAATTGTTAAGGAGTTGTTGTTGAGGAACATTAAAGTTAATGATAGCTTGCTAACCTTGTTGGTTTGTGGACTTTGTAAATATGGAAAGCATTCAAAGGCGATTAAGCTTTGGTTTAGACTAGCAGATAAAGGGCTTGCAGCCAATACGGCAACCTCCAATGGGCTTCTCGATGGACTTTGTGAACGGGGGAACATGGAGAGGGTTGTCGTGGTGCTCAAAAAAATGCTGGAGAGAGGTTTGTTACTGGATAGGATTTCATACAACACACTAATTTTTGGCTATATTAAATCAGGAAACATTGAGCAAGCTCTCAAGCTTAAGGAAGAGATGGTGAAGCAAGAATTCCAACCGGATATCTATACCTACAATTTCCTAATAAAAGGGTTTGCTAATATGGGTAAAATTGATAAGGTCAATAAGTTTTTGCATGAAGCCATAGAACATGGCCTTGTTCCAAATGTCTATACATATGCACTTATGTTAGAAGGATATTGTAATGCTGACAGGATTGATGATGCTGTGAACTTGTTCAATCATTTAGTTGATAAGGAAGAAGAACTGAGTTCTGTTGTTTATAACATACTTATTGCAGCCTATTGTAAAGTTGGGAGTGTGATGGAGGCCTTCAAACTCCGCAATGCCATGACAAGTAGGGGTATTCTTCCGACCATTGCCACATATTCTTCTCTAATACATGGAATGTGCCGTATTGGCCGTGTTGAGGAAGCAAAGGAAATTTTTGAAGAAATGAGAAATGAAGAATTGTTGCCAAACGTGTTTTGTTATACTGCTCTAATTGGTGGTTACTGTAAGTTAGGTCAGATGGATGAAGTGCGTAGTATCTTACTGGAAATGATTTCAAAAAGTATACAGCCTAATAAAATTACCTACACTATTATGATTGATGGTTATTGTAAATTGGGCAATATAAAAGAAGCGACTAAGCTTTTAAATGAGATGATCACAAATGGAATATCACCAGATCCCGTTACTTATAATGTATTGCAAAAAGGATATCGGAAGGAAAATGAGCTAGGAGAAGCTCTTCAATGCGATCATATGTCTTCCACAGAAGTACCTTTAGAAGAAATAAAGTATACCACATCGGTTGACAAGTTGCATCCACATACAGCATTTAGTAATCAAGAATAATGAGGAAACTAATCAAAGGGTTGATCCACAGTTGAGCTTGATTTTGAGCTCAGTATTTAAAAGATGAGGTTTTTATATGTTTGATCACCAGACAAGTGGATTACTAGCAACAGCTAAAGCAACATACACTTGGCTTGACTTCGTAGTTGAAAAATGAGCCTTAGATTTTTTAGAGGTTAGTCATTCAGATTAAACTGTTTACTTTTTTGCTTTACGTTGCACTTGTTATTTATTATGTTTTTTGTTCCATACTCAGATAGTTTAGTTTGGTTAATAAGTGATACAGAATGAATAGAATAGTAACTTTAGGTCTATTTTTTTGGTGATTTGGGTTAAATAATTTTTGATTTTAGGAGAACTGTTTAACCAGGATTGGACAAAGGCCAAGAAAAACCATAGGCGAGCTATTAAGAAACATTTAGAGTTCAATGGTTTGGATATAGACATGATTTATGATGGAACATTATGGCGTCGTTTGATCATGTAGCCGACCCCACCTCGTGGGGATAAGGTTTGGTTGTTGTTGAACTAGTATTGGACTAGGGTCTTGAGACCACCCTTGAATTAAAAATGCTTCTTTAGGTGCTCTGAGTTGTTCATGCTATTGATGTTAATAAATTAAAGCGATCAATATTCAATGTCTGGTTTTGGGTTAATCCCAAGCATTCTCAGTTCTACATTCATTGCTATTACAGATTTTAATTATGTTCACCATCAGGGTTTGTTATTTTAGTACCTTTTTATATTCAGTTTTCTTCTTTTTCTTAATTTCAATGGTATATTGGTGTATTGATGATTTATGTAGTAATTTGGTTATTATACTATCAGTACTGTGTTGATCATTTTAAATTAGGGTTTAAATATGTTTTTAGTCCCTATAAAATACGGTTTTTTTAGTTCCCAATAAATTTGTCTTCAGCTTTTGGTCCCATTTATACCTTCATTTACTTTTGGTACCTGATATTAAGTTGATGTTCAGTTGCCCAACGAACTGCCATGCTAGCACCTGCCACACAACACTTTATAATGACTAGTATGCTAAATCATTTTCCTTTGACGCCAAGTTGGTGCTCATGTGGCTATTGGGGTACCACACTAGCACCTGCCATGTCAGACTTTCTATGACTAAGATGCCAAGTCACATATTAGGTAATTTGGCGTCTGCGTCATTGTCATTAAAATGTGACGTTGTGGGTGTTAGTGTGATAGTCCATCAACCAAAAGTGTACAGTCGCGTCCTAAGTTCATGCTCCTTGGACAGTCACTGCCTGAGTCTAGACTGTGGCACTTGGTAGGATTAATGCTAACGACTAGTGATGAGTTCATAGGTGTCACCCTGGTCTATTCCTTGTGTGTACGTATCTCTAGTTCAGAAAAACTTGGACAATTAATCTCACTTCTTAAGTTGGCGACTTTCTAACTTTTTTTTTTTGGATTTTGGTTGCAATGGTTGTGCTCTACTTTGGAGCAGAATCTCTTGATTAGATATATTGGGAAATGCACATACTTCTAAGTTTGGCTCTTTGCTCCTTACTGTGCTGTAGGATTGTTAGACCCCTTAGGGTCTATACTAGGAGAAACAAACAAACTTAAGTCAGTTTGTTAGTTTGTTTAAAAAGTAGTTAAGTCAGTTTAGGCTGTTAGGAGTTAGTTGAGTCAGTTAGGACTTTTGTAACCTTTTGTAAACTTCCCTCCACCGAACCTATGGTTTATAAATAGGCAAGGTGACTTTGAGGAAGGGGGCCTTTTTGAATTCTGAAGTCTTAGACTTAGTGGAGGAGGTGCTGGAGAAACCAGCTACCTTGTAGGGGATTAGTATCCTCAGTGTAATTGATTATTGTTTCTGTGAGTAATAAAACTAAAAGGGAACACTAGCCTCCCATTCTGCTAGCTGTTTCTCCGAGAGCCTATCAAGTGGTCCGACCTGCCGGATCAGAAATGGTGAGCGCCGTGGGCCCCAAGATTGCAGCACAAGACGGCAAGATCTCAATCTTGGAGGAAAAGCTTGACGACTTGGCCAGCGAACAGAAAGAAGAGATGAACAAACTGAATACCGGCTTTGAAAAGCTAACGACAGATATGGCTTCGATACCAGAACAGATCAAGAACCTCATTCTTGATCGTGAGAAGAAAAAGCAGCCAGAGGAAGCAGAAAGTTCTATAATCAAGAGCAAACCGAAAGACCCTGTGAGATCAACGGAAGCCACGAACAACTCAAACGACAGTGGAGACATGAACAAGTCCTGGTTCAAGCGGGTGGAGCTCCCTACCTTCGAAGGAGAGGATCCCCTTGGATGGGTGGCACGCGCAGAGCAGTTCTTCACCATACAACAGGTTGAAGACGATCAGAAATTGCGCCTGGCTCTGATATGTATGGAAGGAGGCGCCGTCCACTGGTTTCAATTTTGGATGGATAAAACCATCAACCCAACGTGGGAAGATTTGGTGCAAGCGCTGCTGCGACGGTACGGTGATGGTAGCAGCGGGGACGTCTTCGAACGCCTCGCCTCAATCAAGCAACGCAATGGCGTGAACGAATACATCCAAGAATTCGAGCTGTTGGTGGCGCAAGCTAGAGGTACACCGGAACGCCAACTAATTGGATATTTCATGGCCGGGTTAGGACCAGGAATCCGAAATCATGTAAGACCACATGAACCTAAGGAACTGGTGCGAGCAATGGAGATTGCGCGCTACATAGAAGAAGCAATCAGAGACCCAAGACAACAGGGAACAACCACCATCAAAGGGAACACCTCAAGATTCCCAGGTAATCGGGTCATCTCGCAAACCGGGTCGCGCAGCGAAGGAAATGGGTCCAAGCGTTCCGTGACTCAATACGACAATCCCAATCGATCAACGACGGGCACAACGACGTCAAACGCCTCGGCGAACAAGGGGAACCCCAATTCAAGTGGAAGTAGTCATCAAAAGCGTGGTGGAATTCGTTTTCTGCCTCAAGCGGAATACGAGCGAAGGCGCGATGCTGGGTTGTGTTTCACATGTGGGCACAATTATAGTCCCACACACAGGTGTCCTGAGCGAAGCCTACGCGTGGTGATCCTGGGTGAAAACGAAGAGATTAATGAAGATGGGGAAATCACCCACATTGAGGGGACAGAGGACAGTGACAAGGAATCTGATAGTGAAGACACGGGAGAGTTCCAGCACTTAGAATTGTCACAATGCTCATCTCAAGGAGTAAACCAACCAAACACCATGAAACTAATGGTGGAAATTAATCAAAGGCCAGCATTGGGGCTAGTTGACACAGGAGCCAGTCACTGTTTCATCTCTAGACGCTTAGTTCAAGCCTTGGGTATGCGCTGTGACACTGGACACATTTACAAGGTCAGGTTGGGTGATGGTCACAGGAAGAAGACAATGGGAATATGCAGGGGAATTACTCTTAAAATAGGCAGCTATGAGTGTACAATTGATGCAATAGTTTTTGATCTGGGAGGAATAGACATAGTTCTGGGCATAGCATGGCTGGCCACTCTAGGTGAAGTCAAGGCTAATTGGAGTCACCTCACCATGGAATTCAACACACCACAGGGACATGTATTGATCAAAGGAGATCCCAGCCTTGGTAAGTTTCTGGTTTCACCTCAAAAGTTGTTGAAAATAGTAGAAATAGAAGCTATGGCTCTAGTATGGAACTCACCAACAGAATATGAGTCAAATATACTTGCTATGGGATGTGAAAACCAGGAAGCCCAGGAGAATGATATCAAACAGATACTTGAAGACTTTGCTGTGGTATTTGATGAACCAAAAGGGCTGCCACCTAAGAGACCTATTGACCACCAAATCCCCATCAAACCAGGTGTAGGGCCTGTCAATGTGAGACCATATAGATACCCACACCTGCAAAAGGAAGAGATAGAGAAACAAGTGGCAGAGATGCTTCAGGCAGGAATTATAAGGTCAAGCAACAGCCCCTACTCAAGCCCTGTAATACTGGTCAAGAAGAAGGATGGTAGCTGGAGGTTCTGCATTGATTACAGAGCATTAAACAAGGCTACAATACCAGATAAGTTCCCTATTCCCATCATAGAAGAGTTATTGGATGAATTACATGGAGCAAGGTATTTTACTAAAATAGATCTTAAGGCAGGGTACCACCAAATAAGGATGGCTGAGAAAGATGTGCACAAGACTGCTTTCAGGACACATCAAGGGCACTATGAGTCCCTGGTGATGCCCTTTGGGCTAACTAATGCCCCTGCCACCTTCCAGGGAGCTATGAACACCACTCTACAACCATACTTGAGGAAATTCGTGCTTGTCTTTTTTGATGACATACTTGTGTACAGCAGGGAGTGGGAAGAACACTTGATGCACCTAAGGAAAGTGTTGACAACACTTCAGGAGAATCACTTCCATGCCAACCTCAAGAAGTGCGAGCTAGGCAAAACTGAAGTAAGGTATCTGGGCCATGTCATATCCATACAAGGAGTCTCCATGGATCCACAAAAAATAGAAGCCATCATGAAATGGCCAATACCTAAGAATGTCAAGGCTCTAAGGGGATTCCTAGGGTTAACAGGGTATTATAGAAGGTTTGTATACAATTATGGGAAGACAGCTAGACCACTAACAGATTTGTTGAAGAAGGGAAAATTTGAGTGGAAAGAGACAAGTACAACAGCTTTTAGAGAGCTACAGAAAGCTGTCACCACAGCTCCAGTACTAGCCATGCCTGACTTTTCATTACCTTTTTGTATTGAATGTGATGCATCAGGACATGGTCTAGGAGCAGTCCTCATGCAAGCCAAGAAGCCCATTGCATACTACAGCAAGGCTCTCTTAGAGGGATCACTCACCAAGTCCATCTATGAGAAAGAGCTCATGGCTCTAGTACTTGCCATACAACATTGGAGGCCCTACTTGGTAGGAAGAAAATTCAAGGTCTTCACGGATCAAAAGAGCCTCAAGTTTTTGCTTGAACAGAAGGTGATCAACCAAAATCAGCAAAATTGGGTGGCCAAACTGCTTGGTTATGACTTTGAAATAATATACAAGAAGGGGGCTCACAATAAAGTGGCTGATGCTCTATCAAGACAAAACGAAGATAGTGAGCTACAATCAATATCTAAGTGCTACTGGCAGGACTCAACTGTGCTAGAAGAGGAAGTCCAACAGGATGTTACCCTTAAAAAAATCATTGAAGAACTTGTGCAAGACCCAAACTCACAAGGAATTTATACCTTAGAAAATGGGAGACTTCATTATAAAGGGAGACTAGTCCTATCAGCAAACTCAAAATGGATTCCTACACTGTTACAGGAATTCCACACAACACCTACTGGTGGTCACTCAGGGGTATTTCGCACATACAGAAGGATAGCTCAGTCTCTCCATTGGATAGGTATAAAAAAGACTGTGACTGAGTTTGTAGCCTCATGCAAGGTCTGTCAGAGGAGTAAATATCAAGCAGCTTCACCTGCAGGCCTCCTTCAACTACTTCCAATACCTGATATGGTGTGGGAGGAATTGAGCATGGACTTCATAGTGAGCTTGCCTAAAGTCAAGAGGTATGACACAATCCTAGTGGTAGTGGACAGACTAAGTAAATATGGTCACTTTATTCCAATCAAACACCCCTTCACAGCAAGATCATTGGCAGAAACATTTGTCAAGGAGATTGTTAGACTGCATGGCATCCCAGTCTCCATTGTCAGTGACAGGGACCCTACCTTCCTGAGCCATTTCTGGCAAGAAATTTTCAAACTACAAGGCACTAAGTTGAAAATGAGTACGGCTTATCACCCTCAATCTGATGGGCAAACAGAGGTGCTTAATAGGACTGTGGAGACTTACCTGAGATGTTTCTGCTCGGAGCAACCTAAAGCATGGTTGGAATGTCTACCTTGGGCGGAGTATTGGTACAACACTAGTTATCAAGGGGCAGCAAAGTGTACACCCTTTGAGACAGTTTATGGAAGGCCACCACCAGCAATTAGTAGGTATGTGCCTGGGGAAACTCTAGTAGAGGCAGTAGCTCAAGATTTAGCTACAAGAGATGAAGCATTGAGACAACTCAAAGAGCATTTGAAGAGAGCACAAGAGCAGATGACAAAATATGCTAATGTGCACAGAAAAACATCACACATAAAAGTAGGAGATCTGGTATATTTAAAGATCAGACCACACAGACAGTCCACAATGCCCACTAGGCTGCATCCAAAACTTGCTGCAAGGTACTATGGCCCTTATTTGGTCCTGAAGCAAGTAGGAACAGTAGCTTTCAAACTCCAATTACCTGCTACTGCTAGAATCCATCCCGTATTTCATGTGTCACAGTTGAAGCTAGCAAGAGGGGATCACACAGTAGAGCAAGAGTTACCAGAGGAGCTACAGGAACCAGAGACACAGGTGTGTCCAGATCAGGTTCTAAATTCAAGGACAGTTGAGCGACAGGGAGAACTGATACAGGAAGTTTTAATACAGTGGAAGCAACAAACTGCAGAAGAAGCTACATGGGAAGAGGCTGCACATATAAAGCAACAGTTCCCAGAGTTTAACCTTGAGGACAAGGTTCCACTTCAAGGGGGAGGTATTGTTAGACCCCTTAGGGTCTATACTAGGAGAAACAAACAAACTTAAGTCAGTTTGTTAGTTTGTTTAAAAAGTAGTTAAGTCAGTTTAGGCTGTTAGGAGTTAGTTGAGTCAGTTAGGACTTTTGTAACCTTTTGTAAACTTCCCTCCACCGAACCTATGGTTTATAAATAGGCAAGGTGACTTTGAGGAAGGGGGCTTTTTGGAATTCTGAAGTCTTAGACTTAGTGGAGGAGGTGCTGGAGAAACCAGCTACCTTGTAGGGGATTAGTATCCTCAGTGTAATTGATTCTTGTTTCTGTGAGTAATAAAACTAAAAGGGAACACTAGCCTCCCATTCTGCTAGCTGTTTCTCCGAGAGCCTATCAAGGATAGTGTTAGAATAGGTAGTTATTTGTGTTATTATTATAATTATTATTATTCTGTTAGTGTATTATTATTATTATATTATTATTATTAGGAGTGGTTATTTTTTGTGTAACTGTTAGTGGGCAGTTTTTATTATTATAGGCAGCAGTTATTAATTAGTAGGAGCAGTTACTATCATTAGGAGCAGTTATTTAAATGAGGCAATTATGTGTAAGGGCTGTGTAGAATAAAAACAGAACCAGAATTGAGAGAGACTAGAGACTCTCATATGTTCTCTAGAATTGTATTGTAATCTTCAATTCGACTTAAGTTAATATATCAGTTGGTTTCTATCAGATAGATAAGATTGTGTTAATGGCCTTTCTGTGGTTTTCTGTCGATGGCTGTTTAAAAGGAGTCGCTATTTTTCATATATGCATAGATTGAGAAGCTTTACAGCATTCTTGATCTTTTCTGGTTCTCTGGGTATTTTGCATTTTCTGTTTTGGAGGATATCATATCCTTCCATAGATGTACGTGTACCATTGTAGGTACCCCTACCTTGCCTCTGCAAAAGGCTGTTCACATGGCAGCAACTCCATCTGTTGCATCAAGACTCCACCTCATTTTGTTTTATTATTTAATAAATTTGTTACTTGATATTTATCTGTGGGTGATCCAATGGATTTATTGTCAAGATATAACTTTAGTTACTGCTTAGTGCTTAACCATAGAGAAATCGCACCTTCTGTGAAAGAGAAGATGGAGAAATAGTTATAATATCCGGTCAACAAAACTTCCTTTAAATCTTTCATTATAATATTTAAGCACAAAGCGTCTCATTCTTCAATCATAAAAGAAACAAGTTAGTCAAAGATAATGGAGGTTTATAGACTGTGTAAAAGGAGTTACTAATCACCCACATTTGATACATGAAACTAAATCATAATATTTCATATAAAAAAACTAAACAAAACAAACTAGATAAGATTGCCTGGATGTGAAGTAATTCTAGGAGCAACGAATTAAAGGATTAAATTTAGACATCAATTAATTTTCCAGCTGCAAGTCAATTAGTGCCAAATAGAATATACTTCTGTGGAGTATGCTTTTCCTAATTTGAATAGTTGATTATTTTAGCTTTGCTCTGAGTCAAACATAGCACTATTGTAATATGTAGGTTTTATAACTTTCTGAAGCATGTTCTACTCTTTATTGTTCCAGATCCAGAGGCATTGCTCTTTTCATCTCTGTCGAATTTTCTGAAACTTGTTCTGCTTATGGAGAAGGCCTCAAATATGACTATTCAAACTATGTTTTATATTGCATCAGATCTATCAATTTGTTGGTCTAAACTTGGACTGTGGGATCAATCAGTTCAAGGCTGTAAGTCTGTATCCAAGCTCTTAGCATTTAACGAAATTACACCAAGGCCCTTTCTCGCATAGTCGCATCAAATACAAAGGTGAGTCCACTTGCAATATGCATATTTTGGTGTGTTCATTTTTGTTTTGGTCTCAGAAGATGTATCGATGTATCACTATCGTTTAATAATATGCACAATTTTGTTACAACTTGAAAGATGGGTGGAAATTGTTAAAGATTACCGGCCTTAAAATTGAGAACTCCCTAATGTCAATGAAGGTGGCCAAACTCTTCGTCAGCCTGAACTAGCATTGGAAAATCTCATGGAGTGGTAAATGGTACCAAGTTTGGCGTTGAAGTCGAAGAAATTTCTGCATTAGATAAATTTGAAGTTACCATTGCCTCTACTCCGGTAATTCTGTCATTTTTATCTCCAATCATAAATGTTGACTCAGCATTTTTCATGCTTCATATATACATTTAAAAAAAAAAATGAAAATATGAATTTTCGGGTTTTTTTTGAATTGGTACTATGCTTGTGTGCAGAGCAGCGCCATGTTCAACGTGTGGAGCTTGTTGCAGCTTCTTAAGAGGTACCCTGGTTTGGTTCCCTGATGAGGATTTGATTTTTGATTGCATGGACAAGCCAAGCCTACTATTAATAGAACTGAAACAACTCAATGCCTTTGACACTCTTTCTGTATTGCACCACAAAGGAAACACTTCAAAATCCCTTTCCCTGATTGTTCTTTCTGGCATTGGTAAGTCTTTAATCAGGATTCTCCCAAAATGTCATCTTTTTATCAAATTTCAGATGGGAATTGTAACAAGTAGTAGCTGCCTATTCATATTGGTCTATTACTCTATTTAATAGACAACAAGTTTCCCTAGAATTTGAAATTCCCTAAAATTTTCAATTACTCCACGGAAACATACCCATTGCCCTCCCTTGCCCCCTCCTTTCTAGCTTCCTAAAACAGCATGTTGTTGTCAACTTTTCCCAAAACATCATTGTTTTTAATGTCATATTCATATGCAAAAAAACATGGGTTTCTATATCTAGCTCTATCGTAAACATGGTACATTTAAAGATCCTCAGCAGAACAGGGAAGTGAACTACGTTTCAGATATTATATTTTAGCTTAAAGCATAAGAAACAAAAATTTGAATATGTAAAATAATAAATGAATGATGGGTTTATTTCTGCGGCCAAATCAGTCAAACGCGCTGCCAGTGTGAAGCTACTTGTAGCTTTCACGGTGACAGGAACTGTTATTCCATCTTGAAACCACCGTCCTTGAACTTTAACTTGTTCCTTAATTTTAACCGTAATTTTGTAAGCTTTGTTGTTTTTTCTCAACCTCCATCCCCAAGGAGCCCCTTCATTACATAGGGGAACTTGATCTAGAAAAACTGACAGCAATTATGCAGAGACTATTTGAAGTATACCAAGACAAGTGAACACTAGCTTGAATGTGGCCAATAACATTTCCTTCCTTGAATTTTTATTCTGTTTTATGTTGGTTCCTATCCTATCTAGTTATAATTCATATTAATTTATTCAGGTCCGTGCTGGTGGCAAGAGAACCTGGTTGATTTCCAAGGTTCAGGATGCTCTGCATTTATTAAGGAGCGTTTGATTTTTGTGATGAGTTACAATATTGAAGTGATTTTGAATATAGGCTCTGGATTTAGTTGTAAGGGTATAAAAGTTTATAAATTTAACATGCTGGACCACACCCTTCTTTTACACTATTCGGTTGACCAAAACTGAATCATTTAGAAAAATCTAGCCTTAAGTTATCGATTTTGATCCCCCTAAATTCTACTATTAAAACATGGCGGTAAATAAATTTAATACCTACGAGAGATTCACGTATTCAAACAAAGCGAACAAAGAAGTGCGAAATATTTTTACGCCTTACTTCTCAATGCAACATTCAAGAAAAAAACATTGACACCCTTCCTTTTTCTTCAGACCACGGACAATAAAATTCCCATTCCCAATGCAGTAAAATAACAACTATGGGTGGATAGAAAATTTCTATCCGACTGAATCTGTGATATCCGTTCAGAGTTTTTGACCAATGGGCGGTTTCAGTCGATCTATCGGTTGATCAGTTAAAGAGATAGGATAGTAACAGATTCAACTGGTCGGGCTTGGTTGTACCTAATGTAATCCAACAATATCCTTAACCGACCGAAATAGTAGTGTATAGAGCAACTAGTAAGCCTCTTGTTGGATTAGAAGATCCAAGTCCAACAAGAGGCTACCCAATAAACATACTAGTATTAAAATATTGGCTTTCAACTTTTTGGAATAAAAGTAAGGTAGTTGTTAGATTGTACGTAGTAGTTTTCTCTTCTTTCTCCCCCTAAATAATAGTACATCCGTCCCATTTTATAAGTTGTTTTAGCAAAATGAATTTGTCCCAAATTAATTGTTGTTTTATATTTTCAAGAAAACATGTAACATGTTTTTTCACTATTGCCCTTATTAATCATTACAATTTTTTACATTTAATAAATGATTCACGTTTATCTATGTAAAGAGATAAACAGTTAAATGGTAATTTAGACAACACTTTTTATAAAATCTAGACTACTAATCATTTTTCTTAATATGTGTGCAACAACCTTAAACTGCATATAAAATGGGATGGAGGTAGTAAAATAACTTTTCTCTCTCCAAAAGCCTCTTCTTCTCTATTTTTAGATCTTCAATGGCCATGAAATTTATTTCTCGCCAAAGCTTCTCTCCATCATTTTTCTTTTTGGTTCTCCTTATTCACCTCTCTTCCAACCCAAGGGCGGAGCCAGGATTTTTATCTGAGGGGTGCCAAGTGGAGCCAAGATTTTTGATCATTTTTTGGTCCGCTTTTATTAAAAACATATATTAATGAAATACCTACCTTTCTAGTAGCCAAAAGAATTCACCAAACTAACCCCTCCTAAATGCTAATCTATAAAAGAAATACTATGATTTGAAAAAAAACAGATGAAAAATTTGAAAAAAGAAAATTAGTATTGTATAGCACTAACCAAGTAAAAGTAAACATGAGAATGTGAGATTGTTTTTTGGTAGAAATGAGAAAGTGAGATAGTGGGTTGACAATTTCTCCTACTTTGTTGCAGTGTACGTACACAATCAGGTAGTAGGAAGGAAAAACACTAGTTTTTGAACACTTCACATGCAGTTTAAGGTTTTAATATAGTCTAGTTAATTTATTTATTTAAAGTGAGTGGGGGGCCCTTGAGTTTCTTTATGTTAAAATTAATTTTATTGAGACTTTTGGGGGAGACCATGACCCCACCAGGTCCCCCCTCCCTCCGCCTCTGTACCAACCTGTAGTAACCCAACCGAAACTACCCCTGACCCGCCTAACCCGAATGCGACTAAACCGTTTTTCTAAATGGTTGAAACTGGGCCTAGTATTCTGGACTGTGGATTGTGGCGAATGGGCTGTTTTGGGTCCGAATCCGACCCAACCCGACCGATGTCCACCCCTAGTCAACATTTGAGGTGACAACAAAAGAAATTTCTTAGTTCACATTATTGGGTTGACCTCAACCGAATGCATTCGTTGTTCTTCGTGAGAGTGTTTTTAATTTAAGGGTATTTTGGAGATTTAGGGGGTTTGGGGGTGTGGACTGAGTAGCAAGAGGTGTGGGAAAAGCAGGCCCGGTCTTATGCAGGTGCAGCCCAGTGCAACTGCACAGGGCCTCCGCCAAAAAAAAAATTATAAGGCCCCCAAAAAAATTACCCGACCCATTCCCAAATCCAAATACCCCTTCCTTGGCCTAAAATAACTCACCGTGAAAACTCAAACGTGAAACACTGAAACGCAGAACTCAACGACCGTGAAACAAAACAAAGGAAAGTGAAAACGCAGAAGAAGAAAAAACGCAGCACAATCCTGGTTCCTGAAACGCGCAGAAGGAAAACGCAGGTAAACCCGTTTTCATTTTCGAAAGGTAATAAGGGATTAATTGAATTTGAAATCAGTTCACTTTTAGTTGTTTAAAGCGTAAAACCATCAATGTCTATGGGTTCTTCAAATTCGTTTGTGAAAGGTAATTAGGGATTGATAGAATTTGTAAACCACTCACTTTTTGTTCTTCCACCGATTATCATTTAAATAATTGGTTTGCCGTTCTTCAAAGCATCAAGTTTAATATTATTAACTTTTTGATCAGCCATCAAGTTTAATATTATTAATTGACTAATTGTTGTCCAAAAAAGTTTAATATTATTAATTTATTATTAGTTTAATGTTAGATTCTAATGTGGTTTTTGGATTGTTTTTATGTAGGGATTATCAAAAGGCAAGATCTTTGGGGAAAGATTATAGAGTTGTGATTTTGCTGCACATCAGGTTTTATTTTATCTTTCTACTATGCCTCATAAGATTAGAAAGTATGAATCTGGATATGAGAAGCTAAAGAAAAAGAAAAGACTTGAAAAGTTAACTCAATCTCAAGCAGGAGCTCTTGATAAATTTCTAATAAAAGAACAACAAATTCCTATTGAAATTCAGAATGTTGAAGTTGAAGTTCCTGTTAATTTGAATGCTGATATTGATGTTGAGGTTGAAACTCAAAATATTAATCAGAATGCTCATTTGAATGTTGACCTCAAATGTCAGAATTTACGGAAGCTTTACTTGAGGTGTCGGAAAAGGATGGAGATTCTAAAATAGAAAGTGAAGCTAGATCCTTGGGAACAAATGAGCTTGGTGATTTTGAGTTTTTAATGGCTATAAATATTTGGTTTGAAATATTATCTGCAATTAATTTGGTTAGCAAGCTTTTACAATCAAAAGATATGCTTATTGATGTTGCTATGGAAAAAATAAAGGAGTTGATTTCATTTTTTGAGAAATACAGAGATAGTGGTTTTTCTAATTCATTGGATAATACTAAGGAAATTGCAACAGAGTTGAATATTGATCCGATATTTTCTCAAAGGCGTATAATTCGAAGAAAAAAACAGTTTGATGAGAATTTGAATACCCGTCAGTTGAACTATCTGAAGAGGAATCTTTTAGGATTAATTATTTTATTTGCCTTGTTGATCAAGCAATTGTTTCTCTTAATAAGAGATTTGAGCAATACCAGGAATATGAAACTATTTTTGGTTTCTTGTTTACTTCTGACAAGTTACAATCATTGGACAATACAACTTTGAAGTCTTGTTGCAGTCATTTGGAACAGGCATTGAAACAAAATGAGCAATATGATATTGTTGGGAATGACTTATATGTTGAGTTAAAGTTATTGAGAGAAAAGTTGCCTGAAGAGAAAAGAGGAGCTATTGATATATTAAATTTTTTGAAAGGCATGGATTGCTTTCCTAACACAATTATTGCATATAGAATTTTATTGACTATTCCTGTGACAGTTGCTTCTGCAGAAAGAAGTTTTTCAAAATTGAAGCTATTGAAGTCTTACTTGCGGTCTACCATGTTACAAGACAGGCTTAATGGATTAGCATTGATAGCTGTTGAGAGTGATGTTTTGGAGACAATACGATATGAAGACTTGATTGACAAATTTGCTTCAAAAAATGTTAGAAAGACAGCTCTTTTTAAGTAACTAGAAGGTTGATATTAGTTTAAAATTGTATTAAAGATGTTATTTATAATTTAAGTAACGAAATTTGAGTTTTTGGTGATTTATTTTATAAAAGTATAATTAAGGCCCAATTTTTAAGATTTGCACAGGGCCTCCAAATTGGTTGGGACAGCCCTGGGAAAAAGTCAAGGCCGAATTGTATATATTGCTAACTGAATTACCTCTTAGGCTCGATCTTATAAAACCCAAGCTCGTATCCAACTAACCCAACTGGACTTCGAATAGCCTAAAATCCGTATATATAATTATTAAAATTTAAATCATGCATTTATAAATAAAATGTGCATTTATATATAAGTGAATTTTGAATTAGTTTTTTTTTAAATAAGGTCATGTATTAAACGAGTCATGACGAAAAAGTTCACAAGCACATAGGGCCAGGCTTGGATGATAAAATATAAACTCATACTTCCTCCATCTCATATTACGATGTTTTCAACATTTTACACAAATTAAGAAAAGTAGTTAATTAAATAATATAAGTATAATAGGAAAATAAAAATTAATACTTTTTATTCATAGACGAACTGGCAATCGGCACTAAAAACTCACGAACTCGGAACATGCTATCCAGTCTAACAATTAATACTTTATTGGTATGTAAAATATTAAGTAATATGAGATAATTATTTTTTGGTAAAACGTCATGTTATATGAGACAAGTTTAATCCGATCTTATAAAGCTCATGATCCTTGTGTTAGGTCGTTTATCATCTCAACTATCAATGACCTACTAATTATGTTGACCCCAATTTTAAATAGTGTTAAAATAGGGTGTTGTGATTGTATGAAACTTTGGATATATAGAGCCCGTTTGGATGAACTTATTTTTTAACTTATGGAAAATAACTTATGAAAATAAATAAGTTTTCATGAGTTTTCACTAACAAAAGTTATATATTCATAAGTTATTTTTCCATAAACTACATTAACAAGCTTATGAATAATACAAAAAAACTTATTTATTTACGTAAGCTATTTTTCCTAAGCTCAAAATAAACTTTATCCAAAGGGCCCATAGTTTGGTGGTAACGTGGCTATGCGGGGTTGTTATGGTACGCGCTTTGGAAATGAGAAAGAGCCTTCGCCCAAAGGAACAACTAGGTAGAAACCTAAAAGAGCTCTGAATCTCTTTCCCTTAATCCTTTCACTGCGAAACAGACAGGAAGATTGAAGTGAATCGGTGCATGTGTACTGTTGACTGTGCATGCATGTGTAATGTCAATCTTCAATGTGGATGGATATATAAAAGGAAAATAAATATCTATATAAAAAAAAAAACACCACCATATGCGTGCCAGTTGTACCTCCAACCTTCCACAAAACCAACCAACATCCCCTCTCCCACCACTGTCTCAGAGATCTATTCTTATTTTTCCATATCATTTATTTTTATCAAATAAATAATAATAATAATAATAATAATAATAATAATAATAATAATAATACAGTAATTAAGTTAATGTTCATAATGTTTATATCAATGGTCAAAGCTCCTAATCCTATTTAAGTAGAGAAATTAGGAAGCAAATCTATATAAAAAGAAAACAAATCTTAGAAAATAATCTATCTATAATAACAAATCAATCCTACGAAATAATTTAAGATAATATCAAGATATTATAAGATACTTTTTTAATATTCTAGTAATTATCCTAAATCATAGCATAAAATATAAATTTTAGATTACAGGCATCCATATCCACAGTTTTTGTATACAAAAATAAAAAGGCACTCTCCCTTACTTTAAGGTCGGTCATTAAGACCAATTACCTATCATTCTCATAAAAAAGAATCAATTATTATCTTTATTTGATTATTTTGTTCCGGTGTTAAGATATGCATGGATGTTACTCGTAAACGTAACCTTTCTTAATTATTAAGCAAAAACTGTTTACCACAAGTAGTATATATAACATCATAACCAACAAGGATTCGTCCGAGTGGTAACTGACCATAGATCTCGATTTGAATCTTTGATGCGACAAAAATTATGTTGGGAGGAGAGAAATACATAGACTGATAAAGTCGGATTTACACGTCTTGTTGGTGTAGATCGGTCAACAACAAACTACCGGTGAAAACTGCACACAAAAACAAGATAATAAAAAAAAAGTATACTAACATAACAAACCGTGTTTTTTCTTTTTTTGACTTTTTTCAAAGGTTTACAAATTAGTTCAAGTACATCGTTTGGTCTTTCTCTTTCTCTGTTACTGTGAGCTAGTGTCGGCAGCAGTGGACTGTAGAACCATTTTATAAGCCACACTTCTTTGAACTCTATTTCACTCACTCATTCATTCTTCTTCAAACTACATCACTCTCAACTTCCATTCAAGGTTCAATAACAAGTGAGCTTCATAATCACATGTTTTTTTTGTTACATGATTTATTAATGTATTTGTTTTCTGTTTTGAGGGGATCTAGAATGCAGAAAATAGTTACTACTAATTTTGCTCTGTAGTCAACATTTTTTGTTGATCTAGAAAGTTTTGGAATGGGACCAATGATTATTTTCTCTTGTGCTGTTATGTTCAAATGTGGAAATGTTGTGTAAATAGACATATTTATGTACTTAAATTACCATCTTCCTTTGCAAATAATAGTAACAATATTGTTTTGATTAGAATCTTAACTAGATTACTATCTATGATTTCCTTTGTAAAATGTCTGCATGTTTTTTTTATTTTTTTTGCTTTTTCTTCTTTTTTTCTGCTTTTCAATCTGCATATCTGTCAATTAGAGGTTCTTCACAAGAGTTAGTAAAAATGAATTGATTTAGAATTAAACTTGTTGACTGATTTATTCTTGCAATTAGAAGGAAATAGAATTGATCTTTTATTCATTGTTCTGCAGCAGAATGAAGTGCAACAATATGGAGAAATTGTTAACTCTTGTAATATGTACACTGATGTTACTAAAAGCAGAAGGGGTTGCTGTTCCAATAACTTATGTTCAAAGTGCAGTACCAAAAGGAGCTGGTGAGAAAAATCTTAAATGATAATGAATATAACTATTTGTGTTCTTCATTGATAGAGCATCTACTCTTGTTAAGAGCTAGAAGGGTAAATCCGTCATTTGATGGTTTTATGAAAGGAGAAATAAGAAGAATAAATAATATAATATTAGGAAGTAGTTATTGTGTGTTAGTTTGAATTTAAATTGTTAGTTATTTGATTTGGGTGTGGTTTGGATATATATTTGGTATTTTGTTGTTCAGAAGGTTTGGTTGGAAGTTATTGTAAGTTTAAGGCCAGAAGTTGTAACTTCTGAGAAGAGCATTGCTCTTTGGGTAGTTTGGGTTTGTAATCCTTACTACAATTTGTAATATAACCGCAAGTTTCCTTTCCCAATTATCTTCCCTTTTATTCTGCCGAAGTTGTTATTATTCCCTTTAATTCTACCAAAGTTGTTATTCTTCCCTATTATTAAGCCATCAATCGATTCATTCCTTTATTATTCAAGAAAGAAATCGATTCCTCACTCTATTCTTAAGCCATTAATCGATTTCCAATTTGTTTAATTTAAACCATCAATCGATTTGTTAAATTGTCAATCATCTGGTTTGTATCATTCATTCTCCTATTCACTATTTCAAGATCTGTTAATAATAATAGTTATGAAATTGATTTTTTTTAACATTTTGTGCAGTTTGTTTGGATGGTAGTCCACCAGCTTACCACTTTCATAAGGGGTTTGGAGCTGGCATTGACAACTGGATTGTTCACTTTGAGGTATGTGTATGTGAATGTCCCTTTCTGCCAAACTAGTATCAATATTGACTCTTCACCAACACTAAAAGACTTTTATTTCATTGTCCCATTGACTTCAATGTTCCTTTTATATTTATGTGAGTGGATAGGAAGATGAATTTTCAATTTTTTTATATATAAAGTCACATGCATAGTGTGATATGACATGAAAAAGAGTTTATAAATAGGAGGCATACCTCACTCTACAAGCCAGTTTTGTATGGTTGAGCCTAACTCAACCCAAATTCTAAGATGGTACCAGAACCTATCCAATATCTGTTGAGCAATCCGTTATCGGGCCACTCGAGTCACACTCTAATTGTCCAGTCATGGGCATGAGGGGGGTTGAATGTCAAAATCAATCGAATTTGGGTAGAAGAGGAGGAAAAGAGGTAACTAACTTGGACTTATAATAGAATATAATAATGATACATGGTAGGTATTGAGGGGTTAGTTTGTTACAAACACACATTACCAACATCTATTTATATGAATTGAGGACTCTTAATCCTAATTGAATGAGGAAAAAAATATAATGAAAGTATGAAATAAGAAAATCAATCCTAATAGATATATAAGACATTCTCAAATGTTGAACCATAATGATATAACGAGATATTTTCTCAATATGCAAACAGACAGAACACTATTTTTAACTCACACAGGGTAAGGAAATAAATCATTAATTCAATGAAACATGGAAACCACTCCTATAGATCATATAAGATTGTCTAAGTATTCTATGACATAATATGGATATTATGAGATACTTAAGAATTATGCTAACTTTGGTCAATTAGCTTGTCTCATTTTTGAAAAAGAATAGTCTTAGAATTTGGGTTGCGCCTAACTGAATCCTACAAAACTGGCTTGTAAGGGATACTTCAGCACACCCAGAAGGGGACATTTGTAGAGTGAACAAATGAGTTGAATAATAGATATCTTGGCCCAATAACAGAGTTAGGATAGGCTCTCATACCATATCAAAATTTGGGTTGTACCTAACTCAACCCTAGAAAACCGACATGTAAGGTGAAGAATGCCCAAGCCTTATAAAGACTATTTAGGTCATATCTCAAGTCGTGTGGGACTTCAACAATTAGCTAGTCTCATTATTTGTACAGATAATGAAAAATTCAGTGTTCTTGTTAATAATCTTTTGTACACTTTTTTGTTAGGGAGGAGGATGGTGCAACAATGTAACTACTTGCCTTGACCGTAGGGACACTCGTTTAGGATCATCTAAGAAAATGGACAAGTCACTTTCTTTTTCTGGATTCTTTAGTAATGGCCAAAAGTTCAATCCAGGTACTATCTACTAGTCAACATATACTATTTATGCTATCATGAACTCTTTTAACAAATGTTGTAATTTGCAAATTCCAGATTTCTACAATTGGAACAGAATCAAGGTTAGGTATTGTGATGGATCATCATTCACTGGTGATGTTGAAGCTGTTAATCCAGTAAGTATGAAAATTCAAAGGAATTTGAAATTTAAGTTTCAAGGAAGTACTAATATTTCACAAACTTTATATCTAGTTTTCTTTTTGCTGAGATTTTATGACTTTTTAATTTTAGGCAACCAATTTGCACTTCAGAGGAGCAAGGATTTTTATTGCTGTCATTGAGGATTTACTAGCACAAGGAATGAAAAATGCTAAAAATGTGAGAGACATTAATGACTTGCCACTTTATTCATCCTTTTGATTGAGATTTTCATTCACTTGCTAACAACTTGTTAATGCAGGCAATTCTCTCTGGATGTTCAGCTGGAGGATTGACTTCAATTATACATTGTGATCGCTTCAAAACTCTACTACCTGCATCAACTAAAGTGAAATGCCTTTCAGATGCTGGCTATTTTATCAATACGTAAGATACCGTCGTTTGCTTTCTAGTTAGCCTTTTTTCGGAATTCTTTTCTATAGTAAAATTGAATGATTCAATTCCTTATTATTGTATAACAGAAAAACTGTCTCTGGAACACAACACATTGAGCAGTTCTACAGTCAAGTTGTTCAAACACATGTACTCCTCCTTGTCTCTCATAATTATACATCTACAAGCTGCTGCTAATGTTTTGCCACTTCCCATTTGGAAGAAACTTTTGAAGCTCTCTCTTATGACTAATTTTTCTTTTTACACTCTATTTTAGGGATCAGCAAAGTATTTGCCTCAATCCTGCACTTCTAGACTCAGTCCAGGGCTGGTAAGTTTTTTTGAGTTGTAAATCTTCTTCTATCTGCATAACTTCTTTGGTGTTTCTAATATTTAAGAACGATCGTGTAGTGCTTTTTCCCGCAAAATATCGCAGCGCAAATCAGCACACCGATCTTCTTTGTAAACGCAGCTTATGACTCATGGCAGGTCAGAATTCTGTTTCTCAACAAATATGCTTAACAATTCATCTCCCAAATGAAGTTGACATTTTACCCTTTACACTTCAGATTAAGAACATTTTGGCACCAGGTGTTGCTGATCCTCATGGCAATTGGCGTAACTGCAAGCTCGATATAAACAATTGTTCACCTAATCAATTAACCGTAATGCAAGGTGAACATTTTTCTGATACCTAACCCTATGTTTGGATGGAGTATTTTAGGGGGTACTGTAATTTTTGAGGGGAATTGGAACATTTTAGGTCAAAATTTTGAACTAAAATATTCCGAAATCCCCTCAAATATTACATTACCCCCTAAAAATACCCTATCCAAACACTCCCTAAAGGAATTTTCTAATCTTCTATACAACCAACCTTAGTAAAATGTCTAAACTCCAAAGCCTTTTCTGACTTGTATGGATATTGGATATCATGAATTGATTTTCAGGCTTCAGGACAGATTTCTTAAAGGCAATTAGTTTTCTTAGTAACTCTCCATCAAAAGGACTGTTCATAGATGGATGCTATGCTCACTGTCAAACTGGAATACAAGAAACATGGATGAGAAATGACTCTCCTGTGTTGGCCAATACGGTAAGTTAATATATTGTAAATGTTAGGGACTAAATTGAACTTTTGTGAATTTCAGAGACTAAATTGGCTAATATAATTAACTTGAAATGCTAACATGTTTGCTTAACAATCTATCTGCAGACAATTGCAAAGGCTGTGGGAGATTGGTATTATGACAGAAGAAGTTTCCATCAGATAGATTGTCCTTACCCTTGCAATCCCACTTGTCATAACCGTGTTTTCGAATAAAACTAACTTGGAGGAGCATAGGTTCAATCATTGGTTGACTAGTTATGAAATGAGAATCTGTGATTTATAATTTAAAAGCACTCAAAATAAAGGCAACCTTCATCATTGTTTAATGTTTCAACTGTTATATTGAAATATAATATAATATTCTATCCTATTATTATTATTTGATGTATCTAATTTGGCCTTTAATTCAAAGTTATTTCATGCTTTGAAGCAAAAAAAATGCAAAATGATGAATTATGATTATCATTCTTGAACGGAATTTCATAATAACCTTGAAGGATTTCATTATAACTGAACACTGATTACAACCTTGTGTCAATAGTATTTGCAGAACGATAGTTCTCTGACTTCAATTTGCGCATAAGAGAAGAAAGAGAATGATTTGGAATAATGAATATGGTAGAGTTTTGTCTTAGACACATGAACATTCTATATATTTTCTACTTGTAAAATTGTTCTATATATAGACCAACTCATACTATTTCGTAAAGATAAGTATCTCCCCATTTGGAATCACAACTCATTGACAATTGTCACACTCATTTATGAATGAGTGCATCTCTTCACTACAAATGTTCATGAAGGAACACAACCCTTAGTGAAAGCCAGCAAATGACACACCTTTAAAACATGAAACATTGTGTTTCTCTTTCACTTTAGTGTAAATGGATTCCTATTATTTTGGAAATTCCTAACAATATCAATATCAAATTGATCAAAGTTCCATAATGAGAACTCCAACGAGTATCAGCAACTCTTTTAAGACTAGTTTCCTAATTAAGACCTTTTTTTTTTGACAATTCCTAATTAGGACCTTGTTCATTATGAATTTCTCCTTTTCTTGATGCCTCCCTAATACTTTCTTTTTGTTTTCACGAAGCATGTTCATATTGTTTTCAAGATGCCCCAACGACACTTGTTAGCGTGTATACTAAATTAAAAAGAAAGGCAACTTCAATTTGTTCTTTGGCAACTATAACTAAAGTAAGTTGTAATTGATGAGCAAAACATTGTACATGGAGTCTCCCTTAAAATCAAACTTTTGAGACCATTAAATTCTCCTTGCATGTTGCTTACACCATCATAACTTTGTCCATGAATTCTTGATATACTTATACTTATTCTGTGTTCACAAAACTGATTATCAAATGCTAATTTCAATGAAATAGAAGTGGTATCCATACATGAACAATAGCAATAAACACTCAATAATATTACTATCAATTTTATTAACATAACGCAAAGCAAGCCTTTTGTTCTTTAGTTGATATGCCATGAACTTCATTAACAAAAATAGCAAACAATTCATTTCAAACATCATCAATAATTACTTGATTGTAGTTTCTAATGCAACAAAATGAGCAATATCCTTTTAGATTTTTGGAGCAATTATTGATGAGTTTTAGGAGGAACTTTCAAGACAACACTCTTTAACAGTTTATTGTATACGAAAGAAATTTAAGAAGTTCAAGGAAGTTACTTTGAGTAGCAGTTGACTCATCGTGACCAGAAAACTAATCCTTGCTTTAATAGAAAGGAAGTGTAGCCAATTGACGTTGTTAAACGTGTTCGGTATATGTCACCAACTTGGTCAGATTGCTTAGACATTTCAAAACAATATGCTGATTTTAATTCATCAAATCTTGACATTTCTTCCAAACTATGTGATGAGCACCATTAGGATTTAGGACCTACAACGTGAGATGCGTCGTATCTCTCTTGTTCTAATTTGTGAATCCCTTGTGACAAATGTATCACCACCTGATTGCTTTCCAAAATTAGGCCCAAAAAGATAACAACATAAACAATATGCAACATTTTTTCAATAATACAACTCTGGCCAACTTCCAAATTCCTTAAACTATGACTAGAAAAATCTCCTAATTGAACTTCTAACTCTTCTTTTGGGAAAGATGGGATTCTTAGGTAGACATGACCTTTTTGAAAATACACTCTATGTATCTTCTCTTGATCATTAGGATGATATGCGTAATTTTAATTCGCTTTTCTAGATCATATGACAACTCATCTAAATTAACTTTAACATGTTGTTTTCAACATGATCTACATTACACGTTTTATGGTAACTTCAACCTCTTTAGTTGATATTTATCCTTTTTTTTGCGACTACAAAAAGGTAGAACTCAATGTTTTTTTAAGAGGTAAAAAAATCGGCATTGCTCTTTCTTTCAAAATGCAAAATATGAAGATCAGTGTTTGCAAAAATGGAGACTAGTCAATCTCTAATCATAGTCTAGATTTTTTTTAGGGTAATGTGGATGGTGATAGTGGTGTTTGCAAAAATGAAGACTAGACAAAATTTGGAGAGCTAGCAACAGCAACTAAAAAAAAGAACAAATAAATATACAATCAACATTAATAGCACATCAAATCATAAATAATTATTAGATGTGCACAAACAACTTTAATTATGCATTAAAAGACCCAAACAAGATACCAAGCTCACCATTAGTCCCAAATCTTTGGATTGCAAAGACTAACTGCAAGCAGTACTCTCAACACAATGATCAAATATTGGTTATAAGTCCTGTCAAACAATGATTGCTTTGGGCACCCCAATTACTCACATGGATAAATAACTTTATAACTACCACAAAAAAAAACCCATCACATGCATGTTATTATGCATGTTATTATTCGGCCAAGTTGCGCCTTCCTTTGGGCCGACAATAACTCGCATGAATAATTTCACGTTACATCTTTTGTAAATTTAATCAGATTGATCTATGTAACAGAGGTTACTTTGGCAACATGTTGTTTCAATGAACTCAATTAAAAAATACTAGACAATTTTATTAATAATAATAATAATAATAATAATAATAATAATAATAATAATAATAATATGGGAAAGAGTCTTAGTTCACATATATCCTACACATAAGCGTAGAAAAAAACTGAATGTACGGTTATGGCCTCCTAAATGCAAAAGAATGAAATTACAAAAAATATTACAATTCTTTAGCACAAAAATAGCCTCTTCGAGTCGCGTCCTCATATGGTGTTGTCCTCATTTTCCTTTTCCGATTAATTACAATATTAGAAATAAAATAAAATAAATAAAGAGAAAGTCACGGTGCGCAGACCGTATTTAAATTAAAATCACGACACGCAGGTCGGCCCGAAATAAATAAACGCATAAACAACAACACTGAAGTACTAAGGCCATAACCATACACAACGCAAATTATTCAATAATAAGAACACCGAAATATTATTGAATATAGACTTAAATATTTGATCCCCCTGCAAATATCCCATTTTTCCATTTACCCCCCTGTAAAAAAAAAGTTTTAAAATCAACCTTGCAAATAATAAGTGTTTCTAGTTACCCCTACAGGGGGTAACTGTAAACTTTTTATATTTTGCAGGGGGGTAACCGTACATGGTTTTTACCCATTATACACTACATAATCTAACAGAGGGGGTGACCGAAAACTGTTTATATTTGCAGGGGGGTAACCGTAATTTTATTTTTTTTGCAGGGGGTAAATGGAAAAATGAGATATTTGCAGGGGATCAAATATATAAACCTTTGAATATATATAAAAAAAATATACACCGTGATGGACATCATTCGTTATATAATTGTGAGTAGCCGTAATTCAGGTACGAGATGCGATACCATATATAAATCCTGATACTTATATGTTATGGTCATAAAAAAACAAAATCATGTGTAATATCCAATTCAAAAATGAGCATCATATCATAATCATAATTTCATAATCATAATCATAATCATAAGTATATGCAATCATGAGTTGTCTACCCAAGCAGTCTAAGTAAGCATTACAAAAAAGCCACGCGTAACTTCTGAAAAATATGTGGCAGCCAAGTCATCAGACTGTCTAATCTCGACGACTCTGGATCAAAGTTACATATCAGTGGCGATCTGGACGGCTATAAAGCCACAAAATTGCGGCTCCCTTTTTTATGGGAACGAACGCAAGTCAACAGAAATATTTCCAATCTGGACGGCTGGTATCAAATGTTACAGATTCCTCACAATCTCAACGGCTCAGGATCAGCAAAACTGCGGCCACCCCTAGTAGGTGTGGAGCATTTTCGAGCTTATGGTTTGCATCTGGCATCAAAGAAGGCGTGTAGATTAAAATATTTGATATGGATGGCGGTCATTTGGTGTATATGGTTACATCGAAACCATATTCTCTTCAAAGGTCAAGTTTTAATCCGCAGGTGGTTGTTAACCATGTCATGTCTTTATCTTGGACTTGGTTCATTAGCAAAGAAGGACGCAATACTACTTTTAAAATTTCTGATTGGTGGGGGATCCTTCAATATGTATGAATTCATTGTAATTGGCTTTTTTGCCTCACTCTTCCTGGGGTATTCTTTTTTCTCATTGGGTCTTTTTCCCTTGGGGTTTTGGCCCTTGAAGGTTTTAATGAGGCTCATTGTATCTGTAACGGTTGGGGTGCCCGCTTGCACCCATTTTTATATAATTTTGCTTATAAAAAAAATCAAATGCAATAAGTTCCGAAAATATCAATTCATTAAACCAAAATTAATTGCCACTTGCGATTCTGCATTCAAACGCGTTATAACTATCAATCTTAATATATACTATTTAGCTAATTTCACGCTCAATTCCTATCATTTAGCATATCATTCAATTCCAATTCATATCTGCAAGACTAAATCAGACCCCTCACCTTAATGATAGGAATTATTTGAATCTTAATATATGCTAAATGTCAACGTGTAACGTATAATTCAAATATTTCCTTTTGTTTAAAAAAACAATGCTTTCAATTTCTTGAAACTTTTACGTTAAAACAAATTCCCCTTTTTTGTGTAACAATCAATCTAAAGACTGTATTCATGCGATACTCTTTTATTCATGAAATCTATGATTGATTCATTCTAGTTGAAGCCTATACGCATCTTTATCTTTATTATACTAAACCATGGATTCGACATGTAGGCGTCCATGTAGGATCTTTGTGTAAAATACGTCAGCATTCTAAAAATTCTAAGTCAGCTTTTCCATGACACATGGCTACCACGTAATACACAACAGTTGATCCAACGGACAACTCTAAATACATGTCCTCCCTCCGTTCCTGATCTTTGGTACTTTTGGTTTTTTATTTTTGTTCCAAAACAATGGTACTTTTAAAAACCCAATGTACAATTCACCTAATTTTTCCTAATATACCCTCTATATTTTTTATCCTTTTAGAGTTCCAACGCATAAATTAATTGTCCCAAGACTATTTTACTTTAACTTCAATTATCCCAATACAACTACAAGTGGGGCATTTTAGTACTTAAACAACACAAATTAATGGTACCTTAATATGTGTGTAACAAGCCAAAAGTACCAAAGATTAGGAACGGAGGGAGTATCTTTCAAAAAAAATCAACGGCTAGCATTCCTTAAAATTGCGGCCGTTCTTTATTAGGAAAACATATCAATTGCGTTAAATGCATATCAAAGTTGACCATGGCAATAGAACAAATTCAATTTGGAGGCACTTATTGCACCTAAATTTTAGGAAAACGGCTGTTGCTTCTTCTTATTAACTGTAGCTTTTGAACGGCATTCACCAAATTACAGACCTGCAAGAAACATCAAAATAGTCACTAAGATCTCTCAATTTTGCAACACAACAACGTGAGCATTGCCTTGTTGGATAGCGTCCAACACCTTCCTGTAGGTCCTAATTTTCTGATTTCCCATTCGGTTTTTCTGCCAACTCATAATCTGCAAACATAATTACCTTTTACTACTGCTTTTTTCAGGACTGCGCTTACGTTGTAATGGCACATCTATATGGAGTTGTTTCTTCCACACCATAAACATGCTTCAACTTGATAATACGTTCTTTAAATTATCTAATCAAACATATTTGCATTGATCAATTTACACACCTTTTTTTTTCCACAGTTTTGGTGTGGACGGCAGTAGTAGTGGAAATCCTGGCAGGTCTGGGTTTGGTGGTCTTCTAAGAAATGGTTCTGGTGGTTGGCTAGGTGGTTTTGCGGGATTCATTGGCATCTCCAACAATCTCCATGCTGAGCTTCTCGCCTTGTACAATGGTCTCCTCTTTGCTTGGAGCAGAGGACATCGTTCACTTAGGTGCTATTCGGATTCCCAGAACGTTTTGCAACTTATCATGAAGCCCCTTAATAGGTGGAGCAGATACGCTACAATCATTCAAAGTATCAAGGACTTGATGCAAAGGAATTGGTGTGTTCAATTATCTCATACGCTAAGGGAAGGGAATGCTTGTGCAGATTTTTTAGCGAAGTCTGGTGCTGCTGGTAACAACCCGTGGATCGTCTTTGAAACCCCCCCTGTGGTTTGTCTGCTCATCTACAGGCAGACAGTGTTGGTGTTGAATTCGTTCGACCTTAATTTTTTCCTTCTCCTCTTTTTTTAGCTTTTTCCTACTATATCAAAAAATATATATATATAAAGCGAGGCTAGTCCCTTCAGCAAGGACTGCCGCACTTTTTCCCCCCTCCCCCTCTTTTTTTTAGTCCCTCACCTTTTTTTTTTTTTTACTTTTTAGTCTCTTATCCTTTTATTTTTACTTTTAGGACTCATTGGGCTTTTTTAAAAATGTCCATATAAAAAATATGATTGGGTAAAAATACTTAAATTGTGATGTTAAGTAGTGTGTTTTGAAGTGCTTTCGAGTTCGGACAAAATTTTAGGTGTTTAAATACACGAGTTTGTTTCTCAATAATAAGTAATGTATTTTGAGGTGCTTTATAGTTCAGACAAAATTTTAGATGTCTAAATACATGAAGTTCGTTTTTCAATAATCGGTTTGAAGTTATCAACCACCGCATGCTGTATTTTTGTAATTGCGATTTTTGGAGGGAAAAGCGCCAAGGGGTATTTTGTAATTTCCTCATTATCTTTTGTTGCATGTCAAACACGTGCCTCTCTTTCATTGGTCCTGTTTCATCCATCCTCCACATGTCAAACTATCTATGTAATGGAGGGAAGCCTCCTTTTGGAGGGAAACCTCAATATGGGAGGGAAATGGGTCAAGGGGTATTTTTGGAGGGAAATGCGCCAATGGGTATTTTGTAATTTCCTCACTATCTTTTATCAGTATCTAATTTTCGGTCTAATTAGAGTTATTAATTTAGTTGGTTTTGAATTGTCTAACAAGAGTGACTTCACCACTAATTAATTATTATTTGATTCTCTGTTGCTGTTAACACTTAGATGAATGAGACCTAAATGAAGTAGATTTTATTATAATTGTTGTTGCCTTTGAATTGTCTAACAAGAGTAACTTCACCACTCATTAATCTGAGATGAATGTTCATATAGTAATTAATGAATGTGTAGATTAGTGGATTTCAATTAAACCATATAGATGGCAATATTTTATTATATTGTCTATCCACAATCTTATATTTTATTGTATTAATTCCGGTACCTATTTCCGCTGTTACTAAGGCTCCCGTCCATTGGACGGGCATTGAAGCTAGTAGTATTTAACGAAATAAAAACAGAAAAATAGTAAGGCAAATGTTTAATGGGTTATATATATATAATCCAAATTAAAAGGGAAAAAAATTGGTATAAATATTAGTAGTTAGATTTAATGTTTAATGGATAAATCATTTTAATTTTTAAAAAGTGTATATAGTTAAAATTGTGAAACACACAATCCTTATTAATATAATAAAAGTATTTTATATATATATATATAGGGAACGTATATTATAAGAGGACTTCTATAATGAGAGGGTGAGAGGAACTAATCATGACGATGATCAAACCAAGAATGGTTGAGATTAAAGCAAAATGTCAACGTGATAACTACCCACTTTCTAATCACAACCACCCATGTAGTGTTATAGTATTTAACGAAATAAAAACAGAAAAATAGTAAGGCAAATGTTTAATGGGTTATATATATAATCCAAATTAAGAGAAAAAAAATTTTAGGTATAAATATTAGTAGTTAGATTTAATGTTTAATGGATAAATCAGTTTAATTTTTAAAAAGTGTATATAGTTAAAATTGTGAAACAAACAATCATTATTATACAATCATTATTAATACTAGTTGGTGTGTTAGTGGGTGGTTATTATTATTAAAATTACAAATAAAAATGTGATGGTGTGTGAGTGGATAGTTACAATAAGGGTATTTTGATCAGAAAAATCTAACACCAAAAAATCAGTTACAAAATAAATCTCCTTTATATATAGGTATAGATAATAAAAGTAAGTTATATATATATATATATATATATATATATATATATATATATATATATTATAAGAGGACTTCTATAATGAGAGGGTGAGAGAAACTAATCATGACCATAGATCAAACCAAGAATGGTTGAAATTAAAGCAAAATGTCAACGTGATAACTACTCACTTTCTAATCACAACCACTCATGTAGTGTTATAGGGTCTAGATTTACTCCTCTCATCTCTCATAATAAATTCTCCTCTCACCTTATACATCCCCATATATATATATTGGGCGTGGCAAAAACTCTGTTGGAAGGGGAGAACCACATGAAGCTGGCAAAAGCCTGGTACTCGTGGCCAGTCAGGTTCCCCGACATAGATTAGTCATCGACAAAACCGGTGAAAACCACGCACCAATGATATGATGACCAGTGGCGGAGCTTGCTGAAAATTTTGGAGGTACCGCAACTACTAATTAAAACAGTACAATATTTGAAAAGACCATGACTAATATAAAATTGAAAGGACATGCATGCTCACACTTTACCGTTAAATATATTTAGTGGGAAGTTCACTAAATATTTTTAAGATACGCATCATCCTCTCAAAAGAAAAAAAATAGCTCTCACACCTAAGTCAGATATAGGTGACAACACCTAAACAACCCGTAAAATCTCTTAAAAGATTAGTCCCGAATGCATTTTCACCACACCATGAAAATGCATGCCAATATTTTACCACTATACAAGGCATGGGATCCCAAACATTGCTTACCTCACCACGCCATAGACTATCCTTTTGACAGATGGCACATCAACTATATATATAACTTCCATCTTTTACCTTTAATTCACTCCATATTGCACTTGTTTGACCGCTATGACTAGTTCCTATATTTGGCAATTCTAAACATTCCAACTCCAAGAATTAATGCAACTAGTCCTAAAACCCGTGGTCCGCACGGGGTTGCCTTCTTTCAATTCCTTCATGGAATTTGCATCTGATATGCGATGAACGTTCAACAATACGCTGACGTATAACCTTAAGGGTCACAAAGTGTACGTTTAATTTGAAAGATTAACTTAGCGTTAGGTTTGAGCGACTGTATCCAACCTTACTCAAGAAATACCAAGATTGGCTTAGACACGAACGCTAGGGGTGAGCAAGACCTGTTCCAACCCTAAGACCCGTCCCGTCTTCGTCCCATTTAACCCGCAAAGAATAGGGTTTGTTCGGGTCTAAGGACGGGTTTATAGGGTCTAAAAAATTGGCCCGGCCAAAATTTAGGGACGGTTTAGGGTTAGGTATAACTCGTCCCAACTCATCTCATAGTCACCCATCACCACTAATTTTTAACTCTATTACATTGTTAATGAGATTTTTATAAACAAATTTAAATTCTATTTTAGTTTAAGTTGAAGCCTTTGTAAAATACTATTGTAAAAGTCATGTTTTGAGTTGAATACATGGTAAAATGCTAATAAAAACTCAATTTTTCACTTATAGTTTTTCGTCATATTTGAGTTATCACTTTATAATTTTGTTTCAAATTGTCTTTCGGGTCAATCCGATCTCGTCCTAAATAGACTCGGTCCTAATTTGTCCCAAAGAACATCGGGTTTATTCGGGGCTAATGATGGGTTAGGGTCTAAAAAATTACCCTGTAAAAATTTAGGGCCGTGTTAGAGACGCGTACAACCAGTCCTTTGCTCCCCTCTAACGAACGCGATAACCATGAGGAGTTGCAGACAAGTTCATGGTACCATGTGGCCGCCTGAAAGGGTCAATTTAATGATTATTGTAAAAAAATAATTTAATTATTAAAAAAGTGAATGTCAACATTTTTAAGAACAAAAATTGGATGGTCAAAAGGGGTCGATTAAATATGACTTGTGCAAAATATATAATTTTTTAGTTTATATCAATTCAAGCTACTCACGTAATATCACAATGTTTTCAATTAAATACTAATATTGATTTGGACTGATGAGTAAATCGAACTCGTATGCACCGTATCGACCCCCGCGCCTTAGGATAGCTTATATTATTAGCCAACAATATTGTTTGTAAAATATATAGTACGTATAATAATTGAGAATAAAAATTAAATTACAACTATAGGTTGAATAAGAAGATTTAACAATTAAAAATAAATGTTAACAAACATACTAATATGTATCTCCTTTCATTTTTTACCAAAATGAGCCCATCCAAATTTCATCTATTAAAAACCTATTAACCTATGAAATATTAATTGCCTTTTTTTAGTTATACTTCTCTATGAATAATTTTGAGAAAATGAAATGAGTGTAAAAAGTTAAAAGATACCGATGGTTTATAGATAAGTAAGAATGTTAGTATTGTTTGCCCTTTTAAAATGCATTTATCTCTTAAAAAAAAGGAATACTACTATTATTATATTTCTTTTTGACAAAATTTATTATATTATTATTACTAATGATTAATATTGCTATATTATAAATGATGTCTACAACTATCGGAACAATATTATAATATACACCAATGTAAATATGCTTCTAATCCCTGTTAGTCCGAAATTACCAAAATAAAAGGAACGCAAATAGAAAGTGAAATATGTGAGCACGTAAAATAGAAACACCTATACAAAGTTAAAAGAAAACGATGGGGTTTTATTTTAAATGTTCCTGGAGTTCACATATTAATTAATTTCTGAAAGGTTAAGACAAATATGATTCCAAAAATTATTTTCTAAGATACTATTTACAATAAAATTTGTAAAATTTTAGCAACATGCACGGACCTTTGCTCATTTTCGTTGTTAAACTTAGGAAATATCATGATAATTACAAATTATAACCGAATCACCAAAAGGTTAAAGTGTGAACTAAACATGCATAATTAGTGCTAGGAAATGCAAAGCTAGACAATTCATGTCATACAAACTTTATACAAACATGTCATTGAGCTAACGGTGTTTGTTGGTTTGTAAAATAAATAATTTAATAACTAAAAATAAAAATTATATTATATTACTATAATTTAACATAGTGCACATTCATCAAATATAAATATAAAAAAAGGATAAAAATGTAAACACCGATGTAAGTATACTTCTAGTACCTGTTGTTGCGAAACGACTAAAATAAAAATGACAACACAAATACAAAGTGAAACACATGAATATCATGAAAGGTTTGATGAAAACCACCAATAAAACAAAAGCGCATATACAAAGTTTTAAAGAACGTGAATGATGTTCTATTCTAAATGTGGTTGAAGTTTCCGTGAATAAAAATTAAATTAAAGCTATCAGTTAAATAAGAAGATTGTAAAATGAAAAATGAACATTAACAAAGACATTGGAATTGAACATCTATGGTAAATAAGAAAAAAAATCTAAAGAATTTTAATTATATAATCATTATTTAGAAGAGAATGAAGACAATATAATTAGAAGGTAAAACACGTGGGTATCATGCAGAGTTAGATGAAAACCACCAATAAAATAGGGGGATAGTTCAGAGCGAGTACTCGCAAAAAATAAACGTAAGAAGAAATGCAAATATACGGAAAAAATATAAAAAATAAACTATTTTTTTTAAAGTGGTAAGTTGTATCTCACTTCACATAATTTGTCACCAAAATATATGTTTTTGTTACAACTTGTTTTTGTGGAACAAACTTCGCGTATTAAAACATCTAAATTTTTTTCTGGACTCTAAGTGTCCCAAAATACACTGTCCAACGTCGCACTTTATGTATTTTGTCACATAATTATTTTTTTCTTCATAAAATCAGTTATTAAGGAACAAACTTTGAGTATTTGAACCGTTAAACTTTACGTACTTTGTTATATACCTAAATTTATTTTTTAACACTACTTAGTAATTTATAATGTTAACACAACAATATAGATAAAAGAAAAAGTGGGACCTGCGACTTATTTATATTATTAGCATTCCATTGGTTGTAGCACAATAGAATAAGAATTTGAGTGAAAAGAATAATAAATTGCAAGTTGTATCTGAGTGCCCTACCATGCACATGGTTTCAATGTAATAATCAAGTACTTTGTGCATTTCTAGATGCAATTTCAACTGCAGGAACATATTGGAATTAGATATAAAGATAAAGATATTCAAGCAGCTACAAAGTCAAGACTATATTAGGAGCCCAATCTGCTAGTTTATTCCTTGGCAGTAGCTTAAATTCATCCTATTCGTCCTCCAATTTGCTTCACGCCACAACAGAAGTAGTATGATATCACTCTTCACACGCCATCTAACACCGGATTAGAGGATTAAATCCTATTACTAAGGCAATGAGGATGTATGTCTTTGTCAAAACGGATTCTACTACACAAGTCTAAGGCAATGAGGATGTATGTCTATTACACAAGAACTACACTTGACAGTTGTTGCACCCCGAAAAATCCTTTGGAGGGATTTCTCTTCGCACAACATGAATTAGAGTCGCCACCAATATTTTTTTAGAGGTAAAACATTGAAAAAAACCTTTCTTGAAAGACAATGGTCCTTGGAACTACGAGATTTGAGTTCGGGGGTCGGTTATGCAAGGGGAAGGTACGAGCACCCCACACATCCTTTCTACTGAAAGGGAACCTCGATTTGACGTGTGATTTAAAAGGTTGATTTAAGAAATGCTTTGTTTTTATCTCTCTTTATCTCTCCTTACTTTATGGAAAAAACTTAAAGGAAAATTTAATCTTTTGCGCTTGACGGGAGGGCACCGTGCCTACGTATCCTGGGGAGGGAATCAAAGCAACGTAGTTCTTGTTTTCGAAAATTGTTTTGTTTTTAGAAATTGCCTTGTTTTGGAAAAGGGTTTGTTTTTTTGAAAAGAAAATGGTTTTTATTTGTCGTGCTTGACGGGAATGTGACCCGCTCCTACGTATCTCCTAGTGCGATGGAGAATTCAAAGCTTACGTAGTTCTCGGTTGTCGAGAAAAGGTTTTTATTTTTTAGTTGTTTAATTGTGAAAATTGAATGTTCGCAGTGATCAAACAACAAAGGTTTCGAGTGATCACCACTAGCATCCCATTATTGACGATCGTGCAAGCAAAGGCTTCGCATTATCCTCAACAAAGTTTTTAATTTGTGAAATGAGAGTTCTTTTGAAAAATGAGTGTTCATGATAATCAATTGAGCAAAGACTCCAAGTGATCACCACTAGCACCCCATTGTTGACAATCGTGCAAGCAAAGGCTTCGCATTATCCTCAACAAAGTTTGATTTGTGAAAAATAGTTTGAAATTGTTTTGAGAAGAAGTGAAGTTGTTTATCAATGATTATGTAAATGCAAAAAAAATGTTTTGAAGTTGGAACGTTACTAACGAGTAACAAGTTGTTCTTTGTATGCAACATGGTTTTGAAGTTTTGGAGAGTTACTAACGAGTAACAATTGGTGGAAATCAAAACAAGCAAATTGTGAACACCAATTCAACATTTTAATGCACCACAACAATTTAATGCATCAAGGCTCTAAGTGGCCTATCCTTTGCCAAAACTTCACAAGCTTCAAACAACAATTTACATTAAACTCAAAGAGCAAAGAAAGCATGATTAAACTTGAGGATGCATCAAGGTCATTGGAGACCAATCATGTGCGCAAATTCAATTGTTTATAGACCCCTTTTTGCTCACATTTCACAAGCACATCAAATGGGAATTGAATTTTTAAATGCTTAAAAGCATAGGCATCAAGGTTGAAGTAACCTATCTCTTGCCAACTTAGCATAACCCAAGATCATTTGTGGACCATAAATGAACCAAAACCCAAATTCATTTTCTCAAATCACAAATTAATCCTCAATTTATTTCAACAAGTCAACCAAATCAAGCAAGCAAATGACACTAGCAAGACTTAGGAACATTTATTCACAAGATCCAAGCGATCAAACACCAAAATCAACAACTATTCATATTTTTTGATTTTTGTGAAAGTAAGAAGGTATGAAAAATGAATATTTGCAAAATCAAACAACATGTTTGGACATGGGAACTTCAAAATCAAGCCCCAATAACAAGATTGCATAAAGAAATGCATCAAAACTCGATTAAACCTATTTTTATACTAAAGGTGCGAAACATTCATAGCTTCCTAACACAATTTTATTTCACAAAATGCAACAAGCAAAATGATAACAACACAAATCACAATTTATTCAAGGGTGAGAAGCAATCTCAAACACCCAAGCCTCCCTAAGTGCTTGTCAAAATGTTTGAGACACCTCTCACCAACAACAATCAACAAATCAACAATATAACAACACTAAAATGCATGAAGATGGTAGAATGAAAAATTAGAAACATGATATCTACATTTTGATGCAAAAAAGTTGAAGATGATGCTAGGTTTTAAGAAGTTTACCTCAAATCCAAGCTAAGGAATGACTGATATGAAGAACAAGACCACAAATCAACTTGAATCTTCACCAAACTTCAATGAAACCCACGAAATGCTTGCTTAAAAATGCCCTTTGATGATGCAAGTTTGAATTAAATTAGGAGAGAAGGAAGATATATGAAGTAGGAGTTAATATGAGATGGAAAATGGAAGTGAAATGAAGAAAAATGGAGGAGGGAGTGGTTGTTGGTGGTTTCGGCCAAAGGAGGAGAGGAGAGGAGAGGTTTGTGTGCTAGGGTTTTGTGAATGAATTGTGAGGCCAAAAGCTTTTTTTTTTTTTTGTGAGGTGAGGTTAATAGGGTATATATAGAAAGCAATTAGGTTTAAGGGTAGTTAGGTCATTGTGCACTAGTTGTGCTCTAGGATTTGATTTTAATTTTGAATCAAAGGCTAGGATTGAGGCTCACATGGATTGAGGACATTGAGAAAACACAAAATGAGAGAATAGAGAGGGATAGGCGCATAAATGGGAGGGGTCCTTGGTGACCAAGTTTTGCTAGTTGTCATCTTGTACTATTGTACTATTATATGACCATTCCATTATCCCTTCATTTTTGATTATTCTTCTTAGGATAATTGTACAAAAATACACCCAATTTAGGCCACATACTAGGAATCTTAGGAATATGCCATTTTATGTGATCACCATGACCAAAAATGTCATAAAAATCACATCTTGGAACTTTTTGTAGAATATTCCCTTTTGATCCTTTTTTGAAATTTTGTGCACAATGTATGCATGCATGCGCATACATACATACATGACCAAAAATGTTTTGCCTCAAATAAATTTCTCTAAAATTGCACAATGATTCTTGATGAGAAATTATCTTATTTTTGACAATGACCAAAATACCCTTTTGCCCTAAAAACCTTGTTTTTTAACAACAAATGCATTTCCACTCTAACAATGAATTTAAAAGCCCTAGAATGACTTTTAAAACCCAAAAATGCATGCACAATGCTCTTCACTCTTCAAAATAAAACCACACTTCTCAATTTATTTATTTTTGCGGAAAATTAGGGTTTTAAACCTAGGTGGACAAAATTAGGGTATGACAACAGTTGACACCATAAGAAGCGTCAAACTCATCAAACTTAGCGGCCTTCAAAATTCATTTGTTCCATCACAACACCAGGTTCATGTCTCAGTAGTATACTAGAAAATAAATTCATTTATTGTATATTTATATATTGGTTACCATAAGTGGCAGAGCATTTAAGGAACCGCCACTAATGGTAACCAATATATATATATATATATATATATATATATATATGTTCTTGATTGGGCCACGAGGCCCATTCAGCAATTGAACATGGATTGGCCCAATCACTTTGGTTCATATCCACAATCTACAAGCCCAATTATGACTCTCATATTTGGAGGGCTCAAATCAACTCATTCAATCCAACGGCTCATAATGGGCACGCTTTCCTATAAATACTGGCTCACATTGCCATAATGAGGTACACTCTCATTCCTTGCTAAATCACTCACATACTCTCAATACTAACTTGGGCGTCGGAGTGGCTTCGCAGGTCCCCCTCCCGGGCACTCGTTGACATCAAGTCATACCGCAAGAGACCACCGACGTAGTCAGCCCAGCACTGCTAGGTACAGAACATTGGCGACCACAGTGGGAGGTCACTACCTTTCACACCATTCCTACTCTTAGAAACTTTTCTCTTGCACTTCCATGGCTCCAAGAGGCAGACCCCGAGTTAAGAGTGTTGTCGTGCCTGCACCCCAGCTTGAAGGCACTCCTGAGGGCGACATCGCCACCCACGAAGACACCCCAGTTCAAGCTACGCAAGAAGTTCCCTCGACAGGAGGGATTCATCCGCCGGATGTCAACCAACTGTTGGACCTTCTGGCCAACCGCACTCAGACTATGCTGCTACAAGAGGCACGTCTTAGGCAAATTGAGAGACGTGTGGCCTCTATGCCCGAGCTACCTCCTCCTTTTTGGGGAACTCCTCCTCAAACGACTGTGGTATCAAGACCCTGCCGTTCTCCCCCTCGAAGGCGTCATGCTCAAAGTTCCCCACCTAGGCGGAAGCATGTGCATCGCTCTCCTCCTCGGCGTAGGAAGCCTCAGGGATCCGGCTCACTCCAAGGTTTCTTCGCGTGACTCCTCTGATTCGCGCGACAGGTCGAGGAGCAGGACTAAGATTCACAAGAGACGTCGCAGAAGATCGCCATCGAGGAGATCTCCCGACAAGCACAGATACCAAGACTTTGACTTCAAAGATGTCTCACCTTGCAATTCAAGGAGGTTTGCGGATGAAGGACCCTTCAATCGGAGGGTGGAGGAATGCCTGATTCCAAGGACTTTGGAAAAACTCCCAATACTCAAGATGTACGATGGAACCGGAGATCCAGATCGGCACTTGGCTCATTTCTCACTCATGATGCGCTATTGAGGCGCTCGAGAGCCTGTTCATTGTAAGATATTCCGTCTCACCCTCGAGGACACCGCATTAGAGTGGTTCCAAGAGCTGAAGCCAAACTCCATCTCTTCATGGGGGCAACTGGCAAGACTATTCACGGCCCGTTTCACCGCCTCCCGACTGAAGCCAAAATCTGAGGAAGTGCTGAGGGCTGTCAGGCAGCGGGAAGGCGAAACACTTAGAGAGTATATTGAGCGTTTCAATAAGGAAGCTTCATGTGTTCGGAACTTGGAAGATAAGCAAAGACTATTTTGGATGAAAGATGGCCTCAGGCAAGGAAGTCTTTTCGAAATTAATGTGGGAATCAACAAGCCAAGGGACTTGGCAGAATTCCTCCAAAAGTCTCAAAAGTACATGGACTACGAAGAGAATAAGTTGGCTTACCAAGAGGAAGCCAAGGTTGGCAACAAAGAGGACGGGCGGACCTATAAGGCCACCGAAGAGCAGTGGCAGAAGCAAGGCCAAGCTGAGAGAGCTCCCTTTGAATCTCGACCCCGGCAAGGTCGTTTCTCTGAGTACACCCTGCTGAACACATCCCAGGCTGAGATCCTTGCTAAATGCGCCGATGCGGAGTTTCGAGATATCAAACAGCCCGAACCTCTCGTACAAAGGAAAGGCCGAACCTCTAAGAAGTATTGCCATTATCACAAAGGTTATGGGCACAGTACCAACAAATGCTACACCCTCAGGGATGACATTGAAGAGCTGATCCGCGAAGGGAAGCTCGCCCAGTACGTGAATGAAGAAGAGGAGGAGACCCATGACTCTGAATAGTGAACAAAACATCAAAACCTGAACCTAGAGCTAGGACTAGTTAAGAATTTTGTTGTTTGGGCACAAAAGCAGAATGTAAAAGCTCGATATGAATGATTAACAAAAGTTCATTTTGCAAGTACAGTTTTTGCTCTAGCTCACCAACATTAACACTGGTTCCAAAGAAAATCCATTAATATTAAGAAAGAAAAAGGTCCAACTCCATAGCTGGGGGCAGAACGAAACAAGTTTGAGACCCGACATACCCCGTAGGAAGGGACTGCCTGGCTCACAGAGGAAACCTCATCATTAGCTCTAAACTAAAATCATCTTCCCAATACGGCCTTTTTAAATACACCCCTTGGAATCCTAGTAATGGAGTCAATAGTGCCATGGCACGCCGAGACAAATAAAGATTGTCGGTAACAGAGTAATCAATGAGAGCCACCATGATCATTAGCATCTTCCCTACATACTGAGGCAGGAATCTCGTGATTCTTTCCATTAAGTGACCTTGGTGGTCGCAACCCCTTGGACGAGTTGTATCCGGGACGAGACCTGGTAAACTGTGCCAAGGGCATACTTCAAGTGACCTTGGTGGTCACAAACCCTTGGACGAGTTATATCCGGGCCGAGTCCTGATAAACTGTGTCATGGGTATACTTCAAGTGACCTTGGTGGTTACAACCCCTTGGACGAGTTATATCCGGGCCGAGTCCTGGTAAACTGTGTCAAGGGTATACTTCAAGTGACCTTGGTGGTCGCAACCCCTTGGGCAAGTTATATCTAGGCCAAGTCCTGGTAAGCTGTGCCAAGGGTATACTTCAAGTGACCTTGGTGGTCACAACCCCTTGGGCGAGTTATATCTGGGCCGAGTCCTGGTAAACTGCGCCAAGGGTATAATTCAAGCTGACTTTGATGGCCATAACCCCTTGGGCGAATATACTTGACCATGAGGTGCCATGTGGAAACGAAGGCTGGAACCCTGCCGGGTTTTGGGTATGAACCCCTACACCAATGAAGGCCAGCACCCTGCCGGGTTTGACATATCGAACCTCGGCACTATGATTTCTATCCTGGCACCATGTAACCCGGCACCCTTGAGGGCTGCCTAGTCTGCAAACCATAACTTCGTCCATAGTTATCCGATGGGGGCGTGTGAGCATGCTTTGGAAAGATAAGAAGGAGAGCCTTGCGGGTTTCCGCGGCATTCGGGAGGGCTGTCTAGTCTCCAAGCCATAACTTCGTCTATGTTTATCCGATGGAGGCGTGTGCGCATGCGTTGGAAAGCTAAGAAGCAGGGATACAATTCTTATGTTAAGCTCAAAATCCAATTCTAATGTCTCCAACCCTGGAATCATGATTTGTATCCCGGCACCTTGCCGGTTTCCGCGGCATCCGGGAGGGCTGTCTAGTCTCCATGCAATAACTTCGTCCATGTTTATCCGATGGAGGCGTGTGCGCATGCGTTGGAAAGCTAAGAAGTAGGGCTACAATTCTTATGTTAAGCTCAAAATCCAATTCTGACGTCTCCAACCCTGGAACCATGATTTGTATCCTGACACCTTGTAACCCGGCACCTTGCCGGTTTCCGCGGCATCCGGGAGGGTTGTCTAGTCTCCATGCCATAACTTCGTCCATGCTTATCCGATGGAGGCGTGTGGGCATGCGTTGGAAAGCTAAGAAGTAGGGCTACAATTCTTATATTAAGCTCAAAATCCAATTCTGACGTCTCCAACCCTGGAACCATGATTTGAATCCTGGCACTTTGTAACTCGGCACCCTTGAGGGCTGTCTAGTCTGCAGACCATAACTTCGTCCATGTTTATCCGATGGAGGCATGTGAGCATGCATTGGAAAGCTAAGAAGCAGGGCTACAATTCTTATGTTAAAGCTCAAAATCCAATTCTGACGTCTCCAACCCCGGCACCATGATTTGTACCCCCGGCACCTTGCCGGTGTCCGGGGCGTGCGCAAGAGAAGAAGTTGAACCCCGGCACCCTGCCGGTGTCCGGGGCGTGCGCGAAGGAAATAATTTAACCCCGACACCCTGCCGGTGTTCGGAGCGAGCACTGAAAAATTAAGGTGCGAAAGAAATTCATGAGAAATAAACTAAGTGTCAAAGACTAGGAGCCACGAGGCCCCCATACGGTTTGGTACTTCGGTTCCATTTTTCGCGAGAGCCAAGGAGAAAGGATGCGAATTCGTGGCTCTCTCACGAGGCGCCAACATTCCCTTGTCACCTACGACTTTGATGGAAAACCAATGCCATGAGGCATCAACATTCTTTTGTCACTAAGAGCTAACATTCTCATGAAGCATGCAATGGTAGCATACAATGTTAAAAAGAGATAAAAGAGGATGAAGGAAGATACACTTACCAAGGGAGAAATTTGAAAAAGCTTCAAAAGAAATCTTGTGTGGTCCCAAAACCTTACCCACTCTTTCAAAATTCTATCTTCATCCACTCTGACCAGGCGCCACGAGGTGCCCACCAGCTGTTTGATAAATTGCTTGAAAGGCAGCGTCTGGATGCAGCACAACTAGGCATCCTACCAGGATTACCTTGCCCACCAGGTGTTCGATAAATTGCCTGAATGGTAGTACATGGAAGGGACACAACCCGGCATTCGACCAGTCGTGTGCAGACGCATTGTGGACCCGGCGCAATGCCTATGCACCAAAAGAAAAGAGAATGAAAATGCTTACCAAGGAGAGAAGTAAGAGAGGATGGATCCAAGTTGAAAATGAAGTGTGTGGTCACCAAGAGTCTTATTCTCCACCATGCACAAAATCATGCCCATAAAACCATGGGGTGGCCAAAGACACAATCACACAGCACCATGAGGATGCTTAGTCCCACGACACCATAGAGGTGCCAAGACATCATCACACGACACCTTGGAGGGCCAAGCTCCCGATAAGTTGGACGAATCGACAAAAATGCTTCAAGCCAAGACCATCCTTCAAAATAATCTCGGCTTGGGGGGCAACTGTTCAGGACTGGGCCACGAGGCCCATTCAGCAATTGAACATGGATTGGCCCAATCACTTTGGTCCATATCCACAATCTACAAGCCCAATTATGACTCTCATATTTGGAGGGCTCAAATCAACTCATTCAATCCAACGGCTCATAATGGGCACGCTTTTCTATAAATACTGGCTCACATTGCCATAATGAGGTACACTCTCATTCCTTGCTAAATCACTCACCTACTCTCAATACTAACTTGGGCGTCGGAGTGACTTCGCAGGTCCCCCTCCCGGGCGCTCGTTGACATCAAGCCATACCGCAAGAGACCACCGACGCAGTCAGCTCAACACTGCTAGGTACAAAACTATATATATATATATATATATATATATATATATATATATATATATATATATATATATATATATGAGTCGTCCTTGACCGCTCATCGACATTATAACATGTATCTCTCTGAGTATGGAGATAATAATGAGTCGTCCTTGACCGCTCATCGACATATATGATGTTGAAACAATATCATATATGACTTTAAAAAGGTAACTATTTTTTAAAAAAAAGTATCAATTTAGTCCCCAACAATTTGTGTGACGTGGCATGCTGACATGCATTTTTTATTTTTTTGGTAGTGTCAATTTGGTCACTGACATTTGCCACATCAGCTTTGTAACTAAACATGGTTGACAGAAGGACCAAATTGACACAAATTTGTAAATGTTGAGGACTGAATTGACATATGTGAAAAGTCAGGGACCAAATTGAACATTTTTGAAAAGTCAAGGACTAAATTGGATATTACCTCTAATATTTATACTACACTTGTGTGAGTTAGTCCTGTATTTGATTTTGTAATTGAAAATTATGATTGAAAATTTGATTAATGGATTGATTGCCGGAATCAATACCAACTGAATTGTGTATTAGGTCAATTTGGATGGTTCAAAATAGAAATCACTTTCATCCATATAATCAATATTTTCAAAATAGGAATCATATAATCCATATTTGATTTTGTAATTATAATTTACTATTAATGAAATAAGTTTCACTGCATTTACATGTCCTGAAAGTGATTGACTATAGAAGTGATTTCTATTTTGAACCATCCAAATTGACCATCCAATTATAATTTACTATTATGGATGGTTCAAAATAGAAATCACTTATCACGCTTATTAGGTCAATTTGGATAGTTCAAAATAGAAATCACCTATCACGCTTGAATATTTATCTTTGATTGACTATAGAAGTTTCACTGCATTTACATGTCCTGAAATCGCAGCTCACATTGAAAATTAGCATAAGAAGAGTTTTTTTTTTTGACGTGAAAATTAGCGTAAGAAAAGTTGAGAAATAATCATTGGTTAATTAAAGCTAGCTAGCATTGGCTGCATGTTTCAGCTCAACTTCAAATCTTAATTTATTGTATTAAGGTTCAAAATTTATTCTCATTCCAATTTCATAGTTTGTGATGCAATATGCATCTATTGCTATTAATAGAGGTTTAACAGTTAGTTCCATATCCATATTGTTCCTGTATGTTTGAAAGCTACTTATTCCTTTGGTTTTATAATGCTTCCACAGTCCCTAAAGCTTTGGCCCCGTGCATCGTACGGGTGACCCCACTAGTAGATTGAAAGCGTTTAAAGCGTTTAGTATTTGAGTTCTTGTGATTCATTTAAAGCGTTTGATTCAAAATCGCTTGTGAGGTTAGCGAGATTGTATCCTGCTAACTTTGATGATGTTGATGATGTAGAGTTGTCTAGCCAACTTGATAATTATATTATGAGTGTTAAATATGATGATAGATTTTCCAACTTGAAGGGACTCTCGGATCTTTCTAAGACTCTTGTGCAAACAAAGAAGAACAAGACCTATAGATTTGTCTATACGCTTCTGAAGTTAGCTTTATCTTTACTGGTGGCAACCGCAACTGTTAAGCGAGTATTTTCAGGAATGAAGTATGTGAATGATGAGTTCAGAAACATAATGTCCATGTCTTGGCTTAATGATTGTTAGGTGTACAATTGTGGAGAATGAAGTTTTTAGCACAGTCGATGATTTAGATATTATCAAACGCTTCCAAGCTATGAGAAAAAGGAAAATGCAAGACTTGGATTAAAATGTACTTTATTTTAGAACATTACTTTATTGTTGACTTTTTTTTTAAATCGTACAATTGTTAAATTATTGAAGGAAAAGAAACACCCTATTTTAAAATATTGGATCCACCAATGCTAGAACCTACCATGACTTGAGCCTATTTGATCTATGAAGTGGTTAAAATCATTTACTGAAGCAAAAATCAGGTAAATAGAATTGAACTTGAGCCACGTGTTGTTCATTTATTCATGCATTATCCATTTTTATGACATGCAACAATGCCATGTGTTATCAATCGTATGGAACAAGAAAGAATAACAAGTGTCACTATAAAATTATTTGTTGAAGATGTATAAATTAATAAATAATTATTTAAATGATTTTACTTTACCACTCAAATAAAAACAAAGTTTTAAGGAACACTCACTAATCAAGTAGTATTACATCACTGTACAAGAGAATATGAAGTTAAGATACTTAACAATGTTATGGCTTGGGGAGCAAGAAGACAGCTACAACAACATTGTTAAGTATCTTAAATACTCACAACTCACTTTATCAAAACGCGTCTTTCTTCTTTCCATACAATGGGTAGGTGAGAGAACTCAGAACTTGGCATTAGCAGCTTCATTATTAATTGTGAAACAAGTTTCATATTTTTGAGTTCAAAGCTCATTAGTTGAACTGAGGACTTGACTCTTTGTCTCTTGTTAGTTTGCTTGTTTTGGTATAATGTGACAAAGGTTGTTACATCACATGGTGATTGCATGACTGCATCCATGTATAGGCCTTTTCCATACATGGAAAGTGAAGTGAGCAAGGAAAAGTGTACTACAAAGTTGGAAATATTTCAAGTTTCTTTCTATTACTACTCTAAAAGAGCAATTCTTTAAATCATCATCATCTTTGAGACTATTTTTGGATGACTAACCTTGATGTAATTTTGGACTGATTTTGGGGAAAACTTGATATTTGAGCTTTTGCTTAGTCTCCTTCAATATCCTTCATCTCCATTCATAAAGTATAAATGTGGAAAGAGAGAGATGATGATGAAATAGAGTCAAATTAAAATAGAGATAAAGAAGATAGAAGAGATGAAAGGAGAGAGAATCAAAGTTCTAGTGGTCATTTTTTCTATCAACAAAACTTCTTCTCTTTCTGTTTTTTTTCAACCTAAGTTCTTTTTAATTCTATTTGTATCAAGTTCTTGAAGTATAGGAAGAAGGAATGATGAACTAATAGTGTATTTTTATTTTTGCAAAGTTGGCTTATTAACATTGGAGGATTTGCAAAGAAAGTGAAAGACACTATCCTGTCAACAACTGATGAAATCAAGAATTGTGGAACATATCCTGAATGCCCAAAATGTCACCATCATAATGATAACATTCACGTATGCTACAATTCAATTTCAGTATTTATTTTGGTCTCAAATTCACACAGACACCAAAATTGAAAAAATCTATAAGTCTATAACTCCATAAACAATGAACATTCTCTCACAAATTTCTTGATGCTAACTTGAAGTTTGTACATTCTCCAATTAATTCAATTATTGCAAAATTGACCTTTCTTGTGGAGGTTTCTCCTGAGTGGCCTGGATTTCCTGTTGGTGTGAAGTTTGATCCTTCTGATGTTGAAATTTTAGAACATTTAGCAGCAAAGTGTGGTATTGAAAACAAGGAGCCTCACATTTTTATTCATGATTTCATCCCAACTCTAAAAGAACACCAAGGTATTTGCTACACACATCCAGAAAATCTTCCAGGTGAGAGACTTCTCTGTTCTTTTTCTTTAAAATCTGTAAACATTTTAAGCTATTATGAACTCAGAAAAATTAATTGAGACATTATCTTGGCAAGCCTTTTGCTAACACATCAGTATGTACTCTATTTAAATTAGTGTTTTCTTCCCTTACAATAAAGTTTTTGTGAACTAAGTGCCGGTTTGGATCGACTTATTCGGATTTATCTCCTCACATAAATACTTGTGAGAACTAATGAAAACAACTTATGACATGTTCATAAGCTGTTTTCAGGTAATTTACATAAGCTCTACAAGATAGCTTAGAGAAACAGCTTATGCATCAACTCTTATATGATAAGCATTTATGCTATAAGCGCTAAATTAAATTGTTTATCTATCTTTATGATGAACTAGAAGCTAATATCTACTTGTAGAAGAAACTAGCATGTTAAAGAACTCAGTTATTCCAAGAAAGCTTCTTTAAATGATTATCTCTATAAGTGCTTATTGAGAAGTTTATTCAAACTAGTATATATACCTCTTTTCTTTAATTTCAGGTGCTAAGATGGGAGCAGTGTCCATTTCTTTCACAAAACAGTGAATGCATATGCTACTGGACAAAGAAAGCGCAGAAAGATTCATCAAGGAGATGATGTGACTAAAGAGCATGTAAGGTGGTACAAAACTGGTAAAACCAAAGCTGTGATCGACAATGGTGAACACAAAGGCTTTAAAAAGATCATGGTTCTTTATGTAACATCTGAGAAAGGGTGCAAACCATATAAATCCAATTGGGTGATGCATCAATACCATCTTGGAATTGAAGAAGATGAGAAGGATAGTGAATATGTTATTTCAAAAATTTTCTATCAAAAGCAGAAACAGGTAACTGAGAAAATTGAGAAGAAGAAGAATTCTTATCAAGTTGTTGAAGATTCTGATATGGCATCGACGCGAACAAGTCCAGAAACTCCGAAACCAGATTATTGATCATGGGGATACCATGAGATTGAACCAGAGAAAGTGCAGAGAAGAAGGAGAAGAAGGAAAAATTCAATACTTCATTCTGATTCAATACAATACAACAGATAGAGTTTAGGTATATATACACATTAGTTCTAACAAACTAACTGACTGAGAAAATAACTAACTAAACTAACTATAAAAGTCTAAGTCCAAACATTAAGATTTACAAGGAGAAAACTAATCAGCTAATTCTCATTTTAAAGAAATAACTTGCATAGTCAGCAGCTCAATACTCCCCCTCAAGTTGGGAGATAGATGCTCTTCATCCCCAACTTGCATAACAATTCATGGAACTTGATCTTGGGCAATGCTTTGGTTAGTAAGTCTGCCAGCTGCTGATGTGTACTCACATGTACAAGGTTAAGGAAACCAGACTGCACATGTTCTCTCAAAAAATGACAATCTATGTCTATATGCTTGGATCTTTCGTGTGTAGTAGGATTATTGGCCAATTGAATTGCGGATTTGCTGTCACAAAGAACCATAGTAGAGGGTATCTGAACATTAAAAACTCGCAGGATCTGGTTTATCCACAGCAGCTCAGTAGTGACTGCTGCCATGGCTCTATACTCTGCTTCAGCAGAGGATCTGGCAACTGTGGCTTGCTTTTTAGACTTCCAGGCTATCAAGGAATTTCCCAGGTAGATGCAAAAATCAGTAGTGGATCTTCTGCTAATCTCACAGCTTCCCCAATCAGCATCAACGTATGCTGTCAATTTTAGTGAAGATTTTGCAGGAAACAAAATACCATGTCCTGCTGTTGTTTTCAGATACTGAAGTAGATGGTGTGCAGCATGTAGATGAATTGTTTTGGGCTTGCTCATAAACTGACTGAGCTTGTTAACTGCATAGGTAATGTCAGGTCGAGATATTGTAAGATAAATGAGTCTCCCTATCAGCCTCCTATACTCAGATTCATCTTTGAGAGGTTCTCCATCAGAGTAATTCAGCTTAACACCTGGGTCCATGGGAACATGAATTGGTTTGGCAGATGTCAAACCAGTGTCAGATAGCAATTGTAATGTGTATTTTCGTTGGCATAGATGAATGCCTTCCTTGGATCTAGCAATTTCCAACCCAAGGAAGTATTTGAGGGCACCAATTTGCTTCAGTTTAAAATGACTTTCCAGCAGTGATTTTGTTTCATTAATGAGACTCATATTGGGGCCAGCCACTATGATATCATCCACATAGACCAATAGGGCAATGAAATTGGTCCCTGTACCTTTTATAAAGAGAGAGTGATCTGCTGAACATTTGGTGAAGCCAAGAGATATAATAGTGGAGCTGAACTTGTTGAACCATTGTCTTGAGGCTTGCTTGAGCCCATACAATGACTTAAGTAATTTGCACACCAAGTTCTCCCCCTTGCTTGGATAGCCAGGAGGTAATTTCATATAGACTTCTTCATGTAGTTCTCCATTTAAAAAGGCATTGTTGACATCTAATTGGAGAATATGCCAACTATATTGAGAAGCAAGAGAGAGGAGAATTCTGACAGAGGTCAGCTTTGCTACAGGTGAGAAAGTTTCCAAAAAATCTATGCCAGCTTGTTGAGTAAAACCTTGTGCCACTAATCGAGCTTTATACTTATCTAGAGAGCCATCTGCATGGTATTTTACTCTATATACCCACCTGCAGCCAACTGCTTTCTTGTCAGCTGGTAGGGTCACAACTGACCAAGTATTGTTGACTTCCAATGCAACCAATTCTTCAGCCATAGCCTGCTGCCATTCAGGCATTTTTATTGCTTGATTGAAGTGTGTTGGTTCAAATATTGAATTGATGTTGCTGACAAAAATTTGGTAATGGTTGGAAAGTTTGTCATAGGAAAGAAAATCCTGCAAAGGATATTTAACAGAGCTGCATTTGTAATCCTGTAGATGTGCTGGAGGTCTATGAAGTCTGGTAGAACGTCTAACAGTGGGTGTCTCCTCAGTCACCAGCTCAATGTTTGGAGAGCTAGGGACTTCACTCTGTACAGAACCAGGGACCTCATCCTGTACTTCAGTGATGAAGGGATCAATTTCTGACTGAATGTTTGAAGGAGCAATGTCTGGTGGTGATTGAGTGGGGACTATACTAGGTGAACACTCAGTGACAGGGTGAGGGATGACAGTGTCATTGGTTGGACTGGTGATGGTCGCCTTTGGTATAATAGAGTCAGGGAAGATGATAGATGAAGGTGAACTGACATTTATGGCATTATAAGGAAAGGTAGTCTCACAAAACACCACATCTCTTGAAACAAAAAATTTATTTGACTGAGGATCAAAGAGTTTGTAACCTTTTACACCTAGGGGATAGACAACAAAAACACAAGGAATTGATCTAGGAGAGAATTTGTGTCGTTTTGTGGGTATGGTTGAGGCATAGGCAAGGCAACCAAACACTCTCAAATGAGAATACTCAGGGATGGCTTTATACAACAGCTCAAAAGGAGAACAATTCTTCAAGGTGGGTGAAGGCAACCTATTGATTAAGTGTGTAGCAGTAGAAACACACTCACCCCAGAAATGTAGAGGCACCTTAGATTGAAAAAAGAGAGCCCTAGCCACATTCAATAAATGCTGATGTTTTCTTTCCACGACTGAGTTTTGTTGTGGTCTATATGGACAAGAAAATTGATGTAGAGTTCCTTCATCTTTCAAAAATTTATCCAATTGCAGTTCCTTGGCATTGTCTGTTCTAATTGCTTTGATGCATTTCTGAAATTGAGTCTTGACATATCTAAAGAAAGCCTGAATTAATTGAGGAGCCTCTGATTTGGCTCTCATTAGATGAACCCAAGTGAATCTTGTGCAGTCATCAACAATTGTTAGAAAATATTGCTTTGCATCATGAGTGGGCTTGTGGAAAGGCCCCCAAACATCACAGTGTACCAAATCAAAAGGAAATTCAGAAAAATTGTGATTAGCATTAAAAGGCAAACGATTCATTTTTGAAATTGGGCATATGGAACAAAAATCTCTATTATTCACTGAAGTATCATACAATGGAAGTTTTGAAGACAACAAATGCAAAACAGAGTCAGACAAATGGCCTAGCCTAGAATGCCATAATTGTCTGGAAACAGTAGAGACAGCATTACAACTTGCAGTGACAGAGGGTAAAACTGGACAATCAGTAACAGAATGATAGTAATAGAGGCCATTTTGGTATTTACTCGTGCCAATCACCTGCTGATGGTGTTTGTCCTGGATGGAGAAAGAGTTGTCAATTAAGGAAATTTGATAATTGGGATCTTGATAGAGGCATCCAACAGAGATGATGTTAACATGAAATGTAGGAATGCATAAAACATTTTTGAGAACCAATGAAGAATGAACAATCACAGTACCAGATGCAATAACAGCAACTCTTTGATTGTTAGGAAGTGTGACAAATGTGTTATGCAAGAGAGTATATGAAGAAAAAAGAGACAGAATGGTGCATATGTGAGCATTCGCACCAGAATCAAGCAACCAATCAGAAGGATCCAAGAATGAAGAAGCTAAGAAAATAGTAAAACAGATGGTAAGATACATACCAGAGGTGGATGTTTCAGTGTTGTCTGTGGTTAGGGAAGCCTTTGCCATCTGAGATTGCATATACTGAATGAGTTGCTGATACTGCTGATGATCAATTTGAGGATCACTAGAGGAACCAGATGCAGCAGTGGCATTGACAACAGGTTTGGAGGTGCCAGCATTCTTTCTTTTGTTGAAACCAGGAGGGTAACCATGCAATCTAAAACACTTTTCTTTGACATGGCCCGAACCACCACAGTGAGAACACAACGGGCGATCTTTCTTAGCAAATTTTGATTGATTGGTCACAACACAGGCCATATGACTAGCGGGATCAGATGTATTAACACCAACCTCTCTTTGCTTTTCATCTTGGATAATAAGGGAAAACACTTTATTGATTTCAGGCAAAGGTTCCATTGCAAGAATTTGACCCCTAATATGGCTAAAAGATTCATTTAATCCCATAAGAAAGTTGAACACATACTGGCGTTTGAGGTATGCAACCAAGGCATCCGAGCCACCACAAGAGCATGTATTTGGAGGATTATGCTCAGCTAGGGAATCCCAAAGACCCTTGAATTTACTGAAATAAGCACTGACAGAGAGATTACCTTGAGTACAATTCAATACCTCTTTGTTGAGTTGGAAGATGCGTGGTCCATTCCCTTGCGAGAATCTACTCTTGAGTTCTGTCCAAATCTCAGCAGCAGAATTAGCATAGATAACGCTTGAGTGAAGCTCCTTGGCGATAGAATTCAAAATCCAAGAAGTGGCCATATGATTGCTGCGCATCCATGAATTGTAGGTAGGAGCGGTGGATGCAGGTTTCTCGATTGTACCATCAACAAGGCCGAGTTTGTTTTTCGCCCCAAGTGCAATCGTCATTGCACGAATCCAAGAACCGAAGTTGTTACCCGATTCATCCAGCACCTGTGAAACCAGAACAGCGCCAGGGTTGTCCGATGGATGAATATACAGAGGATTCGAAGGGTTTTCATGGGGATTGTCAGAGGTTTTCCCAGAAATGACTTCGGAAGTGTCATGAGTAGAAGTTGTCACCATGGTGAGAAGAACAACAATTGAAAGAATTTCAAGAAAGAAAACACAATTGAGAAAAAAAAGGAATCTGCGAAATTTGGAAAGCAAGAACCCTAGAAAAGATGAAGAATCAGTTTGAATGAAAACGACGACTCAGTGGTTCTGAACGAAACGGAAGTGAGTTCGCTCCTGATACCATATTGATCATGGGGATACCATGAGATTGAACCAGAGAAAGTGCAGAGAAGAAGGAGAAGAAGGAAAAATTCAATACTTCATTCTGATTCAATACAATACAACAGATAGAGTTTAGGTATATATACACATTAGTTCTAACAAACTAATTGACTGAGAAAATAACTAACTAAACTAACTATAAAAGTCTAAGTCCAAACATTAAGATTTACAAGGAGAAAACTAATCAGCTAATTCTCATTTTAAAGAAATAACTTGCATAGTCAGCAGCTCAATACAGATCCTCCAACTCGATCTCTTATGGTTAAATGTGTGACAATTTTGAAGATGATGAACTTCCTTCGTTCATTCAGGTATGTGGTGTGGTCTATGATGATTAATTTAACTTAGAGGATCATCATCTTGTAAGAGCTTCAAATGATAAAAGGTAAGTCAGTAACAACATGCTATATCAGTAATAAGCATATAACATAAACATTTGATGTGCATATCTTGAAACTGAATGCTTAATCAGAATGTGACTAACAATAATTCTTCTATTCCTACATGTAAACAATATATGAAACTCAGGTTGTAACCATTTGGTGCTCACAAGCACAAACTATAGTTGAAAATATATGACTACATGTGACTAACAATAATCCTTCTATTCCTACATGTAAACAATATATGACTATTAATTTATGGACTGTTTGAAACTTTTGTATATATAGTTGAAAGATTTGCATTCTTGTGACCAGTGATTCAGGGTTCTTTTTATCGATGATCTAGTCTTTATATGATGTCTCTGATGTTACTTGTTAGTCAGTTAGTGGTGTTTACAGATTGGATTAGATCGGTTTTAATGGGGGAAACCATTTGATTTGTTCTTTAATCAACCAATTGATTTGATTTTAAAATAAAATTTAATCCAATCTAATCTAAAAATTTTCGGTTTGGTTTGGATTGATTGGGTTGGTTTTCAGTAGTTGGATTCGGTTAATAGGAAAAATCTAAAAAAATGAGTATTTTAAGTATGGGTAATAAGGTAGTTGCGAGTATAAAATTATGTCATGCAATAATAGAACTCGTGTTCGGTTTGGATTGAATCGATTCCATGCGAGGGAAATGAAAACCAAGTTGATTTTTGGCGGCTTTCAACCTTTCAATTGAGTTTTCTGTTTCAATTACTATGGTTTGCATTAGAATTTGATCAATCAATGAACACCATTACTCGATGGACTTGAAGCGTAAAAGAAATAATAGAATGAAAAGTTTGTTCATCAAGGCAAGACACTTAGGCTCCGTTTGGCAAGCCAAATTTGCTAGTTTATAGCGGATATGCTACTTGTAAGTGTTTGACACAACTAGCTTAAATCGTTTTTTGAAACAATATTTGCGTTTGAGCTTATAGCATTTCACTCGTTCTTCCATTTTTATCTTTGTTACTTTAATTAAATTCATATTAAATGAACGTTCTCTCTCTTTTTCAAGCATTAATTACAAATGTCTTTGATCAAAAAAACATCAGAAAAATTGATTAAAAAAATATTTATAAGCTAGTTAAACCGCTAATTTTACCAAACACTTTAAATTCAATCCGTTAGTTTATATGCTCATCCGCCACAAACTAACTTATCCACTGTCCGCTACTTTTTACCAAACAAAGTCTTATTCTTTGTTTGGCTCATTTATATTGCAATAAGAGACCATGATATGATACTTGTTTAATTTTATTGAGTGCGATACCAAGTGTTTAGTTATGTTAAGCAAATCATTTTTCATTTTTAATTATCTTTATATGAAAATAAGGTGGCTACTGAAAAAATTTCTTTAATTTAAAATTCAGTTATAATGAATTATACATAAGAATAACGAGTTCCCATTGGGTGTAAGTGTAAAATTTTAAAACAACACAGGTCCATCTCTGCTTGGGTTTGCTTAGGTTCAAATGTGAGACAAGGCAAGTGAGATGTGATAGGTTAGTCACTCGTGAATAGAAAACAAATGTCATCTAATCTTTAAAATATAAATCTTGTGGAGTCTCTCACTCCACTTTCCCTCTACCCCCCATATTTTGAAAGAAAATTATTTTTTTTCCGATAATTACATTGGTGAGGAACGAAAATTAATTTCGTGATATATTATATAAAGTATGATGCTAGCAATTTTTTTAGGTTCTTTGGAGTCCGAAACAAAATTAGTTGAATTGCTAAAAAATGAAAATTAATTTCATAATAAATTATGTAAATTATGATGCCCGCCAGTGTGTTTTCGTGATGTTTTTTCAGATACTTAAAATTCATTCCTAAATATCAAAAAAAGTTTACCTGTTCGAATACACAAAGTTTGTTCCTCAGTGACCGGTTTGGAGAAAAAAATAAATTCAAAAAAACATGTAAAGTAAGTAGTGTATTTTTTATGCTTTATTGTTTCCAAAAAAATCTACTATTCAGATGTCAAAAATTTGTGCTCAATAACCGATTTAGTGAAAAAATATATAATTTCATGATAAAATACGTAAAATGTAATGCTAAGCAGCGTATTTTTGGGTACTTTAGTGTTTGAAAAAAAAATTTACCGTTCAAGTACTCAGTCCATTCCTCAAGAACCGATTTAGTGAGAAATAATAATTTCGTGACAAATATGTACATACTCTATTTTAGTTTTTAAGTCCGCAATTGCCTTTATTAAATAAATATTTTTTTAGTTTATACTTACCTTCAATTTAAACAAAGTTTTCTCATGTTGCAATTTAAAAAACAAATTTTACCCAATAACAATTCTATATTAACTAGAGCTTTTACCCCGTGCCAATGCCACCTATTTAAGAGAAATGTCAGCTATAAACCTATAAAACTTGGATATTTTCTCTAGCATGTAAACAGCTACGACCTATAATAAGTTGACACTAACCAGAAAACTCTGTTTTGTACATAGGATTACAAGGTGGGTTGATGAAGATGAAGACAAAGTTAAAACTACAGGGGACAAAAGTTTGCAGTATCATTCTACACCACATTTTAAAACACCACACTTTGAGAGTAGAGTGATGACGTCTTATATCATTCTTTTTCTTGTGTTGAATTTGTAACGAGTAGAGTTTGATTTGTGTTCAGATTGTTTTCTTTGGGGCGAGTAAAGGGTTTGGTAGGGGTTAAATTTTGAAAACCGTTGATTGGAATCATATTTAAATTTGTAAATTAGTTTATATGGGTTTGTCATCAAGAAACCCACTTTGGGTCAGACTCAGTAATTGGGAAGTTGATAAAATGTGTGTCACTTACTAAATGCTTGGCATTTTTAGTACTCTAAAATCACTTTCTTTATGTTTTGAGAAACATTTTATGTTGATGTATACTCTCTGTGTGAATAAGACTGGGCAATCATACTTAAAGACCAAAATCATTGCTATAATGAATCTTTTTGCTTGAAGGTCCTGCACTTTTTGATTTCATTTATGTATCTCAAGGGCATTTCAATATTCATGTTCCTTGACAACTATTGTTGATCGTCGTTGACGACGTGTTATGCGTAATCAATGACCTTCCATCCAAGTGGAGTATCTTAATCAAAATGCTTATGGTGGAAATGTTAACAGTGCTTATGCCAATGGTGGGTATGCTAACAACCTAATAGCAACACAACGTGCCTTATATTAAGACCAAGACTACTGAGATTATGAATCTCTTTGGTGTTGATGGTTTGATTGGAACACCTACTAGGAGTGAGGTCGTTTTAACCTATGTTTCAAAGGGTTGCTTCAAAATCCATTGTCTGATGACTGCTGCACGTGTTTGTCTTAGAATAATGCGCTATCATCCGCCTCCAATTTAGATGCTCTACCCTCATCGAGGCTGCCGTCCCATTCATAGGACTAACTCTTCTCATCATGAACAAGTTGGCCAAAGTGCTCACAATCCTATTATTATGTAATGACTTTTTTTAGTGGCATGTACCTTCAAGACATTTTATCTTTGTTTTGTTTATTTTGCTCTATCTTCAAACATTTGTTGAAACTTTTATTGTTATGGGAATGTAATATTTAGATCTTTTGTGTCGCAAGTTCTATTTTTTTTCGCCCCCCGTGCACGGCACGGGTAACACGGCTAGTAAACCCTAAATCTATTAGTATGCGTAGGTGGCTACTTTTATTTTTACTACTACTCAGAACCCACTCAGACCATAATGCGCATACTAATCACTATGGGTGGGAATATATCAGACCGTCCGATCGGGGCCTACGGCCCAGCCTGCGTAAGGCCCAGGCCAGGCAACACCCTTTTTTAAATAGACCAAGCTAATTTTTTTTAGAAAAAGCCTATCTAGCCAAAAAGGTCATGCCACAGGCCATCGAAAAAGCTTTTTAGGCCTACTGGGCCGGCCTATTTAAGTAAATATAAAAAATGATTTTATTAATATTATTGTTATTATATTAAATTTTGTATATTGTCTCAAATCATAAATTTTCTAATATTTTCTATTAAATTAAACATATCAACATACATCAATTTTTTGACATATTTAAAGCTATAATATAAAATATAATTTAAATTAGAAGTCATATAAAATAGAACTTAATTTCACTGACATATTAGCTTCTTAATCTATTTACAAAAGCATACATCAGTTAAATGTCGTAGGCTTTCATAAAAAATGGTGAAATAGGCTTTTAAACAGGCTTTAGCAGACTTTCAATAAGGCCAGGCCAGACCTAAAAAATGAGCTTACGATAGGCCACAGGCCAGACTCAGGTCTAATACTTTCAACGCAGGTCAGGCCCAAGTCATGCAAAGCATAGCTCGACCCAGCCTATTCCCACCCCTACTAATCCCCCTTGAGCTCACCTTAATCTAACTTGTGCACGTCAGATAATTTTAGGGGTTCTCTATCTTGAGGACAGAAAAAGGAAAAAAAAAACTTGCCTTTGTCTTTATCTCTGTTCTCTCATTTTCTCTCTCATATTTTCCCTCCATATTTTCTCTCTTCTCTTTTATGCCTAAAATCGTGTGCATCTTCCCCATCAAGATAGTAATTCCTTTTTCCCAAATTTATCCATCTCAAAAGCACCATCATATGATACTTCAAGTTACTCAAGAGCACTTAGATGAGATGTAGGGGTTTCTTTTAGCTTAACCAAGGTCTTGGATTCGAATCCAGTCTTAGCCATGCAGCAGTGTTAAATCTCTTGAGTGAGAGATTTGCCGCCCATTGTGGTCCTACTTAGCAGGAGGAGTTAGTCTCTGCAGTTGCGTACAAAGGATACCCAATTTATACCGAAAAAATACAAAATTTCGAGTTTTTTTTAATAAGGCTCTGTTTGGCAATGCTCATCTGCTAGCTTATAGCGGATCCGCTAGTTGTAAGTGTTTGGCACAACTAACTTTTAGCGTTTTTCCACCAGCTTATAGTGTTTTTTGAAACGCTACTTCAAGTAGCGTTTGAGCTTATAACTTATAGCGTTTCATTATTTCTCCCAACTTTACCCTCATTACTTTAATTAAATTCCTCACTTATCATCTATTAAATGAATTTATCTCTCATTTGTAAGCATTAATTACAAATGTCTATTTACGTAATTTTATTTTTATAAGTTACTTCAACCGCTAATTTTACCAAACACTTTAAATTCAATCTGCTACCTCATCCGTTATAAACTAGCTTATCTGTTATCCGGTATCTTATCCGTTATCCGCTATCCGCTACTTTTGACCAAACATAACCTAAATAGCTGTTAGTATTTTACAGCTAAGAATAGCCTTGTTTGGTCCATAATAAAAGAGAAAAGAAAGAAACGAACAGGAAAAAAAAACTAGGTCGCGTTTGGGAAGAAAATACATCCAAGTTTTCTGAGAATTCAAAACCCTGTTTTTTGGGGGTTTAACTCGCTCTCACTCATCCATGTCGAGGAACTAACGAGAAAGGAGAACTGTGTGTAATTGAAATCAATCGAAAATGTTTGGTGTGAGAAATCTTCAGAAGCATTGCTCCTTCAAACCCCTTTCCCCTTTCTTTCAACTTCAATCCATTCTCTTCAGGTTAACTCTTTTCTATAATTTTCCCTCTTTCTCTACAACTCCTTTTGTTCTTTTCCCTCAAAGTTTACTCCTTTACATCATTTACCATCGTTTCTTTCTCACCCAACCTTCTCATTATTATCACTCTTTCAACTTTTTGAATTAATTTTTTAAAACAAAACATCTTTTTTTGTGTGTTTGGATTTTGTTTTTATGATTGAATTGAATCTGTTAATTGTTACTTGATGGGCTTAAGAAATGTTGATTCAATGTTTATTTTTCTTAATTTTTGAAACAATGACATCTATTTTTTTTCCTGTTGGGTTTTTGTTTTCAATGTTAGTTGTTACATGATGGGATTAAGAAATGCTAATTAAATGTTGATTTTTGTTTAATTAATTTTTGAAACAATGATAACTATTTTTTGTATTTGTTGTTTTTATGATTGAATTGCATATGTTAGCTGTTACTTGATGGGATTAAGGACTGTTAATTTCAATGTTTTGTTTTGTTTTGTTTTGTTTATTCAATGTTTTTTTTAATTAATTTTTGAAACAATGACATCTATTATTTGTGTTTGGTTCTTGTTTTTGTGATTGAATTGCATGTTAGTTGTCACTTGATGGGATTAAGAAATGTCGATTTGATTCTATGTTTGTTTATTTTTTTTAATTAATTTTTGAATCAATGACGTGTATTTTTGTGTTTGATTTTTGTTTTCAATGATTGAATTGGATATGTTAGTTGTTACTTGATGGGATTAAGAAATGTCGATTCAATGTTTTGTTTTTGTTTGGTTCAGAAATGTTGTGCCTTTAGGACAAGGTTCTGAGCAGAGCAACATTGATAAAGCGGAAGCATACCATAAAGCTAGTTTATATTGTTATGTAAAACCCTTGAATACTCTTTTGAATGGGTCGTTATCGCGAGCGATGTCAACAACGAGAGGAAGGAGTATGAGGAGCAAAGTGGAAAGAAGAATGCAGAAAGAGTCTGGCAAGACATTAAGGGAGATTCGTAGGGCTAAAAAATTGAAGAAGAAACTTATGACTGAGGAGGAGAGGCTTATTTACAATCTCAAACGAGTGAGTTTTTAATCCTTGTTTTCACTTCATATATGTTGTTTTGAGCTGTGCATTCAAATTTATGATTTAGGCTCATTTTAGATTAGATTTGTAGTTATTGAGCCTCTCAATCCAAATAAGTTCATGATTCTTCAATTGCGAAAAAAGTTTTTATAAGCTTATTACAGGTATTTATGGAGAAGTTAAATAAGACAAATTTTGAAAAAATTAACAAGTAGATTGTAGAGTAGTTTCAACATATATGACGGAATTTTGTTTAAATGACTCATAGTTATTGTATGATTCTTTTCATATTTCTTGTTACATAAGTGCATATCGAGAAGACGAGAAGTTTATTCAACCTAACTCGTAGTTGTAAGGTGCTGTTTAGAAATCCTTGTTGATTAGGTACTCTAATTTCAAGTGTCTTAGACTATGCTAAGTTTTTGTGCATGTTGCTTCTAAATGAAAGTGGTAAGCACTAAGCAGAATTGGCTTATATTAGAGATGCCAAAAATTTGACTTCTATGCAAAGTGGGGCAAGCTCAAGATTTTCCATGGTCACAGCTTATAACATATTTGTATGACAATTCTGGCCTCAACGAAGAAAGATTTGATTGATATGGATGAGAAAAGTATCATTGTGAGTGTGCATGTGGTCTGGTTAAGATTCTTCTTGTTTCTTCATTGAAGAAATTGATTTCCCTACTAGCTTTAAGTTGTTGCTTCATTTTAGCTACTTCATTGGTTAAGATTATTTAATATTAGCACATACATGATAACCATGAAATTAAAATTTTTAAAGCCGTGATGACGTATTGCACATTTGTACTACCTGATAAATTTTTTTGCTTAGTTTTGTTATATGAACATTTGGTTAAATCTTATTTGCCTACCCTTCAACTATTCCAGGCCAAGAAGAAGGTGGCATTGCTACTACAAAAACTCAAGAAATATGAGCTGCCAGAGCTACCTCCTCCACGGCATGACCCGGAGCTCTTAACACCTGAACAACTTCAGGCATTTAAAAAAATTGGATTCAAGAATAAGAATTATGTTCCAGTTGGTGTTCGTGGAGTCTTTGGAGGAGTTGTCCAAAATATGCATCTCCACTGGAAGTTTCATGAGACGGTACAAGTTTGCTGCGACAATTTCCCCAAGGAAAAAATAAAAGAAATGGCTTCAATGCTTGCAAGGTTGAGTGGTGGGATCGTGATAAATGTTCATAATGTGAAAACAATCATTATGTTCCGTGGCAGAAACTACCGCCAACCCAAAAATTTGATACCTATTAACACCCTTACAAAAAGGAAGGTATGATTACATGGTCATAATACTTACTCCCTCTGCTCCTATTTATCAGAAAAAGTTGCAGTTTTAGATTCATTATAACTGATGTATCTGGCCTTTAATATAGAAGGTAATGTATTTGTTACTATTGTTATATGCAGGCTCTATTCAAGGCCAGATTTGAGCAAGCTCTTGAATCTCAAAAGTTAAACATAAAGAAAATAGAACAGCAGCTTCGACGAATGGGAGTAAATCCCGAGGATCCAACTGCCATGGCCAGCATTCAAAGAGTGGCTTCTACATTCTTCAATGCAATTGACAAGAAAGAGGGAAGCCCTTATGTCTTCCGTGAAGACAAGCAGTCATTAATAGGATCTACCGAAGGTTTGGAAGAGTCGGAGCCTTCTGTTGATAGTGATCAAGAAGAGCTGGATCGATTCATAGCTGAGATAGAGGATGCAGCGGATAAAGAATACGAAGTTGAAGAGGCCAAAGAGAATGAAGAAATTGGCAGATTGAGATATTGGAACAGAGAAGAGTATGGTGGAAGATTTAGAAGATTAGATTCTTCTAGAAATGATGACTATGGTGGTGAGGTTAGAGGCTCAAAGGACAGAGAAGAGTATGGTGGAAGATTTAGAAGATTAGATTCTTCTAGAAATGATGGCTATGGGGGTGAGGCTAGAGGCTCAAGGGTTTGGCAGACAACACAGTCCAAGCATCGAGCTACCGATAGTGATGATGAAGAGATTGCTCACTCTGACGTTGATGACGACGACGGTGATGAGTTGCATTCTAGTAATTTTGCATATGATAGTGATACCGACAACAATTCTAATGGCTCCAATGAGACAAGAGGCAGGTTCGAGGAAAGTGTGGGGAGAAATAATATTAGTCCAAATAGACACACTGAAGCTAAATTTAAGAGGAATATGGCGATAGCAGATTCTGAATCAGAAGGTATGCTAAGTGATGTTGAAAATGCAATGTGGGAGTCTGATGAAGAAGAGAATGACTCGGGAAATCTGAGACGGGCCAGTAGTGATACGCGACATTTGAGACGGGCCAATGGTGGTAACTACAAGAGCAGCAGCAGCAGTGATGATGAGCGTGCATATCAATTAAACAGAAACAAAAAGACTGGTATGAGGGATCATAAGGGTAAGTTTGATGGTCCTACTGAATATCATAATAGTTCTAATGCACCAGAGAGTGTGAGAGGAAGGCAAGAAGGATTTGGAAGAACTGATTCTGAGTCTGTATTCAGTGATTCAGAAAAGTGGATGTGGGATTCAGATGCTGAGGAGGATTCAAGAGTATCAGGAGCTGATAGGAAGAGTCAAAGTAGTAATGTGGTCAAAAGTGATATTCATAAGATGAGATCACAAAAGGAGGAAGATGAGGCTTGGGACAGTGACTAGGCTAAGTAAATGAAGACAATACATTCATTGTAGTTTTTTAGAGTTTGTTTGACAAGCAGTTTTGAACAAATAATTGGTCCAAACAAAATCAACAAGATATTTGTTCGAGGGATTAGTCTCTGCAGTTGTGTGCAAAAGATACTCGGTTCACTCCAAAAAAAAAAATCAACAAGAAGATATGAAGCCAATATAGCCAGTTTATTCATTTCTCCTCTGATGTTTCCTCTTTGGCTTTTTAGTATTATCCTTTTCTCAGAGTAATGTTACTACTGTCTCTTACTAGTCATTATGTACGTGACATGTTATAAGTAGAGTTCCAGGAATTGTACTCTGATTTTATGCAGAAGAGAATTGTTTTTGATAGTGAAGAAATTGAATTTAATTCATTGAAATGTTGAGAGAGATGTGGGATTTATTAATTGCTAACTAGCAAGTTGTAATACATTGGTAAGTGACTAGCCAATCACAAGCAGTCTTGCTAAGTAACTATATAATTAATATTGGTCAAAAAAAACACTGTACAATTAATAATATTAAGTTCTGCACAAGGATGACCATTACAGTTATTTTAAGAAAACTTATGGAGATTTTATTGTTTTTTGCAATAGCAAAAAGGGATTTGAGTGACACTGCTTGCATTATCATCATCCACCGAATTTGAGTGATCACACGAGACAACAACTGAACCAAACAACTCTACAAACATATGAACTTAAATCAAGACATACTTTTGCAACATTACATTAACTCACTTTTAATCAAAAATAAATTCCCACTATGCTTGTTTTTGTAGTGGAGACCCTCTTGACATGAAAGTTACAATATGTAGCTTCATCTAAGACGCACGTTGGATACTTTATGACCGTAAAAACAAAGTCAAAATCTAATTTTCTGCATTGCAGCATAACCGAACACACTCTTGTCTTCGCCTTTACACATCAATGATATGCTTACTTTCCCTTTGGAAAAGACTAACGATGGTAATGTTGCCATAAGTGAGCTCAAGTATTGCATTGAAGATGGAAGAAAGTTTGAAAATTTAAAATAGGGTCTTTATCCCATGAACTAGTTTGGTTCAAGTCCATGTATGCACCATAAAAGGTAACCAGATATATCATGTTACAGTGGTTGACGAAATTGCTTATAGATCCATATTTACTTGTTTTCTGTGTTGTAGGATAGATCATCATTTTAATGTTTAGATCAATCACTATAGTACCATACCCAATACATCAAAAACATTAATAAACTATGTTACATCTCTATCCTTTGGAGTACTACATTCTTACTCCATAATAGTGCCTTGGAATTTCTTCTTGGTCTAATTCCAAGCTATCAATCTCCTTGACATCTCTATCTCTGGTGCCAGTACCATGGCATAATCTACTGTAAAAATGGCAGCCAGACCAAAACAAAAGGAGAAGCTCAACAGAAAGTGAACCATTGTGCCTGATATGAAACTATCTGCGGTAGCGGTGGCGTTTGAAATTGAAGTAGACATGCAGAATTCCACGTTCAAATGTGCACTTAAAACCTTTCTTGTGAGAATATTCCCATTCTTTGTTTACAATGCGGAATGCCTGTCATGGAAGATACAAGGAAATAAGTAAACTGCTTAAAAATTAAAAATTAAAAATTAAAAATTGTTTAGTGATCAAAAGAACTATAGACTTACTATATCTTCATATGGTGGCCCTGCATGGAATCTTATAATGCAAGTCTCCCCATTGCTACCATCCTTCTCAATTGTGTAGTTTGGGGCTTTTATCTTGTCTACAAGATCAGGATAGAAAATATTAAATTTGTATCCTTGCACAATCTTTGGAGGTGGGTTGTCATGATCATAGTGAGTCTGGTTATATTTGTTCCACTCATATCCAGTGTGAACACGGTTGAAATACTTCGGCTTCCTTGGTCTGTATTTGTCATGCCACCAATAAACCTGCTCCAATATTTATCATTAGCTTCAGGAACTTAAAAATTGAAAAAGATGAGGAGAATAACAAATTTTATTTCTCCTTCAAATATATTAAAATACATCATTCAAAGTGTATTCACTGCCTCTAGTGCCAACTTTTTACAGTGGAAAGAATTAACTGAAGGAGATGACAAGACAATATTTAAACAAGTGGCACAAGAATTTCCTCTATGATGGCCATCGGCAACTTATAACTTCCAAAAATACAGAATATTCTATCTTATCTAACAACATATTTTCTATCCAAGAAAAATTCAAAATTCTAACAATCATGGACAATGACATGCTGATTCTATTTCACAAAGAGTGGAAAAGTATATTTATGGTCAGGATACAATACCTGTGAATCTAGGTTTACTTCATCACCAGATCCAAACACTGCATCTCCATCCTCCAAAGTTCCCATAGCTTTTATGGCTTTCAACTCCAAATTATCTTCAGATGGAGCTGGCTTTGATGCCATTGCTTCCTGAATTCGTCTTTGCTGCTCTTCTAATACAGCCATACGTTTCCGCTCCTATGAATGTATCAATATAGTGAAATTATAATTTATATACTCAACGTAAGTATGGGATCACCATAATAATCATGCTTAAATAGATTACCAGAATAGCCCTGTCCTCTTCAGGGTCAATAGCTTCCTCATTGTCATCACCATGCAACAATTGAGGTGAAAAAGATCCAGCTTCAGCTTCATCTTCAGCTTCTTGATTCTCTCTAATAGGCTCTGGTGAAAATGATTCATCTGCAGATCGGACTACCATGAAAGAAAAATATCAAGTAAATTTGAAAAGGGATGGAGAGATAGTTGGAGCCAATAAACATTTTTCATGAACTACTAAACCACAACAAAAAGCTCATACCTTTAACATCATCCTCAGTATATACCCCCTCAGGCTCAGGTATCATAACATGATCATTCTCCAGTTTATCTTCATCCTCGAATGGTTGCTCAAGGCGTTGTAAATGCTTACGTAACATTTTTGCATGGATTTCCTTTAAACAAGCCTTTATTTGAAACAATTTAAAACACATTAGAACAAATAATTGTTTAAAGGCGTGTAAAAAAAACATAGGAAAATAATGTGACACAGAATACCTTGGCCTTATATATATGGAGGCGTTTTAAAATGGCCTCCCAGTACTCAACCACCTTTGCTGTACCAGTACGCATCTCTGACTCAATGTGAAACTGTAATGCCTCCAACTCTGCACGTGTCTTCCCATGCAAAAGCTTCTTCACATCTGGCTCAACACTGGAGTGCAGACCCCTTTGTTCAGCAAGTAGCTCAGGAGGAGGTTCTTCTCCACGCACCCTAGCTCGATCAATTGCATCCTTCTTTCGAGCTTCAGCTAGCTCCCAATCGCACACCACAAGGAGAGCCTGCATGAAGTCAATTGAACGATAAGTTTTCAGTCTTGAAGTGTCTTCAAGAAGGTGCCAACCATCAGTGGCAAATGAGTCAAACAAAACAGGAAAAAGAAGAGATATGAAAGTTAGTTCCTTTGCTCTCCAGCCCAACTCAATTTTAATGTTGAAATTATCTTGAATGTGGTGTCAGATGGTAAAATTTATTAGCTATCTCATCTGTGCAGGATTATAAAGCAGAAACAAAGACACAATCGAAACATCATAATACCTCCCAGTACTCAACATGGGTTGGTGTTGCTCTATCAAGATCTAGATGCATTTTGATGTCATCACGAAGCTCGCTCATTTCTTTCACAGTCAAACCCTACACCATATATCAAATCATTGTTTAACTTATTAACCACCGAAAGTGCATATCTGTAATAATATACTATGTGACATTAAAACAATTAAGGAATAGGGGAAACAAAATGAATAGAAAAAAATGCCCAGTATTAACCTTGAAGACCATGTATGGTTCATTTATTTCTATATCCAAGTCATCAGAGCCATTGAGGTGCTTGGTCAGGACATCAATTGGCCTGGCACGCCCTTCACGCAATCTAATCTCTGACCTAACTTTGCTTTGATCAAAATGGAACTGCAGATTAAACAGTTTAAGACACCAAACTGACAATATTATACTAAACAATACAGATGGAAAAAAACTCAAAGAACAGTACCTCCTCTTCTTTTTTTTCCCAGTCCTGAAACTCAGCTCGGGCACGTTCTCTAGCTAACAATGCCTAGGAGAAAAAATGTGACAAATGCCAATAAGATAACATAGTTTATGCCACCATCAATCTAACATTAATGTCAAGCGACTCAAGCCTTGGCTTGACTCTTAAGTATCGCCCCTACATCTAGGTGCGTGAAGTTAAATTATGGAACCCTTATTATGGAAAAAATATTTCTAAATATTATTTCAGTTGTGTGTAATTATTACAAGCACTATTGTTGAGTATATAGACAAGCTATACCTAATAGGCCCGATTAATGGGCCTAATACAACGAATGCTAATAATTACCAAATATATGATAGTACCTACATATTTACAACACTTATTAAAGGAAAGGGTTGGAATGTAGCCTTGTCTTTTTTTTTCCCGCCAATACGAACATAAATGGTATGAGATATTAGAATAGAACAATAGAATTTCAAAATAACTAGATAGAAGCTTCTCTTGCAACAGATTCAAATGATGGTAGTTGAAACTTAGGGATTAGATAAAGGAGATAACATAATATATTTAACTAACAAGACTGAGTAAGTGTGATACGACACCAATCTACCCCTGTTTATTCTAATATTATATGTCAGGTATACAACACAGTACAACTTCGCAAGCTTAGACTAATAATAATAATAGTTAACGCGAAAAACTATTCCCATAAAAAAATTAACTAATAACAAATTATGAGAAAGGACTTACCATTTCTTCTTCGCGTTGTGCCTTCTCAAGTGCCCTTTCTTCTCTTCTCTTTTTCACCTTTTCAATTTCTGCCTGTATTATAATTGTGAATGTGAATACAGTAATAGTTAGTAGCAAGAACGTTTAGCTGTTTGGCCATCAGTAACAAATCACAGAACCAATCAAATTGTGAACTAGTATAGGTTTACCAAAATAAGCCTAACGAATTGCTGAACTAGCATAATCTATTCCCAGTTACATTTTAACAAAACTAAACAAAACCAGATTCCCAACCATCCCAAATGGATAATAACTAGGAATGAGCTCTCCAGGAAAAAGCAACTTACAAAGACACCAGAATAATTCAACACTGTATCATGCATATCAGATTTCATCCAGTACAATTTTATAAGCATTTTCTAAAAGGATAAAGATGGATATTGAAGAAAATGGCAGTTCTCAATAACTAAAATTAGCATTTTCAAAAAGTGTAAACAACTAAAGACTAAATGTAATGAAAATAGTATCGAAGAAGATTGTCAATTATCTATAAAGGACCAACCAAAGGCAAGAATAATAGAAAGCTGGGTTGTAAGATACAGTGCCTAGCAAGTGCTACAGAAATGGAGGAAGTCAATGAAAAATTAATAGGACCTATTTGAGTGCTGCTTCTGAAAACAGTTATTTGTTCTTGGTTTCAATTGTTTTTGTTTCCTTTAACTTCTTTTAGATATGTTTACAGGCAAATCAAGTGAAAGCACACAATCATCTAATATTAGAAACCAAACTTTTGTAAAAATTACTTCCTACTCAGCTACTATTGTCATGTTCTAATGTAACCAAAGCAGAGATGTATCTATCAGAGAACCTTTCTACATAAAACAATCTATGTAATGAGGCTGACATTCCTACTATTGGATATATGTAGCGGAAAAATAAATCTTTTGAATTTAGCACAACACTTCAACCACCAGAGATTGTGTAAGCTAGACCCCACTGAGGACTACCACACCTAGTCCATCCTTTGGAAAAACCACCAGATCGTGTAAGTTTGATCTTCTCCTACCAGTTATTACTCTGGCTCACGTCTTCTCATTATCAACTCCTTTTTTTGGGAGGGGGGAATTTCATTAAAATGTTTGCACTCATGGTCTAGAAAATTAAATTCGTACCAAGATACCATTATACTATTATTATTTTTATTATTAAGCTCCCCAATTGTCAAAAGTTGTATAAAACATGTTGCCGAGGTTGAAGAGATGAGTATTGCCCAGCAGTGCCATTACTAGGGTTGGCCTAATGTTTTTGTTGCTATCTACTCATATCATGCTTATACGAAATATCAACTACTTATGCTAAGCTTATAGAGGAAGCAAAAATAACAACGAAAAACAACTGCTTCAATCAGAAATTTAAAATAAATCCCTTAAATTAGAAGACTAAAAAGATACCAACAATATATGCAAAGAGTAAACTTCAAACTTCTCAGAGGGAAATACATACCATCCTTTCTTTCTGCCTCTTCTTCTCAGCCTTAACAGAAAAGGCATCAATAGATACACCTTGAGTTACATCACGCTCAATCTTCTTGCGCCAAACAAATCTACATATAACAATTTTTTGTAGGTTTAATGGTTTATAAATCATATATGCATATATGGGCTACCAGTAAGATCTAAAATAAGATTAATTTAACAACCATATGTTTTGAAAACCGAACCAGATATTGAACGGTGATACCTCTGGGTCATGGTTCGACCGCTTAAAACCATTCAAAACCGAATGAAACCACTTTTAACCGCTGAAATTACCCAACCGTATAAGGTGTCGGGTCATGGTTTAACCAGATCAATCAACCGCTATGGTTGGTTCGGTTTTTAAAACACTCAAAACAACAATAATAAAGAAAAAGAAAAGGGTGGAACATACTTCTCATTGAGATTAGAATCACCAAACGGATTAGAATCATTTGAATAACCTGATACCGTATTAGTCTTTAACTTTTTTGCTACTTTCATTGCCTGAACAAAAAAAAACAAGAATTGAACATAAATTTCAACATCTGAAATAAAATCATGAAATGAGTAATTAAGAAGCAAGTTGAAACCTTTCTCTGTGCCTTTTTAGCCATATACTGTTGAATTTCCTCATCTGTGATTGTTCTCGAGGATTTTTTCTTTCTAAAACTTCTATCATCATCATCTTCACTTGAATCGTCTGAGTCCTTTCGTGACCACCGACTTCTACTCCGGTGATTGTCGGAGTCCGACTCTGATGATGCTGAATCGTCTGATCTTCTTCGTCTTCGCCCTTTTCTACTACTACTTCCTGCCATCAGGGCCGTCTCAAGCAATTTGGAGGCCCTGTGCAAATCTTAAAAATTAGGCCCCTAGTTAAAATTTCAAATAAATCACCAAAAACTTTAAACATCAAGATTCAAATTAATATTGAGTTTCATCATCAACATTCACATTTTCAAGAATTTCAACATTAACATTCTGAATTTCAACAGGAATTTGTTGTTCTTGTATTACAAATTTATCAAGAGCTCCTATTTGAGATTGAGTTAATTCTTCAAGTTTTTTCCTTTTTCTTACGTTTCTCATGTCCAGATTTATATTTTCTAATCTTAGGAGGCATCTAAGGAGGCATAGTAGAAAGATAAAACTTTATGTGTTGAAAAATCACAATTTTATAATCCCTACAAATGCTGCCTTTTGATAATATTTCCCCAAGATGCTGCCAATTAGAAATCAAAATGCATAAACCTAAAAACGAAATGGACATCATTCAAATCAGAAAACAAATAAGAATTGCATAAACGAAAACAAAGAGGGAAGGCAAACTTTGACAAGGCCACCAGCTAGCTTCCTTTCTAGTTGACAATCAAATAATCAACCAATAATTTCCACACAATTTAATTAATACTCATGAACAAACTTATCAGCTCGGTCTTAGTGGACACAACATACATACGAGGTTCAATGGCAGCAATTCTATCAGTTTTTCAACACACATTATGCATGTCCACAAAACATTGATTTTCCATTTCATATGTTCATCAAATTCTTCACTTCTTCACTCAACAAATTCCAAATAGTTTCAGGTTACTTAGCAAATCTAATTCCATTAGGTGCTAAAAAAATTGTGTACTTCGATTCAGATCCTATATTAGTTGATGATATCATAAAACTTTCTTCTTTTTTTGACAAAATCATAAAACTTTCATCAACCCCAATAAATAAAAATTCAAATTTGGCAGCACCTGAATATTGTAACGCGAATTTCAGAACATATTTCACACCAAGTTTTTGGTCAAACCCTTCATTATCATTAACATTTGCTAATAAAAAGGCATGTTACTAACATTTGGTCAAACCCAATTCCCAAATCATACAAACCCTAAAAATCGAAATCGAGAAAAAGGAAATCGAAAAAGAAATCAAAGAGGGAAGGAAAACGAAATTAAGTAGGAAAACGGATTGAAGAAGATGGGAAACGAAAATGAAAAAGAAGGAAAACGAAATCCAACCTTGAACCTTGAAGAACAACAGCGACCGGCGGAGAAGAAGCAGCGGCCGATGATGGAGGAGACGGTGGCGGCGGAGCACAGGGAAGGGCGGCGGAGCACAGGGAAGGGCGATGAGTGTTTTTTTGGTACCAGTTCTGCGTATTGTGTCGAGGGAGGGTGAGGGTTTTTTTTTGGGTCGAAAGTGATAGGATTTAGGCCCATATTTCGTCTAAGTCCCTAGCTTCTCGGGAGACACCCAACACGCGTGAAAAGACCAAAATGTCATTAATGAAACTTGTGATTCTACGATGGTTCGGAGCACGGTCGTCCGAACCGATTCGAATGAGGTGTCACCGAACCGGTTCGGACTTGGTTCCACCGAACCAGTTCAACTTAGTGTACTTTTCATTTTTCCCTTCTTCATTTTCCTCTTCTTTTTCCATCTCCTTCGTCAATTTTTTAACTTGCTTCTTTATCAATCGAAAACAAGTGCCCCATTTGCAGCGAAATATGGTGATATTTTGCATTGAAAAACGAGAGCATGGAAAGGATTGGGTTAGGATTTCTGATGATAGTTTCCGTTTACCTTTTAATTTGCAGCAAAGCACAAATTAGGGGAAGGTTGGAGTAGAAAAGCCAAATCGGAAAATTCATTGTAGAAAAGCTTAATTCCTTCTGATTATGGCTTTGTTGTCTTTGTGAGTAAGTTTGAATCTGGACAAATTCAAGAAGAAGTATCAAATTGAAACACTCTTCGTTACTCACAAATATGAAGTTGAAACATTCTTCGTTGGGGTGTCTCTGAACCAGTTAAAATGCGGCGTGGGGGTGTTTTTCACGTGAGGGTATTTTGGGAATATTTAAGGGTTGGTGTTGTCCAGTGAGTAGTTGAGGGGTTGGACGAAGTATGAGCCTTTGATTTATAGAAAGGGACAAGGCCCAATCCAAAGCACCCAAAGGGCTACAAAGAGTTGGATCCAACTCCGCCAAAACACATTACATAACTTGGGACTTACGCTGAATTGCCCAACAGACCAACTATCCACTACCGGATCCGAGTCAACCCAACTAAGATAGACAAAAGTGGGTGAGGAATTAAAAGCAACCATAAATGTCAATAGAGGTACATAACAACAGATACCCTAATTAAGTAAAAACCCTAAGAAAATGGAGAGCACACAGCCGCACTCACAAGGAAGCTTCACATTCACCGAGCTTCAATTCACAACCTCCATGTTCCTTCGATCATCATCGATGCTTCTTCTAAGCGAATCTGGAGGTTTATGCAGGCAATTGATGGGAAGCTTGTTCATTGCTGGCAACTGAGCCACTTCATGAGCAACGGAGTTTCCTTGGTGTGGAGTCCAAGTGAAACGACACTTACACAATTTGATTTTCAAATCCATAATATCAGAGATCAAACTGATTAACTGATATTTTTGCTTGCTTCCTCTGCATACTTCAACGAGGTCAAGCGAATCACTCTCAATGATCATGTCTTGGAGATCTAGATTCACTGCCATTTGAGCACCAAGACGAATTCCATTTGCTTCAGCTTCCATCGGACACTAGGAAAAAAAAACCAACAACACCGGTAAGAACGTTTCCTTTCGAATCTCTGCACACACAACTAACAAATCCACTCTTCAATTGTTGATCCAACTGTGCATCACAGTTGATTTTCACTGAGTCCCCTCTAGGAGGTCTCCATTTCTTTCCAAATGAGTCTTTTGGAGCACTAATCGTAACTTGCACATCCTTCTGAGATGCTACCAATAACTCATAATTCTGAGTTTTTGATGTAATTATAACCCCCATAGGATTAGGGCTCACAGCTTGGTTAACCTTCTCGTTTCTAGCTTTCTAGATGTTCCAAAGTGTAGTAGAGATAAGAGCTGCTCTATCCATCTCAAAATTCCCATTCTGATTTATTAGAAGATCCCCCAAGCCATAGGTTGAAATTAGTGACTGAGAAATGGTTAGGAACTTGGCATGCTTGAATTCCAAACCAAATAGGTTCAGTCCAAGTGCAAAGAAGCAACATATGCTCTATTGTTTCTGGTTCTTTAAGACAGATGGGGCATAAGTCATTTGTAGTACATTTCCTTTTAAATAAGTTTGCCTTGATTGGTAGAGCATTATGGCAAGCTCGCCATAGGAAATGTTTAACTTTCTCTGGAATTTTTACCTTCTAAAGACTTTTCCAAAGCAGTGGGTCATCACAACTTGAGGAGGAGGGGGGCTGCACCTTTACACTACTAGATTCTCCAAGAGAAAAGTAACCAGTTTTCACACTGTATAGCCTATCTTTAGCAAAAGGCCAAAAGATTTCAGCATTATTGATAGACCTGCTAATTGGGGTGTGAAGAGTAGTTGCTGCAGACTGAGGGGTTAGCAGATGTTGCACTTTGTTTTCGTCCCAGATTGAGCTATTTGGAACCATCAAGTCACAAATCTTCAAAGGAGTAGAGATAGGATTCATAATTGCTGGAGAACCATCAGCAAGCTAATTTACTGAGTCAATAGGCAGATTGCAGTCTTTTCCAATGGCCCACCTACCTGATTGAAGCAGCATGTCCCTACCATGCAAAAGGCTCTTCCAAACCCATGAATCCCCATTTTTTCCAATGACACTCCACGTGTCCTTCTTTTTGCAATAGATACCTTTAAGAATAACAGCCCAATTAGCATTAGGGTTAAGGTGCAATCTCCAAGCTTGTTTAGCTAACAGAGATAAGTTGAGGTTGTTGAAGTTTCTGAACCCTAGGCCACCTTCATTCTTGGATGTACACATCATATCCCATTTCTTCCAAAAGATCCCCCTCTTATTATGATTAGAAGACCACCAAAAATTTGAGATTGCTGATGTGATTGGTTTACAGAAATTTTTTGGTAATCTCAAAATGGACATAATATAGCTTGGGATAGCCTAGATAACTGACTTTATCATAACTTCTTTCCCTGCCTGATTCAATAAACTACCATTCCAACCTTGAAGCTTATCAAAAATTCTATCCTTAATGTATTAGAGAGCTTGGTTCTTAGCTCTTCCCTATTGGGCATGGATACCAAGATAATTCCCTGGATTCTCCCATATAGGCACATGAATAATAGATGCCATGCGATTCTTAGTAGCACTAGTGGTTCCAACTGCACAAATTAATCCTGATTTAGAAAGATTAATCTTCTGCCCAGAGGCAACAGTGAAGACATTCAAGATATTTACCAACTGATACATTTCAGAGTCAGGAGTACCAAATAGTAAGGCATCATCATCATCAAAGAATAGATGGGTTAGGCATGGGGCATCTTTTGCAAGCTTGATCCCTGAAATCAAGGATGATTACTGAGCAGAAGTAATGAATCTTGACAGGGTATCAAAAGCTAGAATGAACAAATATGGTGATAAGCGATCACCTTGTCTTAAACCTCTCTGAGGGATAATTGTATCATCGTGGAAATCATTCAGTTGGTAGGCATAGGAAACAGAAGTCACCATCTTCATCACCCAGGTGATCCATAACTATGAGAATCCATAGGCAGTTAGACATTGTTTTAAGAACTCCCACTCCAGCCTATCATATGCTTTGTTCATGTCTAGCTTTCAAAGCAAAGCCTCTATCTCCCTTAATACCCTTCTTTTTTAAATAGTGGAATGCTTCATGAGCCACTATTAAGTTATATTGGATTAGCCTCCCCCCAACAAAAGCACTCTGTTGTGGGGAGATAAGAGTATCCAGGATCTTTTTCAACCTTGCCACCATGATTTTAGAAATGACTCTATAGATATAGTTGCAACAGCTGATAGGTCTCAGCTGAGACACCTCCTCAGACAATTGAACTTTAGGGATAAGAGCTACCAAGGCATTGTTAATGTCATTTCCAAGCTTTCCAGTAATGAAGAAACTCAACATTGCATTGGTAACATCTTCTCTCAGAATTTCCCAGTGCTTTTGGAAGAAACTCCATTCCACCCAAACCAAACACAACAGTAGATATTTCAAGATGGGAAACACAAGCAGTGAGGTTATCATTCATTTCATCAGTAACCAGTTTAGGAATGACAGTTAAACAAGCATCCACAGAAGATATAGAGCTAGATGTATAGACAGAGTTAAAGTGATTTAACACCTCAGTTATGACACTATCTTGTCCCTTAATCCAGGCTCCTTGACTGTTCATCAATCTGTGAATCTTGTTTCTCCCACTTCTTTGGATTGTTGATGCATGGAAGAATTTGGTGTTCTTGTCCCCATAATTTAGCCATTTAATCCTTGATCTTTGTCCCCAGTACTTTTCCTCCTGTTGCCATAGCTCATCAATCTCTTTCTTTAGTCTAGCCACCTCATTCCAATCAACTGCCTCCTGGTGCTGATCCAATAACCAAGTGAGTCTATATTTCTGGTGTTTGATTTGAATAGCAGCATTCCTAAAGGTTTTCTTTTTCCAGTTCACTAGAGACTGTTTACAGTTGTCCAGCTTATCAGTGAGGGCATTCCAAGGGTTGTCCCCTAGGATTGGAGATTTCCAAGCATCTTTCACAATAAGATTACAATCAGGATGGTCATTCCACATAGTTTCATATTTGAAATTCGTGCCACTAAATAGATCAGGTTTAGGTGTTAACAAAATAGGAGAATGATCAGAGTTTATAATAGGTAGAGCTATAGCAATAGCATGAGGGAACAACTCTCCAACTCCAATTAGCTAGGACCCTATCAATTCTCTGTTTTGTGACTAGACCATCTCATGTATATCTACACTCCTTTAGATCCAGATCTCCCAATTCAGAATCATCTAAGAAATCTCTGAACAGTCTCATTCTGATAGGCTCAATAGGCCTAACACCCTCCTTCTCAAAGCTATCCTTCATTTCATTAAAGTCCCCAAACCAGCACCAAGGCATATGATTAGATGGTTTCAGGCACAGAATTTTGCTCCATAGATTTCTTCTATGATAGAAAGTAGGATTCCCATACACATGTCATCTCAAACACCTTCTCAGATCTTCTTTCCTTCATAGCAAGGTGGATATAGTTTAGGCATGAGTCTACAATTTGGACTTCATAGTAGTCATTCTAGAATAGGCCAAGGCCTCCAGATTGACCAATTGCATCAACACTAAAGCAATGTTTGTACCTCAATCTTCCTTTAATCCTTTCTACTCTATCCTTACGGGCTCTGGTCTCTATAAGGAAGAGTATGGTCGGCTTATGACCTCTTACAAGGTCATGTAGTTCCCTATTTGTCGTGGCCGCCGCCAAACCACGACAATTCCATGTTATACCAGTCATTTGGAGGTAGGGCATGGGATGGCCCGCATCCTCAGCCTTAGTTTTGTTGTTGTGTCCCATAACAAATTCTCCAAAACTACCGTCCAGAGGGGAAATAGTGCATTTCTCATCACCTTTAGCTTTCTTATTGGCAGTTTGTTTGATCTTCACAAGACTGGTCTACCTCTCTTTTCTTTTTCAGGTGGAATCCAGATCCCAAGTTTAGAGCTAGCTCCCTTTCTTACTTCTGTTGAAGCATAATTTGTCCCTCAACCAGGTTGCTATCCTCCACAGGAAACTCAACAAAGTATTTTTGAGGTGAGTTGGACATTAATTTTGGGGGTTCTTTCCAATCAGCACTATGATCAGAGATAAAATCCTGACTTTTTATACCACCTTTCTTCCACTCACATTGTTGAGAGTCAGATGCCACATTCTTCTGTTTTTTCAAAGAAAAGTTGTACATTTTTCTCTTTACTTCCCTTGCTTTTGTTGGTGAAATACAAGCCCCTTCATATCTGATTTGACTTTCATTTGGGCTAGGGTAGTCTTTGACAATTATAGGAGATCTCAGTCCAACATCCTCCTTATTGGACCCCAGAGGAATTGTTGTTGATAATTTGTCATCAAGCATTGGGTTGCTTAGAGTTTGTTTCTCACCTGTGATTGTAATATATTCTCTCCTTTTTGAACAAGAGTGCTCCCTGTATCCTTAGAACTCTTCCATGTCTCCTCTTCTATCTGGGATATATTGTTTAGTTGCATAGGGATCCCCTTCCCTAGCTGATATCTAACTTTTTGCATGACTGCCTCAACCTCTTTTGCAGCTCTTTGCTTCTTATCATCTAATAACTCTTTCAATCTTTTTTGTCTCCACAAGATTTCAGGCCCTACCTTGTCCTCCTGGCTGCTATTTGTTAGGAGTTGTTGTTGTTTGTGCATCTTGTAATCTGCTAGCTCAGCATCTGATAGATGAGCTTCAAACGACATTGGGTATCCATCATTAGGGGGTTTTCCATAGACTCTTTAAAAGATGCATCTCTTATGTGAATTCCACAGTGTCTTTTGCCAAAAAAGGTAGGGACTATACCTGTTCTTGAAGAACAGTTTGCTATCATTTCTGCCCAAGCTCTTCACTGTCTTCCTGATTCTCATTTCCCCCATTAGTAGGAATAGGGTTTTCCTCAAGATCTTTTTCTTTTTGAAACTTGTGAGTTGTGTTTTTAGTGGAGTCCCCATATCTTTGCTTCTGCTCTTTTAAGATAGCCATGATGGTCTTAGCAGGATGGGCAACAATGCTTTGGTCATACTTTGGGGTTGAGCTACAATAAGTCGACATGATCTTAGGGGTCTTTCAGAATTTCTGCTCATGTCCTAGGCAGCCACAGTTGAAACACAATCCTTGTAGTCTTTCATACTTGTAATTTACCCACACTTTTGGAAGGTTCCTCCTAGGAATCCAGCATCCAGCAGGCAGGGGTTTAGAAACATCCAGCAGAACCCTAGCTCTTAGGAAGGTTCTAAGAACACACCCTTCTAGGATAGATTCCTCAATCTCAACTACTCTTCCTACCTTTTACAAAATAGTCCTGCCATTTGAGCTATTTAGGAATTCCATAGGCAGATTATGCACCTGGATCCAGAATGGATTCCAATCAAAAATTATCTCCTCTAGAGTAATCGATGGGTTCCAATATTGCAAACACATTAAATGATTCATGAACTACCACGGGGATCTCTTCGAAACCTCCTTACAGTCTTTCTCCTCTTCAAAGGTAAATAAAAACCTATTTACCTAGGTCAGATATTTGTAGGTTGTTGAATGCAGACCAAGCTTTAGAAATGATACCTTTTGCTGCTGCCTTATTCTGCACCTTGTTAGAGTGTAGAAGACCAACTAGAGTTCTTTTAGCTAACTCTACACTGTTGATATTTGCAGGAACTAAAACCTCAGTTAGCTCTTTTGGATTTTCCATCGCTAAAGGGGGCAGTTTGAGGAACTAGAAGTCATGTTGTAACTAAAAGATTTCTACATCAGAGAGGGAGGTAGAGATTTACGGAGCAAGACCACTAAACAACACAAAGTGGGTTATAGAAATGGGAGGTGTTTAGTTGGTGTGTTAAAAAATTGTAACTAGAGGTATTGTATTAAAGAGAGATGTATAAGGTGAGGATGTCATGTAACTAGACTGGATCTGCTAACCACAGTATAGTAGACATTAATATGGTTTGGATTTGGTAGGACAAGGATTAGATATTGGTAACGATATGGAAGAAATGGTAGTGATGGTAGCACTGTGAGATGGATTGATGTAACATGAACTGTAACAATGGAATTGGCCAAGAGGGTTTGGATGTGGGCTAGATTCTATTTTTTGGGGGCCCTAATTTTTTTTTGATTTTTTTTTGTACCCCCACCCATTCACCCTATAACCCCACATGATTTCTAAAACCCGAAAATACCCCTGCCTAACTAAAACTCGCTCGAAATTACTCCCACCTAAGGTAAATCTGCTTTGTTATTTTTTCAAAGCGTTATGAATTCATTGACAAAATATGTTTGGTTCCTTCTATAATTAGTGGCCTCTCTTGAACTTAAAATTGGACTAAAACCATTTATAGTCCAATTATGTTTGGTGATTGTCCCGGCTAGGTGAATATGTGATGCAAAGGAGTGACTTTCCTTTAAAAGGATTATTCCTAAGTTCTTTACTTAAGTTTGCATTTGGTTATAGTCCAATTATGTTGTTAATGACACTTTAGTTAACCTATAGTCCTTGAGATAACCATTTACTTTATTAACTGTTAATAACTTTTTCTTTTGATTTCATTGTTTTTCCTCTTTGCTTTTTATCTCTCACATGATAAGTTTTGTATCCTCCTAATCACCAATTTAGGTTCTTAATTTTTATAGTGTTGTGTCAAAGACGTTTTCAATGGTTAAGCTTTTTATATCTTCAACTTGGAAAGCATGAAGCTCAGAACAAATGGGTTTAATGAATATGTAAAGGAGTCTGAAGCTCCTTCCAACCAAGCAGAGAAGGTTGGAATTTCTCTTTCCAAATTTTCTTCATTATTATTCATATTTATATGGGTCTGTGGATTGTGGAAGGAGGGAACATGATATGGTTGCCTATATTTGATGAGTGGATTATGTTTCTACCTTTTAACTTATTTCCTAGTTTCGTTATTTTACATTCTCACATACTTCTACAAGATATCATTAATCTAGGAAAAGTGTTATGTGATTATAATTCTATGTCTTTAACTCTATGTCTAATCATATTGCTAAATGATTGAAATCGTTGGTTGCAGTTCTTACCTGCTGATTTTTGCGAACATCTTATGCCACCTGGTAAATTTAAAGTCACTTTAGTAAATTGCTTTGGCAGCAAATGGACCTGTGACATGAACGGCGATCAACAAAATCAATCCCTTTGTGGTTTGGAAGGTGGTTGGTCTGTCTTTTGTCGTGCCAAGATTCTCTGATGGGCACTCTGTTAAGTTTGCAGTCTCCGCTCCAAATTATACAATAGTCCTGTCTGAAAGAGCATGAACATGTGCTGCATTTCATTTGAATAGAATGTTATATTAGGGTGATCATGTTTGCTTCTTTATTTTGTTTAGTATTGGCCTTTTTCCCTTGCTCCCTTTTTTGTATCGCCTACAATTTGTTTTTTTGGGTAATGTACTATGTTGACGGTTTTGACTCAATATATGGGAAATTGGTTTCGAAATTAAAGGGTATCTCCATAATGCTTTTACTGATCAGCTTTCATTCTACTACGTATTCCTTTTTTTTTTCTTCCTGTAATGACTTTGTCAATGGATAGAGCGAATTTTAATTGAATTTTGTCAAAGATATAATCTCATATTGGTTTTTAACTTTTTCTCAATGTTGGATTAATCACGTGTAAACTAATTATTTGGAAATTTGACACATCTTACTTTGTCAATTCCAACACACATTAATTAGTTAACTTTGATACAGACTCTACTTCTTTTAACTTTCTGATTAAGGCTATGGATTCTCAGTATGAAACTATTTAACTTTCTGTTTAGGCAAGTAATTCTTTTTTTTATTCATACCTACTGTGAACACCCCAATTTTAACCGGTATTTTTCACTTTTTTAGTAAAAAATCACAAAAATATGTTTTTTTTCTATTTAATATTCAATTTTGACTTGACGGGGATACCGGTGACTTTGAATATTAAAATACCTTAAAGTGAAAAATACCGGTTAACTTTACCGGTATTTTAACATCGTTGACTTTTAATACATAGTTACCGGTTAAAATTGGGGTGTTCACAGATGCCCCTCTGTACTTACTTTCTTACGAGATAATACCCAACACTATGTTTTGTTGTATTATCAAAGTAAGGAATAAGTACAGATATGAACCTCAATTTTAATCGATGAAATATGCACAAAGGTAGTAGGAACTACAAACAGTGCCAGAGCTGAATCGGTAGCACGAAATTTAAAAATTTTTGATGCCAGAGCTGAATCGATAGCATGAAAATAAAGCAGTGCCAGAGCTGAATCGATAGCACGAAAATAAAATAGACAATGCCAGAGCTGAATCGATAGCATGCAAATAAAACAGTGCCAGAGCTGAATTGATAGCACGAAATTTAAAAGACAATGCCAGAGCTGAATCGATAGCATGAAAATAAAATAGACAATGCCAGAGCTGAATCGATAGCATGCAAATAAAACAGTGCCAGAGCTGAATCGATAGCACGAAATTTAAAAGACAATGCCAGAGCTGAATCGATAGCATGAAAATAAAATAGTGCCAGAGCTGAATCGATAGCACGAAAATAAAATAGACAATGCTAGAGCTGAATCGATAACATGAAAATAAAACAGTGCCAGAGCTGAATCGATAGCACGAAAATATAAAAGACAATGCCAGAGCTGAATCGATAGCATGAAAGTAAAACAGTGCCAGAGCTGAATCGATAGCACGAAAATAAAATAGACAATGCCAGAGCTGAATCGATAGCATAAAAATAAGACAGTCAATGCCAGAGCTGAATCGATAGCATGAACATAAAACAGTGCCAGAGCTGAATCGATAGCACGAAATTTAAAAGACAATGCCAGAGCTGAATCGATGGCTTGAAAATAAAACAGTGCCAGAGCTGAATCGATAGCACGAAATTTAAAAGACAATGCCAGAGCTGAATCGATAGCATGAAAATAAAACAGTGCCAGAGCTGAATCGATAGCACGAAAATAAAATAGACAATGCCAGGGCGTCACCGGTAGCATGAAAATAAAGGTGCAATGCCAGGGCGGAACCGCTAGCATGCAGTGCCAGGGCGTCACCGGTAGCACAAAATTAAAAGACAATGCCAGGGCGTCACCGGTAGCATGAAAATAAAGGTGCAATGCCAGGGCGGAATCGGTAGCATGCAGTGCCAGGGCGTCACCGGTAGCACAAAACTAAAAGACAATGCCAGGGCGTCACCGGTAGCATGAAAATAAAGGTACAATGCCAGGGCGGAACCGGTAGCATGCAGTGCCAGGGCGTCACCGGTAGCACAAAATTAAAAGACAATGCCAGGGCGTCACCGGTAGCATGAAAATAAAGGTGCAATGCCAGGGCGGAACCGGTAGCATGCAGTGCCAGGGCGTCACCGGTAGCACAAAACTAAAAGACAATGCCAGGGCGTCACCGGTAGCATGAAAATAAAGGTACAATGCCAGGGCGGAACCGGTAGCATGCAGTGCCAGGGCGTCACGGTAGCACAAAATTAAAAGACAATGCCAGGGCGTCACCGGTAGCATGAAAATAAAGGTACAATGCCAGGACGGAACCGGTAGCATGCAGTGCCAGGGCGTCACCGGTAGCACAAAATTAAAAGATGCAATGGATGCATTGCTCTGAATGATATATTTATTAATTTATTAATTTTTATTTTTATTTCCACAAAGAGACTGAAAAAAACACATGTTTCTTGTCGTGAAGTGGAATGCATGTCGTGATGTGAAATGTATGAGACAAATAGACACAATGGTGTGGTTACCATGTCATGTATGCAATGCATGAGTATGCATGAGTTTTGAGTTTGAATATGAGATGCATGCGTCTTGAAAGTTATCATTGCTTAAAACTTTCTCTTTTTTTTGTGCGTGCTTTATTTGAAACCAATCAAACTCATTCTCAAATGGAAGGTTGTCCTCATCCTTGCCAGCTTTCTAAGATCTCCTTTCTTTTATGATCACTCCTCCTCCTTCAAAGCAAAACCTTCAAGCTTGACCTTCTTCTCTTTTTTTTTTTTTTTCTTTTTTTTTTTCCATAGATTGTCATTAACTCTCTAAATCATATCATTGATTCCAAGTCGACTATTGTTGAAGAAATATTTAATGAGCATGCATGGATTCATGGGTATAGACAAGCTGGACTCTTTTTTGTGTTTCTTGGTTTTCTTGTTTTTGGATTTTTGTGTTTTGATTTTTGAAGGTTTGAAGTGAGGGGTATATGTTTATTTATTTATTTTAGGTGAAAGCATTAGGGATGACAAATGTGACACAAGATGATAGGGAAAAAGGTATATGATAACTCGATTGGACATTTCTTGAGGTAGGTGACTTGCTGAAAACAGGTTGGGAATTGATGAAAGGTTTTATCACAGAGAGAATACTACTAGGTGTAGCAAGCAAAATCTGACTCATCAAGGCTCACGAAAATATTTCTGCCCCCAGTATTGGTAAATAGGAATTGCCTCAGGAGTAGGATGCACTGGTGGCCTATATAAGTTTGACTCATGATGGATCTTGCAATTTTATGCCTCTGTGTGGCAATAAAAACTTTTCAAGATAAAACGACACTGGTGTAGAAAGAAGTTTTGACTCATGAGGGGTCTTGTAAGATTTCTTCCTTAGCCAGGTGAAAGAATAATACACTAGTATAGCAAGAAACTCTTGACTACTGGAGAATCTTGTAAAATTGTTGCCCCAGTGTGGGGATTTATTGAGACTCAAGCTTATTTTCCACAATATTTGCCCAATGTGTACTCATGTTTGGCATAGGAGAAATCCAATGAACTACTCAAATGATTATTGTAAGTCTCATTTCCCTTTTGTACCCTAATTTTTGCCTAGACTGCCTTTGCAGGTTTTCAGTCTAGCGGGCTTTGTATTTTTTATTTTTATTATTTTTTTATTATTTTTTTAAAACCCTAACTTTTGCCTAGGCTGCCTTTACAGGTTTTCAGTCTAGCGGGCCACATTTTTTTCTTTAGAGCAAAGAAAAGTTTAAATGATTTATTTCAAAACTAATATTATGAAAATGAAAGTCGTCATTCATCAATCAGAGTGAACTTTTAGAGGCTTGTAATGTGGCTATGGGTTATGGGTTATGGAAGAAAAATTTATTATAAGGCTCAAAGGAATGTTTTATGTGTATGGATTATGGGCTATGGGAGAACAATGTTTTACGCCTAGGGTTTATGGGTTATGAAAGAAAAATGATTAGAAGGCTTTAAAGAAATGTTTTATGGAAGAAAAGTGATTAGAAGGCTCAAAGAAAGGTTTTACAGGTTAAATGGATCAAGGATCTTTAGTGCATTCAGCTTTATACGTGTTTTGATGACAACACCATTTGATTCCTTCATTTCTCCTTTTTTCACATTTTTTTCCTTTTTTTCATTCTTTTTCTCCTCTCATTTCAGCCTTCACATCTACATGATATATGGCTGATTCTCTCTTTATTTTTTTTCTTTCACAATGTTTTTTTTTAACCTCTCTCTTTTCTTTTCCTCCATTGCCCCTGATTTGTGTCTCATCAACTTCCTACCTTTGGAACTCATCTGATAATCTAAATGCACTCAGTGTTGATCCTTGTCCAGGGTTTAATGAAAGGCTCAAAAGGGGGACAACAAGGGATATATATCTTGGGATAGAGAAGAACGGTCACTCTTCATCTTGAATCATGATTCCTCATTTTCAAAACTTTAACTTCGAAAAAACATTCACTCTTTTGACAAATTCTTTGCTCTCTCTTTCTTTGGCTTCCTTTTTTTTTTAATTTTCTTTCTTTTTTTTTTTTTTTGGGAAATGGATCTTCAAAATATGATATTCATTCACTGATTCACTCTCGAATGACACCAAAAGGGCTTTGAGAATTATCACTTGAGGCAAGAACTTGAAGGGTCAGTTTTTAAGGGAAACTTGGGGTGAGGAGGGATGGAAATGAGTTTTTAAATCCATGCAAATTCATTAGTATAAAGCTTCAACAAAGTTAACTTAGTTTCAAGCTTATTTGACTTTGTACAACATGATTAAAGAAGTGCTAATGACGATCCTCTTTTCCCCGCTTTAAGCTTTTTTTTTTCAAGAACTTATTGTCAACCTTATGTCTCCCCTTTTTCCTGTAACTTTTTCAAAATGCCCACATGTTGTGCCCCATGAAACATTTCCTCGCATTACTTCTCTAACCCTCAAGTGGTTTCTCAACAGCTTTCAAGAGAATGATCCCAATGAGTCTAAGCTTGATTGATTTCCATTTTTACGCAAGCACAAAAATTTAACTTTTCTCTATTCTTGTGAACATAACTCAATGACTTCAAAACTTTCCTTTTTTATTTATTTGTTTATTTTCTTTAGAGAAAATTATATGCTACATGAGGATGAGTCAAAGCAGACAAGATGTCATGGAATGCATGGTATGGTATGTATGCAAGCATTCATCCTAAGATGTAATGTTTTTATGCAAGAAATGCAATGCAATTTTTTGTTTTTTTTTTTTTTGCCTCATTTGAAGGGAATATGCTATGCGGATTGATGAATAAAAATGTGGTTTGCTTTATTTACACATGAATTTTTTTTTTTACATATATGCACAGAGAAAAAAAATGAAATATGGTGAAATTTATGACAATGCAATGAAAATGCGCACTACATGCATAAACACCTTTTTTTTAAGTACTCATGCCAAGAAAAATGAATTATACTTTTGAATGATACATGGTATAATGCAACATATGTAATTTATGATGAATGATAATGCAATGAAGATGCGCAATATATGCAGAGCAATATATTTTTTCTAAGAAATCATGCAAAGAAAACTGCAAATGATGAATTTATATTTTTCAATGCACTATTTTTATTTACTACATGATTTTTTTTATGGTTTTTATGCATGAGATGCAATTTGATCTTTTTTTTTTTTTATAATTTTTATGTATTGCAATGTAATCTTTATGTTGTTTTTTGTGTTATTTTTATACAGAAATAAAAGTGAAAAGATGCATGTGAAAGATTTTTGAATAATTTTTGAAATAAAAAACGTTGATGGAAAAATGATTTTTTATGAAGAGTAAGGTAAGAGGTAGAGTAGCTTCCTTTGTGACCTAATTTGGTCAACCCATGCTATCGGGCCTTAAGATCTAGGGTCTACTATCATGGGTACTCACAAGCTGGCTGTTCTAACCTATGAGGTTTAAGGTCTCTAGAGCCAAGTACTCTTCTAGAGGACAAACACACGAGGATGAACATCCAAAGCGTGGATACCCGCATAGAAGAATCGTACTCTAGATGAGGATTTCATGGAAGCCCCAAGGATGTACATCCAAGATGACCTCCACTACCTATCCTCGGTCTAACCTATGTGTTCCTTTCTAGGCTCCGGTGTAAGCCCAACTCTCAATGTGTGTTTTGTAGTGTGTGAAGAAAGCATACAAACCTCAAACCCTAAAAAATAAAAATAATAAGGAAATGTACCTTTAAAACAACCAGAAAATACAACCAGACAACAATATTCAAAGTCTTCTACCCTAGGGTTTATATACAACAAATAATAGCATAAAAATATATTGCACAAACAAATTAAATAGGCTTAACTCTCACCTGTCCCCAGCGGAGTCGCCATCTGTCGTGACCGGGGTCCCGACGTGGACGGCTCAAAATTGATTATTTAAGGAGTCGCCACCCAATTTATTTAATAAGGAAAAATTGAGAAAAACCTGCCTTTAGATCATTGGTCTACGAAAACTAGGTTGGATTCGGGAGTCGATTATGCAAAGGGAAGGGCGAAAACTAAATTCCACTACACCCCTAGTACATCCGTCTTAAGACGGTTACCCTAAATTTGATTGTGCAATTATAAATTATTTAATCATTTGTTTACCCCAAAAGTAATACTTAATAGTAGAAGATAATAAAGACTAATTTAGAAAAATTCAATTTTGACTTGACGGGGAAGTCCCGCTCCTACGTATCCTCTGGTGCAATGAGGAACTCAAAAGTCACGTAGTTCTTCCTGAAAATGTTGTTGGTTGGTTGATTTTATTTCTGAAGGGGTTTAAGATCAAAGCTGTACAGCTAAAGTCTCTTAAACCGAAATTTGACAAGGTGTACACCTCTATCAAAAATCATTTTCATTATTTTTTATGAAAATAAGGGTTAGAAAAAAAAGGATTGATTATTTTAGGAAAAGATTAATTTTTGTGCTTGACGGGAAAATCCCGCTCCTACGTATCTCCACGTGCGGAGAATCAAAGGCTACGTAGTTCTTCTTGAGAAAATGTTTGTTTGTTGATCGATTTTAGTTTTTTTGGAGAAAGGGGTTAGGATCACCAAGTTGTACAACTCAGGCGTCCTAACTAGGTTGCAGGTTTGATAAGGTGTACACCTCGACCAAAGCCACTTTTATTATTTTTTTAGAATCAATAAAAAAAGGAGAAGATAAGAAAATACCTTATTTTTAGAAATTAGTAAATAAAAGATTAAGTAAAAAAAAAGGAATGATAATAAATAAATAAATAAATAAACAATAAACAAATAAATAAATAAACACATAAAAAAGGAATAAATAAATATATACATAAATAAATAAATAAATAATAAAATAAATAACAAATAAATAAATATATACATAAATGAATAATTAAATAAATACAAAACTAACCTTAAGTTGATGAACATGAAGAATGCCGAACCAGACCGAGCAGCCTAACAAGGTCAACTGTGAACCAGACTCCTATCTGGTCCATTTTGAGCCCAGAACCGCCTTGCGCAAAAACCGCTTTGAGAACCGGAACGCCGACTCGAAAAAAATATTAACTAATCAAAGACAGACTTTTTGTGTAAAGGACCCGCAAAGGCTAGCCCAAAAGATCACTTAGTCCGTCAATGATCTTCCCCCATTAGTCTTCGCCTCTCAACCTCTTATATAGCCCATTGCTAGATGGCTCTTGCTTCTCCCAAGCGATGTGGGACAAAAATAACATAGAGAACACAATTCCCATTTAGAGAAAGTAATTACCGTTTTTCTCAAACCAGCCACCGTAAAAGTGAGATTCCGGATTCGTTAACCGTTGGATCGTCTTTCTTTTTTGACAGAAGGTTCACAAGGCACGTGTCTTCTCTTTCACCGTTCGGATCCTCGAGACATGGTCTGAGGAGAGAGAAATTGCGTTCGCAAAAAGCTGCTGTTTTTGATATTTTTCTCAAACCTGTCACCGTAAAAGTACGATTCCGGATTCGTTAGCCGTTGGATTGCCTTAATTTTTTTGGGAGAATGTTCAGGAGACACATATCTTCACTTTCACCATTCGGATCATTGAAACTAGGCCTGAGGAGAGAGAAATTTCTTTCGCAAGTAGCTGTAGTTTTTGGTGTTTGGTCTATTTTTGTATTTTTTGTAACTTTGGCATTCTAGGGCCAAGTCATGTACATGGTCATTCTCTTTTTGTATCAAATAGCATATTTTACTTATTTTTTGTTTAACCTCTAAAAAAAAGTAATAATAACGCGGAATTAGTAAATTAGCGCAAAACTACCTTTTTGAGGGATTAAGAATCAAATAAACGTGAAAAAAACATATTTTTGTGATTTTTTACTAAAAAAGTGAAAAATACCGGTTAAAATTGGAGTGAAACACCCAATTTTAACCGGTATTTTTTCACTTTTTTTTAGGAAAAAAAAATCACAAAAAAATGTTTTTGCGTTTATTCGTTTTTTTTAATCCCTCAAAAGGGTCGTTTTGCGCTAATTTACTAATCTTGCGTTATTATTACTTTTTTTTTGGTTAGAAAGTATTTAGAAAAATGTGCTAATTCAAAAAAATATATATAAAAAAAAGGGGGGGTAGATTTTAATTAATTGTCTAATTTTGTTATATCCTTTTAATATAAAAAACGAAAATAATAATAATGAAAAGGGAGTTGCAAGAAATAATAAGTCCTAGTGTCCATTTATAATTGGCCCAAAAATGCCAAAGTTACAAAAAATAGACTTCAAAGGGGCCAAATAAATGAAAATTACAATAAAACAAAGACAAGAAAAGAAAAAAAAAGCCCAGAACAGCAGGACCCGACTCATCATGGCTTGCAACTGCTGCCATTTACCCTAATTCTTGCTCAGCAAGTTTGTTCACAGCTGGTTCTCCCTGAAAATGGAAAGAAAATGTTGCAACATCAATGCCTTGATTCCTTTTTTTTAGTATAAAAAGAGAGCAAACCAACAGAAATGGAGACAGAATTGATACAGAAATTACAACAACAAAAAAAATCAGAAATAAGGTTTCACGCTGAAACCCTGTTTCCAAAGTTTTGTTCAAAAAAGGGGAGTTCTGAAACAGAGAGGCAGTAGCAGTAGCAGCGAGGAAGCAGTGGCCACAATAAACAAAGAGAAGTTCAGACGCTGGAATCAAAGGTTGGTCCTGAGTTTTTTTTATTATTATTCTGTTTTAAGCATAGGTTGATATTTAGATTAGATGAGTTATTTTGAAGTGGGATAGCTTATGGTTCCTATTTGATTCGAAACCGTTTGTAAATATCAGTATTTTAGTTGGTAAATACTAGCAATTTAGTTGATTAGTTGATATGCTTCGAGGAATAGTTTGAAACAGATTCAAAAAGACCAAAAAAACATGTTAGGTTAAAAGAATAAAATGAATAAAATTCAATCAGAACTAGATTAGGGAGAGAAAAACCGGTTTTGTGGAAACCCCAAAAATAAACATGTTAGGTTTTGATTAGTTAAAAACCAGGGTTCATGGTTCTGAGTTTAAATCGTTAGTTAAGAAATTAGCAAAGCCTAAGTTAAAAAAAAAATTGGCATTCTGTTCTAAAAAGTAATAGCATTAGCAATTAGTTGTTTTTCTGCAGTACTAGAAAAGAGAAATTAGTTTTAAAAACAATTAGGGTTAAAATTTAGGTTAAAAAGAAAAAAAGCAAAAATCAAAGTAGATGGGAATCAGAACCAGTAGAGGGGAAAAAAAAAAAATGAAAGAACTCGCCTCCGTTAGCTCCGGCCACCGTGGACGGTGGCCGTTCGCCGTGAACCCCTCCCCCAACGCTGTCGCGTTCTCGTCGCCTCCGTCTGAAGCCCTCTTCGCCGTTCGCGTCCTGCTCTGGTGCCGTCATCCTCACCGTCGTTTCACCCTTCGTCGCCGTCGGCAGCACCAACAGAAATTGTCCCCGTGACCACCGTGGACCACCCCCACCATCGCCGGAAACGGCGTGATCTTCTCCCTTGAGATCCCTCTCTTTTTCTCTCTCCTTTTCTCTCTCCGCAATTCTCTCTCTCTCTCTCTTTCTCTCCGTGATCTACTCTCTCTCCCATGGTGGAAAATATTTTTCTCTCTCTTAGGAACAATAGGGAAACGGCGCACAAGAGGTGAAGAATGAAAATTAGGGTTAGAAGCTGTTAGTGTTTCCTTATATACCCATGTTTTTATATTTTTTTAAAAAAAATTTTAATCCAGATTATTTTCTACACCCCACACTTTAATAACTTAACCCCCTCGAAAAGCCCAGCATTTTCGCAGCCTACCAGAACTGGGTTTTGCTTTTTGCACCCCAGTTTTAATAATACAACCCCATTCTGTTAACTTCACCCCCTATTTTCCTATTTCACCCCCATTTCGTTTTTATTTATTTTCTCAAAAAAAAAAACAGTTTCTTTTCACAAAAAAAATTATAAAAATGGTTTTGATTGAGGTGTACACCTTGTCAATTCCGGTTTAAGGGACTTTAGCTGTACAGCTTTGACCTTAAACCCCTCTTCAAAAAAATTACAATCAATGAACAAACAAATATTTTTTAGAAGAACTACGTAGCCTTTGATTCTCTGCCACGCGGAGATACGTAGGAGCGGGGCCTCCCCGTCAAGCAAAATTAATCGTTTTTTTAAATAATCAATCTTTTTTTTAACACCTATTTTCTATAAAAAAATAAAATAATAAAAATGGTTTTGATCAAGGTGTACACCTTGTCAATTCCGGTTTAAGAGACTTTAGCTGTACAGCTTCGATCTTAAACCCCTTCAAAAAAATAAAATCAACCAACCAACAATACTTTCAGGAAGAACTACGTGACTTTTGAGTTCCTCATTGCACCGGAGGATACGTAGGAGCGGGGCTTCCCCGTCAAGTCAAAATTAAATTTTTCTAAATTAGTCTTTATTGTTTTCTACTATTAAATATTATTTTTTGCGGTAAACAAATAATTCGTAATTTATTTGCACAATCGAATTTTAGGTAACCGTCTTAGAACGGATGTATTAGGGGTGCAGTGGAATTAAGTTTTCGCCCTTCCCTTTGCATAACCGACTCCCGAATCCAACCTAGTTTTCGTAGACCAATAACTTTAAGTTAGGTTTTTCTCAATTTTTCCTATTTAATAAATTGGGTGGCGACTCCCTTAAATAATCTATTTTTGAGCCGTCCACGTCGGGGCCCCGGTCACGACAGATGGCGACTCCGCTGGGGACAGGTGAGAGTCAAGCCTATTTAATTTGTTTGTGCAATATATTTTTATGCTATTATTTGTTGTATATGAACCCTAGGGTAGAAGACTTTGAATATTGTTGTCTGGTTGTATTTTCTGGTTGTTTTGCAGGTACTTTTCCTTATTATTTTTATTTTTAGGGTTTGAGGTTTGTATGCTTCCTTCACACACTACACATTTCCAACAAAACACACATTGAGAGTTGGGCTTACACCGGAGCCTAGAAAGGAACACATAGGTTAGACCGAGGATAGGTAGTGGAGGTCATCTTGGATGTACATCCTTGGGGCTTCCATGAAATCCTCATCTAGAGTACGATTCTTCTCTGCGGGTATCCACGCTTTGGATGTACATCCTCGTGTGTTTGTCCTCTAGAAGAGTACTTGGCTCTAGAGACCTTAAACCTCATAGGTTAGAACAGCCAGCTTGTGAGTACCCATGATAGTAGACCCTAGATCTTAAGGCCCGATAGCATGGGTTGACCAAATTAGGTCACAAAGGAAGCTACTCTACCTCTTACCTTACTCTTCATAAAAAATCATTTTTCCATCAACGTTTTTTATTTCGAAAAAAATATTCTTTTCTTTTACATGCATTTCTCTGTCTTTACTGTGCAAACATTCTTCTTTTTATCCCAGGAGGGTTTGCCGAGGAATCCAAGTTCTAAATCTAAAAGTGAGTATCTTTTATTTTCAAAAAATAGACATGGAATTATCGAAGGAGAAAGAAACATCGGCAACAAGAAAAACCACACAGTTCATCATCCATAAGCCCAACACTGACAAATTGAAAGCGTGGGCCTCTGCATTGCCTGACAAGCCACGAAAGGATTTCAGGGATGGATATGGAAGTCTGTTGGACTTACTAGTAGTAAACGTTCAGGTTGGAGCCATCTCTGCTCTAGCCCAGTATTATGATTATCCTCTGAGGTGTTTTACTTTTACCAATTTCCAATTGGCTCCTACTCTCGAAGAATTTGCTTTGATCCTCGGACAACCGTTGAAGGAGGGAAAGCCCTATCAATTCCAAGGGAATTACCCTCGTCTCGGAACTGTCGCTAGGATCCTTGGGGTTCAACCCAGTGAGCTGACTCATAAGAAGCCCAAGAAGGCCGGAGAAAAAAGTTTGGAAGGAATATCAAGATTGAGTATGGAAGAATTGATGGACAAACTGGAAAAGCAGCAAAAATGGAATACTCTTGTAGACGTGCTAGCTCTGGCGATCTATGATTCAATCCTATTTCCCACCTGTGGGGAATCAGTGGGTCTCGGTGCAATTGATGTGTTCATAGCTCGTAAATGTCGTGGGGAGAACTCAACATTCCCTATTTTGGCAGACGTATACTGTACCCTTAGCCTCTGTCATGAGAAAAAGAGATGCAAGATCTTCTGCTGCTTACCGGTATTGTATCTATGGTTGACAGCTCACATCATTCCAAGAAAGTGTAGTGATCCTTGTCCCATTCGCGACTTTGGAAAGGCGAACCTCCCAAACTATAGTGATAAGGAATGGATACAGATATGCATTGAGCTCAGAGATGAAACTATTCGTTGGTATCCGCTGAGTATAAAAGTTGATCAAGTTCTCCTCCGTTGTGGTGAGTTTCCGAATGTACCTCTTGTGGGTACTTTGGGGTGCATTAACTACAACCCCGCTTTGGCACTCCGACAAATGCGCTATCCTATGACGGGTCCACTTACTGAAGAGTCAATACCTCACTTCTTTTCTAAGTTAGGTGACAAGACCATGCTTGACAAAATCCGCAAGGCATGGAAGAAGGTTGTTTATAAAAGACAAGAGCTGGGGATAAGAAGTCACGGAGCAAGTGACACCTACAAAAACTGGGTGCGTGAAAGGGTTGAAGAGATCAAGCTGCCATTCCAGAAAGCAGCACCTAAGCCCCAGCAAGAAACTGACACAGTGATGGAGGAGTGTGATGAGATGCGGATGATGAAGGAACGTCTAGCTAGGTCGGAGGTCGAGAAAGAGGCATTAGAGGGTGAGTTGAAGGGAGTCCGTCTTACTCTGGAAGCCATAAGAATGGAATGTACTGAAAAGGCCCAGTCACTTCAGCAGGCAAATAAAAGAGCTCGGGTCGAGAAAAACTCTAGGAACCACATAAGTGCTGCAAATCGAGATTTGAGGGAGCAGATTGCCGAATGCAGCAAAGCTATGGAAGACAATGAACATCTAAGAAGGGCCCTCCGAGAGTTGGAACATCAAATGACCACTCTTCAGGTCCAAATACAAAGGCAAGAAGTCCAGCATGAAAGGGACCGGGAGTTCGATAAGCAGACCTATACGGATATAATTAAAGATTATCAGGAACACTTAGAAAAGAAGCACCTAGAAATGCAAGCACTCACTAAGGCAAGGGAAATGGCACTTGAAGAGAACTGGCAGTTAAGAGGAGAGATCGTGAACCTTGAGGCGGCGCAAGCGGAAGCTCAGAAACGACTGGCTAACCTCGATCTGAAGATGAAAGACACAATTGCTCTATATGTTACTCAGTATGAAGAAAAAATCAAGAACGTCAGGGTTGAGGCCAACGGAACGATTCACATGTATAGGGCTGCAATTGAAAGGAAAGATGAGGAGTTGAGACACCTGGAGCATTGGGCTGAAGAAAGAGGCCGGCTCATGAGACTGATCAGAGCTGTAGAGGTGAACTACATAGATACTTGGTACGAGGTCGGACGTTGGGTTCACAAGTTGAAGGATGTCAGGAGAATCCCTAGGCTAGTCCGTGATGCTGAGGCCATAATCAACCCACTCACCACCCCTCGGGAAGTGATCGAGCTGATTGACGTTTGCAGGAGGCTTGTCGAAGACTTTGAGGGATTAGTGGATCAGGCCAAGAAAGATGTTGCCATTCACGTTGTTGATGATTGAATGTTTCCTTTTTGAATTTGAATTTTGGTTATGTACTTGGATCAAGATTAATGTGTTATGGTTTTTGGATGTTTTGAACTCATTGTTTTTGGATGTTTACTCCTAATGAAAGGACCCGTTGTTTTGATTCTCCCTAAATTCCGTGTCTACGATTTCATTGAAATGTCTAAGCTAAAGATACTCACTTCGGATACCAAGAATATCTACAAATGATTCCTCGGCAACTAACTGGTAACATAGTTATTTCCGCATAAAAATAACGCAAAAGGAAACAAAATAAATCTTTTTCTCTCTTTGATAAAACAGGAACTTAGTAATCATTGCTCCGACTAAGAAAAAGACCAATCAAACTCGAGTATATCTCACCAGAGCCAGAGTAAGAATGGCAGAAGAAATGTCTGGAAGGAATTTGAGTCAGGAAATAGATCAGGTCAAGGAAAGGATGGGAGAAATGGCCACGACCCAAGCAAGGATGGAAGAAACTTTACAGGCCATAAGGGATACTATCACCTTGTTATCCACAAGGGTAACAGCACCAGCAGTAAATGCGGGGGAAATCCCTACCAATGGCGAGATTCCAAGCAACGGGCCGCTCGTCATCCCAATCGGAATGGGATATGAACCTATAGGCCACGCTGATACTGAAAATCATCCTTATGGAGGTGGAGGGGCATTCTACGCTGGAAATGGGTCGAATGAGGGGCATGCGTCGATACAAAGGGACCAGGCCCAACAACAGCGGATGGACAAGATGGAAGAAAAGATTAAGGCAATTCAGGGAACTGGTACCTTTGGGTCTTTGGGCATTGATGAACTCTGCCCTACTGCAGCCATGGTCCTTCCCCGGGACTTCAAAGTACCAGACTTCACAAAGTACGATGGGAGCACTAATCCCCTCCTACATCTGAGGACTTACTGCACCAAGATGTCGGTATGGTCGAAGAATGAAAGATTCCTCATCAACTTCTTCCATGAGAGTTTGACTGGGCCAGCTCTGGAATGGTATATCCAGATAGACCACTCTAAGATTGACTGCTGGAAGGATCTCGCCGATGCCTTCATGAATCAGTATAGGTTCAACATGGATATGGCTCCGACGCGTGAGCAGCTTGGGTTACTACAAAAGAGGAATAATGAAACATTCAAACAGTATGCCCAGAGATGGAGGATCCTTGCTGCACAAGTTCAACCACCCCTTACCATATCAGAAACATGTTCCTATTTCTTGGGAACCTTGGGATCCCCTTATGTGGCAACAATGGCAGGGGCAGCTTATAGAGACTTTGCAGACCTAATAGCTGCTGGAGAAAGAATAGAAATGCTGGCAAGAGCTGGAAAACTCCCGGCGGAGCAATCAGAAAGTGGGCAATTTAAAAAGACCTTCTCCCAGAAAAAGAAGGACCCTGAAGTTAGTTTCACCCGAGCTTCACCCAACATCACTCCTCAACAGCCACAATATAACCCACCGCATCCTAACACTCCATACACGACGAACCAAAACACAAACTCCCCACAATCATTTCCCATAAACAATATCCCGAACACACACCCACAACCACGCCCAAACTACCAACAAAATCGCCCAAACTATCGCCAAACACATACCAACAACTTCCCACCGTTTCCTAAACTCTCCATCACCAACACCGAACTATTCCAACGATTGGTCGATGCCCACTTGATTGCAGGACTTCCCGTGAAAGATTGGGAGCCTCCGTTTCCGGCATGGTACAACCCGAATTTGACGTGTAAGTACCACATGGGGGCCGCAGGACACTCGATTGAAGATTGTGAGGCTTTCAAAACGGCTGTAAGGAGATTGATCGCTCATGGAAAGCTTGACATCCAGGAAGAGGCGGGACCGAATATCAATAGCAACCCTCTCCACAATCATGAGGGAGGCAGAGGTGTGAGTATGGTGGAACAAGACCAAAGGCCTATCAAGAAGGTTTTGAAACTGCGAACCCCTATGATAGAGATATGGGAAGGGCTACACAGAGCTGGCTATAGAGTGTTGGCACCTACAAAGGAAGTTGTAAGATATGCCCTGTATGATGAAGGGAGCATGTGCTTATACCACCATGGTTGTGTGGGTCATGACATCGAAAGTTGTTGGGACTTCAAAGCTCGAGTGCAGAGTCTAATGTCACTAGGAGTGGTGCAAGCTAGAGGGTCTATGGTTCAAGAGGAAATTAATGTCGTAGAACGTTTTGTGCTCAGAGTTCCACCACTCAACCCTCCTCCAGCATCGGAAAAGGTGGTGGTAACTGTGAAGAAGCCCACACCGTTTGCTTGCAAAGATACTCATGCAATTCCCTGGAACTATGAGACTCAAGTTGAGGTTGTAGGAGGAGAAATATGCAAAAACAAAGAAGTTAAGGGGTCTGTTGGCAATATTGTAAGTGTAAGTGGGATAACCAGGAGCGGTCGGTACTTTGGTCCTGAAGAGGCTGAAAAGAGAAGAAAGGAGAAAGAGGCTGAGAGGGAAGAACCATCAGAAGAAGAGTTCCTAAAAATCATGAAACAAAGTGAGTATGATGTGACTGAGCAGTTAAGAAAGACTCCAGCACGAATCTCTTTGCTTTCCCTCATCCTCTCTTCAGAGGTTCATAGAAAGGCCTTGTTGAGAACCCTGGAGGAAGCCTTTGTAAAACCAGATGTAACCCCCCAAACTGTGGTTAACATGGTGGATCCAATGCAGCGGGTCAACCTGATTACATTTTCTGAAAGTGAGGTCCATCCTCAAGCAAGGGGAGAACATCAAGCTCTGCACATCACTTTGAAATGTCGGGAGTTTGTAATAGCCAAAGTACTGATTGATGGCGGATCAGCCCTTAATGTCTTGCCTCTGACCACATTGACCGCATTGGGGTTGGGGGAGCGAGATTTGACCCCTCAAACCTTGATGGTCCGGGCGTTCGATGGTTCTAAGAGAAGTGTCCTGGGTGAAGTAGTACTCCCGTTGGAGATTGGTCCAAGTGTCTTTCGAGTGTTATTCCAAGTCATGATCGTCGATTCAGCATACACCATGCTCTTGGGGCGTCCGTGGATCCACGAGGCTGGGGCAGTACCCTCTACTCTCCACCAGAGGGTCAAATTTGTCGAGAATAGGAGCATCATTACCATTCGTGGAGAAGAGGAGATGTTGGTCTCAAAACCCATGTCAGTCCCTTATGTGGAGAACACCGAGGAAGAAGTAATAAATATGTGCCATAGTTTCGAGGTGGATAGACTCGGTGTTACTGAAGGAGTCTCGTCAGGGCGTAATGTGAATCAAGTAGTGAGTCGAATAATGACAAAGAATGGCTATGAAGAAGGAAAAGGTTTGGGTCGTAGCCTGCAAGGAACCTGCACTCCCATCCCCTTGAAGCAAAAGTCAGACACTATGGGGATTGGTTATGAAGGGAACCTCGAGAGGAAGTCAAGGAAGCTGGCTGAGAGTAAAGAGGGAATTCAGCTGATTCCACATTTGAGCGACACTTTCCCAGCACCAGCGGGAGTGCTCGCACCTGAAGATACGGTCAACACTATGCGCCGTTTGGAGATCAACATGGCAGACAAAGATGGTTCAGGAACCCGTGGCGTCATTCTCCCTTACAGCAATCAAGAGTCACTGAGCAATTGGGAAGCTGAACCAGTTGTTGACGTTATTACTTTCATGTAATCGTCTTTTATTTTGTTTTGTTGTGTTAGCCGTTTAAGGCTATAAGACTTATGTCATTTTGCTTGAGACAAGAATTAAATGAATTTTGCATGCATTTCCATTCATTTGTGTTGTTGCATTTCTCTCTCCTTTTCCTTCCCCTTTTTATCTTTGTTTTGTGTCTCGTTTTTTCTATCGTCATTTATTATTGTGATCCCCCTCCGACCACTCTCCAGGGATTCCGAATTCACTAAAATTTTGCCTCGTGAGAATGTCGAGAACTTATCATCAGATCCTCTTGTGACCTTGGGTGAAGACGACGTTGAGTCGGAGGAAGATGACGAAGCAACTGACAGGCTCTCTAAGCTTCTGGGGGACGCTGAAAAGGAGTTTGGGTTGAACAATGAGATAGTGGAAACCCTCAATATGGGGACTGAAGAAGATAAGAGAGAGCTGAGGATGGTAGACAACCCAGAACGGGAAGAAATGATCACCTTGTTTAAGGAGTATCTTGATGTTTTTGCATGGTCTTACAAAGATATGCCTGGGATTGATCCAAAGATAGCAGCCCACAACATTCCTCTCCTCCCGGATGCAAAGCCAAAGAAGCAGAAGTTGAGAAAGATGCACCCAGATATGTCTTTAAAAATCAAAGAAGAAGTGACTAAACAATGGGAAGCAGGATTCCTAGAGGTCTCAGTACATCCAGAATGGGTGGCCAATATCGTCCCAGTGCCTAAGAAAGATGGGAAAGTCAGGATGTGCGTGGATTATCGAGACCTGAACCAAGCCAGTCCGAAGGATGACTTTCCTCTCCCACATATAGACTTGCTTGTCGACAATACTGCCAAGAATCACAGGTTCTCCTTCATGGATGGTTACTCCGGGTATAACCAAATTCCCATGAATGCTGAGGACAAAGAAAAGACGACGTTCATAACCCCATGGGGAACTTTCTGTTATAAGGTGATGCCATTTGGTTTGAAAAATGCTGGGGCAACCTACCAGCGTGCCATGGTCGCACTTTTCCATGATATGATGCATAAAGAAATCGAGGTGTATGTAGATGACATGGTGGCGAAATCCCAAGAAAAGGAAAGTCATGTGGCAGTACTTCAAAAGTTGTTTGAGAGACTCAGGAAATATAAGGTGCGTTTGAACCCCAATAAATGTGTTTTTGGGGCGTCTTCAGGGAAGTTACTCGGCTTCATCGTGAGTAGGGATGGAATAAGGGTGGACCCTGACAAGATAAAGTCTATTCAGGAAATGCCAGCACCAAAAAGTGAACGTGAAGTCAGAAGCTTTTTGGGGAGGCTTAATTACATCGCAAGGTTCATTGCCAATTTGACTAGTACATGCGAACCCATATTCAAGTTACTGAGAAAGAACCAACCAGGGGAATGGGATGAAAAATGTCAAGGAGCTTTTGATAAAATAAAGAATTACCTGTCAAATCCTCCTGTTTTGGCACCACCAACGCCAGGGAGACCATTGATCCTGTACTTGACTGTGTTGCCATCATCCATGGGGGCAATGCTGGGACAACATGACGCATCGGGGAAAGAGCAAGCTGTCTACTACCTGAGTAAAAAGTTCAACAACTGCGAAACCCGATATATGGCAATTGAAAAGACTTGTTGTGCCCTGGTTTGGACCTCTAGAAGACTCCGCCAATATATGTTGTACTACACTACTTGTTTGATTTCGCGGTTTGATCCACTAAAATACATTTTTGAAAGCCCCCACGTCTCTTTAAGGGTTTCAAAATGGCAAGTGATCCTATCAGAGTACGACATCAAGTATGTATCACAAAAGTCTATTAAGGGAAGTACTATCGCCGACTATCTAGCCGAAAACCCTCTCGGGGAAGGACAATCTTCTAGTCAGAACGGTGTGGAAAGAGGAGTAATGGTAATTGATGAAAATGAAGAAACATGGAGAATGTACTTTGACGGGGCAGTCAATATGTATGGAAACGGTGTTGGGGCAGTGGTGATATCACCGGAAGGCAAGCAATACCCGGTGGCCATCAAGTTGAATTTTGAATGCACTAACAACATCGCCGAGTATGAGGCATGTGCAAACGGTCTACAGGTTGCAATCGACCTTGGTGTAAAAAGATTAGACGTGTTCGGAGACTCTGCACTCATCATTTATCAGGTGAAAGGAGAATGGCAAACCAAGGACTCAAAGTTAGTGCCTTATCAAAAGCACTTAACTGAATTGGTGGAACAATTCGAAGAGGTAACATTCACTCATTTGGCACGAGATAAGAACCAATTCGCTGATGCTTTAGCTACCTTGGCGGCCATGTTTAAATTGAATGCCAATGCCGAGGTCCAACCCATCTGTATAGGAGTCAAAGGTGAACCGGCTTATTGTGCCAATGTGGAGGAAGAAGAGCCTGATAGTGAACCATGGTTCTGTGATATAAAGCGGTACATTCAACAGGGAGAATATCCATCAGGGGCAAGCGAGGTGAACAAGAAAACAATCAGAAGGCTGGCGATGAATTTCTTTTTGAGTGGTGAAATACTGTACAAGCGGAGCCAAGACGGTACTTTGTTGAGATGCGTAGATGCTCAGGAGGCTCGGAAAATCATGATTGAGGTACATGAAGGGATCTGTGGAACACACGCAAACGGGCATATGATGGCCCGCAAAATCATGAGAAGTGGTTTTTATTGGACCACCATGGAAACAGATTGCATAGTGCATGTAAGAAAATGCCTCAAGTGTCAGTTGTACGCTGACAGGATCAATGCACCTCCATTTCCTCTGCACAACCTTACAAGTCCTTGGCCGTTTTCCATGTGGGGAATTGATGTGATTGGACCAATTAACCCGAAAGCATCCAACGGGCATCGGTTCATATTAGTGGCTATCGACTATTTCACCAAGTGGGTGGAAGCATCCTCATATGCTAGTATCTCCCAAAAGGTATTCGCCAGATTCATGAGAAGAGACATCATCTGCCGATATGGGATCCCAGATAGGATAATCACGGACAATGCTCCTAATCTAAACGGCACTGAGATACAAAGACTATGCGAAAACTTCAAGATCAAACACCACAATTCCACTCCATATAGACCTCAAATGAATGGTGCAGTAGAAGCGGCGAATAAGAACGTCAAGAAAATCATCGCTAAAATGGTGGTTAATTACAAAGATTGGCACGAAATGTTACCTTACGCTCTACATGCTTACCGCACTAACATACGGTCTAGCATTGGGGCAACGCCATTTTCTTTGGTGTATGGAATGGAAGCTGTGTCCCCTATTGAAGTCGAAATACCATCCTTGAGAGTTCTAATGGAGGCAGACCTAGAAGAGTCCGAATGGGTAAAGGCTCGATTTGAACAGTTGAATATGATTGAGGAAAAGAGGTTGGCAGCTATCTGTCACGGGCAGTTATACCAAAGTCGGATGGCCAGAGCCTTCAACAAGAAAGTTCGCCCAAGAGGGTTTCAACCTGGAGACCTGGTTCTGAAGAGATTACTGCCACACCAAGAAGACGCTCGTGGTAAGTGGGCCCCCAACTATGATGGCCCTTATGTGGTCAAGCACGCATTTCCGGGTGGAGCCCTAGTCCTACTTGACATGGAAGGACACGAACTTCCAAAGCCAATAAACTCAGATGCTGTCAAGAAGTTTTATGCCTAAAAAAAAAAAAAAAGAGAAAGAAAAGGAAAATAGAAAAATCCCGGTAGATCGAAAACCCAAAAGGGCGGTGTAGGCAAAAATTAGGGATAATAAAAGAAAGTCCCCCTAGATTGAAAACCCGAAAGGGCAGTCTAGGTAAACATTAGGGATAAGAAGGGCCCGATAGATTGAAAACCCGAAAGGGCGGTCTAGGCAAAAGTTAGGGTCAACAAAAGCCTGCTAGATTGAAAACCCAAAAGGGCGGTCTAGGCAAAAATTAAGGCAAGAAAGAAAAAAGAAAGGCATGATATGGCAGAAGGACTCCCGAGGGTTTAGAATCAGATCCCACTCTCCTAGTCACATCGAGGGTTTCCAAGAGGGTTGACCGATAGGGGATTGGCACAATCACAAATGGGGCAAAGTTCATGTGAAGTTTTCTGTTTGTAACTTCTTTCCTTTTTGTACTCATTCTTTCTAGTCAATACCAAATAAATCTTGTTATCACTTTGTTCATGCATTTACCATTATCCATGCATCCATGACCTATTCATCTAGCGTGCTTTCTTTGTTCTCGCATTCATGATTGTTTCGTTTAATCTATGTCCCAAGTAAAATGGCTAAAGTCTGGCAAACTTCAAGACGAGCGTGTCAGTAATACTTTGACAAAAAAAAAAAAAAAAAAAAAAAAGATACAAAACAAAAATGAAAAGAGCTCAGTTGACAGGGGAAAGTAGACCCACACCTCTCCCAACAAAACTGCAAAAAGAGCATGGATATTTGAAGTTCTCGAGGTTATCCCTAACAGCTTGGCATAAGATTTCAAAGGGAGTGCAGTCAATCAAGTGAATAAAGAGATCGATGTTATGAAAAACCAACTATAGTTTGCAAGAGATAGGCGAAGGCGAATAGACAAAAGTTTGATTGGTCAAAGATCTTTAGTTTGCAGCAATGGTTCTAGTTCTAAAACAAAGGCGTTCACAAGTAAACACGCATTACATTGTCTTTTAAATTTCGTGCTATCGATTCAGCTCTGGCACAGTTTTAATTTCATGCTATGGATTCAGCTCTGGCATTGTCTATTTTTATTTTCGTGCTATCGATTCAGCTCTGGCACTATTTTATTTTCATGCTATCGATTCAGCTCTGGCATTGTCTTTTAAATTTCGTGCTATCGATTCAGCTCTGGCACTGTTTTATGTTCATGCTATCGATTCAGCTCTGGCACTGTTTTATGTTCATGCTATCGATTCAGCTCTGGCATTGTCTATTTTATTTTCGTGCTATCGATTCAGCTCTAGCACTGTTTTATTTTTATGCTATCGATTCAGCTCTGGCATTGTCTATTTTATTTTCGAGCTATCGATTCAGCTCTGGCACTACTTTATTTTCATGCTATCGATTCAGCTCTGGCATTGTCTATTTTATTTTCGTGCTATCGATTCAGCTCTGGCACTACTTTATGTTCATGCTATCGATTCGGCTCTGGCATTGTCTATTTTATTTTCGTGCTATCGATTCAGCTCTGGCACTATTTTATTTTCATGCTATCGATTCAGCTCTGGCATTGTCTTTTAAATTTCGTGCTATCGATTCAGCTCTGGCACTGTTTTATGTTCATGCTATCGATTCAGCTCTGGCATTGTCTATTTTATTTTCGTGCTATCGATTCAGCTCTGGCACTGTCTATTTTATTTTCGTGCTATCGATTCAGCTCTGGCATTGTCTATTTTATTTTCGTGCTATCGATTCAGCTCTGGCACTACTTTATGTTCATGCTATCGATTCAGCTCTGGCATTGTCTATTTTATTTTCGTGCTATCGATTCAGCTCTGGCACTACTTTATTTTCATGCTATCGATTCAGCTCTGGCATTGTCTTTTTTATTTTCGTGCTATCGATTCAACTCTGGCACCGTTTTATTTTCATGCTATCGACTCAGCTCTGGCACTGTTTTTTTGTACTACCTAATTGTGCATATTTCACCGATTAAAATTGAGGTTCATATCTGTACTTCTTCCTTACTTTGATAATACAACAAAACATAGTTTTATGTATTATCTCGTAAGAAAGTAAGTACAGAGGGGCATCTGTGAAACACCCAATTTTAACCGGTATTTTTTCACTTTTTTTTAGGAAAAAAAAATCACAAAAAAATGTTTTTGCGTTTATTCGTTTTTTTTAATCCCTCAAAAGGGTCGTTTTGCGCTAATTTACTAATCTTGCGTTATTATTACTTTTTTTTGGTTAGAAAGTATTTAGAAAAATGTGCTAATTCAAAAAAATATATATAAAAAAAAGGGGGGGTAGATTTTAATTAATTGTCTAATTTTGTTATATCCTTTTAATATAAAAAACGAAAATAATAATAATGAAAAGGGAGTTGCAAGAAATAATAAGTCCTAGTGTCCATTTATAATTGGCCCAAAAATGCCAAAGTTACAAAAAATAGACTTCAAAGGGGCCAAATAAATGAAAATTACAATAAAACAAAGACAAGAAAAGAAAAAAAAAGCCCAGAACAGCAGGACCCGACTCATCATGGCTTGCAACTGCTGCCATTTACCCTAATTCTTGCTCAGCAAGTTTGTTCACAGCTGGTTCTCCCTGAAAATGGAAAGAAAATGTTGCAACATCAATGCCTTGATTCCTTTTTTTTAGTATAAAAAGAGAGCAAACCAACAGAAATGGAGACAGAATTGATACAGAAATTACAACAACAAAAAAAATCAGAAATAAGGTTTCACGCTGAAACCCTGTTTCCAAAGTTTTGTTCAAAAAAGGGGAGTTCTGAAACAGAGAGGCAGTAGCAGTAGCAGCGAGGAAGCAGTGGCCACAATAAGCAAAGAGAAGTTCAGACGCTGGAATCAAAGGTTGGTCCTGAGTTTTTTTTTTTATTATTCTGTTTTAAGCATAGGTTGATATTTAGATTAGATGAGTTATTTTGAAGTGGGATAGCTTATGGTTCCTATTTGATTCGAAACCGTTTGTAAATATCAGTATTTTAGTTGGTAAATACTAGCAATTTAGTTGATTAGTTGATATGCTTCGAGGAATAGTTTGAAACAGATTCAAAAAGACCAAAAAAACATGTTAGGTTAAAAGAATAAAATGAATAAAATTCAATCAGAACTAGATTAGGGAGAGAAAAACCGGTTTTGTGGAAACCCCAAAAATAAACATGTTAGGTTTTGATTAGTTAAAAACCAGGGTTCATGGTTCTGAGTTTAAATCGTTAGTTAAGAAATTAGCAAAGCCTAAGTTAAAAAAAAAATTGGCATTCTGTTCTAAAAAGTAATAGCATTAGCAATTAGTTGTTTTTCTGCAGTACTAGAAAAGAGAAATTAGTTTTAAAAACAATTAGGGTTAAAATTTAGGTTAAAAAGAAAAAAAGCAAAAATCAAAGTAGATGGGAATCAGAACCAGTAGAGGGGAAGAAAAAAAAATGAAAGAACTCGCCTCCGTTAGCTCCGGCCACCGTGGACGGTGGCCGTTCGCCGTGAACCCCTCCCCCAACGCTGTCGCGTTCTCGTCGCCTCCGTCTGAAGCCCTCTTCGCCGTTCGCGTCCTGCTCTGGTGCCGTCATCCTCACCGTCGTTTCACCCTTCGTCGCCGTCGGCAGCACCAACAGAAATTGTCCCCGTGACCACCGTGGACCACCCCCACCATCGCCGGAAACGGCGTGATCTTCTCCCTTGAGATCCCTCTCTTTTTCTCTCTCCTTTTCTCTCTCCGCAATTCTCTCTCTCTCTCTTTCTCTCCGTGATCTACTCTCTCTCCCATGGTGGAAAATATTTTTCTCTCTCTTAGGAACAATAGGGAAACGGCGCACAAGAGGTGAAGAATGAAAATTAGGGTTAGAAGCTGTTAGTGTTTCCTTATATACCCATGTTTTTATATTTTTTTAAAAAAAATTTTAATCCAGATTATTTTCTACACCCCACACTTTAATAACTTAACCCCCTCGAAAAGCCCAGCATTTTCGCAGCCTACCAGAACTGGGTTTTGCTTTTTGCACCCCAGTTTTAATAATACAACCCCATTCTGTTAACTTCACCCCCTATTTTCCTATTTCACCCCCATTTCGTTTTTATTTATTTTCTCAAAAAAAAAAAACAGTTTCTTTTCACAAAAAAAATTATAAAAATGGTTTTGATTGAGGTGTACACCTTGTCAATTCCGGTTTAAGGGACTTTAGCTGTACAGCTTTGACCTTAAACCCCTCTTCAAAAAAATTACAATCAATGAACAAACAAATATTTTTTAGAAGAACTACGTAGCCTTTGATTCTCTGCCACGCGGAGATACGTAGGAGCGGGGCCTCCCCGTCAAGCAAAATTAATCGTTTTTTTAAATAATCAATCTTTTTTTTAACACCTATTTTCTATAAAAAAATAAAATAATAAAAATGGTTTTGATCAAGGTGTACACCTTGTCAATTCCGGTTTAAGAGACTTTAGCTGTACAGCTTCGATCTTAAACCCCTTCAAAAAAATAAAATCAACCAACCAACAATACTTTCAGGAAGAACTACGTGACTTTTGAGTTCCTCATTGCACCGGAGGATACGTAGGAGCGGGGCTTCCCCGTCAAGTCAAAATTAAATTTTTCTAAATTAGTCTTTATTGTTTTCTACTATTAAATATTATTTTTTGCGGTAAACAAATAATTCGTAATTTATTTGCACAATCGAATTTTAGGTAACCGTCTTAGAACGGATGTATTAGGGGTGCAGTGGAATTAAGTTTTCGCCATTCCCTTTGCATAACCGACTCCCGAATCCAACCTAGTTTTCGTAGACCAATAACTTTAAGTTAGGTTTTTCTCAATTTTTCCTATTTAATAAATTGGGTGGCGACTCCCTTAAATAATCTATTTTTGAGCCGTCCACGTCGGGGCCCCGGTCACGACAGATGGCGACTCCACTGGGGACAGGTGAGAGTCAAGCCTATTTAATTTGTTTGTGCAATATATTTTTATGCTATTATTTGTTGTATATGAACCCTAGGGTAGAAGACTTTGAATATTGTTGTCTGGTTGTATTTTCTGGTTGTTTTGCAGGTACTTTTCCTTATTATTTTTATTTTTAGGGTTTGAGGTTTGTATGCTTCCTTCACACACTACACATTTCCAACAAAACACACATTGAGAGTTGGGCTTACACCGGAGCCTAGAAAGGAACACATAGGTTAGACCGAGGATAGGTAGTGGAGGTCATCTTGGATGTACATCCTTGGGGCTTCCATGAAATCCTCATCTAGAGTACGATTCTTCTATGCGGGTATCCACGCTTTGGATGTACATCCTCGTGTGTTTGTCCTCTAGAAGAGTACTTGGCTCTAGAGACCTTAAACCTCATAGGTTAGATCGGCCAGCTTGTGAGTACCCATGATAGTAGACCCTAGATCTTTAGGCCCGATAGCATGGGTTGACCAAATTAGGTCACAAAGGAAGCTACTCTACCTCTTACCTTACTCTTCATAAAAAATCATTTTTCCATCAACGTTTTTTTATTTCAAAAAATTATTCAAAAAAGGATATCAATGCTTGCATTACATCTTAGGATGAATGCTTGCATACGTACCATACCATGCATTCCATGACATCTTGTTTGCTTTGACCCATTCTCATAAAATCTTCATTAAAGAAAATAAATAAATAAAAAAGGAAGTTTTGAAGTCATCAAGTTAAATTTTTGTGCTTGCGTGAAAATGGATATCAATCAAGCTTAGACTCATTGGATCATTCTCTTGAAAGTTGTTGAAAAATCACTAGAGGGTTAGAAAAGTAATGTGAAGAAATGTTTCATGGGGCACAACACATGGGCATTTTGAAAAAATTAGAGAAAAAAGGGAGACATAAGGTTGACAATCAGTTCTTGAAAAAAGCTTAAAGCGGGGAAAAAGAGGGGGAAAAGATGATTGTCATTAGCATTTGTCTAATCATGTTGTACAAAGTCAAATAGGCTTGAAACTAAGTTGATTTTGTTGAAGCTTTATACTAATGAATTTGCATGGATTTAAAAAACCCATTTCCATCCCTCCTCACCCCAAGTTTCCCTTAAAAACTGACCCCTTCAAGTTCTTGCCTCAAGTGATAATTCTCAAAGCCCTTTTGGTGTCATGCGAGGGTGAACCAGTGAATGAATATCATATTTTGAACGTCCATTTCCCAAACAAAAACAAAAACAAAAAAAAACAAAAAAAAAAAACAAAAGAGCAAAAGAAAGAGAGAGCAAAGAATTTGTTAAAAGAGTAAATGTTTTTCTTTTCGAAATTAAAGTTTTGAAAATGAGGAATCATGATTCGAAATGAAGAGTGACCATTTTTTTTCTTTTCTTCTCTACCCCAAACAAAAATGAAGTATCGTAATTCCCTTTTCATTGAACCCCGGACAAGGATCGACACTACATCTGAATTTAGTGCATTTAGATTATCATATAATTTCCAAAGATAGAAAATTGATGACACACAAATCAGGAGCACCGGAGGAAAAGAAAAAAAGCGAGGTTGAAAAAAGACAAATGATTGTGAAGGGTGAAAAAAAAATAATGAGAGAATCAGCCATATATCATGTAGATGTGAAGACTGAAATGAGAGGAGAAAAAAAAAGGGGAAAAAAGGAGAAATGAAGGAATCAAATGGTGTTGTCATCAAAACACATAGAAAGCTGAATGCACTAAAGATCCTTGATCCATTTAACCTGCAAAACCTTTCTTTGAGCCTTCTAATCACTTTTCTTCCATAAAACATTTCTTTAAAGCCTTCTAATCATTTTTCTTCCATAACCCATAACCCATAGCCACACTACAAGCCTCTAAAAGTTGAAGAATGATTGTTTTCATTTTCATAATATTAATTTTGAAATAAATCATTTGCTTCTTTTAAACTTTTCTTTGCTCTAAAAAATGATAAAAAAAATGAAGAAAAAAGAACGAGGCCCGCTAGAGTGAAAACCTGTAAAGGCAGTCTAGGCAAAAATTAGGGTTTTGAAAAAATAAAAAAATAAAAAAATAAAAAGCCCGCTAGACTGAAAACCTGCAGAGGCAGTCTAGGCAAAAGTTAGGGTACAAAAGGGGAATGAGACTTACAATGATCATTTGAGTAGTTCACTGGATTTCTTCTACTTATTCCAAACATGAGTACACATTGGGGCAAATTTTTGTAGAAAATAAGCTTGAGTCTCAATAAATCCCACCCTGGGGCAACAATTGTACAAGATTCTCCAATAGTCAAGAGTTTCTTACTATACTAGTGCATTATTCTCTCAAGCCAATGTCTTTCACCTAGCTAAGGAAGAAATCTTACAAGGCCTCTCATGAGTCAAAACTTCCTTCTACACCAGTGTCGTTTTATCTTGAAGAGTTTTGTTGCCACACAGAGGCATAAAATTGCAAGATCCATCAGGAGTCAAACTTGTATAGTACACCCGTGCATCCTACTCTTGGGGCTATTCCTATTACCAATACTGGGGCAGACATATTTGGATGAGTCAGATTTTGCTTGCTACACCTTGTAGTCTTCCCTTTGTGATAAAACATTTCATCAATCCCTGACCTGTTTCCAGCAAGTCACCTATCTCGAAGAAATGTCCAACTCGAGGTTACCATATACCTTTTTCCCTACCATCTCGTGTCACTTTTGTCTTCCCTAGTGTTTCACTTCAAACCTTCAAAAATCAAAACACAAAAATCCAAAAACAAGAAAACCAAGAAACACAAAAAAGAGTCCAGCTTGTCTATACCCATGAATCCATGCATGCTCATTAAATATTTCTTCAACAATAGTCAACTTGGAATCAATGATATGATTTAGAGAGTTAATGACAATCTATGAAAAAAAAAGAAAAAAAAAAAGAGAAGAAGGTCAAGCTTGAAGGTTTTGCTTTGAAGGAGGAGGAGTGATCATAAAAGAAAGGAGATCTTAGAAAGCTGGCAAGGATGAGGACAACCTTCCATTTGAGAATGAGTTTGATTGGTTTCAAATAAAGCACGCACAAAAAAAAGAGAAAGTTTTAAGCAATGATAACTTTCAAGACGCATGCATCTCATATTCAAACTCAAAACTCATGCATACTCATGCATTGCATACATGACATGGTAACCACACCATTGTGTCTATTTGTCTCATACATTTCACATCACGACATGCATTCCACTTCACGACAAGAAACATGTGTTTTTTTCAGTCTCTTTGTGGAAATAAAAATAAAAATTAAAAAATTAATAAATATATCATTCAGAGCAATGCATCCATTGCATCTTTTAATTTTGTGCTACCGGTGACGCCCTGGCACTGCATGCTACCGGTTCCGCCCTGGCATTGTACCTTTATTTTCATGCTACCAGTGACGCCCTGGCATTGTCTTTTAATTTTGTGCTACCGGTGACGCCCTGGCACTGCATGCTACCGGTTCCGCCCTGGCATTGTACCTTTATTTTCATGCTACCGGTGACGCCCTGGCATTGTCTTTTAGTTTTGTGCTACCGGTGACGCCCTGGCACTGCATGCTACCGGTTCCGCCCTGGCATTGCACCTTTATTTTCATGCTACCGGTGACGCCCTGGCATTGTCTTTTAATTTTGTGCTACCGGTGACGCCCTGGCACTGCATGCTACCGGTTCCGCCCTGGCATTGTACCTTTATTTTTATGCTACCGGTGACGCCCTGGCATTGTCTTTTAGTTTTGTGCTACCGGTGATGCCCTGACACTGCATGCTACCGGTTCCGCCCTGGCATTGCACCTTTATTTTCATGCTACCGGTGACGCCCTGGCATTGTCTTTTAATTTTGTGCTACCGGTGACGCCCTGGCACTGCATGCTACCGGTTCCGCCCTGGCATTGCACCTTTATTTTCATGCTACCGGTGACGCCCTGGCATTGTCTATTTTATTTTCGTGCTATCGATTCAGCTCTGGCACTGTTTTATTTTCATGCTATCGATTCAGCTCTGGCATTGTCTTTTAAATTTCGTGCTATCGATTCAGCTCTGGCACTGTTTTATTTTCAAGCCATCGATTCAGCTCTGGCATTGTCTTTTAAATTTCGTGCTATCGATTCAGCTCTGGCACTGTTTTATGTTCATGCTATCGATTCAGCTCTGGCATTGTCTGTTTTATGTTCATGCTATCGATTCAGCTCTGGCATTGTCTATTTTATTTTTCGTGCTATCGATTCAGCTCTGGCACTGTCTTATTTTTATGCTATCGATTCAGCTCTGGCATTGTCTATTTTATTTTCGTGCTATCGATTCAGCTCTGGCACTGTTTTACTTTCATGCTATCGATTCAGCTCTGGCATTGTCTTTTATATTTTCGTGCTATCGATTCAGCTCTGGCACTGTTTTATTTTCATGCTATCGATTCAGCTCTAGCATTGTCTATTTTATTTTCGTGCTATCGATTCAGCTCTGGCACTGTTTTATTTTCATGCTATCGATTCAGCTCTGGCATTGTCTTTTAAATTTCGTGCTATCGATTCAGCTCTGGCACTGTTTTATTTGCATGCTATCGATTCAGCTCTGGCATTGTCTATTTTATTTTCGTGCTATCGATTCAGCTCTGGCACTGCTTTATTTTCATGCTATCGATTCAGCTCTGGCACTGTTTGTAGTTCCTACTACCTTTGTGCATATTTCATCGATTAAAATTGAGGTTCATATCTGTACTTATTCCTTACTTTGATAATACAACAAAACATAGTGTTGGGTATTATCTCGTAAGAAAGTAAGTACAGAGGGGCATCTGTGAACACCCCAATTTTAACCGGTATTTTTCACTTTTTTAGTAAAAAATCACAAAAATATGTTTTTTTTTCGTTTATTTGATTCTTAATCCCTCAAAAAGGTAGTTTTGCGCTAATTTACTAATTCCGCGTTATTATTACTTTTTTTTAGAGGTTAAACAAAAAATAAGTAAAATATGCTATTTGATACAAAAAGAGAATGACCATGTACATGACTTGGCCCTAGAATGCCAAAGTTACAAAAAATACAAAAATAGACCAAACACCAAAAACTACAGCTACTTGCGAAAGAAATTTCTCTCTCCTCAGGCCTAGTTTCAATGATCCGAATGGTGAAAGTGAAGATATGTGTCTCCTGAACATTCTCCCAAAAAAATTAAGGCAATCCAACGGCTAACGAATCCGGAATCGTACTTTTACGGTGACAGGTTTGAGAAAAATATCAAAAACAGCAGCTTTTTGCGAACGCAATTTCTCTCTCCTCAGACCATGTCTCGAGGATCCGAACGGTGAAAGAGAAGACACGTGCCTTGTGAACCTTCTGTCAAAAAAGAAAGACGATCCAACGGTTAACGAATCCGGAATCTCACTTTTACGGTGGCTGGTTTGAGAAAAACGGTAATTACTTTCTCTAAATGGGAATTGTGTTCTCTATGTTATTTTTGTCCCACATCGCTTGGGAGAAGCAAGAGCCATCTAGCAATGGGCTATATAAGAGGTTGAGAGGCGAAGACTAAGGGGGGAAGATCATTGACGGACTAAGTGATCTTTTGGGCTAGCCTTTGCGGGTCCTTTACACAAAAAGTCTGTCTTTGATTAGTTAATATTTTTTTTGAGTCGGCGTTCCGGTTCTCAAAGCGGTTTTTGCGCAAGGCGGTTCTGGGCTCAAAATGGACCAGATAGGAGTCTGGTTCACAGTTGACCTTGTTAGGCTGCTCGGTCTGGTTCGGCATTCTTCATGTTCATCAACTTAAGGTTAGTTTTGTATTTATTTAATTATTCATTTATGTATATATTTATTTATTTGTTATTTATTTTATTATTTATTTATTTATTTATGTATATATTTATTTATTCCTTTTTTATGTGTGTATTTATTTATTTGTTTATTGTTTATTTATTTATTTATTTATTTATTTATTTATTTATTTATTATCATTCCTTTTTTTTTTACTTCATCTTTTATTTACTAATTTCTAAAAATAAGGTATTTTCTTATCTTCTCCTTTTTTTATTGATTCTTAAAAAATAATAAAAGTGGCTTTGGTCGAGGTGTACACCTTATCAAACCTGCAACCTAGTTAGGACGCCTGAGTTGTACAACTTGGTGATCCTAACCCCTTTCTCCAAAAAAACTAAAATCGATCAACAAACAAACATTTTCTCAAGAAGAACTACGTAGCCTTTGATTCTCCGCACGCGGAGATACGTAGGAGCGGGATTTTCCCGTCAAGCACAAAAATTAATCTTTTCCTAAAATAATCAATCCTTTTTTTTCTAACCCTTATTTTCATAAAAAATAATGAAAATGATTTTTGATAGAGGTGTACACCTTGTCAAATTTCGGTTTAAGAGACTTTAGCTGTACAGCTTTGATCTTAAACCCCTTCAGAAATAAAATCAACCAACCAACAACATTTTCAGGAAGAACTACGTGACTTTTGAGTTTCTCATTGCACCAGAGGATACGTAGGAGCGGGACTTCCCCGTCAAGTCAAAATTGAATTTTTCTAAATTAGTCTTTATTATCTTCTACTATTAAGTATTACTTTTGGGGTAAACAAATGATTAAATAATTTATAATTGCACAATCAAATTTAGGGTAACCGTCTTAAGACGGATGTACTAGGGGTGTAGTGGAATTTAGTTTTCGCCCTTCCCTTTGCATAATCGACTCCCGAATCCAACCTAGTTTTCGTAGACCAATGATCTAAAGGCAGGTTTTTCTCAATTTTTCCTTATTAAATAAATTGGGTGGCGACTCCTTAAATAATCAATTTTGAGCCGTCCACGTCGGGACCCCGGTATTGATTATTTAAGGGAGTCCCCAGTTAAAATTGGGTGGCGACTCCTTAAATAATCAATTTTGGCGGCCATGTTTAAATTGAATGCCAATGCCGAGGTCCAACCCATCTGTATAGGAGTCAAAGGTGAACCGGCTTATTGTGCCAATGTGGAGGAAGAAGAGCCTGATAGTGAACCATGGTTCTGTGATATAAAGCGGTACATTCAACAAAACCTAAATAAATAAACATCGGCATTGGCGACTCCGCTGTCGTGACCGGGGCCCCGACGTGGACGGCTCAAAAATAGATTATTTAAGGGAGTCGCCACCCAATTTATTAAATAGGAAAAATTGAGAAAAACCTAACTTAAAGTTATTGGTCTACGAAAACTAGGTTGGATTCGGGAGTCGGTTATGCAAAGGGAAGGGCGAAAACTTAATTCCACTGCACCCCTAATACATCCGTTCTAAGACGGTTACCTAAAATTCGATTGTGCAAATAAATTACGAATTATTTGTTTACCGCAAAAAATAATATTTAATAGTAGAAAACAATAAAGACTAATTTAGAAAAATTTAATTTTGACTTGACGGGGAAGCCCCGCTCCTACGTATCCTCCGGTGCAATGACGAACTCAAAAGTCACGTAGTTCTTCCTGAAAGTATTGTTGGTTGGTTGATTTTATTTTTTTGAAGGGGTTTAAGATCGAAGCTGTACAGCTAAAGTCTCTTAAACCGGAATTGACAAGGTGTACACCTTGATCAAAACCATTTTTATTATTTTATTTTTTTATAGAAAATAGGTGTTAAAAAAAAGATTGATTATTTAAAAAAACGATTAATTTTGCTTGACGGGGAGGCCCCGCTCCTACGTATCTCCGCGTGGCAGAGAATCAAAGGCTACGTAGTTCTTCTAAAAAATATTTGTTTGTTCATTGATTGTAATTTTTTTGAAGAGGGGTTTAAGGTCAAAGCTGTACAGCTAAAGTCCCTTAAACCGGAATTGACAAGGTGTACACCTCAATCAAAACCATTTTTATAATTTTTTTTGTGAAAAGAAACTGTTTTTTTTTTTGAGAAAATAAATAAAAACGAAATGGGGGTGAAATAGGAAAATAGGGGGTGAAGTTAACAGAATGGGGTTGTATTATTAAAACTGGGGTGCAAAAAGCAAAACCCAGTTCTGGTAGGCTGCGAAAATGCTGGGCTTTTCGAGGGGGTTAAGTTATTAAAGTGTGGGGTGTAGAAAATAATCTGGATTAAAATTTTTTTTAAAAAAATATAAAAACATGGGTATATAAGGAAACACTAACAGCTTCTAACCCTAATTTTCATTCTTCACCTCTTGTGCGCCGTTTCCCTATTGTTCCTAAGAGAGAGAAAAATATTTTCCACCATGGGAGAGAGAGTAGATCACGGAGAGAAAGAGAGAGAGAGAGAGAATTGCGGAGAGAGAAAAGGAGAGAGAAAAAGAGAGGGATCTCAAGGGAGAAGATCACGCCGTTTCCGGCGATGGTGGGGGTGGTCCACGGTGGTCACGGGGACAATTTCTGTTGGTGCTGCCGACGGCGACGAAGGGTGAAACGACGGTGAGGATGACGGCACCAGAGCAGGACGCGAACGGCGAAGAGGGCTTCAGACGGAGGCGACGAGAACGCGACAGCGTTGGGGGAGGGGTTCACGGCGAACGGCCACCGTCCACGGTGGCCGGAGCTAACGGAGGCGAGTTCTTTCATTTTTTTTTCTTCCCCTCTACTGGTTCTGATTCCCATCTACTTTGATTTTTGCTTTTTTTCTTTTTAACCTAAATTTTAACCCTAATTGTTTTTAAAACTAATTTCTCTTTTCTAGTACTGCAGAAAAACAACTAATTGCTAATGCTATTACTTTTTAGAACAGAATGCCAATTTTTTTTTTAACTTAGGCTTTGCTAATTTCTTAACTAACGATTTAAACTCAGAACCATGAACCCTGGTTTTTAACTAATCAAAACCTAACATGTTTATTTTTGGGGTTTCCACAAAACCGGTTTTTCTCTCCCTAATCTAGTTCTGATTGAATTTTATTCATTTTATTCTTTTAACCTAACATGTTTTTTTGGTCTTTTTGAATCTGTTTCAAACTATTCCTCGAAGCATATCAACTAATCAACTAAATTGCTAGTATTTACCAACTAAAATACTGATATTTACAAACGGTTTCGAATCAAATAGGAACCATAAGCTATCCCACTTCAAAATAACTCATCTAATCTAAATATCAACCTATGCTTAAAACAGAATAATAATAAAAAAAACTCAGGACCAACCTTTGATTCCAGCGTCTGAACTTCTCTTTGCTTATTGTGGCCACTGCTTCCTCGCTGCTACTGCTACTGCCTCTCTGTTTCAGAACTCCCCTTTTTTGAACAAAACTTTGGAAACAGGGTTTCTGCGTGAAACCTTATTTCTGATTTTTTTTGTTGTTGTAATTTCTGTATCAATTCTGTCTCCATTTCTGTTGGTTTGCTCTCTTTTTATACTAAAAAAAAGGAATCAAGGCATTGATGTTGCAACATTTTCTTTCCATTTTCAGGGAGAACCAGCTGTGAACAAACTTGCTGAGCAAGAATTAGGGTAAATGGCAGCAGTTGCAAGCCATGATGAGTCGGGTCCTGCTGTTCTGGGCTTTTTTTTTCTTTTCTTGTCTTTGTTTTATTGTAATTTTCATTTATTTGGCCCCTTTGAAGTCTATTTTTTGTAACTTTGGCATTTTTGGGCCAATTATAAATGGACACTAGGACTTATTATTTCTTGCAACTCCCTTTTCATTATTATTATTTTCGTTTTTTATATTAAAAGGATATAACAAAATTAGACAATTAATTAAAATCTACCCCCCCTTTTTTTTATATATATTTTTTTGAATTAGCACATTTTTCTAAATACTTTCTAACCAAAAAAAAAGTAATAATAACGCAAGATTAGTAAATTAGCGCAAAACGACCCTTTTGAGGGATTAAAAAAAACGAATAAACGCAAAAACATTTTTTTGTGATTTTTTTTTCCTAAAAAAAAGTGAAAAAATACCGGTTAAAATTGGGTGTTTCACAGATGCCCCTCTGTACTTACTTTCTTACGAGATAATACATAAAACTATGTTTTGTTGTATTATCAAAGTAAGGAAGAAGTACAGATATGAACCTCAATTTTAATCGGTGAAATATGCACAATTAGGTAGTACAAAAAAACAGTGCCAGAGCTGAGTCGATAGCATGAAAATAAAACGGTGCCAGAGTTGAATCGATAGCACGAAAATAAAAAAGACAATGCCAGAGCTGAATCGATAGCATGAAAATAAAGTAGTGCCAGAGCTGAATCGATAGCACGAAAATAAAATAGACAATGCCAGAGCTGAATCGATAGCATGAACATAAAGTAGTGCCAGAGCTGAATCGATAGCACGAAAATAAAATAGACAATGCCAGAGCTGAATCGATAGCACGAAAATAAAATAGACAGTGCCAGAGCTGAATCGATAGCACGAAAATAAAATAGACAATGCCAGAGCTGAATCGATAGCATGAACATAAAACAGTGCCAGAGCTGAATCGATAGCACGAAATTTAAAAGACAATGCCAGAGCTGAATCGATAGCATGAAAATAAAATAGTGCCAGAGCTGAATCGATAGCACGAAAATAAAATAGACAATGCCAGAGCCGAATCGATAGCATGAACATAAAGTAGTGCCAGAGCTGAATCGATAGCACGAAAATAAAATAGACAATGCCAGAGCTGAATCGATAGCATGAAAATAAAGTAGTGCCAGAGCTGAATCGATAGCTCGAAAATAAAATAGACAATGCCAGAGCTGAATCGATAGCATAAAAATAAAACAGTGCTAGAGCTGAATCGATAGCACGAAAATAAAATAGACAATGCCAGAGCTGAATCGATAGCATGAACATAAAACAGTGCCAGAGCTGAATCGATAGCATGAACATAAAACAGTGCCAGAGCTGAATCGATAGCACGAAATTTAAAAGACAATGCCAGAGCTGAATCGATAGCATGAAAATAAAATAGTGCCAGAGCTGAATCGATAGCACGAAAATAAAAATAGACAATGCCAGAGCTGAATCCATAGCATGAAATTAAAACTGTGCCAGAGCTGAATCGATAGCACGAAATTTAAAAGACAATGTAATGCGTGTTTACTTGTGAACGCCTTTGTTTTAGAACTAGAACCATTGCTGCAAACTAAAGATCTTTGACCAATCAAACTTTTGTCTATTCGCCTTCGCCTATCTCTTGCAAACTATAGTTGGTTTTTCATAACATCGATCTCTTTATTCACTTGATTGACTGCACTCCCTTTGAAATCTTATGCCAAGCTGTTAGGGATAACCTCGAGAACTTCAAATATCCATGCTCTTTTTGCAGTTTTGTTGGGAGAGGTGTGGGTCTACTTTCCCCTGTCAACTGAGCTCTTTTCATTTTTGTTTTGTATCTTTTTTTTTTTTTTTTTTTTTTTTTTTGTCAAAGTATTACTGACACGCTCGTCTTGAAGTTTGCCAGACTTTAGCCATTTTACTTGGGACATAGATTAAACGAAACAATCATGAATGCGAGAACAAAGAAAGCACGCTAGATGAATAGGTCATGGATGCATGGATAATGGTAAATGCATGAACAAAGTGATAACAAGATTTATTTGGTATTGACTAGAAAGAATGAGTACAAAAAGGAAAGAAGTTACAAACAGAAAACTTCACATGAACTTTGCCCCATTTGTGATTGTGCCAATCCCCTATCGGTCAACCCTCTTGGAAACCCTCGATGTGACTAGGAGAGTGGGATCTGATTCTAAACCCTCGGGAGTCCTTCTGCCATATCATGCCTTTCTTTTTTCTTTCTTGCCTTAATTTTTGCCTAGACCGCCCTTTTGGGTTTTCAATCTAGCAGGCTTTTGTTGACCCTAACTTTTGCCTAGACCGCCCTTTCGGGTTTTCAATCTATCGGGCCCTTCTTATCCCTAATGTTTACCTAGACTGCCCTTTCGGGTTTTCAATCTAGGGGGACTTTCTTTTATTATCCCTAATTTTTGCCTACACCGCCCTTTTGGGTTTTCGATCTACCGGGATTTTTCTATTTTCCTTTTCTTTCTCTCTTTTTTTTTTTTTTTTTTTTTTAGGCATAAAACTTCTTGACAGCATCTGAGTTTATTGGCTTTGGAAGTTCGTGTCCTTCCATGTCAAGTAGGACTAGGGCTCCACCCGGAAATGCGTGCTTGACCACATAAGGGCCATCATAGTTGGGGGCCCACTTACCACGAGCGTCTTCTTGGTGTGGCAGTAATCTCTTCAGAACCAGGTCTCCAGGTTGAAACCCTCTTGGGCGAACTTTCTTGTTGAAGGCTCTGGCCATCCGACTTTGGTATAACTGCCCGTGACAGATAGCTGCCAACCTCTTTTCCTCAATCATATTCAACTGTTCAAATCGAGCCTTTACCCATTCGGACTCTTCTAGGTCTGCCTCCATTAGAACTCTCAAGGATGGTATTTCGACTTCAATAGGGGACACAGCTTCCATTCCATACACCAAAGAAAATGGCGTTGCCCCAATGCTAGACCGTATGTTAGTGCGGTAAGCATGTAGAGCGTAAGGTAACATTTCGTGCCAATCTTTGTAATTAACCACCATTTTAGCGATGATTTTCTTGACGTTCTTATTCGCCGCTTCTACTGCACCATTCATTTGAGGTCTATATGGAGTGGAATTGTGGTGTTTGATCTTGAAGTTTTCGCATAGTCTTTGTATCTCAGTGCCGTTTAGATTAGGAGCATTGTCCGTGATTATCCTATCTGGGATCCCATATCGGCAGATGATGTCTCTTCTCATGAATCTGGCGAATACCTTTTGGGAGATACTAGCATATGAGGATGCTTCCACCCACTTGGTGAAATAGTCGATAGCCACTAATATGAACCGATGCCCGTTGGATGCTTTCGGGTTAATTGGTCCAATCACATCAATTCCCCACATGGAAAACGGCCAAGGACTTGTAAGGTTGTGCAGAGGAAATGGAGGTGCATTGATCCTGTCAGCGTACAACTGACACTTGAGGCATTTTCTTACATGCACTATGCAATCTGTTTCCATGGTGGTCCAATAAAAACCACTTCTCATGATTTTGCGGGCCATCATATGCCCGTTTGCGTGTGTTCCACAGATCCCTTCATGTACCTCAATCATGATTTTCCGAGCCTCCTGAGCATCTACGCATCTCAACAAAGTACCGTCTTGGCTCCGCTTGTACAGTATTTCACCACTCAAAAAGAAATTCATCGCCAGCCTTCTGATTGTTTTCTTGTTCACCTCGCTTGCCCCTGATGGATATTCTCCCTGTTGAATGTACCGCTTTATATCACAGAACCATGGTTCACTATCAGGCTCTTCTTCCTCCACATTGGCACAATAAGCCGGTTCACCTTTGACTCCTATACAGATGGGTTGGACCTCGGCATTGGCATTCAATTTAAACATGGCCGCCAAGGTAGCTAAAGCATCAGCGAATTGGTTCTTATCTCGTGCCAAATGAGTGAATGTTACCTCTTCGAATTGTTCCACCAATTCAGTTAAGTGCTTTTGATAAGGCACTAACTTTGAGTCCTTGGTTTGCCATTCTCCTTTCACCTGATAAATGATGAGTGCAGAGTCTCCGAACACGTCTAATCTTTTTACACCAAGGTCGATTGCAACCTGTAGACCGTTTGCACATGCCTCATACTCGGCGATGTTGTTAGTGCATTCAAAATTCAACTTGATGGCCACCGGGTATTGCTTGCCTTCCGGTGATATCACCACTGCCCCAACACCGTTTCCATACATATTGACTGCCCCGTCAAAGTACATTCTCCATGTTTCTTCATTTTCATCAATTACCATTACTCCTCTTTCCACACCGTTCTGACTAGAAGATTGTCCTTCCCCGAGAGGGTTTTCGGCTAGATAGTCGGCGATAGTACTTCCCTTAATAGACTTTTGTGATACATACTTGATGTCGTACTCTGATAGGATCACTTGCCATTTTGAAACCCTTAAAGAGACGTGGGGGCTTTCAAAAATGTATTTTAGTGGATCAAACCGCGAAATCAAACAAGTAGTGTAGTACAACATATATTGGCGGAGTCTTCTAGAGGTCCAAACCAGGGCACAACAAGTCTTTTCAATTGCCATATATCGGGTTTCGCAGTTGTTGAACTTTTTACTCAGGTAGTAGACAGCTTGCTCTTTCCCCGATGCGTCATGTTGTCCCAGCATTGCCCCCATGGATGATGGCAACACAGTCAAGTACAGGATCAATGGTCTCCCTGGCGTTGGTGGTGCCAAAACAGGAGGATTTGACAGGTAATTCTTTATTTTATCAAAAGCTCCTTGACATTTTTCATCCCATTCCCCTGGTTGGTTCTTTCTCAGTAACTTGAATATGGGTTCGCATGTACTAGTCAAATTGGCAATGAACCTTGCGATGTAATTAAGCCTCCCCAAAAAGCTTCTGACTTCACGTTCACTTTTTGGTGCTGGCATTTCCTGAATAGACTTTATCTTGTCAGGGTCCACCCTTATTCCATCCCTACTCACGATGAAGCCGAGTAACTTCCCTGAAGACGCCCCAAAAACACATTTATTGGGGTTCAAACGCACCTTATATTTCCTGAGTCTCTCAAACAACTTTTGAAGTACTGCCACATGACTTTCCTTTTCTTGGGATTTCGCCACCATGTCATCTACATACACCTCGATTTCTTTATGCATCATATCATGGAAAAGTGCGACCATGGCACGCTGGTAGGTTGCCCCAGCATTTTTCAAACCAAATGGCATCACCTTATAACAGAAAGTTCCCCATGGGGTTATGAACGTCGTCTTTTCTTTGTCCTCAGCATTCATGGGAATTTGGTTATACCCGGAGTAACCATCCATGAAGGAGAACCTGTGATTCTTGGCAGTATTGTCGACAAGCAAGTCTATATGTGGGAGAGGAAAGTCATCCTTCGGACTGGCTTGGTTCAGGTCTCGATAATCCACGCACATCCTGACTTTCCCATCTTTCTTAGGCACTGGGACGATATTGGCCACCCATTCTGGATGTACTGAGACCTCTAGGAATCCTGCTTCCCATTGTTTAGTCACTTCTTCTTTGATTTTTAAAGACATATCTGGGTGCATCTTTCTCAACTTCTGCTTCTTTGGCTTTGCATCCGGGAGGAGAGGAATGTTGTGGGCTGCTATCTTTGGATCAATCCCAGGCATATCTTTGTAAGACCATGCAAAAACATCAAGATACTCCTTAAACAAGGTGATCATTTCTTCCCGTTCTGGGTTGTCTACCATCCTCAGCTCTCTCTTATCTTCTTCAGTCCCCATATTGAGGGTTTCCACTATCTCATTGTTCAACCCAAACTCCTTTTCAGCGTCCCCCAGAAGCTTAGAGAGCCTGTCAGTTGCTTCGTCATCTTCCTCCGACTCAACGTCGTCTTCACCCAAGGTCACAAGAGGATCTGATGATAAGTTCTCGACATTCTCACGAGGCAAAATTTTAGTGAATTCGGAATCCCTGGAGAGTGGTCGGAGGGGGATCACAATAATAAATGACGATAGAAAAAACGAGACACAAAACAAAGATAAAAAGGGGAAGGAAAAGGAGAGAGAAATGCAACAACACAAATGAATGGAAATGCATGCAAAATTCATTTAATTCTTGTCTCAAGCAAAATGACATAAGTCTTATAGCCTTAAACGGCTAACACAACAAAACAAAATAAAAGACGATTACATGAAAGTAATAACGTCAACAACTGGTTCAGCTTCCCAATTGCTCAGTGACTCTTGATTGCTGTAAGGGAGAATGACGCCACGGGTTCCTGAACCATCTTTGTCTGCCATGTTGATCTCCAAACGGCGCATAGTGTTGACCGTATCTTCAGGTGCGAGCACTCCCGCTGGTGCTGGGAAAGTGTCGCTCAAATGTGGAATCAGCTGAATTCCCTCTTTACTCTCAGCCAGCTTCCTTGACTTCCTCTCGAGGTTCCCTTCATAACCAATCCCCATAGTGTCTGACTTTTGCTTCAAGGGGATGGGAGTGCAGGTTCCTTGCAGGCTACGACCCAAACCTTTTCCTTCTTCATAGCCATTCTTTGTCATTATTCGACTCACTACTTGATTCACATTACGCCCTGACGAGACTCCTTCAGTAACACCGAGTCTATCCACCTCGAAACTATGGCACATATTTATTACTTCTTCCTCGGTGTTCTCCACATAAGGGACTGACATGGGTTTTGAGACCAACATCTCCTCTTCTCCACGAATGGTAATGATGCTCCTATTCTCGACAAATTTGACCCTCTGGTGGAGAGTAGAGGGTACTGCCCCAGCCTCGTGGATCCACGGACGCCCCAAGAGCATGGTGTATGCTGAATCGACGATCATGACTTGGAATAACACTCGAAAGACACTTGGACCAATCTCCAACGGGAGTACTACTTCACCCAGGACACTTCTCTTAGAACCATCGAACGCCCGGACCATCAAGGTTTGAGGGGTCAAATCTCGCTCCCCCAACCCCAATGCGGTCAATGTGGTCAGAGGCAAGACATTAAGGGCTGATCCGCCATCAATCAGTACTTTGGCTATTACAAACTCCCGACATTTCAAAGTGATGTGCAGAGCTTGATGTTCTCCCCTTGCTTGAGGATGGACCTCACTTTCAGAAAATGTAATCAGGTTGACCCGCTGCATTGGATCCACCATGTTAACCACAGTTTGGGGGGTTACATCTGGTTTTACAAAGGCTTCCTCCAGGGTTCTCAACAAGGCCTTTCTATGAACCTCTGAAGAGAGGATGAGGGAAAGCAAAGAGATTCGTGCTGGAGTCTTTCTTAACTGCTCAGTCACATCATACTCACTTTGTTTCATGATTTTTAGGAACTCTTCTTCTGATGGTTCTTCCCTCTCAGCCTCTTTCTCCTTTCTTCTCTTTTCAGCCTCTTCAGGACCAAAGTACCGACCGCTCCTGGTTATCCCACTTACACTTACAATATTGCCAACAGACCCCTTAACTTCTTTGTTTTTGCATATTTCTCCTCCTACAACCTCAACTTGAGTCTCATAGTTCCAGGGAATTGCATGAGTATCTTTGCAAGCAAACGGTGTGGGCTTCTTCACAGTTACCACCACCTTTTCCGATGCTGGAGGAGGGTTGAGTGGTGGAACTCTGAGCACAAAACGTTCTACGACATTAATTTCCTCTTGAACCATAGACCCTCTAGCTTGCACCACTCCTAGTGACATTAGACTCTGCACTCGAGCTTTGAAGTCCCAACAACTTTCGATGTCATGACCCACACAACCATGGTGGTATAAGCACATGCTCCCTTCATCATACAGGGCATATCTTACAACTTCCTTTGTAGGTGCCAACACTCTATAGCCAGCTCTGTGTAGCCCTTCCCATATCTCTATCATAGGGGTTCGCAGTTTCAAAACCTTCTTGATAGGCCTTTGGTCTTGTTCCACCATACTCACACCTCTGCCTCCCTCATGATTGTGGAGAGGGTTGCTATTGATATTCGGTCCCGCCTCTTCCTGGATGTCAAGCTTTCCATGAGCGATCAATCTCCTTACAGCCGTTTTGAAAGCCTCACAATCTTCAATCGAGTGTCCTGCGGCCCCCATGTGGTACTTACACGTCAAATTCGGGTTGTACCATGCCGGAAACGGAGGCTCCCAATCTTTCACGGGAAGTCCTGCAATCAAGTGGGCATCGACCAATCGTTGGAATAGTTCGGTGTTGGTGATGGAGAGTTTAGGAAACGGTGGGAAGTTGTTGGTATGTGTTTGGCGATAGTTTGGGCGATTTTGTTGGTAGTTTGGGCGTGGTTGTGGGTGTGTGTTCGGGATATTGTTTATGGGAAATGATTGTGGGGAGTTTGTGTTTTGGTTCGTCGTGTATGGAGTGTTAGGATGCGGTGGGTTATATTGTGGCTGTTGAGGAGTGATGTTGGGTGAAGCTCGGGTGAAACTAACTTCAGGGTCCTTCTTTTTCTGGGAGAAGGTCTTTTTAAATTGCCCACTTTCTGATTGCTCCGCCGGGAGTTTTCCAGCTCTTGCCAGCATTTCTATTCTTTCTCCAGCAGCTATTAGGTCTGCAAAGTCTCTATAAGCTGCCCCTGCCATTGTTGCCACATAAGGGGATCCCAAGGTTCCCAAGAAATAGGAACATGTTTCTGATATGGTAAGGGGTGGTTGAACTTGTGCAGCAAGGATCCTCCATCTCTGGGCATACTGTTTGAATGTTTCATTATTCCTCTTTTGTAGTAACCCAAGCTGCTCACGCGTCGGAGCCATATCCATGTTGAACCTATACTGATTCATGAAGGCATCGGCGAGATCCTTCCAGCAGTCAATCTTAGAGTGGTCTATCTGGATATACCATTCCAGAGCTGGCCCAGTCAAACTCTCATGGAAGAAGTTGATGAGGAATCTTTCATTCTTCGACCATACCGACATCTTGGTGCAGTAAGTCCTCAGATGTAGGAGGGGATTAGTGCTCCCATCGTACTTTGTGAAGTCTGGTACTTTGAAGTCCCGGGGAAGGACCATGGCTGCAGTAGGGCAGAGTTCATCAATGCCCAAAGACCCAAAGGTACCAGTTCCCTGAATTGCCTTAATCTTTTCTTCCATCTTGTCCATCCGCTGTTGTTGGGCCTGGTCCCTTTGTATCGACGCATGCCCCTCATTCGACCCATTTCCAGCGTAGAATGCCCCTCCACCTCCATAAGGATGATTTTCAGTATCAGCGTGGCCTATAGGTTCATATCCCATTCCGATTGGGATGACGAGCGGCCCGTTGCTTGGAATCTCGCCATTGGTAGGGATTTCCCCCGCATTTACTGCTGGTGCTGTTACCCTTGTGGATAACAAGGTGATAGTATCCCTTATGGCCTGTAAAGTTTCTTCCATCCTTGCTTGGGTCGTGGCCATTTCTCCCATCCTTTCCTTGACCTGATCTATTTCCTGACTCAAATTCCTTCCAGACATTTCTTCTGCCATTCTTACTCTGGCTCTGGTGAGATATACTCGAGTTTGATTGGTCTTTTTCTTAGTCGGAGCAATGATTACTAAGTTCCTGTTTTATCAAAGAGAGAAAAAGATTTATTTTGTTTCCTTTTGCGTTATTTTTATGCGGTATTTTTTCACCCAATTTTAACCGGTATTTTTTAACCGGTATTTTTCACTTTTTTAACCGGTATCCCCGCTGGTAATAAGTTGGGGAAGCCCAATTCAAGCAGAAAAATTTAATTCAAGCAGAAACAAAGTTAACCGGTATTAAAATACATAGTTACCCGGGGACGGCTCAAAACGATGTTAAAATACCTTAGTAAAATACCTTATGCTTGAATTGGCATTGTCTCCTGTTCACAATATGTTTTTAACCCAAGTAATCAATTTTGTCGGTGTTTAAGGAGTATCTTGATGTTTTTGCATGGTCTTACAAAGATATGCCTGGGATTGATCCAAAGATAGCAGCCCACAACATTCCTCTCCTCCCGGATGCAAAGCCAAAGAAGCAGAAGTTGAGAAAGATGCACCCAGATATGTCTTTAAAAATCAAAGAAGAAGTGACTAAACAATGGGAAGCAGGATTCCTAGAGGTCTCAGTACATCCAGAATGGGTGGCCAATATCGTCCCAGTGCCTAAGAAAGATGGGAAAGTCAGGATGTGCGTGGATTATCGAGACCTGAACCAAGCCAGTCCGAAGGATGACTTTCCTCTCCCACATATAGACTTGCTTGTCGACAATACTGCCAAGAATCACAGGTTCTCCTTCATGGATGGTTACTCCGGGTATAACCAAATTCCCATGAATGCTGAGGACAAAGAAAAGACGACGTTCATAACCCCATGGGGAACTTTCTGTTATAAGGTGATGCCATTTGGTTTGAAAAATGCTGGGGCAACCTACCAGCGTGCCATGGTCGCACTTTTCCATGATATGATGCATAAAGAAATCGAGGTGTATGTAGATGACATGGTGGCGAAATCCCAAGAAAAGGAAAGTCATGTGGCAGTACTTCAAAAGTTGTTTGAGAGACTCAGGAAATATAAGGTGCGTTTGAACCCCAATAAATGTGTTTTTGGGGCGTCTTCAGGGAAGTTACTCGGCTTCATCGTGAGTAGGGATGGAATAAGGGTGGACCCTGACAAGATAAAGTCTATTCAGGAAATGCCAGCACCAAAAAGTGAACGTGAAGTCAGAAGCTTTTTGGGGAGGCTTAATTACATCGCAAGGTTCATTGCCAATTTGACTAGTACATGCGAACCCATATTCAAGTTACTGAGAAAGAACCAACCAGGGGAATGGGATGAAAAATGTCAAGGAGCTTTTGATAAAATAAAGAATTACCTGTCAAATCCTCCTGTTTTGGCACCACCAACGCCAGGGAGACCATTGATCCTGTACTTGACTGTGTTGCCATCATCCATGGGGGCAATGCTGGGACAACATGACGCATCGGGGAAAGAGCAAGCTGTCTACTACCTGAGTAAAAAGTTCAACAACTGCGAAACCCGATATATGGCAATTGAAAAGACTTGTTGTGCCCTGGTTTGGACCTCTAGAAGACTCCGCCAATATATGTTGTACTACACTACTTGTTTGATTTCGCGGTTTGATCCACTAAAATACATTTTTGAAAGCCCCCACGTCTCTTTAAGGGTTTCAAAATGGCAAGTGATCCTATCAGAGTACGACATCAAGTATGTATCACAAAAGTCTATTAAGGGAAGTACTATCGCCGACTATCTAGCCGAAAACCCTCTCGGGGAAGGACAATCTTCTAGTCAGAACGGTGTGGAAAGAGGAGTAATGGTAATTGATGAAAATGAAGAAACATGGAGAATGTACTTTGACGGGGCAGTCAATATGTATGGAAACGGTGTTGGGGCAGTGGTGATATCACCGGAAGGCAAGCAATACCCGGTGGCCATCAAGTTGAATTTTGAATGCACTAACAACATCGCCGAGTATGAGGCATGTGCAAACGGTCTACAGGTTGCAATCGACCTTGGTGTAAAAAGATTAGACGTGTTCGGAGACTCTGCACTCATCATTTATCAGGTGAAAGGAGAATGGCAAACCAAGGACTCAAAGTTAGTGCCTTATCAAAAGCACTTAACTGAATTGGTGGAACAATTCGAAGAGGTAACATTCACTCATTTGGCACGAGATAAGAACCAATTCGCTGATGCTTTAGCTACCTTGGCGGCCATGTTTAAATTGAATGCCAATGCCGAGGTCCAACCCATCTGTATAGGAGTCAAAGGTGAACCGGCTTATTGTGCCAATGTGGAGGAAGAAGAGCCTGATAGTGAACCATGGTTCTGTGATATAAAGCGGTACATTCAACAGGGAGAATATCCATCAGGGGCAAGCGAGGTGAACAAGAAAACAATCAGAAGGCTGGCGATGAATTTCTTTTTGAGTGGTGAAATACTGTACAAGCGGAGCCAAGACGGTACTTTGTTGAGATGCGTAGATGCTCAGGAGGCTCGGAAAATCATGATTGAGGTACATGAAGGGATCTGTGGAACACACGCAAACGGGCATATGATGGCCCGCAAAATCATGAGAAGTGGTTTTTATTGGACCACCATGGAAACAGATTGCATAGTGCATGTAAGAAAATGCCTCAAGTGTCAGTTGTACGCTGACAGGATCAATGCACCTCCATTTCCTCTGCACAACCTTACAAGTCCTTGGCCGTTTTCCATGTGGGGAATTGATGTGATTGGACCAATTAACCCGAAAGCATCCAACGGGCATCGGTTCATATTAGTGGCTATCGACTATTTCACCAAGTGGGTGGAAGCATCCTCATATGCTAGTATCTCCCAAAAGGTATTCGCCAGATTCATGAGAAGAGACATCATCTGCCGATATGGGATCCCAGATAGGATAATCACGGACAATGCTCCTAATCTAAACGGCACTGAGATACAAAGACTATGCGAAAACTTCAAGATCAAACACCACAATTCCACTCCATATAGACCTCAAATGAATGGTGCAGTAGAAGCGGCGAATAAGAACGTCAAGAAAATCATCGCTAAAATGGTGGTTAATTACAAAGATTGGCACGAAATGTTACCTTACGCTCTACATGCTTACCGCACTAACATACGGTCTAGCATTGGGGCAACGCCATTTTCTTTGGTGTATGGAATGGAAGCTGTGTCCCCTATTGAAGTCGAAATACCATCCTTGAGAGTTCTAATGGAGGCAGACCTAGAAGAGTCCGAATGGGTAAAGGCTCGATTTGAACAGTTGAATATGATTGAGGAAAAGAGGTTGGCAGCTATCTGTCACGGGCAGTTATACCAAAGTCGGATGGCCAGAGCCTTCAACAAGAAAGTTCGCCCAAGAGGGTTTCAACCTGGAGACCTGGTTCTGAAGAGATTACTGCCACACCAAGAAGACGCTCGTGGTAAGTGGGCCCCCAACTATGATGGCCCTTATGTGGTCAAGCACGCATTTCCGGGTGGAGCCCTAGTCCTACTTGACATGGAAGGACACGAACTTCCAAAGCCAATAAACTCAGATGCTGTCAAGAAGTTTTATGCCTAAAAAAAAAAAAAAAAAAAAAAAAGAGAAAGAAAAGGAAAATAGAAAAATCCCGGTAGATCGAAAACCCAAAAGGGCGGTGTAGGCAAAAATTAGGGATAATAAAAGAAAGTCCCCCTAGATTGAAAACCCGAAAGGGCAGTCTAGGTAAACATTAGGGATAAGAAGGGCCCGATAGATTGAAAACCCGAAAGGGCGGTCTAGGCAAAAGTTAGGGTCAACAAAAGCCTGCTAGATTGAAAACCCAAAAGGGCGGTCTAGGCAAAAATTAAGGCAAGAAAGAAAAAAGAAAGGCATGATATGGCAGAAGGACTCCCGAGGGTTTAGAATCAGATCCCACTCTCCTAGTCACATCGAGGGTTTCCAAGAGGGTTGACCGATAGGGGATTGGCACAATCACAAATGGGGCAAAGTTCATGTGAAGTTTTCTGTTTGTAACTTCTTTCCTTTTTGTACTCATTCTTTCTAGTCAATACCAAATAAATCTTGTTATCACTTTGTTCATGCATTTACCATTATCCATGCATCCATGACCTATTCATCTAGCGTGCTTTCTTTGTTCTCGCATTCATGATTGTTTCGTTTAATCTATGTCCCAAGTAAAATGGCTAAAGTCTGGCAAACTTCAAGACGAGCGTGTCAGTAATACTTTGACAAAAAAAAAAAAAAAAAAAAAAGAAGATACAAAACAAAAATGAAAAGAGCTCAGTTGACAGGGGAAAGTAGACCCACACCTCTCCCAACAAAACTGCAAAAAGAGCATGGATATTTGAAGTTCTCGAGGTTATCCCTAACAGCTTGGCATAAGATTTCAAAGGGAGTGCAGTCAATCAAGTGAATAAAGAGATCGATGTTATGAAAAACCAACTATAGTTTGCAAGAGATAGGCGAAGGCGAATAGACAAAAGTTTGATTGGTCAAAGATCTTTAGTTTGCAGCAATGGTTCTAGTTCTAAAACAAAGGCGTTCACAAGTAAACACGCATTACATTGTCTTTTAAATTTCGTGCTATCGATTCAGCTCTGGCACAGTTTTAATTTCATGCTATGGATTCAGCTCTGGCATTGTCTATTTTTATTTTCGTGCTATCGATTCAGCTCTGGCACTATTTTATTTTCATGCTATCGATTCAGCTCTGGCATTGTCTTTTAAATTTCGTGCTATCGATTCAGCTCTGGCACTGTTTTATGTTCATGCTATCGATTCAGCTCTGGCACTGTTTTATGTTCATGCTATCGATTCAGCTCTGGCATTGTCTATTTTATTTTCGTGCTATCGATTCAGCTCTAGCACTGTTTTATTTTTATGCTATCGATTCAGCTCTGGCATTGTCTATTTTATTTTCGAGCTATCGATTCAGCTCTGGCACTACTTTATTTTCATGCTATCGATTCAGCTCTGGCATTGTCTATTTTATTTTCGTGCTATCGATTCAGCTCTGGCACTACTTTATGTTCATGCTATCGATTCGGCTCTGGCATTGTCTATTTTATTTTCGTGCTATCGATTCAGCTCTGGCACTATTTTATTTTCATGCTATCGATTCAGCTCTGGCATTGTCTTTTAAATTTCGTGCTATCGATTCAGCTCTGGCACTGTTTTATGTTCATGCTATCGATTCAGCTCTGGCATTGTCTATTTTATTTTCGTGCTATCGATTCAGCTCTGGCACTGTCTATTTTATTTTCGTGCTATCGATTCAGCTCTGGCATTGTCTATTTTATTTTCGTGCTATCGATTCAGCTCTGGCACTACTTTATGTTCATGCTATCGATTCAGCTCTGGCATTGTCTATTTTATTTTCGTGCTATCGATTCAGCTCTGGCACTACTTTATTTTCATGCTATCGATTCAGCTCTGGCATTGTCTTTTTTATTTTCGTGCTATCGATTCAACTCTGGCACCGTTTTATTTTCATGCTATCGACTCAGCTCTGGCACTGTTTTTTTGTACTACCTAATTGTGCATATTTCACCGATTAAAATTGAGGTTCATATCTGTACTTCTTCCTTACTTTGATAATACAACAAAACATAGTTTTATGTATTATCTCGTAAGAAAGTAAGTACAGAGGGGCATCTGTGAAACACCCAATTTTAACCGGTATTTTTTCACTTTTTTTTAGGAAAAAAAAATCACAAAAAAATGTTTTTGCGTTTATTCGTTTTTTTTAATCCCTCAAAAGGGTCGTTTTGCGCTAATTTACTAATCTTGCGTTATTATTACTTTTTTTTTTGGTTAGAAAGTATTTAGAAAAATGTGCTAATTCAAAAAAATATATATAAAAAAAAGGGGGGGTAGATTTTAATTAATTGTCTAATTTTGTTATATCCTTTTAATATAAAAAACGAAAATAATAATAATGAAAAGGGAGTTGCAAGAAATAATAAGTCCTAGTGTCCATTTATAATTGGCCCAAAAATGCCAAAGTTACAAAAAATAGACTTCAAAGGGGCCAAATAAATGAAAATTACAATAAAACAAAGACAAGAAAAGAAAAAAAAAAGCCCAGAACAGCAGGACCCGACTCATCATGGCTTGCAACTGCTGCCATTTACCCTAATTCTTGCTCAGCAAGTTTGTTCACAGCTGGTTCTCCCTGAAAATGGAAAGAAAATGTTGCAACATCAATGCCTTGATTCCTTTTTTTTAGTATAAAAAGAGAGCAAACCAACAGAAATGGAGACAGAATTGATACAGAAATTACAACAACAAAAAAAATCAGAAATAAGGTTTCACGCTGAAACCCTGTTTCCAAAGTTTTGTTCAAAAAAGGGGAGTTCTGAAACAGAGAGGCAGTAGCAGTAGCAGCGAGGAAGCAGTGGCCACAATAAGCAAAGAGAAGTTCAGACGCTGGAATCAAAGGTTGGTCCTGAGTTTTTTTTATTATTATTCTGTTTTAAGCATAGGTTGATATTTAGATTAGATGAGTTATTTTGAAGTGGGATAGCTTATGGTTCCTATTTGATTCGAAACCGTTTGTAAATATCAGTATTTTAGTTGGTAAATACTAGCAATTTAGTTGATTAGTTGATATGCTTCGAGGAATAGTTTGAAACAGATTCAAAAAGACCAAAAAAACATGTTAGGTTAAAAGAATAAAATGAATAAAATTCAATCAGAACTAGATTAGGGAGAGAAAAACCGGTTTTGTGGAAACCCCAAAAAATAAACATGTTAGGTTTTGATTAGTTAAAAACCAGGGTTCATGGTTCTGAGTTTAAATCGTTAGTTAAGAAATTAGCAAAGCCTAAGTTAAAAAAAAAATTGGCATTCTGTTCTAAAAAGTAATAGCATTAGCAATTAGTTGTTTTTCTGCAGTACTAGAAAAGAGAAATTAGTTTTAAAAACAATTAGGGTTAAAATTTAGGTTAAAAAGAAAAAAAGCAAAAATCAAAGTAGATGGGAATCAGAACCAGTAGAGGGGAAGAAAAAAAAATGAAAGAACTCGCCTCCGTTAGCTCCGGCCACCGTGGACGGTGGCCGTTCGCCGTGAACCCCTCCCCCAACGCTGTCGCGTTCTCGTCGCCTCCGTCTGAAGCCCTCTTCGCCGTTCGCGTCCTGCTCTGGTGCCGTCATCCTCACCGTCGTTTCACCCTTCGTCGCCGTCGGCAGCACCAACAGAAATTGTCCCCGTGACCACCGTGGACCACCCCCACCATCGCCGGAAACGGCGTGATCTTCTCCCTTGAGATCCCTCTCTTTTTCTCTCTCCTTTTCTCTCTCCGCAATTCTCTCTCTCTCTCTCTTTCTCTCCGTGATCTACTCTCTCTCCCATGGTGGAAAATATTTTTCTCTCTCTTAGGAACAATAGGGAAACGGCGCACAAGAGGTGAAGAATGAAAATTAGGGTTAGAAGCTGTTAGTGTTTCCTTATATACCCATGTTTTTATATTTTTTTAAAAAAAATTTTAATCCAGATTATTTTCTACACCCCACACTTTAATAACTTAACCCCCTCGAAAAGCCCAGCATTTTCGCAGCCTACCAGAACTGGGTTTTGCTTTTTGCACCCCAGTTTTAATAATACAACCCCATTCTGTTAACTTCACCCCCTATTTTCCTATTTCACCCCCATTTCGTTTTTATTTATTTTCTCAAAAAAAAAAAACAGTTTCTTTTCACAAAAAAAATTATAAAAATGGTTTTGATTGAGGTGTACACCTTGTCAATTCCGGTTTAAGGGACTTTAGCTGTACAGCTTTGACCTTAAACCCCTCTTCAAAAAAATTACAATCAATGAACAAACAAATATTTTTTAGAAGAACTACGTAGCCTTTGATTCTCTGCCACGCGGAGATACGTAGGAGCGGGGCCTCCCCGTCAAGCAAAATTAATCGTTTTTTTAAATAATCAATCTTTTTTTTAACACCTATTTTCTATAAAAAAATAAAATAATAAAAATGGTTTTGATCAAGGTGTACACCTTGTCAATTCCGGTTTAAGAGACTTTAGCTGTACAGCTTCGATCTTAAACCCCTTCAAAAAAATAAAATCAACCAACCAACAATACTTTCAGGAAGAACTACGTGACTTTTGAGTTCCTCATTGCACCGGAGGATACGTAGGAGCGGGGCTTCCCCGTCAAGTCAAAATTAAATTTTTCTAAATTAGTCTTTATTGTTTTCTACTATTAAATATTATTTTTTGCGGTAAACAAATAATTCGTAATTTATTTGCACAATCGAATTTTAGGTAACCGTCTTAGAACGGATGTATTAGGGGTGCAGTGGAATTAAGTTTTCGCCCTTCCCTTTGCATAACCGACTCCCGAATCCAACCTAGTTTTCGTAGACCAATAACTTTAAGTTAGGTTTTTCTCAATTTTTCCTATTTAATAAATTGGGTGGCGACTCCCTTAAATAATCTATTTTTGAGCCGTCCACGTCGGGGCCCCGGTCACGACAGATGGCGACTCCGCTGGGGACCCCGGTTAAAAGGTAGTGTCGATCCTTGTCCGGGGTTCAATGAAAAGGGAATTACGATACTTCATTTTTGTTTGGGGTAGAGAAGAAAAGAAAAAAAATGGTCACTCTTCATTTCGAATCATGATTCCTCATTTTCAAAACTTTAATTTCGAAAAGAAAAACATTTACTCTTTTAACAAATTCTTTGCTCTCTCTTTCTTTTGCTCTTTTGTTTTTTTTTTTTTGTTTTTTTTTTGTTTTTGTTTTTGTTTGGGAAATGGACGTTCAAAATATGATATTCATTCACTGGTTCACCCTCGCATGACACCAAAAGGGCTTTGAGAATTATCACTTGAGGCAAGAACTTGAAGGGGTCAGTTTTTAAGGGAAACTTGGGGTGAGGAGGGATGGAAATGGGTTTTTTAAATCCATGCAAATTCATTAGTATAAAGCTTCAACAAAATCAACTTAGTTTCAAGCCTATTTGACTTTGTACAACATGATTAGACAAATGCTAATGACAATCATCTTTTCCCCCTCTTTTTCCCCGCTTTAAGCTTTTTTCAAGAACTGATTGTCAACCTTATGTCTCCCTTTTTTCTCTAATTTTTTCAAAATGCCCATGTGTTGTGCCCCATGAAACATTTCTTCACATTACTTTTCTAACCCTCTAGTGATTTTTCAACAACTTTCAAGAGAATGATCCAATGAGTCTAAGCTTGATTGATATCCATTTTCACGCAAGCACAAAAATTTAACTTGATGACTTCAAAACTTCCTTTTTTATTTATTTATTTTCTTTAATGAAGATTTTATGAGAATGGGTCAAAGCAAACAAGATGTCATGGAATGCATGGTATGGTACGTATGCAAGCATTCATCCTAAGATGTAATGCAAGCATTGATATCCTTTTTTGAATAATTTTTTGAAATAAAAAAACGTTGATGGAAAAATGATTTTTTATGAAGAGTAAGGTAAGAGGTAGAGTAGCTTCCTTTGTGACCTAATTTGGTCAACCCATGCTATCGGGCCTAAAGATCTAGGGTCTACTATCATGGGTACTCACAAGCTGGCCGTTCTAACCTATGAGGTTTAAGGTCTCTAGAGCCAAGTACTCTTCTAGAGGACAAACACACGAGGATGTACATCCAAAGCGTGGATACCCGCATAGAAGAATCGTACTCTAGATGAGGATTTCATGGAAGCCCCAAGGATGTACATCCAAGATGACCTCCACTACCTATCCTCGGTCTAACCTATGTGTTCCTTTCTAGGCTCCGGTGTAAGCCCAACTCTCAATGTGTGTTTTGTTGGAAATGTGTAGTGTGTGAAGGAAGCATACAAACCTCAAACCCTAAAAATAAAAATAATAAGGAAAAGTACCTGCAAAACAACCAGAAAATACAACCAGACAACAATATTCAAAGTCTTCTACCCTAGGGTTCATATACAACAAATAATAGCATAAAAATATATTGCACAAACAAATTAAATAGGCTTGACTCTCACCTGTCCCCAGCGGAGTCGCCATCTGTCGTGACCGGGGTCCCGACGTGGACGGCTCAAAATTGATTATTTAAGGAGTCGCCACCCAATTTATTTAATAAGGAAAAATTGAGAAAAACCTGCCTTTAGATCATTGGTCTACGAAAACTAGGTTGGATTCGGGAGTCGATTATGCAAAGGGAAGGGCGAAAACTAAATTCCACTACACCCCTAGTACATCCGTCTTAAGACGGTTACCCTAAATTTGATTGTGCAATTATAAATTATTTAATCATTTGTTTACCCCAAAAGTAATACTTAATAGTAGAAGATAATAAAGACTAATTTAGAAAAAATTCAATTTTGACTTGACGGGGAAGTCCCGCTCCTACGTATCCTCTGGTGCAATGAGGAACTCAAAAGTCACGTAGTTCTTCCTGAAAATTTTGTTGGTTGGTTGATTTTATTTCTGAAGGGGCTTAAGATCGAAGCTGTACAGCTAAAGTCTCTTAAACCGGAATTGACAAGGTGTACACCTTGATCAAAACCATTTTTATTATTTTTTTATAGAAAATAGGTGTTAAAGAAAAAAAATTGATTATTTAAAAAAACGATTAATTTTGCTTGACGGGGAGGCCCCGCTCCTACGTATCTCCGCGTGGCAGAGAATCAAAGGCTCCGTAGTTCTTCTAGAAAATATTTGTTTGTTTATTGATTGTAATTTTTTTGAAGAGGGGTTTAAGGTCAAAGCTATACAGCTAAAGTCCCTTAAACCGGAATTGACAAGGTGTACACCTCAATCAAAACCATTTTTATAATTTTTTTTGTGAAAAGAAACTGTTTTTTTTTTTTTTGAGAAAATAAATAAAAACGAAATGGGGGTGAAATAGGAAAATAGGGGGTGAAGTTAACAGAATGGGGTTGTATTATTAAAACTGGGGTGCAAAAAGCAGAACCCAGTTCTGGTAGGCTGCGAAAATGCTGGGCTTTTCAAGGGGGTTAAGTTATTAAAATGTGGGGTGTAGAAAATAATCTGAATTAAAATTTTAAAAAAATATAAAAACATGGGTATATAAGGAAACACAAACAGCTTCTAACCCTAATTTTCATTCTTCACCTCTTGTGCGCCGTTTCCCTATTGTTCCTAAGAGAGAGAAAAATATTTTCCACCATGGGAGAGAGAGTAGATCACGGAGAGAGAGAGAGAGAGAGAGAGAGAGAGAGAGAGAGAATTGCGGAGAGAGAAAAGGAGAGAGAAAAAGAGAGGGATCTCAAGGGAGAAGATCACGCCGTTTCCGGCGATGGTGGGGGTGGTCCACGGTGGTCACGGGGACAATTTCTATTGGTGCTGCCGACGGCGACGAAGGGTGAAGCGACGGTGAGGATGACGGCACCAGAGCAGGACGCGAACGGCGAAGAGAGCTTCAGACGGAGGCGACGAGAACGCGACAGCGTTGGGGGAGGGGTTCACGGCGAACGGCCACCGTCCACGGTGGCCGGAGCTAACGGAGGCGAGTTCTTTCATTTTTTTTCTTCCCCTCTACTGGTTCTGATTCCCATCTACTTTGATTTTTGCTTTTTTCTTTTTAACCTAAATTTTAACCCTAATTGTTTTTAAAACTAATTTCTCTTTTTTAGTACAGCAAAAAACAACTAATTGCTAATGCTATTACTTTTTAGAACAGAATGCCAATTTTTTTTTAACTTAGGCTTTGCTAATTTCTTAACTAACAATTTAAACTCAGAACCATGAACCCTGGTTTTTAACTAATCAAAACCTAACATGTTTATTTTTGGGGTTTCCACAAAACCGGTTTTTCTATCCCTAATCTAGTTCTGATTGAATTTTATTCATTTTATTCTTTTAACCTAACATGTTTTTTTTGGTCTTTTTGAATCTGTTTCAAACTATTCCTCGAAGCATATCAACTAATCAACTAAATTGCTAGTATTTACCAACTAAAATACTGATATTTACAAACGGTTTCGAATCAAATAGGAACCATAAGCTATCCCACTTCAAAATAACTCATCTAATCTAAATATCAACCTATGCTTAAAACAGAATAATAATAAAAACTCAGGACCAACCTTTGATTCCAGCGTCTGAACTTCTCTTTGCTTATTGTGGCCACTGCTTCCTCGCTGCTACTGCTACTGCCTCTCTGTTTCAGAACTCCCCTTTTTTGAACAAAACTTTGGAAACAGGGTTTCAGCGTGAAACCTTATTTCTGATTTTTTTTGTTGTTGTAATTTCTGTATCAATTCTGTCTCCCCTTTTCTGTTGGTTTGCTCTCTTTTTATACTAAAAAAAAGGAATCAAGGCATTGATGTTGCAACATTTTCTTTCCATTTTCAGGGAGAACCAGCTGTGAACAAACTTGCTGAGCAAGAATTAGGGTAAATGGCAGCAGTTGCAAGCCATGATGAGTCGGGTCCTGCTGTTCTGGGCTTTTTTTTTCTTTTCTTGTCTTTGTTTTATTGTAATTTTCATTTATTTGGCCCCTTTGAAGTCTATTTTTTGTAACTTTGGCATTTTTGGGCCAATTATAAATGGACACTAGGACTTATTATTTCTTGCAACTCCCTTTTCATTATTATTATTTTCGTTTTTTATATTAAAAGGATATAACAAAATTAGACAATTAATTAAAATCTACCCCCCCCTTTTTTTTATATATATTTTTTTGAATTAGCACATTTTTCTAAATACTTTCTAACCAAAAAAAAAGTAATAATAACGCAAGATTAGTAAATTAGCGCAAAACGACCCTTTTGAGGGATTAAAAAAAACGAATAAACGCAAAAACATTTTTTTGTGATTTTTTTTTCCTAAAAAAAAGTGAAAAAATACCGGTTAAAATTGGGTGTTTCACAGATGCCCCTCTGTACTTACTTTCTTACGAGATAATACATAAAACTATGTTTTGTTGTATTATCAAAGTAAGGAAGAAGTACAGATATGAACCTCAATTTTAATCGGTGAAATATGCACAATTAGGTAGTACAAAAAAACAGTGCCAGAGCTGAGTCGATAGCATGAAAATAAAACGGTGCCAGAGTTGAATCGATAGCACGAAAATAAAAAAGACAATGCCAGAGCTGAATCGATAGCATGAAAATAAAGTAGTGCCAGAGCTGAATCGATAGCACGAAAATAAAATAGACAATGCCAGAGCTGAATCGATAGCATGAACATAAAGTAGTGCCAGAGCTGAATCGATAGCACGAAAATAAAATAGACAATGCCAGAGCTGAATCGATAGCACGAAAATAAAATAGACAGTGCCAGAGCTGAATCGATAGCACGAAAATAAAATAGACAATGCCAGAGCTGAATCGATAGCATGAACATAAAACAGTGCCAGAGCTGAATCGATAGCACGAAATTTAAAAGAAAATGCCAGAGCTGAATCGATAGCATGAAAATAAAATAGTGCCAGAGCTGAATCGATAGCACGAAAATAAAATAGACAATGCCAGAGCCGAATCGATAGCATGAACATAAAGTAGTGCCAGAGCTGAATCGATAGCACGAAAATAAAATAGACAATGCCAGAGCTGAATCGATAGCATGAAAATAAAGTAGTGCCAGAGCTGAATCGATAGCTCGAAAATAAAATAGACAATGCCAGAGCTGAATCGATAGCATAAAAATAAAACAGTGCTAGAGCTGAATCGATAGCACGAAAATAAAATAGACAATGCCAGAGCTGAATCGATAGCATGAACATAAAACAGTGCCAGAGCTGAATCGATAGCATGAACATAAAACAGTGCCAGAGTTGAATCGATAGCACGAAATTTAAAAGACAATGCCAGAGCTGAATCGATAGCATGAAAATAAAATAGTGCCAGAGCTGAATCGATAGCACGAAAATAAAAATAGACAATGCCAGAGCTGAATCGATAGCATGAACATAAAACAGACAATGCCAGAGCTGAATCGATAGCATGAACATAAAACAGTGCCAGAGCTGAATCGATAGCACGAAATTTAAAAGACAATGCCAGAGCTGAATCGATGGCTTGAAAATAAAACAGTGCCAGAGCTGAATCGATAGCACGAAATTTAAAAGACAATGCCAGAGCTGAATCGATAGCATGAAAATAAAACAGTGCCAGAGCTGAATCGATAGCACGAAAATAAAATAGACAATGCCAGGGCGTCACCGGTAGCATGAAAATAAAGGTGCAATGCCAGGGCGGAACCGGTAGCATGCAGTGCCAGGGCGTCACCGGTAGCACAAAATTAAAAGACAATGCCAGGGCGTCACCGGTAGCATGAAAATAAAGGTGCAATGCCAGGGCGGAACCGGTAGCATGCAGTGCCAGGGCATCACCGGTAGCACAAAACTAAAAGACAATGCCAGGGCGTCACCGGTAGCATAAAAATAAAGGTACAATGCCAGGGCGGAACCGGTAGCATGCAGTGCCAGGGCGTCACCGGTAGCACAAAATTAAAAGACAATGCCAGGGCGTCACCGGTAGCATGAAAATAAAGGTGCAATGCCAGGGCGGAACCGGTAGCATGCAGTGCCAGGGCGTCACCGGTAGCACAAAACTAAAAGACAATGCCAGGGCGTCACCGGTAGCATGAAAATAAAGGTACAATGCCAGGGCGGAACCGGTAGCATGCAGTGCCAGGGCGTCACCGGTAGCACAAAATTAAAAGACAATGCCAGGGCGTCACTGGTAGCATGAAAATAAAGGTACAATGCCAGGGCGGAACCGGTAGCATGCAGTGCCAGGGCGTCACCGGTAGCACAAAATTAAAAGATGCAATGGATGCATTGCTCTGAATGATATATTTATTAATTTTTTAATTTTTATTTTTATTTCCACAAAGAGACTGAAAAAAACACATGTTTCTTGTCGTGAAGTGGAATGCATGTCGTGATGTGAAATGTATGAGACAAATAGACACAATGGTGTGGTTACCATGTCATGTATGCAATGCATGAGTATGCATGAGTTTTGAGTTTGAATATGAGATGCATGCGTCTTGAAAGTTATCATTGCTTAAAACTTTCTCTTTTTTTTGTGCGTGCTTTATTTGAAACCAATCAAACTCATTCTCAAATGGAAGGTTGTCCTCATCCTTGCCAGCTTTCTAAGATCTCCTTTCTTTTATGATCACTCCTCCTCCTTCAAAGCAAAACCTTCAAGCTTGACCTTCTTCTCTTTTTTTTTTTCTTTTTTTTTTTCATAGATTGTCATTAACTCTCTAAATCATATCATTGATTCCAAGTTGACTATTGTTGAAGAAATATTTAATGAGCATGCATGGATTCATGGGTATAGACAAGCTGGACTCTTTTTTGTGTTTCTTGGTTTTCTTGTTTTTGGATTTTTGTGTTTTGATTTTTGAAGGTTTGAAGTGAAACACTAGGGAAGACAAAAGTGACACGAGATGGTAGGGAAAAAGGTATATGGTAACCTCGAGTTGGACATTTCTTCGAGATAGGTGACTTGCTGGAAACAGGTCAGGGATTGATGAAATGTTTTATCACAAAGGGAAGACTACAAGGTGTAGCAAGCAAAATCTGACTCATCCAAATATGTCTGCCCCAGTATTGGTAATAGGAATAGCCCCAAGAGTAGGATGCACGGGTGTACTATACAAGTTTGACTCCTGATGGATCTTGCAATTTTATGCCTCTGTGTGGCAACAAAACTGTTCAAGATAAAACGACACTGGTGTAGAAAGAAGTTTTGACTCATGAGAGGCCTTGTAAGATTTCTTCCTTAGCTAGGTGAAAGACATTGGCTTGAGAGAATAATGCACTAGTATAGTAAGAAACTCTTGACTATTGGAGAATCTTGTACAATTGTTGCCCCAGGGTGGGATTTATTGAGACTCAAGCTTATTTTCTACAAAAATTTGCCCCAATGTGTACTCATGTTTGGAATAAGTAGAAGAAATCCAGTGAACTACTCAAATGATCATTGTAAGTCTCATTCCCCTTTTGTACCCTAACTTTTGCCTAGACTGCCTCTGCAGGTTTTCAGTCTAGCGGGCTTTTTATTTTTTCAAAACCCTAATTTTTGCCTAGACTGCCTTTACAGGTTTTCACTCTAGCGGGCCTCGTTCTTTTTTCTTCATTTTTTTTATCATTTTTTAGAGCAAAGAAAAGTTTAAAAGAAGCAAATGATTTATTTCAAAATTAATATTATGAAAATGAAAACAATCATTCTTCAACTTTTAGAGGCTTGTAGTGTGGCTATGGGTTATGGGTTATGGAAGAAAAATGATTAGAAGGCTTTAAAGAAATGTTTTATGGAAGAAAAGTGATTAGAAGGCTCAAAGAAAGGTTTTGCAGGTTAAATGGATCAAGGATCTTTAGTGCATTCAGCTTTCTATGTGTTTTGATGACAACACCATTTGATTCCTTCATTTCTCCTTTTTTCCCCTTTTTTTTTCTCCTCTCATTTCAGTCTTCACATCTACATGATATATGGCTGATTCTCTCATTATTTTTTTTTCACCCTTCACAATCATTTGTCTTTTTTCAACCTCGCTTTTTTTCTTTTCCTCCGGTGCTCCTGATTTGTGTGTCATCAATTTTCTATCTTTGGAAATTATATGATAATCTAAATGCACTAAATTCAGATGTAGTGTCGATCCTTGTCCGGGGTTCAATGAAAAGGGAATTACGATACTTCATTTTTGTTTGGGGTAGAGAAGAAAAGAAAAAAAATGGTCACTCTTCATTTCGAATCATGATTCCTCATTTTCAAAACTTTAATTTCGAAAAGAAAAACATTTACTCTTTTAACAAATTCTTTGCTCTCTCTTTCTTTTGCTCTTTTGTTTTTTTTTTTTGTTTTTTTTTTGTTTTTGTTTTTGTTTGGGAAATGGACGTTCAAAATATGATATTCATTCACTGGTTCACCCTCGCATGACACCAAAAGGGCTTTGAGAATTATCACTTGAGGCAAGAACTTGAAGGGGTCAGTTTTTAAGGGAAACTTGGGGTGAGGAGGGATGGAAATGGGTTTTTTAAATCCATGCAAATTCATTAGTATAAAGCTTCAACAAAATCAACTTAGTTTCAAGCCTATTTGACTTTGTACAACATGATTAGACAAATGCTAATGACAATCATCTTTTCCCCCTCTTTTTCCCCGCTTTAAGCTTTTTTCAAGAACTGATTGTCAACCTTATGTCTCCCTTTTTTCTCTAATTTTTTCAAAATGCCCATGTGTTGTGCCCCATGAAACATTTCTTCACATTACTTTTCTAACCCTCTAGTGATTTTTCAACAACTTTCAAGAGAATGATCCAATGAGTCTAAGCTTGATTGATATCCATTTTCACGCAAGCACAAAAATTTAACTTGATGACTTCAAAACTTCCTTTTTTATTTATTTATTTTCTTTAATGAAGATTTTATGAGAATGGGTCAAAGCAAACAAGATGTCATGGAATGCATGGTATGGTACGTATGCAAGCATTCATCCTAAGATGTAATGCAAGCATTGATATCCTTTTTTGAATAATTTTTTGAAATAAAAAAACGTTGATGGAAAAATGATTTTTTATGAAGAGTAAGGTAAGAGGTAGAGTAGCTTCCTTTGTGACCTAATTTGGTCAACCCATGCTATCGGGCCTAAAGATCTAGGGTCTACTATCATGGGTACTCACAAGCTGGCCGTTCTAACCTATGAGGTTTAAGGTCTCTAGAGCCAAGTACTCTTCTAGAGGACAAACACACGAGGATGTACATCCAAAGCGTGGATACCCGCATAGAAGAATCGTACTCTAGATGAGGATTTCATGGAAGCCCCAAGGATGTACATCCAAGATGACCTCCACTACCTATCCTCGGTCTAACCTATGTGTTCCTTTCTAGGCTCCGGTGTAAGCCCAACTCTCAATGTGTGTTTTGTTGGAAATGTGTAGTGTGTGAAGGAAGCATACAAACCTCAAACCCTAAAAATAAAAATAATAAGGAAAAGTACCTTAAGTTGATGAACATGAAGAATGCCGAACCAGACCGAGCAGCCTAAGAAGGTCAACTGTGAACCAGACTCCTATCTGGTCCATTTTGAGCCCAGAACCGCCTTGCGCAAAAACCGCTTTGAGAACCGGAACGCCGACTCAAAAAAAATATTAACCAATCAAAGACAGACTTTTTGTGTAAAGGACCCGCAAAGGCTAGCCCAAAAGATCACTTAGTCCGTCAATGATCTTCCCCCCTTAGTCTTCGCCTCTCAACCTCTTATATAGCCCATTGCTAGATGGCTCTTGCTTCTCCCAAGCGATGTGGGACAAAAATAACATAGAGAACACAATTCCCATTTAGAGAAAGTAATTACCGTTTTTCTCAAACCAGCCACCGTAAAAGTGAGATTCCGGATTCGTTAACCGTTGGATCGTCTTTCTTTTTTGACAGAAGGTTCACAAGGCACGTGTCTTCTCTTTCACCGTTCGGATCCTCGAGACATGGTCTGAGGAGAGAGAAATTGCGTTCGCAAAAAGCTGCTGTTTTTGATATTTTTCTCAAACCTGTCACCGTAAAAGTACGATTCCGGATTCGTTAGCCGTTGGATTGCCTTAATTTTTTTGGGAGAATGTTCAGGAGACACATATCTTCACTTTCACCATTCGGATCATTGAAACTAGGCCTGAGGAGAGAGAAATTTCTTTCGCAAGTAGCTGTAGTTTTTGGTGTTTGGTCTATTTTTGTATTTTTTGTAACTTTGGCATTCTAGGGCCAAGTCATGTACATGGTCATTCTCTTTTTGTATCAAATAGCATATTTTACTTATTTTTTGTTTAACCTCTAAAAAAAAGTAATAATAACGCGGAATTAGTAAATTAGCGCAAAACTACCTTTTTGAGGGATTAAGAATCAAATAAACGAAAAAAAAACATATTTTTGTGATTTTTTACTAAAAAAGTGAAAAATACCGGTTAAAATTGGGGTGTTCACAGATGCCCCTCTGTACTTACTTTCTTACGAGATAATACCCAACACTATGTTTTGTTGTATTATCAAAGTAAGGAATAAGTACAGATATGAACCCTGTGAACACCCCAATTTTAACCGGTATTTTTCACTTTTTTAGTAAAAAATCACAAAAATATGTTTTTTTCGTTTATTTGATTCTTAATCCCTCAAAAAGGTAGTTTTGCGCTAATTTACTAATTCCGCGTTATTATTACTTTTTTTTAGAGGTTAAACAAAAAATAAGTAAAATATGCTATTTGATACAAAAAGAGAATGACCATGTACATGACTTGGCCCTAGAATGCCAAAGTTACAAAAAATACAAAAATAGACCAAACACCAAAAAACTACAGCTACTTGCGAAAGAAATTTCTCTCTCCTCAGGCCTAGTTTCAATGATCCGAACGGTGAAAGAGAAGACACGTGCCTTGTGAACCTTCTGTCAAAAAAGAAAGACGATCCAACGGTTAACGAATCCGGAATCTCACTTTTACGGTGGCTGGTTTGAGAAAAACGGTAATTACTTTCTCTAAATGGGAATTGTGTTCTCTATGTTATTTTTGTCCCACATCGCTTGGGAGAAGCAAGAGCCATCTAGCAATGGGCTATATAAGAGGTTGAGAGGCGAAGACTAAAGGGGGAAGATCATTGACGGACTAAGTGATCTTTTGGGCTAGCCTTTGCGGGTCCTTTACACAAAAAGTCTGTCTTTGATTAGTTAATATTTTTTTTGAGTCGGCGTTCCGGTTCTCAAAGCGGTTTTTGCGCAAGGCGGTTCTGGGCTCAAAATGGACCAGATAGGAGTCTGGTTCACAGTTGACCTTGTTAGGCTGCTCGGTCTGGTTCGGCATTCTTCATGTTCATCAACTTAAGGTTAGTTTTGTATTTATTTAATTCTTAATTATTCATTTATGTATATATTTATTTATTTGTTTATTTATTTATTTATTTATTTATTTATTATCATTCCTTTTTTTTTTTTTACTTAATCTTTTATTTACTAATTTCTAAAAATAAGGTATTTTCTTATCTTCTCCTTTTTTTATTGATTCTTAAAAAATAATAAAAGTGGCTTTGGTCGAGGTGTACACCTTATCAAACCTGCAACCTAGTTAGGACGCCTGAGTTGTACAACTTGGTGATCCTAACCCCTTTCTCCAAAAAAACTAAAATCGATCAACAAACAATCATTTTCTCAAGAAGAACTACGTAGCCTTTGATTCTCCGCACGCGGAGATACGTAGGAGCGGGATTTTCCCGTCAAGCACAAAAATTAATCTTTTCCTAAAATAATCAATCCTTTTTTTTCTAACCCTTTTTTTCATAAAAAATAATGAAAATGATTTTTGATAGAGGTGTACACCTTGTCAAATTTCGGTTTAAGAGACTTTAGCTGTACAGCTTTGATCTTAAACCCCTTCAGAAATAAAATCAACCAACCAACAACATTTTCAGGAAGAACTACGTGACTTTTGAGTTCCTCATTGCACCAGAGGATACGTAGGAGCGGGACTTCCCCGTCAAGTCAAAATTGAGTTTTTTCTAAATTAGTCTTTATTATCTTCTACTATTAAGTATTACTTTTGGGGTAAACAAATGATTAAATAATTTATAATTGCACAATCAAATTTAGGGTAACCGTCTTAAGACGGATGTACTAGGGGTGTAGTGGAATTTAGTTTTCGCCCTTCCCTTTGCATAATCGACTCCCGAATCCAACCTAGTTTTCGTAGACCAATGATCTAAAGGCAGGTTTTTCTCAATTTTTCCTTATTAAATAAATTGGGTGGCGACTCCTTAAATAATCAATTTTGAGCCGTTCACGTCGGGACCCCGGTCACGACAGATGGCGACTCCGCTGGGGACAGGTGAGAGTCAAGCCTATTTAATTTGTTTGTGCAATATATTTTTATGCTATTATTTGTTGTATATAAACCCTAGGGTAGAAGACTTTGAATATTGTTGTCTGGTTGTATTTTCTGGTTGTTTTAAAGGTACATTTCCTTATTATTTTTATTTTTTAGGGTTTGAGGTTTGTATGCTTTCTTCACACACTACAAAACACACATTGAGAGTTGGGCTTACACCGGAGCCTAGAAAGGAACACATAGGTTAGACCGAGGATAGGTAGTGGAGGTCATCTTGGATGTACATCCTTGGGGCTTCCATGAAATCCTCATCTAGAGTACGATTCTTCTATGCGGGTATCCACGCTTTGGATGTACATCCTTGTGTGTTTGTCCTCTAGAAGAGTACTTGGCTCTAGAGACCTTAAACCTCATAGGTTAGAACGGCCAGCTTGTGAGTACCCATGATAGTAGACCCTAGATCTTTAGGCCCGATAGCATGGGTTGACCAAATTAGGTCACAAAGGAAGCTACTCTACCTCTTACCTTACTCTTCATAAAAAATCATTTTTCCATCAACGTTTTTTATTTCAAAAATTATTCAAAAATCTTTCACATGCATCTTTTCACTTTTATTTCTGTATAAAAATAACACAAAAAACAACATAAAGATTACATTGCAATACATAAAAATTATAAATAAAAAAAAAGATCAAATTGCATCTCATGCATAAAAACCATAAAAAAAATCATGTAGTAAAAAAAAAAAAATAGTGCATTGAAAAATATAAATTCATCATTTGCAGTTTTCTTTGCATGATTTCTTAGAAAAAATATATTGCTCTGCATATATTGCGCTTCTTCATTGCATTATCATTCATCATAAATTACATATGTTGCATTATACCATGTATCATTCAAAAGTATAATTCATTTTTCTTGGCATGAGTACTTAAAAAAGGTGTTTATGCATGTAGTGCGCATTTTCATTGCATTGTCATAAATTTCACCATATTTCATTTTTTTTCTCTGTGCATATACGTAAAAAAAAAAAATTCATGTGTAAATAAAGCAAACCACATTTTTATTCATCAATCCGCATAGCATATTCCCTTCAAATGAGGCAAAAAAAAAACAAAAAATTGCATTGCATTTCTTGCATAAAAACATTACATCTTAGGATGAATGCTTGCATACATACCATACCATGCATTCCATGACATCTTGTCTGCTTTGACTCATCCTCATGTAGCATATAATTTTCTCTAAAGAAAATAAACAAATAAATAAAAAAGGAAAGTTTTGAAGTCATTGAGTTATGATCACAAGAATAGAGAAAAGTTAAATTTTTGTGCTTGCGTAAAAATGGAAATCAATCAAGCTTAGACTCATTGGGATCATTCTCTTGAAAGCTGTTGAGAAACCACTAGAGGGTTAGAGAAGTAATGCGAGGAAATGTTTCATGGGGCACAACATGTGGGCATTTTGAAAAAGTTACAGGAAAAAGGGGAGACATAAGGTTGACAATAAGTTCTTGAAAAAAAAAAAAAAAGCTTAAAGCGGGGAAAAGAGGATCGTCATTAGCACTTCTTTAATCATGTTGTACAAAGTCAAATAAGCTTGAAACTAAGTTAACTTTGTTGAAGCTTTATACTAATGAATTTGCATGGATTTAAAAACTCATTTCCATCCCTCCTCACCCCAAGTTTCCCTTAAAAACTGACCCTTCAAGTTCTTGCCTCAAGTGATAATTCTCAAAGCCCTTTTGGTGTCATTCGAGAGTGAATCAGTGAATGAATATCATATTTTGAAGATCCATTTCCCAAAAAAAAAAAGAAAGAAAATTAAAAAAAAAAAGGAAGCCAAAGAAAGAGAGAGCAAAGAATTTGTCAAAAGAGTGAATGTTTTTTCGAAGTTAAAGTTTTGAAAATGAGGAATCATGATTCAAGATGAAGAGTGACCGTTCTTCTCTATCCCAAGATATATATCCCTTGTTGTCCCCCTTTTGAGCCTTTCATTAAACCCTGGACAAGGATCAACACTGAGTGCATTTAGATTATCAGATGAGTTCCAAAGGTAGGAAGTTGATGAGACACAAATCAGGGGCAATGGAGGAAAAGAAAAGAGAGAGGTTGAAAAAAAAACATTGTGAAAGAAAAAAAAATAAAGAGAGAATCAGCCATATATCATGTAGATGTGAAGGCTGAAATGAGAGGAGAAAAAGAATGAAAAAAAGGAAAAAAATGTGAAAAAAGGAGAAATGAAGGAATCAAATGGTGTATCAAAACACGTATAAAGCTGAATGCACTAAAGATCCTTGATCCATTTAACCTGTAAAACCTTTCTTTGAGCCTTCTAATCACTTTTCTTCCATAAAACATTTCTTTAAAGCCTTCTAATCATTTTTCTTTCATAACCCATAAACCCTAGGCGTAAAACATTGTTCTCCCATAGCCCATAATCCATACACATAAAACATTCCTTTGAGCCTTATAATAAATTTTTCTTCCATAACCCATAACCCATAGCCACATTACAAGCCTCTAAAAGTTCACTCTGATTGATGAATGACGACTTTCATTTTCATAATATTAGTTTTGAAATAAATCATTTAAACTTTTCTTTGCTCTAAAGAAAAAAATGTGGCCCGCTAGACTGAAAACCTGTAAAGGCAGCCTAGACAAAAGTTGGGGTTTTAAAAAAAATAATAAAAATAAAAAATACAAAGCCCGCTAGACTGAAAACCTGCAAAGGCAGTCTAGGCAAAAATTAGGGTACAAAAGGGAAATGAGACTTACAATAATCATTTGAGTAGTTCATTGGATTTCTCCTATGCCAAACATGAGTACACATTGGGCAAATATTGTGGAAAATAAGCTTGAGTCTCAATAAATCCCCACACTGGGGCAACAATTTTACAAGATTCTCCAGTAGTCAAGAGTTTCTTGCTATACTAGTGTATTATTCTTTCACCTGGCTAAGGAAGAAATCTTACAAGACCCCTCATGAGTCAAAACTTCTTTCTACACCAGTGTCGTTTTATCTTGAAAAGTTTTTATTGCCACACAGAGGCATAAAATTGCAAGATCCATCATGAGTCAAACTTGTATAGGCCCCCAGTGCATCCTACTCCTGAGGCAATTCCTATTTACCAATACTGGGGGCAGAAATATTTTCGTGAGCCTTGATGAGTCAGATTTTGCTTGCTACACCTAGTAGTATTCTCTCTGTGATAAAACCTTTCATCAATTCCCAACCTGTTTTCAGCAAGTCACCTACCTCAAGAAATGTCCAATCGAGTTATCATATACCTTTTTCCCTATCATCTTGTGTCACATTTGTCATCCCTAATGCTTTCACCTAAAATAAATAAATAAACATATACCCCTCACTTCAAACCTTCAAGATCCAAAAATCCAAAAATAAGAAAACCAAGAAACACAGAAAAGGCCAGCTCTTAAATACCTATAAGTCCATGCATGCTCATTAAATAATGCTTCAACAATAGTCAACTTGGAATCAATAATATGATTTAGAGAGTTAATGACATTCTATGAAAGAAAAAAAGGGGAAGAGAATATCAAACTTGAAGTTGTTTTGCTTTGAAGGAGGAGGAGTGATCATAAAAGAAAGAAGATTTTAGAAAGCTGGCAAGAATGAGGACAACCTCCCATTTGAGGACGAGTTTGATTGGTTTAAAAAAAAAGCACGCAGAAAAAGAAAAAGTTATAAGCAATGATAAACTTTCAGGATGCATGCATCTCATATTTCTATTCAAGGCTCATGCATAACTCATACCTCTCATGTCATAGCATACATGCATTTCATGTCAAAATAATCAAAAAAGAAAACAATGCATCAATTGCATTTTATTTTCATGCTACCGGTGACGCCCTGGCATTGTCTTTTATTTTTTGTGCTACCGGTGACGCCCTGGCACTGCATGCTACCGGTTCCGCCCTGGCATCACACCTTTATTTTCAGGCTACCGGTGACGCCCTGGCCTTGTCTTTTATTTTTTGTGCTACCGGTGACGCCCTGGCAGAGCATGCTACCGGTTCCGCCCTGGCATCGCACCTTTATTTTCAGGCTACCGGTGACGCCCTGGCCTTGTCTTTTATTTTTTGTGCTACCGGTGACGCCCTGGCACTGCATGCTACCGGTTCCGCCCTGGCATCGCACCTTTATTTTCAGGCTACCAGTGACGCCCTGGCCTTGTCTTTTATTTTTTGTGCTACCGGTGACGCCCTGGCACTGCATGCTACCGATTCCGCCCTGGCATCGCACCTTTATTTTCAGGCTACCGGTGACGCCCTGGCCGTGTCTTTTATTTTTTGTGCTACCGGCGACGCCCTGGCACTGCATGCTACCGGTTCCGCCCTGGCATTGTACCTTTATTTTCATGCTACCGGTGACGCCCTGGCATTGTCTTTTAGTTTTGTGCTACCGGTGACGCCCTGGCACTGCATGCTACCGGTTCCGCCCTGGCATTGCACCTTTATTTTCATGCTACCGGTGACGCCCTGGCATTGTCTTTTAATTTTGTGCTACCGGTGACGCCCTGGCACTGCATGCTACCGGTTTCGCCCTGGCATTGCACCTTTATTTTCATGCTACCGGTGACGCCCTGGCATTGTCTATTTTATTTTCGTGCTATCGATTCAGCTCTGGCACTGTTTTATTTTCATGCTATCGATTCAGCTCTGGCATTGTCTTTTAAATTTCGTGCTATCGATTCAGCTCTGGCACTGTTTTATTTTCAAGCCATCGATTCAGCTCTGGCATTGTCTTTTAAATTTCGTGCTATCGATTCAGCTCTGGCACTGTTTTATGTTCATGCTATCGATTCAGCTCTGGCATTGTCTGTTTTATGTTCATGCTATCGATTCAGCTCTGGCATTGTCTATTTTATTTTTCGTGCTATCGATTCAGCTCTGGCACTGTCTTATTTTTATGCTATCGATTCAGCTCTGGCATTGTCTATTTTATTTTTCGTGCTATCGATTCAGCTCTGGCACTGTCTTATTTTTATGCTATCGATTCAGCTCTGGCATTGTCTTTTATATTTTCGTGCTATCGATTCAGCTCTGGCACTGTTTTATTTTCATGCTATCGATTCAGCTCTAGCATTGTCTATTTTATTTTCGTGCTATCGATTCAGCTCTGGCACTGTTTTATTTTCATGCTATCGATTCAGCTCTGGCATTGTCTTTTAAATTTCGTGCTATCGATTCAGCTCTGGCACTGTTTTATTTGCATGCTATCGATTCAGCTCTGGCATTGTCTATTTTATTTTCGTGCTATCGATTCAGCTCTGGCACTGCTTTATTTTCATGCTATCGATTCTGCTCTGGCATCAATTTTTTTAAATTTCGTGCTACCGATTCAGCTCTGGCACTGTTTGTAGTTCCTACTACCTTTGTGCATATTTCATCGATTAAAATTGAGGTTCATATCTGTACTTATTCCTTACTTTGATAATACAACAAAACATAGTGTTGGGTATTATCTCGTAAGAAAGTAAGTACAGAGGGGCATCTGTGAACACCCCAATTTTAACCGGTATTTTTCACTTTTTTAGTAAAAAATCACAAAAATATGTTTTTTTCGTTTATTTGATTCTTAATCCCTCAAAAAGGTAGTTTTGCGCTAATTTACTAATTCCGCGTTATTATTACTTTTTTTTAGAGGTTAAACAAAAAATAAGTAAAATATGCTATTTGATACAAAAAGAGAATGACCATGTACATGACTTGGCCCTAGAATGCCAAAGTTACAAAAAATACAAAAATAGACCAAACACCAAAAAACTACAGCTACTTGCGAAAGAAATTTCTCTCTCCTCAGGCCTAGTTTCAATGATCCGAACGGTGAAAGAGAAGACACGTGCCTTGTGAACCTTCTGTCAAAAAAGAAAGACGATCCAACGGTTAACGAATCCGGAATCTCACTTTTACGGTGGCTGGTTTGAGAAAAACGGTAATTACTTTCTCTAAATGGGAATTGTGTTCTCTATGTTATTTTTGTCCCACATCGCTTGGGAGAAGCAAGAGCCATCTAGCAATGGGCTATATAAGAGGTTGAGAGGCGAAGACTAAAGGGGGAAGATCATTGACGGACTAAGTGATCTTTTGGGCTAGCCTTTGCGGGTCCTTTACACAAAAAGTCTGTCTTTGATTAGTTAATATTTTTTTTGAGTCGGCGTTCCGGTTCTCAAAGCGGTTTTTGCGCAAGGCGGTTCTGGGCTCAAAATGGACCAGATAGGAGTCTGGTTCACAGTTGACCTTGTTAGGCTGCTCGGTCTGGTTCGGCATTCTTCATGTTCATCAACTTAAGGTTAGTTTTGTATTTATTTAATTCTTAATTATTCATTTATGTATATATTTATTTATTTGTTTATTTATTTATTTATTTATTTATTATCATTCCTTTTTTTTTTACTTAATCTTTTATTTACTAATTTCTAAAAATAAGGTATTTTCTTATCTTCTCCTTTTTTTATTGATTCTTAAAAAATAATAAAAGTGGCTTTGGTCGAGGTGTACACCTTATCAAACCTGCAACCTAGTTAGGACGCCTGAGTTGTACTACTTGGTGATCCTAATCCCTTTCTCCAAAAAAACTAAAATCGATCAACAAACAATCATTTTCTCAAGAAGAACTACGTAGCCTTTGATTCTCCGCACGCGGAGATACGTAGGAGCGGGATTTTCCCGTCAAGCACAAAAATTAATCTTTTCCTAAAATAATCAATCCTTTTTTTTCTAACCCTTTTTTTCATAAAAAAAAATGAAAATGATTTTTGATAGAGGTGTACACCTTGTCAAATTTCGGTTTAAGAGACTTTAGCTGTACAGCTTTGATCTTAAACCCCTTCAGAAATAAAATCAACCAACCAACAACATTTTCAGGAAGAACTACGTGACTTTTGAGTTCCTCATTGCACCAGAGGATACGTAGGAGCGGGACTTCCCCGTCAAGTCAAAATTGAGTTTTTTCTAAATTAGTCTTTATTATCTTCTACTATTAAGTATTACTTTTGGGGTAAACAAATGATTAAATAATTTATAATTGCACAATCAAATTTAGGGTAACCGTCTTAAGACGGATGTACTAGGGGTGTAGTGGAATTTAGTTTTCGCCCTTCCCTTTGCATAATCGACTCCCGAATCCAACCTAGTTTTCGTAGACCAATGATCTAAAGGCAGGTTTTTCTCAATTTTTCCTTATTAAATAAATTGGGTGGCGACTCCTTAAATAATCAATTTTGAGCCGTTCACGTCGGGACCCCGGTCACGACAGATGGCGACTCCGCTGGGGACAGGTGAGAGTCAATGGGCCTAAAGATCTAGGGTCTACTATCATGGGTACTCACAAGCTGTCCCCAGGTTAGTACTTGACTCTCACCTGTCCCCAGCGGAGTCGCCATCTGTCGTGACCGGGGTCCCGACGTGAACGGCTCAAAATTGATTATTTAAGGAGTCGCCACCCAATTTATTTAATAAGGAAAAATTGAGAAAAACCTGCCTTTAGATCATTGGTCTACGAAAACTAGGTTGGATTCGGGAGTCGATTATGCAAAGGGAAGGGCGAAAACTAAATTCCACTACACCCCTAGTACATCCGTCTTAAGACGGTTACCCTAAATTTGATTGTGCAATTATAAATTATTTAATCATTTGTTTACCCCAAAAGTAATACTTAATAGTAGAAGATAATAAAGACTAATTTAGAAAAAACTCAATTTTGACTTGACGGGGAAGTCCCGCTCCTACGTATCCTCTGGTGCAATGAGGAACTCAAAAGTCACGTAGTTCTTCCTGAAAATGTTGTTGGTTGGTTGATTTTATTTCTGAAGGGGTTTAAGATCAAAGCTGTACAGCTAAAGTCTCTTAAACCGAAATTTGACAAGGTGTACACCTCTATCAAAAATCATTTTCATTATTTTTTATGAAAAAAAGGGTTAGAAAAAAAAGGATTGATTATTTTAGGAAAAGATTAATTTTTGTGCTTGACGGGAAAATCCCGCTCCTACGTATCTCCGCGTGCGGAGAATCAAAGGCTACGTAGTTCTTCTTGAGAAAATGATTGTTTGTTGATCGATTTTAGTTTTTTTGGAGAAAGGGGTTAGGATCACCAAGTAGTACAACTCAGGCGTCCTAACTAGGTTGCAGGTTTGATAAGGTGTACACCTCGACCAAAGCCACTTTTATTATTTTTTAAGAATCAATAAAAAAAGGAGAAGATAAGAAAATACCTTATTTTTAGAAATTAGTAAATAAAAGATTAAGTAAAAAAAAAAAGGAATGATAATAAATAAATAAATAAATAAATAAATAAACAAATAAATAAATATATACATAAATGAATAATTAAGAATTAAATAAATACAAAACTAACCTTAAGTTGATGAACATGAAGAATGCCGAACCAGACCGAGCAGCCTAACAAGGTCAACTGTGAACCAGACTCCTATCTGGTCCATTTTGAGCCCAGAACCGCCTTGCGCAAAAACCGCTTTGAGAACCGGAACGCCGACTCAAAAAAAATATTAACTAATCAAAGACAGACTTTTTGTGTAAAGGACCCGCAAAGGCTAGCCCAAAAGATCACTTAGTCCGTCAATGATCTTCCCCCTTTAGTCTTCGCCTCTCAACCTCTTATATAGCCCATTGCTAGATGGCTCTTGCTTCTCCCAAGCGATGTGGGACAAAAATAACATAGAGAACACAATTCCCATTTAGAGAAAGTAATTACCGTTTTTCTCAAACCAGCCACCGTAAAAGTGAGATTCCGGATTCGTTAACCGTTGGATCGTCTTTCTTTTTTGACAGAAGGTTCACAAGGCACGTGTCTTCTCTTTCACCGTTCGGATCATTGAAACTAGGCCTGAGGAGAGAGAAATTTCTTTCGCAAGTAGCTGTAGTTTTTTGGTGTTTGGTCTATTTTTGTATTTTTTGTAACTTTGGCATTCTAGGGCCAAGTCATGTACATGGTCATTCTCTTTTTGTATCAAATAGCATATTTTACTTATTTTTTGTTTAACCTCTAAAAAAAAGTAATAATAACGCGGAATTAGTAAATTAGCGCAAAACTACCTTTTTGAGGGATTAAGAATCAAATAAACGAAAAAAACATATTTTTGTGATTTTTTACTAAAAAAGTGAAAAATACCGGTTAAAATTGGGGTGTTCACAGATGCCCCTCTGTACTTACTTTCTTACGAGATAATACCCAACACTATGTTTTGTTGTATTATCAAAGTAAGGAATAAGTACAGATATGAACCTCAATTTTAATCGATGAAATATGCACAAAGGTAGTAGGAACTACAAACAGTGCCAGAGCTGAATCGGTAGCACGAAATTTAAAAAAATTGATGCCAGAGCTGAATCGATAGCATGAAAATAAAGCAGTGCCAGAGCTGAATCGATAGCACGAAAATAAAATAGACAATGCCAGAGCTGAATCGATAGCATGCAAATAAAACAGTGCCAGAGCTGAATCGATAGCACGAAATTTAAAAGACAATGCCAGAGCTGAATCGATAGCATGAAAATAAAACAGTGCCAGAGCTGAATCGATAGCACGAAAATAAAATAGACAATGCTAGAGCTGAATCGATAGCATGAAAATAAAACAGTGCCAGAGCTGAATCGATAGCACGAAAATATAAAAGACAATGCCAGAGCTGAATCGATAGCATGAAAGTAAAACAGTGCCAGAGCTGAATCGATAGCACGAAAATAAAATAGACAATGCCAGAGCTGAATCGATAGCATAAAAATAAGACAGTGCCAGAGCTGAATCGATAGCACGAAAAATAAAATAGACAATGCCAGAGCTGAATCGATAGCATGACCATAAAACAGACAATGCCAGAGCTGAATCGATAGCATGAACATAAAACAGTGCCAGAGCTGAATCGATAGCACGAAATTTAAAAGACAATGCCAGAGCTGAATCGATGGCTTGAAAATAAAACAGTGCCAGAGCTGAATCGATAGCACGAAATTTAAAAGACAATGCCAGAGCTGAATCGATAGCATGAAAATAAAACAGTGCCAGAGCTGAATCGATAGCACGAAAATAAAATAGACAATGCCAGGGCGTCACCGGTAGCATGAAAATAAAGGTGCAATGCCAGGGCGAAACCGGTAGCATGCAGTGCCAGGGCGTCACCGGTAGCACAAAATTAAAAGACAATGCCAGGGCGTCACCGGTAGCATGAAAATAAAGGTGCAATGCCAGGGCGGAACCGGTAGCATGCAGTGCCAGGGCGTCACCGGTAGCACAAAACTAAAAGACAATGCCAGGGCGTCACCGGTAGCATGAAAATAAAGGTACAATGCCAGGGCGGAACCGGTAGCATGCAGTGCCAGGGCGTCGCCGGTAGCACAAAAAATAAAAGACACGGCCAGGGCGTCACCGGTAGCCTGAAAATAAAGGTGCGATGCCAGGGCGGAATCGGTAGCATGCAGTGCCAGGGCGTCACCGGTAGCACAAAAAATAAAAGACAAGGCCAGGGCGTCACCGGTAGCCTGAAAATAAAGGTGCGATGCCAGGGCGGAACCGGTAGCATGCAGTGCCAGGGCGTCACCGGTAGCACAAAAAATAAAAGACAAGGCCAGGGCGTCACCGGTAGCCTGAAAATAAAGGTGCGATGCCAGGGCGGAACCGGTAGCATGCTCTGCCAGGGCGTCACCGGTAGCACAAAAAATAAAAGACAAGGCCAGGGCGTCACCGGTAGCCTGAAAATAAAGGTGCGATGCCAGGGCGGAACCGGTAGCATGCAGTGCCAGGGCGTCACCGGTAGCACAAAAAATAAAAGACAATGCCAGGGCGTCACCGGTAGCATGAAAATAAAATGCAATTGATGCATTGTTTTCTTTTTTGATTATTTTGACATGAAATGCATGTATGCTATGACATGAGAGGTATGAGTTATGCATGAGCCTTGAATAGAAATATGAGATGCATGCATCCTGAAAGTTTATCATTGCTTATAACTTTTTCTTTTTCTGCGTGCTTTTTTTTGAAACCAATCAAACTCGTCCTCAAATGGGAGGTTGTCCTCATTCTTGCCAGCTTTCTAAAATCTTCTTTCTTTTATGATCACTCCTCCTCCTTCAAAGCAAAACAACTTCAAGTTTGATATTCTCTTCCCCTTTTTTTCTTTCATAGAATGTCATTAACTCTCTAAATCATATTATTGATTCCAAGTTGACTATTGTTGAAGCATTATTTAATGAGCATGCATGGACTTATAGGTATTTAAGAGCTGGCCTTTTCTGTGTTTCTTGGTTTTCTTATTTTTGGATTTTTGGATCTTGAAGGTTTGAAGTGAGGGGTATATGTTTATTTATTTATTTTAGGTGAAAGCATTAGGGATGACAAATGTGACACAAGATGATAGGGAAAAAGGTATATGATAACTCGATTGGACATTTCTTGAGGTAGGTGACTTGCTGAAAACAGGTTGGGAATTGATGAAAGGTTTTATCACAGAGAGAATACTACTAGGTGTAGCAAGCAAAATCTGACTCATCAAGGCTCACGAAAATATTTCTGCCCCCAGTATTGGTAAATAGGAATTGCCTCAGGAGTAGGATGCACTGGGGGCCTATACAAGTTTGACTCATGATGGATCTTGCAATTTTATGCCTCTGTGTGGCAATAAAAACTTTTCAAGATAAAACGACACTGGTGTAGAAAGAAGTTTTGACTCATGAGGGGTCTTGTAAGATTTCTTCCTTAGCCAGGTGAAAGAATAATACACTAGTATAGCAAGAAACTCTTGACTACTGGAGAATCTTGTAAAATTGTTGCCCCAGTGTGGGGATTTATTGAGACTCAAGCTTATTTTCCACAATATTTGCCCAATGTGTACTCATGTTTGGCATAGGAGAAATCCAATGAACTACTCAAATGATTATTGTAAGTCTCATTTCCCTTTTGTACCCTAATTTTTGCCTAGACTGCCTTTGCAGGTTTTCAGTCTAGCGGGCTTTGTATTTTTTATTTTTATTATTTTTTTTAAAACCCCAACTTTTGTCTAGGCTGCCTTTACAGGTTTTCAGTCTAGCGGGCCACATTTTTTTCTTTAGAGCAAAGAAAAGTTTAAATGATTTATTTCAAAACTAATATTATGAAAATGAAAGTCGTCATTCATCAATCAGAGTGAACTTTTAGAGGCTTGTAATGTGGCTATGGGTTATGGGTTATGGAAGAAAAATTTATTATAAGGCTCAAAGGAATGTTTTATGTGTATGGATTATGGGCTATGGGAGAACAATGTTTTACGCCTAGGGTTTATGGGTTATGAAAGAAAAATGATTAGAAGGCTTTAAAGAAATGTTTTATGGAAGAAAAGTGATTAGAAGGCTCAAAGAAAGGTTTTACAGGTTAAATGGATCAAGGATCTTTAGTGCATTCAGCTTTATACGTGTTTTGATGACAACACCATTTGATTCCTTCATTTCTCCTTTTTTCACATTTTTTTCCTTTTTTTCATTCTTTTTCTCCTCTCATTTCAGCCTTCACATCTACATGATATATGGCTGATTCTCTCTTTATTTTTTTTTCTTTCACAATGTTTTTTTTTCAACCTCTCTCTTTTCTTTTCCTCCATTGCCCCTGATTTGTGTCTCATCAACTTCCTACCTTTGGAACTCATCTGATAATCTAAATGCACTCAGTGTTGATCCTTGTCCAGGGTTTAATGAAAGGCTCAAAAGGGGGACAACAAGGGATATATATCTTGGGATAGAGAAGAACGGTCACTCTTCATCTTGAATCATGATTCCTCATTTTCAAAACTTTAACTTCGAAAAAACATTCACTCTTTTGACAAATTCTTTGCTCTCTCTTTCTTTGGCTTCCTTTTTTTTTTTTAATTTTCTTTCTTTTTTTTTTTGGGAAATGGATCTTCAAAATATGATATTCATTCACTGATTCACTCTCGAATGACACCAAAAGGGCTTTGAGAATTATCACTTGAGGCAAGAACTTGAAGGGTCAGTTTTTAAGGGAAACTTGGGGTGAGGAGGGATGGAAATGAGTTTTTAAATCCATGCAAATTCATTAGTATAAAGCTTCAACAAAGTTAACTTAGTTTCAAGCTTATTTGACTTTGTACAACATGATTAAAGAAGTGCTAATGACGATCCTCTTTTCCCCGCTTTAAGCTTTTTTTTTTTTTTTCAAGAACTTATTGTCAACCTTATGTCTCCCCTTTTTCCTGTAACTTTTTCAAAATGCCCACATGTTGTGCCCCATGAAACATTTCCTCGCATTACTTCTCTAACCCTCTAGTGGTTTCTCAACAGCTTTCAAGAGAATGATCCCAATGAGTCTAAGCTTGATTGATTTCCATTTTTACGCAAGCACAAAAATTTAACTTTTCTCTATTCTTGTGATCATAACTCAATGACTTCAAAACTTTCCTTTTTTATTTATTTGTTTATTTTCTTTAGAGAAAATTATATGCTACATGAGGATGAGTCAAAGCAGACAAGATGTCATGGAATGCATGGTATGGTATGTATGCAAGCATTCATCCTAAGATGTAATGTTTTTATGCAAGAAATGCAATGCAATTTTTTGTTTTTTTTTTTGCCTCATTTGAAGGGAATATGCTATGCGGATTGATGAATAAAAATGTGGTTTGCTTTATTTACACATGAATTTTTTTTTTTTACGTATATGCACAGAGAAAAAAAATGAAATATGGTGAAATTTATGACAATGCAATGAAAATGCGCACTACATGCATAAACACCTTTTTTAAGTACTCATGCCAAGAAAAATGAATTATACTTTTGAATGATACATGGTATAATGCAACATATGTAATTTATGATGAATGATAATGCAATGAAGAAGCGCAATATATGCAGAGCAATATATTTTTTCTAAGAAATCATGCAAAGAAAACTGCAAATGATGAATTTATATTTTTCAATGCACTATTTTTTTTTTTTTACTACATGATTTTTTTTATGGTTTTTATGCATGAGATGCAATTTGATCTTTTTTTTTTATTTATAATTTTTATGTATTGCAATGTAATCTTTATGTTGTTTTTTGTGTTATTTTTATACAGAAATAAAAGTGAAAAGATGCATGTGAAAGATTTTTGAATAATTTTTGAAATAAAAAACGTTGATGGAAAAATGATTTTTTATGAAGAGTAAGGTAAGAGGTAGAGTAGCTTCCTTTGTGACCTAATTTGGTCAACCCATGCTATCGGGCCTAAAGATCTAGGGTCTACTATCATGGGTACTCACAAGCTGGCCGTTCTAACCTATGAGGTTTAAGGTCTCTAGAGCCAAGTACTCTTCTAGAGGACAAACACACAAGGATGTACATCCAAAGCGTGGATACCCGCATAGAAGAATCGTACTCTAGATGAGGATTTCATGGAAGCCCCAAGGATGTACATCCAAGATGACCTCCACTACCTATCCTCGGTCTAACCTATGTGTTCCTTTCTAGGCTCCGGTGTAAGCCCAACTCTCAATGTGTGTTTTGTAGTGTGTGAAGAAAGCATACAAACCTCAAACCCTAAAAAATAAAAATAATAAGGAAATGTACCTTTAAAACAACCAGAAAATACAACCAGACAACAATATTCAAAGTCTTCTACCCTAGGGTTTATATACAACAAATAATAGCATAAAAATATATTGCACAAACAAATTAAATAGGCTTGACTCTCACCTGTCCCCAGCGGAGTCGCCATCTGTCGTGACCGGGGTCCCGACGTGGACGGCTCAAAATTGATTATTTAAGGAGTCGCCACCCAATTTATTTAATAAGGAAAAATTGAGAAAAACCTGCCTTTAGATCATTGGTCTACGAAAACTAGGTTGGATTCGGGAGTCGATTATGCAAAGGGAAGGGCGAAAACTAAATTCCACTACACCCCTAGTACATCCGTCTTAAGACGGTTACCCTAAATTTGATTGTGCAATTATAAATTATTTAATCATTTGTTTACCCCAAAAGTAATACTTAATAGTAGAAGATAATAAAGACTAATTTAGAAAAAATTCAATTTTGACTTGACGGGGAAGTCCCGCTCCTACGTATCCTCTGGTGCAATGAGGAACTCAAAAGTCACGTAGTTCTTCCTGAAAATGTTGTTGGTTGGTTGATTTTATTTCTGAAGGGGTTTAAGATCAAAGCTGTACAGCTAAAGTCTCTTAAACCGAAATTTGACAAGGTGTACACCTCTATCAAAAATCATTTTCATTATTTTTTATGAAAATAAGGGTTAGAAAAAAAAGGGATTGATTATTTTAGGAAAAGATTAATTTTTGTGCTTGACGGGAAAATCCCGCTCCTACGTATCTCCGCGTGCGGAGAATCAAAGGCTACGTAGTTCTTCTTGAGAAAATGTTTGTTTGTTGATCGATTTTAGTTTTTTTGGAGAAAGGGGTTAGGATCACCAAGTTGTACAACTCAGGCGTCCTAACTAGGTTGCAGGTTTGATAAGGTGTACACCTCGACCAAAGCCACTTTTATTATTTTTTAAGAATCAATAAAAAAAGGAGAAGATAAGAAAATACCTTATTTTTAGAAATTAGTAAATAAAAGATTAAGTAAAAAAAAAGGAATGATAATAAATAAATAAATAAATAAACAATAAACAAATAAATAAATACACACATAAAAAAGGAATAAATAAATATATACATAAATAAATAAATAAATAATAAAATAAATAACAAATAAATAAATATATACATAAATGAATAATTAAATAAATACAAAACTAACCTTAAGTTGATGAACATGAAGAATGCCGAACCAGACCGAGCAGCCTAACAAGGTCAACTGTGAACCAGACTCCTATCTGGTCCATTTTGAGCCCAGAACCGCCTTGCTCAAAAACCGCTTTGAGAATCGGAACGCCGACTCAAAAAAAATATTAACTAATCAAAGACAGATTTTTTGTGTAAAGGACCCGCAAAGGCTAGCCCAAAAGATCACTTAGTCCGTCAATGATCTTCCCCCCTTAGTCTTCGCCTCTCAACCTCTTATATAGCCCATTGCTAGGTGGCTCTTGCTTCTCCCAAGCGATGTGGGACAAAAATAACATAGAGAACACAATTCCCATTTAGAGAAAGTAATTACCGTTTTTCTCAAACCAGCCACCGTAAAAGTGAGATTCCGGATTCGTTAACCGTTGGATCGTCTTTCTTTTTTGACAGAAGGTTCACAAGGCACGTGTCTTCTCTTTCACCGTTAGGATCCTCGAGACATGGTCTGAGGAGAGAGAAATTGCGTTCGCAAAAAGCTGCTGTTTTTGATATTTTTCTCAAACCTGTCACCGTAAAAGTACGATTCCGGATTCGTTAGCCGTTGGATTGCCTTAATTTTTTTGGGAGAATGTTCAGGAGACACATATCTTCACTTTCACCATTCGGATCATTGAAACTAGGCCTGAGGAGAGAGAAATTTCTTTCGCAAGTAGCTGTAGTTTTTGGTGTTTGGTCTATTTTTGTATTTTTTGTAACTTTGGCATTCTAGGGCCAAGTCATGTACATGGTCATTCTCTTTTTGTATCAAATAGCATATTTTACTTATTTTTTGTTTAACCTCTAAAAAAAAGTAATAATAACGCGGAATTAGTAAATTAGCGCAAAACTACCTTTTTGAGGGATTAAGAATCAAATAAACGAAAAAAAACATATTTTTGTGATTTTTTACTAAAAAAGTGAAAAATACCGGTTAAAATTGGGGTGTTCACAGATGCCCCTCTGTACTTACTTTCTTACGAGATAATACCCAACACTATGTTTTGTTGTATTATCAAAGTAAGGAATAAGTACAGATATGAACCTCAATTTTAATCGATGAAATATGCACAAAGGTAGTAGGAACTACAAACAGTGCCAGAGCTGAATCGGTAGCACGAAATTTAAAAAAATTGATGCCAGAGCTGAATCGATAGCATGAAAATAAAGCAGTGCCAGAGCTGAATCGATAGCACGAAAATAAAATAGACAATGCCAGAGCTGAATCGATAGCATGCAAATAAAACAGTGCCAGAGCTGAATCGATAGCACGAAATTTAAAAGACAATGCCAGAGCTGAATCGATAGCATGAAAATAAAACAGTGCCAGAGCTGAATCGATAGCACGAAAATAAAATAGACAATGCTAGAGCTGAATCGATAGCATGAAAATAAAACAGTGCCAGAGCTGAATCGATAGCACGAAAATATAAAAGACAATGCCAGAGCTGAATCGATAGCATGAAAGTAAAACAGTGCCAGAGCTGAATCGATAGCACGAAAATAAAATAGACAATGCCAGAGCTGAATCGATAGCATAAAAATAAGACAGTGCCAGAGCTGAATCGATAGCACGAAAAATAAAATAGACAATGCCAGAGCTGAATCGATAGCATGAACATAAAACAGACAATGCCAGAGCTGAATCGATAGCATGAACATAAAACAGTGCCAGAGCTGAATCGATAGCACGAAATTTAAAAGACAATGCCAGAGCTGAATCGATGGCTTGAAAATAAAACAGTGCCAGAGCTGAATCGATAGCACGAAATTTAAAAGACAATGCCAGAGCTGAATCGATAGCATGAAAATAAAACAGTGCCAGAGCTGAATCGATAGCACGAAAATAAAATAGACAATGCCAGGGCGTCACCGGTAGCATGAAAATAAAGGTGCAATGCCAGGGCGGAACCGGTAGCATGCAGTGCCAGGGCGTCACCGGTAGCACAAAATTAAAAGACAATGTCAGGGCGTCACCGGTAGCATGAAAATAAAGGTGCAATGCCAGGGCGGAACCGGTAGCATGCAGTGCCAGGGCGTCACCGGTAGCACAAAACTAAAAGACAATGCCAGGGCGGAACCGGTAGCATGCAGTGCCAGGGCGTCACCGGTAGCACAAAATTAAAAGACAATGCCAGGGCGTCACCGGTAGCATGAAAATAAAGGTGCAATGCCAGGGCGGAACCGGTAGCATGCAGTGCCAGGGCGTCACCAGTAGCACAAAACTAAAAGACAATGCCAGGGCGTCACCGGTAGCATGAAAATAAAGGTACAATGCCAGGGCGGAACCGGTAGCATGCAGTGCCAGGGCGTCACCGGTAGCACAAAATTTAAAAGACAATGCCAGGGCGTCACCGGTAGCATGAAAATAAAGGTACAATGCCAGGGCGGAACCGGTAGCATGCAGTGCCAGGGCGTCACCGGTAGCACAAAATTAAAAGATGCAATGGATGCATTGCTCTGAATGATATATTTATTAATTTTTTAATTTTTATTTTTATTTCCACAAAGAGACTGAAAAAAACACATGTTTCTTGTCGTGAAGTGGAATGCATGTCGTGATGTGAAATGTATGAGACAAATAGACACAATGGTGTGGTTACCATGTCATGTATGCAATGCATGAGTTTTGAGTTTGAATATGAGATGCATGCGTCTTGAAAGTTATCATTGCTTAAAACTTTCTCTTTTTTTTTTTGTGCGTGCTTTATTTGAAACCAATCAAACTCATTCTCAAATGGAAGGTTGTCCTCATCCTTGCCAGCTTTCTAAGATCTCCTTTCTTTTATGATCACTCCTCCTCCTTCAAAGCAAAACCTTCAAGCTTGACCTTCTTCTCTTTTTTTTTTCTTTTTCTTTTTCATAGATTGTCATTAACTCTCTAAATCATATCATTGATTCCAAGTTGACTATTGTTGAAGAAATATTTAATGAGCATGCATGGATTCATGGGTATAGACAAGCTGGACTCTTTTTTGTGTTTCTTGGTTTTCTTGTTTTTGGATTTTTGTGTTTTGATTTTTGAAGGTTTGAAGTGAAACACTAGGGAAGACAAAAGTGACACGAGATGGTAGGGAAAAAGGTATATGGTAACCTCGAGTTGGACATTTCTTCGAGATAGGTGACTTGCTGGAAACAGGTCAGGGATTGATGAAATGTTTTATCACAAAGGGAAGACTACAAGGTGTAGCAAGCAAAATCTGACTCATCCAAATATTTCTGCCCCAGTATTGGTAATAGGAATAGCCCCAAGAGTAGGATGCACGGGTGTACTATACAAGTTTGACTCCTGATGGATCTTGCAATTTTATGCCTCTGTGGCAACAAAACTCTTCAAGATAAAACGACACTGGTGTAGAAAGAAGTTTTGACTCATGAGAGGCCTTGTAAGATTTCTTCCTTAGCTAGGTGAAAGACATTGGCTTGAGAGAATAATGCACTAGTATAGTAAGAAACTCTTGACTATTGGAGAATCTTGTACAATTGTTGCCCCAGGGTGGGATTTATTGAGACTCAAGCTTATTTTCTACAAAAATTTGCCCCAATGTGTACTCATGTTTGGAATAAGTAGAAGAAATCCAGTGAACTACTCAAATGATCATTGTAAGTCTCATTCCCCTTTTGTACCCTAACTTTTGCCAAGACTGCCTCTGCAGGTTTTCAGTCTAGCGGGCTTTTTTTTATTTATTTTTTTATTTTTTCAAAACCCTAATTTTTGCCTAGACTGCCTTTACAGGTTTTCACTCTAGCGGGCCTCGTTCTTTTTTCTTCATTTTTTTTATCATTTTTTAGAGCAAAGAAAAGTTTAAAAGAAGCAAATGATTTATTTCAAAATTAATATTATGAAAATGAAAACAATCATTCTTCAACTTTTAGAGGCTTGTAGTGTGGCTATGGGTTATGGGTTATGGAAGAAAAATGATTAGAAGGCTTTAAAGAAATGTTTTATGGAAGAAAAGTGATTAGAAGGCTCAAAGAAAGGTTTTGCAGGTTAAATGGATCAAGGATCTTTAGTGCATTCAGCTTTCTATGTGTTTTGATGACAACACCATTTGATTCCTTCATTTCTCCTTTTTTCCCCTTTTTTTTTTCTCCTCTCATTTCAGTCTTCACATCTACATGATATATGGCTGATTCTCTCATTATTTTTTTTCACCCTTCACAATCATTTGTCTTTTTTCAACCTCGCTTTTTTTCTTTTCCTCCGGTGCTCCTGATTTGTGTGTCATCAATTTTCTATCTTTGGAAATTATATGATAATCTAAATGCACTAAATTCAGATGTAGTGTCGATCCTTGTCCGGGGTTCAATGAAAAGGGAATTACGATACTTCATTTTTGTTTAGGGTAGAGAAGAAAAGAAAAAAAATGGTCACTCTTCATTTCGAATCATGATTCCTCATTTTCAAAACTTTAATTTCGAAAAGAAAAACATTTACTCTTTTAACAAATTCTTTGCTCTCTCTTTCTTTTGCTCTTTTGTTTTTTTTTTTGTTTTTTTTTGTTTTTGTTTTTGTTTGGGAAATGGACGTTCAAAATATGATATTCATTCACTGGTTCACCCTCGCATGACACCAAAAGGGCTTTGAGAATTATCACTTGAGGCAAGAACTTGAAGGGGTCAGTTTTTAAGGGAAACTTGGGGTGAGGAGGGATGGAAATGGGTTTTTAAATCCATGCAAATTCATTAGTATAAAGCTTCAACAAAATCAACTTAGTTTCAAGCCTATTTGACTTTGTACAACATGATTAGACAAATGCTAATGACAATCATCTTTTCCCCCTCTTTTTCCCCGCTTTAAGCTTTTTTCAAGAACTGATTGTCAACCTTATGTCTCCCTTTTTCTTTTTCTCAATATGCCCAAGTATTGTGTGCCCCATGACACATTTCCCAACATTACTTCTCTAACCCTCTAGTGATATCTCAACAACTTTCAAGATAATGATCCAATGAGTCTAAGCTTGATTGATATCCATTTTCACGCAAGGACATAAATTTAATTTTCTCTAGTTTTGTGAACATAACTCAGTGAGTTCAAAACTCTCTTTTTTACTTATTTATTTTCTTTAAAGAAAAATTTGCTACATGAGAATGGGTCAAAGCAAACAAGATGTCATGGAATGCATGGTATGGTATGTATGCAAGCATTTATCCTAAGATGTAATGTTTTTATGCAAGAAATGCCAGTGCTATTTTTCTCTTTTACCCCATTTGATAAATAAAAATGTGGTTTGCTTTATTTACTCATGATTTTTTTTTTACGTATATGCACAGAGAAAAAAATGAAATACGGTGAAATTTATGATAATGCAATGAAAATGCGCACTACATGCATAAAAAAAAATTTTTTTAAGTACTCATGCCAAGAAAAATTATACATGGTACAATGCAACATATGTAATTTATGATGAATGATAATGCAATGAAAATGCCAATATATGCAGAGAAATGTATTTTTTCTAAGAACTCATGCAAAGAAAACTGCAAATGATAATGCACTATTTTTTTTACTACAAATGCAACATGATTTTTTTTATGGTCTTTATGCATGAGATGCAATATGATTTTTTATTTATTTATAATTTTTATGCATTGCAATGTAATCTTTATGTTGTTTTTTGTGTTATTTTTATACAGAAATAAAAGTGAAAAGATGCATGTGAAGAGATTTTTTTGAATAATTTTTGAAATAAAAAACATTGATGGAAAAATGATTTTTTATGAAGAGTAAGGTAAGAGGTAGAGTAGCTTCCTTTGTGACCTAATTTGGTCAACCCATGCTATCGGGCCTTAAGATCTAGGGTCTACTATCATGGGTACTCACAAGCAGGCTGTTCTAACCTATGAGGTTTAAGGTCTCTAGAGCCAAGTACTCTTCTAGAGGACAAACACACGAGGATGTACATCCAAAGCGTGGATACCCGCATAGAAGAATCGTACTCTAGATGAGGATTTCATGGAAGCCCCAAGGATGTACATCCCAGATGACCTCCACTACCCATCCTCGGTCTAACCTATGCGTTCCTTTCTAGGCTCCGGTGTAAGCCCAACTCTCAATGTGTGTTTTGTTGGAAATGTGTAGTGTGTGAAGGAAGCATACAAACCTCAAACCCTAAAAATAAAAATAATGAGGAAAGGTACCTGCAAAACAACCAGAAAATACAACAGGACAACAATATTCAAAGTCTTCTACCCTAGGGTTTATATACAACAAATAATAGCATAAAAATATATTGCACAAACAAATTAAATAGGCTTGACTCTCACCTATCCCCAGCGGAGTCGCCATCTGTCGTGACCGGGGTCCCGACGTGGACGGCTCAAAATTGATTATTTAAGGAGTCGCCACCCAATTTATTTAATAAGGAAAAATTGAGAAAAACCTGCCTTTAGATCATTGGTCTACGAAAACTAGGTTGGATTCGGGAGTCGATTATGCAAAGGGAAGGGCGAAAACTAAATTCCACTACACCCCTAGTACATCCGTCTTAAGACGGTTACCCTAAATTTGATTGTGCAATTATAAATTATTTAATCATTTGTTTACCCCAAAAGTAATACTTAATAGTAGAAGATAATAAAGACTAATTTAGAAAAAATTCAATTTTGACTTGACGGGGAAGTCCCGCTCCTACGTATCCTCTGGTGCAATGAGGAACTCAAAAGTCACGTAGTTCTTCCTGAAAATGTTGTTGGTTGGTTGATTTTATTTCTGAAGGGGTTTAAGATCAAAGCTGTACAGCTAAAGTCTCTTAAACCGAAATTTGACAAGGTGTACACCTCTATCAAAAATCATTTTCATTATTTTTTATGAAAATAAGGGTTAGAAAAAAAAGGGATTGATTATTTTAGGAAAAGATTAATTTTTGTGCTTGACGGGAAAATCCCGCTCCTACGTATCTCCGCGTGCGGAGAATCAAAGGCTACGTAGTTCTTCTTGAGAAAATGTTTGTTTGTTGATCGATTTTAGTTTTTTTGGAGAAAGGGGTTAGGATCACCAAGTTGTACAACTCAGGCGTCCTAACTAGGTTGCAGGTTTGATAAGGTGTACACCTCGACCAAAGCCACTTTTATTATTTTTTAAGAATCAATAAAAAAAGGAGAAGATAAGAAAATACCTTATTTTTAGAAATTAGTAAATAAAAGATTAAGTAAAAAAAAAGGAATGATAATAAATAAATAAATAAATAAACAATAAACAAATAAATAAATACACACATAAAAAAGGAATAAATAAATATATACATAAATAAATAAATAAATAATAAAATAAATAACAAATAAATAAATATATACATAAATGAATAATTAAATAAATACAAAACTAACCTTAAGTTGATGAACATGAAGAATGCCGAACCAGACCGAGCAGCCTAACAAGGTCAACTGTGAACCAGACTCCTATCTGGTCCATTTTGAGCCCAAAACCGCCTTGCTCAAAAACCGCTTTGAGAACCGGAACGCCGACTCAAAAAAAATATTAACTAATCAAAGACAGATTTTTTGTGTAAAGGACCCGCAAAGGCTAGCCCAAAAGATCACTTAGTCCGTCAATGATCTTCCCTCCTTAGTCTTCGCCTCTCAACCTCTTATATAGCCCATTGCTAGGTGGCTCTTGCTTCTCCCAAGCGATGTGGGACAAAAATAACATAGAGAACACAATTCCCATTTAGAGAAAGTAATTACCGTTTTTCTCAAACCAGCCACCGTAAAAGTGAGATTCCGGATTCGTTAACCGTTGGATCGTCTTTCTTTTTTGACAGAAGGTTCACAAGGCACGTGTCTTCTCTTTCACCGTTAGGATCCTCGAGACATGGTCTGAGGAGAGAGAAATTGCGTTCGCAAAAAGCTGCTGTTTTTGATATTTTTCTCAAACCTGTCACCGTAAAAGTACGATTCCGGATTCGTTAGCCGTTGGATTGCCTTAATTTTTTTGGGAGAATGTTCAGGAGACACATATCTTCACTTTCACCATTCGGATCATTGAAACTAGGCCTGAGGAGAGAGAAATTTCTTTCGCAAGTAGCTGTAGTTTTTGGTGTTTGGTCTATTTTTGTATTTTTTGTAACTTTGGCATTCTAGGGCCAAGTCATGTACATGGTCATTCTCTTTTTGTATCAAATAGCATATTTTACTTATTTTTTGTTTAACCTCTAAAAAAAAGTAATAATAACGCGGAATTAGTAAATTAGCGCAAAACTACCTTTTTGAGGGATTAAGAATCAAATAAACGAAAAAAAACATATTTTTGTGATTTTTTACTAAAAAAGTGAAAAATACCGGTTAAAATTGGGGTGTTCACAGATGCCCCTCTGTACTTACTTTCTTACGAGATAATACCCAACACTATGTTTTGTTGTATTATCAAAGTAAGGAATAAGTACAGATATGAACCTCAATTTTAATCGATGAAATATGCACAAAGGTAGTAGGAACTACAAACAGTGCCAGAGCTGAATCGGTAGCACGAAATTTAAAAAAATTGATGCCAAAGCTGAATCGATAGCATGAAAATAAAGCAGTGCCAGAGCTGAATCGATAGCACGAAAATAAAATAGACAATGCCAGAGCTGAATCGATAGCATGCAAATAAAACAGTGCCAGAGCTGAATCGATAGCACGAAATTTAAAAGACAATGCCAGAGCTGAATCGATAGCATGAAAATAAAACAGTGCCAGAGCTGAATCGATAGCACGAAAATAAAATAGACAATGCTAGAGCTGAATCGATAGCATGAAAATAAAACAGTGCCAGAGCTGAATCGATAGCACGAAAATATAAAAGACAATGCCAGAGCTGAATCGATAGCATGAAAGTAAAACAGTGCCAGAGCTGAATCGATAGCACGAAAATAAAATAGACAATGCCAGAGCTGAATCGATAGCATAAAAATAAGACAGTGCCAGAGCTGAATCGATAGCACGAAAAATAAAATAGACAATGCCAGAGCTGAATCGATAGCATGAACATAAAACAGACAATGCCAGAGCTGAATCGATAGCATGAACATAAAACAGTGCCAGAGCTGAATCGATAGCACGAAATTTAAAAGACAATGCCAGAGCTGAATCGATGGCTTGAAAATAAAACAGTGCCAGAGCTGAATCGATAGCACGAAATTTAAAAGACAATGCCAGAGCTGAATCGATAGCATGAAAATAAAACAGTGCCAGAGCTGAATCGATAGCACGAAAATAAAATAGACAATGCCAGGGCGTCACCGGTAGCATGAAAATAAAGGTGCAATGCCAGGGCGGAACCGGTAGCATGCAGTGCCAGGGCGTCACCGGTAGCACAAAATTAAAAGACAATGTCAGGGCGTCACCGGTAGCATGAAAATAAAGGTGCAATGCCAGGGCGGAACCGGTAGCATGCAGTGCCAGGGCGTCACCGGTAGCACAAAACTAAAAGACAATGCCAGGGCGGAACCGGTAGCATGCAGTGCCAGGGCGTCACCGGTAGCACAAAATTAAAAGACAATGCCAGGGCGTCACCGGTAGCATGAAAATAAAGGTGCAATGCCAGGGCGGAACCGGTAGCATGCAGTGCCAGGGCGTCACCGGTAGCACAAAACTAAAAGACAATGCCAGGGCGTCACCGGTAGCATGAAAATAAAGGTACAATGCCAGGGCGGAACCGGTAGCATGCAGTGCCAGGGCGTCACCGGTAGCACAAAATTTAAAAGACAATGCCAGGGCGTCACCGGTAGCATGAAAATAAAGGTACAATGCCAGGGCGGAACCGGTAGCATGCAGTGCCAGGGCGTCACCGGTAGCACAAAATTAAAAGATGCAATGGATGCATTGCTCTGAATGATATATTTATTAATTTTTTAATTTTTATTTTTATTTCCACAAAGAGACTGAAAAAAACACATGTTTCTTGTCGTGAAGTGGAATGCATGTCGTGATGTGAAATGTATGAGACAAATAGACACAATGGTGTGGTTACCATGTCATGTATGCAATGCATGAGTTTTGAGTTTGAATATGAGATGCATGCGTCTTGAAAGTTATCATTGCTTAAAACTTTCTCTTTTTTTTTTTGTGCGTGCTTTATTTGAAACCAATCAAACTCATTCTCAAATGGAAGGTTGTCCTCATCCTTGCCAGCTTTCTAAGATCTCCTTTCTTTTATGATCACTCCTCCTCCTTCAAAGCAAAACCTTCAAGCTTGACCTTCTTCTCTTTTTTTTTTCTTTTTCTTTTTCATAGATTGTCATTAACTCTCTAAATCATATCATTGATTCCAAGTTGACTATTGTTGAAGAAATATTTAATGAGCATGCATGGATTCATGGGTATAGACAAGCTGGACTCTTTTTTGTGTTTCTTGGTTTTCTTGTTTTTGGATTTTTGTGTTTTGATTTTTGAAGGTTTGAAGTGAAACACTAGGGAAGACAAAAGTGACACGAGATGGTAGGGAAAAAGGTATATGGTAACCTCGAGTTGGACATTTCTTCGAGATAGGTGACTTGCTGGAAACAGGTCAGGGATTGATGAAATGTTTTATCACAAAGGGAAGACTACAAGGTGTAGCAAGCAAAATCTGACTCATCCAAATATTTCTGCCCCAGTATTGGTAATAGGAATAGCCCCAAGAGTAGGATGCACGGGTGTACTATACAAGTTTGACTCCTGATGGATCTTGCAATTTTATGCCTCTGTGGCAACAAAACTCTTCAAGATAAAACGACACTGGTGTAGAAAGAAGTTTTGACTCATGAGAGGCCTTGTAAGATTTCTTCCTTAGCTAGGTGAAAGACATTGGCTTGAGAGAATAATGCACTAGTATAGTAAGAAACTCTTGACTATTGGAGAATCTTGTACAATTGTTGCCCCAGGGTGGGATTTATTGAGACTCAAGCTTATTTTCTACAAAAATTTGACCCAATGTGTACTCATGTTTGGAATAAGTAGAAGAAATCCAGTGAACTACTCAAATGATCATTGTAAGTCTCATTCCCCTTTTGTACCCTAACTTTTGCCAAGACTGCCTCTGCAGGTTTTCAGTCTAGCGGGCTTTTTTTTTATTTATTTTTTTATTTTTTCAAAACCCTAATTTTTGCCTAGACTGCCTTTACAGGTTTTCACTCTAGCGGGCCTCGTTCTTTTTTCTTCATTTTTTTTATCATTTTTTAGAGCAAAGAAAAGTTTAAAAGAAGCAAATGATTTATTTCAAAATTAATATTATGAAAATGAAAACAATCATTCTTCAACTTTTAGAGGCTTGTAGTGTGGCTATGGGTTATGGGTTATGGAAGAAAAATGATTAGAAGGCTTTAAAGAAATGTTTTATGGAAGAAAAGTGATTAGAAGGCTCAAAGAAAGGTTTTGCAGGTTAAATGGATCAAGGATCTTTAGTGCATTCAGCTTTCTATGTGTTTTGATGACAACACCATTTGATTCCTTCATTTCTCCTTTTTTCCCCTTTTTTTTTTCTCCTCTCATTTCAGTCTTCACATCTACATGATATATGGCTGATTCTCTCATTATTTTTTTTCACCCTTCACAATCATTTGTCTTTTTTCAACCTCGCTTTTTTTCTTTTCCTCCGGTGCTCCTGATTTGTGTGTCATCAATTTTCTATCTTTGGAAATTATATGATAATCTAAATGCACTAAATTCAGATGTAGTGTCGATCCTTGTCCGGGGTTCAATGAAAAGGGAATTACGATACTTCATTTTTGTTTAGGGTAGAGAAGAAAAGAAAAAAAATGGTCACTCTTCATTTCGAATCATGATTCCTCATTTTCAAAACTTTAATTTCGAAAAGAAAAACATTTACTCTTTTAACAAATTCTTTGCTCTCTCTTTCTTTTGCTCTTTTGTTTTTTTTTTGTTTTTTTTTGTTTTTGTTTTTGTTTGGGAAATGGACGTTCAAAATATGATATTCATTCACTGGTTCACCCTCGCATGACACCAAAAGGGCTTTGAGAATTATCACTTGAGGCAAGAACTTGAAGGGGTCAGTTTTTAAGGGAAACTTGGGGTGAGGAGGGATGGAAATGGGTTTTTAAATCCATGCAAATTCATTAGTATAAAGCTTCAACAAAATCAACTTAGTTTCAAGCCTATTTGACTTTGTACAACATGATTAGACAAATGCTAATGACAATCATCTTTTCCCCCTCTTTTTCCCCGCTTTAAGCTTTTTTCAAGAACTGATTGTCAACCTTATGTCTCCCTTTTTCTTTTTCTCAATATGCCCAAGTATTGTGTGCCCCATGACACATTTCCCAACATTACTTCTCTAACCCTCTAGTGATATCTCAACAACTTTCAAGATAATGATCCAATGAGTCTAAGCTTGATTGATATCCATTTTCACGCAAGGACATAAATTTAATTTTCTCTAGTTTTGTGAACATAACTCAGTGAGTTCAAAACTCTCTTTTTTACTTATTTATTTTCTTTAAAGAAAAATTTGCTACATGAGAATGGGTCAAAGCAAACAAGATGTCATGGAATGCATGGTATGGTATGTATGCAAGCATTTATCCTAAGATGTAATGTTTTTATGCAAGAAATGCCAGTGCTATTTTTCTCTTTTACCCCATTTGATAAATAAAAATGTGGTTTGCTTTATTTACTCATGATTTTTTTTTTACGTATATGCACAGAGAAAAAAATGAAATACGGTGAAATTTATGATAATGCAATGAAAATGCGCACTACATGCATAAAAAAATTTTTTTTTAAGTACTCATGCCAAGAAAAATTATACATGGTACAATGCAACATATGTAATTTATGATGAATGATAATGCAATGAAAATGCCAATATATGCAGAGAAATGTATTTTTTCTAAGAACTCATGCAAAGAAAACTGCAAATGATAATGCACTATTTTTTTTACTACAAATGCAACATGATTTTTTTTATGGTCTTTATGCATGAGATGCAATATGATTTTTTATTTATTTATAATTTTTATGCATTGCAATGTAATCTTTATGTTGTTTTTTGTGTTATTTTTATACAGAAATAAAAGTGAAAAGATGCATGTGAAGAGATTTTTTTGAATAATTTTTGAAATAAAAAACATTGATGGAAAAATGATTTTTTATGAAGAGTAAGGTAAGAGGTAGAGTAGCTTCCTTTGTGACCTAATTTGGTCAACCCATGCTATCGGGCCTTAAGATCTAGGGTCTACTATCATGGGTACTCACAAGCAGGCTGTTCTAACCTATGAGGTTTAAGGTCTCTAGAGCCAAGTACTCTTCTAGAGGACAAACACACGAGGATGTACATCCAAAGCGTGGATACCCGCATAGAAGAATCGTACTCTAGATGAGGATTTCATGGAAGCCCCAAGGATGTACATCCCAGATGACCTCCACTACCCATCCTCGGTCTAACCTATGCGTTCCTTTCTAGGCTCCGGTGTAAGCCCAACTCTCAATGTGTGTTTTGTTGGAGATGTGTAGTGTGTGAAGGAAGCATACAAACCTCAAACCCTAAAAATAAAAATAATGAGGAAAGGTACCTGCAAAACAACCAGAAAATACAACAGGACAACAATATTCAAAGTCTTCTACCCTAGGTTTATATACAACAAATAATAGCATAAAAATATATTGCACAAACAAATTAAATAGGCTTGACTCTCACCTATCCCCAGCGGAGTCGCCATCTGTCGTGACCGGGGTCCCGACGTGGACGGCTCAAAATTGATTATTTAAGGAGTCGCCACCCAATTTATTTAAAAAGGAAAAATTGAGAAAAACCTGCCTTTAGATCATTGGTCTACGAAAACTAGGTTGGATTCGGGAGTCGATTATGCAAAGGGAAGGGCGAAAACTAAATTCCACTACACCCCTAGTACATCCGTCTTAAGACGGTTACCCTAAATTTGATTGTGCAATTATAAATTATTTAATCATTTGTTTACCCCAAAAGTAATACTTAATAGTAGAAGATAATAAAGACTAATTTAGAAAAAATTCAATTTTGACTTGACGGGGAAGTCCCGCTCCTACGTATCCTCTGGTGCAATGAGGAACTCAAAAGTCACGTAGTTCTTCCTGAAAATGTTGTTGGTTGGTTGATTTTATTTCTGAAGGGGTTTAAGATCAAAGCTGTACAGCTAAAGTCTCTTAAACCGAAATTTGACAAGGTGTACACCTCTATCAAAAATCATTTTCATTATTTTTTATGAAAATAAGGGTTAGAAAAAAAAGGGATTGATTATTTTAGGAAAAGATTAATTTTTGTGCTTGACGGGAAAATCCCGCTCCTACGTATCTCCGCGTGCGGAGAATCAAAGGCTACGTAGTTCTTCTTGAGAAAATGTTTGTTTGTTGATCGATTTTAGTTTTTTTGGAGAAAGGGGTTAGGATCACCAAGTTGTACAACTCAGGCGTCCTAACTAGGTTGCAGGTTTGATAAGGTGTACACCTCGACCAAAGCCACTTTTATTATTTTTTAAGAATCAATAAAAAAAGGAGAAGATAAGAAAATACCTTATTTTTAGAAATTAGTAAATAAAAGATTAAGTAAAAAAAAAGGAATGATAATAAATAAATAAATAAATAAACAATAAACAAATAAATAAATACACACATAAAAAAGGAATAAATAAATATATACATAAATAAATAAATAAATAATAAAATAAATAACAAATAAATAAATATATACATAAATGAATAATTAAATAAATACAAAACTAACCTTAAGTTGATGAACATGAAGAATGCCGAACCAGACCGAGCAGCCTAACAAGGTCAACTGTGAACCAGACTCCTATCTGGTCCATTTTGAGCCCAGAACCGCCTTGCTCAAAAACCGCTTTGAGAACCGGAACGCCGACTCAAAAAAAATATTAACTAATCAAAGACAGATTTTTTGTGTAAAGGACCCGCAAAGGCTAGCCCAAAAGATCACTTAGTCCGTCAATGATCTTCCCTCCTTAGTCTTCGCCTCTCAACCTCTTATATAGCCCATTGCTAGGTGGCTCTTGCTTCTCCCAAGCGATGTGGGACAAAAATAACATAGAGAACACAATTCCCATTTAGAGAAAGTAATTACCGTTTTTCTCAAACCAGCCACCGTAAAAGTGAGATTCCGGATTCGTTAACCGTTGGATCGTCTTTCTTTTTTGACAGAAGGTTCACAAGGCACGTGTCTTCTCTTTCACCGTTAGGATCCTCGAGACATGGTCTGAGGAGAGAGAAATTGCGTTCGCAAAAAGCTGCTGTTTTTGATATTTTTCTCAAACCTGTCACCGTAAAAGTACGATTCCGGATTCGTTAGCCGTTGGATTGCCTTAATTTTTTTGGGAGAATGTTCAGGAGACACATATCTTCACTTTCACCATTCGGATCATTGAAACTAGGCCTGAGGAGAGAGAAATTTCTTTCGCAAGTAGCTGTAGTTTTTGGTGTTTGGTCTATTTTTGTATTTTTTGTAACTTTGGCATTCTAGGGCCAAGTCATGTACATGGTCATTCTCTTTTTGTATCAAATAGCATATTTTACTTATTTTTTGTTTAACCTCTAAAAAAAAGTAATAATAACGCGGAATTAGTAAATTAGCGCAAAACTACCTTTTTGAGGGATTAAGAATCAAATAAACGAAAAAAAACATATTTTTGTGATTTTTTACTAAAAAAGTGAAAAATACCGGTTAAAATTGGGGTGTTCACAGATGGGCACGAAAATAAATTGGGGTATTTTAACCGGAGGATACGTAGGAGCGGGGCTTCCCCGTCAAGTCAAAATTAAATTTTTCTAAATTAGTCTTTATTGTTTTCTACTATTAAATATTATTTTTTGCGGTAAACAAATAATTCGTAATTTATTTGCACAATCGAATTTTAGGTAACCGTCTTAGAACGGATGTATTAGGGGTGCAGTGGAATTAAGTTTTCGCCCTTCCCTTTGCATAACCGACTCCCGAATCCAACCTAGTTTTCGTAGACCAATAACTTTAAGTTAGGTTTTTCTCAATTTTTCCTATTTAATAAATTGGGTGGCGACTCCCTTAAATAATCTATTTTTGAGCCGTCCACGTCGGGGCCCCGGTCACGACAGATGGCGACTCCGCTGGGGATTGATCCAAGTACTCTAGATGATTTTTTTTGCATGGTCTTACAAAGATATGCCTGGGATTGATCCAAAGATAGCAGCCCACAACATTCCTCTCCTCCCGGATGCAAAGCCAAAGAAGCAGAAGTTGAGAAAGATGCACCCAGATATGTCTTTAAAAATCAAAGAAGAAGTGACTAAACAATGGGAAGCAGGATTCCTAGAGGTCTCAGTACATCCAGAATGGGTGGCCAATATCGTCCCAGTGCCTAAGAAAGATGGGAAAGTCAGGATGTGCGTGGATTATCGAGACCTGAACCAAGCCAGTCCGAAGGATGACTTTCCTCTCCCACATATAGACTTGCTTGTCGACAATACTGCCAAGAATCACAGGTTCTCCTTCATGGATGGTTACTCCGGGTATAACCAAATTCCCATGAATGCTGAGGACAAAGAAAAGACGACGTTCATAACCCCATGGGGAACTTTCTGTTATAAGGTGATGCCATTTGGTTTGAAAAATGCTGGGGCAACCTACCAGCGTGCCATGGTCGCACTTTTCCATGATATGATGCATAAAGAAATCGAGGTGTATGTAGATGACATGGTGGCGAAATCCCAAGAAAAGGAAAGTCATGTGGCAGTACTTCAAAAGTTGTTTGAGAGACTCAGGAAATATAAGGTGCGTTTGAACCCCAATAAATGTGTTTTTGGGGCGTCTTCAGGGAAGTTACTCGGCTTCATCGTGAGTAGGGATGGAATAAGGGTGGACCCTGACAAGATAAAGTCTATTCAGGAAATGCCAGCACCAAAAAGTGAACGTGAAGTCAGAAGCTTTTTGGGGAGGCTTAATTACATCGCAAGGTTCATTGCCAATTTGACTAGTACATGCGAACCCATATTCAAGTTACTGAGAAAGAACCAACCAGGGGAATGGGATGAAAAATGTCAAGGAGCTTTTGATAAAATAAAGAATTACCTGTCAAATCCTCCTGTTTTGGCACCACCAACGCCAGGGAGACCATTGATCCTGTACTTGACTGTGTTGCCATCATCCATGGGGGCAATGCTGGGACAACATGACGCATCGGGGAAAGAGCAAGCTGTCTACTACCTGAGTAAAAAGTTCAACAACCGCGAAACCCGATATATGGCAATTGAAAAGACTTGTTGTGCCCTGGTTTGGACCTCTAGAAGACTCCGCCAATATATGTTGTACTACACTACTTGTTTGATTTCGCGGTTTGATCCACTAAAATACATTTTTGAAAGCCCCCACGTCTCTTTAAGGGTTTCAAAATGGCAAGTGATCCTATCAGAGTACGACATCAAGTATGTATCACAAAAGTCTATTAAGGGAAGTACTATCGCCGACTATCTAGCCGAAAACCCTCTCGGGGAAGGACAATCTTCTAGTCAGAACGGTGTGGAAAGAGGAGTAATGGTAATTGATGAAAATGAAGAAACATGGAGAATGTACTTTGACGGGGCAGTCAATATGTATGGAAACGGTGTTGGGGCAGTGGTGATATCACCGGAAGGCAAGCAATACCCGGTGGCCATCAAGTTGAATTTTGAATGCACTAACAACATCGCCGAGTATGAGGCATGTGCAAACGGTCTACAGGTTGCAATCGACCTTGGTGTAAAAAGATTAGACGTGTTCGGAGACTCTGCACTCATCATTTATCAGGTGAAAGGAGAATGGCAAACCAAGGACTCAAAGTTAGTGCCTTATCAAAAGCACTTAACTGAATTGGTGGAACAATTCGAAGAGGTAACATTCACTCATTTGGCACGAGATAAGAACCAATTCGCTGATGCTTTAGCTACCTTGGCGGCCATGTTTAAATTGAATGCCAATGCCGAGGTCCAACCCATCTGTATAGGAGTCAAAGGTGAACCGGCTTATTGTGCCAATGTGGAGGAAGAAGAGCCTGATAGTGAACCATGGTTCTGTGATATAAAGCGGTACATTCAACAGGGAGAATATCCATCAGGGGCAAGCGAGGTGAACAAGAAAACAATCAGAAGGCTGGCGATGAATTTCTTTTTGAGTGGTGAAATACTGTACAAGCGGAGCCAAGACGGTACTTTGTTGAGATGCGTAGATGCTCAGGAGGCTCGGAAAATCATGATTGAGGTACATGAAGGGATCTGTGGAACACACGCAAACGGGCATATGATGGCCCGCAAAATCATGAGAAGTGGTTTTTATTGGACCACCATGGAAACAGATTGCATAGTGCATGTAAGAAAATGCCTCAAGTGTCAGTTGTACGCTGACAGGATCAATGCACCTCCATTTCCTCTGCACAACCTTACAAGTCCTTGGCCGTTTTCCATGTGGGGAATTGATGTGATTGGACCAATTAACCCGAAAGCATCCAACGGGCATCGGTTCATATTAGTGGCTATCGACTATTTCACCAAGTGGGTGGAAGCATCCTCATATGCTAGTATCTCCCAAAAGGTATTCGCCAGATTCATGAGAAGAGACATCATCTGCCGATATGGGATCCCAGATAGGATAATCACGGACAATGCTCCTAATCTAAACGGCACTGAGATACAAAGACTATGCGAAAACTTCAAGATCAAACACCACAATTCCACTCCATATAGACCTCAAATGAATGGTGCAGTAGAAGCGGCGAATAAGAACGTCAAGAAAATCATCGCTAAAATGGTGGTTAATTACAAAGATTGGCACGAAATGTTACCTTACGCTCTACATGCTTACCGCACTAACATACGGTCTAGCATTGGGGCAACGCCATTTTCTTTGGTGTATGGAATGGAAGCTGTGTCCCCTATTGAAGTCGAAATACCATCCTTGAGAGTTCTAATGGAGGCAGACCTAGAAGAGTCCGAATGGGTAAAGGCTCGATTTGAACAGTTGAATATGATTGAGGAAAAGAGGTTGGCAGCTATCTGTCACGGGCAGTTATACCAAAGTCGGATGGCCAGAGCCTTCAACAAGAAAGTTCGCCCAAGAGGGTTTCAACCTGGAGACCTGGTTCTGAAGAGATTACTGCCACACCAAGAAGACGCTCGTGGTAAGTGGGCCCCCAACTATGATGGCCCTTATGTGGTCAAGCACGCATTTCCGGGTGGAGCCCTAGTCCTACTTGACATGGAAGGACACGAACTTCCAAAGCCAATAAACTCAGATGCTGTCAAGAAGTTTTATGCCTAAAAAAAAAAAAAAAAAAAAAAAGAGAAAGAAAAGGAAAATAGAAAAATCCCGGTAGATCGAAAACCCAAAAGGGCGGTGTAGGCAAAAATTAGGGATAATAAAAGAAAGTCCCCCTAGATTGAAAACCCGAAAGGGCAGTCTAGGTAAACATTAGGGATAAGAAGGGCCCGATAGATTGAAAACCCGAAAGGGCGGTCTAGGCAAAAGTTAGGGTCAACAAAAGCCTGCTAGATTGAAAACCCAAAAGGGCGGTCTAGGCAAAAATTAAGGCAAGAAAGAAAAAAGAAAGGCATGATATGGCAGAAGGACTCCCGAGGGTTTAGAATCAGATCCCACTCTCCTAGTCACATCGAGGGTTTCCAAGAGGGTTGACCGATAGGGGATTGGCACAATCACAAATGGGGCAAAGTTCATGTGAAGTTTTCTGTTTGTAACTTCTTTCCTTTTTGTACTCATTCTTTCTAGTCAATACCAAATAAATCTTGTTATCACTTTGTTCATGCATTTACCATTATCCATGCATCCATGACCTATTCATCTAGCGTGCTTTCTTTGTTCTCGCATTCATGATTGTTTCGTTTAATCTATGTCCCAAGTAAAATGGCTAAAGTCTGGCAAACTTCAAGACGAGCGTGTCAGTAATACTTTGACAAAAAAAAAAAAAAAAAAAAAAAAAAAAAAAAAGATACAAAACAAAAATGAAAAGAGCTCAGTTGACAGGGGAAAGTAGACCCACACCTCTCCCAACAAAACTGCAAAAAGAGCATGGATATTTGAAGTTCTCGAGGTTATCCCTAACAGCTTGGCATAAGATTTCAAAGGGAGTGCAGTCAATCAAGTGAATAAAGAGATCGATGTTATGAAAAACCAACTATAGTTTGCAAGAGATAGGCGAAGGCGAATAGACAAAAGTTTGATTGGTCAAAGATCTTTAGTTTGCAGCAATGGTTCTAGTTCTAAAACAAAGGCGTTCACAAGTAAACACGCATTACATTGTCTTTTAAATTTCGTGCTATCGATTCAGCTCTGGCACAGTTTTAATTTCATGCTATGGATTCAGCTCTGGCATTGTCTATTTTTATTTTCGTGCTATCGATTCAGCTCTGGCACTATTTTATTTTCATGCTATCGATTCAGCTCTGGCATTGTCTTTTAAATTTCGTGCTATCGATTCAGCTCTGGCACTGTTTTATGTTCATGCTATCGATTCAGCTCTGGCACTGTTTTATGTTCATGCTATCGATTCAGCTCTGGCATTGTCTATTTTATTTTCGTGCTATCGATTCAGCTCTAGCACTGTTTTATTTTTATGCTATCGATTCAGCTCTGGCATTGTCTATTTTATTTTCGAGCTATCGATTCAGCTCTGGCACTACTTTATTTTCATGCTATCGATTCAGCTCTGGCATTGTCTATTTTATTTTCGTGCTATCGATTCAGCTCTGGCACTACTTTATGTTCATGCTATCGATTCGGCTCTGGCATTGTCTATTTTATTTTCGTGCTATCGATTCAGCTCTGGCACTATTTTATTTTCATGCTATCGATTCAGCTCTGGCATTGTCTTTTAAATTTCGTGCTATCGATTCAGCTCTGGCACTGTTTTATGTTCATGCTATCGATTCAGCTCTGGCATTGTCTATTTTATTTTCGTGCTATCGATTCAGCTCTGGCACTGTCTATTTTATTTTCGTGCTATCGATTCAGCTCTGGCATTGTCTATTTTATTTTCGTGCTATCGATTCAGCTCTGGCACTACTTTATGTTCATGCTATCGATTCAGCTCTGGCATTGTCTATTTTATTTTCGTGCTATCGATTCAGCTCTGGCACTACTTTATTTTCATGCTATCGATTCAGCTCTGGCATTGTCTTTTTTATTTTCGTGCTATCGATTCAACTCTGGCACCGTTTTATTTTCATGCTATCGACTCAGCTCTGGCACTGTTTTTTTGTACTACCTAATTGTGCATATTTCACCGATTAAAATTGAGGTTCATATCTGTACTTCTTCCTTACTTTGATAATACAACAAAACATAGTTTTATGTATTATCTCGTAAGAAAGTAAGTACAGAGGGGCATCTGTGAAACACCCAATTTTAACCGGTATTTTTTCACTTTTTTTTAGGAAAAAAAAATCACAAAAAAATGTTTTTGCGTTTATTCGTTTGTTTTAATCCCTCAAAAGGGTCGTTTTGCGCTAATTTACTAATCTTGCGTTATTATTACTTTTTTTTTGGTTAGAAAGTATTTAGAAAAATGTGCTAATTCAAAAAAATATATATAAAAAAAAGGGGGGGTAGATTTTAATTAATTGTCTAATTTTGTTATATCCTTTTAATATAAAAAACGAAAATAATAATAATGAAAAGGGAGTTGCAAGAAATAATAAGTCCTAGTGTCCATTTATAATTGGCCCAAAAATGCCAAAGTTACAAAAAATAGACTTCAAAGGGGCCAAATAAATGAAAATTACAATAAAACAAAGACAAGAAAAGAAAAAAAAAGCCCAGAACAGCAGGACCCGACTCATCATGGCTTGCAACTGCTGCCATTTACCCTAATTCTTGCTCAGCAAGTTTGTTCACAGCTGGTTCTCCCTGAAAATGGAAAGAAAATGTTGCAACATCAATGCCTTGATTCCTTTTTTTTAGTATAAAAAGAGAGCAAACCAACAGAAATGGAGACAGAATTGATACAGAAATTACAACAACAAAAAAAATCAGAAATAAGGTTTCACGCTGAAACCCTGTTTCCAAAGTTTTGTTCAAAAAAGGGGAGTTCTGAAACAGAGAGGCAGTAGCAGTAGCAGCGAGGAAGCAGTGGCCACAATAAGCAAAGAGAAGTTCAGACGCTGGAATCAAAGGTTGGTCCTGAGTTTTTTTTATTATTATTCTGTTTTAAGCATAGGTTGATATTTAGATTAGATGAGTTATTTTGAAGTGGGATAGCTTATGGTTCCTATTTGATTCGAAACCGTTTGTAAATATCAGTATTTTAGTTGGTAAATACTAGCAATTTAGTTGATTAGTTGATATGCTTCGAGGAATAGTTTGAAACAGATTCAAAAAGACCAAAAAAACATGTTAGGTTAAAAGAATAAAATGAATAAAATTCAATCAGAACTAGATTAGGGAGAGAAAAACCGGTTTTGTGGAAACCCCAAAAATAAACATGTTAGGTTTTGATTAGTTAAAAACCAGGGTTCATGGTTCTGAGTTTAAATCGTTAGTTAAGAAATTAGCAAAGCCTAAGTTAAAAAAAAAATTGGCATTCTGTTCTAAAAAGTAATAGCATTAGCAATTAGTTGTTTTTCTGCAGTACTAGAAAAGAGAAATTAGTTTTAAAAACAATTAGGGTTAAAATTTAGGTTAAAAAGAAAAAAAGCAAAAATCAAAGTAGATGGGAATCAGAACCAGTAGAGGGGAAGAAAAAAAAATGAAAGAACTCGCCTCCGTTAGCTCCGGCCACCGTGGACGGTGGCCGTTCGCCGTGAACCCCTCCCCCAACGCTGTCGCGTTCTCGTCGCCTCCGTCTGAAGCCCTCTTCGCCGTTCGCGTCCTGCTCTGGTGCCGTCATCCTCACCGTCGTTTCACCCTTCGTCGCCGTCGGCAGCACCAACAGAAATTGTCCCCGTGACCACCGTGGACCACCCCCACCATCGCCGGAAACGGCGTGATCTTCTCCCTTGAGATCCCTCTCTTTTTCTCTCTCCTTTTCTCTCTCCGCAATTCTCTCTCTCTCTCTCTTTCTCTCCGTGATCTACTCTCTCTCCCATGGTGGAAAATATTTTTCTCTCTCTTAGGAACAATAGGGAAACGGCGCACAAGAGGTGAACAATGAAAATTAGGGTTAGAAGCTGTTAGTGTTTCCTTATATACCCATGTTTTTATATTTTTTTAAAAAAAATTTTAATCCAGATTATTTTCTACACCCCACACTTTAATAACTTAACCCCCTCGAAAAGCCCAGCATTTTCGCAGCCTACCAGAACTGGGTTTTGCTTTTTGCACCCCAGTTTTAATAATACAACCCCATTCTGTTAACTTCACCCCCTATTTTCCTATTTCACCCCCATTTCGTTTTTATTTATTTTCTCAAAAAAAAAAAAACAGTTTCTTTTCACAAAAAAAATTATAAAAATGGTTTTGATTGAGGTGTACACCTTGTCAATTCCGGTTTAAGGGACTTTAGCTGTACAGCTTTGACCTTAAACCCCTCTTCAAAAAAATTACAATCAATGAACAAACAAATATTTTTTAGAAGAACTACGTAGCCTTTGATTCTCTGCCACGCGGAGATACGTAGGAGCGGGGCCTCCCCGTCAAGCAAAATTAATCGTTTTTTTAAATAATCAATCTTTTTTTTAACACCTATTTTCTATAAAAAAATAAAATAATAAAAATGGTTTTGATCAAGGTGTACACCTTGTCAATTCCGGTTTAAGAGACTTTAGCTGTACAGCTTCGATCTTAAACCCCTTCAAAAAAATAAAATCAACCAACCAACAATACTTTCAGGAAGAACTACGTGACTTTTGAGTTCCTCATTGCACCGGAGGATACGTAGGAGCGGGGCTTCCCCGTCAAGTCAAAATTAAATTTTTCTAAATTAGTCTTTATTGTTTTCTACTATTAAATATTATTTTTTGCGGTAAACAAATAATTCGTAATTTATTTGCACAATCGAATTTTAGGTAACCGTCTTAGAACAGATGTATTAGGGGTGCAGTGGAATTAAGTTTTCGCCCTTCCCTTTGCATAACCGACTCCCGAATCCAACCTAGTTTTCGTAGACCAATAACTTTAAGTTAGGTTTTTCTCAATTTTTCCTATTTAATAAATTGGGTGGCGACTCCCTTAAATAATCTATTTTTGAGCCGTCCACGTCGGGGCCCCGGTCACGACAGATGGCGACTCCGCTGGGGACAGGTGAGAGTCAAGCCTATTTAATTTGTTTGTGCAATATATTTTTATGCTATTATTTGTTGTATATGAACCCTAGGGTAGAAGACTTTGAATATTGTTGTCTGGTTGTATTTTCTGGTTGTTTTGCAGGTACTTTTCCTTATTATTTTTATTTTTAGGGTTTGAGGTTTGTATGCTTCCTTCACACACTACACATTTCCAACAAAACACACATTGAGAGTTGGGCTTACACCGGAGCCTAGAAAGGAACACATAGGTTAGACCGAGGATAGGTAGTGGAGGTCATCTTGGATGTACATCCTTGGGGCTTCCATGAAATCCTCATCTAGAGTACGATTCTTCTCTGCGGGTATCCACGCTTTGGATGTACATCCTCGTGTGTTTGTCCTCTAGAAGAGTACTTGGCTCTAGAGACCTTAAACCTCATAGGTTAGAACAGCCAGCTTGTGAGTACCCATGATAGTAGACCCTAGATCTTAAGGCCCGATAGCATGGGTTGACCAAATTAGGTCACAAAGGAAGCTACTCTACCTCTTACCTTACTCTTCATAAAAAATCATTTTTCCATCAACGTTTTTTATTTCGAAAAAAATATTCTTTTCTTTTACATGCATTTCTCTGTCTTTACTGTGCAAACATTCTTCTTTTTATCCCAGGAGGGTTTGCCGAGGAATCCAAGTTCTAAATCTAAAAGTGAGTATCTTTTATTTTCAAAAAATAGACATGGAATTATCGAAGGAGAAAGAAACATCGGCAACAAGAAAAACCACACAGTTCATCATCCATAAGCCCAACACTGACAAATTGAAAGCGTGGGCCTCTGCATTGCCTGACAAGCCACGAAAGGATTTCAGGGATGGATATGGAAGTCTGTTGGACTTACTAGTAGTAAACGTTCAGGTTGGAGCCATCTCTGCTCTAGCCCAGTATTATGATTATCCTCTGAGGTGTTTTACTTTTACCAATTTCCAATTGGCTCCTACTCTCGAAGAATTTGCTTTGATCCTCGGACAACCGTTGAAGGAGGGAAAGCCCTATCAATTCCAAGGGAATTACCCTCGTCTCGGAACTGTCGCTAGGATCCTTGGGGTTCAACCCAGTGAGCTGACTCATAAGAAGCCCAAGAAGGCCGGAGAAAAAAGTTTGGAAGGAATATCAAGATTGAGTATGGAAGAATTGATGGACAAACTGGAAAAGCAGCAAAAATGGAATACTCTTGTAGACGTGCTAGCTCTGGCGATCTATGATTCAATCCTATTTCCCACCTGTGGGGAATCAGTGGGTCTCGGTGCAATTGATGTGTTCATAGCTCGTAAATGTCGTGGGGAGAACTCAACATTCCCTATTTTGGCAGACGTATACTGTACCCTTAGCCTCTGTCATGAGAAAAAGAGATGCAAGATCTTCTGCTGCTTACCGGTATTGTATCTATGGTTGACAGCTCACATCATTCCAAGAAAGTGTAGTGATCCTTGTCCCATTCGCGACTTTGGAAAGGCGAACCTCCCAAACTATAGTGATAAGGAATGGATACAGATATGCATTGAGCTCAGAGATGAAACTATTCGTTGGTATCCGCTGAGTATAAAAGTTGATCAAGTTCTCCTCCGTTGTGGTGAGTTTCCGAATGTACCTCTTGTGGGTACTTTGGGGTGCATTAACTACAACCCCGCTTTGGCACTCCGACAAATGCGCTATCCTATGACGGGTCCACTTACTGAAGAGTCAATACCTCACTTCTTTTCTAAGTTAGGTGACAAGACCATGCTTGACAAAATCCGCAAGGCATGGAAGAAGGTTGTTTATAAAAGACAAGAGCTGGGGATAAGAAGTCACGGAGCAAGTGACACCTACAAAAACTGGGTGCGTGAAAGGGTTGAAGAGATCAAGCTGCCATTCCAGAAAGCAGCACCTAAGCCCCAGCAAGAAACTGACACAGTGATGGAGGAGTGTGATGAGATGCGGATGATGAAGGAACGTCTAGCTAGGTCGGAGGTCGAGAAAGAGGCATTAGAGGGTGAGTTGAAGGGAGTCCGTCTTACTCTGGAAGCCATAAGAATGGAATGTACTGAAAAGGCCCAGTCACTTCAGCAGGCAAATAAAAGAGCTCGGGTCGAGAAAAACTCTAGGAACCACATAAGTGCTGCAAATCGAGATTTGAGGGAGCAGATTGCCGAATGCAGCAAAGCTATGGAAGACAATGAACATCTAAGAAGGGCCCTCCGAGAGTTGGAACATCAAATGACCACTCTTCAGGTCCAAATACAAAGGCAAGAAGTCCAGCATGAAAGGGACCGGGAGTTCGATAAGCAGACCTATACGGATATAATTAAAGATTATCAGGAACACTTAGAAAAGAAACACCTAGAAATGCAAGCACTCACTAAGGCAAGGGAAATGGCACTTGAAGAGAACTGGCAGTTAAGAGGAGAGATCGTGAACCTTGAGGCGGCGCAAGCGGAAGCTCAGAAACGACTGGCTAACCTCGATCTGAAGATGAAAGACACAATTGCTCTATATGTTACTCAGTATGAAGAAAAAATCAAGAACGTCAGGGTTGAGGCCAACGGAACGATTCACATGTATAGGGCTGCAATTGAAAGGAAAGATGAGGAGTTGAGACACCTGGAGCATTGGGCTGAAGAAAGAGGCCGGCTCATGAGACTGATCAGAGCTGTAGAGGTGAACTACATAGATACTTGGTACGAGGTCGGACGTTGGGTTCACAAGTTGAAGGATGTCAGGAGAATCCCTAGGCTAGTCCGTGATGCTGAGGCCATAATCAACCCACTCACCACCCCTCGGGAAGTGATCGAGCTGATTGACGTTTGCAGGAGGCTTGTCGAAGACTTTGAGGGATTAGTGGATCAGGCCAAGAAAGATGTTGCCATTCACGTTGTTGATGATTGAATGTTTCCTTTTTGAATTTGAATTTTGGTTATGTACTTGGATCAAGATTAATGTGTTATGGTTTTTGGATGTTTTGAACTCATTGTTTTTGGATGTTTACTCCTAATGAAAGGACCCGTTGTTTTGATTCTCCCTAAATTCCGTGTCTACGATTTCATTGAAATGTCTAAGCTAAAGATACTCACTTCGGATACCAAGAATATCTACAAATGATTCCTCGGCAACTAACTGGTAACATAGTTATTTCCGCATAAAAATAACGCAAAAGGAAACAAAATAAATCTTTTTCTCTCTTTGATAAAACAGGAACTTAGTAATCATTGCTCCGACTAAGAAAAAGACCAATCAAACTCGAGTATATCTCACCAGAGCCAGAGTAAGAATGGCAGAAGAAATGTCTGGAAGGAATTTGAGTCAGGAAATAGATCAGGTCAAGGAAAGGATGGGAGAAATGGCCACGACCCAAGCAAGGATGGAAGAAACTTTACAGGCCATAAGGGATACTATCACCTTGTTATCCACAAGGGTAACAGCACCAGCAGTAAATGCGGGGGAAATCCCTACCAATGGCGAGATTCCAAGCAACGGGCCGCTCGTCATCCCAATCGGAATGGGATATGAACCTATAGGCCACGCTGATACTGAAAATCATCCTTATGGAGGTGGAGGGGCATTCTACGCTGGAAATGGGTCGAATGAGGGGGCATGCGTCGATACAAAGGGACCAGGCCCAACAACAGCGGATGGACAAGATGGAAAAAAAAATTAAGGCAATCCAACGGCTAACGAATCCGGAATCGTACTTTTACGGTGACAGGTTTGAGAAAAATATCAAAAACAGCAGCTTTTTGCGAACGCAATTTCTCTCTCCTCAGACCATGTCTCGAGGATCCGAACGGTGAAAGAGAAGACACGTGCCTTGTGAACCTTCTGTCAAAAAAGAAAGACGATCCAACGGTTAACGAATCCGGAATCTCACTTTTACGGTGGCTGGTTTGAGAAAAACGGTAATTACTTTCTCTAAATGGGAATTGTGTTCTCTATGTTATTTTTGTCCCACATCGCTTGGGAGAAGCAAGAGCCATCTAGCAATGGGCTATATAAGAGGTTGAGAGGCGAAGACTAATGGGGGAAGATCATTGACGGACTAAGTGATCTTTTGGGCTAGCCTTTGCGGGTCCTTTACACAAAAAGTCTGTCTTTGATTAGTTAATATTTTTTTTGAGTCGGCGTTCCGGTTCTCAAAGCGGTTTTTACGCAAGGCGGTTCTGGGCTCAAAATGGACCAGATAGGAGTCTGGTTCACAGTTGACCTTGTTAGGCTGCTCGGTCTGGTTCGGCATTCTTCATGTTCATCAACTTAAGGTTAGTTTTGTATTTATTTAATTATTCATTTATGTATATATTTATTTATTGTTATTTATTTTATTATTTATTTATTTATTTATGTATATATTTATTTATTCCTTTTTTATGTGTTTATTTATTTATTTGTTTATTGTTTATTTATTTATTTATTTATTATCATTCCTTTTTTTTTACTTAATCTTTTATTTACTAATTTCTAAAAATAAGGTATTTTCTTATCTTCTCCTTTTTTTATTGATTCTAAAAAAATAATAAAAGTGGCTTTGGTCGAGGTGTACACCTTATCAAACCTGCAACCTAGTTAGGAAGCCTGAGTTGTACAACTTGGTGATCCTAACCCCTTTCTCCAAAAAAACTAAAATCGATCAACAAACAAACATTTTCTCAAGAAGAACTACGTAGCCTTTGATTCTCCGCACGTGGAGATACGTAGGAGCGGGATTTTCCCGTCAAGCACAAAAATTAATCTTTTCCTAAAATAATCAATCCTTTTTTTTCTAACCCTTATTTTCATAAAAAATAATGAAAATGATTTTTGATAGAGGTGTACACCTTGTCAAATTTCGGTTTAAGAGACTTTAGCTGTACAGCTTTGATCTTAAACCCCTTCAGAAATAAAATCAACCAACCAACAACATTTTCAGGAAGAACTACGTGACTTTTGAGTTCCTCATTGCACCAGAGGATACGTAGGAGCGGGACTTCCCCGTCAAGTCAAAATTGAATTTTTCTAAATTAGTCTTTATTATCTTCTACTATTAAGTATTACTTTTGGGGTAAACAAATGATTAAATAATTTATAATTGCACAATCAAATTTAGGGTAACCGTCTTAAGACGGATGTACTAGGGGTGTAGTGGAATTTAGTTTTCGCCCTTCCCTTTGCATAATCGACTCCCGAATCCAACCTAGTTTTCGTAGACCAATGATCTAAAGGCAGGTTTTTCTCAATTTTTCCTTATTAAATAAATTGGGTGGCGACTCCTTAAATAATCAATTTTGAGCCGTCCACGTCGGGACCCCGGTCACGACAGATGGCGACTCCGCTGGGGATTGATCCAAAGATATGCATGGTCTAGATGATTTATTTATTCCCCAGCGGTATTTTAACCGGTATTTTAACTTCTTTCTATGTGAACACCCCAATTTAAGGAGTCCAGCAATTCCCCGGAAAAGATTAAGCAAAACCGCATAAAAATAACACATTGAGAGTTGGGCTTACACCGGAGCCTAGAAAGGAACACATAGGTTAGACCGAGGATAGGTAGTGGAGGTCATCTTGGATGTACATCCTTGGGGCTTCCATGAAATCCTCATCTAGAGTACGATTCTTCTATGCGGGTATCCACGCTTTGGATGTTCATCCTCGTGTGTTTGTCCTCTAGAAGAGTACTTGGCTCTAGAGACCTTAAACCTCATAGGTTAGAACAGCCAGCTTGTGAGTACCCATGATAGTAGACCCTAGATCTTAAGGCCCGATAGCATGGGTTGACCAAATTAGGTCACAAAGGAAGCTACTCTACCTCTTACCTTACTCTTCATAAAAAATCATTTTTCCATCAACGTTTTTTATTTCAAAAATTATTCAAAAATCTTTCACATGCATCTTTTCACTTTTATTTCTGTATAAAAATAACACAAAAAACAACATAAAGATTACATTGCAATACATAAAAATTATAAAAAAAAAAACAAAAGAGCAAAAGAAAGAGAGAGCAAAGAATTTGTTAAAAGAGTAAATGTTTTTCTTTTCGAAATTAAAGTTTTGAAAATGAGGAATCATGATTCGAAATGAAGAGTGACCATTTTTTTTCTTTTCTTCTCTACCCTAAACAAAAATGAAGTATCGTAATTCCCTTTTCATTGAACCCCGGACAAGGATCGACACTACATCTGAATTTAGTGCATTTAGATTATCATATAATTTCCAAAGATAGAAAATTGATGACACACAAATCAGGAGCACCGGAGGAAAAGAAAAAAAGCGAGGTTGAAAAAAGACAAATGATTGTGAAGGGTGAAAAAAAATAATGAGAGAATCAGCCATATATCATGTAGATGTGAAGACTGAAATGAGAGGAGAAAAAAAAAAGGGGAAAAAAGGAGAAATGAAGGAATCAAATGGTGTTGTCATCAAAACACATAGAAAGCTGAATGCACTAAAGATCCTTGATCCATTTAACCTGCAAAACCTTTCTTTGAGCCTTCTAATCACTTTTCTTCCATAAAACATTTCTTTAAAGCCTTCTAATCATTTTTCTTCCATAACCCATAACCCATAGCCACACTACAAGCCTCTAAAAGTTGAAGAATGATTGTTTTCATTTTCATAATATTAATTTTGAAATAAATCATTTGCTTCTTTTAAACTTTTCTTTGCTCTAAAAAATGATAAAAAAAATGAAGAAAAAAGAACGAGGCCCGCTAGAGTGAAAACCTGTAAAGGCAGTCTAGGCAAAAATTAGGGTTTTGAAAAAATAAAAAAATAAATAAAAAAAAGCCCGCTAGACTGAAAACCTGCAGAGGCAGTCTTGGCAAAAGTTAGGGTACAAAAGGGGAATGAGACTTACAATGATCATTTGAGTAGTTCACTGGATTTCTTCTACTTATTCCAAACATGAGTACACATTGGGTCAAATTTTTGTAGAAAATAAGCTTGAGTCTCAATAAATCCCACCCTGGGGCAACAATTGTACAAGATTCTCCAATAGTCAAGAGTTTCTTACTATACTAGTGCATTATTCTCTCAAGCCAATGTCTTTCACCTAGCTAAGGAAGAAATCTTACAAGGCCTCTCATGAGTCAAAACTTCTTTCTACACCAGTGTCGTTTTATCTTGAAGAGTTTTGTTGCCACAGAGGCATAAAATTGCAAGATCCATCAGGAGTCAAACTTGTATAGTACACCCGTGCATCCTACTCTTGGGGCTATTCCTATTACCAATACTGGGGCAGAAATATTTGGATGAGTCAGATTTTGCTTGCTACACCTTGTAGTCTTCCCTTTGTGATAAAACATTTCATCAATCCCTGACCTGTTTCCAGCAAGTCACCTATCTCGAAGAAATGTCCAACTCGAGGTTACCATATACCTTTTTCCCTACCATCTCGTGTCACTTTTGTCTTCCCTAGTGTTTCACTTCAAACCTTCAAAAATCAAAACACAAAAATCCAAAAACAAGAAAACCAAGAAACACAAAAAAGAGTCCAGCTTGTCTATACCCATGAATCCATGCATGCTCATTAAATATTTCTTCAACAATAGTCAACTTGGAATCAATGATATGATTTAGAGAGTTAATGACAATCTATGAAAAAGAAAAAGAAAAAAAAAAAGAGAAGAAGGTCAAGCTTGAAGGTTTTGCTTTGAAGGAGGAGGAGTGATCATAAAAGAAAGGAGATCTTAGAAAGCTGGCAAGGATGAGGACAACCTTCCATTTGAGAATGAGTTTGATTGGTTTCAAATAAAGCACGCACAAAAAAAAGAGAAAGTTTTAAGCAATGATAACTTTCAAGACGCATCCATCTCATATTCAAACTCAAAACTCATGCATTGCATACATGACATGGTAACCACACCATTGTGTCTATTTGTCTCATACATTTCACATCACGACATGCATTCCACTTCACGACAAGAAACATGTGTTTTTTTCAGTCTCTTTGTGGAAATAAAAATAAAAATTAATAAATTAATAAATATATCATTCAGAGCAATGCATCCATTGCATCTTTTAATTTTGTGCTACCGGTGACGCCCTGGCACTGCATGCTACCGGTTCCGCCCTGGCATTGTACCTTTATTTTCATGCTACCGGTGACGCCCTGGCATTGTCTTTTAAATTTTGTGCTACCGGTGACGCCCTGGCACTGCATGCTACCGGTTCCGCCCTGGCATTGTACCTTTATTTTCATGCTACCGGTGACGCCCTGGCATTGTCTTTTAGTTTTGTGCTACCGGTGACGCCCTGGCACTGCATGCTACCGGTTCCGCCCTGGCATTGCACCTTTATTTTCATGCTACCGGTGACGCCCTGGCATTGTCTTTTAATTTTGTGCTACCGGTGACGCCCTGGCACTGCATGCTACCGGTTCCGCCCTGGCATTGTCTTTTAGTTTTGTGCTACCGGTGACGCCCTGGCACTGCATGCTACCGGTTCCGCCCTGGCATTGCACCTTTATTTTCATGCTACCGGTGACGCCCTGACATTGTCTTTTAATTTTGTGCTACCGGTGACGCCCTGGCACTGCATGCTACCGGTTCCGCCCTGGCATTGCACCTTTATTTTCATGCTACCGGTGACGCCCTGGCATTGTCTATTTTATTTTCGTGCTATCGATTCAGCTCTGGCACTGTTTTATTTTCATGCTATCGATTCAGCTCTGGCATTGTCTTTTAAATTTCGTGCTATCGATTCAGCTCTGGCACTGTTTTATTTTCAAGCCATCGATTCAGCTCTGGCATTGTCTTTTAAATTTCGTGCTATCGATTCAGCTCTGGCACTGTTTTATGTTCATGCTATCGATTCAGCTCTGGCATTGTCTGTTTTATGTTCATGCTATCGATTCAGCTCTGGCATTGTCTATTTTATTTTTCGTGCTATCGATTCAGCTCTGGCACTGTCTTATTTTTATGCTATCGATTCAGCTCTGGCATTGTCTATTTTATTTTCGTGCTATCGATTCAGCTCTGGCACTGTTTTACTTTCATGCTATCGATTCAGCTCTGGCATTGTCTTTTATATTTTCGTGCTATCGATTCAGCTCTGGCACTGTTTTATTTTCATGCTATCGATTCAGCTCTAGCATTGTCTATTTTATTTTCGTGCTATCGATTCAGCTCTGGCACTGTTTTATTTTCATGCTATCGATTCAGCTCTGGCATTGTCTTTTAAATTTCGTGCTATCGATTCAGCTCTGGCACTGTTTTATTTGCATGCTATCGATTCAGCTCTGGCATTGTCTATTTTATTTTCGTGCTATCGATTCAGCTCTGGCACTGCTTTATTTTCATGCTATCGATTCAGCTCTGGCATCAATTTTTTTAAATTTCGTGCTACCGATTCAGCTCTGGCACTGTTTGTAGTTCCTACTACCTTTGTGCATATTTCATCGATTAAAATTGAGGTTCATATCTGTACTTATTCCTTACTTTGATAATACAACAAAACATAGTGTTGGGTATTATCTCGTAAGAAAGTAAGTACAGAGGGGCATCTGTGAACACCCCAATTTTAACCGGTATTTTTCACTTTTTTAGTAAAAAATCACAAAAATATGTTTTTTTTCGTTTATTTGATTCTTAATCCCTCAAAAAGGTAGTTTTGCGCTAATTTACTAATTCCGCGTTATTATTACTTTTTTTTAGAGGTTAAACAAAAAATAAGTAAAATATGCTATTTGATACAAAAAGAGAATGACCATGTACATGACTTGGCCCTAGAATGCCAAAGTTACAAAAAATACAAAAATAGACCAAACACCAAAAACTACAGCTACTTGCGAAAGAAATTTCTCTCTCCTCAGGCCTAGTTTCAATGATCCGAATGGTGAAAGTGAAGATATGTGTCTCCTGAACATTCTCCCAAAAAAATTAAGGCAATCCAACGGCTAACGAATCCGGAATCGTACTTTTACGGTGACAGGTTTGAGAAAAATATCAAAAACAGCAGCTTTTTGCGAACGCAATTTCTCTCTCCTCAGACCATGTCTCGAGGATCCTAACGGTGAAAGAGAAGACACGTGCCTTGTGAACCTTCTGTCAAAAAAGAAAGACGATCCAACGGTTAACGAATCCGGAATCTCACTTTTACGGTGGCTGGTTTGAGAAAAACGGTAATTACTTTCTCTAAATGGGAATTGTGTTCTCTATGTTATTTTTGTCCCACATCGCTTGGGAGAAGCAAGAGCCACCTAGCAATGGGCTATATAAGAGGTTGAGAGGCGAAGACTAAGGGGGGAAGATCATTGACGGACTAAGTGATCTTTTGGGCTAGCCTTTGCGGGTCCTTTACACAAAAAATCTGTCTTTGATTAGTTAATATTTTTTTTGAGTCGGCGTTCCGGTTCTCAAAGCGGTTTTTGAGCAAGGCGGTTCTGGGCTCAAAATGGACCAGATAGGAGTCTGGTTCACAGTTGACCTTGTTAGGCTGCTCGGTCTGGTTCGGCATTCTTCATGTTCATCAACTTAAGGTTAGTTTTGTATTTATTTAATTATTCATTTATGTATATATTTATTTATTTGTTATTTATTTTATTATTTATTTATTTATTTATGTATATATTTATTTATTCCTTTTTTATGTGTGTATTTATTTATTTGTTTATTGTTTATTTATTTATTTATTTATTATCATTCCTTTTTTTTACTTAATCTTTTATTTACTAATTTCTAAAAATAAGGTATTTTCTTATCTTCTCCTTTTTTTTATTGATTCTTAAAAAATAATAAAAGTGGCTTTGGTCGAGGTGTACACCTTATCAAACCTGCAACCTAGTTAGGACGCCTGAGTTGTACAACTTGGTGATCCTAACCCCTTTCTCCAAAAAAACTAAAATCGATCAACAAACAAACATTTTCTCAAGAAGAACTACGTAGCCTTTGATTCTCCGCACGCGGAGATACGTAGGAGCGGGATTTTCCCGTCAAGCACAAAAATTAATCTTTTCCTAAAATAATCAATCCCTTTTTTTTCTAACCCTTATTTTCATAAAAAATAATGAAAATGATTTTTGATAGAGGTGTACACCTTGTCAAATTTCGGTTTAAGAGACTTTAGCTGTACAGCTTTGATCTTAAACCCCTTCAGAAATAAAATCAACCAACCAACAACATTTTCAGGAAGAACTACGTGACTTTTGAGTTCCTCATTGCACCAGAGGATACGTAGGAGCGGGACTTCCCCGTCAAGTCAAAATTGAATTTTTTCTAAATTAGTCTTTATTATCTTCTACTATTAAGTATTACTTTTGGGGTAAACAAATGATTAAATAATTTATAATTGCACAATCAAATTTAGGGTAACCGTCTTAAGACGGATGTACTAGGGGTGTAGTGGAATTTAGTTTTCGCCCTTCCCTTTGCATAATCGACTCCCGAATCCAACCTAGTTTTCGTAGACCAATGATCTAAAGGCAGGTTTTTCTCAATTTTTCCTTATTAAATAAATTGGGTGGCGACTCCTTAAATAATCAATTTTGAGCCGTCCACGTCGGGACCCCGGTTAAAATACCGCTGGGCTTCCCCGTCAAGTCAAAATTAAATTTTTCTGCTTGAATTGGATGTTCATCCTCGTGTGTTTTAAAATACCTTATGAGCCGCTGGTAATACAACAGGACAACAATATTCAAAGTCTTCTACCCACTTTTTTCTATTAACCGGTATTTTGTCAATTTGGGAGAATGTTCAGGAGACACATATTGTGAACACCCCAATTTTAACCGGTATTTTTCACTTTTTTTAGTAAAAAATCACAAAAATATGTTTTTTTTTCGTTTATTTGATTCTTAATCCCTCAAAAAGGTAGTTTTGCGCTAATTTACTAATTCCGCGTTATTATTACTTTTTTTTAGAGGTTAAACAAAAAATAAGTAAAATATGCTATTTGATACAAAAAGAGAATGACCATGTACATGACTTGGCCCTAGAATGCCAAAGTTACAAAAAATACAAAAATAGACCAAACACCAAAAACTACAGCTACTTCCGAAAGAAATTTCTCTCTCCTCAGGCCTAGTTTCAATGATCCGAATGGTGAAAGTGAAGATATGTGTCTCCTGAACATTCTCCCAAAAAAATTAAGGCAATCCAACGGCTAACGAATCCGGAATCGTACTTTTACGGTGACAGGTTTGAGAAAAATATCAAAAACAGCAGCTTTTTGCGAACGCAATTTCTCTCTCCCCAGACCATGTCTCGAGGATCCGAACGGTGAAAGAGAAGACACGTGCCTTGTGAACCTTCTGTCAAAAAAGAAAGACGATCCAACGGTTAACGAATCCGGAATCTCACTTTTACGGTGGCTGGTTTGAGAAAAACGGTAATTACTTTCTCTAAATGGGAATTGTGTTCTCTATGTTATTTTTGTCCCACATCGCTTGGGAGAAGCAAGAGCCATCTAGCAATGGGCTATATAAGAGGTTGAGAGGCGAAGACTAATGGGGGAAGATCATTGACGGACTAAGTGATCTTTTGGGCTAGCCTTTGCGGGTCCTTTACACAAAAAGTCTGTCTTTGATTAGTTAATATTTTTTTTGAGTCGGCGTTCCGGTTCTCAAAGCGGTTTTTGCGCAAGGCGGTTCTGGGCTCAAAATGGACCAGATAGGAGTCTGGTTCACAGTTGACCTTGTTAGGCTGCTCGGTCTGGTTCGGCATTCTTCATGTTCATCAACTTAAGGTTAGTTTTGTATTTATTTAATTATTCATTTATGTATATATTTATTTATTTGTTATTTATTTTATTATTTATTTATTTATTTATGTATATATTTATTTATTCCTTTTTTATGTGTTTATTTATTTATTTGTTTATTGTTTATTTATTTATTTATTTATTATCATTCCTTTTTTTTTACTTAATCTTTTATTTACTAATTTCTAAAAATAAGGTATTTTCTTATCTTCTCCTTTTTTTATTGATTCTAAAAAAATAATAAAAGTGGCTTTGGTCGAGGTGTACACCTTATCAAACCTGCAACCTAGTTAGGACGCCTGAGTTGTACAACTTGGTGATCCTAACCCCTTTCTCCAAAAAAACTAAAATCGATCAACAAACAAACATTTTCTCAAGAAGAACTACGTAGCCTTTGATTCTCCGCACGTGGAGATATGTAGGAGCGGGATTTTCCCGTCAAGCACAAAAATTAATCTTTTCCTAAAATAATCAATCCTTTTTTTTCTAACCCTTATTTTCATAAAAAATAATGAAAATGATTTTTGATAGAGGTGTACACCTTGTCAAATTTCGGTTTAAGAGACTTTAGCTGTACAGCTTTGATCTTAAACCCCTTCAGAAATAAAATCAACCAACCAACAACATTTTCAGGAAGAACTACGTGACTTTTGAGTTCCTCATTGCACCAGAGGATACGTAGGAGCGGGACTTCCCCGTCAAGTCAAAATTGAATTTTTCTAAATTAGTCTTTATTATCTTCTACTATTAAGTATTACTTTTGGGGTAAACAAATGATTAAATAATTTATAATTGCACAATCAAATTTAGGGTAACCGTCTTAAGACGGATGTACTAGGGGTGTAGTGGAATTTAGTTTTCGCCCTTCCCTTTGCATAATCGACTCCCGAATCCAACCTAGTTTTCGTAGACCAATGATCTAAAGGCAGGTTTTTCTCAATTTTTCCTTATTAAATAAATTGGGTGGCGACTCCTTAAATAATCAATTTTGAGCCGTCCACGTCGGGACCCCGGTCACGACAGATGGCGACTCCGCTGGGGACAGGTGAGAGTTAAGCCTATTTAATTTGTTTGTGCAATATATTTTTATGCTATTATTTGTTGTATATAAACCCTAGGGTAGAAGACTTTGAATATTGTTGTCTGGTTGTATTTTCTGGTTGTTTTAAAGGTACATTTCCTTATTATTTTTATTTTTTAGGGTTTGAGGTTTGTATGCTTTCTTCACACACTACAAAACACACATTGAGAGTTGGGCTTACACCGGAGCCTAGAAAGGAACACATAGGTTAGACCGAGGATAGGTAGTGGAGGTCATCTTGGATGTACATCCTTGGGGCTTCCATGAAATCCTCATCTAGAGTACGATTCTTCTATGCGGGTATCCACGCTTTGGATGTTCATCCTCGTGTGTTTGTCCTCTAGAAGAGTACTTGGCTCTAGAGACCTTAAACCTCATAGGTTAGAACAGCCAGCTTGTGAGTACCCATGATAGTAGACCCTAGATCTTAAGGCCCGATAGCATGGGTTGACCAAATTAGGTCACAAAGGAAGCTACTCTACCTCTTACCTTACTCTTCATAAAAAATCATTTTTCCATCAACGTTTTTTATTTCAAAAATTATTCAAAAATCTTTCACATGCATCTTTTCACTTTTATTTCTGTATAAAAATAACACAAAAAACAACATAAAGATTACATTGCAATACATAAAAATTATAATAAAAAAAAAAAAGATCAAATTGCATCTCATGCATAAAAACCATAAAAAAAATCATGTAGTAAATAAAAATAGTGCATTGAAAAATATAAATTCATCATTTGCAGTTTTCTTTGCATGATTTCTTAGAAAAAATATATTGCTCTGCATATATTGCGCATCTTCATTGCATTATCATTCATCATAAATTACATATGTTGCATTATACCATGTATCATTCAAAAGTATAATTCATTTTTCTTGGCATGAGTACTTAAAAAAAAGGTGTTTATGCATGTAGTGCGCATTTTCATTGCATTGTCATAAATTTCACCATATTTCATTTTTTTTCTCTGTGCATATATGTAAAAAAAAAAAATTCATGTGTAAATAAAGCAAACCACATTTTTATTCATCAATCCGCATAGCATATTCCCTTCAAATGAGGCAAAAAAAAAAAAAACAAAAAATTGCATTGCATTTCTTGCATAAAAACATTACATCTTAGGATGAATGCTTGCATACATACCATACCATGCATTCCATGACATCTTGTCTGCTTTGACTCATCCTCATGTAGCATATAATTTTCTCTAAAGAAAATAAACAAATAAATAAAAAAGGAAAGTTTTGAAGTCATTGAGTTATGTTCACAAGAATAGAGAAAAGTTAAATTTTTGTGCTTGCGTAAAAATGGAAATCAATCAAGCTTAGACTCATTGGGATCATTCTCTTGAAAGCTGTTGAGAAACCACTTGAGGGTTAGAGAAGTAATGCGAGGAAATGTTTCATGGGGCACAACATGTGGGCATTTTGAAAAAGTTACAGGAAAAAGGGGAGACATAAGGTTGACAATAAGTTCTTGAAAAAAAAAAGCTTAAAGCGGGGAAAAGAGGATCGTCATTAGCACTTCTTTAATCATGTTGTACAAAGTCAAATAAGCTTGAAACTAAGTTAACTTTGTTGAAGCTTTATACTAATGAATTTGCATGGATTTAAAAACTCATTTCCATCCCTCCTCACCCCAAGTTTCCCTTAAAAACTGACCCTTCAAGTTCTTGCCTCAAGTGATAATTCTCAAAGCCCTTTTGGTGTCATTCGAGAGTGAATCAGTGAATGAATATCATATTTTGAAGATCCATTTCCCAAAAAAAAAAAAAAAGAAAGAAAATTAAAAAAAAAAAGGAAGCCAAAGAAAGAGAGAGCAAAGAATTTGTCAAAAGAGTGAATGTTTTTTCGAAGTTAAAGTTTTGAAAATGAGGAATCATGATTCAAGATGAAGAGTGACCGTTCTTCTCTATCCCAAGATATATATCCCTTGTTGTCCCCCTTTTGAGCCTTTCATTAAACCCTGGACAAGGATCAACACTGAGTGCATTTAGATTATCAGATGAGTTCCAAAGGTAGGAAGTTGATGAGACACAAATCAGGGGCAATGGAGGAAAAGAAAAGAGAGAGGTTAAAAAAAAACATTGTGAAAGAAAAAAAATAAAGAGAGAATCAGCCATATATCATGTAGATGTGAAGGCTGAAATGAGAGGAGAAAAAGAATGAAAAAAAGGAAAAAAATGTGAAAAAAGGAGAAATGAAGGAATCAAATGGTGTTGTCATCAAAACACGTATAAAGCTGAATGCACTAAAGATCCTTGATCCATTTAACCTGTAAAACCTTTCTTTGAGCCTTCTAATCACTTTTCTTCCATAAAACATTTCTTTAAAGCCTTCTAATCATTTTTCTTTCATAACCCATAAACCCTAGGCGTAAAACATTGTTCTCCCATAGCCCATAATCCATACACATAAAACATTCCTTTGAGCCTTATAATAAATTTTTCTTCCATAACCCATAACCCATAGCCACATTACAAGCCTCTAAAAGTTCACTCTGATTGATGAATGACGACTTTCATTTTCATAATATTAGTTTTGAAATAAATCATTTAAACTTTTCTTTGCTCTAAAGAAAAAAATGTGGCCCGCTAGACTGAAAACCTGTAAAGGCAGCCTAGGCAAAAGTTAGGGTTTTAAAAAAAATAATAAAAAAATAATAAAAATAAAAAATACAAAGCCCGCTAGACTGAAAACCTGCAAAGGCAGTCTAGGCAAAAATTAGGGTACAAAAGGGAAATGAGACTTACAATAATCATTTGAGTAGTTCATTGGATTTCTCCTATGCCAAACATGAGTACACATTGGGCAAATATTGTGGAAAATAAGCTTGAGTCTCAATAAATCCCCACACTGGGGCAACAATTTTACAAGATTCTCCAGTAGTCAAGAGTTTCTTGCTATACTAGTGTATTATTCTTTCACCTGGCTAAGGAAGAAATCTTACAAGACCCCTCATGAGTCAAAACTTCTTTCTACACCAGTGTCGTTTTATCTTGAAAAGTTTTTATTGCCACACAGAGGCATAAAATTGCAAGATCCATCATGAGTCAAACTTATATAGGCCACCAGTGCATCCTACTCCTGAGGCAATTCCTATTTACCAATACTGGGGGCAGAAATATTTTCGTGAGCCTTGATGAGTCAGATTTTGCTTGCTACACCTAGTAGTATTCTCTCTGTGATAAAACCTTTCATCAATTCCCAACCTGTTTTCAGCAAGTCACCTACCTCAAGAAATGTCCAATCGAGTTATCATATACCTTTTTCCCTATCATCTTGTGTCACATTTGTCATCCCTAATGCTTTCACCTAAAATAAATAAATAAACATATACCCCTCACTTCAAACCTTCAAAAATCAAAACACAAAAATCCAAAAACAAGAAAACCAAGAAACACAAAAAAGAGTCCAGCTTGTCTATACCCATGAATCCATGCATGCTCATTAAATATTTCTTCAACAATAGTCGACTTGGAATCAATGATATGATTTAGAGAGTTAATGACAATCTATGGAAAAAAAAAAAGAAAAAAAAAAAAAAAGAGAAGAAGGTCAAGCTTGAAGGTTTTGCTTTGAAGGAGGAGGAGTGATCATAAAAGAAAGGAGATCTTAGAAAGCTGGCAAGGATGAGGACAACCTTCCATTTGAGAATGAGTTTGATTGGTTTCAAATAAAGCACGCACAAAAAAAAGAGAAAGTTTTAAGCAATGATAACTTTCAAGACGCATGCATCTCATATTCAAACTCAAAACTCATGCATTGCATACATGACATGGTAACCACACCATTGTGTCTATTTGTCTCATACATTTCACATCACGACATGCATTCCACTTCACGACAAGAAACATGTGTTTTTTTCAGTCTCTTTGTGGAAATAAAAATAAAAATTAAAAAATTAATAAATATATCATTCAGAGCAATGCATCCATTGCATCTTTTAATTTTGTGCTACCGGTGACGCCCTGGCACTGCATGCTACCGGTTCCGCCCTGGCATTGTACCTTTATTTTCATGCTACCGGTGACGCCCTGGCATTGTCTTTTAATTTTGTGCTACCGTGACGCCCTGGCACTGCATGCTACCGATTCCGCCCTGGCATTGTACCTTTATTTTCATGCTACCGGTGACGCCCTGGCATTGTCTTTTAGTTTTGTGCTACCGGTGACGCCCTGGCACTGCATGCTACCGGTTCCGCCCTGGCATTGCACCTTTATTTTCATGCTACCGGTGACGCCCTGGCATTGTCTTTTAATTTTGTGCTACCGGTGACGCCCTGGCACTGCATGCTACCGGTTCCGCCCTGGCATTGTACCTTTATTTTCATGCTACCGGTGACGCCCTGGCATTGTCTTTTAGTTTTGTGCTACCGGTGACGCCCTGGCACTGCATGCTACCGATTCCGCCCTGGCATTGCACCTTTATTTTCATGCTACCGGTGACGCCCTGGCATTGTCTTTTAATTTTGTGCTACCGGTGACGCCCTGGCACTGCATGCTAGCGGTTCCGCCCTGGCATTGCACCTTTATTTTCATGCTACCGGTGACGCCCTGGCATTGTCTATTTTATTTTCGTGCTATCGATTCAGCTCTGGCACTGTTTTATTTTCATGCTATCGATTCAGCTCTGGCATTGTCTTTTAAATTTCGTGCTATCGATTCAGCTCTGGCACTGTTTTATTTTCAAGCCATCGATTCAGCTCTGGCATTGTCTTTTAAATTTCGTGCTATCGATTCAGCTCTGGCACTGTTTTATGTTCATGCTATCGATTCAGCTCTGGCATTGACTGTCTTATTTTTATGCTATCGATTCAGCTCTGGCATTGTCTATTTTATTTTCGTGCTATCGATTCAGCTCTGGCACTGTTTTACTTTCATGCTATCGATTCAGCTCTGGCATTGTCTTTTATATTTTCGTGCTATCGATTCAGCTCTGGCACTGTTTTATTTTCATGTTATCGATTCAGCTCTAGCATTGTCTATTTTATTTTCGTGCTATCGATTCAGCTCTGGCACTATTTTATTTTCATGCTATCGATTCAGCTCTGGCATTGTCTTTTAAATTTCGTGCTATCGATTCAGCTCTGGCACTGTTTTATTTGCATGCTATCGATTCAGCTCTGGCATTGTCTATTTTATTTTCATGCTATCGATTCAGCTCTGGCATTGTCTTTTAAATTTCGTGCTATCAATTCAGCTCTGGCACTGTTTTATTTGCATGCTATCGATTCAGCTCTGGCATTGTCTATTTTATTTTCGTGCTATCGATTCAGCTCTGGCACTGCTTTATTTTCATGCTATCGATTCAGCTCTGGCATCAAAAATTTTTAAATTTCGTGCTACCGATTCAGCTCTGGCACTGTTTGTAGTTCCTACTACCTTTGTGCATATTTCATCGATTAAAATTGAGGTTCATATCTGTACTTATTCCTTACTTTGATAATACAACAAAACATAGTGTTGGGTATTATCTCGTAAGAAAGTAAGTACAGAGGGGCATCTGTGAACACCCCAATTTTAACCGGTATTTTTCACTTTTTTAGTAAAAAATCACAAAAATATGTTTTTTTTTCGTTTATTTGATTCTTAATCCCTCAAAAAGGTAGTTTTGCGCTAATTTACTAATTCCGCGTTATTATTACTTTTTTTTAGAGGTTAAACAAAAAATAAGTAAAATATGCTATTTGATACAAAAAGAGAATGACCATGTACATGACTTGGCCCTAGAATGCCAAAGTTACAAAAAATACAAAAATAGACCAAACACCAAAAACTACAGCTACTTGCGAAAGAAATTTCTCTCTCCTCAGGCCTAGTTTCAATGATCCGAATGGTGAAAGTGAAGATATGTGTCTCCTGAACATTCTCCCAAAAAAATTAAGGCAATCCAACGGCTAACGAATCCGGAATCGTACTTTTACGGTGACAGGTTTGAGAAAAATATCAAAAACAGCAGCTTTTTGCGAACGCAATTTCTCTCTCCTCAGACCATGTCTCGAGGATCCGAACGGTGAAAGAGAAGACACGTGCCTTGTGAACCTTCTGTCAAAAAAGAAAGACGATCCAACGGTTAACGAATCCGGAATCTCACTTTTACGGTGGCTGGTTTGAGAAAAACGGTAATTACTTTCTCTAAATGGGAATTGTGTTCTCTATGTTATTTTTGTCCCACATCGCTTGGGAGAAGCAAGAGCCATCTAGCAATGAGCTATATAAGAGGTTGAGAGGCGAAGACTAATAGGGGAAGATCATTGACGGACTAAGTGATCTTTTGGGCTAGCCTTTGCGGGTCCTTTACACAAAAAGTCTGTCTTTGATTAGTTAATATTTTTTTTGAGTCGGCGTTCCGGTTCTCAAAGCGGTTTTTGCGCAAGGCGGTTCTGGGCTCAAAATGGACCAGATAGGAGTCTGGTTCACAGTTGACCTTGTTAGGCTGCTCGGTCTGGTTCGGCATTCTTCATGTTCATCAACTTAAGGTTAGTTTTGTATTTATTTAATTATTCATTTATGTATATATTTATTTATTTGTTATTTATTTTATTATTTATTTATTTATTTATGTATATATTTATTTATTCCTTTTTTATGTGTTTATTTATTTATTTGTTTATTGTTTATTTATTTATTTATTTATTATCATTCCTTTTTTTTTACTTAATCTTTTATTTACTAATTTCTAAAAATAAGGTATTTTCTTATCTTCTCCTTTTTTTATTGATTCTAAAAAAATAATAAAAGTGGCTTTGGTCGAGGTGTACACCTTATCAAACCTGCAACCTAGTTAGGACGCTTGAGTTGTACAACTTGGTGATCCTAACCCCTTTCTCCAAAAAAACTAAAATCGATCAACAAACAAACATTTTCTCAAGAAGAACTACGTAGCCTTTGATTCTCCGCACGTGGAGATACGTAGGAGCGGGATTTTCCCGTCAAGCACAAAAATTAATCTTTTCCTAAAATAATCAATCCTTTTTTTTCTAACCCTTATTTTCATAAAAAATAATGAAAATGATTTTTGATAGAGGTGTACACCTTGTCAAATTTCGGTTTAAGAGACTTTAGCTGTACAGCTTTGATCTTAAACCCCTTCAGAAATAAAATCAACCAACCAACAACATTTTCAGGAAGAACTACGTGACTTTTGAGTTCCTCATTGCACCAGAGGATACGTAGGAGCGGGACTTCCCCGTCAAGTCAAAATTGAATTTTTCTAAATTAGTCTTTATTATCTTCTACTATTAAGTATTACTTTTGGGGTAAACAAATGATTAAATAATTTATAATTGCACAATCAAATTTAGGGTAACCGTCTTAAGACGGATGTACTAGGGGTGTAGTGGAATTTAGTTTTCGCCCTTCCCTTTGCATAATCGACTCCCGAATCCAACCTAGTTTTCGTAGACCAATGATCTAAAGGCAGGTTTTTCTCAATTTTTCCTTATTAAATAAATTGGGTGGCGACTCCTTAAATAATCAATTTTGAGCCGTCCACGTCGGGACCCCGGTCACGACACATATCTTCACTTTCACCATTCGGATCATTGAAACTAGGCCTGAGGAGAGAGAAATTTCTTTCGCAAGTAGCTGTAGTTTTTGGTGTTTGGTCTATTTTTGTATTTTTTGTAACTTTGGCATTCTAGGGCCAAGTCATGTACATGGTCATTCTCTTTTTGTATCAAATAGCATATTTTACTTATTTTTTGTTTAACCTCTAAAAAAAAGTAATAATAACGCGGAATTAGTAAATTAGCGCAAAACTACCTTTTTGAGGGATTAAGAATCAAATAAACGAAAAAAAAACATATTTTTGTGATTTTTTACTAAAAAAGTGAAAAATACCGGTTAAAATTGGGGTGTTCACAGATGCCCCTCTGTACTTACTTTCTTACGAGATAATACCCAACACTATGTTTTGTTGTATTATCAAAGTAAGGAATAAGTACAGATATGAACCTCAATTTTAATCGATATTTTTCACTTTTTTAGTAAAAAATCACAAAAATATGTTTTTTTTTCGTTTATTTGATTCTTAATCCCTCAAAAAGGTAGTTTTGCGCTAATTTACTAATTCCGCGTTATTATTACTTTTTTTTAGAGGTTAAACAAAAAATAAGTAAAATATGCTATTTGATACAAAAAGAGAATGACCATGTACATGACTTGGCCCTAGAATGCCAAAGTTACAAAAAATACAAAAATAGACCAAACACCAAAAACTACAGCTACTTGCGAAAGAAATTTCTCTCTCCTCAGGCCTAGTTTCAATGATCCGAATGGTGAAAGTGAAGATATGTGTCTCCTGAACATTCTCCCAAAAAAATTAAGGCAATCCAACGGCTAACGAATCCGGAATCGTACTTTTACGGTGACAGGTTTGAGAAAAATATCAAAAACAGCAGCTTTTTGCGAACGCAATTTCTCTCTCCTCAGACCATGTCTCGAGGATCCTAACGGTGAAAGAGAAGACACGTGCCTTGTGAACCTTCTGTCAAAAAAGAAAGACGATCCAACGGTTAACGAATCCGGAATCTCACTTTTACGGTGGCTGGTTTGAGAAAAACGGTAATTACTTTCTCTAAATGGGAATTGTGTTCTCTATGTTATTTTTGTCCCACATCGCTTGGGAGAAGCAAGAGCCACCTAGCAATGGGCTATATAAGAGGTTGAGAGGCGAAGACTAAGTAGGGAAGATCATTGACGGACTAAGTGATCTTTTGGGCTAGCCTTTGCGGGTCCTTTACACAAAAAGTCTGTCTTTGATTAGTTAATATTTTTTTTGAGTCGGCGTTCCGGTTCTCAAAGCGGTTTTTGCGCAAGGCGGTTCTGGGCTCAAAATGGACCAGATAGGAGTCTGGTTCACAGTTGACCTTGTTAGGCTGCTCGGTCTGGTTCGGCATTCTTCATGTTCATCAACTTAAGGTTAGTTTTGTATTTATTTAATTATTCATTTATGTATATATTTATTTATTTGTTATTTATTTTATTATTTATTTATTTATTTATGTATATATTTATTTATTCCTTTTTTATGTGTTTATTTATTTATTTGTTTATTGTTTATTTATTTATTTATTTATTATCATTCCTTTTTTTTTACTTAATCTTTTATTTACTAATTTCTAAAAATAAGGTATTTTCTTATCTTCTCCTTTTTTTATTGATTCTAAAAAAATAATAAAAGTGGCTTTGGTCGAGGTGTACACCTTATCAAACCTGCAACCTAGTTAGGACGCCTGAGTTGTACAACTTGGTGATCCTAACCCCTTTCTCCAAAAAAACTAAAATCGATCAACAAACAAACATTTTCTCAAGAAGAACTACGTAGCCTTTGATTCTCCGCACGTGGAGATACGTAGGAGCGGGATTTTCCCGTCAAGCACAAAAATTAATCTTTTCCTAAAATAATCAATCCTTTTTTTTCTAACCCTTATTTTCATAAAAAATAATGAAAATGATTTTTGATAGAGGTGTACACCTTGTCAAATTTCGGTTTAAGAGACTTTAGCTGTACAGCTTTGATCTTAAACCCCTTCAGAAATAAAATCAACCAACCAACAACATTTTCAGGAAGAACTACGTGACTTTTGAGTTCCTCATTGCACCAGAGGATACGTAGGAGCGGGACTTCCCCGTCAAGTCAAAATTGAATTTTTCTAAATTAGTCTTTATTATCTTCTACTATTAAGTATTACTTTTGGGGTAAACAAATGATTAAATAATTTATAATTGCACAATCAAATTTAGGGTAACCGTCTTAAGACGGATGTACTAGGGGTGTAGTGGAATTTAGTTTTCGCCCTTCCCTTTGCATAATCGACTCCCGAATCCAACCTAGTTTTCGTAGACCAATGATCTAAAGGCAGGTTTTTCTCAATTTTTCCTTATTAAATAAATTGGGTGGCGACTCCTTAAATAATCAATTTTGAGCCGTCCACGTCGGGACCCCGGTCACGACAGATGGCGACTCCGCTGGGGATAGGTGAGAGTCAAGCCTATTTAATTTGTTTGTGCAATATATTTTTATGCTATTATTTGTTGTATATAAACCCTAGGGTAGAAGACTTTGAATATTGTTGTCCTGTTGTATTTTCTGGTTGTTTTGCAGGTACCTTTCCTCATTATTTTTATTTTTAGGGTTTGAGGTTTGTATGCTTCCTTCACACACTACACATTTCCAACAAAACACACATTGAGAGTTGGGCTTACACCGGAGCCTAGAAAGGAACGCATAGGTTAGACCGAGGATGGGTAGTGGAGGTCATCTGGGATGTACATCCTTGGGGCTTCCATGAAATCCTCATCTAGAGTACGATTCTTCTATGCGGGTATCCACGCTTTGGATGTACATCCTCGTGTGTTTGTCCTCTAGAAGAGTACTTGGCTCTAGAGACCTTAAACCTCATAGGTTAGAACAGCCTGCTTGTGAGTACCCATGATAGTAGACCCTAGATCTTAAGGCCCGATAGCATGGGTTGACCAAATTAGGTCACAAAGGAAGCTACTCTACCTCTTACCTTACTCTTCATAAAAAATCATTTTTCCATCAATGTTTTTTATTTCAAAAATTATTCAAAAAAATCTCTTCACATGCATCTTTTCACTTTTATTTCTGTATAAAAATAACACAAAAAACAACATAAAGATTACATTGCAATGCATAAAAATTATAAATAAATAAAAAATCATATTGCATCTCATGCATAAAGACCATAAAAAAAATCATGTTGCATTTGTAGTAAAAAAAATAGTGCATTATCATTTGCAGTTTTCTTTGCATGAGTTCTTAGAAAAAATACATTTCTCTGCATATATTGGCATTTTCATTGCATTATCATTCATCATAAATTACATATGTTGCATTGTACCATGTATAATTTTTCTTGGCATGAGTACTTAAAAAAAAAAATTTTTATGCATGTAGTGCGCATTTTCATTGCATTATCATAAATTTCACCGTATTTCATTTTTTTCTCTGTGCATATACGTAAAAAAAAAATCATGAGTAAATAAAGCAAACCACATTTTTATTTATCAAATGGGGTAAAAGAGAAAAATAGCACTGGCATTTCTTGCATAAAAACATTACATCTTAGGATAAATGCTTGCATACATACCATACCATGCATTCCATGACATCTTGTTTGCTTTGACCCATTCTCATGTAGCAAATTTTTCTTTAAAGAAAATAAATAAGTAAAAAAGAGAGTTTTGAACTCACTGAGTTATGTTCACAAAACTAGAGAAAATTAAATTTATGTCCTTGCGTGAAAATGGATATCAATCAAGCTTAGACTCATTGGATCATTATCTTGAAAGTTGTTGAGATATCACTAGAGGGTTAGAGAAGTAATGTTGGGAAATGTGTCATGGGGCACACAATACTTGGGCATATTGAGAAAAAGAAAAAGGGAGACATAAGGTTGACAATCAGTTCTTGAAAAAAGCTTAAAGCGGGGAAAAAGAGGGGGAAAAGATGATTGTCATTAGCATTTGTCTAATCATGTTGTACAAAGTCAAATAGGCTTGAAACTAAGTTGATTTTGTTGAAGCTTTATACTAATGAATTTGCATGGATTTAAAAACCCATTTCCATCCCTCCTCACCCCAAGTTTCCCTTAAAAACTGACCCCTTCAAGTTCTTGCCTCAAGTGATAATTCTCAAAGCCCTTTTGGTGTCATGCGAGGGTGAACCAGTGAATGAATATCATATTTTGAACGTCCATTTCCCAAACAAAAACAAAAACAAAAAAAAACAAAAAAAAAAACAAAAGAGCAAAAGAAAGAGAGAGCAAAGAATTTGTTAAAAGAGTAAATGTTTTTCTTTTCGAAATTAAAGTTTTGAAAATGAGGAATCATGATTCGAAATGAAGAGTGACCATTTTTTTTCTTTTCTTCTCTACCCTAAACAAAAATGAAGTATCGTAATTCCCTTTTCATTGAACCCCGGACAAGGATCGACACTACATCTGAATTTAGTGCATTTAGATTATCATATAATTTCCAAAGATAGAAAATTGATGACACACAAATCAGGAGCACCGGAGGAAAAGAAAAAAAGCGAGGTTGAAAAAAGACAAATGATTGTGAAGGGTGAAAAAAAATAATGAGAGAATCAGCCATATATCATGTAGATGTGAAGACTGAAATGAGAGGAGAAAAAAAAAAGGGGAAAAAAGGAGAAATGAAGGAATCAAATGGTGTTGTCATCAAAACACATAGAAAGCTGAATGCACTAAAGATCCTTGATCCATTTAACCTGCAAAACCTTTCTTTGAGCCTTCTAATCACTTTTCTTCCATAAAACATTTCTTTAAAGCCTTCTAATCATTTTTCTTCCATAACCCATAACCCATAGCCACACTACAAGCCTCTAAAAGTTGAAGAATGATTGTTTTCATTTTCATAATATTAATTTTGAAATAAATCATTTGCTTCTTTTAAACTTTTCTTTGCTCTAAAAAATGATAAAAAAAATGAAGAAAAAAGAACGAGGCCCGCTAGAGTGAAAACCTGTAAAGGCAGTCTAGGCAAAAATTAGGGTTTTGAAAAAATAAAAAAATAAATAAAAAAAAAGCCCGCTAGACTGAAAACCTGCAGAGGCAGTCTTGGCAAAAGTTAGGGTACAAAAGGGGAATGAGACTTACAATGATCATTTGAGTAGTTCACTGGATTTCTTCTACTTATTCCAAACATGAGTACACATTGGGTCAAATTTTTGTAGAAAATAAGCTTGAGTCTCAATAAATCCCACCCTGGGGCAACAATTGTACAAGATTCTCCAATAGTCAAGAGTTTCTTACTATACTAGTGCATTATTCTCTCAAGCCAATGTCTTTCACCTAGCTAAGGAAGAAATCTTACAAGGCCTCTCATGAGTCAAAACTTCTTTCTACACCAGTGTCGTTTTATCTTGAAGAGTTTTGTTGCCACAGAGGCATAAAATTGCAAGATCCATCAGGAGTCAAACTTGTATAGTACACCCGTGCATCCTACTCTTGGGGCTATTCCTATTACCAATACTGGGGCAGAAATATTTGGATGAGTCAGATTTTGCTTGCTACACCTTGTAGTCTTCCCTTTGTGATAAAACATTTCATCAATCCCTGACCTGTTTCCAGCAAGTCACCTATCTCGAAGAAATGTCCAACTCGAGGTTACCATATACCTTTTTCCCTACCATCTCGTGTCACTTTTGTCTTCCCTAGTGTTTCACTTCAAACCTTCAAAAATCAAAACACAAAAATCCAAAAACAAGAAAACCAAGAAACACAAAAAAGAGTCCAGCTTGTCTATACCCATGAATCCATGCATGCTCATTAAATATTTCTTCAACAATAGTCAACTTGGAATCAATGATATGATTTAGAGAGTTAATGACAATCTATGAAAAAGAAAAAGAAAAAAAAAAGAGAAGAAGGTCAAGCTTGAAGGTTTTGCTTTGAAGGAGGAGGAGTGATCATAAAAGAAAGGAGATCTTAGAAAGCTGGCAAGGATGAGGACAACCTTCCATTTGAGAATGAGTTTGATTGGTTTCAAATAAAGCACGCACAAAAAAAAGAGAAAGTTTTAAGCAATGATAACTTTCAAGACGCATGCATCTCATATTCAAACTCAAAACTCATGCATTGCATACATGACATGGTAACCACACCATTGTGTCTATTTGTCTCATACATTTCACATCACGACATGCATTCCACTTCACGACAAGAAACATGTGTTTTTTTCAGTCTCTTTGTGGAAATAAAAATTAAAAAATTAATAAATATATCATTCAGAGCAATGCATCCATTGCATCTTTTAATTTTGTGCTACCGGTGACGCCCTGGCACTGCATGCTACCGGTTCCGCCCTGGCATTGTACCTTTATTTTCATGCTACCGGTGACGCCCTGGCATTGTCTTTTAAATTTTGTGCTACCGGTGACGCCCTGGCACTGCATGCTACCGGTTCCGCCCTGGCATTGTACCTTTATTTTCATGCTACCGGTGACGCCCTGGCATTGTCTTTTAGTTTTGTGCTACCGGTGACGCCCTGGCACTGCATGCTACCGGTTCCGCCCTGGCATTGCACCTTTATTTTCATGCTACCGGTGACGCCCTGGCATTGTCTTTTAATTTTGTGCTACCGGTGACGCCCTGGCACTGCATGCTACCGGTTCCGCCCTGGCATTGTCTTTTAGTTTTGTGCTACCGGTGACGCCCTGGCACTGCATGCTACCGGTTCCGCCCTGGCATTGCACCTTTATTTTCATGCTACCGGTGACGCCCTGACATTGTCTTTTAATTTTGTGCTACCGGTGACGCCCTGGCACTGCATGCTACCGGTTCCGCCCTGGCATTGCACCTTTATTTTCATGCTACCGGTGACGCCCTGGCATTGTCTATTTTATTTTCGTGCTATCGATTCAGCTCTGGCACTGTTTTATTTTCATGCTATCGATTCAGCTCTGGCATTGTCTTTTAAATTTCGTGCTATCGATTCAGCTCTGGCACTGTTTTATTTTCAAGCCATCGATTCAGCTCTGGCATTGTCTTTTAAATTTCGTGCTATCGATTCAGCTCTGGCACTGTTTTATGTTCATGCTATCGATTCAGCTCTGGCATTGTCTGTTTTATGTTCATGCTATCGATTCAGCTCTGGCATTGTCTATTTTATTTTTCGTGCTATCGATTCAGCTCTGGCACTGTCTTATTTTTATGCTATCGATTCAGCTCTGGCATTGTCTATTTTATTTTCGTGCTATCGATTCAGCTGTGGCACTGTTTTACTTTCATGCTATCGATTCAGCTCTGGCATTGTCTTTTATATTTTCGTGCTATCGATTCAGCTCTGGCACTGTTTTATTTTCATGCTATCGATTCAGCTCTAGCATTGTCTATTTTATTTTCGTGCTATCGATTCAGCTCTGGCACTGTTTTATTTTCATGCTATCGATTCAGCTCTGGCATTGTCTTTTAAATTTCGTGCTATCGATTCAGCTCTGGCACTGTTTTATTTGCATGCTATCGATTCAGCTCTGGCATTGTCTATTTTATTTTCGTGCTATCGATTCAGCTCTGGCACTGCTTTATTTTCATGCTATCGATTCAGCTCTGGCATCAATTTTTTTAAATTTCGTGCTACCGATTCAGCTCTGGCACTGTTTGTAGTTCCTACTACCTTTGTGCATATTTCATCGATTAAAATTGAGGTTCATATCTGTACTTATTCCTTACTTTGATAATACAACAAAACATAGTGTTGGGTATTATCTCGTAAGAAAGTAAGTACAGAGGGGCATCTGTGAACACCCCAATTTTAACCGGTATTTTTCACTTTTTTAATAAAAAATCACAAAAATATGTTTTTTTTTCGTTTATTTGATTCTTAATCCCTCAAAAAGGTAGTTTTGCGCTAATTTACTAATTCCGCGTTATTATTACTTTTTTTTAGAGGTTAAACAAAAAATAAGTAAAATATGCTATTTGATACAAAAAGAGAATGACCATGTACATGACTTGGCCCTAGAATGCCAAAGTTACAAAAAATACAAAAATAGACCAAACACCAAAAACTACAGCTACTTGCGAAAGAAATTTCTCTCTCCTCAGGCCTAGTTTCAATGATCCGAATGGTGAAAGTGAAGATATGTGTCTCCTGAACATTCTCCCAAAAAAATTAAGGCAATCCAACGGCTAACGAATCCGGAATCGTACTTTTACGGTGACAGGTTTGAGAAAAATATCAAAAACAGCAGCTTTTTGCGAACGCAATTTCTCTCTCCTCAGACCATGTCTCGAGGATCCGAACGGTGAAAGAGAAGACACGTGCCTTGTGAACCTTCTGTCAAAAAAGAAAGACGATCCAACGGTTAACGAATCCGGAATCTCACTTTTACGGTGGCTGGTTTGAGAAAAACGGTAATTACTTTCTCTAAATGGGAATTGTGTTCTCTATGTTATTTTTGTCCCACATCGCTTGGGAGAAGCAAGAGCCACCTAGCAATGGGCTATATAAGAGGTTGAGAGGCGAAGACTAAGTAGGGAAGATCATTGACGGACTAAGTGATCTTTTGGGCTAGCCTTTGCGGGTCCTTTACACAAAAAGTCTGTCTTTGATTAGTTAATATTTTTTTTGAGTCGGCGTTCCGGTTCTCAAAGCGGTTTTTGCGCAAGGCGGTTCTGGGCTCAAAATGGACCAGATAGGAGTCTGGTTCACAGTTGACCTTGTTAGGCTGCTCGGTCTGGTTCGGCATTCTTCATGTTCATCAACTTAAGGTTAGTTTTGTATTTATTTAATTATTCATTTATGTATATATTTATTTATTTGTTATTTATTTTATTATTTATTTATTTATTTATGTATATATTTATTTATTCCTTTTTTATGTGTTTATTTATTTATTTGTTTATTGTTTATTTATTTATTTATTTATTATCATTCCTTTTTTTTTACTTAATCTTTTATTTACTAATTTCTAAAAATAAGGTATTTTCTTATCTTCTCCTTTTTTTATTGATTCTAAAAAAATAATAAAAGTGGCTTTGGTCGAGGTGTACACCTTATCAAACCTGCAACCTAGTTAGGACGCCTGAGTTGTACAACTTGGTGATCCTAACCCCTTTCTCCAAAAAAACTAAAATCGATCAACAAACAAACATTTTCTCAAGAAGAACTACGTAGCCTTTGATTCTCCGCACGTGGAGATACGTAGGAGCGGGATTTTCCCGTCAAGCACAAAAATTAATCTTTTCCTAAAATAATCAATCCTTTTTTTTCTAACCCTTATTTTCATAAAAAATAATGAAAATGATTTTTGATAGAGGTGTACACCTTGTCAAATTTCGGTTTAAGAGACTTTAGTTGTACAGCTTTGATCTTAAACCCCTTCAGAAATAAAATCAACCAACCAACAACATTTTCAGGAAGAACTACGTGACTTTTGAGTTCCTCATTGCACCAGAGGATACGTAGGAGCGGGACTTCCCCGTCAAGTCAAAATTGAATTTTTCTAAATTAGTCTTTATTATCTTCTACTATTAAGTATTACTTTTGGGGTAAACAAATGATTAAATAATTTATAATTGCACAATCAAATTTAGGGTAACCGTGTTAAGACGGATGTACTAGGGGTGTAGTGGAATTTAGTTTTCGCCCTTCCCTTTGCATAATCGACTCCCGAATCCAACCTAGTTTTCGTAGACCAATGATCTAAAGGCAGGTTTTTCTCAATTTTTCCTTATTAAATAAATTGGGTGGCGACTCCTTAAATAATCAATTTTGAGCCGTCCACGTCGGGACCCCGGTCACGACAGATGGCGACTCCGCTGGGGACAGGTGAGAGTTAAGCCTATTTAATTTGTTTGTGCAATATATTTTTATGCTATTATTTGTTGTATATAAACCCTAGGGTAGAAGACTTTGAATATTGTTGTCTGGTTGTATTTTCTGGTTGTTTTAAAGGTACATTTCCTTATTATTTTTATTTTTTAGGGTTTGAGGTTTGTATGCTTTCTTCACACACTACAAAACACACATTGAGAGTTGGGCTTACACCGGAGCCTAGAAAGGAACACATAGGTTAGACCGAGGATAGGTAGTGGAGGTCATCTTGGATGTACATCCTTGGGGCTTCCATGAAATCCTCATCTAGAGTACGATTCTTCTATGCGGGTATCCACGCTTTGGATGTTCATCCTCGTGTGTTTGTCCTCTAGAAGAGTACTTGGCTCTAGAGACCTTAAACCTCATAGGTTAGAACAGCCAGCTTGTGAGTACCCATGATAGTAGACCCTAGATCTTAAGGCCCGATAGCATGGGTTGACCAAATTAGGTCACAAAGGAAGCTACTCTACCTCTTACCTTACTCTTCATAAAAAATCATTTTTCCATCAACGTTTTTTATTTCAAAAATTATTCAAAAATCTTTCACATGCATCTTTTCACTTTTATTTCTGTATAAAAATAACACAAAAAACAACATAAAGATTACATTGCAATACATAAAAATTATAAATAAAAAAAAAAAGATCAAATTGCATCTCATGCATAAAAACCATAAAAAAAATCATGTAGTAAATAAAAATAGTGCATTGAAAAATATAAATTCATCATTTGCAGTTTTCTTTGCATGATTTCTTAGAAAAAATATATTGCTCTGCATATATTGCGCATCTTCATTGCATTATCATTCATCATAAATTACATATGTTGCATTATACCATGTATCATTCAAAAGTATAATTCATTTTTCTTGGCATGAGTACTTAAAAAAAAGGTGTTTATGCATGTAGTGCGCATTTTCATTGCATTGTCATAAATTTCACCATATTTCATTTTTTTTCTCTGTGCATATATGTAAAAAAAAAAATTCATGTGTAAATAAAGCAAACCACATTTTTATTCATCAATCCGCATAGCATATTCCCTTCAAATGAGGCAAAAAAAAAAAAAAACAAAAAATTGCATTGCATTTCTTGCATAAAAACATTACATCTTAGGATGAATGCTTGCATACATACCATACCATGCATTCCATGACATCTTGTCTGCTTTGACTCATCCTCATGTAGCATATAATTTTCTCTAAAGAAAATAAACAAATAAATAAAAAAGGAAAGTTTTGAAGTCATTGAGTTATGTTCACAAGAATAGAGAAAAGTTAAATTTTTGTGCTTGCGTAAAAATGGAAATCAATCAAGCTTAGACTCATTGGGATCATTCTCTTGAAAGCTGTTGAGAAACCACTTGAGGGTTAGAGAAGTAATGCGAGGAAATGTTTCATGGGGCACAACATGTGGGCATTTTGAAAAAGTTACAGGAAAAAGGGGAGACATAAGGTTGACAATAAGTTCTTGAAAAAAAAAAGCTTAAAGCGGGGAAAAGAGGATCGTCATTAGCACTTCTTTAATCATGTTGTACAAAGTCAAATAAGCTTGAAACTAAGTTAACTTTGTTGAAGCTTTATACTAATGAATTTGCATGGATTTAAAAACTCATTTCCATCCCTCCTCACCCCAAGTTTCCCTTAAAAACTGACCCTTCAAGTTCTTGCCTCAAGTGATAATTCTCAAAGCCCTTTTGGTGTCATTCGAGAGTGAATCAGTGAATGAATATCATATTTTGAAGATCCATTTCCCAAAAAAAAAAAAAAGAAAGAAAATTAAAAAAAAAAAGGAAGCCAAAGAAAGAGAGAGCAAAGAATTTGTCAAAAGAGTGAATGTTTTTTCGAAGTTAAAGTTTTGAAAATGAGGAATCATGATTCAAGATGAAGAGTGACCGTTCTTCTCTATCCCAAGATATATATCCCTTGTTGTCCCCCTTTTGAGCCTTTCATTAAACCCTGGACAAGGATCAACACTGAGTGCATTTAGATTATCAGATGAGTTCCAAAGGTAGGAAGTTGATGAGACACAAATCAGGGGCAATGGAGGAAAAGAAAAGAGAGAGGTTAAAAAAAAACATTGTGAAAGAAAAAAAATAAAGAGAGAATCAGCCATATATCATGTAGATGTGAAGGCTGAAATGAGAGGAGAAAAAGAATGAAAAAAAGGAAAAAAAATGTGAAAAAAGGAGAAATGAAGGAATCAAATGGTGTTGTCATCAAAACACGTATAAAGCTGAATGCACTAAAGATCCTTGATCCATTTAACCTGTAAAACCTTTCTTTGAGCCTTCTAATCACTTTTCTTCCATAAAACATTTCTTTAAAGCCTTCTAATCATTTTTCTTTCATAACCCATAAACCCTAGGCGTAAAACATTGTTCTCCCATAGCCCATAATCCATACACATAAAACATTCCTTTGAGCCTTATAATAAATTTTTCTTCCATAACCCATAACCCATAGCCACATTACAAGCCTCTAAAAGTTCACTCTGATTGATGAATGACGACTTTCATTTTCATAATATTAGTTTTGAAATAAATCATTTAAACTTTTCTTTGCTCTAAAGAAAAAAATGTGGCCCGCTAGACTGAAAACCTGTAAAGGCAGCCTAGGCAAAAGTTAGGGTTTTAAAAAAAAATAATAAAAAAATAATAAAAATAAAAAATACAAAGCCCGCTAGACTGAAAACCTGCAAAGGCAGTCTAGGCAAAAATTAGGGTACAAAAGGGAAATGAGACTTACAATAATCATTTGAGTAGTTCATTGGATTTCTCCTATGCCAAACATGAGTACACATTGGGCAAATATTGTGGAAAATAAGCTTGAGTCTCAATAAATCCCCACACTGGGGCAACAATTTTACAAGATTCTCCAGTAGTCAAGAGTTTCTTGCTATACTAGTGTATTATTCTTTCACCTGGCTAAGGAAGAAATCTTACAAGACCCCTCATGAGTCAAAACTTCTTTCTACACCAGTGTCGTTTTATCTTGAAAAGTTTTTATTGCCACACAGAGGCATAAAATTGCAAGATCCATCATGAGTCAAACTTATATAGGCCACCAGTGCATCCTACTCCTGAGGCAATTCCTATTTACCAATACTGGGGGCAGAAATATTTTCGTGAGCCTTGATGAGTCAGATTTTGCTTGCTACACCTAGTAGTATTCTCTCTGTGATAAAACCTTTCATCAATTCCCAACCTGTTTTCAGCAAGTCACCTACCTCAAGAAATGTCCAATCGAGTTATCATATACCTTTTTCCCTATCATCTTGTGTCACATTTGTCATCCCTAATGCTTTCACCTAAAATAAATAAATAAACATATACCCCTCACTTCAAACCTTCAAAAATCAAAACACAAAAATCCAAAAACAAGAAAACCAAGAAACACAAAAAAGAGTCCAGCTTGTCTATACCCATGAATCCATGCATGCTCATTAAATATTTCTTCAACAATAGTCGACTTGGAATCAATGATATGATTTAGAGAGTTAATGACAATCTATGGAAAAAAAAAAAAAGAAAAAAAAAAAAAAAAGAGAAGAAGGTCAAGCTTGAAGGTTTTGCTTTGAAGGAGGAGGAGTGATCATAAAAGAAAGGAGATCTTAGAAAGCTGGCAAGGATGAGGACAACCTTCCATTTGAGAATGAGTTTGATTGGTTTCAAATAAAGCACGCACAAAAAAAAGAGAAAGTTTTAAGCAATGATAACTTTCAAGACGCATGCATCTCATATTCAAACTCAAAACTCATGCATTGCATACATGACATGGTAACCACACCATTGTGTCTATTTGTCTCATACATTTCACATCACGACATGCATTCCACTTCACGACAAGAAACATGTGTTTTTTTCAGTCTCTTTGTGGAAATAAAAATAAAAATTAAAAAATTAATAAATATATCATTCAGAGCAATGCATCCATTGCATCTTTTAATTTTGTGCTACCGGTGACGCCCTGGCACTGCATGCTACCGGTTCCGCCCTGGCATTGTACCTTTATTTTCATGCTACCGGTGACGCCCTGGCATTGTCTTTTAATTTTGTGCTACCGTGACGCCCTGGCACTGCATGCTACCGGTTCCGCCCTGGCATTGTACCTTTATTTTCATGCTACCGGTGACGCCCTGGCATTGTCTTTTAGTTTTGTGCTACCGGTGACGCCCTGGCACTGCATGCTACCGGTTCCGCCCTGGCATTGCACCTTTATTTTCATGCTACCGGTGACGCCCTGGCATTGTCTTTTAATTTTGTGCTACCGGTGACGCCCTGGCACTGCATGCTACCGGTTCCGCCCTGGCATTGTACCTTTATTTTCATGCTACCGGTGACGCCCTGGCATTGTCTTTTAGTTTTGTGCTACCGGTGACGCCCTGGCACTGCATGCTACCGATTCCGCCCTGGCATTGCACCTTTATTTTCATGCTACCGGTGACGCCCTGGCATTGTCTTTTAATTTTGTGCTACCGGTGACGCCCTGGCACTGCATGCTAGCGGTTCCGCCCTGGCATTGCACCTTTATTTTCATGCTACCGGTGACGCCCTGGCATTGTCTATTTTATTTTCGTGCTATCGATTCAGCTCTGGCACTGTTTTATTTTCATGCTATCGATTCAGCTCTGGCATTGTCTTTTAAATTTCGTGCTATCGATTCAGCTCTGGCACTGTTTTATTTTCAAGCCATCGATTCAGCTCTGGCATTGTCTTTTAAATTTCGTGCTATCGATTCAGCTCTGGCACTGTTTTATGTTCATGCTATCGATTCAGCTCTGGCATTGACTGTCTTATTTTTATGCTATCGATTCAGCTCTGGCATTGTCTATTTTATTTTCGTGCTATCGATTCAGCTCTGGCACTGTTTTACTTTCATGCTATCGATTCAGCTCTGGCATTGTCTTTTATATTTTCGTGCTATCGATTCAGCTCTGGCACTGTTTTATTTTCATGTTATCGATTCAGCTCTAGCATTGTCTATTTTATTTTCGTGCTATCGATTCAGCTCTGGCACTATTTTATTTTCATGCTATCGATTCAGCTCTGGCATTGTCTTTTAAATTTCGTGCTATCGATTCAGCTCTGGCACTGTTTTATTTGCATGCTATCGATTCAGCTCTGGCATTGTCTATTTTATTTTCATGCTATCGATTCAGCTCTGGCATTGTCTTTTAAATTTCGTGCTATCAATTCAGCTCTGGCACTGTTTTATTTGCATGCTATCGATTCAGCTCTGGCATTGTCTATTTTATTTTCGTGCTATCGATTCAGCTCTGGCACTGCTTTATTTTCATGCTATCGATTCAGCTCTGGCATCAAAAATTTTTAAATTTCGTGCTACCGATTCAGCTCTGGCACTGTTTGTAGTTCCTACTACCTTTGTGCATATTTCATCGATTAAAATTGAGGTTCATATCTGTACTTATTCCTTACTTTGATAATACAACAAAACATAGTGTTGGGTATTATCTCGTAAGAAAGTAAGTACAGAGGGGCATCTGTGAACACCCCAATTTTAACCGGTATTTTTCACTTTTTTAGTAAAAAATCACAAAAATATGTTTTTTTTCGTTTATTTGATTCTTAATCCCTCAAAAAGGTAGTTTTGCGCTAATTTACTAATTCCGCGTTATTATTACTTTTTTTTAGAGGTTAAACAAAAAATAAGTAAAATATGCTATTTGATACAAAAAGAGAATGACCATGTACATGACTTGGCCCTAGAATGCCAAAGTTACAAAAAATACAAAAATAGACCAAACACCAAAAACTACAGCTACTTGCGAAAGAAATTTCTCTCTCCTCAGGCCTAGTTTCAATGATCCGAATGGTGAAAGTGAAGATATGTGTCTCCTGAACATTCTCCCAAAAAAATTAAGGCAATCCAACGGCTAACGAATCCGGAATCGTACTTTTACGGTGACAGGTTTGAGAAAAATATCAAAAACAGCAGCTTTTTGCGAACGCAATTTCTCTCTCCTCAGACTATGTCTCGAGGATCCGAACGGTGAAAGAGAAGACACGTGCCTTGTGAACCTTCTGTCAAAAAAGAAAGACGATCCAACGGTTAACGAATCCGGAATCTCACTTTTACGGTGGCTGGTTTGAGAAAAACGGTAATTACTTTCTCTAAATGGGAATTGTGTTCTCTATGTTATTTTTGTCCCACATCGCTTGGGAGAAGCAAGAGCCATCTAGCAATGGGCTATATAAGAGGTTGAGAGGCGAAGACTAATGGGGGAAGATCATTGACGGACTAAGTGATCTTTTGGGCTAGCCTTTGCGGGTCCTTTACACAAAAAGTCTGTCTTTGATTAGTTAATATTTTTTTTGAGTCGGCGTTCCGGTTCTCAAAGCGGTTTTTGCGCAAGGCGGTTCTGGGCTCAAAATGGACCAGATAGGAGTCTGGTTCACAGTTGACCTTGTTAGGCTGCTCGGTCTGGTTCGGCATTCTTCATGTTCATCAACTTAAGGTTAGTTTTGTATTTATTTAATTATTCATTTATGTATATATTTATTTATTTGTTATTTATTTTATTATTTATTTATTTATTTATGTATATATTTATTTATTCCTTTTTTATGTGTTTATTTATTTATTTGTTTATTGTTTATTTATTTATTTATTTATTATCATTCCTTTTTTTTTACTTAATCTTTTATTTACTAATTTCTAAAAATAAGGTATTTTCTTATCTTCTCCTTTTTTTTATTGATTCTAAAAAAATAATAAAAGTGGCTTTGGTCGAGGTGTACACCTTATCAAACCTGCAACCTAGTTAGGACGCCTGAGTTGTACAACTTGGTGATCCTAACCCCTTTCTCCAAAAAAACTAAAATCGATCAACAAACAAACATTTTCTCAAGAAGAACTACGTAGCCTTTGATTCTCCGCACGTGGAGATACGTAGGAGCGGGATTTTCCCGTCAAGCACAAAAATTAATCTTTTCCTAAAATAATCAATCCTTTTTTTTCTAACCCTTATTTTCATAAAAAATAATGAAAATGATTTTTGATAGAGGTGTACACCTTGTCAAATTTCGGTTTAAGAGACTTTAGCTGTACAGCTTTGATCTTAAACCCCTTCAGAAATAAAATCAACCAACCAACAACATTTTCAGGAAGAACTACGTGACTTTTGAGTTCCTCATTGCACCAGAGGATACGTAGGAGCGGGACTTCCCCGTCAAGTCAAAATTGAATTTTTCTAAATTAGTCTTTATTATCTTCTACTATTAAGTATTACTTTTGGGGTAAACAAATGATTAAATAATTTATAATTGCACAATCAAATTTAGGGTAACCGTCTTAAGACGGATGTACTAGGGGTGTAGTGGAATTTAGTTTTCGCCCTTCCCTTTGCATAATCGACTCCCGAATCCAACCTAGTTTTCGTAGACCAATGATCTAAAGGCAGGTTTTTCTCAATTTTTCCTTATTAAATAAATTGGGTGGCGACTCCTTAAATAATCAATTTTGAGCCGCTGGGATTGATCCAAAGTTCATGTGAAGTTTTCTGTTTGTAACTTCTTTCCTTTTTGTACTCATTCTTTCTAGTCAATACCAAATAAATCTTGTTATCACTTTGTTCATGCATTTACCATTATCCATGCATCCATGACCTATTCATCTAGCGTGCTTTCTTTGTTCTCGCATTCATGATTGTTTCGTTTAATCTATGTCCCAAGTAAAATGGCTAAAGTCTGGCAAACTTCAAGACGAGTGTGTCAGTAATACTTTGACAAAAAAAAAAAAAAAAAAAAAAAAAAGATACAAAACAAAAATGAAAAGAGCTCAGTTGACAGGGGAAAGTAGACCCACACCTCTCCCAACAAAACTGCAAAAAGAGCATGGATATTTGAAGTTCTCGAGGTTATCCCTAACAGCTTGGCATAAGATTTCAAAGGGAGTGCAGTCAATCAAGTGAATAAAGAGATCGATGTTATGAAAAACCAACTATAGTTTGCAAGAGATAGGCGAAGGCGAATAGACAAAAGTTTGATTGGTCAAAGATCTTTAGTTTGCAGCAATGGTTCTAGTTCTAAAACAAAGGCGTTCACAAGTAAACACGCATTACATTGTCTTTTAAATTTCGTGCTATCGATTCAGCTCTGGCACAGTTTTAATTTCATGCTATGGATTCAGCTCTGGCATTGTCTATTTTTATTTTCGTGCTATCGATTCAGCTCTGGCACTATTTTATTTTCATGCTATCGATTCAGCTCTGGCATTGTCTTTTAAATTTCGTGCTATCGATTCAGCTCTGGCACTGTTTTATGTTCATGCTATCGATTCAGCTCTGGCACTGTTTTATGTTCATGCTATCGATTCAGCTCTGGCATTGTCTATTTTATTTTCGTGCTATCGATTCAGCTCTAGCACTGTTTTATTTTTATGCTATCGATTCAGCTCTGGCATTGTCTATTTTATTTTCGAGCTATCGATTCAGCTCTGGCACTACTTTATTTTCATGCTATCGATTCAGCTCTGGCATTGTCTATTTTATTTTCGTGCTATCGATTCAGCTCTGGCACTACTTTATGTTCATGCTATCGATTCGGCTCTGGCATTGTCTATTTTATTTTCGTGCTATCGATTCAGCTCTGGCACTGTTTTATGTTCATGCTATCGATTCAGCTCTGGCATTGTCTTTTAAATTTCGTGCTATCGATTCAGCTCTGGCACTGTTTTATGTTCATGCTATCGATTCAGCTCTGGCATTGTCTATTTTATTTTCGTGCTATCGATTCAGCTCTGGCACTGTCTATTTTATTTTCGTGCTATCGATTCAGCTCTGGCATTGTCTATTTTATTTTCGTGCTATCGATTCAGCTCTGGCACTACTTTATGTTCATGCTATCGATTCAGCTCTGGCATTGTCTATTTTATTTTCGTGCTATCGATTCAGCTCTGGCACTACTTTATTTTCATGCTATCGATTCAGCTCTGGCATTGTCTTTTTTATTTTCGTGCTATCGATTCAACTCTGGCACCGTTTTATTTTCATGCTATCGACTCAGCTCTGGCACTGTTTTTTTGTACTACCTAATTGTGCATATTTCACCGATTAAAATTGAGGTTCATATCTGTACTTCTTCCTTACTTTGATAATACAACAAAACATAGTTTTATGTATTATCTCGTAAGAAAGTAAGTACAGAGGGGCATCTGTGAAACACCCAATTTTAACCGGTATTTTTTCACTTTTTTTTAGGAAAAAAAAATCACAAAAAAATGTTTTTGCGTTTATTCGTTTTTTTTAATCCCTCAAAAGGGTCGTTTTGCGCTAATTTACTAATCTTGCGTTATTATTACTTTTTTTTTGGTTAGAAAGTATTTAGAAAAATGTGCTAATTCAAAAAAATATATATAAAAAAAAGGGGGGGTAGATTTTAATTAATTGTCTAATTTTGTTATATCCTTTTAATATAAAAAACGAAAATAATAATAATGAAAAGGGAGTTGCAAGAAATAATAAGTCCTAGTGTCCATTTATAATTGGCCCAAAAATGCCAAAGTTACAAAAAATAGACTTCAAAGGGGCCAAATAAATGAAAATTACAATAAAACAAAGACAAGAAAAGAAAAAAAAAGCCCAGAACAGCAGGACCCGACTCATCATGGCTTGCAACTGCTGCCATTTACCCTAATTCTTGCTCAGCAAGTTTGTTCACAGCTGGTTCTCCCTGAAAATGGAAAGAAAATGTTGCAACATCAATGCCTTGATTCCTTTTTTTTAGTATAAAAAGAGAGCAAACCAACAGAAAAGGGGAGACAGAATTGATACAGAAATTACAACAACAAAAAAAATCAGAAATAAGGTTTCACGCTGAAACCCTGTTTCCAAAGTTTTGTTCAAAAAAGGGGAGTTCTGAAACAGAGAGGCAGTAGCAGTAGCAGCGAGGAAGCAGTGGCCACAATAAGCAAAGAGAAGTTCAGACGCTGGAATCAAAGGTTGGTCCTGAGTTTTTATTATTATTCTGTTTTAAGCATAGGTTGATATTTAGATTAGATGAGTTATTTTGAAGTGGGATAGCTTATGGTTCCTATTTGATTCGAAACCGTTTGTAAATATCAGTATTTTAGTTGGTAAATACTAGCAATTTAGTTGATTAGTTGATATGCTTCGAGGAATAGTTTGAAACAGATTCAAAAAGACCAAAAAAAACATGTTAGGTTAAAAGAATAAAATGAATAAAATTCAATCAGAACTAGATTAGGGATAGAAAAACCGGTTTTGTGGAAACCCCAAAAATAAACATGTTAGGTTTTGATTAGTTAAAAACCAGGGTTCATGGTTCTGAGTTTAAATTGTTAGTTAAGAAATTAGCAAAGCCTAAGTTAAAAAAAAATTGGCATTCTGTTCTAAAAAGTAATAGCATTAGCAATTAGTTGTTTTTTGCTGTACTAAAAAAGAGAAATTAGTTTTAAAAACAATTAGGGTTAAAATTTAGGTTAAAAAGAAAAAAGCAAAAATCAAAGTAGATGGGAATCAGAACCAGTAGAGGGGAAGAAAAAAAATGAAAGAACTCGCCTCCGTTAGCTCCGGCCACCGTGGACGGTGGCCGTTCGCCGTGAACCCCTCCCCCAACGCTGTCGCGTTCTCGTCGCCTCCGTCTGAAGCTCTCTTCGCCGTTCGCGTCCTGCTCTGGTGCCGTCATCCTCACCGTCGCTTCACCCTTCGTCGCCGTCGGCAGCACCAATAGAAATTGTCCCCGTGACCACCGTGGACCACCCCCACCATCGCCGGAAACGGCGTGATCTTCTCCCTTGAGATCCCTCTCTTTTTCTCTCTCCTTTTCTCTCTCCGCAATTCTCTCTCTCTCTCTCTCTCTCTCTCCGTGATCTACTCTCTCTCCCATGGTGGAAAATATTTTTCTCTCTCTTAGGAACAATAGGGAAACGGCGCACAAGAGGTGAAGAATGAAAATTAGGGTTAGAAGCTGTTTGTGTTTCCTTATATACCCATGTTTTTATATTTTTTTAAAATTTTAATTCAGATTATTTTCTACACCCCACATTTTAATAACTTAACCCCCTTGAAAAGCCCAGCATTTTCGCAGCCTACCAGAACTGGGTTCTGCTTTTTGCACCCCAGTTTTAATAATACAACCCCATTCTGTTAACTTCACCCCCTATTTTCCTATTTCACCCCCATTTCGTTTTTATTTATTTTCTCAAAAAAAAAAAAACAGTTTCTTTTCACAAAAAAAATTATAAAAATGGTTTTGATTGAGGTGTACACCTTGTCAATTCCGGTTTAAGGGACTTTAGCTGTATAGCTTTGACCTTAAACCCCTCTTCAAAAAAATTACAATCAATAAACAAACAAATATTTTCTAGAAGAACTACGGAGCCTTTGATTCTCTGCCACGCGGAGATACGTAGGAGCGGGGCCTCCCCGTCAAGCAAAATTAATCGTTTTTTTAAATAATCAATTTTTTTTCTTTAACACCTATTTTCTATAAAAAAATAATAAAAATGGTTTTGATCAAGGTGTACACCTTGTCAATTCCGGTTTAAGAGACTTTAGCTGTACAGCTTCGATCTTAAGCCCCTTCAGAAATAAAATCAACCAACCAACAAAATTTTCAGGAAGAACTACGTGACTTTTGAGTTCCTCATTGCACCAGAGGATACGTAGGAGCGGGACTTCCCCGTCAAGTCAAAATTGAATTTTTTCTAAATTAGTCTTTATTATCTTCTACTATTAAGTATTACTTTTGGGGTAAACAAATGATTAAATAATTTATAATTGCACAATCAAATTTAGGGTAACCGTCTTAAGACGGATGTACTAGGGGTGTAGTGGAATTTAGTTTTCGCCCTTCCCTTTGCATAATCGACTCCCGAATCCAACCTAGTTTTCGTAGACCAATGATCTAAAGGCAGGTTTTTCTCAATTTTTCCTTATTAAATAAATTGGGTGGCGACTCCTTAAATAATCAATTTTGAGCCGTCCACGTCGGGACCCCGGTCACGACAGATGGCGACTCCACTGGGGATAGGTGAGAGTCAAGCCTATTTAATTTGTTTGTGCAATATATTTTTATGCTATTATTTGTTGTATATAAACCCTAGGGTAGAAGACTTTGAATATTGTTGTCCTGTTGTATTTTCTGGTTGTTTTGCAGGTACCTTTCCTCATTATTTTTATTTTTAGGGTTTGAGGTTTGTATGCTTCCTTCACACACTACACATTTCCAACAAAACACACATTGAGAGTTGGGCTTACACCGGAGCCTAGAAAGGAACGCATAGGTTAGACCGAGGATGGGTAGTGGAGGTCATCTGGGATGTACATCCTTGGGGCTTCCATGAAATCCTCATCTAGAGTACGATTCTTCTATGCGGGTATCCACGCTTTGGATGTACATCCTCGTGTGTTTGTCCTCTAGAAGAGTACTTGGCTCTAGAGACCTTAAACCTCATAGGTTAGAACAGCCTGCTTGTGAGTACCCATGATAGTAGACCCTAGATCTTAAGGCCCGATAGCATGGGTTGACCAAATTAGGTCACAAAGGAAGCTACTCTACCTCTTACCTTACTCTTCATAAAAAATCATTTTTCCATCAATGTTTTTTATTTCAAAAATTATTCAAAAAAATCTCTTCACATGCATCTTTTCACTTTTATTTCTGTATAAAAATAACACAAAAAACAACATAAAGATTACATTGCAATGCATAAAAATTATAAATAAATAAAAAATCATATTGCATCTCATGCATAAAGACCATAAAAAAAATCATGTTGCATTTGTAGTAAAAAAAATAGTGCATTATCATTTGCAGTTTTCTTTGCATGAGTTCTTAGAAAAAATACATTTCTCTGCATATATTGGCATTTTCATTGCATTATCATTCATCATAAATTACATATGTTGCATTGTACCATGTATAATTTTTCTTGGCATGAGTACTTAAAAAAAAATTTTTTTATGCATGTAGTGCGCATTTTCATTGCATTATCATAAATTTCACCGTATTTCATTTTTTTCTCTGTGCATATACGTAAAAAAAAAATCATGAGTAAATAAAGCAAACCACATTTTTATTTATCAAATGGGGTAAAAGAGAAAAATAGCACTGGCATTTCTTGCATAAAAACATTACATCTTAGGATAAATGCTTGCATACATACCATACCATGCATTCCATGACATCTTGTTTGCTTTGACCCATTCTCATGTAGCAAATTTTTCTTTAAAGAAAATAAATAAGTAAAAAAGAGAGTTTTGAACTCACTGAGTTATGTTCACAAAACTAGAGAAAATTAAATTTATGTCCTTGCGTGAAAATGGATATCAATCAAGCTTAGACTCATTGGATCATTATCTTGAAAGTTGTTGAGATATCACTAGAGGGTTAGAGAAGTAATGTTGGGAAATGTGTCATGGGGCACACAATACTTGGGCATATTGAGAAAAAGAAAAAGGGAGACATAAGGTTGACAATCAGTTCTTGAAAAAAGCTTAAAGCGGGGAAAAAGAGGGGGAAAAGATGATTGTCATTAGCATTTGTCTAATCATGTTGTACAAAGTCAAATAGGCTTGAAACTAAGTTGATTTTGTTGAAGCTTTATACTAATGAATTTGCATGGATTTAAAAACCCATTTCCATCCCTCCTCACCCCAAGTTTCCCTTAAAAACTGACCCCTTCAAGTTCTTGCCTCAAGTGATAATTCTCAAAGCCCTTTTGGTGTCATGCGAGGGTGAACCAGTGAATGAATATCATATTTTGAACGTCCATTTCCCAAACAAAAACAAAAACAAAAAAAAACAAAAAAAAAAACAAAAGAGCAAAAGAAAGAGAGAGCAAAGAATTTGTTAAAAGAGTAAATGTTTTTCTTTTCGAAATTAAAGTTTTGAAAATGAGGAATCATGATTCGAAATGAAGAGTGACCATTTTTTTTCTTTTCTTCTCTACCCTAAACAAAAATGAAGTATCGTAATTCCCTTTTCATTGAACCCCGGACAAGGATCGACACTACATCTGAATTTAGTGCATTTAGATTATCATATAATTTCCAAAGATAGAAAATTGATGACACACAAATCAGGAGCACCGGAGGAAAAGAAAAAAAGCGAGGTTGAAAAAAGACAAATGATTGTGAAGGGTGAAAAAAAATAATGAGAGAATCAGCCATATATCATGTAGATGTGAAGACTGAAATGAGAGGAGAAAAAAAAAAGGGGAAAAAAGGAGAAATGAAGGAATCAAATGGTGTTGTCATCAAAACACATAGAAAGCTGAATGCACTAAAGATCCTTGATCCATTTAACCTGCAAAACCTTTCTTTGAGCCTTCTAATCACTTTTCTTCCATAAAACATTTCTTTAAAGCCTTCTAATCATTTTTCTTCCATAACCCATAACCCATAGCCACACTACAAGCCTCTAAAAGTTGAAGAATGATTGTTTTCATTTTCATAATATTAATTTTGAAATAAATCATTTGCTTCTTTTAAACTTTTCTTTGCTCTAAAAAATGATAAAAAAAATGAAGAAAAAAGAACGAGGCCCGCTAGAGTGAAAACCTGTAAAGGCAGTCTAGGCAAAAATTAGGGTTTTGAAAAAATAAAAAAATAAATAAAAAAAAAGCCCGCTAGACTGAAAACCTTCAGAGGCAGTCTTGGCAAAAGTTAGGGTACAAAAGGGGAATGAGACTTACAATGATCATTTGAGTAGTTCACTGGATTTCTTCTACTTATTCCAAACATGAGTACACATTGGGTCAAATTTTTGTAGAAAATAAGCTTGAGTCTCAATAAATCCCACCCTGGGGCAACAATTGTACAAGATTCTCCAATAGTCAAGAGTTTCTTACTATACTAGTGCATTATTCTCTCAAGCCAATGTCTTTCACCTAGCTAAGGAAGAAATCTTACAAGGCCTCTCATGAGTCAAAACTTCTTTCTACACCAGTGTCGTTTTATCTTGAAGAGTTTTGTTGCCACAGAGGCATAAAATTGCAAGATCCATCAGGAGTCAAACTTGTATAGTACACCCGTGCATCCTACTCTTGGGGCTATTCCTATTACCAATACTGGGGCAGAAATATTTGGATGAGTCAGATTTTGCTTGCTACACCTTGTAGTCTTCCCTTTGTGATAAAACATTTCATCAATCCCTGACCTGTTTCCAGCAAGTCACCTATCTCGAAGAAATGTCCAACTCGAGGTTACCATATACCTTTTTCCCTACCATCTCGTGTCACTTTTGTCTTCCCTAGTGTTTCACTTCAAACCTTCAAAAATCAAAACACAAAAATCCAAAAACAAGAAAACCAAGAAACACAAAAAAGAGTCCAGCTTGTCTATACCCATGAATCCATGCATGCTCATTAAATATTTCTTCAACAATAGTCAACTTGGAATCAATGATATGATTTAGAGAGTTAATGACAATCTATGAAAAAGAAAAAGAAAAAAAAAAGAGAAGAAGGTCAAGCTTGAAGGTTTTGCTTTGAAGGAGGAGGAGTGATCATAAAAGAAAGGAGATCTTAGAAAGCTGGCAAGGATGAGGACAACCTTCCATTTGAGAATGAGTTTGATTGGTTTCAAATAAAGCACGCACAAAAAAAAGAGAAAGTTTTAAGCAATGATAACTTTCAAGACGCATGCATCTCATATTCAAACTCAAAACTCATGCATTGCATACATGACATGGTAACCACACCATTGTGTCTATTTGTCTCATACATTTCACATCACGACATGCATTCCACTTCACGACAAGAAACATGTGTTTTTTTCAGTCTCTTTGTGGAAATAAAAATAAAAATTAAAAAATTAATAAATATATCATTCAGAGCAATGCATCCATTGCATCTTTTAATTTTGTGCTACCGGTGACGCCCTGGCACTGCATGCTACCGGTTCCGCCCTGGCATTGTACCTTTATTTTCATGCTACCGGTGACGCCCTGGCATTGTCTTTTAAATTTTGTGCTACCGGTGACGCCCTGGCACTGCATGCTACCGGTTCCGCCCTGGCATTGTACCTTTATTTTCATGCTACCGGTGACGCCCTGGCATTGTCTTTTAGTTTTGTGCTACCGGTGACGCCCTGGCACTGCATGCTACCGGTTCCGCCCTGGCATTGCACCTTTATTTTCATGCTACCGGTGACGCCCTGGCATTGTCTTTTAATTTTGTGCTACCGGTGACGCCCTGGCACTGCATGCTACCGGTTCCGCCCTGGCATTGTCTTTTAGTTTTGTGCTACCGGTGACGCCCTGGCACTGCATGCTACCGGTTCCGCCCTGGCATTGCACCTTTATTTTCATGCTACCGGTGACGCCCTGACATTGTCTTTTAATTTTGTGCTACCGGTGACGCCCTGGCACTGCATGCTACCGGTTCCGCCCTGGCATTGCACCTTTATTTTCATGCTACCGGTGACGCCCTGGCATTGTCTATTTTATTTTCGTGCTATCGATTCAGCTCTGGCACTGTTTTATTTTCATGCTATCGATTCAGCTTTGGCATTGTCTTTTAAATTTCGTGCTATCGATTCAGCTCTGGCACTGTTTTATTTTCAAGCCATCGATTCAGCTCTGGCATTGTCTTTTAAATTTCGTGCTATCGATTCAGCTCTGGCACTGTTTTATGTTCATGCTATCGATTCAGCTCTGGCATTGTCTGTTTTATGTTCATGCTATCGATTCAGCTCTGGCATTGTCTATTTTATTTTTCGTGCTATCGATTCAGCTCTGGCACTGTCTTATTTTTATGCTATCGATTCAGCTCTGGCATTGTCTATTTTATTTTCGTGCTATCGATTCAGCTCTGGCACTGTTTTACTTTCATGCTATCGATTCAGCTCTGGCATTGTCTTTTATATTTTCGTGCTATCGATTCAGCTCTGGCACTGTTTTATTTTCATGCTATCGATTCAGCTCTAGCATTGTCTATTTTATTTTCGTGCTATCGATTCAGCTCTGGCACTGTTTTATTTTCATGCTATCGATTCAGCTCTGGCATTGTCTTTTAAATTTCGTGCTATCGATTCAGCTCTGGCACTGTTTTATTTGCATGCTATCGATTCAGCTCTGGCATTGTCTATTTTATTTTCGTGCTATCGATTCAGCTCTGGCACTGCTTTATTTTCATGCTATCGATTCAGCTCTGGCATCAATTTTTTTAAATTTCGTGCTACCGATTCAGCTCTGGCACTGTTTGTAGTTCCTACTACCTTTGTGCATATTTCATCGATTAAAATTGAGGTTCATATCTGTACTTATTCCTTACTTTGATAATACAACAAAACATAGTGTTGGGTATTATCTCGTAAGAAAGTAAGTACAGAGGGGCATCTGTGAACACCCCAATTTTAACCGGTATTTTCACTTTTTTAGTAAAAAATCACAAAAATATGTTTTTTTTCGTTTATTTGATTCTTAATCCCTCAAAAAGGTAGTTTTGCGCTAATTTACTAATTCCGCGTTATTATTACTTTTTTTTAGAGGTTAAACAAAAAATAAGTAAAATATGCTATTTGATACAAAAAGAGAATGACCATGTACATGACTTGGCCCTAGAATGCCAAAGTTACAAAAAATACAAAAATAGACCAAACACCAAAAACTACAGCTACTTGCGAAAGAAATTTCTCTCTCCTCAGGCCTAGTTTCAATGATCCGAATGGTGAAAGTGAAGATATGTGTCTCCTGAACATTCTCCCAAAAAAATTAAGGCAATCCAACGGCTAACGAATCCGGAATCGTACTTTTACGGTGACAGGTTTGAGAAAAATATCAAAAACAGCAGCTTTTTGCGAACGCAATTTCTCTCTCCTCAGACCATGTCTCGAGGATCCGAACGGTGAAAGAGAAGACACGTGCCTTGTGAACCTTCTGTCAAAAAAGAAAGACGATCCAACGGTTAACGAATCCGGAATCTCACTTTTACGGTGGCTGGTTTGAGAAAAACGGTAATTACTTTCTCTAAATGGGAATTGTGTTCTCTATGTTATTTTTGTCCCACATCGCTTGGGAGAAGCAAGAGCCACCTAGCAATGGGCTATATAAGAGGTTGAGAGGCGAAGACTAAGGGGGGAAGATCATTGACGGACTAAGTGATCTTTTGGGCTAGCCTTTGCGGGTCCTTTACACAAAAAATCTGTCTTTGATTAGTTAATATTTTTTTTGAGTCGGCGTTCCGGTTCTCAAAGCGGTTTTTGAGCAAGGCGGTTCTGGGCTCAAAATGGACCAGATAGGAGTCTGGTTCACAGTTGACCTTGTTAGGCTGCTCGGTCTGGTTCGGCATTCTTCATGTTCATCAACTTAAGGTTAGTTTTGTATTTATTTAATTATTCATTTATGTATATATTTATTTATTTGTTATTTATTTTATTATTTATTTATTTATTTATGTATATATTTATTTATTCCTTTTTTATGTGTGTATTTATTTATTTGTTTATTGTTTATTTATTTATTTATTTATTATCATTCCTTTTTTTTTACTTAATCTTTTATTTACTAATTTCTAAAAATAAGGTATTTTCTTATCTTCTCCTTTTTTTATTGATTCTTAAAAAATAATAAAAGTGGCTTTGGTCGAGGTGTACACCTTATCAAACCTGCAACCTAGTTAGGACGCCTGAGTTGTACAACTTGGTGATCCTAACCCCTTTCTCCAAAAAAACTAAAATCGATCAACAAACAAACATTTTCTCAAGAAGAACTACGTAGCCTTTGATTCTCCGCACGCGGAGATACGTAGGAGCGGGATTTTCCCGTCAAGCACAAAAATTAATCTTTTCCTAAAATAATCAATCCCTTTTTTTTCTAACCCTTATTTTCATAAAAAATAATGAAAATGATTTTTGATAGAGGTGTACACCTTGTCAAATTTCGGTTTAAGAGACTTTAGCTGTACAGCTTTGATCTTAAACCCCTTCAGAAATAAAATCAACCAACCAACAACATTTTCAGGAAGAACTACGTGACTTTTGAGTTCCTCATTGCACCAGAGGATACGTAGGAGCGGGACTTCCCCGTCAAGTCAAAATTGAATTTTTTCTAAATTAGTCTTTATTATCTTCTACTATTAAGTATTACTTTTGGGGTAAACAAATGATTAAATAATTTATAATTGCACAATCAAATTTAGGGTAACCGTCTTAAGACGGATGTACTAGGGGTGTAGTGGAATTTAGTTTTCGCCCTTCCCTTTGCATAATCGACTCCCGAATCCAACCTAGTTTTCGTAGACCAATGATCTAAAGGCAGGTTTTTCTCAATTTTTCCTTATTAAATAAATTGGGTGGCGACTCCTTAAATAATCAATTTTGAGCCGTCCACGTCGGGACCCCGGTCACGACACCTACCTTCAATTTAGATAAACTTTTTCATATTGCAATTTAAGAAACAGATTTTACCCCAACAAAAATAATGTATTAACTAAACCTTTTGAATGTGTTTCAGTTGCTTCATAGGTTAGTAATTGTAATTTACTATATATGTTAAGCAAATTAACAAAACTTGGCCTAAAAATATGTTTATTCTTTATGGTATTTGAACTTGAAACTCAGTCTTTACAACTATATAATAATATATAGTTGTAAAATTGACATCTTGTTGAACTGGAAACCGAAACAAGAGTTTTTTTTTTTTTACTTTACTCTTCAATTTTTAACTGAAATCAACATGTATTACATTGGATTTATATGCGGTTTTGTTAATATACAAATCTATTAATTTAGTTTTATATTTGATGCTCATCAATTAAAAATTAGGTTTAATAACATTACATGGCATTAGGGATCGCAATGGGGCTGGGGCGAGGAGTACTCTACCGCTCCCCGTCCCCGCCTCCCATATTGTCCCCCATTCCCCGCTTCGGGGAGTTTTCCTCCCCCATCCCCATCCCCGCAGATCCCCACGGTCCCCGCAGGGACCCCAAGAATTAATTCAAAGTTAGCAAAAATTAAAATAAAAATATAATAAAACTGAAAAAATGTATAAAATTTAGTCTTTCTTTGATATTCTAATATTTAAAAAGTATAAAGGTAAGAATAAAATTATAAAACTTAGCACAATTTAATATTTTATTAGTATTTTTATTTAAAAACACAATAAAAGACTAAAAAATCTATTACTTAGAATATAATATATAATATATATCTATAATACAAACATTTATGTAATGTATTCGGGGACGGGGTCCCCGCGGGGCGGGGATGTGGACCCGTCCCCATCCCTGAATTGACTGCGGGGGGATTTTCTCCCCCATCCCCATCCCCACGGGGGAAAATTCTCCTCCCACGGGGATCCCCACTTGCGGTAGAAATTGCCACCCCTACCTGGCATCAACAACTTTTCCTCTGTCATTTTCTTTGGGTACGGTAATCATTCCTATTATTAAGTTTGTAATTCTTCCTTACTAGTTTGTATGACCCGTGCGCTGCACGGGTATACATTTCCTTTTAACTTAAAATTTGAATTTGTTGTTTGGGACATAAAAAAGAGACAGTTGTATGTTTACGTGTATTATGTGATATATTGATTACTTTGTACACCGTCTAAAATAAACCAATTATGTTATATATATATATATATCATATATTTATATATAATTATTTGGTTTAAATATGTATTTAGTCCCTGCAAATGTCCCTGTTTTTCGATTTAGTCCCTGCAAATTTTTTTTTAAATACGTCCCTGCAAAATAACTTTTTTTTGAATATGCCCTTCCGAAAGTTGGAATTTTAAATACGTCCCTGCAAAATAACTTTTTTTTAAATACGTCCCTGCAAAATAACCTTTTTTTGAAATACGTCCCAATAAAAAAAATTGTGATATTTTGCAGGGATGTATTTAAAAAAAAAGTTATTTTGTAGGGACGTATTTAAAAAAAAAACTATTTTGCAGGGACGTTTTTAAAAATTTTATTTTGTAGGGACGTATTTAAAAAAAAAGTTATTTTGCAGGGACGTATTTAAAAAAAAAAAATTGCAGGGACTAAATCGAAAAACAGGGACATTTGCAGGGACTAATACATATTTAAACCTAATTATTTTAGGCTAATATATAAATTTAATTTTGGATTAAAATATATACATTCCATAATCTCGACTGTAGGAATGGTATTTAGTATGTTTCGACAAAGTTTATAAATGTGAAAGACGCATGTAACAATTTAGGAGAATATAAGTAAAAATCTGTTATTGCATTTCTGTCTCGGAAATTGTTTTTTTTTTGCACTTTAGCATATATTCGATTCCCACATTCCGGAAAAACTATTAAAGCAACCATTTCTACTATCATCCCTCACCAAACAAACATCACTCCTTAAACAACTATTAAAAACATTTAATAGTTCATCATCATAATCATCATCCCAAATTCAGCCGTATAGAAAGAACAAACCAAACAACTTAATCTTCAAGTAAAAAAAGCACCATTAATTCACGGAGCTCATGAAAGTACAATAGAAAAGCTTTAGTTAAGGACAATTTTAGGTTACACATTCGCAACTAAAAAGAAGAGAAACCCTTCAAATTGAAAAACTAAAAAGTTGAAATTCCCAAGAGAGCACGTTAAATATCTCAGTAATATCAACAGAAAGCCACTGCAGTTGAAAAATATATTTCTTCAAAAATAAACTGGACATGAATGACAAATGGTATCCATCAATTAATTTCAAAGACACTCAAAAAGGAAGAAAATGATAAGTAGTTTCTTCAAAACTATTTACCCCCTTCTTTCTATTATTTTTGCAAACTATCTATACAAAATTTGAATGGCAGCCAGGTTAATCCTTCTCATATCCCTTGGTGCCAAAAGAAACCATTTCCCTTAAGATATCCATTTATTCAAGTAAGAAATAGTACACAAAACATGAGGAAGCTTTTATGCTGAAGCAGACGAAGCAACTTTTCTTGTCTAAATGACAATGATAACATTTGACAACAATTGTTTGACTTGGTGAACTTCGAGTGGTTCACAATCCATTCCCTGAAAAAATAACAAACAGAGAAACAGAAACCTTTTAGTTATCTCATCCTTGTTCAGATCTTCTAATTAAAGCAAATAGTATATTAGCACGTATCTCATGATGCCATATTGCAAGATATATTATATATCAAAATGAATCAAAGTTTCCTAATTTTTGGAGATCATTTGTTGTTATATATCATTTACGAAAATACATAATCATTCACTAAGTAAAGCAATTCATCTGATGCACCATGAGTTGATGCACCATGAGGCTTTATTATAAAGCTCTTCGAAAATCATAACAAAAAACAAAAAGTTACTTGCAACTGATGTGAAGCAATTCAGTCCAGAATTAGATGCATGCATATATCTCTGTAATTTATTTTTGTCCTACCACTCCACCAACTCCAATGGTTAGAGAGAGATAACTAAAAATCAATGGAATATAGCTGAAATAGTATTCTCATAAAAAAACAACCCATAAACTAGAGGAAGAAACGGCTGGACTTGGAAGTAACAAAACAATTTTTTTCATGAAACCCAGATGGAATCTATAATCTATAATCTTCTATAATAAAAATCGAAATCCAAAAACCTTGCAATAAAGGGATATAAATCATTTTTTGTAGAACTGCATAAGAAGAGCATCCTTGTCAGCTCTGATTGCAACAAAAGGAGGAATATCGGTCCTTATGAAGCCAATAACACCTGTGACAATAGAATCAATATTATTTAGGAAATAAAAGCTATAAACTATGAAACCCCAGACCCCTTAACCCAGTATGCCCATCATAATAAATAACAGGCAGTAAAGATGGAAAATCTAATGACCCAATTAAAAGAACCTTTCAATAACGACCCAACTAAAAAAAGGAGCTATTCAATTAATTAGTAATGACCCAATTATGCTTCAAAAAAAAGTAATGACCCAATTAAGAAAACACCTAAAAAGGATGGAAAAAATTGATATTCAGCACTGAAACATTGTGAAATACATATCCCGATATAACTCTAAAGTATTTACTTCAAATAGAGTAAAGTGATACAGGCCAAAAAGAACTATGCAAAATTCTTAAATTTGTGACTTTCAACTCAAACACCAATTCTAAAAATCCAAAGCTTAATAATATATGTGGATGAATAAATATTAAAAATTTGGTCTGTCATACAAACGTAATGGAGGAGAGCTTACCTGAAGAATGAGTCATCGTCGACTTTATTGCTTCCTATAGTATCATATACCTTCACAACCATGTGTTTCATACATTTATCCATGCACCAAATTTTATGAGTATTTTCAAGATGGTAAATGCATGAAAATGCGTGAATAACATAAAATAATCATATAATGCTATTAATCAAAAGTCGAAACAATCTAATGCATGGTCTAGAACAGAATAACTAAGCTGTGCAAATTCAATTTTAACCTGAAGAGTTATAATAAAGCAATGAAGATAAATCAACATTTTGCAAATTTATATCACTCACCGGAACACAAGTGATCAGTTGAAACTCATTCTGGCATAGTGGACAGAGATTAGCGATGGTAGCCCTGTTGTCAATGCATACAAAGCAGAACCTGTGAACCGTGCTCAGAATATCATATTCATATTTCAACATGTATACTAAAAAATGGAGAGAAAATCAAAATTTAATGAGAACTATAAAACAGAAGCAAGACAGATGAAATAGAGATGCAAATTCCTAAAACAACATAAGACTACAATGACAGGTACTAAGCAGCAATGACTTAAAGACTTGGATAATTGCATGGGAGCAAAAGTACTCAACATGGACCATAATAGATTGACTCATACATTACCATTTAGAATCAGGATTAAGAACCATGTGCATCGATACTGTGAGCTTGTAATGAATTTGTTTCAATGTGGTAACACATGCTTGGAGAAATGAGAAAGTGAATTGTCCTTATGTTGTTAAGAAAATTGTCCAACAAAAGTAAAAACTCACCTCCATATGTCAAGTTTGCTACTGATTTGCTATATGGTTTGCACTAATCTAGTCCTTATGTTGTTAAGTTTTATAGACATCAGTTTATATAACCAAAATTCAGTATAGCCAAAACTCAAAAAGAACAAAAAGTCACTATAACCAGAATTCATACTTACCTTCTTGTACATTCTTTAATAGTGAGCTCTTCATTCCAGGCACCTTTTCACTTCAAGAGGAAATCTACACTTTGAAGTTGCAAGGATGCTAAAACAAACTGAATAGCATAAGATTCGGAAATAAATAGAACAAATTGGACAATTACTGTATTTGAAGTTGCAAGGCTGGTAAAAGAAACTAAATAGCAAAAAATTAGGAAAAAAAATACAACAAATCTAACACAAACTTTATTATTTGACTCTGATTGTAAGACATGGTTGATTTCACAACTATCACATATTTGATATCTCAAGATTCTCGGTCAATATCAGTACATAACATATTGAAGTAAAAAAAGAGCATCAAATCCCTTTTAAAAAACGAAAAACCTATAATGCTTAAATCCCTAAAAATGCTAGAATCATTAAAACCCTGAAATCCCCAAAAACAAAACAAAACCAGAACCCTAAAATCCCAAAAAAAAATCGTAATCAGAAAATCCCAAAGTTAAAATCAGTAATATGGTATGGTTAAAAGCAAATTTCAGAGTAAGAATAGTGAAGAAGAAAAAGGAATCAGATTATAGTAAGAAGCTTACTATGGGATGCTCATCGTTTTGTGTCGTCACTGCCACCGCGAGTGTCGCCGCTGTCGCTGCCATCGTCGTTGGTTCCCCCGTCGCACGTATCCCATTCGCGCCGTTTCTCTCACCACATTCAACTCTCTATTATCTCTCTCCTCACCACACTCTCTCAAAACTGCACAAAGAAAAGATGTTTTTTTGGAGAAAGATGGAAGGATGGAGAAGAAGGAGGAAGAAAATGGAACAAAGGGATGAAATGTTTTGAATTTTCATCGTGAGGGTGGAGGAGAAAGAGAAAGAGAAAGGGCATGTAGTTCTTTCTGGATCCGTGAGACTCGTTTGACCAATTACGGAAGGGTTGACAAAAGAATACAATTTAGGCAAAATAGCACCCGGGGTCCCTTAATTTATTTTCCGTTTTCACTTAGGTCCCTTAAGTTTGAAATTTAACGTCCAGATCCCTTAAGTTGTTAAAGCGTTGCACCGTTTTCCCATTTAACGTTTTAAAATTAACAGCGTTAAACTGTGTATTACGTGGCTTTTTTGTTGTTGAATGGACATGCCACGTCAGACTAAAACATTAGGGGTCACTAATACACTCTCATTTCTCTCATTCACACTTTCACACTTAGAAAAAAAACGCAAAACCCTCTCCTGAGAAACCAGAGAACGGCCCGACTGAGAGAAGAAGAAGAACAAGTAGGGTTTCAAATCGAAGAGGGAAAACGAAGATTGAAGATGGAAAACAAAGATTCTTGGCTGATTCGTTGGTTTATTGGGTGAAATCGAAAGTATTCTGTTCGCTGGGTGTTCGTAATCGAAGGTATTCCGTTCACTGGTTCCGTTCGCTAGTTCATTGGTTGGTTCGTAAACAGTGTTGATTAGTTGGTTTTTGCTGTGAAATCAGAGCTTGTGGTTGTTTCTTCTCAAAAGGTAAGCCCTCATCTATGTTTATTTGAGTTATTTTGAAACTCTCTCTCAACATTAGTTTTATATTGGGGTTTCTTTGGTGAATGTTGTGACATGTGGGGTATTGGTGGGGTTTTCATGTTTCTTTGTCTGATGTGTTGTTTTTTGTGGGTTACGGTTTTACTGGGTCTTTGACAGATACATTTTCTATGTGGGGTTAGGGTTTTGTGGTCCCAAAAAGTAATATTCCTTTGACTGACTATATTGAATACCCTTTTCTAGTTGAATATCATTTTTTGCAATTGAACATCACTTTCAATGCACTTCCATACATAAAAAATCACTTTTTTAATATGATGGGTATTTTGGTAATTTTACAGCTTAATATGGATGTTTTTCATGTTGATATACACCACTTTGGTCAGTTTGTGGGTGGAATTTATCAAGATGGGGATGTTAATCAATGGGAATGTGATGGGGATAGGTGGAGTTATTTTGAGGTCATTGACATAGTTAAGGAAATGGGGTTTCCAGAAGTAGTTAGTATGTGGTATGAAGCTTCAGGGGTAATGAAGCAGTTGGTAGATGATCGTGGGGCTATGGAAATGGCGAGTTTGTCTAAATCCAATAGCACGGTACATATGTATCTTGTTCATCCAGTGTCGCAACCTACCATTGTTGATGAAATTAATTTTGAACCAGAGGCACAACCTGCAGAAACTGTTGTTCAACCTCAAACACCACCCAACCCAAGTGAAAATGAGACCCAAGCTGAACTAGGGGCCCAAACAAATGACAAAGTACCTGAATTTGATCCCCAAACTGAACCTACTGCTGCTGTAGTGGACGAAGAAGGTAATGACAGTGACCAAAGTGTCAAGAAAATAAGGTTCAATGACTCTGATGATGAGGTTGGAGAGAATGATATGTTTGAACAACCTACTATACAAACTGAGGCAAATGTGGAACCTAGTGTGGGGAAAAGAGAAAGAAGAAAGGAACCGGTAGTAAGAAAAAAAGAGGCAGGCCTAAAAAACAAACTGTAGAAGCGGATGTTAATGTGGATGAACACATTGAAATTCCAGAATCCGATGAAGATGACTTACATGTTGGTAATAAGGGTGAGTCAAAGACTACAACACGTGATGGGGGCTTATCTGATGATGAATATTTGTCTGAACAGCTTGAGACTGATAATGATGACCCATTTAGTGATGAAGAGTGTGAAAAAGTGAAATATCCAAGTTTTGTGATGCCTAAGAGAATGGATGATTACAAGTGGGTGCTGGGGTGTTTGTTCTCAAATGTAGAGGAATTCAGGGAGGCTGCAATCACATATGCAATTCATAATGGATGGGACCTTAGGTACATTAAGAATGACAAAAAGAGGGTGAGAATTGGTTGTAAAGAAGGTTGTCCTTGGTTCATTTATTGTGGAAAGTTGCCAAATGAAGATACTTGGCAAGTGAGGAAGTTGGTGGATAGACATTCATGCAATAGAGTATAGGGTCAAGATGATGAATTCTAAATGGTTGGGGAAAAAATTATATTCAACCGTGAGAGATAATCCAAAGATTAAGTTGGTTGACATTGTTAACAAGGCTCATGAAAAATGGAACACTGGAGTGAGTTACATGAAGGCTTTCAGGGCAATAAAATCTGCTATTGACATTGTTGATGGTTGTTTCAAACAGCAGTATAGGAGGCTTTATGATTATTGTCATGAATTGTTAAGGTCTAATCCTAATAGCACTATAAAATTGAATGTACAAGCAACTGATCTAATGCAACCTACTGAAGATATTGAGGCTGAAATAATTTATAGGCCATTGTTACCAAGCTTTCAAAGGTTGTATATGAGTCTTGATGGATGTAAGCAAAGTTTCTTGAAGTGTAGGAAAATAATTGGCCTGGATGGTTGTTTTCTTAAGGGATACTACGGGGGTCAACTACTTGTAGCAGTAGGTAGAGATCCTAATGATCAAATGCTGCCCATAGCAATTGCTGTTGTTGAAGGAGAAACAAGAGATTCATGGTATTGGTTTCTTGAACTATTGATTAATGATTTAGGAGGTTCTCAAGTGTGCAAGAATTACACCTTCATATCTGATCAACAGAAGGTATACAACTATTAACTCATTTGCTTTTTACTTAAAAGAATTTTCTAAGTTGCATTTATTTATTTTTGGATCTGTTTAATAGGGATTGTTGCCTGCCATGGAGGAACTGCTACCTGGTGTTGAGTAGAGATTCTGTGTGAGACACCTGTACAATAACTTTAGAAAGAAGTATCCTGGAAAGCATCTAAAGGAGATCATGTGGAGAGCTGCCAAAGCAACATATCCACAAGCGAGATCCAAAGCATTCTGTGTGAGACACTTGTTGTCATGCTGTTACATGTTGCAATCAGAGAAAGCGAGATCCAGAACAGTTGGTTCCTAGCTACTATAGAAGGGCTGCATATGTTGACTGTTACAAGTCACTAATTTATCCAACAAATGGAGAGAACTTATGGGAAGGGACTCCCTATCCTGACATACTACCTCCACCATTGAGGAGACCTCCGGGTAGACCCAAGAGGGCAAGAAGAAAGGATGCAAATGAAAGGACAGATTCCCAACAAACTAAAATTGGAAGGAAAAGACTGCCAAATAAGTGCAGTAAGTGCAAGCAATTTGGACATAACAAGGTTGGATGCAAGGCACAACCACCTCCCACAACTCAGTCACAATCCCAAAATTCTCCCACCACCCAAACTGCTTCCACCACTCAACCACAAACCCAAAATGCTTCCACCGCTCAACCCAAACTGCTTCCACCACTCAAACACATCCCCTTACTACTGCTGTTCTTGCATCCAGGACACGTTTAACTATTGCTGCTGCTGCTGCAAAATCTAGGACAAGAGTACCTAAGTTAACAATTAAGAGGCCTTGTAGGCCTTGGAAAAATTAGAAAATTATGTTATGTATAGTTATGTCTTTTGGAACATCTTTATGCTATGTGTTGGCTATGTTTTGGATACTATTATGGCTATGTTTGGCCAAGGATCTTATGGCTATGATTTGCCAATGTTATGATGTCAAAAAATGTTTGTGAACAAGTAATATTCAGGTTTAATTGAATTGTGTTATGATATTCAAGTTTAATTGAAATGTGTTATGGCTATGTTTTGGCTATGTGTTTTGCTAGGATATTCAGGTTTTGTTAACAATATTCAGGTTTAATTTTGAACACCATATACAAACAGGAAATATTTCTTGCATTAACCATAAAAAACCAAGTTACAAAGACAACATGATAACTACAATTCTGACTCCTAATTCTTAGTAGTGAACAACATGAAAATAACAATTAAACATATCACTCCTAATAGCAAACATGTGACAACTACAACATTCATTTGCTCATTTGTTGATTTGCGATGTCCATGCATTTTGACTCCTAATTCCTTTGTTGATTTAACGACAACGTAGACATTCTTCGCTAGTAACAACATTTTGAAAAACATCTGGACACCAATCTTCATACCACATCATATACTTGCATCCAACGCCGGCCTACATTCATAATGAAACACTTTAAAACAGAAACACGTAAGGGACTAATGTGTGACTCATAAAAAACTTAAGGGACTAATTTGTGACTCATAAAAAACTTAAGGGACCTAAACATTAAAAACGAAGAACATAAACTTCATCTTCCTCACCCCAAAATCCTGCAACCCCAGAATTTTCTCCATTTGTTAGGGCCCTCTTTCTTCACTACGCAAACAACTGTGGTAAATCCACAACGACATCGAGGTCCTACAACTGGGAGAAGTTCGTTTGAGTTGGATCTGAAGCTTCTTGAGTTGGAGGAAACGTGTGAAGTCATGAGATGAAAAATGATGTGAAGTACTGCGTTAAGCTTCAACAGCAATAGAGAGATGTGAATCAATGGAGGTTTTTAAGATCAATGGAGGTTCTCAGTCGGGTCGTTTTCTGGTTTCTCAGGAGAGGGTTTTGTGTTTTTTTTCTAAGTGTGAAAGTGAGAGAAATGAGAGTGTTTTTTTTTTCTAAGTCTGACGTGGCATGTCCATTCAGCAACAAAAAAGCCACGTAATACACAGTTTAACGCTGTTAATTTTAAAACGTTAAATGGGAAAACGGTGCAACATTTTAACAACTTAAGTGACCTGGACGTTAAGTTTCAATTAAGGGACCTAAGTGAAAACGGAAAATAAGTTAAGGGACCCCGGGTGCTATTTTGCCTACAATTTAAGTATTGTTTTTATGAATCCATTTTCCACATTATGCAATTCCTTTTTTATCGGAGAGAGATTGTTGCATTACTGCTGGCCAAACGTTTTCAGAATCTGCTTTTAATACGTTTGATTTCGTTTCTAATGAGATATTACGCTTCAATCTTGGCCGTTTAAAACTGAGCCGTAATTTTATCAAATGTCATCCGTTGATAATTGTTACGTATAATATGTGTTTAGAGTTAACAGTTGGATCATGTTTTGCTGATGACGTGTGAACCATTTGTGGGTTAAATGCTGACATGGACTTTTGTAAAAACTGACGTATTTATAATGAATTTGTGACATGGACGCACACGTGAACATTTCCATGGTTTAGTATAAAGATAAAGATTTTACTATAATTTAAAATTTGTTTATGTTGTCTAACATTTTTATACATTTATTTCACAAGCACATTAAGATCCCTACAGACTTTTATAGGGATTATTATCATAAGTTACCTCCTAAAATTTGCATTGAAACAGAACCTCAGACACCTTGTCTTGCTTATATTTTTGTTGATCAACATGATGTCCCTTATATAGTCACTAAAACTAATGAAATTATGGAGATTTTTTTGGTGTCAATGGCTTCTATGGAACACCTCGCACAAGGGAGGTTGTTTTGACTTACACTTCAAAGGGTCACTTTAGAATCCATTGTCCAATGGCTACTGGGTGTGTTCGTCCCATGTTAATGCACAATCAGCCGCCTCCAATTCAAGTTCACTACCCTACTAATGAAGTTGGTTGCGAGATTCCTCCACCTAACTATTCTGATCATAAGGCAATCAGACAAACTACTAATAACCCCATTATTATGTAATGACCTTATTTAGTAGGATGATTGTTGTGTTTCTTTAGTTTCAAGACCTTTTAATTATGCTTTGACAGTAGTTTTCTCTTATTGGCTACATATAAACTCTGCAACTATTTAGAATCATTGTTGGAATTTTTATTTCTTATACTATATATGTAATATTTAGAGCTTTTGCCCCCCGTGCAGGGACGGGTTTATTAATTTTTAGTAGAATCACTAGATATTAGTAGAAAAAAAGATTTACACTTACCATAAATGAGGTGAGGGATTTTATTAATTTTTTATAAACGATTTTACTAATTTTTAAGTTAGGGTATTTTAGAGTTGGGTCCCTTCTTTTGTACCCCCACCAGCATCCCATATACCCCCACACCCCATGCAAAAGACTAAAATACCCTTTCACAAAATTGAAAAACCCCAACATATCCCCAGCTCAAAAAAAAAAATATGGAAATCGTATATACCTAAATACGAATTTGCCCTAAAAATTTTAAAAAATTAAAATCGTATATACCTAAATACGATTTTCCCCTAAAAAATTAAAAAAATAAAATCGCATATACCTAAGGTGAGGGTATATACGATTTATTAAATTACAAAATCGTATGTACCCCCACACCTAGGTATATACGATTTTGTAGCCCAAATAATAACTAAATAAATCATTTAAAAAATTAAAATTATATTTTTTTAGAAAGATAAATTAGATATGAATAATATGAATATCGGCGTTTTTTGGTTCTGTATAGGGTGTAGTTTGTTAACACGTGACGATGTTATACTTCGAGCGAATAATTTAGGCTAAAAAATCGATTTTCGGCCTACCTACTCTGATTGTAATAAAACAATAGCCATTAAATCCGAAAAAAATCAAGGACCAAGACTCCCTAAGAAGAGACTTCTTCAAGATTGCGGGGCTCAAAATCCCAAATTCCATTGTTTACTATTTTTTATTAATTTTTTTAATTTTTCATAGTCTCCAAAAAATCTAAATTTTTTTGCATAGCCTTATTTTGGTTTTTTTAGATTTTAGTGGTGTTTTTATAATTTTTTGATTAGTTTTGACTCTTTAACGGATAATTAATGGTGTTTTTGAATAAATTAATACAAATCGTATATACCTACGTGGGTGTATATACGATTTGTTAAATTACAAATCGTGTGTACCCCCACACCTAGGTATATACGATTTGTATTTTAACAAATCGTATATATACCCACGTAGGTATATACGATTATCTTCCACCCCCACACCTAAGTATCTAATCGTATTTAATAATCTTCTATGTATATATGATTTACATTTTTCAAAGTCGTATATATCTAAGGGTGAGATATATACGATTTTGTCCAAATTTTTTAGGGATATTTTCGTCAAAAAAAGTCTTGTGGGGTTATATGGGAAGATGGTGGGGGTAAAAATAAAACCCCTTTGGAGTTTTTAATATTGAGAGGGTGTCCCTCCGCATTGAAGCCCGTGGGCCTACTTCATAGAGTCTAGAGATGGCCCAATTTGAAATCTAAACTTTACTTGAGTGACGTGACTTGAAAATCCTCAATAATGAAGAACACAGAAGAAACCTTCTGATTCGAAAGCTTTACACTAAATTGCAATTTTCGTTGACAAACAAGCCATCTGGTATCTTTTCCTCTATTAATCTCTCTTTTTTAGGGTTCTAATTAATCGTTAATCCTCCATATATTTCGATTTTGACCATTGTTAATTGAAATCAGATTTGATTCGTCTTCTTCTTTTTGTCTTTTCAAGGAATCCGTGAGCTATGAAAATGGATTTGATGTCTGGTTACAAGGTAAAATTTTACCCTGATTACTCTCTTGAAATAAATTTTGTTAAATTTATAGTATTAGATAATTATTATCTGTCTCACTGCATTGCATTCATTTTACAGTTAGCACATCAAGGTCATGGTAATTCATCATTTTTTTTTTTTTAAAATGTAATCTTTTAATTAATGTGCAGGGGGTTGTTGGGCTTGTTTTTGGCAACGAGAATCCTTCAAATGAAGATAGGTAAGGGCTGTTTTTTTTCCTTTTTTTTCTCTGCATTTCAGTTTTTATAAGGTTCTACGGAAAGGGTAATTACCCACAAGCATAATACATGCTTTTGTAATTATGATACTTTTTATGCCTCTAAAAGTCAAAATATTCTTAGAGGTCATTGGTGCACGATTGCAGCAGAACTATTGTACTTGGATGATGGATCTCATGATTATTTATCATATACTCCTATGTCTTTGCTCATTGCTTTGTTCTCAGTTTGTGAATTGAAGAACTCTAAATTGTTCTCTAGATGTAATGTTGTATATTTAGTTAAGATATATTTATAAATGAACACTCAAATTAAATATATTTTTAGAATTTAACGTGGAAGTACTATTCAAGTTCTATATTAGATTGGACTGCCATATAGTAATTCTGCTTCTTGAGAATCAGGGTTGATGATCTATATTATTTTTTGAAATTAAATTTCATTGCTTGTTGACTTGTGTCTGCTGCCTTGCATATCATCTTTTATGTTGTGTTTGGTTCAAACAAGGGGAGGGGAGGGCTTCTAATGGAGGGGGTAGATTAATTTATTTTTATATCCTTATATCTTTTATATTATATATATTCCTTATATCTTTTATATTATATATTATATATATTATACATACATACATACATATATACATATGAGGATATTTAGTTCATATTATTTTAAATGAGTTAAGCTCCCCTCCAACCAATCTCAGTGTCCTTCAATATTTTCTTTTGCTGTAATCATTGTTGACTATTTTGGACTCCAAAGTTTGTTTGATTCACTATGTTTTGTAGTTTCCAATTATCTATGCACGGAATTTGTATTTCTGTTCTGTTAATCATCTGTAGTTTGATCTATATATTGTGTGCTGTGCTTTATACTTAGTGCTATGTTCCTTCTCTTTGCCATGTCTCAATAGGTATGTTGAGCGCTTGCTTGACCGGATAAGCAATGGTAAACTATCGGAGGACAGGAGAAATGCTATTACTGAACTTCAGGCTGTTGTCTCAGAAAATAAAGCCTACCAGTTAGCATTTGGTGCAATGGGTACATCCTGTCTCTCAAACAAATTGTTTTAGTTTTCTTTCTCTCGTCTTATGAATTATGTTAAATACATCTTTGCAGGCTTTCCTGTAATGTTAAGCGTCTTAAAGGAAGACCGTGATGATGTTGAAATGGTGACAAAATATTCTTCCCCATCATGTCTATTGTCTGAATGTTTTGCTGCATTCTTTGTGCTCCTCAGGGATCCACATCACTAAGTTCATTTCTAATAAGACAATAGATGAAAATTAACATTGATGTTAAATATTTAATCTTGTTTTTCAATAGTTTGACTATTAGATTCATAACCCAGTTCACCGTGTTTTGTCTAGAGTCGAATACAGTCTTTAATTTTGGAGACTCTTGTTATATACCTACTGGAATTGTTTTTTTGGTCAAATTGTGCATTTATTGTCATATGTAAAAGAATTTCCTGACAAATATCTGGTATATTAATTTTCAGTATTTGGCAGAGGTTCTTCAGTTAACTTAATTGCGGACCTTCTATGTTCTAAAACTTGTTTGTTAACCATGCATGAGTTCTATTATAAGCACTGACTTTTTTGTTTGTTTGGGAGTATTTTTTTAAATATATTTTAGTCAGATAGAATCTGAATACGAAATAGGCAAAGCATTTATTGACTGAATCACTAGATTCCATATTCTGTATGTGCATGATAATGTAATAAGATTAACTATTAAGGCTGAAATATTGCAAAGAAGAATAAGTGGAAAAATGATCCAGGGTTTTTGAGACACCTAGACTCTCCCTCAGGGTTTCCACTTTCCTCAATTCCCCCTCTTCTTTCACCTACTCCCATTTATTCCCCCTTCACCCTGACTGCCCTAACCGACTAACAGTAGTTCGTTATTTTTTTGTTTACAACAGTGAGTCACAATCCTCTATCATGCGTTGGTTGTGCTATTCTCTGCCATTGATAAATATGGTTTCAGTTAGATTGTAAAGGTTTTTTGTTTGTGGTTGTCGAATGGAAACAATTCTTTAAGTCTTGCTGTTATTCCTTGTTTCTTCATCAAGCCTCCTTTATTTAAATGGATTTCTTTAATTTATGTATACCATTTTCTTTTAATTTTCTTTTAATATAACAATTTCTAATGGCATGTTAATTGGAAATTACATCTATACAGGTCCGTGGTGCCCTGGAAACTCTTGTCAGTGCATTGACTCCTATTAACCATGCAAAAGGGTCAAGCAATGAAGTTCAGCCAGATTTGATGAATACTGATTTGCTTTCTAGAGAAGCAGAAAGTATCCCTCTTCTTCTAAATTTGTTGGTAATAATTTCTTTACTGAAATTGGGGGATTTATTCTCAAATCTCAGTTATTTGACATCGCTCAAACTTTCCTTGACTTTTAGGCTGATGTAAATAAGTCATAAGTTTTCTCAGTCATTTTTCCTTTGGGGTTCTTTGGCAGGAAGAGGATGATTTTTATGTTCGATATTATACACTGCAAATATTGACTGCCCTCCTCACTAATTCTCGACAGAGGTATTAATTTTATAGCTTCCATGTTTGTTTGATTCCTGAATTTGTTAAATCACCTTGCTTGGAAATCACCCTTGCCGACTTCCTTTTTAGGTTACAGGAAGTTATATTGACCATCCCTCGTGGTATAACTCGGCTGATGGACATGCTTATGGATCGTGAGGTACAAAAGTTGAAAACATCCTTCCCTTATAATCTCAAAAACCTGTATGAACTTAATTATTGATTCTCATCATATGTCTGCACAAAATATAGTTGTTTAACCTTTGACTATTATTGATACTGAAAAAATAATCAAGGTTTACCTTCCAGGTGATAAGGAATGAGGCCTTGTTGCTTCTTACTCACCTGACCCGTGAAGCCGAGGTAACCTTTTTTCCCCTAATAGTAATATTTTCTTTTCCCCAACTTACCTTTTTTAATTTTTTTTTCATTACATGGTAAATCTTTGTCATCTAAATAAATATACTGGTTACAGGAAATTCAAAAGATTGTCGTCTTTGAAGGTGCGTTTGAGAAGATTTTCAGTATCATAAGAGAGGAGGGAAATTCAGATGGTGGTGTGGTTGTACAGGTGATACACAGCTACTCTATGACAGTACTTTATTCATCTTGCTTTATGAGTTACATAATGCAATATTAATCCATCATTAGTTTCTGTTCAGAGCCTGAAAATTTAAAGTTGCCTATCTTCATGAGTGAATACATATAACTTTTTATATTTAAAAGATGCATTTTTTTAAATAAAATACAGATGAGAGTATGCTAATGGAAAATTATTCATTATATGATAGTACTGTTGGTAAGTCAGTCAGAGAGTTTACATGCTTCAATTTCTAATTATCATAAGCAAATAGTATTTGGGAATCTAACATGCATACAAACATTATGGACGTGTTCTTTTTTGTTTCCATTAACCCTATTTTATTCTTGGATGTAGTTAAGTTAAATCACAATAGGAAAAACAAAATAAAAGCCGTTGAAATAAAACACGTATAGTCAAATAGGTATTATTTGTCACCTTTTATTTATATAATAATAATAACGGGTTTTTGAAAATTGCGCTTTTATTACGCTGACCAAAGTTATAACTTATATCTGTATCTTATCTTATGTACGTAATTATATTTGAGTGTCATTGAACTTTATAATAGCTTTTGGTCTAAACAATTCTTTGGTAACTTTGCAGGACTGCATTGAATTGTTGAACAATTTGCTTCGTACCAATGCATCCAATCAGGTTTGTTGACTTTGTCGACTTTGTCGTGTTTACTCAATTTTGAACCTGTTACTGATTTCAACTATGTATGGCTCAGGTGCTACTAAGAGAGACTATAGGACTTGATTCACTTATATCTATTTTGAAGCTGAGAGGAAGTTCTTACTCTTTTAGTCAACAAAAGGTTGGATGCTTTCAATTTTTTACTTCTATTTTATGCTATTAGTGAACCCTTTATAGCTAACTCTTGTTATAAACGCCATACCAGTAGACAATCAATCTACTCAGTGCGTTAGAAACAATTAAATTGCTACTAAAGGGAGGCTCTGAGACTGATTCGGGGAAAGAAGCGAATAAACAGACAAATAAGACAGCTCTGGTTCAGGTTCGTAAATATCGCAGTCTGATGATGATCGCGTAAATTAGCAATCTGATTCTGGTGATCTTATGCCACTGTTTTATGGATTTTGATGTAGAAAAAGGTTTTGGACCATTTATTGATATTAGGTGTTGAAGGCCAATGGGTCCCTGTTGCAGTTCGCTGTGCGGTAAGACTGTTCTGTTTTTTTTTGGCTTAAATATGTTTTAGGTCTCTGCAAATATAGCGTATTTTGATTTTAGTCCTTGCAATTTTTTTGTTTTAAAAAGGTCCCTGCAATAACAATTTGTTTTAAATAAGTCCTGTAAACTAAATGTTACAAAAAAGGCAGACGTGGCTAACAGAGTTGTGACTTGTAATTTTTTTTCTTTTTTAATTTTTTTTAATGCTGAGTTGGCTTGCCACTTAATAAATGAGTGTTAGAACACCAAGAAATCCTGAACCCCCAAATCTCAAACCCAGAAAAATATGGTAATGGTGGTATTGAGAGAGGGACTGCGATAACCGAGAGGAAGGGAAGGAATGCTGGTGGCCGAGGGAGAGAGGTCCTTACATGAGCATGTTTTGTAAGCAAGTCCACATCCAACGTTTCAACAAAATCAAAAGCGGTTATGCATTACAGACTAGAAGTGAAAGTTTTCATGAGATTATGAAGAAACCAAATCCAGTCAGAAGGAAGAGATGGAGGGATATGTTCTAAGGCATTATTGCCAAATTAAGAAGAAGCCCATTTCCATTGAGACTCACAAAGCCTTAAAGCTTGAAGCTTTAGATAGCACAACACTTGATTGAGATGGAGAAGAAAAGATGTGGTTTTCAGATCTGGTTTGAGTTTGAGTGGTAGTGGTAATTGAGGGTGAGAAAGACGTGAGTGAGTGGTGGTTGTGGGTGAGAGAGAAAAAGACCATATTTGCTTACCTTTGTTTTCATTTCTTTTGGGAACACCACTTCACACTTCGTTTGCGGTGAGGAAAGACGGTGAGCCCGAGAGAGAGAGAGATGGTATGGTGATTGGGATTTCAGGTTGTAACTTTGATGAGGATGAGTTATTGTGGTACTGATTTGGTGAAGATGGAGAAGAGAAGTAATGGGTTCTGGAAATAAGGAAGAAGAAGAGAGGGGATGGTGTGAAAAAAACCCTAATTTGATTTGGCATTTAATCAATAATTTAAAATTAATTAAAATGAAAATTGATGACACGACAAGCCAAATCTGCTTTAAAAAATTAGAAATGAAAAAAAAAATTACACATCAGAATTCCGTTAGTCAACTCACTTTTTTGTAACGTTTGACTAACAGAAGGACTTTTATAAAAAAATTTGTTTTTGCAGCGACCTTTTTAAAACAAAAAATTTTGCAGGGCCTAAAATCAAAACACGCTATATTTGCAGGGACCTAAAACATATTTAGGCCTTTTTTTCTTTCTTTTATGAACCGAGTTCTCTCTGTTTTCATCAACACAGATAACTTCCCATCCACTTAATGTATTGATGTGTGTGTGTGTGTGTATGTATATATACCTCAAATCAAAAAATATTCAATTAAATATTTGATCTTATATTTTCACTATATTTGTAGTAGAAAACTATTTAGGAGCATGTTGTAATTTTTGAACATAAAATGGTATTAATAATTTTCAATATAAAATAATCATATAATGTTATGTATGAATTAGAGTACTAAAACGATTATTATAAATGTTTTAAATTATAGATATTTAAGTGAATATGGAGATAGAATTACAAAACTTAATGAAAATCAAATGAATTATTTAATCCAATATCCATTTCAAAATAATTTTGTGCATCATTAGCTTAATAACGTTATTAGTTTGAAGTGAAGATGACATGGAGTCGATGACGAAAAATGAGAAGTTGGAAAATTTTGGGGAAGCCATGGGCTACCGTAGCCACCCATGGCTCTACTACACTCCACCCTGGTCTTGATAATAATCGGGAAAACTTGGAATTTACTTGGGTCCTAAAATGGTCAATGCAAGTCCAATTTGCTTCTGATTCATATGCTTTTCAAAAGAGCATTTCATTTTTTTAGTTATAGTGTTAATGCCAATGCCATTCCCAGTTGTTATTCTGTGGTTTTCCTGGTTTTTTTGTTGGGACAAAGAAAGAATGTGTGCTCAATTTTATTCTGTCGAACTCTATTTTGTTAGGCAATGAGATGTATTGGTGATTTGATTGCTGGAGATTCGAAAAACCGCGATCTTCTTGCTAGTAAACTTCTTGGAGAGGAGCCACAAGTTGAACCTGCTTTAAATTCTATACTTAGAATCATTTTGAGGACATCTAGCATACAAGAGTTTATTGCAGCTGATTATGTTTTCAAAAACTTTTGTGAGGTTGGTTATGCATACTTTTATCTTGATTTATTCCTTAAGTAAAAAATTCCTTGTCATCATATATTATATAATTAAAAAGTTAATTCATTTGATCAGTGCACAACAATGTTTTTGACTAAGTATGTTTCATTATTGCTTCTTTATCCCCCTTTTTGATTGAGCTTATCTAAATCAGAAAAATGCGGATGGCCAAAAAATGCTAGCGTCTACACTAATTCCACAACCATATTCCATAAATCATTCATTCCTTGAAGAGGACGTCAATATGTCTATTGGAAGGTTGGTTTTGTTGGTGGTGCTTTAATGACTGCTTATTTATAATATTTTCATAATGTGAGGTTTTAACCATTTTACACAACAAATTCTTCTTCCTGTTTGTATCATAAATTATCACACTATTGTTAATATGCCATCTACAGTCACTTCTAAGATTGTAATTCGTTTCTCTTTCAGCATGCTATTACATGGTCTTACTATGGGTGAAAATGATGGTGATCTTGAGGTATGTGATACTTGAAGCAGAATTGTTGGGGGGAAATTCAAATAAACTCTGGGGTTTTGATGTTTTTACTTGTACAATGAAAGTCCGTTGTCACGACTTTTTAACTTACTGTGTAAAAGTTATCTGGCTAAAATTATGTTAAATTTGTAGACTTGTAGCAGAGCTGCTAGTGTTCTATCTCATATATTGAAGGACAATCTCAATTGCAAGGAAAGGGTAAGCAAATAATTCCATGCTTCATTGTATTTTAGCTTAATTTTACAATCAGTTTTAGCAGAGGTAAGGTAAGGGCTACAGAGTACACGCTGGTTAATTTTTTACCCACATAATTGGAGTTTTATGATTTTTTTCATAAAAGAATCAATTTAGTCATAAATAATACATGATAATTTTCTGATGTATCAGTTTCTACTATGGGAGGCATTCTACTGCATGGGTATTTCGTAACCAATTATTTTTTTCCTCAAAACCAAAAACTTTTGCTTTTACTCTGACTGAAAAGAAAGGAGAAAATTGTCTAGATAGTAAGGACTAAAATATAAAATAATTATACTGTCAGACTAGATAGTAAGCTAATAGCTTGTTCAATATCAAGAGATTGCTTAGTTTCCTTTTTTACCCTGTCAAAGAGCTAGTCTCTTGCTGATATCCTTTTATATTTTTATATGTTCCCCACCTTTTCCATTTGTTAGGAGTACAATGCACATTTTGTGAGTTGTGACACTATTGGGTAAATTTTTTTCCAATGCTCTTATTTCCCGGATAGTTGGGCGTTTTGCTTTTGCTACATCTTACTGGGTTTTTTTTGTGGTGCTGATGCACTATTTCGGCTGGAATATTACAAGTCTAAAACTTCTTACGTTTACACAACAATTGTTGATAGAAGGATAATTAGATGAAACAAATTAAACGGGAAAGTAACACAAAAGTCAGGACACTTAAGTAATCTGCTGTGTGGAAAGTTTTTTATGTGATAATAAAAAAATTAGCATTGGATAATACAAGTTTTACACGGTTTCATGCGTGTGAATGTTCAGGAGGCATACTTTAGAGATTCGTGCTTTTCATCTTTCTCACTTTTGTATGTTCTTACTATAATATTCTGTAATGTTCTCAAGCATCTGCTTAAAGGATATCCAAAACATTACTATTGATATTTTTTGCTTGATGCTGATAGCCTTACCCGATCAATGTTTGTGTGTTTTGTGTTTCTTTTGCACTAGATGTTGACATTTATGCATAATGATAGTATGAACAGTGAGATTAGGAAAATGAAAAATAGAAATTTAGGCGGTGTTTAGAGAAATCTTATGAAAAAGGTTGCAGGTCTTAAAAATTGAAATTGAGGCACCCATGCAATCTTTAGGAGCTTCGGAGCCACTAATGCATCGAATGGTGAAATATTTGGCCCTTGCTTCTTCAATGAGATCCAAAGATGGAAAGTCCAAAACATCAGAAAATTCATATGTTCAAGCTATTATCTTGAAATTACTGGTTACCTGGCTAGCAGATTGCCCCAGTGCAGTGCTATGCTTCCTAGAAGCTCGACCCCACCTTACTTATCTTATAGAGCTGGTATCAAATTCATCAGAAACAGTGTGCATAAGGGGTTTTGCAGCAGTTGTCTTGGGTGAATGTGTGATCTATAATAAGTCGACTGAGAGCGGAAAAGATGCATTTGCCATCGTTGATACAATAACTCAGAAAGTTGGGCTTAGTTCATACTTGTTAAAATTTGAGGAGATGCATAAGAGTTTTGTTTTTGCTAACATGGAGTCACCTCTCCTGCATAAATCATTCTCTAGATCTTCAGCAGCTAGCATGGCAGATATTGAAGATGTAGATGAACATGAATTGTCAGAAAAGAAAAATATGGATCATCCAGTTCTCTCTTCAATCCTGGATTCTTACTTTGTGAATTTTGTCAAAAGACTGGAGGCAGATATTAGAGAACAGATTGTGGAGGTTTATAGTCATCCAAAAATCAAGGTAGCAGTAGTGCCAGCAGAAATAGAGCAAAAGAGTGGTGAAAATGATGGTGAGTATATAAAGCGGCTGAAAGCTTTTGTTGAGCAGCAGCACTCAGAGATACAGGTATTATTTCTACTTATCTATTCCTCTTAAAATATATACGAGGATAAGTCATGAATCTGTTTCTTTAGGGTAGTCTACCTTACGGTAAATTAGGAAGGTATGTGGTTTTTAAATGGCACTGTCATTTTGCTTAAAGTGAGATTCGGGTGTTGGTTTAGATGGAATGTGCATAATAAGATTACAATGTACTGCTATCAATTAACATTTTTGTAAGTTTGTTCAGAATGGCAGGTTTGTTTCTGATGGTTTTCTGAATTAATCCATTATGGACTAACTTGGTATATTTATAATTGTTACTTTGACATGTTTATCCCATGTAATCGAGAGCCAATTACAGAATAGGAAGTATGTAGGACTGTAGGAACCAGTGCTCTTTAACAAATATCAACATGGTTTTAGTGTTCTTGATATGTATATGATTAAGTGATTCTTATTTATTTTCATCATCTCAGAGTTTGGTTCTTCAAAATTCTACTTTGGCTGAGGACCTGGCTAAGACAGGTAGTAGCAGTAGTTCCCAGTCTGAGCAAAGAGTGGGTGGAGGCGTAGACAGAGTCCAAATAGAGAAACTCCGCAGAGAATTCCAAGAAGCATCTCAAAAGTTGGAGATACTTAAGGCTGAAAAAGCCAAAGTCGAGTCCGAGGCAATCACGTATCAGAATTTAGCTGGAAAGATGGAAGCTGATCTGAGGAGTCTGTCTGATGCCTACAATAGCCTTGAGCAATCTAACCTCCAATTGGAGAATGAGGTGAAAACACTTGGGAGAGGAGGGGTGTCAGCATTCCCAGATATAGAGGCAATAAAAGCTGAAGCAAGGGAAGAAGCTCTGAAGGAAAGTGAAGGTGAACTGAATGATCTGCTTGTATGTCTTGGACAAGAACAAAGCAAGGTGGATAAACTTAGTGCTAGGTTGTTGGAGTTGGGAGAGGATGTTGACACATTACTTGAAGGTATTGGAGATGATGTTGGGGCTGCTGAAGATGTTGAAGATGAGGAGGATGTGGAATAATTTATTTTCATGTCTCTCACTTTACATTTCATGTTATATTGTACAGCTAACATAATCTATGGAGAAGGAGCACAATATACATTCCATGGTTTGATTTTAAATTATGATTCTTTTAGTACCTGTTTTTTGCTTGTTTTATTTTGCAATGTTCAGGTGGATTAAATCTCTCTTATATTTGTACTTTGTTAATGTTTTTAGATGAGGACTCTGTTGCTATTGTGTGCAACTTTATTTTATGTTCATGTTACATCGGAAATTAGAAACATCGGAAATACTATTTCTAAAAAACAACAATGATGATTTGAGAATAAGCAAATGTAAAATGCACACCTGATATCTGAGACAAATAAAGTTGCATAGTGAAAATGCAAAAGAAAATGGTTTGTTATCAGTGTTTCTGACTCTAGGAATCAAAATGAGCTTCCCAGCACTGAGAGAGATTCGAAGTCTTAATTCAAACCTACAAAACCGACCACAGAGATTGAAATATATATGTTAGTGTTTCCTTCAATGTTTCCTAAGGGGTGTATTTAAGTCAACTCCTGTTTTAATATCAAATCCACATATGAGTGATTTTCTATTGGTGGAAGAGGTGAAGGATCTCTATCCAATGACCACATTCTGTTTCTTGTAATTCAATTTTGTTCAAGTGAACCAACATCACCAAACTGAGACACAAATTGTAGTTGATTTGAATATAAGCAAGTTTGGAACAATTTTTAAGAGTTTAATTTCTATGCATTGTAGGTGTAAACAAAGTTTACACAGCCATCAAATTATATGTTGCTCCTATATTTAATGACTTTGAAAACACGATATGTCAACTCAATAAATGATGTGGCAACACATCATTAAATTTATGTGTAAACTACTTTTAAACTGACAGTGTATATAAATTAAATTCAAACTTCTTAAAAAGTATATGTAGTTAAACTTAGAAGAGTTTAAAGAGCATATACTATCATTTGATGTCTGTGCAAATTTGGTTTACACCGACAATGCATGCCCTTTAAACAATCTTGCAAATCTCTAAGACTATTCAAATAATAGTTTTTTATATAAGGTGAGATTGACTTCTCCGATTCAATTTTTTCTTAAGTTTTCTCATTCAACTTCTCCATACATGTCTATAAGTTTATAAGAACTTTTTTATTTTTATAAGCAAAGAATCATTAACTTCTTTTAATTGAGAAACTATATTTGTTAGAACAAAATTCAAATATATTCCCACTAGTGTGAAAGTGAATTGACGAAACTAACCCTTGAAAAGCATGCTGGTATACCTCCTCTGATTGCTTTATGCTGTTTCCAACAAGAGTGGCACCCATTGGGCTAGACCAGAAAGCCCAAATGGAACCCATTTCCATAACCAGGCTCATAAGCCTGAACTGAAAAAGCCCAAATCCGTATAGGGCTAGCCTGTTCGGGCCTCGGGTAGTTTGTAAGCACGCAAATTTTTATGTATTAGAATTTTTTGGATGCCTTGACTGTGGAATTTGTTGATTGCACCAATATTTTACATTGTTGAACTGACTTTTACATCACCTTCCTGGATTGACATTTTGATTTCGGGTTAAACTACCCGGGTGTGAGTGGTGATAGTGTGTACATTGTGTTTATTTGTCATTTCGTCTAGTAGGAAAAAAACACATCATAACCCAAAACATTGAAAGTCTGGTCATTTTAAATTGTCTTTAAAATAAATTTGTAAATTAATAACTGATGCATAATACTAACTTTTCCTTGTTACTGTGATATAATTTTAGCACTTAGTGGATGCCACTGTGCTAGGCTAGCCATTAACAATATGCCATTGTAGTAGAATTCTAATTTATTTGGATGCTCATGTTGCACAAGCATCGACCTACTTGCTGCTATGCTCCAGCTCAAGCTTTTTAATCATTTCTTCCCTGTATTTCTGCTAGCCTTGTGCACGGGCATTAAGCCTTATATTTTTTCTAGTTTCTAATCTTAAATACTCTGTTCACTTTTTAATTGATGTTTTAGTCTTTTAGCTTTGTGCAACAATACCTTTTTACAAATCCAAGGCTTATAAATTGACTATTTTTTCCAAGTATACCCTTGATATTTCTAGAGGCTATTATGGTTGAGTTTATACTAGGCACTAAAACCCAAACTAATAGCTCAACACTCATCAATAAAAATATCCACTACAATCCAAATATTGATCGATTATTCTAGTTACAACAACACATACTCACCATATGACACTACATTTATCAAGATAAAGTTAGAATGCATTACTAAATGGGAGTATTTTAGGTTTTTTGAGTTAGTTACTTGGAGTTGCATCGGATTGAAATTGGTTGTTATAACGGTTATTTGCATGTTATAACCATGAATAAAGATAAAATATCATAAAATGTTTTCAGTGTATTGGGATCCAACTAATATAGTATATATTTCTGTTTCTGTTCATGTGTGGTATTATACAACTTCCCCATGAATATATGGCAGTCTCTCTCTCTTGAGACAACAATTAGTGAACGGAAGAGAAAGTGGTATTCCACCGACAACATGGCTACTACCACACGTTTCATGTTCAACATCTTAATTGAAATAACGATTGATTTTGTCAAATATAGATGGAACATCCACTTAGTTTGAAACTATATGGGATTTTGGTACATCAACCGACATTCTAGGAGTACATGATTCTTAGAATGTAATTCTGGTAGGAAGTGAAAGTCTTTTTCTTCCATAAAGAGGGAATCAATCAAATTACTAAAAATATGAAGGGAAGTCTATCTCCTAGCATATCCAAGTTCACATAGTTTTTGTAGTTTATAGTTTCAGCTGTTGGGTGTGTATCTTGAGTGTTACTTCCCACTCCCTATGAATCCTGCGTCAACATTACACAATCTGACCCAGTCACTGTGTGCAGTGTGCACTATGAATAATGCATTGTGGTTGTACCATTAGCTTTCTGTATCTTTGATGCCAAATGGTATAATGACTATTGCAAAATTAATAAATTATATTGGTGCACTGTCAGAATTTTATGAGGCCAAAAGATAAGTTCTTAAAAGGACTTAGCAAATAATTGAGAGACTTACTAATTAATTAAACAAAATTATAATTAACCCAAAATATTTTCCGTCCTCCCAAAAATGACCACAAAAATATTTACGACTAATCCCCACAATGGGTTTAGTCCCTCAACCTACTCAAATATATAAGGAGCAGACCATTAATTTTACAAATGAACACTTTCATACACTTGACAAAGGAGTGTGTTTGCACCTCTTTTTTTTTACGGAGTGGTAAACACCATGCCACTCGCAAACTTAGATGCACAAGGTGAAGATATCATATTTGAATACAGATATTCCATCAATTTTTTTTTTTGAATATAGATAATCCCCAAAAATATCCAGCCTAACAATATCGGTTTTATCGGTGTTTGACCTTATGAACACATGAGCCTATATGAACCTCTAACCATGCTTGAGAAATCCAATTACATGCAAACCACATCACACTATGTTGGCAATGGATCGTTTCTGGTGAACCATGATATTTCGTGACTAATATTCTTTTGACGCAGTAACTGATTAATAACTAAATAAAGTATGATAATCCACTCTTTAACCAATGGATTAATGAGATTGAAAGAGCCATTATTTATTTTTGGACAATTGAAAAGAGCAAGTCAAATAAAACATTAACATCATAATAAGCAATGCCAAAAACTGAAAAATACTGTTTCTATGTGACTTTCACAGTAGAGTCACAAATAAATCTGATATAACTAAAATGGCAAATTCTCTCTGCGTATGATCATATCCATATTTTCTTCTAAACTTTCTCAAAAAAGTTCATTACCCTTTCTCTTTAACCAATGCCTATATCAACATCAACAAGCCAAATTAATTATGTTTCACTGTTTAAGAGTATTATAAAAGCGCACCATTCTGAGTAAACTCACTCACATTCTTCTAAATATTACACCACCCTATCTTCCATTTCAGGTCCACTTAGTAACTAACTTTCATTAGCTTCTGCTTTCTACATTTTTTAATTTGGTTATTTGTTTTCTTTTGTGAGATGTTATTAACTAATATTCATTCCTATCTAGAAATATGCATTGCATGCATGATGACTATTTGAGTTTTCATTTCAGGCTTAAGATTATTCTACCATTTTCTGACCAAATAGATATTGAAGTTGTTAGTTAATTCTAATAACTTATTGATAGGATTTTTACATCATTGCATATAAGTTCCTAATTGTGGTGACTTATGTCTACCTCTTGAATTCGGTGACTTTATCTGTTTCCTTTCTTTTTCTTTTGTCTTTTTCTACTTTCTTTTAAACTTATCTGTCAATACAAGATTTCAAAATGGATAGTTTTCATTATTCTCTCTGTTAAAGGTTCTCCCACAAGTTTCTAAAAACCTGAAGAACTCTCTTTGGTAACACAAGATATAATAATAAGTCTTTATGTGAATCAGTTATGTGCCATATCCATATAAGGCATTTTATTTTCATTGTTTTTATGCATTGGTTTATCTTTTTCTTTTGGTTGGGTATTTCAGAATGGAGACTGCAAGAATCATCAAATGGTTAAATGTACTAGTATGTGCCCTGCTATTCCTGAAAGCAGAAGGAGGACTTTATGTTCCAATCACTCGTCTCGAAAGCGCGGTATCTAAAGGAGCTGGTGAGGAATTTCTTCCGTTTCATATAACCACAAGGAACTAAATTGATTGTGCTCTTTATCTACATCATAACTTCTTATATATATATATATGTTTACTCAATACTAGAGAAGTTGAAGATTAATGTGTTGTGCAGTGTGTTTGGATGGAAGTCCCCCTGCTTATCACTTTGATGAGGGAAGTGGAGAAGGAGTTAACAATTGGATTGTTCACATTGAGGTCTCTTTCAGTAAACTATCATCTATTATAAGTGCTTAGTTACTCATGGAAAAAATCCACTCCTGATTTGTTTTCCTTGTTTCCTATATGTTAATATTTCTTTTACTTGTATGAGTACAACTACTACTTTGTTATACTAGCAACTAGATGATCTCAGAATTTGGGTTGGGTGGAATATCACATCCGATGTCACACACACACTCACGCCTAGGACTGGACAACTAGAGCGTGGCCCAACATGGTCCGATAGCTGGATCTAACTCAACCCAACTGTCTTATAAAGTCGGGAATGTTTACCACTTATAAACTTTTCTTCAGACCATATCACATCTGATGAGGGACTCTTAACGGATTGGGGAAATGAATTTTTACTTTTTAGACTAAAATTTCTATTGAGTAAATCTTAAATGTAAACTATGGTCAATTGACTTTTTCTCTTTTTCTTGGACTAACAAGGGAGAGTTCTTTTTTTCTTGTTTTATGAACTTATGATCTTCAATACAATTTACTCTAGGGAGGTGGATGGTGCAATAATGTAATCAACTGCAATTTCCGAAAGACGAGTCGATTAGGTTCATCTTACCAAATGGAAGAATCACTTGCCTTTTATGCATATCTAAGTGACAACAAAGAAAATAATCCAGGTATTGTCTAATGTTAATGTCTACTAATCAATGTATATACTTTATCCTTATTAAGTTATAAACCAAGTATTTTGTCTTGCTTTCTAACAATTTTTGTAAATTTCAGATTTCTACAATTGGAATAGAGTCAAAGTTAGGTACTGTGATGGCTCATCATTCACTGGTGATGTTGAAGAAGTAGATCCAGTAAGTTTAAATTTCAAAAAATATACTCATTGTTGGCACATTTTATTTTCTAATATCCTTTTTGATGATATTTTTTTATTTTTATAATATGTTTTGTATATCAGAACACCAATTTGTACTTCAGAGGAGCAAGGATTTTTGATGCTGTAATGAAAGAATTACTAGCAAAAGGAATGGAAAATGCTGAAAATGTATAAAACATTGATGATTTCCCATTTCATATTTCTTCTTCCTCAATAGTTTTTCTATTCACTAGTTCACTAACTGAAACTTGTAAGTATAGGCTATTCTTTCTGGATGTTCAGCTGGAGGATTAACTAGTATATTACATTGTGATCACTTCAAAGAATATTTACCTGAAGGAGCTAAAGTTAAATGTGTTTCAGATGCTGGTTACTTTGTCAATGTGTATGCTCTTTTAACTTATACGAGTTATTGATATTTCTAGTTCCAGCATCGTATGTGCGGACTCTTCTACCACCTTTTGACTTGCTTTCTTGATAGCTTTTTTCCTTACTTGTTTAGTTTTTCGTAGATCATTTAATGATTTAATATTTTATTGTTGTTTATAAAATAGAAAGGATATCTCAGGACAAGATGACATTGAAGATTTCTTCAATCAAGTTGCTGAAACACATGTACTCATTCTTTCTCTCATTATTTCCCCTGTAGGAAACTTGCATTACATTGCATTTTTCATTTGAAACTGATTTTTTTTCATTATTGTTATTATCATAGGCCTCAGCCAAGAGTTTGCCTTCATCATGCACTTCAAGTTACAGTCCAGGGCTGGTAAGTTCAACTATATAGTAATTTTATCTTATTGCTTTCCATATATTTCTATGGAGCTTCTAATACTTGTAAATTATCATGTAGTGCTTTTTCCCAGAAAATGTGGCATCAACTATTAGCACGCCGCTCTTCGTTGTAAATGCAGCCTATGACTCATGGCAGGTATAAGATTATCTATTGCTCAATACGTTAGAAACGTAAAGTGTGTTTGGATACACGTTGATTCAAATCAGGTTAATTCATCTAAGTATGTCCTAATTCACTATGAACATAAAGCACGAGTAGCTCAGATAGTGAACTAAAGGACACCGAATGAGTTTAAAGCAGAAGTCCCAGGGTTGATCAAATGTTGTAAACCAAAATGTCGAAGATGTTATTGTCATTTGATGTTTTAACCAATATTATGTTATTTGATACAGATTAAGAACGTATTGGCTCCTGGTAATGCTGATCCGAATGGAAGTTGGCGTAGCTGCAAGAGTAATATAGACAACTGCTCACCTGAACAACTAAGTATAATGCAAGGTTAATTAATTAACATTTTCTTACCTATATGTCAATACTTGATGTGTATCATTTGTTTATTAATTGCAATATTTTCAACATTTATTTTATGAATTTATTTTCAGGCTATAAAACACAATTCTTAGATGCATTGGATGTTATACGAAAATCTCCTTCTAATGGAATGTTTATAGACTCTTGCTATGTCCACTGCCAAACAGAAGGACAGGGTACATGGTTTACAAGTGACTCTACAATGGTTGCCAATATGGTACTACTAAGATAATTCGTATGATTCATATCGTACTAAATATCATTTCTCTTTTTAGAAAGCGAACCAGCCATAATGTATTTTGTTTGATATTTTGTAGACACTTGCCAATGCAATAGGAGACTGGTTCTACGAACGGAGTACTTTACTTCAGATCGACGACTGTTCTGCTTACCCTTGCAACCCTACTTGCCATAACGATGTTTTTGATCCAGCAGCGTTCCCAGCACTATACGCTTAATAATAGTTATCTGGTATTGAACGAGAAAGTTCAAGAAGTAAAATAAGAGAGAACGCGCCATTGCACATGAGCTTAATTGTGTGTTGAGCGCCTCAATCTTTGTTTCATGTTAATTAATGTTATGTTACATATGCTATATTATATATACACTAATGTTGTTACATTGCAAGTCTTGTAATTGAGCACTAGTCCATGCTTTCATTGTTGTAAGTAAAAGTAATTTATATATGAAATTATATTTAAGGGTCAAAGATGCTAGTAGTAGTTGGCATCCAGTGTGCCGTTTTATTATATTTTTGGTCACATTCAAATCCACATCTCTTACATCTTATTTTGTTTTCTTCAAATTAAAAAAGATAGAATAAAATATGATCGCTTCATTAACGTGTTGACATATTGATTAGTAAGGAAGTTAGATATATAAATCACCTGGAATCGAACTACTTTCACGCCATATTGAGTAGAGCTTTTCTTCCATCAAGCTTTATACAGAATTTGACATTTTCCATTTAGTTCAGATAATATTTTGTTTACAAATTGCAGAATTGATTGGTTCGATTCGAAAATGGTGAACATTCCGATACCCAAGTTTTGTTGGGTACGATACTCAACATCTAACTACTCAATGACATGTCATTTTTTTATATTTAACTATTTGAAATAAATTTAAATATTATACTAACTTTGCCTAGAGAGTATCATACCCAACAACCACACACATATACATAGTAACAATAGCAAGAATAAGTATATGAAGGAAAAAACAAAGAAAGCTTAATACACATACACATACACAAAGAAGAAAAACAAACCCTAATCAGTGACATCTGCAGCATTTGTAACCAAGTCTTCATTGATCTGATTCCTTGAGAAAACAACTCTGATATGATCTAGCTCCCTGGTGACAACCCTCATATTTTTTCTTTCTTTTGGTGACTCAGCTGTACAAGCAAGTCCAATGTAAAATAGCTTAAGTAAGCACTTCTTCAGATCATTAGGATCCATGTGGCTCAAATTCTGATCACTATTAGTATTACTCTCTTCTTCTGCTGATACATTTTTTTGTTTCAATTGTGCTGGGAGCATGGTTGAGTCCACTATCTCCAAGAGTTTATCTGGCAAGGAAACCTTCACAAAAGAATGGAGATTCATTCCATTTGTAAACATTTCATCTGTGGGCTTCTTTCCTGTTAGTATTTCTAGTACAAGGATTCCAAAGCTATACACATCACCTGGTGTTGAAACTTGACCTCCCATTCCATATTCTGAAAATTATGCACTTCAAGATTAACCTCAAAAGAAATTAAAATTTGTTTCTTTTAAGGAATACAATTAGAATTTATGAAATTTTTGAACCTAACTTACAAGTTTAATTACTTTGGAGGTCCTTAAACTGTTTGAGAATTTCTAAGTAAACCTCTAATAGTTCAGGGTCTTACAGAATAATTATTCCTCAATTAAATGGTATATGTTGAATTGTGTACCTGGAGGAGCATAGCCAACAGTTCCCTTGATTCCAATTGTGCTACTTTGCAAATCAGCGATACCATTGATGGCGCATAGAAGTCTTGCTAGTCCGAAATCAATCACATGAGCAACCATGTCATTGTCAAGAAGGATATTGTTTGGCTTTAAATCACAATGAACAATTGGCTGCTCGGATTCATGGTGAAGATAGTGTAACGCAGAAGCAACATCTATGATAAGATTTAATCTTTGAAGAAGGTTCAAATTAGGCTGATCTCTGATATCCACCTCCGGATGCAACCATTTTTCTAAGCTTCCATTTTCCATGTACTCAAAAACTAAAGCTTTGAACTCATTGCCATTGTAATCCATGCTTGAGCAACATGTTAGAATCTTAACCAGATTCCTGTGACGAATAGTTCTGAGTGCGTTACATTCAGCAACGAAACTCTTGTGAGCTCCCTTGACTTGAAGGTTCAGGACCTTTATAGCAACAACTCTTTCTTCTGACTCAAGATTTCCTTTATATACAAAGCCAAAACCACCAGATCCTATCAAGTTGTTGGGAGAGAAACCATTTGTTGCTTGGTGGAGTGTCTGATATGAGACCTTTGCAAGGTGATCCATTGTTGATGCCAAATTGGAAGTTCTCAAGATTGTTTTTTTCTTCCAAATAACTGCAATAGATAATGATAAAAGTAGAAGAAACAAAACCACAGAAACTACTATTACTATTGTCTTCCAATGATGATTTTTATGTTTCTTATCTTTGACAGGACATGGTGGTAGACTTAGCTCATTGATACCCCCACACAGTTCACTGTTGTTTTTAACCGATATCGCACTTGCATTTCGAAAGACACCTTCTGTTGGTACTTCACCATCCAACTTGTTAAAAGAAATATTCAAGTACTGCAGAACAGAAATACTCTCTAGACCTTCTGGAATTGGTCCAGACAAGTTGTTTTGTGACAAATCTAAATACTGAAGGCCTTTCAATGAGGCCAAAGATGAAGGCATGGCTCCCTGGAAGGAATTCCCTTTTAAGTTAAGGTAATCCAAACTTATGCACTGTCCAATTGTTGGAGGAATTTCACCAGACAGAAAATTTTCAGAAGCATCTAACTTATTGATGCTTTTCAGGTTGCCAACTTCAAAGGGTAAGGTGCCATTTAATGAGTTATGAGACAAGTTCAGTAACAATGACAAGGAGGGAAGACCAATGACCTGTAAAGGAATAGAGCCACTAAGGTGGTTATTTGAAAGTTCAAGGTATTGTAAATTTTCACAATTCCCTATACTAAGAGGAATGCTTCCTTCTAGCATATTATTTGATAAGTCAAGTTGAAACAACTGACTAAGGTTTCCAAGTGATGATGGAATCTTTCCTGAAAGTTTGTTTACATTCAAAGTCAATGATTGTATCTTCTGAAAATTTCCAAAAGAAACTGGTATAGAGCCTGTGAGAAGGTTGAACTCCAAATCTAAGCCAATCAAGTTGATGAGATTTCCTAATCCTTCAGGAATAGTCCCAGTAATATGATTGCCACCAATATAAAACTGGTTTAGTTTACTTGACAAGTTGGCCACAGAGTTTGGTAAAGAACCACCAAAGTTGTTTAGATTTAAATCCAACACTTGTAAGTTAGTGCAGTTTGTCAAAGATGTCAAGAAATCCAAGCCATTAGATGAATTACTACCGAGATGATTTCGCCCCATCGCAAGAGACCAGATGTCTTTGAGATTTCCTATTCCCTTTGGAACTTGTCCAACAAAGTTATTCCTAGGAATGTTAAATAACAGCAAATTGGTTGCATTCGATATCGAAACCGGGATAGGACCTGAAATCTTATTCATACCAATTCCAAATTGTTGAAGATTAGGGAGTGTGAGGAACATGTTGGAAGGTAGAGAGCCATTAAATTGGTTGAGACCAGCTGAGAAGAAAGTGAGAGAAGACATATTATAGAGTGTGGAAGGAAGCATACCAGATAGTTTATTTGATGCAATACTAAGATGAGTCAAGTTTTTCAAAAGTCCTATCTCTTTTGGTACATTTCCCTCCAAGGTATTGACTCCTAAAATAAGAACACCAAGAGATGAAAGATTTCCTATAGATGCAGGAATTTCACCACTCAAACTGTTCATAGCAATAGATAGCAATTTTAGCTTACTAAGAAAACCAAGGTCCATTGGTATTTTGCCAACAAGTTTGTTTCCTGTTAAGCTCAAGCTCTTGAGTTCAGAACAGCTTGACAAGTTGGTTGGAATTTGACCACTTAATGTGTTATTGGTAAGAATAAGCTCCTGAAGCCTAAACAAACGACCTATTTCATGTGGAATTTGACCATAGAAGCTATTATTTTGAAGGTTAACATACCTTAAAAAGGTGAGGTTTCCAATCTCAGGTGGTATCAAACCACTTAAACCATACCCTTGTAAGTTCAAAGCAGTGACCCTTTGGTGCCTGAGGCTGCAACTGATTCCATGCCAGTTGCAAAAGTGATTTGAACTATTCCAAGATGTTAATATATCAAAAGGGTCTCCTACTACTGCTTCTTTGAATCTTAACAATGCTAATTGATCTGTGTCATTTCCTAAGGCACTAGCAGCATTCTTTGATTGCAAACACAGTAAGAGAAGGACCACATGAAAGTATGTAGAGAGATTCATTGGATAGTCAGAAGAAAATGGAAAAGTGTAATGGTGCAAATTTGAAATGTTCAAAGTTTGGTATACAAATGAGTTTATATATAGTAGTATGATTGTGTGTTGAAGCTGTGATAATGGTTATTGTGAATGTGAACATGAATACTTTGGAGTTTGGAGTTGAAGTCAATTGGTATATTTTTATCAAGTACGGCTATAAAAATTATTATTTGATTCGGATATATTTTAGGCTTCTTGTGACTTTGAAATTCCATCGTCACCAACATTTTTTATTAGGATATGGGGTTGAAAAAGATAGTACGCCGCTAATGTTGTTTTCATGCTAATTTTCTTTGAAGTTGTGAAGAGCCTTCTTGAAGTTGACTCTGCTATAAAATATTCCATCCATTTACTAGGTTCGAGTTATTATTCTAATTTATGATTCTTGTTAAAAGGTATTTTGATCTCATTATTGATATTCAAGCGTGAGTGATTAGTCTCAATTTGACTAGAAATGAGCTAAATGAAATATATATTAGAAAGATGAGCATTAGGAGGAGCATCAATGAGCTAAATGTAATTAATCTTTCTAATAAACTGTTCATCTAGTTAGGAGGAGCATCGATGAGCACCAAATGAGAGTTATTAGAGGCACCCTTTTTCGCAAGATAGTCCGCACATTGATTCCCTTTCCTCAATATTTGAATCAATTTTAACTTTCACAATTGAAACAAAGTGTAAAATTGCTTGAGGTCCTGACCCTTAAATATAATTTCATATGTAATTACTTTTACATACAATGAAAGCATCGACTAGTGCTTAATTACAGGACGTGCAATGTAACAACATTAGAAAGTATATAGCATATGTAACATTAACATGAAACAATGATTGAAGCACTCCTTTGCATACAATTAAGCTCATGTGCAATGGTGTGTTCTCTCTTATTTTGCATTTTTTTACTTTCTCATTCAAATACCAGATAACTATTATTAAGTGTATATTCCTGGGAATGCTTTTGGGCCAAAAACATCGTTATGACAAGTAGGGTTGCAGGGGTAGGCAGAACAGTCATGTCTCTGAAGAGGAGTACTTCGTTCATAGAACCAGTCTCCTATTGCATTGGCAAGTGTCTACAAAATATCAAACAAAATACATTATGGCTGGTTCGCTTTCTAAAAAGAGAAGTGATATTTAGTACGATATGAATCATATGAATTATCTTAGTAGTACCATATTGGCAACCATTGTAGAGTCATTTGTAAACCATGTACCCTGTCCTTCTGTTTGGCAGTGGACATAGCAAGAGTCTATAAACATTCCATTAGATGGAGATTTTTCTATAACACTCAATGCATCTAAGAATTGTGTCTTATAGCCTGAAAATAAATTCATGAATAAAAGTGTAAGTAAAAAATAAAAGTTGAAAAATATTGCAATTAATAAACAAATGATACTTAGTTATTGAGGTAAGAAAATGTTAATTAACCTTGCATTATACTTAGTTGTTTAGGTGAGCAGTTGTTTATATTCCTCTTGCAGCTACGCCAACTGCCATTGGGATCAGCAACACTGCGAGCCAATACGTTCTTAATCTGATTCATGAGCAATATATTGAGTATTAGAGAGAGACTAGAAGGATATTACTCTAAGTAGCACTGACACTTCAGATTGAATACATGTTCAATCCTCGACACATGTTGTGTCGGACACTATCATCCTATCTTATGTTACTTTGCCTTTGAAATGAACCCACCAATTGATCAAAGAAGTTGTTTGGAACCACAGTGAAAGGGGCATAAACGTGAGTTAAAACTGAAGCTACAAATTTTAGCTTCTCAAAAAACTCAACTTTTCAACATGATACTAACCCTATCAATGTGTGTCTTCAAACACATCTTAAGTTTCTAGCATATTGAGCAACAGATAATCTTACCTGCCATGAGTCATAGGCTGCATTTACAACGAAGAGCGGCGTGCTAATATTTGATGCCACATTTTCTGGGAAAAAGCACTACATGATATTTCAAAACTATTAGAAACACTAAGGAAGTTATGTGGAAGGAAGGAAAATAAAATTACAAGTTGGATTTACCAGCCCTGGACTGAATCTTGAAGTGCAGGATGGAGGTAAAGTGTTTGCTGAGGCCTATATGATAATAAAGAAAAACAAATCAGTTTCAAATGAAAAATGCAATGCAATGCAAGTGCTTTCTTTCCTAGAGGGAAATAATGAGAGACAAGATTAGTACATGTGTTTTAGCAACTTGACTGAAGTACTCTTCAATGTGTTTTTTTCCTGAGATATCCTTTCTGTTTTACAACAATAAAATATTAAATCATCAAATGATCAATGAAAAATTAAACAAGTAAGGAAAGAGGCTTTCAAGAAAGCAAGTTAAAAGAGCATACACATTGACAAAATAACCAGCATCTGAAACACATTTAACTTTAGCTCCTTCAGGTAAATATTCTTTGAAGTGATCACAGTGTAGTATACTAGCCAATCCTCCAGCTGAACATCCAGAAAGAATAGCCTATACTTACAAATCTCAGTTAGTGAATGGAAAAACAATTGAGGAAGATGAAAAATGAAATGACAAATCATCAATATTTTGTACATTTTCAGCATGTTCCATTCCTTTTGCTAGTAAGTCTTTTATGACAGCATCAAAAATCCTTGCTCCTCTGAAGTACAATTTGGTGTTCTGATATACAAAACATATTATAAAAAATCTCTTGAAAAATGATATTAGAAAATAAAATGTACAATTAATGAGTATCTTATTTGAAATTTAAACTTACTGGATCAACTTCTTCCACATCACCAGTGAATGATGACCCATCACAGTACCTAATTTTGACTCTATTCCAATTGTAGAAATCTAGAAATTTACAAAATTTGTTGGAAAGCAAGACAAAATAAGGATAAAGTATATACATTGATTAGTAGACATTAGACAATACCTGGATTATAGTGTTGGTTGTCACTTAGATATGCATAAAAGGCAAGTTTCTCTTCCATTTTGTAAGATGAACCTAATCGATTCAACTTTCGATATATACAATCATTGATATTATTGCACCATCCACCTCCCTAGAGTAAATTGTATTAAGGATCATGTGTTCATAAAACAAGAAATCCATTGTTTGTCCAAGAAAAATATAATAGCCAATTGACCATAGTTTACATTTAAAAATTACTCAACAGAAATTTAAGTCTATATCAGAAAGATTCATTAACAAAGCAATAGTTGTACTAGGTTTCAATGAAAGAGACCTCAATGTGAACAATCCAATTGTTAATCCCTTCTCCATTTCCCTCATCAAAGTGGTAAGCTGGGGGACTTCCATCCAAACACACTGCATAACACATTAAACTTTAACTTCTTTACTTTGAGTAAAATATTTTTCATTTCGAAAAAAAAATGTTTTGCTGTAGACAAAGAGAACAATCATTAGAGTTCCTTGTGATGATCAGAAACAGCAGAAATTGCTCACCAGCTCCTTTTGATACCGCACTTGCGAGACGAGTTATTGGAACATAAAGTCCTCCTTCTGCTTTGAGCAATAGCAGGGCACATACTAGTACATTTAACCACTGCATGATGATTCTTGCAGTCTCCATTCTGAAATATCCAACCAAAACAAAAGGATAAACCTATGCATAAAAAAGAAAAATAGGCTGCCTTATGTAAATGTATATATATATATATATATATATGTGTGTGTGAAGATGAAGATGGCATATAGGTATATCTTGTGTTAGCAAAGAGAGTTCTTCTGGCTCTTAGAAACTTGTGGAGAACCTTTAGTAGAGAGTAATGAAAACTATCCATTTTGAAATCTTATATTGACAGATAAGCTTAAAAGTTATTCTTGTTTTGGTTTGCAAAGCTGCAAAAGAAGAAATGCTTCCAATCCATATATAGTACAAGATTAGAATAAACTAACAGCTTCATCTATGTGGTGAGAAAAATTGTAAGATAATCTTAAGCCAGAAATAGAAACACAAATGGACATGCATGCATGCAATTAGTTGAGGAACCCCGATGCCATATTGGCACTTAAACAGGAAATCCCACAAACTAGCATGCGATGCATATTTCTAGATAGCAATGAATTTTAATCAGTTAATAGATATTAGTTAAAAACATCACTAAACAAAACAAATAACCAAAGAAGTGTAGATGTATTATGTAACTAGAAAGAACAGCAGAAGGCAATGAAGGTTAGTTACTGGGTGGAGCTGAAATGGAAGATGGGGTTGTGTTATAATTAGGAGAATGTATGTGAGTGAAAGTTTATTGAGGGTAGTGTGCTTTTATAATACTCTTAAGCAGTGAAACAAAGTCACTGTGGCTTGTTGATTTAGGCAAATGGTGAAAGAGAAGGGGTAATGAACCTCTTTGAGAGAGTTTATTAGAACTAAGTTTGGATATGACCGTATGGAGAGAGAGTATTTGAGTTATATGAGATTCATTTATGGCTCTAAGAGAAAGTCACAAAGAAACAGTACTTTTCAGTTTTTGGTATTGCTAAAGAGCCATCAGTAACACTCATTGGCTACTACAGAAAGAAGACATTCAAAAAAAGTAAAGGGTTTAATTTAAGGTTGTTACGTATAAAGTGTAATGAATGATTGAGATTTCACATGGTTCATGTAATCTCAATCATTCATAGCATTTTATATTATCTCTTACAGTCAATTTGATGGCTACACCATTGAAAATTTAGTTGATCTCTCATTTTAGAAGACAGCATAATATATGATTTTATTATGATGTTTTTTATAAGCGAAAATTGTATTAACACGGAATACTAAGAGTGCTCCAACCACAATCATTACAATCTAACATGATTAGGCACATGTGCGATGCACGTGTTATATTAAATAGTAATCGAGCATTATGTGTTGCATCTACCTTACAGGTTACATTAAGTTGCATTAGAATAATATGTATTGCATAGAGTGTTATTTCAATACACAAATAAATGCTTGAAAAATATATTTAAAAAGCATGAATTGCCTAAGGTGGTAGCCAAATCACGCAATACATTCAACCATGTATGACATATTAAAACATCCAACACTTAAAATCCTAAAAGAGCTAGAACCCCACATTCATATAAATAATCGTCAAAATACATTATCCATTAAGTGTTGCATCATCTTCAGCATCTGGAATTCCATTCCATTACATTACAAGTATTTACAGTGGGATGTTTTTGTCACGAAAGGAGACACGATATTGATCACGCAGTTCGGCCAATCGTTACCTACGTCTGCGACTACAGAGCACCTGTAGTTCCGTTTTATTGATTGTATATTCGTGTAATCGAGTACAAACACTAATGCGTTTAAATAGGCTATTCTATGTGAAAACCTAACGGGCCTGGGCCGAATACATATATAAATAAATCAACTATTTACAACTTCCTTATTTCCTTATTCACATCCCCCCTCAAATTAATGCGGGTCATCAAGGAGCATCAATTTGCTAACAAGAAACTAATGACGCGGACGAGGAATGACTTTGGTCAAAATATCTGCAACCTGAAATTGAGTATTGATATGGGGAATGGATATAACACGATTATCATAGGCTTCACGAAGAGCATGGCAATCAACTTCAATATATTTAGTACGCTCATGAAAAACCGGATTTGTAACAATCTGAATGGCACTTGTATTGTCAGCATAGAGAGATGTCGGCTCAGTTTGAGGAAATCCAAGTTCACCCAACAGACCACGAAGCCAAAGTATTTCAGAGCATGTCGTAGACATAGCACGATATTCCGATTCAGTTGAGGACTTAGAGACTCTTGCTTGCTTCTTACCTTTCCATGAGATCAACGAAGAACCAAGAAACATGCACCAACCAGTGATAGAGCGGCGAGTGTCAGGACACCCAGCCCAATCAGCATCACTGTAGGCAATCAACTTAAGGGGGGTCCCACTAGGAAAGAATAAGCCTCGTTGAGATGTACCTTTCAAGTAGCGAATTATACGATGAACCGCTGCCAAGTGAAGATGACGGGGAGAATGCATGAACTGACTTACTTGCTGAACAGCAAACGAAATGTCAGGTCGTGTAATGGTCAAGTAGTTAAGACTACTTACGAGCTGTCGATACAATAAAGGATCGGTCAAAAGTTCACCCTCGTCACGGTGGTATTTAACATTAACTTCAAGAGGAGTATCCACAGGATTAGCGGATTGGAGGCCAGCCATAACAATAAGGTCTGTGGCATACTTATGCTGATGGAGAAATATACCCTTAGAAGTGGAATGAACCTCAAGTCCAAGAAAATGATGTAAAAGACCAAGGTCTTTCATTTGAAATGAGGCTTGAAGCTTTTGTTTAACTTCCTGTATGGATGCTGCATCAGAACAAGTAATGATCATATCATCAACATCAAGAAGGAGCAGAACAATGCCCGTAGATGTACGGTGAATGAACAAAGATAAATTATACTGACTTTGAGTAAAAGAGAACCCAAGTAGAGTGGAACGGAATTTGTCATACCATGCTCTAGGCGCCTGTTTTAAACCATATAGAGAGCGTTTGAGCTTGCACACCCCCTTAGAGGAAGAGAATAGGCCCTGAGGGGAGTCATATAAATATCTTTAGTCAGGTCGCCATGAAGAAATGCATTCTTAACATCCATTAGGTGGAGAGACCACCCATGAGAAGCAGCTATAGAGAGCACCATTCTAACAGTAGTCATTTTAGCAACCGGTGCAAATGTCTCATCATAATCAATACCATATTCCTGCTTGTTGCCTAAAGCAACCAATCGAGCCTTGTACCGATTGAGAGATCCATCCGAATTCAGTTTCACAGAATAAACCCATTTACAGCCTATGGGTTTGATATCTGGAGGGCAAAGAACAATATCCCAAGTGAAATTGTCTTGAAGGGCCTGAAGTTCGTCATTCATGGCATTCACCCAACGCACATCTTTAATAGCTTGCGAGTAACAAGTAGGAGGAACCATCCAAACCTGAGATGGGGAAATCCAGCTACACAACAACAAGCTGCTGCCAATCCTGCACCTTCATTAGAGGATTTAGTTAAGCCGATGGCTGCCCAGAATCTCCAGTTCCAAGAGAGGACAGATGCCTTAATTCAGAATTTGCAGACACAAAATGGACAGATGGCTACCACAATTAATCAGATGCAAGCTCGGGGGTCAAACCAACTACCTGCTCAAGTAGTGATTAATCCAAATGCACCAAACCCCAATGTTAGTGCTATTACATTGAGATCTGGGAAGGCTGTCGACACACCAAAGGTGCCTGAAACTGCTGTTTTGAAAAATAGAAAAGCACCTGAACCTGTTGATGATAAGGAATACATACCACCACTCTCATTCCCTCAAAGAGCATCAATGACTAAAAAACAAGATGAGGCAGATAGGGATAGTGAGATCTTAGATACTTTTAGGAAGGTGGAAGTCAACATTCCTCTTCTTGAGGCAATTAAGCAGATTCCAAAATATGCCAGATTTTTGAAAGAGTTGTGCACATACAAGAGAAAGAGAAGACTGAAAGGAATTGAAAAAGTCAACGTGGGGTATAATGTTTCTGCCCTCATGTTGCCCATGCCTCAGAAGTGCAAGGATCTAGGAACTTTCTCCATTCCATGCACCATAGGCAACCGTCAGTTTGATGATGCCATGCTAGATCTAGGAGCTTCAATCAATTTAATGCCCACATCTATTTTTAACTCTCTTGCTCTTGGACCTTTGCAGGAAACAGGTGTTACCATCCAGCTAGTAAATAGAAGCAATGCTCGACCTACTGGACTGGTTGAGGATGTTCTTGTTAAAGTTAATAATTTGATCTTTCCTGCAGATTTTTACATTCTAGACATGGAGGAAGAAACTAAGTCCAGCAGATCGCCTATCATTTTAGGCAGACCATTCTTGAGGACTGCCAAAACCAAAATTGATGTACATGCAGGGACTCTTTCCATGGAATTTGGTGATACCGCTGAAAAATTCAGCATTTTTAATGTTAAGAAACACCCCATGGAAGAGCTTTCCCTTTGTAAAATTGAATTGCTTGATGGTTTGGTTGATACTTTGTAGGTTGACACACCTCCTATAGCCGATATTGTAGATGCAGCTGCTGCCATTGAGCAGCCCATTGTTTTAGAGCTTGAACCACCCCCTAAAAATTTTAATTTTACATATTCAGAGGGGAGTGGGAAACTTCATGAGACTAATATTGTAGGGCTTAAATCTGAACAGGAAGAGAAGCAGCCAATCTTAAGGAAACATAGGAGCGACATTGGTTTAACCTTGACGGGCCTTTCTGCCAAGAAAGTGTGGAAAGCTAAGCATGATAAGATGATTTCCAGAAAGGACTTCTCCATTGGGCATAGAGTTTTATGGTTCAGACCCCGCCTGAAAATTATGGCTGAGAAACATCGATCCAAGTGGATTGGTCCTTTTGTTATTACTAATATTTTTCCTCATGGTGTAGTGGAAATAAAAAGTGAGGCGACACACAAAGGAAATTGGTCACGCAGTTGAAAACTGAAATTTATTGTCTGCTTGGATCGATGGTGAAATTTATTGTCTGATTGTCCGGTGCCTTAGAAATCCCATCAAGGTGATTCCTTAATCCTTTCCCTTTGACATACATCTTAAATTGAAATTCCCAAACAGCATAATTTTTGCCGGTAAAGCGAACACAAAAATTATCTTTTTCTCTTTCAGCAGCCATTAAAAAATTGTTATGGCTAACAATAAAAAGGGAATGAGGTGGAGGCTAACAACAAAAAGGGAAAAGTTGCTATGGCTAATAATAAAAAATTATAATAGAAACCTGATGATCAGCAAGCCACGATTTCAAAAGGGAATTAAGTGGAGGCTTCGTGAGAACAACAATTAATACAATCCAAGAGGTAGCGAACAAGATATTAAAAAAACGCAAGAGGCAGCGTGCATTCACAAACGGCAACGGCAGTAGAGGGTGCGAATGAAACCAAGCCAAGAATTTCGAGCAGAGATCGCGAATGAAGGCGATATCAAGGGACGTGACCAGAATCACGAACAAGACCCAAACACTAACGATGGGAAGAGACCACGAACAAGAACCAAGTGTGAACAGCGGGTTCGCAACAGATCGCACGCACAGAGAAGATGAGCAGGAACCAGAAGCGCGAACAAAAACGCGGAACTAAGACGGCACAGGTTTGAGTAACCTAGCTGATACCATGTCATGAAAGGAGACACGATATTGGTCACGCAGTTCGGCCAATCGTTGCCTACGTCTACGATTACAGAGCAGTTGTAGTTCCGTTTTATTGATTGTATATTCGTGTAATCGAGTACAAACACTAATGCGTTTAAATAGGCTATTCTATGTGAAAACCTAACGGGCCTGGGCCGAATACATATATAAATAAATCAACTATTTACAACTTCCTTATTTCCTTATTCACAATTTTCTGCGGTCCACATTTTAGAGAGAAAGGCTCTGCCTTCTCTCTACCGTGCCGTCATCCCCCTCTCGTTACTAGGGTTTCGTGGAGGTTTGCCCCAGTTAGCTGGCCTTTTCCCCTCCTATGTGGTGGTTCTGCCTCCCCCCTTTAGGTGGGGTTCTTTTTCTTTTTCCCTTTCCTCTTTCTTTTCCTCCCTCCAGTCCGATCTCCTCTCCCATCGCATGACCACCAGCAACACAAACCCACCCCACCAGAAACCCAACCCCTCCGATCCTTTCCCTATGGACCTTTCCCACCGTCCCATAAACCCCTGTTCCTATCGGCTTCCCAGACCCTCCGATACCACCATGAAGCCACTTCATACCCACCTTGGCCAGACCGCCACCTCCGCCGGCGTTTCTGCTATGCTCGCCCTCGCCAACCCTCCGCCTTCCAGCGTGAGTTGTTTCCTCCCCCATGGGGCAACTCTCCGTGAATCCGCTGATGCCTCCTCCTGCTTACTCTGATCCAAGGGCGCCGGAGCTCCGACCACCGCCCGAACCACCACCTCAGTTCAAGGAAGAAGACCGCGTGGGATCGCTGACTCCCTTTACAGTTTTGTGGTTCCCTTTCGACCGGCTCGAAAACCACAATGGATGCATTTGGCTATTCTTGGATGTCCGACTTCTGGGCATTGTTGTTCTGGTGACCCGTTGGTGTTTCGGTTCTATCTGTTGTGTTTCAGCATTTTTTGGTCTGACAACGCACATTTGGTGTTTGCTGAAAGTCCCCATAGAACACCGGCCTGCCTTAGCACTTGGTTGTGGCCTTGGCTGCGTTGTTTGGAGTCTGTTAGAACCCTAGGAGCTGATACCTTTTCAGATCACCTCTCCTATTACCATTTGGCCTCAGTTTCTCAGGCTAAGAGGGTGAATCTTGAGACCATTTTGAGTCGAATGGAGCATACACTAGTCAAAAATATCATCCGTAACTGGATTGGGAGAAAGACCGCGGAGTCTCATTCTATGATTACCTCTACTTGGGTGCTGAAGCTATTGTTAATCTGGATGTTAGGTTTTTGTGTTTGGGTTAGTTATGGCTCTAGGCCTCTAAACTGTCTAGATGTAATGGATCCAATGCTTATATTCCAGGTGTAGTAGTTTCTTTTAAAGACTTTGATCCTAGCTTTCGGTTTGGTAATGTCCAACCTCTCTTGCTTCATGTATCTTGTAATGATGATCTCATTATCAATTAAATGAAGTATGTTTACATCAAAAAAAAAATCTTCAGCATCTGGCGTTCCATCTACAAACACATTAGCTTGATCAACAATTCCTAGGGCAACACCATTGACGATGTTGTCATTTGCATTCTCCCCTAAAACATTCTCATTTTGAGCAACATTATTTCCAACTCCTAGATAATCATTGTGAGGCGTGTTATTATTATTTTCAACTTTGTTTATTTACCTCTTCTTCTATCTATATATGTTATGCACGAGTTAGTTATGTCGACACCTCGTGGCATTACTTTTTTATCGAAAGAATACAAATCATTTTAGTAATTCCACATTAACAAGCTTATTAAACCAACATGTCTTTAAATAGGAATAAGAATAAAAAGGACCAAAATGTTCAAAACACGTAGATATATTAAATTAAATAAAATAGTTACTAGATATGTCTCTAAAGTATTTAACATTTAAAATTGAATAACAAAAGTAAATCAATCTCTTTTTCCACCAATGAGAAGGTTAGCATATCCGACAATATCAATTAAATTGTCTATGTTTTTGTTAATGATTGTTTTGAAATTAATTAGAGATCAATTGAATTTCAAGATCAAAATACCTTTTAACAAAAATCATAAGTTAGAATAATAACTCTAATGTAGTAGACGAGTGAAATATTTTATAGCAAAGTCAACATCAAGAAGGCTCTTGACAGCTTGAAAGAAAATTAGCATGAAAACAACATCAGCGGCGTACTATCTTTTTCAAACCCATATCGAATAAGAAATGTTGGTAAAGATGGAATTTCAAAATCTCAAGAAGCCAACAAATATATCCAATTAGAGTGTGGCTTTATTGATTTATTGTTTTCTTTTCTCTTTCGAATAATTCCAAAAAAATAAAATACAAATTGGGTATTAATGCTACAAAAGGGTACTTTAGTAATTAGGTATTATAAATTTATGATTTCTTAATTTGTGTGAAACACTCCAAAAGGACTAAAGTTTAGGAACGGGGGAGTAATAATTTTTATATCCGCAATACCGATCCTGTCCCCGTCGCATCGGCGACCATCTCACCGCCAAAACGCGGATTATCTCACTACCGCAAAGCCAATTGTCTCATCACCGCGCTGTCGATCTGTCTCATGTCCGACACTGATTTGTCTCGTTGCCTTATCTCTTCTCTATATCCATCTTCAAAATGAAGAGATCTTATCGCAGCTCCAAAGAACACGATCGATCCTCCTGCCAAACCACTTATTTCATTTCATTTTTCCCTTCATAAAGATGATTGTTGTTCCTGAGTTTTATTCCCAAGTTATGTACCTGATATAAATCAAGACATTATTGTTATGTTATGTATTATTTGTATTATTGCTTATGGTTCTAGAGCTCAAGTTTCAATCTCCATTCCTCTTTATTTTTTTTCGCCAAGTTGATTCTAATTCATTGCCTTTTGTTGCATTGTAGGTGGAATCAAGCTCCACATTACTCAATATGAACTAAGCTGCAGATCCCTATTGGCATTAGAGGTGGAACATCAGAACACAGATTCCTATTGTGAAGAATCTGATTTTTTTAGGATATTGCAGCTACTAAGACTTGGAACATTGGGAGTGTTGTAGTGTGAAATTGAACAAATAATTTGCACTTATTTGTGTCTGCTCATTAGCAATGTAGACGAAAAACATGTAACTATTTGGTGAATTAATATAATGGTTGATTGTGAATGATTTTGGATACCTTGTTTTGATCTATAATGGCTTCCTTGCACATAAATATGAATTGATAATTACTAAATGTGTTTTCAAGCAAAATGTGAGCAAAAGTAAGCGCGTAATGAGCATAAAATTGTGATATCACTGTCTTGACAACAAAAAACATTGTCTTGAAGATAATTAATAACTAGTTTTTGCTACCATAAAAAATAACACGTCTTGGCAACTAAAGAAAAAACATCTGCATTCATCAATTAATATGAAAAAACTGGAAACAGAAAAAAGCTATGCATATTGACTTGGACTTAGGATTATGAATGAAATGAGGGGAAATAAATGAATTTTCATAGTTAACTTGGTTCACTCATTTGGAGTTCAGATAAACAATGATATAGGAAGAACAAAACTGAAGCCAAATAAAAATTATCTTGAAGAAGAATGAATGGTTGCAAATGGAGTTATTTGAAGAAGATAAATGTTAATGGGTTTTAGAAAGTTGTTGGACTAGGAATGAAATGGGTGGTGCGGTGGTGTGCCATTCCCGCGTACTTACTTTTATTTTTAATTTTTTCATTTAACTTTGGCTTTAACATAAGTGGATTATTATGAAGCGTTGGATGCAATGAATGACTTGGATTTTGTTGACAGGAGTGACCGGAGGTTAAAGTGAAGGGAGAGAAACCGAATCCGTGACTTACAAACTAAACATCAAATCCAAAAATTAAGAATTCAGAAAAGCAAAAGCAATCAGACACAATATATACACTGATACTCTAACCAAGATGAGAACATGAAAGTCCAAATTATCCAACCCAAAACCATTTTCTTTTTGCCCCTTTCGCTCCCGTTATATCTCAAAGGGAGGAAGGAGGTATGTATACCTTTGAACAAAAATGACAATAAAATAGGTATGTCTTTGATCCACAAATTCAAAAAGCAAGCTTCTGCTTTCATCAAAGAGAAAATTAGCAAGCAACAAACAACACACCTCTTTCAATTATGCAAATGATAATACTAATTAAAAGTGCATCTAAACTCTAAAATCTACAAAGTGCTTAGATTTTGAAGCATGAAATCTTACAAATGTATCCCTAGGTTGGGAAAGTAGAATCTCTCCCAGTAAATTCTTTTACAAAGAGTTAGACAAATATAATAACTTAAGAAGAAATTGTAGCTACAACAGCCCCTTTCTGCTTTCTACAAAACCAATACTATTTCTGAGGAAAAAACTCTAGCAACAATAAGTGCTTTTAATTCTTCTTTTCTTTCTTCCTATCATCCTCCCTTATATAATGCCCAATGTGGTAGAAGTTGAGATGGCATATTTTTAAGTAATCGGAACCAAACTTTCAACATAATTCATGGAAGAGAGCCAGTAAATTTCTTTGGAAAATCTAGTTCTCTCTACTCTATCATCTTTCCGGTTATAGATAATTGCCTGGTTGTCTTCAAGGCTTGCAAATATCAATGTATCACTATTCTTAGAGAGGTACAATGGCACCAATTTAGCACCATATATGTGATCATCCATTGGAAGATTCTGCACTCGAAGAGTCTGATAACTAACTTTAATTAATTGAGTCCAAGACTCTCGCACTCCAAACTCTCTCATCTGCCATATAACAAATTCAGTTCTCCTAAAATCATGCGAGAAACATAGATAGTTACCGAGAACCCGAAGAGTTGGTTCAGCATGAAGATCGTCATTAAGACCCTTTGGAAGCAGCAATTGGGTGTATGTCTCAGTGGATAAACTAAGAGAAAGAATCACAAAACTCTGGGCATTAATATGCGTCCAACCATGTAAATCTCCAGAGGCGTTGGTAAGAGCCAACCAGTTAACTGTGCCAATCAAATGCACACCATCGCTAGGCTCTGTAGGACCAAATGAAAGCACAAAACAGAGAGGAAGTACGGGAAAGCTTTGAATTTTTCTCCAAGAATAATCCCCCAAATTGAAAACCTTCACCTCGCTTGTCCATGAAGGCTGCGAGCTGTAGTCTTGGCCAAGAACACGGAAAGCCACCGTCTTATAAGTTTTAGTTGAATTATCATAACCGAATGAAAACTTAAAAGACGAACCAAAGAGTGTCTCAGAATCGAGAAAATGCCCTAACTTTTCAGATTTTGTTCCCATAGCTAGGTTTCGAAATTTGAACCAATATTCAGCACGACCATCAACGACCTTACGAGAATAAAAGCAGACCAATCCATTATAAGAACCAACAATAAAGATATATTCTCCTTGAAGAGAACGGTAAGAATGAACGACATCTTTTTTCAGCTCAACATTGTTGCAAAAAGTGCCGTAGTCAACCATGATTGGCGGATTCTGGAGTAAACGAGGAACAGGGAAGAGTGAGAGTACTCTGGAATGAAAGGTAGAGTTTTCATCGCGGACAGTGTCAGTCCAATCTATAGTGAGGTGTGGGTTTCGATGCGATCTTTGAAGGTGGAGATTAACGAAGGTAGGATTGGAGATAAGGGTTTTCCAAGACTTGCTAACACTCCTCAATCGCATCAGAGTTTTAACGCTAAGGTATGATAGTATTTCGGCGATCAGATCGTCGGGGAGGAGTGCCTCCATTGAAACTGCCCTAAGACAAGCTAGCGATTGGATTTTACCTGGGTAGAGAGATGTGGGAACGAATCAGCCAACTAGGTGGCTAATATGGCCGCTTTGCGCTCCCTTCCGCCGCTGCCGCTGCCGCTTCGAGGTGCGCTGTTGCCGCCGTGTCTTGGATGTGGGTCGGGACTCTTCTGCCGTGGCTTAAAAAGACGAACGTGTGGCATTGGTGTGGTTGTTGTAAGATCCTATTATTAATTTAATCTTATCTTTAAATATATTTATAACATTATTTAATTTTAAATATATTCATATGTCTCATCTTTGACTAAAGAATGTACTTAACATGTTTGTCGGTCATTAATTGAACCATTCTAACACTATTTTACATGTTATACGCATTCTTTAATGATTCACTCCGTCACTATTCATTCACATCAACTATTAACTCTCTTCATATTTAATTAGGTCATTATTCATAAATACCACTTTTAGTCTATGAAGCCACGTGACATTTAAGGCGCCACGTCAGCAGTTAACTGCCAGTGTAGCGTTCATTAGCTTTAATTGATGGCAGAAACCAAAATGAAACGAAAATAAAAGATGAGAGACCAAAAAAAAAATAAAGGACCAAAAGTGATATTTAGTCTTCATTTACATCACTCATTATTCAATTTACATCAAAGTGTAGACTGATGATATTTTTAAATATTCTTTGCATTATCAAAAAAAAAATATTATCCATTAACAGACACAAAATTTGACAAAGTGTAGGTGGTGGATGCTCTTTAATATATAAATTGTCGGTCACTCAAAAACTTTAAGGTATTGAAATTGTATGAGTCAGATTTCTTATATACTATATTCCATTTAGCTCATTTTTAGCTAACTTAGAACTAATCACTCACACTTGATTTTCAAGTGTGACATCAAAATACCATTTAACAAAAATCATAAATTAGAAAATAACTCTAACACAGTAAACGAATGGAATGTTTTATAGGAAAGTCAACTTCAATTTCTTTTGCTTCAAAAAAAAAAGTAAAGTCAACTTCAAGAAGGTTCTTTACAGCTTCAAAGAAACCTAGCATGAAAACAACATTAGTGACCTACTATTTTTTCAACACCATATATCCTATAAAAAATGTTTGTAACGATGGAATTTCAAATAATAATTTTAATAGCCATACTTGATAAACATATACCAATTGACTTCAAAGTATTTTAATGCTCACATTCACAATAACCATTTATCACAATTATATTAGCCTTGACTTTTTTTTTAATAACCATTTACAAACATATACCAACTTGATTGGCCTTGACTTTTTTTTTTTAATAAGCAAAAATTATATTAGTCAGTTGTCACAGGAACAATTCCAGTATCTTTTGGAAAATTTTCAAAAGATACAATCATTGACTTTGAATGTAAACAAATTTTCAGGAAAGATTCTATTATCACTTGGAAATCTTAGTCAGTTGTTTCAACTTGACTTATCAAATACGAAAATAATTGTCGCTTTCTAATTTTAATAAAACTTTTATCAATATTACCCTCTAATTAATACTATGAGCATCACTCCCAAAATATTATTATCTTCTTTGCATTTATGATGATGGTGAATACACCTATCACCAATAAGGTTAATTATGTAAAATCCTTCTTCTCTTTCTTCCTTTTACACATTTTTCTTAATATGTGTGAAATCTCTAAAGCGACAATTAAAAGGATACGAAAGAGGTAATATGCTAGAAGGAAGCATTCCTCGTGGTATAGGGAATTGTGAAATTTTACAGTACCTTGAACTTTCAAATAACCACTTCATTGGTTCTATTCCTTTACAGATCAGAGGACTTCCCTCTTTGTCATTGTTACTAAACTTATCTCATAAGTCATTAAATGGAACCTTACCCTTTGAAGTTGGCAACCTGAAAAGCATCAATAAGTTAGATGCTTCTGATAATTTTCTGTCCGGTGAAATTCCTCCAACAATTGTTCATTGTGATTTAAAGCCAAAAGAACATCCTTCTCGACAGTGACAAGTGATTTTGTATTAGCAAGACTTCTATACGCCATCAATGATAGGTTTACTTAAAAATTCTCAAGAAGTTTAAAGACCTCCAAAATTCTAGTTGTATATAGAAACAAATTTTTATTTTTGAGGCTAATCTTGAAGTAAATAATTTTCAGAATATGGAATGGGAGGTCAAGTTTCAACACAAGGCGACGTGTATTGCTTTGGAATCCTTGTACTAGAAAGAAGCCCACAGATGAAATGTTTACAAATGGAATGAATCTCCATTCTTTTGTGAAGTTTTCCTTGCCAGATAAACTCCTGGAGATAGTGAACTCAACCATGCTCCCAGTGCAATTGAAACAAACAACTGCATCAGCAGAAGAAGAGAGTAATACCAATGGTGATCAGAATTTGAGCCACATGGATCCTAATGATCTGAAAAAGTGCTTACTTGAACTATTATTTTACATTGGACTGCTGTACCAGGGAGCTAGATCTTATCAGAATTGCTTTCTTTGTTTTTTCTTGTTACACTTATTCTTGCTATAATTATTGAGTATATGTGTATGTGTGTACTAAGTATATGCATATGCTGCAACTGTCAAAGTAAGTTTTAGCTTTATCAATTCTGCAATTTGTAAAATCTTATCTGAACTAAATAGAAAATATCTAGTTATGCATAAAGCTTGATGGAAGAAAAGCTCTACTAATACTATTACTATATATTTCATAGGGTGAAAGTAGTTCAATTCCAGGTGATATATATATATATATATATATATATAACTTCTTTACTTATTATATTTTTTTGTTACCGTGTTATTTTTTTTGACAGCTTGTTACCGTTTTATTAGTCACGTGTATATCCGACCTTACCGGTTCGTGTAGTTCTCCCCTCCCAACAATTTTTTTTGCCACACCCAAGATTCGGATCCGAGACCTTAGGATGAGATTCGAGCTCAATTACCACTTGAAACAACCATTGTTGGTCTTTACTGATTAGTATAAGTCAAAAGGTTAATAAAACGACATATTTTATTATTTCTTTATAAAAAAGGATAATAATTTATTGTCATAACAGAATCATGTTAAAAGTTTTGATCTCAAAAAACATTTTTGATCTTATAAGTGACTTTCTACATCAGTTCAAAGCTCTAACTTGTGATTAGAATCGATGTAGAAAATCAATTTTGTGATAACAACTGATGTAAAAAGTTTCTTAAAACCTACATTTGCTAGTATAAAAAAATCACTACATTGTTTAGTATCATTGCTCCTCGTAAAACTTGACAATAGATGCCAAAACCAACTAGATCACATTAATGACTTAAATAATAATAATAATAATAATAATAATAATAATAATAATAATATAATATACATATATGACATAAACTACATTTGTTTGATCATTGTTTCAAACTAACTCATAAAATTACACACAGTTGTCAACTGAGCTGGCCAAGAGTGAGACTACTAAACTCTTAGCTTTAGGCCCATCAACAATAAAATTTGATATTGTTTTTTACAAGTCAAAGGGCCTCACATACTAACAAAAAGGCCAAATCTATAGTTCTCTCATAATAATAAAAAAGCTCTCACTATGGAGAACTTTGAGGAGACACACTTATACAAGCCTCTTTACCAATGCACCAGACTCTACTACGGCTTGGTGTAGCAGTTACAGAGCTTGATTTTGCTTCACTAGAAGATAATTCTAAATCAGATGCACTGTCACAACTAGAATCACAATGTTGTACATCTGCTTTGTTCATCTTATCAGTCAATGAGCGCCTTATATGTGAACCAACCACCCAAGCATGAGCATCAGATAGATTTATCCCAGGAGAGTAACTTGTTTCCATAGGTGAATTTGGATTGCTTAAAGCATCTTCCTTCATTATGTCTCCTATTCTAGATAGTATGCTGAAGGCTAAATTTCCAAGAACTCTTGAATATGCTTCCAATATGGAATGCCCAATATCCTACAGGAATAAATAGAAACAAACTAACGTTACCTCAACATCCCGTTTTATTTGTCAGCTTAGATGAAATGACAAATAAATACCACACATACTAATAAATGTACACACCCGAGTTCGAATCCAAGAGTCAGCGTCTCCATGTTGTTGAAATTGTCAATACAACCAACTATGGAGACCCTCAACATCCCGTTTACTTTCTATTAACATTTTTTGTTTTCATTTTTTAAAATATGTATCCATTTTAAATAGCTAACAATAAGATGAAAGACTCATGTAGTGAACAATTGTCATAGAGAGAAGATGAAGATGGAAGACTAGCTAGAGAAAATTTCCAACAAAAATTCTTCAAATCATTAATATTCCGGTTCCCTCTAATATGGTTCTTTTAAAATGAGGTCCGGAGGTGACCAAGCATTTCGACTTGCTACAACAAGTAGTACCCAAAATATTAAAACACTCCAAAAGCCAAAAAAAATTAACTTTTTCACATGGTTACTTTGCTGTAGCAGATAAAAATGTTCAGACCACCTTTGGACCTCATTATAAAAACACCATATTAGGGGTACGTTAATATTCCACCAAGTTTCTTTCTTTTAAACCTTTCAAATCATCTAATATTTCAGATAAATCTTAAACCCTCAAATATATTATATGAATAGAAAATGATGATTTGAGAGTTTTAGGTTGGGAAAAACTAATGAAAGGACTTTATCTCTATAGTCTAAAAAAGAAATTATTGGAAGTTCGAAATTGCACATTAGCTATAAAGAGACCAAAACTAGAATTAAGGCAAGATAAAACAAAGACATATATTAGAAAGCTTTTCCAACTCAGAATGACTGAAACAGATTAGTATAAAACTCACCTTGCCATATTGAACTTTTGCAGCATCCAGAAATGTAGGAGGAAGGTTTGGGTATCTGGTTTTAAGCAGCTTTATAAGTGACTCAGCCCGGTCCCACAATATTTCCATCTTATCCATACATGATACATTTCCCTTCATGAAATACCTCGAGGTTCGAACTGGCAATTTACCATTATGTTCTTGCATAACTCTTTCTTTCCATGAAAATATTGCAGCTTCTAATCTGTTAATGGTCTCTAGGGCACTATGTTCAGTTTTCAAATTGAGAGATTTAACCATTTCTTCCCCAGAAGTTGATTCAGCCATCAAAATTCTGTGCAGTTCCTCTCCAAGGCTTGCCTTTCCGGACTAGAACATAGAAACAGATTTAGTCAATGATAAAATAAATAAAGATTGCAAGACAGTACACAAAAAGTCTATGTAGCATTATAATAATTTCAATTAAGATTTAAGTTATTCGACCGTTAAAGTTAATCACCTTCAGAAGTGCGTCCTTAATTATTGATGGAACTGGCATTTCAAGCAACATGTTATCATTGATAGCTTTTGCAGCCTTGAAAATTTGATGTACCACCCTTCCCTGATGAAGTAGCCTCTTTCTTTCAGTGTCGGAAAGTCCGGTTCTTGGTACTTGAGGAGATGGAAGCCACCATCTTTTGAAGTGTCTTTCATTTGTGTTCCTACCTTCTGCTCGGCTTCCTCCTTCTGCATACCAAAACTCAGTTTGCACCATTGAGTCCATTGTCTCCTGTTGACCAGAACACCGAAAAGATGAAATCGTCTACTACGTAACATGATGTTTCAAGATCTATAATGTGAATGAAAAGATGACCTACAATAAGCATAGAGTCCAACTTTTGAAGTGCTGGAAGATTCATGCAGATGTCTGCACGAGCTTTTGGCGTCATTATCTGTTGAAAGAGGATTACTAGTTACTACTTTATTATATAGCAATGTGATATATATATATATATATATATATGTATTATAAATTATTCCAGCCTTTAGTTCCCAGTTCAAATAAGATGTACCTCAAAGATCCTACCATTGGCACCATTTTGCTTAGCTGGAACTAACTCAACCATATATTTTGTTGGAGACAGCAACCAATCCAATTCTCTTCGCCATTTGTTCTTCCTTTCTTCACATAGTGGTTCCAATTTCCATAGCTCACCAAAAACTGTCACTGCATATTTTCATCTTATTTTTAGATTCGCTTAAAAAATTAATCAGAGGAAGAACATAAATGAACACCGTGTAATAATAGTAAGAAAAAATGCACCAGGGGCCAACCTGATAGGTTGGTGATTGCATTAGAAAGTGCTAAAGCTGTATTAGAGCCCTTAGTTCCTCCGGTAATATCATCCCCTAGTAACAGCTTTGCGAACTTCTCTTTCATGTCTTCTACTTCTACATCTGAATATTTTACGGCATAAACAGGTTTCTCTTTAACATAAATATGTTGAGGACTTTCTGAGAATTCCCATTCTTCCAATCCTAGAACATCTCTTTTCATTGGCAAACAGTTTGAAGAGAATGATCCAAAAGCATCTTTACTGGATGAACAACTAGAGTCATCATCATTAAACGAATCCGTTATACATCCATCTCCTCTACTAGTTCTGCTTTCATCTTCGTAAGATTGATTATCATGAATGCAACTCTCAAGGCCATTATATGTTATGATCCCTGAAACAATCAGTTATAAATTCATGAATATTATGGTTTCCAGCATTGCTATGGTTGAATTTAGCATCATAGCCAAACTCTCAAGAGCAAAATGAGTATGTAGCAGAAAATGTCAAAAATGGAAGAATATATTCCCATTTATGTTGAGCAAATAAAGCAATGTATAGATGCAACTAGAGCAGAAATGTAAAACTGGAACTATGTCACTACCAAGTTTACAATGGAGCTAATATGACTTAGGTATATGATTACAACTAGTTGGTTCTACTAAAGGGATAATTTGTGCATTTTCTCCTGCGTAATCACAAACAAAAGCTATAGCAGAATAGTTTTACAAAGCTCTTGGCAAGCTTCTTTACCACATGTTGGGAAATGGGAACCAAGTCCGCCATTGTGCCAGTTTGGTTCTGCGTCCGGAATCGCGGCAAAAATTTTTTTGACGTAGAAGCTACAAATGGTGGCTTTGTCATCGACGCGCGTTAATGTAGTTTCACCACCAAAACAAACATAGGCATTGACTAGAGATACAACCTCACGGGAGTTTATAAACAATGGGCACTCCTCACCTTAGAAACCAGTTTTATAAGGATCAATTAGTCCCAAAATACTAATAAGTAATAACACATCTGCAAATGTGAATCAAAAAGTACTCAAGATCCTCGAACATAGTGAGAACTATTCTAAAATTCTTAATCAATTTAGATTCGAGAACTATTCTAAAATTCTTAATCAATTTAGATTCCCCACTCCACGGCGTTCAGATAAACTTTAGCAAATTAACGGGACATATTGCAAGATTAACTACAATATAAGTTATCCTTGTTGATGTCTAAAAATTGTTACATGACATAAATTAATGACAATTAATTTGAAAGTATACCTAAGAAACGGGAAAGAAACCTCATTTACTGAAATTTACATTCTCTTTTTAAATATTAAATAGAAAGGTTTTTATCAAAATGTATTAATAATTTATAAATATTTATTACAAAGAAATAAGACAAGAAATTTTATAACAAGAGAATCAATTCCTTCTCATTGTTAATAAAATTGTCACATGTTTGAACGTTGAATGAACAGAAGAAATCAGCATTTTGTTGTCATAGGAAGTGTTTTCATAAAGACATGACATTGCCAGATAACTACGGCACTCAGGTTCACACCAGATTGAAGGGCATAGCATTATAACAATCAGACAAATTTCTCCAATGCAACACACGTGGTCACATGCAAGTGTTATCAATGAACATGTTTATTTCTTTATAATACTTGAATAAGATAGAGATGTGAGATTAAATAAGTTAAGAACATTATTTCTCTGATTTTTAGTCTGAAGCCTGGTTTTGCTAAAAATGGATTTTATTTTGGAAGGTTTCAGCAATGTGGGGGTATAATGATAAAATCAGCTAAACTCATGTGGGAGTAGGACAAAAAAATGAAGATTACAGGATATGACAGATTGGGACACAACAACGACTTGGAATCGAAATGAAATGGAAACAAGGAAATAGAAACGAGGACAAAAGACTAGAGAGGCCCAAACCACACAAGAATTTCCACAAAGGTGTCCCATATCCAGAAAGAAAGAAAGAAAATAACATTTCTGCTTTTTTTTTCATTTTCATTGTTGAATATTTTTTTAACATATGTTTACTTGAAAAAATAATATATTATATAGCTATTTAAATTTTACTCAACATTTACATGATTATCAAAGAAAATTCTACTTTTACAATCCCTTTCAATAAAACCAAGTAATTTGGTTCTTGTTATTGCTATTTGTTTGGTATGCAGACAGAGTGGCATGTTAAGAGTTCACATCGGATGTGATAGGCCTGAAAAAGAGTTTATAAATGGGAAGCATCCCTCACCTTACAAGCCGGTTTCGTGGGGTTGAGTTAAGGCCAAACCACATTCTAAGATGGCAGGCAACCAACCGCAAACTCGCAAACTCACACACACAAAGCAAAAATCCCAGGTTTGAACTTGGTTAACCACAGAAAATGTTCAGCCTAACAACGTAGTATATTTTGCCAATTATACTAGCCTTATGTATGCAGGATAACCCATTTGATAGAACAAGATATTTCAATAAAAAAAAAAGAAACACAACTCCAATCATGTAAATTATAATGGCTTTCCCACACAAAAAAAAAAAGTTACAGCTATTAGACTAAAAATTGAGAGTGTGAACTTACCATCTTGGTGATCAAAATCAACACTAATTTTGGTTTCCTTTGAGCAGCAAATTAATCTTTTTCTCATCAACAACATCTTCTTTTTTCTCTTGGTTCACCCCTTCACTGTTTAAGTTTGAATTCTGGCTCCACTTTAAGGTCACTGTTTCACCAACAAAAATTATATTATATTATTTAATTAATACATATGATTAAATATTTTCGGTATAATCTCACGTGTTATGTTGAAAGAGTATTTGCTAATTATTCGCTAATCAGAGAATAACTGAAAGAATAAAAAATAAATAAGCAAAATAAAATAGAACAGAAGAGTGTTTAAAGTTTAAACAAAAGTTACTAGTACTTTTTTCAGAAGGGATTGGTCAAAAAAAGTGTGAGAAGTAAAGGAAGGGTCTGATGCAGCATTGTGTTATCAGTCTCACCCCTGACATCCATATTAAATTTCCTCGTTTTTGCAACAAGTATTTATTTTTTCCCCAAAAAAATAAAACATTAGAGAAAAGAAGAACAAAAAGAACTACTCCTAGCTTTCTAGCTCCAACTTCAATCTTTGTGAAATCGAAAGTCAAAACGCAGCGTTTAAAACTGAGTTGATTAGAGAAAGCTGAAGCCCAAAGTGATTAAAAAGAAAAGTTGAAGAAAGTGAAAACTGAAAAGTAGAAGCAGAAAATAAAATACCTGAGCTGAGTATTTTGTAACGGTGGAGACAGAGAGCATTCTCGAGTTTTTCTACTTCAAAGCTTCAATGACATTTTGGAGAAGAGATGCTGAATTGAAAGAACTGAAGTGAAGTAAAGTGGGGTGCATTTAATAAATAGAACGGTTCATAAAGAAGACAACACCCTCTATTACGAATACATTGTAGACCGTTGGATGTAGTAGGTCTCAGTTTATTTGGACGCTCTAGATTGAGCGAACCGTCTCGATGCGACATGCGAGCGGGATAAAAGGATGGAGCGTGGAACAGTATTCAACAGTGGAATTTGTGGGCCCGGGCCTAGGGCCCATGTATGACGCCGTATATTTGGTCCCGAAATCGAAACCACTTTCTTGTTAGAAAGAAGCTTTTGTAAATAGATTTTTCAAAATTAATAAAGACTAGTTCAATCAGTGCCATGTGTCCAACGTAATTTGCATCTTATTTATTTACTTATTTTATTTTCCCAAGGTAATTAATACTGTACCTTCAGAGTTTGAATTTGCTGAATTCCTGATAAATGCTCTTATCTGTCATTCCCAGATTATTAATGATTTTTCTACTTTGAATTTTAAAATTATGCTCACTACAGGGATTTTAAAAAAAAAATAATTGTAGTTTGAAATTTAAAATTATACTGAGCAGAGGGATTTTCTTTTGAGTTTTTTTAATTAAATAACACAAAAAAAATACAAAAATGTCACATTTTTTAAAATAGTATTGGTGTCTAATGTTGATGTTATAAAGTGAAATAGCCTATGGAGAAGTTCTAATATCTTTATTATACTAAACCAGGATAAGTCCACAGTGGCGTTCATGTCAGAAATTCGGATTAATGACATCAAATTTTCACTAATCCACGTCACTTCTACAACACTGTTTTGGTTACATGTCAGCGACTTTGAAGAATCCGACGGTTCCAAACGTTACTCATTGCCACGAACGCCTATTCCACGGCCCAAAACGCTTAAAATTGCGGCTACAAATACACTGCTGAGATTAGAAATAAACAACAACATACCCACATCAATGGCTGCTGATGTTTACATTAGTCCCAAATAAGAAAACAGCACAATTAATTCATTATAAAAGCTTAATTAATTATTAAGTGTTGAGACTTATCAATGTTAGTATTTGCATCAATAACATACTAATATTTGCTAACCGACCTCATCGTCTATTTTCTTTAAATGGCTCAAACCACTTCCACAGGGTCTTCAGATCGGGAACATATCACAGATAGGAAAATCCAACCTACAAAAAATATAATGAATCAATTTAGAGCACAAGCTAAACATATAAGTCCAAGAAATTATACTTCCTGAATCCGAATTAAAACTTAAACTCAAATAAATAAAGTATCTATAAGCAATAGAACATAACCTTTACATGCTGATGCCAATTCAATAGTAACATATCCAATTCAATAGTAACAAGTTCACCACTACGGACACTTTATTTTAAATTTAGAAATCTCAGTGAAGCATTCTTAAAATCGTTTTCTATCTTTTCGAAGTATTCAAAGACATGATGGAGCCATCCGCTACTCAAGTCGTCGTGACCGTAACATGCGACATCTTATTAATATGGAATATTTTCCGAAATTTGAAAACATAATCAAACTGGAATGTAGAATAACAACGTGAAAAGCAATTCACTGATGAAAAACAGCTACCTATTCGTAACACTTGGAAATCAAAAATTAGAACACAATTAGAATGACTCTTGAAAGATTAACAAATGATATACAACCCACGAAGACTTTCATTAATCATAATAATCAATAGAAACAAATTCGATGCTAATGAGCATACCTCAATTTGGGAATTCTGTTCAAATGCATGTTGAGGAAATGATTATCAAATCAGATTATGACATTTCCGATTATCAAATCAGCTAAATGTTAACAAATGATTAAGTAAATTAGGTCGAAACTAACCAAAACAATCAAATCAGATTGTGACTTCTCCGATAACCAAAAACGAAATTACTTCCACATTCGAACAATTGAACACTATATAACAAGAAACTGTTGGGGAGTCCGAGGGAGCACCGGGAGAACAATCGAGCTATCCAATGAGTGGTATCAGAGCCATGGTTCGGCTTGGTGGGGGAGCGGGTAGTGGATCCTGGTTTGGATCAAGTATAGTGATGTGGGTGACTCACACTTGGGGGGAGATGTTGGAAATTCAAGTGTGAGTGGTTATAAGTCCCACATCGGCTATGAATGAGCTATATGAAGGACATATAAGAGAGGAGACCCATTTACCTGACACCTTAAGGTTTTGGGTTGAGATGTGGCGTCCAAGTCTCTTGGTGGTCTGGTTCATTGGATAGCTCGGTTGTTCTCCCGATGCTCCCCCGGACTCCCCAACAGAAACCCCTAATCAATTGATCAAAATCATATTACCTCGAATGTCGATTGCACAACCGTTCGACGATCTGATCTCCGTGATGCCTTGAATCCATGACGCGAAGAAGAGAATGACACGTTCGTCGCCATGGCTGGCTGCGAATGGTAGAAGGACGGCAGCGATGAATTCTCTGAATTCGCCATGGCTGGCTGCGAATGGTAGAAGGACGGCAGCGATGAATTCTCTGAAAAGGAAAGTGCAGAGGTATGTTGCGATAAAGAGGAGGGTTTTGTTAAGGTAAGTTAAGTTTCACTGAAATGGAATTCCCAAAAACACCCCTATATAAATTATTAAATTCCTTATACACCCTTTTGCAACTCCTTTTCTTTTCCTACAAATCCTTTTCTATGTTTTATAATAATACTTCTTTTTGTGAGAATAACTATTCTGTTAATACTTATTTTTGGAGTAACCGTTTATGAATCCTTTCACATAAATAAATATCTAAATTACATTATCATATCAATTTTGTATTTTATATTTCTTTTTATAACTAAATTGTTTAGTAACACAATAACAAATTTTAAAATCCCAATATTTTTTATTAGTAAAAAACTTCAATGATTTTTAACTATATACATTGGAATTTATTAAAACTTTTACTCTAATCAAGTTGTTAATATGATTTTACAAAGATTAATTTCACAGTAAAAAAAACTACTTAAAATATATTGTCCAAATGATATCAAAAAAGAAAACACATTTTCTCGCAACAAATTAATTCTCCAATAACATACTCCATTTTAAAATAATTCATTTAGTATATAAAAAACATACTCCATTTTAATTCTATTTAATTCTCCAATAACATGCTCCATTTTTACAAACCAACTTTCATGCAGTCAAAGTAGCCGCTAAAGATAAATCTAACTGTCAGTAATTTTTTACTTCTTTTCTTATCTTAGCATCACAATCCCTTCTGATGAACCTACCGCTAGACCACCCCTTCTGGTATTAATTATATATATATATATATATATATATATATATATATATATATATATATATTATAATATAATTCATAATAGGTTTATTCACTGTTATGTACAAACAATATTATACGTCACATAACACACTAAAATATAAAACTGACCATTTTTTCTCCTTAAAAATATTACAAAATTTAAGTTACAATGAGATGTCGACCCGTGCTGGCACTGGTGAATCATACTAGTTTTTTTTAATTTAGTAGTTAGTCTAACGCACTTTCAAAATGCAATAAGCCTTTTGCTATTTTTATTTTCTTATTTTAATGTTACTTAAATTGTTTTGAAGTATTTTATGGTTCAGAGAAATTTTTAGGTGTATAACGATGTAAAGCTCATACCCTAGTAATCAATTTAGGGAAAAAATTTAATTTTCTAATTAATATGTAAAGTACGATGCTAAGTAGTGTGTTTTGAAGCCCATCTAATCTTCAAGTATTGTGGTAGATTCACACTGGTTGAAAGATGAATCGTGTGAGTTTCGGGCCTCCACCTCTCGACGACTGTAGTACTAGTAGTTAATGATTGGTTGACTCTACACTTAGCAATTTGAACATCATAGAAGAAACTCACTCACTGTAATAGTGGAACAATCAAGGGATTATGTTAAGAAGGGGAGTTGAGATGCAACATAAGATTATCGGTGGATGGGAGCTATAATAAATAATAACACAATAAGATTGTAAGTAAGCAATTCAGTATATCTATAAAGAAACATATCATCAAACACATTAAGTTAAAAAATATTATAAAATTTTCCATGTGTTGGAGATATCCTTTGTACTCTTAATGCAACAAAAAATCAGATGTTGAAGGAAAATGCGTTTTAGGTGTTTTTAGCATCATACTCAAGAAACCTACCCACAGTATTCCCTACAGGCTTCCCAACTGATTCAGATATGAACCACGTAGGAATATTGTGAACTTGCACCCAAAACGGGATTTGATGCAACGGTACCTCGTTCGGAACAACCCCATCTGGGATCACACTCAAGATCAACAAGTGCTTATCAAATGACCAAGGAATTTGCTTAAGAACTTTTTGCGGATCCATCGGGTGAAAAAATTGGAAAAGGAACGTACCCCGACCCGCTTCTCTGATATTCACTCCTCTTCCCTGTCGCCAAACCCCCGCCATACGTTCTTTCATGATATGCGATCTGATTGGTCTATTCTTAAGAAACCTACCAACTAGTGTAAGCGAAGTATTTCTCTAGCCCGCTCCTCTTCCTCCCCCATTTTTATCTACCTCAACCAAATTCTCCACTTCAGTTGACGCCATGACTTGATGTAACCGGCAACGATACACAAACTCGATGTTTGAAAACAAAAGGACAAAAGCTACAACCTTCTCACTAGGAGAGATTCTTTTCACTACAACGCTAAACCCTAGGAGAGAAAACTTGCTTTTTAAAAACTCTTTTCTTTTTTATAAACATACTATCTCACAATTTTTTTCAGCTTACTAGATCTTTGAAAATTAATACTTAAGGTAGCTTTTGAACTCATTTCAAATCTTTTCATAAGCTAGATGTTTAAAAGACATTTATAAAGTTGCTTTTAATACATTCTTCTATACTATTTTGAAATGTATTATTATTCTTGAAAACTAAACCATCAAAAAGAATTTTTTAAGCTTTCTATGTTTTCTCATTTTTCTTTGAAAAGCTTCATTTTTAATTTCTATTTGAGAGAAACTTTTAGACCTATTTATTTTATTTTTCAGTTAGAAATGCAAAACGGAGGGAAACCAAAAGAAAACAAATTAAACTATTGTCTCATAAAGCGACTTCTGAGGCATCTGCTAACAATAAGCTCCTCAACTCCAAGGGAGGTGCATCCAAGATAATAGACTCCTCGGTAGTACGAGCAACTAACTTAGCCAAAAAATCAGTACATTGGTTGCCTTCTCCTAGTTTTTGAATGTCTTATTAAAATATAGGCAAAATTACAACACACAGATTCTTTAAGTTATTTATTTATAACAAGTTAGTCATTTAAGTTTTTTTTAATACTTAGGTTTTGAATCGGTTGGTTTGTCCACAGTGAGATCCAAAGCCTCTAAGACTGAACCCAGATTCAACAAAACCAATTACAAAGCTTCCATGGTGATCACGAATGGCACCATCGCAGTCCACCTTTGTTCCACAGTCACGAACCGAAGCATCAACACTAACTGCCACAAAACCAACCGGAGGAGGAAGCCACTGATTCGGAGAGCCATCATCACTCTGATTCTTAATAGGATCTACGTTCTTCATAACGATGTTACCATGAAGCGACACATGCAACTGGTCTTTGGCTCTACAAATGATCGTGTGGAAGGAACAATTCTGGTTGAAGAAGACAGAGTATTGTGAAACGGAGAAAGACAAATACTTTCATCAATAGTCATAAAATTTATTTGTCTCTTTTGATATGTGTAAATAATCTTAAAACAACAAGTATTGTGAAACGAATGGAGTATCGTTTAAACGGAATTAATCATTTTAAGGTGAACACTCTCATATCCATCGAGTTTTGTTGGGTATGATACTAAACATCTAATCACTCAAAAACACCTCATTTTTTCTATTTAAATATTATACTAATTTTGTCTAGAGGTAACATAACCATCAAAAACTCAAGGGGCATGCTATAATTCTCCTTATTTTGAAGCACAAATCAAATTTTTTAAAATTAATTATACCATAATTCCACTGAAAATTAAACATTGTTCTCTCAGTTGTCACAATACTCTGACACTTGTAATTGGACACTTTGGCATTTTAAATGTCACTATTTGCAGCAGAGCTTTTTTGTTCGGATCATGCGACGTCGATGGTAAGAGTTGGTTAGTGGGTTACAGGCTCATGTATTTTTTTAAAGGGTGAACCATAAGTAAGACTTAACAAAGATAGTGCCAAATAACTGAAAGTTTACGAGGCTCGAGAGAAAAGCTTTATTAAAAAGGTGGCAAACCTTAGTCTTTAAGTTTAGTTTTTTTTTTTATAAGAAAAATAATTTTATTAACAAAAATCTAGTTCCAGCATCATATGTGCGATCTCTACTCACCTTTTATGAATGGTTGCAAAGGGCACAAACAATCATATGCTAGAAGAACTAGACCAAAATAATTACACGAACTGTCTTGCGGTACAATAGTAAGATCTCCCATATAGAAAGGGAGGCACACCAACACAGCTTAAACTTAAAAGATACAACCTGGTTTAGTACCAATCACTTAAGCCATGACACCAACCATGGAACAACACTGAAAACTAGAAACTAAAATAAAATAAAGCAAAATAAAGCCATCACTTTCAGCCCAAAAGTGGTTGCTCCGACAAAGGTGTCAACCCCAAAAGTCATTCCAAACCGCAATAGCATGATAACAGCAGCATGACGGCAGACTGGCGACACCAAAATACCACACAATACTGACAACACAGCTGGCAGCAACATAGCATGATTCTTGCCAAGACCATCCAAACAACAACACAACAAAAACGACCAAGTGACAACGCCAATGCATGGCACCAACAAAGGCCAATGCAGCACACCATCACTTCCCCTGCAAAAAACCAAGAAAAGAAAACTAGAAGCAATGCAATGGGGAATCCCACCAATCAGAAAAGGATAAACTTAGGGAACAACCAACTTTTCCAACATACCAACCCCAAGAAATATGTTTAATTTTGCTTACTTTAAGTAGTGTTTCAACCAATTCCCCACCAAAGACTACATAGTTTCTTTCCCTCCAAATAATCCACATAGCTGTCATCCAAATCATATAAGCAAACTTATCACTATTACTACCATTAACAAAGCTACCAAAAAACCTAAAATGATTTGACACCTCCAATCCTTCGACCCAATCCAACCCCAACCAAATACTAACATGCTGCCATATAGCTTTAGAGAAATCACAGTGATAGAAAATGTGATTAATAGATTCCTCGTGTAGATTACAAAAAGGACAAAGCACATTGTCAACCTCCACCAAACGCTTTACTAGATTATCCCTTGTTGGTAACCTACCCAAAAATAAACGCCAACAGAAAAAAGCCACTTTTGATGGCACGACCGTTTTCCAAACTAGGTCCAGATTATCAAGGATCTCACTTGGCATATGAGTGTCGTGTAGTAAGGACATTATAAAAGTATAACAAGATCTTACTGAAAAAGATCTATTATTGATGATACTCCATACCCATTTATCTTGGGCATCTGCCACCAACTTCACCTCATGGAGAATAGTTGACAATAAGTGCAACTCATCTTCTTCTATCGTAGAGAGTTGTCTAGCCCAAGAAAAAGCCCACTGCCATCGGTCCTCCTCCCAATTACCCATATGTGCCACTGTTGTTGTTGGCTGTAAAGAACAGAGGAAAAGATTTGGGAACATCTCCATAAAAGGAGCATGGCTTAACTACTTGTGATACCAAAACTGAATTGAAGTCCCATTCCCTAGAGAACAACTAAGGGCTTGTTGAAAGAAATTCTGGTCCAAATCCAAATCATCCCCCAAAAGCATCAGATCTCTCCACCACAATGAATCCTTTTGACGCCAACATCTTTCCACCCTACTTGTCTGTTTAGTGAGAAGATCCCCATATCTATAAGATAGTAAATCCCACCATATGACACTAGTATCATTAATGCATCTCCATTTCCACTTCGCAAGGAGCGAAGTATTAAACACCGCTAAATTCTTCACCCCTAACCCACCCTCCTTTTTGGGCTTACAAATGACATCCCAAGCCACCCAACAAATCTTCCTACCTTCTGGTGTTGTGTAAATAGATAACATTATGCGCAAGTATACACAGTCACAAGTTATAGTATAAAAGATCGAACCCACAGAGATTGGATTAACTCTTATGTGTTGTTTGTAAAGAAAGGCAAACTAGTGTGACTACACTATTCAAAATTTTGGGTTTTGGTTGAAGTTGAAATGAAAACAGAAATAAACAGAAAGCAAGTAAATTGTGTAAGAAATCAGTTGAGAATGAGAGTTGGGATGTTTTCACAAACTAAATCACTCTTGAGAATATTGTGTTTTCTTGTGGTGCAATTGCACTTAGTGCAGTTGCATCAGTGTGTGCTGGTCAGCTACTTTCGTCAGAGTTTCGTTACAAGCTCTATATGATCCTGTTTTTTTGCGGTAAAGAGTAGGGTTGTCAGTGCCTCTCTCGCCCCCTTACAGATAATCTAAGTTGCTTAAGTAAGTACACTCTTGTATCTTAAGATCTCTACACTTTTGTTGTAAGGACTATGTTAATCTTAAGCTAAGAATTAACATGGAATTAACAAGCTAACTTTATTAAAACAAGTTTAATAAGAAGCTTTATTAAACACTTATCCTTACTTAGTTCATGATTTCTAGTTATAAGCCAATTAAGTGAATATAACTCTACTTGTTCTAAGTGATCAATATTAAAACAAGATTAAGAATTTAAACACAAGAACTAAAGTGCACACCACTTGAAAACACAATAACTTTCCTCAAAAGATCATTGGAAAGCTAGAACATCCAAACTCAAAAGAGTTTAGCTCATGTTGGACATGATAAAGCAAATATATTTGAATGGAAACATATTGCAATAGGAAAAACTACAAGAGGATTCAAAATAGTAACAATTGGAAAACTCTTGCATATATTTGCTTTCAACTAATTTCTTGCACCTATTAGCTCCTTGAAGAAGTGGAGATAGAAGTTGTAAACTTCCTCTTACCTTCCTCTCAAACTAACACTATGAAACTATAAGAAAATAAAACTTTGAAACTAAGAAAAACTAAAATAAAAATAAAAAGATTATATGATATATGATATGATTCTCTACAATTTGGAATATTTTCAAGTGAGGAATTTGAGTCCTATTTATAGCCTTGGAGATTTCCTTTATGTTGAGGTTTCCTTGCTGAGTTAAGTTAACCAAACCATGGTTACTTTTTAAAAGTTGAAGACCAGCTTGGCTTTCAACACTCATCCTTAATTTGTGGTCCAACAAATGGTTGCCACATGTCTTGTAAGATAGATTTTTGTGAAGCCTTTTTGATTGTAGGCGCCTCCTTTGCAAGTGGCCATGTGTTCCCATGTGACTTCTGAGCAAGCAGCAATCCAACTAAGCATTATGGCAATGGTAAGAATTGAGGTGCTTCCAATGTGGGGTTGTGAGCTGCTTCGGTACAGAGTGGTGCAGTTGCACCAAGTGCAATTGCACTGCCTGGTGCAGTTGCATCAACTGGTGCAATTGCACTAAACTGCGGCTGCACTGAACAAACACATCAAACATACCAATATACAATAAAATGCTAAGTTATGGACTTCTCTTATCTGTAAACCATAAATGTTGTTATTTTATTCATATTAACATATTTAACATATAATAGACTTGATATTGGGCATTTATCTAAGTGAAAAAGTACAAATAACTCTATATAAAATAGAGTTATCACACCCCCAAACTTAAATCGTTGCTTGTCCTCAAGCAATGACAAAAAGAAAACACAAATAAGATTTCCAGAATCAAGAAGAACAGATCAGCTCATATCACTTTCACAGAATGTTTTTTTTTTTTTTCAATAAATGCAACTCATGAACTTCATTTTTCAGAACTTTCGTCTTTTGTGCCTTTGAATTCCAAAACATCCAAAGCTATTAAAACTCATTTGTGTGAGTGTGTGTCCCACTGAGATTCAATCAGTTCCAAAACTAAGTAACAAGTTTCTCCTAGCCTTTGAAAAATTTAGATCACGTTCGGTCAAAACAAAGATGTTTCAAAATATAGAGTAGACTAACAAAGTCCTCAAGAGTGGGGGCCTTAAGCACAACAAAGGGCTTGGATAGAGTATTTCAAAATGTTGAGTCAATGCATTTTTTGTATTTCTGGAGGTTCTTTTTCTTGATGCATATAAATACTAAAACAAACATACATATTATAGACTAACACATGCATTTAAAAGTTTGAGTGCTCTCCCCCCAACTTAAAAGTGAGCAGTGTCCTCACTGCTCTTAAGTTGAGTTTTCAAAAGAAATTTGTTCAAAATGGGGGAGGGGGGTTAATACATGTGGGTTTAAAACAGATAACACAGTTATATAAGTTCATAAAGTACTGAAAATATTTTAAAAAAAACAACATTTAAAATTACTCGGGTTTTGCTCCAGATCTGAGTCTGTTGCTAGCCCTTGTTGCTGCTCTTTTGACTTGTAATTTCTTTGGCCTCTTTGCTGCTGCTGCCTTGGATGCAGTTGCTCCAGGCTCAGTTGGTTTTGTTGTTGTCTTCTCTGGTTCAGGTGGTGCATCAGCACCAATTGTTTCTGTTGGTGCAGTTGCACCAAGTGCAACTGCACTGTTCTGATCAGCAACTTCTTGTGGTTGCTTCTCTTTTGCAGCAGTCTCTTCAGTGATTGATTTTTGACCTCTTTCTTTCTCCTTGGCTTGTTGTTTTTGACCTTCCTCCACTTCCCTTGCTTGCACATCAGTTGGTTCTTTAGCCTTTCCTTCTTTACCAGATTTGTCCACCTCCTTCTCAGCTTCACCTGTTGTTGGGGTCTCTTGAGCAATCCCAGCTGCCTCAGTAATTCCCTTAAGCAGTGTTGCAGAATCTTCTCTTCTTTTATCTGCTAGCTCTTTGAGCACTACTGCAATTGTGTTTTGCACTTGATCTGATGTGAAGAGAGATGCTGTTGGAATATGCTGGGGTGCAACAGCACTTGATGCAGTAGCATAAGATGCAGTTGCACCAGCTGCTGATACTTCAGGACCTCCTGTTCCAGTTTTCTCCCCTGGTTCTTCATTAGTAACCTGCACATTTGCTTTCAAAATATTGGAGTTAGTTGGAACAATGGTGTCAGCTTGAGTGGTTTCTGGTTGTGTTGGTGGTGTTGGTTCTTTTGGAGTTGGTGATTTGTGTTGTGGTGATTGAATTGGTGAAATGGATGGGGATTTTTCTTGTTCAGGGGTGATTTGGGTTTGTTGCTTGGATGGGTTTACTGGAGTGAGAATTGGTTCTGCTTGTTTTTTAGCAGCCTTCTTCTTCCTTAACATTTCCTCCATGGTCAAATCTAAATCAGATATAGTTTCATCACTTTCCTCATCTTCATTTCTCTCCATTTCTTTCACTATTTTAACAGTTTCTGGGTCTTCATCAGTATCCTCCGAGTCTTCATCCAGAACTTCCTCCACTTTTTTCTTCTTTCCTTTTCTTTTTCCTTTGGTCTCCCTCTTTCTTTTCAATACTTTCTTCTTCTTTTCTTCTTTTTTTACTCTCCTCTTTTTCTTTATCTTCTTCTTCTTCAAATACCCAGGATGGAAATTCTGGGGTGTCTAACACTGTGGGTAATTGAGAAATTTCCAAAAGCCTTTGTTGTAGCCATGCATGCTGTTCTTGTTGGAACTTCCAAACAGCTTGGTGCTTTTGCACTAGATGCTCTTGCACCAAGTTTGGTTGTTCTCTTGCTATTTTTCTTTCTTTCAACTCTGCAGATAAGGCTCCAGGTGGAAATTTTCTGTACTGATGTTCTTCAACAGTGATATGAACCCCTTGCTTCATACACAGTTCAGTAATCAAACATGGAAAATAAAGGAATCCTTCTGTTTTGTCTGAGCAATCTAAGATTTCCTTGTTGATAATTTTTCCAATGTTCACATTCTCATCAGTCAAGATTGAATCAAGAATGATCAATCTATCCTTAGAGACTGTGTAAGTGTGTGAAGTGGGCAGAATGGAGCAGTTTATGAAAATGTGCCAGTTTCCTAATTCTGGGATAAGATATTTGGTTTTCACCTTAAACTCAGTATGAGTGAACTTTTCCCATGGTGCATTAGGTACTGCTACCCGTGATTTAATAATCTCCATTTGTTTCTTCCCGTAGGTTTCCATTTTTTCATCAAAATTAGGGCCATTATATAACAGATTATAATGATCATTCAGTCTCTTTTCATCAAAATAGATTTTTCTACCCCTAACAATAGAGAAGTTTTGAGATTTACCTCCCTTGCTATTCAGAATTCCAGCATAAAACTCTCTCACCAGTTGTTCCAAGTAATAAGCCTTGTGTTGGACGAACAAATCCCATTGTTGAGCATCAACAGTTGCTAAGAAGTTGGGATGTGCCCTCATCAAATTATAGCCACGTTCCGGCCAGAATTTCATCTCCCAGAAGTGTGGGTTTGCCACATCAATGGAGACGGTTACTGATGCAGTTGCACCAGATGATTTCTTTGATGGCTCTGCACCTGAAGTTTTGCCAGAGGACTTTGTTGCTACTTGTTTGCGTATCATTTTGAGAGATTGGGGTTTGATTTTTTTTTTTGCTTTGAAAGGTTGAGAGGTTGAAGATGGACAGTGAATTGATTTGGGAATTTCTGAGAGAGAAGAGATTTTGAGAAGTGGTTACTGTTTGAGTATTGAAAGAAGTGGTGAACGGTTACTTTTTGGCTTAGTGGGATGGTTTTAAATGAGGTAGAGGTATGAGTGGAGGTTGATTTGATGGATGTTTCTAGCCGTTAGGCTATGTGGGCTAACATGCAAGGCTACACGTGTCTGATTAGGTGAATCCACACCATTTAAACTGAAGTACGTTGTGTTGCGCTGGCACTTCATCAAAATCATCCTCCCTTTTTGAAATTGTTGGTGCAGTAGCACTGGAAAGTGGTTCGGTGCAATTGCTCCTGATGAGTAAACAGGTGCATTTGCACCTGGTACAGTTGCACCAATTCCTGTTTATCTACAAAACACTTGAAAAACATCAAATTGCACAAAATATTAAATATTTATCAAAAATTTATGGGTTGCCTCCCATCAAGCGCTTGTTTTAAGAGTCTTTCAGCCTGACTTTTCCTTGTTTCAGGAATTTTCAAAATGAGTGGTGCTTTCACCTTGCACCACATGTTCACCATAATACATTTTCACTCTTTGCCCATTTACCTTGAAAGTGGTATTTGAGGTTGCATCATAAAGATCAACTGCGCCATGAGGATAGACTTTAACTAATTTGAATGGTCCTGACCACCTTGATTTTAATTTTCCAGGGAACAATTGCAACCTAGAATTGTATAACAGAACCAATCCTCCTTCTCTAAGTTCTCTCCTTTGGATCTTCTTATCATGCCATGCTTTGGTTTTAGCTTTGTACATTTCTGCATTCTCATAAGAGAAATGCCTAAATTCTTCTAATTCGTTAAGCTCGAAAAACCTTTGTTTTCCTGCCCTAGTGAGATCAAAATTCAGCTTTTTAATAGCCCAATATGACTTGTTTTCTAACTCAATAGGCAGATGGCATGCTTTGCCATAAACTATCCTATAGGGGGACATACCTAATGGAGTTTTAAATGCAGTTCTGTATGCCCATAATGCTTCATCTAAGTGTAAGGACCAATCTTTTCTTTTTGGTCCAACCATTTTTTCAAGCATTCTCTTAATTTCCCTATTAGATAATTCAGCTTGTCCACTTGTTTGTGGATGATAGGCTGTAGCAATCTTGTGTTTGATCCCATATTTTGCAAGAAGTTTTTCAATAAGTTTATTGCAAAAATGTGAGCCTTCATCATTGATGATTGCTCTTGGGGTGCCAAATCTTGTAAAAATGTTTCTTTGAAGAAATTTGCTAACTGATTTGGCATCATTATTTGGTAATGCTACTGCCTCTACCCATTTGGATACATAATCAACAGCTACTAATATGTAATTGTTGCCAAAAGAAGGTGGAAAAGGACCCATGAAATCCATGCCCCAAACATCAAAAAGCTCAATTTCCAAAATATTAGTTCTAGGCATTTCATGTTTTTCAGAAATGTTTCCACTTCTTTGGCATTTGTCACAGGTTTTGACCCAGTTATAAGCATCTTTAAATAAAGTGGGCCAGAAATAACCTGACTGCAATACTTTAGCTGCTGTTCTGTTGCTTCCAAAGTGACCTCCATATGGTGCTGAATGACAGTGCAGAAGCACTGCTTGCTGCTCTGATTCTGGAATGCACTTCCTCATTATTTGATCTGGACATATCTTATACAGATAGGGTTCATCCCAATAGTATTGCTTGATTATGTGGAAGAATCTCCTTCTTTGTTGATAGCTCATGTCCTTTGGTATTATTCTACTCACAAGGAAATTGACTATGTCAGCATACCATGGTGCAGTTGCACTTGGTGTAATTGCACTGGCTGGTGCAATTGCACTTATTGCACAAGCACTTTTTGTATTATTGGTAATTGCCAACAACTTCTCATCTGGAAAATTCTCCTTGATTTCTTGTGTACCTGCATTTTCACTTTCTAATCTAGATAAATGGTCAGTCACTTGGTTCTCCACCCCCTTTTTGTCTCTAATCTCAAGATCAAATTCTTGAAGGAGGAGAATCCATCTAATTAGCCTTGGTTTTGCATCTTTCTTTGCAAGCAAATACTTGATGGCAGAATGGTCAGTATAAACAATAACTTTAGTGCCAATAAAGTAGGATCTAAACTTATCAAATGCAAATACAACAGCTAATAACTCTTTCTCTGTCACAGTATAATTCATTTGAGCTTCAATAAGTGTTCTGCTAGCATAATAAATTGAGTGAAAGATTTTGTCATACCTTTGCCCTAGGACATCTCCTACTGCAAAGTCACTAGCATCACACATGAGTTCAAAGGGCCTGCTCCAATCTGGTGTTACTATCACTGGTGCAGTTACCAGTGCCTTTTTAATCTTTTGAAATGCTTCCATACAGAGTTCATCAAAGTGAAATTGTGTATCTAATTGTAAAAGAGTACACAATGGTTTAGAAATTTTTGAAAAATCTTTGATGAATCTTCTATAGAAGCCAGCATGGCCTAAGAAGCTTCTGATTCCTTTGACAGTTGATGGAGGTGGTAATTTCTCAATGACCTCAATCTTGGCCTTATTCACTTCAAGACCTTTTTTTGAAATTTTATGTCCAAGCACAATGCCTTCTTGTACCATGAAATGGCACTTCTCCCAATTGAGTACTAGGTTGGTGTCTTCACATCTTTGGAGAATTTTTTCTAAATTTGATAAACATAATGGAAATGTTTCTCCAAAAACTGAAAAATCATCCATAAAAACTTCCATTGATTGCTCAATGAAGTCAGAAAATATAGACATCATGCATCTTTGACATGTAGCAGGTGCATTACAAAGTCCAAAAGGCATCCTTCTAAATGCAAAGGTACCATAGGGACATGTAAAAGTAGTTTTTTGTTGATCCTTAGGTTCTATTGCAATCTGATTATAACCTGAATAACCATCTAAGAAACAATAAAACTCTTTTCCTGCTAATCTATCTAACATTTGGTCAATGAAGGGTAAAGGAAAGTGATCCTTCTTTGTGGCCTTATTGAGTTTTCTGTAATCCATACAGATCCTCCAACCTGTGACAGTCCTAGTTGGTATCAACTCATTCTTTTCATTGGCTATTACTGTCACACCCCCTTTTTTAGGAACACATTGTACAGGGCTAACCCATGCACTATCAGATATGGGGTATATGATTCCAGCATCTAGCCACTTAATTATTTCTTTCTTTACAACCTCTTTCATTATTGGATTTAGCCTTCTTTGTCCTTCTATGTAATTTTTAGAATTCTCTTCCAAAATTATCCTATGCATGCAAATTGAAGGGCTAATTCCTTTTATGTCTGCCATTTGCCAACCTATAGCTTTCTTATGCTTTTTTAAAGTACTAATGAGATCATTCTCCTGTTCTAATGATAGCTCAGATGAAATGATAACTGGGAGTGTATCACTTTCTCCTAAGAAAGCATATTTTAAATGTTGAGGCAGTTCTTTCAATTCTAATTTGGGAGATTGTTCAATTGAGGGTAAATTTTGTTTAAGGTTAGGGTCTTCTAAATTAAGAGATTCATAAGTTCTAGCCCATACCTTAGGTGTTGGTTCTTCCTTTGGTAGTATGTCTTTTTCCAGCATTTCTTCTTCAGGAAGTGCATTTGCATCAGGTGCAAGTGCACTGGTAAGATGATCATACTGCTTGTTGAACTACTTTTGCACCAAATGATCAAGAGAGATAATTGCTGAACATTCTTCACTTTCCTCTGCAGGATAATTCAGAGCATTCATTATATTGAATTTCACCTCTTGATCATTTACTCTCATGGTTAGTTCTCCTTTTTGCACATCAATCAATGTTTTCCCAGTTGCTAAGAATGGCCTTCCAAGAATAACTGGTACTTCTTCATCTGCAACAAAGTCTAGAATAACAAAATCTACAGGAAATACAAATTTGTCAACCTTTACCAAGATGTCTTCAATGATTCCTTCTGAGTAAGCTATTGACCTGTCTGCAAGTGACAATGTTAAAGATGTAGGTTTAGCATGTCCAATTCCCAACTGTGTAAAGACAGATTTAGGCATCAAGTTGATGCTTGCTCCTAAATCACACAATGCACGACCTGTATAATAATTACCTATTGAAAATGGAATTGTAAAGCTACCTGGATCTTTTAATTTTCTTGGAATTTTGTTTTGCAAAATCAAACTACATTCTTTGGACAAAGCAACTGTTTCAAATTCACCTAATCTTCTTCTTTTTGAAAGAACATCTTTCATGAATTTAGCATAATTAGGCATTAGTTGCAATGCTTCAATCAAGGGAACATTAATATGCAATTGCTTTAGAACATTTAAAAACTTACTGAATTGCTTCTCCTCATGTGCCTTTTTTAATCTTTGAGGAAAAGGAGGAGGAGGGTATTCAGGAACTAACCTTGGAGTTGGAACTTCATGAGATGCAGATGCATCAGGTGCTTCTGCATTTTGAGAACTTTTTTCATTTTTATATTTTTCTCCCTTACCTATACCTTCATTCTCATAAGGTTCTGCTAGATCCTTCCCATTTCTGAGAGATATAGCTTTCACTTGTTCTTTACCTGGCCTTTGAGATGGAGTTGCTTCTGTATTAGAGGGTAATGTACCTGTTGGTCTCTGATACAGGGTAGTTGCTAACTGACCTACCTGATTCTCCAAATTTTTGATTGATGCATCTTGGGCTTGCCTAGCTGTTCTAGTTTCACTAATGAAAGATTTGAGCAAACCTTCTAAGGAGTTATCAGTAGCAGGTTGTTGTTGTGGTGGCCTTTGGTAGTTTTGAGATTGAAATCTTGGTGGAATGGTTGGTGCAGTTGCACTTGGTGCAGGTGTACTAGTATTGTTCCATCTGAAGTTTGGATGGTTCTTCCAACCAGCATTATAGGTATTGGAGTAAGGGTTGTTATTCCTATCATAACTTACATAATTTACAGAGACAGGGTTGCTAGGACATTCTTCATAAAGGTGACCTCCTCCACAATAAACACAACTTACAGCTCCTGGAGGGGCTTGTTCTATTGCTGCTGCAGTGTTCTCAATTGGTGCAGCTGCACTAGATGCAGTTGCACTGGTTGTGGTGAAGTTTTTGAACATGTTTGCTAGTGAGGCTACTTGAGCAGATAGGGCTGATATTTCACTAATTTCATGTACCCCTGATGATTTCTTTTGGGTACTTACCCTCTCAGTAGGCCAACTAGAACTATTAGTAGCAATTCTATCAATCAATTCACATGCTTCATTATAAGACAGATTTAACAAAACACCACCAGATGATGCATCAAGCATTATTCTAGTTTGTGGTTCCAAACCATTATAAAATGTTTCCATCTGAATAATAACTGGAAGACCATGGTGTGGACATTTTCTTAACAGTTCTTTCCATCTTTCCCATGCTTCAAACAATGATTCAGATTCTTTTTGTCTAAAAGATGTAATATCATTTCTCATTCTGGCATTTTTGATAGGTGGGAAATATTTTGACAAAAACTTTTCAGCCATTTCATTCCATGTATGAATAGAATTAGGCTCTAATGAATTTAACCATGATTTAGCGTTATCTTTCAAAGAATATGGAAATAGCTTGAGTCTAAATGCATCTTCACTAACACCAGGTATGATAAAGTTACTACATATTTCTAAAAACTGTTTTAAATGCTCATGGGGATCCTCATGAGGATGTCCACCATATTGACCAATTGTTTGTAACATTTGAAACATCATAGGTTTAAATTCAAAATGGACAGCCTCTATGTGAGGTCTTGCTATGCTGGTTTGCATGTTTTGATGATCAAACATAGCATAATCTCTCATAGGTCTATCTCTATCATTAATCATACCTATTGGTCCCATGTGAATGAATTGATTTCTGTGATCTGCTTCAGCATCTGCTTGTGATCCAGGACCACCTCTGACTGAGGCTGGTCTTGAGCCTTCTCCTTCACCTTGTTGAGACATGGTATTGCTGCAACTTTGAAGTCTTTGTTTCTGGAGTCTACGCAACCTTCTAAACTGTCTTTCTATTTCTGGATTTAAATCAAATTCTGGTGATCTGTCTCTGGGCATAAGCTAGTGCAGTTGCACTATGTGTAACAGCACCTGTTTCTGCACAGAAAAACAAAATACCAGAATAACAAAACAAAAAAAAATAAATACTAATCTACTATCTTTAAAACAACAAAAATTAATGACAATCCCCGGCAACGGCGCCAAAAACTTGGTGTTGTGTAAATAGATAACATTATGCGCAAGTATACACAGTCACAAGTTATAGTATAAAAGATCGAACCCACAGAGATTGGATTAACTCTTATGTGTTGTTTGTAAAGAAAGGCAAACTAGTGTGACTACACTATTCAAAATTTTGGGTTTTGGTTGAAGTTGAAATGAAAACAGAAATAAACAGAAAGCAAGTAAATTGTGTAAGAAATCAGTTGAGAATGAGAGTTGGGATGTTTTCACAAACTAAATCACTCTTGAGAATATTGTGTTTTCTTGTGGTGCAATTGCACTTAGTGCAGTTGCATCAGTGTGTGCTGGTCAGCTACTTTCGTCAGAGTTTCGTTACAAGCTCTATATGATCCTGTTTTTTTGCGGTAAAGAGTAGGGTTGTCAGTGCCTCTCTCGCCCCCTTACAGATAATCTAAGTTGCTTAAGTAAGTACACTCTTGTATCTTAAGATCTCTACACTTTTGTTGTAAGGACTATGTTAATCTTAAGCTAAGAATTAACATGGAATTAACAAGCTAACTTTATTAAAACAAGTTTAATAAGAAGCTTTATTAAACACTTATCCTTACTTAGTTCATGATTTCTAGTTATAAGCCAATTAAGTGAATATAACTCTACTTGTTCTAAGTGATCAATATTAAAACAAGATTAAGAATTTAAACACAAGAACTAAAGTGCACACCACTTGAAAACACAATAACTTTCCTCAAAAGATCATTGGAAAGCTAGAACATCCAAACTCAAAAGAGTTTAGCTCATGTTGGACATGATAAAGCAAATATATTTGAATGGAAACATATTGCAATAGGAAAAACTACAAGAGGATTCAAAATAGTAACAATTGGAAAACTCTTGCATATATTTGCTTTCAACTAATTTCTTGCACCTATTAGCTCCTTGAAGAAGTGGAGATAGAAGTTGTAAACTTCCTCTTACCTTCCTCTCAAACTAACACTATGAAACTATAAGAAAATAAAACTTTGAAACTAAGAAAAACTAAAATAAAAATAAAAAGATTATATGATATATGATATGATTCTCTACAATTTGGAATATTTTCAAGTGAGGAATTTGAGTCCTATTTATAGCCTTGGAGATTTCCTTTATGTTGAGGTTTCCTTGCTGAGTTAAGTTAACCAAACCATGGTTACTTTTTAAAAGTTGAAGATCAGCTTGGCTTTCAACACTCATCCTTAATTTGTGGTCCAACAAATGGTTGCCACATGTCTTGTAAGATAGATTTTTGTGAAGCCTTTTTGATTGTAGGCGCCTCCTTTGCAAGTGGCCATGTGTTCCCATGTGACTTCTGAGCAAGCAGCAATCCAACTAAGCATTATGGCAATGGTAAGAATTGAGGTGCTTCCAATGTGGGGTTGTGAGCTGCTTCGGTACAGAGTGGTGCAGTTGCACCAAGTGCAATTGCACTGCCTGGTGCAGTTGCATCAACTGGTGCAATTGCACTAAACTGCGGCTGCACTGAACAAACACATCAAACATACCAATATACAATAAAATGCTAAGTTATGGACTTCTCTTATCTGTAAACCATAAATGTTGTTATTTTATTCATATTAACATATTTAACATATAATAGACTTGATATTGGGCATTTATCTAAGTGAAAAAGTACAAATAACTCTATATAAAATAGAGTTATCACCTTCTTCACTAGATCCCCACAAAAATTCCCTCTGAACCTTAGTAAACTCCTTAATAACCGATTTTGGAGCTTTGAAGAAAGAGAAAAAATATAGAGGGAGACTTGATAGTATTGAATTGATAAGTGTGACCTTTCCCCCCATCGAGAGATGTCTCCCCTTCCAATTAGAAAGTTTTGATCTCATAGAATCCAAATCTGGCTTCCAAGTATACCTCCTTCTGGGATTTGCACCAACTAGAATGCCCAAAAACTTGAAAGGGAATGACGATATGCTACATGCAAGGAAAGAATATGCCATCTCAAGAAAACCATCCTTTAAATTGATACCTATCAAATTGCTCTTATGAAAATTTACACGCAGACCCGAAACAAGTTCAAAGCTTCTAAAGATAGTTTTGATACTCCATAAATTTTGCCAAGAACCTTTACCCAACATGATAGTATCATCTGCAAATTGTAACAAAGAGATATTATGACTTTCATTCACCCCAAAACCTTCAAAGCTTCCTAGCTGAATGGCTTTTTGAACCAACCTGGCTAAACCTTCCGTCGCGATAAGAAAAAGGAAAGGGGACAAAGGGTCACCTTGCCGCAGGCCTTTGTTTACAGAGAACTCCTCCGTAGGGCTACCGTTTACAAGCACTGACATAGAACTGACAAAAATGCAAGCCTTCATCCAATCAATCCACCTGTCATCAAATATCATCCTGGACATCATATAAGACAGATAACTCCAGGATACTGAGTCGTATGCTTTCTCAAAGTCAACCTTAAACAACAAGCATTCATCCTTTCTTCGCTTAGCAAGATCCACCATCTCGTTGACCACCAGCACCCCATCCAGGATTTGTCTTCCCGGGATGAAAGCTGACTGACAAGTAGATATGAGTTTTGACACCACCTTCTTCAATCTGGAGGCTAAAACCTTTGCTAGTATCTTGTAGAGGCATCCAATAAGACAAATAGGTCTGTATTCCTTCAGGCTCTGAGGATTGAGGTTTTTAGGAATAAAAGCCAAAAAGGAAGCAGTAATAGCTTTCGGGAGGACCGATGTATCCTGGAATTCCAACAAAAAATACATAATATCATCTTTCACCACATCCCAGCACTCTTTAATGAATCTAAGATTGAAACCATCAGGACCTGGACACTTGTTACCATCGCAACCCCACACCTCCTCCTTAACCTCTTCTTTAGTGAAAGGAGCCAACAGAAATGAATTATCTTCCAAGCTCAACTTTTGAAAATCTATACCCCCCAAAACAGGTCTGTTAAAAGTTGATTCATTGAAGCTATCCTCAAAAAATCTCCTGACTTCTCTCTTGACGTCCCCGGCCTGATCATAGCACACCCCGTCAGATTCCAACAACAAAATCTGATTACTTCTTCTTCTAGCTTGAAGACATGCATGAAAATATTTAGTTATATGCATCACCCTCCTTAATCCACTTCGCGCGTGATTTTTGTTTGATCAAACTCTCTTTCATACGAATTTGTTGCCAAAACGATGCCGTCACTTCTTTCTTTTTTGAACTGTCCTCCAACCCAATCCCCACAGAATCCATATCATCCAACACATTCAATTTTGCAACAATGGTCTCAATATTAAGGTCAAGCCATCCAAAAACCTCTTTATTCCACCATTTCAATCTCTCATTCAATAACTTTAACGTTTCCTTGACCACAAAAGCCTTCTTTCCATGAACTTCCATCTTCTTCCATTCATCTATAACAAAAGCTTTGAAGCCCTCATGCTCTAGCCAACAGTTGTTGAACCTAAACGATTTTGGACCCCAATTCTGAGTAGAACATAGCAGTGAAATATAACAATGATCTGAAATATCTCGATTCCCTACTTTTTGACCCTTTACATTCCATTCCTTGAGAAGCCCATTAGAAACTAGGAATCTATCTAATCTACTAGCTGCAATACCATCTGAACAAAAGTAAGTGTATTTTTTCCATACAAAGGAGGATCTACCAAATCCATACCAGCCTCAAAAGAATTAAACTCCTCCATGTCCTTCAATTTCAATTGTGCAGATTTACCTTTTCTTTCAGAAAGATTGGAAACAACATTAAAATCTCCCATTAAGCACCACTCTCCTTCCTCACTAGTAATTTTTTCCTTATATAATTGTTCCCAAAGATTTATCCTGCCTACTGAATTGCAAGGAGCATAGATATTAACAAAATAAATCACCATAGACTGAAACTCAACACAAACCCCCACATAACCCTCACCCATCAAGGTGTTTTTAACAACAAAAAAACCTTGTTTCCACATCATCAATAAACCACCCGACAACCCATTAGAAGACAAATCTACCCAATCAGCAAGAATGTTACCCCACAAACTATTCACAACAGAATCTATAATCACTTCCCTTTTTGTTTCTTGGAGACAGACAAGATCAAAACTACTTGCAGAGATGTTTCGAACTAACCTTCTACGTTTCGCGTCGTCCCCCACCCCTCTTATATTCAAGGACATGATATTCATTAAACACCTCTTTCATTCTCCCTCTTCTTTTTTGCAACTGCATCCCTTTGTTCTCCAGCTGCAATATGATTAACATAAACCTCATATTTGTCCTTCCCAACCACACCAAGAGAGCAAGCCTCCTCCCACACCTTTTGAGCCACTGATTTGCTCTGTAACGCCCAAAATCTGTTATTGCCGCATCTAATGCCAGTGCTTGTTGTAGACCCCTCGCAAAGAACAGATCCTCCAGAGACATGGGTTGAAGCTACTGAACAATCCCTTGGGGCTTCTATAATGATGTTCGCATTCGAATCTTGTGATACAGAAATCGTTAGACTTTTAAGTTTAGTTGAAATCGTTAGACTTTTTCAAGTTTCCATCTGATACTATTAAAAATACTATTAAAAATGTCTCATGTGCTTATTAAGGTACTCATGTAGCTGTTAATATATATCATCATTTCAGTCATATTTTATTTATTTTTTATTAATAACAAAAGGGAAATTATGCTTCTTGTTCTTTTTCTTAATAACAGGTTTGAATTGAGAGTCTTTAGTTGTAGGTACTATTGGTGACTTTAGACTTATTTTGGAAGGGAAAAGATGAGAGAAAATTAAAAAAAAATGAGAGAAAAAAATAATTGAGCAGAGAAAGACACTCAAATAGCTAGGTATGGATGACTTTCTCGTCTTAAAGGCACTCAATCCTACCATTACAATGACTTGTATTAATTCCTACCATTACGCACATCTCTTCATACGAGATCGTGAAATACTGAAATTCAATAAATAATAATAGAGTAACAGGGGATGGGGGAATTGTACAATATATAGTGAGAGGCATTACCGGTAAGAGAGGTCACCACGAGAGACAAGTAGTGGCGGCGTGCCTCAATAAATAATCATGCAAGTATCCATTTAAATTTGAGATTTCCTCCAATACCCTAACTTCACTGCTAACTTCTAATATTATTAAGGCTAAATACCTGTTTTGGTCCTTTATGTTTGGGCGAAGTTTCACTTTCGTCCTTTATCTTTTTTTTGTTCCGTTTTAGTCCTTTATGTTTCATTTTTGTTTCGGTTTTGTCCCTACCGTTAGCATTATTTGTTTCATTTTCGTCTTCTGTTTTTTTGTTTGCTTTAATTTTGGTCCCTCTCAGTTTTTAATTTGTTTCGTTTTGGTCCCTCACTTTCTTGCACAATGAAACATAAAGGACTAAAATTAAATGGAACAAAAAAAAGATAAAGGACGAAAGTGAAACTTCGCGCAAACATAAAGGACCAAAACAGGTATTTAGCCTATTATTAATCTAAGATAGATAGTTGAATCATAATTGCTCCCTTTATTAACAGAAAACGATATCATGTAACAAAAACACTACTCCAACCTGATAGATCTGAATCAGAATATAGTAAAAAAGAATGTACTATGAGAATCTTCCCAACTAAATGCAAGAACAAAGGGGTATATGACCAGTCATAAAAAACTCATATCCCACCTCTCTAACTACCTATCTCAAACTAGCTGATTTGAATTGAACTCACTAATTGGGTCGGTTACTTAAAACAACCACCGATTTCTAAGTGTGTGTTTTCTAACCAGTTTTTTAATGAACGACAATAAAATGACTTGGTATAAGGAAAAAGACAACAGATAAAGATAATCATATTAATGTATATAATATAGATTAAGAAAATTTTAAAACAGACGTAAGCATTAAGCATGATCTAAGATATATAGGGTCCGTTTGATGCACATGATACGATATAAACGGAATAGGATAGATGATTGGAGAATATGATAGTGACAAGATAGACATTATCATGTATCCTGTGTTTGGTACATACCAAATCATGACTATATATATATATATATATATATATATATATATATATATATATATATATATATATATATCATTTTTAAAGAGTAAAATTATCTTTGTGAATTGTTGGAACTTGTTGGTGAATTGAAAAATTGGGAAGTCCCACATTGGAAAGAATAGACACTTAAAGAGTGTTTATAAGTGTGGAGATTGATGATATCTTTGGGTGTGACCCAATAGGTACCCAATTTTGTGAAAGGAAAAACACGCACACTAGCTGACCACCACACGCGCGCATCGCCGCCTCCATCCGGCCGGCCGGGCTTGGGCTTGGCTTGTGAGGTGTAAATTTCTTGTTGCGAAAATAATTAATTATTTTATTTTATGGTGCGTTGCTTTGAATTTTTCTCCAAGAATTATCCCCCAAATTGAAAACCTTCACCTCGCTTGTCCCTGAAGGCGAGTCGTAATCTTGGCCAAGGAATCGGAAAGCCACCACCTTATAAGTTCCGGTTGAACTATCATAACTGAATGAAAACTTGAAAGAGACACCATAAGCTGTCTCAAAATCGAGAAAATGTCCTAATTTTTCTGATCTCGCTCCCATGGCTAGGTTTCGAAAGTGGAGCCAATATTCTGAATTTCCACTAATGACCCTACCAACATAAAAGCAGACCAACCCATTATATGAACCAATGATATTAATATTGTTATATTCTCCTTCATAAGAATAATTAGAACGAAAGTCGTCGTCAACACAGATTGGCAGATTCTCAAATAAACGATGAACGAGGAAGACTGAGAGTACTCTGGACAGAACGGTAAAGCATCCATCATCCTCGTTAGCCCACTTTAGAGTGAGGTGCGGGTTTCGAGAATATCTTTGAAGGTGAAGATTAACGAAGGTGGGGTTGAAGATAAGGGTTTTCCAAGCCTTGCTAACGGCCCTCAATCGCATGAGAGTTTTGACATTAAAGTAGGATAGAATTTCGCCGATCAGTTCATCAGGTCGGAAAACTGTTGAAGGTATATCTTCCATCATCAGAGGAAGTGCTCCTTGCCGCCGTTGTGAACTCTTCGTCTGCTGGAGGCGCTGTTACGGTTGTTGTATGCGTATCTTGCTATATAGTCTTCCGGAAAGTGAATGTGATCGAGAAACAGATAGGAGGAATGTAGGAGATAATATATTTTTTTTGACCAAAAGGAGATAATATTTTTGACAACAATATATAGGCGATTATATGGTGAGTGTAAATGGAGCTTTTATATAAGATAGTGCTCATTTGGCCAAAAAAAAATAGTGCTCATTCTTAGTTTCTAATTTTATTCCTAAAAATGTGACTCCACCCAACAGCATTTAATAGCCGTGTTTACTTTTCGTCAAAAAAAAAACCGTGTTTACTTTGTTATTTATTAGCAAATTATTGTAAAATAATTAATGTGGCAAATATTTGACCCTTTATTTAGGAAAGTAAGCGTGAAATGTTGTGAGAACCTGGTATTCTCCAACAGATATAGACCGAAAATGAGGGATGTGTGGTTAGTGGAAAATGAGGCTAAGAGTTAGGCATTTTTACCTCAAGAAAATTAAACAAGATTGTACTTCAAAAATATTCAATTTAAATTTTGATAACTCTAGAACTAAAATAAAATTTTCACTTTTAATAAATTAAAATTTTTATTGGAATTAGTTAAATTCTAATGGTTGTAAAAAACTAACCGTTTTAAAAAACCAGTAGTAGTAAAACTAGTCTATATATATATATATATATATATATATATATATATATATATATATATATATCCCACTTTCTCCCATTTTTTCTTCTTCTCTCACACTCATCTTGTGAAGTTGGTGAAAATATTTCTCGTATCGTAAATATAATGGATCCAAACAATGACTTTGATAAGATCCGAATGAAGTCGTAGATGAATGTCTCGAGGATAACGCTAAAGAGGAGGTGATGAGCAAATTTTATTCTATTATCTAATTTAGGTACAAAGATAACAAATATTATTCTATTATCTATTTTAGATTAGCTAATGAATAATGGTATGATATATATCATATATTAATGATAAAACTACGCTTGGGATGACTATATATCATCTGTTGAAAAATTAAATTAATTTCCTATTTTTATACTTTTTTATAATAAATTTATGTTTATTGTCAAAAACAATGTTTATCACTTATTTTAGTTTTTAAATTTAAATAGAGTTTTTAGTTTTTAGATCATACAAAAAAGACAAAACTCTCTTATCCAAAAATCATAAATTATTTTTAAAATTAAGTACTAATATTTTAATTTTTAATTTAACATCATGTTTTATTGTTTTATTTATTTTTTAATATATATTTATTTTTTAATAGATTTCATATTTTTTATATTTCAAAATATGTTTTAGAATGAAAAATGAGTAAATTATTTTCTTATCCTATCCTGCTGATTTCTAACCTAGCTCAATCTCAAGATAAAATTTTAACTAGAAAGACATGATAGGATAAGTCACAAGATTAAGTTATCATATACCGTTGACTCAACATACATAGGAATAAAACAAGATATGATAGACGTATCATATCCTATCTCTTTATCCTGACCACCAAACGGGCCCCGGAAGGCTGAACAAAGAAGACCTTGTATGTCTATGACAAAATGGAGAGGCACGTGGTTTTGCAAGTATCTTGGGTTCAATAGATTCTATGCATATTGGGAATGGAAAAACTATTTTGTTGCGTGAAAAAGTCAATTTTGCAGGGGGATCATATGTCAAACCCACCATTATGCTTGAAGTTGTGGCATCTCAATATTTGTACATTTGGCATACATTTTTTGGAACCGCGGGTTCTAACAATGACATTAAAAGTGTTAAACACATCAGATCTGTTTAACAATGTTTTGAACGGGCAAACTTCTGCAGAGCAATACACAGTGAATAAAACTACATATCATATGGGCAGCGGCGGACCCAGGACCTTGGGTTAGGGGGTGCAAAAATTTTCAAACATACATTGCTAAAAATGTAATAAAAATAAGACTTTAACAGGTTCACAACTTGTGTTGCACTACACCAACACAAATTAAATAGTACTAACAAGTTCCTAAATACAAATTAAATAGCACAAAAAGAATCAACATATTCACAATATACAAAACAAATTCAAATTAAATAGACTAACATAATTAAAGATAAACTAAATAGCACTAACTCAAAATACAAATTAATTCAATTGCACTAACACAAATAGCCAATTAAATAGCATTAACTGAATTAAAACTAGGATTAGGACAATAAGAATAAGAACTAATTCAAGGAGGGAAAATAGTTTTTTAAAATAAAATATGTGAGAGTGTGAGTGATTGTGTGAGTGTGGTGCATTAGATTGGCGCAAAACTAGGGACTTTGGTGCAAACCTAAGGATATGGATGCAGCAAGATATTTTTCAGGATGTCCAAAAACATTTTTTCCTAAGGTATAAGTGCTAATTTTATTTTTTCCTCAAATGTATGTAGGTCCGCCATTGCATATGGGGTACTACTTATAGCAGATGTCAGTTATCTTTGAGTGGGCTACATTTGTTAAGACCATCCTTATGGCACAAGGAGATAAGATAAAACTATTTGCCCAACGACAATAATTAGCAAGAAAGGATGTCGAACGGGAATTTGGAGTGCTCCAATCCCAATTCACGATTGTCTGTGGTCCAACGTGTGCTTGGGATGTGAATACAATGAAATTTTGATTACAACCACATTGATAATAATTTCTCCACGGCCGAAGTTTCAAATCGCCCTGCTCTCAATTTTACAAGATTGTTTTAAAGGGTATTGATTTGTATCTTGAGTATCAATTTTACAAGGCTGACGTAGTACATGTTCATCAAAAGCAAAACCATCGCCAAGAGCATGTTTGGGAGCTGTACAGACATGAGAAAAACGAAAATCAAATTTTATGTATTAGTTATATTCTATTGGTTTAAATATATTTTGAGCAGGGTATCAATTTTCGTTATTCCCAAGACAATTTGGTTTAAATATTCTCAGTATCAATTTTGAGCAGGATATCAATTTACAAGGCTGAAGTAGCACATGTTCATCAAAAGCAAAACCATCACCATCACCAAGAATAAATAGTAAATATAGTTATTTACGCATCTAATACTAAATAATTTCTCAGTTCTAAGTAAGAATAAATAGTAAATATAGTTATATAAATAAAATAACAACATTCAAAGCTAAAAAGAGGGTTATGCTTATAACTTAGCATCTTGCATATAATTTGCTATTTTTGATGTGTTTGTTCAATGCATCTGCATGTGATGCCCCTGCATTAGTACGCAGCAATGCACCTGCATTGGGTGCACCTGCACTCAAAACAGACTACAATGCTTGAAGAAATCTTGGACCATCAAAATGCTCTAGCACTCAAATGATGATATCATGCTTAGTCATAATGGCACATGCAAGTGGCAAAATGCGGCGCCTACCATAGAAGTATAGCTCATAAGAGTCACTCTCTTAGGGACACTTGTCCATTCATTAGAGGACCTCTCCTCTTGGTTGAGTGTTGAATTCAACTTACTTTATGGGCTGAGATGATAAAGCTAAACCTAACATCACCACCGAGCAAACCCTCTCATGAAGGAAATCTCAACTTGATGCCTATATAAAGACATTCACTTCTCATTTGTAAAAGATATCATATCATACCATACACTAAGATAAATAATTTTAGAGTTAGTTTCTCATAAGCTCAACTTGATGCCTATATAAAGACCTTCACTTCTCATTTGTAAAAGATATCATATCATACCATACACTACGATAAATAATTTTAGAATTAGTTTATCATTTTCTTGTAAGAAGGCAAGAAAGTAATTGCAAGCTTCTTTCTTTACTTCCACACACTCACATAGTGCTGGCTGAATGCAGTGAAGTGAATGCTCTTGCATTACTTGGCAACATCATGCAAAGGAACTCCAACCGTGTAATTCTTACTTTGTTGTTTTCCTTTTGTGATATCAAATATATGAATATGATCTATTCTGTTTATATATATTTTGTAATGTCTAGCATGAGCTAAACTCATTTAGTTGGGATGCTTTAACCTTATAATGATCTTTTGATTAAGTTATTGTGTTTATATGTGATGTGTGCATTTTAGTTCTTGTATCATACTTCTTCCAAACTTATTTTGATGTTGATCACTTAGAATAAGTAGAGTTATAAATACAGACATGGTTTATAATTAGAACTCAAGAACTAATGTGGGTAAGTGTTTAATAAAGGAAACTTTGTTAATTCCATGCTAAAACCTAGACATAGGATAGCATAGTCCATAGGGTGATACTGTGGGTACTTAAAATACAAGGGTATACTTATTTAGAATCTTAGACATAAGAACTTATAATGAAACCCTAAAAACAGTGACTGAAAAGCACAATTCTAATGCAACAACATCCAGTGCACCTGCATCACATATAACACAATACTATTGAAAGTGACTTATTTGGTAAAGAGCATCCCAACTATCATTATCACTTGATTACATACTCATCTTACATACCTTGTTTACTTTCTGTTTCCACAACATCAATTATTGTTTGTTACTTGGTTACTTAACACTAATCTCTCTTTATATATGCAAACCATAAAGATTAATCCAATCCCTTTGGGTACGATTTCATCTTTCTTATACTACTTGTTGTAGACTGTATACACTTGCACATCAACTTTCCTCACACCACTATGCTCTCAATTTTACTAGATTGTTTTAAAGGGTAGCACGTGTTTATTAAAAGCAAAACCATCGCCAAGAGCATATTTGGGAGCTATAAAGACATGAGAATAACAAAAATCAAACTTTATGTATTAGTTATATTTTATTGGTTTAAATATATTTTTCGTCCCTGCAAATATAGAGATTTTTCAAATAAGTCCCTACAATTTGTTTTTCCTAAAAAAGTCTCTGCAAAATAACTTCTTTTCAAAAATACCCTTCTCTTAAGTATTTTATTATCCATCTTTGACGTGGCTAACATAGCTCCTTGATGGCATATTTGGCTTTTAAAAAAGTCTCCGTAAAACAGAGCTCCATGTTAGCCACGTTAGCAAATGGCTAACATAATACTTAACTGAAGGGTATTTTTTTTAAAAAAGTTATCTTGTCGGGACTTTTTTAGAATTTTTTTGTGTGCAGAGAGTTATTTAAAAAGTCACTATATTTGTAGTGATGAAAAACATTTTTGAGCCAATTTTGCTTCACTCAAAATGTAAATCCTTACTTATTTTTTTGGTCGAGACTAGGGTATCCACCGCCGAACACAGTGGCTAATGCTCTCGCTGGATTGGAGGCACCTCGAAGGGTGGGACAGCTTGCCCATGAATTTAAATCCTTGCTTATTGTTATGCATTTTATATTTTTTAATTAATTTTATAATATTATTTTTTTTTATTATTTTAAATTTGTTGTTCTAAAATTTTTCTAAAACATTTTTCTGCATTTCTAAAAATTAATATCTTTTATGCGTAATAATTAAAATTAAATAAAAATTAAATAACAATAAAAAATATATAAAAAAGTTAGGTCATGTATGGTTCTTTAGAAGCAATTCTCATTAGAGTAAAAACCATTTGAGACAACTATGGATTCCTTAAATCCCACATTGAGCTTTGGACCCACAAAAAACTAACTTAAACAACTCATTTTGTTGCTCTCCATTAAAGATTCTCTTAGTTTGTTCAGTATTTTTGCGTTTACGTTCTTTAACAATGCAACACCAACACTAACAGTTCATTTACTGAGCAACACAATGCAATTAGACCTTACTAACCTGAAAGGCATGCCTTACCGAAAGATTGGTGCATTAACGAAATAAATATTTTAAGGCTAAAATATAGTCCCCCCCTTTTAAAAATTCAGACATTTTGTTTCGCTATTTTAAAACTTAGACATTTCGTCCCCTATTTTAAAAAATTCAGACATTTAGTACAAATAGGGGTTTTATTTTATTTGGAGGCCTATCAAAAAAATCAATGTGGCCCTCTTTATTTGGAGGCCCATATATGGCACGTCATTTAATGATCCACATGTACATGCCACTCGTTACTTTATAACTATAATAATTAAAAAAAATAAATATTAAAATGAAAATAGAAAAGAAGAAGAAGAATCGGGAAACACAAATTAAATCATTGTTTGAAGCATGAGAAAGATTTAAAGAGTTTCTTAGAAAATATGCCCTCATCATGAAATTCCTGTTATCATTCAAATAGAAACTTTTTACAATGGCTTAGAGCCTCAAACCAGACTCATGCTTGATGCCTCATCTAGAATAGTGTTTTTTGAATTCTTCTTATAATGATGCCTATGAGCTAATAGAGACCATTACAGCAAACAACTACCAATGGCCCACAACTAGGGTCAATGCTCAAAATAATAATATTTCTTTTTTTTGATTTATCTGGGTTTAATTTCTTTGTTTAATTTTAAATATTTTATTAAATAAATAAAGGTTAGGGCTTAATGATGTGTCTTATTAATTGACGTGGCAGAGGCTAAATATATGAGTTTTAAAATAAATGGACGAAATGTCAGAGTTTTTGATAATAGGGAGACCAAATTATAATGTAGACTTTTTTATTTGTTATAATTTATAAATTAAATAAAGTTTTAAAAAATATATCCAAAATTAATAAGGGGACCAAATTAGGAGGACTAAATATTTTATATTTTACATTAAAAATAAATAAAATAAATCCAAAATTATTTTTAATAGGTTTATAAAAAACAAAAAAAAATCAAGCTAATAATTTGGGCAAACTATCATTTTTGATAATTTAGTTTTCATATTATTTGTATATATGGGTATTTAGGTCATTTACTAAAAACATACTTTCCTTTCTTCACACTTTCAATTAACTTCCTCTCGTAACAAAGAACCTAAAATTTATCCCACTTTCTACTCAGTTTCTATTCACTTTTGTTTCTTTAACATTGTTTCCTCTTACTTTTTTCTTTCAACTTTCTTCTCTCATCCAAACAAACCATTCGGGCTAGTTTTCTGTTTTGGAATTTTAAAAAAACCAAAATAAGTTTCTATTGAGTTTTAAAATTTTCATAAACCAGAACCAGATTCAGTTTTGAGTTAAGAAAATTTCAAGACTCAATCAATGGTTTGGAGTGGTTGTCGATTGTGGCTGGAGTGATGGTCGAAGATGTGGTTGGATTGATGGTCGAAGATGGACAAAGGTGGTCATAATGGTGATCAGCGGGGATCCGAGTGATGGTTGGAGTAGTGATTGGTGGTGGTCAGAGTGGTGGTTGACGGTGACTGGAGGGCTGAAGTGATGGTCGAAGTGGTAGTTGGTGGTTGTCAGAGTGGTGATAGATGGTGGCTAGTGGTGGTTGGTAGTGGTCTGAGTGATAGTCGGCAGTGGTTGGTGGTGGTTGTAGTGGTGACCGATAGTAGTCAAAATGGTGGTTGGAGGAGTGACATCGACCACTGGTGGTGATGTATTAGCATTAAAACAAAAAACAGAAATTATAAAACCTATATTTATTGTTTTAAATTTTGATGGAAAACTATTATAAAAATTTAAAAATCAAAAACACAAAACTCACAACAACCCCGAACGGGCTCTTAGAGTTAGGTTCTATTGTGTTTGCTCTATAAACTTGGAGGGATTATATTTATGGATCTCGGTTCATTGTGTTCAATGATTATGAGAGTTTGAAGTATTTATTCGATTAAATATCTGAGTTTTAAAATAAAAGGACTAAATGTCCGAGTTTCCGATAATAGGGGAACCAAACTATAATTTATCTTTTTTATATTTGTTATAATTTACAAATTAAGTAAAGTTCTAAACAAATATATTATATTTTACATAAAATAAATAAAGTAAATCCAAAATTATTTTAATAGTTTTAGAGAGAGATGAATGAAACGGTTGAGTTGATTAACAAAAAGTATTTATACAACTAGATGTATTAGTCAAGTATTGACCTTATTACAAGTAAAAGAAAAACAGAAAGTATTTATACAACTAGACAATGCGATGTATTAGTCAAATGACCTTATTACAAGTAAAAGAAAAAACAACCAGCAGAGTTAGTACATGTCAGCAGTGACTTAAACTTCTACCTTCAATACTTCAGTTTGACCAGAACTGTAATATCCCAAATTTGTAGTCGACAAAACAAATTTGTGATATTATTTTTAGACATTCAGAGATGCATTTCTACGGATTTAAATAATACATAACTGATAAATCAATTATGAATAACTAGAATTATAAAATTTGTGTTAAAACCTCATATTTTGATACATAAACAACTGGAATTATAAAATTTTCGTTAAAACATCACTTTAAAACCATTTATGGGTTCCCACTCGTTTATACGGTATTCCGATCAACACATAATTCAATTAATGAATTCAAGTGACAAGTTATCATCCACCAAACATAAACATCAGCAAATATCATACATTTTAATAAACATTCTAGGTGCAGTAAATTTTCAGCAGTGGTACGTGAACTTCGACAATTTCTTTAACATAGCAAACGATAACGAAATTAGACAAACAAATATTCATTGGTAACCTTAGACTGTCTAGTTTCTGGATATAATTTTTTATTTATTTGTTTATGTAGCCAAAAAGTACGGTTTTTAAAACAAAGCGCAGGGATGCAGAAACAAGACAAAAACTGTTGCCTAACTTGTAACTCAGTTTTCTTATTGAATTCTCAATCAAATTAAGCAAACCAAGTGCCCAAATTGAAGCAAAGCGAGTCTAGTTTCCAACGAAACAAAAATCATTTCAAACGGTGTCCTACCTAAGTCACTACAAGCAAAACACCGAACCTATACCTAAAACAGTCTCAGATTTTTGACTCAAATTGCAACCAGAAATTCTCCCATCATACTTATTCAAATTGATTAAACTCAGTGCCTAGTTTATGGAAAATTGTGTCTAGTTTCCAGAAAAACAAACCATACAATTTTTGGACACACAAAACTCCCAATCACATAAACACTGAACCTATACCAAGCAGTCCCAAACAGAGTTTCTCGCTTCCCGTTCACTCGTGTCGCGTCTCAACCGAAACTAAACCCACTTCTAGCAATCCAAAACATTCAAACATACATTCTAACACATATTTTACATACAATCGTGGCATAATTTCGTCAATTTCCCCAAAGCACATTCGAGCAATTAAAATTCAAACCGAGACTTTTTCAAAAACCGTAAAATCATTAGTTTCGTAAAATTCACAGTTTCATTCAAACCAAACCATCTACCACAGTAAATATTCACATGCAAACACCCAAATACACGATGTGGTGAGAACACTCACCCGGTTGACGAACCACTAGCGACTTTATCGAACAAAACCGAATTTGACCCGGAACCGAACTTCTAAAGCTCTCGAAACTCCTTCTTCTCGACTCAAACCACCAAATCGAAATGCAAGAAGCAAAAACCCTTCCTTTGGCACTTCTAACCCCAAAATAGCTGGTCTGACTGTCAAATAAATCCTCAAATCTCACATGCAAGTACCCAATTCCAATTCCAACTCATTCCACACACATGCAAGCTTCGAACCTAATATGAGAAGAAGTGGCTCTTGAGTTTGCAAGATGTTGATCATGAGTTAGGGTGTGATGATTTTCGAAATGTAAAAGGAAATGAGACAAGGTGGAGCTGGTTTTTAGTGTTGATGGGGAGAAAGAAGTCTTAATGGAGTGATAATAGAGGATTGGGTATTCAGCTCCCTTGCTCTTCCTTTCTTTCTCAATCTCACTCTCTAACTATTCAAGGGGTATAAAACTGAATAAGTTGGGCATAGATTCTGATTTGGAAACAAGAAGAATGGGAAGAATTGTGATTTATAAGAAGAACAACAAAGCCCTAAACTCTCTCTCTCTCTCTCACGCACACACAATCTCTATATTTCCTCTATTTTTTAAGAGCTGAAAGGTGATGAAAAGAAGAGGAAGCTTATTTCCTTTTGACATTCAGCTGAGAGTGAAATAGAAATGGCTTGGACTTGGGCTTGGAAGGAACCTTGGGTTTGGTGTGAGAAAAAGAATCTGTTTTCTAACTACACCTTCCTTATTTACTATGTCTTATATAATTTATTTCATTACTCAAGCATATTAATTTGCAACATTCACACTTACTAAAATTAAAATATAAGAATATATGTATTACTCTAATCACAACAAGATAATAGTCGAAGTAATTTAATAAATTAATTTGGGTTTTACAATGTGCTCAATTGTCATACCAAATCAAACAAACATTAGAATACAAGAAAAATCATTTAGACATCACTTCAATAATATCCAAATTAAATGCAATTTCATTTAGTCATTTATCATTAATCACAAACAAGCAGGTATCTAAATAACCAACCAATAAATCTCTACTCAAAGTAATCATACAAGAACCACTTGGGGGCTTTTAAGTTGCAATTCTCAACATTCTGGTCCTATCTTGGTGGCTGCTGTTTCTTCAGATATTCTCTATACTTCTGTAAATGGCTCTGAATCTGGTATTTCGTCAAATTTGAATTTGTCATGATGGGATTGTTTCGTTTGTGGCATTATTATTATTCACATTTTGGGAAGATTCTGAAACATCAGTCAAAGTAACAAGCTGCCACATGTTCTTTACCTTTTCCTCTTTGAAAGGCTTAACAAAATGATCGTAAGCCCCCCTTTTTTTAGCCTCCAAGATGGCATTTAGGGTTGCATCAAATGAAGTCACTGCAATTATGAAAATAAGATTTATTTAATATGCATTAAATTCAAAGACAATATCATGAAAGAAGGAGATAATTATATATAGTTTTATATAAATACTTACGGATCACGGGAATTTTTATTTCTTCTATAACAAGTTGGAGGAATTCATAGGGATCCATGTCTTGGATAAGCAGGTCAAGAAGTATGACATCAAATTCTTCCTTTCTTTCCCTCAGAATGTTCAAGGCATCTAGTGCAACTGAACATTTAGTTACTGCATTCAAAATATACATTAACAATTATAAAAAGATATTACCTAATTGAATAAGAGATCAAAAACTAATACCTTCATATCTGAACTGGGAACATAGTTCCTCAAAGGCATTTAGCAGACTGGTATCTTTATCTAATACTAGAACCCTAAAAGCACCTGTGAGTTGTTGGGGATCCATTTCTTTACTCGAAGAAATTAACTTGAGTAAAAACCTGTGAGGAACTGATATAACAGAATGAAAGATAATGATTTCTAGTTAATTGGCAAATGCTTTATATAGAGCTACACAAGACTAACCTGAGTCTGTTATTGAAGGATAGTATAGGAAGTTAGTTTGTTAACTCTGTTATTGTATCAGTTTATTATACTGTTAGTGTGTTAAGTCTGTTAGTGCAGTTATTGTTAGTTGAAGTTTGTTAGTGATTGGTTGTTATTCAACCAATTCTCTTAGGCTAGTCTGTTTGAACAACTGCACTAACAGATCCATTGTATCACTATAAATACAATGGCGTCGTCCCACAGTGCTTCCTCGCCGCTATTGGCGTCTTCTTCATCTAATCCTTCTTTCACACCACCACTATCAAGCCTCAACTACAAAATCTCTACACAACTCGATGACAAGAATTATTTGGTGTGGCTTCAATAGATAGAACCGGTGTTGAGAGCTCACCGTCTTCACCAGTTCTGCATCTCGCCGGAAATACCTCCTCAATTCCTTAACGAAGCAGATCGTCTCTCGAATACTGAGAATCCTGCCTATGCAGCATGGGAGCTACAAGACCAACTTCTCCTCTGATGGCTGCAAGCGTCCATTTCTCCTTCCATTCTTCCTAGTGTAATCGGTTGCCATTACACCTATCAACTATGGGAATCCATACACCAAACCTTTCAATCAAAGACAAAGGCACAGTCTCCCCAACTTCGAACAGAAATGCGCACAACAAAGAAAGGTAATTCCACCATCACTTAGTACCCAAGATCAACTAGATGTGATCTTGGAGGGTTTACCTCCGGAATACAATGCTTTGACGACGGTAATCAACTCGAAACTGGATTGGTTTGATCTTGAAGAAATAAAGGCTCTTCTTTTAGCACAAGAACAGCGTATTGCAAAACAACAAATAAAGGAGGAGGTTGCGTCGCTCAATTTCACCAATCGAATGGAAATTCTGATTCAATTGGGAACCCTAACCCTAATTCCCAAATTTCTGCGCAAGCCAATATTACGAATCCTGCACAAAACAACAATTCTGGACAGAATCAATGGAACCAGTAGAACTCTCGTAGTAATTACAACTCTAGTGGACGCGGTGGTCGCTTTGGCCGGCGCGGTCGCTGTGGCGGTGGCCGAAGCAACACACAATGTCAAGTTTGTTACCGTTTTGGACACGAAGCTTCACATTGCTACCATCGTTTCAATGCTGCCTATGGATCAGGCCCTCAATATCAGCAAGGAAATCCTTATCAGTATCTCAGGCCAACAACTCAGAATGCTCCCATCTGGTCTTCACAGAATCCTTCTGCAGTGCCTCAAACTCACTTCACCAATCCTGGTTATCCTGCCATTGTCCCACCATATGCTGCTCCAATGGATACTGCTGCTACTCATCATGTCACAAATATGCCTGCACCTGCTGGGCCCCACCTCCACCATCTTATTTGGATCATGTTTACCTAGGCAACGGGCAAGGTTTGTCTGTTCAATCTATTAGTAGTTATTCTTTTCCTTCACCACTTCAACCACACACCATTCTACACTTAAACAATGTGCTTCACGTTCCTTCACTTAACAAAAATCTGATTAGTGTTAGTAAATTAGCCTATGATAATGATGCTTATGTTCAGTTCCATCCTCACCATTATGTTATGAAATCTCAGGTTTCTAACAGAGAGCTTCTCAAGGGTCCTCTTGCAGCTGATGGATTGTATCCCCTGCAGACATCTTCTTTAGTCTCCAATAATTCTAGTCTTACTTGTAAACCTAGGCCTAATGTGAATCTCACTGTAACTCCATCTGCTTTGTTTTTTCAATGGCATAAACGCCTAGGTCATCCTAGTTTAGCCAGTTTCTATTGTATTGCATCCTATTATTGTTATGTGTACACCACTTGATATTTATATACTGTTTCAACTTGTATTCAATTCAATGAATAGAGACATTCAGCACACTCTACTTGTATTGTCTTCGATCATAAAATTTACTGCTTCCTAGATTTCAGAATTACTGGTTTTAGACAGTGAGAGAATAGTTTGAGTGCTTACAGGGAGCTATATTTGATGTATTCTGCTTGTTGATAAATCCCCTCATGAACAAGCTATTGATGCATTCATCACATAGCCACAATGTATCAGCCATCAGGTCAGGATAGTCAGATTATACAGAAGATATTTAAGAATTACTTCACTGCAAAATTCTGTTGAGAATTACTTCACTACAAATAGAACAATACCTTATCAAATACATAGAAACAGATTAAGTCAATGATAAAATAAATAAAGATTGCAAGACACTACAGAAAAAGTCTATGTAGCATTATAATAATTTCAATTAAGATTTAAGTTATTCGAATGTTAATCACCTTCAGAAGTGCGTCTTTAATTATTGATGGAACTGGCATTTCAAGCAACATGTTATCATTGATAGCTTTGGCAGCCTTGAAAATTTGGTGTACCACCTTTCCCTGATGAAGTAGCCTCTTTCTTTCAGTGTCAGAAAGCCCAGTTCTTGGTACTTGAGGAGATGGAAGCCACCATCTTTTGCTTTGTCTTTCATTTGTGTTCCTACCTTCTGCTCGGCTTCCTCCTTCGGCGTACCAAAACTCGGTATGCACCATTGAGTCCATTGACTCCTGTTGACCAGAACACCGCAAAGATAAAATCGTCTACTAGGTAACAGTATGTTACAAGATCTATAATCTGAATGAAAATATGACCTACAATAAGCATAGAGTCCAACTTCTGAAGTGCTGGAAGATTCATGCAGATGTCTGCGCGAGCTTTTGGCGTCATTATCTGTTGAAAGACGATTACTAGTTACTACCATATTATATAGCAATGTGATATATATAAATTATTCCACTCTATAGTTCCCAGTTCAAATAAAATATACCTCAAAGATCCTACCAGTGGTACCATTTTGCTTAGCTGGAACTAACTCAACCATATATTTGGTAGGAGACAGCAACCAATCCATTTCTCTTCGCCATTTGTTCTTCCTTTCTTCACATAGTGGTTCCAGTTTCCACAATTCACCAAAAACCGTCACTGCAGATTTTAATCTTATTTTTAGATTGGCTTATCTATCAACTCATCAATGGAACCAAAAGAATGAAAAAAATAATAGTAAGAAAGAATGCACCAGGGGGTAGCCTGCTAGGTTAGTGATTGCATTAGAAAGCGCTAAAGCTGTATTAGAGCCCTTAGTTCCTCCGGTAATATCATCATCACCTAGCAACAGCTTTGCAAACTTCTCTTTCATGTCTTCTACTCCTACATCTGAATATTTTACAGCATAAACAGGCTTCTCTTTAACATAAATGTGTTGAGGACTTTCTGAGAATTCCCATTCTTCCAATCCTAGAACTTCTCTTTACATTGGCAAACAGCTGGATGAACAACTAGAATCATCGTCATTAAACGAATCGGTTATACATCCATCTCCTCTACTAGTTCTGCTTTCATCTTCGTAAGAATAACAGTTGCACAGTGACCTTCACCAACAAAAACAATTATTTTTTATACTAACAAATATATTAATTAAATCATACTACTATTATATACTTTTGATATAATTTCACGTGTTATGTTGAAAGGGTATTTGCTAATTATTCGCTAATCAGAGAATAACTGAAAGAAGAAGAAGAAAAAAGAAATTAAGCAAAATAAAATAGAACAGAAGAGTCTTGAAGCAAAAGTTACTAGTACTTTTTTCAGAAGGGATTGGTCAAAAAAAGCATTGTGTTATCAGTCTCACCCCTGACATCCATATTAAATTTCCTCGTTTTTGCAACAAGTATTTATTTTTTCCCCAAAAAAATAAAACATTAGAGAAAAGAAGAACAAAAAGAACTACTCCTAGCTTTCTAGCTCCAACTTCAATCTTTGTGAAATCGAAAGACAAAACGCAGCGTTTAAAACTCAGTTGATTAGAGAAAGCTGAAGCCCAAAGTGATTAAAAAGAAAAGTTGAAGAAAGTGAAAACTGAAAAGTAGAAGCAGAAAATAAAATACCTGAGCTGAGTATTTTGTAACGGTGGAGACAGAGAGCATTCTCGAGTTTTTCTACTTCAAAGCTTCAATGACATTCTGGAGACGAGATGCTGAATTGAAAGAACTGAAGTGAAGTAAAGTGGGGTGCATTTAATAAATAGAACGGTTCATAAAGAAGACAACACCCTCTATTACGAATCCATCATACACCGTTGGATGTAGTGGGTCCCAGTTTATTTGGACGATCTAGATTGAGCGAACTATCTAGATGCGACATGCGAGCGGGATAAAAGGACGGAGCATGGAATAGTTTGGCCATACTTCGTACAAAACCCCTCAATTACTTACTATACACCTCCAATTCTTAAATATTCTAAAAGTACTCTCACTGAAAAGACCTCTCACCCTCACCCTGCATTTTAACCGATACAGTACCAAAGTTCTGAACCAATTCGGTAGTTTAGCCACCGTAGCATAGCATCGAACCTGTGATGCGTTTTGTGAGTACATTGTTTTGCTCCAAGTTTAGGATTTGTAACACATCTTTTTTTTTTTCATTACAAAAAGACACCGTCAGGTTGAGTCGAGACCGACGAGCAAGAAATACGAGACCAACAACAATGGCCGATGATGGTGACAAAGTGTTTAAATTAACCAATCATGTACAAAACAGATTCAATTTTTCCCCTTTTCCTCTAACACACAAAACATACCTTTTCATTTTTTTTTCTCCTTTCAGAAATTTAAACACCAATCTCAATCTCCAGCTTCTAAACTACTTCACAATATTAGGTGATTTGAGAAAGAAAAACACCTATTTACAGTGTTTGTGAGGGAAAAAAAAATTTGCATAAAGAAAATTTGTTTAGGTGATTTGAAAGGGAGGGGTTTCATATGAACTATTCATTTAATTCACAACAAAGAGTTATTAGAATATGAGTGGAATCTGAAGAGTTTTAGTCAACTATAACAATAAATGGATATTTATAGGAGACAATTTTGGATGGTGAGGGTGAGGCTTTGACAAAAAAATTCATAATGGAAAACAAGAAGTAGAAGAAAGGAGCAAATTTTGGGAGAAGAGATCGAGTCCACAATCAGAGTAAAAGAGTTTCATCTTGAGAAATCCAGAATAAAGCTGCTTTGGATTCACTGGTGGTTCAGGAACGGGTTGTGGTTGGGGCTGTGTCTGAGCATTCTGTTGCATTTGGGCCATTTGGGCATTTGTTGTTGCTGCATCATCATCATGTCATTCATCATTTTCTGTTGTGTCTCGATGACATTTTGCATCCACTCCATATGTGGATCAGCAGGTGCCTGCCCTCTGCCTCTTCCTCTTCCAGACCTATAATTCAGCAAACATCAGAGTATAAAAATTCCTGTTTCAGATATTGAACCAAATTAAAACTCCATGAATTCCAAATAAAGAGTTAAAAAAAACAATACATAAGTACTTATCAAATACTCCATAACTCAAGTACTTAGGGACATAACTTGTCCATTGTTCAATATCCAAAAGAAAGGAAAAGAAGCGGTTTATACAACTTTGCAACAAAGCAAGTTACATAATCCAAACAAAAATAACGAGGGAAAACTAATAACTATGGATAAAGACACTAAGTCTTCAAAGCTCCATAAGCACAACGCCTACTCGTGTCGCTTAGCTTTTCTCTTTCCCTGTTTATCTGTAAAACAACGACAATAATATGGTGAGATAACAAATCTCAGTGAGTTCTACCGTTACCCCTAACCACTCTCGGTTCAATTATATTCTATAGTTCATAGTCCAATTCTTGATGGCTATGCACTATCCTTTTAATCAACTTAGTACAACATCTTAAACCCTTTTTTCTTTTATTCGGTTTGCGATGAACCCAGATCACCATATGCATCTCAGTGACTACATCTTTGGGTCTAGTTTGAGGGCTCGTGACTTCCCTCTCCCTAGTGTACTATCAACTTGGGTCGTCACCCATATAAGTCTTTAGCGACCTATCATTCTTATATAATTATTATCAATCAATTCTAATGAACTAAGAGTCCATTGTTTAGCATCTTATTGTACTATCACTGGGTTTAGATTAATACAATGTTAACCATCTCGCGTCATTGATACAATATCAAAAAGGATATGTAATCCGTTTAGTTTTTTTCCCCCCCAAAACACATGTACCCTCACGTGTACTAAGTTCATTTTTTTGAAACATTTATAATTTCAAAACATTTCTCAAAACCAAGCTAATTAGGTTTAAAACCATGTCTTTGTCAATCATAATTCATAACAAATGGTTAGGAATAGTTAAGGAAGGAATTGGGGGGGTTTTGGAGCCAAAAGGAGGAGTAAAAATGAAAATTTGTATGAAAGGTCAGGGGCTGGCACGGGCAGTGCGCAGGGAAGCACGACCAGTGCTGCCTGGGTTTTTAAATTTTTTTCTAGAAATAGCCAGTAGCACGAGCAGTGCGCATGGGCGCACGACCGGTGCTTCTTGTGCAGAGTTTTTCAAAAATTCGTTTCTTTCGCTAAAACGTGTTATCCGATGGCTCCAATGCTCGTACCACTTAATTCCTAACATATCATCAGTCCATAACAGAATTGAATCATGCTCAATCAACCAATTTCCAACAATCAAACATCAATCTAACGAAACATTGTTTCCGAGGATTGAAAAATACGATTTTTCACAAAATACGGTTTTGACTCAAAAATCATTTCGAAACCAAAACACCAAATAAATACAGCATACCAAAACAATCATAGTCAAAATATAAAATCCTTAAACGTGAGTAAAACTCACCACTTCATGATAAAATCACGATTTGTCGAAACTTCGAGAAGTGCTCAAAAACTAGAAAACACACGAACAGTCCCCGTACCTCACGAACACACCACAACGAACTCGAATACGCTTCAACTAGATCTCTTGCTACTGAGTTCACTGTAAATCCACTCCAGTCAACAATGAAGTTGCTGGGACTTGCTTAAATCACCAATGTGGCTTCTCAAACTTCAAGAACCTACTCTCAAATTCCCAATAATCACATGCAAGGCAAGAATAAATGGTTTTGGTCAAAGTGAGCTTGAAGCTCCATCAATGGAAAAACGAAAATGAGAGTGAATTAGCTAACGAAACTTGTACTAAGGGATAGAGCTCGAAAAATGAAGGAGAAAGGTTCAAAAATAACTTACATGCAATGAGGGAGATGAGAGCTTCTTCTTCCTCTTTCTCCTTCTCTCTCTTGCCCCCCCCCCTCTCTCTCTCTCTCTCTCTCTCACTCTCTCTCTCTCCTCTCTCTCTCTCTCTCTCTCTCTCATCTCTCTCTCCTCTCTCTCTCTCTCTTCTCTCTCTCTCTCTCTCTCCTCTCTTCTCTCTCTCTCTCTCTCTCTCTCTCTCTCATATTTTGTGTTTTTCTGAAAATGAGGTTGATGAATGTGAGGAATATGTTCCTCTTTCGTTTAAATTTTCATTTAAACTCTCCTTTTTAACCCAAATCTCCACAATTTACCACATAGTTAAAACACTAGGACATTATAATCATATGATTTAACCAATAGACAATGCTTCCTCGACTATCCCATATCCGAAACTTGATTTATTGTTCGCTTTGAATAATAAACACTTGTTAATTCCTTAAATTGAAATTAACGAAGTTAGGGATATTACAGTCTTTTCGTATTCAAAGGATGCAAATCAATTGGCTACACCGATGAGTTTAAATATTTCAACTTAGAAGTGCAAGGATAGATTTATTCATTTCTATTGAAATAACTTTTTCATAATTTTATAATAACTATTATATTTTCATCTTGGTTAAAATTGATACAATAAAATGCGTTAAAATTTATTTGTAATCATAATATATTTGAGTTTATTTTAATTCATTAATAAAATATAAGAAAATGTCTTTATGGATTTAAAAATACAATCCAAGTGTGCATCACATCAAATAATCTTAATGGTATAAAAACCCTACTATGATTGTGATTTTTTCTCTCTTTTTATTTTTATTTTAAAAATCCTTATTGATTACTCTTAATTCATTACTTGATGTTTTCATTTTGGTTGCACTTTGGTATTTCTAAATTATTATCATGAATATTACTAATTATTATAAATGGTTTTTAATAGATATTAGTTACAATATTTTCATTTTCCTTGACTTCAAGTCTATTTTCAGAGCTTCCTACACAAAATATTTTGTTTACAAAATATTTATACGGTAAATTGGAAAACGTATATAAAATAATTTAAAAGCCTAAGATTTTAATATTAAAAAATCTTTATAAATCTTGAAATATAAAAAAATTAAATTGAGGTTAAAGTTTGATAAAATAATTTAATTTATATAAATTTTATTATTTTATGAATTATTAGACCTCTGAAATTCTTTTATGTTTTGAAAGGGAAAAATTGGTCATTAATATGAATTAACTCCTTAATTGCCAATAAACTCATGAGTTATTAGAATCTGGGTTGAAGATGTAGAATTTTAATTTATTCATCATATATTCAACTCAAATTTTTAAGTGATTATTGCATATTTTGATAGGTAAATTATGTATTTGGTTATATTTATCATTCAAAAAATTCAAAATGATAGAAGTCTGTGTTTCCCGTAAAAAAGTACTCTATTAGACAGTGTCAAAGACCTCTAGACAAAAAAAAAATACTCTATTCATTCTTCTTTTACCCTTATTTTCTCTATCATAATAGTAAGCACTTATGTTTGTGTATTTAGCTTGTAAATCAATTCAACGGTTCATACTATAATTTTTTTTACCCCCTCACTTTAAAAACAAAACAAACACACATTCTAGTTAGAGACGAAAATATATTCTTTTAGCATTAAACATGCATTGTGAATGTTCAGGGAACATGTAAGAAAATATTTTAGACATAGAACATCATCCAATTTCATAGAATTAAAATTAAACATTACTATAATATGCTAAAATTAAGCTAATGCCTGATGACTCTCTTCCCTGTCATAGAAATGATTAGTGGGAGCTATGTTGCAAGTTCCAACAATGGAAAACTTCTTCATTGAAAGGCGCCAATGAGGAGCAAGCTCTAGAAGTATTTATACGACAATGAAAGAGATATAAACATAAATCCAAATTCTTGATAGTAATATGTGTTAGATTTAAAAGTATAAATCATGCATCCTTAGAATCTCTAAACCTGCAAACGAAGAAACACAATGAAGTTACAAAGGCTTGAGAAAACCATTATTGTTAGAGTCTCACCCCTTATATATATAAACAAAAAACACAATGAAGTTACAAAGATTTGAGTAAATCATTGATCTTCTTCCACAATACGCGTGTCTTCTCAAAATAACAAATTGAGATTTGGATCCACACTCATGTGGGCATGTGGGTATGTGTATTGAGGATTCCATATCATATATATATATATATATATATATATATATATATATATATAGTGTAGATTACACACTCATTTTTTTTGGATTCAATGGAAATAATGGTTCAATGTTTTTATTCTTATTAATTATAATCAATAGATGAAATGAAAAGTTGCTATAACTTTAATATTGTTGGAGGAATTTTAACAGGTGAGGCATTCAAAACAAAGAAAATGAGAGGAATGCAAATGGGCCTTTGAAACTAATTTAGTGATTAAAAAACTGTAAGTGTATACAAACTAAAATTAGTAGGATATTTTTTTGACAAAAAAATTAGTAGGATATTATCTATACCTATATATAAAGGGGATTCATTTTGTAACTGATTTTTTGGTGTCAGATTTTTCTGACCAAAATACCCTTATTGTAACTACCCACTAACACTATTTCACTATATTATTATTTATTATTTATTGTTTATATATTATTTATCTATTACTTCTATAACCACCCACCAACACACCAACACATGAAAGACGGGCTCGGACCCCTAGTAACTCATAAAAAGACTTATGCCGAAAAATAAAAAAAAACTCATAAAAGACTAATTATTGTTACTAGTGGGGAAAGATGGGCATTCCGTGCCCGTCTTTCATGTGAGTGTGTTAGTGGGTGGTTAATGTGTTGGTGTGTTAGTGGGTGGTTAATGTGTTGGTGTGTTAGTGGGTGGTTATCGTTTATTAGAAATTTGTACCGGCATTTTGGTCAGAAAAATATGACACCAAAATGACAGTTTTTTTTAGAATCCCATTTATTAAAAGTTATAGATTAGTATAGGCCACGTTAACTATTGGTATTTTATTTTACTTTTGGTAGTATACAGCTTAAAAGGAGGACCAAAAGAAAAAAAGAAAGCAAGAAACAAAACAGATTACACCCTCACAAACTCCACACCAGCTGCGTCAGCAAGAAGGTGGGGTGTGAGACCCGTAGGTGGATCGTCCAACACAGTCCAATAATTCGTGCCTGCAGCTCCCATTTTAGCTAAGAAGTCTGCACATGAGTTCCTTCACGGAGGGTGTGAGCCAGGAGCACCAACCAGTCCCTTCCTAGAACATCCTTAATAGAATGAATAATAGGGAGTAGCAGATTAAAGATCGGAAGCCTTTATCCCAAGCAAGCAAAAGACCATGCTTCAAGCCAATTAATTCCGCATGCAGGTTATTAGAAATCCCAATATGACCAATAAAGCTAGCAACCCAATGACCGTCATGACCACGTAGCAGCCCACCAAAACCGGAGATTCCCAGATTACCGAGGCTACTCCCATTAACATTAAGCGCGACCTCATACTCTAGGAGAGGCTTCCACGAGACCGGCCTAGAGGGCTTAGAAGTATTGACATTTGTCGCACAACTTTGTAATATAAGAGAAGCCATATTGTGAATTGACAACCTTAACACATAATCAGGAACAATTTCTTTGGCTATACACTCTATATTGCAAGTTCTCCAAATCCACCATAGGGATGCAAGAAAGAGGTGGCTTTTGTGGCCTCCTTCAACCAATCAAATGCAGATAACAGAGTGAAGAAACTAGGAGATTGAAATCCAAGAGCTAACTAAATAGTGTTCACCTTCGGGCAGTCCCGCAGACAATGCATCACCGACTCTTCACTATGACCACACCGTTGACACGCAGGGGAGTTCATCATACCTCTATGGGAGAGTAAAGCAGCAGTCGGGAGAGCTTCGTGGCAGGCCAGCCAAATCAACAACTTTATCTTCTCTGGCACAGAAACAACCCAAATCCAACTCCACGATTGGACAGCGTAAGGATGCTGCACCAGATTAGATTGAGAAAGAAGCCATTTGTAGCCAGCTCTGGCGGTGTAGATACCATCGAGATTCCACTTCCAGATGTAACTATCTTCAACTGCAAGATTAATATCGAAGTGAATAGTTCGGATGTGATCAATAATATTGCTGGGGAGGAAGGAATATAACATCTCCAAATGCCAAGACCTGTCAAAATATACATCAGATATGCAAAGCTGCGAGTCATGAATGTCGATAAAGGGGATAACCTTAGCCAGAGGCTCAATACCAAGCCAATCAGAGTACCATATAGAAGATGAACCATTTCCTACTCGAAAAAGAAAACCATCTTTGAGGATATCCCTGGCCTTCATTATGGAGTTCCAAATGTAAAAACCGTTTTTCTTAGTCATCTCGAGGATTGGAGCATTCCCCATATATTTCTGGCGCACCAAATTCACCCACAGTTTTGGATTACCCGTGTGTAAATCCCAAACCAACTTGCCAAGCATTGCTGTATTGGCTTTCCTAGAAATTCGGATGGAGAGACCACCACCTGAGCGCTCTCTAGTAATCCTATCCCAACCTACCAGGTGTATGCCATGCCCCGTAGTCCCTTTCCAAATGAAGTGACGTGTCATTCTATCAATCTGGTCACAGGTATACTGAGGTAGCCAAGTAGTTTGCATATAATACACTGGACTAGAATTCATTACTGATTTAGCCAGAGTTATCCTACCAGCCTTATTCAAGAGTTTGTTCTTCCAGGACGCAAGTCTATTGTTGATTTTCTCAATGATAAAATTAAAGTCCGTTTTCTTCACCCTACCTTGAAATATAGGAAAATCAAGATACTTATTAAAAGAGGTTGTGCTCCGAATGCCTGTTGCTGCAACAATACGAGCCTGCTTGGTGCGATGGAATGATTTGGAAAAGAGAGCTCTAGATTTAGCTACATTCACAGCCAGGCCAGAGTCCCTAGCAAAGCTTGCAAAGATATCCGCTATCTGATTAGCTTGAGACACGGTAGCCTTAGAGAAAAGAAGGACCTCATTTGCAAAAAATAAATGAGACAAGACAGGCCCATTGCGAGATAGCCTCAAAGGCTTCCACCTACCATCATCAACTATAGATAAAATATAGTGAGAAAGCTTTTCCATACAAAGAACAAAAAGATAGGGGGAGAGGGGGTCCCCTTGACGAAGGCCTCTAGTTGGGGAGAAGGAGGGTAATCTCCTCCCATTCCAGATGAGAGATAAAGTAGAAGCTGTCACACAATGCATAATCAAAGCTACAGTAATAGACGGAAAACCAAAATCCTCCAAACACAATTTAAGAAAATTCCAATTCACATGATCATAAGTCTTCTCTAAATCAATCTTATAAGCCACATCTCCATTTTTCTTTTTAGAAATATGCATAGAATGAAGAACCTCCTGGAGAACAATTGCATTGTCACTAGTTCCTCTTCCCGGAAGGAAACTACTTTGATAAGGCCCAATAATTTGGCTAAGATAAGGCCTCATCCGATGTACAAGGACTTTTGTAATAAGTTTATACAAAGTATTACACAAACTGATTAGTCTAAATTCCTTAAAGGAGCTAGGATTGTCCACTTTAGGAATTAGAGCAATAAGAGTGGAAGCAATATTAGGATCAAAATAACCAGTGGTGAAAGCTTGGCAAACTAACCTGGTAACATCATCTCCGATAATATGCCAATATTGACGAAAGAAAATACCTTGAAAATCATCTGGGCCTGGGGACTTGTAGGGATGCATGTGCTGGAGAGCTGCATAAACCTTCTCGTTAGAGACAGCAAGGGTAAGAGCTTGGATAGCCTCAGCAGAAATTTTAGGCACACTAACAGTAGGGAGAGAAGAACCCCTCGACTCAACACTTGTAGAGTTACAAAATAGTCGTTGATAGTACAGTTGGGCCTCATGCTGAAGAATAGAGTCATCAGTACACCAAATCCCATCTGGGAGATTTAGACCATGGATTTTATTACGTTTCCTGCGACTCACCGTTTGAGCATGAATTTTTTTTTTTATTTCTGTCACCAAGAGTGATCCATTTCTCTCTAGACTTTTGGTACCAAAGGATCTCCTCTTGGTTAAGGATATTATCATAGTCCATCTGTAACTGCTTCTCCAAAATAATTAGGCTAGCCGAATCAACCCTCTCCAAGGCACGCTGAATACCCTTGAACCGTCGTTCAAGTTCTCTTTTCCTTTTCCATATATTGTCAAAAATCTCTTTATTAAACACAACCGAGTCATCCTTGACGTGTTTCAGACCAAGTATAGGACACGCATTATTCCTGCTCCAAGCTTTTCGCACCACCTCCTGGTATTGAGGGTGGGTGGTCCAAGCTGCCTCAAAACGAAAGGGACGAATACCATGAGACTGGGGGAGCCCACCACAACGGAGAAGAAGAGGGTTGTGATTGGAATGAAAACGACAAAAGACCTCCACAAAAGCCTCTGGGAAGGGATGCCTGCTGTTGTGAAAAATACATGTGCAAGTGTACACAGTCTTTAACAAGTAATATAGAGATAAGAAGGTTGTCGTACCCACAGAGATTGAATTAATTTTACTAAGTTTAAATTAATAGTAGAGTTAATGATAACAAAAATAAAATATAAAATGAAAGATGATTGTGGTGTGTGTATAGACAAATTGTAATTTAAAACAAGTAAATGTAAGTTGTGAATCAGTTGAGAAATATGGTTAGAATGCTTTTACTTAAGTAAGTTCACTTTGAATGTATAAAGTTATAATTGATGAATCTGCAACCATTGCACCTGCAATGGTTTACTGCTACAATCATTGCACCTGCAATGTCTTGCGGTTCCAATGATTGCACCTGCAATGGATGCAGTACTAACAGTTTTGTACTTTTCAGTACTTATCTTCAGGGCTTCATTACAAGTCTTATTTCTAAGCTCTAAATAAGTTCACCCTTGCCTAATCAAACTCCTACAGATCATCCCATGAACTATGCTATCTTATGTCTAGGTCTTAGCATGGTTTTAACAAAGTTTCCTATTATTAAAACACTTATTCATGTTAGTTCTTGATTTCAAATCACAAACCATTTCTGAATTTATGACCCTACTTATTTTAAGTGATCAAGTTAAAATAAGTTTGAAAGAATTATCACGCAAGAACTAAATTACAAAAACATCAACATAACTTTATAACATTTCAAAGTTTCATTACTAAGCTAAGGCATCCAACCACAAAGGGTTCAGCTCATGCTTGACATAACTAGAAAGATACAAACAAGATTTCTCAAGCTTATAACAAGAAAAACGCAAAGAGAATAAGAGGTAAGAGTAATTACACAAAAGAAAATTCCTTGCATTTCTTTTCTAGCAATGTGGTTGCTTACACTTCTTCACAAGAGTACCTCAACAATTTCACAAGATAAGATGAGTAGGAAGTATCACTATCTCACTTACTTGAGGCTTTGTTGAGTACTACAACTTACAAGAGAAATAAATCTACTTAAAACTAGAAACTAGAATATAAAATGTATTGTTGAATCAAATATTAAGGGAGGTCCGTTGGTGTGATGACAAGTGGAAAGTGAGATTTCTCACTTTGAGGCTAGATACATGAACTTGGCGCCGCCTTCAACAACTTGGCCAACTTGCGCTTGCCACTTGCATTTGCTGATATCATCAGGTTGTAGGAGCAATTCTATGTTACTTGAGTTGATGCAGCTGCAATAGATGTAGGTGCAATGCTTGAGTATGATGTAGGTGCAATGCTCCTGTCTTCTGCTTTTACAGCTTATTGCAGGTGCACCTATTGCGGTCTCCATTGCAGCTGCAATATTCAACAAACACATCAAAAATACCACAAATTATGAAATTCAATTCTAATGAGTTCCAAAGCTAAATGATGCTGATTTCAACTATTATTCTTTATTTGGATTAACAAATTACTGAGTTCTTACAATAATTCAAGCTTAAGAAGTATAAATAACTCTATATAAAATAGAGTTATCACACCCCCAAACTTAAATCATTGCTTGTCCTCAAGTAATGACTAAAAACAAAACAAGATTAACAAGCAATCCTAGATGTGTTTTCAGAAGATCAGATCAGCTAGTTCCTTCAAGACATATTTTTCAATAAGTGCATTCTCTAAAAACTAGACTCTTATGTTTCCCACAAAGCCTGTGAAACATAGGTTCTTCAAACATTCAAAGATTATTTGAGCTCTTTTATGTGAGTGTGTGACTTCACTGACCTTCAGATTGGTTCTTTCCCTAAGTTTAGAAAATCCACTTAGCTTTTGGATTGAAAAAGTTCACGTTTGATTAAGTTAAAAATTTCTTTCAAAATGGGGTTTAGACTAACAATTTCCACAAGTGTTGAGGATGCTTCAAAGCACAACAAAGGGTCTTTTTCAAGAAAGCTCAATCTAAACAAGTGCTTTCTACATTTTGGTGGCTTTTTGTATTGCAGGTGCAATGTTGATTTATGGCATTGCAGGTGCAATAGACTTTGATGTTGCAGATGCAATGGTATAGATTCATTGCAGGTGCAATGGGTTTCAGTGATTTTTGTTGCATCTGGTTTTCTTCTTTGATGATTGTAGCTGTATTGTCCTCCTTGCTGTTCCCCTTTTTGCATCTTTTTATTTTCTTTTTGATTTTTCTTTCTTTTTCTTTTTCATGCAATTTTGGAACGGATACAGCTTATATGATTTGGATCAATACAGCTTTTGTGGAATTTTGAGTGAGAAGATCAAAGTATTTTTCTGTTTGCACTGGCTTCCTAAGATTGAACCTCTTTTGCCTTTGTATTCATTGTTGCACCCCCAAACTTATCTCTTTATGCTACTCCCCATTTTTACTAAAATTTTAACAATTGATCTTGGCTCACTAAGACTATCCTTGGCATCCATTTATTTCCTCATTAGTTGAGTTCTTTTCTTCAAATCAGTGAGTTTAAGTGTTGAAGCTCAAATATTCTTGATCATTTTCTGAACTTAGGCCACAACACTTGATGTTCCCCCAAAAAGATGTTCAGTTTCTGAAAAATGCACTTGTTTTTCTCAAAACAAGGTTTTCTAGCTGATCATGCTTCTTAAAACACACTTTGCTTTAAATAAAAGAACTACTACTGACTTTTAACATACAAATATATAAAACACACATACTTATATATATTAGCTACATAACATACAAATATATAAAACACACATACTTATATATATATATATTAGCTGCATATTGGCACAAAATAATCAAAAGATCCCCCCCAACTTAAAGATCAGTAGTGTCCTCACTGCATTACTGAATGGGAGAGGGGATAGTGCAGCTGCATTAAAAGTCAGTATTTAACATAAACAAACTAAAACAAACATATAACAGTTTTAAACCAGCAAAATAAACATGGAACTTTTTACTGCTTGGTTGCTCCACTCCTAAGCCTGTTGCTTGCCCTCACTGCTGGCTTAGGGTCCTTCTTCTGCTTCTTCGCCTTTTGTCCAGTTGTTTTTGTTGTTTCTGCAATCACTGCAGGTGCATCAGTCTTCAGTGCTGCAGGTGCATCATCCTTCAGTGTTGCAGTTGCATCAGTTTTCTGTATTGTAGCTGCAACCGTTGGTTTCTCTGGTTCCTTTGAAGCGGCTTTTTTCTGTCTTTTCTCCTTCTCTTGCATAGCAGCCAATGTTTTGTCCACCATTTCTTTAGCTGCTGCTGCTGCTATAGGATTTATATCAGTGTGGATCTGGGTTGCACCTATAACAACTTGAGGTTGCATTGTAGGTGCAACAGGTGACTCTGTTGCAGTTGTAGTGCTGGCAGCACGTTGTGCAGCTGCAATGATGGTAGCCATGGTTGCTTGAGCAGAAGTTTCTTCAGCTTGCGGCTTAGGTGGTTCTTCTTCTTTGTTTTCCTCCTCCTCTGCTTCTTCTTCCTCAGATCCTTCCTCTTCCTGTGTTTTATCAGATTCTTCAGGCTCTTTTCCTTCCTCAGCCTCTTCTTCAATTTCCATCAATTTTCTTTTTGTACCTGCAACATTAATGTTAGTTTCAACTGATGCAGCTGCATCTGTTGCAATATCAGCAATTGTTTGAAATTGGTCTTGCACAGGTTCATCATTTTTCTCCTCCATTGGTTGGTTTCCAGGTTCTGTTTCTTCTTGTGGAGTGGATGATTTCTGTTTGGGTGGTGGTGATTTTGGGGTTGGTTCTCTTTGTGGTGAGGCTAGGGGAAGAGGTGATTTTGGCAAGTGAGTTGGTGATTGTATGGGAGTAATGGTTGGTGATTTAGAGTGGGGTGGTATGACAGGTTTGATTGGTGGATCATTTGGGCCAAAAGGACTTGATGGTGCTCTTTTCTTTGGCTTGGGCATTTTCTCCACTGTGATGTCCTCCACTTCATCACTGTCAGTCTCCTCATCATCATCTTCTTCCTCATCTCTGTCTATTTCCTTCACTGCTTTCACTGCCTCCTCTTCTTCAGTAGTGTCTTCCTCAGATTCAAAAGATGGCTCTCCCATCACTTTCTTCCCTTTTTCTTTTCTTGTTGGTGGCCTTTTCTTAATCACTTTGGTTTTCTTTTTCTTAGGCACCACTTCTTCTTCTTCCTTCTCCTTTTCTACTTCCTCTTCTGCTCTTTCTTTTTCTTTCTCCAACACCCATTCAGGGAAAATGGGCTTTGGTGGATTGTATTGCCCATTTGCAAGGTGTTGGAACCACATATCTTGCCATATGAGTTTCTCCTTCTTAAACTTCCACATTGCCCTCTGTTGCTGCATGAATTGCTCCTGCAATGCTAGATTAACACTCTCTCTTTGCACTTTTGTTCTGTCCTTGTAATTTGCATTGATTGGACCAGGAGGAAGCTTCCTTTCCTCAGTAATTTTCACTTCAGCTTTTGCACAAAGTTTAGTGATAAGACAAGGGAAAAACAAATTACCAGTATCCTTATTTTTGCAAATTAGAATTTCTTCAGCAATTACCCTACCCACATCAATGTCGTTTCCAAACAGAATAGAATCTATGGCAAGCATTCTTTCCTTTTTTATGGTGGTAGTGTGTGAAGTAGGTAATAATGAACATGCAACAAACAAATGCCAAGCACTGGCTTCTGGTGTGAGGTATTTGCTCTTAATGGTGTACTCAGTTGGTTTGCATTTTTTCCAAACAACATTGCTTTCTGCAATCCTACTCTTAACTTTTTTCATGTCATTTGTATCAACAGTCTCAATCAAATACTCAAAATCTATACCACTATACTCTAGAAGATACTCATCATTGATTGTGGATGCATCGAATTCAACTCTTTTTCCTCTAACAGTAGAGTAATAGAGTGGCTTACCAGATTTTTGAGTAGGAATACCAGCATAGAACTCACGCACAATAGGAATGCAGTAGGATCCTCTGTGCTTGATGAACGCTTCCCAGCCTCTTGCCTTGACAGTTTCATGGAATGACTCTGCAGCATCACTTGTCTTGAATCCACGTTCTGGCAAACACTCCATAGCCAAGAATTTTGAACTTTCTTTTGAGATCGTTGTAGGTGCATTAGTGGGTTTCTTCTCTGTTTGCGATGATGCACCTGCAACGTTGGCTCCTTTTCCAGAACTTTTGACTGCAGATTGTTTCTTCACCATTGTAAAAATTTCCAAACCATTGTAAAATGTTTCCATTTGAATTATGACAGGGATACCATGACGGGGACATTTTCTCAATAGTTCCTTCCATCTTTCCCATGCTTCAAACAGAGATTCACCCTCTTTTTGTCTAAAGGCAGTAATTTCATTTCTCATCCTGGCATTTTTACTTGGTGGAAAATATTTTGCAAGAAATTTTTCAGCTAATTCATTCCACTCTGTGATAGAGTTAGGCTCTAGTGAATTTAACCAGGCCTTAGCTTTATCCTTGAGGGAATATGGAAAAAGTTTTAGCCTAAAAGCATTTTCTGTAACACCAGGAATGACAAAATTGCTACAAATTTCCAAAAATTGCCTTAGATGTAGGTGAGGATCCTCTTGAGGAGAACCACTAAATTGACCTACCCTTGAGCCGTCGTTCAAGTTCTCTTTTCCTTTTCCATATATTGTCAAAAATCTCTTTATTAAACACAACCGAGTCATCCTTGACGTGTTTCAGACCAAGTATAGGACACGCATTATTCCTGCTCCAAGCTTTTCGCACCACCTCCTGGTATTGAGGGTGGGTGATCCAAGCTGCCTCAAAACGAAAGGGACGAATACCATGAGACTGGGGGAGCCCATCACAACGGAGAAGAAGAGGGTTGTGATTGGAATGAAAACGACACAAGACCTCCACAAAAGCCGCTGGGAAGGGATGCCTGCTGTTGTGAAAAATACATGTGCAAGTGTACACAGTCTTTAACAAGTAATATAGAGATAAGAAGGTTGTCGTACCCACAGAGATTGAATTAATTTTACTAAGTTTAAATTAATAGTAGAGTTAATGATAACAAAAATAAAATATAAAATGAAAGATGATTGTGGTGTGTGTATAGACAAATTGTAATTTAAAACAAGTTAATGTAAGTTGTGAATCAGTTGAGAAATATGGTTGGAATGCTTTTACTTAAGTAAGTTCACTTTGAATGTATAAAGTTATAATTGATGAATCTGCAACCATTGCACCTGCAATGATTTACTGCTACAATCATTGCACCTGCAATGTCTTGCGGTTACAATGATTGCACCTGCAATGGATGCAGTACTAACAGTTTTGTACTTTTCAGTACTTATCTTCAGGGCTTCATTACAAGTCTTATTTCTAAGCTCTAAATAAGTTCACCCTTGCCTAATCAAACTCCTACAGATCATCCCATGAACTATTCTATCCTATGTCTAGGTCTTAACATGGTTTTAACAAAGTTTCCTATTATTAAAACACTTATTCATGTTAGTTCTTGATTTCAAATCACAAACCATTTCTTAATTTATGACCCTACTTATTTTAAGTGATCAAGTTAAAATAAGTTTGAAAGAATTATCACGCAAGAACTAAATTACAAAAACATCAACATAACTTTATAACATTTCAAAGTTTCATTACTAAGCTAAGGCATCCAACCACAAAGGGTTCAGCTCATGCTTGACATAACTAGAAAGATACAAACAAGATTTCTCATGCTTATAACAAGAAAAACGCAAAGAGAATAAGAGGTAAGAGTAATTACACAAAAGAAAATTCCTTGCATTTCTTTTCTAGCAATGTGGTTGCTTACACTTCTTCACAAGAGTACCTCAACAATTTCACAAGATAAGATGAGTAGGAAGTATCACTATCTCACTTACTTGAGGCTTTGTTGAGTACTACAACTTACAAGAGAAATAAATCTACTTAAAACTAGAAACTAGAATATAAAATGTATTGTTGAATGATAAGAGTTGAGTGTGTGACTTCAAATGGAGAAGAGGGTGGTATTTATAGGCTTCATGATCCATCTTTCTTGATCACCAAGTTGTTTCTCTCTCCTCTTGTCAAGTAAAAAGTGTGATAAGAACCCCCACCAAATATTAAGGGAGGTCCATTGGTGTGATGACAAGTGGAAAGTGAGATTTCTCACTTTGAGGCTAGATACATGAACTTGGCGCCGCCTTCAACAACTTGGCCAACTTGAGCTTGCCACTTGCATTTGCTGATATCATCAGGTTGTAGGAGCAATTCTGTGTTACTTGAGTTGATGCAGCCGCAATAGATGTAGGTGCAATGCTTGAGTATGATGTAGGTGCAATGCTCCTGTCTTCTGCTTTTACAGCTTATTGCAGGTGCACCTATTGCGGTCTCCATTGCAGCTGCAATATTCAACAAACACATCAAAAATACCACAAATTATGAAATTCAATTCTAATGAGTTCCAAAGCTAAATGATGCTGATTTCAACTATTATTCTTTATTTGGATTTACAAATTACTGAGTTCTTACAATAATTCAAGCTTAAGAAGTATAAATAACTCTATATAAAATAGAGTTATCACCTGCACATGATATCAGTCGTAGACCGATCTAGCTTCTTAGAAACCCTCTGATAACCAGTACAGTTCCTCTGCCAAGTGAAGTCACTACCAGTAGAGGGCATATCAGTCATATAACAACTATCCAAAACATTTAACAGAGCCTGGGCACGGTGATTAATGAAGGAACCTCCCCTCACTTCACTAGGATGAATAATCTCATTAAAATCCCCCATCATAACCCAAGGTCCAACAATACGGTCACGGCGATCAATTAAATAGCGCCAGAAATCCAGACGAAGAGAGTAAGTAGGGCTTGCATAAACCCCTTTGAAATACCAAGAGGCACTACCCACTACCAATTTGAGAGTAATTGCATTAGGATGAGATCCAACTACCATAGTACCAACGTTACTTGCCCTATGTTCAAAATCCAAAGACCCCCAGATTGTCCTCTAACTTCTTCAACATCAATTTTATTATAACCAGCCCGAAACCAAAAATTCCTAGTTTTTTCGAATTCCACCTGTGTTTCCATGGTGACAAGAAAAGTTGGAGAATACCTTCTAATCAAATCCATGGCGTGTCTTTGAGCTTTCCGATTTTTAGCCCCCTAGATGTTCCAGGAGAGGAGCGAAACATCTTGGAATCCAATCATCATAAAAAACCCGTAGAGAAAGGTCACCATTACGGTGGCTAGTGGTGCATATCGTCGAAGTGATGCTCCCATACACGAGGAGTTTCCACTACCCTTTCCACGTCTTCATCTTGAGTAGCCACCACCACTTCATTCGTTGAAGGGGCCCCTGTCACAGCAGCCTCAGAGACGAACTGCTTCTGTGAATTGCACTGATTAATTAAATTTAACTCAGGCTCTGTTGCTGGAATTTCTGGTTTGTGCTGCATGGGGGGATGACTTAGCGTCACTGGGTCCATTAACATGCACATGCTGGCCCATTTTTGGAACTCCACTGGTGGGTTTGACTTTCTCCGTGTCTGACCCGTGTATTATGGCCCACTGGCGCGTCATTCCAGCAGCCACTGGCGCGTCGCGCGTTGGTTCACTCTCCTGGCGCCTTTTTTTGTGCTGACTAGACCGTGAGTTTGACCAGGTCTTGTCCCCTCTGTGACAAACGTGTTAATTCCCACTCCTGACGCATTGGGCCCACTGCTTTTCCCTTTTATTCTCTCCGAATCCCGAGGCACGACTTTGTTTCCATTTTTAACCACCTGTCTGCCAGCTCCACCTTTTGCTAATAGATTTTTTGTGGGCCCCTGACGGTAACCACCTCAGATTGTTCCATATTTTTCGCCCCACTAATTGCAGTTTCCGTAACCGGTACCTCCGCCACCACCTGCAGCGGCTGTTCCGCAGTAGAAGAGCTTTGCTGGATACAATCTCTTGTAAGGTGGCCATAACAACCACACTTGCCACATATAATGTGTAACCCCTCATATTGAACCTTGTACCAATGTCCATTAACCCAGACCTTTCCCACCACCAGCTTGGTGAGATCAATCTCAACACATATGCAAGCAAAACGTCCCCTTTCCACGTTAGGAGTATTGGAATCAACCTTGACCGACGTCCCCACCGCAGCTGCAAAGGTTAGGAGATAACTCTCATCATAGTAGACCAAATTCAGCCCCGGGAAGCGGATCCAAACCAAAGTCCTCTCAATCTTTGCATTCGGCGAGGCAAACTCTGGTGTCCATTGCGAGACCGCAAGATAGTGGTCAAATATCATCCAGGAGCCTCCCGATACAATTTTTTCCCTGTCACAAAGACTATCACATTTGACCATGTAGAAGCCATTATCAACATCCATGATCTCAAAGTCGCTGCTTGTCTTCCACAACTTCTTCAAACGTTCCTTCATGGTTTGGTAGCCCACTTTCTTGCCCAACAATTTAATCACTAGAGCGTCCTTCCCAGGGTTGCATAACTCCTGAAAGTAGCTATCATCGAAAGACACCTTTGGTAACAATCTGTTCCCCAAATAGTCGCCAGACCCTTTGCTAGTGAATCAACTTTCTCCTTGACTGGAGGTTTCTCCCGTCCTTCAGCAAGGATGCCTCGAAAGGATGGACGTGGAGGTTTGGCAGTACCTCCATCAGGCGGCTTCAATGGTGGTGGCGGCGCCGTCGACGTGAAGACAAACCCCTCCGATTTCTGTGGAGCGCTCATGTTTTCTCTCGGTTATGGCTATTGTTCTGGAGTGGGCCGAATGCCCAATCTAGCCAAAGAACCCTCCAAAAACGGCCCAAGACAGTCCAAGGGCTGGCCAAAAACGGCCCAAGCAGCAAGCAAAAGACTAAATCAGATCTGGACGGTCAGGATTAACCCGCGCTGATCCAACGGCTCGCCTAGCACGTTGACTCTATAAATACGGAACTGACCCCACATGTCAGGTAACTTTTTACCCTCATAGTTACTCTGCAGAAATTCCACCTCACTGACTTGAGCGTCGGAGTGACATTGCAGGTACAACCTGGTGCTCTGCGGACGACCAGCATCTGATTACCCGGAGGACCAGCACTCAACAGACCGACCTGTCACCTTGATCCTAGATCCCAGCTCGATCTCAAGGTACAGTTCAGTGGCGACCACAGTGGGAGCGCTCTATCCCACCAACAATTCTGATGCCTCCAAAGGCACCCCGAGGTAGACCACGGTCGACCCACCTTCAAAATGTGGCCGACATCCCAGCTCGACCGCCACCCATCCCAGGAAGACTTGAAGGCGATGATCCTCAACCTGACCCGACCCAAGGGGTCACCGTCACCCTACCGGCAAACTTAGTCCAGGAACTTCGGGACCTACTCCGTGATCGGGAAGAGAGTTTGGCTCGCCAGAACGAACGTCTCACCCAAGTAGAAGAGCTAGTCGCATCCCGTCGGGCAAACACTGCACCCGAACAACGGGCGATCCTGTCTCGAAGACACCGCTCACCACCTCGAAGGCACCTGGTCCATCGATCTCCACCTCGGCATAGGGGACGAGGAGGAGGACCTCCATCAAACACGCCATCCAGCTCCGATTATACTTACTGGCCGGAAGAGTCGTCACATCCCGAATCCTCCTACGATTCATCTAATTCACCCACTCGATCGCGAAGTCGATCCACCGAGCGGTATCCGCAGCACTATACAAGAGAATACTCAGATGAAGAGCAATATGGTCATCATGGGAGACACCTTGAGAACCAACCGCGCCACAAGGGAAGAGTTGACATGAGCCTGGGACCCTACACCAGAAACATAGACGAATACCGCATCCCCCGCTCCCTAGAAAAACCTCCTTCAGAGCTAAAGATGTATAATGGGGTCCAAGACCCAGACGCCCATTTGAAGCACTTCGACCTAATGATGAAATATCGGGGGGCAGCCGGACCGGTTAAATGCAAAATCTTCCCCTTGACCTTGGAGGGATCGGCCTTAGAATGGTTCACAGAGCTACGACCAAACACCATATCCTCTTGGGAACAGATGGCCCGAGTATTCACTGCCCGCTTCACGACCTCGAGGGTTAAGCCTAAGTCCCAAGATATCCTGATCGCAATCAGGCAAAGACCCAACGAGTCTTTACGTAGCTACGTGGAACGATTTAACAGGGAGGCTGACCAAGTAAGAAACCTGGATGACAACCAACGATTATTTTTCTTAAGAACTGGGCTCCTCAGAGGAAGCCGATTCGAAGTGGAGGTCGGCCTGCACCAGCCTAGGGATTTAGAGACTTTTCTTCGAAGATCTCAAAGATTCATGAATTACGAAGAAAGTACTATGGCCATTGAAGCGGCAGAAGCAGGAATCAATCAAAGACCACATGCAGAGCAAGACCAGAGACCAAGAGATGATTTCGGCCGACCACCCAGGGACCACAAGACAAGAAAATATGCAGAGCGTACGAAGTTGAACACCTCCTATGCGAATATACTCGCCGAATGTGCTAACACCGAGTTCAGAGGCATCAAAAGACCAGAGCCCCTCGTCCTCAAAGAGGGGCAGCGACCGTCCAAAAAATACTGCAGATACCATATAAGTAATGGTCATGACACCAATGAGTGCATGGCCCTCAAAGATGACGTAGAGGCATTGATCAGAAAAGGAAAATTGACACAGTATGTGAAAAAGAATCCAGTAGAGGGCCGAGAGGACAAACCGGTGGCCAGATCACCTAGGAAGGGTAAGGCACCAGCCGAAGAAGTCGCCAAAATTGTCGAAGAAGGTGACGATGAAGAGGATATGGTGGACACCAGCAAGTCAAAGGGAAGACCAGTCGCATTCGTAATCACAGGAGGAATCCCTTCAGACGCCTCAACCAACAAATCAATCAAAAGAAGATGGGATGAGATCATGAACATTGCCTCGACCTCGACCCCAAGACCCCCTTCCAAAAGACCACCCATATCTTTTGGGGATGAAGACCTCATTGATGGGGCTCCCAATTATGAAGTACCACTCGTGGTGGTAGCAGTCATGGCAAACATGGAGGTCAGACGCATACTGGTAGATCAAGGGAGCTCAGCAGATATCATCTTTGAAGATCTCTTAGACGTCCTGAAAATATCAAAGGAAGACCTGAGACCATACAGAGGCACTGTGTTGACCGGGTTCAATGGAGCGTCGACCACCCCAATCGGACGGATAGAGTTAATGGTCACCTTCGAAGATGACACAAGAGATAAACCCCTCTGTCGAACAGTCAGAACAGATTTCATTGTGTTGCCATGCAAGTCCATTTATCAATGCATCATCGGACGACCAACCTTGGCCCGATTGGAAGCTGTTCCATCCACAGTCCATCTGAAGATGAAATTTTATACTAAGACTGGGGAAGTCGCCACCCTCCCAGCAGACCTGTTGTCCGCGAAGCGAGCGTTCCTTTTATCTTTGAAAGACAAAAGCTATGTTGCAAATCCAAATGAGGAAGAATGAGCTCTTATATAGAAAATCTGAGGCAAATGAAGTAACAAGGCCTTCCACTTGAAGTATCAATAGCAAACTCGGAAAACGCATAGATTAAATCGCCCCTATTCAAGGAAAAAGAAAAAAGAAAAAATAGTGAACATCACTCCAAGTCAGTTCATTAAGTCACAACAAACGGGACAATTCGCCAAAATAACGGGAACCAAAATCACCTACCGTGAGAAGGGATCAACAACATTAAAATCGCACCTCACCAAGCAGGGTCTGGTCGCAGGTCGCGCCGCACGATCGCCGGGTGAAGAAAAATCGCTGGTCACGACCCCTGGTGCGACTCGCCCAGAGTACTCCCCGAGATCCCTGGTCACTGGCCGATGGTCGCGTGGAGCAGCCGCGGATCGCTGTAGCAGTCGCGGGTCGTCCCGCGGAGCGCCTGTGATTGTTGATCACGAGAGGATGATCGGAGAGCACGGAAACGGGTCCTAGACCGAGGATCTCTGCTCGCCCCGTGAGGTCGCCACTCAAAGAGAAAAGCGCTCTTTGGTCTTTAGCCACTCAAAGAGAAAAGTGGTCTTTGATCTTTGGTCCCTGGTCACTCAAATAAGTTTCTCCTAGTTAAATGGGGAGTGAATGGAGTGAAAGTATACCCTACCATACTTATATGGGCCCATCGATGATTTAACACTCAACACATGCCCAATGAGAATTATCAAGCACACCCCTATCTTGTTACCGACAATCCAATATGATTTCGAAGGACCTGATCGTGTCGCGCGGAAAAGAAGCGCGCAAGGAGCTGGGTCGCAGATCGCTGATCGTGGATCGCCTGAGACACCTGGATCGTGACTCGCTGGTCGTGGGGTGAGTCAAGTACTGATGGCCTAGGAGCGCTATTTTTTTGATCAGCGTACAAAGAGAAATGAGAATGGAGTGATTACAAAAAAAAAAAAAAAAAGGAAAAGAGTTCGCTAAGTTACAATCGGAGGTACAACAACCGATACCTCTCATCAAGCCTGAGTCCGCTCAACAATCGACCTCGGCTTGGGGGGCAACTGTTCTGGAGTGGGCCGAATGCCCAATCTAGCCAAAGAACCCTCCAAAAACGGCCCAAGACAGTCCAAGGGCTGGCCAAAAACGGCCCAAGCAGCAAGCAAAAGACTAAATCAGATCTGGACGGTCAGGATTAACCCGCGCTGATCCAACGGCTCGCCTAGCACGTTGACTCTATAAATACGGAACTGACCCCACATGTCAGGTAACTTTTTACCCTCATAGTTACTCTGCAGAAATTCCACCTCACTGACTTGAGCGTCGGAGTGACATTGCAGGTACAACCTGGTGCTCTGCGGACGACCAGCATCTGATTACCCGGAGGACCAGCACTCAACAGACCGACCTGTCACCTTGATCCTAGATCCCAGCTCGATCTCAAGGTACAGTTCAGCTATGACTTACAGATACCCACAGTTTAGTTGAGATGTAAGAGAGTCAGCTATATGAATGCGCTTTACCCGATACACGGACGTTAACTATTGGTATTCTACTTGAAGAAAACTGATTTCATTAAAATAAATAATAATAATATCTAGCTATAAGTTTAAAATGCATATAGGTAGTTGCAACGTTTAACCAACTCATAGTAGTTAAACTAATAAAAGTTTGAAATATATTGTTTAAGGTAAAAATAATATTCAAATATATATATATATATAAATATGTATATATATATATAGATATATAATAATATATAATATTGAGTATTTGAATTATATTGGAAATGCTCCTCATATTCTTTTTAATTATATTAACTATATATATATATATAGAGAGAGAGAGAGAGAGAGAGCCTTGAATTGTGTAATTTAAAATAAGCATAAATAACAAATTGAATAATATTAAAATTAGTAGACTAAATAACTGTTAATTAAGTAATATTTAACACCACTATTTGGATGTGATAAATGTTGAATGGAGATTTATTAATAAAAGTAAATTATTGAGATTTAATTTTGAAAGTTAATTGAAAATATGGAGGAGCATCCTAAAGCCTAAAAAAACCTTCCATTAGATATTTATACTAGGGGGAATCCCCGTGCGTTGCACGGGTTGTTATAATATTTTTTTATTTGGTTTTGTAAAATAAATAAATTGTAATATACATTATGAATATGTTGTTTTATTTTATATCTAAATATTATTTTATTAGGTAATATTTTAATAGACTATATACATTTTTAAACATAAAAAATTGTATATAATTTTTATGAGATTAGTTGTTAAAAGTATAACTTTAGAAAAGTTAAACGAAGTTTAGAAAGTTTATTGAATACTTTACTATTTTAAAATTGGTAAATATGTTTCCATATTATTATTTTTAGATTAGTACAATATTTTGGTCAAAAAAAAGATTAGTACAATATTTTCCATTATATTTAGTAATTCAAAATAAAAAAATATTTCATATGTTGAAGTTTATAAGCATGCTTTTTAATATTAGAGACAATTGAATATGTATGGTGAAACATAAATCATGTAAAACATTCACGAAATTTAATTTAGAATGAAATTTAGGAAAAAAACAGAAAAAAATTATTGATAAAAATCTATTATTTTTTATTCTTGGTAATAATGTGAAAAAAAAAGAACTGAAAAAAATATGACTTTACAACAGTTAACAAAAATATTAATTGAAATAATTAAAGTATTTTTTATATAAAGTATAATCTAAAGTATATTTTAATAAAATATATTTTCATGTTTTTCCTTTGATGCGGTATGGACTGGTGTAACACCCTAACATTTCTAACAAGTAGAAATATTAAAGGTACAACTTTAGCATACATCAGAGATTAAAATTTCCTGTTTCAGATATTGAACAAAACTCCACTCTTTGAATTCCAAATCAAGAGTTAAGACAACACATAAGTACTTATCAAATTAATCCCTAATTCAAGTACTTAGATTCTCAATTACTTAAAGACATAACCTGCACAACCGTTCAATATCCAAAACAAAAGAAACACGGAAGCGGTTTATACAACTTTACAACAAAGCAAGTTACATAATCCAAAAGAAATAACACGGGAGAACTAGTAACTATAGATAAAGTCACTAAATCTTCCAAGCTCCATAAACACGCCACCTACTCGTGCCGTTTAGCCTTCCTCTTTCCCTGTTTCTCTGTAAAACAACAACATATGATAGGGTGAGATAATATATCTCAGTGAGTTCTACCGTTACCCCTAACCGCTCTCGGTTCAATTATATTCCATAGTTCATAGTCCAATTCTTGATGACTATGCACTATTCTTTTTCATCAATTTAGTACAACATCTTAAACCCTTTTTCTTTTCTTCGGTTTGCGATGAACCCAGATCACCTATGCATCTCAGTGACTACATCTTTGGGTCTAGTTCAAGGGCTCATGACTTCCCTCTCCCTAGTGTACTAACATCTTGGGTCGTCACCCGAATTTGATATAATTTATATATCACACCCGCATTGGGTCGTCAATCTTATTTAATACCCGTATTGGGCCATCAATCATATATGATATAATTATATATCATGTCCACTACAATAGTAGAACATGAAGTTCAGTTTTGATTAAAAAAAAAACATATGTTCTCACACGTGGCTAGACTCGGTTTTTCGAAACATTGATAAGTTCCAAAACCTTTCTTAAAAATCCAAGTTGATTATTTGTTAAAACCACAAATCAATCTATTTATATGAATAGGTCCTTTTGTAAGCTTCGTAACGCATCTGAAAACACGTTAATCGGGTTCCCAGATCAAAAGTTATGATCAAAACTGTTTTAAGTAAAATTAGGATAGCAGGCTGTGCGCGAGTGGCGCATAAGCGCGACTTACGCGCCAAGAGACAGTGGCTAACTGTTGTTTGGCGCGTCGTTCGCGCGCGAGTCGCGCGTGCGCGCCCCTGTACAGCAGGAACATGATTTTTAACAGCATTTTTAACTCCGTTTCATCCGTTTCGCGATTCCGATCGATTCCAAACCTTTACCCGAACCAATCCCAACTGAAAAACAGAAGATTTCACAACAAATTCCAGTCCAAACAATCACAATCAAACCCAACTTCACCTCCCAATCAAAGTATAATTGGAAAATTAAACCGTAAACGATGTTTTTCTAAAATTCGGTTTTTTTTGACTTTAAAATCCTTTCGGAACCAAAACAACAACCGATTCCAGAATTTCAACACAATCAATTTAAAGTGTAAATTCCCTAAACGCGAGTAAAACTCACCGGTTCAACAAAATAGCGACAAATTTCGTTGTCACCCGAAACAAGCAACCGAAATTACTCAAACGATCCCCGTAATCACGAACTTGCTTCCAAACTATAACTACAGCTCCTAGGGTTCAGAAAGGGCAAAGGGGAAATAGAAGGAATTAGCTTTTCAAACTTGCATCAGTGAAAAGGAAATCAAAAATGGAAGAGAGTGGACTATGGAACTCTTACCTACAAGAAGAACTTGAACTTGGGTCTCCACCTCTTCTTCTCCTTCTTTACGTTTTCTTCCTTCTTTCTCTCTATTCTTTTCTTTTCTTTTTCTTGCTTCTGAATTATCAATAATGAGAGGTGTGATAAGTCCCATGGTTAGGTGAGATGAGAGTGTCATTGAGAGGGAATTGACCAAAATACCCTTATTTCAATTTTTCACTCAAACTCTCATTTTAACCCCATTTCTCCTCAAATTACCACATAATTTGAATACCAAGGCATTTTAATCTTGTGACTTAGCCAATATATAATGCTTTCTCGACTATCCCATATTCATATCTTGATTTATTTTTCACTTCGAATAATAAATCACTCGTTAATTCCATAAATTGAATTTAACGAAGTTAGGGATGTTACAACTGGGGATTTTCTAGATGTGACACATAACTATGAGTAATTTCTTGATGTATAAATATTAGCAAAATTGCTTAGGGGTAACTTAACTTAATTTTAAATTTTGATTTCTTCTTTTATGTTTTTCTCCACACATTGGTCTTTTAACTTTTAAAATTCAAAAATGCTAACCTTTTTACATTTTATGTTTATAATTTAGTCTCTTAAGTTTGTTATCGAGAGATTATTCTAATCAATCTATTGAAAAAATATAGAGATTTCGGGATCAAAATCATGAGATTTAAGTATTATGGTTATATGTATGGTCATGTATGGTCATATGTTATAGCTTTAAGTAAAAAAAATGAAATCCTTGAGATTTAAGCATTATGGTCATATGTATATTAATATAGAGACATATGTTATATTAATATTATGTATGTATTTACACATATACATACATAATATTAATATAACATATGTCTCAAGGATTTCATTTATTTTACTTAAAGCTATACAATTGTAACTAAAGAAACTAATTTGCATTTAAAATAACGCATAGTGTTGTATTTCCTTTAAATATACATATTAATAAAATTTTACGAACTTCAATTTAGTTATTTTTAAAAAATAATTGTAAATAATGAATAAGACAAATTTACGACTAAAAGAGAGGACTGAGTCATGAAAAAAAAAAATTTCAAACACAATTTTTATATAAGAAGTGCTAATTTTAATTGTAACAAAAAGTAAAATAACTTTTTGTGTACATAACTTTAAAAAAATGATGTTTTGTACAATATTAAAAGAAAAATTCTCCTTTTTAGAAGAAGCAAGTATACAATAACATACAAAGACATAAAACACGTGATTTAAGAATGTGAATTTTCTTATGTTTTGTTCCAAAAATGCTTCATAATGATCGTACTTCTCATGTTAAAATCTATGTATACATCCCACAAATTAGTAAATTGATCTTGCAAAATGTTTTCCTATATAGTAATAACTTTTGAAACAATTGAATTTTTCACGTCCAACCCTCGAAAAATGCCAAACTATATTCCCTTTGGATTATTGTTCGTACGCTATAGCATTGTTTTATTGGAGGAGATCTCAAATGAATCAAAACATGTTTTGCAAAAACATGATCACCTGATTCCCATATAAACGTCAATGACTTTACTAATAAATTGATAGGGAAATTTTTTCAAATGGTACCACCAAACTACCAGAATTTCTTCTCAAATAAACCTTCAGAGTAAAAAAAATATCCCACCTTTAGAATCCTTCTTTTATTAAGATTTTAACCTCCTGGCGCGTGTCTCCTTCAATCCAAAATGCAAGGTTTTTCACATAGCCTTAACCTATATTTTCTCTAAACATCTCTTGCATGCCTAAGAGTCGAAGTGATTTTCAATGCTCCTAACAGAGAAGACACACACGTTGAAATGTTAGTAAGTATATATATATATATATATATCAAATGATGCACTGAAAAACTAATAGAAATTTATCATATTATGTATAGAACATATAGTGATGAATAAGCTAATAAAATGGAGCCATAAAAACTGAAAATTCTTGAAGGAAAAAAAACACTTATGAGATCATGAAAACAATAAAGGAAATATGGAAGAATGTTGATGGCTCACAATAATGGAAGGTATTGAGATGTATAAATATGAACAGGTATTAAAGTGTATGCTTTATTTTCTTGAGTTAAGACTTCCGTTATGTAATTGGAAAGTCCTTTCATTTAAATTTACAACTACAAAATTATAAAAAATTAACTAATAGGATTGCAAAAGACATTCACTCCATAATAAATAAATAGGTAAAATAATTTTGATTTAGTTCTATCAAAACCTGAGATGTCGTTGAAAATATATTGGTAAACTTTTGCTTAAAATTCAAAAGGCGAGTATACATCAAAACTTTCAGCCATAAATTTATAACAATTAATAATAATAATAATAATACTTATATATATGGAAGGTAAACCATCTCTTAATAATGTAACAGCTTCGAGCTCTCATAAAATTTTCATTAAAGTCTAACAGATTGTCATAGAAATAGAAGTTTAAGCCTATTATACATATAAAAAATATATAAATAAATATAACCATAGATGATTATAATCTTGTCCGTTAAAAAAAAGATGAATATAATGGGAAGTATTCTAGAGGCTCTATTAGAGCTTCCTTTATTAATTTATATATATATATATATAATTCTTCTCTTCAATATAAATTTCATTAAGTAATTTATAATTAACACTCTTTATTTTAAAAAATAGAGTAAAAAAGAACTATTAAAAGGAAAACTATCAAAATAAAATAAACTAATAAAACCAAACTAATTCACAGGTACACGATCCTATAGCTTACGTTATGAAACTTAATCAATCCAAAAAAAATGATCCATCACATTCCTCATAAAAAAGTAATACAAATCAAACAAAACTTAAATAAAGTATAAGAGAATTATTAAAAAGAGCACTATTAAAATAAAATTTAAACTAATAGACCCAAACTAATTAACACGGTAACTAACTCTTAGAATGACACTATTGCTAAATCTAAAGAATATATTAAAATTATAATTTATTATTAAATATAAATGTAGATAAAAAATGAGGAGTATTCGGAAGGCCCCATTAGAGCTTTCTTCACTAAATTATTTAATAATTTAGCCAAGCATAATATTCCACTAAATCATCATTTAATAAGTTAGTGAGTAATTATGTGTTTTAGCTATATTTAATTAAGAGTTACAATTAAAGTCTTCTATTTAAATTATAAATATAAATTATTTTGGATAAAAATGATGTGGAGCATTGTGGAGGCTTCAAAAAAGTTTCCTTTAGTAATTTATATAGAATATAGATATAGATATAGATTGATATTGATATGAAAATAAGAATATCAGTTATGGAATCTTCTATCTATCTATCTATCTATGTAAAGCAAACCCCAAAGGAAGCTCCACAATTTTTCTCAAACTTTTTATGAATTAAAATATGGTTTAAATATGTATTTAGTCCCTGCAAATGTCCCTGTTTTTCAATTTAGTCCCTGCAAATTTTTTTTTTTAAATTCGTCCCTGCAAAATAACTTTTTTTTAAATACGTCTCTACAAAATAAACTTTTAAATACGTCCCTGCAAGATAGTTTTTTTTTAAACACGTCCCTACAAAATAACCTTTTTTTAAATACGTCCCTGCAAAATATCACAATTTTTTTTGGGACGTATTTAAAAAAAAAGGTTATTTTGCAGAAACGTATTTAAAAAAAAGTTATTTTGCTGGGACGTATTTAAAATCCAACTTTCGGAAGGGCATATTCAAAAAAAGTTATTTTGCAGGGACGTATTTAAAAAAAAAATTGCAGGGACTAAATCGAAAAACAGAGACATTTGCAGGGACTAAATACATATTTAAACCCTTATTAAATGATGCTCTTCATGGAAGATTTATTAACAGTTTTTAAAAAAAAAGTTATACAACTTTTTGTATTTATAATAAAATGGCACTTTTATTAAGGAATTATGGAAATTGGTCATAATAATAATAATAAATAAATCTCTCCATAGTATAACATTATATATAAATCCTTTCTAAAACAAGTTTCTAAAATTTTATAAATTATGTTTATCTTTGTTTAATTATTATATCTACTGGAAAATCTACTTATGTTCGAAATTCTCCTGTCAATACCCACACTTTAGGAGTGCGGGCGGTTCATTCTTCAACAAATAAATCGTTGACTGATTTATCCTCCACCCAATCTCCCACGGAAAGACTTGATTCGCTAAATGTCTCATTGCCCGATGCTACTGCTAACCGAGTGGGGGGGATGCTTTAGAAGATGATGTTGATATTGATACTCAAGGTTTAATGGCGCATGATGTAAATTTCACATCGGCTATCTCCAAGGCCAACAATTCCTTTGTTGCCTCAGAGTCTGTTGCTACTTCTAATTTAGTAGTAGCATTTGATATGAGAACTTTAAGAAAGTTTTTGGGTGAGATGTCAGATGAGGTTGGTGACCCCGTGTCTTCTGATGTCCAAGGAACGGTTGCACGAAACGATTAATTTGAACCGGTTGTGTCTAAGACCCAAAAGAATAAATTGAGGCAAAAAAAGAAATTGGTCGTTTGATATAATACTCGTTCAAAGGCAAATTCTGTCTCTATCTCCTTTTGATCTATTTTTGTTTTTTTGTCCTTTAATCTTTTTTCTTTAGGTTGGATTGTTTTAGGGGGTCTTCAAGTTATGATTCATTTTTACTGCTTTGACTTTAATTTCTTTTCTTGCCAAGGGTTTTGGTCTAGCCCCCCATTGGTCTCTCTTCTCTCTTTTGTCTTCTTTCTTTTTTCCTTATTTTTTAATAAAATCAGGAGGAAGTACTATTTTTCCTTTTTGATGTTTTTAACATTAGAAGGTTTTAATAGGGTTTCTTTCCTTCTTTTTGCCAAAAAAAATTATATTATATTTCAGAGTTTTAATGATCATTTTGTATTTACTATACAATTATATAAAACAAACGTAGCCTATTATGTCATTATAAAATTTAATCTTAATTTAACATATTTTGTCTTTTTAAGTATTGTTACAAACCCTACCTAATCTCTCTAATTGATTACTGTTTTATCAAATTTATATTTATTTACCAAAAAAGTTCTATTATTATTTGTAACACACTAATATCTCTAACGAGTAGAAATATTAAAATGCACCATTCAACAAACATCAGAGAATTAATTCATGCTTAGATACTTGAACACCACTAAAAATTCGGTAATAAAATACCAAACTGTTTTTACATCATCCTTCACTTATCAAAACCATAACGGTTTCCAAGACATCAACATCCTACAATCTGGTGTTCAATATCTTAACAAGGAAAGAGCGGAAATGATTACATAACTTAAATAGTTCAAGTCATATATCGGATATAGAGACAACAAGGGAAAAACATAAACAAAGACAAAAGAACTAAGTCTTCGGTCTTCTCCTCGAGCACGTCACCTACTCGTGCCTTTTTAGCCGTCTTCTTTCCCTGTTTCTCTGTACAACAACAACACGTGAAGGGGTGAGATACATATTTCAGTGAGTTTTACCGTGACCCCTAGCAACGCTCACAGTTCAATTATTAAAACCTTTTAATTGGTAATTCAATTTATGAATTACAACCATCAATAATAGGAATAATACCGGCTGCAATAACTGCCAACTACCGATAATAATTCCTTTTTAATCGTAGTTTAATTTATAAACTACGTGTCTTTCTAACCTAGCACGACAATGACCCCAGCTTTGGTAATCCCGGTGAACCCCCTTCCCATTAGTACTTTCCCTAATGGTTTAAGGCCTAGGTTACGGGCTCATGACCTTCCCTGCCTAGTATGCTAACCTCATCTTGGGGTCGTCACCCCGACTCGATATAATTTATATATCCACCCGCATTGGGCCGTCATTTATACTCGATATAATATATATATATATATATATATATATATATATCGTGAAACATAAACAGTCGATGATGATAGTATAATCATCCCATAACCAATCTTTCAATGCCAAGTTGAACTTATAGTTCGTTTTATTTCAAAAATACTTGTCCTCACACGTGTTCTATAATTCGGTTTTTTAAAACATTTGTAGTTCAAGGCAATTCGGTTTAAAACATGTCATTCATAAGCGTTTCGCCATGAATTACGGTTATTTTATCATTATATAAGTTGAGGGAAGGTTTAGGATTGGAAAACAATCGATTTAAAATCGAAACGAGTGAAAAATAATGGGTCAAACTGATCCTGACACGACCACCCGTGGCAAGCAACACGGGCCATGGAGACTGATTGCAGATTTTTACGCTGCACACCGAAAGTCCCACGGGTGCCCGTGCTGGCTGCCACAGTCCGTGGTGGATCAACAGTGGCCCTGTTTTGCTGAATTTTGTTTTGTCTCTCAATCCAATTCGATTCCGTTCCTATCCCAACTCGCTCCAAACACCAAAACAGAGTTTAAACACACAATAACCAATCCAAACATGACAATAATCAATCCAATCAAAATGACAATTCACATATCAATTTATATTTTGATCATTAAACCGTAAAACACAATTTTTCCAAAAAGCTGTTGTTGACTCGTAAAATTTTCAAAACTCAATGAAACGAAGCGAAATTAAAAACACAACCAAATATTCATAAACAAAATCTCCAAACGTGAGTAAGACTCATTGATTGTGATGAAAATCTCAAATCCCCGCGAAAACAAAGCTCACGAACAACCGAAATCACACGAACGGTCCCCGAAACGACTCCAACGCTCCCACGAACTTGAAATCGCTCCAAAGCTAACGCAACCACCCAAATTCGAATTTCAGAAACCCTTACTCCTTCAATACTTCTTCAAATGAAAATGTTGTTCATAAGGTACTCTAGTGTTGCTCCAAATTCATCATGCAAGGCTTGGAAACTTCATCTTTTCAAAGTTGAGCTTGAGGAGACAAAAATGGTGAAATGGGTTAGAGAAAAGATGAGTTAATGATTTTGATGTCATTGTGTAGAGGAGGAAACAAGGAAGAGAATGGTACCAATATCACTCACATGCATCCATGCATTTTTGAAGCTACTCCCTCCTCTTTTCTTCTCCCTCACTCTCGGGACTCTCTTCTGTCTCTCTACTCTCCCTTTCTATCTTATTTTCTGTTTTGCTGAAAGTGGTAAGTGTGAGGGTTGGTTTGAGTGTTTTGTGTGAGGTTAAGAGCTGAAGGCAAATTTTAAATAAGTGGGAAAAGAGAAAAATACCTCTGTACTTTAATTCTCACACAACCCAATTTCTATCCCAACAATCACACGATAATTCATACAATTCACTCAATAATACATTTAAATGATATGCCTAAGCAATTAAATATCGTTTTTCACATGTCTATGACTCGACTTACCATTTAATCGAATAAACAATCACTAGTTAATTTCGTCAATCGAAATTAACCGAACTAGACATGTTACATTATTATAATTGTAATTGGTAAAAAACTAAATTAGTTGAATACATTCATTTACTAATTATAATAGTTAAGATGAACTCAAAATATTATTCCCTTTTTAATCAAAATTAATATTTTTTAAATAAGAAATAATTAGTTGTCCTTTAAAATTCTTTTTTAATGTAACAACTATGCATTAAAAGAGAGGAGTTTCACATTCATATGAATTATTCTCTTAATTGACAATAAACTCATAAGTTAGTAGAAAATGAGTGAAAGAGGTACAGTTTTAGTCATTTATTATAGCAAGAAATGACTATTTAAAGGAGACAACTTTGGATGGTGAGGGGAGAGGTTTTGAAAAACATATTCATCAAGAAAAAACAGAAGTAGAAGAATGGAGAGAGTTTCACGAGAAGATGTATAATGCACAAAAAGGGTAAGGGGTTTCATGTTCTTGTCAGCTTTCAAGTTGACAACGAGGCACGTAGATATAAAATTGGACAAGTTAGGGAATTATGTAATGGAGACAACCATTTTTGGTTGAGATAGCATCGAGAAATCATATATTTACTTTTTGATAATTTTCTTTAGAAAAAGGTTTAATTTTAATTTTTTGTGAAATTGTACGATGTCCTATATCTCAATGATTTGTTTATGTTCTATGAGTCTTCATAATGTTTGGTTTTACGACTTAGGTGTCACTTTTAGGAAGCTTCTCTTCCATATCACAAAAAGGGAAGATACAAGAAAAACATATAATGGCATTTCTATTCTCACTACCTATACAAGAAAACATATAAATACCTCATATGATATTTTCATTAGAAGTGTAATACCCAAAGTAATTATTTGTTGTTGTTTATTTAAAATTATATGTTTTGGTGTTTAGAAAGAATTTTGTGAGAGTTAGAGGAAATGGGGTGTAGAAAGTTTTGTTGACACTTTGATCCACTTATTAGGAGGGAAACATTTTGAGCATTCATTTCCACTTACAATTCAAAAACAAACAAAAAAGACTTATATGAAAAAGAGAGAGAGAGGCCGAAGGTTTAGAGAGGGGGAGGGGAACCAACTTGAGTGAAAAACATGGCAACCTTTCAACACCTCTCTCACTTACATTAAACTCCCACTTCTTGTTCTTCTATCTTGGCTTCAAGTGGAAAGGAAGAAAAAGAAATAGAGTTAAGAGAGAATACGAGAAGGAAAGAAGACAAAGAAAGGGGAAAAGCTAAAATCTTTCCTCCATTGTCACTTTTCCATGATCTTCCTTATTCCTTCACACTTCATCTCCTTTACTTTCTTGAATTCAGAAATCAAAGACCCTTCAAACCCCATTTAAACCTCTAGAAACAGAATTTGGAGAAACCCCACCACACACAAATTCAAGCCTTGTTCTTTTAACTCCAGCAGTCAACTTGCATGCCTTGTTTAGATGAACTAGAAGTTAGAATAGAAACTCAACAAGGGAATGCATGTGGGTAAGGGTACGTTCAAACTAAAATAGGAGCTGAAGTGCATGATTGGGGTTGTCTTAAAGGTTATTGACTTTGACTTTGTGGTTTTTAACTGTGGTTGAATAAGTAAATGTGGTATTTTTACTGTTAGTTGAAATAGGTTAATAGCTGTTAAATATCTAACAGAGTTTGTTTTGTTAGTTGCAATTTATTTCAGTTAGTAATCTTGATTAGTTAGTTAAGCTTGTTTGACTATTCTAATCATATATAGTGTAATTGGTAAAGTTACCAATCAATGTATCATTCACATTCACACAGAAATGAAATAGATTCTTTTTCTTCCTCTTGAGTTTCTCTGGTTTTCTCTTCAATGGAAGCTCACAATTCATTTTCGTTTTCATGGTTGATGGTGAATCACACCAACACCAATATGGTATCAGTCGCAATCACTTCACTGCATCTCTGATTTGTCCATTAACCTTTCGTTCATCATTTCTTCGATTGATCTTGTTCTTCTCATCAATCGATTGATCGTCACTTCGTTCGGCGATCTTTTTCGTCTTTCTCTTCTTCCTCGCGGTGCATGCCTCTTTTGCTTCAATGGTGATGGATGCAACTTCCACCTCGAGTCCCTATTACATCCATCCATCCGATAATCTAGGCGCCATTCTTGTTTCTCATATCTTGTCCCATTCAGGTACAAACTATGGATCGGGGTCACGGGCTATGACGATTGTGCTTGGGGCTAAAAACAAATTGGGTTTTGTTGATGGTTCGATCAAGAAACCTAAAGATGGTTCTACAAATTATGCTGCTTGGATTCGGAGTAATCATATGACCACTTCTTGGATCCTCAATTCCATTGCGAAGGAGCTCCATTGTAGCGTCATTTATGTAGAATCTGCTGCTGCTATTTGGAAGGAATTGAAGACATGTTTTGAGCAAAGCAACGATCCTCGTCTTTTCCAAATGAACAAGGAAATCTTGAATTGCACACAAGGTAATCTTTCTGTTAGCGCTTATTTTAGCAAATTCAAAGGATTGTGGGATTCCCTTGTTGAATTTACACCCACTAATACTTGTACTTGTGGTGGTTCAACTGCCTTGGTCAATTCCCTTGAGCGCCGACATGGTATGATCTTCTTGATGGGCCTAAATGATTCGTTCAGCCACACTAGAGGCCAAACCTTGTTGATGGAGCCTATCTCGGACATCAACAAAGTCTTCTCCCTCATTGTTCAAGAAGAAAAGCAAAGGGAGATTGGCCTCACTACCTCTGAGAACCCTTCTCAAGTGACATTTGCTGTGAATGCTCCGGCCAAAGGAACCAAGCGTGACAGACCCCAATGTTCCCATTATGGCATGCTTGGGCACATAAAAGAAAAATGCTTCAAGCTCCATGGCTTTCTGATAACTCTATTTTATATAGAGTTATATACGCTTTCAAATCTAAATTGTTGTGACAAACTCAGTAACCATATAAGTGTAAAATAAAGAAACACAAAAGAAAATCAGCATCTTTAAATATGGAACTCATCATCATTGATTATCATGATTTGTGGTATTTTTTGTGTTTATTCAATTGCTGCAGCAATCATTGCACCTGCAATAGTGCTAGCACCCATTGCACCTGCAATAGAGCAAGCAACCATTGCACCTGCAATGAGCTCAGAAGTCATTGCTCCAGCAATAAGGATTTCAGCAGAAGTCAGAAGCATTGCACCAGCAATGGTCTCAACATAGAATGCCCCTGCACTCTGATGATGTTGTCAGCACGACAAGTTGCAAGTGCAAGTTGCACAAGTGGAAGGATGCAGCGCCATGTTCAGCCCCCTTAGACAACAAGTTGTAACTCTTTAAGTACACTTGTCCTCACACCATTGGACCACTCTTCATGGTTGGTGGGACTTCTAATCATGCTTGTTGAAGACAAGTGGAAAAGGAAACCCTAATTCAGCTTGGTGACCAAGGCAAGCTCACTTCATGGAACCTATAAATACATCCCCCATTCTTCGTTTGTAATATATCATATTCTCTCCAATTCCCAAGTTTAGGAGAACGTTTTATTTTCATTTTAGAGTTAGAGGTACTCAACAAAGCTTGAAGAAAGGAAAGAAAGTGACAACTTCTCCTTTCTCTTCTCGTGGAGTTTTTATTGGTGTTTTCATTGTTGAGAGGTGATTGCCTCAACATTTACTAGGCAGAATATGCAAATGATCATCATTGGTGTAATTCTTATCTCATCTTATTTCCTTAATTTGTATTTTCCTTCTTATAAATATGTCTCATTCTGTTTATATGTGTCCAGTTATGTCCAACATGAGCTAAAAACCTTTTGGTTGGGGTGCGTTAACTATGTAATGAATCTTTGATTAAGTTATTATGTTATATTGATGTTTTTGCAATTTAGTTCTTGTGCTATAATTTTTTCAACTTATTTTGAGATTGATCCCTTAGAATAAGTAGGGTCATGAATACAAAAATGGTTTATGATTTGAACTCAAGAACTAATATGGGTAAGTGTTTTAATAATAGGAAACTTTGTTAAAACCATGCTAAAACCTAGACATAGGATAGCATAGTCCATAGGGTGATTCTGTAAGGGCTTAAAAAGACAATGGTGAACTTATTTAGGGCTTAGAAATAAGAGTTGTAATGAAACCCTGAAGACAGTTGCTGAAAAGCACAAAATCATTTTATTACAGCATCCATTGCAGAAGCAATAATTGCAAGAGCATTGATTGCAGGAGCATCATATATAACATAATGCTTTCAAAGTGAAATTACTTAGGAAGGTGCATTCCAACCATCTCTCTCTCAATTGAATCACAACTTATTTACTTGTTTTTATTTACATTCTGTTTAAACAACCTAAAACCATAACCATTTCATTTTTACTTTCTTTTATCACTAGCATTGCTACCATTTTAAACTCTCAAAAATTAATACAATCCCTGTGGGTATGATCTCTTCTTATCATTGTATTACTTGTTTTTAGACTGTGTATACTTGCACACCTTTTTGCACAACAAGTTTTTGGCGCCGTTGCCGGGGATTGCCATTAATTTTTAGTGTTTAATTTAGTAGTAATTTAGTGATCAATTTTCCTCTGGTTGTTTGTTCCTTGTGGTATAACAGATATTGCACCTGCAACCATTGCACCAGCAATAGTTGCTAGTGCATATGCCCAGGTCTAACACACCAGAATTCCAGTTAGATCCTGAAATAGAAAGGAGATTCAGAAGGTTGCGTAGGATTCAAAGACAAGCAGGCAGAGCTAGACAAACAATGTCTGATCCAGGAGCAGAAGGCTCTCATCATGGCTTAGATAGAGGTTTAGGTAGAGGCAGAGGATCTGTTCATGGTGATCCAGATAATGATTACAGAAATCAGTTCATCAATACGGGTCCAATGGGTATGAAAAATGATAGGGACCGGCCAATGAGGGATTATGCTGTGTTTGATCAAACAAACATGCAAACCAGCATAGTAAGACCTCAACTAAATGCATCACATTTTGAATTCAAACCTATGATGTTTCAAATGCTTCAAACAGTGGGCCAATTTAGTTGTTCTCCACTAGAGGATCCTCATTAACATCTAAGGCAATTTTTAGAAATTTGCAGCAATTTTATCATCCCTGGTGTTTCAGAAAATGCTTTTAGGCTAAAACATTTTCCATATTCCCTCAAAGATAAAGCAAAGGCTTGGTTAAATTCACTAGAGCCTAACTCTATCACTGAGTGGAATGAATTAGCTGAAAAATTCCTTGCAAAATATTTTCCATCAAGTAAAAATGCTAGGATGAGAAATAAAATCACTACCTTTAGACAAAAAGAAGGTGAATCACTGTTTGAAGCATAAGAAAGATGGAAGGAAACTATGATTTAACAGTGAGTTCTTTACCTTTCCTTTGATTTACTGTATTGTATGTTGTTTGTGTTTCGAACCGAATTATTGCATGTTGTCTGTGTTTTGGAACTGATTATGAACATGATAATTTGTGTGATTTTGTGCGAATGTCTTCAAATTCTGTTTTGATGCATGATTGGTTTGAATCATATATGAAATGTGGTTATACGGTGAAAAAGGTTGATTGGAGTGTGTTTGGAAATCAAAGGGAACGAATAGAACTAGTTTGAAAACTGATTTTTATGTAAAAGCAAAGGCCATAATCGATTATTGACTTTGATTATCGATTATCAACTCTGTATAATCAATTATGAACTCTCTGTCCACTTTTTCAAAATTAACTTAAAACTATCCCTTTGGATTTCAAACCTACCCTAATCCCTACTTTCACCCTCCCCATTGATGAATGAATGCTTATATGAATCGAACATTTTTTTCTCGAGAGCGAAAACTATTTAGTGCCTATGTGTGCACAATTAAATGAATTAAAGAATGGATGATGTACTTGGGGTCAGTGTCATGAACCAATCTCAAGGCCCAAGAGGTGGTCTGTGTGTTCTATTTATTTATAGAATACGGGTTCCCTATATGTATCGTCGTAGCTTTTATATTATGTAGTCTAAGGTGCAGGGGGAATGCATCATAGGTAAAATAATAAAAGATATGCGAAGAGTATTGGTAAGGAGTCGCGAAGAGCTCAATGAGATTATGTAATCTCACCCCTCATTGTTGTTGTTTTCTGACAAACAGGTAACGGTGAATAGAAGAAATACCACTCTCTGAGGATCATGTTTGAGGAGATTAATTAGCATATTATCAAATGCTAAGTTATAAGTTGTACCATTTATGAACTTTGTGGCTTAGCCTAAAGAGGTATTAGGATATATGTAATATGATTTTTGGGATTAAGCGCTCAGGCCAATCTTTGAGGATATTATGTATCAATTATGTATTGAGACAGTTAGTTATTTATTATTTAGTTTGGCTCAATTCAGCTTATCATATTACATCTCTGAAAGGTCCAAAAAGTAATGTTCTGGATTTTATTGTCGACTGAAATGAAGGATGTTAAAAGAAGAGAAAAAATATGGTAACACCCAAAGTAATTAAATGAATCACTTTGAGTATTACCGTGTAATAAGTGTATTTTAAATAATATGATGCGATGTTAGAAATGATTTCAATTTTTTTGTTAAGAACTAATTACCCAAAGTAACAACTACCAATAGATTTACGTATAATGAAATATAATATAATATAATATAAAATCACTACAATAGGAAAAGTCGACCATTTTTTAAAATAAGTTAACTATTTGTTTATGTATTCTACCTAAAAATATTTATTTAGGATTGAAGATGTTTGGAATTTGCATTGGTGTAATGATTTCACTTCCCCAATGGTATTTAACGAATTTTTGGGTTATTTATTGGTTTAAGTAATTATAAGGCTATGGGGTGAATTTCAAACTGATTACGTTTTTTATATTTTTCTTTCAAATTTACAATATTAATTACTCATAATTCATTAAATCATGCTCTGATTTATGGTGTCTTTTGGTATCTCTAAAATATTATGATTAGCAATAATTATTTTTGTTAAATTTAAATATAGATTTTATTTGACAAAGTTTTTTTAATATAGATTAGTTACAATCTTTTCATTTTCCTTGATTTTAAATCTTGAGTTTAAATCCATTTAACAAATCCTAAAATTTTTTCCTCTAAATGGAAGAAGAGAGGTCACTAAATTTTCTTTTCATTTTTTGCATCACTTATTTTCTTTTCATGTATTCATTAGAGGAAACAACTATCTATTCTCGGAATGGAGGAATGGAGTACACCTTAAATTACTAATTGAGTTTTATGCTTATAAAAAAAACTTAATAGAGTTTTATCATCAAAGAAAAAAAATGTTATAAACACGTTGAATATGTAGGTCTCCTTCAAGCACATTTTGTCAAGAAATTGTGCTCATTTTTTTGGGTTCTAATTTTCTTGAAGGTGATTGTAAACTCTTCCCAATTTATAATATTTAGTATATTTTTTTTATTACACAGTCTACTTCATCATATTCATTTTGCAACCATCAATATAATAAAAGTTGGCTATGAATAATTTTATTCAACTATTCATTTAGTAGTCAATAAATTCACGAGTTAATAAAATATGCGTGAAGATGTATGTTTTAATAAGTTATCAAAAACGGGATGAGCATCTGAGTATAAGAAAAGAATGGTCGCACGAAAATGGATGGATGTACAGGATGTGCCATTATATATTTTTAAACTTTGATGCATTTCCTTTGAGTGAGCTTCACGGAAAGAGTGAAGGGAAGGATTTACATTGGCTAAAGGTGCTTCAACCAGTGGTTTTCATTACTCACAATTTTCATTTTTGTTGATCTCTTATCTATTAGTCTTGCGTCTTATTTTGTGGCTTGGCTCTGCTTTTTTGTTCATTCATTTAGAATTATGTTTTGTAAGTTTTACATAATAGAATATTTAGAACTGGAATGTAAAAGTTGTTATGTATAACTTTGGAAATTGCAATTCTTTTTTTTCAAACGTATTTAAATATCATCATTCTAACTATATATTATGTGTTACTAACCTATTTATTTAGTTTGTATACTATATCAAAAAATATTTTTAATATTTTTTGAAATAATATTATGTTTAATATTATGAATACCATATGTTTTTTTTATTCTTCTTCATACTATCATGAATTATTTTGTTTTCCTAAATTTCATTTTAAAGTTATGGATATTTGCCGAGACTATTTTAACAAAAAAATTCCAGGGACCAAAATGGATATTTGTCGTATTTGTAGGGACCAAAGTAATATTTAAGCATTAGCAATTCTATAACCTTTTGTTAATTCAATAAATATGTTCTAAACCTTTTAATTCTGTTTCATATTTTTAACACAAACAACTCTTCATGTTATTAAAGGTTTTATATGTTTATGTATAACAAATATAGATTTTTAACAACATATAAAATAAAATATCACATACATACAGTAATTCTAATAATCAACTTTTAAATCCATTTGTCAAAAGAACTTTTAAATCCAAATCGTTTTTAAAACTAAAATTTCTTCTTTTAATCTCAAATATAGCACCTTACAATGTTGGATGCTAAATACAACATTACCTATTCATTATTAGTACATCATATTTCCCTATTGATATAAGTTGTACAATGAAAAAAATTAAATTTTAACAATCCATTAGACAACATTTAGCAAATTATATACACACATTTTTAAACAATATTATTATAAGTTAGAAACAAAACATTTTAAACAAACTAGACCCTAGTATGGTAGCTGCCTTGGAGGTTCGGGGCAGGCAGGTTTTGGTGGCATCCTTCATTCTAATGTTGGCAATTGGATTTGTGGTTTTTCGGGCAACCTTGGTAGCTCCAATAGTCTCCATGGTGAGCTGACTGGGTTGTATCGTGGTCTCAGTCTTGCTTGGGATCGAGGGTACCGTTCTATTAAGTGTTACTCAGATTCGGCTCTTTCTATCCAGCTGGTTACTTCGGAGGTGAACCAGTGGCATTATTATGCTGCTCTTATTGGCAATATTGCTGAGTTATTATCAAGAAGTTGGAATGTTGTTCTTGCTCACACATTGCGGGAGGGGAATGCGTGTGCGGATTTCCTTGCGAAGCTTGGTGCTAATGGCTCTAGTGGTTGGACGCTATTTAATTCCATTCCACCTGGTCTTGATCTGCTGCTACTGGTCGACACTACTGGCACTTCCTTTATCAAGTGCTGATGCTGCTTGACTTCTTTTAATTCTCCTTTGCTGTCTTTTTGTTTTCTTTTCTCTATTTGTACCAAAAAACTAGACCCTAGTATAAAAGTAAATGTGGCCCTCCAATTCCTTTATTTTCTCTCTTAGTTCATAGTCTTTATAACACAACTAACCATGCACTTTTTTCCTTTTCTTTTCATATTTCACATCTCCAACCCAATTTCACCTTTTAATATATATATTGGTTTAGGTACATGTAACCATGACTACCAGTGATTAGAGCAATGACAACAAGTAAGTAAATCATTTTATCTTAAATTAATTTTATTTACTATTAAATTTTCATATTCCCTATCTATTTGGAAGAAAAAAATTGACAATGTTGTTGTTTCCTATTTGTAAAAAAGCATGTTACAGTTTGGGCAATGGTTCATGATAACTCTATTTTATATAGACTTATTTACACATTTAAACCTAAATAATTGTCCAGATCTAAATATTAAATATAGCTATATTAATAGAATAACAACATTCAGAGTTAAATGAACGGTTATGCATATAACTTAGCATCTTGCATATATTTTGGTATTTTTGATGTGTTTGTTCAATGCTCCAACATTTGATGCCCCTGCATTAGTAACACAGCAATGCTCCTGCATTGGATGCTCCTACATACAGACTACAATGATTGAAGAGATCATAGACCATCAAAATGTTTCAGCACCCAAATAATGACATCATGCTTAGTCGTAAAGGCAGATGCAAGTGGAGGATTTCAGCGCCTACCATAGACTCGTAGCTTATAAAGTTGGACTCTCATAGGGACACTTGTCCATTCATTAGAGGACCTCTTCTCTTGGTTGAGTGTTGGATTCAAACTACTTTTTGGACTTAGATGATAAAGCAAACCCTAACTTCACCATCAAGCAAACCCTAAGTTATTGTGATACGTGTTGATTTGTACGCTTTAGTTCTTGTATTATACTTCTTCCAAACTTATTTTGAGGTTGATCACTTAGAATAAGTAGAGTTATAAATACAAACATGGTTTATAATTAGAACTCAAGAACTAATGTGGGTAAGTGTTTAATAAATGAAACTTTGTTAATTTCATGCTAAAAACTAGACATAGGATAGCATAGTCCATGGGATGACACTGTGGGTACTTAATATACAAAGGTGAACTTATTTAGAATCTTAGACGTAAGACTATAATGAAACCCTGACGAAAGTGACTGAAAGTGTAACACCCTCAGTTTTCAGATATCAGCTTATCAGTTACACAGTTTTCAGTTAGTTATCAGTTTAATATTCGAATATCAGTTTATTTATTTTGGCATGTTTGAAATAATTAAGGTGTTTGATTAATTTGTTTGATTATGAGATATGTGTTATCAGATTTTATTTTATTAAAATGTATGCCAGTGTTTGAAAGTGAAGGAGAAGTGTTGCTTTGGTGATGTTCTTGGTAACAATTTGTAGGGAATGAAACAAGGAATGCAATGAGAGATGTTCCCTCCCTCTCCTCTTCTCACCTTCGACTTTCTCTTCCTCTCTCAAAATTTTGATGTATTGGGAGCTCAAATAGGAGTAATACTTGTTGTTTGGGGTTACTTAGAAGCTTGAAGGAGGTTGGCTTAGGGTTTGGAACTGACCTTAGCAAGTTTGGAGCTGTGGGTAGCAAGTTGAACAATAAAATTTTCTGTTTTTGGGGACCACTTTGTGTTGTGTTCGAGTTTTAGCTTCAAATTTCAACTCCCTTCGTGTTTGAGGTGAGTTCTTCGAATCTATACTTGTATTTTCTTTAAAAGTCTGTGATTGGTGCTGAATGTGATGATATTGTGTTTAGTTGTTGGAAATTTGGTGATAATTTGTGCAATTTGGATGTTAAAACTTACTGTTGAGAATCTCTGGACATAGGTTCGTGTTTTTGATGCTGCGCATTTATTGATGATCCAAAAATTGTGTGATCTATATTTTGAGAAAATAGACTTAATGCTCTTTAATTTGGCACTGGTTTGGTTGAATTTGGAGTTGTTTAGCTCGAGATATAGGTGTCACAATTTAGGTCAAAAATCTGAAACAAGTATGTGTATAGGTTCAAGGTTTCGTGTATAGTGTTTTCATTTGAACTCCTTTTTGAATGGTTCTTATTTTATTGAAAACTATGTTCAATTTTCTTCTGTTTAGGCTCAAGTCCCATGTCATTTGATTGAGTTTTGATCATTTTAGAGGGTCACAAGTTAGGTCATGGTGGCTGTCCTGTTTTCTGAATCCTGCTGCTTGTTTATTGAAACTGTACTAACTGGCCCATTATTTTTCAAAAAAAAAATTATATTCAAAAACTAGACATCCTTAAATTTCCGTAGAGGGGTCCTCTGCTGAAATCGGTTGTCGTTTGATAGGTTAATTAATTTACCGAAGTTTATGTAGGCTTGCTGAATTTTCTGCACATAAGCTGTTTGTTGAAATGTTTGTATAAGCATAGTTTGATGATGTTAAACGCATAATGTTGAACATGACTTGTTTGTTGAAATGGTCTTGTATTGGTTGTGTATAAATCTTGACTTAATATCGAAATGTCTTTAAGAAACGTCACAAGTGAGATGACTAAAGTAGCCCATATGTAAGGGTAAAATATAAATTGATTAAAGAATGGTGAGTGTACTTGGGGGGAGTGTCATGAACTTCACCCAAGGCCTTTTGAGTAGTGCCTGATTTGTTAGATCGGCAGGTCAGGTTTCCTCACTGTGTACGTGTCAGCTTTTAAGTTTATGTAAGTCTGCACGTTAGGAGGATTGCACTCTTGGTTAGTTAATTAAAATTGAACTATGAGAGAGATATTAGTAAGGGGTAATGAGAACTCATTGAGATTATGTAATCTCACTCCTCATTGTTGTTGTTTTTCAGATGGTCAAGTGAAAAGTTCAGGAAGTTCAGATATGCCTAAAGGGCCTATGCCCTGAGTTTTAGATGAAGTCTCTAGAAGGCTAGCTAGTTGATCAGTCATTATGTTCAGCTGTACCTCCGGACTGTATTCCGGATTATGTATTAGGATATTGTGCACATTTGTATTAGTCTTATATGACTCATCTTTATGGATATTTTTTTTTGGAACTTTTATGTATTGTAACCCATCAGAAGCCTATTTTTTTTATCAACTCAGTTTTTATGTCTCAGATTATCCATTTTTTTTTTTCTGTTGTGCACCTCTGATTTTTGACAAAGTTAATATCCCGAGTTTGTAAAGTCAACTACGAACTACCATCAAAACATGCAAACTAGCATAGCCAGACCTCATATTAAGGCAACACACTTTGAATTTAAACCCATGATGTTTCAAATGCTTCAAACAGTAGGACATTTTGGTGGCTCTCCTCATGAAGATCCCCATTTTCATTTAAGACAATTTTTGGAAGTATGTAGTAATTTAATCATCCCTAGTGTTTCAGAAGATGCTTTTAGATTAATTATTTCCATATTCCTTGAATGATAGAGCTAAGGCTTGGTGAAACTCTTTAGAGCCTAACTCTACTACTTGGAATGAGATGGCTGAAAAAATTTTGGCAAAATATTTTCCACCTATTAAAAATGCCACAATGAGAAATGTTTCTTTAGACAAAAAGAATTTGAATCACTATTTGAAGCAAGGGAAAGATGGAAAGAACTTTTAAGAAAATGTCTTCATCGTGGCATACTTGTCATCAATTAAATGGAAACATTTTACAATGGTTTAGAGTCTCAAACCATATTAATGCTTGATGCATCATCTGGAGGAGTGTTACTAAATTCATCTTACAATGAGGCCTGTGAATTGATAGAAAGAATTGCATCCAATAGTTCTAGTTGGCCCACTAAGAGGGTCAGTGCCCAAAAGAAAACATCTGGGGTACATGAGATTAGTGAAGTATCAGTCCTTTCAGCTCAAGTAGCCTCATTAACCAACATGATAAAAAATCTCAACTCGACCAATGCCCCAACATTTAGGGTGTGTTGGATTAGGAGAGAAAGAGGGAGGAGAGAGTGAGGGAAGAGAGAGTAAGGGGAGAAAGAGTGAGGGAAGAGAGAAAAAGCCCCTTTCTCTCCACTTGTGAAGAGATTATAAAAAGCACTAAACTAATCTTTCCTCCCTATCTCTTTCCTATTTCTCTCTTTAACCAAACATCCTAAAATCACTCTCTCTTGCCTCACTCTCTCTTCCCTCTTTCACCCCAAACAAACACACCCTTAATGTTGCTGCATTAACAGACACCACTGCAGCTACAATAGAGCAAGCCCCTCCAGGAACCACTAGTTGTGTATATTTTGGTGGACGACACTTGTATGAAGACTGTCCCGGAAACCCTTCTGTCATCTATGTGGGATATAATAGAAACAATAACCCTTACTCAAACACCTATAACCCTGGATGGAGAAATCACCCAAATTTTAGATGGAGCAATAACAGTGCTACTGCACCTAATGTAGTTGCACCAACTACTCCACATAGATTCCATTCTCAAAACTATCAAAGACCTCCTATACCACCCAATGCTAACTCCTTAGAATGCATGCTTAAATCTATCATATGTGAAGTAAGAACTGCAAGGCAAACTCATGATGCTTCAATCAAAAATCTGGAGAATCAAGTGGGGCAATTAGCAACAGCTCTGTATCAAAGGCAAATGGTTAACTACCATCTAACACAGAAGCTAAAACCTCACAAAGGCAAGGTAAGGAATAGGTAAAAGCTATTTCATTGAGAAATGGAAAAGATCTAGCATAACCATATGATGAGATAGATGGTGAAGGTAGGTAAGGAAGAAAAATAAATGAAAAATACAAAAACAAAAAAAATTCACAGAATGCTGAAGCATCCAATGCTGCACCATCTGAATCAGCTCATATACCACCACCAAGGTTAGTTCCAGAATACCATTCTCCTCCTTATCCACAAAGATTAAAAAAAAGCTCATGAGGAGAAACAATTTAGCAAATTCCTTGAGGTATTAAAGCAGTTACACATCAATGTGCCCTTAGTTGAAGCACTTCAACGAATGCCAAACTATGCAAAATTCATGAAGGATGTGCTTACAAAAAGAAGAAGATTAGGGGAGTTTGAAACAGTTGCTATGTCAAAAGAAGTGTTCAGTCATAATCTCTCTAGATCAATTGGTTCAGAAACAATTTCACAAACAACATGATCGTCTGACCAATGCTCTAGCATCCATTGCTCCTGCATTAATAGATGAAGAAATTATGGAAAATGAATCTCTGCCAAATGAAGTCAACGAGGTATGGGCAAGAACATATGAATCTTTAAATCTTGAAGATCCAAACCTCAAAAAGAATGTCCCTTCAATAGAAATGCCTCCTCAACTTGAATTGAAAGAATTGCCACAACATCTCAAGTATGCTTTCTTAGGGGAAAATGATACTCTTCCCATGATCATAGCTTCTGACTTATCTTAAAATGAGGAGCTTGATCTCATTAATACTCTAAGAAAGCATAAGAAAGCAATAGGATGGCAAATGTCAGACATCAAAGGAATCAGCCCTTCCATATGCATGCATAGAATTATTTTGGATGAAAATTCCAAAAACAGCATAGAAGGTCAAAGAAGACTGAATCCAATTATGAAGGAGGTAGTGAAGAAGGAGATCATTAAATGGTTAGATGCTGGCATAGTATACCCCATCTCAGATAGTATGCAATGTGTACTAAAGAAAGAGGGTGTCACAGTTATAACCAATGAAAAAAATGATTTGATACCTACTAGAACTGTCGCAGGTTGGAGGATATGCCTGGATTATAGAAAACTCAACAATGCCACTAAGAAAGATCACTTCCCTTTACCTTTCATAGATCAGATACTGGATAGATTAGCTGGTAAGGAGTTCTATTGTTTCCTAGATGGATATTCAGGCTATAATCAAATTGCCATAGAGCCTGAAGACCAACAAAAAACCACTTTTATATGTCCTTATGGCACTTTTGCATTTTGAAGGATGCCATTTGGACTATGTAATGCTCTAGTAACATTCCAGAGATGCATGATGTCAATATTATCAGATTTCATTGAGCAATCAATTGAAGTATTAATTATGGATGATTTCTCAGTATTTGGAGAGACATTTCAACTTTGTTTATCAAACTTAGAAGAAATTCTCAAAAGATGTGAAGAAACTAATTTGGTTCTAAACTGGGAGAAGTGCCATTTTATAGTCCAAGAAGGCATTGTGCTTGGCCAAAGGATATCAAAGAAAGGTCTTGAAGTGGATAAAACAAAGATTGAGGTAATAGAAAATTTACCCCCTCCAACAACAATCAATGGTGTCAGGAGCTTCTTAGGCCATGCAGGCTTCTACAAAAGGTTTCTCAAATATTTCCAAGCCATTATGTATACTCTTACAACACGATACACCATTCAACTTCGATGAGTCTTGCATGGAAGCATTCCAGAAACTCAAAAGAGCATTGGTCACAGCACCAGTGATTGTTACACCAGATTGGAGCAAGCCATTTTGTTGTGGGAGCTGTCCTAGGGCAAAGGTATGATAAAATCTTTCATTCTATATATTATGCTAGCAAAACATTAATTGAAGCTTAATTGAATTACAATGTAACTGAAAAAGAATTATTAGCAGTGGTTTTTGTATTTGACAAATTTAGAACCTACTTGGTTGGCACCAAGGTAATAGTCTTCACAGATCATTATGTCATCAAGTATTTAATTTCAAAAAAAGATGCAAAACCAAGGCTAATAAGATGGTTTCTCCTCCTTCAAGAATTTGATCTTGAAATTCATGATAAAAAGGGGGTGGAGAACCAAGTAGCTGATCATTTATCTAGACTTGAAAGTGAAGGTACAGGTACAAAGAATGAGAGATGAAGGAAAATTTTCCTGATGAAAAACTATTAGCAGTTACCATGGCAATCACCAATGTACCTGCATCCAATGCAGGAGCATCAGATGTTGTTGCACCATGGTTTGCAGATATAGTAAAATTCTTGGCAAGCAAAGTGGTGCCTGTGAATATGACATATCAACAAAGAAGAAGATTCTTCCACATAGTCAAACAATACTATTGGGATGATCCCTTTTTTTAAAAGAAGTGGCCAGATTAGTTGATGAGAAAATGCATTGCAGAAGAAGAACAGCAGTCAGTGCTGTAGCTTTACCATGCTTCCCCATATGGAGGACATATTGGGAGCACCATAACAGCAGCTAAGGTATTACAATCAGGTTATTATTAACCAACTTTATTTAAAGATGCTCATTCTATGGTCAAAACTTGTGATAAATGTCAAAGGTCAGGAAATATATCTGAAACGCCAAGAACCAATATTTTAGAGATTGAACTCTTTGATGTTTGGGGAATGTATTTCATGGGACCTTTTCCACCTTCCTTTGGCAATTTATATATCTTAGTAGCTCTGGATTATGTGTCAAAATGGGTAGAGGCTGTAGCATTACCAAATAATGATGCCAAATCTGTAAGCAGACTCCTTCAAAGAAACATCTTCACTAGATTTGGTACCCCAAGAGCAATTACTAATGATGAAGGTTCACATTTCTGCAACAAACTCATAGAAAACCTTCTAGCTAAATATGGGGTAAAACATAAAATTGCTACTGCTTATCACCCTCAATCAAGTGGACAAGCTGAATTATCAAATAGGGAAATCAAAAGAATGCTAGAAAAAATGGTTGGACCCACAACAAAGGATTGGTCGTTACACTTAGATGAAGCATTGTGGGCATACAGAACAACATTCAAAACACCATTAGGTATGTCTCCCTATAGGATAGTTTATGGCAAAGCATGCCATCTGCCAGTAGAATTAGAAAACAAATCATATTGGGCCATCAAAAAGCTCAATTTTTATCTTAACAAAGCAGGGGCATCAAGGCTTTTGGAACTCAATGAATTAGAAGAAATTAGGCATTTCTCTTATGAAAATGCTGAAATCTACAAAGCAAAAACAAATGTTTGGCATGACCAAAGAATACAAAGAAGGAAACTCAAAGAAGGAGGAATGGTCCTACTATACAATTCCAGGTTAAAATTGTTTCCTCGTAAACTCAAATCAAGATGGTAAGCACCATTTAAACTCATTAAGGTATATCCCCATGGTGCAGTTGATTTGTTTGATGAAGCATCAAATACCACTTTCAATGTAAATGGTCAAAGGGTAAAAATGTACTACGGTGAACATGTGGTGAGAGATAAAGTCACCACACATCTTCAAAATCTCTAAATCAAAGAGATAGTTAGGCTGAAGACTCTTAAATCAAGCGCTTATGGGAGACAACCCATGATTTTGATTTACTAATTATTATGTTTTTGTTCATTTTTATGTTTTAAAGTGTTTTGTAGGAACAAAGTTGAAGACATTTCAGGCATATTTTATTTATTTTTTATTAATAACAAAAGTGAAATTATGCTTCTTGTTCTTTTTCTTAATAACGGGTTTGGATTGAGAGTCTTTAGTTGTAGGTACTATTGGTGACTTTAGACTTATTTTGGAAGGGAAAATATGAGAGACAGAATAATTGAGCAGAGGAATACACTCAAATAGCTAGATATGGATGACTTTCTCGCCTTAAAGGCACCCAATCCTACCATTACCATGACTTGCATTAATTCCTACCATTACACACATCTCTTCATACGAGATCGTGAAATACTGAAATTCAATAAATAATAATAGAGTAATAGGGGATGGGGGAATTGTACGATATATAGTGAGAGGCATTGCTGGTAAGAGAGGTCACTATCTTGTCAAAAAAGAAGAGAGGTCACTATCATATCTTGTGTTTGGTACACACCAAATCATGCCAATATATATATATATATATATATATATATATATATATATATATATCATTTTTAAAGAGTAAAATTATCTTTGTGAATAAATTGCATATAACCTTTTTTTTAACAAATACGTATTAACTTTTGCTAAAAATTCACTTGAAATATTTATTTGTCAAAAAAACTAGTAATAATTATATATTAGTAATAAATACTAACGAAATATTTTAATACAATTTTTTGAAAAAAAATCATTGACACTATCTAATGAACACTTTCAAATTATAAAAACTGTACAACTAACTAAATAACTCTGTTTTTTTTTTACAAGTAAATAACTCTGTTATATGTTTTAAATATTATGTTGCACATAAATTTGAATTTGTCACAAAGTAACGAGTCGTCATAGTCATAAATTTTGAATTTGTCTGTTTATTTTTTTCCAACGAATTACGTTTTTTAATCATTGATATGACTTTATCTAATGTCTCCATAAAAATAAATAACAAAAAGAATTACTCATTTTTCTAATATTAACACAAACAAGTTACCATACCCATTTTAAAAATCACTATTTTTATTTGATATTTTACCATTTTACATATATTAAATATTACCTTTTTCTTCTGTCAATTGTATATATTTTTCAGAAAACTTAATTTAATTTCATATTATTAGCCAAAATTGTTTCCTGTGCATCAGGATTACATACTTAGTTACATATAAGCAGAATTGAAATTTTTCTTATAATTGAGGCAAAGTTATCTCATTACATAAATTAACTTCAATACTCCTAGTCCTAAAACCTGTTCTAAGTTTTTCAGCCATCACAAGTCTACCAAAAGCTGGAAATTGACAATTGTCATTATTGGCACACCTGTTGGCAAATAAAAGGAGATCATAAAAAATGTTATAAAAATCATCAAAGAGGCATAATAGTTGCTATTAGAAAGATAATCATCATGTTTCTTCGCAAAACAAAGTTAAAAAAATTTCTGAAGCAAAAAAAAAAACTTTATTTTCTGAAGAAACAAAGTTAAATTTAGAAGCCACTAACAAACAAATCAAATTTAATCTAGTAAAATACTATTAAGTGAAGTCCACGGAAAAAAAAAAAGAAAGCAAATCGTTGAGAAATAGAAACAACTTTATAACAGTGATTTCAAGACAAGTGTATCATCACATTTATTCTTCAAATTCACTTAAAATCATATATATACACAAAAATATTCAGAAAAGAAAAAAACAGGAAACAACATTTGGAGCCAACAATTATATGGTTAGATAATATACAATTTTCACAAATGTTAACTCTTCACACAGACACAGACTCGAGTGAGAACACTAGCTTGTTTATCGTAAGAACATGAGAACATTAAATGATAATTGTTAGATTACAATTAATGATTCAAATTAACATGAGAACACTTGTTTATCGTGAGAAAATATATATATATATATATATATATATATATATATATATATATATATATTTATTGTGTGTGTGAACAAATTGACAACATTTAATATAAGTAGCTACATACTTAATCATAAAATACTTTTCAAACGGGTATAATCATGTTAGTAGTTTCTCTTTGACCCGCCAGTGAGTTGGGGGCTATAAACCAGTTACGAATTTTAATAGCCCATGATATAAAAGGACATGGTATTAGCTATTAGCTTCTTGATGGAGGAATTGGTATGTTTTTTTTGTTTTGTTAAAGAGGCTGACACAATGGCCACATACAGTAGAAATGAGAATTGAAAGTGTCGCATACTGGGTTCGAACCCGGGAGCAAACAAAAGATGTCGTTATAAAATAGATGTTGTAGAAATGGAAAGTAAACTATATTTTGGTTTGTGATAAAATGATTTGACGGTGAGATGCAATAAATTTTAGTTGATGTTGATTACATACTAATATATTGATAACATTTTTAATAAGGACAATGATATGATATAACTTTACTGAGGAGAATTTCAGATGACAATTTATCTCTGCTCTAAATAAAACCCAACCCAAAACCATTTTCTTCTTGCCCTTCACCCTGTTATATCTCAAAGGGAGGAAGGAGGTATGTCTTTGATAATTTACCTTTGAAGAAAAATGACAATAAAATAGGCATGTCTTTGATACACGAATTCAAAAGGCAAGCTTTTTCCTTCCTCAAAGAGAAAATCAAGTTTGGCAGATTAGCTCCTTTAACAGATGTCATTGCTGCAAAACTACACTAATAGCGAGCAACAAACAACACACCTCTACTAATAATGCAAATGATAATACTAATTAAAAGTTCTTTTACATAGAGCAAAACAAAGATAATAATAACTTAAGAAGAAATTGTAGCTAAAACAAACCCCTTTCTATTTTCTACAAAATCAGTACTATTACTGAGAAAGAGAATCTAGCTACAACAATTTCAAGTAATCGGAACTAAGCTTTCAACATAATCGATGGTAGAGAACCAGTATATTTTTTTCGGAAATCTAGTTCTCTCCAATCTATCATGTTTCCATTTATAGATAAATGCTTGGTTGTCTTCTTCATCGTTTGCAAATATTAGCATATCGCTATTCTCAGAGAGGTGCAATGGCAACAATTGAATATCATACATGTAACCACACATTGGAAGATTCTCCATTCGAAGACTCTCATAGCTAACTTTAATTAATTGAGTCCAAGACTCTCTAACTCCAAACTCACACATCTGCCACATAACAAATTCAATTCCCCTAAAATCATGCGAAAAACATAGGCAGTTCCTCAGAACTCGAAGAGTTGGAAGAACATGAAGAACATCATCAAAACCGTTTGGAAGCAACAATTGAGTGTATGTCTCAGTCGATAGACTAAGAGAAAGAATCACCAAAATGTTAGCATTAATATGGTTATTAATATGCTTCCAATCATATAAAGATCTGGAGGTATTGGTAAGAGCCAACCAGTTAACAGTGCCAATTAAATGTACACCATTGCTAGGCTCTGAAGGACCAAACCGAAACACATAACAGAGAGGAAGTATAGGGAAGCTTTGAATTTTTCTCCAAGAATTATCCCCCAAATTGAAAACCTTCACCTCGCTTGTCCTTGAAGGCGAGTCGTAATCTTGGCCAAGGAATCGGAAAGCCACCACCTTATAAGTTTCAGTTGAACTATCATAACCGAATGAAAACTTGAAAGAGACACCATAAGCTGTCTCAAAATCAAGAAAATGCCCTAATTTTTCAGATCTCGTTCCCATGGCTAGGTTTCGAAAGTGGAGCCAATATTCTGAATTTCCGCTAATGACCCTACCACCATAAAAGCAGACCAATCCATTATAAGAACCAATGATATTAATATTGTTATATTCTCCTTCATAAGAATAATTAGAATGAAAGTTGTCGTCGTCAACGCCGATTGGTAGATTCTCGAGTAAACGACGAACGGGGAAGACTGAGAGTACTCTGGACAGGACGGTAAAGCATCCATCATCCTCGTTAGCCCACTTTAGAGTGAGGTGCGGGTTTCGAGAAGATTTTTGAAGGTGGAGATTAATGAAGGTGGGGTTGGAGATAAGGGTTTTCCAAGCCTTGCTAACGGTCCTCAATCGCATGAGAGTTTTGACGCTAAAGTAGGATAGAATTTCGCCGATCAGTTCGTCGGGTAGGAAAACTGCCGAAGGTATATCTTCCATCATCAGAGGAAGTGCTCCTTGCCACCGTTGTGAACTCTTCGTCTGCCGGAGGCACTGTTACAGTTGTTGTATGCGTATATTGCTATATAGTCTTCCGGAAAGTGAATGTGATCGAGAAACAGATAGGAGGAATGTAGGAGATTATATTTTTGACAAGAATACATAGGCGGTTATATGGTGACTGTAAATGGAGCTTTTATATAATGTAGTGGTCTTGGTCAAAAATAATAATAATAAGATAGTGCTCATTTGGTCAAAAAAAAATAATATAGTGCTCATTTTTAGTTGCTAATTTTATTCCCAAAAATGTGACTCCATCCAACAGCATTTAGTAACCGTGTTTACTTTGTCTTTTTTTTTTTAGATAAGCGTGTTTACTTTGTCATGAATTAGAGTATTTTTTAGCAAATTATGGTAAAATAATTAATGTGGCAAATATTTGACCCTTTATTTAGGAAAGTAAGCGTGAAATGTTGTGAGAAGTTGGTATTCTCCAACCGATATAGAGTGAAAATGATATTAGACTGTCCCACCCTTCGAACTGTCTACAATCCAGCGAGGGGATTAGTCACTGTATTTGGTGGTAGATACTCTGGTCTGGGCAAAAAAAGATATAGACCAAAAATGAGGGATGTGTGGTTAGTGGAAAATGAGGCTAAGAGTTAGGCATTTTTACCTCAAGAAAATAAACAAGATTCTAGTTTTTTTTTTGACGGCAACAAGATTCTAGTTCAAAAATATTAAACTTAAACTTTGATAACTCTTTGGTCAAATTTTTTTTTTGATAACTCTAGAATTAAAATAAAATTTTTCACTTTTAATAAATTAATTTTTTTAATGGAATTAGTTAAAGTCTAGTGGTTGTAAAAAACTAACCATTATAAAAAACCAGTTGTTGTAAAACTAGTCTATATATATATATATATATATATATATATATATATATATATATATATATATCCCACTTTCTCCCTTTATTTCTTCTTCTCTTCAATTTTCAGAGAATCGGACCGGTTATTGAACCAGTGAAGGCACTGGTTCAAGGTTCAATAGTTCAACCGAGGATCAACCGGACCGGATAGTGAACCGGTGTACTCATAATATTTAACAAACTAAATTGCAAAATTATCCAAATAAAATATGACTTAATATTCAAGTTAAACACGATAATATTCATTTGAAACTACACTTAGAAACTAAATGCTTAAAAAAAGATTAATATCAATCATCATAAAATTCATTCAGGTTAATTCCTTCATTTTCATATGTATTTAGATAAGAAAAACTAGTTATAAAATTAGTCAGGTTAAAGTTAAGTCTTAGTGTATTAGTAAGTGGACCATGATGAAAACGAGCAAGGAGAAAAACTAGTTATAAAATTAGTCAGGTTGGAATTTTTCACAAACTAAACGAGCAAGGAGAATAAACAAAAGAAAAGACATTCATGGGAAATACTAGTATTTGATTAACAATGTGTTCTGGGCTAGTCAGCAGATCCAATCTATTAGTGGTCGTCCAGCGCAACAGCGGAATGATCAGCCCAACTAATCATTGGGCCATCAGTACGACTGGACTATTCAGTATCAACGATCCAGATCAAGTCACTCGAAATCCGACGGCTCTCCTGAGCCCCCCAATCACTATAAATAGAATCAATCACCAAGTGTCAGGTACGCAATACACTAATATTCACTAGATGTTACTATAGCTCGACCTAGCTGACTTGGGCGTCAGAGCGTTCTTACAGGTACACCCGCTCGCGGTTCAGGTCGACCTCATTCAACAGTATCAGACGACCTGTCCCTTGACCATCTCTACAGACGACCTCAAGGTACAGGTCATTGGCGACCATAGTGGTGGGAGAACACACACTTTCCCATCACACCTCTCATGCCTCCGAAACCGCGAGGCTGACCGTGTCTACAAAGCGTGGCTCAAATTCCCCCACCACCTATTCCAGAAGCTGGGGCGACCAATGTTGATGTTGTCGCCCCTGGTTCCCAACCAGGCGCGATTCAGCAAGCCGATGTCACCTTGCCTGCGAACCTTGTCCAAGAGCTCCGAGATTTACTTCGTGACCGAGACCAACACATCGCTCAGCAAGACGATCACCTCACCCAGATAAAAGAGCAGGTGGCGTCCAGACAGGCGAACACAACACCCGAACCACGCCACCGCAACAATGGGTCGCCCCTTCCACGAGCCAACCCGTCTAGAAGACATCGTTCACCTCCCCGGAGACAGCTCATCCACAAATCTCCACCCCGTCGAAGGGGACGAGGAGGAGGACTAACCCCACCTAGGACGACACCCTCATCCACTTCAGACTACACCTACTTGCCGGAAGAATCTTTACATCTGGAATCCTCATTTGACTCGTCCAGGTCGCCCGGCTCACCCGCACGATCACGTAGCAGGTCTTACGAGAGATATCCACGCAACCATCCAAGGGACAATTCTAAAGAAGAACGACGTGGTCATCGAAGACGACACTTCGAGGACCGGCCGCCTCGTAGGGGAAGAGTCGACATGAGCTTGGGGTTGTTCACCAGAGAGATATACGAGTTCCACATTCCACGCTCATTAGAAAAACCCCCCTCCGACCTGAAAATGTACAATGGCGTAAAAGATCCTGAAGCCCATCTGAAACACTTCGACCCTTTTGATGAAGTACAGGGGGGGCACCCGGACCTGTGAAGTGCAAAATTTTCCCTTTAACCTTTGAAGGATCAGCTTTAGAGTGGTTCACTGAGTTACGGCCTAACACTATCTCTTCTTGGGAGCAGATGGCCAGGGTGTTTTCTGCTCGTTTCACAACTTCAAGGGTGAAACCTAAGTCCCAGGACGTCTTGATTGTGATCAGACAAGGACCCGATGAGTCCCTTCGAAGCTAAATGGAGAGGTTCAATCAAGAGGCCAACCAGGTGATCTAGATGATAACCAAAGATTGTGGTTCTTGAGGACCGGACTCCTCCGGGGAAGCCGATTTGAAGTCGAAGTCGGCCTACACTTGCGGAAAGACTTAGAAACCTTCCTCCGCGGATCTCAGAGATTCATGAACTATGAAGAAAGTACGATGGTCGTTGAAGCCGCTGATGCTGGAATGAATCGACGACCTTGCGAAGAATGCGACCAAAAACCAATAAGAGATCAGGGTGGACTGCCAAGAGACTCTAAGCTCAGAAAGCTCACTCCACGGATCCTATCGGAGTGAGCGAAGGAAGAGTTCAGAGATATGAAAAGACCGAACCCTCTCGTCCTAAAGGAAGGGCAGCGCCCATCCAAGAAGTATTGTCGTTATCATAAGAGCAACAGACATGATACCAACAACTGTATGGCTCTTAAAGATGACATAAGAGCGTAGGCCCCTGTCGATCGGCCTGGCCTATTCCCACCTCTACCAGAAAGTCTATAGGAAGAGCAGTTGCAATGGTAATCACGGGAGGTATTTCCACTGATAAAAGAGAAACAAACAAGTCCATGAAAAGAAGATGGGATCAAAAGCTGGAAGAGAAACAAACAACGTCCGCCCCAAGGGTCCTCTCGAAGAGGCCACCCATCTCTTTTGGGGACAAGGACCTCCTCGATGGAACGCCCAACCATGAAGTACCACTAGTCGTATCCACAGTCATGGCCAACATGGACGTCAAAAGAATACTGATCGATCAAGGAAGCTCTGCAGATATCATTTTCGAAGAGCTACTGGATGTATTAAAAATATCAAGAGAAGATCTGAGACCTTACAGGGGAACGGTCCTGACCGGATTTAATGGATCGACTACCACCCTAATTGGACGTATAGAGCTGATGGTCACTTTCGGGGACGACATAGTGTAGAAACCCTTGTGCAGAACGGTCAAGACAGACTTCATAGTACCCTCAGGTAAGTCGATCTACCAATTCCTCATCGGTCGCCCTACCCTAGCACATCTAGAAGCAGTTCCATCTACCGTCCACCTCAAAATGAAATTTTACACCAAAGGAGGGGAGATAGGAACAGTCCAGGTTGACCTGCTTTCCGCGAAACGAGCATTCTTCTTAAGTCTCAAAGAACAAGGCGAACAAGTCAAGAAGGAAATAGAGGATGTGGCCGATCTTGATGCACGATACGACCCTGACAGTGAAGAAGAGGAGGGGGACGACCTCCTAACTAGGGAACTCATGAAGAGGATCAAAAGGCCAGAGCCTGATCGAGAATTTATACAAGTGCATTTGGGAGACGACCCCGAAAAGACTGTCAAGATTTGGGAGCGACCTCCCTACCGAGGTACAAGATTAACTAGAACAATGCCTGAAAGAACATGCCGACTTGTTCACCTGGAGTGCAACAGACATGCCTGGAATTCCACCCGAGGTAGCTTGTCACCACTTAGTTGTAGACCCTGAAGCTAGATGGGTCGTCCAGCGAAGACGGGTGCAGAAGGAAGAGAAGGCGCATGCCGCAGTCAAAGCAGTGGAGGATCTCATTGAAGCCGACTTCATTAAGGAAATAAAGTACACGACCTAGCTATCCAATGTGGTCTTAGTGAAGAAAGCGAATAGCAAGTGGCGAATGTGTGTAGATTACGTAGACCTCAATAGGGCATGCCCAAAGGATGCGTTCCCAGTATCCAGCGTGGACAGACTGATTGACAGTGCAAGCGGGTTCAGATTGTTATCATTTCTAGATGCATACTCAGGGTACAACCAGATCGCTATGCACCCACCTGACCGGGAGAAGACAACTCTTATGATAGAGAAAGGCAATTACTGCTACCGTGTTATGCCCTTTGGGTTGAAGAATGCAGGTGCGACCTACCAGAGAACGATGAACAAAGTCTTTCATGAATAGATAGGCAGAGCGGTTGAAATCTATTTAGACGATATGATAGTCAAAAGCAGAGAGGATTCAGGACATGTAAACGTGCTCAAAGAAGTGTTCGCTGAAGCTCGAAAAAATTCCCTCAGGTTCAATCTTGAGAAATGCACCTTTGGAGTAAGAGCAGACAAGTTCCTAGGTTTCTATCTCACAGAGAGGGGGATCGAGGCCAACCCGTATAAACGGGATGGTGGCTGCTCTCTCACGTTTTATAGACAAAGTAGCAAACAAGTCATTACCCTTGTTCAAGTTGCTAAAGAAAGAAGTTAAGTTCCAGTGGACGCCTGAGTGCGAGCAGGCACTCGATCAGGTGAAAACTGCTCTGTTACAACCTCCAATACTGACCACCCCAAAGCCGGGGGAAACACTCTCTCTATACCTCTCCATCATTGACGAGGCTTTATTAGCAGTGTTGGTACGAGAAGCAGGATCCAACTAGAATCCTGTCTACTTTGTTAGCAAGGCATTCGAAAGACCTGAGCTCAGATATGAGAAGATCGAGAAGTTGGCCATATCACTCATTATGGCCGCCCGAAGACTAAGACCGTACTTTGTGGCGCAACAGGTCGTCGTACGGACGGACCAACCTATCAGACAGATCTTGCACAAACTAGACTTAGCAGGCACGATGATCACGTTGGCGGTCGAACTCTCGGAATTTGGAATCAAGTATGAAGAAGGTCAGCCACGAAAGCCCAAGTATTGGCCGACTTCGTAGCTGAGATGACTCCCATTCCTGAGAATCCCATGCATCCTCTTTGGACTTTACATGTGGATGGCTCGTCCAACAACAAGGGCAGTGGGGCGGGCCTAATCCTGGAAAATGATGAAAGGGCGACGATTGAGGTCTCATTAACATTCTCGTTCTCCACCTCCAACAACCAAGCAAAGTACGAGGCTTATATTGTCGGGCTGCTGCTCGCCCTTGAGTTTAATGTGAAACGAGTTGAGCTGCACTCAAACTCTCTTCTAGTAGTGTCCCAGATCAAGGAAGCTTTCCCTACAAAGGATGAGATCTTGCAAAGATATTTGACAAGAGTAAGAGAGTTATTGGAACGGTTCGAATACATAGAAGTCAAGCATGTTCCGAGGACGGAGAACACAAGGGCAGATATACTGTCAAAACTTGCAAGCACAAAGAATCTAGGGAATCACAGGAGCGTGATACAGAAAGTTCTCTCACAACCAAGTGTGCGACTTGAGCAGGTTGTTTTGGATTCTGATGTGTGTATGATCGACCTAGACGAAAGTTGGATCGACCTCATCCTCAGATACATCAGGGACGGAGAGGAACCAGAGGACCCCAAAAAAGGCCGCTCTAGTACGCAGACGAGCATCGTCTTATTCGATCATCAACAGACAGCTATATCGAAGGGGATTTTCCATGCCACTTCTGAAGTGCCTACCCCCTGAAGAGGCCAATTATATGCTTAGAGAAATTCATGAAGGAATCTGTGGAAACCACCTTGGAGGACGAGCCTTAGCAAAGAAGGCGCTGAGGGCGGGTTACTATTGGCTCACCATGGAAGAAGATTCAAATATGTTAGTGAGAAGATGTGACAAATGCCAAAGGCATGCAGACGTCCATCTCGCTCCCCCGGTCGAGCTGAACAGCATGACCGCACCATGGTCGTTCGCCTGGTGGGGGATCGACCTCCTGGGACCCTTTGCAGTCGCTCCTGGACAGCTAAAATACCTTGTAGTGGCAGTGGATTACTTTTCCAAATGGATCAAGGCTGAACCCTTGGCAACAATAACATCTAAGAATTGTCTCCGGTTCTTCAAAAAGAATATTTTGGTCCATTTTGGAATCTCATAAGTGGTTGTGTCCGACAACGGCACTCAATTCACTGATAAGAAATTTCAAGAGGCTTTGGTCGAATTTAGAGTAAAGCAGCGCTTCTCTTCAGTAGAACACCCCCAGAAAAACAGACAAGCAGAGGCAACAAACCGAGTGATCTGGTGTGGTCTCAAAAGGCGATTGGATGAGGCAAAAGGAAAATGGGCTTAATAACTCTCATACGTGCTGTGGGCGTATAGAATGACCCCACATTCCCCCACTGGGGAGTCTCCTTTCAAAATGGTCTATGGAAAAGACGCCCTTATTCCTGTTGAAATCGGGGAATTAAGCTGGAGGACGGCCAACCCCAAGCCACCTCATGAGAACGACCAGGCTATCAGAGAAGAACTGGATTTGGTGGAAGAGCTCCGCAGCAAGGCCGACCTAAGAGAAACATTGATCAAGCAAGGGAAGCCCACAAGGCACAATGCCAAGGTCGTACCCAGGGACTTCAGTGTAGGACAGTTGGTATTGAGAAGGGCAGATATCGGGCAGAAGAATGCAGCTCAGGGCAAGCTCGCCCCAAACTGGGAAGGTCCCTACCGTGTCGTTTCAAAAATGGGCAAGGGTGCTTACACTCTGCAGACCATGAGTGGTGGAGTGATTCCAAAGACTTGATTAATCATTTTGTAAACAATGAAAGAATGTCATGTTGAACTAAATGAATGAAAGACTAATGGGCGGGACGCTCTTTTTCCCATTGGGTTTTTTTATCGAGGCCTGCCCGTCCGAGGCATTTCTTATAGATGTGTTTATTTGTCTCTTTAATCACGAGCGATCTCTCACGAAGGAACCGGAAAGGTTCACCCCACCACCCGAGTTAAAGTTAAACCGAGTTTCATAAACTGCAAGGTAAGGGTAAAACACTTAAATGAATTTAAGTAAAACGAAGTGACCTAACAGACGAGCGCACTCCATTGGCGTTCACGATCCTACTCAAACGAAACGAATAGAAAGAATAAAATAGCATGCGCAAACGACAAGCCAAACGAATAAGGCGATAAGATAAAACAATAAACTGAGCGAACTTAGTGATTTAAACGATGTAACAAGCAAAGCGAACGATCTAGTTGTTTAGGCCCGAGCTCCCCCACATTGGGAGGAGCAGCTCAAGGAGATGGGATGACCATGCTTTCCAGGTGACCCCAGATGTTGTACGACCTAGAAAGCATGGGCGATCCATAGATATTGGGCGACCAGAGCATCAAACATGTAAAATAAAGGCTTAATTACAGTTTTGGTCCCCCATTGATTTGGTCAAAATTGGCGCTGAGTTGTCAACCACTTATCCTATGTGGCGTGACACACAGACATGCCAAGGTGGAATTTATATTAAAATTTCTTATTTTTATTTTAACAGATGTTTTTTAATTATTAATTATTAATTATTAATTATTATTTTAACAAATAACACTTCATTATTGATAGACCTCCACTCACCACTACCAGATCTCTTTCCCCTATAACGCTTAATTATTATTCTTCACCAAATCTTCTTCTCTCCTTCCACGGAGATTCATCCCTCCACTCTCATGCATCTTCTCAGATAAATGCAGATTCGTCACTCTTCATCTCTTTCCCCAATAACCCTCAATTCTTCTTCTCCTTACCCTTCACCAAATCTTCTTCTCTCCTCCTACAGTATACTCACATAAAAAAAACTGGAAGAAGAGGATGAAGTCATATTATAAGATAATAATTAAAAAAATATTTGTTAAAATAAAAATAAGAAATTTTAATATAAATTCCACCTTGGCATGTCCATGTGTCACACCACAAAGGATAAGTGGCTGACAACTCAGTGCCAATTTTGACCAAACCAATGGGGGACTATGTTTTTACAAATTGGGAAAATAGGGAGACTAAATTCGTGGGAAAAAAAATTGGGGGACCAAAATCGTGAGTTGGTGAAAACAGGGGGACCAAAACTGTAATTAAGCCTAAAAAAAGAGCAAATGAACTTAGACAAATAAAGCATGCATCAAAGCACTAAAGCACGAACGATCAAAGTTTGGGTTACTACAAAAGTCAGGCCAAGTGCAAAACAGAAAAGTACATCAAAGCAATAAAACAAGAAAATAACTCTAGATCACAGGAAAGTAACTTCGCGGCGCAGGTCGCTTGTAGATCATCAAGCTCGTCCCATCCTGCCGGCCACTAGGCTTCTTGATCTGATCACCCAAAACAACATGGCGAATATCCACAATGGCCCTATCTACCGACAACCCAGGATTGCAAAGCTGCACCTGCTCAATAGCATTCTCAAATTGCTCAGTAGCGATATCGACCGCCTCCTGAGCGATCAGTTGGACCTCCTTCTCAGCTTCTTCCTTCGCCTTCTCCGTAGTTTCTTTCGCCAAGGTCAAGTCTTCAACCTCACCTTGGAGCTGTGAGACCGACCCCTCAAGCTCTTCAATCTTCCAATCGGCCGTCTCTTTGGCCAATTTAAGTTCCTCCTCGGACGACCTTAAGCTACTATCCAAGGACTTAATCTTCCCTTTAGCTTCCTCCAAAGCTTTATCTATCTCACTCTTCCTCTTAGCTTTGGCAAGAGCCTCATCCCTCTCCTTTTTTAGACCTGAAAAAGAAAAGGAAATGAGCAAACAACATATCAAAGACAACAAAAAGAAGTAACTAGTATTGAACACACTACCTACAAGCCGCTTCATCTCCACAGAAGCTTGCTTGCAGAAGTCAGCAGAGGCCTCAAGGGGATCCTCACAACCAGCAGTGATTAGCTTCTCCATCCAATGTGAAATGGACTTGCCTTGATGCTCCTTCCCATGCCTAGACTTCTTCGACCGATCAGACTCGACTGCTTCCCCTTCAATCGCATCAGGCTTAGCTCGCTTTTTCTTAGCTTTGGGACGATGACACTCAAGATCGGCCCCAGGGTTTGGATCCTACGGAGTAGCATGGGAGCTGTCGTTTGGATTCTGTGGATTAGAAGGAGGAGCAGAGGCCGAACCCTCAGCAAGTCCTCTCCCAGCCAATGAAAGCATCCGAGTGAAGGACGAACCTTTCCTCGCCATCTTATCTGCAAAAGAAAAAGAGAAAAACATTAGACACAAAGAAAACATGTTAAGCAAAATAAAGATCATGGGCGACCCAAAGATCGTGGGCAACCATACAAGAACCAAGTCATAAGATAAATAAGACAACAAACCTAAAGCCTCAACTAACTCATCAGGAGATCTAGCCAGAATGATCGGTCTACACAAGAACCTCTTCTCTTTAGAAGGAATATGGGAAACCAAGTTCCCCAATAGACTCAATGTCTCTCTGTCAACAACATCTAACTACTTCGCTTAGACCCGATAGGTGTGTGATCTCCTATTGTAGTGTTGTTGAGTCCACTAATAGGAAATCTGTAATCAACCGCCTCACACTCATCATTCAGTGTCGCCACTAAATCCTTAGCATTACGACTGGTAGGGGGACCCAAAGAAACTTACCCTTCCGCGGCTTCTTCAAGAAATCCATGAAAGACTTGAAGAACTTATAACCATTGGCGGCCTTCAAGCTGAGGTACTCCCACCTAGCTTTGCCACTATCATTTTCTCCCCGCCGGTTGAGATCAAAAATAGTAAAGAAGAGTTGGAGAGAGATCGACCTCTTGAGCTCGCCTAACAGCACCTCGAAGGTCCTGACGAAGGCCCAAGAGTTGGGATGAAGCTGAGAAGGGGCGACCCCTAAGAAACGAAGGACTTTTTGCGGAAAAACGGTAAAGGGAGGTCGCACCTGCATGGTAGAGCTAGAGAACCAAGGAATACACGGTAAATTTGAGCTCCGTCGGGTATGTAGCAACATGCTTGTCCTCCCCCATGGTCTCAAGTATCCACTTTTGGTCGTCCGCACCCACGTAGTAGGTCAACAACTTCAAATCTCTCCGGGTAATGGCCGCACGTTCCCTTAGAACGACAGTAGAAACTCAAGAATAGTCTACGTCGACCGGGCGCCTGTCCCCCTCTAACGATTTAATCCTAGCATGTCGCGACGACTCTGTGCTCTGCGTAGTAGAACTGGATGATAGGTCTCCCGAAGAATGAGCAGAAGACTCAGACTGTCTGGAACTTCCCGTTGCTGAAGAATTAGTAGGACCAGACTCAACCTCCTGTGAATTGGACACCTCTTCATGCGGAGAGTCCATCTCCTCCTCATGAGAGTCCATCTCCTCCTAACCACCCGACATCTCAACAGATCGTCCCTTTTGCAAGGTAGCAGCCCGAGCAATACGAGGATCAGATGTCGGAGGCTTGCGTGGAGTTTACTTGGTCCGCGCCACGATATAGACCTGCAGGAGAGAGCGATCGCTCGTGAGATGAGTTCTTAGCCTTACGGGTGAGGGGGCGATTGCCTCACCCCAAGCCTGATCGCCCCCTTCCCGCCAAACCAAAACATAAATATATACGAAAAACAACAAGAGGGAAAGAAAGGGAGAATACCTGAAGATCAAAATCAGACTATGATCAGACTCACAAGAAGGACAACAAAATGAAGAGTTATAATTTAGAGCACACAGACAACAATCTTGACAAGTTACTAACAACGAAAATCAAGGTAGCATACCTTGAGAGCTAGATCAAACCACCTTGAAGATCAAACCACCAAATCGCAAAGAGACAAGATCACGATCAAACCTTGAAGATCGAAAAATCAAATCACTAAGTCATTCCAATCCTACCAAGCTCACTACATCAAAATGAAATAATACATGCAAGAGAAAGAGAAAAGAAAAATACCAGAAAACAAGTGTAGATCGCCCCACTTGCCCGAACACTCAAAGTCTCCCCACTGCTAGATCACCCGTGAGTGAGAGGGTGTTGGTGTTCTTGAGATCGCTCCACTCCTAGATCGCGCTTGAAGGAAACCAAACGAAGAGCTTCACGCTCGTTTCCTACGAAGGAGTGGTCGCCCGCGAAGAGCTTCACGCCAAGGAAGAGGTCGCCCTCTGCACATCGCCCCAGAGAACAAGACTGAGCAGATCGTGGGTGAGATCACTCCAGAGAACAAGACCGAGCAGATCATGGGTGAAATCGCCCCACTGAGAACCAAACCGAGCAGATCGCCCTTCGCAGATCGCTCCTAATCGTGGATCGCCCTTCAAGATCGCTCCTAAGGGTAGATCGCTCGTCGTGAGGAAACTTCAAGAACTCGAGAAGGGTGGTCGTCGTGAACTCCAGATCGCCCACCGTCCAGATCGCCCACTGAGTGGGCCCGTACAATGTATTTCATTTTCTCTCCCTTAAACATTTCTTGTTTATGAAGTTCTAACAATACTCCCCCTTAAAAGATTCACCTTGTCCTCAAGGTGAAAGCAACTTAGTGGGATAGTGGAATGACGTAACCAACTGCTGCCACGCTGGCAGCAGTCACGCAAGGCGTGTGAGAGATGTGAATTCTGTTAGTAGAGTATATTAAGAACAGTTAGGAGGGGCTTGAGGCTTTAGGATGGTTTTGGGAATTGGCTTCGGCTAGGCACATGGCAATTGGATTGCCATTTCCATTGTTTCATTGTTTTTCATTATTTCTCTTATAACACTGTTTAAGGGCTGATATCAGTTAGATTCAGCACCTATATTTTTAGTAATACAGTTATTTATTCTTTTGGTTTGAGATGGACCTTGGTACCTATCAAGTGGTATCAGAGCACTCGATTCTGAGTGCTCAAAGGAATGCTGCCATGGAGTTTAGGAAAGAACCATCAGTTCACAGTAAATCAGAATGGTTGTAACAGCTTGAAGAAATCAAGCAACTCTGGAAAAGAAGAACGAAAAGAGACAGACATCGATACCGTCGTGATCATGCTCCGTGTGGAAGGAGACGAAGCGAAGAACTCTCAGAGAAGGATTATGAGATCTATCTAGATATGAAATAGCAGTGGTTGCAACAATTCTATGTTACTGCAAAATCAAGAGCAACGGGAAAAGAAGCTGAGAAAGAACCAGAAGATGAGGGGCATAATGGAGAGTTAAAGGCAGATCTGAAATTCCAGGAATTAGGAGAGGTTGTGAAACCTGTAACACACGAGGGAATGGTTGAGAATGAAGGCACCGATTGGGAAGCAGTGGAGGAATCTGAAAAGAATGTTGATAGTGGTGATCGTGGAAAGGTGACCGTGAAACAAGATGACAGGGATGAAGATGGCAGTGACGAAGATGACAATAACGACGAGTTGCCACCAACCGAATCGCCGCCGAAAGAGTCGCCGATGGAGGAGCTAGACGGCGGAGGATCGTGGATTGCGAGAATGACACACTCTCTCTCATGACTGAGTTATGCGACAGATAGGGGGACGGAAGGAACAACAGGGCTGAGGAAGGGCGACGTGAGGATAGTGATGGAGAACCGCCGCCGGAGAAGCCATCACCAAAACCACCAGAGTCGCCGAAAGATTCAACGACGGAAGAAATGACGCTGGAGTCGGCGCTGCCACCGATATGTGGAGCAGCCAAAGATGAGTTGCGTCCTTCTCATGAGTTGTCGTTTCTTTCTCACGAGGTTGAACGTGACAAGCATTGGAGTAGAGAGACAGCATCTAGGGCAGATTGGGCTCTCAAGCACCTGGAGATCAATTTTACTTCATTGGGCCAGGCCCAATATTTGATAATTACACCTCCCAAACTCACTAATAACTGGGGGGTATTACAAAAAGAAAAGGGATTGGGTATAAATTCTACTTTAATGGACCAGGCCCAAACCCTTATTATTACTTTTGCCCAAATCCCAGTTATGAAGTCAGCATTACAAGGAAACGAATAGAAGCAATCAAATATGTATAAAAGGATAGTTGCATCTATCACAATCAACATGTTATCATGGGAAAATATATCTTTATCACTTCAAAATAGCTATCAATGAAAATAGTGTAAACTTTGCATCAGCATTATGGTTTTAACAATATTGAGTTCAAACTGTTAATAGACCAAAAGAAGTAGTACTATTTTGTATAATTTTAAAACTAATATGCAGTAGAACATGATATGCAACCAATTACTGACAGAATGGAAAAAACAAAGGAAATTGAAGAAACTAGTATTTTAGCTTAAACCAGTTACTGCCACATGCATGTCATCTCAGAAGATATTTTAGGAAGCTGAATATAAACCCGTGGCATGCATAAATGTATAAAGAAACTGAAACATAACCATTTACCTATTCCATCATTGACAATATCAAGACCATAAAAGCTAAGGATAACATCTGATGGGTATGTACCTACACTATATGAAAACATAGAAAAATAGTAGCAGAGTTAAGCAGAACTCACAATATCTGCATTAAATAAAAACAAAACAACACAAGACAATATAAATGGGTATGTGCCTATGATTATCCATGGCAAAATGCTCGTTAAAGTATATTTATCCTTGAGAGATTATTTAACAACCCCATAGCAGCATGCCTAATTGCCTATTTAAGTTTTCAGATCAACAATAAAACAAAGAGAAAAAGCCATTATACTTGTATTAACCAAGTCATCAAGATCAATTAACCCAAAAACAACATCTTTGTTGTTCTCATGCTTTTAAATATTTCTTAGGGAAGTGAGCCTATATTGAACTCTGTTTAATCTACGTTTCCCTATCCAATCTACTCTTTGCTAAGTGACATCAAAAGCAACCAAAAAATTTGCATATTTCATATTCAAACCATCAAAACTCAAAGAAGGCTGGTGATAGGAAATTCCTTCTGTTTAAGTTAGTGTTGGCTGCTAGTGGATATTTGTGGATATTTGAAGAGGAGGTATGAGAGGTGGACTCCCCAAGAATGATGCTAGTAGCAACCTAACAAAACATACAGAAGCACGTCATTAGTCATTTAGTCTATAAATAAATAGGAAACAGTTATAACATGTTTCAAAAATTATCTATGTACTAACAGCAGCATTATTGTGAGCAGACATCTATGTAGGCATGTAAGAGAAAATAAGGCAACATCATTGAAAATCCCTAACACTCCTTGTGCAAGTCCATAGGCCACACCATCAAGTTCAGCAAACGCCTTTTCCAGCTGTTGTAACAGATATTAATGCACCCAAAAAAATCATATCAATGAACACAAACATGATCATCATCTAATAAAGAGTTACTATTTCCTATCATCCAATTTCGCTCCACCGCCATTCCTGGAAACTTCAAGGCCCTTTTTGTTAAAATATAGATAGTAAGCCCATTAGTTAGTAGTAAGGCCCATTAGTTAGTTAGTATATAAGGTTGATGGTAGACTCATTTATTATCAACTCTTCTCATTTTGTAATTTTCACTACTTCTAATATAATAGACTTTTAGAGTTTTTCTCTCTAATTTTTATGGATATCATATTTTTTAAGACTTTTCACTGAAATAATAACCAAAAAACCATTATACATAGATAGTGGGTTACGCACATAGCATTCATTGGCTACTGGAAACTGGAGAGATAACACATAAACTCAATTAGAGATTATAGATGTATGGTTTAATTTGCCAATTGACCAAAAGACAAACCTTAACTTATTATGCCTGGGAAAAAATAAGAAAATAATGAGAAAAAGTTAAAAACTAAACACTTTGGACTAAGTAAGACATGTTAATAATTACCAAAGAGCAAGAACATGGAAGGACATGTAGCAGCCTCAATTTCAACGGAAAGTCATTCTGCTCTTTTTGTTTCTTTCTCTTGATATAAGTTGTCATTTTTCACTTCAATTCAGGCATAGGTAATTAAGATGAAAAGTATCATATGTACTAAGTAAGACAATCACCGGCACCAGCAAAAAGGTCCAAATTTAAAGCCCTGTGTGACAATAGAACAAAATTAACCATTCTATCCCGGGACAGCATGTATCAAACATAAGCAGTGCCATTAAATCTTATGACTTAACAAAAAAGATGACTTAGCAAACCATTTATATTGTGCTAATCGATATTTGTGGCCCGTTGCTATACACAATATCAAGAAAAGCACTTTTCTACCTGATATTTGTAAATACTAAGGAAAAAGGTGAGATTAGAAGATAGAAAAAGGAATGAATGAATGACCAATTTGGCAAAATATGATGAAGCAAACTTCACAACGGAAATACACATTAGTTATTGAAATAAGGCAAGTGATTTACCAAGATTCAAAGTGGAAAGAGCTTTTATGCCTATAGCCTGGCTACATAGATCCTGGTCACAGGGAATTATCCCGCACAAATCAATCCTATAAATAAATAAGTGCTACTTGTTAATCCAGAACATCGGAGAACTAATGAATTCATCAAGAAATCAAAAATTCAATATTGAAAGAAAGATGGAGAAACAACTAGAATCATCGTCATTAAACGAGTCGGTTATACATCCATCTCCTCTACTAGTTCTGCTTTCATCTTCGTAAGAATGATTATCATGAATGCAACTCTCAAGGCCATTATATGTTATGATCCCTGAAACATTCAGTTATAAATTCATAAATGTTATGGTTTCCAGCACTGCTATGGTTGAATTAAGCATCATAGCCAAAAAATGAGTATTTAGCTGAAAATGTCAAAAATGGAAGAATTCCCACTCTACACCTATTTACAGTGTTTGTGAGGGAAAAAAAATTTGCATAAAGAAATTTTTTTTAGGTGATTTGAAAGGGAGGGGTTTCATATGAACTATTCATTTAATTTACAATAAACTCAAGAGTTATTAGAATATGAGTGGAATCGGAAGAGTTTTAGTCAACTATAACAATAAATGGATATTTATAGGAGACAATTTTGGATGGTGAGGGGTGAGGCTTTGACAAAAAAATTCATAATGAAAAACAAGAAGTAGAAGAAAGGAGCAAATTTTGGGAGAAGAGATAGAGTCCACAAACAGAGTAAAAGAGTTTCATCTTGAGAAATCCAGAATAAAGCTGCTTTGGATTCACTGGTGGTTCAGGAATGGGTTGTGGTTGGGGCTGTGCCTGAGCATTCTGTTGCATTTGGGCCATTTGGGCATTTGTTGTTGCTGCATCATCATCATGTCATTCATCATTTTCTGTTGTGTCTCGATGACATTTTGTATCCACTCCATATGTGGATCAGCAGGTGCCTACCCTCTGCCTCTTCCTCTTCCAGACATATAATTCAGCAAACATCAGAGCATAAAAATTCCTGTTTCAGATATTGAACCAAATTAAAACTCCATGAATTCCAAATCAAGAGTTAAAAAAAACAATACATAAGTACTTATCAAATACTCCATAACTCAAGTACTTAGGGACATAACTTGTCCATTGTTCAATATCCAAAAGAAAGGAAAAGAAGCGGTTTATACAACTTTGCAACAAAGCAAGTTACATAATCCAAACAAAAATAACGAGGGAAAACTAATAACTATGGATAAAGACACTAAGTCTTCAAAGCTCCATAAGCACGGCGCCTACTCGTGTCGCTTAGCTTTTCTCTTTCCCTGTTTATCTGTAAAACAACGACAATAATAAGGTGAGATAACAAATCTCAGTGAGTTCTACCGTTACCCCTAACCACTCTCGGTTCAATTATATTCTATAGATCATAGTCCAATTCTTGATGGCTATGCACTATCCTTTTAATCAACTTAGTACAACATCTTAAACCCTTTTTCTTTTCTTCGGTTTGCAATGAACCCAGATCACCATATGCATCTCAGTGACTACATCTTTGGGTCTAGTTCTAGGGCTCGTGACTTCCCTCTCCCTAGTGTACTATCAACTTGGGTCGTCACCCATATAAGTCTTTAGCGACCTATCATTCTTATATAATTATTATCAATCAATTCTAATGAACTAAGAGTCCATTGTTTAGCATCTTATTGTACTATGACCGGGTTTAGATTAATACAATGCTAACCATCTCACGTCATTGATACAATATCAAAAAGGATATGTAATCCGTTTAGTTTTTTTCCCCCCCAAAACACATGTACCCTCACGTGTACTAAGTTCGTTTTTTTGAAACATTTATAATTTCAAAACATTTCTCAAAACCAAGCTAATTAGGTTTAAAACCATGTCTTTGTCAATCATAATTCATAACAAATGGTTAGGAATAGTTAAGGAAGGAATTGGGGGGGTTTTGGAGCCAAAAGGAGGAGTAAAAATGAAAATTTGTATGAAAAGTCAGGGGCTGGCACGGGCAGTGCGCAGGGAAGCACGACCAGTGCTGCCTGGGTTTTTTAATTTTTTTTCCAGAAATAGCTAGTAGCACGAGTAGTGCGCATGGGCGCACGACCGGTGCTTCCTTGCAGAGTTTTTCAAAAATTCGTTTATTTCGCTAAAACGTGTTATCCGATGGCTCCAATGCTCGTACCACTTAATTCCTAACATATCACTAGTCCATAACAGAATTGAATCATGCTCAATCAACCAATTTCCAACAATCAAACATCAATCTAACGAAACATTGTTTCCGAGGATTCAAAAATATGATTTTTCACGAAATACGGTTTTGACTCAAAATCATTTCGAAACCAAAATACCGAATAAATCCAGCATACCAAAACAATCATAGTCAAAATATAAAATCCTTAAACGTGAGTAAAACTCACCACTTCATGATAAAATCACGATTTGTCGAAACTTCGAGAAGTGCTCAAAAACTAGAAAACACACGAACAGTCCCCGTAACTCACGAACACACCACAACGAACTCGAATACGCTTCAACTCGATCTCTTGCTACTGAGTTCACTGTAAATCCACCCCAGTCAACAATGAAGTTGCTGGGACTTGCTTAAATCACCAATGTGGCTTCTCAAACTTCAAGAACCTACTCTCAAATTCCCAATAATCACATGCAAGGCAAGAATAAATGGTTTTGGTCAAAGTGAGTTTCAAGCTCCATCAATGGAAAAACGAAAATGAGAGTGAATTAGCTAACGAAACTTGTACTAAGGGATAGAGCTCGAAAAATGAAGGAGAAAGGTTCAAAAATAACTTACATGCAATGAGGGAGATGAGAGCTTCTTCTCTCTCTCTCTCTCTCTCTCTCTCTCTCTCTCTCTCTCTCTCTTTCTCTCTCTCTCTTCTCTCAGATTTTGTGTTTTCTGAAAATGAGGTTGATGAATGTGAGGAATATGTTCCTCTTTCTCCTTAGTTTAAATTTTCATTTAAACTCTCCTATTTAACCCAAATCTCCACAATTTACCACATAGTTAAAACACTAGGACATTATAATCATATGATTTAACCAATATACAATGCTTCCTCGACTATCCCATATCCGAAACTTGATTTATTGTTCGCTTCGAATAATAAATCACTCGTTAATTCCTTAAATTGAAATTAACGAAGTTAGGAATGTTACAGTCTAAACGTATTCAAAGGATGCAAATCAATTGCCTACACTGATGAGTTTAAATATTTCAACTTTGAAGTGCAAGGGTAGATTTATTCATTTCTATTGAAATAACTTTTTCATAATTTTATAATAACTATTATATTTTCATCTTGGTTAAAATATGAAAATTCTTGATAGTAACTATTATATTTTCATCTTGGTTAAAATCAATTGGCTACACTGATGAGTTTAAATCCAAATTCTTGATAGTAATATGTGTTAGATTTAAAAGTATAAATCATGCATCCTTAGAATCTCTATTGAAATAACTTTTTCATAATTTTATAATAACTATTATATTTTCAACTTTGAAGTTTAAATATTTTCTCATTCTCTTGTAAGAAGGCAAAAAAGGAATTGACACTTCTTTCTTTACTTCCACACACTCACGCAGTGCTGGCTGAATGCAGTGAAGTGAATGCTATGCATTACTTGGCAGATTCATGCAAAGGAACTCCAACCGTGTAATTCTTACTTTGTTGTTTTCCTTTTGTGATATCAAATTTTTGAATATGATCTAATCTGTTTATATATGCTTTGTAATGTCTAGCATGAGCTAAACTCCTTTAGTTGGGATGCTTTAACTTTATAATGATCTTTTGATTAAGTTATTGTGATACGTGTTGATTTATGCGCTTTAGTTCTTGTATTATACTTCTTCCAAACTTATTTTGAGGTTGATCATTTAGAATAAGTAGAGTTATAAATACAGACATTGTTTATAATTAGAACTCAATAACTAATGTGGGTATAGTGTTTAACAAATGAAACTTTGTTAATTTCATGCTAAAACCTAAACACAGGATAGCATAGTCCATAGGATGACACTGTGGGTACTTAATATACAAGGGTGAACATATTTAGAATCTTAGACATAAGACTTATAATGAAACTCTGACGAAAGTGACTGAAAGACACAATTCTAATGCTACAGCATTCAGTGCACCTGCATCACATATAACACGATACTATTAAAAAGTAGGGGTGTCAAAATGGATGGTTTGGATGGATATGGATTTGGATTATAATGGATGGATTGAAAAAGTCCATTTAAAATTTACATCCATTAGGATTGTATCAATCAAATCCAATCCAATCCATCAATTTAAAAAAAGTCCATACAATCCATCCATCAACCCATTTTTAATGGATGGATATCCAATCCATCCAATAGGCCCAACTTTTTTTTTTACCAATTAGGCCCAACGGTGGTTCTGGCGGCGGCGCTCCGACGACCCGCGGTGGTTCCGGCGGTGGTCGGCTGCGGTCAACGGTGGTCGGTGGTGGTCAACAATGGTCAACGGCGGCGATGGTGGTTTCTATTTGTTTTAATTATATATATATATATATATATTTGTTTCTGAATTTTTTAAAAAACTGAAAATTTCTTTTAAAAAAACTGAAAAGTATTTTTTAAAATTTTTTTTGGTAAAAAAGTATTTATTATAATTATCCAACTGATTTTGATTTTATATTTATAGGTAATCCATTGGATTTGAAAAAATTAATGGATGGATCACAACCATCCACAAATCAAGTGGATGGATCCAATCCAATCCATTTATTATTATTTTTTTTGTAATGGATGGATTGGATGGATTTTGTATGGATGGACCGGATATCTAATGGACAAATGGATCATTTTGACACCTCTATTAAAAAGTGACTTATTTGGTAAAGAGCATCCCAACTATCATTCTCACTTGATTACACACCATTGGGGCTTGTTCGGGCTCGTTTTCTGTTTTGGAATTTTAAATAACCAAAATAAGTTTCGATTGAGTTTTAAAATTTTCATAAACCAGAACCAGATTCAGTCTTGAGTTAAGAAATTTTCAAAACTCAAAATCAGTGGTTTGGAGTGGTTGTCGGTTGTGGCTGGAGTGATGGTCGATGGTTTTGAGTTAGTAGAATGATCGCTAGTTTTAAAAGGTAAAAGAAGTCAACCTTTAAAAAGATAAATGACATAACGAAGTGAAAGATAAATAACCAAAATGGTATTTTAGGCTATTTTTTATCACAGACATTTAAATTTTTCTCCTATCCCACTTTTTACATCCACAAGCTATATTTTTTTATCGTTAATTTTTTTAAGAACTCAAATCTTTTCCACAATCTGCCACCGACACTTCAATGGTGAACAAATGAAAAGTTGGTTTTTAAGGAGTGCATGTTTTTTTTTAGATTAAACGGGGCTAAAGCCCAAATTAAAGAGAGTTACACGGGGATCAAACGAGGAGTAGAGACTCCAATTACATTAGTATCAACAAGTAATTTAACCATAGGACGGGGAGAGAGAGTCAAAGAAGATAGGATCATTGTCATCATAAGTGCATCTCATGTTGGCAAGCTCATCAATGACTTCGTTGGCTTCTCGATAAATATATGGATGATGCGGACACTAGTAAAGCACGATAGAAGCTGCCGAATTCTTCTCACTAGGTGACGACCGGCAATGCTACCATTAACAGATCCATTAAGACAATTTACAATGATGGTTGAGTGCATTTGAAGCTCTATAAATTGGCGAACTCTCGCACACTCATTCGTTGGAAGTGGCCTTACAAATCAAAACTAAATGTTAAAATTAAATCAACAATGTGCCGTTTTTGTTAGATCTCAAAAAATATGAGTAACAAGGAATGGGAGAATTGAATGTATCTTTTCATTCAATTGGAAAAAAAACTGAAATTATGTACAAAGATTTACTAGGAATTCCTCTTAAATATGCTGTCTATCTAAGAAGATAAGCTTAACAAAATTGCTAACTAATTCTCTACGTGACTAAAATAAATTTTTTAATTAATCAATAAATGTATTACATTGAATATTAATATAATATTTTGTGGTTTAGAAAAGTAAATAAAAATAAATTGAAATTAACATCTTTTTGATGTGTATAATTCTTTTAAATAATAAATAAATTTATTATATTGAATATTAATATAATATTTTGTGGTTTATAAAAATGAACTGAAAATAGATTGTGATATTTGAAAAATTTTGATAAAGTGAGATTCAATTTTAAAATTTGGATGTCTTAAAGGTTGAGTGTACATTAATTAAGCAAAAAAGAATGTGGAGATATAAATTAAAAAATAAATGAGAATGATGTGAAGCATCCTAAAGGCTAAAAAAAAGTTCCTTTAGATATTTATATTGATATTGATTCTCTAACTTAGTAGTTTTAATAATTTTGCAGTTACTTCAAATTTTCTTTAATCTCAGCATTCTTTAATTTTGAATCTTTCACTTTGTTGTTGGCTCGAATTAAAAATCGTAATATGAGTTGTCACATCATGTCTTTTGTCTTTGCACTAACATCACAATTATGGTTGTCGTCGCATTAGCCACAATTTAGTGCAATTATACACGGTACATATCCAATGATTTTAAAATAAATAAGGAAGAACAAGGGTTTGCAGAAAAGAAAGTAAATTTGATACACCGGTTCCATACACAAATGGTAAATACTACTCCCTCCGTTTCGTTTCTGTATACTTGTCGTTTTTTGGCTTTTTACACATACCAATGAGACCAATAAATTTTGCTACTTCTAATACAATTAATTCTCTTTTACCTATAATACCCTTAATGATTTATTATCTCATTTCATTTATTTCTCTCTCTATAATAAATACTTGAAGGCATTATTGACAAAACAATAATAAATGTTGCATTGGACTTTGAAAATGACATGTAAATGGAAACAAATTTTTTCTCCAAAAGTGACAAGTAATGATCAACGGAGGGAGTATTAACTACTACCTCTGGACTCGATTATAAGCAACAAACAACTTTTTAGATTCATTGAAAAAGTGATGTATCTGGACTATATATAGTCCAGATACATCACTTTTTCAATGAATCTAAAAAGTTGTTTGTTGCTTATAATCGAGTCCAGAGGTAGTACCATTTAAGCTATTAGCTTCCTAAAATACTCTAAAAGATACTCATAATCACAATACAGTTTTAATATCTGAATATCTATATTAGCAAAAAACCAAAACAAAAATATATAAGTTGAACTTGGAGGAAAAAGTAGAGATGAAAAACATATATAGACTTCATCCAAAATGGAAAAAATAATCACTTAGATTTAGAGGAGCACTTGAAGGGTATATAACTCCCATTCAAAGGATGAAACTTAAGTTCACAATTCAAATGACAAGAGAATTTAACAGAACCAAAAGGCCCTATTCTCCACCTTGTCCTAGCAGCTCCTTTAAAATCAAAACCAATCAAATTTCCCTTCCAAGAATCATTCACTACCTCCATTTGTGAAGGAGTCAAAGGAATAGAAGATGATTGAACAACATATCTAAGATCCTTTGAACTATTCTTAGGAACTTCAAATGAGTCTGCAACCAACACTGCTATGTTTTGACCTTGAAAACCAATGTTGAATGTCATCTCAGAAAATGTTGCATGAGCTTTGAGATTTCCATTATGTGCATTCACAACAATGCTGAGCTGAGTTTGAAGTAAACCAACATAGTCCTTTCTTAGAAGATCCAGATGAGCATTTGTGACACTGATTGTAGGTACTCTTGGGTGGATTACTATGTATGCAACGAATATTATAATGCCAGTAATGACAACAACTATAGCTATGATTATGCAGATAACAGCTATTATCCAGATTAATGGGTTGGTTTGGCCATCTGCATCCATTGCAAGTTTTCTCTTGAACACAGTCATTGTAATTTGTGATATTATAATGCAAATAAACAAATTGTATGAAGATTTGGTGAATAAAATATGGTTTCTGGTTTTGTTGTCAGTTTTATGTTGTGGGGAGAGATATAGAAGTTTTCCTTGAGAAGCTTACTTAGTGAGGGAACTGAATTTGATTTCTTTTAACTCTAAGTATCATACTTTCCTCACTTGTAAAGCATTTGGTTTTTGCATATATATTTTTCTTACACATTAAGCTTCTCAATCACTTAGAATCTTGGCTGTTATAAAAAGTAAAATACCAAACTTGAATTGGTGAAACATGGCAAATTCTGTACCTTGTCTATGCACGTCCAAAATTGCATAACCAATATGAATCCTAACCAGTCCTATAAACATTCTCATAAGTCATTAATTCCTTTTTAACAAAAATCAGTTGAAAAACCACAATAAGCTACGCATAAGTCATAAATTCCTTATATACTAAATATGTAATAGATGCATTTAATTCCAAGAATGTTTTTATTTTTACTTGAGTATAATAAACTATAAGAATCCTGTTGATTGAATTTCCTCATAGCTTAATAGTTGAAAGAAAACAAGATTCCTCAATAAACCTCAGTAAATAAAGCGCCAGATAAAAGAATCGTGCTTTAAATCGAGAAAGTTTTTGTGAAGCTAACTCATCACTTAATATACACTTGACTAGTCTAAAATAATATGAAACTTTCAACAAAAAAAGCCAGCATTAATTGATTAAAGTTGCTAGTTATGAAAACCAAAAAAAAACAGAACAACTTTTAAAGAGTATAGTTGTCGTGTGTGCCAGATCGGAAACTACAAACTTAGGGCTTACAATCACAGTTTGCTGGGTATCATGTTGATGGAAAAATAATTTAACTGTCTGTTCAAGGATGGAGATTTGGCAACACGAGAGGACATTAGAGAAAACAAAAATTGAGAGAATCCACTAAGAATGGAGGAATTTGTTGACTTGAAACAGCAGCATTGGGAATCACTTTTTTAATCTGGGAAACAAGAAACACTGGATGGATCCTTGCTTGCTGTCACAGGCATTGTCAGTTTATAGCATCCCTTCCTTCCAATCTTTTCTTCAACAGGAAAAGGGTCACAGTACCTTGGGCTTAGTTTTTATTTTGAAGCAAGAGCACAGAAATACATGTTTCAAGTACAGAAAAGTTTACAAATTTGTTGTTCAATAAACCAGCAGTCAACTTCTTGTCCAAAGCACAACAGCACCCAAAAGTCAAATATATTCAACAACCCTTTCTTCCTCTCCTCAATAGCCATATTTCGCAAGTCTCCTTTTCTCCCTTAACTCTCCTCCTCCATTCATTTTTATCCTATTCCTTGTAACCCTAACCAGAATTGCTAATGCTGTTCATCAGTCATAGATAAACAGAACAAAAAATGTGTTATGACTCAGTAACTTGTACTATATTGTTTTATTTTTGCTGTCATTCCATGTGCATCAAATGCACCCAAGTCTATAAGTGAAAGAGGAAGTAAGAGCAGAGTGTGCTGCATCAGCACACTCACAATACAAAATATAACTTACCTAAGCAAGGGATATCTCCCCACTCATAAATGGGTAAAACTGACACAAGACAAAAATATTACTTACCTACTTCATTCATAATATATTGGAACTGTCAATCTAACAAAAGAACAGATAAAAGAAAACCCTAGACTAATGGATCTTTCATTCAACTCTTCAATTTTGGTCTTTGTGGTGGCCCATCAAATCATGGTCCGTCTGCACCATCAAAGCAGAGACATCCATAACTTAAGTGTGAATTTGTGAGACATGATAGATCTTAGCACTTGGCACTTGCATTCAAGCTCGCATGCATAATAGAATTTCCATTTAGGAACATGGAACAAGAAATCTCAATTTGCAAATTTGTTTTAACTTTTAAGCGTGCATAACTTTCATGAAAAGGCTCAAAATCGTACTGCCTGTATCACAAAATACTAACCAAAAATTTGGGAGATATTACTGGGACGACGAACAATTATTAACTGAACCAAAACAAATATTTACAAAAAAGTTGCAGTGATACAAACTGTTTTATATCATGGTCATTCTGTCTGGAACACCTAACTCAAAAAATATGCAAACAAACTACAGTTCATGAATTGCAAGTTCATATCAAGTAGCAGAGTGCGACCAATCTCAAATATTAAAATAATCATCTACAATGAGGAGAAGAAAAAGAATTATACAGAAAAGAAACCTAGGGGGATAGAAGGTTATGAAAACAAAAGGGCACCATGAAGTTGAAAAGATGAACCTGTAGAATACAGTTTCAAAGGTAAAGCTGAGGGAGTCAAGAACAAGCAAAAACCCGCCCATCTCAGACAGTGACAGTTAAGTGTATAAATATAATAAATTATAAATTACAAAACATAAATGGAAGGAAACGCTTTCTAGATTACAACTTGCGATAAGCTTTCCACCTTCTGTAAAGACTATCATATTTGTCTCTTGCACTTCTACCCTCCTTATAGAACGCGCGCTCCAACTTGATCATTGTAGACTCATATATAATTATCCTTTTATCAAGCACTTCTTCAGCAAATCTTCTGACCTCTGAGAGTCTATTCAACTTACAAAGACCAATAAGAAATATGTTTGCACTCTCGTCAAGTAGCTCAACGTGATTTTCAACCATGTAACTCCAAACATCTTGGGCTGCGTCAGGGTCATCACAATCAAACAACATTGCGATGGCAGCAGCACAATTAGAACCAGTTGGCGGACACTCGTTCTTGGTCATCTCGACAAAGAACCTCTCCGTCTCACGAACCTTTTTGTTCTTCACCAACCACTCAAAAATCATGTTATAGGTCAAAGAGTCGGGAAAAGCCCCTTGGAAGACCATCTCATCGAGCAGGCGGAACGCGTGATCAATCCCACCATTGTTGCATATCAACCCAATCATGGCATTATACATGATCAAGTTAGGTAATGATCCACTAGCCACCATGACATCCCACAAGGGGATGGCATGATCAGCATCATTTCGCTTAACAAGAACATCAAGAGCATTAGTAAAGAATTTCAAACCTGGAAAGCAGTCATGGTCCTTCATAACTTTAAGAAAACCCACAACTTCATCAAACTGTGAGGCGCGAAGGAGAGTCATCAAAAACGCGTCGTAAGCCAACATATTCTCCTGGCTCCAACCAACACGAATCACCATTTCACCAAAAGTAATCTTAGCTTTAGCAGCATTACCTTCTTTCTCCCATCCTTCCAACAAGATCGCATAGCTATCCCCATCTGGTGCAATCTTCCCCTTGACCTTTTCCAAAAACTCCACAGCAGCCGAGGTTTGATTATCTTCGCGACAAATGGCACTCAATAACGAATTAACCGCCACAACATCCTTCTCAATCTCATACCTATCCATCACATCAAAGCTCATAACAGCCTCATTAATTCTACCAGCAACACAATAACTCTGAAAAACCGACATAAAGGTGTGCAAGGAGAGCACACCTTCCTTCTTCATGGATCGAACAGCATCCCACATTGGATCGAAAAGCTGGTTCCGGCCCAGTAAATCAACCATCAAGTTCCACGCATGGGCCGAGTGCTTCGTAAGCCGCCCGGCCCAACGGAAAAACTTGACAGCAGAATGAGGGTAATTATAAGATAGCTTAAGCACCTCATGTACACATTCTTCTGAAGGATGAATACCAGAAGAGGATAAAGCGACTTCTATTTCCTGAGGAGAGGTTCGGGTGAGAAGATTACAAAGGGTTCTCGCTGTGGAGGACACGTTTGGGGTGTCGAGGAGTGTTGGAAACTCGTTTTTTTGTTGATGGGGTTTGGGAATTGGCGTTGATTGTTTGTTAGGGTTTATCGATGGGTATTTCACTCTTTTACTCGTTCTAGGGTTTTCTGCAATTGCTTCCATGTCGAGCGAGAATCAATAATCAAGGGAAAATTAATGGGTTTATGATAGAGCATCGAAGGGTGATCTCACTGTATTGAATGATGGAAATTGAATAAACATAGAAGTGATTATTCTGTTTTTAGTGAATTGAAATTGAAATTGAATTAATTGATTGTGGAACGCGAAAAGGGGTGAAGAAAAATTGTACCTTTGAAGAGTAGAAGGTTGGGGATGGTTGATTAGGTCGAAAGTCCAGTGAGTCAGAGTAGGAAATTGAAAGAGATTAGAGAATGGAGTGATGAAATATGGTGATTGGTGATGAGGTAAGTGAAGCATTGGACCTTGGCGGGATGATCTGGCCCAAATTAGGTGGATCACTTAAAAAACAAACATGAAAAAAATTGTTTGGAATTTGCATGCCTTAATTGGGTTGTGTACTGGAATTAGTATTTGTGAGACTCTTTACGAGAATTTATCTACTGACATAAGTTGTTTTCAGTTAACTCCTATAAGTTTGCATTTCACTGCCATGTCACTCCTATACCTTTCCACCCTGCAAACACAAAAGTGAAACACATGTTCCGATCACATGCAACCATTGGATATCCCATTCTTCCAATAAATCTGGTTGAATCACTGGCACTAACCATACATGGCATATGTGTACCATCGATTGCTCCTATAGCAGTCTTAACATATGGCCAGTATCGGTTATCGCTTCCAATTTTTTCTTGACTATCACGAAACATAGGAACTTAAGGCTGAATGTAGTTAACGGGTAACTTAAGGCATACAAAGAGTACCTAGTGAAAATTTCAACTTACAGTATTTCCTAAGTGTTGAAATCTTTCTTGGAACACTCTGTTACCTACCTCGTGACCAAGAACATTACAACCATCTCTTCAACCCTCATGCGGTTAGTGGGCTTCAAACCAAGCTCAACTAGTTCAGTACAAAGTCCATGGAAAATATGTTTATCCATTCGAAACATTTCATAGCAACGAGTGAGATTTCCTTACAATATTTCGTGCACCCACACATGACCCGTTAATTCACAAGTTCTACATGGCTCTTCGCATAAATGTTTTACCGCATAGTCGCCAACAAAATAAAAGACAAAATAGTGGATTGTGTTTAATTTGAGTTATGCCTTTTATTTTATTATTTTTCTTTTCTTACCAAAAAGATAACAAAATAAAAGACATAATTCAAATTAAACATAGCCTAACATAATCTAAATAGAAAAAACATGGTTTAGCCAATTCAATCTCCCATGAAGGGAATGGATTATTTGCAGCATGTTTAAGCCAATTCAATCTCTTATCTAGGATCCTCGTATTTTATCTCCATATTCTTTTTATCTATACTCATATTTATCTCTCTCTCATATATATGTGTACTCTTTCTCTCTCTATACTAATTTTTAATTATATATTTAGTTTTAAGGATCCTCTTTTATCTATTCTAATATTTATAATTTACATATAATTGTTAATTGTTTTAATTTGAAATATTTAATCATTTAATATAACTGCCCGGTCAAAGTTGGAAACTGACCAGTCAAACACGAAACTCCCAAGGAGTCAAAGCACCCGAAGACCCCGGTTCATCTCTAAAGCCGAGGGACTCCTCGGCCACGCAGAGTGAGGGACTCGCCCTTCCGCTTAAGGCTCAGCTCCATCACCTCGCTCGGCCGGAGGCTCAACACCAGCAAAGCATATATGGAAAGCCCAGAATTCTCTCCACGAATCTCGTTGTAATCATGAATTGTAATTATTAGCATTAATTACTAATTGTACTATATAAATAGCCCTTAGTGGCCAATGAAAGGATCCAGAATCCACATTATCTTCTTATATTATACCCTCTACTCTCTATCGCATTACGTTCTAAGTCTAGCCTTATCCCCAGGACTAGTTAGGAACAGATTTCATAAATAAAGGAGAGTGTGATTAGGGGTCACGGTAAAACTCACTGAGATATGTATTTCACCCTATCATTTGTTGTTGTCTGACTGAGGTATTGTGTCTTTGTCTATGTTTTATATTTTCCTTGTTGATTCTATTTCCGGTTATGTAACTTGTATTCATGATAAGTTGTATAAACCGTTTCCGTTTTTCTTGTTGAGATATTGAACAATAGAAACTTAATGAAGTAATGACAGGTTGTGATATTTTATAATATCGCAAATTTTTTAGTCATGTTCAATATCTAAACAGGAATTATGATCTCTAATGAATGTTAAGCTGTGCATTCTAATATGTCTACTAGTTAGAGATATTAGTGTCGAGAAATAACCAATTATCGAAAAGAACAATTGTCGAAAGGCCCAATTGCCGAAAAGCAATTGTCGAAAAGAACCAATTGCCGAAAACCAATTGCCGGAAACGCAATTGTCGAAAAGAACCAATTGTTGAACTTCGATTGTCGAAACCAAGACCCACTGAATCGAAATAGGAAGATGATAAAGAGCAAGAACACACCAAGAATTGTTTACCCAGTTCAGCCAATTTGGCTTACATCTGGGGGACTAGCAGTGCTATGTCCAACTTTATTAAGAAAGAAAACGGATTTACAGGGATTTTCAAGATGAAGAACTTCCTCAGATTTTTCCCCCTTTTGATGCTCCACCTTAATCTACTAGAACCCTAGATCAGTGTACATGAAGCAGTCCCCAAAAGATACTGAGAAAATCTGAAATTGAAAAATTACCTTATCTATCACATTGAGAGATCTTATATACTTGATCTCTACCATGTGTTACAATCAGTTTGGATTCTAACTGAATAACTAGAAAGAAACTAACCCCTAACTGAATTAACAAATTCTAACAAATAGAAAATCCCAATAATACCCTTTGCAGGTTTAATTATTACATATGTGCCACAACAGATAACAATAATCTCCACCTTGGCATATATGAAATTCTCAATAGAGCTAGAGCATAGCAGAACCCATCCAAAATTGTACAGATCAACCTGTACCAATTCTGAGTAGTTCAAGACAGTGTTTGAACTTTCCCAGAGACACAACCTTAGTCATAAAATCTGAAGGATTGTCGGAGGTGTGTACTTTCCTCATCTGAACCAACCCTTTAGCAATCACATCTCTAATCCAATACAGCCTAATGTCTATGTGTTTTGTCCTGTCATGAAATGTATGATTTTTACACAAGTGGATTGCGCTTTGATTATCACAAAACACATTGACAGATTGTTGTTCAATCCCTAGTTCAGTAGTGAGCCCTTTCAACCACAGTGCCTCCTTGACAGCTTCAGTGATTCCAATATACTCTGTTTCTGTAGTGGACAGAGCAACTATATGTTGCAGTGATGCTTTCCAAGTGATGGTGTTCCCAAATAGAGTGAACACATACCCTGTCAGAGATCTTCTTTTATCTCTGTCACCAGCAAAATCAGAATCCACAAAGCCTTGTATGGCTTCTTCAGTTCTGGAGCTTTTGTTGTAAACCAGACCAGTGTTCACAGTACCCTTCAGATATCTGATAATATGCTTGACTCCAAGCCAGTGCTGAGAGCCTGGATTGCTTAAGTACCTGCTCACAAGACTTACACAGTGAGCTAAATCTGGGCGTGTACAAACCATAGCATACATGAGACTCCCCACTCCACTAGCATAGGGAATATTGTTCATTTCCTTCTGCTCTTGATCAGTCTTTGGACTGTCTTCGCAGGATAGCTTGAAGTGGGAGGCAATTGGGACATTCACAATTTTAGCATTCATCATGTTAAACCTGTGTATTATCTTTTCTAGGTACCCTTTCTGAGTTACAGTTAGTTTACCATCTGGAGGGTGTCTATTAATTTCCATTCCCAGTATTTTCTTTGCTGGTCCTAGATCCTTCATATCAAACTCTGATTGAAGCAGTTCCTTCAACTTCTGAATCTCTGTCATGCTTTTACAAGCAATTAACATATCATCTACATAGAGTAGAAGATATATAAACTCATTCTTCCCAAGGTTCTTGTAATACACACAGCTATCATAGTTGCTTCTCTTGTAGTGTATGCTCAGAATAAAGCTGTCAAATCGTTTATACCATTGACGAGGTGACTGCTTTAGTCCATACAGAGATTTCTTCAGAAGACAGACCCAATCTTCCTTTCCCTTTTCTTCAAACCCTTCTGGTTGCTTCATCAGAATTCTTTCTTCCAACTCTCCATGTAGAAACGCAGTTTTTACATCCATTTGCTCTAAGTGTAGATCAAATTGTGCAACCAGGGAAAGAATTACCCTTATTGAGCAATGCTTTACAACAGGTGAAAAGATTTCATTGTAGTCAATGCCTTCCCTTTGAGTGAATCCTTTTGCTACAAGCCTTGCTTTATACCTTGGTGGATCATGGTTTGAAATGCCTTCCTTTCTCTTGAAAATCCACTTGCTCCCCACAAGTTTTGCCTTATTTGGTTTCTGCACTAGTTGCCAGGTATTGTTCTTGTGCAGTGATTCCATCTCCTCTTCCATGGCTAGTCTCCACTTCTTATGATCCTTATCTCTCATGGCTTCCTTGAACGAGGTAGGCTCCTCACTCAACAGTTCAGTGGCTGTATTAAGAGCATAAGCTATTACATCTGAGTGACCAAGTCTTTGAGGAGCCCTGATAGTTCTTCTGGTCCTATCTCTGCACAACAAATAGTCCTGGTTGGTATCTGCAGCTTCTGTGTCACTGTCACTGCTAGATACCTGTTCTGGTGGATCTTCATTCCTGTCAACATTCTCAGTGGAAACATTAGTTCTAAAACCAGGTGCATCAGGTTGTAACTCCACCTCAATTTGTGAGGTTTCATTCTCAACTTGATCACCTCCATTATCAGCACAGACCTTTGTTTCAAACATTTTCTTTTCATGAAATTTAACATCTCTGCTGATAATGCACTTCTTGTCTTCAGTAGACCAAATTTTAAAACCTTTAACACCTTCTGGATACCCAACAAAAATTCCTTTCTTGGCCCTAGGTTCAAGTTTCCCATCATTTACATGACAATATGCAGGACAACCAAATATTTTTAAGTTGCTATAGTCAGCAGGGCTACCACTCCACCTTTCTTGTGGAGTTTTAAGCTCTATAGCAGTGGATGGTGATCTATTTATTAGGTAGGCTGCTGTGTGCACAGCCTCCCCCCAAAACTGCTTTGACAGTTCTGAGTGTGATAGCATACATCTAACTCTTTCTAGTAATGTCCTATTCATTCTTTCAGCTAGACCATTTTGTTGGGGAGTGTGCCTAACTGTCTTGTGCCTAGTTATACCATGTTCCTGACAGAATGTATTAAACATGTCACTACAGAATTCTAGGCCATTGTCAGTTCTCAGAGTTTTGATTTTTCTATCACATTGGTTTTCTACTCTAGTCTTCCAGTTTACAAAGGTTCTAAAAGCTTCATCCTTAGTTTTGAGCAAATATATCCAAACCTTTCTACTGTAATCATCTATGAAAGACATAAAGTACCTGTTTCCTCCATGAGTAGGAGTCCTTGAAGGTCCCCATAAGTCTGAGTGTATGTAGTCCAACTTGCCTTTGGTTTTGTGCTTGCCAACAGAGAACTTCACCCTTGTCTGTTTTCCAAAGATGCAGTGTTCACAGAACTCCAATCCCCTTAGCTTATCACCACACAACAAACCCTGTTTCTCAAGCTCTTTTAGGCCTCTGTCACTGATATGTGCTAGTCTCTGGTGCCATAGCATATCCTTGCTGTCTTCAGTGTCTGCCACACAGTTGTCTCCAGTAATAGCCTCCCCCTTGAGAAGATACAAGTTGTTTTTCATTCTAGTTCCCTTAAGAATCACCCTTGAACCTTTTGAAACCTTCAGAATACCATTTTCACCTTTAAAACTGTAACCTTGAGATTCTAAAGTTCCTAGTGAAATGAGACACCTCTTCAAGTCAGGAACATGTCTAACATTTGTTAGAACCTTCATAGTTCCATCCATGAGTCTTAACCTAATTGATCCAATACCCACAACTTTGCAAGGCGCATTGTTCCCCATTCTGACTTTTCCACCATTAAACGGTTTATAGTCGAAGAACCATTCTCCATTTGGGCACATATGATATGAGCATCTAGAGTCCATTATCCACTCTGAATCATCATGACCATCTGTGACGGTTAGAACCTCAATATCCTCATTTCTATCTGGGCACATGTGGTGTGTGAATCCAGAGTCAATTATCCACTCTAAATCATCAGAACCATCAGTGACCATTAGAACCTCAGCACTCTCATACCCATCTGATGCAATGGATACATCACCATGCCCCTCAGTCTTTTGATTTTTGGACTTCTTTCTGTCAGGGCAATTCTTTTTATAATGCCCTTCCTTGTGACAAAAGTAGCACTTAAACCTGCCCTTAGATTTTGATCTTGCGTTGTTCTTGCCCTTTTGTTCACGAGTTTCACTTCTTCCTCTAGCATATAGAGTCTCTCCAGGATCACTATCTTTGTTATCACTTTTCCTAGATAACTCCTTTGACATTAAGGCATTTTGAACATCTTCAAGAGACAAGGATTCCCTTCCATAGAGCAGGGTATCCGCAAGACTATCATAACTGTTATTTAAAGACTTAATTAACAGTAATGCTTGGTCTTCGTCATCAACCTTTATTTCTATATTTTCTAGGTCTAGGATTATCCTATTAAACTCGTCCAAGTGATCTTGAATTGACATACCTGAACCCATTTTGAATGTGTATAGCTTCTGTTTGAGATACAGACGATTTGCAAGTGTCTTGGTCATGTAGAGGCTTTCCAGTTTCAACCACAGAGCAGCAGCTAGCGGATTTCTCTTTCGTTACTTCACGCAAAACTTTGTCACTGAGAGATAGAATGATAGTGCTATGAGCCTTCCTCAAGATGTCCTTCTTCTCCTTCTCCGTTAATCCTTCGGGTAATCTGTTCTCGCCGTCAAGCGCTTCTTCAACCCCTTGTTGAGCCAGAAGTGCACGAATCTTCATCCTCCATAGTCCAAAGTCATTTTTTCCATCAAATTTTTCAATGTCGAACTTTGGAATCGCCATTTCTTTCTCCAAACTAGCTCTCGATACCAATTGTCGAGAAATAACCAATTATCAAAAAGAACAATTGTCGAAAGGCCCAATTGCCGAAAACCAATTGCCGAAAAGCAATTGTCGAAAAGAACCAATTGCCGAAAACCAATTGCCGGAAACGCAATTGTCGAAAAGAACCAATTGTTGAACTTCGATTGTCGAAACCAAGACCCACTGAATCGAAATAGGAAGATGATAAAGAGCAAGAACACACCAAGAATTGTTTACCCAGTTCAGCCAATTTGGCTTACATCTGGGGGACTAGCAGTGCTATGTCCAACTTTATTAAGAAAGAAAACGGATTTACAGGGATTTTCAAGATGAAGAACTTCCTCAGATTTTTCCCCCTTTTGATGCTCCACCTTAATCTACTAGAACCCTAGATCAGTGTACATGAAGCAGTCCCCAAAAGATACTGAGAAAATCTGAAATTGAAAAATTACCTTATCTATCACATTGAGAGATCTTATATACTTGATCTCTACCATGTGTTACAATCAGTTTGGATTCTAACTGAATAACTAGAAAGAAACTAACCCCTAACTGAATTAACAAATTCTAACAAATAGAAAATCCCAATAATACCCTTTGCAGGTTTAATTATTACATATGTGCCACAACAGATAACAATAATTAGGGTGTTACAATATGCATGTGCCTACCTTATACACGAAGAGAACATCCGACAGATCAAGTATTTCATCGTACCTTAACCACAATGAGAACCTTAGAGAAATTTTGCATTTCATTATCATGTATTGTATCTGATTTTCACCATACTCATCAATAATATATTATTAACCCTTTTAGTGAGGTTGATTGTTAAAATTGTAATTAAACTAAAGGTAAAACAATGTTGAAATAGTTCACGTATTTTTTGGAGTAGTACAGATATTTTTCATTTTCTTTTATAGTAAATTTTTTGAAACAATGACATTAAATGGTTAAATTGTAAATTTTGAAGAATTGGCATTAAATTGTAATTTTAAAACCTTGACATTATTTTATAATATTTTTTTGAAATATTTTAGTTTATAATCTTAATATAACTGTGGTATGTAAATTGTGTAAAAGTGGTTAACAAATTTATTCAATAATATTAAGATAACATTTAATTATTACAACATACATTTAAAAGTAAGTGCCTGATATTAGAATCTTATTTTTTTTACTTCATATATATGTTTATGTTTGCATAGTCATATATGTAACAGAATTTAGTTTTGGGAGCACTAAACTTCTGGGTGATTTGGCAAAGCTGTTGCATAGTCATATTGGTTGTGTAGTTTACATTGTGTATGATATTGTTAGTTGTTTTTTCAGCTTCCGAATCCTGTGTAATCCTTATGCAAAAAAATGAATAAGAGAACTGACTTGCCTATTTTGATTGAGAGAAAATGAGCAACAACAAAAATTTCCAATTATAACCAATGCAGGAATAAATGAGAAATGACTTTGCCTAATTATTGTTTAGATTTTCAAAATAAACAAACATACAATCTATACCTATATTTCAATATTATTATTTATTATTTATATATTATTTATCTATTACTTCTATAACCACCCACTAACACCAATACATGAAAGACGGGTTCGGGCCCGTCTTTCCCCCTGGTAATAATGAAAGATGTTCAACAAACTAACACTAACACTGAAAGGTTCATTACCACTACAATACATTTGGTGGTATCCCATCTGATGATTGTACTGCCTAACAGAATCCATATGGATCTCTTATATGATAGAGACCACTCTGGAGATCATCTACTGTTCCTCGACCATCGGTTCGAACCCTTTCAAGAAAACCCGACAAATCTTGCATGTAGATGAATATCATCTCCTGACTTACATTTGGGCTAAACAATTGAAATGAAAAAAGTAACAAATTAAAACAAAAACAAAAGAATTAAAACATTTAGAAAAATAACATTAGACTTACGTTGTTGGGACGAAACGAGTCTCGATGATCTCCAATATTGTTGGTCGATCATCAGTTCCAACTCGTAGACCTCAAATAGATGTCTGCTTCATGAGTATTAGTGTGATTAACACCGATTTTCCCGTAATACCTTTGGAGGGAAACCGCTCCAAAGATCCTATTAAAATATTCGTGAGCGTCAAGAGCTCGTCGGCGTTCCACAAACATTATATAATGCATATTATATCGCCGATGGGTTATCATGTGAGGAATTATGTTTTGGGTTCCAATGTACCGCATAAAATTGTTTTCATGTCGAACCTCATAAAGCTTTGTATTACCGACCTTTTCGGTCGCAATAGGTACCGCCCGTGTGCAAGAGCTCTATTGTGGTTGCCAACCGCTCTACCAAGATGCACATTGCCCCATTGCTAGCGTTACGGGCGTTAGGACTGAAAAATAGAATCAACGAAAATTAAAATTCAAAGAATATTCAAAACAAAAAGCATCTAAATTTTAAAAAAAATAAATAACCATGACTCACTGAGCTTCACAGTTATACACTTCTTGTATTTCAATTATTGTTAGTGTCTCTGGCAATTGTAAATGACCACTCATAAATGTTCTTTACAGGTCAACTAGATGGTGATGGTACCTTTTGCAGCCCACTACTTTTTAGTGGTTGAAGCTGGAAGGGGTATGCGAGAATGCCTTTTTCTAGAGATTACATATCAAACGGCAGTTAGACATCGAGAGTTTAAAAGAATTGATCGATCCGGAGGACCTCAGCTATAATGACAGCTTATTTAGAACTGCCAGAGACACTCACAATAATTCAAATACAAGAAGTGTATAACTGTGAAGTTCAGTGAGTCATAGTTATTTTTTTTAAAATTTAGATACTTTTTGTTTTGAATATTCTCTGAAATTTAATTTTTTTTTATTCTATTTTCCAATCCTAACGCCAACAACGCTAGCAAAGGGGCAATGTGCATCTTGGCAGAGGATGCACCCACAATAGAGCTCTTGCAAACGGGGCGGTATCTATTGCGACGGAAGAAGTCGGTAATACAAAGCATTATCATGTTCGAGATGAAAACAATTTTATGTGGTACAGGAACCTAAAACATGATTCCTCACATGATAACCCTCGGAGGTATAATATATGGTATAATATGCATTATATGATGTTTGTGGAACGCCGACGAGCTCTTCACTCACTCGAATATTTTAAGAGGATCTTTGGTGCGCACGACCCGATTGACACACACGACCCGACTTTGCAACGAACCCTAATTGCAACTGAAAGGACTTCAAGGAACACCAGAATGCCTGTAGACAGAAAAGATTGAGGAAGAAGAAGCTGTCAAAGCAAGAGAAGGCTGTTAATTAAACAATAAAAAAAAGGAAATATATAAAAAAATCTGATTATTGGAATAATAAAAAAGAAATATATAAAAACATAAAAGGGCTACGCTTTGTGAAACTTGGTTCAGATACAGCCGCTCAAACTTACAGAGAGTTTGGAGAGAGAGTTTGGAAAGAGAGAGAGGGAAAGAAAGAAAACGCTAGAGGGGGACAAAGAAGAAAGAAGAAAAAGCAGAGAAACCGAAGGGGAGAGGAATGATACGGTGGAAATCACGGCAGAGATGGCGACGGTGTGGTGGTTGATGGTGGTGAGGCCGTGGTGGTGATACTCGCCGGAGGTCACGGCGGCATCAACGGCGGCGGTTCTTGCTGGCGATGGTTCTGTGATTGTTGTAGTGGCGGTGGTTGCTGGGGTGTTTGATTGTTGTAGTGGTGGTTGTAGTGGTGATGGTAGAAGCAATTTTTGGTCCCCGTATTTTACTCATTGTGCAATTTTGATCCCTATTTTATTTTAGGCAATTTGAATCCCCTTATTTTATAAAATTGTGCAAGTTAGACCAAATTGGATTTTCAAAGTCTAAGATGATGATGTGTCAATATTTTAAATTTTATATTTTGCAAAGCCACAAATTTTTTTTTCTTTCTTCCTAGAAATCCAAATTTTTCACAGTTAATCCATGATGTATTTAACTTGAAATTATCACACAACAAATGCAAGGTTCATTATTTTAAATAAATATTTTTAAAAATTAAAATAAATGTTTTTTAATAAAAGAAAGGAAGTGACATGCCTACAAGGCTTAGTCAATTGCGGTGTCAATTAAAATATTAACACATTAAAAATATTTTAGAGTTTAAAATTCCAATTTTATCAATATTGCACAATTTTGTAAAATAGAATGATCAAAATTGGCCAAAATAAAACAGAAGGATCAAAATTACACAATAGTCAAAATAAGGGGACTAAAAATGCATTTAAGCCTGTTATCTATAACTCAAGCCAACTTTTCAAACTATTACAATATTTTATACAAAGAAAAAGAGTCACGTGGGATGCAATGATGATAAAGCTGGCTACTCACCTACCAATTTCACATCCTAAGAGTCACGTGGACCAAGCACGACACGTGAAGTTATCTTCTAGTTTCGTTTTTTCTCTGTAAAAGTCAAAGGTAAGCTTATTTTGAAGGTAAGCTGAAGCATACATACACCTCCATCTTCGGTCAGGCTCGGTCACCGACGGTGAAAATTTCTAAAACCATATTCGTCCGTCATCAATCGCGTAGACCTTATTTCTTCCAACCGAAAATCCGACGACCCGTGACAATCCGCCCGACTTGCCAATTTGGAGTCGGGTACTCGGTTTTTCGGTTGGGTGTGACATTGTTGTCCACCCCTAGTATGGAGTATAATGAAGGGGGTACACAAGAAAGGCATGTATATATATATATATATATATATATATATATGCCTTATTTACATAAGTATAAATAGATGATATAATAATTATCTTGTTATAAAAACTATAGCAAAATAACAAAAGAATGATAAGAGAAAGAGATAATATGGTGTTCTTTGTATTTCTCTTTTTTAGTACATCCTTTCACTTAAGGGTGAAGCTTATTTATAGAGTGAGGATTAGAAAGTGAGTGGTTTACATTAAAATGTCACTACACTAGAGAGTAATGAGAAGGATGGAGAAGGGTAGTGGACATTCACTAATATAAATATATAAATATAAATATTCATAACACTCCCCTTTGGATGTCCACCAAGGATATGTCTCATTAAAACTGTTCTGCACTGTACTTCCGACCTTGAAGGGTGGTCCGAGGCAGTTAGTGGTTGATGTTCTTAGTCAATGACCGTATCCGATCCTAGTTGGTGTTGTACCTGCAAAGTCACTCCAATGCTAAAGTCAGTGGAGTAGTCTTAGCAAAGTAATAAATATGAGAATGCTTACCATTAATGAGGCAATGAATGTTGTATTTATAGAGTGTGGTGGGGTTTGTCTCAACGAATTAGGACCATCCGATCTTGCGATTCGATCTGAGCCATTAATGTTTGGATTGAGCCCTTTGATATTGAGCCTTTGTGTGGTGCGAATAGATGTGAAAGAAGGGGGGTGTATATGGTCAAAAGACTCACCATAACAAAAACCTTACTAGAAAAAAACTCAGTGGGATAAAAATCTAGTGAAGGGAAAAGAGTACAATATCCTGTCAGTGGGAACTGCCTCGTTAAAAACCTTTCCAGGAAAACCCAGTGGGACAAAACCATGGCAAAGGAAAAAAGAGTGCAGCTTTTCTCCCCCTGAATGAAGCGTCACTTCAGAACATGAAATTCAACATCTGGAATTTCTCCCTGAGTACATATGGAGCAATCTATTCCGCTGTCGCTTGTGATGTATCCTCTTTTAATGAAGTTTTGTAGTCAGTATTATCTTCAAAACATCTTCCTTGAATTGTTGGCATTTTGACATGAAATGAAGAAGCAATAACCATATGTTGTTTTGTAGATAAAAAGATATTTCATTGTCCACCACATGTAGATAATAGTTGACTTGCATCTGACTTGATCTATATCAGAAAAATACTTTGTATCTGCATGGTTAATTCATTACAATAGCCAAACATAAATATGCATCTTACTCCCTTTTTTCTGATGAATTTTGGTTTGTGATGAATTATATTACAACTAATTATCACATAATACTATCATATCTAGGGATATAACATTTGATAATATGCATGCATGCTTTCATAGTCTTCAGGACTGAGATATCTCATATGTACACAATATAAATAATTTCTACAGATCAATATGAGACTTTTTTTCTCAAAAGAATTTATTTAAAGATATTTCCTTTTATCTTGAATCCTTCTAGGATTTTCCATGTAGAGGTCACCTACATGTTCAACCTCAAAAATCCATCAGATATAATTTGATGTCATTCATCTAGAGCTTTTTCTTTGAACAGTCTATAGTTTTTTATTGGAAGCTCTTCAGGAGTTCTGATAATATTTATGTTATCAACATAGACATCAGTTATAGCAAATTCTTTTATAAAAATATATGGATAGGTGATGTAATTTTTGTATCCCTCCTTTAGAATATAAATTTAGACGATTATACCATGTGTTAAAATTATATTATCTCATGGAGGGATAAATTAAGTGAGAATTCGAAAAGTGTAGTGGAATATTAATCCTTCAGAGATCTTCAAATAATTATGACTATCACATGAGTCATAGAAATAAGTTGTAGCAATATTCATCTTGTGAAAATTGAGCTCTTCATGTGCTACAAGGCTAATTAAGTACTGAAAAGTACTTGCATCCACCGTTGAGCAACATGTCGAGCTATGAATCTCACAATTTCACCATCCTCATTCAACATCTGGTTTCACACCTTCAGGTGTTTGGACTACAGGCCCAAAAACTTTTGTAAAATGAGCTTAATTCTGCTTCAATTTCATCTTTCAATTTTGGCCAATTCTTACGTTGCCTACAATCTTTAGTAGACTTTGGTTCATGATCCTCGCTATCATTTATCATATTTAGCGCTATATTATATGTGAAAATATCGTCAACGTTGACTTCATTTCGGTTCCATTGTATTTCATTATTGACATAATTCATTGAGATTTCTTTAATTTCAGAATTTTTCAGGTACCTGATTAGTTCTTCTGTAACTTAAATGTTAATTATGTCTGAAGACTCTTTTAGATTTTCTATATCCTCGCTTGGACCATATTTGCTTTTAGCTCCTTTTCTTGTTCGAGAATTTTTATCTTTGGAGCCGATTGGTCTACCACGCTTCAGGCGCGATTGAGACTCATTTGCAATATTCAATTGTCCAATAGGGACATCCATTTCATTTGAGTATTAGCAGCTGATATGTATGATTTGGTCACACTTTTGGATCAGTGAATGCATTTGGTTGATCATTTGCTAAGCTTTGTAAATGAATTATGTTTTGAACTTCTAGTTCACTTTGTTTAGTTTGAGGATCAATATGAGATAATGATAACTCATTCCAACTGATCTCTTTTTCCAACTGCTTATTCTCTCCCCCTAATGTTGGGAAATTTCATTCATCGAATAATAATCATCAAACTGGATTATAAACAAGTATCCAATTATTGGCTCAAGATAGTTTATTATACATGGATATTAATATCCAATATATTCTCAAAATTCTTTGAGGACCCATCATAGTGCATTGTGAGTGGAGAATTTAGAACATACATTGCACATCAAAAAAAATAAATTCTAAGATGGGAAATATTACGTTCGTGACCAAAAATCAAATATAAAGGGAAAAAGTTGTGATAACTTGCTGGCTTGATGCGAATCAAAGTTACAATATGCAAAATTGCATATTCTCCAGTAGAGATTGGAAGTTCTTATCTCATAAGTATTAGACATATAATTAACTTTAAACATCTAAAGAATGATTCTTCAAGACCATAAAAAAAATGAGCTCTTAGTAAGATACTCAATATCTCCACTACAACAGATATTGAAAAAAAAGGCGCTAAAATAGGCAGCGTTTATGCTAGAAGCGCTGCTTTTGGCTAAAACACGGAGCAATGGGCAGCGCGTATGAAACAAGCGCTGCTTTTGGGAAGGACACGCTGCGCAATAGGCAGCGCCTATGCAGCAAGCGCTGCCTTTTGGGTTAGACGCGCTGCGCAATAGGCAGCGCCTATGCAGCAAGCGCTGCCTTTTGGGTTAGATGCGCTGCGCAATAGGCAGCGCCTATGCAGCAAGCGCTGCTTTTTGTGTTTGATGCGCTGCGCAATAGGCAGCGCCTATGCTGCAAGCGCTACCTTTTGGGTAGATGCGTTCTCAATGGGCAGCGCTTATTAGTGAAGCGCTGCCTATTGGTGTGTTTTTTTTTTTTTTCATTTTTTCCCTCTCAACACATACATTTTTTCCCTCTCAACACATACATTTTCCCTCTCCTCAACACACTAACACTCTCTCAAGCTCTCTTCGTCCTCCTCCTCCTCCTCCTTCTCCTCCATTGGCCTCAAACGGACACACACTCCTCTCAAGCTTTCATCTTTGTCCTCTCAAGCTCTCATTTTCGTTCTCTCAAGCTCTCATTTTCGTGGCTCTCTCCCATTTTCGTTTTCCCAAAGGACATCTCTTCCACACTTCTCCATTTCTTCTCCATTTTCGTGTAAGGTGATTTCTTCCCCATTTTCGTTTCTCTTTCACAAAGTTTAGTATTACTACATGTTGCTCTAGTTATTTTAATGGCATTGGAACATTAGGTTAGATGATTTAAAGGTTATGGTTGATGATTGGTTCTTTAAAATGGTGTTTCTAAACTTTGGGGGAAATGTAGTCTTAGTGCTTGTTGAAATGCCCAAATGAAATGCTTGTTAATTTAATTTGATGTAGGCTTAGTGTTTGTTGAAATGCCCAAATGAAATGGTTGTAAATTTAATTTGATGTAGGCTTAGTGTTTGTTGAGATGTCCAATGCTTGTTAATTTAATGTTGCTTTCGGTTAAGGGATTTTATAAACTTGAATATTTAGGATTGCATGTTGTTTTATTAATTTTAATGGCATTGGAACTTTATGTTAGATGATCAAAGTTGATGCTTATTGATTGGTTTATTGAAAGGGCGAAGTGTTTGTCTTATTTTGTTAATGTCACAAAAATTGATTGTATTTTTGTCTTCCATATTTGTATGATGGTTCTTTAATTAGTAATTTAATTAATGAATTGTTTATAGGAATTGAAAATACTTCCTTCGAGTTCGTGTTGGTTCGTGAGTTCGTGTTTGTTCGCTTCATTTGCTAGTGTGTGGTTCGCATTCGTTGAAGTTCATCGTTGCTTCCACTTGTTCAGGTACTTTTGTTGTTTTCTTGTATTTATTATATGAAGAATGACAATATGGAAGACATCAAAGTCTTTGATTTCTTTAGTTAAAAATAGTTGAATGTATTAGCTTCAAAAAAATTGTTCGTTTTGTGTGTTTGTCACCTATAATAGGTTTTTAAGTTATCTTATCAGGAATTTATTATAAATAAATACTGAGAAATTATGGATAGAGAGTGGATGTCTGCCAATCGTCTGTCCAAGGAATATGTTGCTGGAGTGGATTATTTTGTGAAGTGTGCTGTTGAACGTTTAGGGACTTCTAGTAACATGAAGTGTCCTTGTTTGAGTTGTTGTTATGTAAAATCAGTTAATGCAGAGGAGTTGGCAGGACATTTAAAGGGTTACGGAATAGATCAAAGTTACACTTGTTGGACAATGCATGGTGAGGAAAGAGGTGAATCTTCAAATATGGATAATAGTACTGAGAGATGTGCACAGGTTGACACCGAAAGACCTACATTTGAAGGGGGCGAATTTGAAGAGATGGCAAAGGCTGTTGAAGACGATCTTAATGATTGTCCTCAAATGTTTGAGAAATTGATAACGGATGCGGAGACACCGTTGTATTCAGGTTGTACTGAATTCACAAAACTATTGGCTGTGATAAAGTTGTATTCAGGTTGTACTGAATTCACAAAACCGTTGTGTGTATTTCGATCACTCTGCATATTTATTTGTTTTAGTTGTTAACTATATGTATTTTTAATAATATAGTTATATCCAATTGTGTTCAGTTGTTTGAAGGAATATTGGGGATTGGAACAATCACAGACAAAATGGGTGCCAATAGTGGTAAGTTTGTAATCAATCTTCTCATATATTTATTTACATTATTGTTGTCAAAAAAATGTATGAAATTAAATTTAACAATTAACTAATCTTTTGTTTTGTAGTGTCCGAAACAACCAAATAACAATGATTGTGGGTATTACGTAATGAGATTTATGAAGGAAATTATTACCCACAATCAAATGGTTATCCCCAGACAGGTATCTTTACAGAACTCTTTTTTATTTTGGTTTAACCATATATTTCAATTCTAATTTTATTTAATTATATAATTTCAGTATTTTCCCGATTGTCGGTGGAAGACATACTCTACTGCACAGATTGATGAGCTTAGAGGAGAGTGGTGCCGTTATGTCTCGCAATTCTTTTGATTTTAGATAGATTGTAATCTTGTAAATTGTTAGAGTTTTATTTGGATACATGCATATGAATTGGTTCATGCATATGTAAGTTGCTAACTTGTTTTAATTTAGATACATATTGTAAGTAGCTTGCTAGTTTTGGATACATGCATATGAATTAGTTCATGCATATGTTAGCTGCTAACTTGTTTTAATTTAGATACATATTGTAAGTATCTGGCTAGTTTTGGATACATATTGGTAGAGAGTTTGATTTGGATACATATTAATTTGTTAATATTGTAAGTTGCTAAGTTTTGGATACATATAATAACTTGTTAGCTAGTTTGTTTTGGTTTGTGATCATATTGGTGCATTGGGATATATAACTAGTTTATATATATATATGTTGTTAGTATATAATGGATTGGATTGGTATTAATTGGCTGTATATGACCAGGAAATTATCAAATATAAAAAGGAAAGTACAAAAAAACAAGAAAAAAAGGAAAAAAAAAAATTAAACAATGGGCAGCGTTTGGTGGGAGAAGCGCTGCCCATTCACCTAGCGCGTATAGCAATGGGCAGCGCTTGGTAAAGGGAAGCGCTGCCCATTGCTAAATGTGCTAGGTGAATGAGCAGCGCTTGGTGGGGGAAGCGCTGCTCATTCACCAGCAATGGGCAGCGCTTTCCTTTACCAAGCGCTGCCCATTGCTATACGCGCTAGGTGAATGGGCAGCGCTTCTCCCACCAAGCGCTGCTCATTCACCTTGCGCGTTTAGAAATGGGCAGCGCTTCCCCTTACCAAACGCTGCCCATTGCTAAACGCGCTAGGTGAATGAGCAGCGCTTCTCCCTTCAAACGCTGCCTATGGCTATTAATGAGCAGCGCTTCTCAAACGCTGCCCATTTTTGGGGAGGAATCACCAGCGCCAAATTTAGCAGCGCCCAGAAACGCTGCCCATGGCTAAAAAAAACGCTGCCCATCCCCAAATCTGTTGTAGTGCTCATTCATCTCTCATTTCAATATGATATCCATTTAGACAGATATCTTTGAAACTTAATAAATTTCTACGAGACTTAGGGGAATACAATAGATTCTCAATGTGTAAACTTAGATAAGCAAAATAATAAACTTGATTTATTTGTGCAATTATACATAGAAACATTTATTTGTGCAATCCTTCAGGGATGCTTGAATAATGGATTTATAGTTCTTCATGAACCGTATCACAAATTTTCTTCAACAATCATATTTAATTTCTTCTTCAGGAATTATATCTCAAATCTAACGATGACGAAAAAAAATATCATGCTTTGAGCAATCTTTAATGGACGCTTGAACTTTTTTTTTCCGAGTTCTTCAAGAACTATATAACAAACTTTCACACTTTGAGCAATCCTATAGGATGTTTCAATATCCAGTTATTTGTGCAATCTATCTGGGATGCTTGAATGATGAATTCTTCTGGAATTCATCATGAATATTGACAAACACGATATGCTTCAGGAATTCATCAAGAATAGTCAAACATGATAATCATCTTTATGCAATCCAATAGGGATGCTTGAATGTTGAATTCTTCGGGAATTCATCAAGAATAGAAAACATGATAACCATGGTAGCTATATAAACTTCTTAATAAAAGTTCTATGCAAGCAATATAAAATATTAGCATGATAAAATAAAAACTATAAGGAAGAGCATCATCACATGATAATAAGTTAGATTAACTATAAGATAGTAGAAGAAAACATATCTTTGTCAAATAACATGAGTCCCAATCATTTTATCTTTATTTTTTTTAAGTGTTGGTTGATAGTGATCAACAATAATGATCAATAAGATGATTTGGTATACGACAGGTACAACCCCAATGACCTTTTCCAATATTTGTCCACTTCTGGTGAAAAATAAAATGTGTTCTCGTAATTTCTATTGTGATTATGATCATGGCCACGACCACAAGTTTCCTCATAGTAATCGTGTATTGCTACATTCACTTCTGGGAATGAAGCAATACTAGTGGGACGTGCCTTTTTAATCAAATGTTCAGTACTTTGTTATCGTGTGTTGCTACATTCACTTCAGGGAATGGAGCGGTACAAGTGGAATGAGCCTTATGATATTCCAATGATTTTTAGTCACAGTACATATCTGATATTGCGTATCAACAAACAAGAAACTAAAATAAAACTTTACCGGACATCTACAAATAACAAAACTATACAAAAGCAATGTGAATGAAGAAAAACGATACAATGGAGAGATCGAACAGTAAAGAAATTAAAGAGAACTGGAAATTAAGTATATTGAAACTTTTCATAAAATAAAACACAATATCCCTACTCGTCATAGTAACCACATTAGCATCCTATATATATATATAGTACATTCTCTACAATGGCCACCAAACTATGTACAAGTGATTAGTCTAAAATAGTAAGCATATTATTTTAATGGTAAAAGACAATGTGGGTATACATATGTTAAATAAGTCACACCAGAACCGTAAACAAGAAACTCACGCGACTATGTTATATTTCCTTTTGTCCCTTCATCTCAATAATCAATTCCAATTGCAATTATATAAATGAACCTCTCACACATCAAGGCGGTACGAAATCGTTCCACAAAAATTATGATTATGCATATGGAAAACAATACTAACAAATATCAGATTCAAACATAATATAAAATTTGCAAAAGAAAGCCGCTATACCATTAATACAAAACTAGCATGAATCAGTCTTTCCAGAAGCTATCCAAATTTTATGGAAAGGTAATCCAATGATAATACCTAAAATACTCTCAAACCATTCGTTTACGAACATCACAAAATACCAAAGCCCCCAAAAAGTCATACCATGGAAGTTTCTTAAGAGTGTGGATTGGGCCTAACTCAACCTCACAAAACCGGCTTGTAAGGTGAGGGATGCCTCCCACTTATAAACTCTTTTTCAGGCCATATCACATTCAATGTGAGACTCTTAACACACCCCCTCACGCCCAGGACTGGACAACTGGTGCGTGGATAATAATGGTGAGTGGCCCGATAGCGGGTAGCCCAACAGATCTTGGATTGGCTCTGATACCATCTTAGAGTGTGGATTGGGCCTAACTCAACCTCACAAAACCGGCTTGTAAGGTGAGGGATGCCTCCCACTTATAAACTCTTTTTCAGGCCATATCACATTCAATGTGAGACTCTTAACATTTCAAAAGAGTTTTACTCACCTTTTAGATGTCCATTGCCTCTTTTCTAATAGCTAGTTGCAACTGTTTTGGTGTACCAACGATCGTTTGTCTTTCGGCACCGTCACATCTGCTCCACTCTCCTTCCCTTGAGTTTCAGCGCAGCCTCCATGTTGTTGGCTTGAGCTTAGAATGTTTAGAGCTTCGTGCTGATAATGTGTTATAAAACTATAGCAAAAGAAGAACAAAAGAATGATAAGAGAAGGAGATAATATGGTAGTCTTTGTATTTCTCTTTTCTAGTACATCCTTTCACTTAAGGGTGAAGCTTATTTATAGAGTGGGGGATTAGAAAGTGAGTGGTTTACATTAAAATGCCACTACACTAGAGAGTAATGAGAAGGATGGAGAAGGGTAGTGGACATCCACTAATATAAATATAAATATTCATAACATATCTAATTTTATTTTAATTCATTAATTAAGCTAATCCATAGTTATAGAGAAAATCCAACAAAAATCTCATATTCCCCTCTTATCTTGTAGGCCATAATCTTAATATCTTAATCTTAATAATTATAAACCATGAAGCACCCACCTCACCTGTCCACGTAATCCAACACAAATAATTACGTCATTGATGACGTAATACTAGCTCATCAAATGCATCTCGCATGGTATCACGTAGGCCATTTTTAAAAAAACAAAACAAAACCTATTCATGATCAACTAACAGATTCCTGCATACGTTTCTATTTTTTAGCAGTAATCTTGCAAATATATCCCCTAGGTCGGGAAAGTAAAATCTCTCCCAATAAAGTCTTTTACATAGAGTTTAGCAAAGATAATAATAACTTAGGAAGAAATTGTAGCTAAAACAAGCCCCTTTCTACTTTCTACAAAATCAATACTATTACTGAGAAAGAGAATCTAGCTACAACAATTTCCTTCCAATCTTCCTATATCTCTTCCTACCATCCTCCCTTATACTATAAATAATGCCCAACTTGCTTGATGTTGGGATAGCAGATTTTTAAGTAATCGGAACCAAGCTTTCAAGTAATCAATGGTAGAGAACCAAGATAATTTTTTCGAAAATCTAGTTCTATCAACTCTACCATCTTTCCAATTATAGATAAGTGCTTGGTTGCCTTTTTCATCGTTTGCAAATATTAGCATATCACTATTCTCTGAGAGGTACAATGGCAACAATTGAATATCATACATGTGATCACCCATTGGAAGATTCGGCATTCGAAGAGTCTCATAGCTAATTTTAATTAATTGAGTCCAAGACTCTCTAACTCCAAACTCACTCATCTGCCACATAACAAATTCAGTTCCCCTAAAATAATGCGAAAAACATAGACAGTTCCTCAGAACCAATCCATTATAAGAACCAACAATATAGTTATATTCTCCATGATAAGAACGATAAGACTCAGGGTAGTCGTAGTGAACGATGATTGGCATATTTTTTCAAGTAAACGACGAACGGGGAAGACTGAGAGTACTTTGGACATAAAGGTAAAGCATTCTTCGTCGTTAGCCCACTTTAGAGCGAGGTGTGGGTTTTGAGAAGATTTTTGAAGGTGGAGATTAACGAAGGTAGGGTTTGAGATAAGGGTTTTCCAAGACTTGCTAACGCGCTCCTCATTCGCAAGAGGGTGTTCACGCTAAGGTATGATAGTATTTCGGCGATAAGTTCGTTAGGGAGGACTACCTCATGAGGGATATGCATCATCAGAGAAGCTAGCGGTTGGATTTTACAGAAATGTGGAAACGAATCGGCCAACTGGGTGGCTAAGATAGCCGCTTCGCGCTCCCTACCGCTGTATGACGATCAATAAGGGCTTCGAGGGTCGCTGTGGTGGGTGGGGGAGAAGCTGTCGTTTCTTGGATGTGGGCGGTGGTGTTGTGTGAACCCTATAGTTCTGCCGTGTCTTTTCTTTTCTTTTTCTTTCTAAAATACAGTTTTGCTCTTTTTTTTCTTTCTAAAAATACAAGTTTTGCTCTTTTAGCTTCTTTCTTTTTTCCTTTATACGTCATTTATCTTTGTGTTTTATCTTCCTTATCTTTCAAAGTGAATTAAAATAGTTCTTTCATTAAGTGGCCTTTGCCTTTAATTTTTTTTTATAAATCAGGTATCTTCTGCGCGCAACTGCAGAGGCTAATCCCTCGAGCCAGGTAGGACCACAATGAGCGACAAAGCTCCCTCAAGAGATTTAACACTACTGCATGCCCAATGTTGGATTCGAACCCATGTTGCATGCCCAAAGCTGGATTCGAACCCATGACATTGGTTAAGCTGGAATAGACCTCTACCATTTGATAGTGTTCTTGGGTTAAGTGGCCTTTAATTATAACTTAAATGGAGAGTGAAATAAATAGGCTGCGTATGCAATTGACTATATTATTAGTTTGTTAAATATTTTTTTCGTTAATGTCATTTAACAATGCAACACCAACACTATTGACAAAGAAAAAATAGAATATTGAAAAAATGAAGGAGACATGTAGATGAAACTAAAATAGATATATTATGAAAATAGAAAAATGAGATAGAGTTAGAGGAAGAAAGAGAATGAGTGAAATAGTGAAAAAGTTTGAAAAAAGTGTGAGAGAGAGTCAAAAAGTTAGAAAAAGTGAAATCTACTATTTTTCTATACCATTAACCTATCTATCTATATCATTAATCTACTATCAAATTTTACAAATTGTAATATTTTTGGTGTAGACTAAATCAAACTTATTGACAGAGAAAAAATAGGATATTAAAAAAATGAAGGATACATGTAGATGAAATTAAAGTAGATATATTGTAAAAAATAGAAAAATGAGATAGAGTTAGAGGAAGAAGGAGGAGAAGAGAGAGAAATGGTGAAAAAGTTTGAAAAAAGTGTGAGAGATAGGGAAAAAGTTTGAAAAGTAAAAAAGTTTGAAAAAGTGAAATTACATAAATATCCTAAAAATTTTAATTGGAAAGGGTAAGATTGATATTTTGGTAGCAAGTAAATGGTATAGATAGATAACAGATTAGTTGGAAGTGGCCTTACAAGTCAACACAAAATGGTAAAATTAAATCAACAATTTCCTCATTTTTGTTAGAACTCAAAAAATTATGAGTAACATGGAATGGGAGAATTGAATGTATTTTTCATTCAATTGGAAAAAGTGAAATTGTGTACAAAGATGAAGAGGAATTCCTCTTAGATATGCTGCTTAAGAAGACAAGCTTAACAAAATTGCAATAACTAATTCTCTACTTGACTAAAATAGTAACGTAACTAACTCACTGACTTAGTAGTCTTAATAATTTTGCAGTTTTGTCAAAAAAATAATTTTGCAGTTATTTTAAATACTCTCTTTAATCTTGCATTCTTTAAATTTGACTATTTTACTTTGTTGGTGGCTCCAAACTAACATGTTAAAAACCGTAATGAGTTGTGACATCATATCTTTTGTCTTTGCACTAACATCACAATTATGCTTGTCGCTGCATTAGCCACAATTTAGTGCAGTTCTTCACAATATTAAAAATCGCAATGCGACTGCAACTGCAATTCAAAATCGCAAATATATATCCTATAATAAGTAAAATGAATAAGAAAGAACAAGGGCTTGCAGAAAACAAAGTAAATTTGATACTGGTTCCATGTACAGATGGTAAATACTATTAACTACTCCTAATCATAATACTCTAAAAAATACTCATAATCATAATACATTTTTAATATCAGAAAATCTATATTAACAATAAACCAAAACAAAATATAAAATTGAACATAACCCATAGAAGGAAAAAGAAGAGATGAAAAATATATATAAGATCCTTTAAAATCAAAACCAATCAAATTTCTTTTCCAAGAATCATTCACTACCTCCATTTGTGAAGGAGTCAAAGGAATAGAAGAAAGAAATAAGAAGCAGCTTACCAAGGACGAGAAAGAGAGAAAGGGTGAATGGTCGCTTAATTTGAATACATGTTTCAAGTTTATGTTAAAAATGTTCATGGGACAGAACAAATATTATGAAGCACAAAAAAGTATACAAAATTGCCATTCAATGAACCAGCAGTCAACTTCTAGTCCAATGCACCAGGAGTACCCAAAAGTTCCTCTCCTAAATAGCCATATTTTCGAAATGCTAATGTCATTCTTCTCGACAAATGGCACTCAATAACGAATTAATCGCCACAACATCCTTCTCAATCTCATACCTATCCATCACATCAAAGCTCATAACAGCCTCATTAATCCTACCAGCAACACAATAACGAATTATTTGGGTTTTCTATGAAATTAGCATTTGCGAGACTGTTTAGGAGAATTTATCTACTGACATAACTTGTTTTCAGCTAATTTCTATAAATTTGCATTTGTCACCGCCATGTCAAAAATGTAGGCATCGTGTGCAGTACCTTTCCACCCAGCAAAGACAAAAGTAAAACACATGTTTGAATCACGTGCAACCATTGGATATCCCTTTCGTCCAATAAATCTGGTTTGATCACTAGCACTAACCACACACGACACATGTGTACCATTGATTACTCTTATAGCATTCTTAAAATAGGGCCAGTATCAGTTATCGCTTCTAATTTTTTCTTGATTATCACAAAACATAGGATCTTGAGGCTGAATATATTTGAGGAGGCATTTCCCTTTTTCTTACTTGCCTTTTGAGTTCCGGTAGTTCTTTTTCTCTTTTCACCACTCTTTTGGCTAACAGCTCCCTTTGAAGAATTCATCTCGATATTTGCAAACACATGTGTTGCCCCAACACTTGCATCTTCACTATCACTCGAGCCTTCTTTCATGTCTAGAACAATACTACCTGGGCATGAGTGACATCTATCATCATCGTCATCATTAGGATCATTTAGTAACGATTCTACATATGATGGTGCAAATGTGAACTCTCCATTAGCCACTGCATCTTTGAAAAGCCTGATTAATTGGGGAGCAAATGGAAGCCCCTTATCCCTAAATTTGCCATATATAGGGTTTTTCTGCATATGTTCATAGCTAAACATTATATAATAAATAATAAATATAATGTGTACGTCTTAAAAAAAACACTAAATTTTATTAAGACATACCAATTGTTGGGGAAAACCGCACACGTCAATGGATTAACCCACACGCCTAAGGATCTTTAAGTATATATTGATACTTAAAGAATAAATGAAAGATGAACACAAATCATGTACGTGGTTGGTACCTCTTGCCTACGTCCACGGAAACACATCAACATAATTCATTCATCTTCTCAAACATGATTACAATATTAGTAACCCACCCCAATATGTGTATCACCCTACAATACTCTTCTCACTCTACGAGTTACAAGGAATGATAGCACTTACAATTCACACAACAAATGATCACCAGCACTATCCTCTCACTAGGACTTGGATGGAGATTCTTCGACTCTCTACATTATCACCCAAGAATGGGGATGCCTCACCTCTTCATTTGTGCATGTCTCATATCTTCACAAGTAGCTCTATTTATAGGAGAGAACATGACTTCCATGCATAAGACTCAGTGGACATTTATTGCCACAACTTGTCAAGACTCTAGATACATTCAGCCACCTTGTGAAGTGTTTCTCTTAAATGTCCACTCTTGGCATTTTCTTGGAAATTATAATTGACTATTTCCAACATATCCTCCCTCAATTAAAATTTCCAATTTTTTTTCCTCTATCTTCATTTTTTTTTAAAATTATTTTTCTCTCCTTTTTTTTCCCGCAATACTAAGCTTCTCCACAGGTGCATCTTTCATACTCACTTCAAACCAATAAACTTGTGCGTGTTTCTCGCCATAATTCTGATCTCATATCTCCTTCACGAGTTTTGAATGGTGACACTTCATTCGTACTTGTACCGCTGTTAGCAACAACCAACAGGACATGCTGTCTGACCTCCATTGCCAGGAAGACTTTCGACACAATGATCCCACATGGATCCACCACCAAAATTGTTGAGCTTCAATACTTATCTGAACCGATCCCTTGGTCGCACCAACGAATCTGAGCGAGACCCGTCCAAACCATTAGCTCTGATACCACCGTTGGAGAAAACTGCTCTGATACCACTGTTGGGGAAAACCGCACACGTCAACAAATTAACCCACACACCTAAGGATCTTTGAGTGTATATAGATAAACACACCACAAGAATAAAGGAAAGACGAACACAAATAATTTACGTGGTTCGACATCTATTGCCTACGTCTACGGGATCATCAACATAATTCATTCATCTTCTCAAACATGATTACAATATTAGTAACCCACCCCAATATGTGTATCACCCTACAATACTCTTTTCACTCTAAGAGTTACAACGAATGATAATACTTTCATCTCACACAACAAATGATCACCAGCACGATCTCCTTTCACTAGGACCTGGCTGGAGATTCTTCGACTCTCTATATTATCACCCAAGAATGTGGATGCCTCACCTCTTCATTTGGGCATGTCTCATATATTCACAAGTCTCTCTATTTATATGAGGGAACGTGACTTCCACGTAACAATAAGGATTTGTCCAAGTGGTAACTGGACTTGGATCCTGTTCTGGACTGGGCCAGTTGTCAGGCCCAATCCACTAAGTGATCATCCAACCCAGCAAGGGGAGGATCCGCTCGACTGATACTTGGGCCCCCAGCGCAACTGGGCTATCCAACATCAACGATTCGAACTTATCACTATAAATAACATCAGTCACCAGGTGTCAGGGACGCAATTCACTCGAATATTCACTAGATTGTACTGTAGCTTAATATAGCTGACTTGGGCGTCGGAGTGTCCTTGTAGGTACACCCCCCGCGCGTTCAGGTCATCCTCAGCCTACAGTAGCAGACGATTCGTCCCTTGATCATTCACGCGGAAGACTCGAAGGTACGGTTCAGATCCCACCTCAAAGTCTCAGATTCGAATCTTGGGTTTGGCAAGAACTCTGTTGGGAAGGAAGAACCACACAGACCTACAAAGCCGAATACTCGTGGCCAACCAGGTTCCCCAGTGTAGATTAATCATCGACAAAGCCGGTAGAAACTGCGCACCAAAAACATGGTAACAAAAAAAAAGAATATATAAGCACGTGAAATTTTTTGTTTATTATGAGAAATTTGATCTTTTAGTTTTTTTTTGGTAAATCAAAGTATACATCCCCTACGCACAACTGCAGAAACTAATCTCTCAAGGTATATATTGAGATTTATTTAAGGGAATGACCTCTTTCAATAAATGTTTTTCCATAGGCACCAGTTCGAATCCTTGACCACATGGTTAAGGAGACCAAGTATCTACCACTTGTCCCAGGCCCATACTTCGTACAACCCCCATCTACTCAGTGGACACCCCCAAATTTTAAATATTCCCAAATTGCCCTTGTGTGGGATACACATGGGCGCTGTTCCAATTTAAGGTTCGGGGGACCGTAGTCCGAACCAGTTCGACAACATCCTACCGAGTATAGAGAAATGGTTCGGTTCAACACTACCTAACCAGTTCGATAATTACACCCCGAACCATTAATGGGGTGTCTGGTCTAAGCATTGGGTTCGACACATAATTACTGAACCCATTCGGAACATGCTGGTCCGAGCCTATCTGTTACTAGGTAGAAATTGAAGTTTCTGGACAGAAACTTTTTTACCCGAAATTAGTCCAAAAATAGAGTTATTCCACCATTAAAATTTAGATACTAACAATAAATTAAGTAAACTTAAGATCAAATAAGAGGATAAATGGTATTGTCTTAATACATAAGCAAGCCAAAAATTCACAAACATATTCAAATAAACATCAATCTTTTGCTAAGTCAATACAAGGAGAATCTAGATCTAAGGTTAAAGCTTTCAGCTGTTGCAAGTGTCCTATGAATGGCTTGACCCAATTCATTGCTATGCCTGCTCTGTATTTTATCCAGTAGGTATTCGTTGGGGGCATCGGGAAACCTTTCTTCAAAATTACTTGTACAAAATGGTCCTCTTCGAAGCATATGTTGAACACTGGTGCACTCTTAATAAGTGTACCTTGAAATGGGTAAACTGTATAGGAAAGTTTAGGAGACCAGCAAACATGCATGACCTTGTATTTATATGCAATCAAATAAGAACATTCTGGGATAGTCATCCAATTCTTCACTGCTTCCCTATGTTGTTACATCAAAGACTTCATAACATAGGTGACATTGCCCATCCCACAAAACAACTTATAGTACAAATTGAAGTCTCGCTGAACCTCTTCCATTAAATCATCCCTCAGTGTATTGCAAGCATCTTCACCCCTTCCAAGTAGTGCAGCAATGCACCGAAACTCGCAGTTACCGTCACATTCCACATTCACTATATCCTCAACAAAACGATGAATGACTTCGGGCATAGAACTTATGTATCTATTGTAGGCATCTGACCGAATGATTTCAGGGGTAGGGTTTAATGTAAGGCCTTGAATTTGATTAAGTGCCAGAGTGGGACGTGTAGATTGTGTCGGATTAGAAGTTGTAGTTTGGGCTGGTTTAGCGATTGGTGATGGAGTGGGAGTGAACTTTTTTGGTAACAGCGGTGTAGGAGTTCCACTTTTAGTCGATTTTTGTTTAGGTAACTGAAATGTACTTGGGGTGGAACTTCTACTCTGTGCTGGAGTTGATGATTTTGATACAGGTGGAGTACGCCTTTTGCGAGACTGAGTAGCAGCGGATGTGCTATCTTGCTGTGAGTCAAAAATCTCATCAACACGTTCCCACCATGACGGGTCTCGCTTTGTTTAGAAGTCATCTTTCTTCTTCTTCTTTACCTTTCCATTTTCCTTTTTAGGTGCTCCCTTTGTAGTGATTGGTTCTGGAGGTGGACACATGGAAGTAATGTCCGGGAATGCCAACTCACATGTTTTTTGCTTTATCATAACTCTACCAGCACGATCAGCAGCACCAAACTTTCGTTGTATAGCTTCAAGTTCAATCTTTAGATTCAACTCATCATTTGAGATTTCGGAAGAATCGTGATGAGATCTAAAGTAGATCTTGAAGTTTACGATCTTGAAACTTAGCAAATTAACAATTTTCTCACACAATCTAAACACCAACAACACAAAATCAAAGACACAAATGAAACAACACTTACTTGAAGGGAAGAAAATGCAAATATGGAAGAGATAGAAATGGAAGTGGAGAAGGAAGTCCACCACTTCTTCCTCGGGAAGATGATAAGGACAACACTATCCTTGAGCTCTCCTAGCCTCAAGGTTGTGTGCTCAAGGTTCTCATCTCAAGAAACCTTGGAGAATCTATGATGAACTTCCACCTACACTAGCAACTAGCCACTCACCACTCACTTAGGTCTTAGGGCACTCTCATGCTCAAAATGTAAAAGTGAATTTCATTCATCAAAGTTCTAACTAGTACATGGAAAGGAAAAGTATATATAGGTTGGACTCTTGCATCCTAAGCCCAACACTCTAAAGTCCACTAAGGAAATAAATAAGGCCCAAGGCCTAAACTAAATGGCCAACAAGGCTAAAAAATAAATGCTCATTACAATTAGGAATGAAAACCTAAATTTATTGAAAAGCAAATACAAATAAGTAGGAAACACTAGAGTTTGGATATTCTAGAAATTTCCTAATAGTATCCTTGGTCACCTTTAGTGTGTCCTTGTCAATTATCAAGGTGGACACACTAAAGTATATTCCCTTTAAGTGTTGAAACTCTTTTTGGTATTTTGAGTGTTTATCTTTGTGACCTTCATTCAAGCTCCATGATTGGGCTAGGCATGCATGTGGGCTCACATCATACTCCCCCTCTTGAACTTCACTTGTCCTCAAGTGAACTCCCCCTCTTGGAAACCTACATCAAAGATGGACAAAAGTCACTTATTTTGAAAATAAAAGACAACTAACTAATGCAAGAATTACTTAGACTCCACCGGGATCAAAAGGAAAGTGAGTGACCCCAAATAAAAGTCTAATCATGAAAAATCCAAGCACTAGTTTCAACACAATCCAAAGCATGGTAGTTTTCCAAGCAAAAGAAAAAGATCTAGAGAAAGGAATGGAGAAAAGATGAAGAATATTATACCTTTTCAACTTAAAAACATTAAGCACATTCTCCATTACGTTGGTCTTACCATTAAGTGGAGTACCTTTGGAAGCACCATCACTATTAAAGTTGCCTACCACAATTACACTTGTAATGTGCTTGTCCTCGTGTATCTCACAATTCTCATTTTTAGAGGCCTTATGGTGCTCTTCGCCACAGTAAAGCTTTTCACCTTTTAAATTTATGTGCTCTTCCAATGCTTGTGAAACATCATTATTTGCAAGTGCCTCAAATGGAACGTCATCTTCACTAACCTTATAAGAGGAATCAACAAAACTAGAAGAAAAATTAGCATTAGTGGTCAAGCAAACAAAATCATTAGAAGATGAGAGTTCGGATGGCTTTTCCAACAATGGTTCAAGTTCCTCCCTACTTCCAATTTTTGGAACCTCTTTAGAAGTTTCCATCATTATAGGCTCTCGGCTAACCTTAGTTGCTACATCCTCCTCATTGATTTTAACATTCATTTCCTTTGCTTCTTCCTCTATTTTCTTTTTCAAAGCAATTTGGTCCTTAAGCATTTCATGAAGGCTAAGAGAAGTAAGATTAATTTCCAAAGTTTCATGCCTAAAAGAGTACTTGTTAGCATATCCATCATAGAGTACTTTTTTATCATGTTTCCATGGCCTACCTAGGATTAGGTGGGCGGTCTCTATAGGTACAACATCACATAAAACTATGTCTTTGTAACTATGAGTAGAAAAACTAACAAACACTTTTTTATTCACAAGAACTTCTTCTTTATCTTTATGCAACTTGAGCATATATGGTGTTGGATGATCAAAAGTGTGAAGGTTGAGTTTTGTAACTAAACGAGTGCTAGCCATATTAAAACAACTCTCACCAACCACTTGGAAACAACATACACTATTTTCAACACGACATCTTGCATGGAACAAAGAAGAAGTAATAGCAATAGGAATAGAAGTAGAGATTTTATCCTTACCTTTTGGCACCATGGCCGAAGCTTTATCATTTTCAAATTTAGATCTAAAAACTTCTTCCATGTTTGTATTGGTGTCCCTCATTCTATGCCTCCTTTCATGCTCTTCCTCATCAACATACTTATCTCTTATATACCTCCTTTGATCCTCATCATATTTATATTTTCTATACCTCCTTACATAGTATTCATGAGGAGAATCACGTCTCTTAGGGGAAAGAAACATTTTAGGTGAACTCATTGGGCTTCCTTTGTACCCTTCATCCATCAATCAAGTCCAATGTAGTACCTACAAGAAGAGTTAGAAAATAACAACAATTTCCAGCCACCAATAAGTCCTCACAAGTGTATTTAGCTCACCAAATTTCACTCCACTCGTGTTTAGGCTTTTTAGGAAAAATGCTCTACACTCAAGGGTTTTTTTGGGCACACAAGTGTAAAATAGGGTCACTCAAATCACTCTATTCTCCAAAGATATCTTAGGAGTGAACCTCAAAAGCCTCTTTCCAACCTTGATGTTGATATTACTATAGATTCTCAAGGAGAGTATTACCAATCACCAACGAATGCCAAAAAAGGGAAAGAAACTACTATGACAAACTTAGGAATTTCAAAGACCAAAATCAAAAACAAAAAAAAATTGAGAGAGCTAAACCAAATATAGAGTATTTAAAGACAAATTTAAACTATGAAAAGAGACTCAAAAGAGTGCTAGCAATGCACCAAGGAAATTACAACAAAGTGAGCAAATAAGCTATCAAGGGCAAAATGGTCCAAATGTCCCCAAAATGTCTTGCGAAAATTTCTCAATGATCCAAATAATGTTTACTAACAATGGGAATTTTTTCTGGAATTTTTTCAATTTTTTTTGATGCTCCCGTGATTAGGTTGATGCCTTTTTTCTTGAAAATAATACTTTTTTTCCTATTTTTTTTATTTTTCAGTATTTTCGTTTTTTTGAATTTTTTTTCAATGTCTCAAATAATACTAGATTTTGAGAGAAATAACCTGGCTTTTGAATCACTGAAAAAGGAGCTATATTGAATCCAGAAACACAATTTGAATTTTGAACAGACAAAATATGGATCAAATAAATCTGGAGATGAAGAACATAAGTATGAACACCAAGAACAAGTGATTTCTTAAAACAGGTGTATCTCAATGAATACTCAACCAAATTAGACAAACGAATAGCCCATTTCGTGCGAAATTTCACAAGGAATTTGAATAAATCATCAATTCGCAGAAAAAAGTTGAAGAGCTTACTCAAAACGCGAAATTTCAGAAAAACGCGTTTTAGGGTTTTGAAATTGGGCAAATGCTCAAAACTCAACCAAAATTCGTAAAACCACTTGCAATAGGTTCAAATTTAGTGCAGAAAATGATTGCTAGCAACGAATTTCAGCAAAACCGATCACAAATCCGAAATGAAATCGAAATTGGAAACAAAAATATAGCTTCTTTTTGGACTTCGAATTTGATCAAATCTTGCTCAAATGAAATAAGTGCGCAATATGTTGCAAATTTAACAACGAACAAGATGCAATCACTAAATCAAGACGAAACAGACAAAAAATAAAAAATGAAAATTGGACAGAAAATGAAAAACGTGAATGTAGAAGAAATACAAAGTGTTCCTGAAAGCTGGAAACGAAAACACTTTTACAGTGAGAAAAAAAATTGCCAAATTTCCTCTAGCTCTTGATACCAAATGATGAGATCTAAAGTAGATCTTGAAGTTTACGATATTGAAACTTAGCAAATTAACAATTTTCTCACACAATCTAAACACCAACAACACAAAATCAAAGACACAAATGAAACAACACTTACTTGAAGGGAAGAAAATGCAAATATGGAAGAGATAGAAATGGAAGTGGAGAAGGAAGTCCACCACTTCTTCCTTGGGAAGATGATAAGGACAACACTATCCTTGAGCTCTCCTAGCCTCAAGGTTGTGTGCTCAAGGTTCTCATCTCAAGAAACCTTGGAGAATCTATGATGAACTTCCACCTACACTAGCAACTATCCACTCACCACTCACTTAGGTCTTAGGGCACTCTCATGCTCAAAATGTAAAAGTGAATTTCATTCATCAAAGTTCTAACTAGTACATGGAAAGGAAAAGTATATATAGGTTGGAAATAAATAAGGCCCAAGGCCTAAACTAAATGGCCAACAAGGCTCAAAAATAAATGCTCATTACAATTAGGAATGAAAACCTAAATTTATTGAAAAGAAAATACAAATAAGTAGGAAACACTAGAGTTTGGATATTCTAGAAATTTCCTAATAGTATCCTTGGTCACCTTTAGTGTGTCCTTGTCAATTATCAAGGTGGACACACTAAAGTATATTCCCTTTAAGTGTTGAATCTCTTTTTGGTATTTTGAGTGTTTATCTTTGTGACCTTCATTCAAGCTCCATGATTGGGCTAGGCATGCATGTGGGCTCACATCAAATCGTCATGATGGGAAAGAGAGAGAGAGAGAGAGAGAGAGAGAGAGAGAGAGAGATGGAGGATAGGTGGTGGTGGTGGTGGTGGAAGGTGGAGAGTAGAAGAGAAAAAGAGTAAAGAAATTCGTAGGTGAGAGAAGAGGAATTCATAGGAGAGAGAGGAAGGAAAAGGAGAGGAGTTCATGGTGGTGGTGTGGTGGTGTGGAAGGTGGAGAGAATTCGTAGTGAAAGAGGGAATCACATTCCCTCGCTAATGTCAGTTTTAGCGAGGGAATCACATTCCCTCACTAATGTTATTCCCTCGTTTTAACGAGGGAATAACATTAGTGAGGGAATGTGATTCCCTCGCTAATGTCCCGCAAATAAGCTTTTTATTGTAGTGTAGAAAACTAAAAGAGCCAGTTGAATGAATTACCTAGCAAGCTCACATGCACATGGTAGACTGTGTGTTGTTCTTATCACGCATCCACATTACGAAGAGTCAATACCAATCGCGCTACGCTTCAACTCTTTGGCAATATAGTCCATCGCGTTGGAAGAAACTAATCCCTTTAGGTTGTCATATATTTTGCTTGAATGACTAAATTTGACTCTGCTGAGGCTCATTTCAAAATACCGTTTAAGTTCACCATGTTGTACCCTAAGCATGCCATCAGCCGAATCCCAACACTTACACAAATCGCCTCTACTGTCTTGCAAAACTTTATTTAAAGACGAGTTCCCCGACTCTACTCGGTTGGTGGTAGTGTTACCGAGGTGCATATGACAGTTTATCCACGCATCTACAAATCTCTCTTTATAAGGGGTGGTCCATTGCTTCTTCACATAGTTAATGAAGTTGTCAAATGGTTGACTTATACTCTCAAACTGCTCCAAAGCCAATTCATAAGCATCCTTCGTATTCGCATGGACAACTTTTTGAAATGCTTCCATCACTTCGTCAACTCGGTCCATCGGACGCTCTTCGTCACTCTCATACGCAACCACGGGATGGATGTACGCAAGTTCATATATGTGTTTAACCATACCATAGAAATCATCTTCGCCTCTCCCAGTGACACCCTTCATGCAAACTCCACAATTGACGGTTACACTGCCCTTTGTCCATTCCTTAGTGTGAAATTTGTATTCATTGACAAAGTATGTGTGCCATTTTTTAACATCTTCGAGGACCGTCAAATAAGTTCCTCAAGTGTTGGTTGGTAGGAGTTGGCGGGAGGGAATAAACACGTTGCCAAAAACACATTGGAAAATGCACATGAATATGAGCAAAAGATTGTTCTTCACTTACTGCCTATGATGACAAGAACTCCCTAATAAGAAATTATTAATTGTTACACAACTGTGTACTTTAATTTATTAACTATTTAAGATAGCTAGGTTGAGAAATACATACTCAATGAATTGTTGGACCTCGGTACAGTATATCAAGACATAAACATGGGCTGAATTCAACTTTTCTTCTGTTTGCTAGTGAATTCAAAACGTGTGTTGGCAACGAACTAAAGGCAATAGGAAGTAAGCACTCAATGAATACATGACAATCATGGCTCTTCATTCCATGTAACCTCCCATTATCCACATCGGAACATCTTACTAAATTGGAAGAATAACCGTCTGACATTTAATTTCAACTCAGAAATCCACCGATAAACTACTTTCGTTTGCTCCGTAGATAAAGTAGAATTGGCTTTGGGTTTGAATGTCATACAGTTAGCTTGCTCAACCAACAAAAAATCCTTTCGCCTGCAGAAATTGATCCACTTCCTTCCTAGCCTTCTCGTTGTCTTTCGTTTTACCTTTTAAGTTCATAACAATGTTAAATATGTTATCAAAATAATTCTTTTCAATATGCATTACATCGAGATTGTGTCTCAATAGATTATATTTCCAATATGGAAGTTCCCAAAAAATACTTTTTGTTGTCCAATTATGCCATAGTCCACAACCATCTGGACGAGAAACAACACCTGCAACGACTTCCAAAGGAGGGATATCTTTGACACTTTTCCAAACTTCTTCTGGTGTCAACCTACGAGGAGGTTCAACAGTTTCAACACCCCCTTGATAAATGCATATTTTGACTTTCTAAATGGATGATCGCTAGGTAAAACCTACGGTGCGAGTCAAACCATGAGATTTTTCCTCCATATTTAAGAGTAAAAGCCTTTGTGTCAACCATGCAAATCAGACACACCATCTTACCATGTGTCCCTCATCCAGACAACATTCCATACCCAGGAAAGTCATTAATGTTTCACATCAAAGCCGCCCTCATCATGAAATTTTGTCTACATGCTGCATCATAAGTTAAAACACCATTCCACAACCTTTTTAGGTCATCAATCAAAGGTTGCAAATATATGTCAATACTAGTTGTTGGATTAGTTGGCCCTGGTATTGTAGCATTTAAAAACATGTAGGGTTTAGACATACACATTTCAGTTGGAAGATTGTAAGAGGTAACAATAACTAGCCAACAAGAATACAGTGTTGCTGACGCATGAACCAAGTCGAACATTGCGTGGATCATTGGCAAAATTTGGATGAACACGATCAAAATGCTTCCAAGCTTCACCATCAGATGGATGACGTAATTCACCATAATTATTTATATTTTCATAGTGCCACGTCATTTTACCCGCAATTTCCATTGAAGTAAACATCCTCCTCAGCCTTGATATAATCAGCTGTTAGAACATTGCTTTCCTTAGAACTTGTTTGCCTTTGCTTTTCCCTTTCCTGTTGACACGATACTGTGGCTCTTGACAAAACTTGCATTCCAGCAACTCTCCATCATTTATGTCAAACTCATTGTTATAATAGATCATGCAACCAGACACCAAACAATCAATTCTTATGGAATATAAGTCAAGCTTCGATACCAATCCTTTAGCATCATAATAACTCTGCGGCAAAATTCCTCTAATGGGGGTTGCATCCAACATCATTTTAGTCATATATTCCATGCACAATTCCGCAAAATTAAATTGCGACTTAAGCCCCAACCACCGAACACACATTGATAATTTAGAGTCTTTAGATCCTTCAAATAACGATTTATTTGTCTCACTCAAAAACATATAAAACCTCTAAGCTTCCTCGTTTGGAACTTCTTCAGCATCATATTGTGGTTCTTCAAAATTCAAATTTACACCGACAGCATCAGATATCATCCCCTGAACAACATCAAACAGCTGATATCCCGTAGTCGTTGGATTACTACTTGATGTGGGAGCTTCTACGACCGGACTTGATGTGGGACCTTTACTTGGACATGAATATTATCAACCGCATGAACTCCAACTGCTACCTCGCCATGACGAGTCCATATCCAAAAATTTAGCTTAAACCCATTATTGTACAAATCAAGTCGAACATCACCTTCCTTTTTTTATAGATTGAAACATACATTTGGAGCAATGACATCTAATTCCACCTTGTCGCTCAAATTCCTTTTGACTCTTAGCAAAAAGAACAAACTCTTCGACTCCTTGCACAATACGTCGCTTCAACCCAGCTTTTCCAGGATACATTTGATCATACATCCAACTACGATCCATTTTTTGTGCGGATGTTCCTAATATATATACTACAACATATATCTTATATGTGTATTAGAACAATACACATTTGTATTTTTATTTTTGACCAAATATACAAATTTTAATTGTAACCAATAAATTAAATAAACTAGCAACTATTATTTTTTACTATGATTCAAATATAATTTCAATTAATTACATCAAATAACATTTGTTACTATATAATAATATTTAGTATCACATAATATAACACATTATATAAATATTTAATAACTCTATTAATGTGTTACTAAATAATTAACTCTAATTTTATTTTTATTAATAAAATAAATAAAATAATTACAATATAATTTGTTTTTAGTAAATAGTAACATTTTATATCATCTTAATTTTACTTTTTAAACAAATATATTTTAATAATTCGTATTTATTTTATCTAAAAAATATATCATCTTTATTTTATGCTACATACCGTAGTATACTTGATAATGGGAGGATGATTTGAGCTAGAGAGGTGAGAGATGAGAGGGTGTGGAGTGAGAGTGATGAGGGGTTTAGAGGTTAAGACTTAAGAGAGGGGGTGTGTTGGAGGAGGGGTGAAGAAGAAAGAAGAATGATAAGTTTGAAATTTCAAAATATTGGTAAGGGTATTTTTGTCTTTTCATAAGAGGAGGGGGTGTCTCTCGAGTAGATGGGAGGTTGTACGAAGTATGAACCTTGTCCTATACCATGTTGGTAAGAACTTTTAATTTTAATAGATAGATCAATGTTAACAATTCAGATTATATCATTAATTAGAAGATTTGTTGTGATTGTTTACTTTTTAATTAAAGATTGCAGGAGTTCTTGTAATTAATGAGTTAAACTAAACCATTAATTTTAATCTATTACCTATATTTAAAAGTCCTCATTTTTCATAATAAACCGGTGTTCTAACCCAATACGTAGAGAGAGAGAGAGAATTGTGTGAAAACTCTGGTTTACAATGAGAAATATCTTTTGAAAGCCAAAAGAATATATTCAAGGGAGCACAAAGGGTACTCTGGCCTATCCTAGTCATTGAGTGACCGTAATATTATAAAACACGGCTATGCCCTACGTCTACCCTATCCTATTAATTGGAACCATTTGATTCGAGACCGTAATATTATAATTTATTTTTATACTTCTTCTCCTTATATTTCTGAACTTGAAATATCTTTTGATTCCATTTAGCCTGGTCATTACCAAATCACAAATATATTTTTTAATTTTTTTTAGGATTTATATTACCTATGGATGTTCAATTTCAATGTGTTTGTTAATGTTGTTTTTTAATTTTATAATCTTCTTATTTAATTTTTATTCACAGTTATAAGACTATTTATTTTAAAAAGCAACAGCGTTGGTCCAGTGACATAAGCTACCTTGGGACACAGGGTCGGGTTGGCCCAGTGCTCCCGAGTTTGATTCTCGCAGTGGACAACTCAGTGTTGGGCATTGCAAAATTTGCTCCTAATCACGAGCAGATATTAGTGTTTCTTTTAAAGGGTTGAGACACTCTGTGGGTAGCCAATAATGGTCTAAACTAAAACATATTTTAGTTATATTTATTGGCCAACATTCTTTACAATGTTTCTACTCTTTAATTTATCCCGTATGTTTTTACATTGTCACATATTTATACAAGATAATACTATAATCTTGATGTATTAACTAAAGATTTTGACCTGGGTAAATGCATCGGCTAAAACTTGAGAAACATAATAAGTAAAATATAAATATATTTTAGCTTGTTAAATATTAAAGAATGGCGTCAAGTGATTACAAAGTGGAATGATATTACAATATATGAGAACCACACTTCACTTTTTATTATCACTTAATACGGCTCATCACTCATCTACACTTCTTCTACCCGTGCATCAACATTCAGAGGCAAAGATCTTGCTTCTACTTTCCTCTTTATTGCAAGAAAGAACATATTCAAACAAAAAGTAGTTGTGAACTTTGATATATAAAACGAATAAAAAGAATTCTTGAAATATAAATACCTAAAATCCACCAACAATTCTTTCTCTGGTACTTAAAACACACATATAGATTAAAATTTTCTATATCTGCAAGTTATGCAAACTCAATGGGATCGTCAGGAAAAGTTTTCCTTAATGTGTCTATCCCTCATTCACTTCACAGTTGATACCAAAATTATGAGACACATAAGAAAAAGAACTGTGTGGCGGTGAGTTTGTATAGACGTTATCTACACACATGACAACACATATAATGCGTGGTAATTGATGGCAACTCTTACGAGTGACAACAAAATGAAATTAAAAACTCATTCACAGAGTTGCCGACAATACATAACACAATTAACACAACAAATCACAAAACATGCATTTCTATTTTTTATGATAAATAAAATCCTCTATGGCAAGCACACAACGAAGGAAGCAAGTGGAGATGAAAGGAAGAATTACACAGCAAAGAAACTAAAATCGAAGAACATGTAGCAACAAACAAACTAAACCCGTGCATTTCACCCATAATGGTTAGAGAAATTTAAAAAGCTCATAAAAACAAAAAGTAAACCAACCACTTATGAGACATTTGGATTTCTACTCAAAGAAAGATATGGAGAACCCTGTGATTTTTAGGCTCCAAACTATAAAAATAAAAAAAAAAATATAAATAAGGTACAAAGGGTAAACAAAGAAAACAAAGCCATCACAAGCCAAAATGGGAAAACAATTAGCAATATATAAGTTAGGGTAGCCAATACAAATGACACACATAATAAATTTGATAATGCATTCAAAATCGAAGAATTAACACTTTCAACAGTAAATATGAGATGCAAAAAAAATGTGGCACTAAATAAAGCCACATAACACCTAATACCACTAAGCGGGTGAAATATATGTAAATCAACATAATATGTGGGTGTGGAGGAGGTTCTACGCTAGGGACGTTTTGGAGTGGTTCGCCTTTCTTGATCTAGATTCGGTTTCTATCTCTTTGTTCTGTATCTTGTTTTGAGTTATCTAGGTAAACTGAGTTGTACTTTGGATCAGTTTTGTAAGAACCAGACCGAACTGGGTGGTTCAATTAGTTGGACCTGGAACCAAACAGTAATGCGGTTGGTCCAACCCCATTTGAACCTCCCAAAACCGGATTGAACTACGATTCAACCGCTTTGAACCGCCAATTGACTCGCGTTTAACTGTCCGAAATGTATTTTTTGATTTTTTAATTTACTTATTTTCCTAAATTTAATAGTTAATATTTTTTATTTAATTATTACTCATATGGTTCAACCATAGTTGAACCGAGTGAACCAATTGAACTGTAGGTTTCGCCAGTTCAATCATATCCTGTAGTAGCGCCTTTGGGCCTTGTTCTAGCCTTACACAGTTACTTGTGCCAAGTCATATTAATGAAATCTTTTCAATTATAAAAAAAAATCTCTTTTATTTATTGTAATTTTCTATTAGTTGTTAATGGTTTAGACTCACTTAATGAGGCGTTACATGGCCAGCTACAGGACACACATATGACCCATCTCATGTTGCTACTTGGTTGCACACCAGTATTCTTGATGGCCAAGTTACTGCTATTCTTGAACTGATACCTCAATCAAATATATTCATGTTCCCAAATGGAGATTTGCTTACGGAGCCTTGAACTCAAAGAGAGCACGAGTTCGTGTCTTTCAAGTTTCAATCCTCAATCTAATTAATTTTATATTTCCACTCTCTCATTCTTCTAGCTTTTATACTAACCACTTACATTTACACTCAAATTGCTATTATATGTCACAAGCATTGATATGTATTATTGTTATCATTCATTTTTCTTTGCAATTAAATAGAAGAGTCACTACTAGAAATCTTGGTATTACCTGCGGAAATTTTCCGCAGGTAGTTTCCGAGAATTTTCCTGCCAATATTGTAAATACGCAGAACATTTGTTGCGCTTTCAAGTTGGCAGGTAACATTTTATTTTCCTGCGGAATTTTCTAAAAACCACTTTTCGCAGGAAATTTCTTTTATTATTATTTTGAAAACTTTAAAAAATCTAATTTTTGTTTTACTTTTTTTATTTCAGATTTTTTAGTTTTTTAAATTAAATTAAATAATATTAAAAGAAAGAGGAACCATCGTTCACATTTCAGACATAAAATAGAACCTTCCAGCTCTCACTCTCACTCATCGCCTTCAACCTCTCACTCTCACTCATCGCCATCTTCTACAACAGATCGAGAAATCGAACCTTCAAACCTAAAATAGAGAAATCGAACCTCCAAGAAATCAACAATCGTGCCTGGTTTCCGTTTCGTCCCTCACACTCACCTTCAAACCTTGAAATCAACAATCGAACCTGGTTTCCGTGCTCGTCTTCTCAGTTTCGCATCTTCTAAGTTCTCAATTGCAAGATCCTGTTTTCATCTTCTGTGAAGGTAACCTAATTGGAACCCTAACCTTTTTTCTTCAACATTTTGAGTGATTTTAGTGATTGTCTACTGATTGTATGCTCGAACTGTGCTCATCTTTTGCGTTTTGGAACCCTAACACACCAATGATTCATCTTACTTTTCTGATTTTATCATCGTTTGTTATTAACTTAGGATTTGAAAATCTAATGGTGTTATTAAATTCTGTAAGGAATGAATGAAAAGAATGAAAATCTAATTGTGATGAATGGACAATTTGAGTCACGGAAGCAGAAACCAAAACCAGCTCCCGACACATCTATGAAAGTAGCATAGTCAACATTGCATTTTATGAAGCCCTGAAGTGGTTGTTGCCATTCTCCAACACACTGCCTTTACCTTTGTAGGAACATTTAAATCCCGTATATTTTGCCATGCATAAGTTGAATTAGATGACAAAGTAGGTGTACGAAGGGCCATATACATAATTGGTATGCACTTTTAACACTATATTGATCGTGAGGTGTAGCCTTCCATATGATTTGATCATGACCTGTTGGTGTAAAAGTAATTTGTGCTATAGCAGAAAGTGGGGGTGTAAGGAAGAATGAATGAAAATCTATGTTTGTATTTGCAGTTTTAGGTTCTGATGTAGTTGGTCTTGCAATTTTTCAATTTATTATGCGGAAGGCAGTCTTATGTGTAACTAATAACTTGTTTTATTTCCTTGAGGAACAGCTTCTTGGAAGTGTTGACATCAATTCTGTTGGAGGTAATTTCTTTGCTTCAACGATTGTTTCCATTTGATATTAGATTGTGCTTTAATTTTCAATCTATGTTTAATCTATGTATTGTGCTTATGCATTGCTGTCTATAAAATCTGCTTAAATTGATAATAACTTAGATTGAAGCAAGTTAACTAAATTAACTAACTAGATTGCCTCAGTCCACTTACTGTTAGAGGTAGTTATAATTTTCCATTCATCATTGACTTGTATATAAACTGATGTGCAACTATTCATTAATGTACAGATTCATTATTCAGTGAAATGAATTTTCTCTGCATCAATTCCTTTCTATAAGTTCATCATTGACTTAAATTGTGTTTCATGCAGCTAGGACTTAGATTTTGACAATTAGGAAGCACCCATTCTGATGTTTTAAGAGAGATGTACATCCTCTATTAGTATTATATGTCTCTGCTTGTTGGAGAGGTCAGAGGTTATAGTCTGTACGTGGATTTTGGATTTTCCATTTTGTTTTTATGATGTTCAAATATATTTTGTCATTGTTGTTGACTTATTATTTTTTCTTTACTGGCAGTTGTCGATTTGACACTGATAGATCTTCCTGGTTTGACAAAGGTTGTTGTAGGTACGCTTTCTTTTAGTCTATTTTTCTCAAATAAACTTGTATTTGATATTATCAACTTGATGAAATTCCTCAATAAGGATGAAATCAATGGTCTGTGTTTGTCAATCTAAAATGTTGGACATGGGGTGTTTATTTGATAAGGTATATATTGATACTTGAATACAATTTTGCATGTTCTTTGGTTGAACTTCAAAACCTTTTTATATCCATGTATTGGATGGGATGAGTTGCTTGCTACTAACCTTAGAGCTATTGGCTTTTTTGGTTAAAATAATAAATAAAGCAGGTATATAACTTGGCATGATATATTGGCATGCTACTAATCTTGATACACTCACCTAGTATATAACTTGGCATGATATATGTTTTTGGGCAATCTATGTCTGTAAAAGCAGATTACAAATATAATAAGCTAAGATATGCAACTGGTGTGCACATGTCAGAGAAGTTAACTGGAAAAACAACTCATAAACTGAAGGTAAGATCAAATACTTCCACTACCATGGAACCATAGCCTATATGCAACTGGTATGCTAGCTTCAATTCATATTATTTCCTCCTCTCACTCAATTCATGATCCAAGTTTTTAATATCAGTGAAACTGGATTTTGATTTTGACATTTCTTTAAAATGCAGTTTTTGATTCCGTTTAATATCTTAAGTCCTATGATACTAAATCTTCAATTGCTTGATTATTTTACATAAAAACACTGATTTGAAAATCTGGTGAGCCAATTTTTATCTGTCTATGATTTGAAAATCTTCGTTTATTTCATGATCACTTAAGGGATAAGTGAAAGTGCTGTGAGCCTGTGACTATTTACTGATAGTGAAGTTGTTTAAGGAAGCTGGTCATTGGCATTGGTTCATCAATCTTAGTGCTTCTGATTATCCATTGATCACCCAAGATGGTAATCACTTCATTCCTTATTTGACCCTTTTCTAGTTATGTGCTTATTTATGATAAACTTAATCTATGGTGACAATCACACCCTCATCTCTCTATGTGTGTGTTTGTGTGGTTTCTTCTTTCCCTTTGTGTCGTTCCACAGAAGTTCAAATATGGTTTAATTTAACAATTCAAGACAAGTTTAGATTTCTAAATATCTAATGATGAGGACAATAGATTGAATATATCTTTAATGGTTTCATTTGTTTTGTATTTCATGAAACTAATTTAATCTTACACTGAGCTGTTTGATGATACACAGCCACCAACTCCTGCAAAGTTTTGTGATAAATGTCGGGCTTTATATTTGAGGGAAACATCGAAGTTTTGCTCTGAGTGTGGTTCAAAGAGGTTAGGAACATTATAGATTTAGGCAGTTAAACTTATTAAAGAATTATTTAAACTGGTAAGAAATCTTTGTACCAAATCTTTGTACTGTAATTATAATTGCACTAAACAGCAATATGTTTAAGAAAATATAACCATTTACACTTGATGGTTCAAATTACAAGGTTTTTGCATCACATAGACACAATCTAATTTGTGATTTTTCTTATATTTGCAGTTTTGAGGAAGGTGGAATTGCTACTAAGTTTGTCATAATTGATGATGGATGGCAATATGTTGGTTGGCATGGACCCCAATGGTATTGATGATGGATGGCAATATGAACAGTAGGGGTAGCTGAATATGTTGAAGATAGTGATGAAGTAGTTGAAGACAGTGATCAAGTTAGTGACCAGATATAGTATGATTTGTAGAGGGAAGGAGAGAGACTTCTAGCACTCAACATGGATGATGAATCACAAAAAAATTAGCAGCAGGAGCAACTAAGTGAACTTGTTATTTTAAACTTAGTTTTAGGGTCTTTGGCTTGTAACCATCACACTATATGGCCTGTTGATATATCCTGTTGCTGATTTCTAGTTTTGTACAAGACAATTTCATATTGAGTAATTGGGTATATATATATATATATAGTTGGTGTTTGCTGTTTATGTAGCTTAATCTAAATTATTTGCTGTTTATTTATTTTAGTAGCTTGTGAAGCTTAATCTAAATTGTCTGAATTAACCCAAGAAGGAATATTTGTGGGGCTGGATCTTATAAATTGTTTGTTTTTAGCTTTCCTGCGGAATTTCCTGTGGAACTTCCTTTCCTGCGGAATATTTGAATTTCCTGCGGGATTCCTGCGGAACTTCCTGCGGAGATTTTCCTGCGGAATTTTCTGCAGACTGCCTGCGGATTTTCCTTAGGAATTTCCTGCGGAAATTTCCTGCCGATTCATAAATCCGCAGAAAACAATTATCCACGAACAAAATAACTGGGAACCATAATCCGCTGAAAATTCCGCAGGAAACTCATTTCCTGCGAATTTTTAGTCAATTTCTGCAGGAAATTCCGTAGGAAATGACGAAAATTCTAGTAGTGAGTATTTTTAAACCGCGTGCACAACCACAAAAAGAGAGAGAGGATGGAGGGAGATGTGGGAGAAAGAGAAGGAGAGAATCCAATGTCCAATTACATCCCCATCATATTCTTTAGTATCGGAAATGATGACAAGTGGCACAATGACCTCTAGTGGTGATGGAGAAATTGATTTGGAGTTTGTGATTATGTGTCAATAATGTGTCATGAATGGATGGCACAAAGAAAGCTTAGCTAGCTATCTGTGATGGTTTAAGTTTCACCATAATATATTGCATTTTTCTTTTGTAACTTTTCCAAATTTCTTTTTATTTTGGTTGGTTATGATTTTGGCATTTTATCTATGTTATCAAAGTCTTGATTGTTTTTAACTTTTTGCAAACGTGTCTTCCTTCACGTAACATATAATACTATATTGAATGTTGATGAGATATACATTCAACTATGTCTCCTTTCTATGTATTTTGTTAAACAATCATATATTTAAAGTAAATAGTCATTTCGACCACTTAATATGTTGGACGTTGTCATTATAGTCTTTGAATGTATCGAAAATCGACCAATAAAAACATATTTGAGTTAATAGGCCCAAAGGAGAAGCCACCATTGATCAAAGTTTAGATGATTAAACACCTCATATTCGTTGGCCCAACATCAGATCTTGTGGTTAAACCTTTGCTTACCTCGAGAGTACCTGGTAAGTTCACATGAGGTTTAATTCTGTACGGTTCCCATGTGTGTTCCACTAGCTAACTTAGTCAACTAACTTAAATTCTTCCCGTATTTCCCTTACACACTTGGCATCTAGATACCGAATGACAAAATTTGTCATTATGGGTTGACCTACTATCTCCAACAGCATTTTCTATGTCATTCACACGATATAATTAATTAAATGGAAAGATTAACAATATAACTAATCCTTAAACTCTCACTAACAATAGAGAAGGAAGAAAGGCACAATAGTCAAAAGTCACGAGGTCGACCCAGATGCACTTGTATTTGTATAAATGTAAAGTCTGCTTGTCAAACAAATCCTCCACTCCATTGAGAAGATATTCCTAGTACATTAGAATGTGACAAGCGCTATATCTAACGTAGAAGTTGTACAAAAACTATGGAAATCAATCAAGATCATTATTTATATATCATCATTACAAGATATAAAAGTTGCATCCAAGTGGTCGTATTTTAATTCACAACTTGAAGCTAGCATATTCGACTGACATCTCTTTCTGTGGGCATGTTAGCTCAAACCGGAGGCAACCTTGTAATACTGTACAATTAATTTGTGCCTTTCATTATATTTTGTTTGAAAATAATAAATAAATCATAAAAAAGGTAATGTGTCCAGCAATATGATTCATCATCGTGGCAGCAGCAATGTGTGCATGCATTTTACCCATTAGCATGTGTTGGAGTTGATTGGAATTAAACATCTTGAAGAAGTTATATCGATGACTTTTGACATGAAGAAATTCTTGAAGTGGTTTAGCTTCAAGTGGAGTATGATAGTTCTTTTAAACTATGATTGTCGGTGTAGACAATGAAAACAGAAGATGTCTTGTTGATCAATTACAATCAATATTGTTGGAGTTGATTGGAATTGAGCATCTTAAAGAAACCCCACATTACTTATAAGTTTTGTGAAGGAAGAGGGAGACGAAACCCACATTAATATTAATATGTTTTCACTCTCCTTCGAAATAGTTATGTGTTTCCATTTTCTCAAAGATTGTTTTTTTTAATTTATCAAACTTTTGTCAAGGATTGTTAGTTAGGTGGAGAAACTTTTGACGCGGGATTATCATAGTTTATGCTCTGTCGATCTTTGATTCGTCCTAATGAAAATAATGGAGATGCTTTTGGGTCTTATGTGGCATAGCTCGCAAGAATTAATGTTTTTTTAGGAAATTTTTATGGTACACGAAGGAAAAAACGAGTACGGGTACGGTTGTCATTTAAATTAGTTACTAAATAAGTTATATTTTAGTAAAAAAATTGTTGAGGCAAAATTCCTTGGAAAGGTTTTGATGGAAACAATTTTTTTGACAAGTATTTAAGTTCTCTGATTCATTAGTGATCTACAGGATCTTCTTGAGTGATTTAAGCGCAATAACCATTCAATTAAATCTCAAGAACATATGCTAAGAAAACACCACATAAGAAGACAAAATTGTTGTCTTAAAAGAAAGGTATGAGGGTATTGAGGTCGAAATAAGATAGAAAATGGAAGACAACTATAATGGATTCTCAGATGAGAAGACTCAATCCATATAGCCCCACATGTTAAGAAATGCTAAGTCAAGATGCTTCAAACTTTAAGAAGACATAGACCATGATATATTACAAGCAGAGAATGCATCAAAAAAATCTTCAGAAGAAGCTACATCATTTAGAAATACCTTGATGTAATAGTCTAGCTTGGAGATATATTTTGTTAGAAACCATTTTTCAACCCAGGCTATGGTATTCCCAAACACTACCTTATCATTGCACCTTCTTAACAAGGCATTTGTTGCTGGATTGTTAATGAAGAAGCCTAAGTAGGTTCTTAGGGTTTAGTTTTTTCCTAGCATGGCATTGGTTGCTGGAAGTGTTAGTGAAGATGCCTAAGGTGTTCATTAAGGGTGAAACAGTTGTTAGTGTTGTAGTAGAAAACTAGTTGAACAGTTGAGGGCCGTGGAAAAAACTATCGTGTTGTAGCCTGATGATTGACTTGTAAACTATTTGAAAAATAGTGAAATTCTCACTTGGTGTGGGGAGTGGATGTAGCCCTTAACGATTAGGGTGAACTACTATAAATCTCTGTGTGTTCTTTACTGCTCTCTTCTACTGTTTACTCTACATAACAACTAGCTCTAAAAGAAAAGCCTTCTTCCACTCCATTGTATGAAATATACTACAATCTCAAGATGAACTATCTTGATCTATCTTCTCAATATATTACAACAATCCTCATCTTTCTAAACAAGCGTTCCCATAACCCAACATCATCACTAGTGTGAGAAACATGAAACTCATATACACACTTCTTATCAAAGTACATTCTAACACATTCCAGTATCTAAGAAGATACAACATTCATATTCTCCAACTCTCTATATCTTCTTAGCTTAACGACTTACCTATCACCAACCAATGTCACTATCTATTTAGATGACTATCATCTTATAAGAAAGCAAGTAATTTCGAAGCGTTCAAGTCCTATTCTCTTGGAAGTCTATTTGATCTTCTTGTAAGCGATTCAGTCGGTCAAGCAAAATTTTAAAAGGGTCACAATTCAAACCCCCTCTTTCTTGTGAGTCCAGTTGACTTCAATTGGTATCAGAGCATCAGACTCTTGGGGTTAAACACGCTTAACAGTGTGAAAAGTAAAAGATTCCTGAAGAAGTGATGACCAACCATGATGACAAAGAACATGTTTCAGAAGGTTGTTTTTCAAAGAATATATGCTCATGCAGAAAATGATGTGATAAGGAAAGAGTTAAGAAGATTGACAAGAAAAATCAACAAGGGCAGATTGAAAAATGAATGATCTATCATCACAGTTGTTGCAGCAAAAGTATAGAGAACATATGGGAGCAAGAATCAAATCACTCAGAATTTTAGAAAGTTCACACATCTCACAGTACTCATCCAAATGTTTCCCAAAACCGTGTCTTACAAAATATGTTGAGCTCAAAGACAACATTGGAGCAAATGAGGTAAAAGCTTAATATCTTACATTGAACTACTAATGTCTGCTGTTTGGCTGTTTTTCATGTTTATTCATATGCCAAATCAAAATTAAAAAGGCTAGGAACTAAGTACTTGTGATTTATGCCTAAAATGCTACATGTCTAAAACTAACAGTTTCTGAAAAATAATCATGTTTAGATGTTTCTTTTTTCAGATATTTTTAGCAAAATCTTAAAGGTAAAATATCATGTATCTTACGCACATTAAACTAGTTTTCATATGAACAGTGGATAAACATCATGATGCTCTTTTTTAAATATTAGTAGATACCGACTTTCATGTGATTGTAAAAATGGCTTACATGTTTAGATTGCAAGCATCAAATAGTATCTTTTGATTTGGATTAAAAGTTGAATGTGTATTAATTGATTTGAAATGTGCTAAGTATCTTATATTGTGTCAAGCCCAAAAATGATTTCTAAGTTGTCAACTCCTACATTTGAAAAGGAAATTGAAATTTTTATATTATGTTGTATAAAATCTTGGAAGTGAATGTTATATGTTCATTATGTTGAATTTTCGAAAGTGAGTAGAATGAGTGTTACGGGTACCAAAATTATTTGTTTCTTCTCATGAAGGATTACCAATCAAATGCCATGAACAAGATAATTAAGCTCAAAAGAAATATGTGATGATAAGAGGAAATGAAAAATCATCAAAGAAGAAATGAGTAATGAATTTGCAAGTGATAAAGAGATGAGGAGAAATGAGCTAAACAAAAAGAAGTGAGATAGTTCATGAGTTGTCACCAACTCAAGAAGAGCAATATAAATGAGAATCTTCATTTAGAAGATGTACAAGCTTAGAATGAACAAGCTGATGATGCGAAATGTTCACTCACTATCCTCCAGCAACTAAATTCACTCAAGTCATGTCTCCTACAAAATCAAGTACTGCATCTTCTGGTTATATGAAGTCTAGAGCAGTTTGTTTCCGACTTGACTCAGTGGCTTAACAATATGATCTTCTCCAAATTGAGTTAATTTATTGCAACAATGAATCGAAATGAATACTTAATTCTTTTCACTTAAAGCAAAAGAGCGATACAACAACAATTACATGTACTCCTTCTGGACCTATTTATAAAAAAAAATACAATTTTATGTTCATTGAATAACTTGCTACTTCTAATGTATATAGACTAGAAATATCAGTTATTCAATAAAAACGTAAAACTGTATTTTTTGCTTATAAATAGGTACATACAGAAGAGTATAAGTGATGAAATTCGCAACTTGTTCGTTGACAAAAACAAAAGCCGGAGAGATGTTTGTGTCAACTAATACATAGTTTACTTAGTGGAAGACCTAAATCATATTGAGGCCGATTGTTAATATATTAAAGCCAAATTGTTTTTAGTGTTGTCTAATCTCACACGATCAATGCCCTTTACATTAAGAACAATGAGCACAATTGCTTTGCCTTATTAGGAAATAAAAGGAGAGCCAAGAAACTCTGGACTTACTTCTTTGAGAAATATTCTAGTGCTTTCTCCTTTATCTCTCTGCACCTTTATGAATATTTAAGAGACATCTTCATGTGCATCAAACCTTTATTTTGTGAACATGTTGAAGTCCTAGGAATATGATGCACGTGGGACCTTAGCATTATGTTAAATATATATACCACTCTAAGCTAGCTAATCAAAGGCATTCGCTAACTAGTGTTTCTCTTGCACTAGTGAAGCTCAATTAGCTTGTACTTAGTTTCTTTAGAAGTGAGCTTCATGGCAGAGAAAACCATCATGTTAAGCCTTTTTATTTTCCTTATTCTTCAACATAACTTTTGCTCAATGGAAGCATCAAGGAAGATTCAGCCACCAGCAGCTATACCTAGAGTCTTGTTGAGAAGTCCTCAAGCTCCTTCACTTGGTTGGTACACCAAAAATGATGACAAGGATGTTGAGGGTAGTGATGCTTTCCGACCAACAAGTCCAGGTCATAGCCCTGGAGTGGGCCATGATGCACCACCAAATTAAACTCCCTATAACCCCTCCAAGGATTTGGGTTTGAAGCAATTTCTTTCTTTTTTTTCTTTTTTTTTGTTGGTATAAACGAGTATGCTTGCCCATAAATGCAGAGACTTATCCCTCGAGTTGGATAGGACATCTACCATGCGTGGGTAGCAAAGCTCTATTTAGAGTTTGTTCCTTTTTTTATCTCTCTTTTACTCATTTTTTCTCTCTTGAGTAAACTTCATATTTTTAATTCTTGCTGTTAAAATAGTGGTATTGGGGAATGGATATAGTGATATTATTTTTAAGAGGATTGTTTTTACTTTGTATTGGAAAGTTCATTGCATGTATCATTGACTCTTTTGAGTGCTATGGCAATATTTTCTTATAAGCAATTTCAAGTTGACACTAGTGCACGACATTTAAAATTAGTTATTTTAACTTTTTAAAGTTGATTTAAGATCCAAATTCTTCAATAAGTAAAAGTAAATATTTGGAGTTGATTATTTAGTCCACTCCGAATTATTTGAAGAGTTGACTTAAAATATGTAGAAAGACTTTTAATAGCATTTCTAAATGCTATATAAAATGTTTTTAAAAGTTACAATAAACTCAAATTGGTGGAAAAAACTTAGGGGACTAAAAATATGTAATTTTTTTTTGAAACAGTAAAACCAAAAAAACTAAATTTTACCGCAACCAAAAACATATTTAACCTTTAATCTAATACAATAATGTTATTTAGACAAAAAATCCAGCCAAAACCAGACAAAAATACTCAATACCGTATGAATACTGGCAGAAATGAGGTGGTGGGACCCAGTTGTTGAAAAGTTAAATTATTTTTTAGAATTATTAAAAGTAAAAAAAACACAAAAACCAAAACACGGTGGAAACACGTCAAAAAAAGCTCTCTCCCTCCCACAGAATCTCCTCTGTCCCTCGACCTCTACTCTCACCACTGACCTCTCCCCCGCTGCCGTAAAAACCACCACTCTACTCTACTCTGTTCCAGCGAAAGTACTGTTCTTTTATACACAGTTCCAGCGAAAAAGAAAGACGCTTTCCTCCATCACTATCTTCTCCGTTGACCACCACTCTACTTTACTCTGACGACCTCCGCCCTTTTCTCCACCACAACCGCAAGCTTCTTCTACTCAGGTAATTTATATTGTTTTCCTTAACTTATCCCTAATTTCGTTGATTGTAGAAACCCTAAATGTCCCCAATTTGATTGAAACGAAACCCTATTATTTTTAGTAAAAGTTGAAATTTTACCATACCTCATGCTAGCTAGAGCAAACATTTGGGTCCCTTTCAGCATTAATTGTCTTTGATATCAGTAGAAATGTTTGATTTCCTCAAGGTTCCTTAGAAACCACTCTCTGTAATTAGCATATTTATTTGATTATTTGGCCTGTACAAGTTAAAAACTTATATTATAATTACTGTTAAAGCTTTAGTGACCATACAATATTATGTTGAATGGTACTATTGGGGATTAATGTTGTGGTAAACCATATGGTTGGGGAAGATTATGTTGGTTTTGCTTGATTTTACTGAGATACTTGCTGATATTTGGGGTTGTTATACTTGAAATGTGATATTTGAGGTTGTGGTACTTGAAATGTGATGATATAATGAAGGTGTTTGCAAAAACTAGTTTTGTAAAATCATTCAAGTAATTATGTTAGTGGTCTTAGGTTTCAACACAATCTTCATTTTAATTAACGATATACATAATTGGTTTTTATTGTGAAGTCATGGTGTGACACCCACATTTTGAAGTTCATGGAGAGTGCAGATACATTCGTTGAAGGTGGTAGTGGCAATTGCGAAGGTATAACAGTTGACGAGGAGGATGCATGTTGGGAGCCTACAATCGAGATGTCTTTTGCTTCATTAGATGAGGGGATGTCATATTATGGTGAGTATGCTTTAAGAGAAGGTTTTGGATGGATAATTAGAACATCAGTAAAGGGAAAAGATGGGGCAATCAGAATTCTTTCATGCTCAAGAGAGGGGTCTAGCGCGCAAATGTCATTGTAAATGTTGATTAGTATTGATTAGTATTGATGTAAATGTTATAAATGACATCACGTTCATGTTTTGATACACTTTGTATAGACTGTGTGTAACCTTTTGGGTCTATCTATATTATTACATTTTGTATCTATATCAGGTTATTGACTATATTCCCTAATGCTTTTGGACTAACATGGCTTGGTTATTGTGTTAAAAATTTTGGTGAACTGTTTGGCAATCTTGGTCAAAAGTCCTGGCTACTAAAACGACAAGGACATGAGCTAAGCCCTATGCGAATATGTAATATATCAGGGTTCAAAGTGCACTAATTTAGTGTCCCAAGTCAATACATAGTCATATTCCCTAATACTTTTGGAATAGCGTGGGTTGGTTAGTGTGTTAAATTTTTTGGTGAATTGCTTAACAATCCTGGTCAAAGGTTTTGGCTACTCAAATGAAAGGACATGAACTAACCCCTATGCGAATATCTGATATATCAGGGTTCAGATTGCACTCATTTGGTGTCCCAAATGAAGACATCGTCATATTCCCTAATGTTTTTTAACTAAGGTGGGTTGGTTACTGTTTTAAAAAATTTGGTGAATTGCTTGGCAATCTTGGTCAATGTTAATATTTCGGCAAGTGTACCGAATCGTCGCAAGTAATAAAATCAGTAAGAACCGAATATCGTCCTCGAGGATCGAATGCAATTACCAATAAACGCTAACAACAACTAAATGAACAAAAATAAACTAGGGGTTGATTGATAGAGTCGAGTAACCGAACTATAAAATGAACAAAATAAAATGTTTTTGTATTTTTGATAATAGAAACCAAAGAACGCTTTAAAAAGATAAGATTGTAAAAGATGTTAGGGACGAACTCCTGTTGATTTCACAATATTGCAACTGATTTATGTTGAAAGATACTCTCTCTTTAACTTTGCTATCAAACCCACAATATTAACTAATTCCTAATTCCTTAGGCAACTAATCCTTTGTTGATAACTAAAAGCCCTAATTCCTTAAGTGATTCTAATTAACAACAAGCATTAAAATCAAGGGGTTTGCAATATACAACTACTCAAAGAGTATTCCTAAACTAAGAGTTGAAGGTATTCAATCTCAAGCATTCAAGAACAAAACTTCCATTCCATAAATGAACCATAAATCATTCTATGAGTGATCAAACCATAAAAAGCATTAAGAACGGAGATTCAATACACAAAGTAAGAGAGATTATGACATAAAAGTAAATCTAAACCAGCTGCAATAGGGTTTCATCAATATTCATTCATCCCTAACAACTAGAGACTTAGTTACACATGGTAGGAGAAGAGGGAAAACAGAAATTACAACTCAATGAAGAAGATGGTCTCATTTGAAGCGCCAAATCTTGTTCCCAAGCCTTGAATCTTCAATAGAGATGAGATGGAATGAGTGCCTCCAAATTCTAGGGTTTCTAAGCGTGTCCAAAAAGTGCTTTTTCTGAGTTCCGAGTCGCTATTTATACAATTCGCGCATTAGGAGCTGTTCGGGCGCGCGTACGCGCAAGATACGCGCAAAATCCTATGTAAAATTCTGGACTCTTGCGCGTGCTTTGCGCTTGCGCGCAACTTACGCGCAACTGCTACTGGGTGTTAGCGCGTGCTTTGCGCTTACGCGCAAGATACGCGCCACAGCTACTGGATGCTTGCGCGTGCTTTGCGCGTACGCGCAACAGAAAAGAGTAACTCCCACTGGTGAAGGTTTATTGCAAACTGAAACCACCCGGTGCTGCCAATGTAAACATGCTCTAAATCGCTCCAAACTTCACTTCTTGCTTGCGTAACCTGTTCTTCAATTTGATCAAGTTCCTGAGCACATAAACATAAAGAAAACCGGCATAACAACTGCACAAAAACCCGATTCACAAATTCACAAACTCTTCTCAAACTTGACTGTTGTTCATTAAAATCTTCATGTAAAACACCCTTTTTAGCATTAAAAACAAGCATGTGATGTGGATTTATCACAACCCCAAACTTAAATATTTGCTTGTCCTCAAGCAAACTCAATGCAAAACAAGGTTGGAAAATGGTTACTAGATGTGACTCCAATTTCCACAATCATACCTAGCTCAAAATCGGTTAGCTTTCCGCAGATGTCAATGAATGACTTAACATACATTCTTGTATCCTAAAATCAGCAATTCAAACTTCCAAAATTAGAATTTCAAGCAACACATCATACAATCATCAATTGTGCTCAATTTCACTCAAGTTCCTCACTTCCTCACCTATAAGTGTTTCTCTCTCTCTCTCACACACACACAAGTGTTTGCAGGGTAATACACTCAATCACATCACAAGCAACACACTACCATAGGCTTGACATAGTTCTACGACAAGCAATCACATACAAATATCACACACATCATGAGGACTTATTAAAGGTTGTAATGGGGCTTGGGTAAGGAGGGATAAATTTTGGAATCTAGGCTTTCTTGATTGGAATTGAGAGATGCCATTTTCACTTGTGAACTTCCCTACGCTTACCAACTTCACCCAAGAATTTCTAATAAAAGAAGATTGATATTGTTATTTCTTCCACATGGTTTGATTTGATTTTGTTTTTCTCATTTTTTTTTTCTTCTTTTTTTTTTGAAGGAGTAATATACAGAATATGAGAAGGAACGTCATATACTACTACTTTTTTTTTTCTTTTCTTTTTCCTTTTTTTTTTTGAAAGAGTAAAATATAAGGAATATAAGAAGGAACATCATATACTACTATTGGTATACCACCCCAAACTTGAACAATTGCTTGTCCTCAAGCAACCCCAAACTTAATTTGCAACCCCAAACTAAATTTTAAGCTTCGAGTTCAAAAGTGACTATAGACCCCTCAATTCCAAACAAGTGGGACACTTGGTTTTTCAGATAATGGTTTGTAATGAGGGTAATATTTCAACAAAAAAAAGGTCTAAGGCTCAAAGGGGCTATGCAAAGGTCAATAATAAAGGGTAGGCCTTTTAAAGCTCTAGCTGCCAAAAAACAGAAAGTCCTCAATCATGTGTGTGTGAGTATAAGTAACGCAAAAGTAGTCAAGAACTAAGTCAAATTCTGAAGAGTGTCACAAGCAATGGAAGCACACAAGAATAATATTAACTGTTTGGCTCAAAACTCACAGGTTATAGGACATTAAGCACAATGAATCAAGTAATCAAATGTCACATAACCTTCCTCTAATGGTTGTCTTCCAAGAGATTTTGAATAACAAGAAGCATGATCAGTCTCATTTAAACTGGTTCATAAAATTTAAGAGCATAGCATCATAGGGTTATTGAAAATCACAATCTAATAAAATCATCCATGAAAACTACACTCCTCCATCAAATAGAAACATGATCAAAACATTTTTAGGAATGCAGCTTTTACATTACTTGTCATGAGCAAAGTTTGTTTCAGAAATAGAACAAGTGCTAGTGTAAGGATAGTTCATCAAAACAATAACAAAAATAAAGACAAGACATGGAAATAAAGGAGAAGAGATAGAACACTCCCTCACATGGGCTGCCTCCATTGAAGCGCTTGTTTATCGTCCTAAGCTTGACGATGCAATTCCACTCTCTCAAGGTGGAATATATGACACAAAGAACACATCATCCTTCTTCTTCCGTTTATGAGGCAGGAACTTCATGAACTTGAGGTACAATTGTGTATGCTTCCATACCCTCTCAAGGTGAATGATGTCGAGCAAGGAATAGAAGGAGTCTAAATATCGATCAAGGTCTTCACTCCCATATTCCTTACTTCTCAAAAGATGAGTAGAGAAAATGATTTGTTGGGAGATTTCTTGTTGGATTTCCACACCTTCCCAAGATTGAGAATTTTTAGCTTCCCTCCAAACAAGAGGATCCTCCCGTTCAATTCTTTGTTCTTCCCCATCTTTCTTTTTCTCCCATAATTCTTCTATTATTAAACCCTGTTCTTCTTGTTCTGAATTTTGATTAAGTGGTTGTTCATCTGCTAACCAATCATCAGTCAACCAGTGATATGATTTGTCAATGACTATCAAATCTGGCTCCTCAAGAACTTTAGGTTGAGCCAACCAAGGATAGGACTCATCAATCAGTATCCATTCTGGTTCACAAGAGCAATAAACAAGATCCTTCCCACAAAGATCACAATAGGAGTATGTCTCACAATTGCCATTTAAATGGGGTCCTCCACAACAACAACAACGAAGGGGAGGCAGTGTGGACTCCATGATTGATAAAGTATTCACCTGGCTTTCATAGAATCAAGGGAGTAAAAGTGGTAAAAAGATAAAAAAAAATGTAAAAAGAAAAAAAAAGAAACAAGAAAACTAAAATAAAACTAAAGTATGTACAGGTTCGAATTAGCTGTTGCCTTCGAATTTACTGGTAATTGTAATTTCAATCCCCGGCAACGGCGCCAAAAACTTGTTAATATTTCGGCAAGTGTACCGAATCGTCGCAAGTAATAAAATCAGTAAGAACCGAATATCGTCCTCGAGGATCGAATGCAATTACCAATAAACGCTAACAACAACTAAATGAACAAAAATAAACTAGGGGTTGATTGATAGAGTCGAGTAACCGAACTATAAAATGAACAAAATAAAATGTTTTTGTATTTTTGATAATAGAAACCAAAGAACGCTTTAAAAAGATAAGATTGTAAAAGATGTTAGGGACGAACTCCTGTTGATTTCACAATATTGCAACTGATTTATGTTGAAAGATACTCTCTCTTTAACTTTGCTATCAAACCCACAATATTAACTAATTCCTAATTCCTTAGGCAACTAATCCTTTGTTGATAACTAAAAGCCCTAATTCCTTAAGTGATTCTAATTAACAACAAGCATTAAAATCAAGGGGTTTGCAATATACAACTACTCAAAGAGTATTCCTAAACTAAGAGTTGAAGGTATTCAATCTCAAGCATTCAAGAACAAAACTTCCATTCCATAAATGAACCATAAATCATTCTATGAGTGATCAAACCATAAAAAGCATTAAGAACGGAGATTCAATACACAAAGTAAGAGAGATTATGACATAAAAGTAAATCTAAACCAGCTGCAATAGGGTTTCATCAATATTCATTCATCCCTAACAACTAGAGACTTAGTTACACATGGTAGGAGAAGAGGGAAAACAGAAATTACAACTCAATGAAGAAGATGGTCTCATTTGAAGCGCCAAATCTTGTTCCCAAGCCTTGAATCTTCAATAGAGATGAGATGGAATGAGTGCCTCCAAATTCTAGGGTTTCTAAGCGTGTCCAAAAAGTGCTTTTTCTGAGTTCCGAGTCGCTATTTATACAATTCGCGCATTAGGAGCTGTTCGGGCGCGCGTACGCGCAAGATACGCGCAAAATCCTATGTAAAGTTCTGGACTCTTGCGCGTGCTTTGCGCTTGCGCGCAACTTACGCGCAACTGCTACTGGGTGTTAGCGCGTGCTTTGCGCTTACGCGCAAGATACGCGCCACAGCTACTGGGTGCTTGCGCGTGCTTTGCGCGTACGCGCAACAGAAAAGAGTAACTCCCACTGGTGAAGGTTTATTGCAAACTGAAACCACCCGGTGCTGCCAATGTAAACATGCTCTAAATCGCTCCAAACTTCACTTCTTGCTTGCGTAACCTGTTCTTCAATTTGATCAAGTTCCTGAGCACATAAACATAAAGAAAACCGGCATAACAACTGCACAAAAACCCGATTCACAAATTCACAAACTCTTCTCAAACATGACTGTTGTTCATTAAAATCTTCATGTAAAACACCCTTTTTAGCATTAAAAACAAGCATGTGATGTGGATTTATCAGTCAAACGTCTTGGCTACCAAAATGAAAGGACATAGGCTAAACCCTATGCGAATTATTGACTATATCAGGGTTCAGAGTGCCCTTATTTGGTGTCCCATGTGAAGACACAGTCATATTCATTAATGCTTTTGGACAAACGTGGCTTGGGTAATGTGTTAAAAAATTTAGTGAACTGCTTGGCAATCTTGGTCAAAAGTCTTGGCTACTAAAACGAAAAGGACATGAGCTAAGCCCTATGCGAATATGTAATATATCAGGTTTAGAGTGCACTTATTTGGTGTCCCAAGTGAAGACAAAGTCATATTCCTTAATGCTTTTGGACAAACATGGGTTGGTTACTGTTTTAAAAATTTTGGTGAATTGCTAGGCAATCTTGGTCAAACGTCTTAGCTACTAAAATGAAAGGACATAAGCTAAACCCAATGCGAATAATTGACTATATCAAGGTTCAGAGTGCCCTTATTTGGTGTCCCAAGTTAAAACAAAGTCATATTCCTTAATGCTTTTGGACAAACGTGGCTTGGTTAATGTGTTAAAATTTTTGGTGAATTGCTTGGCAATCTTGGTCAAAAGTCTTGGCTACTCGAATGAAAGGAGTCGAGCTAACCCCTATGCGAATATCTGATATATCAGGGTTCAGAGTTCCCTTATTTGGTGTCCCATGTGAAGACACAGTCATATTCCCTAATTCTTTTGGACTAACGTGGCTTGGTTAATGTGTTAAAATTTTGGTGAATTGCTTGGCAATCTTGGTCAAAAGTCTTGGCTACTCAAATGAAAGGACATGAGCTAACCTTTATGCGAATATCTGATATATCAGGGTTCAGAGTGCACTTATTTGGTGTCCCAAGTGATGACATAGTCATATTCCCAAATGCTTTTGGACAAACGTGGCTTGGTTAATGTGTTAAAAATTTTGGTGAATTGCTTGGCAATCTTGGTCAAAGATCTTGGCTACTCGAATGAAAGGACACGAGCTAACCCCTATGCGAATATCTGATATATCAGGGTTCAGAGTTCCCTTATTTGGTGTCCCATGTGAAGACACAGTCATATTCCCTAATTCTTTTGGACTAACGTGGCTTGGTTAATGTGTTAAAAAATTTGGTGAATTGCTTGGCAATCTTTGTCAAAAGTCTTGGCTACTCAAATGAAAGGACATGAGCTAACCTTTATGCGCATATCTGATATATCAGGGTTCAGAGTGCACTTATTTGGTGTCCCAAGTGATGACACAGTCATATTCCCTAATGCTTTTGGACTAACGTGGCTTGGTTAATGTGTTAAAAATTTTGGTGAATTGCTTGGCAATCTTGGTCAAAAGTCTTGGCTACTCAAATGAAAGGACATGAGCTAACCTTTATGCGAATATCTGATATATCAGGGTTCAGAGTGCACTTATTTGGTGTCCCAAGTGATGACACAGTCATATTCCCTAATGCTTTTGGACAAACGTGGCTTGGTTAATGTGTTAAAAATTTTGGTGAATTGCTTGGCAATCTTGGTCAAAAGTCTTGGCTACTCGAATGAAAGGACACGAGCTAACCCCGATGCGAATATCTGATATATCAGGGTTCAGAGTTCCCTTATTTGGTGTCCCATGTGAAGACACAGTCATATTCCCTAATGCTTTTGGACTAACGTGGCTTGGTTAATGTGTTAAAAATTTTGGTGAATTGATTGGCAATCTTGGTCAAAAATCTTGGCTACTCAAATGAAAGGACATGAGCTAACCTTTATGCGCATATCTGATATATCAGGGTTCAGAGTGCACTTATTTGGTGTCCCAAGTGATGACACAGTCATATTCCCTAATGCTTTTGGACTAACGTGGCTTGGTTAATGTGTTAAAAATTTTGGCGAATTGCTTGGCAATCTTGGTCAAAAGTCTTGGGTACTCAAATGAAAGGACATGAGCTAACCTTTATGCGAATATCTGATATATCAGGGTTCAGAGTGCACTTATTTGGTGTCCCAAGTGATGACATAGTCATATTCCCTAATGCTTTTGGACTAACGTGGCTTGGTTACTGTGTTAAAAATTTTGGTGAATTGCTTAGTAATCTTGGTCAACGCTCTTGGCTACTTTGAACAACTGGTCTTCTTTATATGCGGAACAAGTGGTCTTCTTTAAACCCACCATATTCTGCAAATCCACCATTTGGCAAATATTGATCCTTTGTTCTATATTTCTTTTATCAATTTGGTCAAATTGCCTACACAATGAAAGATTATAGTGACCTATTACTTGAACTAGATTGGTGTTATGAAAAACTGATAATGTTTATTAAACTTTATATATTGTTGACAATTCCATAATCCATACATAAACTTTAACACAACTACGTTCAAATACATCCGTAATAAAAAAAAATAGAAATGGCAAAATAAATACATTAAGGCCGGAGGTTTCCAGGCTATATCTTGTAAGGATATGATCATTGAAGTCAACCAGAGTACTGCATAATTTAGACGAAGCAGTGTCAATAAATGTACTCTTTAGCATTTCAAATTATCAAAAGGATTAATATGTACTCGTCCCGCATTGACGTGGTGAGTCGGCAGGTGCAAAATCGATACAAATCAACCAGCGATTTGTTGAATTCATTCTGATATGTCGTTGTTGTCACACGTACAGCCTTAGGTGCATACGATGCTTCTGGGACTTTTTCACCTCCAACAATATGATTGCTTGTCGATGCCCTTTTACCATCAGCTTTTATAAGTACTTTCATTTCATCCTCAATCATTGACAGCCTCATCCCAATGTCCTTTTGTTTGTCTAATAAGCTTTTCTTTTGAGATGAGCGGTCCCTTTTGACGTTTCAATAGCTTCATTGAGAACTTCATTTGTACAGTCTTCATCTTTTAAAGGTAAATCTTCAACGTCAAAGTTTAGAACTTCATGGGAAAACAAATTTACTTCCATTACATTTGCCTTATCACCCTTATTCTTCTTCCCTTCTCTGAATCATGCATCAAACATCAAAGTTTAGAATATAAAATATATGATAAGACCTTTCCCCTTCATTACATTGGACTACTCTAGACTATTCACATACCAAGCAACATTAGTGTCTCTATTGATTTAATAATATGAAAAATGAATAATCACCTTCTCCAGCATGCAAAACTCTCTCGATGTTAGGATGGCTTCAAAATTGAAATAAAATGTTGAGTGCCACTTGTTAACAGTTTTTCAAACTAGACTCAACTAAGAATGCTAGCAATCAATTACATTCATAGATGCATATCATGATTATCATCATCAATCTTTTCAACATCATAATCTAAAAGAAAAATAGATTCCAATCTGCACTTGTTAAATAATTACTTTTAAGCATATGTTTAATAAATCTTGTCCATCAAACAAGAAACACAACATTAGCCTTTTACTTTGCTTGATCTGAATCTATAAAAATCCTAAATAAGGCTGGAGAATACATTTGGAAGATAAGCATAATATTGTTCATTAGTTAAGGCTTTGTTGATCAATAAATATACATAATTGCTTTGCACCAAGGAAGTACTGTCAGCACTCAGTAAGTCGAACACAATCTTAATAATTGAAGTTGCCTTTGCATTATCAATAACCTTCAAAACAATGGGCAATTTGGCATGACTCCCCACAAGATCATCCACAAAATTATGCTGTATATTAACTCTAATAGCTTCATTAAATGCAGAAAAGCAGAATAAAAAGTTAAGAAATGGCAGTAATAAAAACCTCCTAACAGCTATATTTTGAATCAAGAATCTCAACCTCAAATGATGCTTCATGGTCTGGAAATATTATAACTCCTATTTTGGAGATCTGTAGGAGAAATGAAGCGATCAAGTACTCCTCAATTGTTGATGTGCAAATCGTAGATCATGTTACATAAACTAAATTTATGTCTTTTAGAATCCTTACTACTTTTTCAGATGGTTTTCCTTTGTACTTGCTCTAAAACCGTATGAGGGCACTATATGGGTACCACAACCCCAAATATCACATTTCAACTATCACAACCCCAAATATCAGCAACTATCTTAATAAAATCAAGAAAACTAACTTAATCTTCCCCAACCAAGCTGGGGACATTTAGGGTTTCTACAATTAGCAAAATTAGGGATAAACTAATGAAAACAATATAAATTACCTGCGTTGAAGAAACTTGTGGTTGCGGTGGAGAAAAGGGTGGAGGTCGTCGGAGTAGAGTGGTGGTCGACAGAGGAGAGAGTGGCAGAGGAAAGTGTCTTTCTTTTTCGCTGGAACAACGTGACAAAAGAAGAAGCGTGTTTTTGAGAGTGATATTTACGGCGGCGGATGGCGGTGGGGGGAGGAGGTCAGGGGTGAGAGTAGACGTCGAGGGACGGAGGAGAGACTGTGGGAGGGAGGGAGCTTGCGTGAAATGTTTACACCGTGTTTTGGTTTTTCCGTTTTTTTACTTTTAATAATTCTAAAAAATAGTTTAACTTTTCATCAACTGGGTCCCACCACCGTATTTTTGCAGGTATTCAAATGGTATTGAGTATTTTTGTCTGATTTTGGCTGGATTTTTTGTCTAAATAACATTATTGAATCTAATATGGTTCTATTTTGTTGGTATAAGTTTTTTTTTTGTTGAAAATTTTGTTGGTATAAGGTTGAAAGATCATCATCTTTTGTCGGCTTCACTTTTGTCCTTTGTGACAAAAAAGATTAAACTTGTGTAAGGCCAAATCTTTAAGGTGAGTTCAATGGAGGAGTAAGTGAAGTCAAATCACTTGAAAGTAGCAACTTAGTAAATTATTAAGGTTAAGGTTGCAGATACTCTTTTATATATCGGAGAATCAAAAGCACTTTTATTTATAGTGAGAAAACTTTAAGTTGAGTCCTTTTGTTGGTAAACATGACCTTTTTATTATAAAAAAAAAAAAAAAAGCTAATGACAAATGATTTTTTGTTGTGGGCCTAAAGTTAAGGTTTTAGTTTAGTAACATTACCTTGAGGATAGTCTTCCTCCCCATAATCAGGTACAAGGCACTCACCTTTCTATAAAAGAAAATGAATGCGAGCAACACTCGTTTTAACACTCTCCTCATACCACTTTAGTATTAATATCACCTGAAGTGTAGATAAATCCGCACAAATAAACCAAATCATCCTAATCGCAAAATCTCTATTTGTTTCTACGATTTTACCACATCGGGCTATAGCTCATGTTTGTGTTTGATTTGATGCATCTTATCAAATTAAAGTTTTTAAAACACTATTCAACCTCTTTCTAGTGCTTTCCCTAGAGTTGTTTCATCAAGGAACTTGTTTCATCAATAACAATGATTCAGTTACGATGCATGTAAGCATGGATTATTTGTAAATTTAGCTAGCTATGTAACTATCAATAGTGATCAACATTTTATAATTTGAACATCTTAGATATCGACATCGCTTTTGCGAAATGTAGGACAATTTTTGATTTTATGGATTCATAGACCCATGCATGATTAGTGTGATCGTTCCAAATCTTACTATTTGGCTAGGATAAATTTTGAGTCTGAGAAACAAAAGAGAAGGGAGAAAAGGAGAGGGCGAGATAGATAGATAGATAGAGAGCATCTACTTGGCTTCACAACACAAAGTTTAACAAAAGAGAAAAAGGTAACGGGAAAAAAAAGAGTGAAGCAAACGATGGGGCCGGGTTGAAAGAGGAAATTTGTTGGTCAAGGAGGGGATAGGAAAAACTCAACTTTCTACTTGTTTAATTTAGGCCCCGATAGGGGTGATTTGCTGTTTTCTGTTTTAAAATTTTCAAAAACCAAAACGAGTTTCAGTTTTGACTTTTAAAAATTTCAAAACCATAACCAAATTCACTTTTCAATTAAGAAATTTTCAAGAGTGATGGTCAAAGTGGTGGTTGACAGTGGTTAGAGTGTTGGTTAGCAAAAAGTTGAAGTGGTGGTTGGTGGCTGGAGTGGTGGTCAGGGTAGTGGTTGGTGGTTAGAGTGGTGGTTGCTAGAGGTCAAAGTAGTGAATGACGGTGGTCAGAGTGGTGGTTGACGGTGGTTAGAGTGGTGGTCGGCGGTGGTTGACGCTCGTTGAGTGGGGGTCGGGACGGTTGGAGTGGTGGTCAGTGGTGGTTGGTGGTAGTCAGAGTGGTGGTTAATGTTGGTCAAAATGGTGATTGACGGTGATTAAAGTGGTGGTTGACGGTCGTCGGAGTGGTGGTTGGTGGCAGTCAAAGTGGTGGTTGACAATGACCAGAGTTGTGGTCGGGGGTGGTCGGAGTGTTGGTCGGCGGTGGTTGACGGTGGTTAAGGTGGTAGTTAATGGTGGTCAAAGTGGTGGTTGATAGTGGTCTGAGTGGTGGTTGTTAATGGCCAAGGTGGTGGCCACGGTGGTTGGTATTGTTGGTGGTGGTAGAGTGGTAGTTCGTGGTGGTCAGATGTACTCCCTCTGGTCTCTTTTATAAGCAAAAAGTAGTCAACACAAGTTGATCATGTATCTAGTTCATAATATGAGTCAAATACATTAACTTGTGTTGACCAATTTTTGCTTATACGATTTTAGGTACCAAAACCACCCTTAACGCCATAAAAGATCAATCAAAATTTGATATTGTGTTCAAGGAATACCAAATTTGATAATGAAAGTATGCAGTTGCTTCGATATAAGGTATTACATGTTTTGATTGATCTTTATGGCGTTAAGGGTGGTTTTGGTACCTAAAATCGTATGGAAGTTGTGGATTTCAATTGTGATGGACATGATACGTTATATAATTGTGAGTAGCCGTAATTCAGGTACGAGATGCAATACCATATATAAATCCCGATACTTATATGTTATGGTCATAAGAAAACAAAATCATGTGTAATAAATATCCAATTCAATAATGAGCATTGAATTAATATAATAAAGAACCAAAATGAATCCTTAATCATGATCGTGAGTAATAATTAGAATGCAACAAAATATTCTATCCTCAATCATGACAATCCTTTCCTTTTGTTTAAAAAAACAATGCTTTCAATTTCTTGAAACTTTTACATTAAAACAAATTCCCCTTTTTTTTTTGTGTAACAATCAATCTAAAGATTGTATTCATGTGATACTCTTTTATTCATGTAATCTTTGATTGATTCATTCTAGTTGAAGCCTATACGCATGGAAATCGAATGGTATATACGAGAGTTAACAAAATAACAGAAAAGACATAATAGAGTAGAACCAAAAACTATAATCCCATATAAATCAACATAGAAGACGTGCTCTGATACCACTTGTAGGAATTAATCTATCTATAAAACATGCTTATAATCATGAACTACTATAGCAAGAAAACAAAAGACATACAAGCATGCTTCTAGATAATCAGGAACAAAACCATAATCTTGACAACCTTAGAATCTACGACATGTTAGATATATCAATGATTATATAAATACCTAGATCCATAGCAGAGAAGTGGAGAACGGATACTGAACTCCTAATGCCTTAGACTTTCTTCAGATGGGGAGAGGAGAGCAAACGTGTGTATATTGCGGTTAGTCCGGTATATTGGGAACCATAATCTACTTATAGTGTGACAGTCTATTAGGGTTCCCATTATCCCTCTAATGGGGTATCACTGACATCCACTCATATTGGGCCCATATCAATAATAGTTAATTAATTATATAATTAGAAATCCAATATAATCTTTTACTTATTTTGATCACATATCAATCAATGTTTCTAATTGATAAATAGCTAATATAATTAATAAAAGAATATTTGCCCATTTATTATATTAGAATAAAATATTCCAACAGATTCCATACATTTTATAAAAGAAAATAAAACTCAAAATTTGAATCCATAATGGAAAATAAGAGGTGTTAGCAACTCACATCACCACTCACATCTAACACTTGTACTCAAGTCCAAACTTTTAAAGTAAGAAAATAGCAAAACGTAATCATTATTAGAACCTATTTTCAGCAGGTCAAATGCAATGCAATATGTCCTGTCTATAAAAATAATAACAGGTAGAAGTCTCCATTTGAAGTAAATCAAAATGCACTAATAAAATAATAGTTGTGCGTTTTTCAAAGTGCAATTATTACTATTTTGTGTGTGTGACCAAAAGATGTGACTAAATTTTTGTGACCACCTAAGAATTACTCTGATAGAGCAATACCGGTGTATGATTAATTAACAAAAAAATTTATTATCAATAAGTAACACAAAAATCTCTAACCCCTAAATGTTGAACTGTATTACCTACTCATATCCCACAAAGCCCATCATATCCGATGTAGAGAAGAAAGTCAATATGAAAGAAAGAGCAACATAAAACAACACAAAACATATACATCTCAGTGAAACAAAAGCAATGTATACCCAAAACCAAAGGAGATAACTAAACAATTGATCACAGATATGACAATCCTAAACACTTTTCCTTTGGGGAGTTTAAAGCATAAAGACAGATAAATAAACTGTGCAATTGACGATTAAACCCCAAGGCGGAGTAAAAAGGTGCAATTATTAACCCCCAAAGTCTGAAAATCATTAAGAAAGAAAGGATATGCATGATGCCTCCATATTATGCCTTCAGGATAAGATAGTCCAAATGAAAAAAAAATTGCAAAAATCAACAATAGCAAAAAAGAATAAAAATAACACATAAATGAATAATAAGGAAGTAACAAAATGAAGAAGAGGGAGAAATGTGAAAAAAAGAGAGTGAGAAAAAAACCTTCCCAATGTTTAGCCGAGAAAGTCAAGAAACTGAAACAATAAGGCGATTTAGAAAGTAACAGCCGTTCAAGGTAAATAATGAAGCCAAATTTCTCACATGCCACTAACTCATCCTGATTAAACATATTGGAATCCAATATAGTGCGGCGGAGCCTTTAGGTATATATAAACGCAAGACAGGAAAGAGTATAGAATATTCCACAGGCATTAGATAAACCGGAATCCTATGGTTTAGACGTACAAGATCGAATTCAAGAACAGTACGCTAAATGATGAATATAAACATGCATGTTCCACTGAGTAAGCAATTTATTATCACTTGGTTGTACTACCTTGGGAAACATGTATGCTTGTACTCATCCTTCAGCGCAGTATTCTTGAATTCGATCGGTACCTCTGAACCACAGGTTACCCGTTTATCTAATGACTAAGGATATATTCTATACTCTTTGTCTTTATACTCAAAAGTTATTCAAATAATGAAGTGGAAATACTCTCCTTTTATAAGGAAAATTGTGTTCAGTACACCTAAAAAAAGGTGTTGAGAAGCACCTGTGAATATCGTGAACTTTTGCGGGTGGTCCAGAGGAAAATACGGTGCGAAAACGAGTGCAAGCATACATAGACATTATAACACCCAAAGTAATTTTTAATTAATTTAATTAATTTCTTGTGGTGCGAAGGTTAATTATATGCTATATATGTTTATTGACTAATAGACTATAGATTTATGTCACTATAGGTGTGAATGAGTTTTATTAGAATGCGTTAGCTACATTAAGATGGGGGGGGGGGGGGGGGGGGGGGGGGGGGAGATTATGAAATTGTTTAAGTTAAGATCAACCCATGACCCAAATCCAATCCCAAGGCCCATAAAAAAGAAACTTAGTGAGCTGAACTCACATATCACCTTTAATCTTCCAGATTTTTAAAATTTTGAAGAGAGAAACTTGAGAGTGGGAGTAAGGGAATTCGAAGGAGAGAAGGGAAGAGGGTGAGAAGTAGAGAGTTTACCAAAATACATCATTCTCTTTCATTTCTTCATCCTTACCATTAAAGCCATTCATCTGCCATCTCTATTTCTCTTGACCAAACCCAAAAATCAGAATCTCTTCCTCAAATCTCCAAATATAATATTTAGAGAAAAATCATCTTTTAGCTCATCAATTCAACATGCATGCGGTTTTTGAGGCTAGAACTGAATTCTTGGAGCTTGCATATGAATTTGAATGCTTGGGTTGAGGGTTATAGGAGCTCTAGCTGAAGTAGAAACGTCAAAGGAGAAGTATTGAAGTTGACATTGTCATTTTGGAGTCTTAGAAGTCATCTTGGGGCTAGTGGATACTTGCATTTGTTGATACTCAGAAAAATTACTCCAACCTCAAGTGAGTTCTTTTCCTTTTAGGTTTTTATGATGTTTGTTGATGTTTTTGGGAATTTAATGTCATGAATATAGAGTTGTATGAGTGTTTGAACTGATTTGGGTTGCCTTGACTAGTCTAAGACTTGAATTAGAAACACTTGAAATTGTTATGTTTGAATGATTGAATTGATTATTGCTTTGTATTTGAGTGGTGATTTGACAAGTTAAATTACATCAATTTATGTATAATATGATGATAAACATCTGTTTTGATGTTAAGAATGAAAGGGGTGAAGGTTTTGGCACAAGGGGATTCAAGGAAGTGATTTAAAAATGAAAACATGGCACTCTGCATCACGGACACGGCCCGTGTCCAAATGAGATGGGTAATGTCCAAAACTGTTACTCTCTGGTTGAGGAATTTTTTCAGCAGCCTTCCAACTTGTTTTATCTGTAACTTTTGACCCCGAATTCCGATTTTAGTGTATTTGGATGTGTTGGAAAGCTAACGAAATATAACCCTAAGTAAATTAATAAGGGTGTCCCAAACTTAGCCTATGAGCTATTCTAAATCTATCCTAACCATGACACTTAATGCATAGTAAAAATATCATTGGGATACTTAAATCTTTGTTGTGATTGAGTAAGATGTAAATTGAGTTTATTGATTAAATTTGTACCTCATATTTGATGATGAAATGATGTGAATAATGCAATGTCATTTCCTAGAACGTAATGAATTATACTGATAGTTATCGAGTGAGAAAACCCTACAAGTCTAAGTAATTACATAAAACATGATGGGATGACGATCCAGAGGTTAAGTAGCGTACTTGGAATGGGAGGTCATGTCTCCTGAGTTCAAGGCCCAGATTGATTATCCAGCCAAGGCCGGATTGGGTTATCTGTTGTGGTTGACATTGTTCAACTTCTTATGGATTACGCTAAGTTAAGCAAGTGAAAAGATAAGTAAAAGACAACGAGAGGTACACGGTGAGGGGTCGCGAAGCAAATAGAGAAGAGTTAGTAGCTGCTGAACTAGGTTACTAGAGTCTAAAGGATCCTTAGGGATCGAGTTTGTATTTGCTTAGTCTATTCTAGGTTTATGTTATGCACTATTGTGAGATTTTAACTTATGATTATTGTAATCTAAGTTGTAGATTATGTAAACTTTACTTTCGGATTTGAACAAGTTTGAAGAATGACTGATGTATAGCTGATTATCAGTTATGTCATTAAGTTTCCATTTGGTAATTATACTTCCAGGAGTATGCAAAGGATGGTTTATTCCGCTAAGTTAAGTTAAGTTCAATTCCTTAGGTAGGTTTACAACTCTAATTTTTATTGAAATGGTTAACATTCTGGGTTTTATGACATCTAAAATTGAGGATGTTACAGACATAACCGCATATAGAACCACACCACCGAAATCATGAAGCACCAAAACTACCTAAATCTTTCAGATCCAACTAGACCGACGCACGGATGATACCATCTAAGCGACAAGATAAACCGCGTGCAAGGGAATGAAACGCATACAAGATTTTTCTTTCTTCTTGAACGAGAAATCTAAAGGAGGGAGAAAACTCTAGAAATAAAGTCAAGAGTCATTCTTGTGAAGTGGAGAGTCTAAAAGGAGTACCGTTTTTCCAATAATTTGAGAGAAATCAAAGAGTCTTGGAAGACATAAATGGGTTTGCAGAAGTTGTTGTACTTTTAATTTAACAGTTAGTTTTAGAGGGGCAAAGGTAAAACTACCATCCCTTGGTATAAATGTAATAAATAAAACGTTATTGTTAGCATTTATAATTGTTTGCGAAAGTTGCTACAATACTAATATCTTGGGGAAAAAACATAATTACAAATCTATTCGTAAGTAAAAAAAAAAAGTTGAATCAAGTGGACTTACCCTACTATCTATCGGGGGTCGGCCATTGGCATGTTCTGGTCGTGCTACCGCATAGCGCTCCAGTCTAATGTCATTATTTAGGGCCCAAAAAAAAATTACTACCTTGTTCCTAATCTTTGGTACTTTTTTTTTTTCTCCCAAAACAATAGCTCTTTTAAAAATTCAATATACCATTTACTAAACTTTTCCAAATATACACTTTATATTTATTGAGTCTTTTTGAGACCCAAAACAACTATATAAGGTTATTAACTCTTTTATTTTGATTTTAAATATCCCAGGATAACTACCAAAAGGGTATTTGTTCTGGACCGGGCCGAGGGCCCAATCCATCTAGAGATTGGCCGAGGACGGCCCAAAAGACAAGATAGATCATCAATGACCAACCTCGCATGATCAACGGTCGAGATCGGCCCACACAGATCTAACGGTCAATGATGGCCTCTGACACTATATATAAAGGTCCTCCCTCTGCTGACAGGTACACAGTTTACGCATACTGTTACTCTGCTCACATTCTTACTCCACTGAATTGGGCGTTAGAGTATCATTGCAAGTACAACCCGGGTTGAGCTCTGCTCACGATCAACAGAACGACCATACACCTCAACTGGCCTATCTGCCCGACCTTGAGGTACGGTTGAGTGGCGACCACCGTGGGAGCCCAGGCGCAATCCCACATCATCTCTAATGCCTCCCCTGGGAAGACCGTGGGCGACTCCGTGCCTACAAAGTGTGGCTGCTATCCCTGACCAGCCACCACTAGTCCAAGAAGGCGTTGCAGTTAACGCTGAAGACGCTGCTCATGGCGCCCATCTTGGGCCGGCACAATAGGCCAACGTCACTCTTCCAGCGACCATTGTCCAAGAACTTTGAGAACAGCTTAACGTACGAGATCTCCACATTGCGCAGCAAGAAGAACGCATCACTCAGATCAAGATTAGAGAAGTGGCCTCGGGGCAGATGAACACTGCGCCCGAGCCACGCCGTCACGACAACGAAGGGGTCGTGGAGGAGCCCAAACACCTCCGAGGACACCTCCTTCAACAACTGACCCTACCTATTGGTTGGGCGGATCCTCGTGCAAAGACTAATCGTATGACTCTTCAGGATCGCCCACTCGGTCAAGGAGCGGGTCGTACGAACAATACACCCATCATGAGAAGAGACAATCACTAGAACGGCGTCATCGCTCGAAGTACTCCCCCGAGCGATGTGGTCATCGAAGCCGACACTTCGAGGACCGACCACCTCATAGGGGGAAGAAGAGACACAAGAAAGGGGCCCTTCACTAGAAACATAGATACCCAATTCCTCGCACCCTAGAAAAACCTCCTTCCGATTTGAGGATGTACAATGGCGTTAAAGATCATGATGGCCAACTGAATTATTTAGACCTAATGATGCAGTACACGGGGGCATGTTGATCGGTGAAATGCAAAATCTTCCCGCTAACTCTAGAGGGCCCAACTTTCGAAGGTTTACCATGCTAAGACCAAACACTATCTCATCCTGGGATCAACTAGCCTAGGTTTTTTCCGCACGATTCACCGCATCAAGGGTGGAACCAAAATCACATGCAGTACTTAAAGCAATTAGGCAAGGGGATAACGAAATGCTCCGCGAGTATGTAGAACGATTTAATAAAGAAGTCGCTAATGTGAGAGGCTTGGAAGATCACATGAGACTGTGGTTCTTAAGAGACGGCCTTCAGACCGGTAGTTTGTTCGAGATTGAGGTCGATGTGAACGAACCTCCCGACTTGGCTACCTTCCTTCGCAGGTCACAAAGATTTATGAACTACGAAGAAATGGCTACACGGGCAGTTGCAAAGGGAACTACTGAGCGGCCTCAAGAGGAGCGCGACCAGAGGCCTAGAAGAGACCAAGGATGCTCGTCTCAAGACTTCAAATCACGAAAGTTTGCACACTGCACCAAGCTAAATACCTCATATGCTCAGATTCTGCCTGAATGTGCAAACGCAAAATTCAGGGATGTCAAGATTCTGCCTGAATGTGCAAACACAAACATATGGTAATGTACATTTTGTTGAAACTTGAGTGTATATTTTCCCTAGTCCCTAACCACTTAGAGAGATTGTGAGCGAGTGCCTTCGTTCACAGAAATGTATTCTTCAGGGACATGAGCCTCTAATTGGGCAACCTTTTGACACCTCATATGTGCTATATTGTCTATTGTTTGTCATTGTGCTTCTAACTTTGGGTCCCTTGTTTGGCTGTCTCTATTACTTATTTGAAAATTTTGTTGAGCCAGAAAATTTTCTTGAGGACAAGCAAAGGCTAAGTGTGGGGAAGTTGATAAACTCCAATTAAGTGCATTTTTAGAGATACTTTTAAGTCATTTTTAGAGCAATTATTAGCAATTATATAAATCATTAACTTAAATTGCTCAATATTTTGCAGAAAGGAGAAAAGATAAAAGAATGAATTTCCAACCAAAATAATATATATATATATATATATATATATATATATATATATATATATATATATATATATTGTGGGCTTAGACCTAAAAGAAAGAAAAAGTTATAGCCCAATTTAATTATACTTAGCATACAATTTTGAAGGCAGCGCATGGAATAAGGAGCCCACGAATGAATTCAAGTGGGTGAATGAATCAAAGTGCCAACATTGAATTGAAGGGAACGGATACCAATCCAGCCTAAGGCTCATACTTCTTCCAACCCCCTAGCTACTCATTGGACACCCCTAATCCTTAAATATTCTGAAAATACCCTCTATGAAAAATCCCCTCACGCTGTATTTTAACCGGTTTGGAGCACGGTCGTTCGAACCGGTTCGGAGGTGTGAGGACCGAACCCCATAAAACCCCCTCACGCTGTTGATTTAATAATGAAACGTAACCATGTAGGGAGCGCTTGAAGTTGAACAAGAGCTTGAAATTCAACAGAATATTCAATAAGAGTAATGGAAGGCGGTAAACGGTATAATGTTATTAAATCAACACATGCCACTTTTTAAATAAGAAGATTATAAATTTAAAAAGGAACATTAACAAAGACATTTAAATTGAACATCTTCCAAATGTGGCTATATAAAGTGAAAAGAAGACAACACAATTAGCAAGTGGAACACGTGAGTATCATGCAAGGTTAGATTAAGACCACCAATAAAATAGATGCAACTATATAAAGTTGAAAGAAGATTATGGGGTGTTCAATTGTAAATGTGGTTGAAATTCCTGCGGGTTTAAACATTGCATATTTAAACAGCTAAAAATTTTCCAGACCATAAAGTTGGCGTGCTTAAACTAAACACCAATTTAAATATGCTTTTAATACCTGTTAGTGCAAAATTATCAAAACAAAAAAGAAAACACAAATAGATAGTGAAACGCGTGAGTATCATGAAAGGCTGGATGAAAACCAGCAATAAGATAGAAGAACCTATACAAAGTTGAAAGAAAATGTTGGGGAGTTCTATTGTAAATAAAGCCGAAGTTCCCACGAAAAAAGTTAAATTATAAATATAATTTAAATAACAATATTATAAAATTAACAAAACTTCAACATAGAAATTGGAATTGAACATCCACGGATAATAAGAAGAAAAAGTCTAATTTTTTTTAATAATGTTATCTTTATTAATTTGTAATATAAAAACTTAACCTATAATTAAAGATAAAAGATAACAACATAATTAGAAAGTGAAACACGTAGGTATCATGCCGAGCTTGATTTTAAACTAAAGACCAATTTAAGTATGTTTGTAATACTCGTTGGTGCAAAATTGTCAAAATAAAGAAGAAAACACCAATTTGCATATGTAAAAAAAATTTGGATCCTAAAATAACTTAAAACACACTGTCTAGCATTACACTTTATGTATTTTGTCACAACTTTTTCTTCCATCAAACAGATTATTCAGTAACGAACTTCGCGTATTTTAACATCTAAATTTTTTGGGTCGCTAGACTACCCCAAAATACACTGTCAGCATCGCACTCTACGAATTTTGTCACAAACATATTATTATTTTTTCCCAACCGGTTATTTACGAAGAAACTCCTGGTATTTGAAGATTTAAAAAAAAATCTTAATCCTAAAGTACCATTTAACGTTTCACTTTATGCATTTTGTTAAAAAATAATTTTACTTTCACCATCAAGTACAACAAAACACACTGTTTAGTATCTCACGTTACGTATTTTGGCAAGAAATTAATTGTTTTTCCACCGAATCAATTATACAACAGCAAAATTTGCATATTTAAACATTTAAAATTTTTGAGACTATAAAGTAGCTCTTAAAATATAAAAAAAGTAATGCAAAATATTAAAACATAAAAGAAGAAAAAACTAAAGTAAAAACCAAAGGGTGCTTTTAGGTTGAGGGAGCAAATTAAATCCGTTATCGATAACCACTAAAATTGACTGTAGGATATTGTGTAAAATGCTATGAGTGGTTAAGATTGAATCAACTTGTATTAAATCTCAACCGTTGATGAATTTTTATACTACATCCTAAAGTCATATTTAATGATTCAGTTGTGAGGAATTTGATTTGTTCCCTTACCCTAAAAGCACTCAAAAACAAAAAAGGAAAAAAAGTAAATGAAAAAAGGAAGAAGATAAAAAAAAAGTGAAGTGATATAAAAGAAGAAAAAAAATCAACAAAAAAAAAAACAAAAGGCAAAATAACAAAAAGGAAGAATAGAAAAAAAAAAAAAAAAAGGGACTGAAGTTTGGCGCGCTTGGTGACAACCCGCAAAAGATATAGAGATAAACTTCCCTGACAAGTTGAAAAGCGTGAAAAGGCATAAAATATTACTATAAAAATATCACATACAATTATCAAAGTGCATCAAAGTGAAGATTTAAGGTAATTCAACAGGTTCGGCCAGCCGTGCTCCAAACCGGTTCAGCCGGCCGTGCCCTGAACCGGTTCGACCGGTCGTGCTCCGAACCTAATAAAAATAATTTTAGAGGGGTGTCTCCGAACCAGTTTGGTTGACCGTGCTCCGAACCATCATTTTCTCCATAAAAAATTAAAAACACACATTTCATTAAGGGTATTTGTGTCTTTTCACGCCTTTAGGGGGTGTTTAGTGAGTAGCTCGGGGGTTGGAAGAAGTATGGGCCCTTATTAAAAGCATTCTACCCTAGGCCCAATAGAGGAGCAGTAATTAGGATAAAAAGGACTGCACAGTAACGCAGAGGGGAGGAAAAAAAGTTTTTGGGTATCGTTCTTGACATCGTGAGAGAGCTCTAAAGCAGAAAAATGAGACTAAATACTGAAGATTGGAAATTTCTCAATTCTGGGTTATTTTGATCTATGTAATTTATGACTCCTAATTTATTTCAGTGTTCTTGATAACTATGGATAGCTAGATTCACTTCTAGGATCTTAAGTGAATCTTGTTTGCTTAGAGACTTTTTTATGTTCTGTTTTTTGGTTTAAATTCCTATTTTTATTTCAATTAATATTGTCCTATTAATTTAATCACATATTTAGGATTGATCACCCTTTGCATGTTCATAATGAATTAGTTGATTAGCGATCGTACTACAATTAGTTGGTGGACCTATAAGATAGTTGGGCTATAATTAATGCATGACCAAACTTTAATTTAGTCTCCCAATCAACCTTTTTGTACTTTATGCTTTTCTTGAATTTAAATTCTTGCATGACCAAACAAGAGTTAATTTAGGAAAAAGAATATTAATCGCGAATGACCAAGCGGATTAATAGCTTTAGTAAAGGAATTGATAATTAAATAAAAAGAGAATTAAGGTAGAATTAGACATAGGGGAATCGAAACTTGCAGGTGAAACCGTAACCCTAGACCTCTCTCCAATTATTATATCTTGTATTAATTCTTGCTATTTATTTATTTTTATTTTGTTTCTATAACATCCCAATTATTCGATCGTCTAAACAATAAATAATTTTAAGTAGTTCGGTACTTGTTAATTAATCCCCTGTGGACACAATAATCTTTTAAACTACTTCTGCGAGAGAGGTCACTTGCTCTAAGTGTGTTTTTAACAGAACAGAAATGAACAAGTCCGCCATGAAAAGAAGATGGAAAGAAATCATGAGTGTCGCCTCAACATCCATCCCCAAAGTTCTCTCAGAGACCGTCCTTTTCATTTTGGGATGAGGACCTGCTCGATGGTAAGTCGAACAAGTGTGTCCCGCTTTTAATCACTGCTGTGATGGCCAATGTGGAGGTAAGAAGAATCCTGGTCGATCAGGGATGTTCAACTGATATCATCTTTGAAGATCTCTTGAGGTACTGAAGATATCCAGGGACGATCTGAGACCTTACCGAGGAACTGATCTAACCGGTTTTAACGAGTACTGAAGATATCCAGCTAATTTCTAATTTTGTACATGCTCACTAAGTAACTCCGAGTTGCTAAGCTACCATGAGGCCCAAAATTTGCACACGCCTCTGCCTAAATTTCTAAGTGATCTATTGTCGCTATGGAGCAATGTTTTTTCTGTACCCGATTGCTAAGTGAAATCTAATGGCCAAACGAGTGTGCCAAAACTCTTAGAATGTACCAATCTCGTCCAATATTTATCTGGATAATTGTTTAAATTCTATGAATGATTAAACCCATTCAAATTGTTGGAGCAGCTTTAAATCCCTGGGTTAGTTGTCCCACTCTTCGAGGTGCCACCAATCCAGCAAGGGGATTAGTTACTGTGTTCGGCAGTAGATACCCTAGTCTCGACAAAAAAAAAACTCATTCAAATTGTAAGTGATACGTAAAATCCCAAGTTAAGGTGGCGTCATTTAGCAGAATATTGATTTCCAAACTATTTGAGATACCCTAATCCCATTTATCGGTAACAAGAATATTTTTAACTAAGCCTTCCATTGGTGGAGGCCGAAACTGGTAAAAGTTGACTTTTTTTTTAGATAAGCCACACTTTATTAAAGGTGAGCGCAAACGGGGGCTCCGTCCCTTACAATGGGGGGTGGGGCCTCGTTAAAACCTCTACGGGTCAAAATTCCTTGGGAAAAAGACCTGAAGAGGGAAAACTCTTATTGCCCATCCACCCCTACGATGATTTTCAAAAGTAAATGATAAGAATGTTATGCTTAATTTAAGCACATGAACGGTGTAACTATGAATTAACCAACATTATTCCCACAAGACTTACAGGGATTAATTCTTCTTTGGTTTCAGATAAGGAATATTTTTAATGGGTAAAAATGGCCTCAAATTACGTAACAAATACTAAAAAAAGGCCTCCATTTCACAAAGATGCGTGTAGCGCAACTGGTGATACGTGTAACTTACAATCATCCTACAATTTGCAACACAAATTTGCTATAATCTATTTTACAATCAACCCTGATCTAAAGCATATTTAAGCTTGATTCAACTTCGTGAAACTCTAATCCCCGCGCTTGAATTAGGGTTAGGATTCAGGTCAATTAAGGCTTGAATAGGGTGGCCAAATGTATGAGTTTGAATAGACAAAAATGCCCTAGGAGTTGGTCAATAGAGTTTTTAACATAGAGACCAAAAGCACACATTTTGGAACTAAACATTCTGGCATGGTGTACCATCTCTAAGACAATGTGTAGGGAATACTCAACCAAATCAGACAAACTTGGACTCCATTTCACACAATTTTTCATAAGGAATAAACTATGCAACTTTCAAACCCGAATAAGCACTCATGCAGAAAAGTGATTTTCGAAAACTAAGGTTGAAGATGAAGATTCAAACCTTCAAACCAAAATTTCCGGAAACTGCAATTCTCAACCAAATTAAGCAAATGAATAGTCCATCTTGTGCGAAATTTCACAAGGAACACGAATAAATCATCAATTTGCACAAAAAAGGACAAGAACTTACTGAAAATGCGATTTTGGAGCAAAAACACGTTTAGGCTTATGTGATTTTGGTATATTGCTCAAAACTCAACCAAAATTCACGAAACAACTTGCAATAGGTGCGAATCAGTACAGTAAGTGATTTTTGGCAACGAAATTCAACAAAAAGGAACCTAAATCGAAAACGAAAGTGAAATTTCAATTCATATTTTTAAGGTTTTTGAAGCTCGAAATTGCTCAAATCTTGCTCTAATGAAGGGAAACACATGTGTAGTATGTTGCAATTCACAATACTACACACGTGTTGCAATACTACACACGTGTCCATTTTCAAAGAATTACGTAAGAAACAGGAGCAAAAACCGAATTGAAAATGGACAACAAGAGGGAAAAAAACGTGAACAATAACGATAGTGTGAGAAAAAAAATTGTCGAAATTCCTCTAGCTCTTGATACCAAATGATGAGATCTAAAGTAGATCTTGAAGTTTAGGATCTTGAAATTTAGTAAATCAACAGTTTTCTCACACAACAATGAACACTAACAACACAAAATCAAAGACCCAAATAAGTCAATACTAAAGAAAGACAAAAGCACTTACATGAAGGAGAAGAAAGATCAAAGATGGCGAAGTTAGAAATGGAAGTGGAGAAGGAAGTCCACCACTTCTTCCTTGGGAAGATGATAAGGACAACACTATCCTTGAGCTCTCCTAGCCTCAAGGTTGTGTGCTCAAGGTTCTCATCTCAAGAAACCTTAGAGAATCTATGATGAACCTCACCACACTACCAATGGAGTCTAGCCTCTCACCTCTCTCTTAGGTCTCACGGCTCTCTCTCAACAATTGCTCAAATGTGAGAAGTGATTTCATTCATCATCAAAATTCTACCTATTACATTGGAAAGGAAAAGTATATATAGGTTGGACTCTTGGATCCTAAGCCCAACACTATAAAGTCCACTAAGGAAAGAAATAAGGCCCAAGGCCTAAACTAAATGGCCAACAAGGCTCAAAAACAAATGTTCATTACAATTAGGAATGAAAACCTAAATTTATTGAAAAGCAAATCGCTACAAAAAAATCAGGGATTAGCGAGGGAAATTTCCCTCGCAAACTGACCCCAATCCCTCGCTAATGGCCATTCCCTCGCTAATTAGCGAGGGATTCAGATCCCTCGCTAATGATCAGAAACACGTGGCCAAATTCTGACCCAATCCGTCGGTAATTCCCTCATTAATTCCCTCGCTAATTCCTAACTGTTTTTAATTTTTTTTGATAAACCTGTTTTTTTTTATATACTTGCTTTTATACCTGTTTAAAATAGCTAAAATAGTTTTAATTAAAATCCAAATCAACATAACAAATCCGAATCAACATAATATCCAAATTAAAACAACATAATATCCGAATCAAAATAACATAAAATCCGAATAACAAAGTACTGAAATGTCAAACTGATAAACACAAATCCTAAAAGCTGCCGCCATCAGACTCCTCAGACAGCTGAGCTTGCTCCTCATCTTCCTACGCATCTGGCAACATATTCTTCTTAAAATAGTTATACATCAGCTCTTGCCTCCTTATCACCTTCGCATAGTCTGCCCTCCAGCTCCTGACGTCCTCTTGAGTTTCCTTCAGCTGTTGTTGAGTAGAGTGCAGCTCCTGCCTAATCTGCTCTATCTCCGAAGCTGAATTAGTAGCAGCTGGTCGACTGCGTCCTCTGCTGCTCCTGGCCCCAGACGAGCCCTTAGTACCCATAATAGGAGCCATTGGCCCAGTACCATACAGACGACCCTTATACCAACCAACTAATTTCTCCCAATTTTTGTTTGCCAGATCTCTCATCTCAGGAGTAAGTTCACCAAGTGACGCAGGGTCCCATGCTCCCAGCTCCCTTGAGTCAGCTGAGTCATGATCTCATTAATTTGCTCCTGTTTTTCATATCCACAGAACATAGCATAATTAGCGCTCCATTTTAACAAAGCAACTTTATATAATACAAATCAAGTTGTATATTTACCTGAGTAATCCTGGCGCGATCATCAACATACTCGTTAGTCCCTTTCCTCAAATGGGTGACTCTATGTAGCTCAGGAGCAGTGATAGGGTGTCCTGCCTTCAAACTCTGTAAAATGAAATACATTTTCAAAAATTGCAAACTAATTAACTAATGTAAAAATAACACAAAGATTTTTAAAATAATTTACCAATCTAAGAGCATGCTGAGCCTAGTTGATGGACCCGCAGGTGTGAAGCGAGCCACCCTTATCTGAGTTTCTATTCTTCTTGGCTTTTACAGATTTTGCTTTGAACGTTGCTGTAGCCCAATGAGCCTTGAAGGCATTCCAAACTTCATCACTCATGTAGTCTGGCCGCTGATTTTTAACCCGCAACTTATAAAGGAAATATGATAATTGAGCGCTCATCCTTTTATTAAAAAGTCTTCGAACTTCTTCATCATCTTCTTCGCGCCATGTCACTTTACCCTAAGTAAAACAAAAATATGTATTAGTAATTATATTAAACGTTATTAAACATTAAATTTAAACTAACAATATAAGTAATGACATATTTGACACTTACCCTAAAGAAGTCCAGCGGTTCCTTCTTTTCCTCCTCAATGACCTTAGTCAACTTTGGACGAAACTTTTGGAAATACATTTTACGGATGACACGGGTAATGTTTGATGAAGCTACATTTGCAGGAAGAAGCCTGCATAATGAAAGATATATCAAACAATCAAATATAAGTCGTTCCATAAATTAACTTAAAAAAAAAACAAACAACAAAATACTTACATGTCACCACTAGGATAAATGACTTTCAGTTTAACACCATCAATAACAACCACCTCCACTGTCTCGTCATCGGTGTCAATATCATCCTGCTCAGGCTCAATATTGGGATCAATATAATCCTGGGGCGATGGGGTAGGCATAGATAACCCAGCTGGTGTGCCCATATGCCCAGCTGGTGTGCCCATATGTCCAGATGGTGCGCCCATATGCCCTGCTGGTGTGCCCATATGCCCAGATGATGAGCCTATATGTCCAGATGGTGCGCCCATATGCCCTGCTGGATACATATATGGTGGGCCCATAAAATGCCCATGCGAGGGAAAATGAAAAAATCCGGGGCCAAATGGAGACTGAGGTCGTGGGGAAATCGGCTCGGTAGCTGGTGGGCCCAAATACGTATGATCCTGCCTCATGTTGCCAATATTGAGAACCACCTCACGATTACGACGATTATGCCTCCTCTTGGGAGGTTCATCGACAATCTGCTTTCCTACATATTACGTCTCGGTGGGTCAGAACCTCTTGGATCCATATCTATGAAAAAGGAGAAACCAAATGTGATACTAACAACTAACTCACAAATCACGACAACACGCAACAACAACAAATAATTCAATCCTAACCAATTCAATCCTAACACACAACAACAACAAATAATTCAATCCTAACCAACAACAACAACAATTTATTTTAAAAACTAACCGTTATGAGCGAGATTGAGGTCCGGTGCGGTGGTTCGGTGACGGTACGCACTCCGGTGCGGTTGTGATGATTCAAACACCAAATTTCAATCCTAACAAATTTCAATTTCAAGCAAAAAATAAATAAATTAAAACAAATTCAATAAATAAAAAATTAAAATCAAAACAATATCATACTCCCTCCGTTCCTAAACTTTGGTCCTTTTGGCCTCTCTTTTTTGTTCCAAAACTTTAGTAGTTTTGAGATACCAATGTACAATTTACTTAATTTTTCCAAGTTTACCCTTTATCTTTAATTAATTGTCACTATTCACAATATTAACTCCTTTGGATTCCCAAGTTAGTGGACTTCTTGAAGCCAATTAGAGTGTGGCTTTATTGATTTATTGTTTTCTTTTCTCTTTCCAATAATTCCAAAAAAATAAAATGCAAATTGGGTATTAATGCTACAAAGAGGTACTTTAGTAATTAGGTATTGCAAATTTATGATTTCTTAATTTGTGTGAAAAACTCCAAAAGGACCAAAGCATAGGAACGAAGGGAGTAAAAAATAATAACAACACCTACAAAAGAGAGCTCTGGTGGTGGTGATGGTGGTGGTTGTGTACGGTTTTGTGGTGGTGGTGGTGTGGAAGGAAGGTGGAGAGAGGAAGAGAGAAAGAGGGAAGAAATTGGGGTTAAGAGAGAGTGGAGGTCGTAGGTGATGGTGGTTGTGTGGTTGTGGGTTAGGGTTTGTAGGTGAGAGAGAGAGTAGAGGAAGAGGAAGGGTGAAGAGGAGAGAGAGTAGGTCGTAGGAGAGAGAGGAGAGAGAGTGGTGGTGGTGGTGGTTGGTTGTGTGGTTGTAGGTGAAGAGGAGAGAAGAAGAGTGAGTGTTATGAGTGTTGTGAGTGAGAAGAAGAGAGAGTGGTGTGAGGAGAGAAGAGTACACGGATTTGAGTGAAAAAATTAAAAAAACTTAGCGAGGGATTTGAGTACACGAATTTCGTCGCTAATGGTCACACAGTTCCTAAAAAAATCAAACGGCCATAAAATTTAACGAGGGACCTATATTTCTGTCACTAATAGCCTGGGTTAGTGTGCTAGTTTGACTAAAAATTCCCCCCCAAAAGTTAGCGACGGACTGGCCGTCGCTATTGCCAACAATTCCGTCGCTAATGTCCAAAATAAACGAGGCAGCCTACGCCTTCGCAAAATCCGTCGCTATTGCCAGATTTTGCGAGGGACTCCTAATGCCTGTCGCTAAAACGTGTTTTTTTGTAGTGAATACAAATAAGTAGGAAACACTAGAGTTTGGATATTCTAGAAATTCCCTAATAGTATCCTTGGTCACCTTTTGTGTGTCCTTGTCAATTATCAAGGTGGACACACTAAAGTATATTCCCTTTAAGTGTTGAATCTCTTTTTGGTATTTTAAGTCTTTATCTCTGTGACCTTCATCCAGGCTCCATGATTGGGCTAGGCATGCATGTGGGCTCACATCATACTCCCCCTCTTGAATTTCACTTGTCCCCAAGTGAACTCCCCCTCTTGGAAACCTACATCAAAGATGGACAAAAACCACTTATTTTGAAAATTAAAGACAACTAAACTAATGCAAGAATTGATTAGGCTCCACCGGGATCAAAAGGAAAGTGAGTGACCCCAAATAATAATCTAATCATGCAAAATTCAAGCATAAGTTTTAGCACAATCCAAAGCATGGTAAACTTCCAAGCAAAAGAAAAAGACGTAGAGAAAGGAATGGAGAAAAGAGGCTAAATATTATACCTTTGCAACTTAAAAACATTAAGCACATTCTCCATTACCTTGGCCTTACCACTTAATGGCGTACCTTTGGAAGTACCACCAATATTAGAGTTGCCTACCACAACTACACTTGTAATTCTATTTTCCTCATGTACCTCACAACTCTTATGTATAGAGGGAATATGGTGCTCTTCATTCTTTGCAAGTGCCTCAAGTGTAACATCATCTTCATTCACCTTATAAGAGGAATCAACAAAACTAGAAGAAAAATTAGCATTAGTGGTCAAGCAAACAAAATCATTAGATGGGAGTTTGGATGACTCTTCCAACAATGGTTCAAGTTCCTCCCTATTTCCAATTTTTGGAGCCTCTTTAGAAGGTTCCATCATTTGAGGCTCTCGGCCAACCCTAGTTGCTACATCCTCCTCATTGATTTTAACATTAATTTCCTTTGCTTCTTCCTCTATTTTCTTCTTCAAAGCAATTTGGTCCTTAAGCATTTCATGAAGACTAAGTGAAGTAAGCTGAATTTCCAAATTTTCATGCCTAAAAGAGTACTTGTTAGCATCACATAAGACAATGTCTTTGTAACTATGAGTACTTGTTATCATGTTTCCAAGGCCTACCTAGGATTAGGTGGGCGGTCTCTATAGGTACAATGTCACATAAGACAATGTCTTTGTAACTATGAGTAGCAAAACTAACAAACACTTTTTTATTCACAAGAATTTCTTCTTTATCTTTATGAAACTTGAGCTTATATGGTGTTGGATGGTCAAATGTGTGAAGGTTGAGTTTCGTAACTAAACGAGTGCTGGCCATATTAACACAACTCTCACCAACCACTTGCAAACAACATAGACTATTTTGAACATGACATCTTGCATGGAATAAAGAAGTAATAGCAATAGGAATAGAAGTAGAGATTTTCTCCTTACAATGTGGCACCACGGCCGAAGCTTTACCATCTTCAAAGTTAGATTCAAAAGCTTCTTCCATGTTTGCATTGGTGTCCCTCCTTCTATGTCTCCTTTCATGTTCTTCCTCTTCAACATACTTATCTCTTCTATACCTCCTTTGATCCTCATCATATCTATATTTTCTATACCTCCTCATGAGGGGAATCATGTCTCTTAGGAGAGGTATATCTTCTTAGTGAAACATGATTCCTTGGGCTTCCTTAGTACCCTTCATCCATCCTTCTAGTGCAATGTGGTACCTACAAGAAGAGTAAGAGAATAACAAAAAAAATTCCAGCCACCAGTAAGTCCTCACAAGTGTATTTATCTCGCCAAATTTCACTCCGCTCGTGTTTAGGCTTTTTAGGAAAAATACTCTCCACTCAAGGGTTTTTTTTTGGGCACACAAGTGTAAAGTAGGGTCACTCAAGTCACTCTATTCTCCAATGATCTCTTAGGAGTGAACCTCAAAAGCCTCTTTCCAACTTTGATGTTGTTATTACTATAGATTCTCAAGGAGTGTATTGTCAATCACCAAAGAATACCAAAAAAAAAAGGAAAAACTACTATGACAAACTTCAGAATTTTGAAGACCAAAATCAAAAGGAAAAAAAAAATACAAAGCTAAACCAAATATAGAGTATTTAAAGACAAATTTAAACTAAGAAAAAGAGACTCAAAAAGAATAGGAGCAATGAACCAAGAAAATGTCAATTAATGAGAAAACCAAGCCATAAGGGTAAAATGGTCCAACTATGGTCAAAATATTTTGAGGGAAATTTCCATTGATCCAAAAAAATGTTTTCAATCTCAGGGGATTTTTTTCAGAGTTTTTCAGAATTTTTTTGATGCTCAAGTGATAGGTTTGGGGAAATAATGCAATATTGAAGGGGCACTTAACTTAAAATTAATTTATATGATATATTTTTATGTAAGTTGATCCAAGCCTTAATATATCTTAATGAACTTAACCCTAACCCTATGTTTAGATGAAGTATGTTTTTAGGTAATGTAATTTTTTCGAGGGGAGGGGGGATGATGTGAGGCCACATAAAGCTTAGATGAAGATCACAAAGAAAAGGCTTAAAAGACCAAAAACAAGAAGTCAAGGGAAAATACTTCATTGTGCTTAATGTGATAATTAAAACAAGAGCACATTGAAGGTGACCATGTACATAAAAGGGGATTTTTAGGATACCCAAACCCTAGTGTCTCCTATGTTTTATCTTTCTTGTAATAATTGTAAGGACTTGTAATTTTGGGCCGGCCATGTGGCTTTGACTAGTGGGCTATTACCTAGGGTTAGCTTTGTGGCCAAAAGCCTTACTTGTAATTGCAGATTTGGGCTTTACATCACGAACCTAGGATCGATCCATTAAGTCCATGATATAAATACTCTATCTCCTTGTGTAAATAGAGAACTTCTTGGATGAATGAAATCATTTCCTCAATTTTGCGAAGTTGGAAGCCTCAAGAGATACCTAGTGAGAGGTGAAAGTGGCGAGTGCATGCATATGAGAGGCGAGGTTCATTACGAAGTTTCTCCAATGGTTCTTAAAGAAGAGAACCTTTGCTCACATCCTTGGGGCTAGGAGATCCTTAGGCGTGTTAGATCTTATCACCTTCCAAGAAAGTGTGGTGATCATTCATTTCCACATCCATCTCTAGTCTCATCCACATTTGTTATTTCTTCTACTTTTCATGTAAGTTCCTTGTGTTTTGTTATGTATGTTCTTCATGTTTCTTGATTTGTCAAGAACACTTGTTCTTGATCTTGTGTGAGAATTATTGAATTGTCAAATTTCTAGATCCTATCCTTCTTGATCTATTATAGATCCTATCAGGGGTGACATATTTTACCTTAAAATTTTAAATTAAAATATTTCAATTTTCCCATAAAGTTTTACTACCCCCAAAAAATACGCCATCCAAACGGCATCCTAAGGATATGTGTTATGGTTCTAGTGACTAAGGACCATATGAATGAATTTTGCCTTAAGCTTGCTATGATAATTATTTCTGCCATGGATTACATAAAATGTTTACTATATGATGTTTGATACTAAGTAACTTGCTTAAAGATGCTTGTTATGTATTTATTATGCTCCATCATGTCATGCATAAAACACGAGTTATGATGTTTTTCTCCACTATTTTTTTGAGAGTATGTATAAGCTTTATGGAAGTTTATGAATATTATGGAGGTATATTAACGACTAAGATTGTGGTATAATTAAGATGAACTCATCATAGGCATATAAATTGGACTGGTGAGGATTGGTGTGATCTGAGCAATACAACTTTGTTTTGGGAGAACCCCGATCACCTAGCTTTTGAAATCGATGATGCTTGGAGGGCTCAGGCGAAGACTCATTACCGTGCATTCAAGAGAACCCCGATCACCATAACAAGACTTTGTTGGTTTGAGCTTTATTGTATTTTAATTTCTTCCAATATATTGCATTCAAGACTATGTTGATGTAGTCCACGGTCAGACCAACTCTTACTTAGCTTAGGTTAGAAAAAAGAAGTTTTGTTGTTTTCACTTTTATTATCATTTTCCTTTTTAATTTTGTAATTTCAATTTTTTGTGTTCTATCTTCACCCCTAAAGTGACTTTAATTTTCACACCCCATTATTGCATGAAATGACTAAATTGTCCTACCTAAAAAACTCCTATAAATTATATATTTATGTAAACTTAGTTCACATAGGTACAAAATCTAATTTTGAACGTATGTGAATTTAGTTCACACAAAAGTATGTGAACATATGTGCAAATCTTATAAGCTTATGTAAATCGAGTTCACATACGTTCAAAAATAGATTTTGTATATATGTGAACTCATTACACATATGTTTATGTGAACTTGGTTCACACAAACGCACGTTAGTTGAGTTCGCTTATGTGCAAATCCTATTTATGAGCATATGTGAACTTAGTTTACACATGTTTATGTCTAATTTCTAAACATCTGTGAACTCATTTTACACACGTTAGTGTTAACTATGTTGTGCGAACAATAATAGGTTTGAAATCAGTTCACATACGATCAAAACTATGTGAACTCAGTTACACACGTTTTTGTGAACTGCGCTCAGATGCGCTCGACATAAGTTTTGAATATGTGTGAACCGAGTTCACATATGCTCAATATAAGTTCTAAACATGTGTAACTGAGTTCACACAAACATATGTGAACTGAGTTTACATTTGTCCAGTGAACTCAGTACATCCCCTTTATATGAACTGAGTTCACACAAACATACGTGAATTCATTTGATGAAAATTATTAACATAACAAATTAAATGAAAATTTTCCATCATTTGTGTTAGTTATTGGATATCCTTCTGCTGCATCCTCCAGAAAATCACCACATAGCAAGGTATCATAAAATTATGCAACAGTTGCGGAGCACCAAATGCCAATAGAAGAGACAACACGGGCAAAGAGAGTGGATGAAGACGATTTAGGAGAGAGACAAAGTGTTTTTAGGGTTTTGTGAATAGAACGACTATTACTGGAAAGAGGGCTTAAAGGGGGAACTTAAGTTTTGTTTGAAATATTTCGTGCTAATAGCAACTGAAAAATTAGTCTCTAACATCAGCGACCACAAAATCGGCCACTAAATTCAATTATAAATAGCGATAGATAAATTAGTCAATAAATGACAATTATTTTATTTGTATTTTCAAAAATCATATTTTTCTTTTTCTTAGCGACTGATATTTTGGCCAAGCAATCTCTATTTCGGTCGCTAAAATAGAATTACTTAACCTCCTCCAACTTGGTCTCTAAATCGATCTCTATAGTGACTGAATATACTCGGTCTCAAATTCGGTGCTGAAATCCTTTTTTTCTAATAGTGTACGTATGTGTGAATTCAATTCATATAAGGAGGTGTAGTGAGTTCATTGGACAAATGTGAACCTAGTTCACATACCTTTGTGTGAACTCGGTTCACATAAAAAGGGTGTGTATAAATTTAGGGTATTTTTCTCAATAAATAGTCCTAATATTTTTATCTTATCTTCTCTATGTATTAACCTTGGAACTTGATAGCCTCTCTAGAAGAGTTGGTAGCTGCTCTTAAGGCTGGGAATTTCTAGCTGTCCCTTTTAGGCTTTTTGCAAATCTATGAAATGACTGTATCCATGTTGTTTCACCACCTTAGAACTTAGAAGCTAGAAATCAAGAATTGTATTCCATGGTCTTTATATTTTCCATGGTGCATGCAAGAGGCAAACTCTAGTTCCTCTACACCATGTGATCCTACAGTACTAACACCTACAAACCTCAGTAAAACATTTATTGAGCATCATTTATTACATGATGTTAACAAATCATTACTTAGGGAAGAGGGCCCTTGCATTAAAAGGAAATTTATCTTGTTTTATGAGTTCATCAAAGGTTGTGAAGATGAATGTTTTTTCACAAATGGGTACCTGTTAGCTGTTGCTACAGTTGATCGTGTCCTACATGCAAATGTAAAAGTACATTTGTGATGAAGAACTTATGGTCTTTCACAACCTTTAATTCAGTTTCTTTCTTATTTACTATGATTCTTTATTGATGGCACTCTTACTTAGGTGATACTATTCGCTGCAATTCAGAGTTTATTTACATCATAATGCTGCAACTGCAACCTCGTTGAGTGTTATATATAAAGTCTCTATGTAATCAGCCTATGACTTGTAGCTTTCATAATGAAAGAAAACAGTAAGAAGCAAAGAGAAGGCTCCAAAACTTATGCAAAAGAGACAGTTAACCAGAATCACTACCTGGACTTAGCAAAGAGACTTGAAGAAACACAAGCACTAATGCACTGGCACTAATAACTAAATTGCTCATTAATCATCAAAGTTTAGCAGAACTTTGCATGCAGCAGATTTTGCTTTCCAAATTCGTCATAATCAGTAAACAACGATCACCATGATCACCACGGCCAAGCAGTTTATGGCGTCTCCTTCAGTAGCGTTTTCAGTAAAGCTCTACTGAAAAGAAAACATGAAGCCATACTTGAGCTACACTGCTTGTATCCTATGTGGGGTATTCAAGGAGACATGAAAACATTTATTTGCGAGGTGGGATACCTCGGTCCAATGTCGTTGGCTTGGGGTGATGTTGGTGTTTTTTTTTTTTTTTAATAGGCAAAGTGGTTAGTAATTAGTGTGTTAATTGTTAGAGGGGAGGGGGGAGCGGGGTTCGAATCCCGTACACCTACATTTTTCCACCAACGATGTCTCTTTCACTCAACCATGTGAGCCTTCTGGGACGGGGTGATGTTGGTGTTACACCAGACCTATAGCTAGCAAAACAGGTTACCAGATTTGCATCATGCTTGGGATTATTGGGGCTAGGCCAAAAGGCCCAGAAGAAAAAAATGGACTTAAAATTGGATGCCTAATCCCGACCCGATATACGATCGGGCATTTCAGGCCAACCCGCACGTATTTTTTCAATTTTTTTATTATTTATTTTTCTTAGAAAAACTAATTAAATTTTTTTGGTTTAAAGTTTTTTGTATTATTCACAACAATAATAATAATAGAATATCAATATTGTTTTTTCCTATTGAACCATATTTTTTATTTGTAATGATTTGTTTAACAAATAATATAAAGTCATATATATATTTTATATACTTTTGCATGTGTGTACATATAAAAATAGACAAATTTTTCTAAAATAAGAATTAGAATTTACAAGTTCAATATAAAATAAATAATTTATACTATACAATATAAATATATATTGTCTCTACAACTTAAATATATTTTTTATTAATTAATAACATATAGAGCTTGTGGGTGGCCCAAAGCCCGGTACGAGATTAGACATATCAAGGTGATCGGGCTAAAAAGCTTGGATGTTAAAACAGGCTCAAAATTAATTGTCCAAGCTCTAAATTGCTTTGGACTTGTTTTCCAAGACCCATTTTGCAAGCTCTAGCCATATCTCTCTACCCTATTTTCTATTTTCTATCGTGGCAAGTTCTCGACTCTAACTAGGAAGAATTTAATTATGATTTGACAGTAGTTCTCTAAGCTATTTGGAAAACTAGAAATAAGTGTATCTTCTCAAATAAAGTTATTTACCTTACGAAAGGTAAGCCTTGCAGATGTATTAATTTGTGTTCATGAAAATGGTAATAGACTAATTCTAAGGCTAACTAGTGCATTTTCAATGGATGGTGTGTGTAAACAGGATATAGGAGCTGGATTACGTAGTGTCCCTAATACCTTTTGGAGATTGTGTTTTAACCTTCAATGTGGTCTATTAGAGAATCTCTAAAGTTTATTGTCGTCCATCAACTTAGTCCCTAAAACTTGCTGTTTAGGGACTAAATTGATGAACAACACACTAACAAAAAACTAGTTTAGGCAACGGCAAAACACTAGCTTTGGTCAGAAGTGAGAAAAATGTGGTCTGAAATTTAGGCTACGGTTTGGCCACGATTTTTAAAGCTCTGGCTCACAGTTTTTTCACATTAGGCCACGAAATACCATAACTGTTGTCGGAGTTATGTAAACAGGCCACGGTTTCATTTAAATGTTATCATTTATTCAAGGCAACATTTTGATAACTATATCACAAATTAAGACGTAACACTAACAAAAAAAATAGGCATCAATTTTTAATATTTAAAATTTAGACATTCTATTAAAATAGACATCAATTTTACATACAATTGACTGGTACACGAAATAGCTAATATTTTGTGATTTAACACCGGTTTTATGAAACAACCTATGTTAAACACAAACAAGGTGGTACGTAGTTTTGCAAATAAAATGTAATATCTCGTTTTAGCGCGCATTACAAGCATCAAATTCAACGCCAAATGTTAGTAAATGCTTGACGTGGACAAGTTACAGTTTTAAAACGTTTAAAACACTTAGATATTCACGCCGGTTATTTTTAAATACCTAGGATGGATTCGTTCAGCGAATTTTTAAACTTATAAACGCGGACAACTCCACGTCGACTATTTTATAATAACGGCATTAATGCCTTCAGAAAACTTAAAACGATGACACTTCCACGCTGGTTATATCTTAACAACTGGTGTGGTATATATTTATATAGATATTTAACGCAATAACACCATTTATTTAGTCCATTCTCTCACTTTTTTCCCACAACACTCAAACCCTACCCCTCATTCTCCCCCCTCTATCCCGATTCTCTCTGTCTCCCTCCTACTCATCATTCTCGCTTCTCTTTTCATTGTTCTCATCGTCGCTCTCCCTCGTCATCGTGCCATTCTCTGCAAGCTCGCTGTCTCCGGTAGCACCTTAGTGGATGTTGTCTCTATCACATCCACTTATGTTTTATGAGGGAGACAATGAAGGTTCGCAAAACTGAAGGTTCCTTTTTCGATGGATTTTTGTTGGATTCTTCTTTGCAAGGTTAGTTTGCTTTGTTCATCTTCTCTATACGGTTTTGTTGATTCGATTGATTTAAAATATATATTTCATTGTATATTTTTCTTTTGAGCTGTGATATATAGTATGATACGAATTAGAGGAATATCTTCGAGCACAATAAAAATACATCAGCAAGGCTTGCCTTTCGTTGTTTTTTTCTTTTGTTATATGTTTTAATATAGATAGTTATATATGTCTTAAAGATTTATGGATCTATATATTTTTTATGTTTTATGTCTTATGTTTATCTATTCGATTTATCTTTTAACTGTGAATATTAATGCGACTGCAGGGCTTTGGCTTAGGATACTAAGGATTTCCTTAGTTTTTATACTAAATTAGTATTAGCTATTAGATCTGTATATTTTTTAATTAAATCTGATCCAAAGGCTGTCAATTAAAGAGGGTACCAATGTAATTTTACACATCACAACCATCCATTAATAAAAAAATATTTTTATTTATTAATTTTTTATATTTATATATATATATATATATATATATATATATATATATATATAAATATATTATATATAATATAAATATATATATGTGGCGATTGCAGTTGGTGGCCGGCGGCAGAGCTCTGGCGACCGACGGCAGTTGGTGGCGTTGGCCATGGTGGTGCCATTAACCACAAATATGAAATCTGTGGTTAGTGGCCACCAAACACAGACTTCATATTTGTGGTTAATGGCATCCAACTAGTGTTTTGGATTCCACTAACCACAAATATGAACAAACCACAGACTTCATATTTGTAGTAACCACAGACTTCATATTTGTAGTTAACGAATTTTTTTAATTATTGTGGAAATGACTCATATACCCCTTTAGTAATTGTTACTAAGCTTTTGGCTTAATATCCTAAGTCAGACTCCGATTGCAGTGCGATTATGCGTCATAGATCGTTATCGAACGCTATTTACTCATGTACCGGATCGAAACAAGTGGCCCGAGAACTCAAAAGGAATTGTCATGATTTAGAATTTCTAACTGTTTATGTAATATCTATTTTATATGTTTTAACTTTTAATATTGTCTCTTTTTGTGGCAGATGTTGCACACTATTCATAGAAGAATGTCAAATTAATTTGGGACCTAGCCTAAGGCTGCTTGAGAGCCTGATCTGCTTAAGTTATGCTGCATTATTGTCAGTTCTATGACCTCTAGCGAGCCTGGTCTGCTTGAGCTGCTAGTCCAATTTCTGAGGGCGGCTTAATCTTCCAACCTTGCTAGGATTAATAAACGCAATTGGCTTAGTACCACTCAATCAACCCAATCAAATTAGTGTGATTTCTTTACACCACCTAGTTGATCCTTACTCTTTCTCTCTCTTATTTGTTTAAATTCGAATGGGTTTGAATGTAAATTTAGTTTTACCCATATTAATTTCAACCGATACAAAAAGTGTTGTGTTATCACTAGCAGTTCTCTCTTTGTTGTGTCATAATTCGATCTTGCAATTTTTGACTGATTCAATCTTATACATTCATATTCAATTAATGAGTTCATCAACATTATTAATCATATGAGGTGTCATTATTGAATTAAAAAAGAAATTATTGAGTCAATTGAAAATATCATGATGTCTCTTGTTCTTTATATGAATACAGATTTAGGAGTGTATTTTCTTATAAGAAAAATATTTAGGAGGTGTATTCTACGATCAAACTACGATGATTCGCTATATAAGTATAAACAGACATTAATAGGTTATACATAATGCATGCATCTTGTATATACAATGACTTATCAAAAAATAAAATCTTGTATATACAATGCATGCATCGAGATTGAGAGGAAATCAGGAAATTATCCTAAATCTCAACTACTCATTAATTTGACAGCAAGGTACCTTATCTTTGGCGATTAATTTGACTTAAATATAAACACTAAGAAATTTCTCTTCTGGCAGATAAACAAATCAATTAATATGAACAATATGGGCAGTTGAAAATTAAAAACCAGCTGATAATCTTTAACTCAGCAAATATAATTGAAAATTATTCAATATATTGATTTAGTTAGTTGAAGTTATTGTATATACCAATATGTATATTTGGTAGTTGGTCTACGGTAAGCATGCACTTCATATTTCACAAAGGATATTTCATTTCTGAGTAATATTTAAATATCTCTGTGAGTATTATGTAAGAGTTGTGATCTTAATGAACCACACGATCTTATCACCAAAAATTGTACTTACAAAATAAAGACAAGTCCATAATGCAACACGAAATCTACGCATATATCCTATATTGAGAGGGACTAACAACTACCTACATGTTCATCTTTTCTATTTCTTAGAACCTTTGAAAGATTACACCACAAGCATCTATTTGTATCAACGCACCTTTAGAGTGACAAGGATTGAAATTGTGGTTATTGAGATTGTTGTGGTTTTCATGAGGAACCACAACCAAACCAACACATTGAGGCCCTAACATAAGGGACAAAGGCTCACAACACCACTACCCGAAAATCGACAATTAGCAACTGGATTAGAGACTAAATATATTCATCAGTCACTATAGAGACTGATTTAGAGACCAAGTTTTCAGATATTATGTATTTTTGTTTTAACGATCCAGATAGTGATTAATTTTATTATATTAATTTAGCGATTGAAATATCATGTTCCTACAAAAAGGAAAAATATCATTTTAAGAATTTGAATAAAATTATTACCAATTAGTGATACTATACCAATTCTAATATATTTGTATTGTAACATAACATTGATTGTTAATTTAAATTATAATTTAAATATAACGTAAACAAACACAACTACCTACATGTTCATTTTTTCTATTTCTTGGTACCTTTGAAAGATTACACACCACAAGCATGTATTTGTATCACCCCAACCAAACCAACACATCGAGGCCCTAACTTCTGGGACCCATGGATCGAACTCCAAATGGGGAACCTCGGCAATTGTTGCAAGAAGGGTCCACTCGGACCAAAGGCCCACAACACATCACTACTGAAAAATGGCAATTAGCGACTGAATTAGAGCATTAATATATTCGGTCACTATAGAGGCCGATTTCAAGACCTACTTTTGAGGTATGATGTATTTTTGTTTTAACTACCGATATAGTGATTGACTTTATTATATTAATTTAGTTGCCGCAATATTAATTGCTAAGAAAAGGGAAAATATCATTTTTAACAATTCGAATAAAATTGTTACCAATTAGTGGCTGATTTGTCATCATACAATATTACGATATTTATGTATTAAATGAAACTTTTTTTCGTGCATGACACGAGCAAAAGCGCTAGTCTTCAGGACCGACCCTTGGGCTGTACAACCCATGCTACCGCACAGGGCTTCAGCCCAATCTAATTTTTGGGGGCCCCAAAAAATTATAAATACGATATACATACATATATATATATATACACTAGTACGATACCCGTGCATATGCACGGGTGCCATCGTGTTTTTTTATGAATGAACTTAGACATAGTTTAAATAATCTGAACATTACCCCGTGAAAATAAAGACAAGTTTAAAATAGATAAAAAAGGAGTCTCAAATAAAAAATAGATAAGTATTAAAATCTAAAAATGTAAAAGTATCATTTAAAAACAATCTGTGCATTTATCTGGTGTATTTTATATACCAGTGAAGTATTTTTATATATCAGTGTTTTTATCCCTGTTTGTTTATATATCAGTGTAGCTATTCTATGTTTTTATATATATAATTGCAGTTATCCTGTATTTTTTTATATATCAGTGCAGTTATCCCATGTTTTTTTATATGTCAGTGCAATTATTTCATAGTTTCAATTGATTATTTTAGTTGATTAGTAGATTATAGAAGATAGCAAAAAATAGATAGTAAATTATCAATAAGAAATACTTATCCTGTGTTATATTACATATCATGGCCGTCCTAAACAATTTGAAGGCCCTGTTCAAAATTTAAAAATTATGCCCCTAATTATATTTTTGACTTTTTTTATCAAACACCCCCACTACTCTCTGACACACGTTTGACAAATTTTGAATGTGTATCCAAACATGAATTTTAACGAAACACAAAAAAAAAAAAAAAACATGAATTTTATTTTTTTAGATATTAATCTCGTGTTTTTATATATCAGTGAAGTTATTCCGTATTTTTTTATATATTAGTGCAGTTATCTCATTGTTTCAATTGATTATTTTAGTTGATTAGTAGATTATCAATAAAAAAGATTTATCCCGTATTTTGTTATATATCTATGGCAATTATTTGTCCCTTTTAGGTATTAGTGACCAGGGCCGTCCCAAACAATTTGGAGGCGCTGTTCAAATATTAAAATTGGGCCCTTAAATTTAGCCCCTATTTAAATAAAAAAATGGATACAAATGGCTTCATATGAGCGGACTCGGTTGCCCAAAATGAAACCTATACTAACCGATCATGCACGTACACTACAGAAAACACATATATCTACCAGAACTTTTATGTAAAAAAGTGTTTCAATAGAATATCTGTAAAAAGTAAAAGGTAAAAAGAAATAATAATAATAATAATAATAATAATAATAATAAAACATATTATTTTAAAAAATAAGTACTTGTCAAAAAAAAAATAAGTAAAATATTATAAATATTATGAATAGTATATATTCTCTATAGTAAAAAACCGGGTATTTACAATCGAGAACGAGAATGTATTGATGTTTTTTATCAATATCTTTTTTAATAGAATGTCTTAAAGTTAATAAAATAGAGTTAATAAGAGACTGAGTTAACAAAAAATGCATTAACATTAATCTATAACCCCTTAAATTAATTCTCGAAAAAAGAAAATATCCCTTAATAGTTAATACTAGTAAAAGAATCGGTGAACGTGACATAGGCTCTATCCCTATTTAGTTTAAATTAACTAGGCTATCTCACACCTACTATAAAAAAGGAGAAAAAAAAAGGACAGAACTTCACATCTCTCTGCCATTCTATCACTCTGCTCCTCTCTCATGTTGTCACCTCCACCGTCTCTTTCTTCTCCCTATTTTTTTCTGTGAGTTTATCTTCTACAACCCTCTTCTTCTTAAGCTTTTTTTCTCTTAGCCATGGCTTCCAACATACTAACTTTTTGGGGGGCCCTAAAAAATTAAATTTGGCCGAGGCCCTAGCACAGGTTGCATTGCCTCTTGGCCGGCCCTGTTAGTGACAAATATTTGTCACATGTGTTTCAAATATTAATCAGTAATTTAAATAGTCATTAACTTTTCATTTTTTAGATATTAATCTCGTGTATTTTTATATATATCAGTGAAGTTATCCCGTATTTTTTTTATATATTAGTGCAGTTATCTCGTAGTTTCAGTTGATTATTTTAGTTGATCAGTATATTATAGTAGATAGTGGGAAAAGAAAATGAGTGGGTTTGATTTGAATTTCGAAACTTGAAAAAAAAGAATGAGAAAGTTGAAAAAAAGTGGGAATGAGAAGGTTACATGTGTTATAAATATTAATCAGTAGTTTAAATAGTCATTAAGTTTTCTTTTTTTAGATACTAATCTCGTGTTTTTTTTATATATCGGTGAAGTTATCCCGTATTTTTTTCTATATTAATGCAGTTATCTCGTAGTTTCAGTTGATTATTTTAGTTTTTTTAGATAAGCAAATTGATTATTTTTGTTGATCAATACATTATAGTAGATAGTGGGAAAAGAAAGTGGGTGGATTTGATTTGAAATTCGAAATTTGAAAAAAAAAGGAGAAAGTTGAAAAAAAGTGGGAATGAGAAGAAAGCGCATTGGGAGAAGAAATTTGAAAAAAATGTGATAGTAAATTACAATGTTGCCCTTAGTTAGTTGAGTTGTCAAGTAAATAGGGAGACTTGTTTAGGTAATAATTTAAGTGTGGTTTGTTTGTATAAATAGATATTAGATTAGTTTAGATAAATATATATTAGATAGATAGTAGATTATCAATAAAAGATATTTATCCTGTGTTTTATTATTTATCGTTACAATTATTTGTCATTTTATAGGTATTAATGACAAATATTTGTCACATGTGTTTTAAATATTAATCAGTAGTTTAAATAGTCATTAAATCTTCTTGTTTTTTTAGATATTAATTTCGTGTTTTTTTATATGTCAGTACAGTTATCCCGTGTTATTTTATATATCATTGCAATTATCTCGTATTTTCAATTGATTATTTTAGTTGATTAGTAGAATATAGTAGATAGTGGAAAAATAAATTGAGTGGGTTTGATTAGAATTTTGAAATTTGAAAAAAAAAAGTATGAGAAAGTAGGAAAGAAGTTGGAGTGAGAAGAAAATTTGAAAAAAGGTGTGAGAGTTAATTACAATGTTGTCCGTAGTTAGATGAGTTTAAGTAAATAGAAAGGCTTGTTTGAGTAATTTAAATGTCATTTGTTTGTATAAATAGATATTAGATTAGATAGTACATAGGAGTTAATTGTAAATCATTTAATATTAATTTAATTATATTATACTATATAGTAGATTAAAAAAAATTGGGAAAAGAAATATTTTTAAATAAAGGGTGTGGGGCCACAAATAGTATACGTGTAAAAAAGTAAGAAATATTGGGAAATGTGAAATTAAAAGAAAGAGAGAGAGTTAGAAAGGAAGAGAAAATAGAATTAAAAAATAAGAAATAGAGTGGTGATGTGTCAAAAAATGAAGATGTCCAAAATGGTATTTTTGTAAGTTGTTTGTTTGATTAAATAGATATTAGATTAGATATTAGATAGATAGATTAGATAGATAGATAGAATCGAGTAGATACTATATAGTAGATTAAAAAAAATTGGGAAAAGAAATATTTTTAAATAAAGGGTGTGAGGCCACAAATAGTAGATGGGTAAAAATGTGAGAAATATTGAGAAATGTGAGATTCAAAGAAAGAGAGAGAGTTAGAAATAAAGAAAAAATAGAATTAAAAAATAAGAAATAGAGTGGTGATGTGTCAAAAAATGAAGATGTCCAAAATAGTCTTTTGTAAGTTATTTGTTTGATTAAATAGATATTAAATTAGATAGATTAGATTATATTAGATTAGATTAGATAGATTAGATAAATAGATATTAGATTAGATAGATTACATATCTTAGATATGTATATATTTGTGTTTGATTGTTTGGCATGATTGTTTGGCATGGTTCGTTAACCGACGTGATGGTGTTAATGTTTTGTCATCTGATTCCGAACCCAACGTGTCTCGGGCTCAATCCTTGGCTGAGCCACTTTTGGATTTGGTGCTTCTATTTATAGTAATAATAATTTAATTCTATTAATTTGTCAATATATTTTAGCCTACTGTTTTCTAACTGTGTTTGTTCGCTTTTATTTATTTATTAATAATATTTTACCAATATTGATACCTAAGTTGCATAAACAAATTACGTTTATATAAATTAGCTATAAAATATTTAATTTATACCTAATGTTATATAATTTGTTTAAAAATAATTATAACTTTCAAGTTTCACTTTGCATTTTAATTCTTCTTGCTATTTGCTACTGATTCTTTTACGTTATTTCATTAACTTTTCCCTAAGATTAGAAAATATGAATTTGGATATGAGAAGCTAAGAAAAAGAAAAAACTTGAAGAGTTAACTCAATCTCAAACAGCGCCCTTTTTTTACGATTTGAACAGAGCCTCCAAATTGTTTGGAACGACCCTGCTAGTCTTAACTGATACTTGTATGACTATGAGACATGTACGTGGAGGATTTTCATCTTATGAGACGGGTGATAAAAGACTACTACTTGTGCCCACCCGACCCATATGTGTGCCCAATGTGCCCTTGTGTGTGCCTAGCATGTACATCGTCGCGTCGAGTGTATGCCCAGAATTATGCCTTGTCAATACTTGTGCTACCAAGCTTTTCAGTTATATATGCGACCAAAATTTAGTTATATATGCGACCAAACTTTTATTACAAACTCAAATTTGTGGCATAAGCTTTTCAGTTATATATGCGACCAAAATTTTCAAAATTAGGACTTGAAAACAAATTAAAGCAAATGCAAAATGGAACTTCATTCATTGATTATTAACTGAAACATCATACACAATTGTACTCATCCAATTCATATCATTAAACCCATTTCAGTCAAGTTTTACCAAAACAAACATATAGATATGCACCAAAACATATCATAGAAAAGATAAAAATCAGCATCTATTTGACTTATTGATAGCTGCCAGCAAGAGAGTGCATTAGAGAGAAGAGTGACACAATGTGTCACATCAGATCTTCCCCAACAGAGCTTTGCAAAAGTTAATTAACGTTAGAGACCAAAACCAACAAATTTTGGTTTGCGGGGAGGGAATCCAATTTTTTTATAGAAAGTAAACCCAAAAATCACTAATAGAAAAAGCGAATTTAGTGGCCAAAATTACTGACGAAGAAATTAAAATTCTCCGTTAACTTTGACAAATTTTAGTGTCAACTTTAGAGATGATTTCACATTTTCTGTCGCTAACTTTCCCTCTCTAATTTCCCTTTTTTAGTACTGAATTCTTATATTTGCATAGGCGAAACATATATTTAAGGCTTAAATTTATGTTCGTTCCCTACAAATTTACGTTTGACCCAACTTAGCCCTTGCAAAAAAAAGATTTTAGCTCCTCCCAAAACAAAATGCATCTAGTTTGGTACCTCTGTTAATTTTTCGTTCAAAAAATTAACGTGACAAACGAAGATGACATCAGCAATGATGTTAGTGCCGCTAACATGCCAAGTCGGCACTACCACAGGCACTAGCATGCCATTAAATAAAATTTACAATGCCAAGAGATGAGATTCGAACTTGTGACCATTGATCGACAAAAAGGAGAACTATACTAAGCCATTGATTCCTTTGTGATATTATACCAATTCTAATATATTTGTATTGTAACATAACATTGATTGTTAATTTCAATTATATTTTAAATATAACTTAAACAAACACAATGAACATCTAAAATTATACAGAATGTATATGTTTATTCAAACATAATTATATTATATAAAATATATTTAATTTATATGTAGAAAAATAATTTTAAAATATATTTATATAAATTATAAATATTATTATATAATATATAATTTATATTTAGAAAAATAATTTATAAATATAATTATATGTAGAATTTTTTTTTATAAATATGAATTATATTATTATATGTATAAAATTTTTTTGGTTATAATTATATTTATTAATATTTAAATATAATTTTATGATATAATTTAAATATAAGGTATAAAAAATTGTTATATTTATACGGATAGTATCAAACATTTACTATGAGTTTATTCATTATAAACTATGGTTGATCAATTAAATAAGGATAAGAATGTCAACTTAATGATAGTTTATATACTTACATACATAGAAACAAATTTATATCACTTTTAGATTTCAGAAAAGGTAATTTAAATAATAAGAAAACGAAATAATAAATAGCACCGATTTTCAAACATTAATTTAATGATTTACTTACAATAAATCAAAAAAGTCTATGAATTTGATAGAATATTTTTTTCAAGAAAATGAAATAAAGAACTCATTAATAAATTGCATTAATTCCCTTTCTATTAATTTTATTTTATAAGTTTGAGGTACTAGTTGTCCTCCAAGTATTATATAAACTCCAAAGCCACTTTGCTTTAGATATTATATTAGAAAAGAGAAACAACTCAAAATATGGAGAACAACAATGGGGAAAGCAATAGCAGAAATGGTAGCTTTAGGTTGGGGTTGGGGTTGAACGAAGCAAAAGTTCATACAATTGTTGAGCTTTTGGGGTTTGATACACAGAGTCTTCTACTAAATAGTGTTGATGTTAATGATGGTGAGGAGAGAGAAAAAGAGCAAAAAGTTCCTACAAACTCTCTCTCTCCTAGGCAAATGAAGTCCCTTGTTGCTCTTTGTGATACTATCTTACCTTCCATTAAAGACAACGTTGTTGGCTCCGATGATGATGATGTTGCTAACTTCTACAGGACTTCAGCTTCCATGGCTGGTACACCTGAACGTGTAGGACTAACTCTTCCTATAGCCTTCAAAGTTTTTTCTTAATTTCACTCCCTCTTCCTTTTCTTTTGCTATTTTTTTTAATTATTAGATACCAACAATTTTTTAAATCCTTAATTTTATAGATAATTCCTGTCAAATGCAACTATTACAGTTTTTTATAAGCAAAAATTTATTGATGAAAATACATTATAACTTTAATCGCAACCGCATTATCAAAAATCATAATGTCGCAGCCCAAATCATGCTCGTTCATCTTTTTTATTTTATTTTATTTTTGACAATATTTTTATTTATTTTTTGGTGACATTCTCCATCCATCTTTTTTAATAATCTTGATTAGGGGTGTTCAGTGGTTCGAGCAAATCCAAACCAACCCACAATCCAATCCAAACCGATATGTTTGGTTCAGATATTTTTCATGTTCGGGTCAAAATCGAAGAAATCCAAACCAACCCGTAGTTGTTTGGTTCGGGCAACGGATTTTAAAAATCAAATCCGCGAACCCGAATCAACCCATACTAGGTCATAATAATTTTTTAATTTTTTAAGTTGTAAAATTTTAATACTATGAATGGAAGACTCTTAGTGGATTTGAGTTTGATTTCGTGTGATTTTCAATTTTTTTAGCTAGTTAAAATGTTGGTATATCATAAACAAGTGTTGCTTTTTATATTTTAAAAAATTAATATTTTAGTGAATGACCCGTGAGCCCAATCCAAATCAACCCGTCCAATATCAGTTCGGTTTGGTTCAGATTTTGGAGGAAAAAATGTAAAATCCGAACCAACCCAAACTGAATAATTATAATTGGTTCGGGCAACGGATCTGGTCAAATCCGATCCAAACCGACCCGCGAACACCCCTAATCTTGATACCGATTACCTTTCATGTGACAATATGATATTTAACTTTTCTTATTTAATTCTTATTTAATTGTAAAAATTATATTTTTCAAAATTAATTTTCCAATATTATTTTTTTGAGCAAATTTTTCCAATATTATGTATATTATATATGCAACTGCAGGGGATATACACTAAAAATATTATGATAAGATTGAAAATGGCTGAAAATTTGTCTATTGCTTTTACGTTCAGCTAACTTTTAGGAATGTTTTATAAAACTCTTCTTTTTTCATCAAATAATTCCTTTTTTTTTTTTGACAAATCATCAAATAATTCCTAAAACGGCTTAATCATCTTATTGGCAGTATAGTAACTACTTATAGCAAGTTAGCAACAACCACAATTAAAACTTCAAACTTAATATCATATTTAATGTAAAAACATGTAAACAAGTAATGGCAGTGTCAAATGAAATTTGTAGAGTGAAATCATACCAACTTTATTATATTAGTACTGATATTTATTATCTGTATCATTGTATATAAATAAATATGTTTGGTGTACAATCAAAAGTAATTAATGATAAATATTTGTGGTGGTTTAATTTGCAGCTTGGGATATTGATAAGTGAGAAATTGAAACACCCAAGTACAAGGTTATTGTTGTTGACATTATGGCTACTATCTACATGGTTAGGGACATTCATAATGTGTGGTTTGGCTAGCTTCTCAACAAAGTACCCTTTCTTCCACAGCTACCCCGACTTGTCTCCAGAGACACGCCAAAAAATTATGCAATCTTGGTCTCTAAGTTACTTTCGTCTTCCTAAGATGTTTTTCAGAACCATAAAGCTTCTCACTCTTTTCCTTTTCTTTACTCAGGTAATAATAGTAATAACATAGTCGTCATTTATTTATTTCATTTATTTCGAACTGTGGGGAAAACAGCCTTATAGTAATAAATTTTTAAGGCACATGCATTTAATGTTTTCTGCTTCTTTTCTTCCCCTTTCACTTTCCATTTTTTTGATCATCAATAAGTGTTACTATCGTCAACTACCTTTTAACATCTTGTCACTGTTGTTCAACTGCAAGGATATTGTTTCTTTGCATGGGGTACTTCTTGCTTCATTACATAGACACAAACCAAGTTAATCAAAATGCATTTACAATTTACTCTTTTTGGATTTTAATTATGCAGATAACCAAACTCTTTACATGGAGATTTTAAAAAATCAAAACAAAAAAAATATTCAACTATATTTTTTGTCCAAATAATATATAATATATTTAAAACAAAACAATTAGCTAACATGGATATTTACCTTAAAAAAGTCATGTAGTTTTAGAAAACAAATACTAGATAACAATTATCTTTACAAAAAAACCTTCACTAGTATTTAGAATGTTTAGCTGTAAAAAGGCATTTAGTTTTTTTTTTTTTGGATTTTAACCAACGCATTCAATTCAATTTTTCTGTGAGTACTTTTTTTTTTACCAATTTTCGGTGAGTACTTATTATTGATAAAAACAGATCATACATTAAGTTGTCTTGGTCATATATGTGCATCTATATACGTGCACGGCACGAACACTCATCCTCTTGCGTGCTAAAGTAAAAGCATAAGACACATGCACGTAAATGAAAAGCAAATTCTCATGGAACTTATTTTAAAAGAGCAAAAATAGGCTAAAAAAATACAATACAGTTGATAAATCATGCGGTTCTAACGAGAACTTGATTATAGAAAAATCACTTCTGATGGTCATGTGAACATTTGCTAGACATATATATAAATGTCACATGATAGTAGTGATTTATGGACTTAGGCCCTGTTTGGAAACAAAATACATATTAACCCAAACTAGAAATTCAAATCTCATTCCCTACTTGGAAGAAAATTTTACTTCATTAAACTGAGCAAATTTTACTTCATGAAAATTTTTTAATATTTTCATTAAACTGAGCAAGTGAGATAGACTCTTATAACTGAGTAAAGCTTTTACAATGTCTATTTTCTTTATTTACAAAATTCAAACCAAAAACCTTGTTTAAGAGAAACAAACTCTGTCATTTATATCCCAACCAGCCTTGGTGTACTGATATATAGCTGTAAGCCAAAAATATTGGTTGAAGTCCACGTCAGCAACAGGACCCATATGTATGTCAATATCAGTATAATATGAATGTTGTGTGCTACTGCTAGCTAGCTAGTACTATATATGAACTAGCAGCATATATAGAAGCCATAACATAAAGGACCCGCGTGGGGTCAAGAATTTATATGAAAGGAAGCTTTCTGATTCCCTAAAATAATAAGTTTTGATACGCATATCTGGGTTCAAAATTAAAGCCTGTACTTCTTTACTGGTTACAACTCACATGCTACATTCACTTAATTGTTCCTTAGATAGCACTACCAACCCCCACATGGACCATCCATATGTCATTCTCATGCAATTTCCAAAAGATGTAATAAAAAGAATTGGTCTACATTTGAGTAAATAAGTGGAAACTCTTTCACTTATATCATTATTAAGATGAAAATACATCTTCCTGTGCCTAAAAAGTACATTTCATAAAACAGTTCTAATTGCAGTAAATAAAGTATTATGTCCCCAAAATGACCATGGTCTACCATATTCATGTGTCACAAAAATATATTGTAAAACAGCAGCGACAACATGTCAAATTATGAGCTTAAGATTATGTAAGAATCCTTGTTCTTTAATTCCAGTCGTACACAATCCCATGCACAAAATTATTAAATTGAACAGCAAATAAGTGTATACCATTCTTTCGTAGTTCCACTTTTTTGCTGTCAATCTTGTTCCATGGTTTCAAAAATAAGGTAAAACAGTGGACCACCAGTGTGGCCCAAAATTTGTCAAAAGCATATTAATCAATGAAATTCCAAAACCATGTAAATGTTGTCCTACCCTAGAGCCCACCATGAAGATGACGATGGAACAACCCAAACAAACAGGATACAAACTGGGTTCTAGTAGTTAAGATCCACAATAAATAAGGCCATAATCTGTTGGGATGCTAACCCCTTTTGTATATAGATTAAGTCAAAAGAAAGAGTATGCTTCTGTGTGTAAAAATAAATGTCTGCAAGCACAAATATTTGTGTGCTCTATACTTGCTAGATAAAGTTGCTACTATGGAAAAATTGAAAAAACAAGTTTATGTACCTAAAGAAAAATAATAATACACATCACAACCAAAAAAAGGCATCCAAAAAATGTTTAACATATTATCAAATTGAATACTTTTTTTCTGATTGCTTGGAATTATGTAGTCATTGTACCTCTTCCATTTTCAGCTAGATGAAGAAAACAACAACCCATCATGGAAGGCAATTGGATATAGTGGACCTGATCCAGAGTTCAAAGCACAGCTGAAGAAACACACTTTGCATAGAACATCAAAAGAAGGAGCACAAGAGGAAAAAGAAGATGATGATGATGATGATGAAAAGGTTATAGGACCTCTTTACAAAGGTCTTGTCAATCTAAACTACCCTCGGGACATTATTAAAGATTCTCTAAGACTATTTGGATTCCCAGTCTCTGTCACACCTCCAAAGAATAAAGCCTCTAACATCTCATCTCCTTCTCTAGTTATCCAATGTGATGCAGTAGTTGTTGGTTCTGGCTCAGGAGGTGGTGTAGTAGCTGGAGTTCTAGCAAAAGCAGGTTATAAAGTATTGGTATTGGAGAAAGGAAGCTATTTTGCTAGGAACAATCTTTCCCTTCTGGAAGGACCAACCATGGATCAAATGTACCTCTCAAATGGTTTAGTTTCAACAGATGATATGTCTGTACTAATACTAGCAGGATCAACCGTTGGTGGAGGGTCTGCAATCAATTGGTCAGCTAGCATCAAAACCCCTCAGCATGTATGCAAGGAGTGGTGTGATCGCCACGAACTAGAACTATTTGAAAGTAAATTATACAAAGAAGCAATGGATGCTGTGTGTGAGAAAATGGGAGTCCAAACTGAATTTGAAGAGGAAGGATTTAACAATGCAGTATTAAGAAAAGGGTGTCAAGAAATGGGTTATCCAGTTAGTAACATTCCTAGAAACGCTCCACCAGATCACTACTGTGGTTGGTGTTGCATGGGATGCAAGGATGGAAAGAAGAAGGGTACATCAGAAACTTGGTTGGTGGACTTGGTGGAATCAGGTAATGGAGCAATTCTTCCTAGTTGTGAGGCTATACAAGTCTTGCACAAAAAAGTGAAAGGAAGAGATAGAAATATAGCAACTGGAGTGGCTTTTGCAGTTGACTACAAGGGAAACAAAGAAATTTGTGTGGTGGAGTCCAAGGTCACAATTGTAGCATGTGGAGCACTTAGTACACCAGTATTACTTAAAAGAAGTGGCTTGAAGAATGAAAACATAGGTAGAAACTTGTATCTTCATCCAGTGGTAATGGCTTGGGGATACTTCCCTGATGCACCTGAGTTGTGGCCAGAGGAACACAAAAAAAGCTATGAAGGAGGGATTATGACAGCAATGTCGACCGTTGTTGCAGATTTTAACAAATCTGGATATGGTGCAGTAATCCAAACACCTTCATTGCATCCAGGCTTGTTCTCACTTCTAATGCCATGGACTTCTGGAACAGATATAAAAGATCGAATGCGCAAGTTTTCCAGAACAGCTCATGTATTTGCACTGGCAAGGGATCAAGGATCAGGAACTGTGATCTCACCTAACAATATAAGTTATCAAATGAAAGATGTAGACAAAGAAAATCTAAAGAAAGGAATTGAGAAGGTGCTGAGAATTTTGGCTGCAGCCGGAGCTGAAGAAATTGGGACACATAATAATAAAGGAAGGAGCTTAAATGTTAAGCAAGTAAGTTGTCATGAATTTGAGAAATTTGTGAAGGAAGAAAGTTCAGTTCCATTAACCGACATTTCGACACCAATATGCTCAGCACATCAGATGGGAAGCTGTCGTATGGGTACTAATCCAAAGGAATCAGCTGTGAACCAAATGGGAGAAACATGGGAAGTTGAGGGTCTTTATGTAGCAGATGCAAGTGTTTTTCCCACAGCTTTGGGTGTGAATCCAATGGTCACTGTTCAGGCTATTGCTTACTGCACAGCACAGCATGTCCTTGAAGTTCTTAGCAGGAAAAGAAGAAAGTGAAGGGTAGAATATAACTTTTGCAGGTTATCTTAAAACAGCAGAGTATTCAACTTAGAATAAGGAAAATGTTCCACAATAAATAAAGAGTGGCAAGCTAGCAGCAGCAGTGTAGTGCATTTCCAATTGACAAAGTAAATGTTTGAAGAACTTTTTACTTGTACTTTGTTCATATTATGAGTGTTAGATAATCAAACTATTAGCTTGTTTGAAAATCCCTAGAAAGACCTCAAATGTATATATGATCGAATTGGCTTAAAAGTATATTTGAGGTCTATCCAAGAGATTTCAAAACGCGCTAATTATGAACTTGCTCACTGTATACCCTTTATTAGGGTTGCTTTAACAGGTTTCTTCTATCGTTACTTCCCTGTTATCTTTAAAGTTGTTACAGTTACTTGTAGAACAAAATAGATCAGTGAACTTTGTGAATTCCATCACAGGCCACGGGAGATTTGATCATATACAATTAAACTATCAAATCAAAATTCAACTAGATAGGGTTTAATTAACATCTGATAACAACTGCAATGGCATCTATTTGAGTTCGAGCACAATTCAATTAACTTCGGTTATCAAACAAAGAAACTAGTAATTGTAATTCAAATGAAATTTAGAACAATAAACGAATCATATGATCTGAAACAAACAGAAGCATTTCTTGAGAGTTTGAAATTCCGAATTCCGAATTGCAGCGAAGAGGAATTTATACATTCAAATCAAAACAGTTGAAAGACGGGTTTTCGAAAGCAAACCAGGATTCTTCAAGATCGATCGTATATGCTGTGAAGATAAGCATGTGTATCGCGAACCAATGCTTGGGCATTCGGGTGATTTCAATTGGCCATTCCCAATTATGTGCCTAGTTCTCTTATATACTTCGTATGGATGCCCCAAAAAAGGGTGAAAAGTGAAAACCCAATTTCATAAAAATATGGGTGCCTTTGGATAGTCAAACTTTGGTGTTTCTACCTTTCTCTCACTTTCTCTCTATCTCTCTCATCATTTTTTTTTTGGGAATACAAGATGGAAAAAAAGGAAAAAAGAGGAAAAAACTAACTGCGAGGAACTAGAACTAGCTAAGCATCCGCTGCGAGGGCATTCTTCAAATCTGGAGGTGGATGTCGAAACACTGTCCAAGTCTCCAAGTTGCTGGCACCATGCTTTGCCGTGAAATCAGCTGCCGAATTTCCCTCTCGAAGAGTGTAATGTAAGTGAATAGTCCAATCAAACCTTAGGAAATCTTTGACGTTCTGAATGATTGTTGCATAGCCATGAAGCTTATTCAGAGGAGCTAGAACCAAATCAATTGCCAATTGAGAGTCAGAGTAGCAAGTCACATTCCTGTAGCCTTCCTCCCATGCAAGGGACAAACCCTATACAAAGTCATTAATTCCGCAAACAAATTGTCATGAACTCTTAAGAAGCCAGCAAAGCCCAACAACCAACTTCCATCATTGTTGCGGATCACTCCACTCATACCTGAGGGCCCGGGATTGCTGAAGCTACTACCATCGACATTAAGAACAATACAATCATCACAAGACGGATGCCAAGAGACCTATCTCACCTGATTATCACTATAATTCCTCGTTGTAACTTCCTTGGTCGCTGTAATAATAATAGCATTGTATAGTGCATTTCCAATTGACAAAGTAAATGTTTGAAGATCTTGTTACTTATACTTTGTTCATAATATGGGTGTTAAATAATCAATCTATTAGTGTGTTTGAAAATCCCTAGAGAGGCCTCAAACATATAAGATCTAATTGGCTCAAAAGTATGTTTGAGGTCTCTCCTCAAGAGATTCTAAAACGCGCTATATATGTACTTGCTCACTCTACACCCTTATTGTGGTTGCTTTAACATGTTTGCTACTTCCCTGATATGTTGGTGGTGTTTTTTTTGGCTTTAATAGTCTTGTGAAAAGAATACTAAGGGCAAATTTGGATCGGCTTATTTGGGCTTTTATCTACTGGCATAAACACTTGTGTCACTATTTGTGAGAACTTATGAAAAAAACTTATCACGTGTTCATAAGCTGTTTTCAGCTAATTTTCATAAGCTCCCCCAGATAGCTTATGAAAACAGCTTATGGCTTATAGAAAAATAGTTTAACATTATTTTATCCTTTATTATATAAATAGTTTATTCATAATCACTTATAAGATAAGCGCTTACGCCATAAGCGCTTAATCAAACTCTTTATCCAAACAAGCCCTAAGCCTTTGTGTTCCGGACTGGGCCAAAATCCAATCACTTGGGCCTGGCCCAATCCGCGCGCTGCTGAGAGCAAAACTGGACTCCACGGTAGTAACGATCTACATCCAACGGACAAGGCTTGTCCACCTAATCCAACGGTTTGGGTACGACGCGTGCTCTATAAATACACATTCAACCCACCGTTTCCAGGTACGCACTCATTTCTCCCTTGAATACCTCTTCTCTTCCCTTGCTAACTTAGGCATCGGAGTGCTTGCAGGTACCCCACCCGAGGCGCGGAAGAAGATAATTTCGGCTAATTCGAGGCTCAAGCTCAACCATCTGAAGTCAATTTCCCTTCCTCGCGGAGTACTTCAGCTCAAGGACACATCTCGTACTCCGGTACCGAACATTGGCGACCACAGTGGGAGGAATCGCTCCCTCATGGTGATTTCGGGTGGCTCATCCATTTCAACCACGGAAACCAAAAAGACCCTGAAGCGCAAATGGAGAGAAATCATCAGCTTAACTTCTAGCCTAACCACGGCCTCAGCTTCATCCAGGAAGCCCCTCTTTTTCTCCGACGAAGACTACCTGTTGGGCGAACCAAACGAATTCATCCCTCTCATCATCTCGGCCTCCATGCTCGACGTCGAGGTGAAGCGAATCTTGGTAGATCAAGGAAGCTCTGCCGACATCATGTTCCAAGACCTCCTTCCCAAGCTCGGCTTATCCATCACTGATTTGAGCCCTTACCTCGGGACTGACTTGTCCGGGCTTGGGGAGGAACGAGCCCGGCCCCTGGGATACCTTGACGTCATGGTGACTTACGGTCGGAAGAAGCTCGCTCGGACTATCAAGATGAACTTCTTAGTAGTACCACTCATCACCCCGTATCACTACATCATGGGAAGACCGACGTTAGCCAAACTCGGTGCCATCGCTTCCACGGTACATTTGAAAATGAAGTTCCATACCCTGGTGGGCAACGTTGTGACCGTTTTGGCCGACATCAACTATGCTGAAAGATGCCAGTACCTTGCTCTCAGGTACACCTCACCGAGGTCGATGCCCTCTACGACCCGGATAATTCCAAGGACAAGGACGACGACGAGTTGGCTAGAGAACTCAAAAGAAAGATCAAACGTCCCTAGCCCCAGGGCGAATTCCTTGAAGTCCCACTAGGTGACGACCCCGCGAAGACTGTCAAAGTGGGGGCCGAGCTCAGCGAGGCTGTCAGGGAAAGCTTGATCGCGTGTCTACGAAGAAATGCCGACCTGTTTGCCTAGTTCGCCTCCGAGATGCCCGAAATCCCTCTAGAAGTAGCATGCCATCACCTGGCGGTCAACCCCGACGCCAAGTGCGTGGCATAGCAACGCCGAGCCTAGAGCGAGGAAAAGGCCGAGGCAGCAGCGAAGGCGGTGGCTGACCTCCTATCGGCAGGCTTCATCAAAGAGGTGAAGTATACCACCTGGCTGTCCAACGTAGTGTTGGTCAAAAAGAGCAATAGGAAATGGAGAATGTGTGTAGACTACACCGACCTTAACAAAGCTTGCCCTAAAGATTCTTTCCCCGTCCCAAGCATTGACAAGCTCGTGGACAACGCGGATTCCGACTTCTGTCTTTCCTAGATGCCTACTCCGGCTACAACCAGATTGCAATGAATCCCCCGGACCAGGAGAAAAAGGCTTTCATGACAAGCCAGGGGAACTACTGCTTCTTTGGACTCAAGAATGCTGGGGCCACTTACCAGCGTATGATGAATAAGGTTTTCCGCAGTCAAATTGGCAGGATCGTTGCAGTCTATCTCGACGACATGATTGTGAAAAGCAAGGCGGATGAAAGGCACTTGGCCGACTTACAAGAAATCTTTGACGAGGCAAGGAAAAACAACCTCAGGTTCAATCTTGAGAAATGTACTTTTGGCGTCAGAGCCGGAAAGTTCCTTGGTTTCTGCCTAACGGAAAGAGGTATCGAGGAAAACCCAGATAAATGCAGGGTCGTGACCGACATGTGTCCCCCAACCACCAAGAAGGAAGTGCAGAAATTAGCGAGCATGATTGCCTTCTTCTCCAGGTTCGTGTCCAGGGCAGCCAATCGTTCGCTCGGCTTTTTCAAAGTCCTGAAGAATGGCGTAGGGTTCAAATGGACACCCGAGTGCGAGAGCGCCCTCGCCGAACTCAAGCAAATATTGTCTGAACCCCCAATACTGCTGAAACCAGTTGAAGGGGAAACCCTTATCTCTACCTCGCTGTGGTCGAGGAAACGGTAAGTGCAGTCCTCATCCGAGAAACAGAGGAAGGGCAGAGACCAGTTTACTTCGTAAGTAAGGTGTTACAGGGGGCCGAGTCCCGGTACCAAAGGATAGAAAAGGTGGCATTAGCCTTGGTCGTGGCAGCCAGAATGTTAAGACCGTACTTCGTGGCCCATCAGATCGTCGTCAGGACGGACCAACCAATTCGCCAGATCTTACATCGCCCTGACCTCGCGGGAAGGATCATCAAGTGGGCCATGGAATTATCCGAGTTCGGCATCAAATACAAGGCACGGTCCTCTCTCAAGGCTCAAGTCCTAGCTGACTTCGTAGCGAAAATGACGTCGTCCCTCTCCGAGACCAATCCTTTGCAATGGAAGCTCCACGTCGACGGCTCATCAAATTCAAAGGGTAGTGGATCTGGGCTCATCCTCGAGAACTCTGAAGGGCTAATGATCGAGGTTTCCCTCAGCTTCGCCTTCGCCACTTCAAACAACAAGCAGAATACGAAGCCTGCATTGCCGGTTTGAAACTGGCCTCGGACTTCGGGGCAAAAACCATTGAGCTGACACACGGATTCGTTGCAGGTAGTATCCAGGTCAAGAAAGATTTCGTGACAAACGACCCCGTCCTGCAATGGTAACTAGCACGGGTGCGGGAGTTACTCCTTAGTTTCGAACGGGCAGAACTTAAGCATGTACCTCGGGCAGAGAACGCCCGAGCTGACGTCCTAGCCAAGCTGGCCAGCACAAAGTCAACATGCAATCTGAGAAGCATCATTCAGGAAAACTTGGCGAAACCAAGCATAGATTTTTCTCCGACCGCCTTGTCCGAGGTCAACGCAGTAACAGAAAGCACTGGCTGGATACAACCCATCAAAGATTACATTGAGATTGGCGTCGAGCTTGTCGACCCCAAAGAAGCCATCGCAGTCTGGCGACGTGCAACCTCTTACTCCATTATAGACGGGAAACTCTTCCGACGTGGTTTCTCTACCCCCCTCCTGAAGTGCGTTGAAGGGGAAGAGGCTGGGTACGTGCTGGACAAGATCCACGAAGGAATCTGCGGACAACACCTGGGGGTCTGGGCCTTGGTAAAGAAGGCCCTCAAGGTAGGATACTACTGGCCGACTATGACAAAGGATGCCTCCGACCTCGTCAGAAGGTGCGACACCCGCCAATGATACGCCGACGTCCATCACGCTCCACCAGCCGAGCTCTCTTCCTTGTCAGCATCATGGCCTTTCAGTCAGTGGGGAATAGATCTCCTCGAGCTCTTCTCACCTGGCCGAGGCGGGGTCAAATACCTAATTGTCGCCGTTGACTACCTCACAAAATGGATAGAAGCAGAACCACTAGCCCAGATAACTGCCAACAACTGCATCAAGTTCGTAAAAAAAAAACATCCTGACCCGTTTTGGGGTTCCCTCTGTGATAATCATTAACAATGGGACCCAATTCGCGGATAAAGGATTTCAAAAGTTGATGACGGATCTGAACATAAAGCGGCACTTCACCTCCGTCGAACACTCCCAAACCAATGGGCAGGTGGAGTCGGCAAATAGGGTCGTTCTCAAAGGATTGAAGAAAAGGGGGCATGGCCAGGCGAACTACCATATGTCCTCTGGGTATATCGTACGACTCCGCATTCCACCACCAACGAGACCCCCTTCAGATTGACATATGGGACAGAGGTCGTCATTCCGGTGGAGGTCGGAGAATCTACCTGGAGAACTCTGTACCCGCTCAACAATGAGGCAAATAGCTAAGCTGCAAGAGAAGAGTTCAACCTCGTACAGGAAGTCCGAGATAAAGCAAGCTTGCCGAGGCTAACGTCAAAGCTTGGATTGCTAGACGGTACAACCAGAGAGTCATTACCCTAGACTTTAATGTTGGGGACCTCGTCCTCAGGTGAGCTGATGTCGGCAACAAGAATGCTCGCGAGGGAAAACTCGCACCCAACTGGGAAGGACCCTACCGAGTCGCAGCAAAGACCGGGACAGAAGCTTACCATCTGGAAACTCTCTCCAAGGAGCCAATACCCCGAACTAGAGAGTCATTCTGTTTTCCTCGTTTGCAAGACTCACGGCGACACCAGCTCCCGACAAGCAACAACGTCCCTCTCGCCCGAGTCCGACACCGAGCTGGCCACTCAGCGGACAACGGTACGAGGCGAGGCCGTCAAAGAAAGACGCACCCGTCCCCCTCGACTCCGAGCTTAAATGCTCAGTCCCGGGGCGCGCAACGGTCCACATCGACCCCGAATCTGCTCTTCACAAGCCAGCCTCCTCTTTGGCTTGGCTTAAATGCTGAGACGGAGACCGGAGGAAGAAGTCCCAAGCGACTTCGACCCCCGCTCTTTGAGTACATGCCTTCTCCTGAACTCCGAGCTTCAGTGTTCAGTTCAGGACAGAGGAAGAATTTCACAGCTGCTTCGAACCCTCTTGACTCCGAGCTTAAATGCTTAGTCGAGACATAATTGACTCCGAACTTAAATGCTCAGTCAAGATTTACTTGATTCCGAGCTTCAATGCTTTGTCAAGCCTTTTTGGTAGGAAGGAACACAGTGAACCAATCCCGCGACCTCAAGCGTCGGAAAGAAGGGACTCACCTGTTGCCATTCCGGAAGCAGAATGAAGCACAGATCCAGATTCTTCAAGCCAAGCCCGACCTTAGTCACTTCGACCTCGTCTTTAGGGGCAACTGTTCCGGACTGGGCGAAAATCCAATCGCTTGGGCCTGGCCCAATCCGCACGCGCTGTTGAGAGCAAAACTGGACTCCACCTTAGTAACGATCTACATCCAACGGACAAGGCTTGTCCACCTAATCCAACAGTTTGGGTACGACGCCGTGCTCTATAAATACACATTCAACCCACCGTTTCGAGGTACGCACTCATTTCTCCCTTGAATACCTCTTCTCTTCCCTTGCTGACTTAGGCATCAGAGTGCTTGCAGGTACCACACCCGAGGCGCACGAGAAGATAACCTCGGCCAATCCGAGGCCCAAGCTCAACCATCCGAAGTCAATTTCCCTTCCTCGCGGAGCACTTCAGCTCAAGGACACATCCCGTACTCCGGTACCGAACACTTTGAGATAACAATTTAAAGTTGTAACAGTTACTTGTAGTGCAAGACACATAATAAATCATATGCCCTAGAAAAGAAATGCATGTTGGTAATGGTAAGCAATAGATTCAATGAACTTTGTGAATTCCATCATAGAACACAGGAGATTTGTTCAAATACAATTAAACTATTGATTCAAAATTCAACTAGATAGGGTTTAATTAACATTTGGTAACAACTGCAATGACATCTATTTGTGTTCAAACAAAACTGAAGAAAGGATGTATGTAAATCCGTTGAAGCTAAACAGAAGTTTTTACTTATGTGGGACAATGAACAGATGTAGCTAAATACGTTTTCGAGAAAACGGAAGTACGTATTTTTGGGCGACTGGCTCAAACGGAAGTATGTAATTTCGTTTCGTGCGAAAACTGAACTCTCTCTCACTCTCAAACGGATGTAAGTGAATAATGGTAAATGTTTTGCAATTTTGTATTATTGTCAAGGGTTTGGTTGTATTAGAAATTAAAATAAAACGAAGTAAATAACAAGAATTAAAATTGAAAAGTTCGATCAACGGAGGGAAGCCTAGGGTCTCGGTTTCACTTGCTAGTTTCGATTCCTCTATGTCTAATTCTACCTGAATTCCCTTATTTTATTCAATTACCAATCCCTTTACTAAACATATTAATCTGTTTGGTCATTCGTGATTAATATTCTTTTCCCTAAATTAATCCTAGTTTGGTCATGCCAGAATTTAAATTTAAGAAAAGCATGAAGTACAAAAAGGTTGAATGATTGGAAGACTAAATTAAAGTTTGGTCATTCATTAATTATAATCTCAATTATCCTATAGATCCACCAACTAGTTGTAGTACGGTCGCTAATCAACTAATTGATTATAAACATGCAAATGGTTGTCAGTCCTAATTATGTAATAAAGCAATAGGATAATATTAATTGAAATAAAAATTGGGAATTCAAAATATAAATTAAAACATAAAAAGGTCTCTAATCAAGCAAGATCCACCTAAGACCCTAAAAGAGGATTTAGCTATCCATAGTGTTCAAGAACATTGGATTAAAATAAAAAGTCATGAATTACAGAATATAAAAATAACCCGGAGATTGAGTAAATTCTGATCCTGTATTCGGTCTCTGTATTCTGCTCCAAAGCTCTCTCACGGTGTCAAGAACGGGTACCAAAATCTCCTTTTTCCTCTCCTCTGCGTCCGTGTGCGTGTTGTTGTTGTAACTGTTGCCGTCCGGATGTGTTGTTGTTGTTGTTCCTCTTTTCTTTTTTTGATAATTACGGCTCCCCCCTTTTTATATATTCAAGTCTTTAGGTTATGCTACTTCTCCCCCAAGTCACGTGATGATCATCCCTTTTTAATTCTCTTTTTTTTTCTTTTATATTTGTTGCCTCGATTTGCGTGCCTTACTTTTTCTCCAAGTCACACTCACGGCACCACTCCTTTGCTTTCTCTCCAAGGTGTTTCATCCAATTAACATGGGCTTGCTGGATTTGTTGCTTCTTCAATTGAATTATGGGCCTTATTTCAATTCAATTCCAAGCCCATTACTTAGCTTCTTTTTGCATCAGCTTTGGTTGGTCTTGTGCTTGCTTTCAATTCTTTTTGTTGCCATTTGCAAATGGGCCACATGTTGTATATGTAATATTATTTTATCTTTTCTGCAAAATGAAAAGCAAAGTAAGTTTTTTATCTGTTTAAGTGGTAATAATTGCTCTAAAAGTGACTCAAAAATATCTCTAGAAATGCACTAAATTAGAGTTTATCATCTCTCTCATGGATCATGATTCACACTGCAGTCATTATTGACTACAGTCACTAAAGTCAAGCCTCATAAGAACCATTGGATCAATAAAATCCTCAATCCCAACCCTTAAAATTATTTTGTTTAACAAAATTTTAAAAAATACAAGAGGAGAGAGATAGAGAGGTGACAACAGAGAATTATAATCTTTGTCTCATCATTTATTTTCTCTCTCATCTTTCTCTCCCCATTTTAAATTATCTTCATCCATTTTTCTAATTTGAACCCTAACCCCCATTTTTGAAGCTTTAATCTGATTCCACCTGAGCAAATTAGCACCACCAACTTCAATTTCGTGGTCTTTTGTGCAGATTTCATGGTGACCCATGTTGGGTGCACTTCATCTGGCTTGGGGGGTTTCACAAGAACTTGAGGCTGTGTTTTAATTAGGATTTCTCGTTTGCGACGGAACAGGATTTGGTCGGAAATGTAAGCGGGAATTTAAGCGCCTTTTTTCCTGAATAGTTGCGACGGCATTTTGGTCGGAAATCCATCGGAATTTGCGACGGACTAGTGTTCGTCGAAGAGTTTTGTGGGAAACTACGCTTTTTCTTGTTGTGAATGCCTCAAACAAAATTACTTTATAATCATGAGGGAAACTAAAACGAATTGAGAAAACTCAAATTTAAAGTAAGTGCTTTATGTATAATTCTCCTAAATAGTGATGATTAGAGAACAAAAGGTAGGGTCCTTTAACCACTGAACCACCTCCTTGTTTTTAACCGTTACTCATAACAGTGAATGAATAATATGAAATATAAATGCATCCATACTTTTCAGCCTCTGGGAAGATATATTCTCTTTCCTAGGAAGAACATCCTAGCTAGGAATAAACCAGTGCAGAAAATTTGATGAGAAAAGTCTTAGTACAAATTAACAATAATTTTCCCAAAAGAAGTCCACATTCAAAGATAATTGGTATCTCCAAACAAATGGTAGGTTTATTAAGAACAAAGTCTCAAACACCACAAAAAATAGAACTCAGAGAAAATAGAAGATGGCCAAATCAACACCTTCATAGCACTAACATCAAGTCATCATTCTGTTCTTTGAGTAGGGTCAAATGCATATTCATTATTCTTTGTAACTAACTCTCTTCTCAAGTCTTTTCATTGAAAAAAAAACTACCCCACCATCATGGAAACTCCTCCTAGATCATGCAAATTCACAGTGATATTATTTATCATAATTTCTCTCTCTTTTGGTTTAATTTCCTTCATCTTGTGTATAGTAGCTGAGGTTAAGAGGAATAAGGTTGTTTTCTCTGTGTTGTTCAATTTTAAGTGCTGTAGTTAAGAGCTTTTGATTTTAACTGAAAAGGGTTTCAAATGCTTTGGCTATTTTGTAGGAATGGGACCTTAGATGGAATAGGAAACTATGCTATTTGCCAACAAGCCAGGCTTATGGATTGGGAATTGCAACCATTTTTTATCAGTGTTTTAAAACCCGGCTCGGACCAGCCAGTTGGACCGGTCCGACCGGGAACTAGACTGGGTCGAGCCGACAATCGGATTGGTTGTGCAAGCAAACCGGTGAAAACCGGTCTAACTCGGCGGTTTTCATCTTAAACCGGTGACCCGTGGTTAATTCTGGCGAACCGGATTGGCACGTTGGTTCCACTGAAAATATTGTTATTTTGCTATGCCAAAAGTGAAGTAATGGGAATCAAACCCATGACCCCTTATTCAACATGCATTGTGTGCATTACCACTAGACTACAAACCAATTATTGTTATTTGCTTACAAATAGTTTATCTATAGGTTCTTTTGCTGAATAAAAACTTGCAAATATAATCAGAATTTATAACGTTTTTCATGGTAAAAAAATACAATATTTAGTATATGTTACATGCTATACATTCAGTAAAAAAGCGCCCAATATACAAATGCATCACAGTCTTCTGTATGTTTTTTTTTTAATTATTATTATACTCTCTCTTACAAACAAGTCAACCACTAAAGACATTATTTTTTTCATAATATATATTTTAAAGTTTTATTGTATAAACATTTTTAAAATAATAATTCTTTTTTGGTTTTGAGTAAAGCATTGTACCAAATCTTGGTTCTCTCTTTGGTCATTACATTCTTGAATTTTTGTTACACTTTTCTAGGTAGGATGTGTAATTTTAGGAAATTAAGTTTTACAAGTACGAAATTTATATTATATAGGTCTTGAAAATTCGCGAAATAGAGACCGGGTCCGAGTCATGCAGTCTCGGTTTTGGTCATGCGGTTCAATTGTCGACCCCTCGGTCCGACCCTTGACGCAGTGACCCGGTACCTTCACCGAGTCGGCGCTTGTCCGAGTTTTAAAACATTGGTTTTTATCTATTTAAAAAAATTAACTACAATAATGACACATGACGAAATCTCATTCACTTGTTTGAAATTATTTTCTGGCTTTTTCTTTTCTCTGTGTTGTGCATTCGTGAATCACAAGTATCTCTAATTAGTTGAGATTATTGATTGCAGCAACAAGCATGAACAGAAGGCAGCCCTATGGGATAGGATGGTTGAATGGTGAGTGTTACCTAGTCAAAGGGGGAACCTACACTGGATCAGCCATATTGATCCTTGTTTGGTTCTCTAAATTGTTCAGCTTTCTCAACAATAAAATCTAGCAAAGCACTTCAGGATCAGAAAATACACAAACAAAGGGGGTAATATTGTTTTGAAATCACTTATATTCTTCTGGATTCAAACCAATTAGAAGAAGAAAAGAGGAAAGGGGTTTAGAAGGTGCAAAGAGCCCACTAACTAGCTTATATATATATCCAAAGGAATCATTTTTTTCTACAAATACAAAAGAGAGACAATTAATTTGTACACATTCCATCCGAGGTGGGTTCTCATATACGGAATTTTTGTTTCCATCCCACTTACATGGGTGTTGAACATTTTTTGTATTTATATTTTCCTACGTACTTTTGGTTTCTAAGTTGCATCCACTTGCATCCAAATCCCATAATCTTAACACCAAGCAACACATGGAATCAAGATTTCACCCACAAAATTAGACATGGTTCGAGGTACAAACTCCTAAAAGGGACCTGGCCAAAGTCAATTTTTTATTTTAAGAACAAAATTCAGTTCCCAACTTGGCCTAGGTTTGGTTCCGGTTCTAGAGTTGGAAGAAGTGAGTTTCTTTTTATATTATAAACTGGGTATCCTTTGTGCGCAACTGTAGAAGAGACTAATTCCTCGAGAGATGGGAGGCAAAACTCTCACTCAAGAGATTTAACACTGCTGCATGTCCAAGGCTGGATTCGAACCCAAAACCTTGGTTAAGCTGGAAGAAACACCTACCTACTCCTGGGTAAGTGAGTTTGAAAGACTAAAAGTGTTTTTGATGTGCTAAATTGATTTTTGACTTTTTCACCCAAAATCAATTTTAATGGTTTAGAATTGATTCTACCAAGGCTAGAAATTGTAGCAAAAGAATTACGTAATATGGCTAAATTGATCCTTGACAATAGTGTCAAAAATTTATTGTGCAAAAAATACATTTAGAACAAGTGCAACGATTATCGTTTCCACAATGATTAATTTGCAAGTACCAAACTAATTAAGTTTATATATTATTTAGACTAAAGAATGATTGAATTTTTAAGATTACAAAATAATAGGAAATTAAGAACAAGCATAAAAACGTATAGTTTTTTTTATAAGCAAATGAAATTTATTAATAATAAAGGGGGGAGCACAAGGAATACTCCGCCCATATCGTTACAAGTTGCAGAGAAGAGGGGCCTCGTTAAAAACCTCTCAAGGCCAAAACCCTTTGGGAAAAAGACCTAAGGAGGAAAAGAGTGCCCTAAACGACATTAATGTTCAAGTTACACAGTACAGTACAATAATACATGTTTGTTGTGTTTGTTACAACACAATAACAACACCCTCAAAATGCTCATTTATCTCCTCCACAAAAATCGCATGAGCGAACCTTCCTTCAACTTCACACATTTATCAGTACCATCTCCATCTTCTAAGCTAATGATGCCTTCAGTACCATTGATTTCTTTCACATCTGATCCTCCCATCTTATAATTATACGAAATGTCTGCCTTCAATTGCCTTCAATTGTCTCCTCATATTTGACTAAGACTACTTACCGGCGAGTAGCGCCAACCTGCAAAAGAGATACAAATGTTTCTACCAGACCTTTCCTTTAGCCACTGCCAAGAGAAAACAACCGCTCTGTTGAAAATGGTTTCCGCGTCAGCAACCTCTCCTTTAAAGACCACACCATTCCTTGCTCCCCATAAAATCCAAGTTACAGCGAACCATATTATGTATCTGATTTTCTTCTTCTTTATGCCTGAGAGACAGCTACCATGAAATAAAAAATGATCTAAAGGCTCGCTTAATACAGATTCGCGAACACCGAGCCATATGCCAACTTTCTTCCAAACTACAGTTGCAATTTTACATTGAAAACACAAGTAACTCACTGATTCTCTTCAATACATAGCGGGCAACAACTATTAAAATTATGATCAATAATTCCTTGAGCAATAAAATACTATAGCAGCTCTTCACTGAGAACCTTCTACTAGACTAGGAGCCCATCACCATTGATCTAAAGGCTCTCTTTATTTATTACAACTATACGTTTAGATCATATGAATCATGAAAGAACAAAGGGGTTAGTAGTTTTAGTAAACAGATTGATAAATCAATGAAATTGTGACTCTAGTCCCCTCTCTTTATTGATTTACAACTATACGTTTAGATTCCACCGTGAAATAAAAAATATCTAACGGGCAGATGTGTCATTTTACCTTCAATTTTTCCTTCTCGCTCATCACGCATCGTACTTTCTTCTTCGTTCTCACGTTCTGCGCGCAACCTCCGGCAACCATCACACACTCCGGCAACCATCAAGTTCTCACGTTCTGCGCAGCAAGCCTTCATTCTGCTTCACTATTCCATCGCGCCGCTATCGATTGTAAGGAGTGAGTACAATACAACTGAAATGATCGATTTTGATTGATAAATGCTATGAATAATACATCTTTTTTAGATATAAAATGGAAATCTTGTTTAGTGGATTTAATTATTTCTGAATTCAGAATGAAATTTTTTATCTTCTTTTTGACTCTGGCTATATAATATTTGTGAAGGTGAAGAAGATGAAGACAATTTATGGAAAGTGTGAATCATCTAAAGAGATATCACTTTCAAAAACAGCGAAAATTCTCTCCAAGTTTGTCTCTGTCGACAATGGTGCTTCTGAAGCCATTAATGCTTTTCTTCGTCGTTCCTCTATGGCTTTTAATGAGCTCAGCCAGCTTCACAATGACCTCAAATCAACACATTCTCATAAAAAGAAGAATAATCACAAAAGGGACACTCAGGAGCTCAGTAATGGGCGTGTGAAGTCTGATAATGTTGTTGATGATGATGAAAAGTCAACTCTTATTGGTGTTAAATTTAGTCAAGAACAACTGTTAATGTGGCTGGAAGTGAGAATCATAAGAAGAAGAATAAAAACAAGAAGCAGGAAATGGAGATAGTAGACTTGAATTTGGGGAAAGGGAACAAAATGGCATTCAATCTGATCACACTAATTCAGGAATGGAGGATAAAAAAGAGAAGAAGAAGAAGAAGAAGAATAACAAGAATCTCGAAAATGGTGAGAATGCAAAGGGACACGAACAACAGAAAGAGACAGAAAATGGAGGGCTAGTTAGATCTCAAGATATAAAGATGGAGTAAAGGAAAAAGAGGAAATTTGAAAATGTGGAAGATAAATATGGTGACTTGACTGACAAGAGAATCATAAGGAAACATCAAGGTTGATCCCTAGATCTTTTTTTTATAGGTGTTACTAAATCTATTTCAATTTTGATGAGGAGTTTTCACTTGCTTAAATTGTGGCATCACTTGTTGTACTATCATATAACATTAAAGGAATTTGCTCCTTTATTTATTTCCTACAATTTGTGTTGCCATGCATTGTAATTGTAGTCTTAGAAGAGCAATCACTAGATATATCATAGGTTCTGCGAGTTTACAAAGCCTTCAAGAAAGATAAACATTTGCAATAATTAAAGTTATCAAGTTAGTGGTCACTTTCCGGTGAATAATATGATTTTTACTTGATCAAATTCCTGCATCTCTAAATATTTCATACAGCCTTAATATTAGGTTACAGTTGAAATTACTTTCTGAAGTTGTGAAAACCATATGTTATGATTAAGAGCAAATTATAATCGTAATCAATGTTATGCACATCTGTGGTAAGTGGCAATAACCACAAATTAGTACCCCAATGGTCAGTGGTCACTAACCACAGAATAGTGCAACAGTAGTTAAACCAGAAATCTCAATGTCTTCATTAGGATAGTACATTAGAAATTCAATTTCTTCATTAGCAGCTTAAATAAATTACGCACATTATGATTAAGAGCAAATTATAATCCTAACAAATGTTATGCACATTTGTAATAAGTGGCAATAACCACAAATTAATACCCCAATGGTTAGTGGCCACGAACCACAGATATGCATAACTATAGTTAGTGGTGGTTAGTGGCCACTAACCACATAATAGTGCAACAGTGGTTAATACCAGAAATCTCAATGTCTTCATTAGGATAGTACATTAGAAATTCAATTTCTTCTTTAGTAGCTTAAATAAATTATGCACATTATGATTAAGAGCAAATTATAATCCTAACCAATGTTATGCACATCTGTGGTAAGTGGCAATAACCACAAATTAGTACCTCAATGGTTAGTGGCCACTAACCACGGATATGCATAACTGTGGTTAGTGGTGGTTAGTGGTCACTAACCACAGAATAGTGCAATAGTGGTTAATACCAGAAATCTCAATGTCTTCATTAGAATAGTACATTAGAAATTCAATTTCTTCATTAGTAGCTTAAATAAATTCCATACACTAGCCAAAGCAATTACATAGAAGTTCAATTTCTTCATTCATCTACAATTTCAATTACATAGAAGTTCTAATTTTCCTATCTTTTCCTAACAGCAACCAAAAAACAGAATTTCAACTTTGTATAAATAGGTTATAGAGTGTACAGAATTACACAGTTGAATAAAAAATTTCTTTTACAGTTTACAAGTTTTCCTGTGCTCCTCCTTTCATAATTTGTGTGCTTTTGCAATACCTCTGTGAGTTCCATTGTTGAGTGAATTTCTTCAAGGCATCTTCAACCTTTGTGTGTGTAGAGAGTACCTCACAAAGACAAATCAAATCAAGTTAGGATTTGATTAAAGTGTGAAGAACAGAAAGTTTCAAGGAACAGTGAGAAGAGAAGAGGGCTTTTACCTTCTGTAATATTCGTTTATGGTGTTCTTCAAGATTGTGGAGTAATCACCATTTCAAACAACAAGGTCAGCACATAGAGCAGAAATTCAAAGTGTTAAACAGAGGGTTTAACACGCAAAGATTATAACGAAAATAAAATCATAAGGGTTTCAAAATCGGAGAAATCAAAGAACAATACAAGGGGTTATTGTTCAATACCAGTTCGTGGTCATATCAGAAGCTTAGTTGCTGATTTTCAAAGCTTTGTTTACCTGCAAACAATAAAAGAAAAAGAACAACTCAGTTTCTCAAGCTGGGTTTCTGAATCGAAAAAATCAATAACCAAAACAAAGGTGTTTTGGTGTTTACTTGTTTGTTGTTTGATTTGAAGCACCATTGTTGCTTCTTCAAGCTTCAATCTGCAGAATCAAGCAAAATATAAGAAAAGCCTCGCAGAGCTTCAAGTGGAAGCTGTAGAGAGAAGTGAAAGAACGTGAAAAGAGAGAGAGAAGATCGTGTGGCTGTGTGTAATTAGGGTTGATTTTGTGTTTCTAAAACCGGGTCAAATTCGGGTTGTGGGTTGCTGTGGTATTTTGGTACATTGTGCCTACCCTATTATGTGTTGTGGCTGTGAAAGTGTTATTCACACCTCCTGGGTTTCTTAATTGAGACCCATCAAGTGGTATCTCAGAGCTAAACATCCAGGGATCTTTCTTTACCTATCTTTTTACTTTCTTTAAGGTTCTTTACTGTTTCTTTTTAACACACAGCAAGCAGGCTGTGTGTGAGTTTTTTTGACAGTTTGTTGCTTTGTCACAGGATAGCTAAAAGTGTTAGTTAAGGTGCAAAAATCAAAATGTCAAATGCCAGCTTGTCTACTCAAATTCCTAAGCTAGATGGAAAAAATTGGGATAGATGGAGCTTGCAAATGGAAGCCATTTTTGGCTTCCATGATGTGCTGGAAATTGTTCATCAAGGGGTTCCAAAACTGCCTGAGAACCCAACCCCTGAGCAAAGGGCTGAACACAAGGAAAACACTAAGAAGGATTGGAAAGCAATCTACCTCATACACCAGGGGTGTGATGAGGGAAATTTCGATAAAATTAGAGGCATCAAGGTTTCTAAAGAGGCATGAGACCTCCTTGATGAGTACTATAATGGTGTTGCACCTGTCAAGGAGGAGAAACTGCAATCTTTAAGAAAGCAGTATGAGAATTTAAACATGAAGGAAGGTGAAAGCATTGCTGATTTCTTTGGAAGACTAAAGAAAGTCACTAATTCAATGAGTCTCAATGGAGAGACTCTTACAGACAAAGTTGTTTGCAAAAAGGCTTTAAGATCACTAACTAAAAAGTTTGCTAACTGTGCTTTCATTGTTGAAGGCACTACTAATCCGGATGATCTTAAAGTGGAGAAGCTTCAAAGCACACTTGAAGCAAAATAGATTAGGCTGAATCTCTGGGATGGTGAAGAAGAGGCTGACCAAGCTTTACTCACTAAGTCTAAAGGCAAGAAATGGTCTAAAGACAACAACCAACCAAGCAAGGGCAATTGGTCCAAAGGTAAGGGAGGTAAGTCCAAAGGTAAGGGTGAATTTACTAAGAAAAATTCTGATTCTAGTAAAAAGAAAGATAAATCTAAGGTTCAATGTTATAGATGTGATAAATACGGATACTATGCAACTGAATGTCCTACTAGAAAGGAAGCCAAGTCTAAGGAATCAGAGGAAGAGGCCAATATGGCCAAGGAAGACTCTGATTCAGATTATGGCCCTGTAGCATTCAGCATGATTACTGATGAGATTGATGAAATAAAACCGAAGGAAGACACTGTGGTAACTAACATAGACCTAGATTTAAAATCTGATTATGTTGTTCTTGCTATAACCACAAGTGATGGTAAAACCATCACAGAAGTGTGGTACCTAGACTCTGCATGTTCAAATCACATGACAGGTAACAAGGTCTGGTTGGTGGATTTTGATCCTACTAAGAAAACCACAATCAGATGTGCAAGCAACAAATCTATTGTTTCTGAAGGTATGGGGAATATCAGGTTTACAAAGGAGAATGGCCAGGTAATCCTAATTCATAATGTTCTTTATGTACCAGGAATTAGTTGCAACTTAATTAGCTTAGGCCAACTAGTTGAAAAAGGGTTTTCAGTAGTTATGAAGGACCTAAAGCTAAAACTTTTTGATACTAAAGATAAACTAGTATTAACCACCCCTTTAGCCACTAACAGAACTTTCAAAACCAGCATTTGCATGACAGAGGCAGATTGTCTAAGTGCCACTACTGATTCTGAAAGTATGTTATGGCACAAGAGGTTTGGCCACTTGAAATTTAAAAGTCTAAGTAATCTAAGTTCTAAAGCTTTAGTAAAGGGATTACCTAGAATTAATATGTCTAAGGATACTTGTACAACATATCTCATAGGAAAGCAACCTAGAAATTTGTTCAAAGATGAAATGAAGCATAAATCTAAGGATATTTTGCATGTTGTTTATTCTGACCTATGTGGACCTCTTGATGTACCCTCAAATGGGGGTAACAAGTACTTTATGATATTTGTAGATGAGTTTTCAAGGAAAATATGGATCTACCTATTGAAGACCAAAGGAGAATGACGAAAATTTTCTTTTACATGAGCTTCATGATTTTTCTGAAGACCATTTTCTTTTTTTATTTGGTTTAATTAGTTGTAATGGAAGTCCAAATTAACTCAGATTATTCTTTCTTTATTTGTTTTTTTTAAAAAAAAATATATTTTACTAATGAACTCAATACCCAACCCAACCCAACCCAACCCATAAATATTTGATTGGGTTAGGTGTTTAAACTCATCAAAACCCACCCAACCCACCAAAACGCCCATACAAAACCCTATCATAAAATCAAATGAAAAAGACACAACTCAAAAGTGATAACAAATTAAAAGAAGTTTTTACTTTTAATTGAACTACACATAATCATCAAATTATAATGCCTTCATAATAATACTATTCACAAAATCAAACTCACAAAAAAAACAAAAAAACAAATACCGCAATAGTATCAAATAAAAAAACACAAGTCAAAATTGATAACAATTTAAAAGAAGCTTCTACCTCAAATTGAAATACCTAACCAAAATCAAACAGCATCAAATCACTAAAACGACAATGCAAGGAGAGGGAGACAAACAATGGCGTAGATGCAAGGATTAGCAGTGACTTTATCTTTTATTACCAACTCCATATTTGAGCAGTAAAACTCACTAACCACAAACTAGTAACACAATGCCACTAACCATTTTGTTAGTAGTTTATGGTTAGTGGCTCTTAGAAAGTGTAATCTTAGTTTGAATCACAAAAGTAAACCTTCACAAGAAATATACAAATGAGATTGTTTTGTCCAAAACATAAAGAAAAAACAATATTTTGAGCAAAATTATGAACCCATAGACAGGGACGGAGCCATTCAGAGGACTGTGGGGTTCAATGCCCCTAGTGATATTTATGCAACTTTCATACTAGTATACTACTATAGGCTATAGTACTAATATATACTCCTATTTTTTATTCTACTCTGAGTAAAAGTGTGAAACTTGCCTCACACCTCAACTCCCACAAAGTATGGCCCACTACCCCACTTTAATTTCACCGACTCGCCCGTACAAAACTCTCCCAATTCCCCTAAAAAAACAATTCATTTCCTTGCCTCTTCTCTCTTCTCTGTAAAAGTCCCTCTTCTCCCAAAACAATTTCTCTCAACTCCCTCATATTTTAATCCACAATGCATTTTCATAGATGTATGTTCCGACAATGCATTTTCAGAATTAAGAGGGATTAGTGATCTTTCCACGAAGCTTGTGGAAACCAAAAAGCACAGGGTATATCCTTCGATGTATTTGTTTGTAGAATTATCTTTGATACTTCCAGTGGCAACTACAACTGCCGAGAGAGCCTTCTCTGCTATGAATATCATAAAGAATGATATCCGGAATCGTATGGGAGATGAATGGTTGAATGATTGTTTAGTTACTTATATAGAGAGAGATATTTTTGAAAGTGTTGACAATGAGAAAATCATTCAATGTACGACCGCCTAGGGCCCACGTATGCAGGGGACCCAAAAAAAAGTATACTAAACCTAAATTATACTAGTGTTATAACAAAAAAGTTATGTAAAAAAGTCCAAAAAAAACCTACGCACCGATAATTCAAGTGTTCCTAATGATGTGTCAAATGCATCTAATACTGATAATTAGAAAAATGTTGTGGGAATTGAAAAAAAGATTTTAAAGAAATGAGGAACATGAAGATCAGTCACCAGACGAATCATTTAAAGTCAACTATTTTCTTATTGTTGTTGATGTGTCAATTACTTCTTTGAAAAACATATTTGAGGAATTGAAGACATTTGAAAGTATTTTTGGATTTTTATATGATTCATAAAAGTTAAAGTCATTAGATGATAATGAGTTGAAAGAATGTTGTGTTAAATTTCACCCAACATTATCTCATGGCAATTTATTGGATGTTGATATAGATGATCTTTTTCTGAATTAAAAGTGTTACAATTCACTTTACCAACTCAAACAATGTCTGCAATAGATATTCTTAAATTTCTCAAACTTGCAGAGTTGTTATCTGAGTGTAGCAAACACTTGTAGAGTTTTACTGAAGTTGATTAAAATCTATTTGAGATCATCAATGTCACAAGAGAGATCGAACGGTTTGGCAACTTTGTCAATTGAGAATGATATGTTGGAGAACATTGATGTTGATGGGATTTTAAATGATTTTGCATCTCAAAATACTTGAAATAACCGCTTCTTATCACTTTACGAGAAAAGAGAAGGTTTTTTTTTTTTAATATTTTGTAAACCTATTATTATATATTAAGGTGTATTATGTTAATGAAATAAGTTATTTTTTATTTTTAAATTAAAACATAATTATGTTAGGGGCCACTTTCTCACAATTTGTCTAGGGCCCATAAAATGTCAGTAACGAAACTGAACCACAAGTACTCGTTAAACTATCATTTTAACATTTTACTTGCAGATACCTACGTAATCGAGTTTTATTGTGATTTTTTGTCAACATATTCTCTTATCGATTGAAATTTATATAACTGTCACCAAATTTGTAGGAAAAACATGGTTTACTAGAATCCATTCGAATTTCTATCAGTAAAAAACAAAGTATTGACAATGATATCGCTACTAAAATAAAATTACCCAATCTAAGATCGTTTCCGATTTTAATATCAATTAAAAAGTATTCGTAATGTTTGTAGAAAAAAAAGTATCAATATACTTAAATTCAAGCGAAAATCAGACTCATCATCCCATATCTATACACCCGCCAAAATTCCAGCTCCAACAAAAGTAGTTTACCGCCAATCAATTTATTTTGGGGTAAATAGCCAAATTGGTCTCTGGAAGTATAACTCACTGTCAATTTGGTCCCTGAATCGAGCGAAAATCCAAAAAGGTCCTCAATTTGTAATCTGTCTGTCACGTTAGTCCCTCCTGTTAGTGGATCTCATTAACCCCGTCAATTAGGCTGATGTGACACGTTTTGTGCCACATGGATCTGCTTATTTGTCATTTTAATCTTGGGTAAATAGTCAATTTGGTCCCTCAAAGTGTGAGGCGTTGTCAATTTGGTCCCTCACTCGACCAAAAATGCAAAATAGTCCTCCACTGTTCGTTCTATCCGTCACTTTAGTCCCTCACGTTAACTACCGTCCAAATTTCCGCCAGAGTTGCATATGTGGCACGTTTAGTGCCACAGTGGATGCCACATAGGGAGGGAACCAAATTGACATTAAAAAAACATGTTTTAAAATATTTGTTTTTAATAAAAAACAAGAACCATGGTTTTACGAAAATGAGGAGACTTTCTAGTAGAGGATATGATGAGGAGCAAGGATGTGGGCTTGGTTTGCCAAGAGGACTAAAGTGACAGACAGAATGAACAATGGAGGGCTATTTTGCATTTTTGATCGAATGAGGAACCAAATTGACAGCGTCTTCTTCTCTTTCCTTGCACATCCTCGTGAAATATCTCTATATTTGGAATCAAGTCTATATAACTTCAATTTAGTTCTCAATCACGCACACTATCTTTATCATATACATTATTATGTCAATTGAGAATACATTGTTGACTACAGGAGGTTGATCCTTTGTAAAACACAAGCACCATGTCTGAATCCATTTAATGGCCAGGCCTAATATAATTGTACGCAACAATAGCATAGCAGTACTGTGTCAGCAGCAAGTTATGAATGATAGTTCGATAGACCACCTCAACACATCTAACATAAAAGCTAGTCAAATATGGTTAGGCACCTCTGCAAGAGGAAATTTGCAAATTTAATGAGACATGAAAAATGAGTAAAGATAATATTTTTATGTGAAAAAAACATATTTCAGAAAAGAAAGCTAGCAAATATCTTAGTAAAAAATACACACCATCTACAGATTTAACCTCCCGTGGTATTTCCAATGGTGCAGATGTAGATCTGAAAACCCTAAAAATAACTCAATAATCGATTTTTGATGAGGAAAGCACCGCCCCCCATTGCCTTCCCCGTGTCGTCCCTGTCCCGTCGTCGTCCCGTCCCGTCGCCATTTTCGTCCGGTCAAAATAAACCTAAAACAGAAATAAAAAACTAAAATGTCAAATTAGAATCACAGATTTAAAATCATTCAAGACTAAAATCAGAATCCAGTAAACCAATATTAGAGCAAAACAACTTAAATCTCAATGACCATAAATCAATGTCTTTCAGAAAATGAACAAAAAAATCAGAACTAAAAATAAGAAAAAACTGATAGGTGAAGAAGAGGCGAGAGTTGTTCCCTAGTGACTCTGGAAGAAGGGCACATGATGCTTCAATGGTAGAGGAAGAAGTCGGCAGATGAGAAATCTCAGTTTCCACTTCAAAATCTTTGATGGGGACGACATGGTAAGAATCTCTAGGGTTTTAAAAAAATCATTTGCTTCGAATCAGGTATGGTTTTGTAGAGCATGTTGAGAGCATCTTGGTGATGGGTAGGGTCAAATGCTTCTGAGGCTGTGGGGGCCGTAAAATGGACCAGAAAGAGGGAAGAGAGGGAGTGAAGGAAAGAGAAGAAGAGGGAGTACAAATTTGTAAAATGTGTGATTCTGATTTGCTTTGTTTTGTATTTTATCACATATTTGATTCTGTTGTGACTTTCTTGTTGGCAGAATAAAAGTAGTTTGCTATCTTTTGATGTGATGCTATTTTATGAATTGCTAGAACAATGTTTTCAGCTTCCATGATGTTCTTGCTTCAAAATACTCACTTTTCAAGGTTAGTTTCTCCTTGATATATATGCTAGGCTGTTATATACCGGGAGGCAATTCATTGTTGAAGCCATTCAATTTTGATGTCTATAGATATTAACTTACCCATAGTTGTTGATGGTGATTCTCTTTCTTTTAATGTGCTACCCCTCTAGGAGTTTTATGTACGAGACAACTATGAATGGTAACCCAGTTAGTTCAGAGCCAAAGTTGTGCCAATCGAAGAAGATTCAATGCTTACAAGACCCAATAGAGAATAACATGTGGTATGGTATCTATCTGTCTTACTTTTGTTTTGCAAATTGTTATGATCCTCTGATAAGAATTGCATTGATAAATTAATTGCTAATTCATTTTTGTTCATTTCTTCTGATAGCAAAATCTTATTTCTCTCTTTTTCGAAATATTCTTTTTCATCAAGTACAAAATTGTTAGATTGGCTTCTACTGTTTAAAAAAAGAGAAGAACGGCATACAGTGTGAAGGTGGAAAACGTTCTGAGCATGTTTTTGGTAGCATCACCACTTTCTTCTTCTTCAAAATCACCTAAGAAGGTCATCCATGCTCATGCTTCCACTATGCGAATACTCAAAATATTCATGATATCCTCCATATGTTGAGTGGGACTTTGAACTATTAGTTAATGACACTTATTTACACAGTTAATGACACAATGGCTTAAGTTTTATTTTACAAAAGGAAGGTATTTTTAAAGCCTTTAAGATTAATGTATTCTATTATCTCAACTTTCTGATTTCACTTTAAAGCTAAAAGTTATTCTTAGCTTCTTCTTAAACTTTACTTAACAGTTTCTATAATGTTTTGCAGATGAAGGTCCATATGTAGGACCAAATTTTACTGAGAGACAGTCTCCAATGCATTAATTTTATTATGCTCCCTAATCCATAATAAAGGAACAACTTAGAAATTAAGCCATTTTGACAATCTTTGCAACAACTAAAAAAATATTGGATTATTAGTTGTTATAATGCCTTACATATAATATATTTGTACTCTTCTATTTACATTAATAGTCAATAGGCCTAAAACAACAATGCTGCCTTAATAATTTGTGATACAAGTAGATTTTAGAAACTCCGATAGGTGTGTAATTCAGTTTGCCTTATATAATTTGTTGGCTAAGACAAACATTTTATTATAGTGAATGAAGTAAGAAATGTCTCACTCTTACCTGTCGTTGGTCTCATTTAGTAGCTTTCTCAATTCTTATATTTTCTTCTGTTATATATTTTGAAATTAGTTTCTTTTGAAATTAGAAATATCCATAAGCACAATATAACTGGTTTCCTATATAAGTATCCTTCCTTCACATCATAAATAATCAGTCCATATTGCTTGAGTTTTGAGGAAATACTTTTCTTTGCGGGTTTGAACTTTGTTTGCAGATAATTGGTTACTACTTACTACATTATAGATATGCTAACCTTCTGTCCTTTTAGAAATAATCCCTTAAAATTAATATATACATTATTTGCTATGTTGATGAATGTCATATGACATTCTAATGAATTTTCATTGCAGTGTGATGCAACATTAATCTTGTTGCTGTTGAGATTACAATGCTTGCTACATCTCTATCAAGCTAAACATGAGATAAACAAGTCTGAGAAATACACTGTCAAGCCAAATGACCTTAGTTTATGAAACATTAAATGATTCTGGACAAAATGATTCTCTTGCTATTATGCAGTCCTAAATTGGAAATGAAGTAAAGCTAGAGTAAAAAGGTAAAGCTGGAAGTTAAGCAAAGCTGAAAATGACGTAAAGCTAGAGTAAAAAGGTAAAGCTGAAGTAAAATAGTTGATTACTCAAATATTGGAGATTTTTTTTTTTTTTGACGAAAACCAACTCATATCATTTCACTTTCAAGAATATTTGCAATGCAAAATGGAACAATATAATGAATTTTGGAGCTAGCATAGTTTCTTGATGCCCTTGCTAGTGAATGAGCAACAAGATTCGCTTGCCTCCGAATGAAGCTAATCCTATAGCTTGGTAAAGATGAAAATAAAGAAATACAATGAGATATAATAGAACCAAAATCAGTAATGTTGGACACCGCTTTGGTTACTGCATTAACCACCGAGAGACAATCCATCTCAATCCGCTTTGGAGATTTGGTTTTTATATATTGCAAGATTAATGTTATATGTAAGTATACATTTCTTTCTATATGCATGGTTAAAGGCAATGGCACATCCGTTTGATATGATAAAAAACTTGCAAGACACTAAAGAATGTCATCTCAACCAGCTTGATGCAATGACAGCTGAAGAATTGATACCTCCTCAGCTATCTACAATCAAAATCAAGAAGATCATCAAAACTAAATGAACATCATTCAGCAGTGGCATTGAAGTACCAAGCTTTTTGTGTTGTGGCAATGAAAAGGGAATTTTGATTTGGCATACAAGTTGCTTGCCATTTTATTGTAACTTTTGGGGATTTAACAGCTTAGTAGGGCAATGTTTACCTTAGGGATGACCACATCCTATATACTCTTGACTGTCTTTTTGTAATATAATGACTACATCCCCTTTCTTATTTATTTATAGTATAGTATACAGTTTTTTATGGTCAAATTATGAATTTACTTTAGTCTCAAGACATTTAATTATTGTTTTCTTTTAGTTTGTATATTATGCCCCTTTCTTATAGTATACAGTATATATGAGGTACTTAAGATGGGTGGAACCTAAAAATATGACTGATTATTAGTTTGTATATTATGCCCCATTCCTTCATCTTCTCAAGAGATCTCCAATGCTATAGGATGCGAAGTTCTATCTCTCGAGAAGCCAGATTAGATTCTCGACTTAATTGTAAGTTTTAATAGCCATTCAATGGTACTTCCAAAAGTAACTAACTACCTTCTAAAAAATTCTGACATATCAATAAAGATTTAAGTCATTTCCCAGGAAGATAGCTCAGTTGACGAGTTAAGGGACATGAAGGAGTTGCAAGAAGGAGGTCCAGGGTTCAATCCCTGGAAACTAACATTCCCCCACCTCCACTAACATCTGCTTATCAAAAAAAAAAGATTTAAGTCATTTGTGAGTAAAATGTTCTTGCATATTAGTGAAGGAAGATTTAATATAATTGTGAGTAAAAATTATGGCATAACTAGAGTTAACAAATTGAAGAGCACTCCAATTTATGTAAAACCACTCTAGCTTCATAATTGTGATCCGAATGAATGCTTGAAGGTCAATGAGATTATACTCCTAATCTAAAAGAAAATAAACTTAAAAGATGTCTCAAGTCTAAAAGAAAATCATAATTTGACCATAAAATAGTTGTATACCATACTATAAATAAGAAAATTACTATACTGTACCACATTCTATATACTATTGTTGACTGTCTAATGTGGTCGTCCCTAAAGTTAATATCGTCGTAGTAAGCTATTAAGGTTCATTACTATACTATAATATTTTATTTAAATCCCTTCTCTGTTTATTTTAGCTGAAATAAATAGTGCATGGGATACAACTAAACACTCCTTATTTCTTTTTTCATGTAGTCTTCGATTCAAAGTTTGAAGTGTAACTTTCCAAGTCTCACAAGAGTAACTAATAAATAAGACCATAATTTAAAAATAAATAAATTGAGGGTAAACAAATTTGCCAAAAGTAAAAGGGAACTAGCTACTTATTTTTATTGTCTTTTACGGGTAAACATGTATTTATTCTCTTTTTTTTTGACAAAAAACATGTATTTATTCTCTCAATCATTTGATAATTCTTAACCAATTCGAGAGATATATGAAAGTTTTTATTGAGAAACTTACTAACTTTTTTTAATGTATTACATATATTTATTCACCACGGAGAACGGCCAATGACTTTGATTGAAATTATTAGATAGTTACACTCACAATCTTAAGTGATGACGGGAATAAGTAATGATTTAAATTAAATTTATCCGGATAATTCCACTGCTTCTAGGTATATTTCAATCTTATGCAATGTTAATTCTTTTCAAAAAAAATATGAAACCGTGTGAAGTTTACTATCTGTTGGATAACATTCTTTTAGTTAGACAATTACAATAATCACATTTATTGTTCAGGGGTATTTATGATTACTAGGTAATCGATCCTCATCAAACTAATTCAATAGAGTGATTGAAAATATTACATATATCTATAATGAACTTTTCCCACAACAATTCAACAATTTCATTTTTAGTTTCCTGAACATATTGAGTAAAATCAAACACATCATCACGTTGTTAAGGAAACTATCTTTTAAATTTTATCATTTGTGTCTCCTTCTCATATTGTTATAGCCATTAGTCTTCTTTACAATCTCCATTTTATTTTTATTCTTGAGTACTATTCGTACCACGTAACGCGATCCACTTGTGCGGATGCACGGGTATGTTACTAGTATATATATAAAGTATTTCTCAAAAAAATAATATATAAAGTCATATATTCAACATGATTTTGATGCAAGTAATGCCATTCGCCTTGGTATTTGTATGTTAAATATTATGACTATACCGGTTCGATATCCAGTCCGATTGATTCCCGATTAAACCATTGAACCTTGAATCACTGTCTTAGCCAGTTCAATGGCCGGTCCAATTCTCTGAACATTGGTTTTTAAGAATAGTTTTGTGTTTTTGTCAAAAAAAGAATAGTTTTCTGTTTATAAAAGTTGATAAAGTTCTGTCAAAAAAAGAGTTAATAAATAACAATATTCTTGTAAATTTGGAGTTCAAACTTTATTCATTAGATATACTTGGATATCGAAGTGAGTTTTGGATCTCTGAAAAAGACATTTTCATACACATGACAAGACCAAATCGACGACAATGTGCTTAAGCAACTAAGTTATCTGTTAGTGATTATACCTACTATTCACAAATTCCAATTTGTTTGCTTTTGAACATTGCTGAGTTTAGGATTAGGGTTCGCGAAGGGAGAGGAAGAATCAAATGAAGAAAAAGATTGAATTTTTATTTATTAAATATAATAATTAAAATATTGTAATAAGAATAATAACAATTTTTATGTTTAAATTCCAACAAGGCAAGCCGGCATGTCAACCGCGTAAGAGAAGCGTCTGACAACTCAGCGCCAATTTTGACCAATTTATAGAGGGCTTTGATTAACAAATTGGGAAAATAGGGGGACTAAGGCTAATAATATGTCGTCTAGTACACGTGAACTTGATGCTCATAATGATTTTTAATGACCATTTACCAAATAAAAAAAGAATTTATTAATGACCAAATAAATGTGTAATGTAATATAATAATAGGGTATATAAGTTTAACTCATAACTAATCTAAGTATTCTATACATTCTACTTAATAGGTTTAAATATCATTTTGGTTCCTATAAATACAATGAATATCCATTTTGGTCCCTACAAAATATATTTTTTTAAATTAGATCTTGCAAATTTTAAAATTATTCATTTTACTCCATGCAAAAAGTTTTTTTAAAAATAGCCTTTGCAAATATGTCCTCTTGTACCACGTGAACTTGCTGCTCATAATGATTTTTAATGACCATTTACCAAATAAAAAAAGAATTTAATTTTGACCAAATAAATGTGTAGTGTAATGTAATAATAGAGAGAGAGAGAGAGAGAGAGAGAGAGAGAGAGAGAGAGAGAGAGAGAGAGTCAGATTTGTCTTTGATTGTATTCAATTGCTCAAGTTGTGAGTTTGATCTTAATGATCAGGTTTCAATGTTTCATCAAAGTTTGGAATGACATCTTGGAATTGTTGCCATTTATCCACTTAGCTGAAGTTTTGTCTAATTTATGATCGATCCTGTTGCTTGTCGTATTTTTTGATCAATGAGAAATAAAAATGATAAGCCTGAACTGAAAAATTAATTTCTCCAAGTCCTCCCACCAAAGCATCCACAAGAAGCTTTGAAGAGAGTCTAGGGAGCAACAATCCCAATGATTCATGAAACATTGTACCTATCAAACCTGTTTCATGCTTTGTAAGTCCGTCTGCATAGCTATTACCTTCACAAATAGTACTCCCTCTTTTCCTAATCTTTAGTACTTTTGGCTTGTTACACACATATTAAGGTACTATTAATTTGTGTTGTTTAAGTACTAAAATGCCCCACTTGTAGTTGTATTGGGATAATTGAAGTTAAAGTAAAATAGTCTTGGGACAATTAATTCATGTGTTGGAACTCTAAAAGGATAAATAAATATAGAGGGTATATTAGGAAAAATTAGGTGAATTGTACATTGGGTTTTTAAAAGTACCATTGTTTTGGAACAAAAATAAAATGCCAAAAGTACCAAAGATCAGGAACGGAGGGAGTATGCTTGAAACTGAGAGACCAATCTAAGTTCATGAACTGACATTGTGTCATTGTCAATCAAAGGAGCCTAAGGGTGTTTTCGATTAACACCATTCTTGACAACAAGAAAACAATTTGAAAACCGCTCTCAAATCATAGTGTGAAAGCCTTCATGCATGACAAGAGGAGCTCGTTAGAAATAACAAACAACTTTGCATTGATATTGGTAGTAATACCACAACTACCAGAGGCCAAAAAATCAAGCCCCATGCTAAGATTCCCGAAACAGCCACCATCAACATTAAGCTTGATATATTTAGTTGGTGGGGAGTGATGAGAAACCATAAATACGTTGCATGGGAGTTTTACCAAGAGTGCCAAAGACGGTTACTTTTTTTTTTATAAGCAAATGTTAGTGGGGAAAGACTTTGTTGCTTGTCGTATTTACCTGTATGCATACATATAATTAAAAAAGACTAAAATGAACAAAAAATAAACAAATTAATATGGTCCGAAAAATCACTATAAGGCTAAAAAAATGCTATTAAAAGTTCTTAGAGACTATAGCACTGAAGGAGGAAGATGCGATCATTAAAAGTGAGTGAAATTTTTATAGTGGCTTAAAACAAAGGGTGTGTCTAATATGGATCCCTAAAAGAGGTCCACCGGTGGACCTTTACCAGTTTTGGTAAGTTTTAATAAAAAAAATTCATTTTTTTAATTATAAAATTCATTTTTTACTAAAAATAGTTAAGGTCCACCAATGGACCTTTTTTGAGAAGTCCATATTAGATGTGCCCTAAAACAAAATTCGCAAGTTGTTTATGGACCCAAAACATATTTATGTCATTTATTTATGTCTTGATATTATATATTACTAGGCGATGGGGGTCATTGTACACTATCAATTTTTTCATATTCACATAGCCAATTTTTTATTTTTATTTTGGTTTCAATTTGATTATTCATTCTTCCTGTCTTATCGATTAGCATTAATTTATACAATTTGGGAGCTGTTAACCTTGGTCGCACATGGCTCAATTCGGTCCATTGGGCCAAAATGACAAAGCAGATTGGGCTGAGCCAACCAATTGTCTACTGGGATGTGCTTTTTGTAGCCCAATCCTATCAAATTTTTGAGAAAGAAACCACACACGATAAAAAAAATGACCTAATTTTTCCCATATAGGCCAATTGGGTTGCGACAGAATGACCTAATTTTTCTCAGCCTCTACATAGCAACCCAAATCAAAACAAGAACACTGGACAATCGGGTCGGCCTGTTGGCATGGTAAAGCCAAAATTGACACTTTCAATTGCGATATCTGTTTTTAGGGTCAATTTGTTCCCTTGAATATTACAAAGTTGTTCATTTATCCTTTGCTAATTCAAGTGTTTAATTTGTCTCAGTCAAAACCGAGGATTATACTTACACGTGTTTTTCTATTAATTTATATATTATTTTATTGCTATCTAATTTTCTTAATATTTATAGTCAATTTTATATTTGTCACTTTAGCAAGAATTTTTCCAACATCATATTCCACAATTTATGTTCAAGCCACATTTGGAAAATGTTCTTATGACCTTTGAGGAAAAAGGTGGAGATCTAACAAAAGATTGCATGCACGAGGCGTAAAGTTTCTCGTGTATTCTTGTTGTTGAATATTTTCCAACAATCTCAATGATTTAGTTTAGCTAAGTACACTCAAATCTTATTGCTTGATGTAAATTACTTTCTCAGCTTCGTTGCATTAATATATATTATCGTTTCAAGTGCAGGTGAATTCACTGGTTCCTGCATAAGGTGATTAAAAGGAGCCATAATGAAGATCATTGACAAGGCAAGTTACCTTGATGATCTATATATATAAGGAAATTAAAAATGATATATTTATATATGTTTCAGGTTCTAATTCTTAAAGTAATTCTTTTTGAAATATAATTTGAGCTTATTATATACATCCATATCCATGACCATTTTAATTGCTAAGGATATGATTGCAATTTGAATATGCGACTCCGTGTTAATAGTTTTATCCATGTGTTGATGTTTGCTGCGTATTGCGGTATTTAGAATTGAAGGTTTTTTGTTGAAACACGAATACCCAAATGTGATTTTTTCTATGCTTCTCATAATAATTTGTTGGATAGTGGATTTCGAGTTCCAATTCAACAATCATTGTTATAAATTTATAATTTATAATAGATTACATTATCAAATGTAGATTTGGCATTGGCCATGTTTTGAAAGACTAAATTAAATGGAATTATATGTACTTTCAAAAGTTCTGTCACAGGCAAATAAGTCCTTGAGTACAGTAGTGCATTCACACGCCTCAGACTATAAACGGTATTTGTAGTATATGATAAAGGTTCGAACTTGAAATTTGTGGCTACCTTGTTCGTGTTCGTGAGATCGTGCTTGTGACGAGTTTGTGATAAGTGTTGAATTTGTATGTCTCTGTGTGTCTTAAATAGAGCACATTTATATCTATTTATAATGCAAAAGGAATCAATTACAATTAAGGCTAAATAATACAAATTGATACTAATAAAACATAATGGATACCAATCAAATTTAATTGATATCGTAAATCATAATTGATATGGAAAATTATAATTGATATTCTAACACCCTCCCTCAAGTTAAATCTTACTAAGCTTTTAAGCTTGTTACAATACCAAAGCATTTTTCAATAAAACTTGAAACTAAATCTAACATTAGTATTTGTGAGTCATAACCAACATAAAACACCATCGGAATGACCGTCGATGGAAAGAGAAGTCCTCATTAATGATTAATATGTGGGAAAGAGACACCATCGGATGGCCGTTGATGGGAAGAGAAAACTCCACCGTATAATCCATTAATGAGAAAAGCAAGCATAACATACAAAACTAGAACGGAGAGAAAATGCATCAATTGGAGAGAGAAAGTGAAAATTTGAACTGTACCGTAACTGTTCGTTCACCAAAACCAAAAAGAAACCTCAAATCCAGGACCTAGAGAATATATATATATATATATATATATATATATATATATATTATTGATCTTTTTCTGTTGTTTTCCAAAAATTTCGAGTCTTTCAAAAAATGGCTTCTATAACACAAATGAACCATGAAGGCGAATAACCACTCACAAATCAGGTGGTTGTTTCTTCAGAAGAACATATCAACGAAGTTAATATGTTAAAATTTCAAAATCAAATCTTCATCACATTTACCATATTCCTTAATTGCTTTGATTTTAAAGAATATTGGTCAACATTTATGGCGTGGAAGAAGGCCGAGGAGGATCATGAATCTGAATGGTTTAATGACCTTCGTGCATGGGTGGGGGGAATTGCTGGCGTCACTTTCACCACGACAATTGCGGTGATGTTGAGTCCCCCGGGAGGGATGTTACAGGCCGACATCGGGTCGGGTGATAAAGATATCCCCTACTCGCGTAATTCAAATATAACACTTAAGATTAATGAAGCTTGCAATAGTATTTTATGCCCGGGAGAGTCCGTACATGAAGTACTATTTGAAGCTTCAATAATTTTAAGGGTCATATTTACATTACGCGAGTAGGGGATGTTATCGCTCGGTCCGATGTCGGCCTGTAACATCCTTCCCGGGGGACTAAACATAGCCGCAATTGTTGCGGTGATAGTGACACCAACAATTCTGCCCACCCATTCCCGAAGGTCATTAAACCATTCAGATTCATGATCCTTCTCATCCTTCATCCACGCGATAAATGTTGACCAAGGTTCTTTAAAATCAGAGCAGATTAGGAGTACGGTAAATGTGATGAAGTTTTGATTTTGAAATTTTTACATGTCAACTTCGTTGATATATTCTTCTGACGAAGCAACCACCTGATTTGCGAGTGGTGCTTCGTCTTCATTGTTCATTTGTGTTAGAGAAGCCATTTTATGAAAGACTCGGGATTTTTGGAAAATAACAATGCAAGAAGATCAGTAATATATATATATATATATATATATATATATATATATATTCTCTTTCATGAATATGTATATTTATACGCCTAAAATTTAGGCAAAAGATCTCAACCCACAATTAGGGTTGTTGACTCATACGTGTTATTCATTATTTATGAATGGGTAAAATATGTTTTTGGTCCCTATAAAATTTTGTTTTTTTAAATTAGTCTCTACATTAACGAAATAGGCGTTTTGGTCCCCATCTTATTTTTCCATTTTCAATATTAGTCCCTAACGTTAAATAGACTAACGGAAGTCCCAAACAGCACTGCCACATCAGCATTTTAGATTACAGGGCATCCACATGTATATGACACGTCATACTATTATTTATAAAATATTAAAACTATCTCTTGTCAAAAAAAAAATATTAAAACTATCATTATTCTCATTTTTCCCTTTCTTCTCCATCACCAATTACCATCTTCAACCAAAAATCAAATTTCTGCAAAATTCATTTGAACAGATCTTGAACAAAAAATAAGCGCTGAACTGATTCACAAAAACCATCATCATCATCAAGCGTTGAAGCTCATCCCCCACTATTTCATTTTCCATTCCTTTTCCTTTTCTTCTTCTCTCTCTTTTTGTGTTTTTTTTTCTTCTCTCTCTTTTTCCTCACTAACTCATCAAGCGCTGAACCTCTTCCCTCACTAACTCATCAAGCGCTGAACCGATTCACAGTAAGGAAGCATCGTTAATTTCTTTCCTTCTCTCTCTTTTTCGTGTTCTTCTTTTCCTTCCAGATATTGAGTGAAGCATCAGCCATTAACTTGGAACTAGATTTGGATCGTTTTTTTGAGGATCTGGTTCGACTTTTCAATCCAGTGTTTTCTTTTTCTGGGTTTGTGATAAGGTTGAGCCATTCACGAAATCAATATGGGGGCTTCATCTTGTATTTGAAATGCTGTTAAAACAACTACAAAATCGAAGAAAATGGTGGCCTCAACCACTAGAACGAAACGGGTTCCCCACGGGTCAAAACAACCCGTTTTTCAGGAAACTGGGTAAAGAAGATGATCAACAGTGCACCCTTGACTCGTGGATGCCATGTCAGATAAAATGCTCACGTGGCAATGCTGACTGGGTTTTCTGTTAGTCAATTTAACGTCAGGGACTCTTAATGAAAACGGGAAAAAAATGTAGGGACCAAAACGCCTATTTCGTTAATGTAGGGACTAATTTAAAAAAACAAATTTTGTAGGGACTAAAAACATATTCTACCCTTTATGAATTAATGTATATATTTATACACCCTAAATTTAGGCAGTTCAGGAAATAAGATCTCAACCCACATTTAGAGTTGTTGAATCATACATGTTATTTTCTATTTTATGTATACACCCTAAGTTTAGACAATTGAAGAAGAACTCAATCCATAATTACGATTGTTGACTTATATGTTCTATTTTCTATTTTATGAATGCATGGTTCATACCTGTTACATAACACTCAGGTAGCCATTAGTATTGGAATCAAACAATTTTGACCAATTCAGTGAAGCAAGAACATCATATAACCGACTCTTGTATGATGTGGCACTTCTTGAGATCGAGTTTTGGAATATACTTCGCTAACGCTTTATATCTTATCATGGTCGTTCCTGAAATTTTGAATGCCCTGCGCGAAATTTGAATTTGGCGACCTTTTTTTTATAAGTCATTCAATTTTTGGTACAGAGTTAGGGCTCACTCCGACCTGGTAACGAGAACCTCGACCACCAGCTGTTGCGCCATCTTAATCTTCATGATTGTACGATTGAGATCAACATAATAAGCAACTAACAGCTCAGGTCAGCGCGGTCAGTAACTATGGGCAAAGACACAGATCGCGATCTGTGTCTTGCGAACTTCAAGGGCTCCGATTTCCTACTTGAGTCAGACGTCGTAGATCAGTGTGGAGTCACCTGCACCCTATATATGTTGGGTATTGGGCTCCCTTCCTATGTGGATAAAGTCTCAAATAATTTAGCTCATTATGTTTCTCACTTATTATAAGTGGAGAGGATTAATTTAGGTTTGAGAAAGAGAGAATTTCGGATTAGAGCAGCCACCAAAGAGAGAGAAAAGAAGAGAGAAAACAATTCCCGTTTTTCTCAAACCTATTACCGTAAAATTGCGATTTCGGTTTCGTTACCGTTCGGATCTTCGCAACGAGTTCTGAGGAGAGAGATATTGGCTTCGCACTGAAGCTGCAGTTTGGGTATTTTCATCTTCATCTTCTCAAATTTGTAAGCGTTTGTGCTTTATTGTTTTTGGTTGCTTGTTGGCACGGTTTGTGCTTATTGTTTGAGACTCTCTTGTAACCATATTTGATCATAGTGGAGCTATTTCTTTGGTCTGAACGACCCGTGGTTTTTACCCTTTCTTTGAGGGGTTTTCCACGTTAAAAATATCGGTGTTCATTGTGCGTTTTTATTCTCGTTATATTTGCCGCCACGTATTCGGTGTTGCTCCTCATAGATTCTTGCAAGTTTGGGGAATTTATTTCCGCTGCATATTTCTCTGTTATTACGTTTATGTGTTGATTCCCCATCAGAGTGGTATCAGAGCTCTTGGTTAGGAGTTAGTTTACTTGCTTGAATGATGGAGGCAAATATGAATATAAAGATGGTTTCTTTGAATGGTACTAATTATCATTTGTGGAAGGGCAAGATGAAAGATTTATGTTTGTGAAGAAAATGCATCTTCCTATTTTTGGTAAGATAAAGCCGGATTCTATATCAACCGAAGAATGAGATTTTGAACATCAACAGGTATGTGGTTTCATTCGCCAATATGTAGAAGATAATGTTTATAATCATATTGCTAATGAGACTAATGCAAAAACCTTGTGGGAGAAGATAGAGTCCTTGTATGCCTCTAAATCAGGGAATAATAAATTGTTCTTGTTGAATAGCTTCATAAGTTTGAAGTATAAGGAGGGGACTTCTATTTCAGATCACTTGAGTGATTTTCAAGGGCATCTTGATCAAATGTCAGGAATGAGTATCAAGTTTGATGATGAGCTTTTGGGACTACTTCTATTATTATCTTTACCAGATTCTTGGGAGACATTTTGGGTTTCTATAACGAGTTCTGCTCCTAATGGTATTGTTTCTTTGGAAACGGCTAAGGGTGGTGTCCTTAATGAGGAGATGAGAAGGAAGGCACAGGGTTCTTCATCTCAATCCGAGGTATTTGTCACAGAAAATAGGGGGAGAAGTACTCAGAGAAAGGAATCGAAGGGTGGTAGAGAGAAGAGCAGAAGCAAGTCCAAGTCTCGTTATGAAAATGTGGAATGCAACTATTGTCACACAAAAGGGCACATACTAAAGAATTGTTTTCAGAGGACGAGGGAGAATAAAGACAAGAAAGGTAAGCATAAATCAAGGGATCATGATGATCGTGTTACTGCTACTATTGATGATGACCTTATTATTCTCCGTGATCATGAGACAATTAATCTTGTGTCAGATGAGAGCATGTGGATAGTTGATACTGGTGCTACATTGTGTGTTACACCTAAGAAGGAGTTCTTCACATCTTATACTCCAGGCGACTTTGGAGTGTTGAGGATGGGTAATGATGGTGTATCTAAGGTAATTGGTGTTGGTGATGTTTGTTTGCAAACCAACACGGGAATGAAGTTGTTGCTTAAAGGAGTCAAACATGCTCCCGATGTTCGCTTTAATTTGAATTCTGTGTCTATGCTTGATGATTGTGGTTATGATAATCATTTTGGTGGTGGAAAGTGGAAACTCAGCAAAGGTAACTTGGTTTTGGCTAGAGGGAAGAAAATTTCTAAACTGTACTGGACAAAAGCTATGGTTTCTATAGACAGTGTAAATGCTGTGCATATGGAAGCATCTTTGTGGCACCGTAGGCTTGGTCATATCAGTGAAAAGGGGTTAAACGTTTTAGCAAAAAATGTTGTGCTTCTAGGTTTGAAGAATGCAGATTTGGAGAAATGTTCTCATTGCATGGCTGGTAAGCAATTAGATTATCGTTCAAAAAGCATCCTCCCTCTAGGAAGTCAGAGCTACTTGAACTTGTGCATTCTGACGTTTGTGGCCCTCTTAAGGTAAAATCTTTTAGTGGTGCACTTTATTTTGTTACCTTTATTGATGATTGTTCCAGGAAATTATGGGTTTATGCTTTGAAGACAAAAGACCAAGTGTTGGAGAAGTTCAAACAATTCCATACTTTGGTTGAGAGGCAGACAGGTAAAAAGTTGAAACGTGTTCGTACCGACAATGGCGGTGAGTATTGTGGACCCTTTGATGATTACTGTAAGCAGCAGGGTATTGCACATGAAAAGACTCATCCTAAAACTCCTCAGTTAAATGGTTTAGCAGAGAGGATGAATCGAACAGTAGTTGAGAGAGTGAGGTGTATGCTTTCTGAAGCTAAGTTGCCCAAACACTTTTGGGGTGAGGCGCTATACACGGCTGTGCATGTTATTAATCTCAGTCCTGCTGTTTCTTTGAATAGCGAGGTTCCAGATAAAATATGGTTTGGGAAGAATGTCAATTATGATCATTTGAGAGTCTTTGGTTGTAAGGCTTTTGTGCATGTTCCAAAAGATGAAAGATCCAAGTTGGATGCAAAGTCAAAACAATGTATTTTCATTGGTTACGGTCAAGATGAATTTGGTTATAGGTTGTATGATCCTATAGGGAAAAAGCTTCTCAAAAGTCGTGATGTTGTTTTCATGGAAGACCAAACTATTGAAGACATTGATAAGGCGGAGAAGACTACACCCAAGAAAGATGTCAACTTGTCAGATGTTGATCCAGTTCGGTTGCCTATTCAAAGTTTGGATAGTGTTGATGGTAATGTTCAAAATGGTGAGCATCATGATTATGTCGATGATCAACAACTTGAAGATGAGTTAAATATTCCAGCTAATAATGATGATGAGGAACATGAGATGTCAGAAGATGAGAATTTTGGTGATGCTTTTGAATCATCTCAAGTTCAACTTAGAAGGTCTAGCAGGGAAACACAACCATCTACAAAGTATAATTCTGATGAGTATGTGACACTGACTGATGAAGGGGAACCTGAGTATTTTCAAGAGGCCATGGAGAGTGAAGAAAGTCACAAGTGGCTGGATGCAATGCATGATGAGATGAAATCATTGCATGATAATCACACTTATGATTTGATGAAGTTGCGAAAAGGTAAAATGGCTTTGGAAAATAGGTGGATTTATAGAGTGAAACATGAGAGTAACTCTAACTCTCCAAAGTATAAAGCCAGATTAGTAGTGAAGGGTTTCCGTCAAAGAAAGGGTGTTGATTTTAATAAAATTTTCTCACCTGTGGTAAAGATGTCATCTATTAGAACCGTGTTGAGTTTAGCGGCTACTCTAGATTTAGAGGTAGAGCAAATGGATGTAAAAACAGTTTTCCTTCATGGTGATTTGGAGGAAGAAATTTACATGAAACAACCTGATGGTTTTCTTGTGAAGGTAAGGAAGACTATGTGTGTAGACTAAGAAAGAGTCTATATGGTTTGAAGCAGGCTCCAAGGCAGTGGTACAAGAAGTTTGAGTCAGTTATGTGTGACCAAGGATATAAAAAGACTACTTCTGATCATTGTGTCTTTGTTAGAAATTTTTCTAATGATGAATTCATTATCCTGTTGTTATATGTTGATGACATGCTTATTGTAGGGAAAAATATTTCCGAGATTGACAGGTTAAAGAAGCAGTTGGGCGAATCTTTTGCCATGAAAGACATGGGAGCAGCTAAACAGATTCTTGGTATAAGAATCATGCGTGACAGAAAGGAGAAGAAACTTTGGCTATCACAAGAGCACTATATTGAAAGAGTGTTGCAGAGATTTCAGATGGAAAACTCTAATGCGGCAAGCACTCCTCTTGCTACTCATTTTAAATTGAGTTCTAAACAAAGTCCTTCCAATGAAGATGATAAAATTAATATGGAACGAGTTCCTTATGCGTCTGTTGTGGGTAGTTTGATGTATGCAATGGTGTGTACAAGACCAGATATTGCGCATGCTGTTGGTACAGTCAGTAGATTTTTGTCAAATCCAGGTAGAGAGCATTGGAATGCTGTGAAATGGATTTTGAGGTATCTTCGTAGTACTACTTGTATGAGGCTTTGTTTTGGAGGTGACAAACCCACATTAGTGGGGTACTCCGACTCAGACATGGCTGGAGATATTGATTCCAGGAAGTCCACTTCGGGGTATATGATTAAGTTTGCAGGGGGAGCTGTGGCTTGGCAGTCTAGGTTGCAAAAGTGTGTAGCATTGTCTACTGCTGAGGCAGAGTTCATAGCCATTACCGAAGCATGCAAAGAGTTGATATGGTTGAAGAAATTCTTGCAGGAGCTTGGTTATGTTCAGGACAAATATTTCTTATTTGTTGATAGTCAAAGTGCTATTCATCTTGGTAAGAATCCGACTTTTCATAATAGGTCCAAACACATTGATGTGAGGTATCATTGGATACGTGATGTTTTGGATGCTAAGTTGTTGAAGTTAGCTAAAGTTCATACTGATGATAATGGTTCAGATATGATGACTAAGGCTTTGCCGAGAGGAAAGTTCCAAATCTGTTGTGATATCGCCGGTTTGGCGATGACCTCCACATAGTTGTGAGGGGGAGATATGTTGGGTATTGGGCTCCCTTCCTATGTGGATAAAGTCCCAAATAATTTAGCCCATTATGTTTCTCTCTTATTATAAGTCGAGAGGATTAATTTAGGGTTGAGAGAGAGAATTTCGGATTAGAGCAGCCACCAAAGAGAGAGAAAAGAAGAGAGAAAACAATTCCCGTTTTTCTCAAACCTGTCACTGTAAAATTGAGATTCCGGTTTCGTTAACCGTTGGATCGTCTTCGTTTTTGGACAGCAGGTTCGTGAGATATAGTTATACACTTTCACCGTTCGGATCTTCAAAACGAGTTCTGAGGAGAGAGATATTGGCTTCGCACTGAAGCTGCAGTTTGGGTATTTTCATCTTCATCTTCTCAAATTTGTAAGCGTTTGTGCTTTATTGTTTTTGGTTGCTTGTTGGCACGGTTTGTGCTTATTGTTTGAGACTCTCTTGTAACCATATTTGATCATAGTGGAGCTATTTCTTTGGTCTGGACGATCCGTGGTTTTTACCCTTTCTTTGAGGGGTTTTCCACGTTAAAAATATCGGTGTTCATTATGCGTTTTTATTCTCGTTATATTTGCCGCCACGTATTCGGTGTTGCTCCTCATAGATTCTTGCAAGTTTGGGGAATTTATTTCCGCTGCATATTTCTCTACTATTACGTTTATGTGTTGATTCCCCATCAATATAAACCCCCAATGGGCACTAAACTAGGTTCGTTCTCGTAACCCACACCTCACACCAAACTTCACTACACTGACTTGAGTGTCAAAGTGTGTGCATGTACTCCCACCTACGTCGGTCTATATCGTCGGTGTACCACGTTGGGCTGCAGCTTGGAGGGCACATCGACAGCTACATCAGCCACATCTCAAGTCCGACTTCAGGACACTATTAATCAATTATTATCGGTAATTGAAATTTGAAAAGGAAAAGTAATTTTTTTAAAAACTAATATATATTGTCATCAAAATGTTTTAAAAAGGAAAAGGAAAGACGAGAAGGAAAGAAACATAGGAAGCAATAAGAACCTGTTGCCAATCAGGATTCATGAATAAATTAGAAAGGGAAGAGGGGAAAGAATAGCATTTCAATTTCAAGCTTCAGCGGCGATGAGCTGATGAGCTGATGCGAGTGAAATTTATGTTGAGACTTTGAGATCATTATTTTAATATGATTATGATTCTTTTATTTTATGTGTATGTGGGTACATCGGTTAAGTTTGATAGGCTTTGTCTTATTTGTCTAAAGCTTATTTAAAGAATGGATATGTTAAGTATATAATTTTTTCTTGTCAAAAAAAAGTATATAATTTTTAGGTAAATTTTTAGTTGTCTTTAAAGAAACGTGGGTAATTTGCCTTAATCAATTAAAATCTGACATATGGATTCTACTACCATTTATTACATAAATATATTTCTATTATTTCTTTTACAGTTATTACTATATATTTGTATTATTTACACACTTACCCCAATTTTAATAAATGCTGGTTTATCTTCCCATGTTTAACGTTGGAGAAAAGGAAAGAGAAAATCAACATTCAGTCTTCCTCTAGACCTTCAAACTCTTTCTTCAGGGTAATTTCATTTTTTTCTTCTAAAAACACAAAGGCACAAGTAGACATTGTTCTGTTCCAAACAAGAGACAACGCTCATCTCTTCGTTCCATTCCTTCTGTCACTGGAAAATTGGTAATTTCCCCACGTCGCCGTCACGCCGCGCTGCCACGATCTTGAATCATCGCCCTCTCTCAGGTTCTCTCCCTCTCTCCCTCTTTGGATATATTTCTGAACTTTCTAATTTCTAATAAGAGCGACTGTGCAACTCAATGACTACCAAGTAATCCAAATTGAGAAGAAAAAAACTAAACCAAAATTAGTACATCATGAGTTCACACGGTGCTTCTGAATTTCTGATGCATTTGTGATACTTTAGAAATTGCTGGCAATGCCTCTTTGGATATAATTGGTTGCTTTTGAAGTGTCTATACTTACTTATCTAATTAGAAGCTACACCAGAAAGCATTTTATAATCAAACGGAAACAACCTTGATAAAGTAGCCTCATGAATATTCATGTGAACTCATGACTGTCTATACTTATGAGTATCAATATACATTTTATCAATATTCATGTGAACTCATGAGTGTCTATACTTAATGCTACTTTATCAATATTCAAGTGAACTCATGAGTGTCTATACTTATCAATATTCATGTGAACTATCTATACTTATCTAATTAGAACCTACACCAGAAAGTACCATGTGATCCTACATTGTTTCCTTTTGATTATCACATTGCTTTGCACACTAGAAAGCATTAAGTATAGATAGAACACACTTCATAAATCTCTAATTAGAAGCTACTTTATCAATATTCATGTGTGTCCAAATCTGGTTTGATGACTCACTGCATTCCTACCCACCAATGCGTCTAGTTTAATGCTCGTTAGTTAGTTTATTTGTCAATTCTAGTCATTACATCAGAATATGTGCATTTCCTTCAAATTACCAAAATCAATTTAAACATGAGACAAGTAATATACTAGGACAGTAGGACTAAACTCATTATTTAGTCTTCTTAAACAAAAGAAAATAGAGAATATAAAAACTTAATATTTGTTTCAAGCATTACAATGTTACGGTTACAGACATAAGCTTACTTAACATAATGGGAATGATAACTTGATTAGCTGCAACGCAATAACAAAATCCTTATTATTGTTTGATTTTGGGATTTAGGCTTGGCCTGAAACAATGCTTTCATTGTCTTTTTATAGCAGATAATTTTTAAATGTCTACATACAGTGATGCAACGTTGCATCTTGACAGTGATTAAGAAGAGGTAGAATTCGATAGTGGAAATGGTATCCGCACCAATAGAGATACAGAAGATATAGAATTTAATAGTGGCAATGATGTTCATACTAATAGAGACACTGAAGGTGTGGAGTTCAACAATGCTGTTATGGGCAGTCAGCAAGAGGAAGATAACTCCAATGGTTACAAATGTACTCCCTCCTTTCCTTATTACTTGTCGCTTTTAGAGGAAAAAATTGTTTTTATTTACATGTCATTTTCAAAGTCCAATGCAATATTTATTATTGTTTGGTCAATAATGTCCTCAAGTATTTATTGCAAAGAGAAATAGATAAAATAAGATAATAAATCATTAAGGGTATTATAGGTAAAAGGGAATTAATTGTATCAAAAGTAACAATTTACTGGTCTTATTGATACATGTAAAAAGCGAAAAAGCGACAAGTATATATAGTGAAGTGACAAATGATGATATAAGAGGTAGGGAATTCAGCACAGAAAAACAAGCTATAGAATTTTACCAAATGTATTCACGATTCCGTGGGTTTGCTGCTAGAAAGGATGATGCGGTAAAAGATCATCACGGGAATATTGTTGCGCGTCAAATAGTTTGCAATAAATAGGGTAAGAGTGATAGGAAAAAAAAAAAAAGAGGACCAATCAAGGCCAACAATTCAAACGGGTTGTGTCATGCGAGACTTCGAGTGGCCTATGATTTTATTCGTACGAATTGGAGGGTTTCTATTTTTGAGCCGTCACACAACCATGACTTAGCTCCTGCACACTTTGTTCATATGATTCCCAAATCCCAATTATTGTAAACTGAGTGAAGCAGATAAAGAGATTGTTAGAGGCTTGCATTCCCAAGGTGTTAAAACTTGTCACATTTTAGGTTTTTTGATGGGTCAAAAAGGTGGTCATAAAGATATTGGATTTATCAAAAAGGACTTATATAACTATACAGATCATCAAGGAAGGGTAAGAATAGAAGACGGCGTGTAGTTTACTTTGGTTTGGGAAGCACCAGGTTTGGCAAAGAGAAATAACCTTAGAAGAAATAAAAGGAATGGACTAAGAGAAGCAAGGTTCCTTGCCACGAATTTCGAGTTCTTCACCTTTCTGCTTCAAGAGTTCTTCAGTCTTCTCCTCTCAAGAACTGTTGACGTTTTTTCTCAAAAGAATTCTGCTGTTGTGTTTGTTTTTTCTTTGAGAGATTCTTGGGCTGAGAGAGTGGAGAAATGGGTGTGTTGGCTTCATTTGTAGATAGGGTTTTCTCCTTGAGGGCTTTTCTGCTTCCCCTTGATTTCTTTTTCAACAACTACTATGTTGTATGAATAAGAGAGAGAAAAAGAACTTATCTAGTTGCAAAATTGTTTATGGATATTAAATTTTAATTTCTCAAAATAAAATGCTATTTTAATATTACACTTATTGAATTAGTTATCATTAGTATTCTAAATTGAATCACATTAAAACACTAACGTAAATACTTTTAAAAACATCAAGAATTATTAATGCGAAAATTCAAAAAACTAAACATAAACACAATTAGCATTAATATTAAATATATATGCTAATATTGTCAAATATCAGTTACATAAGTATTGAGTCATCAAAGTTTACACTCCCTTAAAAAATAACTTGAAAATACAATATTATTATAATTACTAAAACAATGTCTACAACGCTAATTTTCTTGTCTAAAGGTGCTTTGAATAGTTCGTTGTGCAGTGATTGGCATCATATTGGTTGACCTGCAATTTAAAGACAACCAAATGTTATTTCGTTTCATAATCAATATGAATATATTAGAATTAAGAAATGCAAATAATAGTGAAAAATTCACATCAAGAGACTAATTAATGTGCTGAACAAACCCGTCGCCATACATACCTTATAACATAAAACAGTTGGGATCAGTTTTCCTACTGAAATTGATACTCGAAATTGATCAATTATGCTCTCCAATTTGCATTTACAAACTCATCTATAGATGGAAAAAATTTATGTCCCTACACCAAATGTGTCAATTGCAATAAGTGTACTCACATGAATTGTTATGAGCACATAATCAATCATGGGTTTCTAAGAGGATATATTAATTGGATCTTTCATGGTGAAGAAGCTAGCTATTCTAAGACTATAAGCATGTTTCATGTAGAAAGGGAGTTTGATCATGACATGGATTGATGGTGAAGTAGCTAGCTATTATATGGATTCTATATTGTTTATAGCTCCTGTTTTCACCATGATTGTTGCATTGTCATTGGCTGAAAGCTTTTCTGGTCTACTCACTATTAGAGGTGCCAAGCTTACTGGTTGGTATAGTTGGTTGATTTGAGCGATTTAGGGACCGAGTATGCACTGTTGGTTAATTATTCAATCTTGGTAGTTGTTGGAATTTATTAAATCAATGATTGATTTAGACCATGGTTTTGTACTGTCTTGAGAATTAACTGAGGTTGGGATTTTGGTTTTGTCCATGTGTACTATGTATGTTTGTTGACCCGTGAGAGCTGCTGAATTTGTTGCCATAAAAGTCAGAAACAGAAATATTATTATCCTAGTAGAGATCATGATTCCTGCAAAAAATGAAGAGAAACAGAACACTTCATTGTTAATGAGGATATTAGAGAGCACTAGTATAACACTATGCAATGCAATGAGATATTAGAGAGATTAAATGGATAATAGATAGAAATAGTGGTCAGTATACCTTTGGGGGACTTAGCAGAAGGACCAGGAAAAAATGTTCTTGGGAAAATGAATGCTATAATAAACTTATCAAATCAAATCTTAAATAGGCTCTAGAAAGTGAATGCGTTGAACTTTTTAAATATGCTCATTGAATTAAAGGAATAAAAAAGTAGTTTACCTTGTCCTTGTTACTTTTCTTCTACTTCAAGACTGCATTCTCAGGAACCCAAAGATCTCTGAAGTGTATATTTATAGAAGGGAAACAAGTCTAACTATGTGGCATTCGTTATCAAATTTAGAAATATCTTTCTCCAGTCTGTACCTAATTATAGTAATCAACTATATAATTTATATTGTTTCATGTAGGATGAACTTAAGAAGCACATGGAAGAGGAAGCAAGTTCTGGAAATGCTCAAACCACTCAAGAATGTACAATTTGGAAGAATGACATCTTTTCAAAAGTGAAGGGCCGCGAAAGAAGAGGATGTGTACGCTGTCTTGGTAAGCTTCCACAACGTGGAAGTTCAAAGTCTAATGGAGATGATAGAGTCAAGAAATTAGAAATTTTGGTTGGAGATCTCGTTGCGATTCTCCAAGTGCGCTTTGCTCAAGATCCACGTGGCTCAAGAGGTATGGATTTTTTATTAAAGTTCTTCAATCAAAAATTCAATTCAACTATGTAGAATACTTACATAAAATACATTTATCTTTCTAGGTATCTACACCTGCTACGGCCCCGACTGCAGCAACCGATTTGACTACTGATTCCAATTAAGTGATGCAAACAACATATTCCCAACATTATTATTCAGCTTTATCTAGTGTTTTAATTGACTTGGACATGTTTTTATATTATGTATTATCACAACAATTGAAAAGTTATAGTTGTATGTTTGTGATTTGAAAGATATATAATGTATTATCACAATTGATAGCTGTATGTTTGTGGTTTGGGTTTTAATTGACTTAAGGTGTATTATCCATGGTATTATCAATATATCTTTTATATGTTAATCTTATGAATAATAGATTCAAACTATTTATTTTTTACTATGTTAATCTTATAATTTATAGTTGCTATAAAACAGTTTAATTTAAAATTTTTTTTACAATATAAGCCACTATTATTTCCAAAAAAAAAAATCAAAAAAATCACTTTTAGAGACGGGCAGTGTGATGTATTTACAACAAGCGACAATTTGTTTGAGGAGATATCGGCTATGCTCCACATCCTCTCACACAAGTAGGCTTCACTTTCCCTACTAGCCTTGACATAACATTGTTAGAAGTCATATCCCAAGTAGGTAGCTCAGTTGGCGAGCTAAGGGATACCGAAGGAGTGCACTAAAAGAGTGCAAGAAGGAAGTCCTGGATTCAATCCCCGGAAACTAACATTTGTGGAAATCTAATATCTATCTATCTAAAAATATCTAATCTAATCTAATCTAATCTAATATATTTGATATAGTAAAATCAAATGCTAGGAAAAAGTCAAATTTAGACATTTTAAAATTTTGCCATTTGGCAAAAAATAGGGGCAAAATAGTTAATTCGTCGCAAAAAGACAAAACAACACACTTTTTTTGCAGTTTTTTTTTTTAAAAAAAAACGTCGTGTTTGCCAACAATCTAAAAAATGCTTTTTTTAATATAGTAAAATCAAATGTTAGGAGAAAGTCTAATTTAGACGTCTTAAAATTTTACCATTTGGCAAAAAATAGGGGCAAAATAGCCAACTCGCCGTAAAAAGACAAAACAACACAGTTTTTTGCAGCGTTTTTTTTTTAAAAAAAAACCCGTGAGTTTGCCAACAATCTAAAATGTGCTTTTTTGCTTATAAATAGGTCTAGAGGGAGTACCATTGAAAATCTGAAATTGCCAACAATCTACAAGTTATAAATAATGTGATTCTTTTTATTATTGTGAATAGTAAATTTTGGGTCGTTTGTTACAGATTAAAAAATAAATGATTTTGTCGTTAAATAATTTAGAGATTTGTTTTTAGAGATATTTTAAAAAAAATGAGAAGTTGTTTTGTGTTTGTGTAACATATTGAATATCACTTATTTTTTTAAAAATCATTCTTAGAAAATGATTTTTATGATAAGCTACTCAAAACAGCTTCTCATATTAAGCAGTTTTTAGATTATTTTTCAATTTTTTAAGAATCTGTAACAAACGAACAGCGTTTTGTCATAAGTGATTATTTTTTTAAAAAAAAAAAGTGATTAGTTTTTAAAAAAAGTCATAACAAACAGGCTCTATAGCAGAGGAGCATCAAAAGGTTTACAATATGAGACACCTGTAAACACCACTAGTTCAGAAAACACTTTTTGAATCGGTTATTTGGCACATTTGGAATCGGTTATTGGTCGATTCATGTGTAGGCGATTCTAAATGTTGATACCTTTTGGAATCGGGTAAATAACCGATTCAAAATGTAACATATTAAATCGGTTATTTAAACAACCGATTTCTAATATGAATAATTATATTAGTATGAATAATTATAAAGATAGCTAATTACCATGATTAGAAATGCACAGAAATCTTAAGCAACTAATTACCTGTAACTAATTACCAAATTTGTATAAAATTAATTTCATGCTTTGCTACTATATAAACACATTGAACAACCCCAATGAATCTACCAAGGTTTTAAGTAAAGGTCAGCAAGATTTTACCATCCTTTACATAATAGATGCTACCAAGGTTTTAAGTAAAGGTCAGCAACTGCAATCTAGAGTGAGATCATACCATCGTTTTCATTTACATAATAGATGCTACAAATTACAAAGGTTTTAAATAAAGGTCTGTAACTACAATTGTGGCCACATCAGCCACTTTCAATTAGAAATTTCGCAAAAATCATATCACATCCTCAATGCAGTTGAAGCCTGAACGTTCCTATTTGGGGACTATATTACTTTTCTCACCAATATACAGTTGAGTAGATATTAGTGACTGGCAAAACATTCACCACAATAAATTCATGTAAGACAAGATAATCTAACCTTCAAATAAAATATAACTCTACAAACAAAAAGAGTGCTGTTGTTCAGAGTAAAACTGTATTTGATGCTCAATGCTCATATAAGCCACTCTTTCTCATAACCACGGTTCCAGTTCTTGGATTACTAATTTTTCGAAGAAAAATAATTGATCAAAAAATGAAAGAAAACAAAAGCTGAAGTAAGATTGGATTTTTAAATAGAACATGTTACAGTCTCTTATTTACGCTGTAACCTGCAAAGGCCGTACAATCACAAAAAACGAAAATATTCTTAGATCAAAAGTCTATTTTAACAATGTCGGAGCACCTTGTAAAGACTGCTATAAAACTTGACAATAATGTGCAATATTTTGTGATGAATTTAAAGAAACATTAAGACAGATTGGTAAAGCCAAATAGAAAACCCTAGCCAAAGGGAAAGAATCAAAGAAAGAACTTACCCATCAAAGAAAACCCTAGAAATAAACCCTTCTTTCAATATGTAACACAGCGACGGCGCGACGACGCGATGACAACACAGCGACGGCGCTACGACACAATAGAGAAGAGGCGACAGCTCGACGCGACGGCAAAACGAAACTGTGAAACTGAGAGGAAACTGATGCAAGATGCAGCGCGAGAGTGAAACGAATCTTGTGAACAACGAGAGGAAACTGAGTGAAATTTTTGGTGAGATGAGCGTAAGTGAAGATGAGCGCGAGAGGGAAACTGAAAGGGGAGAGTGAAAATTTGGGTGAGATGAGCGCGAGAAAGTGGAACTTTTGGTTTTTTTTTTTTTGATAAATAGACTTTAGTAATCAGTTGTTTAAAGAACCGATTCCCAATGTATAAAAAATCTCCCAACTTTCCATTAAATTGCAAAATTGCCACCGCTTCTACATTTGGAATCGGTTATCCAAATAACCGATTCCAAATAGTGCTTTTTAAAGCAGATTTTGTACTAGTGCACCTATCACATGAGTCGTTTTTTATATATCATTTTTTACGCTAATATAAAATTGGTTGGAATGAAGCACCTGCTAAAAATTGACATTTTCATACCAAAAAATAGAGATTCATATTATTGAGTTACAAAATATGGTAACTCAATATTTGGTTATCAAACGAAGAAACTAGCATTTGTAATTCAAATAAAATTTAGATCGATATACGAATCATATGATCTTAAACAAACAGAAGCATTTCTTGAGAGTTGGGAGTTCGAAATTCAGAATTGAAGTGAAAAGAAACCATGATTCTTCAAGATCGATCGTATATGCATTGAAGATAAGCATGTGTATCTGTCTCACCAAAAAAAAAAAGATAAGCATGTGTATCGCGAAGCAAACCTTGGGCACCCAGGAGATTTCAATTGGATATTTGGAGGCCCCGAAAAAGATAGAATACCCAAATTCGTCTTTAACAAAAACTTCAGTACACAATTTGGTCTTTAAGAATCATTAATATCCAAACAAGTCTCTTACATTTACAAACTAAAACACGTTAGTTTGGTGGTTGAAATATAGTTGTTTGGTTGCTAATGTACCCATTAAGTTATATTAATTTAATCTTTTTTCCCATTTGAACCCTAAGCCCTCTTTTTGAAGCTCGAATCCAACTCCACCGAAGCAAACTAGCACCACAATTTCATTTTTGTGGTCTTTTACGCAAACTTCATGGTGTAAACAAATGCAACAGATGATGTAAACAAATATATTTCTTCCCCTAAACTATGTCTATACCAGATACCTGATCACGACTATCCTTCCATCAATTGCCACGGGGAAATAGCATAGAATTGATGTCATTAGGATCACATTGTAAGTTATTATCCTCCTCTCTAGTGCTTATTGTAAGAGAAAACCTTCAATTTGATGTTTCGTCAACTAGCGAACCAGACAGTTTGCCTAGTGACGCAACAGAGAAAAGAAGAAAATTTATGCAGTTCCGCGTCGCGACCAAATACCATCGCGTCGCGACCCAGACAAAAATTCTGCCATCGCGTCGTGTCACGACTGAGTCGCATCCCGTCATGATTAAGTCACATCGCGTCGCGATAGTCTGCAGATTTGACAGCAATTTAAGTGAAAAATCAGATTTCTTTGGGGATTCTTCTTGGTTGCAAAAATAGGGTTTTGGAGATGCGAAAGAGAGATAGATTGGGAGATTCTCTACACTTGGGAAAAATGAATTGAAGGATCAAATGCACTCCTCTTTGTGTAACTTCTCTTTTACTTTGTCTTTCAATACTTTGAACATGAGTAGCTTATTCTCTAAGGGTTAGGAAAAGATGAATTTCTCCAAAACTATCATATGATTCCATTGCTATGATCAATACAATCTAGTTATCCTTTTAAATTTGTCTTTACCTCTGTTCTTATTGCTTTATAATAATTATTGTTGTTGTAATGAAATAGAGTTTACTTTCACCATTGGGAGATGAGTTATATTTTCCAGATATTGGGGTTTTAGGTCATGAGTGTGATGATTATAGGAATATGACCTTACTATCATGAATTCCGTTAATTCTCTATGTTTAATGCTTTGTCCTATTAAACAAATTGGTTCCAGATATTGTTAATCTTTTATCTCTTTAGACAAATAAACTTGATTGAAGTAGCTAAATAATATATTATTGAAATAGTGCTCAATCAATATCTGGAACCAATTTGTTTAATCTTTTGAGATAAAAGATTAACAATATCTGGAACCAATCAAGTTAGGGATAAATTAAGTTTTTACTATTAAGCTAAAAAGGTCAGGGTCAAACACATTTTTAAAGTCTTTGGCCCTGGTGTTACTCTGAGGTATCTCTATTTGACCCTTTGAGTAAGTTATTAAACTAATTCTTGGTTTGAGGCTTAGTTATAGTTGAAGTTTTTTGCCTCTATTTCGACCTTACTTTTGGAATACTCTTAGGGCCCATATGTTCTACCATCATCATTAAATTTGCTTCTTTACCAGTTGCATCCCTTGATTTGCTTTACCCAAAAAAAAAACACAACTAGCAAAATATCTGCATGCCCCTAATGCAAAACCCCTATCTTAAAATCCTCTTAATCCAAAATTGACAATTCGAAAGACTAGTATGCATGTATTTTCTACTTTGGAGCATATCACGTTATACTCTTCACAATCTTCTTTAGTTCACATAAGTCTCCATGTATTTTGGCTGTAGGAGGTTTTGACGAGACTCCCTTGTAATTGTAATTGTATCAAATTGGAATATCTCCTAGTAAATAAAATCTTTGCTTATAAAAAAAACCCACCTATATTTATAGAAAAAAATAGAATATAAAACTCAAATTACCAACGAGAATTGAGTTTATTAGAAGAGGTTAGTCTCTCACAACATGGCTAATTAAGTTTGAATCCTCATTAGGAACGTGGCCATATTTAGTGTCCGACAACACCTCAAACAAATTTACTTCCGAATCATGAGGTAAACTAAAAAGAATTGAGGATACAAATTGTCAAATTAGAAACCAATATTGTTAAAAGTAAAATAGAGGGACCAAAATCACCAACTTAACAAAAGTAACCATATTTGTTAGGGATAATAGTAGACTAATGGATTTGAGCTAATGGACTTATTATTAATCTTTTATCTCCGTAGACAAATAAACTTGATTGATCGAGGTAGCTAAATAATATATTATTGAAATTGTTAAGAGTCCCACATCGGATGTGATATGACCTGAAAAATAGATTATAAGCGGGAGACATCCCTCACCTTACAAGCCGATTTTGTAGGGTTGAGTTGGGCCAACGCAAATTCTAATACGGTATCAAAGTCTGTCCTAGATCCTTCGGGCCACCTACCATTATCCACACTTCAAGCCCAATTGTGCTGGGCGTCAGGGGGTGTATTGAGAAAAATCCCAAGTCACACATCAACAAGTGATAAGGTCTCAAGAGAGTATATAATGAAGAGGCAGCCCTCACCTTACAATCCAGTTTTGTGGGGTTGGATTAGACCCAAACCACATTCTAAGATGGTATCGGAGCCAATCCAAGATCTGTTGGGCCACCCGCTATCGGGCCACTCGAGTCACGCTCCAGTTGTCCAATCCTGGGCATGAGGAGGATGTGTTAAGAGTCCCATGATGTGATATGGCCTGAAAAAGAATTTATAAGTGGGAGGCATTCCTCTCTTTACAAACCAATTTTGTAGGGTTGAGTTAGGCTCAACCCAAATTCTAAGAGAAATAACTAAATATGAAATATACCTATTTATTTAAATACATATATTATTTTTTGGGTAGTCAAGACTATACACCGCAAACCGCCCCTACTCTTACTTTTAATTAGCATTAACTTTTTAGTGGCTTTTAAGTTAAAAAAAATCTGGGTCAAACACATTTTTGAAGTCTTTGGCCCTGGCGTTACTCTGTGGTATCTCCATTTGACCCTTAGAGTAAGTTATTAAACTAATTCTTGGTTTGAGGCTTAACTTTAGTTGAATTTTTTTGCCTCTATTTCGACCTCTCTTTTGGAATACTCTCAGGGCCCATATGTTCTAGTCTACCATCATCATTAAATTTGCTTCCTTACCAGTTGCATCCCTAGATTTACTTTACCCAAAAAAAAAAAACACACAACTAGCAAAATATCTGCATGCCCCTAATGCAAAACCCCTTATCTTAAAATCCTCTTAATCCAAATTGACAATTCAAAAGACTAGTGGTCTGCATGTATTTTCTACTTTTTGTACCATATCACATTATACTCTTCACAATCTTCTTTAGTTCACCTAAGTCTCATGTATATTGGCCGTAAGAGGTTTTGAAGAGACCCCCTTGTAATTGTATATGTAATTGTAATTGTAGGAAATTGGAGTTTTCTTTGTGCTACTAGTAAATAACATCTTTGCTTATCAAAAGAAACCACCTATATTTTGAAAGATAAAAGACTTATTTGAGACAAAAAAAAGATAAATGGCTGAATCGTTACTTTAAATAAAGTTAAGGGACCCCAAGAGCATTTTAACCTTCAAAATATTACCAACGAGAATTTAGTTTATTAGAAGGGATTAGTCTCTCACAACATGACTAATTAAGTTTGAATCCTCATTAGGAACGTGACCATATTTAGTGTCCTACAACACCTCAAACAAACTTACTTCCGAATCATGAGATAAATTAAAAATAATTGAGGAAACTCAAATGAAAAGTAAGTGGTCTAAGTATAATTCTCCTAAATAATGATGATTTAAAGAACAAAAGGTAGGGTCCTTTAACCACTAAACCACCTTCTTATTTTTTAACTGTTATTCATATCAGTGAATAATATGAAACACAAATATAACTATACTTTTTGGGTCTCTAGAGATTCTCTTTTCAAGGGAGAACGAACATCCTAGCTAGCAATAAACCACTGCCGAAAATTGACCAGCTCCAATTGATGAGAAAAGTCATAGCACAAATTAACAATAATTTTCCAAAAAAAAGTCCACATTCAAAGAAAATTAGCATCTTCAAACAAATGGTAGACTTATTAAGAAGGAAGTATCAAACACCACAAAGAATAGAATTCAAAGAAAGAAGATGGCCAACATCAAGTCATCATTCTTTTCTTTGAGTAGGTTCCAAGATATATATTCATTCATTATTCCTTGTAACTCTCTTCTCAAGTCTATTCATTGAGAAAACAACCATCCCATCATGGAAACTTCACCTAAATCATGCAAATTCGAAGTGATATTCTTCATCATAATTTCTCTTTCTTTTGGTTTAATTTCCTTCATCTTGTGTATAGTAGCTGAGGTAAAGAGGAATAAGGTAGTTTTCTCTGTGTTGTTCACTTTTAAGTGCGGTAGTTAAGAGCTTTTGGTTTTAACTGAAGGGTTTCAAATGCTTTGGCTGTTTTGTAGGAAGGGGATCTTAGATGGAATGGGAAACTATGTTATTTGCCAACAAGCCAGGCTTTTGGATTGGGAATTGCAACTTCGGTTAGTTTCTTTGTTTCACAGATACTTGGGAATTCTATGTTACTAAAGAATTCGTATTCAAGAAGGAACAGTAACTCAAAGTCAAAGATGCCTGCTAATGCAAAGGTTCTCTTTCTGATATCTTGGTAGGCTATTGTCAATCTTTTTGCATTTATATTGCTAGTTCTTACCTTAAATTCAACACTTACAAATTGAGAAAGGTGTCTACTCAGGTAACTTGGTAATTTGTGTTGGGAATTCAAATGTGAGTGGTTAGTTCCACATCGGCTCGGAATGAGCTATATGAAAGATATATAAAAGAGGAGACTTATATACCTAATCCCTTAAGGTTTTGGGCGAAGATGTAGCGTCAAAGTCTTTTGGTGATCTGATTCATTGGCTAGCTCATTATTGCTCTCGGTGCTAGTATTGTTAGTCACTTAGTTGATGTCACGTCGATTTTTATCTTTTTAAAAAAGTTAATTACAATAATGCGTGAAAGCTCGTTCACTCGTTTAAATTTCTTTCCCACTTTTTTCCTCTTATATATGTGTTGTATACTCGTGAATCACAAGTATCTCTAACTAGTTAAATCTAGAGCTGTCAAATTGAGTCGTCCGGTCCAATGGGCCAAAGCATAGCCCAATTACGTATTGGGCTACCTTTTTTGTAGCTCAGCCCAAAACATTGAGTTAACATGCCAACCAGGCCGAATACATATTTTATTAAGGAAACCATTAAAATATCTAAAAACCATTTTAAAACAGCTAAGTCTAACCCATGGACGGTGGACCATCGCGATGGGCTAAAACGATCCAGTTGTTTTCCTAGGCCTCTTTTAGCGAATTCGGCTCAATCCAAAACACTGAACTGTTGAGCCAGCATGTTGAGCTGGGCCAAAATTGACACTTCTTAAATCAAGAAAATACTTTTCTTATATTTAACAATCTTGTGATTGTGCTTTTGCCTTTTAAGTGTGAATAATAAGATACAAGATGGTAATATTTGGCAGGCTTAGCTTTGGGATTGCACTTATATTATTGATTGCAGCAACAAGCATGAACAGAAGGCAGCCCTATGGGATAGGATGGTTGAATGGTGAGTGTTACCTAGTCAAAGGAGGAACTTACACTGGATCAGCCATATTGATCCTTGTTACAATTGGTTCTCTAAATGGTTCAGCTTTCTCAACAATAAAATCCAGCCAAGCACTTCAGGATCAGAAAATACACAAACAAAGAGGGTGACATTTTTATGAAACCACTTTTATTTTTTTGGGATTCAAACCAATGAGAACAAGAAAGGAGATAAAGGGTTTAGAAAGTGGAAGAATTTATCAAGTGCAAATGCAGTTGTTTTATTTATGATGTGAAAGGTGCAAAGAGCCCACTATCTAACTTATGTCCAAAGGAATGTATTTTATCAACTAATACAAAGAGTGACACTTCATTTGTACAGATTCCATCCGAGGTGGTTGGTTCTCAAATAGGGGAACTTTTGTTTCAATCCCACTTACATAGTTGTTTAACATATTTTGTATTTCTATTTTCCAACTTTTGGTTTCTAAGTTGCATCCACTTGCATCCAAATCCCATAATCTTAACACCAAGCAACAAAAGGAATCATGACTTCACCCACAAAATTAGACATGATTCGAGGAACAAACTCCTAAAAGGGAGTTGGCCAAAGTCAACTTTTTATTTTAAGAACAAAATTCAGTTCTCAACTTATGTTTCGTTATCATTGTAATATCATTGTAATAATCTTATCATGATTTGTAGTTGATGTTTTGGGGTATTCTTTCCTCCGGGGGTCTTTTTCCCGTTGGGTTTTGGTCTTTGGAGGTTTTAATGAGGCCCCGCCGTTGTAAGGGTTGGTGCACCCCTTGTGCCCGCTTTAATAATATCAATTACTTATATAAAAAAAAATGGTTCTAGAGTTGGTAGAAGTGAGTTTAAAAGACTAAAAGTGATTTTGATGTGCTAAATTGATGTTTGACTTTTTCACCCAAAATCAGTTTTACTAGTTTATAATTGTTTCTACTAAGGCTAGAAATTTTAGCTTTTAAGATGCATAGAATTGATTCTACCATTCCATATTCCATACTTTTTTTTTTGGTTACAAAAGAGAAAAAGAGCAACAAAAAGAAAAACAAAGAAACTACATCCTCATAATTAGACTACGGCTAGCATCCGCAGCGAGAGTTGCTTCTATCCCCGGCGGGGGATCTTCAAAAGTACGCCAAGGGCAGTGAGATTGCGCTCCAAGTTTAGCAATGAAATCGGCTGCCGAATTTTCCTCTCTAAGACAGTGAACCAACTGAACGTTCCAACGCAACCCAAGAGTATCTCTAATATTCTGGATGACTGATGCATAATGGTGAAATCCATTTGCTTGCTTGTTGATGAGACTAATAGAATGTAAAGAATCCGTGTAGCATATGATCCTTCGCACCCCAATCTCCCAAGCAAGACATAAACCTTTGTAGATAGCCATGAGTTCAGCATGTAAATTGTTAGACTCACCCAAAGAACCAGCAAAACCAACAACCCATGTACCGTCATTGTGCCGAATTAAACCACCAAATCCAATAGGACCAGGATTACCGAAACTGCTACCGTCCACATTCAGAATAATGCAATCCTCCTTAGAGGGATGCCAAGCAACCATCCTGGGAGGAGGAGAATTATTCTGTTGAGAATATAAGACTTTGGCAATCAGGGAGGCAAGCTTAGACACTTCTAGCTTCAAACGATAATAAGGGAACTCGTCATGAGCAATAACAACTGAATTCCTTTGCCGCCAAATCCACCACACTGCAGCAGCGAAAGTGGAGGGATTAGCACCAGAAACACCCGTCAGGAGCCAATTATGCATAGATGTTGCTGTGAAGAATGATATATTGTTGAAACCAAAATAGAGCCAAAGTTGCTTCGAAGTCGGACAGTCCCTAAAGAGATGAAAACAATCTTCTTCGGCAGATTTACAACGTTGACACAGAGTATTTGGAAGCATACCTCTTCGATTTAGCATGGAAGCCGTGGGAAGAGAATCATGACACAAGCACCAGATGAGGATCTTAATTTTCTCAGGCAAGGCTGATTTTCAAATCCAATTCCAAGAAAAAGGAGAAGGAATTGTTGGGTTAATGTGCTCTATAAGCCATTTGTAGCCAGCATTAGCAGAATAAATACCTTCCAATGTGTCTTTCCATACAACACAACCTTCCACAGCAGAACACAAAGTAGGGGCTAGACAAGTGATATAATTTTTGATATCCAATGGCAATGGTGTATAAAGAATGTCTAGATTCCAATGATTACCATCAAAAATATCTTTGAGACAAAGGTTAGTATCATGAATATCAACATAAGGTACCTGGCTAGATAGCCTATCAAATGGAGTCCAATCACTACACCAAAAGGAAGAGGTTCCATCTCCAATGCGAAATTCAAAACCATCTTTCATATTTGTCTAGATTCCATATTCCATACTTTCTCTTTACTTTATTCATATTTGTTACTTTTTAAAAATTTGTTAGAATTCATATTTGTAATTTTACGCTTAAAAGTAATTTTGATCCAAACTATGCAAATAACATGGTGATAAAATAACTTTTTTTACCAAGATAAAATCACTTTTTATTGAATATATACCCAAACATAAATCATATTATGTTCGTCTTGTGCTGCGACCAAACACTAGGATAGTAAAAATTTAAAACTTTTTAAATTATAAATTTTATGTACAACATAAATAAGGTGGTACATTTTAAAATTTGTATTCATAAATCAATTTTATTGGTTTAGAATTGATTCTACTAAAGCTAGAAATTGTAGCTTTTAAGGCGACATAGAATTAATTGATTCTACGGTTGCATATGTATATATTCCATATTCCATATTTGCTATTTACTTTATTCATAATTTTACACTTAAAAGCAATTTTGATCCAAACTGTGCAAATAACATGGTGATAAAACCACTTGTTCTTGAATATGTATCAAAACATATATCATATTTTGAGGTGAGATCCAAGTCCCATTACCACTTGGACCAACCCTCGTTGGTAATTCCTATTTCAATTGCTACTATATTTGTAGAACTATTTTTTAGCTGCAGCTATTTAGTAGCAAGTGCAACTATGTTTTATTTTTTGGTACAAATTGAATCTCACTTTTCAATTGTATGCACCTACTTTTTTGCTAAGAATTGATCAAGTAATTGAAAACTTTGATTTGCACAAATGACGGGTTCCGTATGCCTTTCCAAATTTTACTGATAATTTTTTACTGGTATTTTACTAAATTAATACGAAGGTTGGTTTTTCTCTATAAATTGAGTTATTATGTAGAAGAATCTATACTTAAATCCTCATCTTTTGTTCTAAATTTCCTTTTTATTTTTGTTTTTCAAATGGATCCCAATCAATTTATCAGTACATGAATTTTAGTTATCAATTCCCTACGAGTGATAACTCTCAAAATCCTCAACTTTTTCACATATTTCCATCACAACTATCAGACTTTTCATGTTCACATAGCGAAATATTTATTTTTATTTTGGTTCCACTTTGATTCTTCATTCTTCTGCCTTCTTCATTTCGATGTTGTTCTTTCTTCATTTTCCAAGGAGGAGATCTAACAAAAGATTGCATGCATGAGGCGTTTGTACTCTTGTTGCAGAATATTTTCCGACAATCTCAAAGATTTAGTTCAGCTAAGTACTCAAATCTTATTGCTTGATGTAAATTACTTTCTCAGCTTCATTGCATTAAAATATATTATCTTTTTCAAGGGCAGTCAAATTCATTGGTTCCTGCACAAGGTGATTAAAATGAGCCATAATGAAGATCATTGGCAAGGTAAGTTACCTTGATGATCCATAAGGAGATTAATTAAAAATGATATATTTATATATGTTTCATGTTCTAATTCTTAAAGTTATTATTTTGTTAATATAATTTGAGCTTATTATATACATCCATATCTATGACCATTTTAATTGCTAAGGATATGATTGAAATTTGAATATGTTATTCCATGTTAATAGTTTTATTAACATGTGCATCTGATACTTCTATGTCGCTAAATTGGCATGAGATGATCATGTATATATCCTTATACATGTTGATATATAGTATAAACTCATTTATCCATGTGTTGATGTTTGCTGCATATTGTGGTACTTAGAATTGAAGGATTTTGTTGAAAATTGAATACCCAAATGTGAATTTTTTTCTATGGTTCTCATAATAATTTGTTGGATAGTGGATTTCGAGTTCTAATTGATCAATCATTGTTCCTTATAATAGATTACATTATCAAATGTGGATTTGGTTTTGGACATGTTTTGAAAAACTAAATCAAATGGATTATATATATATATATATATGTATATATATATATATATATATGTATATATATATATATGTATATATATATGTACTTTTAAAAGTTGTCTTTTCACTAGAATATTTTTCAACACTCGATCTCAACAAGTGTCACATCATAAAAGGGTCAGTTATATGATCTTCTTCTTTTATTGAATTGGTCAAAATTGTTTGATTCCAATACTAATGGCTACTCGAGTGTTACGTAAAAAGTATGATTTAACCACACATTTATAAAATAGAAAATAACACGTATAAGTCAACAATTGTAATTATAGATTGAGATCTTCTTTCTTCAATTGTCTAAATTTAGGGTGTATTCATAAAATAGAAAATAACATTTATGATTAAACAACTGTAATTGTGGGTTGAGAACTTGAGATATTATTTCCTCAATTCCCTATATTTAGGGTGCATAAAAATACACGTTAATTCATAAAATAGAAAAAAACATGTATGAATCGACAACCGTAATTGTCGGTTGAGATCTTTTGCCTAAATTTTGGGCGTATAAATATACGCATTCACAAAAGAGAAGTTATATATTATTGTTCTTCTTCCATTGTTGTTATTTTTCAAAAAAAATTGAGTCTTTCAAAAAATGGCTTCTCTAACACAAATGAACCATGAAGATGAAGCACCACTCACAAATCAAGACGTTGTTTCGTCGGAAGAACATATCAACGAAGTTAATATGTTAAATTTTCAAAATTGAAACATCAACACATTTTGTCGTACTCCTAATCTACTTTGACTTTAAAGAATACTGGTCAACTTTATGGTGTGGATGAAGGACGAGGAGGATCATAAAACCGAATGGTTTATTTATCTTCGGGCATGGGTGGGGGAATTGTTGGTGTCACTGTCACCGCGACAATTTCGGCGATGTTGAATTCCCGGAGAGGCATGTTATAGGCCGACATCGGACCGGGTAATAAAGATATCCGCTGCTCGCATAATACAGATATCACACTTATTATAATGAAACTCACAATAGTATTTCATGTTCGGGAGGGTATGCCTTATATTAAGGATAAGGCAGACTCTCTCGGACATGAAATACTATTGTGAGTCTCATTGATCTTAAGTGTCATATTTGCATTATGCGAGCAGGGGATATCTTTACTACCAGATCTGATGTCGGCTTATAACATCCCTCTCGAGGGACTCAACATCGCTTGCTTGCGGTGACAATGACGCCAACGATTCCTCCCACCGATGCCCGAAGATCATTAAACCGTCCGGATTCACAATCGTTCTCATCCTTCATCCATGCTATAAATGTTAACCTGTATCCCTTAAAATCAGAGGAGATTAGGAGTACGGTTGTTAACAACCAAAAATAATTAAGTCGTAGGCCGAGGGCTAATAAAAGGGGAAAAGAATTAAAGTGTGAAGGAAAGCCACACGACCAGAATCTAAAGGGGTACTTACCGACAGAGTGAAATCAGAAGAGGTCCTCGGGGCACACTAAAGGACAAAAATTCCCTGAGGGAGGGTTATACCCGAAGGCCAATGGGCTAAGCCGAGGGAGAGTAAGAGCCTCAGCCTATAGAGCGCCATGACCAAGGTGGCTCGGGTGCCTAAGCTATTGTCTAAAAGTGATGAGCAGCCGAGTGACCGAGTGGCAGAGGCAAGGCAGGCGTTACTTGGAAGGCAAGAAAGATACGGCACGAAGACATAAACGTGTTGAAGATCAAGCGAAGGAGCGAGGCCGAAAAATACGAAGCGACGGACATTGACCCCACTAACCGTGCTAGTGGGATCGTGGGTAGTTACTTCGCCTCTTTTAGGGCCTAGGCAGCAATGAGAACTGTGGATCTTAGATTGATCCGACGACAGGCAAGTGTGGCTCGTGTAGTGGCCGATGAGGGCCTGTGCATATATATAGCAACAGAGTAAATGTAAAAAAGGACATCCAACCAAGGTAATCAAAACCGGACCGGACATTGAACCAGAAGAGGTAGCGGTTCAGGGGTTCTTGGGTTCAACCGGTTGAATCGGGGGTTCAACCGGTTGAATCGGGGGTTCAACCGGAATTAATTAAATAGATTATTTAATATATTTTTTAAATATATAAAGGATAAAAAACAAAAAAGAATCATAATATGACATAATAAAACTATAATATTCAACAATCATAGATAATTAGATACTATAATGTAAATACTCTCATAGTAATATTAGTGTACACATTTGTTTTTTAATTATTTATTTATTTATTACATCAATTTAATTATAAAAAATAATAAAAAATATCTCATATACCAAAAATCAACATCATTTATCATTTTTTTTCCAAAAATCAACTTGGTATACCATTTTTTAAGGAAAATAAACCAAATCCGGTTTTCTGCACGGTTCCCCGGTTTTTGGCCGGTTTCTTGTCCGGTTTCCGGTTTTCAGCCGGTTATCCGGTTCAATTCCCGGTTTTCACCCCAGGCGGTTCTGGGGTTCATTTGGACCGGATAGGGGTCCGGTTCCCGGTTGAACCGGCCGGTCCGGTTTTGACAACCTTGCATCCAACATCAATCAAACTCTTATACGTTTATTTCAATTTATCTTTCTTTACCGCACTTTATCTTTTTACTTTATGCATTAAGTCAGTAGTATAATTCAACCCTCGCGTCCCTGTCACTGACCCTTTCTAGAGGAGTCAGGATACCCAGAGTTGAGGAGCAGAGTTCCCTCCTCAACGCAATTGCTTGAAGAAAAGAGGAACCAAAGACTACCCAAACCTCTGGTCGACCCCACAGCTAAGACCTAAGAGTTTGACGAAAACAACGGTAAATGTGATGAAGCTTTGATATTGAAAATTTAACATATTAACTTCTTTGATATGTTTATCTGACGAAACAACCACCTCATTTGTGAGTGCTTCATCTTCATGGTTCATTTGTGTTAGAGAAGCCATTTATTAGTAGACTCCGATTTTTTGGAAAATAACTACAATGGAAGAAGATCATTAATATATATATATATATATATATATATATATATATATATATATATATATATATATCTTCTCCTTTGTGAATGCTATATTTTTTTTTTTGAGGGAGTGAATGCTATATTTATACGCCCAAAATTTAGGCAAAATATCTCAACCCACAATTACTGTTATTGACTCATACGTTTGTTATTTTCTATTTTATGAATTAATAATGTGCATATATATATATATATATATATATATATATATATATATATATATATATATATACGCCCTAAATTTAGGCAATTGAGGAAATAAGATTTCAACCCACCATTACAGTTGTTGAATGCTATTTTCTATTTGATGAATACAACCTAAATTTAGACAATTGAAGAAAAATACTGATAAAAAAAAAAGACAATTGAAGAATGAAGATCTCAATCCACAATTACGATTGTTGACTTATGTGTTATTTTCTATTTTATGAATGAGTGGTTAAATCATACCTGTTACGTAACACTTGGGTAGCAATTAGTGTTGGAATCAAAAAAAATTGAGCAATTCAATGAAACAAGAACATCATATAACCGACTCTTGTATGATGTGGCACTTGTTTAGGTCGAGTGTTGAAATATAATCTGCAACGCTTCAAATCTTGTCAGAGTCCACTTCTGAAATTTTGAGTGCCATGTGCAAAATTTGAATTTGGCGCCCTATTTTTTATAAGTCATTAAAATTTGGTGCAGAATACTTTTTTATATCACTATTAATCTCTCATTATCGGTAATTGAAATTTGAAAGGAAAAAGTAAAATTTTCTTAAAAAAGAAAAGAAAAGATGAGAGGGAAAGAAACATAGAAAGCAATAAGAATCTGTCGCCATAGGGAGACGTTTTTCCTCTCTCTCTCTCTCTCTTTCCATAGTAAGACGTTTTGTTTTCTCTACACTACTGTGACTCAATTGTGTATCAATGACAACTTTTCAGAATCTAAACCTTGATGAAGAGGAAGATGTGGTTGTTCCTCTCCAACGAGAACCATTTGTCTTGTGGGGCACTTTATTACCGGGAAACCCATTCGTACTATGATAATGAATGACCGGTTATCAACTATATGACAACCGGGTCGTGGTGTGGCTATCCGGGCCTTAGATAGTAACCGGTTCTTGTTCCAATTCTTCTATTGGCATGATGTTGATAAGGTCTACCTAAGAGGACCGTCCTTTTTTATGGCCATATCTTGGTTCTTGTTCCAAATGCCATTATTTCATGTTGCTTTTTTAGTTGCAAGTTCACGATGTTTCGATTGGTTTTATGACGGAGGCAGTAGGTAGGGTGTTGGGAAATTTCGTTGGTGAGTAGTTCCTAGAGTATGACACATAGAATAAATCAGATTTTTGAAAGTCCTTTATGCAAATATGGGTTTCTGTCGACGTTACATTACATGTAGTGTTAGATCTATGAGAAACCCTTAGATAAGTTTAAGGATCTTGGTTTGAGAGAAATGTTCATTGCCATGTCTAATGAGAGGAATCGTGGATGGCCTTTATGGTTATGTTGTTCTTTCTATTTCGATTTATAGTCATGTTAATCTTTTATTTCACTTTCACTTAATATCTCTCTTAAAAATTTGTAATGAAATTGTATGATATATCACACCCACAATGAATATTGATAGAAGTGTTGATTCTTCTTTTTTATACAAGTGATGACAAATTTGCAGAGTCTCTTAACTAAAATGATTTAACAATAGACACTTGTCTCTAAGTATGACGATTAATTGTTGTTTTACAGTGTTAAAAAAAGGTTTACCTATTTTGAAGTTTGATGCCTCAATTTAAATCTTCTAGGCTAAAAGTGAAAATTGCTTTTAAGAAAGAATAAATAAAAAAACCTATTTGGCAATCTATTTTTAAAAACTGTTTAGAGATGAGAAAACTCAAAAATTGTTTGCGATTTGAGGGACCAAAATTACATATTTGCGATATTTGGAACTTAAAGTGAAATCAAGCTAAAAATGTATTGTGCATTTCTTAATTTGTTATTATCATTTAATATAATAAATATTGAGTTTATTTTATATACACAATTCATGGAGTGGTTGGTTAAGAAATGCACCGTATGTGTCACAATTCATAAATTGTCTTTCTATATGAATGGAGTGGTTGCTTACCAATTGACTAATTAGAAGTTGGCTGGTTACCAATTGACTAATGGAGTGGTTGGTTACCAATTGTCTTTCTTACCAATTGTCTTTCTACCAATTAGAAGTTGACATATAATCAAGGTTTAAATATATGTTACCCCCTGCAAATTTTTATTTTTATTTTAAAAACACCTTGCAAATACTAAGCGTTTCTAGTTACCCCCCTCTGTTAACTTTTCTGTTAAAAAAAATGACGTGGCAAACGGAAAGCCATGTCAACACCCTATGTCATTATTAATAATTGAAATGTCTTTTATATTAGAAGTTGACATATAATCAAGGTTTAAATATATGTTACCCCCCTGCAAATTTTTATTTTTTTTTAAAAACACCTTGCAAATACTAAGCGTTTCTAGTTACCCCCTCTGTTAAAAAAAATGACGTGGCAAACGGAAAGCCATGTCAACACCCTATGTCATTATTAATAATTGAAATGTCTTTTATAAAAAGTTTAAGCTGGGAATCGAACCCAACAACATTTTGCTACTATTCACCTCCTTAACCACTACACCACTGATTCAAGTTGTTAATATTCTCACAAGAGTTATATATATCTTCTTCCAGATAAAAAAAAAATTCATCATCATCTTCAACAACAGAACCCTTTTACACAGAAATTGAAGAAGAAACACTCAACCTATAAAGCATAAAACAACGTTTCTGGAAACCGGAATAAACATAAACTAGTTGAGAAGGAATAAACATATAAAGCATAAAACCAAAAATTAGTGAAACCTGGAACGAAATATGCCCAGAAATTCATCACCAAATCAAAACGAAATCAAAGCAGCAGGTGAAAATCAAACGAAATCAAAATAAATCAAAACGAAATCCATTTCGTTTTCCATTTCCAAAACCCATAAACCCATTTCGTGTTCCATCGTTTTCCATTGTTTTTGTTGCTGCTTGATTTGAAGAAGAAGAATTCGAAGGAGCAGGTTTGCTGCGTTTTGGTTCCAATATTTTAAAAATCTATTTATTTTAACAACATAAATAAAATAGAACAGGTATATTATCACAAGTGAAGCATTTGGTTTAGTTGTAATTTCCCTTGTGTGAACTATAGGTTGCGAGTTCAAGTCTTACCCTAGCCATTTATTTTGAGTATTTGCAGAGGGGTAACATATATTTAAGCCTATAATCAAAAAGAGGTAAATGATATTTAAGCCATTTACTTATCTAATTACTTTTTTTGTTAGTTGCAAGTTTAATTATCTATTTTTTGTAAATTTATAATTGATTTATATTCTTAGTGCCAATTTTGATTTGCTTCTCATTTTTGAATATTTCTTTGATGATGTAGCCAAAGAGAAATGAACTCAATGAAGAGTGTTTGTCCTGAATGTTGATAAAGAAAAGATGGAGAAATTTGTTCCGGATGAGGTTGAAAGCTCTCAAAACAAATTTACAGTTTCGGTTTGATGTATGTGTTTAGTTAATCTTATAGATAAATTTAGTTGTTTAAAGTATTGTTACACTTTTGGTTTGAAAGTGGCTTTTAAATAGTTTTTTTGATTGGTAGAATGTTTTTAGCCGGATAATTTTTATTTTTTTTGAAAAAAGACTTTTTATAGCGCTTCTGATAGAGCCGTTTGTGGCCGTTCTTATCCGTTGTTGACTTGCAGTGCAAATATTCCGTCCTTATCTGTTGATACTTGCGCAACGTCGAATTTTCTCCTATAAATAGGACCCTCCCTCACTTCATTCCTCACACCTCTTGATAAATCATTCCTCAAGTTTTCTCTCTTCTCCCTAATTTATTCTCTTCTCTTGTACTCCATAGAGTGGTTTACGAACCATATTCAAGAGTGGTCTACGAACCATATTAAGAGTGGTTTTTAACCATATTGAGGTGTATTATCTTATGCGAATATTCACTGTGTAGTGACATTCGTAGCTGGGTGATAACAATCATTTATGATGGTTATTACCTCTTATTTCAAGCTTAAATCATTGTTAATTCTCAAGCAATATTGTGATTATTATTGTAAATATGGTATTTTAGAGTTAGTCTAAGGTGCATGCTTTAATTTGTTATATTTGGCACTTTGGTGTCCAATTGTGGCTTTAATGTGTTTGCCTAATTGCTGCAGCATCTAATGTGGCAGCAATGCAAAAATGCGCAACATGAGAGAGAAAGCTGAAGGAAACACGGAAACTGAGGAAAGGACAGCTGTCAGTCAGTGCCTGGCGTGGGTGTGCGTGCTAATCAAAGAATATTCGCTGATGACCTAGGAATGTGGGCAAAAGGGACTTTGTGCGCTCATGAAAGGACAAAAGGCGCCTCCAATTTAGGGTTACCATTGGATCTTGGGTCTCATCTATAAATAGGACCCTCATTCCTCAATTAGGGCAAGCCGGAAAACGAGGTATAGAGATAGCCTCTAATTCGTGCCTTCTCAAGCTCACCAAAAAGATCAAGTGCTGGAATTGTTATTGCTGCAGCAACACTGAAGCTTCATTTCTTGGAGAAAGCTACGATTGAAGAGCTGGAGTGTGCTTCATTGATCTTCTTTGAAGCTTCATTCTCTTGGTTCAACGATTTGTAGTGTAAACTCTCTCCTCGGATTTGTAGCATGACTTTTTCATTTATGTTTAAGTTATTTTTCTTGTTGTTAAAGCTCAACATGAGCTAACTTCTTATAGTTGGGATGCAACTTGATGTAATGAATTTATTGTGCTAATTAATGAAGTATGTTTAAGTGTTGAGCATTTTATCTTGTGTGTTTTAATATTTCCATCTTAGGTTAGGATTGGCCGTCTAATCTAAGTAGCATTTATGAATTCAGAGATGGTTTGTAAATTTACCTCACAAGATAATATTGTTTGTTGCATTAATAGTGATATTAGTGTTTCTTGCTTAAACCCTAGAGATAGGGAGGGCATAAGCCATAAGGTGAATATTGCGGGTGCCTAAGCAGCCTAGGGCGTAACTTTTAAGGTCTAGAGATAAACTTTGAGAGCCAAACCCTAGTGAGAAGTATTTGAGAAAATACATCCATTGCTGCAGCACCTAATGCTGCAGCACTTAACATATCATTATGTGCACTTTAATGAAGTTACTGAAAGTAAATGCATCTCAACTTGTTCCAATCATCTGATCTTTATTACTCTGATACCTTTTTATTATTGTGCATGTTGCCAATTATTTGTGTCTTTTACTTTAGTTTTACAATCACTAATTTGTTGATTAAATTAAGCTTTGTTTAAGTGTTAATCCTCGTGGAAACGAATCTTACTTTCACTTTATTACTTGTTGACAGTGTATACTTGCACTATCACGTTTTTACGCAACACTGGGCTGTTTTATCCTGGGGACGTCGTGGTTGATAGTCTGCTTGCACCTTCGAGCAGTGCCGCGAAACGTCTTAAAGAGAGGGACCTAGTCCGCGACTCATCCCAGTAATCTCTTCGGTATAATTTTCGAAAACAATTGTTTGTTTGGGAAAAGCTCTAGCTAGGAAAGACTTGGTACTTAAGTGTGCCTATTGCGACCCACCTCTCTTTCCTAGGAACCTACTCAGATCAACAACAACACCTCACGAATTCATCACTTCCATAACCTTGCACTTCTTGCAACAACCTTATCTTAACTCAATTAAGGGATAGAAAAAAACAGTTACAAGAGGAAAAAATCATCATCACCGCAGGCTTTGACCTTCACGATCCTGCAATAGAACAAAGCCATCATCATTGGCTTTGGCTTTGGCTTTGACCTTCACGGTTCTTCACTTCATGGAGAAAAGGGGACACCGACATGCACATGCTTTGTGGTGAAGATTTCAAGTGGTCATAGGCCTTGAGGCGGTTTTATATAAGGAAATAGTTTGCATAAACCACAGAGCGAAAGGGGTTAATTAAAAGTTGTTTCCTCTAGGACACGTCATTCGTAGGTTTCTTAAAAGAATAGCTCGTACCAAATAGCGGTACTGATATTAAAACAAACTGAAAGAAGTTGCATGAATCAAACGAAAAAAAATTTACGAAAAAGAAAGGTTGAAGAATTTCTTTTTTTTTTTGGTGAAATAAAGGGCTTAAACCCACCGAGAAACACAGGGACTAAGCCCACAACAACAAAGTTAGCAAGCTATACATCGGCTTGCTTCTTCCCTAGTAACAGCTAGGACGCTCGCAGGCGCCGAACAATGAAACAGAGATCCCTAGTATCGGTTACACTAAGCTTAGCTAGCTTGTCCGCCGCACCGTTCACTTCCCGGAGAACGTGACACCATTGGACAGTCGCCGATGTAGGGAACGTGATTCCGAGGCACGCCATCCCGAAGAAGACCAATCGCCGCTTCACAGTCCGATTCAACCATCAGGTATCGAATATCCTTATCTTGAGCAATCTGCACACCGCACTCAATTGCACGTAATTCAGCTTCCAGAATGGTGCAAGGGTCGATTCTACGCATGAAGGCCCATAAGATCTCTCCCAAATTATTTCTCAGGATGCCACCACAGCCTGCCACAGTACCAGAATTGCAAACAGAAGCGTCGCAATTAAGCTTGACAAAGGGGAGGGGAGGAGGTTGCCAGATTTGCGTGGGATGCGCAGCGTTAGCAATTTTCAACAGAGACGCGCACTTGGCAGCATCAAGGATAGCCTCCACTCTCCCTAACACACGAAGGGATAGACATTGAGAAGAATCTCTGATCCCAATAAAGATATAGTCGTTGTGCGCATGCCAGAAAACGTCGCAGGCCACACCGAATATCAAACTCCAACTAGTTGAGGTAAACGCCACAGAATTCCTTTTGATATTAGTAGCAAGCCAATCACTCCAATTATTGTTGTTGAAAAACTGATCGTGATTATTGTTCAGGAGGGAGATCCATGTTGTAGCAACGAGGGGGCAGTCTCGAAAACAGTGGAAAAGATCTTCGACGTGAGTGCCACAAATTGCGCAAGTTGAAGAACTCGCAAGATGGCGCCTTTGTCTTTCATAATTTGTCATCAAACGTTCATGCATAGCTTTACAAAACAATAAATGGATCCTCTCAAGACCCTTCCAACACCAAATACAAGGGAACAAATCATGGTGAGGGATAGGGACAATGTGATGTATGGCCACAAAAGCGGATTTAGATGAGAACGTGCCATCGGAAGAAGGTCCCCACATCATTTCATCCACACCATTCGAAGGAGAAGGAGGGGGCAGCAACTGGATAATGCGAGCAATGTTGTTTGGGATGTGAGTAGATATTGTATCCATATCCCACTCCCCATTTTCCTTTGTCATGTTACTAACATTGGAATGTAAATTGGAATGGACATTATTAATTGATTCCTCCATAAGGGGGCCATATCCAGGGATCCAAGAGTCCAACCAAAATCTCACAGCGTTTCCATCTTTAATGTTCCATCGAATGAGTTTGCAAAAATCAGTCCAAATGGAGCAAATTCCGCGCCATAAATTAGATCCGGGACGTTGAATATTCACCGATGGCATAATTGAATTGCCACACTTGTATTTGTTGCGAACCACCGAGACCCAAAGAGAGTTGTTGTTGTTGCATAGTTGCCAACTATTCTTGAGGAGGAAGGCTTGGTTAACAACTATAGTAGGTCTTAGACCTAAACCACCTAACTTCTTAGGATTGCAAACCGTAGGCCAATTGAGAAGGTGGATCTTCCTCTTTTCATCATCTTCACCCCAAATAAATGATCGGCATCTTTTATCAATATCTTCACAAATACTTGCAGGAAGAGAAGCGGCTTGCATAACATAGGTGGGGAGGGCTTGGATAACCGACTTAGCAAGGGTAAGACGCCCGGCTAGGGAGAGGTTTTTTGCTTTCCAATTACTAAGGCGTTGATTAACCTTCTCAATAACAAAATGGCATGTGTCCTTATTCACACGCTTGTGTAGAATAGGTATCCCCAAGTATTTACCAAGGTCCTCCGTAGAGGCAAAGCCAAGAATATCCCGGATCTCTCTTCGGTGATCCCAATGCACATTGCGAGAGAAGAAAATGCGGGTCTTGTCCGTGCTCACTTTTTGCCCGGAGCTAGCACAAAACCAATCCAAAACACCCTTGATGACCGTGGCTTGAGAGATATTTGCCTCGGCAAAAAGAAGAAGATCATCGGCAAAAGCTAAGTGAGTTAAAGGAGGGCCATTGCGGGCAAGCATAATAGGCTTCCAAGACTTTGCATTTACTTCATTTTCAATAAGATGAAACATCCTCTCAAGGCATAGGACAAAGAGATAAGGAGAAATGGGATCCTCTTGCCTAATGCCTCTTGAGGGAGAAAACTCTTCAAGTGCCTCACCATTCCAAAGAAGGCGCATTTTGGGAGAGGAGATGGCATGCCATATGAGATTGATGAGATTAGAGGGCATAGCAATACCTTCAAGAGTGTCCTTGATAAATTCCCATCGGAGACGATCATACGCCTTTTCAAGATCAATTTTAATCGCCATCCACCCTTTTTGCCCTCTTCTAAGCCTCATTGAGTGAAAGACTTCTTGAGCTACAATGATGTTATCTTGTCCTTGACGCTTGGGGATGAAGGTACATTGCGCTGGGACAATAAGGTAGTGAAGAGCATTCCGAAGACGAGTAGAAATGAGCTTGGTAATGATCTTGTAAGACATATTGCATAAGCCAATAGGCCTAAAATTCTTCATGGTATTGACCACTTCCATCTTGAGGATCAAAGTGATAAAAGTTTCATTTATGCTAGTAATCAGCTCCGGTTTCTCAAAAATATCACGAACAAGCTTTAGAAGGGAAGGGCCAATGGTGGGCCATTGGGATTGGTAGAATATAGCTTGGAATCCATCCGGTCCAAGAGCCTTATAAGCCCCACAACTTCGCACCACGCTCCAAAGTTCCTCCATATCCACCGGTTGGTTGAGGGCATCCAAGTCTTGCCTGGAAAGGGTAGGATGAGAACTGTGACGCTATTTACCCCGAAAGTAGGTATAAGTAAAAAGTACGAAAAAGAGTCAATTTGTTTTTCAAATATAATTGCCAATTCATTTCTTGAAATATTTTTCGCGAGTAAAAGATGTCGTCTAACTCTTAAAACAATTTATAGTAATAATAGAGGCTATGCGACAAAGCCTTTCTTCAATAAAATCATATAAATAGTATTTATAATAACATCAAAAACTGTAGCAATAAAATATTTCTTTAATACAGCAACCAAAATGACTTGAAATATAATATTTAAAAAGTACAACCCAAATCCCGATGTCACATAATCAGAGCACTCAACATTTAATTCATTTAAATAAAAAGAGTAACTACAACACATAGTATCATCCTAAAAGCTACTAGCTGATCCATAGTAATCACATCTCTGCTGATTCACGATCGTAGAAGGCTGCTCCCTTGACACCTGGAAGTCAATCTAAAAAAGTGGTGCACGGGTGAGAAAGAGCGTCTAAACCATATAAGGAACATAAGACTGGGACTAAAACAGAAAAGACAACCACAATCCATCAAATCAATATCAAACAGTCACTCTCAAAGAGTGACAAACACAACATGTCCATACAGCAAGACGTCACAGAGTGAAGCCACACAGGGCTCGTACGTAAGAAGTGATGAGGTCACATCACACCGTAAAAATCACTACAGTATACACGACAAACATAACCTGTATACAAGGTTAATCATCAACTGAGATCATCATCTTCAAGGAACGAACATGCCACACGTGCTCGGTTATTCATCAACTAAGGTCGTCCTCCTGAATCTGGTGCAACGTCGAGAAGATCCTACCCACTACTCCGCGATAATTCAGGATCCATCTAACTCTGGGTAAGCGAATGCAAGTGCCCTCACATCCCGGGAAATAGATAGAGTCTAGTCAGGGTACCTCAGTGTTTATGGAACGCCCCAGCAGTGCCCCACTTAGGATCCTCCCACTGGGCCTACTCGCAAGGCCGAGTCGTGGTCGTCTCTAATACTACTCCCATAATCGTTTGCTTACCACCCCACCTATCATCATCCCTACCATCCTTGAGGTACGGCTCACCCCTACTGCAACGAGTCCTTGCCCATACTGCGACAAGGTTCCTCCTATACAATTTCAACATTTGAGGTACGGCTCGCCCATACTGCGACAAGGTTCCTCTTACAATCATCAACTTTTAAAGTACGGCTCGCCCATGCTACTACGAGTCCTTGCCCATGCTTCGACAAGGTTCCTTCAACGAATCTCGATCACGAAGATACCCCTCGTCCATACTGTAACGAGTTCTCGTCCATGCTGCGACAAGATTCTTCAACACGAACTAGCTTGCTAATCATCGACGAAGGATAACTTGCCCATAGTGCGATAAGTCTCCGACAACAATATCCATAAAACCAACCAGCAATCACGACCAAACATGAACGTCAAGTCGCTTGACAATTTTAACGACTCCAAGTCGAACTTGGCTACACTAATCGATGTTAAGGTATCACTCAAGATCTTACACAATTTTAACTTCTCGTATCAGATAGACTTACCTATCACTCTAATCAATCAACACTATACACATTAACTCATCCTATACCTTATAACTATCTCTTCATTCTCATTTAAGTAACTTACGATTCGTTATAACTAATTCTCTGGCTATATCTACTCACATTGGAGTCATTCACTAAACTCAGCACATTAGCTACAGTCATCCAAACTATGTACACACATTACAGTTATCCAGAATAATTACAGTCGTTTACAGACATTTAAATTATTACAGTCATCCGGAATAATTACAGATATCCAAATATGAATCAAATAATTAATAAATAACTAAGTAAACGAATATATACATGAAAATCAGAATAGCGGTAATCTATACCATTATAGTCCTATCCCCTATTCCCCATATAGAATAGAAACCCTTTCCCCCCGTACCTGATAATGAGTTGTGCTCCGATATCGAATCAAGAAAGGAAAGCTACAAGTTCTCAAACATAATCTGAATCTGGTGGCGTGACAATTAACTCGAGTGCGTACTTAGTCGATGCAACACTTAATCGTGGTAAGCTCCACTCTCTCGTACAGTAGCTCTACTTATCCTCTTCCGTCAATCACAAAAGTCGTCAATGCGTCAAATGGGAACGTCATAAAATAACAACCACAAATAGATAAAATATACAACTCATTTTTCATTGCTATTATAATTTACAAGTAATTTACAAAAATATGGTTTGAAAAATCAAATGCTCTTTTATTTGATTCTAATTCATATCTCAAAGTCACACACCTACTAACTAGTGTAATCCTTCTAAAAATTACTAGTCAGGGCTCATTAGTAAATATAGCAGCGTAGCACACATATAAAATTTGATAAAACAGAAGCTTTACAAATCAAAAGCTTTACATATATATATATATATATATATATATATATATATATATAATTTGATAAGTTACTTCTAATAAAATATCTTTTATAACCTTTAGTTTCTTTTTCAAGCAAAACCAACGAACATATCTATAATTTTAGTTTAAGGCAAACATATCTATAGCTATTCCATAAACTCAACAAGTTGGAAATATAAGTGCCAATATATCAATTATTGGAGTATGCTATATTAATTATAAGTGCCATAAACTCAACGGAAATATCATTGTAGTTATAATATTATATTGAAATCCTGATATAAAAGACTTTATGCTCACCGAATTGAAACGTGAGCTATGAGGTTGGTTGCGCAGGTCCTCGGAGATGGGAGAAGGGAGCATAGAACGAATGGGAAGAACTCTGATTTGGGTCTATAGCACGAATTCTATCGCTGTTGTTACTGGTGGAACCGCGCTCCAATGGCTCAAACTGAGGGCAGAATCGTGTCCAGTGACTGATTTCGAGTGGGAATGTGGGGTTTGAGGTTCAGTCGTGGCTTGATGAAGGAGAACGAAATTGAAGAAGGAGCTCTCTAGGGTTTTACCGGTTCTGTATTTTTCAGCTAAGGAAGAAGAAGAAACAGAACCGGGTCGGGCTCAGGACTGGGCCGCGTGAATGGTTTAAGTGGGCAGGGGTGTAATCAGCGAAACAGGGGGTGTGTGCGAGTAAATAAGCCCAAAATCAGTTTTTTGTTCATTTTTAAAGCCCATTTTAAATATAGATATCATTTGAACACCTCCATAACCCAAAATAATTTCTAAAAATCGATTATACTTTAAACACCAATACTTCATAAAATAAAATAAGCAAAGTAAAATAATAATATTTCAAATATAGTGTTTCTAAAAATCAAATAATAACAATATATTACTATAGCATATAAAAATACATTTAAATGTGATTTCAACTAAATTTAATAGCTCAAATACATACTAACTTAAAATGATTTAATCTTATCCATTAACAATAATTCATAAAACAATCAGATAATAAAAGGATCCCAACACACAGAGATCGGGGTGTTACAAGAACCATTAGTGATAAGAGGAACATAGTTAGACTCAGCATGAAACAAAATTTTATAGTAATTAGTAGCAATCGCCTCAAGGGCCGAGGGTTCAGTAACTCAATTGCCATTATCATCAAGGAGAGATTGTATATTATTCCGGCGTCTCCGAATGGTGGTGACGCCATGGAAATATCTAGTGTTGCGATCTCCAAATTCGAGCCATTTAGCTCTAGACTTTTGAAACCATAGGAGCACTTCGTTTGCCAAAGTCTCCACATAAAGTTTCCAAGTCTGGGATTGCAACTCCAATAAGTGAGCACTACTACGGCGGGCAAGTTTTTTGTCGATCTTAATGAGCTCCCTACGGAGATCCCGCTTTTTAGCAAATATGTTTCCAAAGGTTTCACGGTTCCAATGAAGAAGAGTGTCTTGGAGCCCCTTGAGGCGAGTTGGCCAGTTTTGTTCCTCATTTTGCCAAGTGCTTTGGACCACCACGGGAAAGGAGGCATGAGTAAGCCAAATGGCTTCAAACCGGAAAGGGCGTCTATGGCAGTTGGGCCGGTCCTCAGGTTCAATCTGCAAAAGAAAGGGCCTATGATCAGATTTAAAATAGGGGAGGTGAAATAGAGTTGCTTCATGAAAACGTATCCGCCAATCTAAGTTGGCCAAACAACGGTCAAGTTTCTTGTAGACCCCATCTCTATTCCAAGTGTAGTGATCTTCCGAATAGCCAATGTCCAGCAACTCCCCAGCATCAATGGTTTCCCTCAATCCCGGATCGTGACATATGGATCCCAAGAGAGGAGGGCCCTTACGGTCACAATATAAAATAGTGGCATTGAGGTCTCCAATTATGGACCAGGGGCATTGGATATCAGTAGATAGGTCCTGCAATGCCCTCCATAGCTCTTGTCTAGGGGCCAAGTGGGGGCTATCATACACCGCCGTAAGCAACCAAGGACTATGGTCTCTCCATTGCACTTCCATATGGACGAATTGGGTTGAATGGTGAAGCACTTTCACTTTCCACAGAGTGGTATCCCGTAGGCACCAAATTCCACCTGCTTGACCATTGGCCTCCCGAATAAACCTGCCATCAAAACGGAGTTTATTAATAATTTTACTAGCACCATTCCCACTCATATGGGTTTCAACAAGTATGAGAAAAGAAAATTTGTATTCAATGCGGAGATCTTTAATGAGATTGGCAAAGCCCCTAGTAGCCGTGCCACGGCAATTCCAACAACAGATAATCATTGAGGAGTGTTTGGTTTTGAAGGGGTTTTCACCACCCCAGGATCCACCATTTTGTTCCTAGTAATCGGGGCCACATTGGCCTCTACCCCATTCTTGTTGGAAGCTTCAACCCCTTTCTTTTGGAGGCGACTTTGCATTCCTTTTATAGCATTCACGTAGTCCGCATGGTCTTGATCAACCACTGCCACAGCCGCGAGCAGGTCAAGGTTTTCTAAAAATGCTACCGTACTCTGAATGTTGCCTTTAGCTTGGTAGCGCATCATATCAAGTATTTGACGTTCCTCCCGATTTTTCTCCACACCCTGGCAGTTATCCACTGGTTCATTACTTGGGCTAGCTTTGGTGCTCCCTTCAGAATTGGGCCCAGAATTTCCAGCTTGCGGGTTGCCAGATTTTGGGTTACGCCCTCCTTTCAGATTGGGCTTAGGGATAGAGGTAACCTTGGTTGTGGGTTTGAGTTGTTGATTTTTCCCAGCCCGAGGATCACGAATGCGAGAGATGATGGATTGTTGCGGGGCCTTTGGAGCGGATTGACCCACGACCGCATTTTTCGGGTCTCTAGCCTGCGTCGCACCGGAATCCCCGTCTTTCTTCTTCGGTGTTACCGATTGGTTGTCCGACCGCTTGTTTTGTCTTCTCCGGCGAGCTTTAGATTGGACGATATTCCACGGGCCCATTCCAGTCGGATCCCCTTCCATACAAGGAGGATTGTCGATGACCGCCGTAGGAATGATCATAGGGGTCATCGTATTGTTGTTCGTAGAAGCCTCATAATGAGGAAGAGTCTTCGTAGTCACCGGCAGAGTAGCCGCAACCTCGCTGCCTTCGTTGTTGTCTTTCGTAATTTCCTGGCCAGATTGTGATTTTGCCTCAGAGTGCACGGTGTTAAGGTCTTCAGGACACTGATCTTTTTTATGACCGTATTTTCGCAATGAAAACATATAGCGTGGAGGCCTTCATATTCCAGTAGGATACTGAATGTCTTGATGGTTATATGCGACACGAGAGGTTCGTCGAGATCGATTTCGACGCAAATGCACGCGAATTTGCCTCTATCGTGGACGGAGGTAAGATCATCAACCCGTAGCATCTTGCCAATACTGGATCCAATACGTTGCAAGAATTGGGCATTGCACTATTCCAAGGGTAATCTTGGAATACGAACCCAAACAACAATCTTTCGTGACATGTTGGCCGTGAGAGAAAATAACGGGCGCCACCGTTGAACTATGAGGTAGTGGTTCGCTATCTTCCATGGTCCATCGAACAGAGCATGACGATAATCCTCAATTGCTGATAGTCTGACCAAGTAGTAGTCTTCCGCAAGATCTGTGATCTTGATATTGCCATCGATTGCCCAAAGGTGTTGGAGACGATTTTCCAGCATATAGAAGTTAACACGCTTGCCAAGAACTTTGACAATCAGGGTGTTTCGCCACGGCTTGGACCACCGAGTAATTTTCTCCTCCGTATAGGTTATCACCGGACGGGTGTTGACCTTCTTCGCACTCTTTGCTTGCGCATCTGTTTCCATGTGGTATTCTTCATACTAGTGATTTTCCGGCATGTCTTTTTCTTCCACGAGTTCTGACCAATCTGTTGCTTCATTATCAGAGGGACCGACAATGTTTACCAAGACGTCACGGTATGACTCCGACACAGGGGTTTGTTGTGGCATTTGGTTGTTCGTGGCTTCCGACGAAGGTGGTTGAAGCGGTTGACTTTGGGTGATTTCCATATCTGATTGCTGGAAAGCCCCATTTTCATCGTTGGACTTGTGTTTTTTGTTGCTGCGGGGAGAGACAATCTCTTCTGTAGGCGACGGAGAAGTCACAGTTATAGGTTGAATAGAAGAGGTCGTCTCTTGCGCGGAGGAGATGAGGGTTCTTGGATCAATTCTTGGAGCCTCTCATTTTAGGGAGAGTAATCATCATATGTTTTAGAAAGGTTGAAGAATATATAGAAAATAGTGAGTAACATTGGACAATCTCTTTTTAATCTCTATAACATTTGGGATTTCATTTATATACACTGTTGGTAAATGTTTTATATCATCGACCATTTACAAGTTGACATGTCATCAAAAAAGAAGTGAGTGAACTAATAACTATCTAACAAATTCGGCCAGCAACTATAACAAATTCGGATCTGGGCATCATTTATTCTGCTCTTTGGAAAACAGCGGTTCCGTCTCGTATTATTATTTTTGTTGGCAATTATTTTCCATAGCTCTGCCAACTAGAGAAAACTTACTTGCTCGCCATGTTATCAACTCTATGGAGACGGTTGGTTGTCCGTTTTGCAGTCAGGAAACAGAATCTCAGCATCATTTGTACTTTAATTGCGAGCTGGCTTCGAAAGTGTGTGAAAGAGTTGGATTATGGAGAGACTTGCAGTGTCCCTTTGCATCTAATATTGTTGATCATTTCCAGGTGTTTGGCGAAGCCTTTGCTGGAAAGAAAGCTAACAAAGCAAGGTACATCATTTGGTTAGCTACTTGTTGGTGCATTTGGGTTGTTAGGAATAACTTGATTTTTAAGGGGGAATAACCATTGTTAGACTCCATTGTATCTTATATTAAATGCATTTCTTGGAGTTGGTTTATTTACAGGTTAGGTAGTCACTCAAATTACTTTGTTACTTCTTGGTGGCATAATGCTCAGCTTTGTATAAACAATATGTAATTGGTGGAAAAATCCAGCTTTGACAAAAAAATTAAACTATAACATTTATGTGCTTTGACAATTTTTTAAACTATAACATTTATGTAATTTTTTATGCTCCAGCTTTGTATAAATAATATGTAATTGGTGGAAAAAAATTGTTATTGGTCGTGAGTATAAAAAATTTACTCTGACAGTGCGTAACAATTAAACTATAACATTTATGTGCTTTGACAAAGTCCAGCTTTTTATCACGTGCAACGCACAACTAAGAGCGCTAGTCGGTAATATCCTATTTAATATGCAAAAGCCGTCCTGCAGTTATTTTGCTGTCGACATTCCGCGCGCAAATGTCTTTTTTTTTTCTTTTCTATATTTTTAGGAGTATTTTATAGGTAAAAAAAAATTTAGATGTTTAAATACGTAAAGTTCGTACCTCAATAATCGGTTAGGTGGAAAAAAATAATTTCATGACAAGATAAATAAAGTGAGATGCCAAGCAGTGTGTTTTGGTGTACTTTATGGTTTAGAAAAAAAATTAACTGTTCAAAAAAGCAAAGTTTGTTCTTAATTAACAGCTTTGGTGAAAAATACATAATATTTTTGTGACAAAATGCGTAAAGTGTGTGCTAAGCAATGTGTTTTGGGGTACTTTAACGTTCTGAATTTTTTTAAACTATTAAAATACGCAAAGTTTGTTCATCAATAACTGGTTTGGTGAAAAAAAAATAATTGTGATGCTTAGTAGTGTGTTTTGGGGGGTACTTTCAGCGTGTTTTGGTATAATTTATGGTTTAGAAAAAAATTAACTATTCAAATAGGCAAAATTTGTTCCTCAATAATCGCTATGGTGAAAAAAAAATTCATGGCAAAATGCGTAAAGTGCAATGCTAAGCAGTGTATTTTGCGGTACTTTAGAGTTGGTAATAATATTGTGATAAAATACGTAAAGTGCGATGCTAAGTAATGTTCAGAGAAAAAATCAACTGTTCAAATACTCAAAGTTTGTTCCTTAGTAACTAGTTTGTTAAAAAACGAATAATTTTCTTGACTCTAACCTATGCAAATCACCCTTTACTAATTTCACCACTTTAAAAAATTAAATTTTTCTATACTTTCTTTCTTTATATTTTTAAGAACCACGTTTTTCTGAACCTTTAAAAAATAACTTATTTTCATACTTCTTCTCCTTATATTTTTGAACCTAAAATATGTATTGAATACATTTAGTTTGGTCACTATCAAATCACAAACATATTTTTAAAACCTTTAGGATTTACAAGTTTTAGGAATAACTTCTCTCTTCGTATTTAGTTGCATCCATCATTTTTTCCATCACGCCGTGTCATGTGATTTTGGTAGAGTTGAGGGTTCGAAGGATTCCATTTGGTGGAGAGATTTGTTGTTGTTAGGTTCCGATTTGGTACCAAATCATCATTTTTTCCATCACGCCGTGTCATGTGTTTTGGGTGATGGACGTTCCATTCTCTTTTGGCACAATCAATAGGTTCCGAACCTTTCAAGGTGGCTTTCCCGGATTTGTATGTTATTTCTTCTCAAAAATTTGAAGTTGTGGGTGTGTGGACGTTGGGGAGGTGGCATTGGGACTTGCAATGGTCAAGACAACTCTCTATTGTAGAACAAGAACAGGCTGATTTATTGAATACTATTCTTCTTGAGGTCTCTTTGGTACAAGACAGAGTCGATAGGTGGAAGTGGATGGTGCACAACCAAAATCTATTCACGGTAGGCTCTTGTTATTCTTATATCTTGTCTTTGTTGGCTCATACTCCATTGAGTGGAGATATTGTAGAGAAGCACTATCTTTTATTTGGAAAGCCACTGTTCCATCCAAGGTGGCTTTGTTTTCTTGGCGGTTACTTTTAAACAGGTTGCCAACAAAAGTAATCTCATTAGAAGACAAGTGGTAATTACTAATAGTTGTTGTCCTTTATGTGCTCTTCATGATGAATCCGTAAATCACATTTTTTATAATTGTCCCTTCTCCAAAGGCGTTTGGCAAGAGGTTTTGAATTGGTTGGGTATTGTTGATGACTCACATTACAATGGGTTGTTGAGCATTCAGGCATATCAGGCTCTTATCGCTCATTTCGACATTAACTCTAAGTTGCGGTTAGTTTTTTGGATGGTAACAATGTGGTTGATTTGGAAGGAAATGAACAATGTCATTTTTCAATTAACAAGGTCAAATTTGTATCTTGGGGTTGGTGCCTTGGTAAGGAGGGTGTTGTTGGCGGGGATTTAATTTCCGATTGGTGGAATTCTCTAATATCTTGTATTATGCTTGTAAATAGCAAAAGTTGAACCTTTGTACTTGGGATGGAGTATATCTAATACTCCACCTTTTCATTCTTATTATAGTACAATTTTCTAATAAAAAAAATCCATCATTTTTTAGAGTTGCTGCTTCTTTGACTTGCAATATATAATATGCCATAGATATTTACTCCTGCGGGAGCTTCAGCACATTTTACTATAGAATCCCTGTCATATTCTTTCACCTTTGTATCATTGCTTCTATTTTATTGGTGGTTTGCATCCAAGTTTGCATGTTACCCTTGTATTTCACTTTTTATTTGTGTTTCCTTATTTATTTTGGTCATTTCACAACAACGGTTATTAGAATCATATTTAAATTGGTGTTTATATTTTTATATCCTATTTTATATGCCAATACTGTCCAACATTTACTCTGCAATTGGTGTTTTGCACAAAATGGAAACTTGAGTCGCGCGAATTCTTTAACAAAAAATAATGTAAAATATATCTGTCTTACACGCCACGTTCTCTCACCCACAACTAATCATTCTCCATTTGTTTGATTTAGTTTTAGTATTTTTTTTGTGCAATCTTTTCTTACGGAATCATTTTTTTCTCCACAACTAAATACTTGGTTTGTATTTCTGTTCAGGCAGTTGTATTTACAAAGAAATTAAGGTGCATATGTTTACTAAATTTTGTTTGTATGGACATGAATATTATATTTGACATGTGATGGAAAATTATTTCAACCACTTCTCTCTAGCAACTTCTATTGAATATAAAACTTTTGTATGAATCACATGTCTTATTACATTTTACTTCTTCATAAATTGAAATGTATTGATGCAAATAATGGTAACGACAATTACTATGAAATTATATTTATTTTGCTTTGTTTTCTTCACTGTATAATGTTTAAGTTTCTAATAGGCATTTCATGTTCTCTAATGATAACTTATTAATGACTGCCCATAATCGGGTAGTATTGACTTATTATGGATGTCGTCCTCGCCATCCACACAATGATCCCCAACTTCTCCGGATTCACTTTCGTGATTAAAACTTCCCTGGACAGAATTTTCATAATGGAAATGCTAACAATCCAATTGTTGTTAATCTCAATGATGATAACATACCAGTGATCCAATGGCAAAAGTTATTGAGCTCCAAAAGGCTCTTGGAATTGATGAGGAGCTCTAATATTATGTTTAACTCATTTTAGTGTAAACACTTTCTAACTTATATTCTCAAAATTATGTCACTTTTGTTTAAAGTTTGTATGTCATGAATTTGCTTGCTATGCAACTACTAGCACTAATTATGTTTATTTTGCTACTACTATTTAACCTTTTGTTCATTCAGTTATAATTTTTAATTATCATGATATTCCCTAAGTTCAACAAATAAAAATGAGGACAGCCCCTGTGTAGCATGGACGGGGTTAAGGTTAGTATTTCTAAATAAACACCACATTCATTTTTTGTCCAAAAAGAAAACACCACGTTTATCATAAAATGATAAAAACCTTACTTTTATCAACAGCCTCTTCTATAATACTATAATATCCAACCTTACACGGACTAAATACTTAAACAAACACATTATAAGAACTATGTCACTTGGTCAACAAAAAAAAAGAACTATGTCACATCTTTGTCAAAAAAAAAAAGAAACCATGTCACATCAAACAATCAATATACAAAAATGCATTGAATGCTTTAATTGTTAGACCAATATTATCTTTATTATATTAAACCATAGATGTTCACATGGTCACTGACACCTAAGAAAACAAAAAAAATGACATCAGATTCATCACTATTCCATGTCAGATTTGGGGCACTTTTTGGTGACACCTAAGCAGCACACTAGAAACGGACGCCCAAGATCGATATCCAGTGCCACACACACTAATCAGACGGTCCAAAGCACTTAAATTTGCGGCTCCTGTTGAACGGATACGATTAAAACACACTAAACCTGAGCTTAAATCCTACGGTTCATGCACTGTTAAATGTAACCGAAAATAAAATAGACAGCTAACAATTAATGAGGCAATTAACGTGATCCCATATATTGTGGATCAAAATATCCCCATTTATTTCTTTCCCATATCAGTTACATCCTAAGGTCATCACTGCAATCCTTTTATCAAAACCCAAATTCCTCCATTGATAATCAGTTTGGAGACAAGTCTTCATTCCCACCATATGCCACCATCTGTATTCATTTAAAAAAAACACTTTCAATAAAGTAATCATTGGTGAAAGTTTGTCGTTAGCATAAAACCATATCACACAAACAGGGATAAACAAGAACTCTAATGGATCTACACAAGGCATTCTTTTGCGATATCCTTGAACGCTATGACTATATCAACATTGCTGAGTTGAAATCAAACGCAGATGCAGTGGTATACATTTATTTTGTTATCTTCTATTTATTAATAATAAGCCTCTTATTATCAAATTGTGTTTGGTTACGTTATTGTACATCTGGTCATTCAGAAACGGAACGTGTTCAACAATAGTTCTATAATATGTATATCAATTGAGACCAGAAATTTTTTTCCCTCATGTTGTGGTTGTGTTTCTAGTCTTTGATCGGCATTTTTTTAAAAAAATGAAAATTTGTGCAGATGCAATATACGTTTTAACAAAAATAAGGTGCTAAACTAACCTTGGTGTAATTGTAGGAAGTCCCCTATGTTCTCTTTGCTCATATAATTAGTATCGTATCAACCACTCCGAAAGTAATCTTACTTAATTTCATGTCTCCTTTCCCTTCCACATCCAGAATACAACATATATTAATGCATATCCCTACTTTACATGTTGTGTTTTCAAGGTCTGGAATCGATTTAGTTGCGCAAGATCATACGGGGACAACAATGCTATGTCTAAGGGGAGAATCAGCTCACCACTTTTACAGCGCACATATCCGTACCTACGAACCAAATCAAGAGGTACATCAAAATTCATTTGTTCCTCAATATAGGCAGCAGTTATATGAATGTATTATCGCATCTCATAATTACTGGAGACATTCATATATCACACACTAATTGAATACTACTTTATGCATGTATATATCTCATAATCTATACTTTACTTTACGTTTATGCAATACATTTGCCGCATAATAGTTCATCACTATAACTATCTGGACATGCTCATAAAGAAATAACATTATATGAAAATCATTTCGTGGTAAATCGAATTTCGCAGCATTCGAATTTGGTTACTCTGCCTTTCGTATCGTTATTAGTTGTGTACTAAATTTGATAAATTGCCTATCTTTGTGTGTGCACAATTCTGTTAACAGATTGTCAATTGCTACGCTTTGGCTGATACGTGGTTTCAAACATGTCTTTTCGTGCTTGATTGGACCGCAAAAGAAATTGTCAACGGTCATTATGGCCACGTTGTTACCCAGATATGCATGGTCAAAGATGTTATTGACGACTTTGTGCTCTACAGGGTTGGGGACAAGGTAATTGACATAACAAATATGAACATGCCATCAATTACCCGTTTTCTTAGGGGACAACTAAACTCATTGTCTGATGCTTCAATTCTCTGTTGACAATTTTATTTTTTATGACACTTCTAGGATTTCCAACAATACTCGGAAATTATATCATCCGCCATTCCGTTGTCCACTGGATACCTCAACAATGCCACACAACTGAGGGCACACATGCCTATGGAACCACCCTATCTAGGGCATTTCGCAGGCGTACATATGCCCAGTTCAACAATTAGTTCATTATCACATATGACGGTAGACTGCTTACGATGTTTAATGTCTTCGACACACACTACAAGTTTGAGACAGACTATGGCATCAAATTTAATGTTCTCCTATAATTCTACTTGAACAATTGTATTTTACTATCTTTACTCAAGCTGAAGTGTCTTCTTATATAATTAATTTTCGTTCGAAGTTAGATTTTATGGTCTATGTTAAATGTACTTAGACAACCTTCCTCTGTTGGGTTCAATCTAACTTGTGTTAATCGACTTCACCGCGAAAATTTGGCGTGCTGGATACGTAGTCAACTAATTCAAATTTGTATGTGCACTATTAACCGCGTACCATGCTTCAGTTAACTTTTAACAAACAAGATGGGAACATGGTTTTCTAATACGACGACAACTGTGAGTCAATTTCGTTACGGAGTTTAGAAACACTTTTCCTTCATTGTGAGGGACAATAACTTAAAATTGGAGATCCATTTTCATTGAATGACATATGTTTGAGTTTTTAATAAAAAGCATACAACCAAGTTAGAAACAACAGATAAATCACCCGGGTGGCTACAAATTTAAACCGCAAATGTGTATATTGTCAGAGCTAACGGCCCACAACTGTCTAAAGACGTGATACAGTAGGCCCAATGGAGGGTTTTGGCCTTTTTAGACCATCTGTGTCTAAGACAACGAATAAAACCATAAATTTCTATCTTACTCAAAAGTTTTAAAATTTCTAGCAATTAATGACCACAAAGCCCTTCCAACCATTGATCTATTTTATGGGGATTGCATCAGAAGGCCAGCTATTTCATTCCTCCTAATTCGGCCATCATTAACACAGTTAAATTGCAATAATGATTTGACCACAGCATATATGGAATTCACATTAATGCCTTGCTAATATTACTTAGAGCACTGGGTTATATAAGGAAATGAACTACACTACTCACATAGCCACCAGCAAAACCTAGATCAGGAGAACAAAACTTACATTCCGTACCTTCCTCTGAGACAAACATGTCTTCCGCTTCCAAAGCTCTTGCAATCATCCCCAGGAATGTTCAGCCTCTAGCTTTGCTGGAGCCAGGCAAAGAGACTTCTCCAGTCATTGTCAAGCTTCTGCGCAGGTGGTATGTGTGGGGATATAACGCTGGCTCCAAACCATCATTGGAGATTGTGTTTGCAGATCAAGAGGTATAAACCAATCCTTATCCCCCCTGTCATTAAAAATTGTAAGTATTGGACTATAGAAAATGACTGAAATTCATATGATCAACATTTGTTATTTGATACGAAAGATCTGTCACTCCGTAAGTATCACTCATACATTTACATGCCTTATAATGAAAATCTGATAAATATATCTATGATGGAATTAGCCAAAAAAGAATGAAGACTTAGATATGCGAAACCAGTTTATACAGTTATTGAATATTCATCATGGCACTATACAATTTATATCCAGAATGATGTTTAGACATGAAAATATATCATCCTATTTATAATACCATGTATAGTATGCAACATGTTGTGTAATGAACCATTTCATCTATTGTTAATACATGATCATTCCTCCATGATATATAGAAAGTTATAGTATCTCAATATTACTGTTTCAGGAGTAATATAAGTCTTCAATGATGTTTTTACACACTACACGTTGTTTATGCATATTCTTCAAACTTTCAATATAATTAATAATATATATGAAAAACAAACACAGGAGTTTTATGTTACGAAACAATTCTGATTTTCATATATTAAGTTAAAAGGTTTTTACAACACTTTACATGAAAATTGCCTTCTTTGCCTTCCATATTATGTTGCACCTGTGCCATGTGCACTAAAGTGCCTGAATAGGTTGCCATACACAAATTAGTTAGTCTGTACCTGCAACATACAGAATCTATATCATAAGTATTCATATATTAAATTATTTAAATGTCTAGAACTATTTCAGGACACCAATTAGTGTCAATTAATTAGATCCTGAAATCAAGGAGACATTTATGATCATGAAATTAAATGAAACAAGGAACCAGAAACTCATTTAGAAATAAAATTAAGATTAAAGCCAGCAATGTGTAAAACAAGATTAGTCATAGTAGTATATTGCAAATTCAAATCATCTTTTTGATCTAAATTGCCACTGGCTACAATCCTGATTAGGAAACTAAATTCCTGCACAGTTCACGGATTCTTCCTCTACACTAGCGGCACAAACTAACAGAACCAATAGGCAGAATAAAGGCATCACCAAGTACCTATCCAACCCTTTCACGAAACTCTGTAGCAAAAGATATGGTCTGAACTATGTGATTACCTACTCACACAGCAGCGATGAAACGCCCATCTGAGAATGCAGACCTTACCAGGAAAGACAACACACGCCTACATCCCAACAAGATTAGGATCAGATGCACCTCGGGTTAGTACTCCTCCTACTAAAGATTACGTTTTGATGCTTTATCCTAATATATTCTAACATGAATTCATTAAATAATAATCATGTTCTTCACCCAGAACCCGCTGTTCCTACCCACAATGACGACCACAGGCAACCTCAGGAAGCTATTCATCAGTCTAGCCAATCTACAGGTTTGTGAGAGTAATCTAATTAACAATAAGAATGAGATTCTAACCTAGTGTTCATTGAGACTATTGTGACAATCAGATTGTTTTCTTTTAAGTTAATGTTTCAATATGTAGGGACCCTGTCTCCAAGCACTCAGATGGGACAAACATCTACTCCCACCAGTGAAGGTAACAAGTTTGAGTTATATGCGCTACCTCTTTCAACACAATATTTCCAATGCCCTTTTAGTTTGGATTATGAATTAACACCTTTATAATCTTTAAAATTCAGATTTATTAATACGAAGGAGGGGAACAAAAACAACCAAGCCTACCAATGGTAAAGCAATCGTACTAAAACAGAATGCATTATGTTGTATGACACATATTTGTAATTAGATTATCAATTAATATAATTTGTACACTAACCTGCAATTGTACAAAGTTGAAGGCTCTGAAGGACGAACTGATTCACGCCTATCTGCCTCGCGCTTGGAACGAAGGTGGTTCCTTGCAGATGCTCGCGACCCTGGCTCCTCAATACCTGACTCAAACATTAGGACAAGCCAATGTGGCAACGTCAACGCTAGCGTGGTAGCAACCGAGGAATCATTAGTCCGTTCTCCTTTGTCAGATATCTAAAACGGTAAAAAGCATACTATCTATTCCGTAATTACATTCTATACACTTTAGTTAGTGACTGACCCATAACTCACACATTATTTTCAACATTTGTAACAGTCCCTGTTAAAAGAGTACGTGGAAGGCCGCCCAAAAATGTATTGCCCGAACCTACAGCGGTGGTTGACACACCAGATGGTAAATTTGAATTCCATAGAAAAAACACAACTACGCATTTGATATTTAAGTAATCACATGACTTAAGTATAAAGGTCAAAAAAAGGAAATAACAATGGTTCATTGCTTCTACTTAGTGACAATCCCTAGAGTCCGTGGCAGACCCAGAAAGACAGTAAAAAATCCGTCAATCTCATCCAACAACGTTGCTGAAGGTATGTAAAAACCTATTAAACCCCATTTTATTTATCAAAACTGTTCCAAAAATTATACACAATCCAAAGTAACATCAATTTTTACTATGCTTCAATTAAGTTGGTCAACGTGCGCATTGGTTGCTTATATGCATGTTGGCTGTTTTTATATAAACACACCCAAAATTACCTCGCCAGTACTGACGCATTCTGTATCTTTTGTAATTTGTCGGCCATAACAATACTAAAACACCTTCAACGGTCGAGGTTAGCGACAGTAAAGTATTTGGAGCTACAGATTCCATGGCACCAACTACTACGTCTGGAGGTATAAAAAATAGAGTTTCATGAGATTTCAATGTAAATATTATGAAAGAATAATAACCAAGGGTATTGCACAAGTATTGAATGAATAAACACAACTATGTTCTATACCACAGCATCATTTTGAAAATATTGTCTATTTAATTAAACCAATTGGCATATATGATCTACCCCTAATTGATTCATGCAAATGCAGTGACCCAGCACCAGAGGTCAACACCCCAAGGTCTACTACCGAATTATGCAGCGACCACATCAAATAATGAAGAAAGCAGTCAACTAAAACAGTTGGATCCGTTCACATATGGTCAGCAAGACACATCTACGGTGCACCATCTAGGTAACTAATTGAATATTGCAAACCGCTAAACCTACTATCTATATACAATCTCCTCTTCAAAGTTATTGAACAGGTTAATTCATCTTAATAATAAACTCACCAATATTTTGAATATATAGGTACCATTGATTCAACTATAACGGAAGATCAATCCAGTCTTCTGATTTCAAGTAGTCCATCACTGATTCACAATGGTCGACACACCAATTACCTTATAATGAGACTTGTGTTTGACGAGGATGACGAACCTGCAACGACAAACACAACACACGGAACACCTGGTATGCTATACAGTGAGGAGTAGAATTCATGTGGTACAATAAATAGACATCACCATATTATCAAATAACAGGAAACCCGAATTTAACATACTACATTTTTTTGCACCTACAAGAGGGGGTCATTCAAAAGATATTATTCGCTCCCCCCTCTACGATAACAACGAGGATCAAAGTGAGTAACCCTTTTAAGTACAATCTTTCTGTATATTTGTCTATATTTAAGTTTAGTTCATCTTTTAATGAAAGTAAATGGAAGAGTTGATAAGGCAATGTTCAACAGGACCGCTTGATTTTGGGTTACCAACGCACAAATGTCGTGACTGTCAAGCATCCTTTTGGTTCGAAGAAAGGGCCGTCAAGAGTAACCTATCAACTTCACCCGAGTTTTCAATGTGTTGCATGAAAGGGCAAGTACACATTCCATTGCTCCAGGAGCCACCTAGGTTGTTGCTGAATTTAATTCGCGGACTTGACCATAGAAGCAAACATTTCCGGGACAACATACGATTGTACAATAGCATGTTTGCGTTCACCTCTATGGGAGGTAAGGTTGTGTCAAGGCATAACGATGGCAACAGTCCACCAAACTTCATTTTAAATGGCCAGAACTACCATCGTATTGGCAGCCTCTTGCCTACTGATGGTGAGTCACCAAAGTACGCACAATTATACATATGGGACACACAGAATGAAGTTGCAAATCGAATGAGCCATTTCAGGTAAGAATGTCATTTTCGAATTACAGGAGAACATATGTATCAATACATTTTTACACCTCACTAGAAGTTTGAATATTTGTTAAACTACAGGTCTGACAAGAACCCCCGTGCATTGGATGAGTCATTAGTTAAGGACCTTAAGGAAATGATGGACAACCACAACGTCATTGCACAAAAGTACAGAGAAGTTCGTGACTTCCAGGAGCAAAACCCAGGTCAGAAATTCAGCCTGCGCTTGATTAGGGAGAGATCAAGTGACCCAAGGACATATAATACCCCAACCTGCGACGAAGTTGCAGCATTAATAATTGGAGATGATGCGAATCTTGAGTGTGGCAGAGACATAATTGTTAAACACATGATCGGGGAACTTGAAAGGGTTCACGAAACACATACTGCTCTATTGCTCTTGCAGTATCCGTTAATTTTTGCCCGTGGTGAAGATGGTTTCCGAGAAAACACTCCATTAAGAGAAAGGGCAGGTATAATTAGATCAGCCAGCAGACAAAAGGTAACCTTGAGAGAGTTCATCTCATTCAGGATCCAAGAAAGGGACGTTGAGTTTGGTCAGATTGTGAACTCACGTCGATTGTTTCAACAATTTATTGTAGACTGTTACACTATGGTTGAGACTACTAGACTACAATACATCCGGAACAATCAGCAAATAATCTGATCTGAAGTATTGACTGGATTACAGAATGCAGTGACTAGAGGTGAGACTGATGCATCTGCCATTGGAAGACGTGTCATCCTTCCACCTTCATTTACAGGTGGTGCTAGGTACATGTTCAACAACTGTCAAGACGCAATTGCAATTTGCAAGAGATTCGGCTACCCTGATTTGTTCATTACCATCACATGTAATGCTAACTGGCCAGTGATAGACCCGACATTATTTCACGTGTCTTCAAGATGAAGTTGGACCAACTTATTATTGACTTAAGGAAGGACGAAATGTTTGGTAAAGTGGATGCAAGTATGTAGCTAATTAACCAAAAACTATTGTTATTATCCTATTATTGCTGACGAAAATATTTTGAAATAATATTTATATTTAAAGTTACGCATATACAAATGTTTTGTTCTATTGTTTTTTTAGTAACTACACTATGCTACTTTGGTCACAACTATAAAAAAGGGGACTGCTGCACGCCCACATGCTGTTAGAGCTTTCTAATAGCGACAAGCTTCTGACTACAAGTGATATTGACAGAGTTATTTCAGCTGAGTTGCCAGATCCCGTCCTGTACCCCAAACTCCATGAGGTTGTGTTTGCATATATGCTGCATGGTCCATGCGGCCGGGAAAACCCTAAAGCTACATGCACTAGGGCCAATAAATGTACCAAGTTCTACCCCAAACCGTTTTTAGAAGCAACAAAGATTGATGAAGATGGTTATCCGTGCTACAAACGTCATGACAATGGCATTACAGTCGAGAAGGGTGGGACAGTATTTGATAATAGGTTTGTCGTTCCATACAAACCACAACTCCTAATGAGATATAGAGGTCATGTCAATGTTGAATATTGTAATAAATCAAACGCTATAAAATACCTATTCAAATATGTCAACAAGGGTCCAGACCGCGCCACCCTTCAAGTGTTATGTAGTTCAGACAACCCAGATAGGCCTGTGGATGAGATACGTAACTACTACGACTGCAGGTATGTTTCCCCCTCTGAGGCTGCTTGGCGAATATTTGCGTTTGACATCCATCAAAAATGGCCTCCAGTGCAAAGGTTGTCATTCCATCTACCAAACGAACAAACTGTATTTTTTGACGACGATGATGACATAGAGAATGTGGTATGGAAGGCACAACACTATGACACAATGTTTTTGGCATGGTTTGCCGCCAACAGAACATATTCAGAAGGTAAGGAGTTGACTTATGCAGAGTTCCCTAGCAGATTTGTTTACAACCATCAAGATAGAATATGGGTTCCACGGAAAAAGGGGACAAGTGTAGGAAGGATAAACTATGTTCCTCCTGGTATTGGTGAGAAGTACTACCTACGTATTTTACTGAACATACAAAAGGGGGCTACCAGCTACAAGGCTTTAAGAAAGGTTAATGGCAAGGTTGAGCCAACCGTTGAAGAAGCATGCTTTCAACTTGGTTTGCTAGATGCAGACAGAGAGTTTGTTGATGCGATAACTGAGGCAAGCAAAATTTCATCAGGACCTCAACTACGAAGGTTGTTTGTCACGTTGCTATCTATGTTCACCATGCACAAGCCTGATTTTGTCTGGGAATCAACGTGGAAACTTCTAGCAGATGGCATTGTATACAACACACGTAGACAGTTGCAAATCCCAGGTATGACCCACAATAACTATTTTGTTTATAAAGCGTTATATTTTGATAAGGACCACGTCTAGGTCGTCCTCAATGTCTTCATATGTATGCAATTTGTGAAACTTTCTAATGACATGTTATTTATACTAAAGAATTTGTCAATGGAACAAAGCACATATATAAAACAAATCGTACCTGTTTATTTGAACACTTTTATATTGATGGTACCACTTCAAACTGGTTGAGATTATTTCCAAAAATACAAATGAATCATTTGCCTTATGAATGCATCTTTGTCACAAGTCCTTGCTTACTTTATAGAAACAAACTATATCCTGAAAGAAAAACACAATCAAAAATGATATAAAAAAATTTTATACATGCTTTGTAATATACTTATAAAAAACTGAATCCTACAAAATCAGAGTTATTACAAACTGCACCTTTACCAAATATAATTTAGAATTTGACCTTATAACCAAATATATTGTTTGACCTTTATATTTAATAGTAATACGACTTTGTTGACTATATGTTTAATGTTTTTTTCTTGGTACAATTAAAAAGGCTTCTCGTTGAGTAGGCAACTAATAATTATTTATTTTGAATTATTGTCCAGATCTTCGCATAAGAGACGATCTACTGAAGAATGCATGTCTTATAGATATTGAAAAACTGCTGCAGCTCAATGGTCGTTCGTTGGCAGACTTTTCTATGCCATTTCCAAATGTCTCTGAAGGATTCGATTTTCAAAATAAACTAATTGCAGATGAACTTAATTACGACAAGGATGAGCAATCACGTAAGCACAACGACCAATACAAAAATTTGAATGATGAACAGAAAAATGCTCATGATATAATCAGGGATTCGGTAATACCCGGCAGAGGTGGTTGCTACTTTGTAAATGGTTATGGTGGTACAGGTAAGACATATCTATACAGCACTGAGACTACAGGCTTACGCTCCATGGGGTACATTGTTCTTAACACGGCAGCAAGTGGAATTGCTGCCTTACTACTTCCCGGAGGTAAGACAACACACTCTACTTTTTTGATCCCATTGGGCCCCGTGAGAATTCAACATGCAGTATAAGTAAAGGTACTCCCAGGGCACAACTTTTAATGTAGACAAGTCTTATAATATGGGATGAAGCACCCATGTTACTTAGGAATTGTTTAGAAGCACTTGACAAGACTTTGAGGGATATAATGTCCAATGTAAATCCATCCAACAATGACAAACCATTTGGTGGGAAGACAGTCGTACTCGGTGGTAATTTCAGACAAATCCTACCCGTCATAAGGAAAGGTACTAGACAGGATGTACTTGGTGCTGCTATTAACGCTTCTAAAATATGGTCGAACTTCAAAGTGCTTAACCTCACACGAAACATGAGGCTTGGGGGTTCAGGTATACAATCAGAAAGGGATGAAATTCGTCAGTTTGCAGATTGGTTGCTCCGTATTGGAGACGGTGATTCAAACTGTAACGAACATGGAGAGGCTGACGTTGATATACCGAATGATTTGCTAATTTCCGATTCAACGAATCCTTTACAGTCTCTAATTGCCTTTACTTATCCAAGCTTGTTGGATAATATTGCCACTGAGCATTTTTTTGAGGAGCGTGCCATATTGGCACCAACTTTAGAGTCTGTGGAGCAAGTTAACGATTACGTACTGTCACAAATACCTGGAGAAGTAGTGGAGTACCTTAGCTCAGACACTATTTGCAAGTCAGATGAAGATAGTGAATGTCAAAGTGAATGGTTCACTCCAGAGTTTCTAAACGATGTCAGGTGTTCGGGTATTCCCAACCACAAGTTACAACTCAAAGTCGGAGTACCTATCATGCTGATACGGAACATTGACCAATCTGCTGGACTATGTAATGGAACGCGTTTAATGGTAAACCATTTGGGAAAGACCATTATAACAGCTACGGTTCTAACAGGTAAAAATATAGGTGACAAAATAGTGATTCCGAGAATGAATCTAATTCTAAGTGACGCTGGTCTCCCCTTCAAATTTAAGCGTAGGCAATTTCCTATTACGGTTTGCTTTGCTATGACTATCAACAAAAGCCAAGGACAATCTCTCTCACATGTTGGGATTTATTTACCAAAACCAGTTTTCACCCCTGGGCAACTGTATGTTGCTCTTTCCCGGGTTAAGTCAAGAAAGGGTATGAAGCTGCTTATACTTGATGAGGATGGAAAACTCCAAAAGTGCACCAAGAATGTTGTTTACCGTGAAGTGTTCGACAATGTGTAATTCTATAATATTTCGTGGGTGTACGAACTCTTTGTTTTAATCACAGCATGAATTCTGCTACTAATATTAGTAAGTTTTAAATAATGGCGTGAATTCATTATATCATTGTTTTATGATACAATACAGATACATGATTCTGAACTTTAAATTAATGTTGTAGCAAATGGTGATTACATACTAAAGAAATGTGAAAATTTTTAATAGATACTAACAATAATAAAAATAGTCCTCTTTCCAAACAAATATATAGTACTTGATCTAATGAGGACGGTGTAAAATGCAAATCGAATTTAGTGAAACAACATGTAGACAATTGTAACTTATCTTTAAATAAAATGTTACAAGTACAAACCTGTGTTCTCCATAATTCGAAGCACGTCAAACTTTTCACACACTTCATTCGTAGGATGTTTGAATCTGCTCTATGAGTATTACAATCTGTGGTATATCCTGCAAAATACAATCAACAACGAAATCATCAAAGTACTTCTAAACATCATGTCAACGTATCTATAACCGAACACTTAAAATGCACAACAATGCACGAAAACAATCAAGTTCACATTGAAGAAACCTTTGCATAATTTTATGGGTTACTGGTTGTGTTCAATCAAATACAAACCAGGTTTTAAGAAACTACAACATCTTCCTCGAATTAGATTACGGATCATAAAATCAATTAGAAGACATTGATGAATTCAGTCATACGATCGCTTAAACAAAATGACGTTTGCATAGAAATCACCATCGGTAAAACAAGCCGTATCATTCAGTTCTATGACTTTAAAATAATTTATTCGCAATCTGATTCAAGTGGCTCAAAACGTCCACAGACCGAAAGTACAATTCATCTGTTATACAAAGATTAAGAATTATGAAATAGATTATTTAAGTGCCATGCAAAATCAGGTATTTGTGAGAAGTTTCATTTGGAAATCGTTCACCGACATGTCGACATGAATCGTTCATCTTCGTCACAAATTCTTATACATAAAAAACTCCATATACCAAATGTTTATCATGATCAACGCAAAATCTCAAACAGCTTTGGAAAGTCCAAATTTACTAATTAATCTTTTGCTCTACGATTCTCTTAAGCCGTTTTAAACCTGTAATCCACATCAATTTGGGTGGATCAAAAATTACTGGGAAGAACATATAATGAATACGAATTCATAGATCGTGGAAAGCAAAACTTGACCTGATTGTCTTCACCATCTGGGTGTGCTCTGAAGGAATTCGCAAACGGCATCTCAACGACAATTGAGGCTGAAGACGACGCAACTTCCGTACGCAGAAGTTTCCTCTGTTGCGCCATGAATTGTGGGTTACGAAGGGTTCACGAGTAAAGGAAAGTGGAAAAGAGTAGAGTCTTTTACGGATATGGACGCGAAATCGTGAAAGGAAAGTGGAGCACCACTTAATGCATATATTACGCATGTACCCATGGTATATTCCTCAATTACCCAAATTATCCCTCAGTCATTTTCTATAAATAATCTGTGACAACTACACACATGTCACTAAATTCCATCTGATATCATACTATGATTTTAAGTCACCTAACTATGATTTTAACAAGGTTAATCCACGTATTACACACATGTCACTAAATTCCATCTGATAGATTACTTTACTAAGCTCTTTTAATTTACCAACCGCTACTCTTCTTATAACTAAGTCCTTCATTTTAAACCGTAATTAGCGAATATGACATCTTCGTTATCATAGTCAGACTTGCTTACCACAAAAAAAACACTACTTGAAGCGAACAAACTATTACACTCATAGAGACATGTTGATTTTGTTTTGACAAACGTAATCAATTAGGGCGCAAATAATATAATCAGCTACACTGAATTCGAATCCGTAGCCCAATATTTAAGATAGAATCCAATTTCTATACAAAATAACAGTATAACGTTAAGAGAGAACAACTTGAGATATTTACAAAAGACTTTTGATAATAAAAAAGTATACAAAACATTATTTAGGATTCCTATGAACAGCTCAGGTGTCCATGAAACGAAAACCGAATTACAAAACATTATTTGCTAACTTCATACTTCAACTATTCTAAACCACTAATATATACAGGTGGTGTGTGAAAAACGTGTGCAAGTATACACAGTCACAAACAAGTAATAAAGTGAAAGTAGATTCCCACGGGGATTGGATTAATTTACAAGTTTAGAATCAATAGTTCACTAGTGAAAGGTAACCACTAAACAATATATGGTGAGAGTGCAAGAATGTAAATAAACAGAAAATAAACAAGCAAATAAAAAGGTGTAAGAAATTAGTGGATTGTGATAGTTGAGATGTCTTCACTAAATAATTCACTTTGAGAGTATTGTGTTTTCTCGTGGTGCAGATGCACTTAGGTGCAGCTGCATCAGTGTGTGCTGGTCAGCTACTTTCTTCAGAGTTTCGTTACAAGCTCTTATGATCCTGTTTTTTTGCGGTAAAGAAAGAAGTAGTCAATTCCTTTCTCGCCCCCTTACAGATAATCCAAGTTGCTAAATAAGTACACTCTTGTATCTTAAGATCTCACTACACTCTTGTAAGGACTATGTTAACCTAAGGTTAGGAATTAACATGGAATTAACAAGCTAACTTCATTTAAAACAAGTTTAACAAAAAGCTTCATTAAACACTTATCCTTACTTAGTTCTTGATTTCTAGTTATAAGCCAATTAAGTGAATATAACTCTACTTGTTCTAAGCGATCAACCTTAAACAAGATTAAGAATTTAAACACAAGAACTAAAGTGCTTACACCACTTGAAAACACAATAACTTTCCTCAAAAGATCATTGGAAAGTTAGAACATCCCAACTTAAGAGATTTAGCTCATAATAGGCATTGCAAGGCAAATAGAGATGAAATAAAACATGTTGAAATAAAGGAAATTACAAGAGAAGACAATAGGGTAGAGATTACACCAATTGAAGAACTATTGCATAAGTTTGCCAAGCAAGTGCAACTGCACTGATTCCTTGCACTACGAATTCTATGAAGAAGTGAAGGGAGAAGTTGTCAATTCCTTCCTTACCTTCTTACAATCTAACTATTATTTAAACTAGAAAAATAAATACTATCTAAAGTGATCTCCAAGGAGAGAGAAGTGAGATGAGAGATGAAGATGAAGAATGGAGATGATTTTCCAAGTGAATGATGAAGTCCTTTATATAGGCCTTGAGATTTCCTTCAAGTGAGGGTTTGCTTGGAGATGAAGTTAACTTAACCATGGTTACTTTTCAGAAGTTGATGATGTCATTTGAGTCCAACACTCAACCTTCAAGAGAGGTCCAATTATGTTTCGCCATGTGTCCCATGTGAAAGGATCTTCATGATGATCTTTATCTTGTAGGAGCCTCCTTTTGCAAGTGGTCATGTGCCCCCATGTGACTCTTAAGCAAGCAGCATGCCATCAAAGCATTATGGCAATGGTAAGAATTGAGGTGCTTCCAATGTGGGGTTGTGAGCTGCTTCGGTGCAGGAAGGTGCAGTTGCACCAAGTGCAGATGCACTGTGAGAATTGTTTCTGGTGCAGATGTACCTAATTGCAGCTGTACTGAACAAACACATCAAACATACCAATATATATGCAAAATGCTAAGTTATGAACATCATTCACCTTAAAACCATAAATGTTGTTATTTTATTTATACTACTATATTTAATTTAGCACATTTTATACTTGATTTTAAGCAATTATCTAAGTTTAGATACATGAATAACTCCATATAAAATAGAGTTATCACACCCCCAAACTTAAATCGTTGTTTGTCCTCAAGCAATGACGAAAAGAAAACACTAATAAGATTTTCATAATCAAGAAGAACAGATCAGCTCACATCTTTTTTTCAAAGAATGATTTTCAATAATGCATTTTTATGAACTTCATTTTTTTAGAAAATTTTGTCTTTGTGCCTTTGAATTCCAAAACATCCAAAGCTATTAAAACTCATTTGTGTGAGTGTGTGCCCCACTGAGATTCAATCAGTTCCAAAGCCAAGTAACAAGTTTCTCATAGCCTTTGAAAAGTTTAGATCACGTTTGGTCAAAACAAAAATGTTTCAAAATATAGATGAGACTAACAAAATCCTCAAGATTGGGGGCTTTTAAGCACAACAAAGGGCTTGAAAAGAGTATTTCAAAATTGTTGAGTCAATGCATTATTTGTATTTTTTGGTGGTTCTTTTTCTTGATGCAAATGCAGTGAGTGCAAATACATCGTTTTTCTGAGCTGCAGTTGCACTAGGTATTTTTGTATTAGTGCAGATGCACTAAACTTTTGACGGTGTTCTGCACTAAACTTTTGACGGTGCAGGTGCATTTGGTGCAGCTGCACTTGATACTACTTTTCAAGACTTTTTAGCTTTATATTGCCCTCCTCACTGTCCTCCTTATGCATACTTTTTTCTTTGGTCAGTTCTGTCTTCTTTTCTTCTTTTTCTTTCTTTTTGTATATTTCTTTTTCTGACCAAATGCACTATTGGAACAGGTACAGTTTTAATGACTTAGGCAATATAGCTATCTTTACGTTTTGAGCACTTTTTGGTAGTATTTGTGGTAACCTATTGCATTGACTACTCTAAGTTTTTCATACTCTTGCCTTTGTATTCATAAAAACTCCCCCAAACTTAATTCTTTAAGCTCTTCTATATTTTTAATAAAAATTTGTTTTTGACCTTAGTTTTCTAAAAATCCCTCTTGCATCAGATAGCTTTTTAAATAGCAAGGTTCTTTTCAAAACTCAGCTTTGATGGGTTGAAGTAATAATAAAATTGGTCATTTTAGGAAAACAAGGCTTCTTTTCTTTTTCTTCCTTTCATCATTAAAAATCAGTTCAAAGAGATGCATTTGTCTATATTTGTGAAAAAGATTTCTAAGCAGATCATGCTTCAAATCTATCAAATCCTAACACATATTTAAACATGTAGTCACACATAAAAACAAACATATATAAGAACAAACATATATCAAACATATATAAGAACAACATATATCAAACATATATAAGAACAAACATATATCAAAGCAGACGCACATACTATAGTTAATCACATATGCATAATATGATAAGTTAACTTCTCCCCCCAACTTAAAGTTGAGCAGTGTCCTCACTGCTCTTTAAAAATAAAAACCATGGGAGGAGGATTAGTTCACAAAATATCGTAAGGCAAAATATAAAAGCATAATTAAACAAAATAGTTAACAACATTCAAATATAATTACTGTTTTGATGCCCCGCTCCATAGCCTTGAGCTAGACCTCACTGCAGAATGCTTCCTTCACCTTCTGTCTATTCTTTTTAAGCTCCTCAGGTTTGGATGCACCTGCACCAGTTGCACTTGCATCAGGTACATCAGTGGTGCATGCAGTTGCTTCAGGTGCACCTGCATCAGGTTGCTCTGCAACATTCTTCTCAACATCTAAATTTTCACCCAAGTGTGTTGTGGAGTTTGATGCAGGAGCACTGGAACTTTGGTAGTGTAGGTGCATGCAATGCAGCTACACTAAGAATTCTCTTAACCTGTTTTCATACAAAACACTTCAAAACATAAATTAAAACTAACATAATTAATACTTCAAAATCATGGGTTGCCTCCCATAAGCGCTTGATTTAAGAGTCTTCAGCTTGACTAAGTCTTGTGGCAGATATCTTTAGCCAGTAATGCAGCTACAGACGGTGCTATTGCATCAGAATTCTGCATAATTGACAGCATCTGCACAAGACCATTCATTCATACCTGCAAAAGTAAAAACAAAAACACACAAAACACAACTAGTCCTAAAAATCTGGGTTGCCTCCCAGTAGCGCTTATTTTGTAGTCTTTAGCTAGACTTGTCATTCAAAACCTAAGTTAGGGTGAATAATAGGACAAGAAAAAAATATCATCCTTCCTCTTTCTTCTTTTTGTTAGAAATCCCATGTATTTGGCATAGGGAAGCAAGTGATCCCATGCCCCAACCAATAAGGATTTGGGATAACAATTCTCATTTTCTTGAAAAAATTTAAGCTCATTTTGTGGAGGATGTTTTTCTTCAATTTCTTCATCTATCAAGGCAGGAGCACTAGATGCTAGAGCATTCATCAGATGATCAGGTTGTTTGTGGAATTGCTTCTGCATCAGTTGATCTAGAGACATTATGACAGAACATTCCTCAATATCCTCAGTAGGATATTTTAGGGCATTCATTACATTGAATTTCACCTCTTGATCATTTACCGCCATGGTTAGTTCACCTTTCTGCACATCAATCAATGTTTTCCAGTTGCTAAGAATGGTCTTCCAAGAATAACTGGTACTTCTTCATCTGCAACAAAGTCAAGAATAACAAAATCTGCAGGAAATACAAATTTGTCAACCTTTACCAATATATCTTCTATGATTCCTTCTGGGTAAGCTATTGACCTGTCTGCAAGTGACAATGTTAAAGATGTAGGTTTAGCATTTCCAATTCCTAACTGTGTAAAGACAGATTTAGGCACAAGTTGATGTTTGCTCCTAAATCACACAATGCACGACATGTATAGTAATTACCTATTGAAAATGGAATTGTAAAGCTACCTGGATCTTTTAATTTTCTTGGAATTTTGTGTTGCAAAATCAAACTACATTCTTTTGACAAAGCAACTGTTTCAAAATCCCCTAATCTTTTTCTTTTTGAAAGCACATGTTTCATAAATTTAGCATAATTAGGCATTTGCTGAAGTGCTTCGACTAAGGAAACATTGATGTGTAATTATTTTAAAACTTCAAGAAACTTACTAAATTGCTTCTCCTCATGTGCCTTTTTTAATCTTTGAGGAAAAGGAGGAGGAGGGTATTCAGGAACTAACCTTGAAGTTGGAACTTCATGAGATGCAGATGCATCCGGTGCTTCTGCATCTTGAGAATTTTTTTCATTTTTATTTTTTTCTCCCTTACCTGTACCTTCATTCTCATTAGGTTCTGCAAGATCTTTCCCATTTCTGAGAGAGATAGCTTTGACCTGTTCTTTACCTGGCCTCTGAGATGGACTTGCTTCTATATTGGATGGTAATGTACCTGTTGGTCTTTGATACAGAGCAGTTGATAACTGACCTACTTGATTCTCCAGATTTTTAATTGAAGCTTCATGAGCTTGCCTAGCTGTTCTAGTTTCATTAATGAAAGATTTAAGCAAACCTTCTAAGGAGTTATCAGTAGTAGGTTGTTGTTGTTGTTGTGGCCTTTGGTAGTTCTGGGATTGAAATCTTGGTGGAAGGGTTGGTGCAGTTGCACTAGGTGCAGGTGCACTAGTATTGTTCCCCCACCAGAAATCTGAGTGATTGTTCCAATCTGGATTGTAGGTGTTTGGGTAAGGGTTGTTATTTTGGTTGTACCATGCATAGTTAACAGAAATAGGGTTGCTAGAACACTCTTCATACCAGTGCCCTCCTCCACAATATACACAACTAATTGTTCCTAGAGGGGCTTGATCTAGTGCAGCTGTTCTGGTTTCTGTTGATGCTGCTGCACTAGATGCAGTTGCACTAGGTGTGGTGAAGTTTTTGAACATGGTTGCTAGTGAGGCTACTTGAGCAGATAGGGCGGATATTTCGCTAATTTCATGTACCCCTGATGGTTTCTTTTGGGCACTTACCCTCTCAGCAGGCCAACTAGAACTATTGGTAGCAATTCTATCAATCAATTCACATGCTTCATTATAAGACAGATTTAACTAAACACCACCAGATGATGCATCAAGCATTATTCTGGTTTGTGGTTCCAAACTATTATAGAATGTTTCCATTTGAATAATGACTGTAAGACCATGGTGTGGACATTTGCTTAAAAGTTCTTTCCATCTTTCCCATGCTTCAAACAATGATTCAGATTCTTTTTGTCTAAAAGATGTAATATCATTTCTCATTCTGGCATTTTTGATAGGTGGGAAATATTTTGACAAAAACTTTTCAGCCATTTCATTCCATGTATGAATAGAATTAGGCTCAAATGAATTTAACCAAGATTTAGCCTTATCTTTCAAAGAATATGGAAATAGCTTAAGTCTAAATGCATCTTCACTAACACCAGGAATGATAAAGTTACTACAAACTTCTAAAAACTGTTTTAAATGTTCATGGGGATCCTCATGAGGAAATCCACCAAATTGACTAATTGTTTGCAGCATTTGAAACATCATGGGTTTAAATTCAAAATGGACATCATCTATGTGAGGTCTTGCTATGCTTGTTTGCATATTTGATGATCAAACATAGCATAGTCTCTCATAGGTCTATCTCTATCATTAAACATACCTGTTGCTCCCATGTTGATGAATTGTTGTGGTGAAATCATGCTAGAACCTCTGCCTTTGGTTATTTGTTGTCTTTGCAAGCTCCTAAATCTCCTCTCTATCTCAGGGTCTAACTGGGACCTGTACATAAAAATGCTAAACACAAGAAAAGAAACAAAGTAAAATGTTCACTAATTAACTACTAATCTAAACTATAAAATTAATGGCAATCCCTGGCAACGGCGCCAAAAACTTGGTGTGTGGAAAACGTGTGCAAGTATACACAGTCACAAACAAGTAATAAAGTGAAAGTAGAGTATCGTTCCCACAGGGATTGAATTAATTTACAAGTTTAGAATCAACAGTTCACTAGTGAAAGGTAACCACTAAACAATATATGGTGAGCGTGCAAGAATGTAAATAAACAGAAAATAAACAAGCAAATAAAAAGGTGTAAGAAATTAGTGGATTGTGATAGTTGAGATGTCTTCACTAAATAATTCACTTTGAGAGTATTGTGTTTTCTCGTGGTGCAGATGCACTTAGGTGCAGATGCACTTAGGTGCAGGTGCATCAGTGTGTGCTGGTCAGCTACTTTCTTCAGAGTTTTGTTACAAGCTCTTATGATCCTGTTTTTTTGCGGTAAAGAATTAAGTTTGGGGGAGTTTTTATGAATAGAAAGGCAAGAGTATGAAAAACTTAGAGTAGTCAATGCAATAGGTTACCACAAAAATTATTACATCACCCGTAATTGACTTCGAACCCATACTTTACTATGGGTTTGGAAGTGTATAAAAAAAAGAGAGTAATTGACTACTTCTTTCTTTAGTGAGAAATTTGATTCAATTCCAAACCCATACTAAAATTATTACATCACTCGTTTACGGTTTACCACCTACTCAGATAATTTTTGTTTATTCAAAAAATACAAAACAGTTATTACACTGTTTTTTTTTTCACCAGCACACGAGTCAGGCGAGGCAGTCACTGTAATATTATTTCCTTTTCTTTCATCTGTCTCTCTCTCACTCTCTGTTTCTCCGTCCGTCACGACGTCGTTTACTCTAATCACCTTCTTCACACTTCTCCATCTCAAACCCTCTTTCCTCATCAGAAACCCCAAAACCAGATCCAACTCCACCACTTCCCTCTCTCGGATCCGGATCGGATCCAAAAATCCTCAAAACTGGAGCAATTGAAAACAATCGGAAGAGAACTCGCCATGGGATCTCAAGGCGGGTTCGGTCAATCAAAAGAATTTCTCGACCTCATAAAATCAATCGGTGAAGCTCGATCTAAAGCCGAAGAAGATCGTATCGTAATTCGTGAAATCGAAACCCTTAAACGAAGAATTTCTGAACCAGATATTCCAAAACGCAAGATGAAAGAGTATATCATACGTCTTCTCTACGTTGAAATGCTTGGTCACGATGCTTCTTTCGGTTACATTCATGCCGTTAAAATGACTCACGATGATAATCTTCTTTCAAAACGCACTGGTTATCTCGCCGTTACTCTATTTCTAAATGACGATCATGACCTCATTATTCTCATCGTTAACACTATTCAGAAAGATCTTAAGTCAGATAACTATCTTGTCGTTTGTGCTGCACTTAATGCCGTTTGTAGACTTATTAACGACGAGACTATTCCTGCCGTTTTGCCTCTTGTTGTTGATCTTTTGAATCATTCTAAGGAAGCTGTTAGAAAGAAAGCGGTTATGGCGCTTCATAGTTTTCACCATAAATCTCCTTCTTCTGTTTCTCATCTTCTCTCGAATTTTCGGAAGCGATTGTGTGATAATGATCCTGGTGTTATGGGTGCTACTTTGTGTCCACTTTTTGACCTTGTAAACGCTGATCCTAGCCCTTACAAGGATCTTGTGGTTAGCTTTGTTAGCATTCTTAAGCAGGTAGCGGAACATAGGTTACCTAAGAGCTATGATTATCACCAGATGCCAGCTCCGTTTATTCAGGTTTGTAATCTGAACTGAATCTGAGTTTTAATTTGATTTCTGTTTTTGCATGTTAATAAAGATAGGTCAGAACTGAACTTATAGTGATAATTAGGTGTTGCATTTTGGTTTTAGTGAAAATGTGCAACGAATTGTTCTTTTACTATGAGTTTTTGGTTTGAATTGCTCTTGATTTGAGGAAAATGAATGTGTTTTGAGTGTGCAGATTAAGTTGCTGAAAATTTTGGCGGTGTTGGGGAATGGGGACAAGCATGCAAGTGAAAGCATGTATACGGTTATTGGCGATATAATTAGGAAGGGCGATTCGTCGAGTAATATAGGGAATGCTATTTTGTATGAGTCCATTCGCTGTGTCTCTTCCATATATCCCAGTCCTAAGTTGTTAGAAGCAGCTGCGGATGTGATTGCCAAGTTTTTGAAGGTTTGTTTTTTGTTGACGTGAATTTCAATTTCGTTTTGAAGCTTATGATGTTAATGTTTTTGTATTTTGCTGTGATTTTGTGTGGCCAGAGTGACAGTCATAATCTCAAGTACATGGGAATTGATGCACTTGGTCGGTTGATAAAGTTAAGTCCGGATATTGCAGAAAAACATCAACTGGCCGTCATTGATTGCTTAGAGGTGAGGATGTTCATCTTAGATGCTTTAAGAGTTGAGACTAATGTGTTTTGCATTGCCAATGGTTATTGGGTGTTCGTTTCTTTTTTGTCGACTTGATCATTAAAAGGGTCTTTCTTTTAGTCTATGTTATAAATGGTAAAAAAAAAAGAAACTCTTTTAGATCTCTAAACAATGAGGACAATGAATAACTACTTTTTGTGACAAAAATTATATACAACAAATGCTCATGCATAGAGCATGTGACATTGTACTGTTACTCAGTCATGTGATGTTACATATTAAACAAACAATCAGACTAACAGATATTTTCTGAGGAATACCTACCTGGGCAATTTTTCAGTTTTCTATATCTGTATATAAAATATTTATTTATTATTAAGATAACGGTACGAAACAGTAATTAAGAAACAGTAATTAATCTCAATTGGCCTTTAGAATCATATACATGATATTTCAAGAAATAGTAATTAAGAAACAGATATTTATTTCTGTATCTGTATATAAAATTGCGCCTGGTTTTTAAGAAACAGTAATTAATCTCAATTGGCCTTTAGAATCATATACATGATATTTCAAGAAATAGTAATTAAGAAACAGATATTTATTTCTGTATCTGTATATACACATTTTCTATATCTGTATATACATGATATTTCAATTATTTTAGCTCATCCCAGGCTTTGCAGTACGGATAAATCTAATTTATATGGTGCAGGACCCTGATGATACTCTGAAGCGAAAAACTTTTGAACTGCTATACAAAATGACCAAGTCTTCCAACGTAGAAGTGATTGTTGACCGGATGATTGATTACATGATTAGCATAAGTGATGATCATTATAAAACCTATATAGCTTCTCGATGTGTAGAACTTGCTGAGCAATTTGCACCAAGTAATCACTGGTTTATACAGGTAATTAGAATTGTTGCCTTTGTGTTTTTTTACTTTGCATTATTTGCCTTTGTGTTTTTTTACTTTGCATTATTTGTTTTACTAATTGAAAACTAACAGCACCATGTACATGATTATACAGACCATGAATAAAGTTTTTGAGCATGCTGGGGATCTTGTGAATATTAAGGTGGCACATAATTTAATGCGATTGATTGCTGAAGGTTTTGGAGAGGACGATGATGCTGCATATAGTCAGTTGAGATCGTCTGCTGTATGTTATTTTGATAACAGCACCTATTTATTTGGTATGCCTCTTCAGAATTAGTCATATGCATATTAATGAGTGGAAGCTGTTCTCTGAGATGTAGGTCGCGTCATATTTGCGCATTATTGGAGAGCCAAAGCTTCCATCAGTGTTTCTTCAAGTATGTTCTATCCCACTTAAGTTTTATTTTTACTCACTTGCTTTCCTTTTCAAGAAACTAGATCTGGTTTGTACTTTGTAGCATAATGTTTAGTCTTGATTACAGGTCATCTGCTGGGTTCTGGGGGAATATGGCACAGCTGATGGAAAGCATTCTGCTTCCTATATCGTTGGGAAGTTATGCGATATGGCAGAGGCTTATTCTAATGATGAAACTGTTAAGGTATCTATCTAATCTAATGCTATTTGTTTTACTGTTACAATTGTGAAAGACGGCTTTTTACTGATAAGTAGCGAGTGGAAATGTCAGTATGATCATTTTATCGAGAGACTTAACTATCAGTAGTTCTTTTTTTTTTGCCTTTGATACCAATATCAACATCACTTTGAAACTAGAATCCGACTGCTTGTGTTTGAAGCCTAATTTTACATTCCATTCTACCCAAAAACACCGTTCCAGTTTTACTGCAGTTTTCATCAGGAGTATTGTGTTTTTATCCAGTGTATGTCCTTCTGCTTTGCTGGATCAACTCTCTCTTCAGTCCACTAATTTACATTCATAAGAATCAAGCATTAAAATGAACTTTGATAGCTTTACTTTTTCTTATACAAGTCTGCAATTTGGTCTATTTTAATAACTGGCATGTAAATAGCATAATTATTTGACATTAAAAGTTGGGTGAGCATGGAGTTAACTTTTCCTTGGACTTACTAACGTGACAGTTATCACTATTGAATATATGCAAATATGTGGATGTGTTGGAACAAAAAATACATTGCTTTTGTAATGGAATCTGATCATCGTAATGGTGTTCGATATTTGTATTCTTCACTCTTAGTTAAGGGCATGATAAGATGTGTTGCAATTGGTGTTGGATGCTTGTAAATTTGTAGTCTATTATGAGTATGACCAATTCTGTCAGTATTGTGTTGTTTTTGTTATTGGTTTTTGTTGGGTTGCTGAGTGCTGCTGATGATGATATATTTTCTGCATAGCTTTTGTTATGTCAATCAATCATTATTGTTTATCTTAGTTGTATTCTATGATCCCTCAATAACCCTAACCCTTGCAATAATATAGTATGGCAATAAATTCAACCTTTCCGCTTGAACACTTTTCCAATTGGGACTAACTTATTGTTTATTGTAGGCATATGCGATAACAGCGTTGACAAAAATTTATGCATTTGAAATAGCAGCTGGAAGGAAAGTGGATATGTTATCTGAGGTATTTTCTCAAAAAATTGAAATTAATTTCTGCATTTGTCCGATGTCGTAGACTCTCTGTGATGGCAGTGAATGTTTAAGTTTTGAGCACAATCTAACCTTTCACTTGTCTCTGTAATAAATGTAGTATTATAATAAGTACGCTGTACGCCCTTTAGAGAATTGGTTAGTGGCATAGAAACATAATTCGCTGCTTTCCCTAGCAAACCACGAATTGGTTCTCGCATACCAGTTCATGGTAATTCTTCAAACCGATTCCCCAAAATTTGCGTCGAATTGTCCAAAACCACCAGTAGAACCAATTCCACTTTCCCCCTTATTCAGTTGTTTCAATGCTTTGATGAGACTCTTGGGAAGATGGAGGGAAGCAACAAGTAAATAAAGATGAAGGGCTCTGCTGGGACCCATGTGAACCCAAAAAAGTTGGCATATAATACTTTAATGCAATAATTCAATTAAATATCTTTTATTTACCTCAACAAAAACGCGTGATATATCATATATAATATATAATTATCGGAAAAAATGGCACTCATTTGTTTTGTTTTGTTTCACGGTTCTTATTTATCTCACACTCTTCTCCATACCACACGGATGGGATTTTGGTGGACCCAAGCCCAAAGGAACCTCCTATATGGAAGGTTTACGCCAGAAAGAAAAATAGGAGTGGTTATTAGAAGTAGTTATTAGGAGCATTTATGTATTTATAATGTGCAGAATGCAGATCTCTATGTCCAGTTATCAAGGCAGTTATTAGGAGCAGTTGTGGTATTTTTTTTAATATAATTATTATGCATTGTCAGAAATAGGAAGTTGTGTATGCAGAAGAGAGTATTTCTCTGTAGGAGTTCTTGTAAATCTGGAACAGCAATCTGCTGTAGTTGCAAGAGTTATTATTCATAAATACAAGTGGTGCTCTATGGCACATTTTATATTTTGTTAATTTGGTTAGAAACCCTTTATAGAAACTTGTTATTTGTTATTAGGAACCAATCGAGAATAAGGTGTATTTATTAAAGAATTTCTAATAATTTATAAGAATTTTTCTAATATCGGATTCATGTTATTCAAAGTTTATTGTAATAATATTTATATTTTATTAAAAAATATGGGTATCGTATTATAGCGTACTGACTATGTACACCCCTATGTATTGAATTCTTGATAAGTAGCTTACCACATATTCATACCCGTACCATGTATCGAGAGGATTGCAAATTATGTGACTGGTTAGAGGATTAGGCTCTGATGTATTTGATCAGAAGGGAAGCTGCCAGCTAGTTATTTGAGTTAATTCAGGCCTTTGGGTATTAAGAAATGCAGAGTTGTTATGCATTGTTGTTATGTAACCAAGGGGATTTTTCCATAATTCCTTGCAATAAAACTCCAGTTGTATCAACTGGTATCAAAACTCTGATCTTAGAGCCATGGGATTGTTCTTGAAAATGGTTCCGACATTTGATGGGAAAGGGGCTTATTGGTGGCTACTCAAGACACAGCAGTATTATGGGGACAGGGAGTACCAGAGGAGATGAAGCTATTGTTGGTTGCGGCCCTGGCATTGAGAGGCAGCACTCTCAATTGGTGGATTTGTTGAAAGAAGACAGCAGAATGCGGCGTGGTGGATCTTTAAGGTTGTGGCGCCCAAGCAGTTTCAGCCAGAAATCTGGAGGTTCTATTCCAAGTTCAAGTTAAGAGCCGAGAACCAGTGGATTAAAGGGTGGAAAGTGATACAAAAGAGAAGCAATCTTTGGAAGAACTTGGAATCTTAGAATCGGAGGAAAACAGACTCCAAATCTTTATAAATTTCCTGGAAATGTTTATAAACCCTAACTATGTTTTTCTGTGAAAACTACTGTCAATAAGATCCCCTTCTAAATTCTCTAATAAAATCCTTGTTTTTCATTGTATAATTTATATGCATGATTATTTTCAAATTAATTCTATTTTTCATGTGGATAGGTTGTTAATGCAAAGTAAACCCTGTAATGTATACTACAATTAGATGCTGAAATTTCATTCATACAGTACTGCCAAGATGAGTAACTTTTTCTTTTCTAAATGCAGTGTCAATCTTTGGTTGAAGAATTATTAGCGTCCCACTCCACTGATTTGCAGCAACGTGCTTATGAATTACAAGCCCTTATTGGTTTGGATGCACGAGCCGTTGAAGCAATAATGCCACATGATGCAAGTTGCGAAGACATTGAGGTCATTGTTAATTTTAGCATATTCTTATATCATTTCAAGATCAATAGTATGTTCATTGTGTTGGCATATATTACTTTGCACATTTTATATGTTTCGTGCAAGGAAAATGTGTGTCAAGGAAAGTTTCTTTAATGAGTCATATTTCAGCCTCTTATTCTTCATTATAAGAATATCTTATGATTTTAGGCGACATTATCTTTTAAGTAACTGAAGGTTATTTATCACCTCTTATCAGTTATAGCCATCCAACCATAAGTAGAAGTTTGAGTTGTTTGGTGGTTGCAACCCAAAGCATTGCTTTCATCAGGATTCAGGGTCTTAGATGTAGAAAATATCTTGTTTTATTGTGAAGCTCCGTGACAGTTGGTGGATAGATTTCTTTCCTTTATTAGCTACAAAAGTTTAGATGGGTCCTGAAGTAATAGTTATACCATAACATTGCACCACACACAGCTTTTCCAATGCAAAAAAAAAAATTATTAAGAATATTGCTAATTTTATTAGTTATTGCAATTTTCTAATTTTCCAATTTATTTTTCTAATTTTGAAATCATATTCCAGCATCACAAAGAATAATATTGTTAATTTTGAAATAATATTCCACTTATTTCCCCCTTCCCCGAATGGTCATTTTACTTCCAATTTTCCCAACACCCAAAAAAGACCACTGTTTCCAAATTTCTCACACAGCAATGATGAGTCATCTAGATGCTTCTATACGCAGACCGCTCCGCTGTCCCCAGCTCCCCCACGCCCTCCTCCCCCTACACGAGAATGGAGGAGGGCTCAAATTTGATGCAACTATCGTCTAGTCAGCCAGGAGAGAACGTGTAGATGGGATGGTATTAGCTGTTCAGTCAATCCAAGGGGCTGTTTGTTGGGTTACTGGTTTTTTGTGTGATTTGGGTTGTTTTTTATTCTAGTTATTTGTTCATCTTTTCAGAATTTTTGACCTGTGATTTCTGGATCTGTGATGAACTTCCCCCATCTCAATGGTTGATAGATTTATTTACAAAGATTTTCTCTTGATCAAATAAAATCTATCAACCATTTGGCTGTTGACAGGTTTAACTTCAATAGCAGTTTAAATTTGTATTGAGACACATACTGTAATAATTTACTTGTGAACACTGCTTATCAAATGAACATTCCTGTTTTTTCCGATACAAGTTTATTGATGTGCTGAATCTTTTATGCAGGTAGATAAAAATCTTTCTTTCCTCAATGGTTATGTCCAACAGTCTCTAGAAAGGGGTGCTATGCCTTACATTCCAGAGAATGAGCGCTCTGGAATGGTGAATATGAGCAACTTCGGAAGCCAAGATCAGCATGAATCTGCACAGCATGGTCTGAGATTTGAGGCATATGAAGTTCCAAAGCCTCCAATGCCATCAAAAGTTGCTCCAGTTTCACTTTCATCCACAACTGACCTGGTTCCAGTACCCGAGTCATTGTATGCTAGGGAGACTCACCAGACCACGTCAGTGGGATTATCATCTGATAGAGGATCATCAGAGCTTAAGCTAAGGCTCGATGGTGTTCAGAAGAAGTGGGGTAAGCCAACTTATTCGTCCCCATCATCATCTTCCTCAAACTCTACTTCCCAGAACCCAGTGAATGGCGTGACAAAGATGGATGTTGTAAATTCAAAAGCACGGGATAGCTATGATTCAAAAAAGCAACAGATTGAAATTAATCCTGAAAAGCAGAAACTTGCTGCTTCATTATTTGGTGGTTCAACTAAACCTGAGAAAAGAGCATCAAATAGCAGCAAGGTTCCAAAGGCTAGTGCTGGTGTTACAGACAAACCTCAAGATTCAAAAGCCGCAGTTGTACCTCCTCCAGATTTGCTTGACTTGGGTGAACCAACTGTCACTAATGCACCTCCCTCTGTGGACCCATTCAAGCAATTGGAAGGGCTTATTGATCCGAGTGTTAGTTCCACAAGTCAAAGTGGTGGTACTGTTACAAATGCGCCCGATTTTATGGCACTCTATGGCGAGACTGCTACTAGTGAGCAGGGTGGTGGTGGTAGCTATTCTATACCTGTGAGTGGGGATAATGTAAATCTTATATCCGAGTTGTCGAATGCAGCAGCTGCCAAAGGTTATATTGGAGAATCAACTGCAGCGCCTTTGTCACAATCTGTAAAGGGTCACAATACTAAAGATGCTTTGGAGAAGGATGCAAAAGTCAGGCAGATGGGTGTGACCCCCTCAGGCCAGAATCCCAACTTATTCAAGGACTTGTTTGGCTAATCTGATCAAAGGACAAGAGTAAATCATATGGTGATTGAGGAGAGATTATATTGCGTGTTACAGCTCACGGAGTTTCCAGAGCCAATTGGCTATCTGATACTGCAAAAACAATAATATATATTATGATCTGACATGGATGATTACAGCCACCCAGGATTGGGTGATTCCTTATACAGGAATGATGAGTAATCCAGGTAAAGACTAGTTCTAGTTGCAGAAAACTTTTGTAGCAATTGAAAGCATGAAGATTTCCTCGTTGCAATCCAGGTTTTGGTCGTCTTCTGAAGGGCACTGTTGTGCATGGTCATTGCATTTTCCACTTGTTGGGAGTTCACGGTCATCTTTGTTATACCAAAGCACTGCTTCTTTTGTTCCAATTCTTGTGCATTTTTCCACCTGTCCATATAATGTTTTTTCATCAGAGAACTGAGAAACTTTGTACTATCGAAATCTGAGTTTTGATGTATGTCATCTGTAAGCGTGAAAATTTTAGTGATAAATGAGGGTAGGGTCATCAGTTCCTTTGTTAAAGACCAATTTCTTCATCATTGGCTGCCTTCTTCAGTTAGCTCCAAACCTCTCCTCTTTTATACGGATGTTTGAGAATATTTGTTAATGAGAAAAGGGGAAACGCACCGTCACGTCTAATGAGAACCTCCTATTCAACAATTTATTTTTAAGTTTCTTATAAAGAGGGTTGATGTGATGATGTGATGAGTTTTCATTGGATATAAGTTTACACTAATATAGAATGATATTTACTAATATCAATGTCTATTCTATTGGTACTCTTAAAAGGTGATTATACAAATAATATATCAATGACTAAGATGGGGTTTTACTTGAATTCAATATCGATCACTCGTTATAGTTGTATGGTTAACATGGTTAATAATTTACTCTTTTATGAGATTCCAATATGTAAGAATACTCAAGATTAACTTTTCACATTTCTAAGATTCCTTTCACTAGGTTTAAGAATTAGACATTTACACCCATTTAAGGGGCTCTTTCATGTGGACCTTTTGCAAAATGGTGATGGGGTTTTAAAAGTTAGTAGTTGAGATTATAGGTAATTAGACAGACTTCGTTTGCACAAAATACAATAAGAAATAGCAAACAAGTCAATCTTCAAAAATTTCATCGTGACGTGAATAAATGATAAACGCTTATACCAAATACCAAACTTTTTTTAAAAAAATATGTACAGTAATTTGTCTGCTTTGCTGGTCAAACATGGAATACTTCTTAGATCTTTGATTTCTCATATTCATGGCACTTATCTAGCTGAAAGGTGGATACTCAGCTTGAGTGTACTAGTCTAGGGGAGTATACGACAATAGCTAAGGACGACAAGGAAGCTTTAGGACTTACGTGGTCAATGATAATTAGTATGCTATTTATTTCGCAAGAGTTAGGTGTATCATGTCGGGACTAAGCATAATGTAAGGTTTCAAGCAGTGTTAGGACTTGTTATATATATATTTATCAATGCTGACTTCACCCCGGAACCCATTAGGACGTGAGGGATTTATTGGAATACCAAGTCTGAGTAAAAGGTCCCCATCAAAAGAAAATAAAGATGTTTTTTTTACAATAAAAGGAAATAAAGATGTTGATCATTGTATAAGTGAAACGTTAAATGTTTTTTTTTTTGACAAATCGTTAAATGTTGTTGGTCTCTTTTTGGTCGAGACCAAGGTATCCACCGCCGAACGCAGTGACTAATCCCCTCGCTGGATTGGAGGCACCTCGAAGGGTGAGACAGTTGGCCCAGGGATTTAAAGCTACTCCATACCCAATGCGAGGATCGAACCCTCACCCTGATTAAGGGAGAATTAGCCCCAACCGCTTAACCACACCCCTGGGTTAATGTTGCTGGTCTCTATAAAAGCATAGCTATTTAAAATTTGTCTCTATAACTCATTTTTATTTTTAGACCCTATAAAATAAAATGAAAAATGTGTATAAAAAACTAAAAATGAATAAAATTTAGAGAAACTAAAAACATATTTTTTTTGTTTGACTTGTTAAGTTGAGATTATTTATATTTTAAATTGAACCACTCTCATTGCAGTTTCTCTCTGTAGGCATGCATGTGAGAGTAGTTTAAATGTTTAATCAATGGATTTCATGTATGTATTAGCTAGACACATAAGATAAACTAGACAATGAACATGATCTAGTATATAATACCCAAATTCTACAGCTGGCTGCTAACGCTCGATCTGGAATCACATAAAACTGCTCACTCTTGTTACACGTGGAGAATATATCTAGCTAGTTCCTTTGACATTTGAAGAATTGATTATTCATGCATGTTGATCTTTTTTTTCCTTCAAAAACAACTGTATGTTAATCTTAAATTATTATTTCTTTCACAAAATGATATTTTGACTTTGTACTCGTGGTCAACTTCGCCCATAACATAATCGGAATTATTAGGGCAATATTTTTCAAGATTTTGATATTTTTGTTCAATCATACTGATTAGATATTATATTCTTTGACTAATTGCTTATTTATTACGATTAAAAAAATGGGTACGAGTGATTAACACAACTCATCTAAGAGAATAGACTCGACTATTATCAGAGACAGATCCAAGAATTTTTAGTAGTGGGGGCAAAAATATAGTCTACAATATTTTTTTTAAAAAAAATATTATTAATTTACTGTTGACATAATTTCTTGACAACAAATATCCTAAGATACCTAAATTTCTACAAATCACAAAGCAAAAAAGGAAATATTAATAACGACTTATTCTCTATTTTATCGCATCTCTTACGAATTTCTACAATGATTTTAAAAAGTTCATCATATGGGGGCAACACTTATTTTTTTGTGGGGTCAAATTAAATAAAACTATTATTTATATTACGAAGTAAAATAATTTTCCAAGTGGGGCAAGTGCCCCCAATTCTACTAAGGTAGATCCGTCCCTGACTACTGTCTGAGTGTGATCCCTAATAATTAAATAAATTAAAATTAGTCTTTATTTCTTTCCCAACCAAACTTTTTTTTTTTTACAATTCCCAACCAAACTGTGAAACTCATTATTTGTGAACATAAGCGGAATAAAAAATCTCAAGACACATTATTACTCAGCCATATTAGTGCCTGCCAATATAAGATCATCCACATATAGCAGTAAAGCAGTAATATTGTTAGAAGAAGAAGCTTTAACAAATAATGAATGATCTTCTCGGGATTGAATGTATCCCAGAGACAAAAGAGTAGAAGTCAGTTTGTGATTCCATTGGCGACTAGCCTGTTTTAACCCACATAATGATTTATGAAGCTTGCATACTTTGTTGGTCAAGTCAATATTTGAAGGGTGGAAACCCAGAGGAATAGTTATGTAGAATTCCTCAGCGAGATCACCATGTAAAAAGGCGTTATTTACATCTAATTGTTCAAGAAACCAATTGTTGGTGGCAACTAAGGCAAGTAGAACCAATTAGTGGAAGCATTACAAAAAAAGGATTTATAAGAAGGTGTGCGTTTATCATAGGATAAGATTGAAGAGAGAGGGTAAGGAGATGATTGTACAGTAGTACCTGGAGATGATTTTTGGTCCAACCAGCATGATTGCAATGGTAATCTTACAAGTAACTGGGCTTGTGAACGATTCTACTTGAATGTCTAGTTGGTAGGGTAGGGTTCTCAGGGTTGGTAGGATTGGTATTTTTGGTAAAGGAGGTGTTGGAATCTAAAGATTCAGAGATGGGTGACTTATTTTGTGTGCTAACAGTGTTTGTGTATTTGGTGAAGGAGGTTGAAGGTGTTTGTTGTGTATGTTCATCAAGGTTGGGAAGGATATTAGACTCTTCAAGCACTGAAAGTGTTTGTTCAGTGACAATGGTATCAAGATCTGGTGATTGTTCACTGGGAATGCATGACTGTGGCACACAGGGTGAATTATTATCTTGGAAAGGAAAGGTATCTTCATAAAATATGACATTTCTGGATTGCAATATTTGGTGAGAGGTGAAGTCATAAAGGATATAGCCTTTGAGGCCTTGTTTGTAGCCCAGAAAAACTATTATGTGAGCTCTAGGGTCAAATTTTGTGCGGTTGGCTGTGAGTGTTGTGACATATGATAGGCATCCAAAAGTTTTAAGGTGTTTGAGTGAAGGTGGCTGGTTGTGTAGTTCATAGGGAGATTTATTGTGAAGTATGGGTGTAGGTATTCGGTTTATCAAGTGCACAACATGCTGCAAAGAGAAAATCCAGAGTTTCTTGGGAAGTTTAGCTTGAAAGTGTAGGGCTCAGCTACATTGAGAATGTGTTGGTGTTTAGCTTCTACAAGCCCATTTTGTTAGGGAGTTTCTACACAAGAATGTTGGTGAATGATACTTTTGGTAGAGTAAAAGTCATGCATGAGAAATTCAATGTCATTGTCACTCTTAAGGCACTTAAGTTTAGTTTGAAATTGTGTATCAATGTGAGCAATGAAGTTGAGAAGGTGTGTGCGTGTTTCTGACTTTGTTTTCATTAATATGATCCATGTAAATCTACTAAAGTCTTCAACAAGTGTCAAGAAATATTTGTGACCTAGAATTGAGGGATGGGCATAAGGCCCCCAAATATCACCATATGCAAGATTTCAAATATGTGTGTGCTTTTAGATATCACCATATCACAAGGAAAAGTAGTTTTACTGGAGTGTATAAAGGGAAATTGTTGTGAGATACATTGATGTCTATCATTTGATTGTCTCCTAATCTCATATGCCAAAGTTTGAAATTGTCTAGTGTGGTAGAATGGGAATTACAAGGGGAAGTAGGTACATTACTAGCATTGCAAGCAGAGTTTGATGTAATCACAAGAGAAATCACTGGAAGAACAATATACAGTCTAGCTGATCTAATCGTCTTCTTGGTATGGTTTTGTATAATTAGAAAACAATCATCATCATTAAAAACAAAAAAACTCTACTCATTTTGGATAGTTGTTCTACTGATATTAGGTTAGAATTGCAGCCTGGTATATAAAGAACAATATACAGGACTAAGTCTTTGGTCACAAGAAATGTTCTTATTCCAACAGTAACTGCAGAAGTTTGGTTAGGCAAATCTATGGTGATTGGAACAATAGGTGTATATGTGCTGGAAAAAAATGAAAGGTGGAAGTCATGTGATCAATTACTCCAGTGTCTACAATCCAAAAAATAACATTCATACCAGAATGTGAGCAATGTTGGCACTATTGGATGAAGAGGTCTGGTTTATGGCTGTATTGGAAGAGTGTGTAGCAACTTACTTCTGCTGCCTTGACTGTTGAAGCAGATCTAACAGCCCTTGGTATTGATCTTGTGTGTTAGAGATAGATCCATTTGATGCCTTTGAACCTTCTGATTTATTCTGTGAATCATCTTCAGCTGCAACAGAGTTGGCAGAACCTCTTCGCTTGTTGTTCTTGGTTCGATATCCAGGACGAAATCAATGGAGAAAGCAACAGGAGTCCACGATGTGATTAGTCTTGCCACAATTTATGCATTGCCGAGTCATGCCTTGTCCTCACCCTTGACCACGTCCAGGACCTTCCTCTACCACGATAGTTGTTTCCTCCATGATTGGCAATAACAATAGTCTTAACCTCATTTTCTGCTTCTGTCATCGTAGGAGAAGTTACTTGAATGTGTATTTCTTTGTGAATGACCATTGAGAAGGCTTTGGATATCTATGGAAATGGCTACATCATCATTATTTGGTTACAAACATGAGTATATTCCTCATTTAATCCTTTCAGAAACTTGATAGTGTAATCTTGATCACGAAACTTCTTTGTGGATTTAGACGCTTCACAAGTACATGGAGTGTCACAAGAACATGATACAAGTGGCCTAAAACTGTCTAATTCATCCCCCAATGATTTCAATTCAATGTAATATTCAGATATATCTATGGTTCCTTGAATTAATTTTGCTATATCTTCTTGTACTTCAGCAATTCTAAACATGTCACCTTGATCGAATCTATCGTGTAAACCTTTCCAAGTATCATAACCTTTATCAAAGAATGCAATTGATTTGAGGATATTTGCACTTACCGATCTTTGGATCCAAGTCCTTGCCTTAATAACTTATTATCTGTCCATTCAAAAGAAAAGAGAGGAGGATGTCATTTATCGAAAAGACCTTTAACTAGCCTTTCACCCCGATTTAAAAGTACCATATTATTGCATCTGAACCACTGGTTGTACAGAGAGTGCGTCTTTGCAGGAGCGAAGATCGTTCCATCCACGAAGAGAGCGTCAATGCGCATCAAAAGAATGCACGCTTGAAAGTTTTTGCTTCCTTCTAATTGCGGTTGAACGAGTGTCACCGTCGGGTTCTCATTCGGATGAATGTAGAACAGATTTACCAAATTTGTCCCAAAATCAGTGTAAGAATCAATTGTCTGGTCCGCCATTATTGCAAAGTAGAACAAAACTTTGATGAATTATGAAGAAGTAAAGTGAGGAAATATAAATCGAAGGTAAAATCAACTGTAAATCGTAGGATTTTTTATTTTAGGATGTTTGGTAAAGGAACGATGATGAAAGAGGAATTGAATAGATGAAGCAAGAAATCGTGTGAATTTTTTAGGATTTTGATGGCGAACCAGAGCTCACAGATTGAGCTCTGATACCACGTTAGAATCAGAGTTGCAAAGGAAAGAAATGTAAAGGAATTTCATCTCATTCAATTGAATACCAAATGTACAGATACAGGTTATATACAAGATATGATTAAGCTAACAGAACTCAGTTGCAATCTAATTGACTAGCTAAACTCTAATTGTTAACTAACTAGCTAAGTTAACATCTAATCTAAGCTAACTCTAGTATTAAATATATTTACAACCGATAATATCTCTTATGAATTTCTACAATTATTTTAAAAAGTTCATCATATGGGGGCAACACTTATTATTTTGTGTGATCCCCAATGATGAAAAAAATTAAAATTAGTTTTTATTTATTTCCCGACCAAACTTTTTTTTTTTTTACAATTCCCAACCAAACTTTGAAACTCATTATTTGTGAACATAAGGAATAAAAGATCTCAATACTTATTATTACAATTATCTACCCAAATTTCGCTCAAAGTACAAAAAAGTATTTTTTTAATGTAAGTTAAGCTTATTGCATATGTCAGAAAAGTTGTTGTAAGTAAAAGAAATCTACACCGGAGAATTTGACTAGACACGAGTACTCGACTTTGTCGACCCGTGTGGTTCTCTCCTTCCAACAGAGTTTTTGCCACACTCAAGTTAAAACCCGAAACCTTGATGCGGGATTCGAGTCTAGTTACCACTCGGACCAACCCATGTTGGTTATATATATAGTTTGAGTTTATAGTTTTTTTATAGTGTGTTTTTGAAAGTTTTTTTAGAATAACAAATATTAGGATGTTAGTGTTAATTTTAGATTTTATGTTGTGGGTGGAGATAGAACCGTCAAACTCCCTATCAATCCTTAATTCTCCAACCCCATCCACCAAAGTGCATGGGGGCTCTGCAATTGGTTGCACCATACAACCGCTACAGAGGGTTCGAACTCATCCACCAAACCACCTTATAAAGTGTAGTTGAACATTTCTATCATGACTCCTTTGACAAAAAACAAGAACTAACTTGCGGATAAACTAGAACGAACTCGTATCTGTATAGCTGTCAAGGATTTGAAATATAGATTTAGTCTTTTATCAACATCTTACAATTACCTCACATATATCAACATCATATTACACAAATGAGACACTTGTGTTGTTTGTAATCATAGATGTGCATAAATTTGAGTCAGCATTTTTGGCTAAGACTTTAAAGATATATCCAAAAGTCCATGTACTGCTTTTTTAGTTTTAGTAAAGTGGATTTGTATAGAAAATGACATTGGATTAGAATTCAACCTTTTCATGAAAGCCACATTATAACGTGGCTAGCTAGCTGTACTTTTTCTCATGATCTTTAGATTATGATCGCTAGATCCAGAGTCTCAGCAAACAAAGTCTTCGAAGACTGTCTCAGGTTAATGGTGTCTTAGTAATTACCCTTTTGAAAGTGACTCAACTGAACACGTTTGTTTATGTGATATATCTTTCCAAAATGACAAAATTGCAGATTCAATCTGTTTTAGTGCTGGATATAGTAATTAATGATATAGTAGTAAGTATTTAAAAGTCAGCATATACAAATCGACTGAAAAAATTTCAAAGATATGATATAAAAGTCAGCATATACAAATCGACTGAGAAAATTTGTACTTGTTTGACCATAGTATATGCTCATATGTATGTTATAACATATAACATATAAGAATGGCTCCTCTTGTTAGAGTAAAGAGGATTTTTTTTTTGTCAAGAAATGTTTGATTTCATTAGGTGGACAACTAACTACTTAGGGAGTCTGATTTAGGATACTAAGCCAAAAGCTTAGTAAGAAATACTAAAGGGATATGAGTCATTTCTCAAATAATTAAAAAACCCAATCTCAAAACACTTTCCCCAATTTCAAAAATCACAAAGCAAACGAACGAATAAATACTCTGCGCGCAAACGAACGAACTCACTCTACTCGCCGTCGCAGACCATTTTCTTCTTCTACGTCAATCGATTTTTCCCTTCCAACTTGCGTTTGGTTAATCTGAATTCTAGAGTGGTCCAAATTATATATAGCTAGCTGCACATTTACCAGGAGAAAAACAACTAATCACTAACCACAAACCAGTAACACAATGGTTAGTAGCCCCACTAACCATTATGTTACTAGTTTGTGGTTAGTGGTCACAGATAGCAAAACGAAGCACTTTACAACTAACCACAAACTAGTAACACAATGGTTAGTAGCCACTAACTATTGTGTTATTAGTTTGTGGTTAGTGGTCACAAACAGCAAAACGAAGCACTTTACCACTAACCACAAACTAGTAACACAATTGTTAGTAGCCACTAACCATTGTGTTACTAGTTTACTAACCATTGTGCTACTAGTTTGTGGTTAATGGTCACATATAGCAAAACCAAACACTTTACCACTAACCACAAACTACTAACCATTGTGTTACTAGTTTGTGGTTAGTGGTCACAGATAGCAAAACGAAGCACTTTACCACTAATCACAAACTAGTAACACAATGGTTAGCGGCTACTAACCATTGTGTTACTAGTTTGTGGTTAATGGTCATAGATACCAAAACGCAGTAGGCGATGAACAAGCAACGACAACAAGCAACAAGAATGGCGATGAAGGGTTGACGGAGTGTTGATGAACGGCTACCGGAGTTGTTGCGTCGTGGAGAACAACAATGTCTCTGTTGATGGACAGCGGCGAGCAAAGACGAAATCAACAGTGGCGCCGGTTGATGAACGGTTGACGGAGTGTTGATGAACAGTTGCCGGCATCTCTGTTGCGTTGCGTTGCGTACGTGAAGAACGTTGTGAAGAACCTGAACGTGAATACTGATCAAACTCAGGGGTAAAAGGCCAAAAATGCCCTCTTTAAATGACAGCCCTTAGATCATATTTCATTAAAACAAAAGGCATCCAACGACTGATTGTGGTTTAGTATAAAATACCAAGGATTTGATTTAGTATCCTAAACCACTTCCGTTCAACTACACTAATTGATAAAGTAGACGAAGGGTTGAGGGATATTGTATCTAGTTAGATTCAAGCTAGCAAATGGGGAGGGGTAGGTGTAATGTCTCGGTTGGTTCTCATGACTACACCATCATTGATATTGAGATTCGATGTGATTTACCCAATTACCCGTATAACTTCATATGAGGGAACAATTTCCTAGAGCCTGTCTAGCCCATCGTGGTGCCACCTGAAGACTACAAATAGTAACTTCTAGATCATTTAGTTAGACTCTTCGTTTTATCACCTTAGATACCACCACTTTAGGTCTTCTTGTAGTAGAGGTACTCGAATGTTCAATGAAAGACAAATCTCCGCATTCACACTCGTGAACATTGGTGTCGGCTGTGGTATTGGCGGTACTCGAATGTAGTTTTGACTTGGGCTTTTTGTTGCTTTCTATTTTTTTTGTATACCAAAAAAAATGTATGTCCTTAACATAAATTATTTCTCCTGGTATCCATCTTGTGTGAAACCGTTGGCTTCAGTCCTAGTTAAATAAGACACCTCAAGATTATACAATCCAAGAAGCAGGCTAGACCATTCTAGCTGGATTATGTTAAGGAAGCTGAGGATCATTTCAAACCCTATTTGAAGAATTCTTATAATAGTTATATTCCAATCAGGAAAAACCTAAATGAGAAAGGATTTTCTTGTTCTATCTTCTACCCTAGCTAGATGCGAATAAGAAGCATAATCATTCAACCATACTTTAAGGGATTGTATCTGGGCTATCCAAATTGTGTTTGATTCTCATCTACGGTTAAGATCCCCCTTCACTTGGAATGAATTTTTTATCAATTGGCTCGAACATTTTATTAAAATTGAACATTGTCATGTGGTTGAAGATAAAATAATACTTTTAAAAATGATTACCAACGCCTTACATCCGTAGCCACATCAAGGGGAGTTAACGGAAGTAAGCATGCAAAAAGTATCACCTCTGGAATTGGCTAGTAAAGTTCTTAAATATCATTGTAGATGCGGCGAGATCAGCCCAATGTGAGTGCGAAAAGATAAGAATGTAGTTCTAGTTTCGATGGCCTGGGCTTAACCGTGCAGTGATGAAGTTTCCAAAAATTCATGGCGAAGACGAACGCGATAAGGTCATAAAGATTTTGGAGTGTCTTAGGTCAGGGTGTGAATAAAATCCTACTTGGGCCTTATGATGGCTTAGAGGCCCATTTCAATAATATTGTGTATATCCATGTTGGTAGTGAGGGAAATTTCTTCTGCATCTAGATTAGCAAGATTAGCATTAGTTAGTCTTAATCTCATTTAGATTGAAGAGATTCCAAATGTTATCAGAGAGTGCATTGTTTCTGACTTTGTCACATAGTTTATGGGTCAATAATATTGAAAAAATTTCGGTCAAAAAAACTGTCTAGAAAAAGAAAAAAGAAAAGCAGTGTGTAAATTTTTGAAAATTGAAATATTAATCCACCTTCACTTTTTATTTTTCTCTTCATTCACATGGATACAACACTAGCTACTTCAATACAATTCTCTTTTGAGGACTTTTCCTCAAAATATTTGAAAATAAAAAATAAAAAAGGAAGTTAAACTGAAGAATCTAAAAAACATGAACAATAATAAATAAATAAAAAAAATTAACACTATCTGCTCTGGCTATGAAAGCTTTGTACACTTAATTTGTTTGTACCATAATCTCAAAACTTCCCCCCTTTGGGTGTCTCTCTTGGTCAAAAATTTAAGGGAATGATTGATCTTCATTTCTTCATCTATTTACTATAGGTCTCCTCATCACTTTATAAACAAAATTTAATCAAATTTTAATGCTTTTGAAACCATTCCATATTAAGAAAGTTCCTCTTCCATTCCATGTTTGGTTAGCGGCCACCTTTTTGTTTGTGGTGGTGATATGATATGATATTTATTTCTTGGAATATAATTTGATGGGTAAGCCATTTTGTGGAAGAGCAAAAGGACCATATTGAATTCCATTTTTTTCACCAACCATTGACCACCTACACAAAAAAAATAATAGCAACTACACTTAGTATCATTCTAAACTTTACTATAATAATTTTATAATTTATAATATGTCTCCACTTTAGTTAATTACTATAATCTAGTAGTGTACCAACCTGTACTTTGTGGTCAGATGATGTACAAGCACTAATATCTCCAACTTTGCTAATTCATTGCCAGGACATGCATGGACCCCACTGCCAAATGGCATAAAAGTATTGGCTTTTGAAGCAACCTAGCAAAATAATTAACAGAATCTGTTAATGTGTTGACTTTGAATCACATATGAAAGAATACAAAAAAAAGTTAAGCACTAGGGAAAGCATAATGGGTCCGGATTCCCTGCGGCAGAATTATCCTGCAGTACGGATTGTTGGATATAGAGAGAGAAACTATTTTCTCTCTCTAGATCTAACGGTCTCCATTGGCACAGAATCGTTCTGCATGCAGTAGAGGATCCGTCCTCATGCATAATGCATAAGATCTGTTCAATAATTACCTCAAATCTAGAAGGATCAAATTTTTCCGGGTCTTTGAAATTTTCTGGACTGTGGTGTATATTTCTGAAAAGTGGTAATACTTTCCACCCTTTTGGTATAAGATACCCTGGGGAAAAAAATAGTCCACAACACAAAATATGTGAGCACAAACAAACAAGAAAAAAAAGGTAAATTCTTGAGTAAAAAAGATTTGGTTTTGAATTATAACCTTGATATTCAACATCTTCTATTGCTTCTCTGAAAGTAAAAGATAAAATTGATGCAACTCTTAAAGTCTCTTGTATGACCCTTGAAGTTATTGGCATATTTTTTGTGTCTTCCCAATTTAGACCCATTTCTTCACAACTTTCTTGCTTGTTCTTCAATATAGTCATTTGTTCTTCCTGCAAAATTCACAACCATAAGTTACCAAACCAATTTACATGCCAAATTTTGCAACTTAATCTTATTTGGTCCAAATCAAACGAATTTGAATTAGGTGCAATCGAAATTGTGTGCAGTCATGCAATTAGAATGTCACAAACCATTCAAATTAAAATCTAAATTTTAAGAAATAAGAATAGTTTTAGATTTTTGTTTAATACAAAATTATGAAACTAAAATCTGGACCCCCTAATCAAATCAAACGATCCCATCTTATTTGCTGCATGACTGCATGCATTCTCGATCGCACACAAACTTGATTCAAATCAAACTCTAAAATCTAATACACAGAAAAGTAAAAATCTATTTTTTGAAGTCGTTTAAAAAAGAAAAAAAAAAACATTATAAACCAATGATTAGATATGATAAAAGGTGTAGGACCCAAGAACTTACTGTAACTGCTTCAAGGACACTAGGATTTTCACCAAGGTACTTAACAATCCATGTAAGTACACTGGCAGTGGTGTCACGAGCTGCAAAAATAACACCTATGATGTTATCAGCTATTTGTTCATCACTGAGTCCTGCTTTCTCATCCATGAATGAACCCAACAAATCATTGTAATTTTGCTTCATACACCTCCTTGTATTAATTATTTGTGCCAAGATCTGAGCAAGTTCTTTCCTTGCCTTCATAGCCTTGTGGAATAGTGTCCCTGGAAGATTTATAGGCATTGAATTGTACCCTTTTTCAAGTGTGTAGTAGCATCTCTTCAGATCTTCTCTATATAAAATTTCATCTTTTCCAAAAATTGAAAGCAGAGCAACATTGAAGGTGAACTGCATAAGATTAAAACAAACAACACATCAAAAGAAGAAAAACCCATTATTTATTTGACAAACCCATGTTAAAAATCAATTAAAAACTTTAACTTGTTTTGTTTTTTGTATCTTTCTTTTTGAATGAAAAATGAGAAAAACAGAGTAGCTTGCTCTCTTTTGAGGACTTACTGTTTTCATTTCAAGGAAAGTGGTGATCAATTTTCCTTCCCATGAATTGAGACAAGTTTGTGCAATGGATTCAATGTTAGGGATGATGTTTTTGATTGCATCAGGCATGAAGGTACGAAGAACAAGTTTCCTAAGATTAGCATGGTATGCTCCTTGGTGAAAGAAAATTGCTTGTTTCCCTAACATCCTTTCTTTGCTAGCAGGAAATGTTGGTTTGAAAAGTTGAGCTTTGTTTAACACAAACTTTGCTGCTTCTGGACTTGAAATCATCACACATGGACAACCCAAAATGTGGGACTTGAACATAGAACCATACCTATATAGCAAAAGTAGAATGAACAAAAACCATTAAACCAAGTAGTCTAAAAGGGTTATTGAGAATAAGAAACTATGCTACACCGACACATTTCAGATTGAAAACATGTCTGGTGTGAGTATGTGTAAGTGCTGGATACCAACACCACACTTTGACAGAAGTGATTATATTCAATCACTTTTATTTTCTTAAATTATTGTTGACGTGTATGTGTCAGTGTCATATCTGATGTACATATCTGAACTAGAACTAGAAGTGAAAAAACTAAAAGAAGGATTTGAATTGAACCTTTTGATTTTGTTGGCAAAGAAAAGGCTAGGGTCTTGAGAATACATTTGGAAGGTTTCTCCTATGTAAGGCCAACCCATGGAGCCAGGAGGGAGAGGTAAATCTTTCCCTTTAGATGAAGAGAAGAAGGATTTCTTGAACAGAACAATGAAGAGAAAAGAAACAAAGAAGCAAAACACAGTGCTACTAAGTTCCATGTTTAGTGTGTGAGTAACTCGATAGTTTAGTTCTATTATTATAGAATGAAAGAGGAAAAGGGTGTGTGACAAAAAATTGAAGATTTGAGGTATTTATAAGGTTTGTGAATATAAGTGAGAGAGTGAAAAGATATGAAGCAGGAAGAGAGTGGGAGGTTTCGGTTTACAGCTTGAATTTTCAAAGGAATCTCTCTCTCCTCTCTCTTACTCACACAGCTCATTTATGTTTCTGCTTTAATTAAATTAATTAATTGCATTGAATCCTTCAAGAGAGAGAACAAAAATAAATAAATAAAATAGTAAAACACAGAGAGCACGTGTCTCAACAGCGTATATACGAATAGTACAGGTGCAGGTGCAGGTGCACTCTAGTAAGAAAAAGATGCATGATATAATGACAAATGTGACCAATATGTATCAACAACCAAACAATCCCTTAACCTAGATATTGACCGAACCTAAATCAAAAACAATTTACATCTTTTTAGTATGTGCTGGCTCCTTGGTTGAGTGAGTTTGACAATTTATGGTAGACTTTGTTTTTTAGGAAATCATATGATATGTCATCATAATTTTATTAAAACAAAAAACAAACAATTTCTGTTTACCAGTTTTTGTTAAACGGAGTAGTATGTGCTATCTATGAAAACAAATGCAGTCCCTGAATTCCAATTGTGTTGGGTGTTTTTTTGGACAATCAACCAAATTTAATTTGTCTAAATGCAGGAACCTGCAGTTGCTCAGCAGCTGCTGGCAATCGTGGTCCCTCCTTGGGTGAGTGAGCTTTGACAATTTTTAGTAGATCTTGTTTTTTTAGGAAATTATATGATATTTCATTATAATTTTTTAAAAAAAATAAAAGAAAGACAAACAAAAGGAGGGGAAAAATAAATCATTTAATCTTCTATTCTTTCTTATGTGATATAGTATCTATAAGATTTCGACTAATCACCTTAAAACTAGAATCATCATCGATAGATTTATCGATCGAATGCTCGACTGATAGAGATTAGAGTCATTCTCTCAGTCATCCTCATGCCCATTTTGCCAAAACCTAGCAAGTATGTCCAAATTATGAAAAACATTAGAATGCATTGGAGGTGACTTAACCATGAGATTTTTCACTCGTATAATTACTAGCCTGCTTTTGAAGTGTTTTCTTTGTTGACTTTTAAAAATCTATTATACAGTTCACTAAATTTCTTTAAATATACCTTTTATATTTATTGAGTTCTTTAGAGATCGAAAACAACTATTAGTACTAACACTTAGCTAACACAAACTTAATTTACTTTAATTTATCTATAACAAATCAAAAGTATCAAAAATTAAGATAGAGGGAGTATAAAGCAACACTATATACAACACCTAAATTTACCAAGAGTATTAGGGTCACCCCTACATAGTAAATAGTCAGATTACAATACATATGACTCCTAAAAAAACAACTCGTTTTGTTTCTAATCTACAAGATCATTACTTGTTCCTTTTTCATTTTAGGCTCTGGCAGTACCAATCCGCTAGATTATAGCGGATGAATCTTCGGTAAGTGTTTGACATAGGTAGTTTATAGCATTTTTTTAACACTACTTGAAGTAGTGTTTAAGCTTATAGCTTATAGCGTTCTATTTTTTCTCTCATTGTTACCCTTGTTACTTTAATTAAATTCCTAATTTATCCTCCATTAAATAAATATTCTCTCTCTTATTTAAACATTAACTAGCCCCGTGACCCGTGCAATGCACGAGGTCAAAACTTTAGTGTCTACGGAAGTATTATAAAAGGAAGATTAGATTAATAGTAGTTGAAGTCAAATTTTAACGACAAAGGTACGTTTAAAAGGTTCAAAAGGATGAAACCAAAACACAAAACGATAACAGTAGTAGAAATGCTAACTATTAGATAATTATTAAATAATAATTGTGGAGGTATGAAAATTTATTGACTAAATTGCAATAAGAAAAAGCCTTGTTTAAATATAAAAAATACAATTGTGAGCTTAAGAGCTAAATTAAAGTGTAGAGACATAATCCAGACAAATTTTTTCATACGCATAATCTATAGTCATAATTTTAAGTAGAAAGTTAAAAGACATAAGGTGCATAATCCAGAGATAACAAAACATAAATTCAACATCATCCTTCACCTAATCATCTAAGTTAATGAAAGTAGGATGATTAGGGTTTCCTTGATGTGCATATGTTGGTAAGGAAATTCCACTCGAAAGGGTAGTAGTTGATTACACATCACATGAAGACAGACGACGATCGGAAATATCTCCCAAAGTAACATGGATTTTGAAGTGACCTTGGGAGAGATATGCAAACCCAAAAAGTGTTGAACCTTGAAGGAGGAAAACCTCCATTATAGAAGCAGTCCGACATAAATATTGTAGCACTCTATTAGTGAAGATAAAAGTATCTATATCTTGTAGAAATATCTAACAATGTAAACTATAGCTAAAAATATCATTTTTAATTAACAAAGACATTGAAATTGAACATCTATAGATAATAAAAGAAAAAGTCTAAAGAACTTTTAGCATTGAACAATTAAATTTTCCCCGAACGTTAAAGTACCCCAAAAGCACTACTTAACATCACACTTTACGTATTTTGTCACGAAAATATTTTTTTCACTAAATAGACTATTAAAAAAAACTTTACATATCTGAACAGTTAAAAAAAATTCTGAACGCTAAAGTAACCCAAAACATACTGCCTAGCGTCATACTTTGCGCATTTTGGCACAAAACTATTTTTGGTTCGACCAAACCAATTATTGAGAAACGAACTTCGTGTATTTGTACAATCTAAAGTTTTTTCTGAATCCCAAGACACCTCAAAACACACTATTTAGCGTCACATTTGACATATTTTGGCACAAAATTAATTTTGGGTTTGGCCAAACCAATTATTGAGAAACGAACTTAGTGTATTGGACATCTAAATTTTTTCTAATCACAAAGCACCCCAAAACACATTGTTTAGTCTCACACTTTACATATTTTGTTAACAAAACTTTCCATATTTGAACAATTAAAAAAATTTCAGACCATAAAGAACCCCAAAGCACACTAGTCACACTTTAAGTAATTTATTATGAAATTAATTTTTGTTTTCAGTAATCCAATTATGGAGGAACAAACATCGCATATTTGAATAATTAAAATTTTTACTTGACCGTAAAATACCCCTAAAATATAAAAATATGAAGGAATAAAAATGAAGAAAAGAGGGAGGAGAAAGGGGGAGTTTTAGGGAAGGAAACAAAAAAAAAGGAGGTAAAAAGGGAGGGAAAAGGGAGAATTGGAGCCAAAATGGGGAGGGCCCCACATGGAGAATAACGTGGGATTTATATTTTTAGATTACAAATATCTATTTATGTAATTTTATATCTATAAGCCAATTCAACCATTAATTTTACCAAACACTTTAAATCAATCAGTTAGCTTATCCGCTATCTGTTGTTCGCTATAAGCTAACTTATTTGATATATGTTTTTTTTTTTGTCAAACAGAGTCTTAAATGAAGTTACCGGAGTACTACTACTGATCCTTTTTAATGTTTTTGCTGGCGTACTTTGAGTCTGAGTCTGACCCAGCTTGCCAAGAAAGTAAGAACAACACATTTCAGGACAGAATGGTAAGATGAGTTATAAATTGATTTAATTAACCTTATTTTGGGTTAATGTTACAGACAAATTTTGGGGAATGTGTGTGGTTTGAATATTTCAGCAATGTAATAATGAGTGGGTTCACAGCTGTAAACTTAGCATTCACATTAATTAGGCTGCACCCGCCTTTTATGATTCATTCATTCAGATTGTTAAGTAAAAGGCCTTCAAACCCTCTCTCATGGTCCCATATCATAAAGTTCTGTTTTCACTACTACTACAAAATTTACAAATTTATTGCTGTTATTGAAGTTACTGTTATTAATATGATTCGTTTGTCAGTTTTTTTGACAGATGATTCGTTTGTTAGTTAATGAAAGTTGGTTTGAAGAATAAAAATGAAAACATTTGTTAAGTTTTGAATGATATGCTTACAAAATATATACTCTGTATTCTCTAACACTCAATTTTCTATGTCTCCTCTTGTATTACTCCCTCCGTGTTCTCGAATATAAACAACACAAAATCCTACTTTGGACAACACAAAATCCTATTTTGATAGTCTAAATACTCCATCCTTCTATTAACGGAAGCAGTGGCGAACCTAGGACCCCGAGTTCAGGGGTGTCAAATTTTTTAAATACACAATTTGCTAAAAGTATAATTAAAAACAACTATAATATATTTAAATAAATAAATTATATATTTCATAATTGTCATCTACGTGATTTCATATTCTGAAATCGTTGAATAATAAGCTCAGTCAATTTTATTGAATACATCAGTCTCAACGCAACCTATTCTTCACAATATTTATAGTAGAGAAAACTCTTTTTAAGGCAAAACTTTGTCGGTGACTATTCTAGTCTGGGGGACCTAGCTGGCCATCGGTATACCCGACTTTGCCCGTCTGTGTGGTGCTCCCCTCTCAACTGAGTTTTTGACACACTCAAAATTTGAACCTGAGACATTGCAAAACTAAGAACTTAGATGCAAAATATACTTTTTAGGAGATGCTAAAACATTTTTCCCTAAGGTATCGGTGCTATATTTATTTTTTCAGAGGGCCCCCTCAAAGATACGTAGGTCCGCCACCGACTGGAATACCCTTTTAACTACTTCACAATAATTAAGAAATTTAGTTTAGTTAGTTAATGTTATTATTTATGTCCTCTAATTAATTGCATTCTCGGATCTAATTAATTAAAAAGCTTCTTGATATTTTAAGAGCCATTGCGCCTCCTACGTTCAATAAAAGACGTTTATGTCGATGGTCAACCATGAGAGTATTTTAACAACCAAGCTCAAAGCCAGGTTGTTGTAAGCATGGAGCGAGAAAAGAGGATGTGTTCCTCTCTTGAACCCTAGCGGCGGCACCGCCACAGTCCAAATTCCCGCTGGCATCAAGTGGTGCTCGCATCGGGGAGTGCTGGTCGTGTTTCTACTTGTGGTTTGATAGCCTACTGCATGAGATTAAATCTGTTGGGACATTGCTCCCATTGAAGATTCCAAGGTCATCCATTGGCCTTGTCTCAGATAAGATTCGCATGATTCTCGCTCTTGCCACGGTGAGCACACATTAATAAAAGATGTACTCCCAAAACAATGTCTCAAAAGAGATGTCCTAGCAATCGAGATTTTAGAGGAGAGGAATATCAAGCTGATGTTGTCATATGCAAGAACATCTAGCATGGACGTCTGATTCTTTCAAAGGGAAAATCGAGATTTTGCGAGCAAAACTAGTTAATTTTTGTAAAATCTATAATGACTGGTCAATAATTTCACTTGGGAGAGGTTTCTATGAACTATGTTTCTCCACTGCAAAAGATTTCAGATAAGTATGGGCACTTGGCTCCTGGGGTTGTTGCGCATATTAGCCTGGACACTAGATTTTGATCCATATTCAATAAAGCAAACAACTTGTGGATGGTTTAGCTCAAGACGCTATTGCAGCATCTACTCACTGGTCATATGCTAATAAAGACTTGACTGAGATGAAAATTGGTTAAGGATATTATCTAAGATCCAGGTGGAGGAACCCCCAAACAGAGAGCAAAGAAACTCAGACTATTGAAGATGATGACTTCAGAGTGGAAATGGTGACAAACACTTTTCATTTAGTCGAGGAAGGTCAGAACACGAAGTACTCTTTGCAGGATAAAGAGTTGGTGAATGTTCTCATTGATCATAGAAATGACTTGAAGAGTCCTGGCCAATGTCAATGTGGAGGGAATAGACTCCCCAACGCTTCCTATTTAGAATCACTAAAAGAAGGATTTAAATAACCCAACTTTTTCTGATAGAGTAAAATCCGACTTAATGATTTTATACAACCATTGGGCGGGAGTTGAAAGAGGAAGCCTAGAGATTATTGATAATGTTGTCAAGGCTGAGTCAGAGTCTTCAATAGTCAAATCTAAAGTGTAGAAATATACCTTAAGGAAGAACATAAAGTGTAACGTTATATATATATATATACTTGATTTATTTTTAGTTTTAGTTTTATTATCATTATTGTTTTGTTTTGTTTTGTTTTTTTCTTCGTATGAATTTTGGTGCTTGTATCCATGCTTATGCTTCTTATTACTTTTTTTTCTTTTTTAATAATATTTGTGGCTCATAAAAAAGCTCAAAATCAGGTTGATGCCCATCTAGATGTTGAAGAGGCTATACTCTCAAGAGGTGATTTTAATGCCCAACTAGGAGGATTTTTACATACAATTGAAGAATTAGAAGGTGTCGATACAATTAATCTTTAAAGTAATTTTTACACGAGTTGTTTGACTAAAACTTTTATGCAGATTAAAGTTTCAACTTTAAAAACTTTCTTTTTCATATTATTAACATTTTGACCACTTACTAATTTTTTATATTTTTCTAAAAAAAATACATCATCAAAAATATCCAAAATTATTTATTTTTTGTAAAAATAAACTAATGATATTATAAAATTCTGCATTTTAGAATGCTACATTTTGGCACCTACACATACGATACGTGTATGTGGTAAAGTTGACTATCACTAAATGTCTTTTATATATATATATATATATATATATATATATATATATATTCAATTGGAAATCAATAATGACCATATCTTAGGTTGAAACTCAGAACCTCGCAATTAATTATATATGTGAATTCCAAGTGACAGTTGTCTTGTCATTCTATTTATAGACAAAAATGACCATAAATTCCAAAATATAAAGTAAATGTTTTTTTTTGTGAACGGAAAGTAAATGTTTTATTTCGATAAGTAGAAATTGTATTAGGTGAATGGAAAGTAAATGTTGTTTTATAAACATATATATTTGAGATTTGATATATATCTATGTTTCAATAGTCGACTACATCTTTTCTGCATTTATTACCAGCTGCTTTGTGATTTTTTCAACATCATGCAATTTTTATGCGCTTCTCAATGTGCTTAACCACAATATATTATTTTGTAGCTATGAATACTGAAGTTCGTGATTATTGTGAGTTGTGATCTTCATTGTAAATATTTCCATTTATTGGTTTTTTTTCTTTCAAAATTACAGTTTTGGTCTTTTATGTTTCACTCTTTTTTCGTTTATATATGTTCTTTATCTTTTCAAAAAGTTTTACAACGGTCTTTTCGTTAAGTGAAAGATAAATAGGGCTTAAGTGGATAGAGGCGTGGATAAAAATTGGTCACGTTAGAATTTATCCGTGTTATTAAGCCATTATATAGTTTTTCGTTTTTGTCCCTTATCTTTTTTAAAATGTTCATTTACGTCCTTTATTCTTTTTAAAATATTCTTTTACGTTCTTTATTTTTTCACAGTTAATTAAATGGTACTTTTAGTAAATGATTGTTAATTATGCTTCCTGTATTTTTTTCGTTTTCTTCCTTTATCTTTTTTTAAAATGTTCATTATCCTTTGTCTTTTTTAAAATGTCTATTTACATTCTTTGTCTTTTCGCAGTTATTAATTAAAGAACTTTGATGGATAGTACGAAACGAAAGGTGAAGAACGACAGTAATACTAATACGAAAATCTCTTTTAGTTACATTTTACCCAATGAAGTACGTTAAAAACCAAGCTTCCTCATTTTATAATTGTTCGACGTGTGTGAATTTTTACATTTGAGATAAAAAATTCTCATAACAAATATGATTGGTCTTAATTAAAATGGTCATTCCGTTAATGCAAATAAAAAACGAAAAATATTCTATTGTGATAAGGTAGAAATTAAAAAGTGATAATTAAATAATAAACGAAAATAACTGAGAATTATTCGAGTTTAACTTTCGTCACTTTTGTTCTATTTTAATGTTTAGTTCTTCTAATTCACTTTTGTTCTATTGATTAAGACCAATCATATTTGTTACGAGAAAAATTTATATGAAATATAAGAATGAACACATGTCGAGCAATTATAAAACGAGAAAACTCAAATTTTGACATAAATGAACATTTTAAAAAAGATAAATGACAAAAAATGAAAAAATTGGAAACATAATTAACAATCACTTACTAGCAGGACCATTTTAATTAAATGCAAAAATATAAAGAACGTAAACGAATATGTTAAAAAAGATAAAGGCCGTTAACGAACATTTTAAAGAAGATAAAGGACTAAAACGAAAAAAAATTTAATGGCCTAATAACACAGTCAACTGCTTACATGACCAAGTTATTCATGTCACTGTCCATGTAAGCCCTATTTAACTTTCACTTAACAGAAGGACCATTTTAAACGATTGATTTTGAAAAGATAAATGATGTAAATGAACCTTTTAAAAGGTAAAGTACATAAACAAAAAAAGAGTGAAAGATAAAAGACCAAAATTGTGTTTTATCCTTATTTTTTAATAGCAAAATACTATAAAAGTTGGAGAGCGCTAGCCACTAGGGTACTCCAACCCAATTACAAGTTATTCAATGGAAAAAACTAATGGTATAGATGAGGCTCTAGAAACAGGAACTCCATTAAGGGTGAAAATTATCCCCTAGCAGTACAATTAGTTGGGTCGACATACCACTCATAGTAAAAGCGTGACAGGAGTTTTGTCCCACCCAAAAGCCACGTCCATGAGAGTAACTTTATTTGTTCAATCATATCACCCTGGCATGTAACCTTCCTGGAGAAAACAGTTAATGATTTCGAGAATCGCAGATAACCCACATCGCAGTATGCACAATTAAAGCGAACCTTGAACGACAACGCCAATTGCAGTAGAAACTCCTCCCATACGAAGAGTCCCCTTCGCCAAGCAAGCTCCCACGTCTAGGAACCTGCCCACCGTCGACTTGAGGCTACAACCAAAATGCCTAGCTCCATCACAACTGAAGACAATCTCAATAACCATGATCTCAAAGGCTATATCTGGCCCAAGTACCATGCTAGAAGGAAATGGACCTCCATCCATTACGTTCCTTCGAACATTCTCCAAGAACCAGTCTCTCCCTACACCAAACTCCCAAGCAAACAGATGCCCTTCCACCATACTAAAGCACCGAGAGCGACCCTCGGGTAAGTGAAGTAATCCAACGATGTAATATTTGGGCCATATCTCTCCGCCAAGACCTTACACCAAATAACATCACTTTCTCACAACAACCTCCACCTCCACTAATCTAGCGGACTGGTATTGTCAATCCCAAGGTCTCCCTCGTGGCTTCTCCCCACAAGAACTCTCCTTGTATCTTAACCACCTTCTTCCACACATTGACCGACATCTTCAAGAAAGGCATATAAAAGATGGGAATATTGCTCAAAATGGAGTTAATTAAGTAGCTAAACTTCCCTCCTAGACTCACCGACCTATGCCTCCACCCGGAGATCCTCCCTTTCAAAACCTCAAAAACGGGTACCAAAGTAGCCGTTTGTCAAGGATTTCCCCCAGAGACACAAATAACAGAAATGCAGTGCCTCTAGCTTACATTAAAGGAATCTAGCTGCCAGCTGTTGGATCATTAATCCAACGTTGGTCTTATATGTTAATAATTATGTATTGTGGATTGTCACTTAAGATTAAGCCTAATTAAAGTGATTTAATAAGGTTAGGCTAAAGCGGGCTTATGAGTATTTAATAGGGTGTGTGCCTTTAATGTGTAGAGACTAATGGGTAATTCTAATTTTGTGATGGGCTGAATTAGAAGCACCAATAGACAACCCTAGTTAGGGTTCTATAAATAAGGAGGTTATGGTCCCCGGGTCACACGACAACTTTTGGAGCCGTTCTTACATGACATCCTATTATCAGGAAAATACAGAGAGAAGACTAAAGGGTCCTCTCAGAGAGAGTACGTGTTGACCTGGAAGGCCAAACCACATACCGGATCATCATGAGTTCAGGTATGCTTCCGCATCGGTATTCAGATCAGTACGCTTCCGCTATGATTCAGGTACGCTCCGGTTTCAGTATTTTCTAATAATTAACATGATTGATTCTGGATTTATAAAGTATATTTAGGTTCTAACAAGTGGTATCAGAGCCTTTCATGTTTGATTATTAGGAAAATAATTTTTGTTCGTTTTTTTTTATATGGTATTCGATGTTGTTCGTTTTTGATCGTTTGGCTTTAGATTAAGAATCGAATCTGGGCTGGTCTGCAATGTTTTTATTCGCCTTGTTTTATCATGAATTCAGATATTTTGTTATTACGAATTCAGTTGTGAATGATTTGGTTTAATAAAGATCGAATAAAGATTGAATAAATATTTTGTTATTACGAATTCGTTTGTGGCTATGATTCAGTCATGAGGTTTTAATAGATTGGAATCAGTGATTGCAACAATTACCTTTAGCTTTTGGTTTATATTATCTTGTTTTGATGCAAATCAATTGGAACAAGACCTTTTCGTTTTTTACGGTACATTGGATTAAGGCTCAAGGAGTTGAATGTGTAAATCATGAATAAAGATTATTAAATCATGAAATCAGATTGATTCTTTTGATACGCTGTGACACTTTCGAGTTTGGCTGCACTTTAGATTCATTGGCTTATTAAATTACGTTGTGGAAAATTCGGCTTCGATTCGGAATTAAAGATTTTAGCCTTTGTTTTGTTCTGATTTTGATTATGATATGAATTCGGCTTTGATTTTGATTATTTGAATTTAGTTTTGCTTTTATTTTGAGGATTATGTGGGCATATTTTTTGGCTACAGTTCTCTGATTGGTTAGGAATGATCCTGCGAATATTACTACCAACATCAATTCTAATGCAAAAGCTAAATGTCTTAAACTTCAAGTTTTAGAAAGATGATGTCATGATAATTCTTGGAGTAATGACTCTTGACCTTGCGTTAAGGATCGACTCTCCTCCACCTCTTACGGTTTTGAATACAATTGAACAAAACAAATGAAAGGAAAAGGTGGGAGAAGTCAAATCGCATGTGTTTGGAGATCATGAAGAAGGACATTCCGGAAGCATTCAAGGACAAAATATCTTTAAAGGTTAATCCGGTTAAGGAGTTCCTTGCAGACACTGAAATAGATATGTCATGAACGTAAAGTTTGAGGTACATATGCCTTTGGCAAACTTATTTCAATCAAGTATAAAGGCAAGCGAATAAAAGAGAAGAAGGATAAAGAAGCTGCAGGTACATCATTTGGTTTATTTTGAGGTTAATTTTAGATTCTGATACCATGACTCACGTCAAGTGTTGAAAGATACATCTCTGTGGGGACAACAAGGTGATTCAAATTGGGGCAATTGGAAAATTTAGATTATCATTTTTAAAAGGAAAATTGGATTTTATTTAGATCTTAGTGAAACTTTTATAGTACCGTCTTTTAGACGAAATTTGATTTCTAATTCTGTTTTGGACATATTTGGTTTTTCGTTCATTTTTTTTTTGGGAATGGAAAATTCAGAATTGTATCATGATTTCAAAATTGGTTGGTTCCGTTTTTTTTTGTCAGGTTTCAATAATTTTTATTCTATTGAAACAATTGCGTCGTTTAATGAACCATTTCATGTAAGTACATGAGGTATAATTTTATGATCCCACAAGTAAGTTGATTTTTGAATCAGGAAATGCTAGTTTCTTTGAGGGTGTTGAGTTTGCAAGGGGAGATATAGTTAGGGAATTTGTCTTTGAAGAAGAATATGTCGATATTCCCATATGTGTTATTGGCACTGCTCAGGATCTTTTCCTTGACACTATTGAAAACACAACAAGTCAAGACAATGTTGAAATCTCTATACAATAAATTGTTACAGAAGAACAAACTCTTCCACCTCAGGAAACTATGTCATTAAGGAGATCCACTAGACAATGGTATTTCAACTTTCATCAAGTGATCATCTCGTTTGGTTTTGAGGTGAATTTGGTAGATGATCGTGTATACCATAGGTTCTGTGGGAGCAAATGCATTTTTTTTCCTGGTTTTATATGGTGATAAAATTTTGCTTGCCAGCAACGATATAGACTTATTGCATGAAACCAAGAGATTTCTAGGAAGGAATTTTGAGATGAAAGATCTTGGTAATGCATCTTTGGTATTGGGCATACAAATACATTGAGATCGTTCTCGAAGTATTCTTCGATTATCCAAAAAAGGCTATATTGGAAAGGTTCTCAAAAGATTTGGCATGCAGGATTGTAAACCAGATGATGACCCTATGGCTAAAGGAGACAAGTTTAGTCTCAATCAGTGTCCTAAGAATGAATTTTAAGTAAAGCAAATGCAGAAGATTCCTTATGCATCAATAATAAGGAGTCTAATGTGTGATTAGGTTTGTGCGCATCTAGATATTGCGTGCATTACGGGATGTTGGGAGTATTTTTAGTAACTCAGGATAAGACTATTGGAAAGCAGCCGAACGGATCATATGGTACTTACAGAGAACAAAAGAATATATGCTCTCTTATCGGATATCGGATCAGCTTGAGATCATTAGGTATACTGAGTCCGATTTTTGGTGGATGCCAATCTACTTTGGGCTATGTTTATCTGCTGAATGGAAGTGCAATTTCCAGGAAGAGTGCTAAACAGTGCATTATATAGCCTCTTACATTGTGGCAGTAGAGTTCATAGCATGTTATTAGGCATTCAATCATGGAATTTGACTGCGAAATTTTGTCACGGGGCTGCATACAGTTGATGGTTTTGAAAGACCACTAAGATTATTTTTTACAGTAAATTATTTTTTACAGTAAATTCGCAGTTCTATTTTCCAATAACAATAGGAACTTGAAGATGTTGAAGCACATAGACATCAAATTTCTTGTTGTTAAAGAAAGAGTTCAGAGTGAACAGTTGTCTATAAAGCATATCAGAACAAACACAATTTTTGCGAATTCGCTCATTAAAGGATTGCTACCCAAAAGGTCTCATGAGCACATTGCTCGTATGGGTGTCATAATCAAGGTGATGTTCAGTTTTTTTTTGTGGGAGTTTGTTATTTTTTAATGCTTTTATGATATAGACATATTTCAGTTTATGTAAGGTTTAAGGATATTTTCTGCAAAAATAAAGTTTTGGTATTTGTTACACTCTGATTTTGTTACAGTTTGATCTCACTAAAGTTTAAGGAAGACCAATTGGAATTAGGCATGTTAAGATCACATTACATGAAAATTCCTTGCTACACATCCACATCATGATCCATGTCATTCTTTTGTGTCAGCATATGTGACCATTGATGGGTTTAGTTACGATAGATGTAACGAAGACTGCTTTGATCCTATGTTGGTATGATTGATGGACAGGATTGGTTATAGATACATTCAGTAATGACAGTCATTTGAGCTCATACGGTTTATTCTTGCAATGCATAATTATAAGGTTACACATATAGTCCAAGTGGGAGATTGTTGGATCATTAATCCAACGTTGGCCTTATATGTTAATAATTATGTATTGTGGACCGTCACTTAAGATTAAGCCTAAGTAAAGTGATCTAATAAGGTTAGGCTAAAGTGGACTTATGAGTATCTAATAGGGTGTGTGGGCCTTTAATGTGTAGAGACTAATGGGTAATTCTAATTTTTTGATGGGCTGAATTAGAAGCACCAATAGACAACCCTAGTTAGGGTTCTATAAGTAAGTAGGTTATGGTCCCCGGGTCATACGACAACTTTTGGAGCCGTTATTACCTGACATCCCATTATCAGGAAGATACAGAGAGAAGACTAAAGGGTTCTCTCAGAGAGAATACATGTTGACCTGGAAGGCCAAACCACATACCGGATCATCATGAGTTCAGGTACGCTTCCGCTTCGGTATTCAGATCAGGTACGCTTCCGCTATGATTCAGGTACGCTCCGGTTTCAGTATTTTCTAATGATTAACATGATTGATTCTGGATTTATAAAGTATATTTAGGTTCTAACACCAGCTACATAAAAGAGTCCTCCACCTTGATCCCAACAAACAAGCTTTTGCCAAAATTTATCTTTAGCCCAAAATGCCAGCTCAAACCATCGAAGAACCGCCTTCATGACCTAAATGTTATTGGCACTCGACTCCCCTAGAAGCAATGTATTTAATGTGTGTATGCCAGAAAAATTATATACCATTTTAGATATATTTTTATAAGAATTGCATTTAGAGGGGAGGATGTGGTACTCCAACCTGTCATATTAAGATTTAACTTTCAATATTGAATTTGGATACAAACTGGCTAGAACATCAACAAGAAAACTGAAGGCTTAGTTTTCCGCACCCTACAAATGAACACACCCTTAGATACAATTACTATTAAAAAAAGTTGAAACAGTGACAAAAATTTGAAACAAAAACTATGAAATTAGTCTCCAATTTTGACGTCGCTAAAATTTAAGGACAAAATTAAGACAAATTTTTATCTTTTTCAGTCTCCAAATTTCAATCTTTGTTTCAACTTTTTCTTGCAGTGAATGTTTATTTTGTCAATAATTGCATAAATTATAAGCGGAAACACCCCCTTCAAAAATAATTTTACTCTTCAATAGCCACAACCATCAAGTGAACTAGCTATATAGTGAGACTTACTCTTACATATTTCTCTCCCTTGATAAGAGCTGCATGTCGTAAAACATATATGTTTATCCTACCACAATGGTAGGCACCACTACATATTTAATGAGAATGACCAAGCAATTTTAAGGGATGTCCATCTCCACAATGGTAGACCATAAAGCTTTTCTTGTACCTAACCTGTTTTAGATGAGCCTCCATGCAAAACAAGCATTTTTAAGGGATGTCCATCTCCACAATCTGGTAGAAAACTAAATATGAATTTTCATACAATGATGTATTTAATTGTATTAGATGATATTTTTTACCAATAAACTTTAGACGGAGTACTCTTTTTTCTTCTTGATATTTTTTCTCAAGGGTAATTTTGCATCAGAAGATTTTAACGAGACTCTGTATCCCTTTCTTTTACTTATAAAAATTTGTATTAGATAAGTATAATATGACTTCAATAAGAATCGTTTGCGGAATCATAAGTCACTTGCCACCTTAACTGGGAAGACATTTGAAATCATATTTTCCAATTCATGTACCGCCACCAACATTAGTTCCCTCTATTTGTCCAGGTAAGTCAATGCGTATTTCCTCCTCTTTTCAATTTGTTCCTAAATTTGGCTTAAACCCTAACCACCACTTTGGGTGATTTTCTAGGCTATAACGAGAGATTGTATGTAAAGAGAAAGAGCATGTAACCTTTGAATTAAGGATACAAATCTGCATGAAGGTCAACAGTGGTGTGAAGGAAAAATGTTGTAAAGATTCTGTAGCATTTCATGGGTTCAATGGTGACTATATTCGTTAGTTAGAAGTGGAAATCTAAGTTCCTAATTCTTCAATGATATTCTCCAATCTATCTTTTGCAGAGTATGAAGAATGTTATTTGTTTTTGTTATTATGGTGAAGAAAGGGAAGAGTCCCGTTAAAGTCTTTTGATACAAACATTGTTTAGGAAAAAATCACCGGTAAGAAAAAAGAACATTCTTCCTTATTTTATTAGAAAGAAATAAAAAAAAGTGGAGTACAAGAGAGACTATAGGCCAATAATACCCTAGTTAGGAAAATGAAATAAAGCATATGTTTCAACAATACAAAGCAAAAATTGAAATTTGGGAGACAAATCCCCAAGCAAAAAATAACTTATCTAAATATGAAAAAAGAAAGACCATGCCTATTATGATGAAGTCATCTAAGATGAAACTTGGAGGTAGATTCCACCAAATAAAAGTACTGCAAACTAGACCAAAAAAGTGGCTAATTAATTTATCTGCAACTGTTTCATTCTATAAAGATATGAGAGACAATGAAGTCCATATGCGAACAAAGCCTCAAGGCTTTTCCATAATGATTTGTCAACCTCCAAAAAACAATGTCAGAACTCAAAAAAAGTGGCAACAACTAAGAGAAGTTGCATTCAAGCCATATTTTACGTCACCTCTTGTCAAGCACAGTCTCTAAAGCTACCATGGCTGCGAATAGCTCATATTCGAGGGCAATGGCACTACTACAGTTACAAAAAATGCTACCCTACGACGAAGGGCCATTAGAATCTTTAGAGGCTTCATTGGTGTTACATTTGAACCAACCACAATCCAACTGAATAATATCTTGAACTTTTCAGGGATCTTGAGCTTGCTTAGGATTGTCTGTGAGCAGTGGAAATCAAGATATGATGAAATAAGAGATTGTAGAATTAATGCTTTTTTACCTTAGCGAAATTTATTTTGCTCAGCCAAATGCTAGAGAGAACATGAGTTACTGCAACAACTAGACAAACAATAAGTTTTTTTAACCAAAAGTCAACCAACAATTAATCACTAGAAAGCAAAGACGAAATACTAAATGTATCAATAAAAAAAGTTGATAGAAGATTTTAGACTCAGTCCGAAAAGTTGATCACTCCAGGATCCACTCAAAACAAAAAGCAAAGACATAATACTCATGCTTTCTTGATCCATTAGCTGATATAGAGCTTTTTAATTAATGTTGTGGAACCGAATATTCAGATTGCTCGACTTCATATTATATGCATAGTGTATATATACGTCGACTGTTTTTTTTTTTTTTTCATATTAGATGCTTCAAATTTGAAATTTGTCATTACTAGTACTGTCACAAATTTATTTCCGACGATAAAGTATGCATGTATACATCCAAATTGAGGGTACTTAAGGGGCTATCCAACCCGTTACATACTACAAATTGGTACTCAAGTCCTTTAAATCGATTACAAAAGGGTACCAACCTACAACCTCAAAAAGACAGTGCCAAGAAATCAGTGCCAAGATGCAACATGAATTCTCTCCACAGGCTTCTCCCAAGCTAGTGGATTATAATACTATTAATTGGTCGAAACATCTATTAATGAATACTTAAAATGCTTTGATTTTTATTAACATTATTATTGAATTTTATGTAATTATAATTTTCTCTCTTATTTGATTAATTAATAAAATTCACAAGCTATTATTATTTATAAAATTAATATTATTGGAAAAAAAATTAGTAAAACAAAGGCACAATATAAAATGTAACCAAAAAAGTCACAATATATAAAAACAAAGGAAATATCTCAAGCATGATGATTTTGATAGAACGATGGATGATTCAAAAGTTAAGACCATATATTAAATAACTCTTCCATCAAACGATAAGCTTAAATCACATTTGACTTTTCTATTAAAAAAAGGCTGTTGACTTTATATTGTCGTTGGGGTATTAAGTAGCATTAGTAATTGGCTTCACAAAATAGTCAACCATCTTATGATCCTTCTTTTCCCAGTTGTAAGGCAAGTAGGCAACAATTATTAATTGTAAACCCATCCTCAACGTCACCCCAAGATGCAGGAGTAATTTCATAATACTCCAACGGATCAGCTTTGGTAAGATCTGCACACAGTAGGTCTAGTGGCGGACACAGGACCCCGGATTCTGGGGTGTCAAATTTTTTAAATACACAAATTTTTAAAAATATAATTAAAAATAACTATAATATATTTAAATAAATAAATTATACATTTCATAATTGTCCTCTACGTGATTTCATATTCTGAAATCGTTGAATAATAAGCTCAGTCAACATTATTGAATACATCACTCTTGATCTGACCCCTAGTGTGCTTGACCGCTGTTTCACAAGTATCAGATCTCTGATGTTCTTCTGGTCGTGCTCCGAGCTCCGCTTCAGGGGGCGGTTGTACCTGCGAAGACACTCCAACGCCCAAGTCAGGAGCGAACGAGCAGAATATAGGTCTCAATGAATAGTGTGTACCTGGCAACTGACGCCATTAATGCTTTTATAGCGTTGGTGGGCGATCCTCGAGCGTTGGATCTATGTGTACGGACCAATTGGGGCCGTTGATCCGGTTCCCTGTTCCTTGGCCCCTTTATTGTTGGGCCGGTCCAGGTAGAGTCACTGGAATAGGCTTCGGCCCATTCCGGAACAGTTGCCCCCCAAGCCAAGGTCGTTCGTGGAGTGGGCGTAGGCTTGTTTCCTGACCGTACCGATCAGACTCTTCAAACCTTTCTACGAATCGGCCAAACCTTGGAGGCATGCTTTCCTCTGGGTCGTTCCAATCAATGATCGGGCTAAGGAGATGGTGGGAACTGTGGACACTGAAGGTCATATTACTTCGATGAAATTCCCTCTGGGTTGGTCGCACTCACACTATGACCGCGACACCATCCATTATAGGCATCAGAGGAGGCTGAGTGATTACGATATTGAGAGCGTCTTGATGCTAGAGACCCTGGTTACTTGGCTGCCCGAAGGGGTTATTCCTTGTAACAAATTCGCTTGTTTTAGGACGTCTGAGCAAGCTGAAAATAAACTTGGTGTGCTTTTACTTCTTCTTTTGTTCGTTAGCTTTGATCATTTTTACTTCGTTTTGCCTCTAACCCATTCTCTTTTCAGCTGAAATGTCGGGCATAGGCTTTGAAGCCCTTTTGGCCAAGACAAAGTCAAGGAAGCAGAAGATGGTGACCTTCGCTTCCCCTTCTCAACCTCTCCATGCTGAAGGCGATTATAGACCTCCTGTTCGTGACCAAGGAACGAACTCCGCTTCTAAGAAGAGAGATCGGGCTCAGAATTCTGTGGACGCCGTTGCGATTGACCTTGACCCTCACCAAAAAAGAAGAGAAACACCGAGGAGGTCGTCCTTGGATTTGGACGATCTTAAGGATGTAGACTTGGAACTCCTTCGAGCAGACCCTCTGCTGTTCGTTGCAGAAATTGCTCAAGCCACTTCTCAAAAGCTTGCTCGTTATAAATCTGAGGAAGCTAGCCGTCAAGCAGGTATGCGCTTACTCCATAGAAACTTATGGTTGGAGGGTGACCTCTTGGATAAAACTGACAAGTATAAGTCCGCTCTTGGTCATATTACAGATTTGCGGGTAGAACTCGAGAGTACCAAGAAAAAGCTTGAGGATGCTGAGGTCGCCCTCCAACCGACAAAGAACGCACTTGGCTCGGTCACTGCCGAACGAGACGCGGCCATAACAGCCAAGGTAGATGCTGAAGCCAAACTTGCCACCGCTACTGCCAGTTTGACCGAGCAATCTACCAAGGTGAATCAGCTGGAGGAGCAGGTGGTCGGTCTAAAGGAAACCTTGAAGGCCGTCGAGGACGAGCGGGATCAGGCCAAGGGCGAGCTAGAGGCCTTGGAGGACATGACTATTTCAATCGCCAAAGGGCGCTTCGACGAGGCTGTTGCTCAGATCCAGTATTGCTATCCTTCTCTGGAGATTAACCCTGAGATCGTGAGCAACGATCATTTTTTGAGGAACGGCCAAATCGTTCGTCTTGCGGAGAAAGATGAGCATGGGAACGTCATCCATGAAGAAACAGTCATCTACAGCCGTCCTGAGTGACTCGCCCTTTTTTGTATTTTCAACAAGTGTACTTTGTTTTCTTGTAATCTTTATGGAGCCCGCGCGCCTCTATGATCGCATTTTTCTTGTAAGCTTTTTGGAGGCCGGCTTTCTCCAGGCAGACTTTAATGTTAACTATCTTTACTTTTTCTAAGTTGATTTACTTTGCTCGCGGCCTACGGGCTTTATAATACTGTTGTAGCCCTCGTTGGGCCGATCTTCATAGGGATCCCTGTAAACAGCTTACCAAGTTTCTACTTGAGATTTAGCTCGTTTACCGAGTGTGTTCGTACTTAAGATCGCTTAAGTTTCCTCCTAAGCAGTTTATCAAACTCGGTTTGAACTTAACTCACTTAAGAGGTAATTGGTTAAGATCGCTTAAGTTTCCTCCTAAGCAGTTTATCAAACTCGGTTTGAACTTAACTCGCTTAAGAGGTAATTGGTTATTGGGTTGATCAACATCTTTTAAAGAGAATCAAATTAAGAAATACCTTCGCCATTCAAATGACGGGCGAGCGGGCCTTGATAAAAAACCCCGTAGGGAAAAAGAGTGTCCCGCTCGTTTGATTTTTTATTCATTGTTCAAGCAACATGACATTTTTACAAACTATCAAGTGAAATATCTTCTAAGATTTGCTGCATTCCAAGTATTTGGAATGATGCCTCCGTCTACATTCTGCAAGATGTACGCCCCTTTGCCCGTCTTGGCCGCCACTTGGTAAGGACCTTCCCAATTTGGGGCAAGCTTTCCTTGACCGGCATTTCTTCGGCCAATATCTGCCCTTTTTCGAAGGATCTAGGAACGACCTTGGCGTTGTGTCTTGTGGCCATCGCTTATTTTACTAACGCTTCCCTGAGGGCAGCCTTACTCCGTAGCTCTTCCACTAGATCGAGCTCTTCTCTGGTCGCCTGTTCGTTTTCTGACGGCGGCATAGGATTGCTCGTTCTCCAGCTTAGTTCTCCCATTTCGACGGGAATCAGCGCATCCGTTCCATAGACCAGTTTGAAGGGGGCTTCTCCAGTGGTCGAGTGTGGGGTTGTTCTGTACGCCCATAATACTGAAGGGAGCTCTTCTGCCCACTTCCCTTTAGCTTTATCTAGTCTTCTTTTGAGGCCCCTCAAGATGACTCTGTTGGCTGCTTCTGCCTGCCTGTTCGTTTGCGGGTGTTCGACTGACGTAAAACGCTGTTTAACGCCTAGTTCCGCTAAGGCTTCTTGAAAGTTTCAGTCAGTGAACTGTGTACCGTTGTCCGAGACAACGACCTCGGGGATCCGAAACCGCACCAAGATGTTCTTTCGGGCGAACTTGAGGCAATTCCTTGAAGTAATCGTAGCTAGTGGCTCGGCCTCGATCCACTTGGTGAAGTAGTCAATCGCGACGATCAGAAACTTCAGCTGACCAGGGGCGAGTGAGAAAGGTCCTAACAAGTCAATACCCCACCATGAGAATGGCCATGGGGCGGTCAAACTATTGAGCTCGGTTGGAGGTGCAATGTGAACGTCGGCATGCCTCTGGCACTTGTCACATTTCTTCACTAGGTCTCTTGCGTCCGCATCCATGGTCGGCCAATAATAGCCCGCCCTTAATGCCTTTTTTGCCACCGCTCGCGAACCCATACGATTCCCACAGATGCCTTCGTGGATGTCCTTTAGTACGTAGTTTGCTTCTGTTGGAAGTAGGCACTTGAGCAAGGGCATAGTGAATCCCCTTCTATAGAGCTGCTCGTTTATGATCGAATAGGATGTTGCTCGTTTTCGAACGAGCGCAGCTTCTTTAGGGTCCACAGGTTCTTCCCCATCCTTTATGTAGTTAAAAATGGGGTCGATCCAGGTTCCGGCTGAGTCAATTTTACATACATATGCTCCCAGTGTGGCCTTCAGCCTTACGCTTGGTTGAGATAGAACTTTTTGTATCACACTTCTGTGGTTGCTAGGGTTCTTCGTACTTGCGAGCTTGGATAAGATGTCCGCCCTAGCATTCTCTGCTCTAGGGACGTGCCTGACTTCGGCGTATTCGAATTTCTGCATCAACTCCTTGACTTTTGCGAGGTATCTTTGGAGGATCTCGTCTTTGGCCGAAAAGATGTCTTTGATCTGGGATACCGCTAACAACGAGTCTGATCGGAGTTCTACCTTCTTCACATTGAATTCCAGAGCGAGCAACAACCCAGCCAAACAGGCCTCATATTCAGCCTGATTGTTGGACGTTGGAAAAGAGAAAGCCAAGGAGACCTCGATAGTCGTTCCTTGCTCGTTCTCAAGGATCAAGCCAGCTCCACTGCCCTTGCCGTTGGACGACCCATCAACATGCAACATCCATACGTCGTGGACCGGGTCCTCCGCTCCTATAGTCAATTCTGCAATAAAGTCGGCCAAGACTTGTCCCTTAATGGTCGACCTAGGTTCGTATTTGATTCCAAATTCGGATAATTCTACAGCCCACTTAATCATTCTTCCCGCCAGATCAGGTCTATGAAGGATCTGTCTAATCGATTGGTCGGTTCACAGAGCGACCTGGTGGGCTACAAAATATGGCCTCAATCTTCGAGCGGACACGACCAGAGCTAAAACCAACTTCTCAATTTTTTGATATCTAAGCTCTGGCCCCTGTAGTATCTTTCTAACGAAGTAGATCGGGTTTTGCTTCGTTCCTTCTTCTCGTACCAAAACAGCGGCCAAAGCCTCGTTTGTAATGGATAAGTATAGATAGAGCGTTTCCCCGGGCTTAGGAGTGGTCAAAATCGGTGGTTCTGCCAAGGCCGCCTTAAGTTGTTCGAGGGCTTGGTCGCATTGGGGCGTCCAGTCGAACGCGATTTCTTTCTTCAACAGCCTGAATAAAGGTAAGAATTTGTTTGCGGCTTTGGACATAAATCGTGAGAGAGAGGCAATCATGCCATTTAGTTTCTGTATTTCTTTCTTGGTCGTTGGCGGCTTCATCTCAGTCACTGCTCGACATTTGTCTGGGTTGGCTTCAATCCCTCTTTCGGTGAGGTAGAATCCAAGAAATTTGCCCGCCCTTACCCCAAAGGTACACTTTTCTGGGTTGAATCTCAACGAGTTTTTTCTAGCTTCTTTTAACACTTCTCTTAAGTCGTCTATGTGTGTTCGATCTTGCTTGCTTTTGATAATCATATCATCCAGGTATACTTCCACCATCTTCCCTATCTGATCGTGAAAAACTTTGTTCATCATGCGCTGGTAGGTCGCTCCAGCGTTCTTCAGCCCAAAAGGCATAACTCTATAACAGAAATTTCCCCTGTCCGTCATGAATGCGGTCTTCTCCTGATCTGGTGGATGCATGGCAATTTGATTGTACCCAGAATAGGCGTCCAGGAAGGACAAGATTTTGTATCCACTCGCATTATCGACCAGACGATCAACACTGGGGACGGGAAAGCATCCTTCGGGCATGCTCGGTTGAGGTCAGTATAGTCTACGCACATTCTCCATTTGCCGTTTGCCTTCTTAACCAAGACGACATTAGACAGCCACGTGGTGTATTTTATTTCTTTTATGAAGCCTGCATCGAGCAAGTCCTCAACGGCCTTGGACGCTGCTCGCGCCTTCTCTTCTTTCTGAACTCTCCTCCTTTGAGCAACCCATTTCACTCCTGGGTTGACTGCTAAGTGATGGCATGCCACTTGCGGGGGAATTCCGGGCATGTCCGCCACGCTCCAGGCAAACAGATCCGCGTGATCTTTTAGGCATTGGACGAGCTCGTCCTGAGTCTCACGGGAGAGATTCTTTCCAATCTTGATTGTCTTCTTTGGGTCGTCCCCTAGTTGCACGTGACAAAACTCTCCATCTGGCTCTGGTCGCTTGATTCTGTTCTTCAATTCTTTGGTCAAAAGGTCGTCTCCTTCTTCTTCCTCACTATTTGGGTCATAACAAGCATCAAGATCTGCCAAATTTACCTGTCTGCTGCTTTTCATTGCTTCTTCTATTTCTCTTGCTACTTTTTTACCTTTTTCCTTTAGTCCCAGGAGGAATGCTCGCTTTGCGGACAGTAAGTCAGCTGGGACAGTTGTGACCTCCCCAGACATGGTGTAGAACTTCATCTTCAGATGGACGGTTGACGGCACTACTTCTAATACACTGATAGACTGATTTGCACGGCAAAACGATGAAATCCGCTCTGACCGTCCTGCAGAGGGGATTTTCTTCAGTATCATCTCCAAAGGTCACCATCAGCTCTAGCTGTCCTATAGGAGTTGTCGAGGCACCATTGAACCCGGTGAGAACTGTTCCTCTGTATGGCCTTAGGTCGTCTTTTGAAATCTTCAACGCGTCCAACAGGTCTTCGAATATTATATCTGCTGAACTACCTTGGTCCACTAATATTCGCCTATCTTCCATGTTCGCCATTACTGCGACGATCACCAAAGGTACTTCGTAGTTGGGCGTTCCGTCGATGAGATCCTCATCTCCAAAAGAGATGGATGGTCGTACGGAAGGCGGCCGTGGAGTGGAGGTCGAGGCGATGCTCATGATCTCGTCCCATCTTCTTTTGACCGATCTGTTAGTCGAGGCGTCCGTAGGTATTCCTCCGGATATGACCATAGCGACCGATCTTCCCTTTGACTTCCTAGCGACCATGCTATTCTCTTCATCGTCGTCCTCTTCTACGACTTTGATCGTCTCATCTTCTTCTGGTTTTCCCCTTCTAGGTGAACGGGTAACCTTCCACTCTTCTCGTGCTTTCGCATGATCTCTTTTTACGTACTGAGTCAACTTCCCTCTTCGGATTAGAGCTTCCACATCATCTTTAAGAGCCATGCAGTTGTTAGTGTCATGCCCGTTACTCTTGTGATACCTACAATATTTTTTGAGGGATGCTACCCGTCTTTGAGCACGAGGGGTTCCGGTGGTTTAATATCTCTGAATTCCGCGTTGGCACACTCCGCTAAAATGTTCGCGTACGAGGTATTTAGCTTAGTTCGTTCAGCGAATCTCTTGATCCTACCTTCCCTGGTCGGGCGGTTATTGGCGCACTCTTCTTTTGCCTTTATATCTTTTTCTGATCGCGAGTGTTGGTTCATGCTCGCCTCAGCAGCTTCAATAGCGGTCGTTCTCTCCTCATAATTCATGAACCTTTGGGATCGCCTTAGGAACGTCTCTAGGTCCCTGGGAATGTGGAGTCCCACCTCCACTTCAAAACGACTTCCTCTTAAGATGCCTGTTCTCAAGAAGAATAACCTCTGATTATCGTCCAAGATTCTGACTTGATTGACTTCTCGATTGAATCTTTCGACATAACTTCTCAAAGACTCACGCGGGCCTTGTCTGATGGCGATCAAAACGTCCTCAGATTTTGGCTTGATCTTGGAGGTCGTAAAGCGGGCGGTGAACACCCTAGCCATCTGCTCCCAAGATGAAATGGTGTTAGGTTTTAGCTCGGTGAACCATTCCAACGCCGACCCTTCTAGAGTAAGGGGGAAGATTTTGCATTTTACAGGTCCGGGCGCTCCACGATATTTCATCATAATATCAAAGTGCTTTAAATGGGCGTCCGGATCTTTGACGCCGTTGTACATCTTAAGGTCGGTCGGAGGCTATTCCAACGAGCATGGGATGCGAAACTCATCTATTTCTCTCGCATATGGTCCAAGGCTGGTATCCCTCTTATTTTGACGGCACAGTCACTTTTCTGGGTAGCTTGCTCCACGACCGTGGTCGTTGGAATAATCTTTCGACCGATATGAGTATCGCTCATTAGATCGGCTTCGAGAACGAGTAGGTGAACTGGTCGAACCACGAGAGGAACCTTCGTGTGATGATTCTTCAGGCCAGTAAGTGTAATCAGATGTGGACGGAGTCTTTCTCGATGGGGTGGCCGCTCCTCCTCGTCCCCTCCTCGGGGGTGGAGATCGATGGACCAGCTGCCTTCGCGGAGGCGATCGATGAGGCCTTGAAGGGTGTGCTCGCACGGCCGAAGTGCCCTCATGATGAGGTCGCTGCTCTGGGGCCGTGTGTGCTCGCCTCGAGGCGATCTGATCTTCTAATTGTGTGAGGCGGTCATTATTGCGATTCAGTGCCTGGTTTCGGTTGTGCAGTAGTTCTCGCAGCTCTTGGACCAAGTCGGCAGGAAGCTCTACTGTGATCGGCTATGCAGGGACGGTGTTGTTGCCTTCAACACCCGCTGGTGGTGGTCGAGTTGGGATCTCGGTCACACTTTGTAAACGAGCCGTGGCCATTGGTCGGCCTCGGGGTGCCTTCGGGGGCATCTTCGGGATTGGTGGAAAGCGTGCGGGCTCCCACTGTGGTCGCCAAATGATCGGACCCCTAGTGTGCTTAACCGCTATTTCACAGGTATCAGATCTCTGATGTTCTTCTGGTCGTGCTCCGAGCTCTGCTTCAGGGGGCGGGTGTACCTGCGAAGACACTCCAATGCCCAAGTCAGGAGCGAACGAGCAGAGTATAGGTCTCAATGAATAGTGTGTACCTGACAACTGACGCCATTAATGCTTTTATAGCGTTGGTGGGCGATCCTCGAGCGTTGGATCTATGCGTACGGACCAATCGGGGCCGTTGATCCGGTTCTCTGCTCCTTTGTCCCTTTACTGCTGGGTCGGTCCAGGTAGAGTCACTGGAATGGGCTTCGGCCCATTCCGGAACAACTCTCAATGTATGTCACCAAACAATCGTTCATCCATGCATGTATCCCTCATCCGGTTACGCAACCTATTAAATAGCACTAACACAAATTATTAATTAAATAGTACTAACAAATTCAAAATTAAGATAATAAGAACAAGAACAGATCCAAGGAGATAGAGAGATAGAGAAACTTTTTTAAATTAAAATATAAGAGTGTGAGTGATTGTGTGAGTGTGATGCATTAGAGTGGTGCAAAATTAGGAACTTTAGTGCAAAACTAAGAACTTGGGTGCAAAATATACTTTTCAGGGGATGCAAAAACATTTTTCCTTAGAGTATCAATGCTAGTTTTATTTTTTCAGGGGGTTCACTTGAACCCCCTCAAAGATACGTAGGTCCGCCAACGAGTAGGTCGATCTGACCCGTGCACCAAAAGATGGGGAAGAACCTCAACTTTGATTACGACTGAGTGGTCTCCATTACTTATTGCATTGGCAATTTCAGCGATATGGCAATGTCGATTCTCGAATTTGAACTTTTTTTTAGACAAAATGGTAAGCAATTAGTGTTAGTTGTTAGAGGGGAGTGGAGAGCGGGGTTCGAACCCCGTATGCTACGTTTTAACCCAATAATGTTTATTTCACTCAACCAAGTGAGCTACCCTTCTAGGACTCTCGGATTTGAAATTGGTTGTGATCGTATGATAATGTGTGTGAGGTGTTTATTTATCATTTTATCTAAGTTGATAACAAAGTTGAGGTGTTCTAATCTTCAAGTACAAAAAAAGTTAGGTGTGCGCCTAAAACTTACAAGGTTGGATAATGGATGGGTGTCATCAATCGTTCTGGGTGGTTGTGAGTTTTTTTATTTTGAAAGTCGATTTCAAAATATATGTTCAGGTAAAATGAGGTTGATCAGTTGGTTTTTTTCTTAATTTCCAAACAGTTAGCCATCAAAACTCAAAAATCCGCCGGAAAAGACATGTACCGGTGGATTTGGCGATTACGTATATCCACGTAGGGGTGAGCAAAGGACGGGTTGGGACGGGTTACACTTGTCCCTTACCTGGTCCTAAATTTTTATATATAGGGTCACTTTTTAGACCCTAACCCGTCCTTAGACCCGAACAAACCCGATATTCTTAGGGTCAAAGTAAGACCGGGTCTATTTAGGACGTGATCGGGTTGGCCTGAAGGACAATTGAAACATAATTATAAGATGATCACTCAAGTAGGACTAAAAGTTATAAGTGATAAATTGATTTTTTTTTAGTATTTTATCATGTATTCAAACTCACGACATAACTTTTACAATATTACTTTACAATAATGTTCTATTTAAGTTAACATAGATTTCAAATTAAATATTTTGTTTATAAAAGTCTTATTACCAATGTAACAGAGTTAAAACTTAGGGTAAGGAGTGAGTAAGGGACGAGTTGGAACGGGTTATACCTAACCCTAACCCGTTACTAAATTTTGGTCAGGCCAATTCCTTAGACTCTAACCCGTCCTTAGACCCAAACAAACCCGATGTTTTGTGGGTTTAATGGGACGAAGACGGGACGGGTCTTAGGGTTGGGCCGAGTCATCCTCACCCCCACGTACATAAAAATGGATTGTAGTTGGATGTATGATCGAATGTATTCTCGAGGTGGATGAAGTGGTGATCGATAGTAAAAGTGATGGTCGAAGTAGTAGTTGCTGGGAATTTCCTTTAAATCAATTAGGGGAATTATATTACTGTCTTTTATTGAAAAAATGTCGAACATTTTTATGTTTGCAACTACATAATTTTTATGCATTTCCAATTAAATAGAGATTTTTTTTTTTACAAAACAATTAAATAGAGATTACTAAGAACTAATTAGATACATGTGCAATTCAAAATAAGTTAAGTTGTGAAAATACGTTGTACAAGTCGTAATTAAAAACGTCTATCAACAAACTTTATCTTAATTACATTTTATATGGTCTCGTTATTAGCATATCAATTTCAGTATCAATTTTTCAATTAATGGCTTCAATTCAACCGAAATCTCTCTATTTCCAATTTTAATGTGCCTGGCGGTTTTTCAATTTAACATTTTAAATATTTCTTCTCTATCACAGTGGTTTATAAAATTAATAAGAACATAAGCAAGTGAGTCTCTACTTTGCTTGTGTTTTTCAAGAAAAATTTGGTTCATAAACGAAGTGGCAATTACCACTAGAAATTCACGCACACAACTGTGAGGTCTCGGGTTCGAACTCGAGACATGATATCCAGTCTAACAATTTTGGCATTTTCTAGTTGAGCTAAGCTAGGCCTGACAAATTTGTTATTGTGCAATCTCTATCTCTATTCAATCTCCTCTCACAATCTCACCATTTGACTATGTAATTTTACACTTCTGCTTGCGATGACCTTGTCTGATATCGTTGTTGTTGCGAGATAGCGATTTGCGACGTCGTTGTCCCGTTGTGGCAGTGGTTTTGTGCGGTGCGGAGCACCAATGGTGGTGTGTGTTGAGCGGAGCTCTGGTAGAGGTGTTGGAGAGGATCTTTGGTGTGGTCTGTCCTCTTGAGTAGTGTCGTGTTGCGTGTGCACGCCTTTTTCTCTCTTTGACAATCAGCCACCAGGTTTATTGTTCTAATTTCTTGTTAACAATCAATAAAATCTTACTTAAGATCACCAATGTCTCAACAAAGATTAAATGGATTACAAAGAAATGTTAAGTGAAATTAATTACAATAGTTTGGTAACTGATTCTGTATCACAAAAAGCTCGAAAGAATAAATTTAAATAAAAATAAAATAATTTTACAAAAATATTTCACTAAAATATAAAAGGGCCTCATTTTCGAAGCTCGCTTTAGGCCTCACTTAGTGTTGGGTCGGCCCTGACGTGAACTAGTCTTTATGATGCTGATAGAATTTCATAAGGAGTGTATCTTTAGGATAAGGGAAACGAGTACAGGACATATTTCTTAAGTTTCCTATACCCATTCCCCCCCCCCCCCCCCCCCCCTTCTGAAAATTCTATTCCCAACGTGAAAATCGTCTAGTTCTGATTCTCAAGGATAACACGGTCCACAAAGATTTGTTTTGTTACTCAACACCGCCAAGTTGATCGTTCCTTGTATTTCTAAAACAATTCCAACAAATATGATTGGTGTGGAAGAAGATAATAGCTGTTCAATTTCTAATCTTCCCTCCATCTCTGAATGCATGATAAAACCAAGCTCTTCCACAAAGTTATACATATCACTAGTGGAAAATTGACTTTAGAAAGCACCATTTAGCATCAGTTGTTTGAACAGCCGATGCTAAATGTAGATGCGGTGGCAATTTTGAAATTAAATGGAAGTTTTCAATTTTCACGCCTACATTTAGCATCAGTTGTACAAACAACCAATGTTAAAAGGACTTGCGTCAGATATTTAGCAAAGGACTTGCGTCAGATATTTAGCATCGGTTGTTTATAAACAACCGATGTTAAATGTTTATGTCTAACACATTATTTAGAAAATCTCTCGCGTCTTCTTCTCTTCTTGATTTCTTCCTCTCCCTCCCTCTAACTCTCTTCCTCTCTTCTCCTAGCTCTCTTCATTCTCCATCCAGTAACAATTTCTCATTCTCGCGACGAACGGTTTCTCTCTCCCTGCTTTCCATTTTTCAGCGCATCTTTCGCTCTCGTGAATCTCGTTTCAGCCATGGCTGAGCCTTGATCTTCAGATCTCATTTGAGTTTTGGTTCTCCTTTATGCGCTCTCCCTCGATCTCATTTTTTTAGGTTAGTTTTCATTTTCGTTTTTCCGATTTCTTCCAGATTTCATATTTTGTGTACTTCACAAAACCCTAACACGCCATGATGAGTCCACCGCGTGCAAGAGGCGACCATCACGAGAGTCGGACGCGACCACCTCGAGCAAGACACCAGGGAAGGGAAGCGAGCGGGAGGGTAACACATTTTGCTCCTCCTTTTTTATGCTTTTCTGTTTTTTGTCATTTCTCTAATCGAGATTGGGGTTTTCCCTTTGTTGTTTCTCTTTCGATGCAAATCGTTGGGGGTTTAATTCATTTCATAGGCTATTTTAATTTCATGTTCTGTTTATTCCTTAGGGGTTCTATGGTTGTGATTTGTGAAATTTGGAGTTCTTGAATCAGAGAAATGTAAAAACGGAAATTAAGATAGGGGTTTTTGTTATTATTTTCCTTCCCAGATCCTTTGTAATGTGTGCTTTTTGGATATTTGTAAGTTGATTTTTGAGTGATATTCTTAGGCTTTCAGGACTCTTTTAATTTCAACTATTTGTTGGCACGACAATTCATTGTAAAATTTTTAGTTATGTGCAAGCAGCTGATTTAATTCTGCGTTCTTTTAATGATGCAGGCAAGTTGTTTGACTTATTGTCAAGCCCTTTACTAAACTAATTTTGTAGGATGGGTTAACAAGTAAGGAGAAGTTGAATTATCAGCTTATTTATTTTTTGGCTTTGGGATGGATGATAGAAGTGTAAAGGAAGATTGGTAAAAAAACAAAGAAGTGTAAAGGAAGAGGGTTCTGAAATTGATAGTGAAAGTGGGTTGGGAGTAACTAAAGGGGAGACATTATTTGCTAAGATATCTTGTGGTCTTGTTGGAGATTCTGTAAAAGGTGAAGAAGATAGGCATAGTATATACTTGCCATGTTAAAGCGTGTGAGGATAGAGCATATGAAAGTCTTGAAGAAGATGAATGCCGCTAAATCATCGCATTCTTCCGGTTCCAGTAGCAGCATGTTTGCCTTGGTTTTCACTTTCGTCTTCTGTATTGTGATCATACTCCAAGGTAATATTTGTATTCAAATTCATATTTTCATGCATATGATCTTTAGGTGTGTAGATTTGAGCTAGCAGGTGATGAATGAAACAATGATAATGAACATACTGTTGCTAATTCTTGAGCTGGGTATTGTTCTACTTTGTTTTGTCACCTTTGGATTCTACAAGATGGCCAATGAAATGTTAAGAATGGTTTATTTCCAGTGATTGAGTTGTGTTATGATTCAGTTCTATTTGAGAATGCTGTAACTGTGTTTTATTTTATGGTCTATAAATTCCCTTTATGCTATGATGAATCAGTCACTCAATTTTTCAGACATAAGGTTACCTAGTAATAGTGTGCACTATGCAAGATGGGAATCAAATTCTTAATAACAGTGCATTCTCTTTGCAGGCATGTCATCCTTGGCTTGTGCAACACCTCCCACCTGTTCTTCTACCAGCTTAAAGCACAAATCTATTTTGTTCCCATGCTTCCAGGCACTATTGGTAAGCATCATCAGAGCAAAATTTTACTTCTTATTTTTTGAAGTCACTTATAGATCATGTAAAGTTATGGCTTACTGAATTGATGATTGTGGATGCACATTTGACTTCTCTATTCGTACATAATTTGTTCAATGTGTAGCTTTAAGTTTGCTAAAACAGAGATGGATCTTTCTTGTTTAATAGCTAACAATTTTATTTTATAGCACTTGTCATGTTGGAATTATGACAATGCAAATGGTTCTGCTGTCCTTTTTAATCTGTTGTCCGATTATTTTTTCCCATTATTTATCTAGGAATGGACACACACTCACAATACTTACAAGCTGATTAACCCTCAATAGTGTTTTAATTTTATCACATGATTCTTCACATATGCATGTATTAAGATGCATCCACCTCGAATCAATAAGATCACATCACATAACTTTCATAGATTATGCTTTATGATTCAAACATATCATAATTGATCAAACTCTGATAAGTGATGACAGACTTTGTAAAAAAATCAACATTAAAGTTTTATGAAGATCCTCTGATTATGAGTTATAGAGTTGCTGCACTGCGAGAACTTCTATTTGTGTATGTGCAAAAGTTTGGTCCTTTGTGTATGGAATATTATAGTAGTGATTAGGCGTTCCACAGTTTCTATGATACTTTCATTAAAAATGATGGCTTTTATTTGTGCATAAGCATCATAAGCAGTTGTTCTTTAATTTATAAATGTCTATGCTAGTTATTTATTTTGAATTGTTTTCAATTCATTTCAACTTACTTCTTTTGATAAAAACATTCTTGATTTCAGTGTTTGTGTGTGCTATAATTGAAATGCGAAGTGAATAGTTTTCTGTTGAATTGATTTTTCATATTCTCAGTGTTTATTAGTACTTAGTAGTGTACTATACAATGTTCTGTGTTATTATTGACATGGATATGTGTTTGTTTATGATTAGGGTAATGATTTTTCATCCACAGAATGTTCTGAATTTTGAGTCACTTTTAAACTTGTAGGTATTTGATAACACCCAGGCATACACCGAAGAGGAATTTAAAGAGATTCGTCAGCTTTGGGCGGAATTCTTTGTCAAGATACGTACAGCGCAAAAGGATACACTATTTCCAACCAATTAAGTTATTTTGAGCAAAAGGATACCACATTTTGAACAATTGTTATTTTGTAAGATATTATGTTTAATGGAATTTAAAGTATGTTAGGAAAGGGATCCTTTGAACAATTGTTATTTTGTAAGAGATTATGTTTAATGGAATTTAAAGTATGTTAGGAAAGATGTCCTTTGAACAATTGTTATTTTGTAAGATATATTTATTATGTGTTGATGACTGGAATTATCGCTGTATATAATAGGTTAATAATATATCGGTATGGATAAAAACAAAAAAAATATTAAAAAATATTAATACATTTAGTATCGGTTATACAGAAAAAACGATACTAAATGTACTTACTTAGGTACATTTAGTATCGGTTATACAGAAACACCGAAACTAAATGTACCTTAGTAATACATATAGTATCAGGTGTTTATGTACAACCGATACTAAATGTACCCTAACAGTACCTTAGTAGTATATTTAGTATCGGGTAAAAAATCAATACTAAATGATCGTACATTTAGTATCGGTCGATTTAGTATCGATTCCATAACCGATATTAAATGTGCAAAACAACCGATACTAAATGTCATTTCTCTACTAGTGTATTCGTGTTTTAGAATTTCTTCCACACAAATCCTACTTCTTAGAATTATTTTGGCCAAACCCTACGAGTTCCTTCCTACCCTATAGGAAAAAACAATATAAAAATAAAAATTGGAGCAACACTAACTCTCACCCCCAACTATTTGAACACATCATTACTACATAATTAATATCTAGGACCCATGTATCTTTTCACAGAAAAGTTGACATTTATTACTTGCTTCCTTTGATTAGTTGCTTACCCAAACCAGCTGCTCATGTTACCCCCACAACAAAGCAAAATTAATTAATTAATTAAACCAACTTGCAAAACTTCTGGTTGAGAAGTCATGCATGTATCCCCTCTGTGCAAACCGCGGATTAATATTTAAAAGGATTAATTGTCAATTCATACTACATCTTTATTTAAAACAAAAAGTAGGGTTTGTATCTATCTAGCAATTTAGAATCATTATTACATTACCTACTATAGCTATACAAGTCCATATTGAACCAAGCATTGACCAGATGCAAAGCAAAATCAACCAACTTTGACTGGAATATTCTTTCACTCACCTTAGCCCTCACTTGGCCATTATTTCGTCATGATTTAATGCTTGAATCTAATGAGCTGTAACCAACACAAAGTCTAGTAGTATTGTATGTAACCTATGGGCTAGCTAGAAAACTGCTTTATTGAAACCGTTTCATGGAAATGGTTTTGCATTACCAGATGAGTGCAAACAATACTTTTTGGTCTTCATTGAAAGTTTTGTATTTATTGGGTATACCTCCTTTTTGGCATCATAGATCCTCAATTTCCTCCCCTACTAAAAAATTGGCCATTTTGGTAAACATATAACATATGTTACTCTACACTTGGCAATAATAGCGTGTACTGCTAAAAAACAATAATAGCGTGTATTCATAACAAAAAAATAACAATAATAGGGTATAGTTAATGTTGCCTTCTCTGATGTGTCAATGTGTATTGTTAAAGTCAGCTCAATCAACATAGCTGAAGTCAACTCAACTGCACCAACAGTCACAAATTGAGATCACCACACTGGATATTCATCTCTTAGTTTTACCCTTTTCTTAGTTGTAGAATTAGTCAGTTTTTCCGTTTTACATTTCAGTTAAACTGTTAGAGATAGTTTGTTAGATCTCTGTTAGAATGGTAGTGTATATATACTCATCTGTAATTCAGTTTCAGTCAATGAATGAAATTCATCTTTTTCACTTTCGTTCATTCCCTGACAATCAATCACCTTGCATTCTCAAGCTCTCATCAATGGAGTTCATCTGTTACTTTTCACATGGTATCAGAGCTCCTTCCTAGGGGCTCTGCCACCATCGCTGCAAATCTCATCTCTTCAAACTTCTCGTGTTCGTCAATTCCTTGTTCCGGCGAACGAATTCGGTTTTCCCCAAATTTCTAGGTCAAATTTCTTGATTCGTCACCGTCCTTGAATCGTTTCACCAGTAGAAACTCATGTTTCTTTACCAATCCCTTCTTGTTCGTTTCAATTTCTTGATTCAGATTAACATTTCTCAAATTCCTCTTTATTGACCTAAATTCCATGGCGACAAAGGAATCCTCTCCCAATAATGTTAGTGCTGCTACTGGAACTTCCGATAAGGACAAATCGTATCAAAATGATATGCTCAACCTGTATTTCATGCATCCTAGTGACAATCCAGGCACTGCGATTGTCTCTCCTCCTTTGGATGGAAGCAACTATCACACTTGGTCAAGATCAATGACCATGGCTTTGAGATCGAAGAATAAGATTCATTTCGTCAACAATTCACTAACCAGGCCAGATGATGCTGACAGAAACTCAATGGCGTGGGATCGGTGTAACACAATGTTTATGTCTTGGATCGTCAATTCCATTGTACTAGAAATTACTCAAAGTATTCTGTGGATGGACACTGCTGCTGAAGTGTGGAAAGATCTAAAGGACAGATTCTATCAAGGAGACATATTTCACATATCTGATCTTCAAGAAGAGATCTATACTACCAAACAAGGTGATGGATCTATCTCTACTTACGATAAAAAATTAAAGAAATTGTGGCAAGAATTGGAAAATTTTCTCCCTGCACCTAAGTGTAGTTGTAACACTGCTGATTGTTCATGTAATGTTGTGGTGAAGTTTAGACAGTATAGAGAAACTGAGCAAGTTTTGAGATTCTTAAAAGGACTAAATGATCAATAATCCTCAGTAAAATCAAATATCATGTTAATGGATCCTCTTCCAAACATTGGAAAGGTATATTCTCTTTTAGTTCAACAAGAAAGACAAGTGAGTATTATACTAGATGAGTCAAAAGTTCTGGCTGCTGTCAATTATCAAGGAAGAGGAGGAACCACACGAGGTAGAGGAGATCGTGGTGGTAGGTCCTCATATGGCAGGGGAAGAGGCACCAGAGTGTGCTCTCACTATGGAAGAACTGGTCACATGGTGGATACATGCTATAAGAAGCATGGATATCCTCCTCATTCACAACAAACTGGTGCAGTAAATAACTGCACAGTAGATAATGATGAAGAAGAGAATGGATCTGTCACCTATGAGGAAGAGCAGCAGGATACTGGAAAATCAAATTTTGGTCTGTTGGGATTCACTCCGGAGCAGCACAAAGCTTTGTTGGCACTCTTGCAGAATGCAGGCACAAGGCAATCTCGTAGCATTAACCATTACACAACTGTCAAAGCAGGTATTATCTGTCTTGTCCCTAACCCTAACAGATCAAAAGCCTGGATAGTTGATACTGGAGCTACTGATCATGTATGCTTCAGTATCAATTACTTCCAATGCCTAAAAAGAATCAAACCTATTACCATAAGACTACCAAATGGCACTTTAGTGACTACTGAATATGCAGGAACTGTTTGTTTTGATAATAACCTTTGCATACATGATGTTCTATTCATACCAGATTTTTCTTTCAACCTTATTTCTATTCCCAAGCTTGTTAATGATATTGATTGTGATGTGCATTTTAACAGAAAAGGATGTCTAATACAGGACGACCTTTGCCAGACGATGATTGGGAAAGCTGAGTTGAAGAATGGATTGTTTAGCCTCATCACACCATCAGTTCAAATCTCCACTAAACCTTTACTTCCAGTTATAAACAATGTAAGAACCCTAGCTAAAATTGATGATTGTAATCTTTGGCATTTGAGATTTGGACACCCTTCATTTGAAAAACTTGTTGAAATGAATAAATCTTTTCCATTTGTTAAATGTGTCAAAAATGTTTTACCTTGTGATATATGTTACTATGCAAAACAGAAAAGACTTACATTCCCAAATAGCACAAATGTGGCCTCTAAATGTTTTGATTTAGTACATATGGATATTTGGGGTCCCCTCTCTGTCTCCACAATCTTTGGACATAGATATTTCCTAACTGTAATGGATGATAAAAGTAGATTCACATGGATTTTCCTTATGAAATCAAAATCAGAAGCCTCAGTTAGTAAAATCATTAGTCTCCCAAGTTCACACACAATTCGAAGTCAAAATAAAGTGCATAAGGACTGATAATGGTCCTGAATTTTTACTTAAAGATTTTTACAATGAAAAATGTATAATCCACCAAACTTCATGTGTTGGTACTCCTCAACAGAATGGCATTGTTAAGGGGAAGCACCAACACGTTCTCAATATCACTAGGGTACTTCTTTTTCAAGCTAATTTGCCAAAACATTTTTGGGGACATGCTTTTAACCATGCTGTCCACATAATCAACAGAATGCCTACAAAATTTCTCTCTCAAAAATCTCCTTTTGAAGTACTACATGCTATTTTACCTAATTTACATCCTTTAAAGGTAGTTGGATATCTTTGCTTTGCCTCTACTTCAAAGGCAAATAGAAAGAAATTAGACTCTCGTTTTTGAAAATGTATTTATTTGGGTTTTAAAACTAGAGTCAAAGGGCATGTGTTGTTTGACAACACTAGAGAAATATTTATTTCAAGGGATGTAGACTTTTTTGAACTTATCTTTCCTTACAAGTCTACATCACATAAGGGTCTTACATCCCAATGTTCTGATTTTTCCACCACACCCATACCATATTTTGATGACCTTTATGAGGAAAACCGACACAATACCAACAATCCTCCACACACAGAGAACCAAACACCTATCCCCACAAACACAGACAACCAAGCATCCAACCAAACCCTACCATCTGCAGAACTCACTGAAACACCCTCTGACTTCACCACGAATGACACACTCATCCCAGACTCACCTCAAATACAAACATCAACCTCATCTCAATCACCCACACCCAATGATGATCAAACATCAACCCCATCTTAAACACCATCAGCTCCCTCAATATCACTACCAATTCCATCCAATGAGCCTGAACTCAGAAGATCCTCATGAACTAGACAGATCTCTAGCTATTTAGAAGCCTACCACCACACCCTCATTGCTGAGACAATTCATGCATCTAACTCAGCTGGCTCAATATCATCCACTGACAAGAGTAATTATCCTATTTCTGATTACATTTCATATCACAATTTATCACCTGTACACAAACATTTTATTCTTAACCTTTCTTCCACCATTGAGCCCACATCCTATGAGAAAGCCATATGTGATGAGAACTGGAAAGGTGCCATACAAGCTGAGTTAGCTGCTGTGATGAAAACCAACACTTGGGAATTGGTTGCTTTACCTGCAAATAAGAAAACAGTGGGTTGCAAATGGGTATTCAAATTGAAGCTCCATGTTGATGGATCAATTGAAAGGCACAAAGCCAGGCTGGTTGCCAAGGGCTTTACCCAAACTGTAGGGATTGATTATCTAGAAACTTTTAGTCCAGTGGTCAAGATGACAACAATGAGACTCCTCATGGCTATAGCAGCAATTAATAATTAGCACTTATACAAATTGGATGTCAACACAGTCTTCCTTCATGGAGACTTACTAGAAGAAGTTTATATGAAGCCGCCACCTGGGCTTGATTTGCCTAATCCTGACCTTGTTTGCAAGCTACAAAGGTCACTCTATGGCCTAAAGCAAGCTAGCAGGCAGTGGAATGCAAATTAAGCTCACTGATACACTGATCTCCACAGGCTACACTCAGTCCAAATCTGACTACTCTTTGTTCACAAAATCATGCTCTATTGGTTTCACTACTATTCTTGTATATGTAGATGATCTAGTACTTGCAGGTACTGATCTATTTGAAATCAACAGAGTTAAAGCTCTCCTAGATGAGAAATTCAGCATCAAAGATCTAGGAACTTTGAAGTATTTTTTGGGATTTGAGGTATAGGAACACTGATGGAATTTCATTGTGCCAGAGGAAGTATGCACTTGATTTGTTGCAAGAAGCTAGGTTGTTAGCAGCAAAACCATGCTCCACTCCAATGGAACCTCACCTGCAACTCTGCAAAACCACTGGACAACCCATTGCTAATCCTTCTATATACAGTAGTTTAATTGGCAAGTTGTTGTTTCTAGGTCATCTTCAGAGGCTGAATACAGAGCCCTCGCACAATCTGCTTGTGAAGCTCAATGGCTCCTCTATTTGATGAAGGATCTTCACATTGATCACCCTAAACCAGTAGTTATTTATTGTGACTACAAATCTGCTCTACATATAGTAGTCAATCATGTTTTCCACGAATGCACGAAACACATAGAAATTGACTGCCACAGTGGAAGGGACAAATTACAAGCTGGGATCCTCCGTCTGCTACCTATTTCTTCAAGAGAACAAGTAGCAGACATACTTACCAAGTCACTACAACCAGGTCCCTTTCACATCTGCAAGGCATGCTTGGAATGATTAACATACATTCCAGCTTGAGGGGGCATGTTAAAGTCAGCTCAGTCAACATAGCTGAAGTCAACTCAACTGCATCAACAGTCACAAATTGAGATCACACTGGATCTTTATCTCTTAGTTCTAGCCTTTTCTTAGTTGTAGAATTAGTCAGTTTTTCCGTTTTACATTTCAGTTAGACTGTTAGAGATAGTTTGTTAGATCTCTGTTAGAATGATAGTGTATATATACTCATCTGTAATTTAGTTTCAGTCAATGAATGAAATTCATCTTTTTCACTTTCGTTCATTCCCTGAGAATCAATCACCTTGCATTCTCAAGCTCTCATCAATGGAGTTCATCTGTTACTTTTCACTTGTATATTATATTTTCTTTGTACAAATATGAGTTAGATCGGATAGGGTCAACGAGGAAAAAGATCAAACTAGTTTCTCTGCCCCACGTTGAGATAAATTGGAAGAAAATTAGCAATTTTATGTGGTATAAACAACTCCTTGATTCAAAGCCTACCATTCCAAATTCATTGCTAATTTTTTAGGTGTAGTTATCCATGATAAAGAGATGAGGAAATAACCTATTACCACTACGCAAAAAAAAACTAGTCATTAGAGCTGTCATGGTTTTCTCCTTTGTTAAAAGGGTTTCAATGGGTTAAGGATGTGGGTGTTTAAAACTACCTTGGCCTTGATTCCCAAACATGGGATTTTTGGTATACTGGAAAACACAAGCCCCCCCGAGTCAAGACCAAGGGGAAAGGGCATGTGGCCCCCTATCTGGCGCACCACTATTCCGACCGTGTGTCCCGACATCTCCATTCGAGGTATCGTTCACTTTGGCACACATTTGAATCATCACGATTTTGTCCATTGTTAAAAGACGCATTAGTGAGTTAAGGATATGAGTGTTTATAAACTATCCTTGGCGGACATTTCAATGTACCGAAACAAGTGTGGATCCAGGAATTCTTTTAGTAGGACAACGAAATTATCAATAATATTTTCACCTAAAAATTATTAGGCTTAACTGTAGTTTTGGTCTCCCTATTTTACCAAATCCGCAATTTTAGTCATCCTATTTTTTCTCACATTTTTGGTACCTCAATTTTATCAAGTCTGCAATATTGGTCCCCTATTAAATTGGAATCCAATTTCTGACAAAAATGTTATGTGGCAGACACATGTCATGTTGACGTAATTATTAAGTGTAACACAACACATGTCAGTCACGTAACCACAGGGACGGAGGGAGGTGTATACTTCCCGTGGCTCCAGCCCATTTTTGATGTGTTATCTAGGTTACTGTCTAATGGAAAATCTGCAAATGTCCATAATGGTGTGGAGGTGGCTAAGGGATTACCCTTAACCCATTTATTCTTTGCTGACGATGCCATTCTGTTTGCTAAAGCCTCTAATGCTGAACTATATGCTGTCATGGAAATTCTCAATAAATTCTCTAAAGCATCTGGTCAACGAATCAACCTCCACAAGTCTGGCCTGGTTTTCAGTAAAGATGTTCAGGCAAATGTTAGAAGTGGTTTGGCAGCTATCCTGAACATACCAATTTGGGACTCTGCTGGGTCTTACCTTGGTGTTCCAGCTGAATGGGGGACTTCAATGGTGCAAGCTCTGGGGTGGATCAAAGAAAGAGTGGTTCAGAAGATGGAGGGGTGGAAAGAAAAGCTGTTGAATCAAGCAGGGAAAGAAGTGCTGATAAAGGCCATTATTCAAGCAATTCCCTCATATATCATGTCTCTGGTAAGTTTACCAAATCTTTCTGCAAACAATTGTGTTCCTTGGTGGCTAGATTCTGGTGGAAGAGTGAAGGAAAGGAGAGGGGCATTCACTGGAAGAGCTGGCAGGTGTTAACATCTACAAAGTCTGAAGGGGGTATGGGTTTCAAAGATTTTGAGGTCATGAATGAGGCTCTCCTTGCAAAACAAGCATGGAGGATTGTCCAAGACCCTTCTAGCCTCTGGGCTTCAAATCTGTTGAAACTGTATTGCTCAAAGGAGGATTTCTGGTCAGTGAAGAAAAAGAATGGGGATTCTTGGATTTAGGCTAGTATTCTTAAGGGTAGGGATCTTTTGAAGAAGAATGGGAGATGGACAGTGGGTGATGGTAAAATGATCAACATCAAAAATGATAAGTGGCTGCCTACTGGGGATTTAGTGAAAATAAAAGAACCATGTCCTTTAGTGTATGTTAGTGAAGTCATTGATCCTTCAAGGAAAACCTGGGATCTCCACCAACTCTCAAGGTTTTTTCACCATGACTCTGCCATGGAAGTGGTGAAAACACCTATTAGCATTCTTGATGGTAAGGACTCCTTCTGGTGGCCTCATACATCCAAAGGTGACTATTTTGTGAAGACAGGATACTATCTCACCCATCTGGCAGTAACTACTAGCACTTCTTCAGCCTCATCCTCATCTATTATTCCTAAGGAGTGCTGGGATGTTATTTGAAGGGCCCCTGTTATTAGAAGGTTAAGCACCTGATATGGAAAATTTGCCATAATGCTTTGCCTCTTAAAAACAATTTAAAGATCAGAAGACTTAAGGTCAGCCCCCTGTACCCTATCTGTGAAGCCCATGATGAAACAGTGGAACATGCTATTTTACTATGCCCTTGGGTTACTCCTGTGTGGTTTGGGATCCTATTACCAAATTTTCCTACTTGCTATAATGTCTCTTCTTGCACTAATTGGCTGGTGGACATGCTCTGCCCTTCCAATGGGGTCAAAAGGCTGGAAATATCCCAAATAGTATGGCTGTTTATGTCTATATGGCACATATGGTTAGGTAGGAATGCCTATGTTTTCGATCAAAAGCTACCAAACCCTATGGGGACCATTCAACAAATAAATTGTGATGTCACTGATATCTTAGCAACAGAGAAGGAGAGCATCAAGTCAACTAGTAACTTGGGTGTCAAAAAAGTTCCCATAAGAGGCATTTGGAGACCACCACCATGTGGTAGTGTGAAGATTAACTCTGATGCGAGTTTCCTCTATCAGAATGGGAAAATTTATGGGGGCTATATTGTACGAGATCATGAGGGGTGTGTTATAACTGGAGATACTTACCGTGGTAGAACTTCATCTCCTCTTCATGCTGAAGCCCTTGTTTTGCGAGATGCGATAATCTTTGCCAATAATCTTGGTTTCTTGAAGGTTATTATGGAATCTGACTCTCTGCAGTTGGTTCAAGCCTGTAGAGGAGAAATTGAGATGCGAAGTATTGAAAATATTACACAAGATATTAAAAAGATTAGTCAGAATTTCATGAGCTTGGGTTTCACCTGGGTTGGGAGAGATGGAAATCACTGTGCCCACATCATTGCTGAGCTTCATCGAAACAACTTGCTGCAAAATGATTGGCTTCATCATCCTCCTGATTCGCTGCGGTGTGCTTTTGTGGAAGTCAAGAAACATGCTCGAAACTACAGTTATAACTTCAATGATTAATATTTTGCTTCTTGGTTTGCTTCCTGAGTATGAATTCTTCAATTGTGATCGCTTTTGATGATCCTTCTATGCGGGTAGCAATTTGTGCTGTGGCAATATGTTGGTGTTCCCTAATTGCCAAATTAGGGTTGTTTTTCCCTTTCTTAGTTTGAGTTTCTTTTAGTTGTTGTTGCTTTTTATGTTGTATTAGTTTAGTGTCGTGCTTGTATGGTGTGTACTTTGTGGGCCGGATCCTTTCCTTTGACCCGGGTTGTGGGTGCATTGAAGGAGTGGGCTACATCTGATGTATTTGGTTTGGGCCTTGCCCAAGTGTTTCAATGAAAAATCAAATACGTTATTGCCCCTCTATTCCAATACACATTCCTTTACATGGCATATCATGATAAGCTATATGTGTATGCTGGTGGTCATATCATAATGGGCTAATGTTGTGTTGCAATACATTATTCTTTAGCTTTTAGCCTTAAATTTCATTTTGAATTTTTGATATAATTATAAATTGGTTCTATAAAAGCTTGCCTATCTAGCAATGTTACTGAAGGAAAGTTGCAAATTACTTCTCATTACTCTTCAATTTATAAATGTAAGGGGTAATCAAGAATTGATTTATTTTTAAAAAAAATCAACAATTGATTGGCAAGACTTAATTAGAAAGGATAAAAATAACTAATGCAAGCTAATATATATTTATTACCTCCCAATAGTTTGAAATATTGACTCAATAAAGATAAATTTTAATGGGGAGACTAAAAATGTGGATTTGATAAAATTGAGGGATCAAAATTGCGAGAAAAAAATAGGGGACTAAAACTACGAATTAAATAAAATTGGGAGATCAAAATTGCAAAAAATAAAATAGAGGGACTAAAATTGCAGATTGTATAAAATAAGGAGACCAAAAGTGCATTTAAGACAAAATATTATAAGGTTTTACAAAATAAATAATAGAGTTAACTACGTTTTTAGTCCTTGTAAAATTTAGGTTTTTTGGTTTAAGTCTGTCAAAAATATTCATCTACTTTTGGTCCCCCAAGTTTTTTATTAGTTTTAGTCTCTCCCGACTTTTAATAGCGCTTAGAGGTGTTATAAAAGATCCAAATAGCGCTATTAAAAGTCATGAATCACTATTAAAAATCATAAGCAGATACTGAAACTGATGAAAAAACTCGAGGGAACAAAAGTAGGTGAATTTATTTTCGAGAATAACAGTGCCAACCCTTTGAAACATAAAGACTAATTAACTTGCAGGGAAAAAGATAAAAGACAATATTCTTGCAACAATATCTAATTGTCTAAAGGTGGGGGGACCTGCACGAACAATCGAAAGTACAATGATTTAGAAGAAAGAATGATGATTTATCAATTGAAAGTACGATGATTTTTTCAGCTTTTATCGATAATTATTCAACTTTTTGACTCATGTGTTTCCATTCTTGTTGTGGTATATATCACCATCAATTGCATCATACTTACCATGGTACTTTTGCATCAAAGTCCCACTTAATGTAAGATTCAATTGATAATGAATGTCACAAAAGAAAAATGAAAAACAAAGATCACAAACCAAATTGTGGTTAAAATTAAGCCGGAATATACACACGTTGCTATTTAAAGCCATAGTCAAAGCGAGCATTTTGAACAAATATCCTATATTGTAGAAAGCGTGTGCATTTTAGACTTTAATGTTACGCAGAGGCGGATCCACATACTAATGACGGGGTTCAATTGAATCCCCTAAAAAAATATTCTGCTTACGGATTCATGTAAATTTTATTTCCATCCGTTGATAAAGTTAAATCCAACGTAGTTCGTTTAACGGGTCATGTTTATTGTTTTGGTCTTCTATAAATTAAAATCATTCTAACTCCTTTGTCCTCCTATGAAGTTTGAACACTCTTAACTCTTGTTCTCTTCGGCATTTGGGTACCTTCTCTAATTTAGTTGTTCCTCTATGCATCCTAAATGCCAAAGCCATAAATGCAAGGGGTCTAAGCTTCCCAAAATAATAGTGCAAAGAAAAAAGGTGCTCGAGGGAAAGAAAGTAAAGGATCATGCACTACAACAGATTTGGGGATTGGGAGCGCTTTTTTTAGGCCATCAGTAGCGCTTTTGGGCGCTCCTAAAGCTTGCGCTCCTGTTGCCAATCCCCCAAAGGTAGCGCTCTAAAAGCGCTACCAATGAACAGGCAAGAGGAGCGCTTCTAAGCATAAGCGCTCCTTATTTCCGGATGCGCATAGACCATAGGTAGCGCTTCTAAGCGTAAGCGCTCCTTATTCCCGGATGCGCATAGACCAAAGGTAGCGCTTCTAAGCGTAAACGCTCCTTATTCCCTGATGCGCATAGACCAAGAGTAGCGCTTTTTTGTTCAAACGCTCTCCATTCCTAGATGCGCTTAGACCATAAGTAGTGCTTTTTACAGAAAGCGCTCCTTATGCCTAATTTTTTTTTAATTCTGTTTCTTCTCTATTACCATAAGTAGCGCTTACAGAAAGTGCTACCTATGCCTAATTTTTCTTTAAAGAATTTTTTTTCTGTTTCTTCTCTATTACCAATTCCTTGCTCCCTGCTCATATTCATCAACCAACAACAAACTTCCAAATGAAATTTCCAAATCAAAAACCAATTTCAAATCAAATTCCAACTAATTAATAAATCCAACATACACACATATATGCCAACCAAAATTACATAAATCATCATGTACCAAAACATGAATGTCAACATAACAGCAAAAATTACAAGATATCCAATATAGGTACAACCCGCATACAACGGTGTCTCCGCATATTTTTCGGCAATGCGAGTAAGGGAGCACATTATCCTTCGGCAACATATTTTTCAACAATGCGAGTAATTCCGTAAAGCTCTTATCAGTCCATCCGTGGCAAGTTTTCAAGTTATACAACTTTATCACAGCCAATAATTTTGTGAACTCGGTACAACCTGCATACAACGGTGTCTCCGCATCGGTTATCAACTTCTCAAACCTTTGAGGACAATCATTAAGATTATCTCGCTTTTGTCATCTCTTCAAATTGGTTGCCATCAAATGAATATTTTTCGGTGTCAACCGGCGCACATCTCTCAGTACTATTATTCATATTTGAAGATTGGCCTTTTTCCTCGCCGTGCATTGTCCAACAAGTATAACTTTGATCGATTCCGTAGGCCTTTAAATGTCCTTCCAACTCAACTGCAGTAACTGGGTTTACATAACAACATCATAAACAAGGGCATTTGATATTACTAGAAGTTCCCAATCGTCGAACAGCAAAGTTAACAAAATATTCTACTCCATCGACATATTCCTTCGACAGACGATTTGCAGACATCCACTTTCGATCCATATTTAACCAAAATTGATAATAAAATCATGATAAGAGAACTTAAATATGTTATAGGTGAAAAACGCACAAAGTACAATCTTTTGAACCTAAGATATTGGACCTTGGATAAGGTCATTACTAATATGATGTTATGTTCTTTTATCATAGATTGAGCTCCTTATTTGAGCTCAAAAGAAAATCACAGTATTTACTAATTATGCAAAAAGCATTGGAGACTATCCTATTAGCTCTTAACAATTGGAACCTTGCATTTCAATCAAATTCCAATTAGCCACATATTTACTAATTGTGCATAAACTAAACATTAATTAGCATGCCATTTAATCCAATTTTCCATGCAATTTCAACTATAAGTCAACCAATCCATCAATTTCAAGTGCAGAATTTTCATTACAAACTCACATTCAACAAGAAAAGTACCTGAACGCAGAGAGATGAACTAGAGAGAGCGCAGAGAGATGAACCAGAGAGAGATGAACGAAAGCCTGTGCCAAAAAATAACTTTCTTAAAATTAACTTCATTCATTCCCCTCTACCCCAACTCTTCACATTAATTCATTTCAGGTAACACCTCAGTTCCAAAATTCAAGTTAAATTGATGTTATCAGTTATCCCACCTCTTTACAGTGACACACTTTTTTAATGTGAAACATTTCATGATGGTAATAACAATAATAATAAGGGAGACTGAGAGCAGTTGCAATATAAGTGAATACCACAATTACTAATAAGATAATATATTCGCACTAATTGAGATTTGGAAACAAAAAGAAACAAAATGACAAAAATGGGAGACTATTTTCCTAGAAAATTAATTGAATTCCCATGAACTTTGTCTTTATCTAACAGAGCATTGAGGAGATCAAGCACAAGCTTATATGCACAAGGCTTGAACTAATATCAGCTAGAATGGAAGCCAGTGAAGAGATAAAGAAACATGAATAAACAGTTAATCGTTTATACAAGCTATTAAAGAGAGTTTGTCAAGAGAGAGATGAAGCAAGAGACCAACTTCAATTATTAATAAGAAATTTTCAACCATCTACCTCATCAGTAAAGAGCAACACTATATCATGTTAGAATTAAATCAAGGCATACTAGATTATTTGAGAACCACTAGCTAGAAGGTTTCAGAAGCTATATACAAGCTGGATTTTTTATTAACCACTGGCTAACTACACCTGGTGAATGTTAGAAGCCATTATTCTTACATGTTAAGGAATGATATGATTGGACCAAAACAAAATTGTAGGCACCGCCATCAATCAAGTGCAGCAGAACCGACTTTCTATTTTGCTTAATCATTAAGCATACTCTTGTAAATTGTTGCCTATATAAAGGATTGAAATGCATGCTATGTACATCAATTCAGTAAATGAAATAGCAAGCGAAATACTCTTCCTCTCCTCTCGTTTCTGTGTGTTTGTGTTTTACTTATATGCCTCTTTGATATCATATCAGATACATGTTCTAAATCTTTAGTTCCATTCTCAAATGGTTCATGTGATTTATCCTTATCAAATGAACCAAATCATCAAAACAAAATGAAGAAACATAGTATTAATGGTGCTTCAAGAGATAATAATGATTCTTCACAAGTGATTCAAAACCTGGTTTGCGAAAAAGCTTTACCTCAAAAAAGTAAGCTGCTAAAAAGTGTAACAGAAGCTGAACCTTTACTTCATACACTTTTAGTTAAATCTCTGCCACAACGAACTCATTCCTCTTCAGCTTCCGATTTCACTATAATCACAAATGCAAAAAATAATACTAGTTAACCATACAATGATAAGAATAAATAATACTAGTTAACCATCAAAGAATCTTACCTTTATGAATGTAAAAGACAAACTAATGAAGCAAAAAATGAAATCGAATGTTTTATATTACTATTGTTCAGAATATAAACCCAAAATCAATATTATATGTTTTGCTGCACCATTAATAGGAAATTGTATTATATGTTTTTATTTCCTTTTATATGGAATCATTGTCCATTATTGCTTTGCTGCACCATTAATGTTGATTTGCTGTACCTTTGACCAAGCTGTCAAGGGAGAGTTTATAGGCATAGTCTTGGGAGATATTATAGGCATATGTTTAGGAAACAAAGAACGCAGCAAGGAAAATAAAAACACAGAGGAAACTAACCTCAAACGTAGAAAGAAAACGAAACGCAGCAAAGGGCCAGCTTCAACAACGGCGAAGAAACCCGGAACAACTTCAACAACGACGAAGAAACCAGCAATTGTCACAAAACGATGAAGAAACCAGCAACAGTCACAGAACGCCGGTCACGGCAGAGATTTGGGGGCTAAACAGCAGAGTTAAGCGATATGGTGGAAGCACACGACGGTCACGGCAGAGATTTAGGGTTAGCGTGAAGTGTTTGCGTGAGAGTGAGAAGGGCTTCTACTTGTTTGAGTACTGAGTAAGGGTTTCAAGAACGTTAACGTTGAGAGAGAGACCAAAAGAGACTGAGAGTACTGAAGGAAGCGCGAGGAAATTAATTAGAAAAAAGCCATAGGGAGCGCTCGCATAAAAAGCGCTCTTCATTGGAGGACGCGTTTTGATCAAAGGGAGCGCTCACTAATAAAGCGCTACTTATTCAGCCTCCGTGTTTAGTCATAGGGAGCGCTCGCGTACCAAGCGCTACTTATTGAACGTTTGCGTTTAACCATAAGGAGCGCTCACATACAAAGCGCTACTTATTGAACCTCCGTGTTTAGCTATAGGGAGCGCTCGTCTACAAAGCGCTACTCATTGGACGTGCGTTCTGGGAATAAGGAGCGCTCACCTATAAAGCGCTACTAATGTTGCGCTCTTTTTAAACAATTCTGTTGTAGTGATGGAAAAAGTAGGTGTCAAGTCTTTGAAAGTTGCTTCGAAATTTTATTAGAAGAATTGTGCATTACTTGAAGAAAAGAATGTATTCTCTCTTGCTATCCATGCTCAAGCAAATGCTAAAAATCCAATATTATCAATCACTAAGTTAACAAATATGAACAATTTTAATTTCAAAAATAAAACTTAGACAAATGCCATTTGAACTTTATTAAAAAAATAGTAATTATAAAGGAAACAAAGTTAACAAGTATGAACAATTTTAATTTCAAAAATAAAACTTAGACACATGCCATTTGAACTTTATTAAAAAAAAATTAGTAATTATAAAGGATTCCTGATCACAAAAACCTTATATATGTTTAAATGCCAATTAATACGATAAAAAAAATTATTCGTTAAATTTATTGGTAAAGTAAAAAAGATTATCAAATTTAATGGAAAAATATAATTTTCATTATTAAGAAAAATAACAAATATTAAAATGCTATTGATGAGAAAAAATATTATATAATCATTTAAGTCAATTGTTATATTGCAGTGACTTTACTTGTTGAGAAAAACTTGTTAAGGCAACGATTATACTGGTTACCACAACTTACTTATGGCAATGACAAAATACTCAAATGCCAGCGATAATAATCATTGCGAAAGCATTTGTAACAACAACAATATTAGATGTTGTTGCAAAACTTTTCGCAACGGGACTTAAGGTAGCAACATGCAGCGACTTTTCCCTTGTTGAAAAAAGTAATTTTCACAGCAACTTCAAACATTTGGCAAAGACTTTTGTTGTTGCAAAACACCTTTTATCTTGTAGTGTAACCTTGCAAACAAGAATGCAGCACAAATCCATTGACTAGGGAGACATACACCATGTGGAAGAAGAACCTTCGTGGTGGATAGGGAATATCTTTGTGTCCCTCATAAACCATATGTGGATACGAGGGAGACAACAGCCACCAAGGTGACACCCAGAGATGGAGCGAGTTTGAAAGAGCTTGAGAATAGCATGCAAGAAGAAGAGAAATGAAGGCAAGAACGGTGAAGCCCAATGGCTAGAACAATGAGATGAGCATGAGGAAGACTAAGAACGAGGGCTATACGAGAAGTTGTAATGTACTATTTACATTAAGCCGGAATATACTCCCTCCGTCCCATAATATAAGGCTTCATTGCACTTTTTCACAATTATAAGAAAAGTTGGTTGTATAATTAATATGTTAAATTTTTGTATGAATATTACTAAACTACCCTAAACATTCAATGTTAACTTTTTCATATCCCAACACAATTTAGTACTATTGATAAGGACATTTATGGAAAAGTGTAATAAATATATCTAGAAAGTTGTAAAGGGTCTTATATTTTGAGACAAGTAAAGTAAAAAAGGGGTCTTATATTTTGGGACGGATATTATATTTTTTCCCTTATAATTGGGATTAAATGAATATTTTCATAAGCTAGTTATCTTAGAAAGCTTGTGAAGATAAGTTGAAAACAACTACGTCAAAAGTTGTTTTCATAAGCTTTACCAAATAATCTCACAAATGTTTATACTACTAGCAAGTAATTAAGCTTAAATAAAACCAATTCAAACAGACTTACTATCCAAGGACAACTAACGTTAAGTTGAACTCGGGCACCAGTCGAATGTGCATTTCGAAATAACTAACTTTGTTGTTCAAGTATTTCATTAATTTAATTTATATACATTTTAATTAAAGATACTTGTATCATGAGATATTGGTTCCTAAGGAACAGACACAAAGATTTTGTTGTTGTGCCCAGAAAATACTTTTATTCATAGTGTAAATCTCAAACTAAAAGATGCAAAAGTACTTATGCAGAGAAACTTGGACGCGGTTAAAAGGTATATTGATAAGTGCCTGGAGCTAGCTAAAAATACAAGCTATGATGTTTTTGGCACCGATCAACTTAGGGTGGGAAATATAAATTAATGTATCAATCGTATATAACGTGTTTGTGAAATATTTGTCATTTGACTATTTAAAAATTTTGTAGGATACATTGGGTGTTGTTGGTGATTGATCCTAAAAGATATACGATATTCTATTTGGATTCATTGCATGGTCATTACAACAACTACCCGAAGATGGCGGGGGTATAATAGGTGTGTGTTTAGATCCATCGCGTATTTCAAAATATAAATTATCTATGTATTTCGATTAATATAGTTATATAATGTTTTTCGGTTCTTTGATGACATATTCGTGATATCAGGACCTCCTACAGAAAATCTACAAACTGGATACCAATAACAGTATGTTCATAATCAATATTCTTATGTATGTAATTTATTAAATTTAATAATTAACTAATATTTTATTTTATAGCGTCCCAAACAACTATATGATTGTGGATACTATGTCATGACGTTTATGAAGGAGATCATCACTCATAACCAAATGGGAATTTTAAATGAAGCATGTTAAAATTTATATCTAGTTTTTTTTACAAGTAATTTGATATCTAGTTGATAGTGATATAATAATAATAATAATAATAATAATAATAATAATAATTAGCATTTAACCACTTAATTATAAGATTATTTTATTTTATTTTATTTTATTTTTTCAGTATTTTCCTGAATTTGGAGCTCAATACTCATATGAGCAACTTACTAAGCTCCGGGTAGAGTGGTTTGGTCATGTTGCCAATTTGATTCAGCAACGTTGAAAATGATATAATTTTGGATATATACACTACAAAATATTTGGTGATTATTATTCCGTGCAATTTTATTTCAGTTTCCCTCCCACTAGCTAGCGACGGACTGTCCGTCGCTATTGCCATAGTTTCTGTCGCTAATGCCCAAATTTCACGAGGGCTCCTTTTCCCTCGCAAGTTCCGTCGTTGCTGCCCAAATTTGCGAGGGATCATTATTCCCTCGCTAATTTCCCTCCCAAATTGGCTTTTTTTTTGTAGTGATATGTTGTAATTTGTTGTAAGTATGTTTTGATACATACTCCCTCCGTTCCTATTTACTTCTCACTTTTTGGCTTTTTACACATACCAATGAAACCAATAAATGTTGTTATTTTTGATACAATTAATTCTCTTTACTTATAATACCCTTAATGATTTATTGTTATATTTCATCTTTTTCTCTCTCTGCAATAAATACTTAAGGGCATTATTGATAAATTATTAATAAATGTTGCATTCGACTTTGAAAATGACAAGTAAATAGAAACAATTTTTTCTACAAAAGCGACAAGTAACAAGGAACGAAGGGAGAACATGATTTGAATATGTTGATATATATATATGTATATTGGATTTTATTTGGTTGGAATATTGGTTGTTATTTGGAATTTGATTTGGAATTTGTTGTTGGTTATTAGTGCAGCAGGTAAATGCAGTAATAATGTAATAAAATTAATCGACAATATACAAAAACAAAAATAAAAAAAATAAAAAAAAGGAAATAGTAGCGTTTTTTACTAAAAAATACTACTTATGGTTTAACGCACATAAAGACATAAGTAGCGCTTTTTACTACAAAGTACGCCTTATGCCCAAAATGCGCTAAGACCATAAATAGTGTTTTTTACTAAAAAACGCTCCTTATGCCCAAAACGCGCTAAGAGCATAAGTAGTGTTTTTTAGTAAAAAGTGCTACTGATGACTAGTCTTTAGTAGCGCCTTTTGTGAGCTACTCTTGGTGGAGTGGCAACAGGAGCGCAAGCTTCAGGAGCGCCCGCAAACGCTATGGCCCAAAAAAAGCGCTACACATTGATAAATTTGTTGCAATGTTTTCATTTATGGTTTTTTTTCGTACCCGAATTGACCAAACGGACGAAATTACCTCTGAAATCAAAGAAATTTTCGGATTTACATCAAAATGAGCTAAATTCGGAACACAATTTTTTTGGATTTCCGGATTTACCTCATTTTACTGTAATTCCGGAAGGTTAACTGTGTTCCGGAAATACGTCAAAATGAGGTAAATCCGGAAATCCAAAAAAATTGTGTTCCGAATTTAGCTCATTTTGACGTAAATTCAGAAGGTTAACTTTGAATTTGGAGATATGTGTTTTCAAACTTTTCGGAAATACGTCAAAAATGGGTATTTTTGGAAGCCAAATAAATTTGCTTCCGAATTTACGTATAAATCCGGAAATTTCTAAAAAACTGTTTTTTTAAAAAAACAGGGGCATTTTGGGGTTTTTGGTAAAATGGGGATATGGGATCTAAGGAAGGGGGTATGGAAAAAACCCTTCATGTAAAAATACCTACTTAATCATAAATATAAGCAAGTCAAAGTTATTTTCACTTAATATACCAACTTTACCATTATTTATTGTGCTACTTTTACGCTTATCAATATGTAAAAAACTTTTACTGCAATACTTTTACTTTCATCAAATTAAGGGTAATTTGGGAAGAATGTTTCTTTTTTTATCTTTTTTTTAAATGTGTATTTAAGTGTCATTAGTATCCATTAGTTTTGTCGGTAGTTAATCTACATAGGAGAATCAAACTAACCACGTGTGTATTTAAATAAATTAAATAAATTATTATTATTTTTTGACGTATTATTATTATTATGCATTAATTAGAATGCTTAAAGTCTTAGTAGACTTTCAGCATTTAATATCGACCAATAAATGCATCGCCTAGCCGACTAGTTGAGAGAATTCATGCAACTTCACCACGTGTTTCGTTTCCATTTAATTTGACGTACACATTCAGGTACGTACTAGTAAGTTGTACCATACTTATAATAAACAATTTGTATAGGTATTTGGAAATTGGTTAAACTATTCCTTTCAAAATAAAAGTAAAAGTATAATATATAACCTTCGTACCTGAATGCCAGTGGGAATAGCAACCTTATTATATGTACTTATACCAATTTTTAATTCGAAGTATGCCAGTAAGGTATTAGAGCTTAATTTTTGTACTATTAGTAGCAAATGATGCACTAACTAATTAGAGGGTTTTTTTTGACAATCACCAACTAAGAGGATTAATAAATTAAGATTAATTTCATTCTTTATGAACTATTATTCCCTTTATTCATGGTGCATGCAGGCTTGGATTTTTGTTTATATATAGTAATGTGTCATATACTTGAGGCTACAAAAGAGTTGTCAACCACGATTAAGAGTTTCCTTTTAATTAATTAACCAGTACACTTGGATTTTTGTTACTAGTTGGCACTTTGGCAGTAGTGCATGACCCTTTTTTTACAATAGTAGTGCATGACCCTGGACACACAATCCATGTACCTATATGGATTAGTTTCTGACTAGCATGGGGATTTTTCTAATAAAATTGGATCCCACTTGCAAAACATATTTTTGACTTCAACGCTACTAACAAATTAAATAATTTAATGTTAATAAATTAATTACTTTCACCGTTCTTTTATATTTGTTGATTTTGTAAGAAGAAACATATTTTTTATTTATCATTTTCATAAATTTACATTAATTATTCATTTTTAAATTATACATTTAATTATTTATTAATGTAAAAAGATACATAGGTATGTTTATTTAAAAAGGCAAATATTTATTAATGTTGAGTGTTAAAGGTACTCAAAGTTCTTTGCATCCGGTTAGAAACAAATTTGCCCTCATTTTGTATTAACTAGAAGACTATTGGTCACACCACTGGTGCGTGCAAAGGAAGGAAGCACTCTGGTGGGAAAAATCAGGCAAAACAAGTTTATGTCCCTAAGCCTCATGCTACTATTGATGCGAGCCTCAAGAAGCAAGTTGATCAACAACCTATTGAGATGCATCAGCAAGTGGACTCTTCACCAAAGGAGAATAGAGTCATACAAGAAGTCCATGTCTCGGTTCAGCCTATGTCATCTGTGGTTAGCTGGGTTTGTAGTGACTCCACTCAGCCTCCCACCACAAGGCTAGATTCGATATTTGTCTCATATTCGGATGCTATTTCTAATCTTATGGTTTCTCCTGACATGGGAATTTCGAGGAAACTTTTGGGGTGATGTGTCTGACGACGTTGTTGATCCTGTGACCCTTGGAACTACTGCGGATAATTAAGTCAAATTCGATCGTTTCCACGACTCGGAAGAAGAAACACAAAAAGAATTTGGTCCAGAAAACAGCAGCCTATAACACACGCTCAAAGACAAATTCTGTCTCTGTTTTTCTGATCTGACTTTTGTTAGCGGGTCCTGGTTTTTAGGATATCAGTTTTGGCCAGAGTTTGGTTGGTTATATTTTCTCGTTTCTAGGAAATCTTTTGTCTCTCTTTCTTTTATCTAACTTTAGTTAGTTAGTTTTTTTGTTCTAGTATCTAAATTGTTGTGTTTAAGGGATCTATGTTAAAGGCTCCCTTTTATTGTGTTGCTTTTAGTTTCTCTTTTGCCAAGGGTTTTGGTCTAGTCCCCCCTTGTGCTCTTCTCTATCTTCTTCCTCTATTTTTTCTTTTTTCTTAATAAATTCGGCTTGATGCCTGTTTGATTAAAAAAAGTATACTTTTTTTGGCAAACACAGTTAATTATACTTGAAAAGTATATAAAATTAGATAGTGTAAGTACTATTCAAAACTAGGTCATATAAAATTTTGAATTATTTTATGACAATATGAAAATGTATTAGATAATGTAAGTACAATTATGCATCTTAATTATTTTAGTTAGGATCAACATTCAGTAATTAATAGTTTTCTTTTAGTTATTTTATTTTGACTTATAAATTAATATCAATCTAGTTGAAACAAAATTATATATAGTGATGCTTTTGCACACCATTATAGTTATAGTGGCAGATCTTGATTGTAATTTTTTAGGGGCCAAAGTTAAGTTAAAAGTAACATATATTAATATTTCCTGAACTACAAACAAATAGTTATGTTGTTGAAATGGTAAACTTCACTTTTAGGGGGGATTGCTCTTTTTCCTTCTTAATTTTTTCACTAAAAACAGTTTTGCATCAGAAAGTTTTAACGATGCTCCATATCCATTTCTCTTGATGAAAAAAAAGACCCAAATTGGTCCCTTGTTTATCAAGTATCAATCCTACGTGACACGTTATGTGTCGTGCGTCATGTTAACTGACACGTAATATGCTATTTCAACCCAAATTAATCCCTAGCTTGATAGATTCTGAAATCTTAAAGAAAAAGTGACATATTGGTCCCTGCACGTTTTGAGACACATTACTCAGTGGTTACCCACAAAAGTGGATTTTGGTTTTCAAAACCAGAAAATCATTATGCACACTCAAAACAAAGAAAGAACGCATAGAGAAGGAGAGAATAAGAAGGAACGACGAAGAGAACCAAAACACCGTGAACGTCGTGATTCTCCCATTTTTGCTTGACCCAGGGATGTGATTCTTCCATTTTCACATAAATGGATAGGTTTTCTTCGATGTAAAACATAAACACCAAACATCAATGAAAATATAGAAATCTAAAAATAAAATGCAAATAGAAGTCACACAAATATGGATCCAAACGAAAAAACAGGTTTCACCTTGCTGCGCCCTCTCTCTCCTTCTGCGCTTGGAAATGGTGAAATGGTTTCTGGTTTTCAGAATCCATACTTTTGAAGAAGAAGAAGAAGATGTCCAGGGACCCATATTTGTCCCAAAATGTGCAGGGAGGAATATCTCCCCTTTTTTAAAAATTTCTGAATATATCAAGTCAGAGACCAATTTAGGCTAAAAGAGTGTATTACGTGTCCGTTAACGTGACACGTTGATACATAACATGCCACATAGGAAGCGTTAGCGGATGTTCAACACTTGACGGATGGAGGGACTAATATGTCTTAAAAAATTATCAGGGACGAATTTATCTCACGAGGAAATTGTAGGAACTAATTTAAATTTGAGCCTTTAATTAATTTTCTTTTCAACTAGGATGAACGACTTACCAGATATATATATATATATATATATATATATATATATATATTATACTATTTTTATAAATAATTAGTAGACTGAGTTGTGACTACTTATGCAAATGACATCAGTTATCGTTGAAAAGCCACCAATTGATCCATGTTATAATATTTTATCACATTTATTTGAAAACAACTACTTCCCACTTGTTTCAGATTTGGAGGCTATCTCATCTCTAAAAAGTATATGTTGAATTTTGGCCTTTGTTTTGAATTGAAAAACTCGTTTGCTAGGAAGCCCCACATGAGAGGAGACTTTGAATTAAAAATATATTTTTTGTATTTATGTCTTTCATTCATGCATCAAATTCAAGCCATTTGAATTTTACTTCATTTATATTTTGGGTCTAGCTACTTGCGAGTTGGTTGCTCACTTGAGTGTGACACCTCATATCCAAAACATCTTGAAAAACTATTAAATTTTCATATTCATTGTCCGGCTAAGGGTATTTCATACAAGTCGTATTTTTTTTAGAATTTCTCATACATGTCCTTAATCGTTGACATATCTCACTGATTTTATTAATTTCACCTTATTTTTAATTTTTAATACCAATAAAAATAGTACATAATGGGTTTGTCAACAAAAAATAGTGCATGGATCTCCTACTATAATTTGTTTACTATGATAACTTGCATGGGTTGGCCTGAGTAAATGAGATTAAGTGTATTTGTTTACACCGTGGAATACTTTATTACGTACGTAATACGTCTTCGTTTTTAAAAGCCTTGGTTAAAGACTTTACTACGGAATGTGCTTGGAACATTCCTCCGAGGCTGATAGCAGCTTGTCCCTGTATCATGATTGCAATATAGCAAATCACCATCCCTTTTGAACCTGTGGAGGATGCTCTTGTCTGGAAAAATTATACTGATGGTTCTTTGAGTCTGAAAGATGCTTACCTCTACCTCAATCCTCCTAGATCATTGGTCAAATGGGGTAACTTTATTTGGAGTCAAGTCATTCCCCCCTCCAAGTCATTTCTACTTTGGAGACTCATTCATAAAAAAATGCCCATTGATGAAAATTTAAGATCTCGAGGTTGCACACTTGTCTTAGTGTGCAGCATGTGTGGGAAAAGTAGTGAGACTGCTGAGCACCTTTTCTTGCGTTGTGATTTTGCTACTAGATTTTGGCACTGGCTAGGGGATCTACTGCATCTATCCATAAATGTTAGTAGTATACATATTGTGCTTAGCATATGCGATAATTCTTGGAGCACACAGATTTTTGACATGGTTGATCTCTCTGCCATCGCTCACATTATTTGGGTCATTTGGTATGACAGGAACCAGACTCCCTTCAATAAGGTTTCTGTTTTTCATTGGCAAGATGCCTTCTTGTTGTTGTTGCGGTTTCTTCATCCAGTCACATCTCTACGGGGGTGAATTCAAACTCCATTGATGAGTTTCATTTCCTAAAGCATTTCTCTGTGTTGGGCCATCCTCCAAAGGCTCCGTCTATTGCTGAAGTCACCTGGCATAAGCCTTTGTGCAGTTGGGTTAAGTGCAATTCAGATGGGGCTTTCCGTGGCAATCCTGGTCCGACGACTTATGGTGGTTTGTTTCGTAACTCGAGTGGGGCAATTATGGGCTGTTTCTTAGACTATGTAGGCATTGCGACCGCTTTTGATGCTGAAATGCTGATTGTTATGAAGTCGATTGAAGTTGCTTTTAAGAGAGGATGGAGCAAACTCTGGGTTGAATGTGATTCTGCTCTTGTAGTGGCATCTTATAAGTCCACTGGTTTAGTTCCTTGGAGACTTGGAAATAGATGGCGTAATTGCATTGCTATAACCAAGAGGATGGACTTCCTGATTTCTCATATCTATAGAGAAAGAAACTCTTGTGCCGATAAGCTGGCTAATTATGGCTTTATTTGTCGGGGTTTCAATTGGTGGGAGTTGCTACCTAATTTTGTTTTAGAGGACTTTATCTGTAATAGACTAGGTCTTTTGTATTACCATTTTCGTTGACATTATTTTCCTGCCAAGAAGAGTTTTGGTCTAGTTCCCCAATTGGATTTTTGTTGCTCTCATTCTTTTTGTCTTTTTTAATGGTAACAATGGGGAGTAGTCTTTTCTTTTAGATGATTTTTCCAAATGAAGGTTTGCATTAAAAGGTTTTAACGAGACTCCCCTTCTTCTTTGCTTAAAAAAAAGGAGAAGCTTGCCTTTGTAGAGTTGAAGTTATCGCATGTTTGCACAATCTCAGTGTGTAACAAAACGTGTGCTAAATTTTAGACTCCATACAACACGATTGCATCTTCAAGTGGCTTATGTATATTCGTGGTTCAAAATATTCAAGCAATGTTACTAGGTATACTTATGGACAGCCTATTTCGTTTCAACTTTGGATGAGCTTATAAAAAACCCGGTCTAGGGCATAAATTTATTTTGACATGTCTAAATGTTCACAAGTAAAAGTCATGTTGCCTTTAGAATTGATTCTATTTTAAAGTTGGGATTTGAAGCTTTTGCATCCAAAATTGATTTTTATCATAAAATCTTTTGTCAGCTCACTTTTATTTGAACGTATCCAAACATAAATCATATTGCATTCAACTAACTTTTAACTAAAGTCAATTTTAGTAAATCAATTTTTTGTCATCGTACAACGAAACATGCACCATGTAGTTTTGGGTTCAGCATATCGGCAATAAGTTTGTAACTAACCTCAATAATTTCATTCTTCATGCACTAATTTGTCCATTTTGCCGTAAATTTCAAAAATTGCGTACTATAAGTTGGTAATGTTTATGGTATTCAAAAAAATGTATATCATTAGTCAATATATGATGATCACATTGTAGAAATAAATACTTGTGATCATATAATGTAGACATAGTTACATATATTTATCTCACCCATATCACAATGTATTATTTCTTCTATGATTGTGTTATGAAAAAACATATAATTTTGCCTTTTAGTTATTGAGGTATTAAAATGTATCATATCTAAGTGACAATCATGTGGTTAGTTGTAAGAGGTATCAAAAATGTATCTGAGAAGTATCAAAGATGTATCCGAAGAGTATCAAGTGAAATATTTTTTTAACAGAATTAAAAAATTATTGGATACTCTTTGGGTACGTATTGGAAAGTATTGACTGTGTGTCGGTATCAGATACGTATCCGGCATGGATACGTTTCCATTTTTGAAGTATCTAGGCTTTATAGGTTGACAGGAAAAAATTAAAAATTGGTAAATCCTAAATTCGTGATTTATGGTAACTAACATGAGCTTAATTGTGGGGGTGAGATTATTGACTTGTAGGGTGTCTGTAATAATTGTTATAGGAACAAATGTATCATAACCCACTTTATAAAGCCCAAACTACAAATTTCGCATGTAATCTGTGATTTTGACATGTGGTTTGATAGCAGCACCCCCTTTTTGTAAAAAAACAACCCCCTCCCTACTTTTTCAAAAATACACCTATCTCTTCCCTTTTCATTTGTTTCTCCATTCACCACCACCCCCCTCCCACCCACCCACACCCTCACCCAATTTATTTTGCCATATCGAAAACTTTGTTTAGCATATCAATAATGGTTATGCGTATTGGAAACAAATTTTGTAAATAGAAATAATTTATTAGGAAGGGACACATCTACTATGAAAATTTAAAATAATGATGAGAATTAGAGAAGCTAAAAAATTAAATCTATCTCTACTTTGATTTCTTCGCTATGCATAGAGATATAAAAATTGGAGACTAATTTCATTTTTTATCTCTAATTTTTGTCAGTTCAACTTTTTTAACGGTGAAACAATGGATCGAGGAGTATAGAGAGGGGGGGATGGGGAGAAGGAACAAAAATGTCGGTAAGAAGAGGTATGGTGTTGTTGTCATAGAGGGAGTGATGTTAGCAGTCCCTATTTTTCAGTTCTTCTGAGGTAAATTTGTTTGAAAATGAAGGTAATATTGGTTTGTGGTTAGGGATGGGCACGGGTATACTTTGACCCAACCCAACCTGCAACCCACTCCAACCCAACCCACTAATACGGTTGGTTTGGTTTTAAAAACATAGAGACCCGTAGAGTACGGGTTGGGTAGCGGGTCTGAAAGTTTAAAACCCACTAAACCCAACCCAAGCCATACCAATATAACCTTACATATACTAATTTTTGTGTGTATGACTTTACGGGTCTGTTTGATTTGCAAACAGCACAGTACTTGACTGGACAATACTGGACAAGAAAGCACTGGACAAGCTTTTGTCCAGTACATTGTTTGATGAACAATGGACAGTGCAAGCAAAAAATGTAAATTTTACTATAATTCTCTTTCTAATGTTTATAATGATTTTATATAACATATATTATAATGTAATTATAAAATTATAATGATAAACATACGATGGAGAAGATGGAAGAGAGAGAGAGAGAGAGAGAGAGAGAGAGAAATGAAGGAGAGGGGTCATGAAATGAGAAACTATAAAAAAGGTGAGAGGTGGAGAGGGGAGAGAGAAAGAGAGATGAAGGAGATAGACATGAGATGAGAAAGTGTTAGAGAGGTAGGAAGAATGGGATAGGAGGGAGGGAGAGAGAGAGAGAGGAATGAGATAGGAGAGAAAGAGAGGGAGAATAGAGGAGAGAGAAAAAATTATTGAATAGGAAATAAAAATAATATTTTGGTATTTTTTTGAGTGATGAGGAAGTTGTACTGTGGGACAGAAAGTTGTACTGTAGTTTTGTGAGGTACAGAAATTTGGGTCTTTGTCTGGTCCCTTGCCATCATTTCTATCTAGTACTGTGAATAGTTTTCAAATCAAATAGGGTACAACTGGAGTTGTCCAGTCTAGTCCCTTACCGCTTAGCGAATCAAACGTATATATCAATCGATAGCCGAAGTCTAGGGGCAGAGAACTCTTAAATAAATTTTCAATTTCATTCAACCAAATTTCAATTTTAAAATTAATTTCGTTCTTCCTTGAAAGCATGCTAAAGAGAACTTAATTTAGTCTACCTTGAAAAAGAATTCTGATGTGAAAATTTATCAAAGTATAGGTGCATAGTACTCTTAAATATGTAGTTGAATGTTACTTTTAACTTTTTTGTTTCATTGATTGTTGAAACTGATTGAAGAAAGCAGCTCCATAAGTGGGAGGGATATGGTCTATTTAGTTTCTTTAAGACATTTTCTTTGCATGAGCTTGATAAGGTTTCTAAAGTCATTTTTCTTTTGTATTTGGTTTAATTAGTTGTAATGGAAGTCCAAATTAAGGCATATAATCTTTCTTTTTTTGATTTTTCTTGAAAAATATATTTTACTAGTGAACCCATTACCCAACCCAACCCATTTGAGATCGGGTTGGATTGGTTTGGGTCACACAAAATTTTGGGTCTAATTTTTGCCGAAGTCAACCCATAAGTATTTGATTGGGTTGAGTGTTTAAACGCATCAAAACCCACCCAATTGAAATGAGTCACACAATAGAATAAATGAAGTACACAGAATATGAATGGAAGGAGTAGTGTTCTATTGCATAAGGAACAATACAGTACAATTTTTTTTGGTAAGCAACGGGGGCTAAGCCCCAACAAAACAGAACAGACTATGACACAATAACACGAGGAGTAGAGACTCCAAGTCTATCAGCGAGCAATAAGTGACTCATCGAAATGGGGCACTGCTCATAATACATCAACTGCTCAGATTGAGCACATCCTATGGTAGCCAAAAAATTAGCACACTTGTTGGCCTCTCGATACACATGCAGAAACCGAACCTCTCCCAACTGATGCAGTAATCTCCTAATCTCCCTAATCAAGCTCCAACCAGCAACACAAGTCTCAACTTGATCTCTAAGAATACGAACAACCACCTCGGCGTCTAGCTGAACAACAACCATAGACCATTGATTGTCCCTACAAAGCTTTAACCCCTCAAAAACTCCCCATAATTCTGCTATCATCGCGCTGCAATGCCCCACAAATTTAGAAAATCCACGCAACCAGTTTTCATCATGATCTCGAATCAGTCCACCACAACCCGCACGCTGAGACGAAGCCTTGATAGCACCATCCGTGTCAAACAAAACCACCCATTCGACGTAGGCAACCATCGCACATCCACTTGGACACTCTCGCGAGCAAAAGGGAATCTCGCAACAGAGGTGGCCTGCTTGTACTCAGCAACGAGCTTTAAAACATGTCGCCATGGTCTCACAGGGCGCACGAAGTGTATCTCATGCGCTTCCTTGTTCTTCCAAGACCAAAGCAAGTTGCAAGCTATGGCCCAAATACAATCCCAAGACAGCTCTCCAATGACCCACTTCTCTTGATGCAAATTGAAGTTAAGCCAATGAGCCAAATCCCCCCCAAAAAAATCACTTCTTTTATTAGTTTTGACAATAGAAATCCATAGAGAAGAAGCTAGTGGGAAATCACGGAGGGCGTATAAAACACTTTCAGCAACATTTCCACAATGCGAGCAATATGAGTCCCCCAATCCCATATGAGCTTTCCTATAATTTGTGAGGAGTCTATCATGAGCCATTAACCACATAAAACTACGAACTCTCTCTGGAACTTGCAACTTCCAGATCTTTTTCCACACCAAAGACTCATCATCAACCAGTTCTCCTCCTAGCATATGGTAAGCGCTAGAAACTGAGAATTGCCCATTAGCTTTGCCCATCCAAAAGCATTGATCATGCCCATTATCCTCATTAGGAGGAGGAAGGGAAAGAATTCGATTTACCAACTCAAGAGGCAAGCATGACCTGAGAAGAGTACTATTCCAACCAGATTGATCCCTTAGATCGCTAACCTTTAACTGACGCAAATCATCAAACAGACGGTGCTCAAAATTGCTAAGCTTGCAGTTTGGAGCGATCCAACAGTCATCCAACACCGACACCTAATGACCATCTCCAACAGCCCAGAAACAATAATCTGTAACCTTATTCCATAAAGAAACAATCTTCTTCCATAGAGGAGAATCATTTGGTTTTGCCAATGTGGGATTAGGGGCGAGACCATCACGCTCATACTTGCCACTGAGGACACGACACCAAAGCTTATCTTCTTTTTGATGTAAAGCCCAAGTTAGCTTTAACTTGCAAGCAGAATCCATCTTCGTTAGATCACGCAAACCTAGCCCACCATACTTCTTGGGTTGAGTGACCTGCTTCCAATTAACTGCATGATACAGTATAATTTGATTAGAAGGCCGCAATCCCGGTAAGGGAAATTAGAAAGAAGAGAAAAGTAAATACAGTTAGAGGAGAGAGACTATTGTCATACACAGAATAATGCTCACACTCACTCCCACACTATTTATCATATTCTTTCACCCACACACTTGGCACACGCGCTCTAGTCCCCCTACGCACTACTGCAGTCTCGTGCCTTGCTCGTGCCTCATCATTGGAATCATTTCCACGCACACCCACACTCATAGAGTCACTCTGTGCCTTGTTGCTAACAGCATTGTTCCCATTCATTACAATACCATCCCCTTTAAAAGGAATCTTGTCCTCAAGATTAAAAAGAGGATAGTGGCTCTTGATCACTTCCACATCTTCTCATGTAGCTGCATTTGGATCAACATCATCCCACATTATCAGCACTTGATCAACTTGAGAGTCATTCCTCATCAGCACTCTATTTTGTAACACTGCCTTCGGGTTCAACAGAGGTCCCAACTCATTTGTTGTCAATGGTAATGGTAAATAAGGTTGAGACACAGCACCATGAAAAGATTTCAACTGTGAAACATGAAATACCGGATGAATTTTGGCTTGCTCAGGCAATTTGAGCTTATAAGCTACACTGCCCATCTTCTGCAGAATTGTAAAAGGGCCAAAGCACCTCATTGATAGCTTATTATTTTTCCTCAAGGTCACTGAATGTTGTCTATAGGGTTGTAGCTTCACTAAGACCAACTCCCCCACCTTGAATTGTACCTCTTGCCTTATCTTATCAGCCTGCAACTTCATTCTTTGTTGACCTTTGTTCAAATTCATTTTCAGTTGCTGCAGTAATACTTCTCTGTCAGCTAAATGCACATTTGCCTCATCCTGGTTGTTCCCTGCACACAATGGTCTCACTAATGCAGGAGGATCTCTACCACAAAGTGCCTTGAATGGAGTCATACCCAAACTAGTATGAAATGAGGAGTTGTACCAATACTTGGCCCAAGCTAGAGCCTTAAACCAAGACTTAGGATTCTCATAAGTAAAACATCTTAGATACATCTCTAAGCATTTGTTTAACACCTCAGATTGTCCATCTGATTGTGGATGATATGCTGAGCTCATGGCCAAGGTGGTGCCTTGTAATTTGAAAAGATGCCGCCAAAATGAGCTAGTGAACACCTTGTCTCTGTCAAATACGATGGACTTAGGTATACCATGTAATTTCACCACATAAGTCATAAAAACTTCTGCCACACTTTTACTTGTGTTGTCAGTCTTCATTGCTATGAAATGAGCATATTTGGATAGTCTATCCACTACCACCATGATGACATTAAATCCATAAGAAGTAGGCAAGCCAGTTATGAAATCCATTGCTATATCATCCCACACTTGGTTAGGAATTGGTAAAGGGTTTAACAGACCAGCAGGTAGTGTGTTTGATGCTTTGGCTTGCTGACAGATAATACAACTCTTAATAAATTCTTTCACATCTTCTTTGAGCCCTTTCCAATAAAATTGAGCAGATATCCTTGCTATAGTTCTAGTAGCCCCTGCATGCCCTCCAATTGGTGATGTATGATACTCATTCAATATCTGTTGAATCAAAGAAGCTTGCTTAGGAATAACCAGTCTAGTTTTCCAATATAACAGTTTGTCTCTCACACTATAATCCCTATTGGCATTTTGCTCTTTGCCAATTGCTTGTATCATTTGTTGTATCTCTTCATCTTTAGCAATAGCATCTCTCAGTTCTTGTAAAAATTGGGATTGTGGCTTTGACCATGCCATAAAAAATACCCTGGATAGTGCATCAACAGCAAGATTTTCTTTCCCAGGTTTATACTCAATTCCAAAATCATATCCCATAAACTTATGGAGCCAAGCTTGTTGTTCTGGAGTCTGCAATGACTGATCCAATAAGCTTCTCAAACTCTTCTGGTCTGTCTTAATGGTAAATTGATGGCCCAACAAGTAATGCCTGAACTTTGCTAATGCTTCTATAATAGCAAATAACTCTAGTGTATGCAGATTGCTTCTGCATCCGAGGCACCATTTTCTTTGAGAAATAGGCAATAGGATGCCCTTGTTGACTGAGAACAGCTCCTACTCCTATGCCAGAGGCATCTGTTTCAAGAGTGAATGGCTGATCAAAATTAGGGAGTGCTAGTACAGGTGCTTCTGTGACTGCGTGTTTCAATTGCTGAAATGCCTGCTCAGCTTGATCAGACCATTTAAATGCCTCTTTTTTTAATAAATCTGTCAAAGGGCCTGCTATGGTAGCATATCCCTTAATAAACCTTCTGTAATAACCAGTGAGTCCCAAGAATCCTCTCACCTGTTTCACATTGTTTGGCATTGGCCATTGTTTCACAGCTTCCACTTTCAAGTCATCCATTGCTACACCAGCTCCAGACACCTTGTGTCCCAAGTAATCTACCTCCATCAATCCAAATGAACATTTGGATAATCTAGCATATAACTGATGCTCTTTCAATGTCCTTAAAACCAGCTCCAGATGCACCAAATGAGCCTGCCATGATGGACTATAAACTAAAATGTCATCAAAAAATACTAAGACAAATTTTCTTAGTTCTTTTTTGAAAATATCATTCATGAGGCTCTGAAAAGTTGCAGGGGCATTAGTGATCCAAATGGCATCACTAACCATTCATAGTGTCCATGATGAGTTCTAAAAGCAGACTTGAATCTATCTTCATCAGGTTGCAATAAGATTTGATGATAACCAGCTCTCAAATCTAACTTAGAAAAATATTTGGCTCCAAACAGTTCATCTAGTAGCTCATCCACAGTTGGCATAGGAAAAGAATCCTTGATGGTAATAGAATTTAAAGCTCTATAATCAGTGCAAAATCTCCATTTGCCATCCTTCTTCTTCACTAACACAATAGGAGAGGAAAAAGGACTATTACTAGGTTGTATGATACCTTGATCCAGCATCTCTCTCACCATAGTCTCAGTTTTCTCTTTCTGACTATGAGGATATCTATATGGCCTCACCTTCACAGGTTTGGCATCTGTTTGCAAAGTAATTGCATGATTATGAGTCCAGTCAGGTGGCAAACCAGTAGGTGTTTGAAACACATTTCTGTATGTATGCAGCAGAGTAGCTAATTCTGGCTCCATATTAGTAGGCAACTCCAATAGCTCATCATCAGGAGTAACAGGACTTACTTGTTGAATCGAGAAACACTCCCAAATTGCATCTGTATTACACATTCTTTTTAATTGATGAAATTGAGCTTGAGTAGGTTTGAGTGCCAAGTCACCTTGCAAGCTAATAAACTTGTTCTGATGCAAGAATTTAGTTACAGAAGAAGCATAATCTGCAACATGTGGGCCTAATGTGGCTAACCAAGAAGAGCCAAGGATCAAATCAGCTCCCACCACAGGTAACAAGTATACTGGGAGTTCCAACTCATGTCCTTGTATCTGCACCATCAAATTAGAAACCTTCCCTTCTGTTTGCATATTTTGGCCATTGCCAATGAGAACTTTGAAATTCTGAGCTGCGTCAATAGGTAATTTAAGGAATTGTGCTATCCTTGGTTGCAAGAAATTTTCAGAACTTCCACCATCCAACAATATTTGGATAGGAATTTTGCCTATAGTGCCTGAAAATCTGATTGTACCAGTACTTGTACCTCCCTTCATGGCATTCAGCGACAAATGATGCTCTGTATCCGTAGCAGTGTCTTGTTTAGGTGTAGGGTCAGGTGGCTCACTGTCTTAGCTAGGTGTTTCCTCCTCTTCATCCCATAGTAACATCATAGCTTGATGTCTGTTAGGACATTTATGTGTATAGGAAAATTTCTCATCACAAAAATAACAAAGTCCCTTATCCCTCCTCAATTGTATCTCAACTGGAGTTATGTGTTTGATGTTTTGGTTTCTTTGGCTGAAGTTAAATGGTTTAGTGTCTGGGTTTGGTAATAGGCCCGTTGCGTTTGTAGGTTTTTGTGGTGTTTGGTTTTCTGAGGGTTTGTGTTTGGGTTGTTTGGTGTTATGGTTCTACTTGGATAAGTGTTTGGCTTGTGTTTGGGTTGACTAGCATATTTTTCTTCATACAATTTGGCTAGAGACACTGCCTTAATTATGGTATTAGGAGACATAGCCCTCACATCTCTACGGATATCTTCATTTAAACCACCAATGAAGCAATCTAACAGTGCTTCCCTTGTGACTCCCTCAGTACGATTAGCCAATGAGGTAAACTGCAAGTAATACTCAGCAACATTTCCAGTTTGAACCAATTTAAACAAATTAGATCTAGGACAATCATAAGGTGAAGGTCCAAAATCAAATTCCAAAGCTCTAGTAAACTGATTCCAAGATACAAATGGATTTGACTTTTGCATCATTTGGAACCATGGTACAATATCTTGATCAAGATGTACAGAAGCAATTGTTAATCTCTCAGCATCAGGCGTTTTATAATAGTCAAAAAATTGCTCAGCCTTAAAGATCCATCCTACCACATTGTTACCATCAAAAAGAGGGAAATCAAGTTTTATAGACCTTACTTGAAATGCAGATTTGTGTTGTGGATGCGGTTCATGCACAGTTGATTTCAACTTCAGTGAAGAACCACTGGTCATGCCGAAATCCTCCTTCGAATTCTTCATCATTTCCTCAAAATGAGCCATGATCTTTGCAAAATTGGCTTCTGATGTAAGAATTGCTTGCTCCATTCTTTCAAATAGAGCTTGATTTTCAACTTCCAGGCGTTTCACATTCGATTGTTGCTTTGCATAGTTCTTCTCTACCGTCTCAGCTACTCTGCGAAGTTCAGTTGTGAGCTCTTTGATACGAGTACCGTCGGCCATGGCAGGAGGTGATGAAAGCACCAATGAAATGAGTCACACAATAGAATAAACGAAGTACACAGAATATGAATGGAAGGAGTACTGTTCTAATGCATAAGGAACAATACAGTACAATTTGATTAGAAGGCAGCAATCCCAGTAAGAGAAATCAGAAAGAAGAGAAAAGCAAATACAGTTAGAGGAGAGAGACTATTGTCATACATCAGAATAATGCTCACACTCACTCCCACACTATTTATCATATTCTCTCACCCACACACTTGGCACACGCACTCTGGTCCCCCTACGCACTGCTGCAGTCTCGTGCCTTGCTCGTGCCTCATCATTGGAATCATTTCCACGCACACCCACACTCATAGAGTCACTCTGCACCTTGTTGCTAGCAGCATTGTTCCCATTCATTACACCAACCCTTGTGGTTATATCCAAACAATGCTCAAATGCTAACATAAGCAAGAGAGTATTTTTGAAAATTAGCTCTCTATGTTTGCATCCTTTGGGAGAGGCGTTTGTTTGGAGCATACTCAATGCCTAGAAATTTCTCTCATTCTTCCATATATAAATGGAAATAAGTAAATTTGTCTAAAAATTTAGAGTGAGAAAAAGAAGGACATTGTGAAGAAAATTGAATTCTACAATGGCATCTAAATTTTTTTCTAAATTGGTTATGGATGTATACTTTTGGAAGTAAAAAAATAATAATTTAAAGAGGTACATCAAATATTCAAATTTCAAAAAACCATCCAGAAATAAAGTTACAGAGACTACCAAAGTGTTAGAAAAAATAACAAAGTGAAACACTACTAGGTGAGAATGAGCTCACGAGGTTGAACAAAAAAATGAGATTGTGATAGTTGGGAGAAAGTGAAATTATGTTTTAAAGATAACTTCAATATTTAGAAAGAATAATAAGGAAAACATTTCGTGGATTGTATTAGTAAAAAGTAAGTGCAAAGAGTAACCAACGAGGCAACGACGAGATGCTCAGCCCAAACTTATGAAATTTAATAAATTTTGTGTCTTTGCTCCTAAGTATTTTATGTGGTAAAAACTAGGGTGTTGGTATCCACACTCCTTTTTTGTAGCATACACCTCCTATGATGATTTCTCTTTCTTTTTTCAATTTTAACCCTCTCCATAGATATATTTATGAATACTATTTCTCCATAACTATAATTAATGAAAATAAATTAATTTGTCCAAAACTATAATTTTGCATTCGTTTATCCATCTTCCTTCTTTCTCTAACTCTCTCACTCTTCTTTCCTCTCTCCCACTCTCAATTTTCCCTTTCTTTCGCTCTAAACCACACTCAACATATATGTTTTGAGCACTAAGTAAGCCTCCTTCTTTGTTTTTGCCTTTTTTGTGTTTTATTTTTTCAATTTTTGGAATTATTTGGAAATGTATTTATGAACTTGCTAAAACGTTCGTACATAAATATATTTATGTATTTATGGTCGTGTTAAAAAAAGTTGTAAAATACAACATGCATCTTAATTAAAATGTTGGGTTAAAATAATTCTTAATTATGTTTTATTGTGTGCATGTGTGTGTGCGTGTGAATATTTTATTTTAGGAGTAGTATCAATAAATACGGGATCAAAAGTTATGTAAGTTGCGGGAAAAGTATAATAATAAAATTTTGAGAAACTGCTTAGCAAATTACCGAAACAAAAACCCACATCTCTACAATCTCTCTCTCTCTCTCTCTCTCTCTCTCTCTCTCTCTCTCTTCACCAAACTCAAATTATAATGTACTCTTTCCAGCTTAAAAACTAGTTACCCATTTTCGCATTCTCACATTTCACTCCAGTTGCATAACAAGAACAAGAGAAAGAGGGTGAGAGGTCGAGATAGAGAGAGAGAGGGGGAGGTGGAAGAATAAGAGAAGGCAACAACAATTGTCTGAATTACTAGAGTTATTAGGATGCCCCAAATATTAGCAGCAATCGTTTGAAGGGGTATAATGGAGTCTGTTTAGTTGGTCAAAAGGCGTGCTACACCTCTCAACAACTAGGGCATACCTCACCATTCTGCCCACAAAAGAAGAAGGGAGATTCTATTCTCAGAAACCAAACTAAAGGGGGATTTTTTATCTTTTGATGATAAAGGCTAAAAAACCGACGACGTAATGAAAGGTGTGTATACTCTAAATGGCAAGTCTTTAGTTGTATTATACATTTTTGATGCAACTAATTCTGGCGATTGTTGCTTGCGAATACAATTGCAACTTTCCTCACTACGTGGCTCACTGCACGTTCACACCCTTATAGCGGACAGTATTTCCAATTTCTTAATGTGTGAGAATTGATCTCTCCTCATTCAAGAAAGGATATTTGTGGTAGATTTGATTTGCCCACCATAAACACGATTGAATATAATCCTAGGCATGGATTGGCTTTAAGCCAATCAAGTTGTCTTCGATTGTTTCGAGTTTCGACATAACTATAATTTTATCTTACATATTGCCCAATTATAAAAAGACTTGTTTTGATGCTTTAGCGGTGTGCATGTCTTAACAAGTGCCTAATTGAGGGGAGCTTCTTTAATTCTGGAAGAAAGGTTGGACTCAACAACAATTCCAATTGTGAACAAATTTATTGATGCATTTCATGACTAGGTATAGCCATTGATCTCCTACTGATGCCTCTTGGCTCAACCTATGCTCCAACCGTGTTCTGGATTACATGAACATAACTTTCAAATCTGTCTTAAAAGAGTTGGTAGCGAAAATATATTGGACCTTTAAGCACTTAATTAGGAAAATATTTTTAAATAAATTAATTGATTCAAATACTAATTGTCCTGACAAATTCGAGTTGACACAAATGATTGGACCTTTCCCTCACAACTTTTGTCGCTTGAGTTCAATTCCCAAATTCCTTAATTCTGGTCCTATTAATAAGAAAAATTTGTAGTTGTAGGTTTATTTAATAACTAATGTATCTGATCTATATTACTGGTCAAATATATATTTTTTGACAATAAACATAAAACTTCAATTTGATCATAACTATAACTAGAGTACATAAATTTCCATTATAAATTTTATTCTTGCATAAAAAAAACTTATTGTTTGGATAAATGGAAACTTGTCATCAATGTAAGAAGTATTATATATATATATAATATATATATCACTTCTTACATTGATAAAGAACAGATCCAAAATCTGAATCCAAATCCAATAATAGAGTTGTTAGAAAGGTATGGTTGGTTTTAATTTGAATAACATATTTTTAACATCAGTAGTAAATAACGTCATGTTGAGCTTGCAAGCACATGAGTTGACCAGAGAGCATAGCAAGACCGCTAAGACGTTCTGCAAATGCCAATCTGATTGATCCTTCTTTCCTCTTTCAAAAAAAACCTCAATAGTCAAATTTTAGGTTTCGTAATTTCACCACCTTCATCTTCTTCTTCGTTCCAAAGCAGCAAGAAACGAAAACGACGAAGATGAGAGTGAAAATATTAATACGTTGTTTATTGTTGCTGGTTCGTTTGTGATTTGTGAAAGTAGAAAAAGAAAGGAAGATGGCGTGGAGAAATGGTTGTGAGGAAGTTACTCAATCGAAGCCTCTGTTTCTCACGATCTACGCTGTTGTTATAATTGGCATCGTCGTTTCATCTTTCTATGTTTTCTCTGCTATTTATTCCAGTAACACTCCTGCTTCTCAATCTTCTGCATGGCTCTCTTCTTCCATTTCGCGTACGTTACACACTTACACCTACTTTCTCTAGTTTTAGCTTGATTTTTTCAATTTGAGGACGATTACTGGTTCTTCACTCATTAATAATCTTAATTGTTATGTTCCTTAGATTAGATTATGGTATTTGTTTTCTATTTTTGTGTAATTGAGCTATGAAGTATAGAGCATTAGTTATATGATATCCTTAAATTGTAGATGCTGTAACTCTAGGATTCATGATTGTCTAGTTCTTTTGGTAGGACTTATCTTTAATTAATTCTTGTTAGGAAAAGGAAAGCAGGATTTTTTTTTATTAAATTTTCCACTTTATTTGTGATTTGAGCTCTATCTACCATCCGAAAATGTAAGCAAAAACATATATTTAGTTCAAATTTAGACCAAATAGATAGATTTGTTTTTGCTTATATTGTGTTACGGGGAGAGTTTTGTCTAGTGGTGCCCGTGCGAGACTGTTTTGTTGCAATAAGTTCTTCATGATTGGTATAGAAGTTCAATAAATAAAATGAAAGAAAAAAACATTGTAACATAGGATTTGGAATATTTGAAATGTCCATGAAAGGTCTGGTAAGAATAGATGTTCGATATGGATACAGTAGACACGGCTACTATCTTGAAGAGGTTGTGCATCCTTGTTTCAGTTTTATGTTCTTTTGAGCCCTGCCTTTCTTCGATTATGTGCGAGTTGGATTTTAAAACCTTTATTGAACATGTTTTTTCAGAGGAGGGTCCTCGCCTTATAGATCAAACACTCAACATTTCTCAGTCAGAAAAGGTGCCTGTGGTGCCCACTCCTTCCCCAGGTCAGAAAAATGCGTGGCCGAAGCCTATTTGGGAAGTTCCCCCAAATAAGAAAATGCCACCTTTGAACACTTTCCGACTGACCAAAGAACTGGTTCAGCAAAGGGTGAAAGATAACGCTGTAATAGTGACCTTTGGTAACTATGCATTCATGGATTTTATTCTGACTTGGGTCAAGCAATTGACAGATCTGGAAATTTCAAATCTTCTTGTTGGTGAGTGTTGTAATTTATCTTCTATCTTGTTCTGTTGTGTACTTCGTTTTGGTTTTGCTGTGATGCCTTGCTTGAAATTCCATCCAGTTTTTTGTTCCATTAATTGGATTTTTGTTAAAACTGTTTGAAATCCAACTTTTAGGTGCAATGGACACTAAATTATTGGAGGCACTATATTGGAAAGGAGTGCCAGTTTTTGACATGGGCAGCCATATGAGCACTGTAGATGTTGGCTGGGGGTCTCCAACATTTCATAAAATGGGGAGAGAAAAAGTTATTCTGATAGACTCAATACTTCCTTTTGGTTTCGAAGTGTTGATGTGTGACACTGACATGGTTTGGTTAAAGGTGATCTTCTATTCTACATATATTTTCTCTTAAGTTAATCTGTTTTTATTATAAGGGTGATTCATGCTTGCCTGATTTTGATGAATGATCAAAAGAAGCAGTAAAATTCATGGTGTCTAGGATGTTGTATTTTCTCTATCATGGATGAAATTAAGTTATCAGACTTTGTTAAGTTTCTTTTTTGGCTTGCTGCAACATTTATATTCACTAATATTGTCTAGTATTACTTGTCTTTTTCTCGTTTATTCTTCAGTCTCATTATTATGATCGCTAAACCATTACCTTCATTATGCACAAACATATTTTCAGATGTCATCAAGCCAACAATATGATTGTCTAACATATATGTTGTTCCTAATACACTTGTTCAATTGTGTGATTGTAAAACAGAACCCACTTCCATATCTTGCTCGTTATCCAGAAGCAGATATTTTAACGTCAAGTGATCAACTTATACCAACCGTTGTTGATGATAGTTTGGAAATTTGGCAAGAAGGTAAATATACAATGATGAGAAGATACTGTCATTATTTTTACTGTGCTTTTTTTTTTTTGACAATTTTACTGTGCTTTTATATCAGTTCTTGTAGGCTGTAACATATTTAATTTCTGCATGTTCCATATGTATGAACTAAATAAACTTTCGTCACAGCTAAAATGAAAATGTATGATCATGAAATGCTGTTTCTTTGAATGATAGTCATCTTTTACGTCAATTACTTGTTGCAAGGCATCACTTTAGACTGTCTTCTTACCCATTTGGCTTGCTTTCCGATAAGAAACTGTTCAATATAAAACCATCTCTGTGCTTTCATCTAACAACTTAAGCTTTTGGAATACTTGATTCACGACATTGACAAGGTACTATAGCCTCTATGACGATGTGGTACATAGCATAGAATTTTTTCTTTGTTGCACGTTATTAGAATACTGATTTAATGTTGTTGACTAGACTATGAGTAGGCTATGACTCATAGTAATCATATGTAATTAATGTATAGATTATACTAGCACTGTATATAGGTATCTCATGTGTTGTTGGATTCATATACAGAAATACAAATCAATCTTTACAGACATAAAGCCCAAAGGGATATTACTTGAGTTGGCGTGTTAGATAAGAAAACACACACATGCTTTAGCCCAATACAACAGTTCAAGTTAAGCTTTTGGGATAGTGGGTTCATGACAGGAGATAGCAAATCATTATTCAGTTTGCAACCTTTGACAGGGTCAGAAGTTTTTTTAATTCTATTATTGGTCTTCGCTGTACATTAAAAATTGATCTTACCGAAGTTCACTTCCATTAGCACATTCTTTGGCATAACCAACTTATGAATTTATTTGGCACAATCTGAAGCAAGTTTTCTCTGCATGGTTATATTTTCAAATCTTAGCAACCAATTGATTGCTCTTAGCTATTGCTTCTCTTCATCTCTCATTTTATTGTGCATTTTGTTTAACTTGTTTAGTTGTTTCTTAAGACTATATATTGATGAATTTGTCTATCACCTTGAATAGTTAGTGGCGCCTTCAACATTGGAATTTTCCATTGGAGACCTACGGAGTCAGCCAAAAAATTGGCAAAGCAATGGAAAGAAATGCTTTTAGCTGATGACAAGATATGGGATCAGAATGGGTTTAATGACATTCTCCACAGACAGCTAGGACCATCCGTTGATGATGACAGTGGACTTGCTTTTGCTTTTTATGGAAATTTGAAGCTGGGTATTTTGCCTGCAAGTATCTTCTGTAGTGGACATACATATTTTGTCCAGGTAGGACCTTTTAATTAACAATTTTTAACTGGTTGAAATCTTCTCCTTTTTATTTATTATGTGCTACTGCTATATGCTTGTTTTCTTTTATGTAATTAACTATTAACTATTTGGAGGAGTCTTTATTGTACTGGAGGAATGAATTATATATATGTTTGACATAAGAAATTTTTTATATTATGATTGCAGGCTATGTACCAGCAACTAAAGTTGGAGCCCTATGCAGTACACACAACATTTCAATATGGAGGAACTGAAGGAAAGCGCCACCGACTGCGAGAAGGCATGCTCTTCCGTGATCCACCAGAATACTACAATCCTCCTGGTAACTAGTTTCTGCCTCTTCCTAAATTTGGTTGTGCAGATCATCTGTTTAATATTATTTTTTTAACACACATGCAAATCTACATTGAATCTAGCATCATACTGTTATGATGCTGAAATCTAAAAGCTTACATGTGTCAATAAGTTGGTTACTGTGTCTTCCTGTGGTTGATTATTCAACTCTTTAGCATGAAACTACAACAACCTAACTTTTAGAACTTTTGCAGGGGGTTTCTTGTCATTTAAGCCATCCATTCCGAAAAGCTTGTTGCTAAGCGGGGAACACTCTGTTGAATCACATTTTACTCTTATAAATCACCAAGTATATACGTATCGACTTGATCCTATTCATGCCTGCATCTAATGGAAAATTTGATGTTGCATCGTGTAATATTTGTTGCACGTGAATTTGTTTTCAGATTAAACAGATTAGGACGGCACTTGCAATTGCCTCCCTTCTGAACAGAACACTGGTAAGAACTAATTTCTGAGACCGCACATGTTGCTATATTGCATTTTGGAAAAAAGCATCTCTTCATCAAAAACTTAACTCTTTCACGGCCAGTATCCAGTGTCAATTAACATTTCTTATGAATCATGTTAAGTGACAAACCAGTAAAAATTATAAGATGGACTGCATTTCTAGTTTGTTTGATTTTGGCTTGAGGCTACGTTAATATGTTCAAAAGTCTAGGAAAACCTAATAAAACACTTTTTGAGCAAGGAGAGGCTCCTAAGAAGTTGGGGAGGAAGTGAAATTGAAAATAAAGAAACTGATTCAATTCTTCTCTGATTATTCATGATGGCATTACACACACTTATAGGGAACTTGGCTCCCTAAAGCTATGCATATGCTGCAACTGTAAGGTGCAGATTAAACTAGCTTTACAGAAATAGAAATATAATTAAACTGCAAATCACAAATAGCTGAGTCATACATGCCTAACAACCGACTAGGCAAAGTGTCAATAGAGTCAAGGGTAATCCTCCACACCCCCCTGAGCCCCCTCACCTGTAGTCGTATCGGAACCCTTTTATTGGACTTAAGATCTAGCCAGTTTAATTTTCTGTGCGTTATTCAGTGCAATTACATTGTTTGCTTAATAAAAACCAAAAAAATGTGGACAGTGTTTTCGCCTTACAATTATTGTCATGAGCACCACATTTTACTTGAATTTCCTACTTGTTCCTTAAAATCCTAAAATAAATTGTGTTGTTATCCTTTGATTCAGAAAAATTATCGAAGTTGATAAATTGTGGACTGTTCTTTCCATTCATTGGTATTGATGTTTTAGGGTTCTAAAATATTATTGTTTTTGTTTCATATTCCTAAGCTACAGTTGAATTTAAGATCAACTTTCTTTTCATCATTATTGGTAAAGTTGTAACTAGATTAGAACTGTTACAGCTGTGTTGTCATCACTTGTGCTTGCTGGTGCCTTGGTGCTTTTACTTCCTCTTTTTTGTTGATGTTATTGCTTCCTTATTCAATTTGCAGTAATACGATTCCTCAAAAGCTGCCTAAATTTGCAAGCTTCTTTGAAATCCAAAATATAGAAATAAATCCTTCATTGTCCTATCCTGTTGAGTTAGTTTTATAGTAATAGCGGTTTTAGTTTTCAGTATTAGTTGAAATGGTTTTTAGATGGAATTTACTCCTGGGCAGGTGATTTGGTTTGAATATTGGTGCTTAGTAATTAAGTTTGATGGTGCAGGTCATGCCTCCACTATGGTGCAGGCTTGATAGGCTATGGTATCCCCATCCTGGTGTTTTGGAAGGGTCTATGACTAGACAACCATTTCTCTGTCCTTTGGACCATGTATTTGAGGTATTTCCTATTTAAGTGATTCCTTATTAATATCACTTCTGCTTGGCACTTAAATCTGAAAATTTACACAATCATCTTGATATTTTGGGATCTAAGTACTAAATACTCAGCAAAGGTATTTAGTACAAGTTTCATGCACGCAAGCCAAATTAAAAAGTCAATGATACTTGCTTCAGCTGTCTCTGTTGTATCCATGAGGGATACATTTTTGAGTATTGAGGCAATGAGGCCTCAATCCCACTGGGGAATCGGCAGATGGGGCAGTTGGTATCATCAGACTTCATAGCAAAAAAGAAAATTGAAGTTTCATGAGCTTTTAGAATGTTCTGTTGGTCTGCATATGAATGAGAAATAATAGGATTTTGTCATTTAAAGCTTTAGCAATTGAAAAAAATCTTGTAAACATGCCTAGATCTGAAAGTTAATGCTAGAAATCACATCAAATAAGTATGTCATTGTAATTTTCAGTGTTTGAAACACGCCTCTTAACTTTCTAATTGTACCCTTCAAAATGAATATGTAATTAATGAGAAGTAAATTTGTAGGAATGATTGAACACTTGAATTATTATTTAATATCAGTTTGTGGTAAGCATTATCAGTGACTGATGTGTACTGTTGAATAAAACTGGATATATGGGAGTTGAATGTGTGGTCAGACACATAACATTTCCGACTTGATTTATGCCTTTATCATTTTGTGAGCACAAAAGAAACGGACTTTGAATGGGCTCAGAATGCAGAGAATTGTCCATCTGAATTTTTATTTGCAACATATATTTCAATTCACCACTTGTTACTCATGTGATGTCTTATGATAAAATCCAATAAAATTTCTCTAGGTGATTAACTAATTTCTAAAGTTGCTGTTGACTCAACAGTGTACTTGAAATTAAATAAGGAAATGTTATACTTTGTATTTTTATTGTTTTATGGTTTTAGAATTTTTACGTGCTCACCAATTTAGGTGGCAATATTTAAATATTTAGCTAGCAAGTATCTAGGCAATTATTGAGCACCTTAGTGAAATATGAAAAATATAATTTAATTTTTTTAAATATTCAATTAATTATAAAAAAATCTATTTCAAGTGTCATAAAAATAAACCAAGTATAAAAATATTCATATTTTTATAATTATTTACAAATATTCTATTATATGTAATGTTTATGTGGAGAAATTATTGACAAAGTAATTAAGGAAAGTAAAAATTTCATTTGATTGACTTGTTGATCAAGGAGAGTGTGTGTGTGTGTGTGTGTGTGTTCTCTTGCCCAATCTTTTTATCATTCACTTCCTTATGTTGCTATGAAAATGCACCCTGTTGCAGGTGAATGTCATGTTGAAGAAACTCCCAGAAGAAGAGTTTGGCCCTGAAATAGATATTAGAGAGTATTCAATACTTGATAATCCCTCTCTGCCACCTGAGGTGAATAAGTGTCATGATTCTCGTTTCATTCATCATGATTATTCGCTTCCTTGCGTTGTTTGAACTTAATTTCCTTGATTCTTGAGTTTAGGTGAAAAAGTCATGGCTCGATGTTCATCTCTGTAAAAAAGGAATTCAAGATTGCAATGCATCAAATGATACCACTGTTGGAGGAGTTCTTAAATTTCCAAAGCTTAGCAATGAAGAAACGGTATTTGACTTTTTTCAAGCCTATATATCTAACATCATGTTTAATGCTTATGTCTGTTTTAAAATTTTCTAAATCTATAAATTACATTGATATGATTATCTTCGTCTGTGTGGTCTTTTTGTTTACCAAGTCATTTTATTGTTTGTTCATTAAAAAGCCTGGTTAGAAATAGCACACTTAGAAATCCGTGGTTGTTTTAAGTAACCAACCCAATTAGTTAGTTAGTTTAAATCAGCTAGTTTGAGATCGGTAGTTAGAGAGGTGGTATATGACTATATAAATGATATTTAATTATCACCGACCCAGTTAGTTAGTTTTTTACGACTGGTCGTATACCCCTTTGTTATTGCATTGAGTTGGGAAGATTCTCATAATAATACATTATTTTCTCCTAGATTCTGATTCAGATCTATCAGGTTGGAGTAGTGTTTTTGTTACTTGATTTAGTTTTCTGTTAGTTAAGGGAACAATCATGATTCCTACTATCTTAGATTAATAATATTAGAAGCTAGCAGTGAAGTTAGGGTATTTGATGACTATCCAAATGAATAGTTTTTCATCTATGTGAATTCAGGTTGAATAACACAAGCAAACAGAATTGGAAAAGTAAAAGATAAGAACAAGAAAGAAGAAATTAGAAAATATGGAGGAGATAAGAAATGGGAATGGCGCCACACTCTTAATTCATTGAGAGAAAGAAGAAGTGATAAGCCTAGGGAATGATCGCCACAAGAAAACTTGGTTTCTTGATAAGATCTAAACAAGGTTCAATGAAGAACAAAAGAGAGACATACTCTCACAATACACAAAGTATTATTTCATAAAATTCTGAGTTGTTATTCTCATAGATTGCTCCCACTATATATAGGAAAGCATAATGATGGGCTGATTCAATACAAGGCATTACAAAGGCCACAAATAACTAACAATAATTCCTAGTGGCTTTTAGTACACCATAGTGGAAGAAAGGTTACAAAACAACCAAGGAGACCTAAAGTCACATTCAACAAGATAACAATGGGTCGCCTCCTCCCATTTTCATGCAAATTTCGTCCACTTCCCTTAGGAATCAGCCCACACCTTTATTTCTAGAAATTAAAACAAAAATAGATTGTTATTTTGACCAATAATCTGTCTTCGACTTCCAGCCCATTTTTCATCATGATAGCAACCGAATCTGAAATAAGGACATGAATAAAAATTGTAGAAATATTTCTTATCTTACCAAACGGATCAAGAATCATGCTAATCGGACTGCTGGATCTTTAGATATTACCAAAACAAGACAGATGTGTTATTTTGAACAATGTCCACATTTCCATTTCATGCTTGATTTTATTCATGTTAGAAGCATCCATTCTAGGTTGTCATCATTCCCTCCTCCTTCGAGAGAATTCGACCTTGAATTCTTAGCTTTAATACCTTATACCTCCAGGGTCAAAGGTAAGTCTAAAAAATTCATCATATGTAACTTTTACATTCGAGAAATTTGCGAGTTCATGGAAAAGATTTGCTTGACCTTTGGATTCCAAAGCATAATTATATTTCCCGAGCTCACAAAAGGCAGCCACTCCTAGAGAACATTCTCCTTCATTCACTTTGTTGTTATCATGACCTAAGAAAGAAGTGTTAGGCAAGTGAATAGAATTTGATGAATCCCAACGTGTGACTACACAAACCAACTTTGAGGAAGGTATTAGTGTTGTAGTTTTCCACGACTTCCTAATGTTTATCTCTTCCAATTCGGTGGAAACACTACATTGTGTCTTTGGAAGCACTTCTTCATCTTCCTTCTTGCAAGCTTCTTCTTTTCGAATATAACAAGAATAGAAGCATCCATTCTAGGTTGTCATCAGTATTGAAGGACGATATTTGCATGGTGTTTTCGAATACTTGCATGATGTTTTCGTATAGCTTATTCGGATATCACACTAGAATGATTTATGGAGCTCAAAAGTTAATATGGAGTATCAAAAAGTAAACTGAGGGTCCTTATCTCATGCACAACTTACAAAGTGGTGTATGGATGCACTGGGGGCATAATAGTCAAAATAGCAACCGTCTCTCTTTCTCAACACCCAACGTCCCTCTTTGTCCCTTCGCCTCCAACCACCGTGTGCCCCTTTCCACCCACCATGCGCTTCCTCCTTCTTAGCTCAGATAGTCCTATGTCAAACCATCAGATGGATCCTACAAATCACCACCACCAAGTTCTCTCTCTCTCTCTCTCTCTCTCTCTGTGATTCGCGCTAAACCAACAGTTTGGTTTTGATCTGACCCATAACGGCTCAAACGAGGAGGATATTTTGAGTTAGAAGGAATTGTGGGCCCCTCCCATTTCCTCCATTCTCCTCAAAAATTGAGGCAAACATACAAAATTTAAAATAATCCTTCATGTCCTATTCATTCGCCTCCAACTAAACACTACCTTAGTGTTCCTTTCTATACATGTTAATTTAACACGGCTGTTTCTACTTGCTTTTACAGTTTATGAAAGTATTCTCATCATTCAAGGATGTAAAAGTCATCAAGTTCTCGTCAGTGCAAGATGCATTCACGGGTTTCACAAATAAGGCAAGGCCATTTTGCTTTTTCCTCTCGGAATTTTTACCGAGTTAGAATCATGTTAAATATCATGTGCTGATGCATTGTATTTTATTTTTTAAAGGAAAGGGAAGATAGATTCAGAAATCGTGTTAAGCGGTATGTTGGCATATGGTGTTGTACAATGGATCACACTCCTGGTCACATATATTATGATATGTATTGGGATGAGAAACCTGGATGGAAACCAATTCCTCCTCAATCTTCCGAGGATGATCACCCACCTTGGTAAGATCAACATCCTATTTATGTTTGTTAAATCACTATGATGGATGGGGGAATAAAGAGATAAATCCAAAGGTGGTTTGGTTTGCAACTAATTGTCAAGACCAAGTTTGTATACTCACAGAAGTGAAGAATCAGTGTCCTTATTGAGGATGTAAGATATTTATAGAGATCATACATTTTTGTCTGTATCAAATTGCCAATATTGTAAACTAGACTTGAGAAATGGAAACCTGCAAATTTGTCTGAGAATTTTTTTGGCCTTTGATGTATTAGTTGATATTGCATCGCCTGAAATTACAATGCTGGAGACATTCAATTGTATCATTCCTTTCCTTTCTTCCACATTTTCTTTCCAGCAGAAAGAGTGATGTTTGGTATTCTTTTGTCCATTGACACGTGCTTTTAAAGTAAATAAAGACCCTAAAATAGTTGATTCCTGTTTGTCACTGGCTATTACTACTTTTGTTTTGTTTTTTTATAAAAATTAGGAAAACCAATAAATTTGTTATTTTTGATAAAATTATTAGTATTGTTTTTATGATACCATTGACGGTTGAATACCATTGACTGTTTAATGATGATTTCTAGGGTGAGGGATCATTGGATTTAGTATAAAATACTATGAGCGGTGAGATTGAATCAATCTGATTAATTCTCAACCATTGATGATATTTTATACTATATACTGCGATCAATTTTACTGATAAACCGGTGAGGGGCTTAGCTGATCCCTCACCCTATAATCGGAGTAAATATATTTTAGGCAAAATTACACCAGGGGACCTTTAACTTATTTATTTGTAACAAGTTGGCCCTTTAAGTTTCTTTTGTAACAAATAGGCCCTTTAAGTTACTCGACGTTGACACCGTTGGCCCTTTTAGTAAAATGTAATATCGTTCATTACATCAAAATACACCAAAATATATTTGTTTGCATCAAAATACATAAGCTAGAGTAGTCACAATATATAAAGTAGCATTACATCAAAACATATAAGCTAGAGAAATCATTAAAAGGGCCTATTTGTTACAAAAAAAACTTAAAGGTCCAACTTGTTACAAATAAATAACTTAAAGGTCCTTTAGTGTAATTTTACCTATATTTTACTGTTAATTCTTCACATTAATGTGTCATTAGCTTTTCATCTAGCAGTATTTTCAGTGAATCATATCACATTAACATGATTATCATGTATATCAAATTTTAAATAAACTAGACACATATAATTATGCAGACAATATTTATTTATATTTTTATAAGGCTGTCTAATATATATTTACATTTTTAGAAGGCTGTCTAATAGATTATCAATTATTTATTAAATTATATATGTTGTAAACTTTATCTTTATAATTACATATTTCAGTTCAACTATTACATTGCTGCCATCAAATGTTTATATGTAATTATCAGATATAATAAATATGTGCTGGAAAATGCCCCACCTATTGTTAAAGTGAAATTCGAAGTTTGAAGGATAATTTGAAGATAAAGAAAAAATGGCTTTCCTCGAAGATAATGAAGCAAAGTTCAAAGGACGAATAATATTCAATTTTTTGATTTTTAACAAAGCGCCAGAATCAAAAGAAAGTTCTGAAGGGATTTGGATCATCTCTTTCCCCTTACCTTACATCTCTCTCTTAATTTTACTCCCTCTCAAAAATCATAAATAAATTATGAGAGAGAGCGTAACTAAGAGACATAAAGAGGATGGAGGGAGGGAGATACAGAGAGAGTGGATGTAGTGGATCCAAAGTCGTTCTGAAGTGTCAAAACGGTTATTGAAAAACTTACATGAAAATGTTAGAACAAGACATTGGGTAGTCATATGTTTATATAACCACCAACATAAGTGTCAAGTTTGTAACAGGGTAGCTATTTTTTCGAAGGTAAATATACAAATTCACGCTCTTTTTCCCCCCCACCCCATTGTGGGGGTTTGTCACTGGTCGAAGTTCCCTCCTTCCTACGTAAGGAATTTTCTTTATTCCCCATGGCCCCACCCAACCAATTCGCAACCCCTCCAGCTTGTGAATGGATGATTCCCCTTCAAGCCACCTATCGAATTAGCTGCCACTTTTCGCACTCAAACCCTTCCGACCTAGATCCACCATGTTCTCACCGAACCAACGACCATGCCTCCACCAGCCAAGTCTCTATTTTCCATGGTCCCTCATTACTGGCTCACTCTCCTCTCTGATGGCCCCTTCCACCTGAACCACCATGATTCAAAAACCAATATTTGTAGATATCTGATGGTCACACCTAGGGATGGAAAAAAAAATCTGTACTCGCAGATATCCACGGATAATATCCGCGACAGATATGGGGCGGGTAGCTTAACGAATAGCCGTGGATAAAATAAACTGAGACTTCAACTACCCGTCAGCTAATGGATGCAGAGGTAGATATAATGGTATATGTACCCATGGATATTTGTACCCATTATTAAATTAATAAAATTACTAAAATTCCCATTACTTAAATACAAAACCCCACATTCCCACAGTAAGAAATCCTAACCTAATACACAGTTCTTCTCATGCTCTCCTCTATAGTGTGCGAAAATTCCCTTTTCTACAAGACTATTGTTAGAAGATATTAAATTTATGTTTTTCTGTTTATTATTAGATACTATAATGTTATAACAAAAGAAAGACAATTTAGTTTTTTTTGTTTGTTGTGGAGATTATTTTGTTAGAAAATGAACAAATTCTATGTTTGATGTATGTTGTATTCAAATTATTAATTCAACAATTAGTATTTTGTTGTTGAAAGAAAGGAATATTTCTATTCTATAAAATTAAAAGTTATAACTTTTAAACACATGCATTTCTAGAAATTATTCATAATATACATGGAGATGACACATATATTTGGCGATAGTGGCATATCCGCTAAATATCTGCATTAGCGAATACCGGCACAAATATGGAGATGACACAAATATCATTTTTATCCAACGAAGTGGATAGTGGATGAATACTATCTGTATCTGTGGATACTCATTGACGTCCCTAGTCACACCTGCAATAGAAATCCACCTTTTGAGGCCTTCAAGCTCCTTCTCCCCATCAAGTCTACATTTCAATATTATAAATTCTAAAACACAAAAGATATCAATTGTGTTTTAGAGCTGCTTATAAAAAAAACTGTTTTAGAATTATAATTTCATAATGTAGTAACACATTAAACCAACACAGTTGGTCCAATGACTTAATCTATCTTGGGACACGGGGAGTCGACTCGGTGCTCCCAGATTTGGTTCATGCGGTGGACAAATTCATTGTTGGCCAGTGCGAAATTTAATCCTAAGCAGAGATTATTAGTCAAAAAATAGTATGCAATGATCTTTTCGTTAATTAGTCGCGGAGAATAAATCCAACTTTTTTTTTGACACAATGAATAAATCCAACTTGCTTGTGGAAAAAGGTTGAAAAAACGAGCACATATATATCTTTTTTTTATAAGCAACGAGCACATAATATCAAGTAATAAACCTGAAACCTCATGTGCCATAATATCAAGAAATAAAGATAAAAAAAAAACAATTATTTCTTGGTTATTCATTCTTATGCAAACTGTTCAAGAGTTTAATAGGTATTTTCACAGTTAAGTGAATGTCCATAGCGGTCCACGTGTTTTTACAGAGATAGCCTCCGGCTCCTCTCTAGCTCACGTGTCGTCTTCCTCCACCCGAATCTACGGTTCGTGGTGGTTTTTGCTCCAGTTTGCTGGCTTTTGCTCCCCACGGGGTCTGCTCCTACCATGGTAGGTTGTGTTGTTTGGTGATTTTTCGGTGCTGCTTCCTAGGTGCTGGTTTTTTCGGTGGTTGCGGTTTGCTGGTGGCTCGGTGGTTGCGGGTTGATGGTTTTTTCGGTGGAGCTTGCGATCTGAGCTATTTTACTGTTCTGGGTTTCGATTGGTCTCGCGATTCAAGTGGCGCTGCTGCTCTGGTTTCGTTCTGCTGACTTCGATTTCCCTCTGCTTCGGTTTGCTGTCCAGGTACTTTGCCGTTGTTTTTGGGTGGTGGGTGCTGGTTAGTTGTGCTTCGGTGGTTACTGGTTCTGGTTAATTGTAAAATGGCTTCCATGAAATGTCCTGCGTTTCTGGTTGATGACGATGCTCTGTTAATTGTGGAAGACGATGAAGCTGCCGGTGATGAATCTTGTCAACGTTCTCTTGTTGGAAAGCTGTGGACTGAGAATCCCTTCAATACAAGGGCCTTCAAGCAAACCATGGTGGTGGCTTGGCGCTTAAAGAAGCCTGCAGATGTTCAGGAGCTAGGCAAGAATTTGTTCCTATTTATCTTCTCTAATAAGCGTGACCTTGAAAATGTTTTGAGCTCGGGCCCTTGGAACTTTGATCGTCATGTACTGGTGCTCAAAAGAAGCACTGGTAATGAACAAACCTCTGAGATGGTGCTTGACTCAACATCGCTTTGGGCTAGGGTCTATGATTTGCCTCTACGCCTCCGTATAGAGAGCATGGCTACAAGGTTGGGAAACATGATGGGAGTTTTTGAGGAGGTCGATAACAGAGACTGTAACAGGTTGGGTAAATTCCTAAGGGTCAAGGTGTCAGTTGACTTAAAGAAACCTATGAAGAGAGGTACGGTGATCCGATTTCAAGGTAAGGATTTGAAAGTTTTCTTCAAGTATGAAAGGCTCCCTGCTTTTTGTTTTATCTGTGGTAAACTAGGACACCAAATGAAAGATTGTGATGATGATGAGAACTCTGGGGATGGGGCATTTGATGAGAGGGAGGAGAAAGAACTTCCTTTTGGGTCATGGCTGAGAACTTCACCTCCGCCAAAACAAAATTTTGAGAGTAGGAAGGAAAACCTTCCTGGCTCCTGTAGCAAGAATCTTTTTGCCTCATCTAGTAGCAGGAAAGTTGGTGTTAGTGGGAAATCTAACGAGGAGTCTGAGGTGGGGCCAACACCAAAGGCTTGTGAGATAGCAGAACCTACTCTTGCCCAACTATTGGGTAGAGGAAAGGTGGCTGCTAGTGAACTGGAAGAGGTAGCTGAATCCTTGGGATTCATTGATCTTACACCTATAAATGGTGCTGAGAAGAAGAAGGAGGAGCTCATTCCTGAGTGCACATCTAAGGCTCCTGCTGCTAAGCCAAAGAGCAAGCAGAGATCTTGGGTGAGGCTGAAGGGGAGGACTGTGAAAAAAGTGAAGGGGATTGAGATCAAGGAATCTGCGTTGGGCAAGAGGCAATTATTTGAGGTTCACCCTCCTGATGGTTTGATGGATAATGATAGAGAGGGAAGCCAAAAGAAACAAGTTACTAGGATGGATGTTGATGTGTCTCAAAAAGAACCAGAGGGGGTGTTGGAGAGCCAACACCTCCTATCCCAATGAAAATGATTAGCTGGAACTGCAGGGGGGGTTGGGGAACCCTCGAGCAGTTAGAGCCTTGTCAAGGCTCACAAATCGAGAAAATCCTCAAATTGTCTTCCTTATGGAGACTAAGTTTAAAGTTTCTGAAATGGTAGGAATAAAAAGTAGGTTGAGGTTTGATTCCTGTTTGGCTATGGATTGTGATGGATTTGGCAGGGAAAGAGCTAGTGGGATTGCTATTCTCTGGAAGGATTGTATTGATCTTACTGTTGTGTCTTATTCTATTAACCATATTCATTGTATGGTGTTAGATGAAGTTACGAGTGACAGCTGGGCCCTTACGGGTGTCTATGGGTTTCTAGATGAGCAGAATAAGTGGAGGACTTGGGAATTGATCAAATCTCTGAAACCTGATTTGAACCAAGCTTGGCTATGCTTTGGAGACCTCAATGATACTATTTGTAATGCTGAGAAAGCGGGGGGGATTGCTAGATCTCAAACCCAAATGACTATTGGCAGAGAGGCTATTGATGATTGTGGCCTGGAGGATCTGGGGTTTACTGGGTATCCCTTTACTTGGTCAAATGGAAGGAATGGTGTTGATAATATTCAAGCTAGGCTTGACAGGGCCTTGGGTAATCCTGTTTTGACTAACAGATTCTCTCATTTACAGGTTACTCATCTTCCTAGATTCAGGTCTGATCATGCTGCTTTGCTGATTCATCTTGAAGTCCCTCAGATTAATGCTAGTAGGAGAGCTCCAAATGTCTTCAGGTTTGAGGAAAGCTGGTCGAATGAGGAGAAGTGTGAGAGAATTATTCGTGACCACTAGAACCATCCGGGGGTGCCTGTGTCTGAGAAGATCAGGATGCTTAGTCGCATGAGTAGTGAGTTTGATGACCATAACCTTGGGCAGATTAAGAAGGACATTAAAAGAATTGAGAAGCTCTTTGATGATCGGTCTCTTTGGTAAGGTTCAGTTGAGGAGATCCACAGACACAAAATCCATGAAAGACAGCATAGTGAGCTTCTTAAGACACAAGAAACTATGTGGCGACAACGTAGCAGAGCAGTGTGGTTAAAAGATGGGGATAAGAATACTAAGTTCTTCTATGGAAAGGCTAGCCAAAGAAACAACGTTAATCAGATCAAGAAGATTAAGGACGGCTCGGGTTTCTGGTGGAGGGTGGATGATAAGGTTAAATCTGTGCTTCTAGATTATTTCAATAACATGTTTTCTTCTTCCAATCCAACTGATGTTAAGAATATTTGTGATGTTGTGAGGGGGAAGCTTTCTGAGGAACTTAGGGATTGGTGTAGTAGGCAGTTTACTGTTGTTGAGGTTAGAGAAGCTGTGGATCAAATGCACCCTCTTAAAGCCCCTGGACCTAATGGTCTACCTGCTTTATTCTTCCAAAAATATTGGCATATTGTTGGCTCTGAGGTCTGAGGTTACTACCATGGCTCTTAATGTCCTTAACAATCAGCAGGATCCTTCTGAGTTTAACAAGACATTCATTGTCCTTATCCCCAAATGCAAGAACCCTTCAACTCCTAAGGACTTCAGGCCCATTAGCTTGTGCAATGTTACTATGAAGATTGTGACCAAAACCTTGGCTAATAGACTTAGGCATACCTTGCCTTCTGTCATTGATGCTGAGCAGAGTGCTTTTGTCCAAGGAAGGCTTATTACTGACAATGCAATCATAGCTATGGAATGCTTCCATTGGCTCAAGAAGAAGAAGAAAGGGAAGAGGGGTATTATGGCCTTGAAGCTGGATATGTCAAAGGATTATGATAGATTGGAGTGGAATTTTGTCAAGACCACTATGGAAGCTATGGGCTACCCATCTCATCTGGTGAACATTATCTATTCTTGTATGTCTATAGTTTCATATCAAATCCTCATCAACGGCAAGCCCTCCTCTCAGTTCTCTCCACAGTGTGGGTTAAGGCAAGGTGATCCTATGTCACCTTACTTATTTATTATATGTGCTGATGTGCTTTCAGGGATGATCCATAAAAGTGTGGAGGATAAGGGGATCCACGGACTTAAAATTGCTAGGTCTGCCCCTCAAATCTCTCACTTGTTCTTTGTGGATGATTCCCTCCTTTTTGCTAGAGCCAATTGTGGGGAAGCTGGGAAGATTCTAAACATGCTCCAAACATACCAGAGAGCTTCTGGTCAGGTTATTAACCTTGACAAGTCTGAAGCCTCCTTTAGCCAAAATGTGCAAACAAATGATAAAGAAATGATCTGTAACTTGATGGGTGTAAAGGTAGTTGAGGCTCAGTCTAGATACATTGGATTTCCAGTTCCTTTTGGAAGATCTAAAAAGGCTATCTTTTCCTTTGTCATGGAGAGAATCTGGAAGAAGATTAAAGGGTGGAAGGAGAAATGTTTATCTAGAGCAGGGAAGGAGACTTTAATCAAAGCAGTGGCTCAAGCTATTCCCAACTATATCCTCAGTTGCTTTGAAATGCCTGTGGGTTGTTGTAAGGAGATTGATTCCATGCTAGCAAAGTTCTGGTGGGGGGCTGATACTGAACACAGGAAAATTCATTGGATTAGTTGGAAAAAGCTCTCTAAACCGAAGGCTAAAGGTGGTTTGGGTTTCCGTGGGTTCAGAGATTTTAACCATGCCCTTCTTGGTAAGCACTGTTGAAGATTGGCATCTATGGAGGGTTCACTCCTAGGTGAGGTTCTAAAGAGTGGATATTATCCTAGAGGGAACTTCTTGGAGGCGGTGGTGGGGTACCAACCTAGCTATGTGTGGAGGAGTATCTTGAATGATAGGAAGATTTTGGTCTTGGGTAGCAAATGGACAATTGGTAATGGCCAGAACACTAGAATTTGGATAGATAGGTGGGTGGGGGACGGTTCTCTCATCAAGTCCAAATTGCCCTTCAACTCTCTTGAGGATGGTACCTGTGTAACTAGGCTTATTGATATGGATCTGATGCACTGGAACGTTCCGTTGGTAAACCATTACTTTGCCCCTGACGAAGCAAAGAAGATCATTAGCACCCCTTTATCTTTGAGATTGCCTCGAGATAAGCTGTGTTGGAAGTGGGAGAAGAATGGTGTTTACTCTGTTAAAACTGCTTATCATGCTTTGTATGAGCTGAGTGAAAGGGATTTAGCTAGTTTATCTACCCCCAAAGATGAGTCCCTGTGGAAGGAAATTTGGCATTCAAACATTCCAAGTAGTGCTAGAAATTTCCTTTGGCGTTTGGCCAAGCACATTCTTCCTACAAGATCTAATTTGAGCAAGAAGGGGATCCTATTGGACCAAAGTTGTCCTCTCTGCCATGTTGCCATGGAGTCTCATTCCCATTTATTTATGTCTTGTAATTTTTCTAGAGCTGTTATGTTTTCTTCTAGCCTTGGTGCGATTGTTCTTGCTGAGACTGACTTACAAGATTGGCTCCTAAAATGGCTGTCCTGCTGTGATGAAGATGGAGCTCAACTTTTTAGCATTCTGCTCTGGAAAATTTGGCAATGTAGGAATGAAACTGTCTTCAGGAACTCTAGACCAGACCCTGCATCGGTCTCAGCAGCTGCTGTTTGTTTTCTGCAGGAGTTTTAACGCAGCAACCTCATCCAGGTCTGGTAACAGCTCGATACAGCAAGCTGCTGCTGTCCCTGTGGTTAGGCTGAGTGCTTTCAGAGTTTTTGTTGATGCTGGGTGTTTCCATGATGGTTCTACTTGCTGGGGCTTGTGTATCTTGGATGTTAATGATGGTATCATTTACAGTGCAAGCAAGAAGGATCAAATAGTGGTAGACCCGACCACTGCTGAAGTTTTGGGTTTGAGGTGGGGAATCCAAACTGCTATTCAACGGGGAATTTTGGATGTTTTATTTTTCTCTGACGCTCAAATTGTTGTTAACTATGTTTTGGGGAAAACTAAGGTGGCCATTATTGACCCTATTATTGATGATTGCCTCATGCTTTTGGAGGAGCTCCCTAATAGCTCAGTTCACTTTGTTAACAGAGATAGTAATTGTATTGCTCATAGTTTAGTAGCTATTGCTAATAGACTAGGTTGTAATGACTGGTTGGGACTTCCCTCAGTTGATATTCTCTGTAACAACTTTGTAATGCCTGTTGGCATCTTTTCTCGTTAATGAAATCTTTTCGAGTTTCAAAAAAAAAACTTCAAAAAAAACCAATTAACAAGTGGATTAACATGGCGAAATGATTTTACTGAATGTCATCGTAAAATTAGTTTAACTAGCTTAACTAACGGAGACTCTATAAAATTGTGGTTCCCTGTAAGCTGTAACTGGTTATTGAAGTTCTGCAACTGCTTAAACACATTTGCAAAAATAAGATTTTTGTTGCTTATATTCGAGAATATGAAATACGGAGTTGTATGTCACACAACATGCTTATCAGTTGTGCAAGAGATTGCTGATTAACTGACGCTCCAAAATGGGGAAAATATTAAAAAATCAAATGAGGTAAATTAACATGTTAGCGTAATGCAAAACAGCAACAAGCCAATATCTACAAACTTGCTCAAATGATCCAGAGCATATGTGTATTTTGCTGATCAATTTGTAGAATCTCAAACTGTAAAAAGGAAAAAATACAAGGGACCTAATATGATAAACTGGCATCATACAAAGTATGGTTTATTTATAGAGTAGTAAGCAGTAAGCAGCTGCATTTAGAGTCATATTTGCATTGGCGTATACATCCTTACTTCCACTTCTTGAACCCACCATGCTTGCCGAATTTTCCATGCTTGAACTTGCCACCATGCTTTCCATGCTTGAACTTGCCATGCTTTCCATGCTTCCCATGCCCCATGTGCATACCACCATGTGCATAGCCACCATGAGCACCATAGGCGCCATGGGCACCATGGGCTCCATGGGTTAGACTGTGAGCACCATAAGCTGCAGCAGCAGCGGCAGCACCACCAGCAAGCATTGCTCCCATACCGCCATGTCCATGAGAGCCTGGTGATAACAGGGAAATTTAGCAGGTTCTAACAACTTTGGTGTAAATCATATACAGCAGAAAGAGTTTCAAAGAATCATTCCATCAATTAACTAAGGTTGTGTTTGCGAGTTAGAAGAAGGAAAGAAAAGGGAGAGTTTATGACTTATAATTTAGTAGTAATATGGAGAAAAATATCCTGTAAAACCCTCCAACTCCTCTTCTAGTTCATTTTTTGAGTTCCTCCAAGACCCTCCTCCAAATCTGGGAGAACTCAAAATGAATCAGGAGAAGACTTTTGAGGGCTTTGAAGGGTAATTTTTCTCCATTTACTACCAAGTTATTAAATCATAAGCCCTCCATTCCCCTTCATTCACCTCCAAATTCCCAAACACAAGAAAACAACTTCAAGAACAGATAAGTTTCAAATACAGCAGTGAACAGCAAAATCATACATTCCATTTAAAAAAAACGCACTTGGAGTGTTGAGAAAGTTAACGAGAGGGTAAACTGTCACACGAAGACATTAACAAAACTAATTATCAACATAAAAGTCAATCAGTCTCAGCCCAAAAGCCACAAATAGGACAAGCAATTAACCACAAACCACATCAACAAATCATCGAACTAGATATATGGGCATGGTCTCTTATATCATTTTCATTCACCCCCATTGCTAGCCAATTTGGGACCCCCTCAAGTTTGAGTCTCCACATTGCATGCTTCCCTTCAAGCCAAAGCCTCTTTAAGTCAAATCTACGGGTCACCAGCTACCTCTAAGACATTGGGTAGCTATAGCTCCAAACACTCAAACCATCCACTCTGAGAAAATCCCCATTAGCTTAGCTCAGTCCTGGGTACCTATTTGGTACTTCAATTGGGGGTTCAATCTCATGAGTACCCTTTGGTACATGTACCTATAGAGGCACCATCTTCTCCTCCAATTTGGAGGCCCCGCATGTGAAAATGTGGAACTTTTTTTATGAAATGTAAGGATGTAGAGTTAATGACGAGCCCATTTAGTAAATTCTTTTGGAGGTAATTTTTTTGGAGGTGCAGTGTTGGAGGAATGGAGTGCTTATTAGGTAATTGAGTTGAAAAATTAAAAATGTATGTTGTGTACAAATGAGACCCCACTTCAGAATCCCATTAAGAGTAGCTGGGTTGGACAAAAGCAGGGAGACCTGCACTAATAGGACAAGCAACAAACAACTACATAGAATTCGACACCACACCTTCACCTGAAACTTAAATAATTGGGTACATGGATAAGTTTTTTGATATCATCTTTTGGTCCATTCCTAACCAACAAGACTTTTCACCACTAACACCTGAATACCCTAACATTAGTATATCAACACACACAAACACAGCTTTTTCAATATAGTTAATTGAGACGCTTCCATGTAGGCAGCTTCACAAATTTTACAACCACAATGAAATTCAGAATTCAACCAACATTATTCATAGTAATAACAGAGAAAATCAATTGAAAAAAAGAAATATACCTGAGGGATGTTGACCAGGATAACCAGCAGGAGGGTAACCACCAGGAGCAGGAGGATACCCAGCTGGAGGATATCCTTGAGGAGGGTACCCTTGTTGAGGAGGATATCCCCCTTGTTGTGGAGGGTACCCATGTTGAGGTGGATATCCACCTTGTTGTGGAGGGTACCCATGTTGTGGTGGGTAAGCACCAGGTGGATAACCATGTGCAGCACCAGCTATCCCATGAGCAAGGTGTGAAAATACCCCTTTGTCAGATTCATCATGATGACCGTCCTTACCACCTCCCATCTTTCAAAAAACTAACAACACCCAAATAACTCAATTAGAAATCTTGTTACACAATTGGGTTAAGTTATTATAGCAAATAAACACAAAGCAGGTAAAAATGTCAAATCTCAAATCTACAATCCAATAATTCAAGCCAATTTGGTGCTAAATTTGAAAACTTTGTGTCAATCATGAAAATATGTGTTGAATGCAATAAAAAAAATTAAAATTTACATTTAAATTCAACGATCGAAAAAATAGTGATTGAAGAAACAATTGAGGAAAACGGTAATGATCTAATGAGAAATCAATCGTCAATAGATATAAGCATGAATAGATATAATAAAGAAGGTGAAGAATTGATGAAAGGAAACGTGAACTCACCGATTTTGATGTGCAGAGAATAAGATGAAGAAATTGAGAAATTGGAATAGAAATAGAAATGAAGGAAGAAGAGAGAAAGAGGGATCTTGTAAAGATATATAGTGGCGTTTAATCCAAATAAACGCGTTAAGCGGACTTTATTACACGTAATCGACGCGTCCAATTGTCCTTTTCATTGTCTGCCACGTGGAGGCTACTAACGCTTGATGGCTTTTTTATTATTTTTTTAAAACTTTGATTACTTCTTGATTAAGTGTTTGAAAGAAAAGTATTTTTGTGATGTTTTCATTTGGGAGTTCTTTTCAACTTTATTTTAATTTTCATTTTTGTTGCGGATCATTTGAATTGCTCGGTTTTAGGAAAACTAGGACTCCCACCTCGTGCAATGTGCAGAGTGTGGTAGGAATTTTTATTGCGTGTGAATGTATGGCAGGAAAGCATTGTGTATAACATTTGATCATATTAAAAGACTTGTGATTAAGTTAATTGTGTAACATGTTCTGTTGTGCTAACCTCGTGACCCATATAGTAGACATCAAATTTTGACATTCACAATAGACGTCAAAATTTATCAATTAAATCATCAAATTAAGAGTTCTCGCTGAGTAGTTTTCAAAAATGTTCAACAAAATTGTCATTTTATCAAATAACATCAATTGAACGAAGAATATTTTGTTAAAAATACAAGTAAATATGGATTTAACTAATATGGATCATGAAGGGGATCTTAAAGCCAACCAATATTTTGAGTTTGAGGCAGCTCTTTCAAGATCATATATATAAGAATAAATTTAGACAGAAAAAGATTAAGGTTGTCCAATATGACTATTACCATACTAGGGTTCAAGCAGCCGTTTGATAAGGTTCTCGATGAAAGTGCTTATTGAAATGCTTGAGGCTTTGGAAATTCTGACAATAGAAGGGAAGAAAATATATATTGCACATAAGCTATAATTAATTTTTATTGCAATAGACGGGGTTTCCCCTATTTTAGATTTATTTGTTTGTGTAACATCCTTAAATTTAGACGTCATAAATTTAGAACGTTAACCATTTGAATAAAATCAGAGACGTGAACCTGCTTAAGAATTTGGACATGAAACCCCCTATAGGATAAAATTTTCATAATTAGTTCACTAAGTAGAAATTTATCAAAAACTCGATTCTTTTACATAACGGATATCAATCTATTTCAGTTATATAACTGTGAATGTCCAAATTCCCAAATAGCATTCACAATACATAATAATACCTTGATTAAATAATCAAAGGTTTTCTATTCTAGAATCAAATTCCAAATTACATCTAGGGAAATAAAGCTAGCAAACATACTACATCGATCCGGAAGGATCTCTCAATAACCTATGCAACTACACCAGCAACTACTTGTTCTTCTGTTTGCTTTACTTTACCCTGTCCATCTGAAAACACCACAAATAAAACAGTGAGATTACAAATCTCAATGAGCGCCTCTGAGACCCCTTACGGTTCCTCTCATTAGTTCCTTTTAAGATTCATTATATTTCCAAGTATGCTAAATAACTCGGAGTCGTCACCCCGTTAATACATTATTAATCAATGAACAATATTACACATGTTCAGGAAATCAATTTCAAGACCTTTGAAGGATTCTCACTCGATATTCGGTATTTCAACCCATCAACAATTCATTTAACATAGAAAATGATATCGAAATTAAGCAAACAAATATTCATTCATACATTTCAATAGACAGTATTGGTGCAGTAAATTTTCAGCAAGTATGCATAAACTTCGGAAAATTATTTGATCGACCAAACCACAACGAAATTCAACAAATGACCCCTCTATAGAAAGCTAAGGATGTCTATTTTCTGAATATGACTTTTGTTTTGCAAAATAATGAACCAATTAGTACAGTTTTCAAAAATAGACAGAATGGTTCTCAGATTTGGACGGAATCTGTCCCCTGACTTCAAGCAATTCTAAAATGACCAACACTTGACCAAATGAAACGAAACTTGAGCCTAACCAGATTAAAATTGAGTCTACTTTCTAACGGGACAAGAATTGTTCAAAACGGATTTCAATTGAGACCACAAAATCCAAAACACTGAACCTATACTCAATTTAACTTCAGAAATTTGACCCAACTTGGTATACTTATAACTCGAGTTACACAACTCCAAATGCAACCAAACCAGTACCAATTTGACAAGCATTAAGTGTAGTTTCTAAAAAGGTGAACCACATAATTTTTGGACCTCTATATTATTCTCAGTTATTGTATAACCGAACCTACACCAGTATAGTCCTAGATTTTTTATCTGACTTCTGACTACAATTTCTCAAGTTATACTTATTCAAATTTATTAAACTCAGTGTCTAAATTGTAGAAAATTGTGTCTATTTTCCAGGAAAGCAAACCTTAAAAATTTTGGACACACAGAAAGTTCAGAATTACAGAAACACTGAAGCTATGTCAAACAGTCCCAAACAGAGTTTCAGCACAACATTATGCACACTTAACACCACCAATCATCCAAATTCAGCAACCAATTCAATAACATGCTACCAATTCAGAACACCTACAAAACATTTAAAACATATAACGTGGTGAGGACACTCACCCGGTTGACGAGCTACTCGAAATTTTGACAAATTGAAAACCGTAACTCACGAACCGAGCTCCTAACACCTCCAATATTCTCAAACCTGAAACCAATCTACCCAAAACCAAGCTACTTTCTTTAAATCCCTTGCCAACTGAAATGTACTATCTTGTGGATCTTAGAACCTCCTCCTAGCTCCAAAATGAGTGAAGTAGCAACAATGGAAGTGGGAGCTTCCCTCTCTCCCCTCAAGCCCGATTTCTATGGGGATAAGGAAACAATGTTTGAGTTTGTTTCAGCTGGTGTTTTTGGTACCAATGGAAAGAGAATGAAGAATGGAGAAGGATGGTGGTGGAATCATGAACATGCATCAAGAAATGAGGGAGAACTCTCCTCTTCTTCTTCCTCTCTCTCTTCACAACTCTCCTCTCTTTCTCTCCTCTCTTGATTTCTGTTTTTCACTCTCTTTCTTGTGTTTTTCAAAACAATTAATGTGTCTTTAGCTTAAGTTTGGGTCAGCTGGGGGTGGGGTGTGAGTGAGTGAGTGTTTGGTGAGTGGAAAACCCCTAAATACCCTCATTCTACCATTAATTCTCTAACATACCCAATTCTTTTATTTATTTCATTTTTTCCCCAACACACAATTCACATAAATTGCACATTTGTCGTCAAATTCAACCAAATAACAAATCAACAAGAAATCATAGATAATGAAATTACTCAATTAATTAGACACTCAATAATTATTTTTGGGATGTTACAGTTTGTTTTCTTAAAATAGGGTTTATGTTTTCCCGATTTTGGTTTTTTTCACATTAGTGTTATATATATTCGTTTTTATTTTCCTGAGAAGGGTATTGGCTTAGCACTTTGGTTTTTCTTTCGCTTTTTTTCCTAGTTTACACGGTCAGTCAATAAAAATGCCCTGACACATGCTCGGTTCGGTCTTTTAATCAGATCGTTTGTCCTCTTAACTCAGTGATTTTGCCATTAACTCAGGTTGAAACGGTGAAACTCAGCTGGCGCTCAATTTTTACATACACAGATCTTTCGGTAATTACTGCGCTCCATTTTATTCAATCACGCCCCTTTTCAATATTTTCCATGGAGAATTAATTACATGCACTACTTTCATTTCATTGAGTCACGCTCCTTTTCAATATCTGGCCATGGAGAGAATTGATTAAATTAGTCTTTATAAAAATAGGAAAATATAGGATAGAACTTGAAGCATTGTTGAACTGATAATTGTTTTTTTGTTACTAAACAGATATTGTTTAGTACCTATATAAATAAATTTTAGATTGTATAAAGGTTTAGTAATTTTATTTTTTTTTGTTAAATAGCACTTTTGGTCATTTATTTTTGCTCTGAGTATCATTTTGGTTTTTTTTTTATCTTTTTTGTCACATTTTGGTCCTCATATTTCATTTAGGTTTCACTTCGGTTCTTTATCTTTTTTTTCTCACTTTTGTTATTTATCTTTCATATTTATTTCTGTTTGGTCATTTTAAACAAAAATACAGAAAAATGAACAACTCATGGAATATGTGACCAAATTGAATGAAACTGAACTCTAACTTAAATACAATTTCGCTAGAAATTCAATGGGACAAAAATTAAGCTAAAAAAATGAGTTCTTCGCAAAATCGCTTCTGGAACTGAAATCTTGAATTTAAAGTTCAAAAACCCTTTAATCTCAACAACGGTGATTTTGCTACAGAGAAACCAAATTGAACGATTCTTGAGCCTAAAATACTCAAATTTCAACAAGGAATAAGAATGTGGCAAATATTCAACAAGGAATCTCAGGTGATCAATGAATGAGTTCCCAATGAGCATCAAATGCATGTAATAAATTATTCAGTGTTCTGCCTTTTTGCCCTAATTAGAGATTTAGTTAATGCATCATGCTAGATACTTTGGACTTTCATGTTCTCATCTTGGTTAGAGTATCAGTGTATATATTGGGTTTGATTGCTTTTGCTTTTGCTTTTCTGAATTCTTATTTTTTGGATTTCAAGTCTCCAGAGGTAAATTATAGCTGTTAGTAACGTAGTATTCACATTTATGCATGTTGAGTTGACATTAGTGTTGCATCTCTCTGTTCTCGTTGAATTGTTGCCCTAATGGATTCATAATGGTTGTTGTCTTTGTATTCCCCAGAAACCTTGTTAGTACAAAGCCTCCATTCTGTGCAAGGCCTGATTTCCAATACTAAGCAAAGGCATGTAGCTCAATGAGAAAACTTGTTCAGCATGCTTTAGATGGTGTTGGGCACTGTCGCACTGTCAGGTTGCTTATACTGGAAATATCTGATGGATATTTTATCATCCAAATTGCAAAATCTTGAACTGATTCATTTTGATTGAAACAATATTCCTTAAGGTTTGTTTGAAAGTTTATGAAAATTAGTATAGGTGTCTGAAACATGCTGCAGGTTGTTAGAGGTTTCTATATTTAACTTTGTTTTGTGAAGAAACATGATGATTATCTTTGTAATAGCAACTGTTATGCCTCTTTATTTTATTTTTTTTATAACATTTTCTTATGATCTCCTTTTATTTGCCAAACAGATGTGTCAATAATGATGATGTCAATTTCCAGCTTTTGGTAGACTTGTGATGGCTTAAAAACTTAGTGCGGATTTTAGAAGTATGGAAGTATTAAGTAAGGTGAGGCCTAGGTTTCACATTGGAGAAATGAGGGCAATTTATCCTAACCACTTGAAAGATGATATTTGGATTCCACTAACACTTATCACATAAATAAATTCATATCACTTATTTTACAATTCCTATCATATATTTATATTATTTACACATTTACCCTAACTTTAATAAATGCATTTGTCTTTTGGTTTATCGTCCCTAAATGTTTTAAACTAGTATATCTGCCCGTGCGATGCACGGGTAACAATTCGAGTACATTGGTCATTAAAAAAACACAATTTATTAGAACACTATTATAAATTCTTAAATATCCCCCACATTCATATATGTAGCATTCTTTAATTGATTTACGTTTGTCATCTAGCTTAAAGGCAGTTTTTACTAAGAATGTGTGAGGAGTCATGATTTTAGTGATTTAATGTATCAATATTATTAACACATGTCTGTTTTTTTATCTTTTGGCTTTAGTACGATACTTCATTTCATATTTTACAGTTATTAATATTGTCATTTTAGCCTTATTGGTTAATAATAATAATTATGTATTTGTAGTATGTAATTTAGATTTGTTTGAATATATATATATATATATATATATATATATATATATTAATGATTATTCAAGATATTATGAATTAGTCAGGAAAAACATATTAAATATTTTTAATGGAGTGCCTAAATAAAGGGTGTCAAAATAAATCACTGGCAATAGAAAAATATGTCAACGGAGTACGAATAATAACTGATTCGTTGCTAACAAATTTAAATTAGATTGAAACCATTGATATTGTGATTTGAAACCAATAAGATTGGGATGTGTATAGTTTTTTTTTTACAAAGAATGTGTATATCTATGTTTTTATGGGAAACAAATGTGTATGGCTTGATTCATATATTTTTTGACAAAAAGAATATGTATACTATCTAAAGAAAATATGGAATAATTGTAGACTAATTAATCAACAACGTTGATTTGTTTCTCTTTCCCAATAACAAATGTATTTATTAAAGTTTTTATTAGCATATTCAACGGTGAAATCATTGCGGATTCTTAAAGTAAACTCTACAATGCCACATCTGTTTTAAACACTCGAACAAATTTTTATATAACGCAAAAAAACATAAATTGGGTCTAATAATTTATATCACTTTATTATTATTTTATTCATTTTTTTTCTATGAACTTAATCTATTGATTAATTTATTTTAAAATATATTTATTTACATTTATTATTTCTTTATTTTAACAAAAAAATGTTATATTAAAACAATAAAATAGGATGGATTTGGCTATTTTATACTAAAACTTTGATGATGTGGGTAAAGATATTATTATTATTATTATTATTATTATTATTGTTGTTGTTGTTGTTGTTCTTGTTGTTGTTCGTATAGCAAATCGCTTAACTGTTATTATAATTATATCAATTCACAAATACTTTATTCCGACCCGTGTTCACGGTTTGATGAATTGACAACGTTGTTTTTACTTCGTATAATCTTATAAATACAAACTTATTGAATAAAGTATTATATAAATTTGTAAGTAAACATATTATATATATATAATATAAATTTTTTAATTGAACTTCTAGTGGACGAAAATCTAATTTGAATACAACTATTACTTAAATTATAGTTGTTGATGAAGCTTTAATTTTATTATGTATTTATAATATGTCAATTGGTAAGATTTTCTACGAAGTCTAAGTATATTGTATTTTTAAAAGAAACTATAATGTAATAGACATTATAATGTATTTTCTACGAAATCTAAGTATATTGTATTTTTGAAAGAAACTATAATGTAATAGACCTTATATGACACTCACTTATTTAACTATAAATATTAATTTTATTATTCGTTGCTTGTAACTCATGTGAAGACAAAGAGGCCTCTGACCCAACACAATAACACTGAATTGGACGGTCATGACTCCACGTACTTGTCTTAATTTTAATCATATACAAATTTTAGTTTATCGTATATGGATTTTAGTTACGGTAAAATATAAATTTTAATCTATTATCTAACGCAGCTTGTCACTTGCGCGCGCAAGTGACAAGTTTTTGTTTTTTTTTTATTTTAGATTTTTTATTTTGTTTTTTGTTTCTTTTTTTTCTCTTCTTTTTTTCAGTTTTTTTTGTTACTTTTTGTTTTTTGCTTTAGTTTTCTTTCTTTCTTTTGTATTTTAAGAAGTACTTTACGGTGTCGAGAAATTTTAAATGTTTAAATATGCAAATTTTGTTCTTCAGTAATCAATTAGATGGAAAAAAATTTAATTTCATAAAAAAATACGTAAAGTGATATGCTAAAAAGTATGCTTTGGTGTACTTGATGGTGAAAAAAATTATTTTGTAACAAAATACGTAAAGTGAAATGTTAAGCAGTGTGTTTTGAGATACTTTGGGATTCGAAAAAAAAAAAAACTAACTTTTCAAATATCAGAAGTTTTTTCGTATATAAACCGGTTTGGTAAAAAATAATAAGTTTGTGAAAAAATACGTTTGTGAAAAAATAATAATCTTCTTATTTAATTTATAGTTTTAATTTAATTTTTATTTTCGGAAGTTTCAGTTACATTTACAATAGATCCCTCAATCGCACACTTTTGACTTTCTATAGATGCTTTTATTTTATTGGTAATTTCTATCCAACCCAACACGATACCACGTAGAGAGAACTGGTTCTCTGCCGTGGATTATGTTGAAAGCTTGGTTCCGACTCTTTGAAAATCTGCCTTGTCAACTTAAAGTACATTGGGCATTATTTAAAGTATTAGGGAGGATGGTAGGAAGAGAGAAAAAAAGGATGGAAGGAACTCGTTGTAGCTAGATTCTCTTCTTCATTAGTAGTAGTATTGATTTTATAAAAAGTAAGAAAGGGCTTGTTTTAGCTATAGTTTCTTCTTTTGTTATTAATTATCATCTTTGTTTAACTCTATGTAAAAGAATTTATTAAGAGGCATTCTACTTTCCCAATGTAGGGGATATATTTATAAGATTTCATGCTTCTAAATCTAAGCACTTTGTAGAAGTCTAGATGCAATTTTAATTAATATTTTCATTTGCATAATTAACAGAGGTGTGTTGTTTGTTTCTCGCTATTTGAACAGAGACTTATTTTGTCCTGCAGTAGTACCCTGATATCCGGTATCCGGTAAATTTTGTTTTTTGATGATGGATTTGTTCATTGTTTTGGCCGAAGCTATTGATTATTTCCACTACAGATCCTGAAGCTCATTCAAGTGGGGCTGTATTGTTTTTTTTTTGTCCACTACAAATCTTGAAGCTATTGATTTTGTCCACTACAAATCCTGAAGCTCTGCTTTTTATTGGTTAATACCATGGCCTTATTATCTCTTGGGCTATTAATATTCTTAACTGGTTTATAGCCCTCAACTCACTGGTGGGTCAAAGAGAAACTTCTAAGATGCTTATACCTGTTTGAAAAGTATTTTATGATTAAATATGTAGCTACTTAGTTGATATTAAATATTGTGATTTTGTTCATATACACAGTCCAATCCAAATAGTTCTACTCATAATCCTTTATTTTATACTAATCAGTGCTTTTACTATGATATGAAACCTTTATGAAGTTTTGGTTTTTATTACAGGATCATTTGGTGATGAGGGCTAAGAGGTTCTAACATTCGGTGGCAATAAGAATGTTATGGTAAGCTACAAAACATACTTTTTTTAGTGTTTGACTACAACTCTTACTTCTTAATACCCGCTTGCACTCACGTAAGCTGAGTTGGTATATGTATGGTTGAGTGCCATTGTTGCATATTGCATCTTTTATGCTATGTTTGGGAGTTTTTAGGGGAGGGGAGGGGAGGGCTTTGGAGAGAAAAGGAAGGGAGGGGAGAGGGAGGATTAACCCTCCCCTTGTTTGGATGTCATCAATTGGGGAAGGGAAGGAAAATTGGAGGTTTATAATACAAATTGACAAATATACTCTTTTTTGATTTGGGCATTTTCTCGATTCTGAGACAGCTTATTGTGTCTTTTGGGTTTTTATTCGGTTATGATAAATCAACTGGAACTTATAAGGTGGTGGCTTTCCATGTTCTTGGCCAGGAATACAACTCACCGCCTTCATGGACAAGCGTGGTGAAGGTTTTCAATTTGGGGATTATTCTTTGAGAACAATTCAAAGCTTCCCTGTACTTCCTTTGTTTTGTGTTTCGATTTCGTCATTCAGAGCTTAACGATGTTGTGCATTTGATTGGCATGTTAACTGGTTGGCTCTCACCAACACCGTCAGATTTTCATATAATTGGAAGCATATTAAGGTTGAGAATTTTGTGATTCTTTCTCTTAGTCTATCGACTGAGACATACACCCAATGGTTGGCTCTTGCCAACACCGTCAGATTTTCATTTGAAATGCATCAAGTATCAACATATTACTGATAGGTCTGTTATAGTAGTTACAATTAGTTAATGTTTGTTATTGGAGTCAACAGTTAGTTGGGGGTTGAGTTGGTTAGTTAGTTAGTGATTACCAACAAGGCATATAGCCTATAAATAGAGAAGAGGGATTAGGAAGGAGGGTGTGTAATCATTTGTAAACAATTGGGGCCTTATGGCACTATGGAGAGTCTAGAGTCTCTCGAATACTCTAGGAAATACATTGTAATCACCCTAATTCGTTCAATATACTAGTTGGTTCCTATCAATTGGTATCAAAGCAATTCGATCTTCGGAACGTTCATGGTGCGCAAGAAGCAAGTTTCAACCTCCATGGATTCACGTATCTACGAATTGGAACGGCGATTTCAAGAATTAGAGGTTCGCAATCAGCGTCGCCTCGATCGACTCAATGAGCAAGCCACTCGCTTGGAGCAACTCATCGCCGCGATTCAGCCGGTGGTGCTCCCCAACAACAGCTGTGGAGTGCCCAAGATGGAGCGTTTCAGTGACACAAAACAGGCTCTTGATCAGTCCAATCTTGTGAAGGATGGAATTGAAGAAACTGTTCTTGAAAAAGAACAATCTTCAAATCAGAATTCCAAGAAGGTTAGTTTGGCACTGAATTCTGCAACTACATCTTCAGTGGGAAGCAAGAAATCTGAGGTGAGAACTGAATACTGCAAGGTCCAAATATGGTCCAAGCAGAATGTTAGTTTGGCACTTAAGATGAGAGGCATCACGGTAAGGTGGAGAAGATGTCGAGCAACCAAAGATTCAAGAATCGTTTCCAAGAAAACTTCACACCGGAAGAGAGTGCAGAATTGCAACGACGAAATGGCTGAACCGTCACCACCAGAGCGACTTGGAGCGTTGCCGGTTGTGAGCGAAGGTATTCGCACAACTTCAAGAACGAAACGAAGAGAAGAAAGTCAGAGAGTGGGGAACGAGCCACCACCGCCGCCGGAACCGCCAGACAGATCAAGACTGAAATCATCCCCATCGGAATCGCGGGAGCCGTCGCCACCAACACTACCTCCGCAGAACACAGGCCAGCCTCCCATGGTACTGACACGGCGAGTACCACCGCCCAAGCCTCCGGATTGGAGCAATCTTATGGATGGAGGGGATGTCACGAACGTAAATAAAGAAAATCGTGGGAAGAAGAAAACATCATTGGGTCAAGTACCATCACCGTTAGAAGGGCCGGCCGCCGTCGCAACTAACCGATGCTGGTTGGGCCTGAGTTCGTTGTCGTTCACACACGATCTGCGAGATGAAGCCAGAAGGGTAAAACGGGAAATACGTGGAATGGGTCAGAGCGTTAACTCAATGGTCCAAGATCGTGAGTCGGGCCATGTTCCAAATCAAGTGGGTCAAGCCCAAAATATTTCAGATAAGTGTAGGGAAGAGGTTACAACAAGAAACCCGACCCGAAACCAGTGTGAACCCGACCCGACTATGCAAGGGAGATATAAGCTGTCATCGCCAATCGTGGTGTTTGATTCGTCTCCGCGGTTGCAGCTGTCGGAACAGGTTAAGTCGCTATTGCCGTTCGCCAATCCCCTCACGCTGATCATGGGGTGGCTTTTGATGAAACCACCATGGGTAAGTCTCGTTTATATGTGCCAAAAAGAGTCGCTGGCGAAGCAAAGGATTGAAGGGGTATTCAACAAAGTGGGTGTTACGTTAGAAGGCTGTCTATCAAATATAATAATATTCCAAGTATTCTTTGACGCTAATGGGTTGGTCATCATGCTTTCAATAAAGGGTATAACAGAAGTTTATGACAAGTGGCTGGGTATCACACACATGGCAGCAGTAGAAGATTTAATGAGTGAATTCTTATTATGGGATCCAAGTGTCAGTATTCTAAAAGGTACAATCTTGTATAATGGTGCCAACACTATTGTCTCAAGTAAGTGGGATTCAGATGGCACTAGTATTAGAGGTAAAATGCTGAAGAATTATATCAATACTTATCTAGCACATGAGTGGAATCCAAGTGACTATAATCAAAATGGGGATATGCTGCATAATAGTGCCAACGGTGCAATTTTAATGCATGTAAAGGAGGTGTTGTTTCATGCAATTAGGGGTGCAGAAATTTCCGTGGGTTTAATTCCCATTATTGCTAATAAGACCCTACATGCTGATCCATTTCTTTCACCTACATGTTTGGAAGGTGTTCATGGGATTTCAACGTTGCAACACCAGCAGGTAATCTTCACAACTTGGGCTGAAACAAATGTGCCTAAATTGACCCAAAGAAAGAGATATAAGGAATTGGAAGGTCTGTTGCTTGTAATAGTCATATATCTCCACCAACAAACAATCCTTTGGCACAAGTCTCACGAAGTGGGCTTCATTATCGTGGGGATTCTCTTAATCCAGTGTATTTTCCAAAAGATAAAATCAAGTGGGGTTGCTAGAGGAATACGGTGGTCCCTTGTTGAAAATCTGAGCGCATTTAAGGCAACGGCACTTGTACGAGATGCTTCAGTTATTGAACTAATAGGTTCTCCAAGTTGGGAAGCATCCAACAATAAATTACCCCTCAAATGCAGTATGTGTGAAGCTATGTGGCTGGTTTCTGAAGGTTGTTGGATAGGGTCTTCCTCAACTTATTGTTTGCTTAGTTTCGTATATGATGGAGGAGAGATTTGGCCCTCTCGTAATTGTGTACAGCTGCAGTCCAATTTGAATGCTAGAGCTTGTGAAGTGATACAACTGGAGAGCACCACCACTACGATAATTGGTTGCCAACAATGATTTTTTCTTTTGGGAATTGTTGTGTACTATATTGTAAATTTCCCCATCTTAGTCACCTTGAGGACAAGGTGAATGTCGCGGGGGGAGTATTGATAGGTCTGTTATAGTAGTTACAATTAGTTAATGTTTGTTATTGGAGTCAACAGTTAGTTGGGGGTTGAGTTGGTTAGTTAGTTAGTGATTACCAACAAGGCATATAGCCTATAAATAGAGAAGAGGGATTAGGAAGGAGGGTGTGTAATCATTTGTAAACAATTGGGGCCTTATGGCACTATGGAGAGTCTAGAGTCTCTCGAATACTCTAGGAAATACATTGTAATCACCCTAATTCGTTCAATATACTAGTTGGTTCCTATCAATTACTTGTTGCAAAAGTTAGTAAGATAATTGAATTTCATGAGGACATGTGTTGTTTGTGTAGCTGTTTAGCTGTCAATTGAGTTAAGCTAAGTTGAATTCATTTTTGATTTTTCTATTACTATTGGAGTTAGCATGGTGCTGGTTACTCTTTTCTATTAGGGTGGAGATTGTGAACATGGGATACAGTTGTTGGGGCTAAATAATGCCATTGTATGAGAGAGAAAGTCATTAATATCTTGGGGTCTACTTGGGACCCACATTAAGTGGTGTAGAACATTACAAGGAACTCAGGCTTCCTTTAGGGGTTGCCATGATTTTCATATTCTAAATTGTTATTTTTTATCTAAATCATTATCGATTTCACTTTTTAACTCCACAGTGATTTTGGACAGGGAAGGAGAGAGCAGAGATGGAGTTATGAACTGTTTACTACTTTGATCTGTATTAACAAGGTCATAAAAAAAAGGTCATATTTTTCTTAGCCCCTTTGTACTGAAGGATTTCTTTTTATATGGACTGAAACTTACTTTTAGTTCTTTTGGTGATTGTGGGAAGTCGCTCCTTTTGCTCTTTCTTCATTAATGTTCTGTATAAAATGACATCGGATGCAATTTTCTTTCCTCATAACTTTGTTGTCATTTAATATATTTAACTCTTTAGCAGTTTGTGCTTTATTGCTTTAATCCCTTTCAGTTGTCCCCAAAATCTGGCCCGCTCCTTTTTTCAATGGATTTCTCTGCTTTATGTTGTTCATGCTTTTCACCATTGGATAATTGTGTTACTGATATGAATTTGTTTGTGGTTATACCATTAACTGAAGAAAAATAGCCAAAAAAATTATGAAAAATGATTTTTCAATGTTTGAACTATAGGAATTGAAAATTCAGATTTTCATGAAATCTAACTAATTGTGCAGCATGTCTTGGTGCAAATATACATTTAATGATGATTCCAAATCCATAGTTATGAAATCTTTTGTAAATTGTTTGTGGATCCTCACTTCTTTCAGTCACTGGTCTTACTGTTTATACTTTATAACACCTGATCTTATTATAATGGAACAATTGTTTTGTGTTTAGTGAATAACTTTTTATTAATTTTTTAACTTGAACATGTAACTTCAAAGATAACTGCTCCCAAGTCAAATAACCTATGAAGCACAGACTCTGACACTGACACGACACGGACACGTCGACAGTGCTAATTGGGAAAAAGTCACTTGCTCCATCAATGGTGGTTCCATGAGTGTGGATTTCTTCTTCATCTCTGTCTTCGTGTTCCGCCTCCGAAACCATTCAAATTGCAAGTGTTGAGGGAAATGATCTAGTGCTCAAGAATCATTCAAGTCTGCGGAAGACGGTGCTTGAGGAGGTGGAAAAAGTATCTGAATACATTTTGAAACGTGAAAATGAGGTCGATTCTTGTGCTGTGAAGGAATGGACATATGCAGTTTCGATTGTTCTTTTTTCTTACTACTGCTTCGTTTTAAGCATGCATAAATGTATTTTTGTTAAGCATTTATGTTTTAGGGTTTTATGTGTGTATATCTTGTTTAATTCTCTTTTAATTGCATTTCGATTTGGTGGAATTCGTTGATGCCAAAATTCTGATGCATTTTACTTAATCGTCAGTGCTTTTATCCATTACTTGCTATCGTTTTGTGTTTTCCTGTTTTCCTGTTTCCGAACTCTATTGCTTACACTTGATATTTTGTGAGGAGTAACAAGAATGTGGAAATGGAGCGGGCACATTCAAAAAGACATGTTTGTAGAAGTGGGAAAAATTATATCACCTAACTTCCAACATGTTTTTGGTTACTTCATATTCAATTTCTTTTACAGGTTATAGATTTCTTGCTGGAAGAGTTAATTGTGAAATGTATGACATCTCATCTCATCTTTACCATCCAAATGAGCAACTGCGTGGCAAGTTCTTGGTATTAGTAGTAGAAAGATTCTCGATTCGTCAGATTCAGGAGGATAAAAAATGCGACTTTGATCTGATGCTACATTTAATCAATTCAATAGCTTAGTTTTGTTTTTGTTTTGCTTTGCAAGCTCATTATCAATGAAGATACCATCAAATGCTTTAGATACCAGAGACAAGCTCATTATCAATGCGCAACTGTGTGGTAAGTCTTTTGGTATTAGTATATTTTTTTGACCTGTGGTCCTACAATATTAGTTCTGTTAAAGCACCACAGTTCAGAGAAATAATTTGATTTATTAACTTTGTCTTTCTTTGATCATTGGCATGTATATTTTACTTTATTGATGTGCTGTAACGAAAGGAGGGAAACAATGGAGATCAAATTCGAAGTCGAATTTCTTCAAGAAGGAGGGAATGATGTGGACCGCAGCAGCATCAAGAGAATCTAATTTGTTAAAATTAGAATGAAGTTTATTTTATTTTAAGTTGTAAGAATCATACTTTATTAGGATTATATTTTGCTTTATGTTGGTGTTTGTGTGTATGCACCTTTGACCTAGGCACCATGGTGTGCAAGTTGTGTAGCTTAGGCACAACCCTAGGTATTTAAGAAACTTCTGTAAGTTCATTTCACAACTTTGATGAAATAGAAGACACATTGGTGTGAGTTTAGAGAATGCTTCTCTAGGGTTATTTCTACAACCAAACTTGAATCTTATCAAGAGCCTCTATCTCTTGTGGTGATTCCCTCATGATCTTATCATCCTCTTGGATGTGGTGATTTTATCCATCTTCTTGCCTAATTCCATTTGTATGTTTCTTATCCCTTTCTCTTTTTATCTTGTTTGTTGTTTTGGATTCAAGAAATTCACTTGGTTAGATCCTAAATTTACATGGAATCAATTAGATTCACATCATTTATCCACAAGGTTGTGATGTTTGCAATCATTTGTACTATTTTTGTTTGTAGCTAACCATGACAAACTTCCTCCAGATAAAGTTGATGATTTTTTTCAGATTGCATTAATAATGCCATAAAATGGGAAAGCTAATCATAGTGGTTAATTTGCAGTTACATCCATTTGTGTAATTTCTGTAATTAGATTTGGTAGTTTTTTAGTTAGCTTAGTTATATTATAAGTGATTTCCTGCACTTGGGTTTAATGTGGAGACAAATTAATTGGTTGTTTTAAAGCTTATTCCTTTTATGTTAAATGCTCATATTCCTTTCTTATCTCAGAATGATGATCCACTCTTAGTTAATACTATTATTATTCTCATTACTGTTTTGTGTTGTTAAAGGAGTGGTTTGTGTATACTTAGCAGTAAGAGATGTTATGCTATGTTGTGTAGACTTTGCTTCCATTACATGTTCATATTTCATTGCTTGTTTCTTGTGCTGTGCGTCTTATCTTTAGTTTGAATGTGGTAATGGAATGCTGAGTTGAAGGTATAGTTGATTGAGTATGCCTGGATTTGTTGCATATTAAAATTTTGAATTTGAATTGCAAAATGTTAAAAATCCGGATGCGGCTTTTTTTGGATGCAGTTCAAATAAGTTGGTCATCATAGAAAGACAGAAAGAAGCTTGCTTATCTCTTAATTACATTTAGGTTTTGGTGCAAGGGTACTTACTATGGTTATCTCTTAAAAAAAATTGGATCGTGTGGAATGCTGGTAGAATCAAGCATTGGTGTACAAAATTTACTTTGCTCTTTTATTTTCTTCCTTTAGAAAAGGCTTAATCGCATTTGTGTCTTCTTAAAGCTCCTAACTTTAGATGTCTAAATAATGTCGTTTTACTCACATGAGGTAAAGATCTAAAATTTGTCCCTTGATGTAAAGGGATATTACTAATTTGAGTAAGATCCACTTCAACTCTCTTTCGATCGATTGCTGGCATTTTATGGGATACATCTACATCGACAACACAATCTTTTGCTTGATTTTTGTTCTTCATAGAAGCTAAAATTTCCGATGCAACCATCCTTGTTACCCCCGTTCTAATTTTCCTCTTCTTCTCTGAGGATCGCGTATGTGGTTGTGGTAGTTGCTTACCTTGATCATTATCATTGATGCCTTCTAATAAAATAAAATTAAATAATAATCATTCAAATAATGGAGGTTTCCCATTTTTTCCCTACTTTCAGTCTTCCCCGTTCGTCATATACTCGAGGTAAACGACAATCTCTTTGACGACAAAGTTTTTTGCAACGGTGTAGAGCTGAAAAGAGACGAGCCTTATTCTTATCCTTCTTTCAAAGGAGAATATAACTGTATTGTTGGTTCTTGTAATGGATTGGTCTGCTTTTATTATCGTAAGGTAACTGGTGATGATTTTCCTGTAATTGGTGATGATTCTGATGGTCATTCAGAATATTGGCTCAATTTTCGAAACCTAGCCATGGGAACAAGATCTGAAAAATTAGGGCAGTTTCTCGATTCTTACACACCTTATTGTTTAGCTTTCAAGTTTTCGTTCGGTTATGATAATTCAACTGGAACTTATAAGTTATAAGGTGGTGGCTTTCCGTGTGGATGACAATGATTACGACTCGCCTTCATGGACAAGCGAGGTGAAGATTTTCAATTTGGGGGATAATTCTTGGAGAAAAATTCAAAGCTTCCCTCTACCTCCTCTAATTTGTTGTGTGTTTTGTTTTGGTTCTTCAGAGCCTGACGATGCTGCGCATTTGTTTAGCACGATTAACTGGTTGGCTCTTAATACAGTCGGATTTGCATATAATTGGAAGTATATTAATGCTGAGAATTTTGTGATTCTTTCTCTTAAGAATAGAGAATAGAGGGAAGCTTCATGATCAGAATAGAGAATAAATTCTTTATTCAACAAGTAATGGCTCCAGTGTTGTAGTGCACGAACAATGACATAGAACTCCTTATCATAAGTTGAATATTTGAGCTTGCCATTGTTGAATTTTTCACTAAAGAAGGCTATAGGATGACCTTCTTGACTTAGAACAGCAACAATTCCAATATTGGAAGCATCACAACTAACTTCAAACACCTGGTTAAAGTTGGGAAGGGCTAGCACTGGGGTTTTAGTTAAATGTTGCTTCAGCTCATCAAAACTTTTCTGTGCTTGCTCAGTCCATTGGAACTTATCTCCCTTTATGCAATCTGTGAGCGGTGCAACAATGGAGCTAAAGTTCTTAATGAACCTTCTATAAAATGAAGCTAATCCATGAAAACTTCCCACGTCATGGATTGACTTTGGAATAGGCCAGCTATTAATGGCTTCAAACTTCCGCAGTGATAATGTAACCCAAAAAGATAACTTCATTGGTTAAGAAATAACATTTCTTGAGGTTGGCATAGAGTTTTTGTTCACGAAGAGTCTGTAGCACTTGCCGAAGGTGCTCTAAGTGTTCCCTTTTGCCTTTGCTGTAGATCAAAATATCGTCAAAGTAGACGACAACGAATTTACCAATGAAAGGTCGAAGTACTTGATTCATCAGGCGCATGAATCTACTTGGAGCATTGGATAACCCAAAGGGCATTACAGTCCATTCATATAGGCCATCTCTTGTTTTAAATGCAGTCTTCCATTCATCTCCTGGCCTGAGTCTGATTTGGTGGTATCCACTATGAAGATCAATCTTTGAAAAGATGGTGGCACCATGCAACTGATCTAATAAATCATGAAGTCTAGGTATCGGAAATCGATACTTGATGGTAATCTTGTTGACAGCTCGACTATCAACGCACATTCTCCAGCTTCCGTCTTTCTTGGGTACTAAAATCGCAGGAACGGCACAAGGGCTGACACTTTCCTGAATTAATCCCTTCTTCAACAACTCCTCAACTTGGCGTTGGATTTCTGCATGCTCTTGTGGACTCATTCTGTAAGCTGGTCTATTGGGAACGACTGCTCCAGGAATGAAGTCGATGGCATGTTGTATATCTCGCATGGGTGGTGGTCCATGTCGAACATCTTCTGGTACAACATCTAGAAAGTCAGTGAGTAGCTGTTTAATTTCTACTGTAGGGTTGTATCTTCACTGGTCTCAAACAATAGAACAAAACACATAGTTCGAGCTTCATCCATAGCTTCCTTCAACTGAGCCTTTGTGACTAACGACACCAATGGCTTGGATTCATTGTCTCTGATCAAGTTCGCTTGGTGGCAAAGGGGTTAACTTGACTTTTACTCCATCTTTGATAAAGGAGTAGGTGTTGGCATAACCATCATATAAAGCACGATGATCGTATTGCCAAGGTCTTCCCAGGAGCAGGTGACATGCGTCCATTGGACGACATCACACCAAACTTGATCTTGATACTTCTGACCAATGGAAAAGGTCACAAGGCAGCGCTTAGTAACCTTAACATCGCTCCCTTTGTTTAGCCATTGTAATTTGTATGGATGAGGATGATTTTGTGTTGGTAGCTCCAATTTCTCCACCATGTAGTTAGACACTACATTTTCACAACTTCCACTGTCAATGATAACATCACAAACCTTTCCTCCAGTGGTGCATCGAGTGTGGAAGATATTGTGTCTTAACCAAGGCTCCTCCTTTGCTGACATTGTGTGTAGGCTACGCCTAATCACTAATGATTCACCGCGATCATCAACAATGAGTTCTTCATCATACACTGGCTCTAACTCTTGTTCTTCTCCAGTCTCTTCTTGCATTTCTTCTTCTTCGAGTGTTTCATATGCTTCTCCTTTGATGATGGTGATGGTTCTTCGAGTTGGACAGTTTGAGGCTATATGTCCAAAACCTTGACATTTGAAGCATTTGATTGCCTTAGGTTGGTTTTCTTTTGTTGGTTTAGGAGAAGGTTTATTTGAGGAACTTAGTGGTTCTGTTGGTGTTTTGCGAGTATAAGGAGAATTTTCTGTAGAGGAAAAGTTTCTATAAGCAGATCTTTTAGGTAAAATTTTCTCCACTTCATCCAATGACCAGTATTGTTGGAGCTGAACAGGATGAGCAATATCAGTGTTTAATTCCCCTAGGCAACGAGCTATTGTCTGCTCTTCCCTTTCGTGGATGTCACACTTCATCATCAACTTCTCAAATTCTCTTGTGTATTCTTCTACCGATAAATTTTTTTGACGAAGATTTTGCAGTAGAATAAAGTTATCTTGAAAATAATGAGGGCAAGAATTTCCTGGTCAATTCACGACGCATTTTCTCCCACATCTTGATCTTGCTTTTTCCTTCACGTGCTCGCTTCTTTTTAAGGTTCTCCCACCAAATGGAAGCATGCTTCTTTAACTTCACAGCAATGATCTTTACCTTTTTCTCCTCTGCAATTTCTTTGTACTCAAATATTCTCTCAACAGTTTGTAGCCAATCTTCAAACTCATCAGGTTGAAGTTTTCCTTCGAAATCAGGAATACCTACCTTGATATCATCATGTCTGAATTGTTGTCTCTGCGGACGGTGACTTCTAAATGAGGATGAATCACCATCAGATTCATCAACATCTGATTTGATTTGTTGGCATATTTCCTGTATGACCATATTTGAAATATTGGAACATAAGCGCCCAGTTTCTAGATTTGTCGATTTTATTTGAAGTATTCAGAATCATAGTTGAAATATTGAAATAAACTTCTACGAAAGCATTCAGAATCATAATTGAAATATTGAAATATTGATGAATATCGAAAGCATTCAGAATCATAATTCAGAATCATAGTTTGTACTATTTCATACTTTGTGATCAAAATTGCGGATTTGAATAGTTAGGACATACTCCTAAATTATTGTGGCCTTCATTTTAAATTAGTTGCGGATAAACTGTAAATTGTAAACAATAATTTAAAAGCCAATAAACTGTAATGGGATGAAGGGACTTTTCAATTTAGATAATTGTAATGGGATGAAGGGATGTACGAGTTCAGAATGGTTCCTAGGCACACATAGAATGGTTCGAACTAGTAAAACAGAATGGTCCAAGGAGTTCAGAATGGTTCCTAGGCGTGCACTTGTATTCAGAATCATGTCGAATTGAAATAAACTTCTACGAAAGCATTCAGAATCATAATTGAAATATTGAAATATTGATGAATCACCATCAGATTCATCAAGCAATTTTGTCGATTTTATTTGTTGTTTAGTTATATTTTGTTTTTATTCAATTCAATACACGTGCATCTTATAACACTTGCATCAGCCAAGCTATGGTACTACGTTTGAACTACGCATCACTACTAAATAATACGGATCTAGGATTAAAAAATAGGGTATTCTTTCAATGACACTAAGAAGAGATGTATTACCACTAAAGCGAGATGGTGTTCCTTCAATAATACTAAGGCAGGATGTATTACCCCTAATGCAGGATGTTTGAGGTGTATTACCACTAAGATAAGATGTTTGAGCATTCCCATGAACACGGAGAACACCGCCTTAATCCTGCTAGTACTAAACTAATGTTAGCATTAGAAAGGGCAAAGTTGAGCGACGTATAGGTAGGAGTCAACCTGACTAAACCAAGTCAAGCAACCCAACTTGATGTTATATATTGTTTTTTTGTGGAAAAATGCAAAAATTGCCCAACGTTCAATATGCGTCTATGGCTTATGGATATTGATAAGTATCTTTATGAATTATGGACTCTTCTCACTTATGGTGGTATATATGGTGGGGGGGGTGACACAGATATCTAATTATCTACATATCCATAAATAAATAAAAAATCAATCCATTACAAAATATAATATTAATGGATTGGATCTAATCCATCCACTTAATTTGTGACATAATTTTTTTACCATTTATTTATAAAAATATAATTTTCCTTTTTAAGATTACTTTAATTACAAATATTGATTAGGAGTAAACTAAATGGGTTACCCTTATATTTCAATTCACTAGTTTTTAAAAACCATTGGAGTAGTGTCAAAAAAAAACCATTGGAGTAATTGTTAAAAAAAAAACCATTGGAGTAAATAAAATATAAATTTGAAAAATTATTATAAAACTTAAAAAAAATAAGATATTTGTTTTTTAAAAAAAAACGTCTTCTTTTCTAAAAAAATAAATATTTACTTTTTTATAAAAATATTGTAATTAAAAAATAAAACCTAATATAAAATTAATAAATTGTGGTTGTGGATGGGTAGCACACGGCAAAGCGCTGATCAATATGAACTCAACATATATAAAACCAAAAACATCCAGAAATTTCTCGATTGATAGTGTTTTTGAAACCAAATTTTGGGTTCGAAATTGACACCCAACGTCATCCTTTCAAAAAGCTGTCACCTTTGAATTAATTATATAAAATTTTATTATTTTTTAAGATTTTATTTCCCTTTTATTGTAATAAAATTGATTTAAAAAATATGTAAAAAAAATTGTTTGCTTTTGCGCTTGACGGACATATCTTCGGTTGCGATAGGAAAATCAAAAGCTACATAGTTGTTGGTAAAAAAATGTATCTATGTGACTATGTGCTTGTTTGTTTTAATTTATGTTTTTTTATTAGAGATTAGAGGAATTTTGAGTTGTACAATCGACTTATATGCACAAGACTTAATCTTTATCAGAGAACAACATTTTCTTTATCTTCACCACTGGATTATATTTAACCAAGTCTTTCTAAGTAGCACTAGAGATCATCACCAACTAATAGTGGAAAGAAGCACAAGAACACCTAACCGTAGGTTCAGGGTTGGTGATAAGTGCTTGATTTACTTCAAATTTCTAAACAATTTACAAGCACTTTATTTGATTTCGATGCAATTAATTTAACATTAATTTTTCATAAATATTAGTAAATATTATTGTAAAAATAGTAAATGTATATATCTTTTATAAAGTGATCCTTAATTTAATATATAAAATTGTGCACATGGGTGAAAAAAAAATCCATTTTAAAGCCGAGCAAGGACGAAAAGAGCAAAAGAAGCAAAATGATTGCATAGAAAAGCTTATGCTCGCTTAGCGAGGTGACCTTACTTCACCTGAAGTAAAAAACATGCAAGTGTAGCTTGGAAGGCGGTCAACAAAGCATTGGTCGCTTAGCGAAGCTTATGCTCCTTAGCGAACGTGACCTCACTTCACCTAAAGGAAAAAACTCAACAGGTTGGAAGGCGGTCAAAAAGCACTGTTGTGGTTATAGTTCTTGAAATATTGGCATATTTGAAAAGGTACATCTTTTCCTTGTTCAAGGAAAAATGTTTTTATCAATCTTTTCACAAGCAAATTATTCATTTTTAGTCTTTGTAAAATTTAAAAACAGTATTTCATAGAGACTAAAGTTAACTGTACTAATCTTACATACATTTAAAACATTTTTTTTCCCTTTAATCTGTTTATTTAAACTTCTGCATATTATTTCTGTGTCGTTGTAACTCACTCATACCATTTTGATGAAGCAGGGTGAATGTGTTGGTTCCTTTTCCTTGTTAAACACTTGTTCAAACAATGTCAATTGTTGCATTCAGCAAGTGCAGACTAAATGTCATCCTTTTGGCCTGTTGTAGATATGTAGCCACCTAGAAGTTTGCCAAGATGGACAATCCTAACTTTGGCTTCCTCACATGAACTTGAGATTGAAGTATTTTCCCTTTCTTCATTGATTGAGTTTCTACTTCTCTTGATCGCCAATGTAATGCTTTTATTTTACATTCTACATTTTGTTGTTTTTCTGTACAAAGGAAATGTTTTTGAAATTTAAGAATCAGAATGGTGATTGGTGAGTGATCATATTTTTTGATTAATTGTCTTCCCTGTTTTAAGTCTTTTTTCTTCAAAATTATTTGATAATATCAATCAGAATATGAATACAAATTTAGATTAGAGCCCCATAAGGTCAAAGATATCAATGTGGAAATAACTCGAAGAGGAACATTCTTTTTCTACTCATTCAAACCTTTCCTCGTTAGAAAAAGAAATAAATTTATAAATGAATTGCAAAAAATTTAATCCTATATACTCATGAAAACAGTACAATAAGAAGTCTTATGTGCAAAAATCATATGTCAATGGTTGGCTACAAGTCTGCAGCTTATAAAATGTAAGAAACAATATTAAGGGCTTTTTAGCTTAATTTGTAGTACGCCTTCAACTTATATAATTTGGATTCCAATATTTGTGTTTGAATTTGATGTGCCATTAGAACATTATTTCACATCATAATTTCATTGTATATTAAAAACTCATTATAATATTTAAATTTGTTTGATTACTGAGTGAATTTTTTAACTCACTCATGCATAGCACAGGTAATAAATGGTCGTAGACTGATTCAGTTGGACTATTCTGTTCATGGTTGTAGGGCATCTTCCTAGAGTGGTGCATCTTCCTGAAAATGATAAGCAAATTGTGGTTAACTTGGACGATGTCATACATCTTTAAGGAGTTGTTGCTTTTCTTTCTGACTTATATTGCCTTATGTATTAAGTTGTTACTTCCGTTATCTTTTGATGGATATTGATATCATGTGTAGGACTTTTCTATCCAGTTTTACTAATATCTATAAATCTAAACTCTTTATTTCGCCTATTTTACCTTACTTTATTCGACTTCATAATTATGCTTAAATTCTTATTAACGAATGATAATTAACTTAATGTATTTACACACGTCTATATTACCATCATGCATATCCTCCAAGACTTACTCTAGAACCAGTCCCTTGAACTCCTTATCCAAGCTTTGTCTTTTGGGATGTCAATGGTACTCTTTAAATAGATACTAACACCAATGAGATCTTTGAGCTTTATGGAATAGATGGTCATAGTCCTAGAATGATTCGGTTTTCCTATTATTCGCATGGTCGCTTTATGATTCATATGCCAAGTTCGCCTTAGTCCTAGAATTATGCGCCATCAGCCTCAACCTCTTCGAGTTCAACACCCTGAAAATGACTTTCTTTGAGAAAACCCACATAACCCAATTGCGATTAATTTGGATGATCGAGCATCTCTTATTTTCGTTATGTTAAATTGTTTCTTGGGTGTTATGGATATCATGTTTAAGACTTTGTAATGTGTGTTTAAGACTTCTTATTGTACTGTTTTAATATTAACTAAGAGTATAGCCATGCATACGCACAAATAACATTGTGTTTTTTGGGTGTTATGGATATCATTTTTAAGACTTTGTAATGTATGTTTAAGACTTCTTATTGTACTGTTTTAATATTAACTGGCGGTATAGCCGTGCATACGCACAAGTAGCATTGTGTTCTTTGTATGGATGAACTCAAATAATTCAATTAGTCTTCACATGGAAAGATAAATTGTTAGATTTCATGTCAATTTAGTAATTTACTTCTGTAGGAAAATACATATATTTGGTGCAATTAGAATAAATCTCTTAACCTACTAAGAAATGAAGTTTTATAACCCGAATTGACCTAATTCTAAGTTAAGACATACTTTTGGTCTTGGAGTCTAATCAACTAGTCATCCAAATTTTCTTCTTCGATTATGTTAATCCGTGACTTTTAATTTGCCTTGAACTTCACCGGAACCTTGGTAAGATATTTTGCAATATAACATCTGTTCTTTCCTTTGTCGTGAAAAGTTTGACCAATATCCATTAAAAAGTAGAAATAATAAATTTTTGCATAAAGTTGATATGATATTAGTATGGGGAGAAACCCGGGTCCCACATTGACTAGAGATATGGTCTCATAAGAGTATATAATGAAAGTCAATCCCTACCTTACAAGCCGGTTTTGTAGTGTTGAGTTAGGCCAAACTCAAATTCTAACATGGTATTCGAGTCAATCTAAGATCTATTGGGCCACTCGGGTTACACTCCAGTTGTCTCGTCCTGGGCGTGAGGGGGGCTGTTAAGAGTCTCACATTGGATGTGATATGACCCGAAAAAGAGTATATAAGTGAGAGACATCTCTCACCTTACAAGCTGGTTTTGTGGGGTTCAGTTAGGCCCAAACCACATTCTAAGATGTTATCAATGCCTATCCTAGATCCTTCGGGTCACCCACCAATATTATTAACCACGCACCAAGCCCAAAAGTGCTGGGATTGAGGCGATGTATTGGGAGAAACCCAAGTCCCCCATTGACTAGGGATATGATCTCATAAGAGTATATAATGGACGACAATCCTCACCTTACAAGCCAGTTTTGTAGGGTTGAGTTAAGTCTAACCCAAATTCTAAGAATTAGCAATATCTACTCTCTTATAATCAAAACAAATACTATCAAATTTACAAATTTAGAGTCCTTACTTTTGTGCCATTTGTCAATTTTAAAGGGTAAATTTGACAATTTATCCAAAAAGCACTAAAAAGCACTGTGCTCACTGGTCACAACAGCAGACCTATGGTAGACAAAAAAAATGAAAGTCTGCTGCCAGCTGCAGCTTTTTGTAGGATAAATAAATAATAAAAAAAAAGACAGCAGAAAAAAAACTCCAAAAAGACAGTAGAAAAAAGACTGCAAAAAGACAACTGGCAGGCGCTGACGCGACATGTTAGAATTTAATTTTTTTTAAATTCTTTTTTTCCAAAAACCATTATTTAAATCAATTTATTTAAATAGAAATTATTATAATCTATTCCAACCAATTAATTTCAACGGAGCGCCAACGGAAATGTCAACGTGAGCACCAACGGGAGGTGCATATTTTATATTATAATATATCTATTAAAACTACTAAAATCAATCAATTTAAACACTAACAATTATAAAAAAAATTAACCACTATCAAAATTCACAAATTAGATTGTGTTCTGATTTTAAATTTCAACTCAAGTGTTAGTGTTCTTTACCGTGTTATGGGAAAATAGACATTTTGCCTTCATAATGTGGGACTACCATAAGACAACATATGAGAGATTGATGAATAGGTCCCTTAACTTATTTATTTGTAACGAATAGGTCTCTTAACTTTTTTTGTAACGCATAGGTCCCTTAACTTATTTATTTGTAACGCATAGGTCCCTTAACTTTATATTTTGTAACGCATAGGTCCCTTAACTTTTAAAAACGTAACGTCATTGCCCCTTAAAATCGCTCCCTTAAATGAGTTAAAAGGGGCAATAGTGTTACGTTTTTAAAAGTTAAGGGACCTATGTGTTACAAAAAAAAGTTAAGGGACCTATTCGTTACAAATAAATAAGTTAAGGGACTTATGCGTTAGAAAAAAAAGTTAAGCGACCTATTCATTACAAATAAATAAGTTAAGGGACTTAGAGAGATATTTTGCCTAAACTTAAAAGGTGTGACATTGAAAGTGTAAAGTAACATAGAGCAATCCTTAATGAAAAGTTTTAGCATCAAACCTTGGCAATGTTAAGAGCATAATCCTAAACTAATAGACCGCAAGTAGCAGCAGACTAAAACCACAAAAGTTTTCGTGAGCTGATACATATGAAATCAACTCTTTTATATTTTGATATTCTTTGTAGCCTTTGTTTTTTTTAAGCAAACCAATTCAAGCCATTTCATTCATTAAGATAGAGAAAATACAATGAGGAATAGTGTTATGCATTTGACGACTAGCAAAACATTGAGCCGCCCTAACTAAACTATGAGCAACACAATTGGCTTGTCGCCTAATATAACTGTTGACACAGTTTTGAATACGAGAAAAAGACTCCTTGCAACGAGAAATAATAGCTCCAAACTCGTTGGAAAATCTGGTACCACCGTTGACGGCGTCCACTACTTGCTTGCAGTCGAGCTCAAAATCAACATCATGGATATCCAATTGACTTACCCAACGAAGAGCTTCCAAGAGTCCCGTTGCTTCAATTTCTGGTGGCTTCAAGAACCCATCAAACCAGATGGTTTTGGCAATAATAAACATGCCATCATGGTCCCTGATGCATAAACCCATCCCACACTGAGACTGTTGTTCAAACCAAGCCCCGTCTATGTTGCATTTTTTGCGCCATGCTGTGGGTTTCTTCCAACACTTGTACCGAAACAACTGCAGTGATATGCTGCTACGAAACTTGCTGTGTTGGACGCCTATAGGTCTGCCATGCAGCAATCAAGGATTTTGCATTGTGAAGTGATAGACGAATCAATTTCTCGAAAGAGTTCCAATCCAAATCGTTTCGTCGACATCAAAGAAACCAAATCACAGCTGCAAAAGCAACTTTTGCAGTCGGCTCTAACGTTTCCAACAGCTTGTAAAAAAGTTCCTGCGCCCCTTCCGCTTGTTCATAATCGTACTGAATAGTATCCCAAAGACTAGCTTCTTCCCACACCTGCTAAGCTTTCGAACAACCAAAAAACAAATGTCATTCATTCTCATGAGCATCATTGCCCATATATAGGACAGGTCTCAGAACACACTCTTCTGCTGCAGAACACTGCACACTCTCAAGAGTTTGATTTTATTTGGAATTTTAAGAGACCAAACTGCTTTCCAATTCTCCGGTGCACGAAGATGGGAGGTGTCCACAAGGTTTTCCATAGCAAAATAATAAGCAGACTTAACCGAGTACACTCCATTCCTACTCAAATCCCACATCAAATGGTCTTCATCCAATGCTACACATCTAGGAATTTTCAAAATTTCCTTTGCATCATCAGCTACGTTGAAAGTGTGATTTATAAGAGGGATATTCCAATCATTAGTGTCATAGTTGTAAGTTGAGAAACAAAGTATATAGTTGAATTCGATGGAGCCAAGAATCATCCTAAATACGAATATTCCAACCATCACCAACTCTCCATCTTGACTCTCCTTTGACTATTATCCTTGATGCGCAGATGCTACACCAATAGAAGCCCCCAAAAAAAAATCTCCTTTTGAAAAATATTTAGCTTTGAAAATACAAAAAATAATAGCATTTGGTTAGTAAGTTCATAGTTTCAAATATTAAAGCCATATATTTGTTCAAGGTTTGAAGAACAAAGTAAAACAAGGCCACCATGTAAATCACTGTTACACATGGCAAATATGGTACCTTTCGGCACCAGAAGACACATTTATATCTCTCTCTCTTCTAAATTTATCGGAATCAAAAGAAAGCGTCTAAGTGCAATCAGATTCAAGACACGCAGAAGACTCCAAGGGTTTATCCCTCTCTCTCTCTCTCTTGCTGATCGGCATACAGCAACAGTAACAGCGCCTCCAACGGACGATTAATCCACAGCGGCGGCAGAGAGCTCTAAGCGGCCATCTTAGCTACCTAGTTGGTTGGTTCGTTCCCACATCTCTCTACCCAGGTAAAATTCAATCGCTAGCTTGTCTTAGGGTTTGTTCTGATGATGGATATCCCTCAAGAAGTAGTCCTCCCCGACGATCTGATCGCCGAAATACTATCCTACCTTAACGTGAAAACTCTGATGCGAATGAGGACAGTTAGCAAGGCTTGGAAAACCCTTATCTCCAATCCTACATTCGTTAATCTCCACCTTCAAAGATCGCATCGAAACATGCACGTCACTATAGATTGGGCCGACCACGACAGAAACTTAACCTTTTTCTCCAGAGTACTCTCACTCTTCCCAGTTCGTCGTTTACTCCAGAATCCGCCCATCATTGTTGACTATGACACTTTTTGCAACAGTGTAGTGCTGCATTACATTGATTCTTATGGTTCTTATAAAGGAGAATATCAATATAATAACTATATTGTTGGTTCTTATAATGGATTGGTCTGCTTTTATTGTCGTAAGGTCACTCATGGTCCTTCAATTGATGGTTATTCTCAATATTGGCTCAATTTTCGAAACCTAGCCATGGGAACAATATCTGAGAAGTTAGGGCATTTTCTCGATTCTCACACAGCTTATTATTCAGCTTTCAAGTTTTCATTTGGTTATGATAATTCAACCGGAACTTATAAGGTGGTGGCTTTTCGTGCCTTTTGCGAAGATCCCAACTTGCCTTCATGGACAAGTGAGGTGAAGGTTTTCAAATTGGGGGATAATTCTTGGAGAAAAATTCAAAGCTTCCCCGTACTCCCTCTGAGCTTTCGTTATGGTCCTTCACCGCCTAGCAATGCTGTGCATTTGATTGGCACTGTTAATTGGTTGGCTCTTACAAGCACCTCCAGATCTTCATTTGATACGCATACTGCATATGTTTTGCCGCATATTAATGCTGAGAATTTGGTGATTCTTTCTCTTAGTCTATCGACTGAAACATACACACAATTGCTACTTCCAAAGGATTTTAATGAGGTTCTTCATGTTCGTCCAACTCTTCGGGTTTTGAGAAACTCTCTATGTTTTTCCCATGATTTTAGGGGAACTGAATTTGTTATATGGCAGATGAGAGAGTTTGGAGTTCGAGAGTCTTGGACTCAATTAATTAAAGTTAGCTATGAGACTCTTCGAATGCCAAATCTTCCAATGGGTGATCGCATGTATGGTATTCAATTGCTGCCATTGTACCTCTCTGAGGATAGCAATACGCTGATATTTGCAAGCTATAAAGAAAACTATGATGTAGACAACCAAGCACTTATCTATAACGGGAAAGATGACACAGTAGAGAGAACTAGAATTTCAAAAGAAGTATTATGGTTTTATACCTTGGATTATGTTGAAAGCTTGGTTCCGACTCCTTGAAAATCTGCCATTTCAACTTCAAGCACATTGGGAGGATGGTAGGAAAAAAGAAAGGAAGAACGGAAGGAACTCGTTGTAGCTAGATTCTCTTCTTCAATAGTAGTAGTGATTCTCTAGAAAGTAGGAGGGGGCTTGTTGTAGCTACAGTTTCTTCTTGAGTTATTATTTATTATCCTTGTTTAATTGTCTGTAAAAGACTTGATTGGGAGAGATTTACTTTCCCAACTTAGGGTTATATTTGTAAGATTTCATGCTTCTAAATCTAAGCACTCTGTAGATTTTAAAAGTCTAGATGCACTTTTAATTAGTCATATCATTTGCATAATTGACACATATGTGTTGTTTGTTGCTTGCTATTTGTGTACTTTTGCCGTGATGACATCTTTTAGAGTAGCTAAGCTACCAATTTTGATTTTCTCTTTGAGGAATGCAGGAGCATGCCTTTTGAATTCGTGGATCCAAGGCGTTCCCATTTCGTTGTCTTTTTTGTTCAAAGATATACATACTTCCTTCCTCCCTTTGAGATGAAACGAAGCCAAAGGGGCAAAAAGAGAATGGTTTTGGGTTGGGTCTTAAATAGAGCAACGGGATTGTCATACGAAATTCCCCTCAATAAAGTTGTATCATATCAATGTCCTTATTAACTAAGAATATTATCACTATATTAGTGTGTTTTGTTTCAATGTAGAGAATATTGTAACTGATTTTATCTTCTTTCAAACGGTGATTTTAGTGGGAAAAAATTTGAGAATCAGTTTGTTTAAACTTATGTAATCCTTCTTATAGTGAAGTGTTTTTCACAGTCAATATATCATAATCATTCTTTCACCCAAAAAAAGATATCCTTATCATTCTATGCAGTGTAGCAAATAACAATATCTGTCGAAGGAGTTGTAATAGAAAATGTTTTGGCTTGATTCTACAGGCAGCGGGCATTCTTTGCCACTGTGTAATTGATTCTATGGTTTTTGAGGAGTAAGAATTCATCTCGTTTTGTCATGCAGTGCCCTAATATTCTGTATCTTGTTAATTTTTGTTTCTGAGGATGGAGTGGTTCAATGTTTTGGCTGAAGCTATTGATTATGTCCACTACAAATCTTGAAGCTCATTCAAATGGGGATGTATTGCTTTTTTTTTTGTCCACTACAAATCCTGAACCTATTGATTTTGTTCAAAATTTTATTACTCAAAAATTTCCTTTTTAACTTGTAGGCAAACAAGGCACAGGTGTTTGCCAACCTTTAGAGCAATGTAAAGTGGGAACACATCATGTTGCTTTTCCCTGGCTTTTGGCTGCAACAAAAAGTCTCATATTTCAAAGGTTTGGTTTTTGTTTGCTATACTGTTTCATATGTAAGAAACTATGCTTCTGAATTGATACCTAACTGAAGGTTGCAACTTTTCTATCTTTTTAAATTTATTTACCACAAAATAGAATAGTTTTAGTTCGTTGCTGCATCAAATCAAACCAGAATATAGTATACTTTCGATTTATAATCAGTACTACTAGCTCCTACATATATTACTGCATTATCATTAGATATAACACCATCTGTCATATATATATATATATACATATATATATATATATATATATATATATAACTGCTAAATTTATCATTTTCTATCATGTAGACTACTGAAAAAGGGCCTGAAATGTGGGATTCTGTAAAGGCTACATTCATAAGGGGTTAGTTATGTATTGAACATAATCTGTCAACTTCAAAAGTTTCTTTTCCAAATGTTGTCACCTAGCTTCTTTTTTGTTCATCTTTTGGTGATCTGTGGCTTCTTTTTTTTGTTGTATTTCTATCTGTTTCTATTTATATATTTCAAATAATTTTTTTTTAGGTTTTTACTACCAAATTGAATCACCTCTATAATAATAAATTCCGTTTTTAACCATTTTTTCTAATTACACTTACATTGTATGAGGTGATTGATGATCTTTGGCCATGCCTCACATACTTGAGTCAATACTTGGAGATGAGATTTGATAATGCCTGGTTACTTGGATTGATTGCAGAATGTTTGTTTTTACTACTTATGCAAATAGTAATGCAAGTCTACTCCATTTAGCTTACTTCCATTGTTATTTAGCCTCTAATTTTGTGAAGTGTTTGAATCATAATGTTAAGGGTTCAGCAAAAGTATATGTTTCCTTCCTTCTGTGAAATGTATGCATTTTTCAATCAGGGACTACTAATATGGGAGTTGAAAACAAGCTACTGGGTTTTTAGTTATACAATGAGTAGTTGCTTTCCAGTAATATATACATTGGTTTGATATGTGTAGTTTCCTCCCACTATGTTCCATTTGTTGTAACTATTTGAGAAGTACTAAGAGATTGAAAGAGAAGAAAATGACACATTAATGGGAGCTCTTATCATGGTAGGAAAAGTCTACTTTGCTCTTTTTATTATTTATTGAACTTTTTGTGTTAGAGATGATAATAGACTATATGTTGGTATGAAGCTTTTATTAAAACTTCAACATCTTTTTTGTCCTTCTGTTGAGTTAGTAGTTTATAATTCCGTGTTAATAGGGAATACCAAAGCCAAAGGTAATTCCCCTAAGCTTGTACTAGTGAATAGGACAACTAGAAGTAAGCAACAGAATGCACTTTCAAGTGCTGTTAGTGAAACCAGTGAGTTGGCTAGGAAAGTGTTAGAAAGCTAACTCACTGTTAGCCTATTCAGTTAGTGCAGTTGTGCTGATCCAGTAGGATAACACTTGTGTATAAATACCTCTGAACTCAGTTGATGAATTAATGAAGAACCAAAAGTACATGTATCTGGATAATTTTTTGTGTAGATACATGTACTTTTAGTTCTTATATTTTGGGATGAACGGAGTACTCAATAACAAAGCTTATTAAGTATGAACTAACTTCAATTTATGTGAGTTCAGATATTGACATTCATCTTAAGGGCAAACAAGGATTCCAAGTTTCGCTAAATTTGAAATTTGTACCACAGTTGGTTTGGAAGAATAGCTCTTTTCTTAGCAGCCTTGAACATAGTATTGGGGATGCAAGCTGCAGGAGCAGGGAATGATTGGAACACAAGCTGTGGATTCCTTGTTAGTATTATAGTTGTTATGGTTATAGTTCTTGAAATATTGGCATATTTGAAAAGGTACATCTTTTCCTTGTTCAAGGAAAAATGTTTTTATCAATCTTTTCATAAGCAAATTATTCATTTAGTCTCTGTAAAATTTAAAAACAGTATACTTTTAGTACTTGGATATGTCTAGGGACTAAAAACACATGACTATTATATTTGTAGAAACTAAAAGTAAATAAAATTTTCATAGAGACTAAAGTTAACCGTACTAATCTTACATACATTTAAAACATTTTTTTCCTTTAATCAGTTTATTTAAACTTCTGCATATTAGTTATGGGTCGTTATAACTCATACCATTTTGATGAAGCAGGGTGAATGTCATTTTTTTTCCTTTAATCTGTTTATTTAAACTTCTGCAAGTGCAGACTAAATGTCATCCGTTTGGCCTGTTGTAGATATGTAGCCACCTAGAAGTTTATTGCCAAGATGGACTATCCTAACTTTGGCTTCCTCACATGAACTTGAGATTGAACTATTTTCGCTTTCTTCATTGAGTTTCTACTTCTCTTGATCGGCAATGTAATGCCTTTATTTTACATTCTACATTTTGTTGTTTTTTGTACAAAGGAAATTGTTTTTGAAATTTAAGAATCAGAATGGTGATTGGTGAGTGATCATATTTTTAATCAATTGAGCATAGATGTTGCTTTTGTTAATTGTCTTCTCTGTTTTAAGTCTTTTTTCTTCAAAATTGAATGATAATATCAATCAAAATATGAATACATATTTAAGATTAGAGCCCCAAAAGGTCAAAGATAACAATGTGGAAATAACTCGAAGAGGAATGACCACCATCGAATATTCAGTTGACTATAAGTTGCTCAAAGATAATTGTGTTAATGCCTCTCACAGGTCACAAATCATGTTCACCTTGTTGTTGTTCCCTGCACATGCATGTACAAGATGATTCCCCGAGATATTAAACTGCATTGAAAATCATCCTTTTTGTGACAAAAGAAAAGCCAGATTGAGGATAAATCATAGATGATTTGAAAAGTTAACACAATGTTAGCTGGAAGTTTGCCATGATAGTTTAATATATTAGGGTGGAGATTGTGAACATGGGATACAATTGTTGGGGCTAAACAATGCCATTGTACGAGGGGGATAGTCATTAATATCTTGGGGTCTCAATACAAGGAACTCATGCTTCCTTTAGGGATTGCCATGAGTTTTAAATCTTGCTTCATTTATTTACATTGTTGTAGTCTGTCTGCAAGGGTAATAAAAAACTGTATCCGAATCATGTATATTAAATTAACCAGTTGAAGCCATGTGAGATATCAAGGCTATGCTTGCTATCTAATGAGCATTAGATACATCATCCACAGCTATATCATAACTGTCATTAGGTTCTGCAAGGTTACAGAATGTGGATTTCCATGGCTAACAGAAAACTGAATTCACATTTCTTGAATGTAACAGAATTAGACATGGGGACTATTTATAGGGTAGCATTAGCTTGCTGCATCAGCACTGCTGACTCAGCAGCTTATAACTAAATGTTAAGTCACTGTTATTAAGTCTATCTAATGAGCTTATTAGATACATCATCCACAGTTATATCATAACGGTCATTAAGTCTATTATTTTTGCATGTAGTTTGCTTGCTACTGTAATTAGTTTAGTTGTCGTAATTAGTTAGCCATTAGCCTTGATTAACCATATTCTGTTTTCCATCTACAACAGAATACAGGACCAGAAGAAATTTGGCAGATTGTGCAATTGTTTGTGAGGGTATATGTTTCAAATATGGCTATCTTAGGTTATGCTATTTTCTAGGGCTAAGGATACTTTCTGCAGGGAAGTTGAGGGTAATATAGAAAGTGTGGTGTTTTGAGACACTTGAAATTCATAAGTGGTAGTGCAATCCTTTGCTTCATTAGCGCGGGGAGAGTGTCGCTTTGACAATGTTGATCTGCCACCTATGTATGACAGCCAAAGAGCACTGTCACAGATCTAAGCATGACCTGTGACATGACAAAGTCTTATATTAGTTGGTTTATTCTATCTGCTAGATAAAAAATTCAGTGCAAATATGTTTACTACATGTTTTCAATCCTTGTGTTCTTCCCAATTGTGTTCTTAATGTTGTGTCTTTGTAAATGATGATTTTGATGATTTTAGTTTCTTGGTGGAATTCCCAATTGTGTGCTTAACCATGTATGTTTTGATGATTTTATTGAATTACTGGGAAACCATTCATCTTGTCTTGCGTCTATATTCAAATCATAAGGGAAAAATAATGCACACTGCTTGATAATCTAGTGCAAAGTAGTTGAGCTTCAGCATTCAGAGGTACTAAATTAACTACTTTCATAAGTAAACTGCTGATTTTATGGTCCTAAGCTTCTAATTTATTCTTTTTTTGTAAGTTGATTTCAAATAATTAAGTTACATAAGTAAAATGATGACTCATGTCAAGCCAGATATTCTATTCTTTAGTACAGATAGAAATGTTATTCTTTGGAACTCTATGCTAATCAAGGCATTATGTATTGCTTTAAGATACAATACACTAAATGGTATCTATTAGGAAACATGATACTAGAAACATGTTCTTATCTGCAACTCTATATTTCCAATTGGCTTGGATTTAAATAAAGGAACCGCCTATCATGTTGTGCATCCTTCGATGCGGTTTTCTTACATCTTTTGATGATATTCCAGATCAAAATTTGCTCATTAACCTGAAAGGGTAGCTAATCTCATTTTCATAACTATGATGCATTATCTAATTGTTTCTGCATATACCAAATAGATTTAAACATGACTTGAAATTGTGGTATGGTATCTATTCAACTTTATATCATTCACAGTCACTTGAGCAACTTTGGTGCGGTTATGTGCAAAAATCATGTCTCAATGGTTCAAAAGGAATGTCATCTCGGTGGAAAACACTTTTAGAAATGTTAGAGAGTATCCTGAAAATGATTTTCTTGGAGCAAATCCTGATAAGTCAATTGTGGTTAACTTCGATGATGTCATACATCTTTAAGGAGTTGCTGCTTTTCTTTTTGATTTATATTGCCTTATGTATTAAGTTTTTGCTTCCGCTATCTTTTGATGGATATTGATATCATGTCATGTGCAGTGTAGGACTTTCTATCCAATTCCTCTTTATTTCGCCTATTTTACCTTACTTTATTTGACTTCATAATTATGCTTAAATTCTTATTAACGAATGATAACTTAATGTATTTTACATACGTCTATATTACCATCATGCATATCCTCCAAGACTTACTCTAGAACCACTCCCTTGAACTCCTTATCAAAGCTTTGTCTTTTGGGATGTCAATGGTACTCCTTAAATAGATACCAACACCAATAAGATCTTTGAGCTTTATGGAATAGATGGTCATAGTCCTAGAATGATTCGGTTTTCCTATTATTCGCGTGGTCGCTTTATGATTCATGTGCCAAGTGATCGCTTTCGTCCTAGAATTATGCGCCATCACCCTCAACCTCTTCAAGTTCAACATCCTGAAAATGACTTTCTTTGAGAAAACCCACATAACTCGATTGTGATTAATTTGGATGATCGAGTCATCTCTTATTTTCGTTATGTTAAATATAATAACTATATTGTTGGTTCTTATAATGGATTGGTCTGCTTTTATTGTCGGAAGGTCACTCATGGTCTTTCAATTGATGGTTATTCTGAATATTGGCTCAATTTTCGAAACTTAGCCATGCGAACAATATCTGAGAAGTTAGGGCATTTTCTCGATTCTCACACAACATATTATTCAGCTTTCAAGTTTTCATTTGGTTATGATAATTCAACTGGAACTTATAAGGTGGTGGCTTTTCGTGCCTTTTGCGAAGATCACAACTTGCCTTCATGGACAAGTGAGGTGAAGGTTTTCAAATTGGGGGATAATTCTTGGAGAAAAATTCAAAGCTTCCCCGTACTCCCTCTGAGCTTTCGTTATGGTCCTTCACCGCCTAGCAATGCTGTGCATTTGATTGGCACTGTTAATTGGTTGGCTCTTACAAGCACCTCCAGATCTTCATTTGATACGCATACTGCATATGTTTTGCCGCATATTAATGCTGAGAATTTGGTGATTCTTTCTCTTAGTCTATCGACTGAAACATACACACAATTGCTACTTCCAAAGGATTTTAATGAGGTTCTTCATGTTCGTCCAACTCTTCGGGTTTTGAGAAACTCTCTATGTTTTTCCCATGATTTTAGGGGAACTGAATTTGTTATATGGCAGATGAGAGTTTGGAGTTCAAGAGTCTTGGACTCAATTAATTAAAGTTAGCTATGAGACTCTTCGAATGCCAAATCTTCCAATGGGTGATCGCATGTATGGTATTCAATTGCTGCCATTGTACCTCTCTGAGGATAGCAATACGCTGATATTTGCAAGCTATAAAGAAAACGATGATGTAGACAACCAAGTACTTATCTATAACAGGAAAGATGACACAGTAGAGAGAACTAGATTTTCAAAAAAAGTATCATGGTTTTATACCTTGGATTATGTTGAAAGCTTGGTTCCGACTCCTTGAAAATCTGCCATTTCAACTTCAAGCACATTGGGAGGATGGTAGGAAAAAAGAAAGGAAAAACAGAAGGAACTCGTTGTAGCTAGATTCTCTTCTTCAATAGTAGTAGTGATTCTCTAGAAAGTAGGAGGGGGCTTGTTGTAGCTGCAGTTTCTTCTTGGGTTATTATTTATTATCCTTATTTAACTCTATGTAAAAGACTTTATTGGGAGAGATTTACTTTCCCAACTTAGGGTTATATTTGTAAGATTTCATGCTTCTAAAATCTAAGCACTCTGTAGATTTTAAAAGTTTAGATGCACTTTTAATTAGTCATATCATTTGCATAATTGACACATCTTTTAGAGTAGCTAAGCTACCAATTTTGATTTTCTCTTTGAGGAATGCAGGAGCTTGCCTTTTGAATTCGTGGATCCAAGGCATGCCCATTTCGTTGTCTTTTTTGTTCAAAGGTATACATACTTCCTTCCTCCCTTTGAGATGAAACGAAGCCAAAGGGGCAAAAAGAGAATGGTTTTGGGTTGGGTCTTAAATAGAGCAACGGGATTGTCATACGAAATTCCCCTCAATAAAGTTGTATCATATCAATGTCCTTATTAACTAAGAATATTATCACTATATTAGTGTGTTTTGTTTCAATGTAGAGAGTATTGTAACTGATTTTATCTTCTTTCAAACAGTGATTTTAGTGGGAAAAAATTTGAGAATCAGTTTGTTTAAACTTATGTAGTCCTTCTTATGGTGAAGTGTTTTTCACAGTCAATATATCATAAGTCTTATTTCAAAGGTTTGATTTTTGTTTGCTATACAGTTTCATATGTAAGAAACTATGCTTCTGAATTGATACTTAACTGAAGGTTGCAAATTTTCTATCTTTTTAAATTTATTTGCCACAAAATAGAATAGTTTTAGTTCGTTGCTGCATCAAATCAAACCAGAATATGGTATACTTTCGATTTATAATCAGTACTACTACCTCCTACATATATTACTGCGTTGTCATTAGATATAACACTATCTGTCATGTATGTGTATATATATATATATATATATATATATATATATATATGTATCATTAACTGCTAAATTTATCATTTTCTATCTTGTAGACTACTGCAAAAGGGCCTGAAATGTGGGATTCTGTAAAGGCTACATTCATAAGGGGTTAATTATGTATTGAACATAATCTGTCAACTTCAAAAGTTTCTTTTCCAAATGTTGTCATCTAGCTTCTTTTTTGTTCATCTTTTGGTGATCTGTAGGCTGTTTTTGTTCTATTTCTATTTGTTTCTATTTATATATTTCAATTTTTTTAAGGTTTTTACTACCAAATTGAATCACCTCTATAATAGTAAATTTCATTTTTAACCATTTTTTCTAATTACACTTACATTGTATGAGGTGTTTGATGATCTTTGGGCATGCCTCACATACTTAAGGGTATGTTTGGGAGGGGGTTTTGGGAGGGGAAGGGAGGGGAGAGCATATTTTTCAATTCTAAATTGAGGAAGCTATACAATATCTCTAAACATAAATCAAGTGTCATTAAAAATATTATATTGATATCTATCAACCTGTTCTTTTAATTTTTTAAAATCTCAAATACATATTTAAATATAGACTAATCTTTTTCAAGCCCTCACCTCTCTTCCCCTCGCAAAACCCCCTCCCAAACATACCCTAAGTCAATACTTGGAGGTGAGATTTAATAATGCTTGGTTCTTGGATTGATTGCAGAATGTTTGTTTTTATTACTTATGCAGATAGTAATGCAAGTCTACTCCATTTAGCTTACTTCCATTGTTATGAAGCCTCTAATTGTGTGAAGTGTTTGAATCATAATTTTAAGTGGTCTGCAAAAGTAATATGTTTCCTTCCTTCTGTGAATTTGTTTACCTTGGATTTTGGTAAACACCGCTAGTTTGAAATTGCTTCTGTTTGCAGGATCAACTAGTAAATCCTAAGACCATTTGTGTAAAAGTTTTTCGCAGAATTACTTGTGTTCTTGCAGTTTAAAAGTAAAAGAAGAAGATAACCGTCGATCTCGCGCGAAACCGTTGAGTTTCCTCAATGAGGGAGAATAAAACAAAGGGAAAAAATTGCAGAAAAGCAAAGAAGAAAACAAATTAAAATTGCATTAATTGTAAAGAGGGTTGGTACACAGATCATACATTCTTCTCTTTGCTCGTTTCTCAGTGCGTGTCGGTACTTTGAGCGTGAGAGTTCTGTAGTGAGATTGTGACCCGTTTTTCCTATGAGAAACTACTATTTATACAAATAGAAAATAACTGTACAAAGTTTAAAAATGATAACCGCTGCATGCTCTTGATAACGGTTACTTGATCCTACTTCGTCATCAGCCTCCAACTCCTTCTTGTCGAAATACCTATCTTCAGCCTCTTCGACTTTGGCAAATCTGAGGTCGAAATCTACTTGATGTAACTTGATAGCTTAATTCATTTCAATGTCGAAATTGATACTTGTCTCTTGAAATACAAGGTCAAACTTTAAAAATAAGTCAAACCTCGTTGACTGCATTTAATTTAGCCTGTCGAAATTACAGGCTAACAAATTGCCCCCTCAAAAATGTCTTTTTCGACAGGAGCTATGTGAATGGCAGAAAAAGAGTATTTTTGAAAACCCTTTTCAACTGTTCTGATGACGTCATTAACATCACGTTTCAGAGTGATACGACGTTTCAGTAAAAAACAGCTTTTGGCGCCTCCGTTGTAAAGTTAGTGGGCCACGTTTCACCTTGAAACTCCCCACTACTCATTACGAGTAACTGCCCCATTAAGAGGGAAACTCAAGAGTTTTCTGCCTTTGCACTTCAAACAGCTATAAAAACTGTTGCTTCTCTTCATTTCACTTTTTCTGAAACTTTTGCAATCCCTTCTTCGCGAGAACGCTTGTGGTCACTAAACCCAGAAACTAGACCTTCATCACCACCTTCGTTGTTCATCAATGGCATCTTCTTCTCATCCTCGATCCCCTTCAACCGTTGCAGGTAAGCGACCAATCCTTGTAGAACCTGCCCAAAACCCAACACCTGAACCACCTTCACATACCCATTCATCTGGAAAACACCTCTGTGTTGCTGAACCTGATCTTGATGATCCACGTGCTCCAAGCTGGAGATCACAAGTGATTATTCCGGTCCCATTGATCATACTCATGCTTTTCTTGGTCCCATTCCTAAGGTTTTGCCCAATGTGTTTCTTGATCAAATTGATAATAATTTTATTGGCCGCTTCTACTTGACCATTAGCTTGGGCATAGTATGGTGTCGAAGTTAATAGCTTGAAACCAGTTTCAGAGGCAAAATCCACCATTTTTTGACCAATAAAAAATGTACCTTGGTCTGTAGTAATGGTTTCTGGAATCCCAAACCTGTATAAAACATGGTTTTGAATAAAATTGATTACTGCCTCTTGATTAACATTAATTAAAGGAATAGCTTCTATCCACTTGGTGAAATAATCTATTCCTACTAAAATAAAACGGTGACCCTTCGACGAAGTTGGTTTGATTTCACCGATTAAGTCTAAAGCCCAACCTCTAAAAGGCCATGGTTTTATTATTGAGTGCAATTCGCTTGCGGGCACATGTTGTATTCCTGCGTGTTTTTGGCATTCCTGACAACCCTTGGCGAAATCTATGCAATCTTTCAGCATAGTTGGCCAATATACTCCTTGTCGAAATAAAAACCATTTCATTTTGTGACCTGCTTGATGAGATCCACAAGCTCCACTATGAGTATTGGAAATTGCTAAATATGCCTCACTTTCACTAAGACATTTCAATAATATTCCTTCAGGAGTCTTTTTAAACAATTCATTCCCAATAATCACGTAGCTTAAGGCTCTGTACTTGGTTTTTCTATCAGTCACTCCAGTTTGATTTTCCAAGTATTCGACAACTTGCCTTTGCCAATCATCATTCGACATATTGTCAATGGCAAAAATTTCAACTTGAAAATTTTCTACCAAGTTTAACATCTCTGCCCCCTCAAGTTTTGGCATTGACAATTGGGCATCGGATGGATTTGTCGAAATCAGTTTGTGCTTTATTTCTACTAGCTCCATTAGCTTTTCTTTTGACACTTTGTACCCTGAGGCTACTTGTGCCAGATCGTTGGCCTCTTGATTCTCTATTCGAGGCACATGTTCTATGTGAACAGTATCAAATCTCTTTAACAACGTATTAGCAATGGCAAAATACATTATTAAGTTGTCTTTGATGCCTTTGTATTCTTTTGTTAACTGTTTCACAATTAGTTCTAAATCTCCTTTGATTTCGACATGTTTTGCCCCCAATTCTAACAAGATGTGAAGTCCTGCTATCAAGGCCTCATACTCTGCCTCATTATTGGAGCATGTCTCTTCAACTTTAAACTTATACTTTGTTGGTATCTTTGTTGGTGAAATTATTAATACCCCAATTCCAACACCATTTTTGTGGCTTGAACCGTCGAAGTATAACTTCCAAGGTTAGGTTTCCACTAAGTTTATTGTATTTTCGACCACTGAATGGTCAACTATGAGGTCAGCTACTATTTGACCTTTTATTGCTTTCAATGGCTGATAAGTCAAGGAGAATTCAGAAAGAGCCAAAGCCCATTTACCTATTCTACTATGTAAAATTGGTTTCAACAGCATATGTTTAATAATATCATAATGCGAATAAACATACACATCAACAGGCTTTATGTACTGCTTTAATTTTGTACAAGAGAAATATAAGCATAAACACAGTTTTTCTATAGGATGATACCTAGTCTCTGCATCATTTAGAATTCTACTGAGGTAATAAATGGCTCTTTCGACACCATTTTCATCCTCTTGAGCTAACATGCTTCCTATAGAAAATTCTGAAGCTGCTATATACAATTTCATTACTTTATTCCTAATTGGTGGTAACAAAATTGGTGGCTTCATCAAGTATGCTTTAATCTCGTCGAAAGCTTGTTGGTGTTCTGCGTCCCACTTGAACACATCTTCCTTCTTCAGTCGAAGTAGCGGCGAAAACACTTGGGTTTTACCACTTAGATTTGAGATAAATCTTCTAAGGAAATTTATTTTTCCTAGTAATGACTGCAATTCTTTTTTGGTCGAAGGAGCTTTCGTTTCCAAGATTGCTTTCGTCTTGTTTTGATTGATTTCAATGCCTTTTTTATGTACAACGAAACCCAAAAAGTCACCTGCACGAACACAGAAGGCACATTTGATTGGATTCATTTTCAATCCATATTTCCTCATTCTTTAGAATGATTGTCGGAGATGGTCTATATGACCATTTCCTGAGGCAGATTTAATAACAATGTCATCTATGTATACTTGCATAAATTTTTCAATAAAATCATGAAACATAGAATTCATTGCTCTTTGGTACGTTGCCCCAGCATTTTTAAGGCCAAATGGCATTACAACCCATTCATAGACCCCCAATGCCCCTGGGCATCGAAATGCTGTTTTCGACGTATCTTCTTCAGCAATATATATTTGGTTATATCCAGAATAACCATCAAGCATGCTTAGGTATTCGTAACCTGCAGCTGAATCTACTAGCATTTCTGCCACTGGCATGGCATACTCATCTTTAGGCGTAGCATTATTTAAATCTCTAAAATCTATACACACCCTAAGTGTACCATTTTTCTTAATTACAGGCACTATATTAGCAAGCCATTCAACATACCTGGCAGTTCTGATGAACTTGCTCTTCAGTAACCTTTCTATTTCTGCCTTGATCTTTACTAAGATTTCTGGGGCAAATCTTCTTGGAGTTTGCTTCACTGGCTTCTTTCCTGGTCGAATTGGTAGTCTGATTTCAACAACTTCTCGACTCAACCCTGGCATTTCATTGTAATCCCATGCAAAACAGTCTTTGTACTCCTTCAGCAATTCAACAATCTGCGCCTTCAACTCTTGATCAATCTTAGCACTGATGTATGTTGGCCTTTTTATTGAGCCATCTCCCAAATCAATTTCTTCTATGGGATCTTATGCTTGGATCCTTTTGGTTGAACTCATTGGATCTTTTTCAAAACCTAAAGGCTCGTCATCATAGACGCAATCAAGCCTCTGGTTTTCGACAATGTTGTCTTTATTCTCATCTTCAACGGCTTCAGCAACTAATTGTTGTTGTAAGTCAGCTTCTAAAACCGCTTTTTGCTTATTTTCGGCCACATAGGCCGTAATTCTATCCCAAACAGTGGGTTTATTCATAAATAACTATTTATGGTCCATCCCATCCTGTAGGCTTGACATAGCCTTGTGGGTAGTTGTCTTCATCAATGACTTCTCTATCCCAAATGAATCCATAGTTGGGATCAAGAATCACTAAAGTCCTCACGTTATCCTGGCTTTCATAACCATGTTCAGAGGAAATGCATGGCGCAATGCTCACCAATTTCTTGTCGAAGGTTCTCTTGGTGATAGTATTCACCTCAGCTTTGAAATAGCTTTGGTCACCTTCAATATTCTCGACTAGGCCATCTTCTCTCCAAATAATAAGCCTCTGGTGAACTGTCGAAGGGATTGCCCCCACAGCATGGATCCATTCCCTTCCCAACAGCATGTTGTAATTTGCCTTGGTTGAAATCACCATAAACATAGTTGGCCTTCTAATGCTTCCAACAGAAAGGTCAACTTCAATGGCTCCAAGAGAGTGGCCACTTTTACCTTCATAGTTGGTGAGGATTACGTTGTGTGTTTTCAGATCTGTTTCACACTTCCCAATCCTCTTCAGCATATGTTGTGGCATCAGGTTCACAGCAGCGCCACCATCAACCAAGATCTTGTTCACCCCAACATTGTTGACCTTTGCTTGGATATACAAAGGTTTGAGATGATTCCTCATCCCACAATCAGGTCTCTCAAAGACAGCATGTTGTTCTTCCACACAACCATTCTTGAGGACATAGTAACAGATGGGTTTGTAAGTGGTTTCTTCGTCGAAATCCTCTTCGACGTCATTTATTTCCGAAACCACGTCATACTCAATCGGGAGGATTGAGACTACACCACACAAGACGTCGAACTCTGACCCCGAATCAGCGAAATCTGAGCCCACTTCTTCGTCTATGTTGAGACCCTCTTTGATCACTGAAAGTGGTGGAAATATCCTCTCAGTAGCTGGCTTTCTAGCCATTTCGAGAGGCTTTGAAGGTATTTGTTTACCTTTCTCTCTGTCGAATTTTTCCACCTTGCCTACAGCAGCAAACTTTTTCTGGCGTTGATATCTACGCCATTGAATTCTCGTCATAGGGTTCTTCCCTTTGTAATTATTGTTGTAGGCATACTTGTTAGATTCAGTCGCCTTATTTGGGTTAGTAGCACTAGTGCTTCCCCTGACCAATTCTGCTGATTTTCGTTGATCCCCAACATCTTTTCCAGCATAATATACCGGGTAATACCCAGTATTCTTTCCACCAGAATACACCCATTTCTCGACAGGTGACTTCGCTGGAGGAACATAGGTCCTAATCTAACCTTTCTGAGGATTCTTTGTCGAAGTAAACTTATATTGGATTCCTCTGTCATTGTAACTGAACTTTGGCCTTTTGTCGACCCACTTTCCTTTACGCTTCAGTTGAGGCTTGAATCCCTCAAGATTCTTGGTAGCCTCTTTGTCGAAGACAACACTGCACCTAGGACATAGCATGACCTCAGTATTGTTGATTTTGCAGCGATTGAGAAAATCAATCAGTTCTTCTTCAGCCCTTGGATATACTATCTTCATCTTTTCAGCATACTAGTCATCAGTGACCATTTCGACATCAACTTTGTCGACAGCTTTTTCTGCCTTAGCAATTTCAGCAGCAACCTCTGTGACTTCAACCACGTTGAGATCAACTTCGACCAGCAATGCATCAGCTGTTGGCAAGGGATCAGTATCAATCTTCATTGGTGGCTTAGACTCGTCACCAAATTTTAGCCTCCCTTCGTTGATAGCATTTTGAACCAAATCCCTGAAAATGACACAACGGGAAGTGTTATGACCTAAGAAACCATGAAACTTACAAAAGCCTCTTTTCTGTCGTTGTTCTAATGGTGGAATCTTCAGGCCCTTAGGCACTAAGATTTGACCATCAGCCACAAGCAGATCAAATATTTCGTCACATTTAGCCACATCATAAGTGTACGTTTTTGCGACAAATTTATCATTCTTAGGTTCCACAGGATTTTTCCCATTAGAAGGTTTTAACAATTTGCAAGTATAGGGAGGTCCTGGTTTTAGTTCTGCAATGTTAACCTCTTCTTCGACATCTTCATAAGAGATGTCGTATTCTTGGTCACTGTCATTAGCTTCGACATAAGCAACCTTTTCTTTCTTATTTTGGAATCTACCTGTTCTGGCTTTTTCGGCTTTGAGTCTTTCGACTTGTCGAACTCTATCAGCCAATTGTGCCATATCTCTTAAATGTAGTGTGTCTAGTTTCTTTCTTATAGTGTAATCTAGACCACCAGCAGCCATTTCGACTAACTCGTGCTCAGGCACTTGGGTAAAGCACCTTGCTTTGAGTAGTCTAAATCTATTGAGATAATCATCAATAGATTCTGCCCCCTTGCGTCGAACGCTAGCCAGATCTTTAAGACTAATCTTACATTGACCCATGTAGAACTGCTCATGGAAGGCCTTTTCTAATTGACCCCAATTAAAAATTGAATTTGGAGGCAGTGTAGTGAACCATGTGAAGGCGTTCTTAGTTAGAGAATTTGGAAAGTATTTCATCCTTAAATTCTCATTGTGTGCTAGATCGCCAGCTTCAGTCAAATAACGAGCCACGTGTTCGGCGGTAGATTCACTGGTTTCTCCAGCGAACTTTGTGAACTTGGGAATTTTCCATCCCCTAGGCAGCTCCGTTTGTAAGGTGTAATCAGACAAGGGCGACACAAAATTAGGCCGATGTAAACCTAAGTGAAGGCCATTCTGGGCTAAAATAGTTTCGACCATATTAGCCAGATTGTCTTGTGCGCCAAAATTGTTTTGTTGCACTTGTCTGACCACTTCGTCAGCATTTTGGTTTCTATTCACCAACACAACTTCAGGGATTGCCTCTATCCTCATAGGCTCTTCGACAATTTGTTGTTGTCCTTGGTTTCCCTGATTCATAGGAATTGCATTGCTAGGCCTTTCTACAGGTATTTCTGCAGGCCTGACATTTTGGACTAGAGGAATTTGTTGGTGATGTACCAAAGAAATCAGCAATTCTTCCCATTTGTGTTGCCAACATTTGGTAACTGTTATTAGTGTTTTGTATCAATGGATTAAACACAGTACCAATTTGTTGTGTCAACATATTGACCATATCATGATTGCTATCATCCATTTGTTGTCTTAATGCCAACAAAGATGTTGTAGTCAAATTAGTTTGGGCATTTCGACTATGGATGCCCTCTGTTGAACTATGATTTGGAGAATACCCTGTAATTGCATTATCTGCAAATGTAGACGAATTCGTCTGAAGGCCTGCCATTAACGCTGTTGGCATGCCATACGGTAAAGCCCTTCCACTCATAGTAAATGGCATGTTTCCAATCATTGGATTTGCCATCAAAGGACTCGTTAGTCCTGTTATTGGTGGCACAGAAGCCATTGTATTAACATTTGTTAATGCTGCAGTGGTCATCATTGACACAGGAGTAATTATGGGAGAAGTTATAGCGGTTACTCCCATTGTTGTCGAAGAAGGCATAGCGACAGTTATGCCTGCGACATTTGCAGCGTTAACGTCACTGGCTGACGCTTGTTCTTATGTACTTTGTGCATCGGATGCAGAAGCATTACTTGTACTAGAGCGTGCCATCTCTGGAAGATGTCTACCACTCCTTAATTGCATGCACAGACAAACACAAAGTTTAAGAATATAACGAAAAACTTTTAAAAATTAGCACAAACGTCCCACCGGGCGTGCCAATTTGTTTACCTTGGATTTTGGTAAACACCGCTAGTTTGAAATTGCTTCTGTTTGCAGGATCAACTAGTAAATCCTAAGACCATTTGTGTAAAAGTTTTTCGCAGAATTACTTGTGTTCTTGCAGTTTAAAAGTAAAAAAAGAAGATAACCGTTGATCTCGCGCGAAACCGTCGAGTTTCCTCAATGAGGGAGAATAAAACAAAGGGAAAAAATTGCAGAAAAGCAAAGAAGAAAACAAATTAAAATTGCATTAATTGTAAAGAGGGTTGGTACACAGATCATACATTCTTCTCTTTGCTCGTTTCTCAGTGCGTGTCGGTACTTTGAGCGTGAGAGTTCTGTAGTGAGATTGTGACCCGTTTTTCCTATGAGAAACTACTATTTATACAAATAGAAAATAACTGTACAAAGTTTAAAAATGATAACCACTGCATGCTCTTGATAACGGTTACTTGATCCTACTTCGTCATCAGCCTCCAACTCCTTCTTGTCGAAATACCTATCTTCAGCCTCTTTGACTTTGGCAAATCTGAGGTCGAAATCTACTTGATGTAACTTGATAGCTTAATTCATTTCAATGTCGAAATTGATACTTGTCTCTTGAAATACAAGGTCAAACTTTAAAAATAAGTCAAACCTCGTTGACTGCATTTAATTTAGCCTGTCGAAATTACAGGCTAACAGAAATGTATGCATTTTTCAATCAGGGACTACTAATATGGGAGTTGAAAACAAGCTACTGGGTTTTTAGTCATATAATGAGTTGTTGCTTTCCAGTAATATATACATTGGTGTGATATGTGACTATTTTGCTGGAGTAGGACGGAAGAAGGAAAACAAAAGGAGGTGAAAGAAGTTAAGAAAACATGAAGAATGAAACTCATATGAGAAGTAGTTAGAGATTGAAAGAGAAGAAAAAGACACATACATACAGTGGCGGATCTAGGATTTTAAAATAGGGTGTTCCTTTTCCTTCAATGATTTAAAAGTCTACTTTGTTCTTTTAATAATTTATTGAACTATCTCTTCATTCTCAACTGGGTGTAGATCTCTTCATTTAAATTAATTGGAAAGATAATATTCGAATTATTCATGAATCTATCTACTTTCAATCTGACAACACTGGTATGCAAATCAGGTGTGTGAGGAGGGCAAGTTACATGACATAATGCAGATGTATCAAATGAAAATAATGATGTCTTTCTCAACTGATTTTTCTTTTCACATATCATAGCCAACACCACATTTTTCTTTTCACATATTACAGGCCTCTATCATTGTGAATTTATAAGACTTGGCATGCAAGAAATTTATATTATTGAGAATCTTTTTATTGTCCTTTGCTCATTTAAGTGACTTGAGTTTATATAAGCAATCTGTTTGTTCTACTGCTTGGACTTGGTTCAATACTCCTTTTGCTATGTAATTCTGTTTTGATAAAGAGAATATGACCTGTTCATAAGAATATTGTTCTTTATTAACTTTTCTTTTGATAGAACTTTATCAACTTTTATAAACACAAAACTATTTTTTTTACAAAAACACAACTATTCTTAATAGCTATAGTCAAACATTCTTAGAGGCAATAACTAATGTTTATATGATTTGCTTTTGAAGGAACTATGCTAGCTCTGCTGGGCTTGGGTTCGCAAAGGGAGAGAAAGTACCGGATGGAGAAGAAGACGAAATTTTTATTTATTAAATAGAATAACTAAAAAACAGTTTTTGTAATATTAATGATTTTTGTGTTTAAATTCCAACAAGACAAGCCAGCGTGTCACCCACGTAGGATAAGTGACTAACAACTCAGTGCCAAATTTGACCAAATTAGAGGGCGGCTGATTTTACAAATTTGGAAAATAGGGGGACTAAATTTGTGAAAAAAGTTTCTGGGGAACTGAAATCATGAGTTGGTGAAAATAGAGGTACCAAAACTATAATTAAATCTTCATTCAATAATCAAAATGAAATACATACAATATACATTTCACAACAGAAAATATTCTATGTAAAACTTGTCTCCAACACCCGTTCTCTTTGATAATTTCTTCTTGCGACTGCTTATCAATTGTCTGATTTTTATCCAATCTTATTCTCAATTCATTCCAAGTATTTGGGGGTGCATCGGTTATATTAAGGCTAGGTATGAAGATCATAGAATGGTTGGTGCATTAGGATCTCAAAGTGTACAAATGTAGTGATAAAGAAGCTTGTATTTTTAATAGCTACAATTGCCCGAAATAAATGCTGAACTGTTCCAAAAATGCATATAAAAAAAGAAGAGAAATAAATGCAAATAAAGAAGTTCAGTAATGAGGGCATTGCCGCTAAAAATTTGTTCATCAATTTGCCAGCGCTATAGCACAGAAGAGTCGCCATATAGTTAGTTAGTGTACTGATCAAAGGTCTGAAGTACCTAATCACCATACAGAACTTCGCAGATCTGTGCAAGTAATTTTAACAAGTACTATAGTAAGTACCGGGACTATAATTCCATACCGGTTTAGTACTATAGTTTCGTACCAAGCCAAAATATGGGGATTGGGAGAGCATTTCATGTGAGGGTATTTTTGGAATATTTGAGATTTGAGAATGTTTGGTGAATAGAGAGTAGAGCGTCGTTATTGTGAACTTTTTTAAAGTCCAATCATGAATCGTTCGATCGGATAAATCTTTGTGTTTTTTTTGTACCCCCACCATTTGACCCCATACCCCCATGCACACTGAGAAAAGATGAAAATACCCTTAACATTTTTACAAATTTACAAAAAGTTTACCATTTCTCACTTACATACAATTTGACCAGCAAAGTTTTAGAGCTAATCGAATTTACCTTCCAAGAGATACATATGATTTCCAAAAAAAAACGCATTGTATATCTACCTAAATACGATTTCCACGCAGAAACGTCAAAAAGAGTAAGTCGTATTTACCTACATACGATTTCCCATAGGATTTCGCATCGTATTTACCTAAATACGATTTCCAATTTTTTTTTAAATTTATTTGATTTTTTGTTTTTTCAGTGTCACATAGGATCTGAGGCGAGTCGTCTTCTCGACGGATCCTCCTCGTCTTCTGTTCCCAGTACACGCACCCACCACAAGGTTGCGGGACATGCGTCCACCAGGTGTAGGCGCGTCGAGGGTAGACAGCTGCCGGTAGAGGAGTCCCCAGAGTATCAGTACGAGCAGCAGCAGGACGACTCATATCCTGAGCAGTATATGCCTCAGGACCAGTATATGGCTGAGCAGCAGCACTATGAGAAGGAGGACGACCATCAGCAGCACTATAAGGAGGAAGACGATCATCAACAGCACCACCATCAGCAGCACCATCAGTATCAGCAGCGTCAGCAGGAGGACCATCAGGAACAACCTTCTCTATTCTCTGGGCTGACGTCTCATGTTTGTTCTCGTGTACTGAGGACGCCGGTAAGTTGAATTTATTTACATTGTCTTCTTAGTTGAATTTATTTCTTTACATAGCCTAATATTTTTTTAATTTTTTTAATCTCAGACATATGAGCGTAAAATGAAGGTTACCAACCATGGTAACAAGTTGGGCAAGAGACTACTGGGGTTTTCCCAAAACCTCCAGTTTTGGTAGAGGTTCTCAGCTTTCGGTTTAGCCCCACTCGTCCAGACAGGACATCTGACAGTAGACCATGAGCTGCTGTCCGCTTTTGTTGAGAGGTGGCACCAGGAGACTTCGTCATTTCACCTACCATTCGGTGAAATGACGATTACTTTAGATGATGTCTCATGTTTGCTACATCTTCCACTGACTGGCACATACTACAGATCTCCACCCACTGGAGTCACCACTGAACAGGCAGTTCAGCTTGCTGTGGCATATCTTGGGGTGACTCATGACGAGGCTGTTGCTGAGTGTCGAGCTGCTTTAGGGCCATATTACTGTTATGAGTGGCTGCAGCAGATAGTTGCTGACTCGTCCATTGCCGATGACATGACTCCTGCTATTATTAGGATGATGAACTCACAGTGAAGACTGGAGACAGGGCTGATGCCAAGTGGCTGCTGCTGCTTGAGGACGTTACTGCAGCTGGTGTTGGATCATACACATGGGGTGTAGGAGCAATTGCTTTCATGTATGACCAGCTGAACTACACCTCATTGGACCAGACGAGACATTTAGCTGGGTATGCCTCCCTATTACAGATAATAAATTTTAATTAATTTAGTTCTTAATTTAACTAAATTAGTTTTTTAATTTTGCATTTTAGAGCTGGATTTTATGGTACTTTCCTCATCTAGTCGAGAGGTAGCCCACTGGAGTGCAGGGCAGAGAACTTACCCAACGAAGAGCTTGCACCACCACCAATACAGCCAGCTGCACCACAACCTGTGACAGAACATGCCGAGTTGTTGGATATTTTGGAGGACGAGATTCGGGAGGGGCTTCGTAGCGGACACATTCGGATGGGCACTCGGACCTATGTTTGCTTCACGCAGTTGTTGGATATGATAGAGAGGCGTGAGCGACAAAGTTACATAACCAGGTACTAAACTCTAATATTCCGGTGCTCGCAGACGACGTAAAATCTCATTCACGCTCCGTTGTGTTTCCACGTACAGCTCCAACGGTTTATACCCCTGAAGCGTGTCATGGATGTTGAACATGTTCGTCACGTCTTCGTCGGTCTTGATAGACATGGACGAGAAGGAAATGCGGCCATCGTCTCCACTATTGGGTTTGCGATAAGTGATACTAGTGACGTCACGGTTGTCACTGGTCACTGGAACTTTTGACCACACTTTATCCTTCAAACCCTATGGCCCAGTGGATTCTGCATAACACCGGCTTCGGACTCCAAAAGTAGACATCATCTTCTCTCATGGTGATGTTGCCCCCATGATGTATACCGCAGAGCCTATTCTCGTCTGAGCGTTGTGTTAAGCAGATTTGCATTCTGGATGTGTGAAATAAGTAATTGAGAGTGAAATTTTTGTGTGAAAAGAATGAGGGTGGAGGTGGATAGTTATAGAATTCGTCAATGATTATCAACCGTTGATATTATCAGTGCAATCTACACTGTTGAAAATATAGCCGTTGGGCTAGAGGAGTCAATCTGGCCGTGTATTTTACACTCAAATCGAATGTACCTAAGGGTGAGGGTACATCAACTTTGTATTTTACAAATCGTATGTACCCGCACCCTTACATAAATACGCTTTTGAATATTATAAAGTCGGATGTACATCCTATGTATCATCAAAAAAAATGTACATCCTATGTAATACATCCGATTGGAATTTTTTCATTCGCATCGGATCTAGCTAGATCGGCTTTGAAAAAAAACGAATCAGATGTACCTAAGGGTCGCGTAGGTCCAATTTAGTCGAACATAACCAGGAGTATTTTCGTCTAAAAAATTATTGTGGGAGTATAAATCTTTTGGCCGAGACCCATTCTTCTTCTTCTCTAACTTAAAGACATTCTCCTTTTGGAGCATAAAATGTGCAAGCCTCAGTCAACACAAAAACAGCAAAGTGACCATGGCAAATCAAATGGGCAAAGCTAACAAATCATATTTGTGATACGCAGAGAATCGATTACAAGGTAAATTATTAATGTTTCAACTATCACTCAACCTGAAGCATATCGCTTTTTACTCTATAGACGTGCATTTAACAAGGCTATCCTTTCACTGTGCTCACCGGCAACGATACTTCTCTAATGGATATCCCTCAAGAGGTATTCCTCCCCAACGAACTTATCGCCGAAATACTATCATACCTGGAAACTCTCATGCAATTGAGGAGCGTTTGCAAGGCTTGGAAAACCCTTATCTCCAACCCTACCTTTGTTAATCTCCACCTTCAAAGATCTCCTCGAAACACACACCTCCTTCTAAAGTGGGCTGAACGCAATGAATCCTTAGCCTTTATTCTTATCATTCTTTTAAAGAAGAATAGAACCGTATTGTTGGTTCTTGTAATGGATTGGTCTGCTTTTATTGTCGTCAGGCAGCCGGTGATGATTTTCCTGTAATTGGTGGTGATTATTCCGATGGTCATTCTGAATATTGGCTTAATTTTCGAAACCTAGCCATGGGAACAATATCTGAAAAATTAGGGCAGTTTCTCGATTCTTACACACCTTGTTATTTCGCTTTCAAGTTTTCATTCGGTTATGATAATTCAACTGGAACTTATAAGGTGGTGGCTTTCCGTGTGGACGGCCAACATTACGACCCGCCTTCATGGACAAGCAAGGTGAAAATTTTCAATTTGGCTTCCCTATACCTCCTCTGATTTGTTATGTGGCAATGTTTGGTTATTTTGAGCCTAACGATGCTGTGCATTTGTTTGGCACTATTAATTGGTTGGCTCTTACCAACACTGCTCTTACCAACACCCCTGGAGCTTTAGTGGTTGGACGCATATTAATCCCGAGAGTTTAGTGATTCTTTCTCTTAGTTTATTGACTGAGACATACACTCAATTGCTGCTTCCAAAGGGTCTTAATGACGATCTTTATGCTCGGCCAGCTCTTCGGGTTCTTGGAAACTGTCTATGTTTTTCGCATAATTTTAAGGGAACTGAATTTGTTATATGGCGGATGAGAGGGTTTGGAGTTCGAGAGTCTTGGACTCAATTAATTAAAGTTAGCTATTGGACTCTTGGAATGCAGAATCTTCCAAGGCCTGATGTCATCATGTATGAAATTACATTGCTGCCATTGTACCTCTCTGAGAGAATAGCGATACGATGATATTTGCAAACCATGAAGATGGGAACCAGGCACTTATTTATAACTGGAAAGATAATAAAGTAGAGAGAACTAGATTTTCGAAAACAATGTTATGGTTCTCTTCCATTGATTATATTGAAAGCTTGGTTCCGACTCCTTGAAAATTTGCCATCTCAAATTCAAGCACATTGGGCATTATTTATAGTATAAGTGAGGATGGTTGAAGATAGAAAGAATGGGAGGAAGGAACTCGTTGTAAAAGGACTATTAGTAGGGTACTATTAATTATTATCTTTGTTTAACTCTATGTAAAAGAACTTATTGAGATTCTACTTTTCAACCTAGTGGATTTATTTGTAAAATTTCATGCTTCTAAATCCAGGCACTTTGTAGATTTAAGAGTCTAGATCTATCAAGCATCAGTAGTAATATTTTAATTCCTTTGAAGATGCCGTGGTTCAATGATTTGGCTGAAGCTATTGATTATGTCCACTACATCAGCTCATAAATATGATCTTGTTCTCATTGATTAATCTGGGGACCAATTACATCTTGTTTCACCAAAGTCATGCTATGTTGAATGTTCCTGACATTAGACAATTATTTTGATCATTTTATTAAAGAAGCACATAATCTGCATTTGTAGTGTCAGCAAGTGCAGGACAATTTTATGCACGTAATACTTTAGTTTTGTTGTAATTCCTTCCTATTGTAACAGGGCAGAAACTACTGAGCCTTGAGCTTGTTTTCTGTTGGTGTTGCCGTGTAGGTTAACCGCTTGGGGCGCATATTAAGGCTACCCTATATAAGTCTGTAAAACAGAATTCTGTAGTTTTACTATAATATGAAACCTTTTTGAAGTCTTGATTTTTATTACAGGATCATTTGGTGATGAGGGCTAAGAGGTTCTAACATTTGGTGGCACATGTTTTTTTGAGTAAAAATATGTCTTTGATTACAAATCTTATTTCTTTGGCTTCAAGTGTTAACATTTCTGAAAAAGTATTTTATCTAACCATATAATTGTTGGCTCCAAATGTGTTTCCAGTTTTTTTTTTTAATATTTTTGTATCTATACATGATTTTTAGTGAACTTGAAGAATAAATGTGATGCTATATGTGTCTGGAAATCAATGTTATAAGTTGGTTGAATTTAGACTTGATTTTGTTGGTCAAAGCATGTACAAATATATGTTCATTTAAGTGATCATAATTGAGGTACATGCAAATATGATTGTGATAATTGACAGTGAAACCAACTTGATTCTCCCTTTGATGGTTTTATTGAGGTACAGGCAAGATAAGTATGATTCTATTGTAATGGTTAGCTACAGCTACTACTACTACAAATGATGTGAGCCCACACGCATACCTAGCCCAATCATGGAGCTTGAATGAAGGTCACAAAGATAAAGACTCAAAATATCAAAAAGAGATTCAACACTTAAAAGGAATATACTTTAGTGTGTCCACCTTGATAATTGACAAGGACACACTAAAGGTGACCAATGATACTATTAAGGAATTTCTAGAATATCCAAACTCTAGTGTTTCCTACTTATTTGTATTTGCTTTTTAATAAATTTAGGTTTTCATTCCTAATTGTAATGAACATTTATTTTTGAGCCTTGGTGGCTATTTAGTTTAGGCCTTGGGCCTTATTTCTTTCCTTAGTGGACTTTAGAGTGTTGGGCTTAGGATTCAAGAGTCCAACCTATATATACTTTTCCTTTCCATGTAATAGTTAGAACTTTGATGAATGAAATTCACTTTTACATTTTGAGCATGAGAGTGCCCTAAGACCTAAGTGAGTGGTGAGTGGCTAGTTGCTAGTGTAGGTGGAAGTTCATCATAGATTCTCCAAGGTTTCTTGAGATGAGAACCTTGAGCACACAACCTTGAGGCTAGGAGAGCTCAAGGATAGTGTTGTCCTTATCATCTTCCCAAGGAAGAAGTGGTGGACTTCCTTCTCCACTTCCATTTCTATCTCTTCTATATTTGCATTTTCTTCCCTTCAAGTAAGTGTTGTTTCATTTGTGTCTTTGATTTTGTGTTGTTGGTGTTTAGATTGTGTGAGAAAATTGTTAATTTGCTAAATTTCAAGATTGTAAACTTCAAGATCTACTTTAGATCTCATCATTTGGTATCAAGAGCTAGAAGAATTTTGGCAATTTTTTTTCTCACACTTGTTCATGTTCATGTGTTTTGTTCTTCTTGTGTCCAAAAATTGATATTGAATTCTGTTTGTTTTCGTTGTAATTTCGTGTTTCCATCTTGTTTGTTGTGAAATTTGTGGCATAAAAAACACTTGTTTCATTTCATTTGAGTTAGATTTCGTCGGTTTAGAAACTAAAAAAACCGTAACAATGTTTCACGCAATCTCAACTTCGTTTCTGATTTTTCTTAGTTTTCTCTCGAATCTATTGACTAATTTTGTTTTCTGCTATTATTTGGAGTCTATTGCAACTGGTTTTATGAATTTTGGTTGAGTTTTGAGCAATATACCATAGTCACATAAGCCTAAACGCGTTTTTGCTCTAAAATCGCGTTTTCAGTAAGTTATTGTCCTCTTTTATGAAAATTGATGATTTATTCGTGATCCTTGTAAAATTTCGTTCAATTTAGGCACAAATTTCGTTTGATTTGATGCTGATTTGAGTGTTTTACCATTGTTGAGTTTGAAGGTTTGAAGCTTCATCTTCAACCTTCATTTCCAGAATCACTGTTTCATAGAAGTGCTTATTTGGGTCTGAAAGTTGCACAGTTGTATTCCTTATGAAAAATTGAGTGGAATGGAATCCAAGTTTGTCTTATTTGGTTGAGTATTGGCTGAGATAACACCCTTGCAAGAAATCAAACATTCATAAGTGTTCTTGGTGTTCTTCATTTCCAGAATTTCTTTGATCCAAAATTGTTTGTTCAAAATTTCAAATTGTGTTTCTGGGTTCAATATAGCTCCTTTTTCAGTGATTCAAAAGCCAGGTAGTTTGTCTCAAAATCTAATATTATTTGAGGCATTGAAAAAAAAAACTGAAAAAATAGAAAAAAAAATAGCAAAAAAAAAATTATTATTTTTTTTAAAAAAAGGCATCAACCTAATCATGGGAGCATCAAAAAAAAAAATCCAAAAATTCCACAAAAATTTCCACTGATAGTGAACGTTATTTGGATCATTGAAAATGTTTGTCAAAAAAAATTTGAGGACATTTGAACCATTTTGCCCTTGGAGTCTTATTTACTCACTTTGTTGTATTTTCTTTGGTGATTGCTACCAATCTTTTTGAGTCTCTTTTTTGTAGTTTAAATTTGTCTTTAAATACTCTATATTTGGTTTAGCTCTCTCAATTTTTGTTTGTTTTTGATTTTGGTATTTAAAATTCCTAAGTTTGTCATAGTAGTTTCTTTCCCTTTTTTGGCATTCTTTGGTGATTGGCAATACTCTCCTTGAGAATCTATAGTAATATCAACATCAAGGTTGGAAAGAGGCTTTTGAGGTTCACTCCTAAGATATCATTGGAGAATAGAGTGACTTGAGTGACCCTACTTTACTCTTGTGTGCCCCAAAAAAAAAAACATTGAGTGGAGAGTATTTTTCCTAAAAAGCCTAAACACGAGTGGAGTGAAATTTGGTAAGCTAAATACACTTGTGAGGACTTATTGGTGGCTGTAAATTTTTGTTATTTTCTAACTCTTCTTGTAGGTACCACATTTCACTTGAAAGATGGATGAATGGTACAAAGGAAGCCCAATGAGACATGTTTCACCAAGAAGACATCTTTCTCCTAAGAGACGTGATTCTCCTCATGAATACTATGTAAGGAGGTATAGAAAATATAAATATGATGAGGATCAAAGGAGGTATATAAGAGATAAGTATGTTGATGAGGAAGAGCATGAAAGGAGGCATAGAATGAGGGACACCAATACAAACATGGAAGAAGTTTTTAGATCTAAATTTGAAAATGATAAAGCTTCGGTCATGGTGCCAAAAGGTAAGGATAAAATCTCTACTTCTATTCCTATTGCTATTACTTCTTCTTTGTTCCATGCAAGATGTCGTGTTGAAAATAGTGTAGGTTGTTTCCAAGTGGTTGGTGAGAGTTGTTTTAATATGGCTAGCACTCGTTTAGTTACAAAACTCAACCTTTACACTTTTGATCATCCAACACCATATATGCTCAAGTTGCATAAAGATAAAGAAGAAGTTCTTGTGAATAAAAAAGTGTTTGTTAGTTTTTCTACTCATAGTTACAAAGACATAGTTTTATGTGATGTTGTACCTATAGAGACCGCCCACCTAATCTTAGGTAGGCCATGGCAACTTGATAAGAAAGTAATTTATGATGGATATGCTAACAAGTACTCTTTTAGGCATGACACTTTGGAAATTAATCTCACTTCTCTTAGCCTTCATGAAATGCTTAAGGACCAAATTGCTTTGAAAAAGAAAATAGAGGAAGAAGCAAAGGAAATGAATGTTAAAATCAATGAGGAGGATGTAGCAACTAAGGTTAGCCGAGAGCCTATAATGATGGAAACTTCTAAAGAGGTACCAAAAATTGGAAGTAGGGAGGAACTTGAACCATTGTTGGAAAAGCCATCCGAACTCTCATCTTCTAATGATTTTGTTTGCTTGACCACTAGTGCTAATTTTTCTTCTAGTTTTGTTGATTCCTCTTATAAGGTTAGTGAAGATGATGTTCCATTTGAGGCACTTGCAAATAATGATGTTTCACAAGCATTGGAAGAGCACATAAATTTAAAAGGTGAAAAGCTTGATGGTGGCCAAGAGCACCATAATGCCTCTAAAAATGAGAATTGTGAGATACATGAGGACAAGCACATTACAAGTGTAATTGTGGTAGGCAACTTTAATAGTGATGGTGCTTCCAAAGGCACTCCACTTAATGGTAAGACCAAGGTAATGGAAAATGTGCTTAATGTTTTGAAGTTGAAAAGGTATAATATTCTTCATCTTTTCTCCATTCCTTTCTCTAGGTCCTTTTCTTTTGCTTGGAAGTTTACCATTCTTTGGATTGTGTTGAAATTAGTGCTTGGCATTTTCATGATTGGACTTTTATTTGGGGTCACTCACTTTCCTTTTGATCCCGGTGGAGTCTAAGTAATTCTTGCATTAGTTTAGTTGTCTTTTACTTTCAAAATAAGTGACTTTTGGCCATCTTTGATGTAGGTTTCCAAGAGGGGGAGTTCACTTGAGGACAAGTGAAGTTCAAGAGGGGGAGTATGATGTGAGCCCACACGCATACCTAGCCCAATCATGGAGCTTGAATGAAGGTCACAAAGATAAAGACTCAAAATACCAAAAAGAGATTCAACACTTAAAGGGAATATATTTTAGTGTGTCCACCTTGATAATTGACAAGGACACACTAAAGGTGACCAATGATACTATTAGGGAATTTCTAGAATATCCAAACTCTAGTGTTTCCTACTTATTTGTATTTGCTTTTCAATAAATTTAGGTTTTCATTCCTAATTGTAATGAACATTTATTTTTGAGCCTTGGTGGCTATTTAGTTTAGGCCTTGGGCCTTATTTCTTTCTTTAGTGGACTTTAGAGTGTTGGGCTTAGGATTCAAGAGTCCAACCTATATATACTTTTCCTTTCCATGTAATAGTTAGAACTTTGATGAATGAAATTCACTTTTACATTTTGAGCATGAGAGTGCCCTAAGACCTAAGTGAGTGGTGAGTGGCTAGTTGCTAGTGTAGGTGGAAGTTCATCATAGATTCTCCAAGGTTTCTCGAGATGAGAACCTTGAGCACACAACCTTGAGGCTAGGAGAGCTCAAGGATAGTGTTGTCCTTATCATCTTCCCAAGGAAGAAGTGGTGGACTTCCTTCTCCACTTCCATTTCTATCTCTTCCATATTTGCATTTTCTTCCCTTCAAGTAAGTGTTGTTTCATTTGTGTCTTTGATTTTGTGTTGTTGGTGTTTAGATTGTGTGAGAAAATTGTTAATTTGCTAAATTTTAAGATCGTAAACTTCAAGATCTACTTTAGATCTCATCAACAAATATGTTCCTTTCTTACTTTTTTTATTGATGGTTTTACTTTTTTGATTGATGGTGCAGCTACTGCCTACTGTCAATTTGATTTGTTGCTTCTCAACAATTTGCTTTCTATTTTATTAGGTGAGTTTCACTTATCAATTTTTTACTAGATTAAATTTGATTTGTTAGTTAGAGGCTTCTACATTTAACTTTGGTTTCTGAAGAAACATGATGATTATCTTTGTAATAGCAACTGTTATGCCTCTTAATTGATTTTTATAACATTTTCTTATGATCTGCTTTTATATTCCAATAGGTGTGTGAGTAATGATAATGTCAATTTCCATTTTTTGGTAGACTTGTGATGGATGAAAAACTTAGTACACATTTTAGGAGTATGGAAGTGTTGGGTAAATATTTTCAGAAATGGAGAAATATGAGAAGCTTGATAGGTTCAACTAATAAAATTTTCAATTCTGCTTATATAATTTTTTAGCACAGAATGTGCATTTCGCACAATTGGAGATGAGAATTGAGAGAGTGTTTCAGAGAAGAAAGAATGATTAACTCAGAGAGTTGGTGAAAAACTGATTAGCTTTTCATTTTCAATATGATTAACACTTATACTGATTGAATTACAACTGAATTGAAAACTGAAGTAAAACAGAATTCTAACAAACTGAGTATGAGCTGTCAAGCGAAATTTGTGATGGCAAATGCAACAATTGAGTTTCATGTGTAAAGTAACTTTGTGATCAGTTTTCCCATGTATATATCACTTCTATTATCGTAAAACTTGTATCTAGCTACTTGTACAGGTAGTGAAACTATATTCAATCATGAAGCAAAGAGAGAGGTGGATACATGAAGAACACAAGAAGTTATGTAAGGCTTTAAAGTTGTATGGCCATTCCTAGAAATGAATTGAAGGTATCACTAATTTAGAACTTCACATCTTAGGCAACTCAAAATTCTGAGGTTCAAAAGTTTTAGATCCTTTATTTTCACCACATGTTGACACAAAGAATGCTGTTCAGCTTCAAATCCATGATCAGAAGGTTTTTTTTCTTTTCTTGTAACATATATTGCTCTATTTTCGGTTAATTTACGAGACATCATAACAATGATAAAAAGTGATAAACTCTATTTTGTTTTAAAACCTGAATTAAGAGAGTAGACGCTATTTTTTATTTTAAAAGCTGAGAAGTCCCACTCTATTTTGCTTATAATAATATTAAAAACTTGAATACTATAGTAGTTATTTCCTCTTCTATATGTATGACTAAAATAGTCAGCTTGTTTCGTTAAATAGTTGCTTCTTAGTTATTTCCTTTTCTACATGTATGACTAAAATAGTCAGCTTCTCAACGAACTCATGATCCAAATTGCAAAATCCTGAACTGATTCATTTTAATTGGAACAATTTTTCTCAGTATTTGTTTGAAGTTTATGAAACTTAGTTTAGGTGTTTGAGTGAGAGTGAAATTGGATAGCTGCTTGATGTTCCCAATCCAACTTCCAGGTTGTTTCAGTTTAATCTTTTGGTTATTTTGTTTGTATTTGCTTATGATCCTCTTTTATTTGCTAGCAGGTGTGTCAATAATGATGTCAATATGATTTGACTTTGTTGAAGGAAATTCTTCAAATGCTATCAAAACGGCTTCAACAAGTTCATCCACTGTTTGTTTTAGGTGACTCTCTGTGTTGCAAGGATTGAATGACACTACAAAATCCAAGCACTAGAACATTTAAATCTGGAGAATTAGGAGGTTGACACATTAAACGAATATCAAGTTTGATTTCTAGAACTGCTTGACGAAACTCGGCATCATTTTGATCAATGTGTATTTTTGCATTGTCCCGTTGAATGTATACTGGATTCCTTAAATCATCTCTCGGCCATTTTTCTTTAATATCCGATATTACTCTGTCGATTAAAAATATCTAATAATATCTCTTTTTACCAAACTGAACAACATGGTCTCTAATGTGCCAGTAGCTCTATTAACACCACTTCTATTATTAACACTACTTCTTTATTAATACTGCAAAGAATCATCTTGTTTCAGTCATTCTGTTATCAATGCCAATAGACAAATAACTGTCATATGTGTAAAACAAGCTACACAGCATATAATGTATACACCTTAAATCCCAATTGCCAATTGAACAACTAAATCCTGTATAACAAGCATTAGAAGAACACACTTCCATTTCAATAGTCAAAATAGATTTTGAGACATAAGAGAATAAAACTCCTGCATAAGCTGTTTGTCGACAGATGTTCCTATTTGTCGACAGATGTTCCTAGTTTGCAAAGATTTTTTTATGTAAAGCCAATAATGCAACCAGAAATCCCCTCTCAATGGAAGACATCAATTAAACATATAATAGGAGTCTGGAAGTTGTATCAAGTGGTCACATCATTTGTGTAACTAGATATATCAAATTCAATAAGGTAGTGCTATATAACCCAACATATATTGTGTCTCGAATTTCCTGATATTGTGTCCCGCAATCACAATCTTTATACCTCTTCTTTGTCTGCTCTTCTTCATAGCTTCCATTTGCTGAGGCTATGGTGGCTTTTAATCCTTTCTGATAAACCTCTATGGCCACATATATCATACATTGTTTTATGGGAAAAGGGGAGGAATAGAGGGTGAACTCAGAGTCTGATAAAAATGAAGTATGGAACCATCATGTGGATGAATAAGAATTCAAGGATGCCACATTATAGATAGTCATGACTAATGTAAAGTAACTGTACAGATTGTATTACTTGTAACTGTACAGCTAGTGCTACCGCAATTAGTGCAATTAGCTTTGTGTTAGTATTCAGTTTTATATATATAGCTGTACTACAAACTCAGAATCAATAAGAAAGAAAACAGTTCAAATAGTTATACATTCCGTTCAATAAGAAAGAAAACAGTTCAAATAGTTATACATTCCGTTGAGATACTTCTACTTCTATCATGGTATCAGAGCGAAATTGCAACCAAATTTGGTTGTAAGTGGGTACGTATTAAGGTGAGGTTTGAATACCTTCTTAGAATGTGGTTTGGGCCAAACTCAACCCCACAAAACCGGCTTGTAAGGTGAGGGATGCCTCACACTTATAAACTCTTTTGAGACCATATCTCTAGTCAATGTGGGACTTGGGTTTTTCCTAATATCAACTAAATCACAGTTCTGGTTCAATTCAGATAGAGTTATTGCTGTTTCACCAAATTTATAGCATAACTTCACATCAGAAATTTCTTGTGTCGAGTTAATATTAGTGCATTTAACCAATAACTTGCCAACATAAACATATCTCAATACAAACTGTAGCGGTGATAGTAATTCATCATTAGCATAAAAACACCCTCTTCATATGTTTTTGACCATAATATTAATACCATCTTCATTTGTAGATTTTATGAACATGAATAGCAAATTCAATAGCTTGGAAAATGTCAAATACCATCTCCAATTTTGAAGTAATTTAAATGTCAAATAAAATGCTCTTCAAATAGACACAAAAGTCAACCCATGCTGCCCAATATAATTATAATTTTTCCTACAATATTGAAGAACATATGGAAGGAAACATGCAAATGAGAAATCTGTGAATCTCAATGCTATGCACAGAGGTACAATAATATCCTTTGTAAATCCATTTTTAATATAACCCATCTATTAACTCATTACAAGACATTAACAAGCTTGCAAGCATCACAAGACCATATTGCAAAACACAAACCTATGCTTTCTACACCAAAGACCATTAACTATGCCTTGTTTGCTTCCAAGGCTTGAAGTTCTTCTATCCAATATTATGTCTAAACCAATGTTATTAAACCCGACCCGATGATTAACCCGGTGAAGTCACCGGGTCAATGGTCGGACCGAGGGGTCAATAGCTGACCCGCATGATCCGTAACACTACTAAAAACTGATAAAATTAGACATATTGTGCATAAATTCACACATCACAAAGTTATGAATTTTTTTCATACCTTAAAAATGCTCAAAAAAATATTTTTAATCTTATTTTTTATTTCATAAGTTTTAAAAATATATTTTAATATAACATATTAAGAATTATAAATATATATTTAAAGATTTTATTCAATAATTTCTAAACTGATTTCCAGACACGTTGACTATTCTAGTATGGGAATGGAATAATGATTCTATTAATTGCTATGTATATAAAAAACTGGGAATGGAATAATGATTATTTATGCTATGTATATTAAACTTGTAAAGTAATTTCCAAGCATGTTTGGTGGCACAGTAGTTAAAAATTCAGGTAAATGCTTCTTGGTCGTGGGTTCAAAACCCATGATTTACATTTTGTAAATAATAGACAACAACGCAGTGAAATTTCCACAGGGTCGGTTCATACATCTGACCCGTGGGTCACCGGGTTATTCTGTGACCCGACCGGGTCATGCCGGGTTCCGCTGGGTTAACTGCAACTCCGATCCAATATCACACTCGACTCGTCCACTACTTCGGGTCACGGGCGGACCGGTTCAACCGACCGGGTCGGTCCAGGTTGAACAACACTGGTCTAATCAGTGGCAGATATTGAACAAAACGTCAAGGAGGGCCGCTCATGAAACCATTTATTCATAATTTATAATTCAAATATAAGAGATGTGATAATATTAAAAATATAAATAAAATGTATACTCTAAAAAATATAGAAAATACAATACATTAATATATATATATATATATATATATATATATATATATATATTAATATAGTTACATATCACAGTAAAAAGAATATTTTTAATTTGACCAAAAGTAAAAAAACAATTATTATTATGCATAAGAAACATATTTTGCTTATATATTATATAGTTGTAATTATAGTTCCAATAACATCTAGGAAGAGTTTAACCATTATTCCAAGACATCACATTTGTTATATTTGCGCAACGTTTATAAATATTTTGTTGTTGATATCTAAAAAGAGGGATATTATGGTAATTTCACATTATATTTTAGGGCGGGCCGTGGCTCTCCCCAGCCCTAACAAAGAACCGCCCCTGTGTCTAGATATCTTCCCGATTCTATTCTATTCTCAGTAGTGACTGAATACACAATTTTAACAGGGCTTAGTGCATTTGCCTTGCCATACTCTTTCACTAATGATTTTAACATTTGATTTCTTCCATAAATGGGTCTATAACTCTATCTTCTAATTTATCCCTCATTTTGACTCTATCTTTATCTTAAATTATTATTTTATCCCTTACTCTAACTTTCTCAACAATAAAAAAAGTTAGACTATTCTTTTTTGTTTTTTCTTTTGCTTTTGTCAATTGGTAACACCGTAAATAATCCAAAAACAAAGGCACCACAGAGAGAGAGAGCACGACGGCACCACAACACCACCGCCCTGATCCAAGACACGGCGGCACCTCCCCCACCCACCATGGCGACCCTCGAACCGGAACCAGGAAGCCCTCATCAAACACCACTATCAGTAACCGTTGCTGATCCGCATTCAGCAACCATAACAGCTCCTCCGGCGGATGAACAGTCCACAGCGGCGGCAGGGATCACTTCTCTGATAATGGAGGCAGTCCTCTCCGACGATCTGATCGCCGAAATACTATCCTACCTTAACGTGAAAACTCTGATGCGAATGAGGAGTGTTAACAAGGCTTGGAATACCCTTATCTCCAATCCTACATTCGTTAATCTCCACCTTCAAAGATCGCATCGAAACATGCACGTCACTATAGATTGGGATGATTACGATGAAAACTTTACCTCTTGGTCCAGATTACTCTCACTCTTCCCCGTTCATCGTTTACTCCAGAATCCGCCAATTATAGTTGACTATGGCACTTTTTGCAACAGTGTGGAGCTGAAAAAAGGCGACATTTACTCTTATGGTTCTTATCAAGGAGAATATAACTATCTTGTTGGTTCTTACAATGGATTGGTCTGCATTTACTGTCGTAAGGTCATTGGTGATTATTCAATTGATGGTTATTCTCAATATTGGCTCAATTTTCGAAACCTAGCCTTGGGAACGATATCTGAAAAATTAGGGCAGTTTCTCGATTCTCACACAGCTTATTGTTTAGCTTTCAAGTTTTCATTCGGTTATGATAATTCAACCGGAACTTATAAGGTGGTGGCTTTTCGTGCCTTTTGCGAAGATCACAACTCGCCTTCATGGACAAGCGAGGTGAAGGTTTTCAATTTGGGGGAAAATTCTTGGAGAAAAATTCAAAGCTTCCCTGTACTCCCTCTGAGCTTTAGTTATGGTCCTTCACAGCCTAGCAATGCTGTGCATTTGATTGGCACTGTTAATTGGTTGGCTCTTACAAACACCTCCATATCTTCATTTGATACGCATACTGCATATGTTTTGCCGCATGTTAATGCTGAGAATTTGGTGATTCTTTCCCTTAGTCTATCGACTGAAACATACACACAATTGCTACTTCCAAAGGATTTTAATGAGGTTCTTCATGTTCGTCCAACTCTTCGGGTTCTGAGAAACTGTCTCTGTTTTTCGCATGATTTTAGGGGAACTGAATTTGTTATATGGCAGATGCAAGAGTTTGGAGTTCAAGAGTCTTGGACTCAATTAGTTAAAGTTAGTTATCAGACTCTTCGAATGGAGAATCTTCCAATGGGGGATTGTATGTATGGTATTCAATTGCAGCCATTGTACCTCTCTGAGAATAGCGATACTGTGATATTTGCAAACAATGAAGAAGACTATCAGGCACTTATTTATAACTGGAAAGATGACCGAGTAGAGAGAACTAGATTTTCAAAAGAAATAACTTGGTTCTCTACCATGGATTATGTTGAAAGCTTGGTTCCGATTACTTGAGAATCTTCCATCTCAACTTCAAGCACATTGGGCACTATATAAAGTATAAGGGGGGATGGTAGGAAGAAAGGAAGGAACTCTTTGTAGCTAGATTCTCTTCTTCAATAGTAGTAATAATTTTATAGAAAGTAGGAAGGGGCTTGTTGTAGCTAAAATTTCTTCCTCTAATATTATTATCTTTGTTTTACTCTAGGTAAAAGAATTTATTGATTGGGAGAGATTCTACTATCTCAGCCTATATATTTGTATCATTTCGACATTTCATGCTTCTAAATCTAAGCACTTCATAGATTGAAGAGTCTAGATGCACTTTTAATTAGTATTATCATTTGCATAATTGACAGATGTGTGTTGTTTGTTGCTCTCTATCTGTGTAGTTTTGCAGGGATTACATCTGTTAGAGGAGCTAATCTACCAATCTTGATTTTCTCTTTGAAGAAGGCACAAGCCCGCTTTTTGAATTCATGGATCAAAGACATACACATTTTGTTGTCACTTTTGTTCAAAGGTATACATACCTCCTTCCTCCCTTTGAGATGAAACAGAGCGAAAGGGGCAAAAAGAAAATGGTTTTTGGTTGGGTTTTAATTAGAGCAACAAGATTGTCATCTGAAATTCCCATAAGATATATCATATCATTGTCCTCATTAAGAATATTATCACTATATTAGTGTTTTGTTCCTGCAAATGAAATCAACATCCACTCAAATTTTCTGCATCTCGCGTCCCTTTTCTTCCTGATTTCTGCAATTTATAGAAAATGAAAATGAAGCAAATAAAAAACCGAGTCGAAATTTCTTCGGTTCTTCCATTCTTCTTCTTTTTGATGTCAACGATCATAATAATTTTAGTCTGTTTATCAAGGTAAGGAGTAAAGAAACACTGTTTATCAAGGTAGGGAGTAAAGAAAATTAAACTACAATTGTTAATACCATGGCCTTATCTCTTGGGCTATTAAAATTCTTAACTGATTTATGGGATTCAACTCTCTGGTGGGTCAAAGAGAAACTACTAACATGATTATACCTGCGTGAAAAGTATTTTATGATTAAATATGTAGCTAAATTAGTTGATATTAAATGTTGTGATTTTGTTCATATACACAGTCCAATCTAAAAAGTTTTACTCATAATCCCTTCATTTTATACTAATCAGTACTTTTACTATAATATGAAACCTTTATCTAGTTTTGGTTTTTATTACAGGATCATTTGGCGACCGGGGCTAAGGTTTTGGAAGATGAATTCTGCTAGGGCAATAAGAATATTGTGGTAAGCTACAAAACATGTTTTTTAGTGAAAATCTGTCTTTGATTAGAGCTCTTAGGGTATGTTTGGGAGGGGGTTTTGGGAGGGGAGGGGAGGGGATGGCATATTTTTCAATTCTAAATTGAGGAATCTATAAAATGTCTCTAAACATAAATCAAATGTGATTAAAAACGTTATATCGATATCTATCAAATTGTTCTTTTAGTTTTTTAAAATCTCAAATACATATTAAAATATAGACAAATCTTTTTCAAGCCCTCCCCTCCCTTCCCCTTGCAAAACCCCCTCCCAAACATACTCTTAATGCCCGCTTTCACTCACCTTAGCTGAGTCAGCAAACATATGGTTGAGTGCCATTGTTGCACCTTTTAAGTAGCTAAAATACTACCATATAATTGTTGGCTCCAAATGTGTTTCCTGTTTTTTTTAATATTTTATTATGTATACATGATTTTAAGTGAATTTGAAGAATAAATGTGCTGCTACATGTGTCTTGAAATCGGTGTTCTAAGTTGGTGGAATTTAAACTTGATTTTGTTGGTCAAAGCATGTACCAATATATGTTTATTTTAGTGCACAATCTTGCTCCTAACATTTGAAACACAAATATGATTGTGATAATTGACAGTGAAAGCAACTCGATTGTCTCGCGAGATAAAACTAGATGTTAAACATGTTACTCGCTTATTTACTCATAGTGCACCCGCTTTCATTTCATTCAACCACTGATTTCGCAACGAGATAAACACCGATTAGACAGCGGCTGAAGATAAAAATGCATCATATTCAAACCCTGCTTGTTGATCTCTGGTGATCAATGAATGAGTTCGCGATGAGCATCCAATGCTGGTAATAAATTATTCAATTTTGTGCCTTTTCGCGCTACTTAGACATTTAGTTAATGTATAATGCTGGACAATTTGGACTTTCATGTTGTCATCTTGGTTAGAGAATCGGTGTATATATTGTTCCGATTCATAGCCATGTTCGGAAGGGTTTTTTTTTTCCTTCTAACATATATTGCTCTATTTTATGTTAATTTATGAGACATTTTAACAATGATAAAAAGTGATAACTCTATTTTGTTTTAAAAGCTGAATTAAGAGAGTAGAGACTATTTTGTTTTAAAAGCTGAGTCACTTTTTATCATGAAATAAGTTGATTTTTTATTTATCATAAAATAAGACAATTTTTTCCGACTGGAAAAAAATTCGTGGATTCATGGATCAAAGACATACCCAATCTTGATTTTCTCTTTGAGGAAGGCAGAAGCTTGCTTTTTGAATTAATGGATCAAAGACATACCCATTTTGTTGTCATTTTTGTTCAAAGGAATACATACCTCCTTCCTCTCTTTTGAGATGAAACGAAGCGAAAGGGGCGTTGGGTTTTAATTAGAGCAACAAGATTGTCATCCGAGATTCCCCTCGGCAAAGTTATATCATATCATTGTCCTTATTAAGAATATTATCACTATATTACTAGTGTGTTTTGTTTCAGCGTAGAGAATATGATAACTGATTTTAGTGGGGAAAAAATTGAAGAATCTGTTTAAACTTATTGAAGGGTTTTTCACAGTCAATATACCATTATCGTTCTATGCAGCATAGCAAATAGCAATAGGTCTCAAAGGAGTTGTAAATGTGATAGAAAATGAGCAACACATTTTTTGTATGTTGTGACTTCTACAGAATTTTATGGCTGTAGGGATCATGCTGTTTGTTGATTAATGGAAGGACATGTGGGAAAGGCAGTTATTGGAAAATGTATTCTGATATGCTACATGCTACAAGGACCTTATAAATTATTGTTCTATTTGTAATGGAGTAATTCAAAGGTTTTCATGATGTCAAACAGAGTCTTATTTCTCTTGCAGTACCTGAAACTCAGTATCTTGTAAATTTAACTTGTAGGCAACAAGCCACAGGTGTTTACCAACCGTTAAAGCAATGTAAAGTGTGAACACATCATGTTGCTTTTCCCTAGCTTTTGGCTGCAACAATGAATCACATACTTCAAAGTTCAAAGGTTTGGTTTTTGTTTGCTATACAGTTTCATCTGTAAGAAATTATCCTTCTGAACTGGTGGTTGCAACTTTTGTATCTTTCTAAATTTGTTAACCACAAAATTGAAAGCACACACCACTTGAACATAGCCTTCCTTTGGGTCAACATCCACTGAAAATTACTGCATCCCGCGTCATTTTTCTTCCTGATTTCTGCAATTTGTAGAAAAAGTAAATGAAGCAAATAAAAATCCAAGTCGAAATTTCTTCCATTGTTTTTCTTTTTGATGTCAGGAATCATAATGATTAAACCAAAATAGCTATACATTGGTTGCTGCACAAACCAGAGATAAAAATAGTATAGTATTAGTTCGTTGCTGCATGAATGGTCGACTCGATAAAGACATCAGGTCACTGGGTTAGTGGTCGGATCGAATGGTCACTCATTGAAACACATAACCCCGTCTCTTTTATTAAAGATTAATCAATATATTAAATCAAAATTATAAATTTAAAAAATACACATATTGTTAATAGGATTTATTTTATGTACACAATAGGTGTATACTTGTTTTACAATATCTATCTATTACAAATAGACACATCATTAAAAAGAAGTAAGTTAAATGTTAACCACATTATATGTCAACTATTTTATGAATTGTTATTGGCAATGATCGTAAAAGCTTTTATACTACATATGTACATAAATTATTTTTTTTAAAGTATATGTACATATAAATTAAACTCTGGTTAATATGCCTATAAAAAAAAACCTGTTAATATTTTTTAATGAGTAAGTCTTTTTCTGTATGTGAGTTATGCCTTTTGTACGAAATAAAAAAGACTATAGAGTCTTTATTTCTAACATTAAACTCAAACGCAAATGCACTGCACAGTAATAATATGCTTGCTTTTTCCAATATTGTGCTTGGATTCGGTTCCCATGCGTGCTAATTTTAGTAAACTTGCATTTTTAACTTTTCATGTTATAATTTTGTCAAAAAAAAAAAAAAAACTTTTCATGTTATAATTCAAAGCATGGGAAAGGACATTGATAAAAAAAAGCATGGGAGCAGATGATTTATTTATGCTATAAATAACAACACTCACTCCTGGAAAATGATAACCAGAAGAATAAATGCACCGACGACCTGATAGGGGAAATTCTATCCTACCTTAACGTGAAAACTCAGATGCGAATGAGGAGCGTTAGCAAGGCTTGGAAAATCCTTATCTCCAATCCTACCTTCGTTAATCTCCACCTTCAAAGATCGCATCGAAGCATGCACCTCACTATAGATTGGGCTGACCACGATGAAAACGTTACCTTTCTGTGCAGAGTACTCTCACACTTCCCAGTTTGTCGGTTACTCGAGAATCCGCCGATCATCGTTGACTATGACACTTTTTGCAACAGTGTAAAGCTGCAAAAAGATTTCATTCATACTTATGGTTCTTATAAAGGAGAATATAACTCTATTGTTGATTCTTATATGGATTGGTATGCTTTCATTGTCGTAAGGTTACTTATGATGATTTTGATGGTGATTCTGATGCTGATTATGATATTGATTCTGATGGTTATTCAGAATATTGGCTCAATTTTCGTAACCTAGCCATGGGAGCAATATCTGAAAGATTAGGGTATTTTCTTGATTCTAAGACAGCCTATTGTTTCTCTTTCAAGTTTTCATTCGGTTATGATGATTCAACTGGAACTTATAAGGTGGTGGCTTTTCGTGCCTTTTGCGAAGATAACAACTCAACTTCATGGACAAGCGAGGTGAAGATTTTCAATTTGAGGGATAATTCTTGGAGAAAAATTCAAAGCTTCCCTCTACCTCCTCTGACCTTTCGGTATTTTCATGCACAACCTAGCGTGCATTTGAATGGCACTGTTAACTGGTTGGCTCTTTCAAACACCTCCAGATCTTCATTTGATTCGACCCATACTGCATATGTTTTGCCGCATATTAATGCTGAGAATTTGGTGATTCTTTCTCTTAGTCTATCGACTGAAACATACACTCAATTGCTGCTTCCAAAAGATTTTAATGAGGTTCTTCGTGTTCGTCCAACTCTTCGGGTTCTGAGGAACTGTCTATGTTTTTCACATGATTTTAGGGGAACTGAATTTATTATATGGCAAATGAGAGAGTTTGGAGTTCGAGAGTCTTGGACTCAATTAATTAAAGTTAGTTATCAAACTCTTCGAGTGCAGAATCTTCCAATGGATGATCACATATATGGTGCTAAATTGGTGCCATTGTACCTCTCTAAGAATAGTGATACATTGATATTTGCAAGCCTTGAAGACAACCAGGCAATTATCTATAACCGGAAAGATGATAGAGTAGAGAGAACTAGATTTTCGAAAGAAGTATTATGGTTTTATACCCTGGATTATGTTGAAAGCTTGGTTCCGACTCCTTGAAAATCTGCCATCTTAACTTCAAGCACAGTGGGAGGATGGTAGGTAAAAAGAAAGGAAGAATGGAAGGAACTCCTTGATGCTTGATTCTCTTTTTCAGTAGTAGTAGTGATTTTCTAGAAAGTAGGAGGGGGCTTGTTGTAGCTACAGTTTCTTCTTGAGTTATTATTTATTATCCTTGTTTAACTCGATGTAAAAGACTTTATTGGGAGAGATCTACTTTCCCAACTAAGTGTTATACTTGTAAGATTTCATGCTTCTAAATCTAAGCACTCTGTAGATTTAAGAGTCTAGATGCACTTTTAATTAGTCATATCATTTGCATAATTGACAGAGGTGTGTTGTTTGTTGCTCGCTATTTGTGTACTTTTGCAGTGATGACATCTTTTAGAGTAGCTAATCTACCAATCTAGAGTGTGGTAAAGGAAAATGGGTTATCATGAATTTAAACAGTCTTATTTTGTCTTGCAGTACCCTGATATTCAGTATATTTTAATTTTTGGTTTTTGAGGATGATGTGGTTCCATAATATGGCTGAAGCTATTGATTATGTCCACTGCAAATCCTGAAGCTCATTCAACTGAGGCTGTATTGCTTTTTTTTTGTCCACTACAAATCCTGAACCTATTGATTTTGTTCAAAATTCTATTACTCAAAAATTTCCTTTGTGTTTGCCAACATTTAAAGCAATGTTAAGTATGAAGATATCATGTTGCTTTTCCCTGGCTTTTGGCTGCAACAAAAGTCACATATTTCAAAGGTTTGGTTTTTGTTTGCTATAGTTTCATATGTAAGAAATTATGCTTCTGAATTGATACTTAACTGAAGGCTGCAACTTTTGTATCGTTTTAAATTTATTTACCCCAAAATAGAATAGTATTAGTTCGTTGCTGCATCAAATCAAACTAGAATATAGTATACCTTCAATTTATAATCAGTATTTTTACTATAATATGAAGTTAACTTTTATGAAGTTTTGGCTTCTATTACGGGGTCATTTGGTGGTGAGGGATAAGGTTCTAACATTTGGGGGCAATAAGAATATTGTGGTAAGCTACAAAACATGTTTTTTTGAGTGAAAATATGTCTTTGATTACAGCTTTAAAGTCTAAACCAAGCAACCAAGACCTAGAGGAAGCAGTACTACCAAGACACTACTTCAAAAAGCATTTTTAGTGGCAATTAAACTGCGGCAAGTTGTCTAGAAGTTTCTCGACTTTGTAATTCAAATTAAATGATATAATGATAATGAAATTTATATTTCTTGAATTAATGCAGTTCCACATAAACTGTGGAAGACTCGGCAGTGGTTCTCAAGTCTCCAGAGGTAAATATGTTGTACTGCCTTAAACAAATTATAGCTGTTAGTAACGTAGCTGTTACAGCCAAATTTCGAAATCAGGTTAAAGAAATTTACTGGAAAGTATGATTTTATTGTCATGGGTCGCTACACCTACTACAAATGTGTTCCTTCAATTTGATTTGTTGCTTCTCAAAAATTTGCTTTCTATTTTGTTACGTGGATTTCTGGCTCAGGAGCCTAGAGAGAATCCACTCTCAAACTCAAAGAACACACACTTTGTATTATTTCCAAACTTGATGAGAATACATGAAAGGAGTGGCCCTATTTATACTAATCCTAGAGGCCAAATTACAGTTGAAATAGTAGGAATTATTAATGCTATAAGTGGGAACACAATCTAGTAAAAATGGAGTTTGTCAAACATGGTGGCTTAGGGTCAAAGTTGGGTGGATATGTTGGATTTGGTGTTCTGATTCTGTATCATTCTCCCCGGGTTGAACAGAACTCGTCCTCGAGTTGTTATCAATTTCATCATCTAGATATGGTGAAAGATCGGCAACATTGAAGGTAGAAAAAGAAAAATGACACAAATATGAGCTGAAATTAGAAGAAAGACTAACAAACCCAAAGCCCATTAATGCAAGAAGGTCCACAGTGATAAAAAGAAGAAGATCCTCTTGGAGATTTCAATTAAAAGTGATGCACATGTGACTTGGAGGGAAAGAAAAAGGCATGGAGTGGAGAGCAAGCAACACATATTTAGAAAGGATCTAAATCCTAATATTTAGGGATTGGCATATCTTGCAATTAAAAGTGGAAGCAATCTTGACTTGATCCTTTGCTTGGAGAGAAAGAAAAGGAACTAATATAAAAGGAGAGCTTCACTTGTGAATGAGGGACCCACACACCACAAAAACAAACAATAGTTATACAAACGCTACGGAAACGCTACGAAGAGGAGAAAAAGAGTTTTTCGGCATCGTTCTTGACACCGTGAGAGAGCTCTGGAGCAGAATAAGGAGATTAAAGACAAAGATTAAGACTTTCTCTACATACGGGTTATTCTTATTTTTGTAATTCATAAACCTTATTTTTATTTCATTGTTCTTGACTATTATGGATACCTAAATCCTCTTCTAGGGTCTTAGGTGGATCTTGCATTCTTAGAGACCTTTTTATGTTCTAATTTCTAGTTTGAATTCCTAATTTTTATTTCAATTAATATTATTCTATTGCTTTAATCACATAATTAGGATTGACAACCTTTGCATGTTCATAATCAATTAGTTGATCAGCGACCGTACTGCAATTAGTTGGTGGACCTATAGGATAATTGGGGCTATAATTAATGCATGACCAAACTTTAATTTAGTCTTCCAATCATTCAACCTTTTTGTACTTTATGCTTTTCTTGAATTTAAATTCTAGCATTACCAAACTAGGGTTAATTTAGGAAAAAAAATATTAATCGCGAATGACCAAACGGATTAGTAGCTTTAGTAAAGGGATTGGTAATTGAATAAAATAAGGGAATTCAGGTAGAATTAGACTTGGGGGAATCGAAGCTTGCAAGTGAAACCGTGACCCTAGACCTCTCTCCATCGATTAAATTTAGTATTTTAATTCTCGCTATTTAATTATTTTTATTTTAGTTTCTACAACACTCAATTATTTGTTCGTCTAAACAATATAAAATCTAGACTAGTTTAGTACTTGCTAATTAATCCCTGTGGAGACGATATCTTTTATACTACTTCTGCGAGAGAGTACATTTGCTCTGAGTGTGTTTTTAACGCAACAGGGCCATTTTTGAAAATCTATCCACCACTACCATTATGGAATCCTTCTGACGTTGAAATTCTCTTTCACTAAAGCCACAGTTTTATCTCGCCCAAAGTGACCTGCTAATCCTCCATCATGAGCTTCCCACACAATGGCTTCCCGCAGTGAACATTGAGGAATACATAAGGTTTTTCCCTTGAACAAAAATCCCATAGTAGTCTTCTGAGGATTGTAATGCAGTGGCATCCCAGAACTTTTGAAAGTCTGGATCATCTTTGTATAACTCCTTGATTGTCTGAAATCCAATTACTTTCACTTGTAGAGTGGTAAGTAGGGTATGACGCCTACCGAGTGCATCTGCAACTACATTTTGAACTCCCGCCTTATGTTTAAGTAAGAATGGATAAGGCTGTAAAAATTCACTCCAAGCGGCATGTCTTCGGTTGATCTTTTGTTGAGAATTCAAATGCTTCAAAGCTTCATGATCAGAATAGAGAATAAATTCTTTATTCAATAAGTAATGGCTCCAGTGTTGTAGTGCACGAACAATGACATAGAACTCCTTATCATAAGTTGAATATTTGAGCTTGCCATTGTTGAGTTTTTCACTAAAGAAGGCTATAGGATGACCTTCTTGACTTAGAACAGCACCAATTCCAATATTGAAAGCATCACAACTAACTTCAAACACCTGGTTAAAGTTGGGAAGGGCTAGCACTGGGGTTTTAGTTAAATGTTGCTTCAGCTCATCAAAACATTTCTGTGCTTGCTCAGTCCATTGGAACTTATCTCCCTTTATGCAATCTGTGAGCGGTGCAGCAATGGAGCTAAAGTTCTTCATGAACCTTCTATAAAATGAAGCTAATCCATGAAAACTTCCCACGTCATGGATTGACTTTGGAATAGGCCAGCTATTAATGGCTTCAACCTTGCTTGGGTCAACTCGAATGCCTTCCGCAGTGATAATGTAACCCAAAAAGATAACTTCATTGGTTAAGAAAGAACATTTCTTGAGGTTGGCATAGAGTTTTTGTTCACGAAGAGTCTCTAGCACTTGCCGAAGGTGCTCTAAGTGTTCCCTTTTGCCTTTGCTGTAGATCAAAATATCGTCAAAGTAGACGACAATGAATTTACCAATGAAAGGTCGAAGTACTTGATTCATCAGGCGCATGAATGTACTTGGAGCATTGGATAACCCAAAGGCCATTACAGTCCATTCATATAGGCCATCTCTTGTTTTAAATGCAGCCTTCCATTCATCTTCTAGCCCGAGTCTGATTTGGTGGTATCCACTTCGAAGATCAATCTTTGAAAAGATAGTGGCACCATGCAACTGATCTAATAAATCATGAAGTCTAGGTATCGGAAACCGATACTTGATGGTAATCTTGTTGACAGCTCGACTATCAACGCACATTCTCCAGCTTCCGTCTTTCTTGGGTACTAAAATCGCACGAACGGCACAAGGGCTGACACTTTCCTGAATTAATCCCTTCTTCAACAACTCCTCAACTTGGCGTTGGATTTCTGCATGCTCTTGTGGACTCATTCTGTAAGCTGGTCTATTGGGAATGACTGCTCCAGGAATGAAGTCGATGGCATGTTGTATATCTCGCATGGGTGGTAGTCCATGTGGAACATCTTCTGGTACAACATCTAGAAAGTCAGTGAGTAGCTGTTTAATTTCTACTGGTAGGGTTGTATCTTCACTGGTCTCAAACAATAGAACAAAACACATAGTTCGAGCTTCATCCATAGCTTCCTTCAACTGAGCCTTTGTGACTAACGACACCAATGGCTTGGATTCATTCTGTCTCTGATCAAGTTCGCTTGGTGGCAAAGGAGTTAACTTGACATTTACTCCATCTTTGATAAAGGATTAGGTGTTGGCATAACCATCATATAAAGCACGATGATCGTATTGCCAAGGTCTTCCCAGGAGGAGGTGACATGCGTCCATTGGAACGACATCACACCAAACTTGATCTTGATACTTCTGACCAATGGAAAAGGTCACAAGGCAGCGCTTAGTAACCTTAACATCGCTCCCTTTGTTTAGACACTACATTTTCACAACTTCCACTGTCAATGATAACATCACAAACCTTTCCTCCAGTGGTGCATCGAGTGTGGAAGATATTGTGTCTTAACCAAGGCTCCTCCTTTGCTGACATTGTGTGTAGGCAACGCCTAATCACTAATGATTCACCGTGATCAGCAACAATGAGTTCTTCATCATACACTGGCTCTAACTCTTGTTCTTCTCTAGTCTCTTCTTGCATTTCTTCTTCTTCGAGTGTTTCATATGCTTCTCCTTTGATGATGGTGATGGTTCTTCGAGTTGGACAGTTTGAGCCTATATGTCCAAAACCTTGACATTTGGAGCATTTGAATGCCTTAGGTTGGTTTTCTTTTGTTGGTTTAGGAGAAGGTTTATTTGAGGAACTTGGTGGTTCTGTTGGTGTTTTGCGAGTATAAGGAGAATTTTCTGTAGAGGAAAAGTTTCTATAAGCAGATCTTTTAGGTAAAATTTTCTCCACTCGAATGGCTAGATGAATCACTCCATCCAATGACCAGTATTGTTGGAGCTGAACAGGATGAGCAATATCAGTGTTTAATCCCCCTAGGTAACGAGCTATTGTCTGCTCTTCCCTTTCATGGATGTCACACTTCATCATCAACTTCTCAAATTCTCTTGTGTATTCTTCTACCGATAAATTTTTTTGACGAAGATTTTGTAGTAGAATAAAGTTATCTTGAAAATAATGAGAAGGCAAGAATTTCCTGGTCAATTCACGACGCATTTTCTCCCACATCTTGATCTTGCTTTTTCCTTCACGTGCTCGCTTCTTTTTAAGGTTCTCCCACTAAATGGAAGCATGCTTCTTTAACTTCACAGCAATGATCTTTACCTTTTTCTCCTCTGCAATTTCTTTGTACTCAAATATTCTCTCAACAGTTTGTAGCCAATCTTCAAACTCATCAGGTTGAAGTTTTCCTTCGAAATCAAGAATATCTACCTTGATATCATCATGTCTGAATTGTTGTCTCTGCCGACGGTGACTTCTAAATGAGGATGAATCACCATCAGATTCATCAACATCTGATTTGATTTGTTGGGCTTCCAAGAGTGCTTGTTGTGCATTCACAGTTTCTTGTAGCTGCTGGATTTGTCTTCTCATTTCTTCCATTTGAATATCTAGTAGAGTTGGATCATTCTGTCTTCTTGGAGGCATTTTTTTAAATTAAATGGTAATGAGTACAATATTACCAGAATAATTATTGTAGACTGCAAAATTATACACCAGGGAAATTCCCAGGAAAGAGAGGTGGGTCACTAATCGACACACTTAAATACCACGTCTTTCCTAGCCAGAATTTTTCCTAGCTATATACATTCACAATACCACAATTATTTTCCAGCAACAAGAATAATTCTTTTCTGATGTAGAAGATCAAATTACACTGCAACCACAGAGCATACTAGGAATTTTCTATGAAATTGGTACTAGAAAAGAGGTTTTGTGGTAAAATAACAAAAATTGAGATCAGGGGCAATTTGTAACTTTAGAAATTTTAGGGACAAAACTGAAATTTTCAGAAAATTTGGGGCTTTTTCGTAATTACAGAAAGTTTGGGGACAGATCTGTAATTTCAGAAACTTGTGGGCTAAATATGTGATTTCAGGAAATATTGGGGCGATTTTGTAATTTTCTGGAAGTAATGGTGACGTGGCTGATGATAACACGTGTTGCTGACGTGGCAGCTGATGTGGTCGTCTTCAACCTTCAGATTCCGGTGGCGGCGCATGGAGGCGAGTGGTTCTCCGGCGACTATTCCGGCGAAGCTCGTGGCGGCGCGTGGTTGCTCCGTTAGCGACGAAAACCTCCAGCCCAAGGTTTTTCGGCGTTCCGGACGCAATGGCGGCGTTAGTTTTGGGAAAAAATGACCGCAAAGTAGAGTTTCTGGAGGTGGCTGATTTTAACACATAAAACACCCCAAGAAAATTCAAACTTTTCATTGATTCTCTCACTCAAACTCAACTCCGGATTTAGAACCTTTCTCTGATGCCAAAATGGCTCAGGAGCCTAGAGAGAATCTACTCTCAAACTCAAAGAACACACACTTTGTATTATTTTCAAACTTGATGAGAATACATGAAAGGAGTGGCCCTATTTATACTAATCCTAGAGGCCAAATTACAGTTGAAATAGTAGGAATTATTAATGCTATAAGTGGGAACACAATCTAGTAAAAATGGAGTTTGTCAAACATGGTGGCTTAGGGTCAAAGTTGGGTGGATATGTTGGATTTGGTGTTCCGATTCTATATCAATTTCACTCATTAATATTTTACTAGATTGAATTTGATTTGTTAGTTAGAGGCTTTTACATTTAAAAATGTGGAAATGTCTAAAACCCAAACCTCCGTGCTCCTTCCTCATAGACAACTTGTCCTAGCTCAACCAATTAATGCCTCTCCCTTGTGTTCTATTTGAGCCCCACCAAAAAGAATTGATCTTGCGCTCCATTTCCTCACCTAAAGACGTGGGAATGAGAAACGTGCTCATGCAATACGATGGGATGGCCTGTGCCACTGATTTGACTAGAACCTCGCGTCTGACCTTTGAAAGATGCTTCCCGATCTACCCTCTAATTTTGTTCCAAATCTGATCCCTGAGATAATTGAATATGGCTTTTTTCTCGAGGTACCTGCCAAGGTACCTGCCAGTCCCCAAACTCTCGGTCACACCAAGAAGATTAGACACCAGGTCTCAAATATCAGGTGAAGATTTTTTGCTGAAAAAGATCTCAGATTTCTGGAGGATAATTGATTGGCCCGAGGCATTCTCATAAGTCACAAGAATATCTTTCACAACTCTGCATTCTCTTTCAGTGGCCCTGGAAAAAAAAAAAGAAAACAATCATCAGCAAATAACAAATTTGTAAGGACCGGTGCTCCCCTACACACTTTGATGCCATGCAAATCTCCTCTGCCTTCAGCTCTCTTAATAAGCCTAGTAAGGCCCTCAGTACCCAGGATAAAAAGATAGGGGGGCAAGGAATCACCTTGCCTAAGCCCCGGGCCAGGCTTTATTGGACCCACACTCTCATCATTCACCATAATCTGGTACTCCACCGACTCCAAACACATCATCATCCATTCCACCCACCTATCATCAAACCCCATTTTTGAGAGGACAGCTCTAAGGTATTGCCAACTGAATCTATCATATGCCTTACTAATGTCAATTTTAAAGGCCACGTCCCCTTCTTTACCCCCAACTTTACAATTCATGTGGTGGATGATTTCTGTAGCAATCATAGCATTGTCTAAGATGGATCTGTTTTCAACAAAAGCTGACTGCTCGGGGGAAATACACTTAGATAATAGCGGTTTCAAACGATTGGCCAGTACCTTAGAAATAATTTTATATACCACATTACATAGAGATATAGGCCGTAAATCAGTCATAGCAGCTGAATTAGTTTTTTTAGCAATAAGCAAAACATTAGTATCATTTAAGGGAGGAGGAAAGTACCCTTGTGCCAACCAAACTTGGCTCGCATGGAACACTTCTTCACCACATAGATGCCAAAACCGTTTGTAGAATGCGGGGTTCAAGCCATCCAGACCTGGAGCTTTATCTTTATACATTTCACGAAGGGCATGGCTAAACTCCTCTTTAGTGAATTCCTGTAGTAACCCCTCATTATCATCAGCAGTAATAATACTCGGAATAGCCTCAACAATCGATGTGAAATCTGTCCCCATGTGCTCAAATAGGTGGTGAAAATAGTCCCTAGCTGTGGAGGCGAGGTCCTGCAGGTCCGTTGTAAGTTGCAACACTACCATCCACATGGGCCAAATGCTTGATCTCATTCTGACGTTTACGGGCTGAGGTGGCTGCGTGGAAAAACTGGGAGTTTGCGTCACCATCTTTAAACCACATAACTTTAGCTCTTTGTTTCCAGAATGCTTCCTCTTGTGCAAGTAGTTGGGATAATTTTTTCTGCACCTCAATAAAACGTGAAGCAGCCTCACGGGAATCAGCAAGTCTCAACGTCTCAAGCTCCACTTTGCACATGTCAATATCCCCGCAGTACCTCATACGAATGGCTCTCCCCCAAACATTCATTTCTTCTGTGCAAGCTTTCAGTTTATTCAAGACATCCATACCTTCACCAAGCCCCCACCCCTTCAATACCGTCTCCTCTAGCCCCTCCTCCTCCAACCACGCATTTTCAAACCTAAATTATCTTCTCCTACAGCGCCTCCCTTGGCCAAAACGATGAAGGATAATAGGACTATGATCCGAATGATCCACCACGCTATTACACAATCGGTAATTAGGAAAGGAATCCAACCACAATTGTGTCCCCATAGCTCTATCCAACTTCCTTTCCTTAAGGTCATCAGTCCCACGACCCTTGCTCCAAGTAAATTGGTACCCCTCAAGGCGGAGGTCCACTAGATTACAATATGATATGGCTTCTCGAAAAACACGAATTTTCTAGAGTGGGTGATCACATCTCCCTCGTTTCTCATCATTTGAGAATAAGTCATTAAAATCATTGATAATGCACCACATCAATGCATTATTCATAGCCAAAGTTCTCAGCAAGTCCCAGAAATCACGACGACTCTCAGTCTCCAGGTAACCCTAGAAACAAGTCAACCTCCAACGAGTCCCATCTTGAGATCCTGCTCTCAGGTTAGTAAAATTCTGGGAATAATTAATAATCTCACAATCAAAATGTTGTCTCCACAAAACCGCCAAAACCCCGCTTCTGCCAATACTACTAACTGCGAAGGAAGCATCATACCCCAAAGTGACTCTAATTGCTTCAATCTTACTAGCTTGTACGAAAGTCTCACACAAATAAATTACATCCGGTTGGTACGTCCGGACGAGGTCACGAAACTACGCTCAGGTTTCCAAGGCCCCGACAGTTCCAACTTAGGATACTCATGGCTTTTGGCAGGCCTGGCTGCCAGGACCTATCGATAAAAAAGGATCAACTTGACCATTAGTAGAATGAACTGCGATGTGAGCAAGAGGAACGCTATTGCTAGCTGTATCAAGACTAACGTTAGCCTCATCATTTCGGCGTCTTTTGTTATCAACTTCTGTTACTTCAAAAACCTCAGCCTCCTTATCCTCCATTTGCTGATCTAGCTTCTCATTAAAACAGGTGGCATCTGATGTGGCTACTGATTTCCAGCTCTTGATTATGGAATTAAAACCTTCGGGTTTTTAAAACTTCAGCCATGTGTTTCGCCAATTTTTCAGCATCCGCATTTATTGTTGCATTTAATGGGGTTTGTAACGGCTCACCCCAATGATTGCGCCGTGATTGGCGCCCTAGGTTTTCACTCCCAGACGACGTGTCCTCCCGTAGCCATCTGCTCCCCCAGCCACTAAAACCTCCCCTAGCCTCCAGACGTAACTCTGGTCCCCAACCACGTTCACCAGAATCAGACGCCCTAGATAGCAATAATGGACAGAAATCATCAGTGTGACCAAGTAATCCGCAGAGATAACAGAATGGGCCAAGCCGTTCATATTTGAAAGACATCACCACCGTGAAACCTCCTTCCCTCCGTAGCTTCTTTGTACGTAAAAAAGGTCGTGTCACATCAAGGAGGACCCAAATTCTCATGAAAGAACTCCATGAGCCTTGCGAGTTCTTCACATCATACTCCAACATCTCACTGAAACAACCTGCCAAGCTTTTCCCCACCGCCTCTGACATAAACCCCAGTGGAAGGCCGTGAACTTGAATCCAAAAAGGAACAGCAAAGAGAGGTAGCTGGTTTGGCAGCACACCAGCCTGCAAAGTGCTAAGAATCAATAGGTGCTTGTCAAAGGACCAGGGTCCACCCTTCAAAACACACTGAATATCCACCTGATGATAGAATTGGAACGAGAAGAGCCTCGTTTCTACTTCTCTGATTGTGATACCCCCCAATGGCCGCCACACTCCGGCCATACGATCCTTCACGACTTGTAAGCGAATAGGGCGATCTGTGACGAATCGTCCGATCAAACAAAGACTAAGATCATCCGTACCTTCTCCTCCATCCACTCCTGGGACCACCATGTCTGAATCTTCGATGGCCTATGTTAGGCGTTCCTTATCGTTGGTTTCCATGAGACGCCGTAAAAGAGAAAAACGGACTGATGGTTATTGAGAGAGAAGAGTGATAGTTATGGTGTTGTAGCCGTAAGGGAAAAAATGATGAAGAAGGAACGAAACCACTTAGGGAAAAACTTTTTTATTCTTATTTAGAATTTGAGGTGGCAAACATGAAATAAATAATTTAGAATTTCTTAGTTGTTAGATTGTTTTCTGATTTTAAATTTCAACTCAAGTGCTAATCTTTACCGAGTTATGGGAAAATAGACATTTTGCCTTCATAATGTGGGACTACCATAAGACCAAATATGAGAGATTGATGATAAACTTAAAAGTTCTGACATTGAAAGTGTAAAGTAACATAGAGCAATCCTTAATGAAAAGTTTTAGCATTGAACCTTGGCAATGTTAAGAGCATCATCCTAAACTTTTTTTGTCGAGACCAGGGTATCCACCGCTGAACGTAGTGACTAATCCCCTTGCTGGATTGGAGGCACCTCAAAGGGTGGGACAGCTGGCCTAGGGATTTAAAGCTGCTTCATACCCAAGGCGATGATCGAACCCTCTACACTTGGTTAAGGGAGGATGAGCCCCAACCGAGAGCATAATCCTAAACTAATAGACCGCAAGTAGCAGCAGACTAAAACCACAAAAGTTTTCATGAGCTAATACATATGAAATCAACTCTTTTCTATTTTGATATTCTTTGTAGCCTTTGTTTTTTTTAAGCAAACCAACTCAAGCCATTTCATTCATTAAAATAGAGAAAATATAATGAGGAATAGTGTTATGCACTTGACGACTAGCAAAACATTGAGCCGCCCTAACTTAACTATGAGCAACACAATTGGCTTGTCACCTAATATAACTGATGGCACAATTTTGAATACGAGAAAAAGACTCCTTGCAACGAGAAACAATAGCTCCAAATTCGTTGGAAAATCTGGTACCACTGTTGACGGCGTCCACTACTTGCTTGCAGTCGAGCTCGAAATCAACATCATGGATATCCAATTGACTTACCCAACGAAGAGCTTCCATGAGTCATGTTGCTTTAATTTTTGGTGGCTTCAAGAAACCATCAAACCAGATGGTTTTGGCATTAATAAACACGTCATCAAGGGGTTGTGACCACCAAGGTCACTTGATGTTTGCCCTTGGCATAGTTTACCAGGACTCGACCCAGATAGAACTCGCCCAAGGAGTTGTGACCACCAAGGTCACTTGAAGTATACCCTTGGCACAGTTTACCAGGATTCGACCTGGATATAACTCGTCCAAGAGGTTGTGACCGCCAAGGTCACTTGAAGTATACCCTTGGCACAGTTTACCAGGATTCGACCCGGATATAACTCATCCAAGGGGTCGTGACCACCAAGGTCACTTAGTGGAAAGAATCACGAGATTCCTGCCTCGGTATGTAGGGAAAATGCTAATGATCATGGTGGCTCTCATTGAATACTCTGTTACCGACAGTCTTTATTTGTTTTGGCGTGCCATTGCACTCTTGACTCCATTACTAGGATTCCAAGGGGTGTATTTAAAAAGACCGCCTTAGGAAGATGGTTTTGGCTTAGAGCTAATGATGAGGTTGCCCCGGTGAGCCAGGCAGTCCCTCCCTACGGGGTATGCCGGATCTCAAACTTGTTTCGTTCCGCCCCCAGCTATGGAGTTGTACCTTTTTCTTTCTTAATATTAATGGATTTTCTTTGGAACCAGTGTTAATGGGGGCGAGCTAGAGCAAAAACTGTACTTGCAAAATGAACTTTTGTTAATCATTCATATCGAGCTTTTATATTCTGCATTTGTGCCCAAACAACAACAAAAATTTTAACTAGTCCTAGCTCTAGATTCAGGTTCTGATGCTCTGTTCCCTATTCAGAGTCATGGGTCTCATCCTCTTCTTCATTCACGTACTGGGCAAGCTTCCCTTCGCAGATCAGCTGTTCAATGTCATCCCTGAGGGTGTCGCATTTGTTGGTACTGTGCCCATAACTTTTGTGATAATGACAATACTTCTTAGAGGTTCGGCCTTTCCTTTGTACGAGAGGTTCGGGCTGTTTGATATCTCGAAACTCCGCGTCGGCGCATTTAGCAAGGATCTCAGCCTGGGATGTGTTCAGCATGGGGTACTTTGAGAAATGACCTTGTCGGGGTCGAGATTCACAGGGAGCTCTCTCAGCTTGGCCTCGCTTCTGCCACTGCTCTTCGGTGGCCTTATAGGCCCGCTCGTCCTCTTTGTTGCCAACCTTGGCTTCCTCTTGGTAAGCCAACTTATTCTCTTCGTAGTCTATGTACTTTTGTGACTTTTGGAGGAACTCACCCAAATCTCTGGGTTTGTTGACCCCCACATCAATTTCAAAAAGACTACCCTTTTTGAGGCCGTCTTTCATCCAAAACAACCTTTGCTTGTCTTCCAAATTTCGAACATATGAAGCCTCCTTATTGAAACGCTCTATGTATTCTCTTAGCGTCTCATCATCCCGCTGCCTGACAGCCCTCAGCACTTCCTCTGATTTGGGCTTCAGCTGGGAGATGGTGAAACGAGCCGTGAACATTCTTGCCAGTTGTCCCCATGAAGAGACGGAGTTTGGCTTCAGCTCTTGAAACCACTCTAATGCGGTGTCCTCGAGGGTGAGAGGTTGCAATGAACAAGTTCCCGAGCGCCTCTATAGCGCATCATCAATGAGAAATGTGCTAAGTGTCGATCTGGATCCCTGGTCCCATCATACATTTTGAGAGTTGGCAATTTCTCCAAGGTCCTTGGTATTGGGCATTCATCCACCTTCCGAGTGAAAGGTCCTTTGTCAGAAAACCTCCTTGAGTTACGAGGTGAGACATCCTAGAAGTCAAGGTCTTGATATCCATGCTTGTCGGGAGATCTCCTCGATGGCGATCTTCGGCGACGTCTTGTGTGAATCTTAGCCTTGCTCCTCGACCTGTCACGCGAATCGGAGGAGTCACGCGAAGAAACCTTGGAGTGGGAGTCATCAGACCAATAAGTCCCATCCGGAGGGGATGGGGGCGCCCTTGGTGGTGAGTCGAATCCCTGATGCTTCCTACGCCCAAGAGGAGAACGATGTGCTTGCTTCCGCCTAGGTGGGGAACGGTGGGCGTGATGCCTTCGAGGAGGAGAGCGATGGTGTCTTGAGACCACAGTCTTTTGAGGAGGTGTTCCCCAATAAGGAGGAGGTTGTTCGGGCATGGAGGCCACGCGCCTCTCAATTTGCCTAAGGCGTGCTTCTTGTTGCAGCATAGTCTGAGTGCGGTTAGCCAAAAGATCCAACAGTTGGTTCACATCTGGGGGATGAACCCCTCCCCGTGGGGGGACTTCATGCGCAGCCTGAACGGGGGTGTCCTCTTGAGTGGCGACATTACCCTCAGGAGTGCCTTCAGGCTGGGGTGCAGGCACATCAACGCTCTTAACCCGGGGTCTGCCTCTGGGAGCCATGGGAGTGCAAGAGAAAAAGTTCTAAGAGTAGGAATGATGTGAAAAGTAGAGACCTCCCACTGTGGTCGCCAATGTTCTGTACCTTGCAGTGACGGGTGGACTGCAGTTGGTAGTCTCTTGTTTTGCGGCCATATGTCAACGTGCGCTCGGGAGGGGTACCTGCGAAGTCACTCCGACGCTCAAGTCAGTATTGAGAGTAGGTGAGTGATTTAGCTAGGAATGAGAGTGTACCTAATTATGGCAATGTGAGCCAGTATTTATAGGAAAGCGTGCCCATTGTGAGCCTTTGGATTAAATGAGTCGATCTGAGCCCTCCAAATATGAGAGTCATAATTGGGCTTGTAGGTTGTGGATATGGACCAAAGTAATTGGGCTAATCCATGTTCAATTGCTGAATGGGCCTCGTGGCCCAGTCCAGAACACTTACCAATCATATTAATGATAACCAGTATTGATACCATACATATAAACATAACTCAAAAAACTGGAGACACAAGTAGCAATTATAATCATAAGCAACGTACACTAAAAGAATCACATAAATAAGAAACAAACAATCAATAGCATACAAATACCATAAAAGAATCAGATAAATACACTTAAAACGGTAGTAAAGATAAACAAGTAGCATAGAATAACAAGTAAAATACACTTATAACAGAGTATAAAATTACAAAAGTAACAACAGATTATAAAGCATACCTAACAGCAAACATAATACTGATAATAGTATATTGGTAACGGTCTATATTGCCCAACAAAACAAAAATCCACTCATATAGCTAACGGTCTAAAAACAACATACCAAGTTCTAGAAGAGAGAGAGAGAGAGAGAGAGAGAGAGAGAGAGAGAGAGAGAGAGAGAGAGAAAGAGAGAGATGAGAGAGAGAGAGGAGAGAGAGAATTGAATTTTATTTTATTATTTTTTTACAGATTTTTAAATTTAAAGTTGAATTAAAAAATTGAATTTTATTGGTGCTAAGAATCCAGTTATGGATATGTCCAATATCAACCGGTTACATAACCGGTTTTATAAATTAATAACCGGTTATGCTACTTTGATTATGTAACCGGTTATATCAAATGGACATTTGATGGATATGGATTGGTTATGGATATGGTTTAACCATGAGCACCCCTACATGCTGCTACTACTTATAGATATGGCTTTCAGGGTACTGCAAGAGAAATAAGACTCTGGCTTAATTCATAAAAACCAGTTTACTTTTACCAAACCATAAAACTAAAACCACATTAACCTATGTTAAGAATTACTCCACTATAAGTAGACCGATATCTTATCTGTTAGAATAAAATACATCTTCCAATAACTGCCTTTCCCACATCCCCTTTCCATTAACCAACAAACCACTTGATACCTGCAACCTTAAAATTCTGTTTAAGTCACAACATATGAAACTACGAGTGATATCTGCTCATTTTCAATTACAATTTACAGCTCCTCTAACAGATGTATCCCCTGCAAAACCACACAAATAGCGAGCAACAAACAACACACCTCTGTCAATTATGCGAATGATAATACAAATTAAAATCTACAAAGTGCTTAGATTTAGAAGCATGAAATCTTACAAATATATCCCCTACTTTGGGAAAGTAGAATCTCACCCAATAAATTATTTTACATAGAGTTAAACAAGCCCTTTCCTACATTCTACAAGATCAATACTGAGGAAGAAACTCCAGCTACAATTAGTGCTTTCAATTCTTCTTTTCTTTCTTCCTACCATCCTCCCTTATGCTATAAATAATGCCCAATGTGCTTGATGTTGAGATGGCAGATTTTCAAGGAATCGGAACCAAACTTTCAACATAATCTACGGTAGAGAACCAGTACATTTCTTTTGAAAATCTGGTTCTCTTTACTCTACCATCTTTCCAATTATAAATAATTACCTTGTTGCCTGCTTCATTGATTGCAAAAATGTCGTTGTCGGCAAAAATCAGTGTATCACTATTCTCAGAGAGGTACAATGGCAACAATTGAATATCATATATGTGATCATCCATTCGAAGATTCTCCATTTGAAGAGTCTGATAACTAACTTTAATTAATTGAGTCCAAGACTCTCGCACTCCAAACTCTCTCATCTGCCATATAACAAATTCAGTTCTCCTAAAATCATGCGAGAAACATAGATAGTTACCGAGAACCCGAAGAGTTGGTTCAGCATGAAGATCGTCATTAAGACCCTTTGGAAGCAGCAATTGGGTGTATGCCTCAGTCGATAGACTAAGAGAAAGAATCACAAGTTTCTCAACATTAATATGCTTCCAATCATACGAAGATCTAAAGGTATTGCTAAGAGCCAACCAATTAACAGTGCCACTGAAATGCACACCATCTTTAGGCTCTGAACTACCACGCCGAAACTCCAAACAGCTCAGAGCAGCTACTGGGAAGCTTTGAATTTTTTGCCAAGAACTATTATCCCCCAAATTGAAAACCTTCACCTCACTTCTCCACGAAGCCTTGTCGTTTTCTTGGCCATCCACACGAAAAGCCACCACCTTATAAGTTCCCGATGAATTATCATAACCAAATGAAAACCTGAAAGAACTAGAATACGGGTTCTCAGAATCGATAAAATGCCCTAATCTTTCGGATGTCGTTCCGATAGCTATGTTTCCAAAACCGAGCCAATATCCTGCATGACCATCCATGACATTACTTCCATAAAAGCATACCAACACAATAGAAGAACCAATAACCATATCATATTTTTGCAAATCTAGACTGCAGCAGTGAGCGTAGTAGTCTTCAAAGATGACTGATATATTCTGGAGTAAACGACGAACGGGGAAGACTGAGAGTCGGTGGTAGGGGAAGTAAACGCATCCAGATTAGTCATCCCACAATAGAGTGAGGAGCGGGTTTTGATGTGATCTTTGAAGATGGAGATTAACAAATGTAGGATTGGAGATAAGGGTTTTCCAAACCTTGCTAACACTCCTCATTCGCATCAGAATTTTCACGCTAAGGTATGATAGTATTTCAGCAATCAGTTCATCGGGAAGTATTACTGCCGAAGCGATATCCATCATAAGACAAGCTGGTGGTCGGGTTAGAGTAATCCAAACACAGTCGGAGAGATTTGCAACATCATGAAGAACAATTTCAAGCTTAATAAGGAGAGCCTTGTCTTATGCGGTTTTACCTGGGTAGAGAGGTGTGTGAATGAACAAGCCAACTAGATCGCTAAGATGGCCACTTCGCTCTCCCTGCCGCCGCTGAGGACTGTTCGTCCACCAGAGGTGGTGTTTGATGTGGGCAGGATCCTGGTTCCGGTTGGAGGGTCGTCGTGGTGGTGTTGTGTGAACCCTAGAAGAATGAAGCACCAGAACCTTCACACCAAACAAAAGGGGGAATACGGATTGGCGAGGAAACAAAACTGAAAAGGCATGAGAAATTAAAAATGCAGTGTTTCAGCTCCAAAACATGCGATGTTTATTTGTGATGGATGGTAACATGCGCCACCAATGCTATTAAAACCGACCTGATGGTCAACCCGGTCAGGTCACTGGGTCATCAGGTCAATGGTCGGACCGAAGGATCACTAGTTGGTCCGCATGACCCGTGATAATACTAAAAACTGATAAAATATCTAATATTGTAAGTCAATATTTTCAATTTGAATTAATTTAATAATTATTCATACTTAATAATATATAGAGTCTAAAATTTATTGAATATTTAATTTAGATATATGCGAAATATACATATTTTTTATCAATATGCGTAATATGCATATAATAACACATGTAAGTATAAAAGTAAATAATAAATGAATATAATTAATAGGTTAAAAGGGTTGTTTTAAAAAAAGAAAAAAGAAGAATGACATAAATATAATATATGGTGCTAATATATCACAGCAGGTTGCAGCTCAATTGGTTACAGCTTGTGAGCTGGGCATCAGGTACGGGGCTCAAACTCCAGCCATGCCATTTTGCTAAATAAAAATCAGTCAACAACTCAATTTTACAGGGTCAAAGGCGGGTTAGATCAAATTTGACCGAGTCAACGGCAGGTCGATGACGTCAGCACGGGTAGAGCTGTCAATTTTAGCCCAGCCCAGTGGCCCAATTATTTGGTTGGGCCGGGCTCAGAAAAGAGTGGCCCAAAAAACAACGCTAAGTTTTTGGCCCAGCCCAATGGGCCCGATCATATATATGGGCTGGGACGGGTTGCCCCATGGGCTGGTTGGCTGGCCTGTGGGCCGGTGGATAAATCGTTAATATATTATTCATGGTGATTTGTAAAGCCAAAACAGATTTAAATTGACTTTGTTTGAGACAAAACAGATTTATTTATCTTATGTATACAATATGTTACTCTCAAAAAATTGTCTTTATGTATGTTGCTCATTTGTAGAAAAAACTATAGTCAAAATTCTAAAAACTCAATGATTTGTGGCCCATTGGCTGATGTCGGGCCAGGCTGGGCCACAAAATACGCCGCCCATTAGAATATTGGGCCGGCCCAACCCAGTCCACAAATGCTGTTTGGCCCTATGGGCTGGGCCGGGTCGAAGCCCATTGAGAGTTCTAAGCACGGGTCAATAGCATATCTGATCCAACAGGCGAACTGAACCGGTTGAAGGTGCGGGTCACGGTTAAGCTGGTCCGACCGGGCGGGTCGGCCCGGGTTTGACAACACTGTGCGATACTGTCATGCGGACATAATAAACTTTTCTTTTTGGGGGCCCCCATAAAATTGGACAGGCTTAAGGCCCTGTGCAGTAGCATAGGTTCCTTTGCCTTATGGCCGACCCTGTTGAGGACCAGTAAACACGACCATCATCGCCTAAATTAGGTTTGCGATAATGGTCGCTCATCACCCCGTACTTGCACCTTACGCTCTATTTTATCTTTTAGAGATTTGAAGGTGATGTCGTCGTTAAGTCTGCATAAAATAGGTTTTGGACACTGGAAAAAGACACCATCTTCTCTGTTGGTGATTGTGTCGTGATGGTGAATGACAGTCGGTGCGGAATCACGAGAATATTATGTTGAAAGGGTGTTCATTTTCTTGTGTTGTGTGTGAACGAAGTTGGAATCAGAGGATGTGTTGCGTGTGAAAGAACTAAAACCCTAAATGGGTATATTTATACTGAAATATCTAAGGGGGGTGTATTGGTTTAGGATTTCAAAGGATTTTAAAAGACTTTTTTATGTTAAAACAATCCTGTGGTATTCAATCAGGACTTTTAGTTAAGGTTTTTTTTTACCCCCACCACATCCCATATACCCCCACATAATTTCTAAAACCCGGAAATACCCCAGCCCAACTAAAATTCGCTCGGATTTACCGTCACCTAAGGTAAATCCGATTTGTTATTTTTTCAAAGCGGATTTATCTACCCAATAGGTAAATCCGACTTTAAAAATAACAAATCAGATTTACCTCAAGTGGGGTACATCCGCTTTGTTATTTTTAAAATCGGATTTACCTATTGGGTAGATAAATCAATTTACCCCCACCCACCTAAGGTAAATCTGATTTTGTTATTAAAAATAATTGTTTTTATTTAAAATTTTAATAAAGATTATAAAAACACTACTAAAAATCCGTTAAAGAGTCAAAACTAATAAAAAAATTATAAAACTACTAAAAATCTAATAAAACCAAAATAAGGTTATGCAAAAAAATTTTAGATTTGTTGGAAGTTATGAAAAATTAAAAAAACTAATAAAAAATAGTAAACCATGGAATTTGGGATTTTGAGCCCCCCTGTCCCGAAAGAAGTCCCTTCTGGGGAGTCCTGATCCTTGATTTTTTTCGGATTTAAAGGCTGTGGTTTCATTACAATCGGAGTAGGTTTCCCGAAAACCGATTTTTTAGCCTAAATTATTCGCTCGACGTACAACATCATCACACGTTAACGAACTACACACTAAACAGAACCAAAAGAAGGTCGATCTTCACACCTAATTTATTTTTCTAAAAAAAATTAATTTTTTAACGGATTTATTGATTTATTAATTAGGCTAAAAAAGCGGATATACCCTCACCCTTAGGTAAATCCGTTTTTTAAAATAACAAAATCGGATTTACCCCCACATTAGGTAAATCCGACTTTGTTATTTTTAAAAGCAGGTCTACCCCCACCTTAGATAAATCCGATTTCAATTTTTAAAAAGTTTCAGTGGAAACCGGATTTACCTCATTGATACCTAAATCCGATTTCCAAATTTTTTTTTGAACTGGGGATATGTTTGGTTTTTTAAATTTTGTGAAGGGCAATTACGTCTTTTCGCTGAGTCCGTGGGGGTATTGGGTGAAAGGGTGGGCAAACAAAAAAGAACTTTAGTTAATGTAAAACAATCTTGTGGTATTCAATTAGGACTTTAAAAGACTTTTAAAATGTCTCACAACATCTGTTGGTATTCGTTTGAGATTTTTTACAACTTAAACAAAATTCATTGGTATTCAAAAACACATGAATTTTAAAAGAATCTTTTACAAGATGGATTTTGTGGGATTTGTTAGTAAAATCTATGAATCCTTCACCCATAAAACAATCCCACCAAAACCTTTGGGATTTTTCAATCCCATCATTCACTGTTTATAGACTTTTCTAAGTTAGTGTTTTTTCTCTATTGTATACTGCCAAATCTATCTTCTATTTATATATGTAAAGTAAACCCCTATGGAGCCTCCACAATGAATCTCAAGCTTTTTAATTTCAATTTTTAAATAAAATTTATCCCTTATTCATTACTCTTAATTGATTAGTTGATGTCTTCATTTAATTGTCTTTTAGTCTTCTAAATACAAGTTCATTTGATTAATGATTTAAAAAATTTTAATTACCCTTCTTAACTAATTTCATCATTAACTAAATGATATTTTATTTATTAAAACAATTTATAATGGTTTTTTTAAATATTAAGTATCAAACATCTTGAATGTTCTATCAAAAATAAAAATTGCTTAATGATATTGCATTATTATCAAATTTTTTTTGAAAAAATACTTAAAATATGACTTAATATACAGAAATTTAAAATTTTTGTTATTTCATGTATCAAAATACTAAAAATATGATTATCATTATTTGTTATCCAATCTAATATTTATTTCAATTTCCACATAAGGAAGACTTTAGTTTTAATGTTTCTTATTATCTTTATCTTTATTTATATTAAATTGTAATTTTTATATAAATGAGACTTTCATTTTAATTTTTTGTATACAATTAAATATTCAACTAAATTTACGTTTTTAATATTAACTATATTATTAAGGCTTAAATACTTATCACCCCCCTGCAAAATTACCTGATATCCATTTACCTCCCTGCAAAATATTTTTTTGCAATAAACACCTTGCAAAATATAATAATATCCAGTTACCCCCCTCCCGTTAGTTTTTCTTAACGCTGTTAACTTAAAGCTGACGTGGATGCCTTGCAAAATATAATGATATCCATTTACTCCCCTTCAAAAAAAAATTCTTTCAAAAAACACCTTGCAATATATAATAATATCATTCCTTTTTTTGGGTGTTCTTTTTGCCCTACATTTCACTCTATAAGGAGTACCATTAATCACTACTCTTGTCCCACCAGGTGTTGTTTGTGGTGAATTAGTTGTATTACCTCTTTTTGCTGTACCAACTGTAGCTTGTGAAGTAGTTGTAGCTTGTGAAGGAAGTTGTTGTTCATCTCCAAAGCCCTCATATTTGCCATGTGTTCTTTCTTCCTCATTATCATTTAGGAGATGGTTCCAATAAAGTTTTAATCTGACTTCTTACTCTACCTCTAATGGAAGAATAAGGAAACTTATCTATCACTTCCCCTCCAAAGGCAAAAATTAGAACCCTTCTAGCTGTTTCTGAATCAATGTCGCGTGCTTGGAAATACAAGAGTTGGCTTTGTTCTAGGTCATTTATTGCAACTCCATGGGAGTACTTTACGTCATCAGCCACAATTTGGAGATTCGGTTTAACATTTACAGTTGCACGAGGTTCAAGTAGAAGGCTTCTTGTTAACTGTCCTGCATCTGTCTGCTGAGCATACCTACACGAGAACAGTATACTACTCGTGAAAAGTGCATATGTGATAAAATACGAGACATTTGTAAACAAATGCCACCTATCTTAGCTCAATGAAGATTTGAAATAATTTGGTATAATTATAACTTAAACCTGTTAGACATAGGGATTTCAGTCTACTATCCACAATCGAAGCATAATAGCTAACTCACATACTGAGCTTAAGGGAATTCATATGGATGATAGTGAGGAAGAAAGAACACATGGCAAGATGATATATGGCTTTGGAGATGAACAAAAACTTCCTTCTCAACCTACGGCTCCTTCACAAGCTACAATTGGTACACCAAAAAGAGGTAATATAGCTAATTCACCACAAACAACACTTGGTGGGACAAGAGTAGTGATTAATGGTACTCCTTATAGAGTGAAATGTAAGGTAAAAAGAACACCCAAAAAGGAATGATATTATATTTTGCAAGGTGTTTCTTGAAAGAAAATTTTTTTGCAGGGGGGTAAATGGATATCATTATATTTTGCAAGGCATCCACGTCAGCTTTAAGTTAACAGCGTTAAGAAAAACTAACGGGAGGGGGGTAAATGGATATTATTATATTTTGCAAGGTGGTTTTTGCAAAAAAATATTTTGCAGGGGGTAAATGGATATCAAGTAATTTTGCAGGGGGGTGACAAGTATTTAAGCCTATTATTAATTCCAAATTCATGAGACTTATGAGATGAAACTTTTATTTATTGTTTTATTTTCATTGTTGAAAGTGTGTGTAAATATAGATAGATAGATAAATTTCAACGTATATTTTTGAAATAATTTCTTTAATTAAAAATGAATTATATTATTATTGGAATTTGTAAAATTCTAATTTAGTTGAATAAATATATTTCCCAATTATAATAGTGTAGATGAAATAAAAATATTACAATACACATGTATTTCCTTTTTAATCAAACTTAAGAAAAGTTGTTTTTTAAATAAAAAATATTTTGTTGCCCATTCAAATTCTTTTTTATGTAACAATTATGCATTGAAAGAGAGGGGTTTCAAATTCATATGAATTACTCTCTTAATTGACAATAAACTCATGAGTTAGTAAAATATGAGTGGAAGAGGTAGAGTTTTAATCATTTACAGCAAAAAGTAACTATTTAAAGGAGACAGTTTTGGATGGAGGGGAGAGGTTTTGACAAAAAAGTTCATGGTGAGAAACAATGAGTAGAAAAAAGGAGTGAGTTTCACAAGAAGAGGTAGAATGCACCAAAAGGGTAAATGATTTCATGTTCTTGGCAAATTTGAAGTCAACAAAAAGCAGACAGAAAAATTTGGATCACTTAGTGAATCAAGCAATGGAATCAACCATTCTTTGTAAAGTTATAGGCATCGAGAAGTCATGTATATTTTAATATTGTTCTTAGAAATCCATTTAATTTTAATAGTTTTGGTGAAATTGTACGATGTGTTATGTCTAAACAATTTGCTTATGTTACTTGAATATTCATCAATTTCTGTTCAAGACTAGAAGAAGACCTTTTTTGTCTCATAATAGATAGTGGATTTGTTTGTCTTTACACCGAGTGAACAAATCAAACACAATGTATATAACTTTTGGTGTCTTTTTTCCGAAGGATACTACCTTAGATGTTACTCCTAGGCAGCTCCCCTCTAAGAAAACATCATTTTCTTCAGCTACAATCATAATGCTTCTTAATTTTTTGAATTTATATTTCTATTAAATATCCACTTTCTTCTTCTTTTAATTAGGCTATAAGGAGACGCCCCTCATTTGTTTTAATTATATTTAAATTAAATATAAACTTTCTTCTCTTACTACTTCATCTCCATTACAATTTTGTGAAATTCAGTTTTAATTTACTTTTTTTTTTGTGTGTAAAATTTAGTATTCGATATAAACTTTTTAATTATTATTTAGGCAAAATTAATGAGATGAAGTTTTTTTGGTTTTTTTAATTTTTTGTTTTCAAAAATTTTCTACGTAGATAAATATCAATATATCATTTATAACTATAAATTTCATTAACAAAGAAATTATATTACTATCATTATAATTGATTAAATCTAAATTAATAATATATATATATATATATATATATATATATATATATATATATATATATATATATTAGTATGTATCACCCGTGCCAGCACGGGTATACACGATCTTTAAACTTAAAATGTGATATTTTTATGTGGGACTCAAAGAGATGCAATTGTATATTTATGCGCATTATGTGTGATATAAAATACTTTGGACACCATCTAAAATAAACATATTAGATAACAAAAATAAAAAGAAATGCAAGCGGTGTGTTCGAAAATAAGGGGGGGTGCATAGAGCAGAAGGGGGCGTATTAATACAAAACGGCGCTGCACGGGTATACATGTTCTTGTTATATGCGTAATTTTAAATTATTTTATCTTCTCAAGGAATTTTATTTATAAATAGTTTGGCGATTTATTACAAACTTGGTTGTGACTTACAAACTTGTTATGAAATGTTTTTTCTAAGTTGGATTTTATTATAAATGTAACATCCCAAAATAATTATTGAGTGTCTAATTAATTGAGTAATTTCATTATCTATGATTTCTTGATGATTTGTTATTTGGTTGAATTTGACGATAAATGTGCAATTTATGTGAATTGTGTGTTGGGAAAAAAATGAAACAAATAAAAGAATTGGGTATATTAGAGAATTAATGGTAGAATGAGGGTATTTAGGGGTTTTCCACTCACCAAACACTCACTCACACCCCACCCCCAACTGACCCAAACTTAAGCTAAAGACACATTAATTGTTTTGAAAAACACAAGAAAGAAAGTGAAAAACAGAAATCAAGAGAGGAGAGAAAGAGAGGAGAGTTGTGAAGAGAGAGAGGAAGAAGAAGAAGAAGAAGAAGAGGAGAGTTCTCCCTCATTTCTTGATGCATGTTCATGATTCCACCACCATCCTTCTCCATTCTTCATTCTCTTTCCATTGGTACCAAAAACACCAGCTGAAACAAGCTCAAACATTGTTTCCTTATCCCCATAGAAATCGGGCTTGAGGGGAGAGAGGGAAGCTCCCACTTCCATTGTTGCTACTTCACTCATTTTGGAGCTAGGAGGAGGTTCTAAGATCCACAAGATAGTACATTTCAGTTGGCAAGGGATTTAAAGAAAGTAGCTTGGTTTTGGGTAGATTGGTTTCAGGTTTGAGAATATTGGAGGTGTTAGGAGCTCGGTTCGTGAGTTACGGTTTTCAATTCGTCAAAATTTCGAGTAGCTCGTCAACCGGGTGAGTGTCCTCACCACGTTATATGTTTTAAATGTTTTGTAAGTGTTCAGAATTGGTAGCATGTTATTGAATTGGTTGCTGAATTTGGATGATTGGTGGTGTTAAGTGTGGATAATGTTGTGTTGAAACTCTGTTTGGGACTGTTTGACATAGCTTCAGTGTTTCTGTAATTCTGAACTTTCTGTGTGTCGAAAATTTTTAAGGTTTGCTTTCCTGGAAAATAGACACAATTTTCTACAACTTAGACACTGAGTTTAATAAATTTGGATAAGTATAACTTGAGAAATTGTAGTCAGAAGTCAGATCAAAAATCTAGGACTATACTGGTGTAGGTTCGGTTATACAGTAACTGGGAATAATATAGAGGTCCAAAAATTATGTGGTTCACCTTTTTAGAAACTACACTTAATGCTTGTTAAAATGGTACTGGTTTGGTTGCATTTGGAGTTGTGTAACTCGAGTTATAAGTATACCAAGTTGGGTCAAATTTCTGAAGTTAAACTGAGTATAGGTTCAGTGTTTTGGGTTTTGTGGTCTCAATTGAACTCCGTTTTGAACAATTATTGTCCCGTTAGAAAGTAGGCTCAATTTTATTCTGGTTAGGCTCAAGTTTCGTGTCATTTGGTCAAGTGTTGGTCATTTTAGAATTGCTTGAATTCAGGGGACAGATTCTGTCCAAATCTGAGAACCATTCTTTCGATTTTTGAAAACTGTACTAATTGGTTCATTATTTTGCAAAACAAAAGTCATATTCAGAAATTAGACATCCTTAGCTTTCTGTTGAGGGGTCATTTGTTGAATTTCGTTGTTGTTTGGTGGGTCAAATAATTTTCCGCAGTTTATGCATACTTGCTGAAAATCTACTGCACCAATACTGTCTATTGAAATGTATGAATGAATATTTGTTTGCTTAATTTCGATATCATTTTCTATGTTAAATGAATTGTTGATGGGTTGAAATACCGAATATCGAGTGAGAATCCTTCAAAGGTCTTGAAATTGATTTCCTGAACATGTGTAATATTGTTCATTGATTAATAATGTATTAACGGGGTGACGACTCCGAGTTATTTAGCATACTTGGTGGAGGGAAGTCATGAGCCCGGAAGCCAAGGCCCCCGCATTATCCCTCATTGGTATGTTGGATTGGGGTTTCCGTGATCTCGTGAGATTTCGTTTCACGGATTGTGCTAAGCCAAAGAAAATGATAAAATGATTTATTGATATAACCGAATTGGAGTTTCTCGGATTAATGGGAGCTCCCACATTATTCGGAATGGAAATATAATGAATCTTAAAAGGAACTAATGAGAGGAACCGTAAGGGGTCTCGGAGGCGCTCATTGAGATTTGTAATCTCACTGTTTTATTTGTGGTGTTTTCAGATGGACAGGGTAAAGTAAAGCAAACGGAAAAACAAGTAGTTGCTGGTGTAGTTGCATAGGTTATTGAGAGATCCTTTGTAACATCCCACCTTATAAACTGAAAGTGGAAGTTAACAACATGATATTTAAATCAGAGAATAAATAACTACAATGGATTGACATAATAAATCTGACATTACTAGGGACAACAACCCTCTAAAATTAGTGGGTAACTAGGCACACAGACCATACAAAACTGAAATCTCAAGTGAATACTGAGAAGAATCCTAGAATACATAACCTGAATGAATCCATACATAGTTGTCCTAATTCCTAATCCTTGCTTTACTAATCAAGGTGCCAAAGATAAATATAAAGAAAGGCTCATCATCAACGAGCTTCGAGAGCTCCTCAACTGGTACATCCTCAACAACCCTATCACTTAGTCTTCAGTCCTGTAAAACACACAAATAAAATAGTGAGATTACGAATCTCAATGAGCGCCTCCGAGACCCCTTACGGCTCCTCTCATACGTTCCTTTTTAATTATCTGAATTTTCTGCCGAATAATGCTAGAGCGCCCTTTATGATCAGAGAAACCCCAATTCGGTTGTACATTTTAATTGTCTTATCTTTTCACTTGGCTTAGCACAATCCGAGAAACCAAATCACTCGATTTCAACGGAAACCCCAATCCAACATAGCCATGAAGGATAATGCCAGGGCCTTGGCTTCTGGGCTCATGACTTCCCTCCACCAAGTATGCTAAATAACTTGGAGTCGTCACCCCATTAATACATTATTAATCACTGAACAATATTACACATGTTCAGGAAATCAATTTCAAAACCTTTGAAGGGTTCTCACTCGTTACTCGACATTTCGAATAATCGACAATTCAATTATCACATTCAAGCATTTCAATAGATAATCTAAGTGCAGTAATTTTTTCAGCAGTGGTACATAAACTTCAACAATTTATTTATCATATCAAACAATATCGAAATTAAGCAAACAAATATTCGTTGGAAACCTTAGAGTGTCTAATTTCTGGATATAATTTTTATTTATTTGTTTATGTAACCAAAAAGTACAGTTTTTCAAAATAAAACATAGGGATCTAGAAACATGACAGCGGCTGTGGTCCAAATTGTAACTCAGTTTTCTTTTTGAATTCTCAACCAAACAAAGCAAACCGAATGTCAAATTTGAAGCAAAACGAGTCTAGTTTTCAATGAGACAGAAAATATTCAAAACGGAGTCCTATCTAAGTCACTACGAGCAAAACATCGAACCTATACACAAAACAGTCTCAGATTTTTGACTCGACTTGGAACCAGAAATTCTCCTATCATACTTACCCAACATTATTAAACTAAGTGCCTAAATTGTAGCAAATTGTGTGTATTTTCCAGGAAAGCAAACCTTAAAATTTTTGGACTCACAGAAAGTTCAGGATATCAGAAACACTTAAGCTAGGTCAAACAGTCTCAAACAGAGTTTCAGCACAACATTATGCACACTTAACACCACCAATCACCAAAATTCAGCAACCAATTCAATTCATGCTGTAAATTCAGAATACACACTACATTTTAAAATATATAACGTGGTGAGAACACTCACCCGGAGAGACGAACAATTCAAATAACGGAAGACGCGACCAAGCTCTACCCATACCGGATCTAATTTGGTCAGCATCTGTGAGTAATTTAGGAATGAGAATAAAGTATTCAATTTCTAGCCAAAACCATTCAAACCAGTACCTATTGTGTAGAATATTTTGTCTATTTTCTTATGGTTCAAGTCCAACACTGATATGATGAGTATTCAGGGAGTTACGGCTAAAATACGGAGACTGGTTCGAAAACATTACTGTTACAAAACTGAAACTTGTAATTAATTTTTCTCCCTCAATATTCACTCAAATCAAGTGGTTCTTGCGCCTATCTTGAAGCATTTTATGTGTAGTTTCAAAAGAATCAAAAGCTAACTTCATAGGACATCTGCACAGTGAGTTACAGAGAATTTACCATGGGTTGCTCAAAATAGTTTTCTGCAGAATATTTTCCAGCAACCTTGTCCTTTCTTTAAGCTTCCTATGAGCTCGAATTTGACTCCCAAAATCCTACCTCTTGCTTCAATATTTCAACAACAGCTACTGAGACTCTAACTTCAAGCACTCAAACTCACATGCAAGATCCAATCAAGCATCCATGACCCTCAAATTCCAATTTTTGACAATTTTGAGCTTACGGTTCATCAATGGTGAAATGAGGAGGTGTATGATTTGGGTGTTGAAAAGGATATCAGTGAGTAGAGGAGAAGGAACTGAGTGTGATGGTGTCAAAACAAGCAACATGCATGAGATTTGGGTGATGGTGAGGATCTATGGTTCTCCTCTTCTCTCCCTCTCACGGTTCTCCTCACTCTCTCTCTTTTCTCTTGCTTTCTATTTTTCAACTGATTTTGTTTTCCTCTAGTGTGGGTGTGTGTTTAATAAATATGTTTTGTTTTTGTGTTGTTAAGTGAGCTGAAGGAAAACTAAATAGAAAAGGACCCTTTTACCCCTAAGTGATAAACACTCTACATTATTGTTAATACACTACCCCAATGCAACATAATTCCACAACATGGCAATTTAACCTTGCTAATATATACTCAAGCAAGTTAAATTACTTAGTTTGACCATCAATTTACTATGAAAAGTTTGCTAATTTCAAATATCGAAATTAGTAAAATTGGGGATGTTACATCCTTCCGAATCAATGTAGTATGTTTGCTAGCTTTATTTCCCTGGATGTAATTTGGAATTTGATTCTAGGACAGAAAACCCTTGATTATGTAATCAAGGTATTATTATGTATTGTGAATGCTATTTGGGAATTTGGACATTCACAGTTATATAACTGAAATAGATTGATATCCGTTATGTAAAAGAGTCGAGTTTTTGATAAATTTCTACTTAGTGAACTAATTATGAAAATTTTATTCTATAGGGGGTTTCATGTCCAAATTCTTAAGCAGGTTCACGTCTCTGATTTTATTCAAATGGTTAACGTTCTAAATTTGTGACGTCTAAATTTAAGGATGTTACAATAAACTTATGTTTGTTGTAATTGAATTTTTTTCGTATTCTTAATTAGATTTGCAAGTGCATAATTTTTTTTCCAATACGGCCTTAACTTATTTGTGATTGCAATCACTATTTCATCCTAATAGTAATAACATTATTGGTAATTAAATAAGGAATTATGTTAGGCTTTTAAAAATTATAATTGTTATGATATTGCTTCTTTTGCTAAGTCTATAAAATATATCAAATGGTAAAGTCATGTATAGTTTATCCAAAAGTAATTTGATAAGTAGTTATTATGATCATTCCTACTTTAATTACTAAAATAAATATAAAATTATGGATGATTAGTAGTTATCCGTGTATTTCAGTTCAGGGGTATTGATGGGTTTATATAAATTACGTAGAACAACTTCAACTTTACTTGTGAGTTTTACTTTAGATACCATATGCTAAACCCTATTGTACCATTACTTCAACTTTACTTTCCTATTCCTTCATCTAAACGCTGTCGTCACATAGAACAACTACATCGGATTGTGATACCCTCGCGTCCCTCATCGTGGAAAATCGATCTCATCAATGGCGACACACTATGGATCGTCGTCCTCACGTTTTGAGCGTCGCGCATCAATCGGGAGCTCTCGTCAATCGGCTGCGAAATCCGACAAAGAGGTGCAATTACGATGCTAAAGGTTTTGTCTTTCTTATATTATGTTTCTTTTAGTTTTTAATCAAATAGATTAATCTTCATCTTTTCCTTTTGTTGTTCTACTGTGTTTTTACTTTCCTTTTTGTGCTTTGGGTCTGTTTTGTGGTTTGCTCGGAGTACATTATCTGGTTTGTTCTGTATCTGCTAATTGCGTTATTTGGAACGGTTCTTCAAATATGATGTTGAAGAATGGGTTATGTTGTTGAATTCTTCAGATTTTTATTTTTCTGATTTTGTCTTGAATCTACAACTTAGAAGAAAATTGAAGAATAGGTTGTATCGTTGATTTTTCAGATTTTGTGTTGTTGATTTTGTGTTGAGAGTGTGAGGTTGAAGAAGATTGAATTTTCATATTTTGTCGAATAAAACTAAATGATTGTTGTAAAGAATCGTTTGCTGACCATTAGAGCCTTTAACAATGATTTGAATCATGACTCTACTATTTTCGTGTATTAGATTGGTTAAACTGGCTAGAATCAAAATTTTACCAATAAGAGTTCAATACGTATTGCATCTGATTCGTTATATTATAATTGTAGTTGTATTTCGAATTGGATTTCTTTAATATTATTGTATTGAGGCATAACTGTTTCTGGAGTTGAGAAATCTAGGAGTGCATTCGCAATTTTACTTGAGAATTGAAACATATAGTTACAGGTTCATGGATTTCGTAGGTACGAAGATGATATCCCGTAAAAGTGGGAGGCGGACTCTCCCCTCAAGACGAAGATCTTTCTCCCCGTGTGATCTTCAACTATGACATCAACGCCGTAGCTATTATATTTGATAAATTGATATCAATGAGTTTAGTTTCAATTCAAATATAAACATTATAAGGTTATCTAATTAGAATAATCTTTTGTTATTGAAAAATAATTTTGATGATTTGATGTAACACTAAATTTGTGCTACCTTCAAATTAGATTATAATTTTTTGACAAAAACAGAATCAAACTTAATAAAATGTCAAAACAAAACCAAATAACAATAGCAAAACACACATTGAATCTCGATAAACCCAACACTTACTGCTAAACTTCAAGACATGTTGTAATTAGTAAGATTATCAGTGTTTGGAATCAAAAAATCCATAGAAAGCAAGCACTCGCGTCAAATCTTGATAGCCGAATTATAATGACATTGGAAGAAGAAACATCACCACCAAATGAACATGGCCTTTTCCAGCATCGGGTTTTCCTCAGTATCACCTGTTAAGTCAATAAGCTTGTCTTAAATGACATTGTTAGTTGTCTAATGAACTGATTCAACAAACTTTGGTAGTAAATCTTGTAAAAAAAACATTTTAAATATGATAAAAAAAACATAATTTTTAAACAGTATTGGATCTTACTTGTGTTGTGCAACTTCAGAGCTCCCCTATGTCATTCTCACTATCCTCACAAGCTGCTTCAACTCGTGCATTTTGAGATACTTGATTTACATTCTAATAGAAAAGAAATCATATCAAGCACATGAGACATTGAGAAAAAAACATGAAATGAATTAACGCTAACAACGATGTATGCAAACGTGCGATTGGAATACAAAAGTATATCCTAGCTATAAGATTAGCAGTGCGACGTCAAAAATAAAAGAAAAGCTTTTAATACCTAGGTAGTTTTCTGAAATAGGAAGATTGTGTATTCTTGACTAAATAGAGTAGAAGGATTGCATTTTATAAAAAGAAAAAAAAGAATAGAAGGATTGCATATTCATGAATGAAATTCTTATCTGGTGCCGTCTTGTGTAGGTGGACATGTCAAAACCCCTAAATTTGTTTCTATTTCATTATCTTCCCATTTGCTTGCTCTACTTTACGTCTTTACCCAGTTTTTGTTTGCCATTAACCTTTGGCTTTTCTACAACTGTTCTTCTAGATTACCCAGTACTTGTTCATGAATTTGTTTGATCGGTGGATACTGTCAAAATGCGTCTCCTTCACATCACCATAGAAACTTTCAAAATTGTTGAATAGGTACCATATCGATTAGGTTTCATGAAATTTGGTTTACCTTTTTTCCTATATTGTAATTTGTATCATTCCTTCCATTGCAATAAATTAATTTGTACATTTGAAATTAGAACCATAGAATCGGAATCACTAATGTAAAAAGGGAAGTTGTTTTATAATTGTCGGTTAGTTAATTTTATACCCTTGTCCTTGCATATCTGTTGCCTTTATCCATTTAATCTGCTCTTTTTTTTAATTATCTGATATTGTTAAATGATAATGAAGCCTGATAATGAAAACAATTGGCTTGCTTCTAATTAGAGAATAGAATTAAACTAAACTAGTCTTAATCGGATTGGTTTAGGTTGGGAATGTTAGCTATGTTTTGTTATCGACTTTATCGACTCCAATGTGGTTTTTGGGTTGTTTTTATCGACTTTATCGACTTTTAAATAGCTAGAAGGTTGATATTAGTTTAAAATTGTATTGAGGTGTTATTTACAATTTAAGTAACAAAATTTGAGTTTTTGGTGATTTATTTTATAGAGGTATAATTAGGGCCCAACTTTTAAGATTTACACTCCAAATTGTTTGGGACGGCCCTAGGACCCATAAAATGTTAGGAACGGGACTGGGTTGAACTCATTGAAATACTAGCTTGAATGACTATAATATATAATATATGTGGTGAGATAACTTTGCTGCTTACTTCATGTTGCCAAAATGGGATAACTTCAAGCAAAGTTGAAGAAGGATCAATAAATTTGCCAAATCTCAAATAAGTTGTTGACTAATTCTTCTAATTGATAGTATTTTGTTTTGCTTTTTTCTCTCGGGTGCATGCTTTTCCAATTTTTTTTAATGTTTGCATAATTTATTTTCAGTATTGGTGTGATCACTTCATTTCTAGTACCATTATTTCATTTTTAATTTGGTAATTTGTGGTGATGTTATTGACATGTTGAAAGTGCGACTTCAATTTATCCAATATATTCAATATCACATGTTATAATACTAAAATATTTTTGTATAGAATAAAAATAATAATAATTAGCTTCATATTTTTGTATATAATACTAATATATTCAATATCACAACATGTTATAATACTAAAATATTCATAGTCAAAATAAAATACATCCAATACATGGAGGGACATTAACCAATACCCATGTAATTACCAAAACAAAGATAGCTTCATATAGTTAGATTTAATATTTTTGGTTACCATGTTATTGGTGTAAAATCCAAAATCTAGCAGACATTTTACTAGGTAACGCCAGCTAACATAGTCATAAGCTTTCTCTAAATCTATCTTGAGAGCTACATCTCCTTTCTTCTTTTTAGACTTGTGCATAGAATGGATGACTTCTTGGAGAATAATTGCATTATCACTAGTTCCACGCCTGATGAGTAATCCATCCAGTACAAATCCAAGAACTATTCCCTCTCTTCAATCTAAGAGTAACCACATTTGGATACACATCTAGGATACTAAAATCCATCACCAGACCATTTCTCTTCAATATCCAAAGACCACCAGAGTGTCCTTGAGCTTCATAGATAAACACTTTCTCATAACCAGCTTCCTTCCAAAATTTATCGGTTTTATCAAAGGAAACATGAGTCTCCATAATAACTAAAATAGATGGGTTGCGGGTAGTGGTGTGAGACAATTCCGGGTGATGGATTTGTTGTTATGTTCGGGCGTTCGGTACTTGTTCTGCCTACATTGTCAAGTTATGGGGTGTATTAGATGGTTTTGTTATTGTTAGAGACCGAGGGTTTTCGAAGATTGATGTTCAAGTTGATTCTTTGATTGTTATGAACCAATTCTCCAAGTCTAGATCGGTGAGTGTTGTTGGTGCTGCTCTTGTCAACTGTATTCAAGCTCTTTTGTCTCTTGATTGAGAGGTCCACTTTAGTCATTGCTATAGAGAGACAAATAGTTGCGTTGATGCTATGACATCCATTGGTTGTACTCAGGAAGTTATTTTGTGTTTGTATGAGTCCCTCCAACTATTATAAGCCCATTGTGGCTAGCAAATTTCATAGGAATATCAACTCCTAGAGCTATTTTCGTGCAATCATTTTTCGGGTTTTTTAGCCCTCATTAATACCAAAAAAAGCATATTTAGGAGAAAAGAGAGTGTCTAGTGAGTGGAATTACAATGGTATAGGGTTGGGTTCGAGTGGTGATTGTCATCAAGCTTGAATGTTATCCGAAGGTGTAACTCTTGAGCATTATAGGGAATTGTCATCAAGTCGGATTCTGTCCCTTAGATGTAGGTATTAACTGTGAATTGAGTTAACAATCTTGGTGTTATTTTCTTTCCTTTAATCTCTTTCAGTACTGTTCTTGAATTCATTTGGCAAGATAGTGTGTCTTGGTTTATTGATTTCAGGTTTCATAGACTCAACAATTGAATCCGGTTACAACGGACTGTAATCCTCAATTTCAGCATGATAGCAATCTGGTTTGGTGTAACATCCTTTGGAAATGCAAGGCTCCATCAAAAATCCAGAACCAGAAATGATAATTTGATGTCAAGGCAGTTCATTTATTTAGGGACAACACTTCAAATCCAGAACCAGAAATGATAAGTAACTAGCCTCGCGCAACAAGTCTATAGGAACGAGAAACCTACCCTGCTGCTGAAAAGACAGCAACACCACACACCTGCAAAAGCGAAGCAAAAGAGGGGAACCAAACGAAACATGCACAGACAAGGAGAGCAGATACCGATAGAGACACGGGGAACCAGCTTTAACAACCAGCAAGCAGAACATCACTAAGCGCTCAGGGCTGATGCCAAGAGGGAAAGGTGATGAAGGAGATCTCAGCTGTGATGAAACCACCAAAATGGACAGACACAAAGAAACGATACCCCACACAAGGTTCAAATAGAAATTAGACACTTCGGAGCTAAGATGCGCTTTCACTATCAGAAAACCATTTAACCCAAAGGCCCTCCATGAATACCAAACAAAGAATGTCCACTTATGAATACCAAACATACTTTAACCATAACAAGAAAATATACAGTAAATAGTCATCACTCACACAATTTCAACACTATGAATTCTCTTGGAAGCCAACTCTCTTTCTTCTTCTATAGCTTCTCCAGTATATAGTCATCACTTGCACAATTTCACTAATGAATCTACAACTCACAAATGTCCAACTATAAAAGTTCTCACAAAATTAGGAACATCAAATCCATTCATCCAGCAATGGCATAACTTAGTAAAACCCATCTACAAATCAATGACAAAATCAAACTACCAATCATATTTTGGTGAAGCAAAATACGCGAGTTGTGCAGGAAAAAATGAGGAGAAAACACATCATAGGAAAAACAATATTGATTAATCACAATAGGCTCTACGAATCCTACCAAGAAAATAATTGTTTAACAGTAAGAAATGTCTCCTCCCCACCATACTATATGCTATTCTAATGTGCTAAATTTTTATAGTTGGATATTTGTCAGTCGTAGATTCATAAGTGAAATCATGTTGTTATTCTCATGTTCTGCTATCATGTTAGTCACACCCCAACTTGTAGCACTACAATGTTGTAAAAGCTGTACCAGCCATTCAATAGAGTTAATCACATTCAAATGACAGTTATGAACAACTAATACTTGAGTATAGGCATTGCGAAAACGAAAATAACAAATAAGAGTTATCGTCTAAATTTCAAAACAACCAGAAATTCATATTATTATTATTAAGTAATTTGAGTAGCTGGTGTTGGTCAATGAAAGATGAGAAAAATAAGGATGAGTGAAATTAATGAGTAATAATAGGAAAGACATCAAATTGAGAGGCTTATATTTGTGTGTAATGTAGTTCTCACAATTTATAGCATGTAACTCACTATATAAACTTTGTCTCAGTTTGTCAATTGTAACAACGAGAAGAAAAACTCAAATATAATTATATGGAAATTTTGCGCAATTTCCTAACAACTGGTATCAAAGCTTGTTTGTTGTGTTTTGCATAAAGAAGTCATATTTGAGTGGGAGCAATGGCTGCAGACGAAGGCAAAGTGAAAATTGAAAAGTTCGATGGTGCGGACTTTAGTTTTTGGAAGATGCAGATAGAAGATTATTTGTATCAGAAAAAGCTACATCAACCTCTCACAGAAAGGAAGCCAGTTTCGATGCAGGAAGATGAGTGGAACCTTCTCGATAGGCAAGCACTTGGTGTTATCCGATTGTCATTATCTCGTAATGTTGCTTTTAACATTGCAAAGGAGAAGACAACTGCTGGTCTTATGAAGGCTCTTTCTAGTATGTATGAAAAGCCTTCAGCATCAAATAAAGTTCATTTGATGAGACGGTTGTTTACGCTTCGGATGACAGAAGACGCATCAATTGCGCAACATATCAATGAACTCAATATTGTCACAACCCAATTGAGTTCAGTTGGTATTGAATTTGACGATGAGGTACGAGCATTGATACTTTTGTCTTCCCTACCAGATAGTTGGAGCGCTACAGTCACGGCTGTGAGTAGCTCATCGGGAAGTACAAAGATGAAGTTTGACGATGTTCGTGATCTGGTTCTCAGTGAAGAGATTCGACGGAGAGAGTCGGGTGAATCGCCATCCTCTTCAGTATTACGTACAGAATCAAGAGGAAGAAATTCAATCAGAGAATATGGACGCGGTAAATCAAAGGAAAGGCGGTCCAAATCCAGAAATCATCGTAGTTCCCACAATTCAAAGAATATCGAATGTTGGAATTGTGGAAAGACGGGGCACTACAAAAATCAGTGTAGGCTCCCAAGAAAGAACCAAGAGGCTAAAGATGAAGCAAATGTTGCTTCAACCTCAGAAGGAGGTGATACTTTGATATGTTCATTGGAGAGCAAGGACGAGTCTTGGGTGTTAGACTCCGGAGCATCCTTTCACGCCACTTCCCAAAAAGATTTCTTTAAGAATTATGTCTCTGGAAACCTGGGTAAAGTTTACCTTGGTAATGAACAATCTTGTAAGATTGTGGGAAAAGGTGAAGTAAAGATTAAGTTGAATGGGTCTGTTTGGGAATTAAAAAATGTTAGACATATTCCCGACCTGACAAAGAACTTAATCTCCGTAGGCCAGTTGGCTAGTGACGGCTACACAATAGTCTTCCATGGCGACGATTGGAAGATTTCAAAGGGTGCAATGACGATTGCTCACGGTAGAAAGAGTGGTACTCTTTACAAGACAACAGGAGCATGCCATTTGATTGCAGTTGCAACAAATGAAAGTCCCAACCTATGGCACCAGAGATTAGGCCATTTGAGTGAGAAAGGGATGAAGGTTATGTACTCAAAAGGAAAACTACCAAGTCTTCAGTCAATAGAAATTGACATGTGTGAAGACTGTATACTTGGAAAGCAGAAAAGAGTCAGCTTTCAGACAAGTGGAAGAACCCCAAAGAAAGAGAGACTTGAGCTTATTCACTCCGATGTATGGGGTCCAACAACTGTCTCATCCGTTGGTGGAAAAAACTACTTTGTGACTTTTATAGATGATCACTCTAGAAAGGTATGGGTATACTTTCTGAAACATAAGTCTGATGTATTTGAGGCCTTCAAGAGATGGAAAGCCATGGTGGAAAATGAGACAGGATTGAAGATCAAAAAGCTCAGAACCGACAATGGCGGTGAATATGAAGACACTAGATTCAAGAAGTTCTGTTATGAGTACGGGATCAGAATGGAGAGAACCGTACCAGGAACGCCTCAACACAATGGTGTGGCAGAGCGTATGAACAGAACATTGACTGAGAGAGCCAGAAGCTTACGTGTGCAGTCAGGCTTACCTAAGCAGTTCTGGGCAGAAGTAGTCAACACAGCAGCTTACTTAATCAACCGAGGTCCATCGGTTCCCTTGGAGCACAAAATACCAGAAGAGGTATGGAGTGGAAAAGAGGTAAAACTCTCGCATCTTAGAGTTTTTGGATGTATAGCATATGTGCACATTAGTGATCAAGGCAGAAATAAGCTTGATCCCAAATCAAAGAAGTGCACTTTCATCGGTTATGGTGAGGATGAGTTTGGCTACCGACTTTGGGATGATGAAAATAAAAAAATGATTCGCAGTAGAGATGTAATCTTTAATGAAAAAGTGATGTACAAAGACAAGCATAACACAACCACAAATGACTCAAAATTGAGTGAGCCAGTGTATGCAGAGGTGGACGATGTCCCAGAAAGTCCCACTGTTGAAAATTCTCAGTTAGAGGAATCAACTGAATCAAGTAATAGACAACCTTCTGACACACCATTGCATCATACTCCTACTCCTGTATTGAGAAGGTCTTCTCGAATTCCTGTTCCTAATAGGAAATACATGGACTACATGTTGATGACAGATGGAGGCGAGCCTGAAGATTATGCAGAAGCATGTCAGACCACAGATGCAAGTAAGTGGGAGCTTGCAATGAAAGATGAGATGAAGTCTTTAATTTCCAATCAAACATGGGAACTAGCTAAGACCTATGGGAAAGAAAGCACTTCACAACAAATGGGTGTATCAAGTGAAGGAGGAGCATGATGGCTCTAAGCGATACAAAGCTCGACTGGTGGTAAAAGGATTCCAACAAACGGAAGGAATTGACTACAACGAAATTTTTGCTCCGGTTGTGAAGCACAATACTATCAGGTCTGTGTTGAGTATTGTTGCTAGTGAAGATCTCTATCTTGAGCAATTGGATGTGAAGACTGCATTTCTTCATGGAGATTTAGTTGAGGAAATATACATGCACCAACCCGAAGGATTCTCAGAAGAAGGGAAAGAGAATATGGTGTGTAGGCTAAAAAAGAGCTTGTATGGCCTGAAACAAGCTCCAAGACAGTGGTATATGAAGTTTGAAAGTTTCATGCACAAGGAAGATTTCAAGAAGTGCAATGCCGACCACTGTTGTTTCTTCAAAAGATATAAGTCCAGTTATATTATTTTGTTACTTTATGTCGATGACATGTTGGTAGCAGGTTCAGATATGGACGAGATAAGAAACTTGAAGATGCAGTTGTCAAAAGAGTTTGACATGAAGGACTTAGGTCCTGCAAGAAAAATCCTTGGTATGCAAATCACGAGAGATAAGCAAAAAGGAGTTTTGCAGTTATCTCAATCAGAATACATCAACCGTGTCTTGCAAAGGTTCAACATGGGCAATGCTAAATCGGTTAGTACACCTTTGGCAAGTCATTTTCGCCTATCCAAGGACCAATCTCCTCAGACGGAGGAAGAAAAAGAATCCATGGCTAACATTCCGTATGCTTCAGCCATTGGAAATTTGATGTACGCAATGGTCTGTACGAGGCCAGACATTGGTCATGCAGTGGGAGTTGTTAGCAGGTTTATGTCCAATCCCGGTAAATCTCATTGGGAAGCAGTTAAGTGGATTTTGAGGTATCTACGAGGCACCACTGAGAAATGTTTGTACTTTGGCAAAGGAGAAATAAAAGTACAAGGCTACGTTGATGCAGACTTTGCTGCTGATGTTGATCACCGAAGAAGTACAACCGGATATATATTTACGGTTGGTACTGGAGTAGTTAGTTGGATATCACGAATACAAAAGATTGTTGCTTTATCCACTACAGAGGCCGAGTATGTAGCAGTAACAGAAGCCAGCAAAGAATTGATATGGCTTCAGGGATTGTTAACAGAGTTGGGTTTTACTCAGGAGAAAAATGTTTTGTATAGTGATAGTCAGAGTGCAATACATCTGGCAAAGAATTCAGCATTTCATTCAAGAACAAAACACATTGGTCTTCGTTATCATTTCATCAGATCTCTGCTTGAGGATGAGGTGCTAACATTGAGCAAGATTCAAGGAAGTGAGAATCCAGCAGACATGTTGACAAAAGTGGTGACAATAGACAAATTGAAGTTGTGCTCAACTTCAGTCAGCCTGCTATAATAACAGACTCATAAATTATGTCATTTGACCAAGTTGTGAAGACCGATTGCAATCAGTCTTCAAGTGGGAGATTGTTGGTCAATGAAAGATGAGAAAAATAAGGATGAGTGAAATTAATGAGTAATAATAGGAAAGACATCAAATTGAGAGGCTTATATTTGTGTGTAATGTAGTTCTCACAATTTATAGCATGTAACTCACTATATAAACTTTGTCTCAGTTTGTCAATTGTAACAACGAGAAGAAAAACTCAAATATAATTATATGGAAATTTTGCGCAATTTCCTAACAGCTGGATCGAAGAAACAACAATAAGAAGGACAAGGAACCTTGCAACAGGAACTCCATTATCAGACCATAAAACCAGAATTGGGTCAGAAAATTTAATGCAGAGCTATAAAAATGAGGGAACAAACCTGTTGAAAACTACGCAAAGGTTTCTAATGGTTATGTAAACAGCAAGAATAGAGTTTATAAAATATGAGCATCTAAACTCTTATAAAAGCTTCTGCCTTCCTCAAAGAGAAAATCAAGATTGGTAGATTAGCTCCTCTAACAGATGTTGTTCCTGCAAAATTACACAAATAGCGAGCAACAAACAACACACCTCCATAATCATGCAAATAATAATAAATTCTTTTAAGAAAGTATAATCTCTCCCAATAAACTTTTTTACATAAAGTTAAACAAAGATAATAATTAATAACTTAAGAAGAAATTGTAGCTAAAACAAGCACTTCCTACTTTCTACAAAATGAGTACTATTACTGAGGAAGACAATCTAGCTACAATTAGTTCCTTCCATTCTTCCTTTCTTTACTCCTACCATTCTGCCATATACTGTAAATAATGCCCAATGTGCTTGAAGTTGATGTCTCGCGGAATTTCAGGTAATCGGAACCAAGCTTTCAACATAATCCATGATAGAGAACAAGTCTATTTCTTTCGAAAATCTAGTTCTCTCTACTCTATCATCTTTCCGGTTATAGATAACTGCCATGACATTGTAATAATCGTATGCATCGTATTCCTTGTGTGCAAATATCAAGGAATCGCTATTCTCAGAGAGGTAAAATGGCAGCAATCGAGTATTATGCATGTAATCACCCATTGGAAGATTATGTATTCGAAGAGTCTCATAGCTAACTTTAATTATTTGAGTCCAAGACTCTTGAACTCCAAACTCTCTCATCTGCCATATAACAAATTCAATTCCCTTAAAATCATGCGAAAAACATAAACAGTTCCTCAGAACCCGAAGAGTTGGTTGAACATGAAGAGGTTCATTAAAACCCTTTGGAAGCAGCAGTTGGGTGTAGGTCTCAGTCGATAGACTAAGAGAAAGAATCACAAAATTCTCAGCATTAATATACTTCCATTTATATGTAAATCCGACTGTGTTAAGAGCTAACCAGTTAATTGTGCCAAACAAATGCGCAGCATCCAGAGGCTCTGAAGTACCAAAATAAGACACACAACAAATTAGAGGAGGTAGAGGGAAGCTTTGAATTTTTCTCCAAGAATTATCCCCAAATTAAAAATCTTCACCTCACTTGTCATTGAAGGTGGGTTGACACAGAAAGCGACCACCTTATAAGTTCCAGTTGAATTATCATAACCAAATGAAAACTTGAAAGACTTAATAAAAGAGTCTCCGAAATCGAGAAAACGCCCGATTTTTTTAGTTCTCGTTCCCATGGCAGGGTTCCAAAAATGGAGACGATATTTTGTATAACGACCAATTTTATAAGTAGCATTATAAAAGTAGACCAAACCATTATAGGAACCAACAACAGAGTAGTATCCTCTTAACTTTACACTGCAGCAATAAGCGTCGTCGACGATTGACGGATTCTCTAGTATACGACGAATGGTGAAGGTTGCAAGTACACAGGATGGAATGAAAAGGCCATCTTCTTCGTACCACAAAAGAGTGAGTTGCGGGTTTCGAGAAGATCTTTCAAGGTGGAGATTAACGAAGGTGGGGTTGGAGATAAGGGATTTCCACAATCAGTTCCATGAGAGTTTTCACGCTAACGTAGGATAGTATTTCCACAATCAACTCGTCGGGGAAAACTACCGGCGGGGGATTCCGACGCCTCGTAGCCGGAGGGGTATCCATCAGAAAGGAAAAGTGTTTCTGCCGGTGAACAAACCCTAAACAAGGCGACAGTCAGGTGAAATACTCTCAATTTGTTTTACTTACTTTTTTTTTTGACCAAAATTTGTTGAGGTAATTGTCAATTAGGTCCTGACATTTCAAAATTGTTCAATTTAATCCCTGACTTTTCACCAATGTCAATTTAGTCCTCAATATTTTAAAATGAGTATCAATTTAGTCCCTGACTTTTCACCAGTGTTAATTTAATCCTCAACATTTTCAAATGAGTATCAATTTAGTCTTTCCGTTAACAACAGTTAGTTAAGTGCCAACGTGGCAAATATCAGGGACCAAATTGATACTACCAAAAAAAATTAAAAAAATCCATATCAGATTCTCATTTGAGACGTGATAATGAATTTGGCGCCAATCTTACATAACTTGATACAAAAAATCCCATTTGAAGCTAGGTATTAAGAACTGCAGTTGGTACGAAGTATACGAATGACTGGACTCGAAGTAATCCTGGACACTCTACTCTCAATTCTATCTCTCAGTACCGTAGTATATTTAACTTCTAAATGTTTCAGGTTTCAGTAAATTACATTTTGGATTCATCATAATCAAGTACCATATCCTGATGTTGGGGAACTTATCTGATGTGGTAAGGTAAGGTAACAGTTAGCTTATTATGATAGAAAACACATTTTCCAAACATATTATGAAGAGAGTAAATCTTAAGGCCATGTCTATAAAAGTATTTGGAAGAGAGTAAATGGCTGCATCATGTACTCTTTAAACTTCTGGAAAAGTATTATTGAGCAAGGTCCTTTTTAGGATTTGTCCTTTTTTGTATCAAGTTTTTGTATCAAATGAGAATCTGATATGGATTTTTTTTATTTTTTTTGGTAGTATCAATTTGGTTCCTAACATTTACCACGTTGGCACTTAACAGCCACGTCAGTTCCATTACTAATTGTTGTTAACGGAAGGACTAAATTGATACTCATTTGAAAATGTTGAGGACTAAATTGATACTGTTGAAAAGTCAGGGACTAAATTGATACTCATTTGAAAATGTTGAGGACCAAATTGACACTGGTGAAAAGTCAGGGACTAAATTGAACAGTTTTGAAATGTCAGGGACCTAATTGGCTATTACGTCAAAATTTGTTCCTCTTACCGTCACTTTCTTTCCATTTTTTTATAAGTATAAAGAGTAAATAAATTTCCCAAAAAAAAGAGTACTCCCTCCGTTTTTAATTATAAGAAAATTGTTGTTGGACACATTTTTTAAGAAAAGTTAGAAAAATAGTAATGTTCCTAAATTGCCTTTGTTTATTCTTGTATTGCTAAAAGTAAAAGTATTGTAATAAAAAGTTTTTGCATTAGTAAAAGTAAAAGTAGTGGAATAAATGCGGATAAAGATGACATATCAAGTGAAAAAAGTTTTGATTTGCTTTCTCATCTCTAATGCAAATGCCAATACCAGACTTGCTATCCTGATCAAACAACGCAACATCAACATTGCACTTCAAAGTACTTGGCGCTGATTTGTCATCTTTTTCACTTCAACATTGCACTTCTTGGGGTTTGAAGGAAAATCCATAAACGCAACATTGCACTTCTTGCGGATAAAGTTTTGATTTTGGAAAATCCATAAACGCAACATCAACATTGCACTTCTTGGGGTTTGAAGGAAAAACAATGTGGTTTGAAGGAATTCTGGAACCCCAAGAAGCTGAAGCAATGGGTCTATGGCAGACATTAAAGTGGTTGATGGAGTTAGGCTTGGAGGCAGTGGCTATTGAGATGGATTGCATCTATGTGGTTATGGGTGTTCATGGGTTGGTTTGGATGGATTTTGACTACATCCGTTATCCGAGCCAATCACATTTAATCGGTTTGGGTTGGTTTGGATTTTGAGTTTTTTACTATAAAATCCGAACCAAACCAATCCGATATTCAATGGGTTAGTTCGGATTGGGCTCGGGTCACGTGCTAACGCCAACTTTTTAAAACACTACTTCAAAAAAAGAATCATAATTTAGAAAGTGTAAGCACACATCATGTGCATTTAATTTAAATCCAAACTGAATCATAATTAAAAAAACATCCAATCCAAATTCTAAAGTGTGTCTTACAACTTAACTGCAAAATAAGAATAAAAAATCTTAGCACACATCCCGTGCTTTTAAACACAAAATACGAAAATAAAAAGTCTAAGTAGGCACTCTTCAACGTAGCTCCAAAAACAAACTGCTTCTTGCTCAACCCAACCAAGCCCATAATCCTGGAAAAGAAACATCAGAAGCTATATTAAATAGATAACTTCTTCTTTTCATTTCATTATCTATAATATAAAAACCATTACAAAAGTACACAATTAGTCCAACATTATAATAAAAACTATCAACCCGTGTGTAAACCTTCTGCACAACTAGCAACCAACCTATAAACTTGCATTATAACCTTCTGCAAAACCCAGAAACCACTATGATTCTAGTAAAAAAGAAAAAATCAACATCTCAATGCAAATTCCTTTGTCTTGTCACAGATTCAGCATTCAAGTTATAACACAAATATCTATTCCAAGATGTTTAACTCATATTAATCTCAAATTACCTTAAGATGTAAATGTATTCCAGGATGTTTAATTTTCAAAATATCCGAACCGAACTAGTACGGGTTATGACGGGTTGGTTCGGATTTGACTCGATCAAAAAAATTGTCCAAACCAAATGCTTCGGTTTGGATCGGGTAGTGGGTTGGTTCGGATTTACCCAAACCACTGAACACCCCTATCTGTGGTCAATGCGGCGAACAAAGCAATGTCCCTCAATACTGATTTTGATGTCATTAATTCTCATTGTAATAATTTAATATCTATTGTTCCAAGTTATAAGATAAGCTTATTTAGGAGGCAAGCAAATCTTGTTGCTCATTCTCTTAAAAGGGCATCAAGAAACTATGCTAGCTCTCAGGTTCATTATTATAGTCTTTTTTTATTACTAACATTATTGAAAGTAAAATTATATGAGTTTATTTGCGTCAAAAAAATATTAATATGAGGCATTTTATTTATTAAGTGGATTTATTTAGAGTATAATAAAGTCCATAGGAAAGTTGATTTGTTTAATGGGTTATTTAGTGTGGCTTAATCGTGAGACCGCATTAAACATAAAGACGCTATTCTTAAAGTATCTGTAGTTAAGTACTATTGTTAATTAGGACAATAGTAATGCATAAAGACTATTATGTGACTGGACTGATGACCTTATCTCACGTGTCATGGATATCTTCACATTGGTATAAATATTAGGAGTAACATTTGTACTGGATTGACCCACTATGAGAATGCTACATAATAGTTATGCAAGTGTCATTATTTATTCTCATGCGGAGGGGTGTGAGTGATGTAGATAGAATTCATCCCTCATGCATAAGAAGAGTTATGTCTCAGGCCTCTCGATAGAGCAATACGTGAAATATGCATGGCCACGCCATGATGGGCCAATATGAGATATTGGGCCCATTAGTAATTGGACATATACTCGGGAATCGAGAAACAAATATTTGAACATAACAAGGATGACACTAATTATGTCTTGTGCTCAATTAAGGCATTCGGATGAAGGGACAATTACGACACAGTAGTTTGTGGTTGTGGTAAGGTAATAATCGGACCACCGATTTTCCATAAACGAAAAGCCAACCCTAGAAGCCAATGGCGCTTTATTCCTCAAGCAAGAGAACTCCATCTTGTTGATCAACACCACTTCAAAACCGTCAAACACTTACAAATTTCGCTTATCTTACAGCAAAAACTGTTGAATCGAAGAAGGAGGATTACTTGCCCAGCTTCCATGGAGCACCCGTTAGCAGCAAGAGTAGCAATAGAGTGCGCTACAGAGTTTCCAGATCGAGCCACCCAGGTAAAACCACACTGTTGGAATTTAGATCTCATTGATTTGATGTCTTCAAGAATTCCTCTAATATCTTTCTTCACTACCCCTCCTCTGCAAGCCTCAATTAAGCCAAGATTATTTATTTAATTAAATAAACAAAGAAAGAGAAAGGGAATTGGGCTCGTAATGTACGAAGCCCAATTAGTCCATCAAGACATAGTGGAAGAGTACATAAGTGATGTACTTCATTAAACCCTAAGGCAAGAGTTGGTGCCTCCTTCCTCTAAGAGGTGCTAGCGTAAAACTCTAAATGTGATCACTTGTGAGGACTGAGTAGAGGTGCTGCGATTTCGTGGTGTTGGTGGTCATCCCCGTTGTCTCCTCTTTGCTTCAAGAGGAAAACATACAAACTTCTTTTGTGATTCATGAACAAAGAATGGTCTTTGGTTATGGGGATTTTTCCGCTTGAGAGTCTTTAAACAAATGAAAATTTTAAATGTTAATCTCCCAAATTCCTAACATATACTTCCGATTAAATTACTAGCCAACAAGCCCCCATTAAAAATGCTTTACGAAAAAGATCCTTCTTATTCTCACATTAGAATCTTTGGGTGTTTGTGTTATCCTCTTTTTCCGTATACTACAATAAACAAACTCCTAGCCTGTTCTACTCTGTGTGTGTTTTTAGGGTATCCTTCATATCATCGTGGTTATAAGTGTTTTGATTTGTCTAGTAATAAAATTATCACTATTTATTATATTTATATAGTTTAGGGATAAAACAGCAAAGAGGGTGATAATATAAAGATCAAATTGAGGATTTGCTACTTATTTTTTGTAAGCAAAGTACTCCCCTGTCTCTATTTATGAGACTCTTTTGGCATTTTTGTTTGTCCCTAAATACAAGACTCTTTACAAATATCTAAATACATTTATTACTTTCTTCAAATATATTATTTATTAATACTACTATTAATTATCTTGTTATATGAAAAATAAATATTTAAGGTTTTACACATAAAGGGTAATTTAGTAATAATGATACACAAATTATACATTCTTATTACACTATTAATTTTTCTTAATATGCTTAAAGAGTGTAACATGGTCTTATATTAAGGGACGAAGGTCCCTCACTGTTGGTTGTATTGGGAATTTCAGCGACATGGAGACGTCGGCATTGCATTCCATTTTTCATGGGAATTTCAGCGATAATGGGAGGGAGTTTGATAATAATATTTTTTTGGCAATATTGTAAGTCGAATGGCATTGCATTCCGTTTTTCATGTCCACATACTTCGTCACAAAATGGAAAAGCCGAAAGGAAAATTCGGTCACTTAATAATATCATGAGAACTCTTCTTCTTCATGCTTTAGCACCACCTTCATTTGGCATCATGCCTCGCAAATGGCAACATACCTACATAATATACTGTTAGAGTTAGCCCTAGAAGCCAACAGTTTTTCCTTTACGCACTAGAAGCCATTTTAGCTGATGCTTTGGGAGTTCAAATTGTAAGGCTTTAAGCCATTTTTCTTTTCCTTTTTCTCCTTTAGCCTTTGTAACAAAAAAAAAAGTTAGCCCTAAAAGCCATCTGTTTTTTCCTTGGTTATTGTTTTGAATCATGACATTTATTATTATTAATAATAATAATATGAGGCATTTTATTTATTAGGTGGATTTATTTAGAGTATAATAAAGTCCTTAGAAAAGTTGGTTTGTTTAATGGGTTATTAAGTGTGACTAATCGTGAGACCGCATTAAACATAAAGACGCTATTCTTAAAGTATCTGTAGTCAAGTACTATTGTTAATTAGGACAACAGTAATGCATAGAGACTATTATGTGAGTGGACTGATGACCTTATCTCACGTGTCATGGATATGAGATTTCAACTCTTCACATAGGTATAAATATTATGAATAACATTTGTACTAGATTGACCCTCTATGAGAATGCTACATAATAGTTATGCAGGTGTCATTAGTTATTCTCATGCGACCATTGGAGTAGTCTTTCGACTTGAAGTCACTACGATACCTACATGAAGAGTTGTAGGTTTAAGGCCATCAACCATTGTCAGTAACAGAACAATTATAACTATGGTTAGTGGGCCTACAATAAATCAGGTGGAGGAGTGTGAGTGATGTAGATAGAATTCATCCCTCATGCATAACAGGATTTATGTCTCAGGCCTCTCGATAGAGCAATACGTGAAATATGCATGGCCACGCCATGATGGGCCAATATGAGATATTGGGCCCATTAGTGATTAGACATATACTCGAGAATCGATAAACAAATATTTGAACATAACAAGGATGGCACTAATTATGCCTTGTGTTCAATTAAGGCATTTGGATGAAGGGACAATTACGGCACAGTAATTTGTGGTTGCGGGAAGGTAATAGTCGGACAACCGATTTTCCATAAATTGGATAATATAGTGATGCAATGCTAGATACCGCTCACTACTTATAATATGCAAATATTAATTTAATATTATTGTCAATTTAGTGGAAGCCTATAAGGTCACACGCATAAAGTGATTAATAGGAGATTTATTTAATCAAATACGATTTAATTAAATAAACAAAGAAAGAGAAAGGGACTTGGGCTCGTAGTGTACGAAGCCCAATAAGTACATGACATAGTGGAAGAGTACATAATTAGTGATGTACTTCATTAAACCTAAGACAAGAGTTGGTGTCTCCTTCCTTTAAGAGGTGCTAGCACAAAACTCTAAAACTCTGTTTGGCTAGCTTATAGCGGATTTGACTAGCTTATAGTGGATGGAAAAAATTAGAGGTGTTTGGCAAGCAATAGCGGATAGCGTTTCTGTGGGTAGCTTATAGCGCTTTTTTTTAAACGCTACTTCAAGTAGCGTTTGAGCTTATAGCTTATAGCGTTTCATCTTTTTAGACCTTTATACCCTTATTATTTTGCTATAAATTCATGATAATTAAACTAATTATTAAGATATTTGGAAGTAAAAATTTAAATTTATATTTTAATAGTCTAATTTATATATTAATTTCAAAAGGTTTTGACCAAATATATCTAACCATTCATTAAAAAAATGAATGGTTGAATATATCTAACCATTCATTAAACATGTCCTTTTATGTCATTTTACATTTATCAGCTAGTTGAACCGCTAATTTTACCAAACACATATTTTGTCATCCACTAGCTTATCCGCTATCCGCTATAAACTCATTCGTTGTCTGCTAGTTTATCCGCTATCCGCTACTTTTTACCAAACAGAGCCTAAATGTGATCACTTGTGAGTACTGAGTAGAGGTGCTGCGATTTCGTGGTGCTGGTGGTCATCCATGCTGTCTCCTCTTCGCTTTAAGAGGAAACCACACAAACTTCTTTTGTGATTCATGAACAAAGAATGATCTTTGCTTATGGAGATTTTTCCGCTTGAGAGTCTTTAAACAAATGAAAATTTTAAATGTCAATCTCCTAAATTCCTAACATATACTTTCGAGTAAATTACTAGCCAACAAGCCCCCACAAAAAATGCTTTACCAAAAAGATCCTTCATATTCTCACATTAGAATCTTTGGGTGTTTGTGTTATCCTCTTTTTCCGTCTACTACAATAAACAAACTCCTAGCCTGTTATACTCTTTTTCCGTCTACATCAACACAACCACCCACGGCCCAAGCTTTCTCTCCCACGGCCCAACCAGCTGAAATAAACCAACCACATCCTCCCACGCCTCTACCCATGACCCAACCTCCATCAAATCTCCCCACACCGCTTAGCCTACATAATGGACAGGTACAACGACCCACACAAATTCAACCTCCATCAAATCTCCCCACACCTCTTCAAGTTCAGCTGACCTGCAGCCAACATGGTATCTATAAACCCAATCTAAAATACACATCCTACCAAACTTATATAATACCACGGCTACAAAATCACCACTTCCCCGTAACTCCATTGCTGCCCTTCGTGACCCAATTTGGAAATTGGCTATGGACGATGAATTTAATGCTCTTATTAAAAATAATACGTGGGATTTAGTGCCCCTTCCACCTGATGTTAATGTTATTCAGTCAATGTGGATTTTACTCATAAAGAAAAATAGGTTGGTTCTTTTGAGAGGCATAAAGACTGTCTTGTAGGTGAAGGTAAAACTCAAACAGTGGGCATTGATTGTGGAGAAACATTCAGTATGGTGGTGAAACCAACAACTATTGGAACAGTGCTCAGTCTTTCTTTGTCGAAAAATTGGCAAATTCATTAGTTGGATGTAAAAAAAATGCATTTTTGCATGGCGAGTTGATGGTGTATATGCACCAACCTGTTGGTTTCAGGAATTCTGTGCATCCAGATTATGTATGTTTACTGAGAAAGTCTTTGTGTGGGCTTAAGCTGTCTCCTCGTGCGCGGTACAAGAGGTTTGTTTATTTTGTTTCTGCCATTGGTTTCACTAACAACAAATTAGATAATTCTGTTCATTTATCGGAATGGGTCTGATATGGTCTACCTTTTATTATATGTTGATGATATTATCTTGATTGCTTCTAACGATGATCTACGCAAATATTTAATGGCTAGTCTTAGCTCTGAGTTTACTTTGAACGACTTAGGTTATTTGAATTAATTTTTAGGCAACGGTGTGACTCGACACAAGGGAGAATTATTTCTGTCACAACGCAAATATGCTGAAGAAATAATTGACCATGCTGGTATGGCTTCTTGTAAAAAACTTCTACTCCGGCTGATACTAAACCAAAGGTCAGTGCTCAAACAGGTACTCCATATGAGGAGTCGATAACGTATCGCAATCTTGCATGTGCTCTACAATATCTCACATTTACGAGGCCGGATATCTCCTATGTTGTTCAACAGATTTGCCTGCATATACATTACCCCCGAGATGAGCATATGAATGTTCTAAAGTGTATCATACGCTGTGTGTGTGTTTATCAATTATTTCAGCAAAAAAATGTTTATCAATTATGGAAAGCTTCTCCCTTGTTATTTCATTTCTTTCTTCTTCAAGTCTTTTCGAACTTCTTCAGGGAGATCCCCCTCCTCTTTAGCCTTCTTATCCGCCTTCATGGGCGGATAAAAACACCTCTCATCGGACTCTAAGTCGGCGTTGAGGGTGATGATCTTGTTGCAGAGAGAATAGAACTGCATCTTCAGGTGGACTGTGGAAGTTATCGCTCCGAGCCTTCCTAGAGTCAGTCTTCCAACTATGCAGTTGTAGATTGAGGGGCAAGGCAAGACAATGAACTTGGTTTTAATGGTTCTAACCATCGGTTCCTTTCTATAAGTGACCATCATCTCCAGATAACCAAGTGGCTTGGTTCACGAGCCGTTGAATTCAGAAAGGTCTGATCCTCTATACGGAGTGAGGTCCTCTTCTGAAATTTCCAGCCTTCTAAGTAGATCAATGAAGATGATGTCGGCAGAACTTCTCTGGTCAAACCAAAATTCTTCTTATCTTGGCATTGGCCATGATAGCTGTGATTAATAGTGGCACATGCTTATTAGGCTTCCCATCCAGCAGGTCCTGATCGCCAAAAGCCAAAGGAGGTCAGCTCGGTAAATATGGAGAAGCCGACATTCATGATCTTTTTCCACTTTCTCTTCATGGTTTTCCCGGAAGCTTCACTGGGGTAGCCTCCTGAGATAACCATCATCACAGGTTGTCCTTTAGACTTCCGAAAATCCTGCTCTTCCTCTGAGTCTTCTTCCTTTGCTTTGCCCTTTCTCTTTGGGACGTCCTTCTCTTCTTTTGCCTCACCTTCCTGTTGAAGAGGCTTCTTCACATACTGGCTAAGCTTCCCTTTTTTGATTAGGTCTTCAATATCGTCCTTCAAGGCATTGCAGCGATTGGTGTCATGTCCGTTACTTTGGTGATATCGACAGTATTTGTTGGACCGCTGCCCCAGCCTGTACGGGAGCGGATTGGGAAACTTAACATCTTTAAACTCAATGTTCATACATTCTGCCAAAATTTTAGCTTTGGTGTTGTTAAGATCATAATACTCTTGACGTCAGTTGCGGGGCCTAGACTCCCTATCGTTCCGACGTTCCTTCTCATTGTGAAGCTCTCTCTCATTCTGAGGCCTAGATCCTTCGGGTTTGACATGAAATCGGCTTGCGTCGTCACCTTCTTCATGATCTATGTACTTTTGAGGTCTCTAGAGGAACTCCTTGAGAAACTCGAGCTGATTTACTCCGACATCGATCTGAAATAGACTCCCTTTGCGAAGTCCAACCTCCATGAAGTAAAGTTGGAAAGATTCGTCAAGGTCTCGAACTTGTGCAGCCTCGCATTTGAATCTCTCTATATCGTCTTGGAGAGTCTCGTTCTCGCCTTGCTGAATGGCTTGTAGCACCTTCCGGGATTTCAGCTTCATATTAGAGTGAGCAAAGTGGGCAGAGAAAAGCTTAGCCAACTTATCCCACAAAGAGATGGAGTTCGGCTTAAGCTCCCTGAACCAGTCCAGAGCTAGCTTCTCAAGGGTGAGAGGGAAAATCATGCACCTAAACCTCTGCCAGAACCATGATGAGAGCCTTCTGCTCCTGGATCAGAAATTGTTCCTCTAGCTCTGCCTGCTTGTCTTTGAATCCTACGCAACCTTCTGAATCTCCTTTCTATTTCAGGATCTAACTAGAATTCTGGTGTGTCAGACCTGGGCATATGCAGTAGTGACTATTGCAGGTGCAATGGTTGCAGGTGCAACACTTTGCTGGTGCAATATCTGTTATACCACGAGGAACAAACAACCAGAGTAAAATTGATCACTAAACTACTACTAAGTTAAACACTAAAAAATGAATGGCAATCCCCGGCAACGGCGCCAAAAACTTGTTGTGTGAAAAGAGGTGTGCAAGTATACACAGTCTAAAACAAGTAATATACTGATAAGTAGAGATCGTACCCACAGGGATTGGATTAATTTTAAAGAGTTTAAAGTAATAGCAATGTTAGTGATAAAAAGAAAGTAAAATAAAATAAAGTTGATGTGAGGATGGTGTATGCAAACAGAATGTAAATTAAAGCAAGTAAAAGATGTTGTGTTTCAATTAAGAGAGATATTGTTGAAATACTCTTTCCTAAGTAAATTCACTTTGAAAGCATTGTGTTACATATGATGCTCATGCAATCATTGCTCCTGCAATGATTGCACCTGCAATCATTGCTCCTGCAATGATTGCATCTGCAATGGATGCTGTACTAAAATGACTTGTGCATTTCTGCAACTATCTTCAGGGTTTCATTATAAGTCTTATGTCTAAGTCCTAAATAAGTTCACCCTTGTCTTTTAAATCCTTACAAAATCACCCTATGGACTATGCTACCTTATGTCTAAGTCTAGCATGGTTTTAAAGTTTCCTCTTATTAAAACACTTACCCACATTAGTTCTTGAGTTCAAATCATAAACCATTTCTGTATTTATGACCCTACTTATTCTAAGTGATCAATCTCAAAATAAGTTGAAAGAATTATAGCACAAGAACCAAATTGCAAAAATATCAATATAACATAATAACTAATCAAAGCTTCATTACAAAGTTAAGGTATTCCAACCATAGAGAATTTAGTTCACCCTTAACATAAATAGGCACATATAAACAGAATGAGACATGTTTATATGAAGGAAAATACAAAGGAAATGAGATGAGATAGAAGTTACACACATGAAGATCCTTTGCATATGCTACCTAACTTATGTTGAGGAGAACAACTCTCAACAATGGAAAACAACAACTAGAACTCCACGAGAAGAGAATGATGAAGTTGTCACTTTCTTTCCTTCTTTTCAAGCTTTGTTGAGTACCTCTAACTATAAAAACAAAATAAAACTATCTACTAAACTTTGGAGATGGAGAGAATATGATGTATATGAGATTATTTGATGTCTTTTGAATGGAGAAGAGGGGATGTATTTATAGGCTTCAAAAAGTGCTTTGCCTTGGTCACCAAGCAGATTTTAGGGTTCCCTTTTTCCCTTGTCTTCAAAAAGCAAGATTGGAAGTCCCACCAACAATGAAGAATGGTCCAATGATGTGTGGACAAGTGTACTCAAAAAGTTACAACTTGTTGTCCAAGGGGTCTGAACTTGACGCTGCAACCATCAACTTGCACTTGCAACTTGTCATGCTGACATCATCATCATAGTGCAGGAGCATTCTGTGTTGTGATCATTGCAGGTGCAATGATTGCTGGTGCAATGCTGGTGCATTGTCATCTGGGCACATTGCTGGTGCAATGGTTGTTAGCATCATTGCAGGTGCAATGTATCTGCTTTCTTCAGAACTTCTGTTTCCTGTATTGCAGGTGCTATAGTTGCTTGACTATTGCAGGTACAATGATTGCTGCAGCAATTGAACAAACACAAAAAATACCCCAAATCATGATAATCAATGATGATGAGTTCCTAAATTAAAGATGTTGTTTTTCTCTTGTTTTCCTTTATTTGAAGCTATATAATTACTGAGTTCTTTACAATAATTTAGATTCGAAAGCGTATATAACTCTATATAAAATAGAGTTATCAACCTACTGTAGGACTGGACCCTCAATGACACTCGGGATCGTTTTGGGTCGTAACTTAGGAGCCATAGTTGATCAAGGAAAGAGGGAGAGGAACTAGAGTATAAGATTCTCTCATTGTGATCGCCAATGAGTTGTACCGTATCTCGGAATCTGTAGACGATCTGGGATAGTTGGTAGTGTTAGGTCTTGATCAATCGAGCTCTGATCCAATCCGAGGGGGATTGTACCCGCAAAGACACTCTGGCACTCACGTCAGCGAGTGAATTGATTACAGGTAAGAATGTTGGAAAGTGTGCATACCTTGGGCACTGCATTAATGCCTATTTATAGAGTCAAGGGTGCGTTTGACCTAATCGATCAAAGCCGTCCGATCTAGGGTTTAGATCTTGGTCGTTCGTTTATGGATCCTGCCGCTGGCGTTGGGCCTCGGAGAATGGGCGTGTGCGGCCCAATCCGAAACATAAGTAAAATGCATAATGTCTTTGTCAGATTGATCTTGTATCTTTTTTCTCCAAATTAGTCCTTTAAATTTCAAAACATTAACAATGTAAACTTTTTTCTTGAATTTCCGTCTAACTCCGTTAGAAAAAAAAGCACATGTAGCCTTTACAATAAATACATGTCATTAGCATGTCGATTTGACCACTAATCTATTTAATCTTTTTACGCAGAAAAAACACATTTATCTCTTTCATTCTTCCTCGTAAACTATATATATTTATTGATTTGGTAAACATTGAAAGTTATAAAAACTAGTGTTTCTAACTTGTGCATTATGCACACAATGGTATCCTTCAACACAATAGATCAATCAAGCAAATACAAGATTAGTCTAAAAGCATTCATTGCATGTATTGGGTTTTATTAACTATCCTTTACAGGTAATTTCGGGTTTTTTAAAATTTTAGCTTTCGAAATTATGTCTTATGTAGGTAATTTCGGAATTCTTTTTTTTATTTTTATAATTAACATTTGATTTACTTATTTTACAGATATGGCTACAGAGGTATACTCACTGTCCCTTTACTTTGGATTTATCGGACGAGTTTACCACTACAGAAGTACATATCTTTCTATAGAGGTACACTCACTGTCCTTCATCATAGGCACCATCACCAACAGAGATGATGGTGTTTATTTCCAGTGTCCAACAACTATTACATGCAGGCTTAAACACAACATCATGCACATTCAGTGCTCTAAAAGATAAACTACAGAGTAAGGTGCAAGTGGAGGGTGACGAGCAAGAGGTCACTTGTATCATTTACCGCAAACCTGATATGGGCGATAATGGACGTGTTCGCTGGTCCACAATGGATGTGAAGAACGACGATGACGTGCGAGCCATGATGAACAGTCATGACACGTTTCAATTTCAGAGTTCTTTGCAGTTGTACGTGGAAATCACACGGAGCTCGCTAGGATGTTTTGTCGTTTAACTCCAGGAGGACCATCACAGTAGTTTCTGTCATGTTTTAGACCTTGTGTTTGTTTTTGTCTGTTGTTGTAATCCCTTATTCGATCAATGTAACTGGCATTTTTAATTAAATAAAATAAATGTTCGATTTTAAAAAAATACTTCCGCAATTATGTCCTAATGGATAATTCCGGAAAGCAGTTTTTAAGGATTTCTGGAATTACCCCAAAAGACATAATTTCGGAAGTCAAAATGTGTTCCGGAATTATGTGTTTCGACGTAATTCTATAAAAATCTAAAAAATGTGTTCAAAAATTATGTGTAAACACGTAATTCCAGAAATTTTGAGGATTCAGGGGTAAATTCGTCGGTTTGGTGCATTTGGGGGCGGGGGGTACATACATGGTATAATAGGGGGTAAAAAAAGCCTAGATTAAATTCTCACTCACTCAATAAAAATGATTAATTTCTGATGAACATTCTGATTCATTTATTAAACAATGGGTTCATGGTGGGACTGATTGGTGATGCAAAAATGGGTTCATGGTTTTCTCAAGACCCATCCTCGGGAGGCGCGATTTTGCCTTTTGACCATATTTTGGTGGTTGATGTTGTGGGTCCTGATGGTCGTTTAGTTTGTGTTGCTCTTGGAAAAAAAAAGTTGATCAGAGTCATCAAATTGTTTGTTAATTCTTTACAAAAGCCCTATAACATTGAGGCTGAGAAAATTTATGAACCGGTGGTAGTCATCCAGAAACCCATTAATTCTTTTGCTCAAGCTTTTGCTGTTTATGCGATAAGATTTGTGATATTCCGCTCAGTCAACTTCCTCGCATGTGTATTAAAGGAGACGAACTTGCTATTTCTATTCTAAGGATGAATATGTTGCGGGTCTGGAGGGCTGCAAGACTCATCTATACGGGAGATTTTTATTATCAAAGGGGATTCTCCTATCAAAATTGATGCTATGCGCTCTAAATTTCAGGATCTTTGGAGTCTGGTAGGTAAGTGGGGTCTAATATCTCTAGGAAAGGGTTATTATGAATTCCCCTTTTCTTATATCGATGATTTACGTAGAATTCAATCCCAACCTTGTTGGAACTGAATGTCGGGTTTGCTTTTGTTGTTTGCCTGGCAAACTAACTTTAATCCCTCTAATATTAAACATACAAATGCTCAATGTTGGATTAGACTAATAGGTCTTGCTCAAGATTATTGGCGCCCTAAAATTTTATTTTCAATAGCTAGTAGTGTTGGCACACCTATCTGTCTTGATGACACTGCTAGCAAAAATTCTTTTGATATAGCTTTTGGTCATTTTGCTCGAATTCTAGTTGATATTGATTTGACATCTAAGCTTAGAAATCAAATTTTTGTTTAGCAGCCTGGTTACGCTTTCTTTGTGGGCATTGAATATGAAAACTTACCTCTATTTTGTATGAACCGCTTAAACATTGGTCACGAGACTAGCAATTGTAACAAAATGAGGATACATTCTAGAGTGGAGAACAATAAGGATCAAAAGGATCCTGAAAATGATGCTCAACCAAGAATAGTTGCTAAATATGTTCCCAATGTGAATGATACTTGTAATGCTAATACTAGGGAGAATGCTCAAATTGTAAGTATTCTTGTGAATAAGGAAGCTTTTAAAGTGTGAATAATGTTCCTTGGGATTGTCTAGATTGTAATTTGTTAATGGGATATGCTCAACCTTCTAATGCCCAACAAATTGTTCCTAAGAAAGTGATGCATCATAAGCAGCAAGGAGAAATATCATCCAACATGACTAAGGAAACAGTTATGCAATATAATGAAGATTTAGACTCTGTCCATTTTGTCCAAGACTCACTTGTTCCTGAGGAGGATAGGCAAGTTCCGCTTGAGAACCACACTCCGGTAGAAACTAAAGATAATGTGTAGATTTGTCTTACTTCTAATACTATCAGTGGCTGTAATATTAAAACCCTGGTTGTTCTCTCTAATATAAAGGTGGTTAATGATATGCAAATTGCTAGTCGGTTTTACTGTGATTCTGTTAGTGATTCCGAAGAGGACCAAATTTCAGAATCAGGAGATTCACAAGTGGTGTCTTCAAAGTATTTGGTTGAGAATAATAACATGGAGTTTACAGAGGTTTTGTCTAAATCTAAAAAAAAAAAAAGATCAGAAAGAAACAATTACGAATCTAAAAGAAGGATGGCTATATGACCCAATCTAAGGGTAGTACCCAACAATCTTCTCAGTGTTAAATATTCTCTATTTGAATGTCAAGGGCATTGGTAATCATGACACTAGAGTTGTGTTAAAAATGCCTAGTAAGTTACATAAGTCGGATTTCTTGTTTATTTATGAGCCTTGGGTTGGTATAAATCAAATTCCCTCTAATGTTTTCTCTAAGTTGAATTTGAAGTTGTTTGCTGAAAATAATAGAGGGTTTTTCTCCTCTAACCTTTGGTGTTTCTGTACTGATGTATATAGTCCTACAGTTATTTCTTCTACTAGCCAGCAAGTGGCTTTCTCTATAGTTGTGGAAAACCAACTTCTTTTTTCTCTGCTGTTTATGCAGTTGTTGCCTCTTATATTGCTAGAAGACATTTATGGAGTTATTTGACTAACCTGTAGCGAGATCATTCTGGCCTTTGGGGTTGTATTAGTGATTTTAATGCAATTTTGGGTGCTCACGAGTACAGAGGTAAGGGGCTCCCCTCTGCTATTTCCTCTGATGAGTTCTCTTCTTGGTCTGACGTGAATCATTTGATCCATATTTCTACAAAGAATCTCAATATACTTGTCTAATGGTAGGCTTGGTAATAATAATACTGAGAAGAGACTTGATAGATCTATTTGCAATGAGGCTTGGCTCAAATTTTGAGACAGTGTGGATTGTTGTACGCTTACTAGAAGTATATCTAATCATTTTCCTCTTCTCTTGCTTATCAAAAGATAGACTTTTCAAAAATGCTCCTTTTAAATTTATGAAAATGTGGGCTCAACACTCTGACTTTAAGAGGGTTGTCTTTGGGCTTGGCAAACTCCTGTTGCTGGCAGTCATATGCATGTTTATCCCAGAAGTTGAAAAACTTGAAGGCTAAACTTAAATACTGGAATACTATTGTTTTCGGTAACGTTTTCGCTAATGTGAATGAAGCTTTAGCCAAGCTTGATAATAACTAGGAGCAGATTAATAATAAAGGAGGTTCTGATTCTTTACTTTCTCTTGAGAAGGAGGTTCAAATTAATTTGCAGATGGCTTTAAATTATGAAAAATCTTATTGGAAGGAGAATTCTAGAGTTAACTCGCACAACTTTGGAGATAGAAATACTGTCTTTTTTCAAGAATGACCAAGACTAAAAATGCTACCAAGAGAATTTATGTTATGAAGGATGGGGATAATATTCTTTCAGACGCTGTTGATATGAGAACCATATTTTGAATTATTATCAAAATTTGTTTTCTTTTAACAATGATTGTCGGCCTAATGGTTGTCATACCCTAATTTTGTCCGCCTAGGTTTAAAACCCTAATTTTCCGCAAAAATAAATAAATTGAGAAGTGTGGTTTTATTTTGAAGAGTGAAGAGCATTGTGCATGCATTTTTGGGTTTTAAAAGTCATTCTAGGGCTTTTAAATTCATTGTTAGAGTGGAAATGCATTTGTTGTTGAAAAACAAGGTTTTTAGGGCAAAAGGGTATTTTGGTCATTGTCAAAAGAGGATAATTTTTTTATCAAGAATCATTGTGCAATTTTAGAGAAATTTATTTGAGGCAAAACATTTTTGGTCATGTATGTATGTATGCGCATGCATGCATACATTGTGCACAAAATTTCAAAAAAGGATCAAAAGGGAATATTCTACAAAAAGTTCCAAGATGTGATTTTTATGACATTTTTGGTCATGGTGATCACATAAAATGGCATATTCCTAAGATTCCTAGTATGTGGCCTAAATTGGGTGTATTTTTGTACAATTATCCTAAGAAGAATAATCAAAAATGAAGGGATAATGAAATGGTCATATAATAGTACAATAGTACAAGATGACAACTAGCAAAACTTGGTCACCAAGGACCCCTCCCTTGCTATTTCGAATTTCTCCTCTCTATTCTCTCATTTTGTGTTTTCTCAATGTCCTCAATCCATGTGAGCCTCAATCCTAGCCTTTGATTCAAAATTAAAATCAAATCCTAGAGCACAACTAGTGCACAATGACCTAACCACCCTTAAACCTAATTGCTTTCTATATATACCCTATTCACCTCACAAGGAGGGAGGCTCTTGGCCTCATTTTCACTCACACAACCCTAGCACACAACTCCCTCTCCTAATTCCCTCTCTTGGCCGAAATCATATCACCCTCTTCCTCCATCAATTTTTCACTTCTCCTTCACCAAATCACCATTTTTTCACCTCATTTCCATTCCTACTTCATATATCTTCCTTCTCTCCTAATTTAATTCAAGCTTGCATCATCAAAGGGCATTTTTAAGCAAGCATTTCGTGGGTTTCATTGAAGTTTGGTGAAGATTCAAGTTGATTTGTGGTCTTGTTCTTCATATTAGTCATTCCTTAGCTTGGATTTGAGGTAAACTTCTTAAAACCTAGCATCATCTTCAACTTTTTTGCATCAAAATGTAGATATCATGTTTCTAATTTTTCATCCTACCATATTCATGCATTTTAGTGTTGTTATATTGTTGATTTGTTGATTGTTGTTGGTGAGAGGTGTCTCAAACATTTTGACAAGCACTTAGGGAGGCTTGGGTGTTTGAGATTGCTTCTCACCCTTGAATAAATTGTGATTTGTGTTGTTATCACTTTGCTTGTTGCATTTTGTGAAATAAAATTGTGTTAGGAAGCTATGAATGTTTCGCACCTTTAGTATAAAATAGGTTTAATCGAGTTTTGATGCATTTCTTTATGCAATCTTGTTATTGGGGCTTGATTTTGAAGTTCCCATGTCCAAACATGTTGTTTGATTTTGCAAATATTCATTTTTCATGCCTTCTTACTTTCACAAAAATCAAAAAATATGAATAGTTGTTGATTTTGGTGTTTGATCGCTTGGATCTTGTGAATAAATGTTCCTAAGTCTTGCTAGTGTCATTTGCTTGCTTGATTTGGTTGACTTGTTGAAATAAATTGATGATTAATTTGTGATTTGAGAAAATGAATTTGGGTTTTGGTTCATTTATGATCCACAAATGATCTTGGGTTATGCTAAGTTGGCAAGAGATAGGTTACTTCAACCTTGATGCCTATGCTTGTAAGCATTTAAAAATTCAATTCCCATTTGATGTGCTTGTGAAATGTGAGCAAAAAGGGGTCTATAAACAATTGAATTTGCGCACATGATTGGTCTCCAATGACCTTGATGCATCCTCAAGTTTAATCATGCTTTCTTTGCTCTTTGAGTTTAATGTAAATTGTTGTTTGAAGCTTGTGAAGTTTTGGCAAAGGATAGGTTCATTTAACCTTGATGCACATGCATTTTGCCTACTCATGCATTCTTGAATTGAAGCTTGGTACTCAATGCTTGATATACTTGTTTATGTGCTTGTAGTGCATTAAAATGTTGAATTGGTGTTCACAATTTGCTTGTTTTGATTTCCACCAATTGTTACTCGTTAGTAACTCCCCAAAACTTCAAAACCATGTTGCATACAAAGAACAACTTGTTACTCGTTAGTAACATTCCAACTTCAAAACTTTTTTTTGCATTTACATAATCATTGATAAACAACTTCACTTCTTCTCAAAACAATTTCAAACTATTTTTCACAAATCAAACTTTGCTGAGGATAATGCGAAGCCTTTGCTTGCACGATTGTCAACAATGGGGTGCTAGTGGTGATCACTTGGAGTCTTTGCTCAATTGATTATCATGAACACTCAATTTTCAAAAGAACTCTCATTTCACAAATTAAAAACTTTGTTGAGGATAATGCGAAGCCTTTGCTTGCACGATCGTCAATAATGGGATGCTAGTGGTGATCACTCGAAACCTTTGTTGTTTGATCACTGCGAACATTCAATTTTCACAATTAAACAACTAAAAAATAAAAACCTTTTCTCGACAACCGAGAACTACGTAAGCTTTGAATTCTCCATCGCACTGGGAGATACGTAGAAGCGGGTCACATTCCCGTCAAGCACGACAAATAAAAACCATTTTCTTTTCAAAAAAACAAACCCTTTTCCAAAACAAGGCAATTTCTAAAAACAAAACAATTTTCGAAAACAAGAACTACGTTGCTTTGATTCCCTCCCCGGGATACGTAGGCACGGTGCCCTCCCGTCAAGCGCAAAAGATTAAATTTTCCTTAAGTTTTTCCATAAAGTAAGGAGAGATAAAGAGAGATAAAAACAAAGCATTTCTTAAATCAACCTTTTAAATCACACGTCAAATCGAGGTTCCCTTTCAGTAGAAAGGATGTGTGGGGTGCTCGTACCTTCCCCATGCATAACCGACCCCCGAACTCAAATCTCGTGGTTCCAAGGACCATTGTCTTTCAAGAAAGGTTTTTTTCAATGTTTTACCTCTAAAAAAATATTGGTGGCGACTCCAATTCATGTTGTGCGAAGAGAAATCCCTCCAAAGGATTTTTCGGGGTGCAACAGCTGGCGACTCCGCTGGGGACCTTTCTTTAGTGGGTCGAGCCAATCGATTCGACATGTGATTTATTTCGTTGATTTGAATGCTTTGTTTTATCTCTCCTCCTTTCCCTTTCTTCTTTCTTTCCTTTGCCTTTAAAAACATGCTTGCATTATTCTTAGAATGCTCGTGTGCATTCTTGTGATGTTGTGCTTGAGTGCATTGTGTGTTAGCCTTCTTCCTCTTCTATATTTGCTTCTTGAGTAAAATAAGAGTAGTTTCTTCTTCTTCTCCTCTTACTTTCGTCGTTTATATGCTTTTCTCATACATTTCCCCAATCCTAGCATGTTCCCCTCTTCTTAGCTCCCTTTCTTGAGGTAAGCTCATGCATTTCCCCTAATCCTATTATGTCCCCTCCTCTAGGCTCCTTTTCTTAAGGTAAGCAATGCTTGCGATTGTTGTTGGAACCCTAGGTTAGTATACTTATGTTGAAATGATATTGAACCCTAGGGTAGACGACATGCTGTTGCTTGATATTGTCTGGACTGTTTTGGTTTCCCTTTGCAGGTGGGGTTTGGGTAGATTTTTAGGTGTTGTGCCCTCATCACACACTGCACACCTTATATTTGTGAGCATTGAGTGGGGCCTAAAACCCAAGGTCTGCAAAGAACCCTAGGAGAGTGGAAATGAGTAGTGACTGCCATTCGTAGACCGTTGTCTGTCTGGCTCTCATGAAAGTTTCGCCCAAGAGTGCGCTTTCTTCATGATACCTCACAATCGGTAGCTCTCTACGATTGTGGGTGTATTCATGAGAGAGACTTTAGCTCTTGGTTGCCATTGTGAGGCAGTGACCAGAACCCACATGGGAGGATTACCCTTGTCGTTGACTTTAGAGCCTACGATCCTTACCCATTTGTAGGACACGGGGGCACGCAAATTGTGTGTTGCATTAGCTTAGGCATCCTCTTTCGAAACTCTTTTACCAAAAATGTAGAAAGTAATTTCCTTTTTCCCTCATAAACACCTATATGAGGTGGCATATAGCGGCTATTTTCAAAAATGTTTTGAACCGCCACCAATAAACATCATTTTCTTCTCTCTTTTCTATAAAAGGTCATAATCATCACATCTGCATCATTTTGCATCATCATCATTGCGTTCGCATCTAACAAAAATTTTGAAAAAAAAAAACCTCCATTCTTTGCATCCTCCATGCATTAAAGTTGTTTGCCGGAGATCGCAACGTAACACAAAGTCTTGTCATAGGTGTGTAAGAAACGGAATGGAATCAAAAGGCAAAACCGTTTTCAATTCAAGGCTTCCTGTCGTGAAAGAGATTGATATGGCTAGTCTGAAAGAGTATGCATCCCTCCTTTAACACCTATGACAAGACGAGTTGCACCGCGATTCCCGGCAATAAACATAATAACATGCATATTGCATTGCATTTGCATCATTTGTCTTTATGTTCATAAAAAATAAAAAATAAAAAAATGTTCCGTCCACAGAAGTAAGACAAGCTGGTTAATCATCGATATTGGACGCGATCACAGGCAAGAAATATGGCCAACAATCAAGACGACGCGAATCTGGGCAATTATCAACCAATCCAGAATGATGTAGTTCCAGAAGGTCCGAATCCAAATGGTCAGGGTCAGCATGATCAGAATCAAGAGAATCGAGCAATCAGGGCTGAGATGGAAGTTATAAGAGCCCAAATGGCAGAGGTCATAAGAGTGTTAAGTGCCTTAAGGGATGCTGGCATAACTGAAGGTGCTGCTGCCGCAGGAGTGGATCCTCCTCCTGGACCTAGAGTCTCTCAGGCTCTCCAGAACGTGCAATGGCCTCCTTATGGTCTCCCATTAGGGTACACACCCCCTGCTACCGGTGCAAACCCAGAAAGTGGTCCGTCGGGAACCACAGGACAGGCCCAGCCTGAATCAGCTGTGAATGAAGTTGGAACGGGGATACCTCAGGTTCAAATTCAGATTCCTACTCCTGCTATTACCCCGGGAACTCCGGTTGGCTTCAATTCTCCAGCAACAATCCATCCACACGTTCAGGGTCCCATTCCTCAGATTATCGCTCACTCACGTGACCCACACGTGACCCCAGCTGGGGTGTCGATGAATAATCTTCACTACGGTGTGAGTGGTTTTCCGTCGAATTACCCTGATGAAGCTAGAAGTCAGTACCAGATGTTAGAAGAAAGATTGAGAGCTGTTGAAGGAACAGGTTCCCAGGCTAGGAACGCCCATAAGTTATGCTTGGTCCCTAATCTAGTCCTGCCACCCAAGTTCAAAGCACCATTTTTTGACAAGTACAAAGGAGCAACCTGCCCGCGCAGCCATGTGACGATGTATTGCCGGAAGATGACTGCCCACGCCCGTGATGATAACCTGATGATACATTGCTTTCAGGAAAGCTTAGCTGGAGCTCCCCTTGAATGGTATATGCAATTGGAGCCAACTAATATCCGTTGTTGGAAGGATATGCCTTTATCCGTCAATACCAGTACAACAGTGATTTAGCCCCGGATAGGACCCAGCTGCAATGTATGTCTAAGAAGGATAATGAGACATTCAAAGAATACGCCCAGAGGTGGAGGAACCTCGCTGCACAAGTAAAACCCTCCCTGCTTGATAAAGAGATGGTCCATATGTTCATGGAAACTCTTCCCCCAGTGTTCTATGATCGTTTGGTCGGCAGCGTGGCTTCGAATTTCTCTGAGATGGTTGTCATTGGAGAAAGAGTGGAGAACGGCATGCGCAGCGGAAGAATAGCCCATGGCCCAACACCTCCTTCCCATCAGAAAAGGCTTTTTTCTGGTTCCCACAAGAAGAAGGAGGGAGAAACTAATGCAATCATTGGAGCTAGCGGTCCATCACACAACAATCCCCCACAAGCCATTCCAGTTCCTGCTCAGACGCCGCCTGCTCAGCCATTCCAGTCCAACAATCAGTACAGAAACTACAATGAAAAAAAGCCTGTTGTCTTTGAACCTATCCCCATGTCGTACACCGATTTGTTCAATTATCTCATTGCCAACAAGTTAATCAACACTCGTCAGATGAAACCATATCAGCCTCCCTATCCCAGAGGGTATAATGCAAATGCTACCTGTGCCTTTCATTCTGGGGCAGTAGGTCATGTGGTGGAGGATTGTAAGGCGTTCAAGTACGTTGTGCAAGACCTGCTTGATGCAAAGAGTATATCATTTCAGCAACCTAATGTAACCACCAACCCGTTGCCGGGGCATGGTGGGCCCACTGCAAATGCCATTAATGATCAGGGTGGTCAGTACTTAATTAGGAAGGTGGAGTGCATTCGTACACCCCTGAGTATCATTCATGCTGCACTATGTCGTTGTGGTATCATCGAAGAAGGGTGTGCCAAAAGAGACATCTGCAATGACCCTTATTGTGTTGGGGCCTGTGAGAGCTTCAAACCCATCCTCCAAGAGCTGTTAGACAGACACCTGGTCCAGGTTGGGGTTCAGGAAAAGGAAGAAAGTGTATCTACTCTGCAATCAAACAACAGAGGTTTCAGGAGACCGGTTGAAATCCCTTGCAGTCCGAATTCAAGCTCGGTTGTGGCAAGACCTCTGACTGTTGTTATTCCGGTACCTGCTGCTACCCCTAGTAGAGAGACTAGGGTTATTCCCTGGAGCTGCAACGTGCAATTGCAAGCAGAGGTCCCTCAGGGCGTGTTGGATATAACAAACATTGCTGGGAGTAGTGGAATTACAAGGAGTGGAAGGATGTATGTTCCTGAAAATCTTAGAAAGGAACAATCAAAGGAAGCTGAAGAAAGGGCCCGTAAAGGAAAAGATAAGGAAACTGTGGAAGTTAGAGAAGTATCAGACAAAGAAGCTCAGGAATTTCTGAAAGTAATGAGACAAAGTGAATACCGGGTGGTGGACCAGTTAAATCAAACCTCAGCCAAAATCTCAATGCTTTCGTTGTTGCTTAGTTCCGAGGCACACCGAGCTGCACTGTTGAAAATCCTGAATGAAGCACACGTACCCCATGACATTACGGTCAACCAGCTTGATGGTATTGTTGGGAACATAGTGGCATCCAACTACTTGACCTACACAGACGCTGAGCTACCTCCGGCGGGGAAGAATCACAATCAAGCCCTTCACATCTCTGTCAAGTGTGGGGACTACATGCTGGTCAGAGTGCTCATCGACAATGGCTCGTCATTAAATGTGTTGCCCAAGTCCACAATGGATAAGTTGGATGTGGATTGCTCATATCTGAAGCCTAGCTCCACCTTGGTTAGAGCATTTGATGGGTCTGTGAAAGAAGTTTTTGGAGAAGTAGAGGTGCCTTTGCAGGTGGGTCCTGAAGTGTTCTATGTCACATTCCAAGTCATGGATATAGCTTCCTCTTATAGCTGTTTGCTAGGACGACCTTGGATACATGCCGCTGGGGCAGTGCCATCTTCGCTCCATCAGAAACTCAAGTTTGTGGCCGAGGGCAAGTTGATAGTAATCTTCGGGGAGGAGGAAATGATGATAAACCGATCACTACCAGAATATTACGTTGAAACAGCAGAGGAGTCTTTTGAGACTGCCTCCCAGGGATTGGAGATCTCAAATGCTATCTTTGTTGGGAGTGAGCCTCCCCAATTGAAGCCTAGGTGGTCCAAGGCGGACATGATGGTTGCAAAGGTGATGCTAGGATATGGGTATCAGGTTGGAAAAGGCCTGGGAAAAGCTGCTCAAGGAATTGTAGCACCCGTCCTGCTGAAAGGGAATACTGAAAGGTTCGGTATTGGGTACATCCCAAGCCCTGCAGACCGAGAGAGGCTAGCAGCTGATAGAAGAGAGAAATGGTTGGCAAAGCTCAGAGGAAGGACCCCCAACCAGGGAGGGATGGTCGTCGGTGATCTTAGGAACAACTTCCGAAGTGTAGGCATGCTGGACCCTGACCAGGTCAATGTGATTGAAGAAGATTCAGGCTCGGGTGACGGTGCTGTCGGCTTAGTGCGCCGTTGTGCTGCGAAAGAAAAGCTCCAGAATTGGGAGGCCCTAGATTTCCCTGTGATTTTCAATTTAAAGTAATTTTTCTTTGTAATGCAAAATTCCTCGGCTCTGCCCAAGGCCTTGGGATATTTCATTCGGGCATGCATGTTTTCGTCAAACTTCATCAATCATAAAATGTTATTTTGGAATTTTCAATAAAATTCTCTTTCTTCATCTCTCATTTGCGTGTCTTTTCTTTATTTTTATTCGCCACTCCATTTTAATGCAGATCGAATACAATTATTGAAAGTAATAATGCCCATAACTCATACTGTGACTTTGATTACCCGATTAACCAAACTGAGAGAGAGGCTGAAGACAACTGGGATGTTTCTTCGGAGTTAATAAGTGAAGAATTGGCTAAGGCTGTAGAAATTCATGATGCCACAACTAGGTTGGGCAATGAAGTCAAAGCACAAGTTCAAGCAAAGTGGAGCAATGCTGAGGAAACCAAACAAATGTTACAAGCGAACCTCTTTCGCAACCAAACCCTTTCCCTTCCTCAGATCAACCAACTTTCCCATTTCCCATTACAAGTACCCCATCACAAAAAAAAATTATAACCAAATGCCTGCCATCACCACCTTCCTCACTACCAGTGGCCCTTCTACAAAATCAACCCATCTCATTTGTTCCTCCCTCTGAACCTCCTGTCACCCCAGTTAATACCAGAACCCAATCAAGCATCCTCCAACCGCTGCAGGGGTTTCATTGCCATTATCTCTCCAATCACCCCAGACAAGGATCACTTCAAATATCCAAAATAGTGTATCACTTTTATCAGCTCACTCAACTCAAAAGCAAAAAAGGAAAAAATCAGAAAAAATGAAACAAAAAAGAACAGATTCAAAAAATGAAAATCCCAAAAATGAAAAAACAAGGGAAAAAGAGACGAAAGAAATATAAGTTGTGAGCTGATACATTTGGCCATAAAGCGTAAGAGATCCTTGTCTCAATGAACCTTCCTACACCTTGTTGTGTATGACCACCCTTTCTTCCATAAACCTTCAAACACTTCATCATTCCTATACATCTCTCCTTTCATAAAACCGCAAACACTACCTCGACCTCGTCATCCCGCCCTCTACAAACCCTCAGTCATTCCTCAGACTCCACCATCAGATTTGCAATCAAGCTGTTGTGCAAGAATAAGAGAACAAAGTGGTCCGTCCTCATGAGGAATCAAGTGACATGATCAATTTGAACAAAGAAGAGGATTGACGCCATGATAAAGAGCAATGAATCAACAAGTTTGTGTAAATCACCCTTCTGACATAAGGCACTTGCCATTATAACAAAGTCTGTAATTACCAAAGTTCGGTCTGTTGCGCAGCTTTCCAAGCTAAGGTAGTCACAAATGACAGTATGAAGACTCCAGGTCAAGCATCATGATCCCTCCCTACGCCACCCTAAAAATGGGGCAGTTAGAGACAATCAACAAAGGATATCAAGGACGATGATGACCTTCATGGAAATCAGGCTTCGTTTTACACTCTAACAGGGGCAAACCCCATATGATGGAAGTAATACTTTCATTGAGCCTTATCAAACCAAAGTACATTTGTCTTATGTCAGAAGAAGAATAAGAGAAAGCTCAAACCGAAGAAAGCTCATCTTCAACAATTTCAAAGAAGACTCAATGCTCAAAAAGATCATGAACCTCCAAAAGGATTCCCATGGAGATGAACCCAGTATCATGAAGACGAAGAACTTATTCTCCGGAGGGGCCTTTAATTCTCGCAAAATGGGATGCAAGAAAAGAAAACCCCAGTTTCCAGCAAATTCAGATGCAGTCAGAAAGGAGTATGCCTAAAGAAATAAATGAAAAAAGAGAAAGATGAGCCAAGTAAGAATCAGCTCGCTAGGTTGAAAACCCGCAAAGGGCGGCCTAAGCAAAACCAGAGCGACCCGGTGGATTGAAAACCCGCAAAGGGCGATCCAGGCAAAAATTAGGGTCAGAAAACTTGGACTTGAAATGAAAAAGGCAACTAGCACTCCCGAAGATTTGGATAAGGGGTTGATCAAGGTCACAAGTATGAACGGTGGGCACCGTTACTTCAAGGATAGAATCACAGGATCTGTTCCTTTTTCTTGTATTTTATCAGTTTAGAATAAAGATTGCAATTGTACTTTCAACTGGCGTGACTTTCTGCACGACCAGTTTCCATATCAGCAAAAGTCCAACTTTTCTTTCATATGTGTGCTTTTCGTGTCTTTACCTTCATTTATTCAGTTTCTTTCAAAATAATGATTTTATGATTGATGAAATTGAATTGCAAAACATGTGCATACATTCAGAGCATTACAGATTATTACGAAATCTTTGAAAATCACAAAAGGAAAAATGGTTTCCCAAAATGGGCAAAGTTGCAAAAAAAAAACAGTCACATGCACTGCCACCTTAAAAATAACAAGATCATTGCAAACCAACGCACAACCCTTGCGTTATCACCATCCTGGAACGGTCTTCGTATCAAGTGCCACAAGTCCCGCGGATTGATTTAACCAGCAAAAAAAAAAAAAGAGAAAAAAAAAACATTTTCATATCATTCATCATTCCTATATCATCCATGTCGTCAAACAGTAGAGCATTATACTTTCATATTCGCATCCCAGAAGGGCGAAAAGAAACAGAAGAAAAGAAACAGAAGAAAAGAAAAAGAAAAAGGAAAATCAAACAGAAAAAACCTCTCACCAAATCAATCATTGCATCCATGTGCATCCCAGCATCAAAAGCCTGCATTCCATGCATCATTCAAAACTTCCCAATTTTCAAAAAGAAACTCAGTGGCTTTGGACTCGTTAGTCCCCAAAATTTTCAAAAAAAGTCAGTTACTTTGGACCAATGGGTCCCCGAAATCTCATTATCAGAAAATCATCATGGCACCGAGTTAGTGAACTCCATCAGCACAGAGTTAGTAAACTCCCAGAGTTAGCGAACTCCTTCCACAGATCACAACGTCGCGTACGAGCGCGCGGCAGATCCTACAGACTTCGTTAAGTCCATCGGATTAATTATGTCAACCTAAGGCATAGCGTAGATCCATTGATCATATCAGTTCCGGACCTGATATTGATCGGCCGCTCGAAAAGGCCACCCCCAGAGTTCGAACTCGACGAGAGTCCGTTAAAAGGTTTTAGGCAACCTCCGAATCCCCAATTTACGGCACTTCCCATTTACTGCTTTCATTTACTGCTTTACGCAATTTACTGCTTTCTCGTCGACGCGACAAGTGTTGACTCTCTCTCTCTCAAAAGAAGAGAGATCAAAGAAAGGAAACAAAAAAAAAGAGAAAAAAAAAAGAAAAGGAAAATTCGGGTTTCTCTAAGTAGACAAAATTAGTATTATTTCTGAATTCTTTATTTCTATTTTGCCTCGGAATATGTTTTGGCCAATTCATATTCCTTGGTAAAATCCAAATAAAGAGGGGCAGCTGTCATACCCTAATTTTGTCCGCCTAGGTTTAAAACCCTAATTTTCCGCAAAAATAAATAAATTGAGAAGTGTGGTTTTATTTTGAAGAGTGAAGAGCATTGTGCATGCATTTTTGGGTTTTAAAAGTCATTCTAGGGCTTTTAAATTCATTATTAGAGTGGAAATGCATTTGTTGTTGAAAAACAAGGTTTTTAGGGCAAAAGGGTATTTTGGTCATTGTCAAAAGAGGATAATTTTTTTATCAAGAATCATTGTGCAATTTTAGAGAAATTTATTTGAGGCAAAACATTTTTGGTCATGTATGTATGTATGCGCATGCATGCATACATTGTGCACAAAATTTCAAAAAAGGATCAAAAGGGAATATTCTACAAAAAAGTTCCAAGATGTGATTTTTATGACATTTTTGGTCATGGTGATCACATAAAATGGCATATTCCTAAGATTCCTAGTATGTGGCCTAAATTGGGTGTATTTTTGTACAATTATCCTAAGAAGAATAATCAAAAATGAAGGGATAATGGAATGGTCATATAATAGTACAATAGTACAAGATGACAACTAGCAAAACTTGGTCACCAAGGACCCCTCCCTTGCTATTTCGAATTTCTCCTCTCTATTCTCTCATTTTGTGTTTTCTCAATGTCCTCAATCCATGTGAGCCTCAATCCTAGCCTTTGATTCAAAATTAAAATCAAATCCTAGAGCACAACTAGTGCACAATGACCTAACCACCCTTAAACCTAATTGCTTTCTATATATACCCTATTCACCTCACAAGGAGGGAGGCTCTTGGCCTCATTTTCACTCACACAACCCTAGCACACAACTCCCTCTCCTAATTCCCTCTCTTGGCCGAAATCATATCACCCTCTTCCTCCATCAATTTTTCACTTCTCCTTCACCAAATCACCATTTTTTCACCTCATTTCCATTCCTACTTCATATATCTTCCTTCTCTCCTAATTTAATTCAAGCTTGCATCATCAAAGGGCATTTTTAAGCAAGCATTTCGTGGGTTTCATTGAAGTTTGGTGAAGATTCAAGTTGATTTGTGGTCTTGTTCTTCATATTAGTCATTCCTTAGCTTGGATTTGAGGTAAACTTCTTAAAACCTAGCATCATCTTCAACTTTTTTGCATCAAAATGTAGATATCATGTTTCTAATTTTTCATCCTACCATATTCATGCATTTTAGTGTTGTTATATTGTTGATTTGTTGATTGTTGTTGGTGAGAGGTGTCTCAAACATTTTGACAAGCACTTAGGGAGGCTTGGGTGTTTGAGATTGCTTCTCACCCTTGAATAAATTGTGATTTGTGTTGTTATCACTTTGCTTGTTGCATTTTGTGAAATAAAATTGTGTTAGGAAGCTATGAATGTTTCGCACCTTTAGTATAAAATAGGTTTAATCGAGTTTTGATGCATTTCTTTATGCAATCTTGTTATTGGGGCTTGATTTTGAAGTTCCCATGTCCAAACATGTTGTTTGATTTTGCAAATATTCATTTTTCATGCCTTCTTACTTTCACAAAAATCAAAAAATATGAATAGTTGTTGATTTTGGTGTTTGATCGCTTGGATCTTGTGAATAAATGTTCCTAAGTCTTGCTAGTGTCATTTGCTTGCTTGATTTGGTTGACTTGTTGAAATAAATTGATGATTAATTTGTGATTTGAGAAAATGAATTTGGGTTTTGGTTCATTTATGATCCACAAATGATCTTGGGTTATGCTAAGTTGGCAAGAGATAGGTTACTTCAACCTTGATGCCTATGCTTGTAAGCATTTAAAAATTCAATTCCCATTTGATGTGCTTGTGAAATGTGAGCAAAAAGGGGTCTATAAACAATTGAATTTGCGCACATGATTGGTCTCCAATGACCTTGATGCATCCTCAAGTTTAATCATGCTTTCTTTGCGCTTTGAGTTTAATGTAAATTGTTGTTTGAAGCTTGTGAAGTTTTGGCAAAGGATAGGTTCATTTAACCTTGATGCACATGCATTTTGCCTACTCATGCATTCTTGAATTGAAGCTTGGTACTCAATGCTTGATATACTTGTTTATGTGCTTGTAGTGCATTAAAATGTTGAATTGGTGTTCACAATTTGCTTGTTTTGATTTCCACCAATTGTTACTCGTTAGTAACTCCCCAAAACTTCAAAACCATGTTGCATACAAAGAACAACTTGTTACTCGTTAGTAACATTCCAACTTCAAAACTTTTTTTTGCATTTACATAATCATTGATAAACAACTTCACTTCTTCTCAAAACAATTTCAAACTATTTTTCACAAATCAAACTTTGCTGAGGATAATGCGAAGCCTTTGCTTGCACGATTGTCAACAATGGGGTGCTAGTGGTGATCACTTGGAGTCTTTGCTCAATTGATTATCATGAACACTCAATTTTCAAAAGAACTCTCATTTCACAAATTAAAAACTTTGTTGAGGATAATGCGAAGCCTTTGCTTGCACGATCGTCAATAATGGGATGCTAGTGGTGATCACTCGAAACCTTTGTTGTTTGATCACTGCGAACATTCAATTTTCACAATTAAACAACTAAAAAATAAAAACCTTTTCTCGACAACCGAGAACTACGTAAGCTTTGAATTCTCCATCGCACTGGGAGATACGTAGGAGCGGGTCACATTCCCGTCAAGCACGACAAATAAAAACCATTTTCTTTTCAAAAAAACAAACCCTTTTCCAAAACAAGGCAATTTCTAAAAACAAAACAATTTTCGAAAACAAGAACTACGTTGCTTTGATTCCCTCCCCGGGATACGTAGGCACGGTGCCCTCCCGTCAAGCGCAAAAGATTAAATTTTCCTTAAGTTTTTCCATAAAGTAAGGAGAGATAAAGAGAGATAAAAACAAAGCATTTCTTAAATCAACCTTTTAAATCACACGTCAAATCGAGGTTCCCTTTCAGTAGAAAGGATGTGTGGGGTGCTCGTACCTTCCCCATGCATAACCGACCCCCGAACTCAAATCTCGTGGTTCCAAGGACCATTGTCTTTCAAGAAAGGTTTTTTTCAATGTTTTACCTCTAAAAAAATATTGGTGGCGACTCCAATTCATGTTGTGCGAAGAGAAATCCCTCCAAAGGATTTTTCGGGGTGCAACAATGGTCTAATTCAAGAAGCTATCCCTTCTTTAGTTACGGATACATACAATGTTATGCTTACTAGTCTTCCCTCTATGGACGAGGTTAAAACTGTTATTTTTTCTCTTAATGGGGATGACACCCCTGGTCCTGATGGGTTTGGTGGCTACTTCTCCCAACATTACTGGGATATTGTTTCTCGTGATGTTTATAATGTTGTCCTGCAATTTTTTCTACATGGATGCTTCCTAACTTTAACTCTAATATAGCTGCTTTGATTCCTAAAGTTGAGGGGGTTGATAGAGCTGATACTATACACTGATAGCTCTAGCAAATTTAAAATTTAAAACTATTACTAAGGTTATAGCTGACAAACTTGCTCTTATTGCTCCTAATATTATTTCTGATTATCTAAAGGGTTTTGTGAAAGGTAGAAATATTTCTAACTGTATTTGTACTGCCTCTGAATCTATTAACTTACTTTAGAGGTCAATTAGCCCTTAATTGACATCAAAAAAGCTTTTGACACTTTAGATTGGAACTTTTTACTTCAAGTTCTGGCGACTTTTGGCTTCAATGATAAATTTTGCTCCTGGATAAATATTATCCTTCACTCGGCCAAGTTCTCTTTCTCTACTAATGGGTCTGTTGTTGGTTTCTTTAGTTGCAAGAGGGGAGTTAGACAAGGTGATCCATTGTCCCATTCTGTTTGGCTAAAGATGTTCTTAGTTGAGGTATTTCCAAGCTTGTTGAAGATGGCAAGCTTCGGCTTATGGTAGGTCCCAGAGATTTTTGTATGCCAAGCCATGTTTTATATGCTAATGATATTATGATTTTTTGTCGGACTACAATAAGAGTTTAACTAGCTTGTTGGATTTTTTTCCCTCTTATCAGCAAGTTTCTGACCAAGTGGTTAGTAAGGAAAAATCTAAATTTTATTTTGGCAACATCTCCTTTCCTCGTATCATGACCGTATCGAATTCTCTTGGATTTTCTCAAGGTGCTATCCCTTTTAATATCTTGGCGTCTCGCTTTTTAAAGGTAAGCCTCGGAAAATACACCTTTTACCCATTGCTGATAGAATAAAGGCTATACTATCCTCCTGAAAAGGACCTCTTTTATCTATCAGTAGAGTCCAACTTGTTAATTCTATTATTCTAAGCATGATGGTTTACAGTTTTCGCATTTTTGTTTGGCCTGCTAATCTGCTCAATATTGGGGATACCTGGTGATATTAATACCAGAAAAATTGTTTTTGTGACCTGGAGTAAGGTGTGCAAGCCTTTGCAGGAAGGAGGTTTGGGTTTGCGGTCTATCGAAGCTATAAATAATGCTAGGATGCTTAAGTTTGGGTGGAATTTCATTTATGCTAATTTGTATTGGGCTCTTCTTTTGAAAGCTAGAGTATTTAAGAATAATAAGCCGGTGAATTATCATGTTTCGTCTTTCATCTGGCTTGGGTTAAAACCTCATATTCCTGATCTTATTGAACATTCTACTTGGAACCTTGGAAATGGTGCCAGCATCAATTTTTGGACAGATAATTGGATTTCAATGCCTATTGTGGATATTATTGGTATTCCTTCTAATTTTCACAAGAATTTTAAAGCGAATCTAAGGGATTTTATAGTCAACGATAAATGGTCCATCCCTGCGGACCTTATTTCTCACTTCCCCCAAATTTACTCTGAAATTCAAGAGATATATGTTCCTTTGGTCTGGTCTGAGGATCAGTTGATGTTGAATCACTTTGTCTCTAGGGATTTGACTTTTAATGAGTCTTTTCTCTTCCGTAACCCTCTAGGACAGATGGTTTCTTGGACCAAGACTATTTGGAAGCCTTTTATACCGCCTCCTAAATCCTTTATTCTGTGGAGGAGTCTTCATAATAAGATGTCAACTGGCGATCAACTTTGGCTTAGAGGATGCACTTTCATTTCTATTTGTAGCTTATTGGAAGTGCTTCTGAGGCTTCCCAACATCTCTTCCTCGCTTACCCTTTCGCCCAACATATTTGGGGATGGCTTGGAGGTATCTTTGGTATATGGTATTGATACTGCTTTTTTTCAGAACATTTTAGCCTTGACTTCCCAAACAATGGAATGAAAATTTTATATCATTCCATTTCACTCCATTCTCCGCTTACATTCAACTGTTCAAACGTACCCTTAGTTTAAGATAGGGAAGACCTCCAATCTCTTTAGAGCTTACGAAGATAATCAATTTACGTCACTCCAAGGGACTACCGGAGATGCACTTTAAATTTTTTATTGTCATTTGCGCTTTAAACGTTCGTCAAATTAACGAAGGAAGTGACCAATATTCTCGTTCCCACTTTTCATTTGTTTTATGCATTTATTCTAAATGTAGAATTTTTTATCAAGTCAAACAATTTGATATTGGCACCCCTCAAATTCAAATGCTGGCTCTCCGCCGCTGCTTGTGTTTGATATTTTCTTATATTCAAATCTGTTATTTATGGGCCAAATGCAATAACTGATAGTGACACTGGCCATCAATTGATTTATAGACTGAAATATACAGAAGTGATGTTTGCCAACTAGCCATATGGACAGTTACCAACTTCGATATTTTCAACCCAAATCATGTTTGAAATTTCAAGACAACAAAGAGTCTACCTGTTTTACTCGGTCACGGTTATTAATATTCTAAAGTAATGGTATTGTTGGAAAGTAATAATAAATGTTGTATTGAGATTCTAAAGTGGCAGATAATTTGAGACAAAGAAAAATGGCAAACAGGACACTTAATATGAGACGGAGGAAGTATATGATAACTATAACTATGATTGCTTATCCCTCTGACAAAACCGGTGATCAAATAATAAGGATGGCATTATGATTGCAATTCCATTTTCTCCTTTTACCTTTATGCATCAAAAAATTGAGAGAAACAATCAATATTAAAAGATGTACTATATAATTACAAGGATGATATTATGAATGCAGAAGTAGAAAACAAAAACTAAACCCAACTAAAATTCAATCAACTACCTTCCTTCCCAACTCTCAAACAGATTTGCTACAATATATTATAAAGCTTGACATTCATGAGATAATTTACAACTTATATGTAACTCACATGATATTTATATACTGTTTCAACTTATATTCAATGAATAGAAATTGAATAAGTTTAAGGATTTTTAGTGGACATAATCAATAGCTTCAGCCAAAACATGGAACCATTACATTCTCAAAAATCAAAATTTACAAGATACTGAATCTCAAGGCACTGCAAGACAAAATCAGATGAATTTTTATTCCTCAAAAACCATAAAATCAATTACACAGTAGCAAAGAATGTTTGCTGCCTATATGCATGAAGAAATAGCCATTGATGTTGTTGTAAACTTGAAATATATATTTATTACCAATGTGTAATTTCTCAGTTAACACAGTGCACCGTAATATATAATCTATTAAAAGAGTACACGATAATATATATACAATATAGGAATTCAAATGCACTAAATCAGCTTTGCTTTAAAATAGTATCATTTGGCACAAATGAAATTATCAAGACAACAATTATTGCCTTCATTTTATGATCTGATCTCTTTTCTTCTAGATGCATGCATGCTGCTACTAATAGATATGAATTTCAGTGTACTGCAAGAGAAATAAGACTCTGGCTCAACTCATGAAATCTCATTGCCTTTACCAAACCATAAAACTAATAAATTCATATTAACCTAAGTTCAGAATTACTCTACTACAAATAGAACAATATCTTATCAGGTCCTTGTAGTCCCTATAGAGTACAACTTCCAAGACCTGGATTTCCCACATCCCCTTCCATTAATCAGCAAAACACTTCCCACATCCCCTATAGAAGTAACAACATATAAAAATTTTGAGCAATGACTGTGCTGCTGATTTTCTATTAAAACTCCTTTAACAGATATTGCTATTTGCTATGTTACATTGAATGATCATGATAGATTGACTGTGAAAAACACTTAATATATGAAGGATTAGAAAATCAAGAATGCTAGATTAGCTCCTCTAACAGATGTCAACTCTGCAGAACTTTCCAAATAGCCATCAACAAGTGCATCTAGACTCTTAAATTAAATCTATAAAGAACTTAGATTTAGAAGTGCAAATGATAAAACAAATTAAAAGTGCAAATGACAATACAAATTAAAAGTGCATCTAGCCTTTTAAATCTATAAAGTGCTTAGATTTAGAAGCATGAAATCTTAGAAATATATCCCCTAGGTTAAGAAAGTAGAACCTCTCCAAGCAAATTCTTTTACATAGAGTTTAACAAAGATAATAATAATACTAAGAATAAATTGTAACTAAAGCTCTCTGACAATGGAATTTGATTACTTGAAGTTGATCGGAACCAAGCTTTCAACATAATACATGGCAGAGAACCATTCTATTCCTTTCGAAACTCTAGTTTTCTTTTTCTCTACTCGACCATCTTTCCAGCTGTAGATAATTGCCCATTCGTCTCCGTCTTCTTCGTCTATGTTATTGTTTGCAAATATCAGGCTATTGTCAGAGAGGTACAATGGCAATAATTGTGGTGCACAATTCACCGGAAGATTCTCCATTTGAAGAGTCTGATAACTAACTTTAATTAATTGAGTCCAAGACTCTCGCACTCCAAACTCTCTCATCTGCCATATAACAAATTCAATTCCCCTAAACCTTCACCTCGCTTGTCCATGAAGCCTCATCGTTTTCTTTGACACAGAAAGCCACCACCTTAAAGGTTCCGGTTGAAATATCATAACCAAATGAAAACTTGAAAAAATCAAAACGAGAGTGCTCAAAGTGCCCTAACTTTTCAGATCTGGTTCCCATGGCTGGGTTTTGAAAACCAAGCCAATATTCAGCATGACCGTGAATGACGTTACGACCATAAAAGCATAGCAATCCATTATAAGAACCAACAAGCCAGTAGTAATCTTTCAACTTTACACGATAGCAAACAATGTCGACTCCATCTTCGTCTAACGGACTCTCAATTAAATGACGAACAGGGAAGGGTGCGAGTACGGGGGGTGGAAAGGTAAAGCATCCATCATCATCTTCATCATCATCCCACAATAGGTGGAGATTAACGAAGGTGGGGTTGGAGATAAGGGATCTCCAAGCCTTGCAAACAGTCTTTAGTTGCATGAGAGTTTTCACGTCAATAAAGGATAGTATTTCGACAATCAATTCGTCAGGGAGGACTACCGGTGGGGGATTCCGACACTCCATAGCTGGAGGGGTATCCATCAGAAAAGCACCGCTGCCGGTGAACAAACCCTAAACGATGCAACAACAGGTTGGGGCAATCCGGACGCACTTGTTTTTAGTCGAGAACGAGAATAAGAGTTTTTAGCGGAAGACAGTTTCTGATTTAAAGCAATTATCATTATTCTCTATTATTATTATTATTATTATTATTATTTGAACAAATTATTATTATTATTAGCAAACAAACTCAAGTCATTTCATTAATTAAAAGATTTGTAATACAATGAGAAATAAAAGCGCGTAAATAATGGTGACTAACATAAGATTGAGCTGTCCTAGCTAAAGTATGAACAACACAATTCGTTTGTTTCTGAATGAAACCGAGCGTACATTTTTGAAAAAGAGAAAGAAAGTCCTGACATTTAGAGATAATACTCCCAAACTCGTCGCCGCTTTGGGTCTACTACTATTACTACTACCACTTTGAGTCTACTACTATTATTATTATTATTATTATTATTATTATTATTATATTAAAACATATTTGAAGCAAAAGTAAAAGGCACTACGATTAAGGACAAGAAATGTGGATAGTGTAATCCATTTAAAAGGGGCGGAATTGGCTAATACCCGGGTTCAATTTCTATCGACGAAATAAATTGGAGTCAGACTTTACTTACCTCCCGAGTCCCGAGTGAACTCCAGATTATTTAGGGCTCATTTCCTCAGACACTGGAGCGGGGTCAAAGACCCCTAAACAAAAAAAGGACAAGTAATGAAATGTAATACCAACAATGTTTTTTTGCCATGTTACTTATACTAGGGGTGTTTGAGGTGAAGGTTGATTCGGCTTTAAGCAAAAAAGAAAAAAAAAATAAACCGAACCGCAAAGTTAAAATAAATGTGGTTTGGTTTGGTTCGGTTGGCTTCCAAAAAAAACTAAACCAATGCAGTTTGGATTCGTTCGGTTTCTGACGAGACAAAACACAATCATTAATCTAAAGTTTAAAACAATAACTAGACTCATATCAGATTTTGCGGTTTGGTTTGATTCAGTTTCTGTATACAAATCAATTTCAACACAAATCAATTTCTCAAGTAAAACAGAATACTTGAGAAATTAGCTCTCACCCATAGAATTTATAAATATATCAATAATACAAAATTGAATTCCATGATTTGAGCAGTTCATTAAGATTATCTGTCAGACGACCATTAGAATTCACAAATGAAGCAACAATTTCTATAGAAAAACCTATTACGGATTAAAAAGGTAGTCAACCTCTATGTGTTTGGCCTGGTCATGAAGAGAGGACTAAAGGCAATTTGTAGGGATGCCTAATTAAAAAAACTCGTAAACCCTATTTTATAGAACTTTAACTTAGAGAGAAGCTACATGCGAGTTCAAAAGTTTCCAGAGACCCTATGATTTAAAGGTATTGATGTTGTTACCAATTATGTAGAATTATACAGTTATTGTTTTACCAAATATGCAGAATTACATAGGGGCTAAAATGACAGAAAATTATACCTTTAGGGGGCTAAATTGACAATACGTTGTACCTATAAGGGTTAACATGACAGTAAGTTATACCTTTATAAATTGTTATTTATTAAACAACAAATTTTTTTTTAAAAAAATTACTGTCAATTTGGTCCCTTCCTATGTGGCAACCACTGTGGCAGTAAACGTGCCTCATCAATAACTTTAACAGAGTTAAGTATGACAGTTAACGTGAGGGACTAACGACGGACGAAATACACAGTGGAGGATGATTTTGAATTTTTGTTCGAGTGAGGGAGTAAACTGACAACGCCTAACACTTTGAGGGACCAAAATGACTGTTTACCCATACTATATATTTGAGCTAATCACAAAAAAAATCTATATATTGGAAAAAAATACTAGTACTATATCGTATCACTTGTTTCCAATTTAATCCATAAACTATAAAAGTAAAATAATCTCAAAACTATTTTAAATCAATCAAATTAATTGCTTAATTATCACTTTCTCTCCTAATTTAAGAGACTAATATGATGGATTTGGAATAATTTAGAAACTATTTAGTATATTTGTATAGTTTAGAGATAAAACTTGTATGTAACTCGTGTGATGTACGGGAGCGATTTTGGTGTAGAATATGAAATTAAATCAATTTTTTAGAGAAAATAAATATAATATATGGATGAAAAGGGTAATATTGGTTATATGTAAATTGGTAAAATATGATATGAAATAGTGATTTTAAAATCAATATATGGTTAGTTGTTTTTTGGTATAAACTGGGTATCCTCTGCGCGTAACTGCAGAGACTAATCCCTCGAACCGCGAACCGAGTAGGACACAATGGGCGGCAAAACTCTCTTCCTCAATAGATTTAACACTATTGCATGCCCAAGGCTGGATTCGAACTCAGGCCGTTATATGGTTAGTTGTTTGTGTTGTACCAATAAAAAAATGAGTATTTTTATGATGTACAACATTTGTTATACTATTTTTCATTGGGAATTTATATCACGGTAATGTGGCGGAAATAGACCTAGAGAAAGATGTGGATGCGGATTAGTGCATGGTTGTTTTTACTTTAAAACCCACTTTACAGATAAAGGTTGTGTGTGGTCCTGGAATTCCATTATTCTTGGTGCTGAGAAGTCTATTGTTAATTTGTTCACTTCTTCTAAGCAAGAGACTTGAAGATTTCAAGTTAACTTATCTCCCAATCGCATAATGAAGCACATGTATCAGTTTCTTTGTCATCTATTATTGAAATTTGTAACATTTCAATAGTAGTCATCAACTTGTCAAAAAAAAAATATACTAATCATCAACTTTGCATAATTGATCTATTTTTGTTGATAATTAAGAACTAGCAGAATTGATCTTGATGATGTTGTGTTGTGTAACTTCTAATTTGATATAGCATATAGCATATATAGGACCTTTGATTATGTAACTTTTCAATTGTATACATATAAGCAAGATGCTTTACTCAAAGGTTTCAAGTTAAACAAAGAATGTCCTCTCAACTGAAATTCCAATTCTGCTATCATAACAAACATTATTATATGCCCACATCTATCAAAATTAAGATCACAATCACATAAGTTGGTTATTTCTCATTCCAACTCAATATATAAATACTGATTAGTATCTATCTTTCCCTTTCTACAGTCATATATGGCTTTTGGGAAGTAGTCACCCCCCAACTTGCAGCACTACTATGCTGCAAAACTTGTACCAGACAAATATTGAATAGAGTTAATCACAATCAAATGACAGTCATGAGCAACTAATACTTGAGTATAAGCATAACGAAAAGGAAAATAGCAAAAAACAGTTATCATCTAAATTTCAAAATAAACCAGAAAATCATATCATATTATTATTAACTATTAAGCAATTTGAGTAGCTATATAGAAGAAACAAGAACAAAGAAGCACAACGAACCTCACAACAGGAACTGCAAAATCAGACAGACCAAGGCCATAAATGAGGGTACAAATCAAGCATTATATTATAAAGACTTCCCCTCAATTTCACTTCATCAAACAGCAAGAACAAAAAGATCAAAGCTTATAAAAGCTTCTGCCCTCCTCAGAGAGAAAATCAAGATTGGTAGATTAGCTCCTCTAACAGATGTCGTCCCTGCAAAATTAGACAAATAGCCAGCAACAAACAACACTGCAAAATTACACAAATAGCGAGCAACAAACAACATGCCTCTGCTAGATATGCAAATGATAATACATTAGAAGTGCATCTAGACTCTAAAATCTACAAAACTGTAACAAACAAAACGCATCTGTCAATTATGCAAAACCCAAAATGGGAAAGTAGAATCTCTCTCAATAAAATCTTTTACATAGAGTTAAATAAAGATATATATTAATAACTCAAGAAGAAATTATATTAATAAAGATATATACTATTATTGAGGAAGAAAATCTAGCTACAATCAGTTCCTTTCATTCTTCCTTTTTTTCTTCCTACCATCCTCCTTATACTAGAAATAATGCGCAATGTGCTTGAAGTTGAGAAGGCAGATTTTTCAAGTAATCGGAACCAAGCTTTCAACATAATCCATGGAAGAGTACCAGTCTATTTCTTTTGAAAGTCTAGTTTTCTTTTTATCCACTCTATCATCTTTCCAGCTATAGATAATTACCCACTTGACTTTTTTATTGTTTGCAAATATCAGTGTATTGCTCTTCTCAGATAGGTACAATGGTAACAATCGAAGATGATTCTGATCACTCCTTGCCCTTGGAAGATTCTTCATTTGAAGAGTCTCATAACTAATTTTAATTAACTGGGTCCAAGACTCTTGAACTCCAAACTCTCTCATCTGCCATATAACAAATTCAGATCCCCTAAAATCATGCGAAAAACATAAACAATTCCTCAAAACCTGAAGAGTCGGCGGTACACGAGGCACTTCATTAAAACCCTTTGGAAGCAACAATTGGGTGTATGTCTCAGTTGATAGACTAAGCGAAACAATCACCAAATTCTCAACATGGGAAATATTCTTCCAATAATATGCATATCTGAAGGTGTTGCTAAGAGCTAACCAATTAACTGTGCCAATCATATGCACACCATCACTAGATTTTGAATCACACCGAGCCTTCAAACAGCCTAGAGGAGCCACAGGGAAGCTTTGAATTATTCTCCAACAATTATCCCCCAAATTGAAAATTTTCACCTCGCTTCTCCATGAAACCTCCTTGTTCTTTTGGCGAGCCACGCGGAAAGCCACCACCTTATAGGTTCCAGTTGAAATATCATAACCAAATGAAAAGTTGAAATCATCGTAACGAAAGTGCTCAAAATCGATAAAATGCCCTAATTTTTCAGATCTGGTTCCCATGGCTGGGTTTTGAAAACCGAGCCAATATTCTGCACGACCATAAGTGATATTACGACCATACAAGCAGACCAATCCATTATAAGAACCAACAACCAAGGAGTAGTCTCTTAACTTTACACTGTAGCAATATGCGTCGACACCATCTTCGTCGTTGTCGTCCGGATTCTCGAGTAAACGACGAACGGGGAAGGGTGCGAGTATGCGGGATCGAACGGCAGAGTTTCTACCTTTTTCATACCACAAAAGAGTGAGGTGTGGGTTTCGAGAAGATCTTTGAAGGTGGAGATTAACGAAGGTGGGGTTGGAGATGAGGGCTTTCCAAGCCTTGCTAACGCTCCTCAGTTGCAGGAGAGTTTTGACGCCAACGTAGGATAGTATTTCGACAATAACTTCGTCAGGGAGGATTGCCGGTGAGGGATTCCGACGCCTCATAGCCGGAGGGGTATCCATCAGATGATCAGAAAAGTGTCGCTGCTGGTGAAGAAACACTAAACAACTGGAAACCCTTGTTTTCTTTTTAATTTTAAAATAAAACCCACGATAAACCCTCAATTTGTTTTTTTTTTATGGGAGAAAAATGTATATACAATAACACCTTTTTCTTATATAAATATATATAATAACACCTTGATTAAATTCTCACTCACTCAAAAAAAATGATTAATTTCTGATGAAACAGTCTTATAAAATAGAAAGACTAAAAGTGTATTTAATCCAAAACAGAACAAAGACATATCAAAACTATTCTAAATCAATCAAATTAGTCCTTCATTATCACTTTCTCTTATTTTGAGAGTATATGAGGAATTAGTTTGATGGATTTAGAATAATTTAGAGATAATTTATTATATTTATATATAGGGATAAAATAACAAATAGAGTGAGGGGACCAAATTGAGGATTTGCTCTTTATTTTTTATAAGCAAAGTACTCCTTATGTCCCTATTTATAAGACCCTTTTTGCATGCTTGTTTGTTCTTAAATACAACACCTTTTACAAATATTTAGATACATTTATTATTTTTTCCCAAATATATCTTTTAATAATACTACTAAATTGTCTTGGTATATGAAAAATAACATTGAATGCTTTACACACAAATGGTAATTTAGTAATAGTGATACATAAATTATACATATTAGTTACACACTTACACTACTAATTGGGATAGAAATTAATATTAGGGACTAAAAGTGTTGACCGAGAAATTTTTTGGAACAAAAAACGGATGAAAAATTATGTGCGGGCTAAAACAGAAATTCCCAAAGTTATAGGGACTATAAACATATTTAATTCTTTTAATATATTTACACCATTATTTTTTTTGCATTGTATCTTTTAGCATATTTGAAAGTTATTTCTGATAACCTATATCTGTTTAATGTTTTCTATTGCCGATGTGATGACCTCTTTGGTATGTGATCTGTAAGTGCTCAAAGAGCCTTGAGGCCTATCTTGACCCTGGTGAGGCCCCGGAGCCCAACTCACCTAAACTTTTTGTAACAAAAAAAAGGTTTAGTGTTTTCTATTGCATTCAAATGTCACTGTCATCTGCACTGACTGCGCTCATTGGGGGAACCAAGACCTAGTAAAGGGGTGGGAAAAAGAATGTAATTATTAATTTTTGAGTAATGACCCATTTTAGTCCATGACAATTTCTTAATACGACAAATTGGTCATTGACAATTTTTTGGGACAAATTGGTCCCTGACATTTTCAAAACGAGTACAAATTAGTCCCTAAAACAAGGACTAATTTGTCCACGTTTTGAAATTTTTCAGGGACTTATTTGTCCCATAAGATTGTCAGGGACCAATTTGTCTTATCGAAAAATTGTCAAGGACTAAAATGGGCCTTTACTCTTAATTTTTTTTGTTTATAAGATTGTTGGGAATTGTTGGGTATCGATGCCTTGTAGATAAATGTGCAACAATGTGCTATGTTTTTAGGCGGCCCTAGTTTTTAGTGAGAGAATGTCCATCTTCTCTCTAACATTTCTTCTTCATCCAGTGAAGAGTGGCGGGTTTGGGTATTTTTTGACCCCCTCAACATAATTTGTTCGCTCCTTACATCTAAATAAGTGTTATTCACATACCCTGAGTTTTTTTTTATTTCAATGTCTAAGTATGGTGTCGTTGTTTTGTTCACTGTCTTGTGCGATGTAATGTGGTTTTTCCATCTTGTTACTGTGTTTGCTCTGTTCGAATTGATAGATCAACTTCAACTCGCTACAAATTCAACTAATGAAGACTTGGTCGTCAACACTACAAATCTGAAGGCATGCACTACAAGAATAAGCGGATTTACTGGCCATGCCTTTCCGGCGGATTTTAATCCGTCGGAAAGTTTCCGGCGGATTTAGTCCCACGAAAATTTTCCGGCGGATTCGATCGAATTTCCGGCTGATTTTTATTCCCCGGTAACTTTTCGGCGGATTTATACTAATTTCCGGCGGATTTATTCACCAAAAAAAAATTATTAAAAAAAATCCGCCGGTACTGTCATTTCGGGCGGATTTACGAAAAAAAGCGGGAAAATTAAATTTCGAAATCCGCCGGAAATTACATAGGATCCGCCGGAAACTCCATGACCAATTGGATCCGCCGGAAATGCGTATTTGCGGGGGATCCGGATCCGCCGGAAATCCCAAATCCGCCGGTAATACGTATTTGCGGCGGATTTTAACTTTTTGACCAAAATCCACCGGAAATGCCACTAAATCCGCCGGAAATGCCACTAAATCCGCCGGAAATTACATGACCAATTGGATCCGCCGGAAATGCGTATTTGCGGGGGATCCAGATCCGCCGGAAATCCCAAATCCGCCGGTAAGATATATTTGCGGGGGATTTTAACTTTTTGACCAAAATCCGCCGGAAAACTACTAAATCCGCCGGAAATGCCACTAAATCCGCCGTAAATTACATGACCAATTGGATCCGCCGGAAATGCGTATTTGCGGGGGATCCGGATCCGCCGGAAATCCCAAATCCGCCGGTAATACATATTTGCGGCGGATTTTAACTTTTTGACCAAATTCCGCCGGAAAACTAATAAATCCGCCGGAAATACCACTAAATCCGCCGGAAATACTTCTACCAATAGGATCCGCCGGAAATCCGCCTTTGTGGGGGATCCTAATCCGCCGGAAAAACCACAAAATCCGCCAGAAATACCACGACCAATAGAATCCGCCGGAAACCCGAATTTTTGTGGGATCCAAATCCGCCGGAAACGATAAAATCAGCCGGTAATATAATTTTCGGCGGATTTCAAATTTCTATATATATTCACATCTTCACTTCACAACTTCTTCACATCTTCACTTCACAACTTCTTCACTTCTTCAAATCCGAAATTTCTCTCTACAAAATCTCTTGCTCTCTGACACATTTCTTCAATATAAGGTATCTTTATAACATGGTGATTTAATAGTTTTAGTTTATGTATTATTTAGTTACTAACTGTGGTGTTGTTTGTTTAGGAGTTGTTTGGGTTTGGTTCGTTGTCTATTTTGTTCGAAGGAGGGTGGGATTAGCATCAAGCCAGAGTCGTCTCTTCACTTCAGGTTAATTATCGAAGTTAAAAGTCGTTATATATGATGTTAAATATATTTCGGGCGAATTTTTTATTTTTTTAAAAAAAAGTTAATTTCCGGCGGATTTATTTATTTTTCGGCGGATTTTTTTAAAAAAAATAAAATTAATTTCCGGCGGATTTCTTTATTTTTTTTAAAAAAAAGTTATTTCCGGCGGATTTATTTATGTTTCCGGCGGATTTTTTTTTTTTTAAAAATGTTAATTTCCGGCGGATTTATTTAATTTTCCGGCGGATTTCTTTATTTTTTTTTTTAAAAAATTTCCGGCAGATTTTGTGGACTTTCCGGCGGATTTTTTCATTTTTTTAAAAAAAAAAACTTTCCGGCGGATTTTTCCATTTTTTAAAAAAAAAAAATCCGGCGGATTTTTCTATTTTTTTTTAAAAAAAAAAACTTTCCGGCGGATTTTGAGGAGTTTCCGGCGGATTATCCCTCGGAATTTTCCGACGGATTTTCCGGCGGATTATCCCTCGGAAATTTCTGGCGGATTATCCCTCGGAAATTTCCGGCGGATTTTCCGAGGGATCCGCCGGAATTTCCGGCGGAAAATCCGCCGGAAACTGTTTGCTACCACGGTTTTACCGGCGGATAAAATCCGTCGGAAAGTCCAAATTTCCGGCGGATTTTGGTCGCCGGAAAAACCAGTTTTTCTTGTAGTGATGGATACTCTGGTGGCTTTAATTTTATCACTTTTGTAGGCATTTTGCCGTTTTATGCTATTAACTTGGATGTTGTGAATTTGTTCGCAAATCCAACCTTTTTAGTTTTAACAATATGGAATTTGTATTATTTTCGATGTAATCGATTGATTTGAATGAATGAAAATATTATTTTTAGTAAAAAAATGGTTGTTGATAATTATTTTTTTCGATATTCACTGCAATTAAATTTAATTCTGAACTTGTTTAAAGTAAATATTCAATTCACTCGTTAAGCTTACACCTCTTTCCTATTTAGTCTCTAAAATATATAAAAATAATAAGTAACCTCTAAAGTTTGTGACATTGTTAAATTAATTCTCAAAAGTTTTAAAACTAGTGCTTTACAAGACTAATTAGACAAATTTCTTAAATAGAGACTAACCTGACTGATTTAAAACTTTAGAGACTACATATTATTTGTCATACTTTAGGATTAAGTAGAAGAGAGACTGTAAATTCGGAAACTCAACTAAGATTTTAGGCTTTATTTAAGCGTCAATGTTAAATAGCTAAAGGGTCTAGGTACAAAAAGATTCAAATTCAGGAGTCAATATACAAAAATTATATAGGGTATAAGTGAAGATTTAAAATTCCAAGGGAATGCACTTGTACCTCGTGAAAAACAAACAGGCAAGCCATGATCGTGCATTCGACAACATCTGCAGAAACCTACAATACCTCCTCCTCTTTCCACCTGAATCCTCATTCACAAACGCTTTTGTCGATGACACATGAATTTGCAACGAGATCAGGTTCAACACGATGATTCCATTAGTATGGAAGGTGGAGAAGTTCCTAAATGCTAGGTATGGGTGATGATGCCTAAGAGAGGTCATCACAGAGAGAAGATTGGAGACGATTGTGTAAGATGAAATGAGGTTGATGACATGAGGGAGGGAGGGAAGTAGAAACCTTAGTCACCGCATTGAAATCACCAACCAGGCACCATTCGCCCTGACATAGTCTGTTTGAGACCCTTTAATTCCTCCCAAACTCTCCACTTCGCTACTAAGAAGCAAGGAGCATAGACACTGACAATGTAGATAATAGAATCCCGATACACTACACCAACAAACCAGTTCCAATGAAAGAAAACGAAACAGATCAAGCACTAACAAGCCAAAAAGATAAAATCCATCCTCAAAAGACTTGAGAGGCTTTTGCACACCGGCTGAACAACTCGTTACCTCAAAGAGATCTCACCTCCGTCTTAGTCTCTTGCACACAAATAAAATCAAACTTACTTGAAAAAATTAGGAACGCTAACTGGCGTTGTTTAGCATGATCGTCTCACCCTCGAATGTTAAGGGATAATAGATTAATGGGACACCGTTGTTGTTCACCCCCTCGTTTCTTGCTGCATGATCTCTATTCTCCCCTTCTGCAATCTTCGCCACATAACACTCATCTTGTAGAGTTCCTTGGTAGATAAGATGGTTTCTTATTTGCTTCACGTGAAAAGTTATTGAATCCCAAATAGCAAATTGTATTTACGGGAAATTATATTACCTCCCTTCATTTGCTTCAAAAAAAAAATTACCTCCCTTAAAATTTAGTTAAATAATAACATATATATTCTATCTATTTTTGTAAAATAATTGACCCAGCCTAGATTAAAAACACATCTGCTTTAAAATGTAAAGATGGGGGAGGTGTTATTTTCTTTAAACAAAAGTGAAAAGTTAAGAGAGGTGAGTGAAATTTTATTAACAACAACAATTAAAAGTTAAAACAAGTGATTGTCAAAAAAAAAAAAAAGTTAAAACAAGTGAGTGTTTATTTTCTAATAGTGAGTGTTTTTAATTTGATTCAATACCACTACACGATCGATGTATTGGTTTTCTCCCATTTTTCCCTTTTTGTTAATTTTGGTACAAAACAATGTTGCCTAAAATTGTTCGAAAAGTCAAGCAAGCACATAAGGGTATAGAACTCGGAAAAAAAAAGCCATCAATTTCTAAATTAAATTGATTTCATTCTTTCCTTCTTCGGAAAGAACCATCATTGGATTTTATTTTTTTTTATAATTTCGATGCACCAAACAAATCGTGATCATCTCTGATCTTTCTTCTTCTTCTTCTTCTTCTTCTTCTTCTTCACCAGTGTGGTGGTGCGCGAGTGAGAGTGAAAGGTTTGTGTTGTTTGTGGTCGAATTGTGATCTAATAATAATGGGAGCAGGGAGTAACGATATATGGAAAGCCCATACGGCGATGGCAGTTGTGCAGTTATTCACCGGAGGTTACCACGTCATCACTAAATTAGCCCTTAATGTTGGTGTTAATCAAATCGTCTTTTGTGTTTTCCGTGATCTTCTTGCTCTCTCCATTCTCGCTCCTCTCGCTTATTTCCGTGAAAGGTATTCTCTCTCACTAACCATTTGAATCTGTTTCTAGGGTATGGCTAATTTTGTGAAATTATACCTTAATGCTTATTGATATCTTCAATTCATTGTTGTTCCTGCTAATTTTCTTCATGTCAATGTTTAATCGAGATATCAGATGGGTTCTTCTGTTTTGAGGATTACTACTCATCATTTCAACTCTGCATTTATTTATTCTAGATTCTAGAATAGAATTTCTCTTCGTATACTTGATTTTTTTCCTATAGTCATACTTGTCATTTATGAAGGTAGTTGCTAATTTGTGTTTACTAGCAACATAGGTTGTACTTCATTCGCACTTTTTTTATAGACAAAGACACCAATGTATCAAAATTGCAAACACGTCCCTAAGTGTCTCTTTTGTTAGTAACTCTAAGGATTAAGTTGACCAACGAAAACCACATTTGAGGACCAAAATGACTAAATAGAGACACATTTGAGGACAAAATGACTTACTAACAAAACAATTAGGGATGTGTTTGTAATTTTTGATACATTCAGGGACTAAAATGACAGCGGCTCATGCATTTAGAGACCAAAATGGTTGTTTACCCTATTTTAACTTGTAACACTTATCCTCATATCCTGTATTAGTGTTGTCTTCACTTTATTCTAAGGCATGAGTATCCTAATAACATCATGTTGTCTGTACTCTGTAGACGTACACGGCCACCTCTAACCAAGCGATTTGCGTTGTCATTCTTTTTTCTTGGATTAACTGGGTAAGGTTCTTGATATAATTACATGTTCCTTGGTTTTATTACGCTTGAATAATATGATAGTTTAACAATGGATCGGTGTTTTTGCTTCTTTATTTGTGCTCAGGATATTTGGCAATCATCTTTTGTTTCTTATTGGTTTAAGTTATACTAATCCAACTTATGCTGCTGCGGTTCAGCCAGCCACTCCAGTCTTTACATTTCTGTTGGCTATAATGATGGGGTCAGTTTCTCTCTTTTCAATTTCTGCGCGAGTTTATTTTTTGTGAATGAATTTTTTTGTGGAATGCACAATATCATTCTAATGTTGCACACTTGCACTGATATCTGCACATTAGTTAAAATTAGATTACACCAGGACATACAGTAATGCAAACCTTAATAAACTTATTCGTGCAGTACAGAAAGAGTGAACTTGCTAAGATATGAAGGTCTGGCCAAGGTTGGAGGAATTTTTATCTGTGTTTTTGGTGCCATATTGATGGTTTTGTATCGTGGTCCAGCTTTGATAGGATATTCAGAAATGGACTTTGTATCACACAGTGAAATAACTGCTAGAGGTCAACCGGAGCCTTATGGATGGTTAATTGGTGGTTTAATGGATCTTGGATTAGACCATTTTCATATCGGTGTTTTGTGCTTCATAGGGAACACCATGTGCATGGCTGCTTTTCTAGCCATTCAGGTACAAATCTTTTTTTATACCCTTTAATTGATTGTTGATTACAGCAACATTAAGGAAAAAGTAGTTATCGCTGTTACATATCTCTAGTACTCCATTGTTAAACCCCAATCTCCATGTTTTATACTCATGTGACGACTCTAATAGTTATAGTTGTGCATGGTCGAGATGGGCCGGTCTGGCTCAGAGCTCGGGTCCAATATTCAACCTCATCAAACCTGCTTGGGTTACTTCAACCCACTTGACCTTATGATCTTAACCTGCTTTTAGCAACACCATGACAGTTGCAGGGACTGCCAGCGCAGATAGATTCCCACCGTTGAAAGCCTTGAAAGGGACATGAAAGTTGAACTTGAAGGAAAAGAGCAAACATGGGAAATAGTTCACGTAGTGGTTTGAGTTAGAAGAACAAATTAAAAAGTAATAATTGAGCAATGTGTTACACCATTGGTATTGAGTGAGAAACTGGATTGAAATAGTGGAATGTAGTTAGTGTGTATAGTGGAAAACGGGAACAGTTAAAGTTAGAAATTCAAATGAATAAAACTATACTGATTTTCATCACTTAGTCTTTTCCAGCATTCTCTATGTGGCTGTATCTTTCATATTGTGTATATAGAGTTATTATTATTACTGGGAATAATGAGATTGGATTAGAAAACTGAATGATTTTATTCAGACACAGTTTCAGACCAAGGATTCGGGTGCTTCGAAGTATGCTTGGTTTAGGGTATTGAGGTGATGAGGAGTAAGGAGTGCGTGTTTCCTACCTAAAAAAAGGAAAACATGTTCCTGATTTGCTGAAAGAAACCAGCTTGCTGGGAGCTAATTCTGTTGAAACTCCTATGGTTTCTAGTATCAAACTCTTAGTTGATGATTCAGATGTTAACTACCACACAGTCACTAGTCCTGATATTGCCATTGCTTTCTTTGATAGTATGGTTAATAAGTTCATGTCATCTTCCCTAACTACGCACTTGTAAGTTATCTTTCATATATGGAGAAATCTTAAAGGGAGTGTTTGGATAGGGTATTTTTAGGGGGTCATGTAATTTTTGAGGGGATTTCGGAATATTTTAGTTCAAAATTTTGAACTAAAATGTTTCAATTCCCTCTCAAAAATTACATTACCCCCTAAAAATACTCCATCCAAACATAGGGAAAGGAGCTTCTGGTTGTGATGTTTGGTATAGAGATATGGACATGCTGCATTTGAGGGCTTCTTTGATACTAATTGGGCTGGATCCTCTGATTGTAGGAGATCCACTTATGGCTACTATTCATGTTGGAGGTAAGCTTGTTTCATAGAAGAGCAAGAAGCTGAATATTGTTTTCGCTCTGCCGCTATGCGAGTTAGTGTTAAAATATCATATTAATGAGATTGACTTTAAAGTCCAATACCTTTGAAGCTAAGATGTGATAATCAAAAACATCGATTCATACTGTCTCTAATATCGTCTGTCATGAAAGGATGAAGCATACTGGAGTTTATTGTCATTTTGTGCATGAAAAGGTTCAGTAGGGGCATCTTATTACTAGACATGCGAGGGAAGGAGAACTACATCTACATGCAGTAGCCATCAAAGCACTCAGCAATAACAGAATAGACTGTGTCTCCAACTAGCTGAATAAAATTAACATACATGTTCCAGCTTGAATGGGTTTTAGCTTTTAAGGAATAGCTAATTAGCTATTAGTTAAGTGTTATTGGGCTAGGCATATCCCTCCTGCACCGTGCTTTATTTCACACATATATTGATGTATCATGGGATGACTTTCCAAAGTTGCTAATCTTGTCTGATTGAATGATTTTTTAGCAGAATCACCATTGTCATTTAAAATTTCTTCATTTATCAGATTAGTTTCGTTTGCATAATGTCTTTGAAAAAATGTGGTATTAGGTTCTTTTATATGTGAAATGTTTGTTATTAAAATTTATTATCATGAATTATCTTCAGGCTCCACTATTGAAGAAATATCCCGCCAACCTATCTGTCACAGCATATTCATACTTCTTTGGAGCTTTACTGATGGTAACCACATCATACTTTGTGACCGATGAGTCAACCGACTGGAGTTTGACACAATCTGAAACAGTTGCCGTTTTCTATGCTGTGAGTAACTAGAATTCTAAATCAACCTTTGGTATCACGAGTCATTATTAGTTATTGCTTATCATTTTGGTCCATATATCGTATTCATTCTTTATGGTTTATTCTTTCACTCATTAAATTTCAGTTTTTACTTTTTAGTCTTGTTGTAGTGGAAACCATTCTCACTTAATGAAGTATTTAGGAGTCGATGGTAATGGTACCACTTTTTTTATCAAGATTATCCAAGTCTTGCATGCGGTTAACTGTTTTATAAGCTTTCATAGTGTTGCTAAATGGTGACGCCATGGCAGAATGGCATGGTTGATTTTTTGCCAACCGCCATAGGAAATTTATGAGAGGAGGCCCGACATGGCGGCGCCATAAGCCGCAATGACATGTTTATATTACTGAATTTTGGCCTTCCATCATATTCCACCTTCTGCCATCGATAACACTAAAGCTTTCCTTACTTTTGTCTTTAAACACTGGATTCAATTTTGATCTATTGTTAGTATACTTTATTTGCTAACCATATGGTGCCATTTCCACCTCTTAGAAAAACTATGAAGGGGTTTACTAGAACAGAAAAACTCCAAAACGATACTTATTTAAATGTTATAGAAGTTTATTGTTTATTGATAGTGTAAAACTGGAGTTCAACATTGCTAGTTGCTCAAATTAGAACTCTTGATCTTTTGATTTAATCCCAATGAAACTGATAAGCACCCAAACACTTGGAGAACCTTCCCTTAAAAGCTAGTTGATAACCAAGCCACTTGAATACTCCACCGAGCATCCCATATTTTTCGATGTGAGACTTAGGCACCTCATAATTACCCAAATCTCTTTCATAGCACCGCCAATGAATGCAAGTCTCATTTGTTCCTACATTTTGGAGCTCAGTGTCAGTGGTCTTGATATCAACTCTTAATAAATTGCTTCAAAGGAGTTTTTTCCATGTAGTTTCTTAAATATGTTTTTCTTGTTTGTTCAGGGAATTATCGCATCTGCTCTTAATTATGGAATCATTACATGGTGCAACAAGATCTTGGGCCCAGCCATGGTTGCCCTTTATAATCCACTTCAACCTGGGGCGTCTGCTCTCCTGTCTAGAATTTTTCTTGGAAGTCCTATTTACATGGGAAGGTACATCTCCTATAACTTCCCAGTTATTGTTGCATTGTTGACCATGTCGATTTTGATAAACTCCTCAGTATGTACCTATGAAAAAACATTTAAAGAATCTTACAATTACAATAAGTTAAGTTTTTTAACAATAACTTCTCTTATAAACAAATTAATTTCTGCATTTTGGTTTTTCCAAGGACTCGTTCCACTTTTAGTTCTCCAGGCATTGCGATTATATATGTAAAAAAGTATTACAATTGTGCGATTTTTGTCCCCACTTTTTAATTGCGCGAATGGGGTCCCCAATGTTTTGCCTTTTGCGATTTAGTCACCCTTGATTTCACCCCAATTTGATGCGAAAGTGGGAATAAAATTTCCACTTTTGCCCTAATGCCAACAAGATAATTGTTACATGAGAACAAAACTGTCACAAATGCCTTGTTAGCATTAGTGGGTGCCAAGTGGCAATAAAATTTCTACGTCCATGAAGAAAATATGGGGATGTCAAATTGCAAAAAGGGAGACTTTGGAGACCCAATTCACACAATTGAAAAGTAGGGGGATTAAAATGTACGTTCACAATACTTCAGGACTAAAAGTGAAATGAAACCATTTTTTCGAATTCATTCGATTCTTTATAAACACTAGTTCTTTTTCTCTTGTCAATAACTACAAATTTATTATAATGAAAAACTCGTAAATAAGTAGGTAATCCAAATTGGGCCAAGTAGCAAGAACTTCCAGAGGTGTCATTCTGAAACAATTTTATCGTTTCAAATGTTTTTCTTTTTCCATAACCTTTTATCCATGACAACAGTGTCTTAGGTGGATCTTTAATCATCACTGGTCTGTATGCGGTTACTTGGGCATCATATAGAGAAAGACAAGCAGCTGCTGGAGTTGTTCCTCATGGCTCTAGAGCCTCTAGTTGGGTTTCTGAATCACTTAACAAGAGTTCATATCATCATAGAGTTAACATTTTCTCTGGGTCCCCTGGCTTATCTCCGAAGCCTTCGGATTAACGTAACGAAACGAATTGTGGAATGCCATGTAAAAAGTTGTGTCATTATTCTTTGTTCTCTTGTTGCTCTCCTATACATACATATAGTTGTTTTGAAGAACTAAAATCAAGAGAATTGACATTCAAATTTTGTAGAACTTACAAATTCCAAAAGTTTATCTGTTAGCTTTAAAGGAAAATTAAAAGAATTTCGTTTTCAAACTTGAAACTAAAATCACTTTTAGACGTTTAATTATCAAAATGAAATGTAAAGTGTCTATGATTGTGTATACAAATTTAGATTATATATTTATGTTGTACGAAGAATAATGTTTTTTTTTAGATTTAGAATAATTTTTATTTTCGTGAGAACAAAAATTGATTCTATGAAATAAGTGTATTTCGGTAAATTCAAGTAGAAATTCTTGTAACTTACATAAAGAGATTTTTTTCCACAATGGGATAGTGAATTGGATTGATTAATATTGGATCAAGCTCCTCTAAACTAAACTGAGCAACTTACTTAAAATAAGTAATCTAGTTGTCGATGAGAAAATCAATAGATAATAGATAATATTATATATGCATGGATAATCTTAATTTTCTTATTGATGGGTAAAACTTGTTTGCTATGCAGCACACCTGTGATAACTTAATTTTTATTTTTTTACAAAAAAAACTTATAACATATCATTAGCAATCAGAGCGCAATACAAGTTGGACTGCAATCAAAAGTGTGGGAGGTAGCATACTACGTTGATGCTCTCTAGCTAGAGTATGAGCCACAAGGTTTGTGTGCCTCCGAATAAATCTAACCTTATAGTTTTGTAAATTAGACGGTAGAGAAATACAGGAAGATAAAATAGAGGCATATTCAGTTGCAAAATTACACACGCCTCGGATGCCATCCACAACTTCTTTGCAATCTAGCTCGATGGTAACTCGTTGGACGGCTAATTCATGTAACCACTTGATTGCTTCCAATAAACCCAAAGCTTTAGCTTCCTGCGGATCTGGTAAGCCTATATAGCATACTCTCTTAGCCTTCACAAATTCACCATCTTCATTTTTGACACACATACCAACACTGGATCTACCATCCTCAACCAAAACAACATCAACATTACATTTTAGTGACACACAATTTTTATTAAATCTGTCAAACATTTGGATGTAAAAACTCATTCAGAGTGGTGATATTGTAGTACTACTACTTATCCAAAACTAGTCTCAGTTCGCGCTAGGTAATCACGTGCAATTGGTCTCGGTGCAATTGGTCTCTATCTTTTTGAATTATTGAACATGGCTTGAATGCAAATGGTTGATGAAGCACTAAAGCGTAGCAATGAATAAAGGTTGTGGAGCTTTTTACTTTTCATTTCATCTCACATATTAAACCTAAAAGGTTTGAGATTATAGAGCGTACTGCATAAGCGTAAATAAAAACTCAGTAGACAACAAATTAGTTATCAAGGTGTTTGAATGATTTAATAAAAATTGTGTGCTCAATGTCGGTTCACTCAATGTCAATAAGAACATCATAATTAAATGTGGTAGATATGTTCACACATTTCAGGAAAACAAAAACAAAGAGATGTATAGCGTCACGTTGTGGTGCAGTTTGCAACCGAACCGGGCGCTAGATCTTAGCACAAAAGGGATGCTACCCACGAATATTAGGTCGTACAGCTAATGAAGAGGGTAAAAGTTGGTGTAGCAAAATTGGTGCTAAAACAAATGCAATCTTCTTTATTTGCTCGACTATCTTCCCCAACTCAACCCTATTTGCAGACAAAGCCCTAACGAATACGCCATTTTTGTTTGTCGAAGGTTTAAACATCATGGCTACACTGTTAATGGCTGGATGAATGTGGCTGCTGCAGCTTATGCCGGTAGTTATGGTATCCAGATGTTGTACACAAAGAAATGTCAAATGTACTTCATTCAATTGAAAGAGAGGCTTAGAGCCCATAGTTACAACTTACAAAACTACTAAAAGTAGTCAACTAACCTTTACATAGCTAGCTAATCACAAACTCAACATACCCTCCCTTAAGCTGATTGTCTATACACAGTTACAATAAATCAGTTTACTTATTATAGACTGACAAGAAACAACAGAACATAACAATTGAATCCTAAAACACATAAATATTTCAATCAGTTCATCATAGGAATTTCACATATTCCTAATTGATCTCTCAGCTTCAAACAATTCTCCTTGCTCATTGGCTTTGTTAGAAGATCATCAACTTGATCTCTAGTTCCATAATGGCTTTACTAAATTGCCCTTGCCTTGATGAATTCTGAGAGTGTGGTATCTCACATCTATGGGCTTGTTACGGCCATGTAGAATAGAGTTTTTTGACAATCTTATAGTTGAGATATTGTCACACATTATAGTGGTACAATTATCATGTGTGTGACCCATCTCCTTAAAAAATTTCTGCATCCACACTGCTTGACATATTGTAGCTCCAATAGCTACAAACTTTGCTTTAATGGATGACAAAGTGAAAATTGGCTGCTTCTTTGAGGACCGAGCCATTGCGCCACTGTTCAACATGAAAGCATAATCAGATGTGCTTTTCCTACCTCCCAAGTCACCTGCATAATCACTGTCAGTATACCCCAACAATTCTATATTCCCTCCCCTCTTGTACATAATTCCAAGGTTGATTGTTCCCTGCAAGTTTCTTAGAACTCTCTTAGAGGCTTGCCAACGCATTTGAGTAGGATTATTCATCTACCTACTGATGAGACTCACTGCATATATCATATCTGGTCTAGTAGTTGTCATATATACAAGGCTTCAAACTAGCTACTTGTAGTCGGTACTATCAACCTTTTCACGTTGTTCATCCTTATCAATCTTACACCCAGAGAGCATAGGGACTTTCACTGAGTTGCAATTCAACATGTCAAATCTTTCAAGGATCTCTGCTGCATATTTTCTTTGACTTATTACCACACCTTCATGTGATTGAACAACTTGAATACCCAAGAAATATTTCATTTTTTCCAAATCTGTCTTGCTAAATTCTTTCTTCATTAAGCTTCTAAAATATGACATCATATCAATATCATTGCCAATGTATATTAGATCATCTAATACATACTAACAATTAGGGTTTCTCCTTTTCTACTTGCTTTAGAAACAGAGTTTGCTCACTCTTGCTGGCCTTGAATCCTTGTTGAAGGAAATACAATTCAAGTCGACTAAACCAAGCTCTTGAGGATTGTTTTAGTCCATATATGGCTTTATGAATCTTGTAGACCTTGTCATCACTTCCCTTCTTTTCTTAGCCCTTTTGTTGTTCCACATAAACATCCTCTAACAGTGTACCATACAAAAATGCAGACTTGATATCAAGTTGGAATAAAGTCCATCCTTTCTGAGCAGCAAGGGCTATAACAAACTCCAATGTATTCTCTTCAAATGCCACATCTCTACTCACAACAATCTTTCTTTAAATGGGATCATATAATCGATATCCCTTGGATTCATCACTTATGCCAAGTAAAATACATTTTCTACTCTTATCTTCTAGCTTTGTTCTTTAAGCACTGGGATGTTTACACCCACTCCAGACCTCTTCTGCAGTCGTTCTTAACTGCTAAGGTAGGAGACCTGTTCAGAATGTGCACTATCCAGTTAATAGCTTCAGGCCATAAGTTCTTAGGCATTTTCTTTCCACACAACATGGACCTTACCATATTCATAATTATCCTATTTTTCCTCTCAACTACCCCATTTTCTTGTGGAGTATAAGTTGTGGTTGATTGCCATTTTATCCTTTGATCTAGACAGAATTTATCAAACTCAGTTGAGGTAAACTCCCCTTCTATCATTTAGACACATGATTTTCAATCCAGTTTCTTTCTCTATCATGTTTTTAAAGCACTTAAATTTATAAAATGCCTCTAATTTTTCTACCAACAGATATATCCAAGTTTTCCTAGAAAAATCATCAATAAGGCTCAAGTAATAACTCTTGTTACTGTTGGATGCAGGGGTAATTGGCCCATACACATCAACATGAATCACTTCTAACCTTGAACTTGCTCTCCATTTGCTCTTATTTGGGATTGAGTCTCTATGTTGCTTTCCCTTTAAACAATCAAAACAGACCTTCACTATTTCTGACAATTAGGGCAACCCTTTCACCATATCTTTGATCTTCAGCATTTTCAAACTTTTGAGGCTTAAGTGCGCATATCTAACAATGCCACATGAAGTCCCTTGTGGCAGCTTAGTTGGTAAAAGTTGCGGGGACATATTTGTGGTGTGTGGGGTTCGATCCCCAGTCCACCCACTCCCTCATCCCCTAGTGTGTGTGTGTGTGTGTGTGTGTGTTAGGCCATTGGGGCTCCTTTGAATAAAAAAAAAACAATGCCACATGAAGGACTCATCTCCATTTGTTGTGTGGAAGCATGTTGCATCAGTTAGTGTATGTCTCATGATTTGCTCAACAAGCAATTTGAACATTCTATTAGACTCCATATATAGACTCAATAATTAGGCCTTTCTTTTGATGGTATATCTTGCAATATCCTTCATCAAACAATACTACGAGACCCTTTTCTTGCAGCTGACATATGCTCAAGAGATTGTTCTTGAGTTCGGGCACATAAAACACATCAGAGATTATGTGATTCACACCCCCTCATTCGAACCTTGATGCTTCCCTTTCCCGTCACCTTTAATCTGGTGTCATTCCCAAGTCTCATTGTCTTCTTGAACCCTTCATCTAGTTCTAAAAAACAACTCTTGTTGCCACTCATGTGATAGGAGCAACCAGATTCAAAGAACCAGGTATCTTTCATTTTCTTCTCTTTAGACTTTGCTATTTCCATCAGCAACATTGTAACATTTTCATCAACCTTTGCATAGTTCTCCTCCTTGTGCCAATTTGGACATTCATTTCTATAGTGACCTAGTTTGCGACATTTGAAGCATTCCACTTTGTCAAATTTTTGTCTTCCTCTACCTCTTCCTTTAGAACCTAATCTACCCCTAGTCCCATAACTGTTATCTCCTCTTTCTTGAGTTACTTCCTTCAAGACTTGTTCCTCCCCACAATTTTTGTTGAATTTTGCTCATGAACAATTAAGAACTCTGAAGTTTATCAATTGAAAGCTTGTCCATCTCTTTGGATTCCTCAATTGAACACACTATTTAGTTGTATTTGTTAGGCATCTAAGAATTTTTTCCACGATGATCACATCTTCCATCTTCTCTCCATGGAGCCTCATCTTGTTTGCAACTTGCATACCCTTGAAATGTAATTGATGATGGAATCACTTGATATCATCTCAAGAGTTTCAAAGTCCTTCCTTAGGGTTTGGAGTATCGATCTCTTTACCCTCTCATTTCCCTGAAATTTCCTTTTCAAAGATTCTTGGATTTCTTTTGATGTATCCTTCTTCAAGATTGTTTAAAGCGTGGCTCTATCAATCGCTTGGAACAGGTAATTTTTCGCCTTCAAATCTTTGAGCTTTGATTCATCAAGCTTCTTCTGTTGTGCTTTAGTTAACACTACTTCCTCCGTTGGTTCTGTCAACCCTGTCTCAAAGAGAAACCAATATTCTATTTTCAAGAACTTTTCCATCAGCATGCTCCAGTGGTCATAGTGACCATCAAGTCGAGGTATGAAAGTTTGCACAAATGTACCATCACCTTCATTTCCATTCGCATTCACCATTGTTGAAATTCGAAGAAAATTGTGATGTCTTATTTTGTTTCACCAGGGCTCAATTGGAGCTCCGATGCCAATTTGAAAGGCTATACACAAAGAAATGGCAAATGTACTTCATTCAATTGAAAGAGGGACTCTTATAGCACCCACAATTACAACTTACAAAACTACCAAAGGTAGTCCACTAACTAACCAACTTTTACTTAGCTACCTAACTACAAACTCAAGTCAGGCTTGGCAAGCATTCAATGCTATACCACCCACTTTGCATAAACTTTATGAAAGTGGTTTCCAAGCTAAGATTAAAGAAGCACATAGAAGAGTGATGGCTGCAAACCATCTGTATGCTGGTGGCAGTCGTTATCTTGCTTCCAAAATCAATGAAGCAAAATATATGTTGCCTTGTGGGTCAGCATTTTGAAGTTGCATGACCTTTTTGGTTATCGCGATAGTCAAACTTCAGAACTTATTTTTGGTCTAATCTCACATTATTTAGTAAGAAGCACTTTAAAAGAAAAACAACAAGTGAACATTAAGTAATTGTACACTACAGAAACCCAGAAAATATGTGAAAACTAACCTTAAAACCTATTTCAAATATTTTATTCATACAGAAATTGGCAAATATGCCATATCCACCGATAACTTTCCATCATTGTCCCAACGGAAATTAAAATCGAACGGAATGTTGTTTACAAGTGTTTTAACAAATCTGTAGGTATGAGAGATTTTTAAAGGAAAATGATGAAAACCGCTATAACCACCGAACCTAGCCATGTGAAAACCCTGGGTAATGACTAGTAATACATTTCCAAGTGTCCAAAGACACTGTGAAGTAAGAGACTCACACACTCATGAAGATAAACCCAGAGAGTCTCAACTATCCAACGTGTAATTGCCACCACCAGCAACTTCTGCAATTTTTGGACTAGTTCTTGGACTAGCAGAAGAACTATTGACCCTTGGTTCTTGGACTAGCGTAAACCTATTGTTCCTTGCTATTCTGTTTCTTGGACCAACGAAAGCACCGTTGTTCTCTGCCATTCTGGTTTTTGAGAGAAAGAGAAAGAGAAGAAACCTTCTTCACAGACTAAAACATGTTTGATGATTTGAGATATGATAGAGACAAAATATAAAATAAAGCATGATAGAGATATGAAATAGGATAAGCATATCATGTGTTTGAGGTGCAACTCTTGATAAAAATAATTATATTATTTCTTTTTTTTTGACAAATATATTATTTCTTATAAATATAGTAAAACGATGACCACAATAAATAAATAAATAAATAAATATATATATATATATATATATATATATATATATATATAAATTATGAAACTTTTTTGGGGGCCATGGCCACTTAGAAGACCAGCCTCGTTAATCTTGGCTCTACCTTGCTTGCATACAAAGGTATATTACTAATTGATAAATTTTATTTTAGACAAATATTAATTATACTTTAAAATATGGGTGCTTCTAGAATGAGAGAGTAAATCAAATCTCTCACCGGTAAATTACTAAAGTTGACCGTAGTATATTGTGTAACATGTTATGAGTGGTTAAGATTGAATCAACCAATATTAAATCTCAACCGTTGATGAACTTTCATACTACATTCTACTGTCATATTTAATGGTTCACTGGTAAGGAATTTCATTTGCTCCCTCACCCTAGAAGCCCCCTTAAAATATATTTTACTCTCTAATTTATTTATAGTATCTTATTCATTCATCGTACAAAAAATCATATAACACTAAGAGTAAAAGGCACTCCAAATCTTAGCAAGTTTATGTGCACACGAATTGACTTCTCTGAAAATATGAGTAATCTGAAAGCTTTAAGAAGACAATTCTTCCATCTGTTTCTAAGGGGCCATGGGTCATATAAATCCTCGTGATACATGTAGCTTCAAAAACCTTTTTGCTAATACACAAAATGCATGTAACTTTCGCCAAATTCCCGTGATACTTGTAAACCATAATTATATAAATCCTCATGATCGAGCACATGATTAGAGGTGTCAAAATGATCCATTTGTCCGTTGGATATTCGGTCCATCCATAACAAAATCCATCCAATCCATCCATTACAAAAAAATAATAATAAATGGATTGGATTGGATCCATCCACTTGATTTGTGGATGGTTGTGATCCATCCATTAATTTTTTCAAATCCAATGGATTACCAATAAATATAAAATCAAAATCCGTTGGATAATTATAATAAATACATTTTTACCAAAAAAATATTTTTAAAAATACTTTTCAGTTTTTTTAAAAAAAAAATTCAGTTTTTTTTAAAAAAATTCAGAAACATATATATATATATATATATATATATATATATATATATATTCTATATATATATATATAAATATATTTTCTAAAAACAAATAGAAGCCACCGCCGCCGTCGTTGACCGCCGCCGACCACCGCCGGTCGCCGGAGCGCCACCGCCGGAACCACCGTGGGTCGCCGGAGCTCTGCCGCCGGAACCACAGTGGGTCGCCGGAGCTTCGCCGTGGCCGCCGCACCGGTCGCCGGAGCTCTGCCGCCGGCCACCGCTGCAACCACCACCAACTTCCTATTTAATTATTTATTTATTGAATATAATATAATATGTATATATATGTATTAATATATAAAGTTGGCCTAATTGGTAAAAAAAAAATTGTTCGGCCTATTGGATGGATTGGATATCCATCCATTAAAAATGGGTTGATGGATGGATTAGATAGACTTTTTATTTAAATGGATGGATTGGATTGGATTTGTTCGATACAATTCTAATGGATATAAATTTTTAAATGGACTTTTTCAATCCATCTATTATAATCCAAATCCATATCCATCCAAACCATCCATTTTTACACCCCTACCTATATGCATTGACATATATCATGTTATTCTCATTTTAAGGGAAAGAACTTTCATAGCGTGGTTACTTCATATTGAGGTACCTAACACGAAAACATCACGAGAAAATTGTTTAACTAACAAAACAACTATTCGGTGGAAGATGAATGACACAAGTAAAACAATGTAATTTTTACTTGAATACTCTTTATAGTATATAATATTTATTACAACAAAATATAATATATAATTTTATAAACAAAATATTTTTTTTGAAAAGAAAGGAAAAAGTGTTGTTAGGGAAAATCACTAGTAAGGAAAAATAGTACTTCTCATTTTATTTAATAAAAAATAAAAAAGTGAAATACGAAAAAGACCAAAAGATGCCATTTTATTGTTAAACCGTACACTGTTTCGCCAAGACCAAATGGTGCTAAAGGTACTAACAACACAAACTTGCACAATATCTTGAAGCTGAAAACTCGACTGTTTGTCACAAATATTCATTATATCAAGAGGAGTGGAGAAATCGATGCGAGACTGGAGAATATAAGAGAGTCAACTCCATATACCAGCAGCATAACTACATTCACAAAATAGGTTAAAGAGCTTTCCACCTCTCCTAACAAAGATCACATCTAGAGACATAAAAGCATCTTCTAAGCATAATATTATCAGTAACCTTAATTGCTCCAAAAGTAGACTTTGAGTGGTTAAGAATATTTTCTTGCTACTAGAGGAATTCCCCAGTTCCAAAAATTTAGATCTAAATAGCTAGAATTTGGAGACATTAATGCTCGCTATTTCCATGGCGTGACAAAAGTTCGAAGGCTCCAAAATCATATTACTTTTTGCAGAATGACAATGGACAGTGGATCACTAAGACATCTACCTTAGAAAACTTAGCCACTGGTTTCTATAAAATCTTTTTACGTATAACGTTGTTTTTGTACCTTTTTGTTTACGGGGAGCATTTTTGCGTCTTGAAACCACGTAGACGCAAAAATAAGAGATCACACCATGGAAATAAGTAATGTATAAAACGTTGGATGACCATCAAAATGTGATAACAATTGTTGGTGGAAATAATGCTGCAACTAAGAAGAACAACCAAACATAGAAAATCACTAGTAAAAATAATTGTGAATATCATGTAAAATAAATAACAAATGAGAAAAAGAATTCATCATTGCGCAAGACTCCAAGGTGTGTATAACACTAAGTTTTAGGTTCGATTCGCCCCCACCAATTACTCTAGATTGGATGCAATAGGATGACCGACGAATCCCCTTCAGGATACAATGGAGTTCCTTGACATGATTTTCACACCCACACCAAGCGTATCTTCAACAGTATTTTACTAAACAATAGTTCCTGACTTCAATTTGCGCATAAGAGAAGATAGAGAATGATTTGGAATAATGAATTTGGTAGAGTTTGTCTTAGACAATGAACATTTTATGTATGTATATGTTCTACTTGTAAAGTTGTTCTATATATATAGACCAACTCATACCATTTGGTGAAGATAGGTGTCTCTTCACTACAAATGTTCATGAAAGAACACAACCACTAGTGAAAGCCACCAAAGGACACACCTTTAGCTAGAACAAGAAACATTGTGTTTCTCTTTCACTTTAGTGTTAATGGGTTCCTATTATTTTGGAAATCACTCACAATCCCCCACCGTTTTCAAAATAAATCCAAATCCCATTATTCCGGAAATCGCATGTTTTCGGCAAAGGTATCTTACGATTTGAACCTTTACTTAGTAAGTTAATGTTTCGGTCATCCCCGAATAGATTGGTAGACAAGCTTTGAACCAATTATTCACTAGAACAAACATCAATTAACTACACATGAGATCTCGATACCATTGAACAAATTGTAAAGTGACACATTTGTTAAGGTCTTGTGTCGTGTATCCCTTTCATGAGAGCTTTAAGAGTCAACCCTTAATCTCCAAGAAGCAGTCTCACTTCACTCTCATATAGGTAGACTCTATCGGAAGCACTCCCATAATAAGCACTTCAGCACATACGTGCTATAGGTCTATTAAGAGCAAAGGCACAACCTTCCAACTTTATACTTATGGTCCAAGTACTTATAAACTTTGGGATGTATCTATTGCACGTCAAGTACTTGCAATTACTCTAATAGTGTACTTTCACCATTGAACTCAAGACTTAATGATAGTCAAGTGTGAGTTGGGATTCCACCATTGGTAATTATTTAGATATGGGCTTGAAACTCATCCCCAACGATGTTATAAAAACACCATATCCCTTGTCAACCCTTTCGTCAAAGGATTGCAAGATTATTTCCTTTTGTTATAAATTTTTGAAGACCACTTCATCAGAAAGCTAAGCTTTAATCCAATGTCTTTTGACATTTCGGTTAATATACTCTTTGATAGTATTGAATAACCATCACAAAAATGGACCACCAGTCCCATTGCCTTTTATTGTCCACTTGAAGGCCTTTGATATGTTGGCAATCACAATATATGTACACTTGTGCCATTGGTTTAGACAAAATTCTTATAAGCATTCAACACCCATTCATGTTAGAGTTCTATCTCTATTTCATCAATCTTAAATTATTTAAGATATCATTTATTAAATGCATTAAAAATACATAATAACAACCAATACAATTATTTATTTAGATACTAAAATATCTTTACACATATCTTGGGTTTCATGTCTTAATCATAAATGAATTGGGTTTCGTGTCTACGGATGACTTATTCTATCTTGGACTTCCATAAATGAATTGGGTTTCATGTCTTAATCATAAAAGGCCTTATTCTTTCCTCTCTTTTTTTTCCATCTCTTATTCTATCTTTTCACAAAAGAGGAAAGAAAAAATATTTACGGAAGTCCAGCATAACTTTTTCTCTCTATTTTTTATGTTTATTAATATTTATCTCTATAAATAAATGAAGAAAAATATATTTTTTTATTAATTACTCGATCACATTTTTATGTTCACTTTTATAGTTACATTTTCCAAATAAAAGAAAAGTTAAATGTTGCAAGTAAAAGAATGTTGAGACTAATTGTGTAAGACAGGCTTATAAAATAAAATAAAAAAAGTAAAACAAATTTCTAATATTCTATAAAATGAATAAGGCTTAAATATGTTTTTAGTTCCCCCAAATATAGAGTTTTTTTATATTAGCCCCTGCAATTATTTTTAAATAGCTCCCTGCAAATAGAAATATTTGTCTTTTTGATCATTTTGTTAATTTTTCTGTTAAAAAACAGTGAAATGTCTAACACCAATCCTATTAAGTTTTACATGTCAGCTTTTTCTTTTTAATTTTAGTTTAAACTGAAAACTAACCCATTAAGTCCCAAATTAATTTAGGGTTCATACCCCAAATAAAGAAATCTTCCTTCTCCCTTGAGTGAGCTTCTCTAAAGACTACCCAAATCTTCTTATGTTGTTTATGCAGGACACTTACATTCCGGTTTGTCTTTTATGCCGTTAAAATTTGCCAACTTCCCTTGAAAATGGTACACATACAACTAATGTCAAAAAGATAGATGAAGATGAAACTTCCAATTTCTTTCGTTAAACAATGATACTGAAACTCTCGCCTCAAGCAAATTGCAGAACATTTATGCAACACGTGTTCCCAAAAGCAAATTGTAGAACATTTATATACATGAGGAGTGGAGGAATCAATCTGAGACTGGAGAATGTCAGAGAACCAATTCCGAGACTAGCAGCAAAACTATAATCAAAAAATAGGTTAAAGAGCTATCCACCTCCACATGACAAAGATCACACCTAAAGACATGAAAGCATTCACTAAGCATGCGATTAACATATGTCGAAAACTTATTGTGTATTAGTCTCCAAACAACAAAAAACATTGAAGGAGAGATAATTCTACTCCAAAACAAAACTATACTGTAATACTCCATTTGTTTCAAAATAATAGTCGTTTAACATTTTTCACACATATTAAGAAAGACAATAAATTGTTTAACAAATATACTAATACTAATTTTACTAAACTAACCTCACTATTTATATTTTCTATTTTAATTTTTTTTTTGATAATTCGTGTGTTAGTAGTTAGAGGGGAGCGGAGAGCGGGGTTCGAACCTCGTACGCCTACATTTTCACCAACGATGTTCCTTTCACTTAATCACATGAGCTACCCTGAGACTTCTATTTTAATTTTATTTTTTAATACTAACGCGCATAGTTAATGCTGGAGTATTTAATATTGAAAAGTCACTTATTAGAAAAAAGGAAAAAATGTAATCACCATGTTATGTAAAAAAAGATGGTAACCTTGTAAGATATAATGTTTTTTCATTCCTTTCATTTTTACTATGTGCTTTACTTTTATTATTAAACTGAAAATATGTATGAAGAGAGAGTCTTTTCCATTTTTTCTTACTATGAGTGGTACTGTGTTGGCAATACTCCACTTAAAATTAAAAATAACCTAAAACAGTTATTTAAAAGAATCAGTGATGAGAGAGAGAGAGAGAATTAAACATTAATTGTGGGAAGAAATAGAAATTAAAAATTTTAATTAAAAATCCAAATGACTAATGTCACTTTTAATGTAGTTTTTCAAGGTGAGAGTTGAGTTTTTCGGTCCAAATCAAAAGTGTGTTGCTAACCTACTCCTTCTAAAAATCAAGTGTGTGTAGGTTAACAATCCCCTTTAATAAAAGGCCATATAGACAAAGAACCTGATTACCTAAACAGGACAACTACAAAAGACATTCTTAAAGGGCACTACATCAAAGGACGTTGCCTCAAGGAAGACCTAGAAGACAAAACCACCTAAAAACGACCCCAAACTATTGAAGGTGGCCTATAAACAAAAAACGATAAAGTACATCCCAAAACCATAAAAGGGCGACTTAAAAGATCAAACTCAATCCCATAATGAAAATTAAGACGATTATGCAATTCCACTATACGAGAACTCATGCACGTCTAGAATAAAATGACGAAATAACTTAGATCCATATCAATCTTAAGAGGTTACAAAAGTGGCGACCTACGTCAAGGCCTTCTCAAAGTCTCTGCTATTTCTGATTCACTACATCTCCCTCCAACGAGTCAATCTCAACGACCTCAGCATCCAACAACAATTGCTTGGGGTTCATGTGATCTCTTAGAGAAGCATGGGTCCTCTTCTTAAGTTCCAACTCGCCCTGGAGAGACTCTTTCTCCTTCTTCAAATCACCTTTAGCATGGCGTTCATCTTCCAAGTTCTTTTTCAGCGAATCATTTTCCTTATCTAACTCATCTAGCCTTTTTAGGCAGTCACCCGTATAACATGCACATCTAAGCAGTTTGCAATTGATGTTGGACATAAGCAAGTCACCCTATTTGCATTGCCGATGAGTAAGTCGCCCACATGCACCCTGGCTATGAGTAAATCGTTTGTGCATATTGACTACAAGTAAGTCACCCATAGGGGAAGCTAAAAGCTTACTATATTTGAAGGTCTTGTGCTTGGGGGGGTTGTATAACGAGGAATCTAGTAGTCTCCCATGTGTACTGGTCTATGTAAGTCCCTCCTACTGGCTTCCAAATACGAGCCTTGTGCTTGGGGGATGTGTATTGAGGAAAGTATAAGTCTCCCATGGTAGGCCCAACAACCCAAATACATCAGTCTTAGCACTATGCAGGTAGATAGAACTCACCCCTAATGTAGACTCAAGATAACTTGCATATTATCCATTTTGAAAGCCATACAAAGCCTCAAAATAACTTGTTGCAACCTATCATGGATATGAGAAAGCTCATATTCCCAAAATCTCAAGAGAAAACAAGAAACTAATTATTTTAAGTTACTAAATCTGACAAGGTTTTGAGGCAAACCTTTTTAGAAACAAAAGAAACCTTCTTTAACTAAGCAGCATTTATTGCAAGAGTTAATTAAGTTCTCCTCAGAAGTCAAAGCATGCTTCATTAATATTACTCATAGTGTTGAACATCAGTTGTGCGATCCAAAGAAGAATCCTAGGAATGTAAAGAAGGTTTTGCATCAATACAAGGATGAAGCTTTAAGACTATGACAAAAGAGTGATTTGATAGCACGTGCAAGAATGGACAAAAGAGAGTGTAATTTCTTTGCAACACCTCAAATTCGTCCCAACTAATAAGAGGACATTCCCAATGGCTATTTTTCATTTCCAAGGTGAATAACAACTAGTACAAGAAATCACGGGAACCTGTGTGAGAATTATAACCTCCTCAATACAAAGCATCTCTGAATTTCAACGTTCTCTCAACCACGTTCAAGCAACAAATCTGTCATATTCTAGGATACCTTTATTGAGTGTGGTTAGCTTGATTATCACTTTTCTTTACATTGTAATCGATATGTACTCAAGCCCTTTAGATCCTAAAATCAACCCTTTATTGAAAGTGTATCTTGTATCATGTAATTTCCTACCAAACTACCAAGGGTGGTAACTGTTGGCAAGGAAATTCTTGGTAAGGACAAGTGTTTCTAAAAAGGAAACTGAACCTTAACTTGAATGTCTTAGGATGGACCAGCCTGGAGCAAGGTGGCACGATCTGATTGTGAAGTCGGGAGAAGAGCTTAGATCAGGTTGTACCTGCAAAGACATTCCAACGCCCAAATCAGGGGAATAAGTCAAAGCGAGAAGTGAATTTATGGGGAAAAGTGTACACTTAAGACATGTACCTGTCAGTGGAGGTTGACCCCTATTTATAGGGTCAAGCAGTGCTTCCTGACCGTTGGATTGGCCATCTCGATCTCAGCCGTCGATCTCGGTTCCTGTAGATTCTGATCCATCAAACGAGTGGATCTTTACTGGATTGAGACGGTCACGACCCACTTCGTGGATTGGGCCATCGGCCCAGTCCAGAACAGTAACATCTTGAAAAGACTATAAAAAGAGACCACTTAAGACTATGTGATTAAAAGTAAGTGTAATACTACTTGGAAAATAGTGAAAATACTCACTCAAAGTGAGGAGAGGAAGTAGCTATGTTGGATGAACCTTTATTGTGTTACTTATCATCTTTTTCTTAACTCACCTGCCCCTATTTTCAACCTGCTTGCCTTGGTTAAAATTGAGAAGAAGTTCACTCGATTAACCATCTCAAAGTTGAACATTTAATTTGAAAATCTCTTTGATAAACATTATTGCAAAGTTTTATTTAAAACAAGATATCATTTATATCAACCTTGGTTCGAGCTGAGGGGGAGGGAACCTAGGGGTTTAAGGGCAAAATAGTATCCAAAACATAGTTTTCAGTAAGAGTGTCAAAATGATCCGTTTATCCACCATTCCTCCTATCCATCCATTACAAATTTTAAAAATAAGTGGATTGGTTCCAATCCATCCATTTGTGGATGAATTGTGATTGATTTGCGAAATTTATAATCCACTAGATTACTTAAAATAGAACTAAAAAATCTGTTAGACAAAAAGTAAAGAAATAAATTTCACAAAAACAAAACAAATAATTTTTTTACAAAAAAAATATCAAAAATCAAAATAATCTTTTTAACAAAATATCTCTCTCTCTCTCTCTCTCTCTCATTCAGATTATTATAAAATGCATCATACTATATTTTTATTTAAGCCATGTACACTGCAATGTTCTAACATTTCTATCTCTCAACTCTCTCTCTCTCTCTCTGGGCCTAGAGAAGAGATATATCTTTATAGTGTTTCTAGCATTGGTCCGTTCATGTCTTCTTGTGAATCTCTCCCAACAAATATTCTTTTAATTTACAATATAAGGCTCGAAGATGTTTTCTTGATTTCTGAAAAGCCTTTGGGCCTTGGTTGCTTAGACTTTATTGCCTAAGATGAATGTGTATATGATACACGCACCATGCTCTCAAGTCACCTTTGTCTATGTTCTTTTTGAGATGTGAGAAAATAATAATCATATAAATAATTTGATCTGTGTCGAACCACTTTGAAATGGCTTAAGAATAATATTATTGAAAATTGAATTGCATTTGGCCTTACTAAAAATATTGAATTACTGATAAGGCTCGGACAAAAGAAATAAAATCTATCACTAATCATGTTGTGTGTTACACATTAAAAATAGAGACCAAATATATTTTATTTTTTATCTAAATTTTGCCAAGAATTAAAATAAGCTAAGTAGAGGAGAAGATAATAACATGTTGTTTTTTGCAGTTAATATATCACTGTAAAATAAAACATATAGAAAAGAGACATAATTGATTGATGTATACATGACAAAAAATCACAAACTTAAGGACATAAATAAAACCCCAAAACCACGACCAACCAAATCAAAAAGAAATGGAAATGTTTAAAGGGGAAAAGCAAATATATTACAATGAAATTGAACCTGCCACATCTAGCTAGATAAGCTTTATTTGTCCACACATACATGACACATCATTCAAAACTCAAAATTGAGTTCAACCCAAGTGAAGCTCTAAATCAATTTCTCCATCATCACTAGCAGTCATGGAAGTGCTTGGGCCACCTCCATAGGTAATGTTGTTGCTGCTAGATTCTCCACCACATAGTGGAATCTGTGGAAAAGGAGCATTCTCTTGTAAAAGAGTAACAGGTTCCGCTGGTGCCTCATTAGCAACAATCATAGGCATGATATATGAGGCAGAAACATCCATGAGGTTTCTGTTTCTGGTCGTATTAGAAACAAAGTAACCTATGGGTGGATTCCTTGACATAAAGTCGCAGAAGTTTGTGGATGGGTGCTTGGTGCCCGAAGAAGCTTGCAGCATAGATCTGAACTTGTTGTGGTGTCTTGCTCCATACAAAATGCCTAGCAATTTCGCTCGACCTACCATTCCCAAACTTGATTATCCCCATAAAAAATAACCTAAGTTAACAAAAAAATAGTATAAGGATTTTAGAAAAAATCAAAACATAAACTTGTTTGCGATGCCAAGGTTGTTAATGTATCTATGACCAATACCAAACTGTGATCGCAACCACATCAGCCACATTTAACTGTGGCCATGATACCGGTTTAAAACATTGCTTATATTTAATGTAATTACAAAATAAAGGAAATTAGTAGTAAATAGTAGTGTTTGTAACATTTATTAACACATTGAAGAGTATGTGGAGTGGAAATGAAAGCGGTTTGAATAAAAGAAGAACGAGATAATGGAAACAAAAAAATTAATTAGATTAAGGTTAAAAATATAAACTCATACTCTCTTTGAGTCCAAGGCTTCCTGAGCCCAACTCCATTTGGGAAGAATATGTTTGATTCAGGCACTGGTTCAAGAATAATAGTAACTTGACCAACATGAATACAAGAATAGAACCTAGTAGCAACCGGAGAGGGATTGTAAGTGTGTGGAGCTTGCCATTGAGCAGTTTGGTGGGGGTGGATCACAGGGTGAAGGTTATGATTGGCAGTAGCAGCAACACCAAAATTTGGGATCATTGGTACATTTGTGTTTGAAAAAGTCATGGGTGAGAATGGAGGGTTGTCAAGAGAGTCATCATAAGATCAATGATTTCGATAGCCATTGTTGATAGAGGCGTGGAGGAGAGAGAGAGTATGTAGTGATGGAAACAAGTATCTTATGGGTGTTTAACGTGTGTTACTGAAATGTGTTGAAAGTTGTAACAGTTTCTTAATTTATGGAAATTCTAGGCTTACTACTTTGTAAGGCATTTTCTAAAATGTCCTTCTAAGTTCTTACGCTTTTTTATCTCTTTGTTTAAATTACTCTTACATTCACAAAAACCAATGTATTTACACTTGCTGCCAAACTGTTAAGCAAATATTTTATGAACATTATCAATTAACACACACAGGTGATAACTCTCATTTATGATAGTTATTACTTGTTTTCCAAGCTTAAATCATTGTGAATTCTCAAGAAAAGTAGTAATTATTATTGTAAATATTGTGTGTTAGAAGAGTATAAGGTGTAGCATTGGAAATTTTATTAAATGGCACTTTGGTGCCTATTGTGTGCTTTGATGCATTTAATTCATTTTAGATGTCGCAACACTGTCAATTTGCGAAAGATGAGAGAGAAAGTGCTGAGGCGCTGATTTCAAGGGAAAGGACAGCTGGCGTCATGAAATGTGTGTGTGTGTGTGCGTGCCTCAGCAAGAATATTCTATGATGCCACCCATTTTTAGGCACAATATACCTTTGAGCACACATGAGGACAAAGGGCACCTCCCATTTAGGGTTTTACCTAGGATCACGTGCCCCTTGGATATAAAAGGCTGCTCTTCTTCTTCATTTGACACACTTGGCCGAAGGGAGAAGGTATAGACATAGCTTTCTCCATTTTCGTGCAAGCTCACTGGAAGTGCATTTTCTTGGAGGATTTCTACATTGAAGAGCTGGATTCGCATCTCCATTACTTCTTCTTGGAGTTCTTATTTGGTTCATCATTAGTAGTATAATTTCTCTCCTTGATTTTGTATTATGACTTCAACAACTTTGTTTAAGTTAGTTCTTTCGTGTTGTTTGCTCAATATGAGCTAAATACTCATAGTTGAGGTGCTAGATCTGATGTAATGAATTTATTATGTTATTAATGATGTATGTTTAATGTTAAGCATTTTATCTTGTGCATGATAATATTTCCATCTTAGATTAGGAATGGCCAACTAATCTTAAGTAGCATTTATGAATTCAGAAATGGTTTGTAAATTTAACTCACAAGATAATATGGATTGTGTTCATTAAAAGACATTTTAGTGTTTCTTGCTTAAACCCTAGACATAGGAGGGCAAAGTCCATAAGGTGAACACTGCGTGTGTCCTAGCAGCCTAAGGCGTACTTACTTAGGGTTTAGACATAAACTCTTGTAAGGAAACCCTAGTGTGAAGTGTTTGAAAGAACATGTTTGTTGCTGCAGCACCTAATGCTGCAGCATTGAACATACCGTTAATTGCATTTTAATGAAGTTACCGAAGTATAGCATCTCAACTAGTTCTCATCTCTGATCTTTGTTACCATTTAATTTTACTGTTGTGAATGTTACCAAAAACTTGTGTCTTTACTTTTGTTACTCTCACTAATTTGTTAATCAAATTAAACATTATTTAAGCATTAATCCTCGTGGGAACGATCTCTATTTATCACTTACTACTTGTTGGATAGTGTACACTTGCACTGCCCTATTTTGCACAACAACAGGCACTGACTATCTCATGTCATGCACACCTTTTGTCATAGATCAAAATATAAATTGGCAACCGACAATGCATATCAACACTCCTCAGCTTGAGTTGACAAATATAACCCTGTTTCTAATTTGTAGAAAAAAATGGTGTTTGTTTTCTATATTGTACATTTGCAGATAAAATTATTATTTTATCAAAACAATAATTTGACCATGAGAATGAATTAATCAATACTTTCTAGTTGTTTATTTAAAAAGTATAAAAAAATAAAAATCAAGTGTGCATATAGGTATAAGGCTAAGACCAGTTATGTTAAAAGGATGAGGAGGGACCCAAGAATACTTGAATGAGATGATAGAAGTTTCTTCTAGCTTAATCAGATCTCTTGAGGGAGAGCTTTTCTGCTCAATATGGCCATACCCGAGTCGATGAATTAGTCTTTGCAATTGTGTGCAAATGATACCCAGTTTGTACAAAAAAAGAATGAGGAGGTGTATTAAACGAAACTGGGGCATAAATACCAACCCCCAAATACAAAATCCATCCTATCAGTACAATTGCAGAGAACTCTAAACTGTTCAAAATAGGATGGGGATAGGATGGATCCGAGCCATTTAAAAATTTAGAAATTGGGGGGTTTTTGTAAATATATAAGGCTTGGTACTTTGGTTCCGGACGGGTTCGGAATCAAATTTCCGAACCTTTGCAAACCTTAAAAAAAGGGAACACGCGATTTTCGCTAATGACAATTTGGTTTTTTCAGAGTTTAGGGGTGTTCAGTGAGTAGAGGAGGGTTGTAAGAAGGATGAGCCTATCAAAGATTGGGCCAAACATGTACATTCCCCGATAACCAAACCAATTTTTTTGTTTTTGTCACAAAAAAACAATTTTTTTTTAAAAAAAAAAACTAGTCTTCTTCTTAGTTTTTTCACCCAGCTCTGTTCTACTGAGAGATCTGTGCAAGTGCCTACTCCATTCTCTCTCTCTCTCTCTCTCTCTCTCTCTCTCTCTTCATCTCCCAGATCTCACCTCACCAATACAAACAACAATCACTGTAACTGCTTTCACTATCACGATTCAACTTCCCACGACACTAACGAAATGCCACATAACCACCACCATCATCATCAGAACTAGTAGAACCTTTAAGACATGGTCTTTGGCAAGAGCAACAACCTTCGAATCTCTTCTTCTCTTCAAGATCTCTCCTCGTACCGCCACCTCGATCCCCAAAATCCCCTCACCGCCGTCGATTTAAATAACAAACCCCAACAACAACAACAACATCTTCTACAGAATGATACCTTCGCCTCAAGTTTCTCCAAAACTAAACCGGTTTTAACCGGTAATCCGGTTCGTAAGAAATGGGCCAGGCCCATTTGCTTCACCGTCTGTTTCCTCTTTTTTGTTTTTCTGATCTACGCGATTTTAACACTTGTTTATTCTCAACAAAATTCAGCTAAGTATTACGTTGTTCTTGATTGTGGAAGCACTGGAACTCGTGTTTATGTTTACAAAGCTGAAATTCAACAAAACGAAGATACTTCTCTTCCGATAACTGTTAGTTCATTGCGAAATGGTTTGCATAAAAAGCGTGGTTCACAAACTGGACGTGCTTATGATCGAATGGAAACTGAACCGGGACTTGATAAACTGGTTAATAATGTAACTGGTTTGAAAACTGCATTGAAACCGCTTTTGAAATGGGCTCAGAAGCAGATTCCAGAAGGTGATCATAAGAGTACTTCGCTGTTTCTTTACGCTACTGCTGGTGTTCGGAGACTTCCGGTAAGTGATTCGAAATGGTTGTTGGATAATGCTTGGAATGTTCTTAAAGGTTCTAGTTTTGTTTGTAGAAAAGATTGGGTTAAGATTATTACTGGAACTGAAGAAGCTTATTTTGGATGGATTGCTTTGAATTATGATAGTGGGATTTTAGGGGTTAAACCTAGGAAAGAAACTTATGGTGCACTTGATTTAGGTGGTTCTTCTTTGCAAGTTACTTTTGAGGGTGATCAAGTGGTGAATAGTGAGACTAGTTTGTATGTTAGGATTGGTAGTGTTAATCATCATCTTACTGCTTATTCTTTAGCTGGTTATGGTTTGAATGAGGCATTTGATAAATCTGTTGCTTATCTTTTTAAGAAGGGGAAGGTTGGTTTAGGTGAAGTTAAAGTTAAACATCCTTGTTTGCAATCTGGGTATAAGAATCAATACACGTGTTCTCGTTGTTCGAATGGTGAGAAAGAAAGAGAGGGAGAGAGTCCTAGGGTTAATGCGAATGTTGGTGGTGGGAAAGGAAATTCAAAAACTTCGGTTATGCTTGTTGGTTCTCCGAATTGGCAACAATGTAGTGCACTTGCTAAGGTGGCTGTAAATTTGTCTGAATGGTCTGATGTTGGTCCGGGGATGGATTGCGAGGTGCATCCGTGTGCCTTGCGTGATAATCTTCCTCGCCCGTTGGGTCATTTTTATGTGATTTCTGGGTTTTTTGTGGTGTATAGGTTTTTTAACTTGACTTCTGAGGCTACAATTGATGATGTGTTGGAAAAGGGGAAGGAATTCTGTGACAAAAAATGGGATATTGCGAAGAAAAGTGTTGCTCCTCAGCCTTTTATTGAGCAGTATTGTTTCAGGGCACCTTATGTTGCATCTTTGCTGAGAGAGGGTTTGCACATTACTGATAGACATATAACTGTTGGTTCTGGAAGTATCACTTGGACGCTTGGGGTGGCATTGTTGGAAGCTGGGAAGTCTTATTCTGCTAGATTTGGGCTTCGCGGTTTTGACTTGCTTCAGATGAGGATGAATCCTCTGATTCTTATTCCCATTTTGTTGCTCTCTTTCATTCTTTTATGTTGCGCTCTATCATGTGTCCTCAATTGGGTGCCGAGATTTTTCCGGAGGCAATATCTTCCTCTTTTTAGGCATAACAATGGGTCAAGTGCATCTGTTCTTAAGATTCCGTCTCCTTTCCGGTTCAAGAGTTGGAGTCCAATCATTTCGGGTAAGTTATTTACACGAATTTTGATGGCTACATAATCAATATCTGACCTTACCACAATTTAAACAACAAATGAATTTTTAGGATTTTTAGATTTCAGTGTTACCGTTCCACTTTTACAACTGATGATTTCTGATGACCCCATAAGTTTAAGTGCCATGAGATTGCTGCAACTTAAACAGTTGAGTCCGATGTAATTATATTGATCATCACATATATGCTTGTGTGAAGTCATCTTTTTTTTCAAGTGAACTAGAGGGATGCAAATCCATTTATTCACCTTAGTTCTCCGGTACGTAAAGCAAAATTAATATCTCGATCCCTTGTCTAGGAAGGAAAATGCTTATCCTAGGTTACAGTTACCCTAGCCATATTCTAGGCTTGCTTTCTGCGTGATCTGGAACTTGGCCCACATAATGACTTTGGTCTCTAACATTACCACTGGCTGCAGTTGTAGCCCTGTTCTCAAGGCTAAAATTAGGAAATTGAGTCTGAAGTGTGTAGTCATCCTCCCAAGTGTACCATCCTCCCTTGCCGTTCCCCCCGACAAACCATTGGCAAGCCAAACCACCTCTCCATTTTGAATAGTTTTTCTACTAATGAGCATTGATTATGGTTCGACTTCATCTTCTAGAGCTACCTCCAATCCACACCACTTTGTAAGTCAGCTTGCAGGTGATAGTTGCCAATGGCCTTTTCAAGGGGCGAGACATGAAAAATAGGATGTACCTGAGAATAAGGTGGAAGGTGAAGTTTCTATGCAACATCACAATATCTGGCAATAATTTTAAAAGGGCCTTAGTACCGTGCTGCCAATTTGTAGTGGATCCTTCTATAAAGGGTTTGCTTCCTATGGGAACTCAGTTTAAGAAAAAATCATTCTCCCATTTGAAATTGCACTGGTCTCCTATTTTTGTCAGTATGTTTCTTCATTTGTTCTTGTTCCTTGATAGATTATATTTTAGTTGGAGTGCTTCAGCTCTATGTAACAACTCTATTGCAACTGCCTTTAGTTCCATTCTATAAGAAACGACTGACAGTAGAAGGCTTTCTGTCAAATACTACTTCATAAGGGGTTTGGCCAATGGACATTAGAAATGAACTATCATACCAAAATTCAGCCGATGGCACCCAATGAGCCTAATTTCCTGGGTTTTCAGCAGCAAAATATCTCAAATAGCTCTTCTAGTGCCCGGCCAAAACTTCAGTCTGCCCGTTCATTTCTAGGTAAAGCTTGGTCCTGCAATTTTAAAATCTCCTTCCAAAATAACTAATTAACAAAGGGTCCCGACCGATCACTAATAATGGACAAAGTCATTGTTGTCAAACTCCCAAGTTAACTGGTAGACTCGTCTGACTTTACGTGTCTACCTTGGATGAAGTTCCAGGAAGCCATATAATAATCTACGTGGCAGACAGATCAGCTACTGTTTTGGTTATATGGGGATGTTGCTACAAGATAAAATGAGCATATTCAGACAACCGGTCTACTACCGCTAAAACAGTTTCACCTTTGTATTTAGGAAGTCGTGTAATAAAATTCAATTATAAATCTTGTCATATTAGATCTGGTAAAAGCAATGGCCGGAGTAGTTCCTTGGGTGCTGTGGCTGCATACTCATGCCGTTGACACCCATCACAAGACTTCACACAAAACCTTCCACTCGTCGTTTCATGCCAGTCCAGTAGAGATTTCCAGCCAATCCTGTATAGGTCTTTAAAATACCTGAATGCTCCCCTAAAGGAATGGAGTGATATTCCTTTAGGATTAGTGGAATATAAAAGTATACAGCAAAAATTACAAAGCCTTTAATAGGACCTATGTAAATTTAACTTGTACTATCCAGCTTGAGGGGGATTGTTTGTTGTAAACAATAAGATGGCTGTTGGGAACAACTACGTTCATGTATAATGATTTAATTTTTGCACTTAGGAAGTTGAACTTGTGTTTATTTTCTTTGTAAACATAACTTGTAGTTTATTGTAAACTGTATATAAATATCAACTTTGCTTAGTGCTAATTACACACACTGGCATTTCACAAACCCTTTGTCTGAAATTTTATAATCTCAAGTGATCATTTAAATGTAAATTCGTACATTCTGGGTAGAGTGTTGGTAATAATTCTTCATGATTAAGCATTAGAGCTAATGTATCGATGATATTGTAGGAGAAGCAAGAGTAAAGACACCACTCAGCCCAACAATTGCAGGTTCACCAGAAAGACCATTTAGCATGGGATATGGTCTTGGTGATACCAGTAGCGGCATCCAGATGATGGAATCTTCCTTTTACCCGGCAGCTAGTAGTGTCTCTCACAGTTATTCCTCAAACAATTTAGGACAGTTGCAATTTGAGAGTGCCCTCTGGGCGCCCCATAGAAGTCAGATGCGTCTGCAGAGTAGAAGATCGCAATCTCGAGAAGACCTCAATTCGTCTGTGGCCGAGGCACACCTGGTGAAAATTTAGGGCATTATCTTCTGGAAAATTTGGTATGATAACACTAATATCTTATAGAAAGTTACATTTTTCCGTAGAGAAACCATTTTTTTCTTTTAGTTTTGCTTTATCAATTCTTCACAGGCATACTTTTCTGTAACATAAGAATAGTTATAGGCTATAGCCTTATATAGGTATATACTAGTAAAGCACGTGCCTACTCTTTTTTGTTGATCTTTCTTTTTATATTTATCTTGAAGCTATTAGTGCCAGTTCCTTCCCCTTGCTTTGTAAGATTTCCACCCATTTCTTTGGACTGCACTTGTACCTGAACAAAGCAAATCTAATGGCTGACCTTGAGTTGTAGGGCAATCAGTTGGGACTGCCCAAGTTGAAAATTTTCTGGCCATTGCCTGAACATCTTGTCATTCTACTACCTTCAGTAATAATGATATAAAAGATATATCCAAGTCCATACTATGTGTTCTTTTTCTTTAAATATTTACTGCAAATTGTAAAGGATTTTACTTGTCCCAACATTTCAGTTTTTGTCATGGAGATGACCGTGGAGGCTAAAGAAGAGCTGGCAAGAATGTATTCATTCAAAACTAATTTGCTTCTGTGGATATCACTTCTTGACTGGTTTCCTCCACAAGATTCCTTGCACAAATGAGCACTTCTCTTCCATCATTCATTACCACTCTCCTGTAGTGGCTACTGGTGTCTCCATGTTCTGCCTCAACCGTACAGTTCTCTGGTGACCATAAGCCTTGAAAGCATCCGAGTCCATTGAGCATGAGAAGTTCATCAAAGTAAACTGCTAAGATCAATTAATCTGTGACTGTTTTCATACCATTTTTGGAGCTAATAAATTGCACCATTGTTACAAAGAATTTCACCTTGTTCAATAGGTGACTAGTGATTGGGAAGAACACTTGGAAAAGATAAAATACTGAGTTGTAACATAATACAATGCTCACATCTTATACATCATATAAGCTATTGAATTTATTTGACACTTGCTAGCATACAGAAAAGCTTCCCGTTTGAATATTTATCTATACAGAAGACAACATCTCCATCACGTTTAGTTTGCTTCTAATGATGACCTAGTATTCATATATTCTTTGGGAATATTTTTGGAGTTATTTTTCGTTTTGTCAATTATGTATTTGTCTTTCACAGAGTAAAATGAAATCTTGGCATATCAATCATGCTCTGCGCGAAGCAACTGAAACTTGGCAACTCTAAAGTGCATGGCTACTTCAGTTACCTTATGTTTGGGAGTTTGGAATGAATAAGAAAAATGGCAACTGGAAGGTAAAGAAGGGGGGAGAAAGAAAAATATAGGATGGTAGAAGTTACTTTATATGCTCATGTACACACCATTTTCATTAGCAGGAAAAAATATAGTTGATTTCAATCCATGTATATATATATATATATATATATATATATATATAATTTTCATATTCAGACGGGGGTAGCATCTTTCTAAACCAAAATGAATAGGAATAATATCCAGAAATGAGAAACCAAATATATCTTGACTCAAGTGAATTGATTAAAGTCTCTGCTCCAACAAAAATAACAATGCCAAAAAGAAGGAAAAATAGAAAATCATATTCTTCTAACTTCGAATTGTATGTTTGGACTATTTTGGGAGAGCCAAAGTGATTCTAGAGGCATAAAATTATCGTGTGTTATCAAGTAAAAGATTCGAATTTGAAATTATAGACTTGCCTTAGTGACTTATACGATTGGACTTGCCATTAATATATTTATTAAACACGAGTTCATGCGATTCAAAGAGTGACATGTCGATTCGAGCAGTAACCTAATGACTCATTACTTGACTAAGTTGATGATCGAGTCAAGTGTTACAACTATGTCTAAAAGTGATTTGTACTCTCAAAATTACTGTCTGACTTATTTTGACGGAACAGAAATCAATTTACCTTCAACTCTGTTTCATTCAAAATCAATATATTCATTACTACAATATTCATTCAATACAATATTCCTAGCATAACTAAACAGATTAAACCATGTTGTATGTAACCGATGTATGGCATTGGAGGACAAGTTGGTTTCCGAAATGCACGTAATAAGTGAGTGTTGTCAAGTTTCAAAGAATCTCATAGTCATTGTGTCGAACAGAGGAGAGGCATTCTCCAACAGCAATTGAAAACAATAGTATATTAATATGCTCGTGGAAAATACTATATTAATACAACGAACATGTGACAATAGCGTAGATAAGAGAAGAGATTTGTAATAATAATAACGTTACTTTAGTAGTGGAAAGTAACGGAATTTCAGGAGCGAAGAATTATTTCGAGAAGAAAACGAGATGGGTGGGAGAGGCTGAGGGTTAGAGAGGTGAATGAAGTAGAAGGGGAAGGGGAAAATGAGAGTAGCAGCAATAGTCTAAGCAGAAAAGGGATTTGCAAGTGGAGCCGCACCACGATCATCGTGAAGATTGCTAATTGCGGCTGCTGCCGGCTAGTGTTTGTGAAAATGACAGTGTAAAAGAGGTCCGTCGATTGTTTCGGATTCACGGTATTTATAAAGCGCCGCGCTTGAAGCTTACGTTTCAGCCACCGGAAATTCACTCTAAGTTTTAGGCCCTCTTTTGTAAAAAGCTTTGAAATCACTATCAAATTGAATTTAAAATGTTTTGGATTAGTTTATAAATATAAATATAAAGTGACATAAATAAATATTTAAAATGAGAGCAATTATTTATTTAGAAGAGGAAGTAATAAGGGTAATAACGAGAGAAAAATAAAACGTTATAAGTTTTAATACTACTTCAAGTAACGTATGAAAAAACACTATAAACTAGTAGTATCAAACACTTATTTTTAACTTATTCATTATAAGATACCCATTAAACACTAGTTCTTTGATCTTCGTACACTGAGTCTTAATTTCAAAATTTAAGAATCTTCTATGTGAACATACAATAGGGGAAATAACAAACATATCATGGTCCAATGTGGACAAACATACGGTTAGGAATCATGTCATGTAGAAATCATTCGATAGGGGAAATAACAAATGATGAGCAAATAGTCCTACTAATCGTCTAACATCATATCCAATGTGAACAAACAATATGTCAATATGCCAACAACGACACACTGTAGAACTCGAGCAAAAAACTACTTTGATTATGCTTGTTGTACCTTGTATTACTCCGAGTGAGCTAGATGAAAATGCCTTCATATCTCGAAAAGGTGAATAAGAGTTGTGTTTAGTATCAAGATGAGTGACTCATTGATCAACATTGGCCTCTCTCTGAAGACTCTAATTATTCCTGATAATGTATTGTGGTTTGTCGGGATAATGCACCTTGGTCGAGTAGATCGGTCCCAACAAAGAGAAGATAGCTCTTTACGACAACGGTAACCCACACTAGACTCACATGTTTTCAAAGTCTATGGCCAAGGTCGGCCCAACATATATGGAGGCCTAAAACGAACTACAAGGTGAGGCTTGTGAGATAACCATATAATGCGAACTTCTAATGTATGATTCAATATATTGTTAACTCCATTTCCTTGAATTTTAATAAATAAAAAATTGTAATGGGAGTTTTTTCCTCAGTCTCACCATCTGTCAGTCGTCGAGAGTGAGGGAAATGGAGCGGTGGAGATGGGGTTTACCGCGGTGGTGATGTGTGGTGAAGAAGGAGAAACAAAGTTATAGAGAGAGAAATGTGGGTTTTGCAGTGGTGGGGGGTGAGATGGTGATGATGGTGGTGGAGAGTGAGGGATTTCATAGAGAGAAAGGGTGAGGAGGAGAACAGTGGCGAGGGGACGGCTGAGAGAGATGGTGGTAGTTCAGTGGTGGTGTGGCGGTCGTTGGAGCTGGTGGTGGCGGCCTTCTCAATTTCACGTCTCTCTCTCTCTTCCTGAATCTGTTTCTTATTTCTTTTCTCTCCGTCTCTCTTTCATCTCTCAAATATTTTTTCTCTATCCCTAGACACTAGTTCTCCTTTTATATTACATTATGCGTTTAATGTTTGTAATTTGGACGGTGGGAAGATGTTGCCTTTGATTTTAGGCCGATGTTAACTTTAAATTCCTAGCTTTGGAAATTATTGCCATATTTATTACAACGTGAAGAACCATGGAGCATACATATTATGACTCATCGAGCATCTACCATCCATGTGTGTGTAAATTAAATATCACATGAATGACATAAAAAGATAAACTCTCTCACAACACTCCTCATGGATGGGTAACACTTATGACCATGCATCAATAATACGTATGAAAATACGGTACCATACCAACTTAGGATTAAAAAAGAAGGATCACGTGGTATTTTAATAGTCATCAAAGTACCAACTTAACAACAGAGAAAAAATACAAGCAAAAATATAACTAAAACTAAAATTGAAGAAAAATTTATTGAAACTAAAAATAAAAACTAAAATCATATTTAATCATGCTTTTTTTTGGTAGGGTTACAGCGTAACAAATGAGGCGAGAGAAAAAAATAAAATTAAGAGCCCAACTTATCTAAGAGAAGCGGAGACTCAACAATAAGGGGAGGGTTGCTTCAAATAGTAGAACTTGAAGCTTGAGCACCTTCATTAGCCATGAAATCAGCAACTCTATTTTGTTCTCTTAAGATGCGAACCACTTGAGCTACCACGTAGGTCAATTAACTCCATAATATGCAGTAAGATAGAGGCATAGCAGTGTAAGCTATGGGTATCACGACAGGTGATAAGAGACACTGCCTCCAAACAATCTGATTCATACACAAACTCTTTACAACCCAAGTCATAACAGAGACTTATCTCAATGAGAATGACATGTAATCATGTTTTAAAAATTCTAAAATCATGTTTTAAAAAACTATTTACTTAATCATGTTTCTAAAAAACTAAAATCATATACCTACATATACTATTTATTTATTTAAAAATTCTATCTGACGTTTTATGATGGTTTGTTATGTTGAAATGAAAATTTGTGACCAACATAGTTATGGGGAGAGTTAACGAAATTAATTTTGAAAGGGAGATTTCATTCGAAATTTGATATATTTAAGCCTCTCTCTCTCTCTCTCTTTATATATATATATATATATATACTAGTATGTTTCACCCGTGCCCTGCACGGGTCGACATTTCTATGTAACTTAAAAAGTTGACAATTATTTTAGGAATTACAATTAACAAAAATGTATATTTAAGTGCATTGTGTGTCGTAATAAATTTTTTTATTTACAATTGAGCTATTATTTTCCATAACAATGTTAGCAAAAACCTATATAAATGGATGGTGATATTTGAATTTTTTTTATTCTAAATTAAGCTATTATTTTGAAGAAAATTAGGCTATTATTCTCCACTTATCAAAATGTCATACAAATAACTCTCTCTAATAAATTTTGAAAAAAATAAATAAGTTTGCTTATATATATATATATATATATAGATATATTTTTTAATGTTGTCTTCTCGAATTGTGTTAATTGATTATTGAGGGAAAGGTCGACGTGGCAAACGAAAATAATAAATTAAGAGTTCAAAATTGAATTTTTGGGACATCATATGAGTTTTATGTTAACTAATTACCTACTGTTTATTTAACAAACATAGTTGTATAAAAAAGGATTTTTGTAGTTGTATCTAATAATTGAACAAAATATAACTATAACATGGAGAGGGTTGTTTTTGGTTTTGCAAGAAAGGATAGGGGTAAATTCATAAGTTTATATTAAGTTAAACTCTTCTTTCCTTTCACAAATCCCTTGGTATTCGACTTTCCAAAATTTGTTCTCTCTTCTTCCTACTACTGGCAACGATGTCATGATAAATTTTAGATATATGACTGTTTGAATGTGAATAATTTATTTGCATTTGTAATAGAAAAATGTGTAGGACATAATTTTCTATTTTATTTCTTTGTTCTAACACTAAATGCTAATTTTCAATTCTTATAAACACTTTTTAAAGTGTGGAATATTCTGAGAATATCTATATTAGTTGTGACAAAATTATTCAAATGGTAACACATTTATTTTGCTTGTATGTGGTTATTTACACGTGTTTATAGATAAATGAAGATGAAATCATGAAAATGTTTCTTTTGCTTTTGCTTGTACACAATTTAGGAGAATCATTGAGTTGGTAAATTCACATCTAAACATTATACATCAAAATCAGGAAAATTAGAAAGAAAAAAAAATAGATAGAATAAATTGTTTTCTGAGAAATGCTTCTTGGGTGAGTGCCACAGTGTTGGTTGGCATGGAAACTACATCAATACCCGCCATTCATTTGAAGTATTTTTCACACCCAATTGATGAATCAGCAGAGAAGATTGTCTTCCCGTTTCATTCGGATCAACAACACCAAATGTCAAATAACAATACCATACAAAATTATACATCAGATTTTTAGACCAATGACAATAGTATACTACCAATAAAAGATTAGGACTAATGCAAACAAAATGCTTTCAGATAAATGACAAATATTTAAGTCTCTCCAAATGCATTAGTTATATATATTGCATTACATAACAACATACAAAGTGCTAGATATAAACACATTATATAGAAATAGAACAAAACAATAAATACTAATACTAACATTGGTACACATAACAAATACTTGAAAACCAAATGGGGTTTTTGTTGAAAAAAAAACAAATCGACAAATCAAGTTGACAAAAATACTTATGCTCTTTAGTTCCACCAATTTTTCTTTAATCAACAGTTCCACCAAAACTTTAAAAGCTAATCATAACAAATTGGTTTTTTGAAAAAATTATTTGTTAAGAAGAAATTGAATTAAAAGGATTTTTATTAGACATGATTATGATAGGATATTATGGGGGTATTTGATCAATGTACCTAACCCGCTAACCCACATGCAGTGGGAGGAGACTTTTTCTTTTTATTGAATTGCGCGCAAGAAGATTTAGGGATGATTGTCGTTTGATCAAAGGCGTGCCTAACATTGACAAAAAATAGCAAACAATTAATCATGCTTCAAACTAATCAATAAAAATACATACTCGTAGAGCCTATCTCAAAGACAACAATAAGGCAGTTCAAATTCGAGTTCTACCCAAATAATTTCCCTTTACATCAGAGAAAAAAATCTTAAACCTAACCAAATGATGTGTGTTCTTTGTCTCACACATTCCAAAACCTTATACAGAAAGTTTTTAAGTTGAATTTTGTAGGTTGTGGGGGATTTTAAAATATTTCGAAATTTTGAATTCAAAGTAGTGCAAAATTTCAAATACACCAAATTTTAAAACCTGGTTTATGAATATTTGCCATATATTTTTAGCGGTTTAATAAAGATTCAAATGCACCTTATTTTTAAAAATTTTACGTTTCAAAAGGATGTTTATGATTGGCCAGAATTATGAAACGCATATAACAATTAATTGTGCAACTAATTTTTAGAAAATAATACAGCTACTTGGACAAAAAAATAAGAATATATACAGCTATAGGAACCGTTACATAATAGGAAAATTTGTTCATACCATACCATGGGACGCTTTTCTCCAGAAATTTGTTCTGAAAATCGACTAATTAGAATTACATGGGTAAATGAACTTCTTTGTCAAATATATTCATATAAGATATGCTAATATAATGTATGTATATGTATAATATAAACATAAGTGCCTGAAAAATGGCCTCTTGTTTTTTTCTAACTCTCCAATGGGAGATAAATAGAGATGATAATTGGATTCACCACGAAATAAAAGGAAAGGAAAGAGGAACTCTATATTGCTCGTTGGACAACAAACTACAAAACATAAAGAACATCTTTTATTAGCAATCCTTTGACCAACAAATAATTTATAATAAACTAATCAAAACTTTAAACAAATCAAGGTGAAAAAAAAGAAATAACAGAATGGTTGTCACAGTCAACAAATTAAGTCTCACAGATCATTTCTTCTGATTTACCAAACCAACATGCGACTTGCGAGTTCGAATCTTCTTTGATATTCAATTCAAATCCTAAATCTCCTTCGAGACAAAGAGTGAGAAAATGGGGAGTCACGACCATGATAGAGATCGAGAGAGATCTGATCTGAAGGGTATGGAAGGACGTGTGTGTGTGTGTCTATATATAGACACACACTGCATAGGAAAAGACCGCTATTTACACCATCAATATGAAAATAATCCTCTACCTAATTAGTCATTTCTATAATTTGGTATTAGTCTTGGTCAAAATAATAATAATTTGGTATTAGTGTACTTATTAGTTAGCAGTACAAATGTGCAGTATTGGAGAAAGTGTGCAATACACATTTTGTATGCATTTCCAATTATAGAAATGTTTGAATTTAGTTTTGAATTTTGAATTGGATCTAATTACTGCTATTTATATTCATGCTTCCATTTCTTGAATATGTTTTTCTCGTCGAATTAAAATATTCCTATTTCCTGAATTTCATTTCTTAAAAAAAATATTCCTTTTTTTAATAAGAAAAAAATTGGTTAACTACTATCATTAATGATTTAACTTTGTAACCAACAAAATCATTAATGATTTAATGCATTTGAAAAATATTCAATATTTTATTCCATTTTTTGGTGGAAATATCTGGACACAATTTACACTGCAAAATGTCATTCCTAAAAATCTGGACTTTAATTTTGTTGACTATTGCGTATTTAATGCCTTAAAAATTTGTTCTCTTATTAATTTTGTTATCTTATTAACTGTAAAAATTTGTAACCATTGATTCTGAGATTTGTTATTTAATCATCAAATCGTAACTGTCCTTTTCCCAGCCGCAATTTTAAGGAACATGAACCATTGATCTTGTGCATCTGTGTTGGCCGAATAATATTAGCCGTTTGATATTTGTTGAACGTTGACGTGTAGGCCAACTCGTGGGTTATAACTGACGTGGAATTCGAAAAAACTGATGTCATTATTCTGATTTTCTGACGTGGACGTCTCCATGGACTTTTCCATGGTTTAGTATAATAAAGATATATATACCGGAGGTCCTTTAAGTTATTTATTTGTAACAAGTCAGTCCTTTAAGTTTTTTTTTGTAACAACTCAGTCCTTTAAGTTAAATAACGTGTATACCGTTGGTCCTTTTTATTTTTTGTGTTACAAAAAAGCTCACATGGCACTAACGGCGCTGATGTGTCATTAACGTTGCTGACATGGACAATCCAAATAGATTTTTAAATTAATAAATATATTTTTTAATTAGTTTTTTATTAGAAACCCCAAATTAAGAGGAACACCATAGACACAACAACAGAGCTCTATTGGTAAAAACAAACTTAAAGAATCAACTTGTTACAAATAAATAACTTAAACTACAATGTAGTTTTGCCTGTGTTAAAAAAAGATGGGAGATCCATCACCAATTCCTCGACCCGATTCTGGTACCGCGTGTCAATCTCTTTGAACTCAAAAGCAACAACTGTTTTTTGCTGCGTTGGCAGCAGTGACAACAAGCTCCTCCGCCATCATCATCGGGAAAATGTCGCCGACAATGGAGTGGGCGGCGAGGGCGGAGCACTTGAGAGGCATTCCTAGAAAAGTAGTTATAGCAGCTGTGGGTTCCGTCGCCAAAACGGTGTCGTCTCTTCTCAACACCACTTCCGTTCACAACGCCGACACTCTCCTCCGTCTCGTCCGTTCCAGACCCCCTGGTGTCCCTCTCATTACCGTCAGCAATCACATGTCCACGTCAGCTCTCTATCTCTGTTCCGATATTCAAATACTGAAATGTTAGTTTTATTTTTTTAATTAATTTTGTGATAATTGGAAGTGTTGCAGTTTGGATGATCCGTTTCTATGGGGTTTTAAGGGTTTCCCCATCTTTGATACAAAGTTGGCTCGATGGGTGCTCACTGCCGAAGATATTTGTTTTACAAATCCGCTTTATTCCTATGTTTTTCGAGTTGGTAAGTGTATTCTATCTCTCTCTGCCATTGTAGTTTTATCATAGGACGTGGGAATTTTCATTTTGTTGAGTTGCTCCAATTGTTTCTGATTAGCTTGAATTAATGCACTTCATTATCATTTCTACTCCCTAAACCTTTATAATGAGTGTATGTATGTGTATGAAAATACTAGATACTTTAAATTTGTGAATGGGAGATGATAATCAAGTGGGACTACGACACTGAGTTACTTCTAGAGGAGCCAAAGACAACGTGGGTGAAGGATTTACCTAAAGAGGGTTTTTTGCTAGAATAAGGCTACTGGAATTTCCCCAACACTTGATCATTAGGAAGAATTGAACCTTGAGTGGATTAAGAAAACCAAAATTGGTGAAAGTGTGTTTTTATAGGACAAATTTTGATGTCACGGGGCACCCTTCTTGGAATGTAATTGCTTGAAGTTCTACCGTCCTTGTCCAATCACATCGTGGTGATTCAGATGAAGTTTTCTTATGCATTTTCTATACTTTAGTAGTATTAATTTAATTTGAGCCCATTTCACTTCACAAGGTATTGAATTAACTAAACTTGAATTAATTGGAAGGATAGACTGTAATCAGTGTTGTCAAATAGCAGCTATAGCATAGTGGAATTTGAGCAAACCGCTATATTTCAATCTGCAATTAACAACACTGAATGTATTGCTCTATTGTTATCTACTATGTGTAATTGTGCTTAAGCTTTTTTACTTTATGGTAACTTGCACAGGGAAATGCATACCTATTACAAGAGGTGGTGGAATTTATCAAGAGCACATGAACGAAGCTATTGAGCGCTTAAATGACGGAGAATGGGTATCTATTTTAATACCTTCTTCCCTCCATGCATTAATAAGTCTTTTATGATCATATTTTGAGTAATTTATGTTAATGTTGATTATATGACCCTCTAGTGTTGTTAGAAATCCATCTGTTCTTATTTCCCTCTGTTGTGGATGTTTAATGAATTACATAATACATATTTTCCCAGTCATATTTTCTGTTTGTAGCCAGGATATGAAAAATGTTCCTGATCCTAGATGCTAGGTTGTAGACCAATTATCATACGATTGATAGGAAAGGTATATACTAGAAGGCCAAAATAAGTTGTTGGGCTGGGTCTAGTGGGAGTTAACTACTGGTGGTTCATATAGATGAAAACTCTAGCAACCATTTTCGGCTGCAGAGAGTACGCTCTAACTGCAATTTGTGATATTTCATTTTCATGTTGTGCTTGGTTCATTTATGGGATGAAGTGAAGAGTAGATGTGCAAAGAAGGAGATGAATCTGTTTACTTTCTACCAGGGTAAAATGAACTTTTTCATAGTAAATCTCAATGCAGGTTGATGGGTTCTAGTTTCCAACCTGGGTAAAATGAACTTTTCCATAGTTAATCTCAATGCAGGTTGATGAGTGCTTGTTTTTTTTTTTCATTTGATTATTAAAAATTATCTTCCCTTTGTGTCACTGTGCAAGTGAAATTAATAAGCCTTTCCTTTTTTTTTACATCAAGCTTTTCCTTTTATGAAAAGAAAATATGCTAATATAAAAGAAGCCATCATGGTTTATTGGAAACAGCAAAAGCATTTTAGTGCATTCTATTTTGGATGAAATCTTGGACTAATTTATTATAAAACATTTTCCTCTAAGTCAAATTAAACACAAGCTTTTGTTTACTATTGTCTATGAAGAAGGAATATTTTTTTACACTTTGATCAACTGTCATTCTATCTGTTTATCTTTGAGACTTTAGTTTAATATTATTCTTTTTAGTGTTCAGTTCCTTAGTTTCACCTATTTATTTATTGCTTAACGATAATTTTGGTTCGGTTTATATATTATTGGGTAAAATATGTTTTTAGTCCCTACTAAATCGGGTCCTTTTAAGTTTAGTCCCTACATTATCAAAATAGGCATTTTGGTCCCCAACTTATTTTTCTGTTTCCATTATTAGTCCTTGACGTTAAATGGTGCTGACTAAGCTAACGAAAATCTGAGTTGGCGTTTACACGTGTCATTTTTTTTTATCTATGTCGCTTTTTTTTGTCCATGAAAGATCAGTTCATTTTTGACCATTAGATCAAGTAAGACCACAGATCCTACTATAATCTTTTCACACTATATCTTTTTCCACATCATCTTCAACCTTTAAACACTCTCTCTCTCTCTCTCTCTCTCTCTCTCTCTCTCTCTCTCTCTCTCTCTCTCTCTCTCTCTCTCTCTCTCTCTCTGCCTGCGCACATCCAAATCCACAAACAGAAGAGAAGAACTAGAACCACTCCCAATCCAGAACTAAAAACCAGAACCACTCACTACTCTTTGGTCTGTCTTCTCCCAGATTCCTAATCTGGAGGAAAGCAGAAGGACGCGAACTCAGGGCAATCCCTTCTCTTAATCCAGAACCACTCTCAATCCCTTCTTTCTTCTCCTCAACTGTCGACAATTAAATTAAATTACCACTGCCTAAAAGAATTGTGCAGGGAAATCTAGAATGAATTCTGGAAGATTAACTTATACATTAAGGATGTATTGTTAGAATTATTCCATTTTTCGTTCTCTGTCAGTGGTTTTTTAAGTTTTAATTCCATGTCTATTTGATATCCTCAACCATCCCCATTCCACAATCTTCCATACATTTTACCATCGCTAATCCAAAATCCCCAATCTTACCCCTAAATTCCTAATCTTGGTCTTAGCCTTAAATTCCTAATCCTAAATGTATCACCATAAATCACATGCAATTTACATCGTTTTACTCCTCTGTCTTATCTTGCGCTGGTGGTGTTGTTGGCGAACGGAGGAGAAGAAACGAGGGAGATCTGGTGATCGATGGTGTGTTGCTCAGTTGCTGTGTTTGTGTCGTGAAGGAGAAGGAGAAACGGTGCTCGTGTTGTGAAGGAGAAGAATATATTTTTTTAACAAAAAAACAAATTTTAATAAAATAGAAAACTTTGGTAAAAGAAAATAAAAAAGACACATGGATAGTAATAAAGCCACGTAGATAACAAAATGACACGTGTAAATGCCAATTCAGATTTCTGTTAACACAATCAGCACCATTTAACGTTAGGGACTAATAATGGAAACGGAAAAATAAGTTGGGGACTAAAACGCCTATTTCGATAATGTAGGGACTAAACTTAGAAAAACCCAATTTTGTAGGGACCAAAAACATATTTTACCCTATATTATTTAGTAAGGGATGTAGTGTAGAATCTAATATCTTTAATATATTTCAATAGTTATTATAGATATTGAATTTTTATTTTGAGAAGATTTTTGTCATTCTGGTAAGATCTTATTAAATATTATGAAAATACTTTAGTGGTTATAAATCTAAAGGGATTCTATTCAAACAAAAAAGTCTTATCTCAAATCTAAATTCCATGATTTATGAAAATAATTGATTTTGAGCCTTATCAAAAAATGAAGATTAAAGAAAAAGGAATTCCTTTAAAATGAGACCAACCAATATCCAAGAGCATCTACCATCTTCTGTCACCCTCTTTCTCCCTAGAGCCACTGCATCCCTTGAGCACATCTTTGCCTTCTTGCAACCATTTCCAAGAATTTTTTGTGTTGATTGAAAACGACTACCAGAGCCCAAGTCTCTTTTTGATATCGAAGACAAGTCATGCCTGTTCCATAGGAACATGAGGGGGAGTCTTCAATGTGGCTGGATAGAGGTGGATTCGCCTGGTGTTGATGATCTCTGGATTCTCAGATGATGGTGGAGGTACCTGAGTAAGGCATGTCTACATAGAAGCTATTAAACGCTATGAAACGGACCAAGAGACAGAGCTTATGTTTTGGGCAACCTAATTTATGCACAGCCTATGTATTAATGTCCGGATAGCTGCCTAGCCTAGGTCTGACGACCTCATCGGGGGAGACCAGGCCAATCGACCTCTGTATGGCCGGGATGATCCACAACCTCCAAGCACCGAGCCTAAAAGGTGAAGGTGGTCAGTTGTTTTGTAATTGAGGTGTGGCTCAATCGAGAAAGTCCAATACCTAAAGTTTTTTTTTTGGCTCTGTCGAATTTTACCTTGAGATCATGAATTCTATTATGGTTTTAATATTTTCTTTCAATTATGTGTTGCTAAATCCATAGCTAGGGCTGTGGTGGTTTTTATGTTTTGACCCTTGATGTTTTCCCAGTTGCAAATTTCAATATAATTTTGTGTTTCCTTTGTTCAATTGGGTTTATCTTATTGTGTACATTTATATAAGGATTGACCAACTATTACGTGTGGTTGATTAATTGATTGGCAACCGTACCACATAGTTTATGGAACTATAGGATAAATTGGATTCCGTGTCGTGAAGAACAAGACTCAATTCCTTGTTTTTATCTGTTAATTAGTTGTTTCTTGATGCTTATCTTGATTGTATGCCATGCATGACCAAACTCAGTTACTTGTTTTTTATCTGTTAATTAGTTGTTTCGTGATGCTTATCTTGATTGTTTGCCTTGCATGGCCACTGGGGGTTTTAAAGTTAAGAACAAGACATCAATATTACATGGCTGTTGTGTGTTAATAATATTAGAACGGGTGCTCGACAATTGATTATGAACACAAGTTATAGAGGAATTTGATAACATCTTAGTGATTTTGTAGGTGAAATCAGATGCCTTAGACTTTCCACAATTGAATCTCGTAAGCAACCATCCTTGAATTTTATTTTACCTTCTATAGTAAATATAAGTGCATGTTTGATCTTTCAACTCTTTTCCAATTGCCTAAACAACACAAGGAGGATATTTTTGGAAACTGGTTCTTGCCAACCAATCTTTGTGGTTACTAATACTATATTTTGGAGTCACTTGTACTCCTGCATTGACTGTCCACAGGGTATACTTAGCTTCAGTACCTTGCACACACAACAAGCTTGATCTTCTATGCAATTGTTATGTAGGTACATCCTGTAGGTTGATATACAGCCGTAAGATAAGAGAACTAATTTCAGAATTTTTATAAAACTGGTGCTTAAATTAAATAAATATTACGTTTTAGCACCCAAATGAAAAATTTCCTGTACTGGTAAAATAATCTGACATATCAACAACAAAGCCTTGTCACACAAGGTTTGGATACATGGATCACGCAATACCATACTTTCGCCTTTAGCTTTTCTTGGTTTTCCTCTACCTCTAGCTACTTGGCTGCCCTCCATGGATCTACTCTTCTTTCTACAAAGTAGATCTAACATATCATTTATGAATTTTCTATGGCAGGTTCATACTTTTCCAGAAGGAAAAGTACGTCAAGAAGATGCTCCCATAAGGCGATTGAAATGGGGAACTGCTAGTCTAATTGTTCGTGCTCCAAAAACTCCAATTGTGTTGCCAATTATTCATCATGGTTTTCACGAGGTAATTCCCTTTATAAAATGAAAAATGATAAATGGTACAATTCGAAATCGATGAACACTTGATAACACTCACCTCATATACACTTCGTATCTTTTTTGACGAAAAGCTGGTTGTACCACATAGCACTGCTCTTATAAAATTTATCTCCTATTCCTTTGGAGTTCTAGGCTTGTCTTCTAAACCATTTGTACTTCTTTTAGTTATCTCGCCTGTTAACAGTTACAGTGCCTCAATGAGTCACTGTCTTCAGTTAGACATATTGGAGCATTTGAATCTTGTATATCAGCAACATTGTCTTACAAAGAATACAATTTGAATATATGTTTCAAAATAAACCTTTAAGGCAGAGTGAGCATGTATTGATGTTCCATTCCAATGAATGAGTGAAGAATTAAACATGGACTAAATGAGCCTTAAGAACATGACCCATCACTTTCATAATTGGCATTGTAATTTACATATTCTTAGCTTGCTCTAGTCAGGTTTTTTTGTTAATACTTGCTTCCTTCTCAAGGATTTCAATGCATTCTAAAGATATCGTAACAAAAGGTTTTGTAATTTAATTTTAAATTATAATCCTTCTGGATAGTGGATATTATGACATAGGCAGATTCTTGTTAATGTCATTTGCAAGATGACAAAGGATTGCTGCTAAAAATCATGAGAATTATTGAAGGATAAGGATTAACATTGCTACAATTATTCACTATATGGCTATAAATTTTCATAATTGGATATCATGTTGCCCAACACACAATAGTTTCATTGTAGAGCAATTATTTCATGAGCATGTGCCTATTGGAGCACAAGCACAACCAATCAAAAGCGAAGATAATATTAAAATAACTTCAACACAAGCTTTGATGTCTTTTTTACTTTTAATTTAATAGATCTTAAATTTAAGATTGGTTGTGTCCAATATACACTGCCCACCATAGTGCCCCATACAGGAACTTTTCTTCTGCGCAATAGGTAAGATTGGGTCTGCACCCGTTTATGAGAAAATTAAGGATGCTTTGTTATGCATGTCACTTAATATCAAGCTTTTATGAAAACTTTAATTGATTTTGTTGCTATAATTTTGTTTATTATGTTTATTAACGCAATGTTCTACTTATATTTCTAGGTGATGCCAGAGAAATATATGTTTGGTAGGCGGCCTCCTTTACCACTATGCAATAAGAAAATTGACATAATTATTGGTGATCCAATTGAGTTTGACCTTCCAGCAGCGAGACAAATGGCTATTGCCGAGTCTCGTAATGGTTCATTCCCTACTACAGGGTGGCCCACAACTTCCGATGGTTTGGATGAGGCAGCACAGAGATGTCTATATTCTACAATTTCTGAGCAAATCCGCGCTGCCATGGAGAGATTAAGGTGTTATGGTAAAAGTTTGTTGAAGTCATAACCCACCTAAGCCTTTTTAGATGTCACAAGTTTGTTCATTGTATCATTGTTTGTTATTGTAGTTGATGGTTGAGTAGAATTCTTAACTTTAGGTGCCAATAGAATTATGCAGTTTTTTAGGGGGATATGGGCTACCCCTCCTTTCACAGCCCAAAATTTGATGGGCTAATATTTCAAAAGCATAATCTTCAGAAAAGAATAAGGGAAGTTTTGGCTCAATCTGCAGGTAGGGGCTTGGGGATAAATCCTAGTTAGTAATTTTGGATGTTTTATAGAAAACTTGCAGGGATTTTTCTTCCTTGCATTTTAGCAGTGCCGTTTCACTTGGGAAAGATAGAAACAAAACAGCTGTGATTTGTATTTCAGGTAGGGACATAATAAAAGCAGGTCTTTCATTGTTCATTTCTTTGTGTGTAATGTACAAAACTCTAACACGTGGTCTCATAGAATTGTAATATCCTTCTTGATTATTACTAGTCCACATGGTACCGGTCCTATTTAGTTTGTTCCCTTCTTTTGTGGTCCAGAACAACATTATCGGTTTTGCTGATTAATTAACAGCAAAGAGAGTCAAAGGGAAGCATCATTACCTGAGTGTTCTGTTGTTAGAAAAGATAACACTTTTAGGGCCATCTGGCTCTGCATATCCAATATTGCTTACATCATTTTGGAAATTGAACTTGCTGTCAAAAATTATACTTGATCTCTTTTTTTTTGGTATAGAGGTCGTCGACCCCACTTTGGTATCCAGGGGAAATGGGTGCGGTAACGTAAGTAAAGCTTGGCTCTAAGTTGTTCCATTGTTAGGGATCCAATTGGGGTACTAATGGTTGGCTCTATGAACTCCTATAAGGCACTTGGCCTCAATGGTTGCCATTTGCCAACCATATTTCTTCACGATTTATTGGCACATAATGACTTACATAGACTTTAATCTTGCTGAAACTTTGATTGCCCCTATTTCCAAGATAGAGGAACTCAAAAGTATCAAAGACTTTAGACATATTAATCTATGTAATGTCCTTCTCAAAATTTATGGTTTGAAGAATTAGACCTCATTTGGAAGATCTGACTAGCCTTCTTCAAAGCAATTTCATTCCAAATAGAGGAACAACTGATATTGTGATGATTTTTCAAGAAATTGTCCATCAAATGCACAAGAAGAAATCTAGGAAAGAGTGTCTTTTTGAAATAGAATTCGAAAATGCCTATAATAGCATTGATTCGAATTTTCTAAAACTCACCCTTCATAATTGTGGTTTTCCTGAATTGACCATCAAATTTATCATTAGCTGCAGAACCTTTTCCTCTCTGGTGAAATTTTTAAAGATAACAAATGGCAAGAGGGGAACATTATCAACAACAATAACAATTTCAACCATGAATCTTTCACCAAACTTTGCATAGCAAAAACAGATAGCTGCAACAAAATCAATGTGGATGGGAGCTTGTAGGGAAATCCAAGTAGGGCAAGCTTTGTATGAGTGTTGAGAAATCATTCGGGAGAATGGAAAACTTGCTTCTATGGCTACCGTGGGCATGACTCTAACATTTATACTAAGTTATTGGCAATTTGCCATCAGTTGGAAGTTGCTTGGCGGTTTTGTTGTAGGAAAGTAATCTTGGAATATTCATGTCTCCATATGCGTCCATATTGTGTTATTGATGTGTGGTATCCACCGATTGTGCCGATAACTAATCTGTGTTGGGGAAATTGGATGGCCACATATATCTGGCGTTGTCGGTTTGTGTGGTTCTCCCTTCTCAACAGAATTTTTGTCACACTCAAGATTCGAACTCGAGACTATAGAGTGGGATCCGAGCTCAATTAAAACAACACTTATAGGCATCTCAAACAACAAATACCAATCTCATGACTTCAAAAATTCAAAGATTTGAAGATTAAATTAACACTAAAACATCATGAGCTAGATATTCATCAACCAATCATTAAATTACCAACAAAGCGTGGCAGCCCTTCTAAAAGTGTATTAGGTTTAGATTTGTTTAGTCACATAACTAATACCACGTCTCAAGGCACTATCGTGGAGGGATTTTGTAGCTCCTCCTTCGTTACTATTTTTCAAAGCTCCAAAATCTAAACCAACCACACTTTTTTTTTGTTCGAACCATTGCTGCTGCTTATGGAGTGTTCCAACACTTTCAATGAAATGTCAATCTCTCTTTGCGCTTTGGAGTAAATTTCGCACTCTAAATAAACATTTCCTTTCTCAGAATGTAAATTAAATTTTATATATGAATCATTTTTCATTGTCAAAAATAAGGGTGGCAACGTAAATTCTAATCATTAGTTATCTCTCCTTGTTCAGCTCAAACAAAAAAAAAATTATCTCTTTGTTCAAATGGAAGTCACAATCATTTCAGCTAGAGGAAGTTTTGTTAACCAAAACAAAAATTCTCTAAGTGGTTACCAAAAGGTACCTTTGCCAATGCCAGCAACTTTTGATCTTTTCAATCAAGTTGGCTTTTTCTACCCCCTTATTGCAATTGGTCCACCTAGTTGAAGAACTAATATGATTTTAATAATTAAACCTTTGTGAATAAATTTTACCTTGTGTGTGATCATATTTCATTATTTTTGTTTAATATATATATATATATGAAAAAATTAACAAGTAATATTATTACATTATAAATTAGTGATTTGTTCATTCACCAAAAAAAAAATTGATAAAAAATTAGTGAATAAAACTTGTTTTTATATGTTTCATCTATTTATTTAAGAATATTGCTTCTCAACTTTGTCATGCTAGTCTTTATTGCCAATGAAGATAGATACTTTTAGCTAGCAATATGCTTTGGTTGTTGGTTAGAGTAACTTCAAAGGTTCGCTTTCATAAACTCTTTTGTCAAAGAAATATCTGCAAATGTGGAAACAAGGAAGTAACTATTGAACAATGTAGCTTAATGGGTATGAAATATTCAGCTAAAGTAGCCATTCTCGTGAATGTTATGAATTCGCATTAATTAAACCCATGTTTTCTTTCTCGCTTTGTAATCTCAACTCTCAAGACAGCTTTTTTTATTTTTTATTTTATTTCTCAGGCCCTGGCCGGCAACGTGGGCAATTTATTGGCTACCTGCAACTTTAGCTGTTATGATAATTAGATTAGATGTTATTGTAAATTGTAATTAGTTTTTTTGGTGGTGAGATGTTATTGTAATTAGTTTATTTGCATGCATTTTTGCCCATTCTTTTTGTTAATAAAGTCGATTTCAATTTTCTTTTCTATTTATATGCTTGAATATCTTACTTTTTTTTATAAGATGGATCTAATTCGTGTTGTTAAACAATATTAAGTAGAATATAGGCCCGTTTCTTACAGTTTTTTTTATTTAAAATAATCACTTTTTTTTCTCTAAAAATAATCACTTTTAGAGGTTTGTCGTTTGTTTGTTAGAATCTAAAAATAATTTAAAAATTGCTTTAAATAAGAATGTGTTAAGTAGCTACTTATAACAATCATTTTTTAAAAAAATGAATTTTTTAAACTAAGTAATTTTCAGAATGTTACACAAATACAAAACAACTTCTCATTTTCTTAAAATTCTGTAGAAACTAATCTCCAAATTATTTAATAACAAAGTCACTTATTTTTTTTAATCAGTAACAAACAGGTCGATTATTGTAATCCCAAACAATTTTAACTGATTTAAAAAGTATCCAATTAGTTTAAAAAATGTCACCATCTTAGCTTTTACATCTGTTCAAAAACAACTGATTTTGACTCTGTTTGTTAAAAAGTAGCAATTCAAAAACAGATCCCCGAATTTATTTAAAAAAAAGAGAAAAAAGAAAAAGACAGGAGAGAGGCCAAGGGGGATTAGACCAAAACCTTTGACAAGAAAAGAAACAAAAACACAACAGTAATACGAAGCCCTAATTTAAAAGCCCCTAAAACAAACCATCCTAATGAAAAGTTATACACTTTGTTATTTTCAGAATCCATTTATAAATAAGATTTCTTTCACTAAGGCTATGTTTGGCGCGTCCCATCCGCTACCGGATAGCGGATGAGACTAGCATATTTGACTGGTGGGTGATGAGTACATGTGTTTAGTAAATACTAGCGTTTAGCGTTTTCTAGGTAGCATTTAGTGTTTTTTAAAATGCTACTTCAAGTAGTGTTTTAGTGGATAGCGTATAACATTTCACTTTTTTTGACATTTTTACCCTTATTATTTTTCTTAAATTACTTCTCTTTCCTCATTAAACATTTTGTCATCATCAAATAATTTAATCATTAATTAAATATCATTTTGTGTCATTTTACATTTATTAGCTATTTTAACTGCTAGTTTTACCAAACGCATAATTTGCTATCAACTAGCTTATTTGTTATCTAATATATATATATATATACTAGTTTGTATGACCCGTACGATGCACGGGGTATACATTTTCTTTTAACATAAAGTGTATTTTTTTATTTGGGACTAAAAAAAGAGGCAGTTGTATATTTATGTGTGTTATGTGAGATATAAAATACTTGGTACACCATCTAAAATAATTTATATATATTTATATATATTTTATGCATCTTCTTTTTGAATTTAATTTGAAATAATTTTGTCTTTAAAATACTATATATAGTTATGTAATAGTTAGGGGAGGAGAGTCCCAGTCCCCATCCCCAAATTCATCCTGGGTCAAATTTCTCCCCGGTCCACGTCCCTACAGTATCTTATAATTGTATACACACACATATTATTTGAATGTAACAATTAGATAATTAGATAATTAGAAACATCTACAATACATACATCTCCATGTTGAATTATACTTCTCCAAATGATTGAGAAAAGACAAAACTTGTTTTCTTTCTCTCTTACAAACACAATTATTGAATTCAATTATAATACCCACAGAGAGGGAAGGTCGAAGATAAAACCATGTCTTTTGATTATGGTCAGAGAAATGTAAGCAAATTAAAGCATGGCGGTCACAGTTCTTGCAAACATTCAACACAATTAAGTTAATATCATGATGTATGAGCCAAATACATTGCCTCATAACATATTTGCGATAAAAATAAACAACTGACAAAGACCAAAATTAATAGCATTGCATCGGCTTAAGGATATCATACTATGACATTAATTGTTCAATAGTTCAAAAATCCAACCATTAAGAACAACAAATAGCAGCTACCTACAAAATTGTGTGCATGTTGCACATACATCCTATCACTTGCAGTAATGAGTAGATATGTTTTGTAAGGAATGTCTTAAAGTATCTGCAGAAAATGAAACAAACAATATCAATAAGATCATCTCTTTTCTACCATGTCTTTGACTCAACGGAAGTAAGCTATGAAGCATAAACTCAACATTTGTTTTCTACCATGTCTTTCACTTTCTTCCCTCACCACTCACCAGCCAAATTCAAACTTACAAAAATTCACACTATTTTACCATTGAGAATATATCAGTCAATATGATTATTACATAATCAAATCATAAATAGTGGAAAATTAACAAAATTTGGAAAGATAATTCGTAAATTTGATTGACATAAAATACTCCAATTTTTTTCTCCCACTTATATGCTTTAAACCAACCTCGATCTCTATACTAAAAACAAAATCCCATACACATTTGACTATAGTTGCAATGCTAAAAAGTAGAGTATATAAACATGACTATAGAGCAAAAGAAATCTAAATTTCCATCTTCAAGCCTTTTATTAATTCTTTTGAATTTACTTGCAATCAGCCATGCAGTGAATTCAAGAGCAAAAGCGCCTCTCCAATGCTATCAAAGCACAAAACCTAAGAAAAGTGACATAACTCCAATATGCTTCAACTTCTGTACCTCCAAATTACCTTTATCCAAGCCTTTTATAGACATCAATAATGAGCAGCAGAGCAAGCCACATTGACAACTAATATATATTATCCTTATAAAGTAGGGTCTTTCTTAATTGGTCGTCCATTTTATCCGCAATTCTGATTTTACCTTCACTCTTCTGCATCATGAGAAGTTGTAATGTTCACAGAATTAAACCAATGAGAAAGATAAGAATCAAGAGATATTACTCATTATGCTCAAACACAATAACTTGAAAACTCATTGACATTTAAACAAATAGGAAGGAGACATAAACAAAATAAAATGAACATTTACAAATATGAAGCACTATGAACATTCTGAACCATTGAAATGATTACACGAACAATGAAATTTTGTAAATGCTTCACTTAAAAATGACATTACAAAGCATTATTGACATTACAAAGCATTACAAATCTATAATCTATTGTTTAAACTCATTAAACATCTGTCACCTGCTCAAATAGAAACCGAAAATGCTTCACTTAAAAATGACATTACAAAGCATTATTTTTTGGAGTGAAAAATACCTAAGATGGTTTTTTAGCCAAGTTTTCTAATCAGTTAGCAGCACATGTGTGGAAACCAAAAAATCATAAAAATGAAAAACAAATGACAGAGACGTAAGTTGCTAACAAACTATATAATAATACAATAATTTGGGAAAAAAAGAATAAAATGAGTAATATGAGAGTCAGCACCAAGCAAAACCCTAACATCCCGAAATTAAAATTGGAATTTGACAGTTAAAAAATCGAAGAAGAACGAAACAGAGGATTATATGTTTGTTTTCTATATAACATGTATTGAAGAAGCAAACCAAAAATGAAAGAGAAGAAGAAAAGCTTAATTGTGAAGAAGTTGAACTCACCGATGAAGGAGGGAGAAGAAAGATAGGTCTCTTGAAAGCTTCTCTTTCGGCTTCCTGTCTTCCAATCTTTCCCGTCTTTTGTTTTCATTTTTTTTGTTATTTGAAATTCCAATCTTTCTGTTTATCGTTTCATCTCATGCGACGTTTAGGGTTTTTGGTTTTTGCTCTATCATTTTTTGGTAAACTGAAGGAAGAAGATGATGATTTGAGATATGAGAGGGGAGAGAGATCGAAGAGAGAGAGAGAGAGAGAGAGAGAGAGAGATGCGAGATTTGAGAGGGGAGAGAGCTGAAGTGAGAGAGAAAGATTGAATTCTGGAGCTAAATTTGGATCCACAATTTTAGGGAAGGGTTAATTAGAATTAAATGTAAATTGTTGCATAATTATTCTCATCAATTCCATGTCCTCTTAATTCGCATCTCATGAATTTGAAACAGCTATGTATAATTTGATCTCAACCATTCGTTTTACAATCCTATTGTGAGATCAATTCTGGACCGTTAAATTCGTTGGTAGATATTCATGTGTTCATGGTTCAAATGCGCAACCGTTAGATTGCCAGCCGCAATTTTAAGGAGTTGCAGCCGTTGATCCAGTCCATGTGTCTTGCCTGCGTAATGACTATCGTCGGATGTCTTTGGCTCGTTGACTTGTGTGTTTAATTGTCAGTTTTAGTTTATGTGGAATAGTACAAATCTTATGTCATTTCTGACGAATATCTGACATGGACGCCACTGTGGACCTATCCATGGTTTATTATTAAATATATATATATATATAATAATTTTTTTTGAAAAATAGGTAAATAAAATTATTAAAATAACAAAAGTAATTTTACAATTTTAACTTCTAAATATCCCAATGTTAGTTTAATTACCATGATTTCATATCAATAATAATTTGTAAATATTTTGTCATATTTTATATTGATTAATTAATTTAATCATGAATTAAATATGTTTTATATGTCATTTTACATTTATCAACTAGTTTATAGTTGCTAGTTTTATCAAATACATAATTTGTTATCTGCTAACTCATACGCTATCCGCTATCCACTCATCCGTTAACTTATCCCCTAACTCCTACCTTTTACCAAACATAACCTAAATCCCCATAATGAATAAAGTAGGTTAATTTTTTTAGCCGTATTAAATTTGTTGACAATTTGTTTATTTTTCTCCAAATTTGTTGGGTTCATCACTAATTCTTTCCACTTAATTTAACGTGTATCAAGACTTATCACCTCACACCAACATGATGTGCCACAAATGGTAGATACTTAAGTCCCTTAATTATTTGGTCATAAGCTCGATACCTGACCGCTGCGTATGTAAAAACATTTATTGGGAGTGGTCAACCCGTTACATGGATCTCCGATACCTCAAAGGATTAGGCATCGTAGATCACAGATCTCCCTTACATTGGTTTAAAAAAAGAATTATCATCTCACCCGTTCTCCGAAATTAATGCATTAATAGATCATAATTTTGAGATCCTATAAAAAGGACGAGCAAAATTCTCAAAGGCAGTGTTTTGAGGACAGGAACTGTTATGAACACAAAGAGCATGGAGATTCAGACTCGCCACTTGGAAGGAAAAGTAAAGAAGATTAAAGAATTGTTCCTTGTCTTTTAAATGCTTTTATAATTAAGATATCATAGCAATTTTATAATCGTACTAAGCCAAACATTTATAGGTGTGCTATTTCGAAGCCTAACTGTGTAAGGCCTAGTTTGGGTTTGAATTTGGGCTTTTAGGTTTATATTTGTTCCTTTAGTGAGTCCATGACCTATTCCCTATAAATAGGCGTGGTTTTGCAAGTTGTAAGGACCTTTGATCATATTTTTAATTTGAGAGGAATTAACATAAGTGCTCTCTCTAGGGTTCTTCCTTGAACCATCTTTAGGATCTTATCAAGAGCTTAGGTTTTTGTGGCGATCCAAGCATGAGAATTATCATCTTTCCATGAAAGATGTGGCTTCTCTTCATCTCATAGATTCATCCCTTATCTTTCCATCCTTTTGATTTTCTTCCCTTTTCTTGTTTATTGTCTTTAATATTTCTTTGATTATGGAACGATCCTCTATCTTTGTTGAATTAGTAACAATAATTCACATCAGGAACAGACCGGTTGAATCGAGAACTGGCCAGCCTGTCGGTTGATACGATCTCATTTGGATTGAAGTCTGGTCGAACCGAATGGAACTGCAAATTGAAATGGATTGAACAGTTCAAAATGATTTTTTTTGGTTTATTTTATTTATTTTTTCCCTAAAATTTAATATTTTTTGTTATTTATTTATTTATCAATCATCCGGTTAGTTGAATTGAGAAAACCAATTGAGTAATGGCTCGGATATCTCACCGATTCAATCTTCAAAATCGAACCGAACCGCACCACAAACATCTCTTGAAATAAGGGGTTATGGGTGTTTCTCACAACATAAAGTTTCTCGATCCTCCACTACAAACAAATACTATCATTTTTCAACACTCTTCATATAATTGAGTAAAATTAATTTAAGTCCGTTAACTTTGGGAAAACGCTCCAATAAATAGATATGCATCAAATTTACCTAAGAAAAAGTTGAAAACAAATATGATACTAATTTTGATCTCTTTCCAATAGAATAATCTATTTTGCTTCTTTTAACTTTACTTTATTAATGTATTATAATTATGATTTTATTATATTAATTATCGTAAATATTAATTTTGAATTTTTCTATAAATAATTGCAAAATTGGGGACTCGCGGGGAAATTCGACCCTGTCTGGAGCGGTGATGGGAAGGGAAAAACCCGACCCTGTAGAGATGGGGGCGGACTGGGGACAAGGGAGGCAAAATGCTCCTGACCTGAGCAGTTGCCATCACAATTTTTTTTATTGATTTTAGTCCCTCAGAATTTTTAATAGCGCTTCATGACGTTTAACAATGCTTTTTTTAGTGTTGTAAAAAGTTCAGAAAAACGCTATTAAAAGTCATGAAGCGTTATTAATAGTAATGAGGGACTAAAAATAATGAAAAAAGAACTTGGGGATCAAAAGTAGCTGAAATTTTTTCGAGAAACTAAAACAAAAAAGACTCTAACTTTATATGGACCAAAACCCTATTTAATCCCATCAAAAAAAACTCAAAAGCCACAAATTTTCTTATAAGACCTTTTCTACATATTATTACAAGACCTAGTTTTTTTGGTTTGGATAATTACCAGCTACTTACAAAGTGTTCTAACGCTTTAAACGAAAGACTAATTTCCATTAATATTATAGAGAAAATTTTGCACTAGCTAGTACTAAATTTATCACCGAGGGAATAGAATTTGGGTGTACCACCTCGACCCATGTTCCTTGGATAATTTATGCCACTAGGCATCACAAGGCCTACTAGTAATAAATTGTGGAAGATTTATTATTTTACAATATTTGCCTTACTCGTTTTTTAGAACGATATTAATTTATTGTTAGTTACCAATATGTTACACTCGTAACTCAAATAATTGTTTTTTTTTTGCATTTCACGCATAACCCCACAAATTGAAGTCATGTGCCTTGTTATGAAAAAAGGTTAGGCGGGTTTTTTCCCTCTGTCTCTCTCTCTCTCTCATATAATTGCTGAGAAAAAAAAGAGAAGTTATGAGACAGGTAGATGTTGAGTTTGTTGCTAAATAAATAATTTTGCATAAATGCATGCACATATAGAAATGTGATTTTCCAAAATAATATGTACTAGTAGGAAAAAAGTTAGTATAATTGGCAGCAACTTTTTATCTATCACAAAAGAAATGTATGCTATTATTACTGGGTGAAGAAATTATTAGGAGTTCTAATATTAGTAAATATTTAAAATTAGAGGTAGGTTATAGGTATAATTGAGATCTAATATGCACTAAACTAATTATTATTAACATGATGGGTACACTGAGATTGATACTTGCTGGTTAAAGTAAGACAGATAAATAAATTGAGAAATATTTATGGAGAAGGTGGGACCATAGAGGGGGTGGAATGTCAAAATCTGACATTTGGAAGGAGGATGTTGGTGCTACCCGGTTAGTGATAGCATTGGCAGCAGCAACAACAACAACAACAACACCCTTCAGTAGAAAAAGTCATGACTTACTTTGAAAGAATCTTTAGAGGGACAAAAGTAGCACAAAAGTTGTGGGTCCATTGTTAGCTACTTCAAATTTATGTACACATGATTTGATTTCTGGTTTTTATATGTCCTTGTAGATAGATAGATTGGCTAGATGGTATGTTTGTTTCTTTTTCTTTTCTTCTGGATGGTAATATATGATATAATGAAGATATTGTTTTCATATATATGATTAAATTTTGACTAGAAGTATGGAAGTATGTTTGATTTGTAAATAGGTAAGTATTGGATTGGGTAGTACAGTATTTTTAATAGCTTTTTGTGTCGTACATTGTTTGGTAACAATTGACAACACAAGCAAAAAGGAGAGAGAAGAGATCACGCGATGAGAAGATAAAAGAGAGATGAGAGAAGAGGGAGAGAGAATGGATAGTGAAGAATGAGATAGGAGTGAAAGCGAGAGAGAGAAGATAGAGAAGAGAGATAGGAGAGAGATGTTGAGTATGAAATAAAAGTTGTATTTTGGTATTTTTTTGTGGATCGAAAGTTGTACTGCGGGATAAAAAGTTGTGTCGTGGCTTTGTGAGGGACAAGAGTTAGGGTTTTTGTCCAATCTGTTGCCCCCAATTTTGTCTAGTACCATGAATAATTTTCAAATCAAACAATGTATAATTGGAGCTGTCATGTTCAGTCCCTTACTTTTTAGCAAATCAAACATAAACTTTTATAATTGATGTCATGCCATGTAAAACTACTATGCAAATAATATTACCATTAGTCACGATGGAATTAATCACGTTAAGGAATGAATTAATATTCCCACCTTCTTATTAGAGAAATTGAAAGTCATGATAGAATTAAGCATGCTAAGGGTGCAAGGATCATTGAGGGAGTTGAATTAATCTTCAATATCCTACATTGTTTCTACTAACATCAACTATGATTTAGTGTAGAAGCAAACTTTAATTAGGGAATGTGCCATGATCAAAGATGAGCCTCGTTGTGACGGGCGTGAATCAGCGTCGGCTCTTGCTCTTGCAAGATATGCACTCTTGCATAAGTGCAACAGGTGCGGCTCGGCAGAATGAAAAGAAGGAAGAGGGCAATGAAAAGAAAGGAAAGACCACAAGCAAGAAGAAGAAAATAAGGGTGAAATCTACTACATTATAACATACCAGAGATAGAGAATCCAGGATGAACATTATGAAGAAGGAAAAACATGGAAGATAGGGAAAAAAACTTGAGATGATAGCCAATATGAAGAGGTGCAGAGAAAATTTACAACCTACACAAGAGTAGAAGGAGAAGGTATGGGAGTTGACACTCTTGCTTAAAGAGAAGACTAAGCAAAGACACATTATGTCATGCTAAAATCGTTGACATGTAATATTTAGGTATGGCGTGACAATATCAAGAGATGTTGTGTGTGTCTCAATTTTTTGGACCCTTGACTTGTGTCTCTCGGCCAACGAGAATTCACAAAATGACGTAAGCTTCCCTAACTTGCACCTCTAAATGGCATGCGTATGGGTAAGGCAAGTGCAGGTGTGTGTTTTGACTGCATGAAAAGAGTGCAATTTAGGTTAGTTTTTGCCATCTGATAGTACAATGTGATGATAAAAATCATCGAGTCGTACTTTTAGGGCGTGAAAATTTATTTTCTCCAAATAGCCAGAGTGGTAACAACAAATAAGGTCGACCAACAAGCCTTTTGAGCACCACCTATAATTAATTTTTAATATTTAAGATTCACTAATTACCACATATAATTTATTTAATTTGATAATAAGTATATTGAATAATATTAAGTGTCATTAATTAGGTATGCTAATATAAAAAGTGTCATTGTTTAATGTTTTTAATATTATTTAAGAAGTTTTTTTTGTTGAACCATATTATTTAAGAAGTTTTTTTGTTGTTGTTACAAACGATAAAGAAAAACGAAACTAGTGGCGTGTGAAGTGGGGTTTCATGAATATTCAACACGTTTCTGATTCTCTTACAGTTGTCCGGGACATGCAAAGTGGCGTGGGTAAACACCACAGATTCAATAATTTGGTTAGCCGCATTAAAACTCTTATGGGGAAGGATTGGTGCTGTCATCTAATGCATAACATGAGGGAAGCTAATCAATGTGCAGGTGTTCTTGCTAAGATGGGGGTGCATTCCGTGGAGGAGGTCGTGGAGCTTGATACAAGTCCTGAGGTGTTACATGAGCTTCTTTTAAATGTAATTATTTTCGTAAGTACTCAAAGAGTCTGAAAGTCTTCCCTTCCCTGCCTTGGACTGGGGCACCATCCCCTCACCCTAAAATTCAGTATACCAAAAAGGATATTTTTTACATTGTAATAGTACTATAATAATCTATTTAATTAAAGGTTTTCAAACTAAGAATAAATAGAATATTATAATTTTACCAACAAAAATAATAATATTGTGTTTTATGTTAATTATTTAAAAAACAAGTGTATTACTTTTTTTTGTGACCAAAACAAGTGTATTACTATTTACTATTAGGCACTATTATACCGTTTGGTCGTGTTGGTGGTTGTTTCCAACAAGAAAGACCGTTGAATTTTATTACTCCTTCAAAGAAGAAAATAAGAAGAAGCAAGAAAAGGGTAAAAAGCAGAACAACAAGTAATTTTGGATTTTTGAATTGTGATTTTTGATTTTGTAAACAAAAGTTTTGGCATTTATAATGCACAAGTGACTTTCTCTCTCTCACTTCACCATCACACTCAGAAATCAGAAACTCAGCTCTCTCTCTCTCTCTCTCTCTCCTCTTCCTCGTTTCTCTCATTGCAGACAAAATTCGACTGCCACTCACTTCATCCTCTCTCTCTCAGATCTCTCTCTCTCAAAACACGGTCTATACTCTTCTTACAACCTTTGTCAGACACCATTGTTGTTGCTTCAAACTTCAAAGGTTGGATTTTTATTTTGATTTCCATTGTTTTTCATTTCTCGGTATTAAGTTTCTGAGTCCATTCTACCCCCCTCCCCCATTTGCAGAAGTTCTATGCAATCGTATCCTTGTTTGTTTTCTCTTTCTCTTTAAGTCATTGATTTTTATTGTTCTGCACTTCACATGCTTGATTTATTTCTTCTAAGGTTTTATGTTTGTAGAAAATTTTCAACTTTCAATGACAATAGTTTTCTTGTTGAGGTTGGGTTTTTACATGTCAGCAAAGCATAAATCGTTTGTTTTTTTGTTTTATAAAAAAATTTGTGTTGTTTTGACTTGTGTTTGGATTTTTGTTATGCAGTGGAAGAAGGACTTGAAGGGCAAAGTAGAGCAAAATATATGATGTAAAGACACATGAGAAAGTAAAATGACCATTGATATTCCTCCCTCTATGGCTCAAAATCCTAGGACAGGCAGATCTTCCTTTAGCTCTAGCAATGGCTTTAGCTCTATCAATGGCAATGAGAATACCCCTTTGAACACCTCTGCTTCTGTTACCATTGCCGATGGATATGATAGTGATGGCTCCAATTTTGCACCACCGTGAGTATCATTTTCTTGTGTTGGAAAACTTTATTTGGCTAATTTTCTAGTATATTATTAGAAATTTAGGATCTCATTACATTTCTCATCTTGTAGATTTATTATATACATGTATATTTGATTTGAGAAAGTGACATATTATGGTTTGAATCACTTAATCTTTTACTTGTTAACCTGTAACTCTCGTTTTTCTTCTTTAATGTAGTTCTACGACATTCAAATAATACTTACAATCGCTTAAAACTTTATATCATTAATCAACTCCTGAAAATTGTACCTCTATGCAAGAGTTTATGAACTTTCACTGTTTGTGTTCACACATTAATTTTGAATTCTGTTCTTATTGACAATGATCAAACTTACTCTTTGCAATGTGATTATTATTTTTTTCTTTTTTTTTTCCTTGAACTGAGTGGTTAGTTTTATGACAATTTAGAATGAGTTTGCTATTTGCCCATGCGCAACATTCTTCATATTAGTAACATGGTATCTGGTTTGATTTCTCAGCACGCCATCAACTCTTTCACTGTCCATTCCAGCAGAACTCGCTGGAGCTATACCGTTGATTGACAGATTCCAGGTGAGAAAGTTTATATTTTAATCTAGATATAAATATGATCTCTATTAATAATATTGCTTCCTTCTCAGTTTTGTGTCTCAATGATTTGTCTAACTAATTACTTGAATCAATAAAAGATTTTAGTTCCTTGCTTATGTGCATTACCATTTGATATCACCAAGTTTCTGTTGATGCTGTTTCATAGGTGGATGGATTCTTAAAATTAATGCATAAACAAATTCAATCTGCTGGGAAACGTGGATTTTTTTCCAAAAGATCTGTAGATCCTCAAGCTCGAGAAAAATTTACATTTGAGGACATGCTATCTTTTCAAAAGGTAATCAAAATCAAGTACCTAAAATGATTGTTAATCTACGAAGAGCTAACACACTGTTTCTTGTAGGATCCAATACCAACAGCATTGCTGAAGATTAATGGTGATTTAGTAAGTCGAGCAACAAAATTGTTCCAGATGATTTTGAAATATATGGGTGTTGATCCAGCTGATTGTGTAACTCCATTAAGCTTAGATGAACGAGTTGAGCTTGTAGGGAAATTATACAAGCAAAGTTTAAAACGTTCTGAACTCCGAGATGAACTTTTTGTTCAGTTATCAAAACAAACACGAAATAATCCCGAGAGGTATGTGATTCTAGATTTAGTATTGTGTGTCTGCTTCATCTTTTCTTGGCCTTTATTCATTGAAGCTTTATCCACCGACGTTTTGTTACAGGCAATACTTGATCAAAGCATGGGAGCTTATGTATATATGTGCATCCTCCATGTCTCCTAGCAAAGATATTGGGGTTTATCTGTCAGAATATGTTCATAACATAGCACATGGCGTGGCTACTGATCCTGAGATCCAAACGCTTGCATTAAATACGTTAAATGCTTTGAAGCGTTCTGTCAAGGCTGGTCCGAGACATATTATACCTGTGCGAGAGGAGATTGAAGCTTTGTTGACTGGGAGAAAGCTTACAACTATAGTGTTCTTCCTAGATGAAACGTTTGAAGAAATTACATATGACATGTCAACAACCGTTGCGGATGCTGTTGAGGTTATTTGAAACTCTTATAAGTTATATGCTTCTATTTGCAATTGCATGCATTTGTAACTAATGTAAATGTAAATATGTAAATATATTGAAAAACTATGGAAGATGGAAAGTGCTTGTAAGTGAAATGTGAAATCAACAAGAAACTATGAGTAACTTGAATGGAAATGATTAGGAGATGTAAGAGAAGAAAATCAGACTGTTGAGAAAAATCTATTCAATCTAATGAAGGTGATCCATATGCATCCAATTTCACACCGTTTGGATTAAGGCTTTAGTGACTTTAAACCTACAACTTGAATAAGACCCCAAGGCTTGAGCTAGAAAAAAGGGTATGAGCTATAGTAGATGATAATTATTATGATCACTAGACTTATAATTGATTTTAATCATAATTAATATTTATTCCCTCTTTCCATTCATTCCTTTTATTAGACTTTCATAGGTACCATAGATAGCTTAGGTTGGTTGTTTTGATCCCAAAACTCAGGCATTTTGATACTATTTTCTCTTGTGTACTTAATTTTCCTTATGAACCTATGAGAAATTATTTGGAGTCAATTCAATTTGGTACAAGAGCTTTATAGTTCGATTATCTTTCACTTTGTTTGGGATTTTAGATGCTGTTAGCGCTGGCCCACTGTCTATAGTTATAGTCAGTTGGTGCCGAAAATGGCACCATTGTTTACCTCAAAATCCACTGCCAGATCTGCTACCGCTTTCCTCAAGCAAAACCTCCAGCAGCACACTTCACTGGCGTGTGATGCACCACCCTCTTGACTGCCATTAATGCCGCTGCTTCTGCCCTTGTATTCGTCCATCCTCTCAATTCTATTTTACCTGACTTTTGTTTTTGGATGCTTTGTCATTGTTTTTGAGTTTCTCTAGTGGCTGAACCTGTTAATGAAATTTCCAAACCAGAGAAGAAATGTTTGACCGCGCTTTTGAGTTTTTTTGGGTCCCCACCATCACACTGAGGAGTACAATGGTATGAACTATTTTAATTAGAGTAATGATAGGCCCATTATTAATTTTAGGCCAATTATTAATGAGAGGGCAGAATATTCTAGAAGGAGAAGAATTAGAGGGATTATATAAAGTGGTGTAACAGAATGAGAGGGCATTAAGAGATTTGTTGGAAAAGGTTTAGGCAAGCTTTATGCTTGAGGGAGGAGTTCGTCTCCTATTTTCTGCTTGATAGTTTCTGCATTATTTCTGTTTTAATCTCTTCGAATTCTGTTTGTGATTGTAAGGAGTATAACTCCATAGTTTCATATATTTTTCATTATCAATTTTTGTTTTCTATTAAGTAATGCAGTGGAGACATTGTTTTTGGGCCTAGAACTAGAATTGTCTGGTCATCTCACTAAAAAGGCTACTAACATTGCTGGGCCTGGGTGTCACGTTAGGAGACGCGATATTGGTCACGCAGTTCGGCCAATCGTTGCCTACGTCTGCGACTACAGAGCAGCTGTAGTTCCGTTTTATTGATTGTATAATCGTGTAATCGAGTACAAACACTAATGCGTTTAAATAGGCTATTCTATGTGAAAACCTAACGGGCCTGGGCCGAATACATATATAAATAAATCAACTATTTACAACTTCTTTATTTCCTTATTCACATCCCCCCTCAAATTGATGCGGGTCATCAAGAAGCATCAATTTGCTAACAAGAAACTGATGGCGCGGACGAGGAACAACTTTGGTCAAAATATCTGCAACCTGAAATTGAGTATTGATATGGGGAATGGATATAACACGATTATCATAGGCTTCACGAATAGCATGGCAATCAACTTCAATATGTTTAGTACGCTCATGAAAAACCGGATTTGCAACAATCTGAATGGCACTTGTATTGTCAGCATAGAGAGATGTCGGCTCAGTTTGAGGAAATCCAAGTTCACTCAACAGACCACGAAGCCAAAGTATTTCAGAGCATGCTGTAGACATAGCACGATATTCCGATTCAGTTGAGGACTTAGAGACTCTTGCTTGCTTCTTACTTTTCCATGAGATCAATGAAGAACCAAGAAACATGCACCAACCAGTGACAGAGCGGCGAGTGTCAGGACACCCAGCCCAATCAGCATCACTGTAGGCAATCAACTTAAGAGGGGTCCCACTAGGAAAGAATAAGCCCCTTTGAGATGTACCTTTCAAGTAGCGAATTATACGACGAACTGCTGCCAAGTGAAGATGACGGGGAGAATGCATGAACTGACTTACTTGCTGAACAGCAAATGAAATGTCGGGTCGTGTAATGGTCAAGTAGTTAAGACTACCCACGAGCTGTCGATACAATAAAGGATCGGTCAAAAGTTCACCCTCGTCACGATGGTATTTAACATTAACTTCAAGAGGAGTATCCACAGGATTAGCGGATTGGAGGCCAGCCATAGCAATAAGGTCTGTGGCATACTTATGCTGATGGAGTAATATACCCTTAGAAGTAGAATGAACCTCAAGTCCAAGAAAATAATGTAAAAGACCAAGGTCTTTCATTTGAAATGAGGCTTGAAGCTTTTGTTTAACTTCCTGTATGGATGCTGCATCAGAACCAGTAATGATCATATCATAACATAAAGAAGGAGCAAAACAATGCTCGTAGATGTGCGGTGAATGAACAAAGATGAATCATACTGACTTTGAGTAAAAGAGAACCCAAGTAGAGTGGAACGGAATTTGTCATACCATGCTCTAGGCGCCTGTTTTAAACCATATAAAGAGCGTTTGAGCTTGCACACTCCCTTAGATGAAGAGAATAGGCCCTGCTGCTTGCAGTAATTGCAAAATTTCTTAGGACAACTACGAGCAACATGTCCAAATTGTTTACAAGAGAAGCATTGAGTCTATCGCATATCACGGCCTCTATTTTGCGCAGCATATGCAATTGTCACAGGTTCAGAAAGGACGGGATCATGAGACGTGGTTCCTTGAGTATGGAGACGTTGTTCTTCCCTGAGCAGTTCACCAACACAGATGTCCAAGGAAGGAATAGGGTTCCTATTCAGCAAAGCACCTCGAACAGCCTCAAATTCTGGACGAAGTTTCATGAGAAATTAATCCTGTTTACTAGTATCATAAACATCTTGGACGGCTGAAAGTGACGGCTTGGGAACAGCAGCATAGATAATAGCAGAGTGTTCTGTCCATAAATTCAGAAAACTAGAATAATATTCTTGAATTGACAAATTACCTTGTTTGTAATTGGCGATTTCTATTTCCAATTGAAAACGCTTGGCCGTATTGTCCTGGTTGTAAATACGCTTCAAATAATTCCACATTTCTTGAGCAGTTGAAAATGATCGCAAATTATTGATCATCTGAGGATCAATAGTACTGAGGATCCAGGAAATAATCTGAGCATCTTTGACTTCCCATGCGTCTACGGCAGTTTTATCTTCCGGCGCCTTAGAAATCTCATCAAGGTGATTCAATAATCCTTTCCCTTTGACATACATCTTGAATTGAAAATCCCAAACAGCATAATTCTTGCTGGTAAAGCGAACACAAAAATTATCCTTTTCTCTTTCGGCAACCATTAAAAATAATGTCAAAAGTAGCCAATAGGGACAAACAAATAACAAATAGTCTCTGGTCAAAAAAGACACCAACGAATACACAAAGCCAAGCAATGAATAACACAAAGCCAAGCAAGCAAGCCACGAGAAACAGCAGCAAAACACGTACCAACAGGTTGCCTCTTAGAGTTTCTTTTCTTTTTTGTATTTGCGTACAACACACGAAGCCACAAAGGGGTGCAATCACCACCTATGGAGAACACATCAACACCAATCAGCAAGCCACGACTTCAAAGGGGAATAAGGTGGAGGCTTCGTGAGTACGACTTAGAATCAGCAAGCCGCGAATCAGCTGGGAACAGCGAACAAGAGAAAAAGAAACTCAGCCAAGAATTCCGAGCAGAGATCGCGAACGATGACGCTAGCAAGGGACGTGACCAGAATCACGAACAAGACCCAAACACGAACGGTGGGAAGAGACCACGAACAAGAACCAAACGTGAACGGTGGGAAGAGACCACGAGCAAGAACCAAGTGTGAACAGTGGGTTTGCAACAGATCGCACGCACGGAGAAGATGAGCAGGAACCAGAAGCGCGAACAAAAAACGTTGAACTAAGACGGCACAGGTTTGAGTAACCGAACTGATACCATGTTAAGTTAGGAGACGCGATATTGGTCACGCAGTTCGGCCAATCGTTGCCTACGTCTGCGACTACAGAGCAGCTGTAGTTCTGTTTTATTGATTGTATAATCGTGTAATCGAGTACAAACACTAATGCGTTTAAATAGGCTATTCTATGTGAAAATCTAACGGGCCGGGGCCGAATACATATATAAATAAATCAACTATTTACAACTTCTTTATTTCCTTATTCACCCTGGGAAGGAACAGTGGTAATGATGTTGTTAGCAATTTGTATTCTTGTGATAGTCTATCGAACAGGGATTGGAGTAGTGATAGTTGATAAATGCTAACACACCTTTGAAGTTTTGGGGTGATACTACTCTTATTACTTGATAAATTGTATGCCGTCCTTTTGTCTCGGCAATAAAATTTCTCACTCTCTTTTGTTTCCTAAGGATCCTCTATATGTTGTCCCTCCTTATTTGTTTGGTTCCACTTATTTTGTTCACCATCCCCCTCGGTTGTATGGTAACTTGTCTGCGGGGGACGTCAAACGTATCTTTCTAGTGTATTCTTGAGTTAAAAATGGTTTTTGTAGAATATAAGAAAAGATCTTATAATATCTTCGACAAAGTCAGATTATCGTAGTTTATCTTGTAAGATTAGTTTCTAATCTTAGAGCATTTTAAATTATCTTATAGGATTTGTTTCCACAATATTTAGTTACTATCATAATATACAGTTGATTCTTAGTAGATGTTTCCTATTATAGTTGGCCTTGATGGGTAGGTGAATTGATTGAAAGCTTGGTTGGTAGCAGAAGTATTCAAGTATAGGCTCATATCTATGGCATGAAATAGAGTGATACTTCTCTTTTTAGTAAGATGCCCGTTCCTTTGTTATTGTCTGGCATGAGATGTTGACCTTTGTATCAGTTAGTTATTTAAAATGCCTTCTTACATTGTGATATGGAGGAGAAAATCTAAGTTTATATCTTAAATAAAAGAATACTATTTCGTATTAGTTTGCTTCTTTGTAGTTGTTCATACCCCAATTATTTGTCTTTACTGTATCAAGTTTATATCTTTTTATTGCTTACTCAACATATTTACCCCAGGAACTTGCACGGCTCATTAAACTATTAGAATACTCCAGCTTTAGTTTGTTTGAATGTCGTAAAGTTGTTACCAGTTCCAAATCACATGATCCTGGAAATGGTAAGTCTTTTTTCCTCTGCTTGATTATCATGCTATATCCTAGCTAAATTTATAATTCTAGTGGATTCTTTTATTGTTGCTCAGAGGAGTACATTGGGTTAGATGATAACAAATATATTGGGGATCTCCTGGCGGAATTTAAAGCTGCAAAAGATCGAAGCAAGGGAGAAGTGTTGCACTGCAAATTGATTTTCAAGAAAAAGTTATTTCGTGAGTCAGATGAAGCTGTGACAGATCCAATGTTTGTGCAGTTGTACTATGTACAAGTATGCCTCTTCATTATGAAAACTAACAAATTATTGAAAGCATATTTAGTTTATGTATGAAGCTGCAGTTACCTTCACAGATTTATTGATGTTGAATGTGTTAGTATAGTTGCAATTTCTATATGCGAGACTACCTTTTATTTAGTATTCAAAACTTACAAAATGTTTGAAGCATGCTTGGTTTGCATGAAGCTATAATTACCTTCAAGCTATTGACTTGTTGATGCTGGATGTGTTGTTACAGTTGCAACATGATTATATTTTGGGTAATTATCCCGTTGGAAGGGACGATGCTGCCCAGCTTTCTGCATTACAAATCTTGGCTGAAATTGGATCTGTTAGCACACCTGAATCATGCGCGTAAGTGATTTTTTAATATTCATTTTTCTGGTAACTATCTTGTAAGTTGTAACAGTGTGCAGGGGCATTCTAATCTTGTCCTAAGTTAACTTGTCTATTTCAATTTCTTACACCCTTATGACTTGCATTGAGATTTTGTAATTTCAGTAACTGGAATTCACTTCTGGAGCAAGTCCTTCCTAGGCAAATTTCAATGACACGAGCAAGACGTGAATGGGAGCTTGATATTCTTTCTCGATATCATTCATTGGTATGGAAAGGCCATCTATTTGAGTTGATTAGTGACAACTGAGATAAATTTGAGCTAATTATGTCCAAGCCCTTCATTGCACCTCACTTTGGTCATTTTTTGACTTTCATGTTGGTTCTTAAATTTGGAAGTCGATATTTCTTCAAGCATATGCTTTATAATTGATGACTACATAGTACATACTTTTGGATTCCTTCTTTCCCCCTTTGATATAAGGTTTTCATTGACAACTGAGAAAAATTTGAGCTAATTATGTCCAAGCCCTTCATTGCACACATCACTTTGGTCATTTTTTGACTTTCATGTTGGTTTTTGAGTTTGAAAGTCGATATTTACTTCTAGCATATGCTTTATAATTGATGACTACATAGTACATACTTTTGGATTCTTTTTTCCCCTCTTTGATATAAGTTTTTCTTCCCTTTTAATAGGTGCATTTGACAAAAGATGATGCGAGACAGCAATTTCTGCGTATATTGAGAGCACTTCCTTATGGGAATTCTGTTTTCTTCAATGTCCGTAAGATTGATGATCCTATTGGACTCTTGCCCGGACGAATTATATTGGGAATTAATAAAAGAGGGGTATGATTCAATAGAATAATTAACTGGTCAAGTTATATTATTTTCCAAGATTAAAAAATAAATTGAGTTTTAATTGTGTGCTTTTTCTTATTCAATTGTCTATAGATTCATTTCTTTCGTCCAGTTCCTAAGGAATACTTGCACTCAGCTGAGTTGAGAGACATTATGCAATTTGGAAGCAGCAATACTGCAGTCTTTTTTAAAATGCGGGTAGCAGGTGTTCTTCATATATTTCAGTTTGAAACAAAACAGGTATGCTACCTTTGTTAGTGCCACACAAACCCTTATTATTTTGAAATTATTTTACCTCACTACTATTGCACCACTTTGTTTTAGGGAGAAGAAATTTGCATAGCTCTTCAGACACATATAAATGATGTGATGCTGCGCCGCTATTCAAAAGCCCGATCTTCTAGTGGTGGCAGTTCTCTAAATGGAGATATTTCTAATAATTCTAAACCTCCTAATTCAGAGTTACACGAGAAGCGCATTCAAGATTTATCAAAACTTGTTGAAGAATATCAAAAAAATGTTAACCAAGTAAGTCTAAGCTTCTAATAAACACCTAACTAAACCATTAAGCCTATTATTGTTAGTTGCATGGTAAGATTTATTTGTTTCGCTTTGGCTTGGCAAAGTTGATGTTTAGTATTAATTGTCTTTGAGTAGACTTAAGAAACTTATTTTAGCTTAAAGATATCACAATATATGGATTTTTTTTTTCCGTATCATACATCTAATAGTGTTTGAATGAGTAGTTATAATTTTAAGCCATCTTGAATAGTTGCAAAAAGATTTGCGTGAGAAGCAAGAACAAGAAGAGAAAATGCAAGAAGAATTGGAGGGCTTGAAGGAATCCTTAGAAGCTGATAAGCAAAATCTCGAGGCAGTTACAAGTGACTGTGATAGACTTAGGTCATTGTACAATGAAAAAGACGAGGCACTAAAGGTAAAAGGTCTTAACTTTGTGAAAGGAGTCTTATTTTATCTTTACCTTATGGTTATTTACCTTTCTTAATAATCATGCAATCTACCAGGTTGCAATTCTAGAGAAAAAGAATATGCAAACAAGAATGACCAAGTTGAATAATGTGGTGATAGAGAAAACAGCCAAAAAGGATCCTGTTGAAGCAAGTGACCAAGTAAGATATAGTATATGAAATATTGTTCATGCACTTGTTTTACTAATGTTATTGATTTTACTTTTGTTGTTTGAATTGTGGATTCCATTGGTATCAATAGGAGCTACAAAAGCTTAAATATGAGCTAAAGCTTTGTAAAGATGAGCTGCATGCAGCCAAAGAAACTATCAAAACCTTGTCAAGTGAAAAAATGTTTTTGGAACAGAGGCTATCTGCTCTTGAGAAGAGGAATGCTGAAGAGGTAACATAGTAGATAAAAATATCAATATTCAAAATTAGTAAACCATAAGATTAAGATGATGATGGTCATTGTGAACTGGTAATGCAGAGTAGTTCTCTTCAACGGAAACTTGAGCAAGAGCGCAAAGCTGTGAAGTCTGAAGTGTATGACCTTGAAAGAAAGCTAGAAGGGTATAAACAAGAATTGATGGCTCTTAAGTCTACTATTTCAGTCAAGGACACTGAGTTGGATGCATTGCAGAATAATTTGAAGGAATTGGAAGAATTGCGAGAAATGAAAGAGGTTTTTATACGCTTATTTCATTTATTTCACTTCTTCAATTGTATAATGTAAATAACACTATATTAAGATAAAATATTTTTTTCTTTCCTTTTTTTTTCCTGCTCATTACCATGTTAGTGTGCAACTCTTAGGACGTTTTAATTTTTTTCCTCATTATCGTTTATTAGGATTCATGTACAATAGTATATATGTTAGAACTGGTAATCCATAACTTTTCAAGTCAATAATATTCAGATAATTCGGGCCTCTAATAACGAATACACGTTTCAATGTTTTATTTATTTTCACTTTATTTTGTTATTTTAAAAGACATTCTTTTTGTCTGTTTGTTCAGGACATTGATAGAAAAAATGAACAGACAGCTTCCATATTGAAGATGCAAGGGGCTCAATTAGCTGAAATGGAAGCTCTTTATAAGGAAGAACAAGTTTTAAGGAAGCGTTATTTTAATATAATAGAAGGTAGGTGGCAGAAACCATTTTTATTTGGAATTGTCCATGTAAGTGTGTTAATATACATAATACATACATCACTGATATATTTACACCTCTGGAATTTGGTTTCATTTTTAGATATGAAAGGCAAGATCAGAGTTTATTGTCGGCTAAGACCTCTTAGTGAAAAAGAGGTTTTTGAGAAAGAAAGAGCAGCTCTTCTTGCAGTAGACGAGTTTACTGTCGAGTTTCAATGGAAAGAAGATAAGCCAAAGCAGTGCATATATGATCGTGTTTTTGATGGTGATGCAACTCAGGAAAGTGTATTTGAGGATACAAGGGTAAGTCTTAGTATAACAACTTATAGATTATAATCATTTTTCGCTTACGTCAACATATATAACCTTCTCTTAGACTCATTGCTAATTCCTTTTTGATTTGCACTGCAGTACTTGGTGCAATCTGCTGTAGATGGTTTTAATGTCTGCATATTTGCTTATGGTCAAACTGGCTCTGGAAAGACATTTACCATCTATGGAAGTGAAGACAACCCTGGACTCACCCCTCGCGCAATTGCTGAACTTTTTAGAATTTTAAGGAGAGATAGTAACAAGTATTCCTTTTCCTTGAAGGTAATATTTATGAAATGGAGATGAGTAAAATTGCATTTCTCTGTTCAGGTTGAAAATTGTAGTGTCATTAGATCTAGTTAGTTTACACATAAAACATTCAATAGGTAAATTGATTAAATAATTTTTGTTCCAATTGTCTTTTTCTGTGCAATATTGAGTGATGTCCAGAGTTCTACAAAAAAAAATCTGCTTGTGCTATGTTGACTTTTTGTGTTTACATTGCAGGCTTACATGGTGGAATTATATCAAGATACCCTCATAGATCTTCTGTTGTCTAAGAATGCAAAGCATTCGAAATTGGATATCAAGAAGGATGCGACGGTACTGATCTCATGTTGTCATTGTGAATTTCCTTTTATAAATATTGTTACTTGAGTGCAAAGCATTTAAAATCGGTTACGAAGAAGGGTTTAAAGGTGTTTGTCTGTATGCTTGCTTATTTTGACTCTTAGGAAATTCACTAATACTATTTTGTTGGTTAAATGTTTTTTGTTTGTTACTTAACCATGCTTTCTAGCAACTGTTGAGATAGACTGCTTTTCAACCTCTTGGAAACATTTCAAAATAAGCTTTGAAAATTATAGAACAAGCAAAATTGTCCAAAGTTATGTACTTCACATGTTGCAATCGTGGTCATAATGGTTTTTGTTTTTTTATTCTTTGATTTTAGGGAATGGTTGTTGTAGAAAATGTGACAGTGGTATCGGTTTCTACAATTGAAGAATTGAATAATATAATACAAAAGGGATCTGAACGCCGGCATGTTTCGGGGACCCAAATGAATGAAGAAAGTTCAAGATCTCATCTCATTCTTTCCATAGTAATTGAAAGTACTGACCTTCAAAGTCAGTCAGTTGCAAGAGGAAAGGTATTCTTTACATTTTCCCTCTTTTGAACTACTGTAATGTATATTTTTTTAGGATTTCTTAAAATATATTATTATTTCACATGAACTGGTTTGTGAACAAAAAAAGAAAAATTACCAAAAAAGATGAACTTACATTACTTCTAACTGGAACAACGAGTGTTAGAGAATTGATTCTTCCATCTCCAGAAAATTTGAAAATTTTTGCTCTATAAATTGGGCCTGTTTGGATAAATAATATAACGTTCATAGCATAAACGTTTATTATATAAGTGCTTATGTTACATGTATAAGCTATTTCTATACTAAAGAATAAACTAAAGTCACATTGTTTTCATAAGCTATAAAACAACTTATAGACATGTCATAAGCTGTTTCCATAAGCTCTCCCTAACAGTTTCAGAAGTTCTTATGCCTGTGGATATACCCGAATAAGCCAATGCAAACCATTAATCTTCCACCAAACCTCTAATCTCTATAATTTTGATCGCCCTGTTTCTCTCTTAATAACTAATTGTTGGGGTCTTCTATGAGTATATCAGCAGAAAAAAGTTTCTTCATTGGAACGTGACAATGTGCCACATTGATTCTCTTTTGAGCCCTACGTATTGTGAATGTTACTTATTTCTATGTTGGATTTAACTTGCAGCTGAGTTTCGTGGATCTTGCCGGTTCGGAAAGAGTGAAAAAGTCAGGTTCGGCGGGGAGTCAACTTAAGGAAGCACAGAGTATCAACAAATCATTATCAGCACTTGGGGATGTTATAAGTTCTTTGTCTTCTGGCGGCCAACACACACCTTACAGGAATCACAAGTTAACTATGTTGATGAGTGATTCACTTGGTGGTAATGCCAAAACTCTCATGTTTGTGAATGTTTCTCCTGCAGAATCAAGCTTGGATGAGACACATAACTCTCTCATGTATGTTGTTTCTTCTTCGTTATGTTTATTTTCTTAGTTTTAATTAGTATACACTGTCAGTGTAATATACTTTTACACTATCAACCAATCTCAAATTGCCACTTCATAAAGATATTCGACTTTTATCCTAATCATCTTGTAAGTCATATATACCATGAATTCTGATTGGTTGATAGTGTAAAGAAATTTTACTCCGACGGTGCGTACTAATTAAACTATTCTTTTCTTTTGTTACATTGTTTTAATAGTTTGAGTAAGCTAACTTTTTATAACTATTTTTTCTTGTTTATGCTTAGGTATGCATCACGAGTGAGATCCATTGTGAATGACCCTAGCAAAAATGTTACTTCTAAAGAAATAGTGCGATTAAAGAAGTTGGTTTCATATTGGAAACAACAAGCTGGTAGAGGAATTGAGAATGAAGATTTAGAGGAAATTCAAGATGAAAGACCAACTAAAGATAGGAGAGATAGTCATGGTAGCTCTAGGTAAATAGGGGCTTACAATAGCCACAAAGTGCACAATTTTCTTTCCAGAATGATTCATCATCATCATCAGTTTCTTTGATTAAACAAGGCTGAATATATTGTATTTACTTTTTCTTAGAGAGAAGAACTAGGCTGTATAGTTTGTGTATATTATTAATCCTTTTGACTCATGCAATATATACATTGTCATTCTGGCAAAATATTTCCTATCTTCAAAAGGAGTTGGTATATATAAATGGTTAGATCACCCTATATCATGATTTCTTACTTTTGTGTTTCCATTATTTTTTTTGCTTGCTCCTTAAAGGGGATATGTAAACCCATTTTAGTGAAGAGAATTTTATAAACCCATCATGTCATCAATGGGTATTTAGACACAACTTCTTGACTAGCTTTATCTGATGACAAAAGTGGATCCTTGCCAATTTTTTTAGATCTCATTCGGTGTAAATCTTCCTAGAGCCTAGGAGAAAAATAAATGTCCACCCAAGAGAAACTTATTGGATTTTGGGGGCAACAGAAATTATTCCTCTATAGATGAGTTGATTCTGTCTACTTTTAGTGGACATGGACAATTTTTTTGACATCGTGTCATTATCAGATTCTATGAAAGCATGGGTATTTCAAAAAAAAAATTGTACCTTATACATGTACTTATTGAGTAGTTCATGGTCTTTTTTTTGTTTTTTTTAATTTTTTTATAGAGATCTGCTAAGATTCTGGAAAGAGTAAAAGAAAGGGAATCATTTAGAATTTTCTAATTGTATTTCTTATTCGAATATTACAGTAATAGTGCCCTTATATAGGTGCACTTAGAGTTACAAAGAGTAACCTGTTCTAGCAGGTAAAAGACTAAGTAAACCTGCTACAGCAGGTAATCAGAATAGCTAAGTATTAGAACTTGTATGAATTACATGGAATAGAATGTATTCTACTACTCTAACATCCCCCCCCGCGCTCAAGGAGGGTGTGAAGTTGGAGCTGCAGCAACCACTTGTAGCTTGGACTTTAGGAACAGAAATCTGGTAGTTGACAGTGGCTTTGTGAAAATATCTGCCCACTGTTCAGTGCCTGGTACTTGATATATTTGTAACTTCTTGGATAAAACTCTGTCTCTGACAAAAAACAGATCTAATTCCATGTGTTTAGTTCATGCTTGGAGCACTGGATTGTGAGCTAGTGCTACCTCACTTTGATTATCACAAATTCTGAGGGATACTGTGATTAATTCCAAGTTCAGTGAGGAGAGATTGGACCCAAGTAACTTCAGCAGTGGCTAGTGCAAGGCTTCTATACTCAGCTTCTGCACTTGATCTAGCTACAACCGTCTGTTTCTTTGACTACCAAGAAATTAAGTTAGGTCCCAAGTAGACAGCAGCTCCAGAAGTAGATTTTCTATCATTTATATCAGATGCCCAGTCAGCATCACACCAGGCTCTTAGTTGCAGAGGTTTAGTGACATCAATAGGTTGAAGTAAGAGGCCACGATTAAGAGTACCTTTGAGATATCTAAGAATTCTCTTCACCACTGCCCAGTGATATTCTAAAGGACAAGACATAAACTGACAAACTTTATTTACACCATAGCTAATTTCAGGTCTGGTTATAGTGGTGTATTGAAGAGCACCAACTACTGACCTATAGGTTGCAGGGTCAGGGAGATAGTCACAGCCTTGTTTTGACAATTTGCAACTTGAAACCATAGGAGATGAAATAGAGTTAGCTTCTGCCATGTTAGTTTTAGACAGCAGATCTCTGATGTACTTGCTTTGAGTGAGTAAGATGGTGCCATTTGACATAGTTTTGACCTCAATACCAAGGAAGTAATTAAGTGAACCCAGTTGTTTAAGTGAGAAGACAGAATCCAATTGCTGAATTAGCTGTTTGATCATGACATTAGAGTTCCCCGTGAGTATGATATCATCTACATAGACTAAGAGGTATACTGAAAACTCTATTTTATATAGAGTTATTTACACTTCTTAAGCTTGAATTATTGTAAGAACTCAGTAATTTGTTAATCCAAATAAAGCATAATAGTTGAAATCAGCATCATTTAGCTTTGGAACTCATTAGAATTGAATTTCATAATTTGTGGTATTTTTGATGTGTTTGTTGAATATTGTAGCTGCAATGGAGACCGCAATAGGTGCACCTGCAATAAGCTGTAAAAAGCAGAAGACAAGAGTATTGCACCTGCATCATACCCAAGCATTGCACCTGCATCTATTGCAGCTGCATCAACTAAAGTAACATAGAATTGCTCCTACAACCTGATGATGTCAGCAAATGCAAGTGGCAAGCGCAAGTTGGCCAAGTTGTTGAAGGTGGCGCCAAGTTCATGAATCTAGCCTCAAAGTGAAAAATCTCACTTTCCACTTGTCATTACACCATTGGACCTCCCTTAATATTTGATGGGGGTTCTTATCACACTTTTTACTTGACAAGAGGAGAGAGAAACAACTTGGTGATCAAGGAAGATGGATCATGAAGCCTATAAATACCACCCTCTTCTCATTTGAAGGACACTCAATTCTTATCATTCAACAATACATTTTATATTCTAGTTTCTAGTTTTAAGTAGATTTATTTCTCTTGTAAGTTGTAGTACTCAACAAAGCTTCAAGTAAGTGAGATAGAGATACTTCCTACTCATCTTATCTTGTGAAATTGTTGAGGTACTCTTGTGAAGAAGTGCAAGCCACATTGCTAGAAAAGAAATGCAAAGAATCTTCTTTTGTGTAATTACTCTTACCTCTTATTCTCTTTCCGTTTTTCTTGTTATAAGCATGAGAAATCTTGTTTGTATCTTTTTAGTTATGTCAAGCATGAACTGAAACCCTTGTGGTTGGGATGCCTTAGCTTAGTAATGAAACTTTGAAATGTTATAAAGTTATGTTGATGTTTTTGTAATTTAGTTCTTGCGTGATAATTCTTTCAAACTTATTTTAACTTGATCACTTAAAATAAGTAGGGTCATAAATTCAGAAATGATTTGTGATTTGAAATCAAGAACTAACATGAATAAGTGTTTTAATAATAGGAAACTTTGTTAAAACCATGCTAAAACCTAGACATAGGATAGCATAGTTCATGGGATGATCTGTAGGAGTTTAATTAGGCAAGGGTGAACTTATTTAGAGCTTAGAAATAAGACTTGTAATGAAGCCTTGAAGATAAGTACTGAAAAGTACAAAACTGTTAGTACTGCATCCATTGCAGGTGCAATCATTGTAACCGCAAGACATTGCAGGTGCAATGATTGTAGCAGTAAACCATTGCAGGTGCAATGGTTACAGATTCATCGATTATAACTTTATACATTCAAAGTGAACTTACTTAAGTAAAAGCATTCCAACCATATTTCTCAACTGATTCACAACTTACATTTACTTGTTTTTAATTTACAATTTGTCTATACACACACCACAATCATCATTCATTTTATATTTTATTTTTGTTATCATTGACTCTACTATTAATTTAAACTTAGTAAAATTAATTCAATCCCTGTGGGTACGACAACCTTCTTATCTCTATATTACTTGTTAAAGACTGTGTATACTTGCACATATATTTTTTCCACAACAAGTTTTTGGCGCCGTTGCCGGGGATTGCCATTAATTTTTCTATTGTTTATTTTAGTAGTAAGTTAGTGATCAATTTTACTCTGTTTGTTTTTCTGTGATACAGCAGACATTGCACTTGCAACCATTGCAACTGCAATAGTTGCAATTGCATATGCCCAGGTCCAGAACACTAGAGTACCCATTAGATCCTGAAATAGAAAGGAGATTCAGAAGATTGCGTAGACCTCAAATTAATGCACCACACTTTGAATTTAAACCTATGATGTTTCAAATGCTTCAAACAGTAGGTCAATTTAGTGGTTCTCCTCAAGAGGATCCTGACCTACATCTAAGGCAATTTTTTGGAAATTTGTAGCAATTTTGTCATTCCTGGTGTTACAGAAAATGCTTTTAGGCTAAAACTTTTTCCATATTCCCTCAAGGATAAAGCTAAGGCCTGGTTAAATTCACTAGAGCCTAACTCTATCACTGAGTGGAATGAATTAGCTGAAAAATTTCTTGCAAAATATTTTCCACCAAGTAAAAATGCCAGGATGAGAAATGAAATTACTGCCTTTAGACAAAAAGAGGGCGAATCTCTGTTTGAAGCATGGGAAAGATGGAAGGAACTATTGAGAAAATGTCCCCATCATGGTATCCCTGTCATAATTCAAATGGAAACATTTTACAATGGTTTGGAACCCCAAACCAGGCTCATGTTAGATGCATCATCTGGTGGAGTATTACTAAATTTGTCATACAATGAAGCATCTGAGTTGATAGAGAAAATGGCCACCAATAGCTATAGTTGGCCCACAGATAGGGTCAGTGCTCAAAAGAAGACAACTGGTGTCCATGAAGTCAGTGAAATATCCTCTCTAGCAGCTCAAGTGGCATCTCTCTCCAACATGATCAAGAACCTCAGCAACAATGCACCAGCATCTAATGCAGGTGCAACAACAGATTCCGCAGCTGCAATAGAGCAAGCACCTCCAAGTTCCACAAGTTGTGTATATTGTGGGGGTGGCCACCTGTATGATGAATGTCCAAGCAACCCTGTGTCTGTTAACTATTTGGGATACAACAAAAACAACAACCCCTACTCTAACACTTATAATGCAGGTTGGAGAAATCACCCAAATTTTAAGTGGAGCAACAATAATGCACAAGCACCCAATGCTAATGCACTTGCAACTCCACCAGACTTTCCACCTCAAAATCAGGCAAATTATCAAAGAACACCTCAACAATCAAATGACAACTCTTTGGAGGCAATGTTCAAAGCTTACATGAACAAAACTGATGCATTCATAAGTGAAATTAGAACTGCAAGACAGGCTCATGATGCATCACTTAAAAACTTGGAAAACCAATTAAGTTGGTCAATTGGCTACTGCATTATATCAAAGGCCAAGTGGTGCATTGCCATCTACCACAGAAGCCTCATCTTCAAAGAAGCCAATGAATGAGCAATGCAAAGCCATCTCATTGAGAAGCGGAAAGGATCTCTCAGAACCTTACCCCCCAGAAAGTGTAGAGGAGGAAGAAATAGAAAAAAACCAGAAAAATGAAAAAAATATGAAAATTTCTGATGCAGGTACCAGTAATGCAAGTACAACAGATACACCAATTGCAGGTACAACGAATGCAGAAATCACTGATGCAGATGCAACTGATGCAGGAGCTCCTAAAGTTGTTAGATCAGAAATTACAACCACACCATCCAGGTTAGTACCAGAATATCCCTCTCCTCCTTATCCACAAAGGCTTAAAAAAGCACATGAGGAGAAACAATTTGGTAAATTCCTAGATGTACTTAAACAACTACACATTAATGTACCACTTGTTGAAGCACTCTAGCAAATGCCTAATTATACAAAATTTATGAAGGATGTGCTAACAAAAAAAGAAGATTAGGAGAATTTGAAACTGTTGCCATGTCAGAAGAATGTAGTATGATAATGCAAAACAAAATCCCTAGGAAACTAAAAGACCCTGGCAGTTTCACAATACCTTTTTCAATTGGAAAATTCTATACTGGTAGAGCTTTTTGTGATTTAGGAGCAAGCATAAACTTGATGCCTAAATCCATATTTAATCAGTTAGGTATTGGAACTGTTAGGCCAACAACTGTGACCCTTCAGCTTGCAGATAGGTCAATTGCCTATCCTGAAGGAATCATAGAAGATGTGCTTATTAAAGTTGACAAATTTGTGTTTCCTGTAGATTTTGTTATTTTAGATTTCAGTGCAGACAAAGAAGTACCAATAATTCTTGGTAGACCATTCTTGGCCACTGGCAAAACACTCATTGATGTGCAGAAGGGAGAATTAACAATGAGGGTTAATGACCAAGAGATTAAATTCAACATTTTGAATGCTCTTAAATGTCCAAATGAAGATGTTGAAGAATGTTCCCTCATTATGTCCCTAGATAAAGCTGTTCAACAACACTTTATTCAAGAACAGGACCATCTTTTAAATGCACTAACATCTATTGCAGGTACAACTGACTCATCCATTGCAGGTGCAACAGATTTATTTATTACCGATGCAACAGATGCTGACAATGCAACTGCAATGCAAGGTACAGGGCATGAGTCAGAAAGTGAAGTTGCAGCAGAAAAAGCAGAAGTGAAAGAACTTTGGGCAAGAAAATATGAGTCCTTAGAACTTGAAAATCCAAAGCTCAAAAGAAATATTCCTTCAATTGAAGAACCACCATCATTGGAGCTCAAAGAATTGCCTAAGCATTTAAAATATGCTTTCCTAGGGGAAAATAGCACATTACCTGTGATCATTGCTTCTGATCTATCTCAAAAGCTGGAGCATGATCTTATTCTTACCCTAAGGAAGCATACAAAGGCAATTGGTTGGCAGATGTCAGATATCAAAGGAATCAGTCCTTCAATATGTATGCACAGGATAGTCTTGGATGAAAACTCCAAGAACAGCATTGAAGGCCAAAGAAGATTGAATCCAGTGATGAAGGAGGTAGTCAAGAAAGAGATCATCAAATGGCTAGATGCTGGCATAATCTACCCTATTTCAGATAGTGCTTGGGTGAGCCCAGTACAATATGTACCAAAGAAGGGTGGAGTGACAGTAGTGGCCAATGAAAAGAATGAACTGATACTTACAAGGACAGTCACAGAGTGGAGAATATGCATGGACTACAGAAAGCTTAACAAGGCAACTAAGAAAGATCATTTCCCATTGCCATTCATTGATCAAATGCTGGACAGATTAGCAGGTTAAGAATTCTATTGCTTCTTAGATGGATACTCAGGCTATAACCAAATAGCCATTAATCCTGAAGATCAAGAAAAGACAACATTTACATGTCCCTATGGCACCTTTGCCTTTAGAAGGATGCCATTTGGATTATGTAATGCACCTGCAACATTCCAAAGATGCATGATGGCAATATTCTCAGATTTCATTGAGCATTCAATGGAAGTGTTTTTGGATGACTTCTCAGTGTTTGGAGAGACTTATCAAACTTGTCTATCCAACTTGGAAGACATCCTTAAAAGATGTGAAGAGACCAATCTAATTCTGAATTGGGAAAAATGCCATTTTATGGTCCAAGAGGGAATTGTTCTAGGACATAGAGTTTCAAAGAAAGGCCTTGAAGTTGAAAAAGCAAAGATTGGGGTGATTGAGAAATTACCTCCTCCAACCACTGTGAAGGGTATTAGAAGCTTCTTGGGACATGTAGGCTTCTACAGAAGATTCATCAAGGACTTCTCAAAGATCTCAAAACCATTATGCCAACTCTTGCAGCATGATGTGCCATTCCACTTTGATGAATCTTGCTTAAAAGCATTTCAAACACTAAAGAAGGCATTGGTAACAGCACCAGTAATAGTCACACCAGATTGGAGCAAGCCATTTGAGCTTATGTGTGATGAGAGTGACTTTGCAGTAGGAGCAGTCCTAGGGCAAAGGTATGACAAAGTTTTTCATTCCATTTACTATGCTAGCAAAACATTAATTGAAGCACAAATTAATTACACTGTGACTGAAAAAGAACTCTTAGCTGTAGTCTTTGCATTTGATAAATTCAGATCATATTTAGTTGGAACTAAGGTAATTGTCTACACAGATCATTCTGCTATTAAATACCTTATTTCTAAGAAAGATGCAAAACCTAGGCTAATTAGATGGGTTCTCCTCCTCCAAGAATTTGATCTTGAAATCCATGATAAAAAGGGGGTGGAGAACCAGGTTGCTGACCACTTGTCTAGACTTGAGAATGAAAGTGCAGGTATAACAGGGGGGAAATACAAGAAAATTTTCCAGATGAAAAGCTATTGGCAGTTTCTGCAACAACTCATGATGCATCCATTGCACCTACAATGCAAAAATCAACAATTGCAGCTGCAATAGAATCTGCAACACCCTGGTTTGCTGATATTGTGAATTATCTTGCAAGCAAGATTGTGCCTGTGAACTTGACTTACCAACAGAGGAAAAGGTTCTTCCACATAGTTAAACAATACTATTGGGATGACCCTTTCCTTTTCAAAGAATGTCCAGATCAAATCATCAGAAGATGCTTACCAGAAGAAGAACTACATGCAATGCTTCTACAATGTCATGCAGCACCATATGGTGGGCATTTTGGTAGCACAAGAACTGCTGCTAAAGTGCTACAATCAGGTTTCTATTGGCCATCGTTATTCAAAGATGCATATCAGATGGTAAAAAACTGTGATAAGTGTCAAAGGGCTGGGAATATCTCAAATAGACATGAAATGCCACTCACAAATATCTTAGAGGTTGAACTCTTTGATGTTTGGGGGATGGATTTCATGGGACCATTTCCCCCATCCTTTGGCAACTTATACATCTTGGTAGCTGTTGACTATGTCTCTAAATGGGTAGAAGCTGTGGCACTGCCAAATAATGATGCCAAGTCAGTAAGCAAGTTTCTCCAAAGAAACATCTTCACTAGATTTGGCACTCCTAGGGCAATTATCAGTGATGAAGGGCCACACTTCTGCAACAAGCTCATTGAAGGTCTCTTAGCCAAATATGGAGTGAAGCATAAAATAGCAACTGCTTACCATCCACAGACCAGTGGACAAGCAGAACTTTCCAATAGGGAGATCAAAAGAGTTCTTGAAAAAATGGTTGGCCCTACAAGGAAGGAATGGTCATTGCATTTAGATGATGCCTTGTGGGCATACAGAGCTGCATACAAGACACCCTTGGGGATGTTTCCATATAGGCTAGTGTATGGAAAAGCATGTCATTTACCATTGGAAATGGAGCACAAGTCATTTTGGGCAATTAAAAAGATCAATCTCCAATATGATCAAGCAGGGAAAACAAGATTACTGCAGCTCAATGAAATAGATGAGTTGAGAAACTTTGCATATGAGAATGCTGAAATCTACAAAAACAAAACAAAGGTATGGCATGACAAAAGAATTCAGAGCAGAGAATTAATTGAAGGAAGTCTGGTGTTGCTTTACAATTCCAGGCTTAAACTCTTTCCTGGGAAGCTTAAATCAAGGTGGTCTGGTCCTTTCAAATTGATAAAAGTGTACACCTCATGGTGCAGTAGATCTATTTGATGAAAGAACCAATTCCACTTTCAAGGTCAATGGACAAAGAGTGAAGATGTACTATGGAGAACAAGTGGAGAGAAGCAAGAGCACCACTCAACTCCAAGATCTCTAATCCAATCAGAGATAGTCAGGCTGAAGACTCTTAAAACAAGCGCTTTCTGGGAGGCAACCCATGAATTTAATTGTTTTTACATGTTTTGAGTGTTTTTGCAGGAACTATGTGTATTGCAGGTACAACTATTGCACCTGCAATGAGGAGAAGCTATTGCAGCTGCAACGTAAAAATTTACCATTGCACCTGCAATGCAGAAATTGACCAGTGCACATGCAATGCTGGGACTACCCTTGCAGCTGCAATACAAGGCGTGGTACCATTTCCAAATTACTGTTCCAGAAATAAGCCACCATTCCACTTAAACAGTTAACCCACTCTTAAACTGTTCCTAAACACCTAACCTTCCACGTGTAAAGATGCATGTCTATCCACCATTCCAAAAGGTCAAATTAAAGTCACATCATAACCCACTAACTTCAACTCAACTTCCCTTAATCCATAACTTCCTTCAAACATTTAAAATCACCCACTAACTCCATTTGTTACCGTTACAACTCTTTCTCACAAAGAAATTCTCAACTTTTCACTTCAATTTCAGAAACTCACCTTCTCTAATAAATTTCCAAAAGGTCAAAACCTAAACAATGGTGAAGAAACAATCTGCGATCAAGAGTTCTGGTAAAGGGGCCAACGTTGCAGGTGCATCATCGCAAACAGAGAAAAAACCCACTAATGCACCTACAACGATCGCAAAAGAAAGCTCAAAATTCTGGGCTATGGAGTGTTTGCCAAAACGTGGATTCAAGACAAGTGATGCTGCAGAATCCTTCCATGAAACTGTGAAAACAAGAGGTTGGGAATCATTCATCAAGCACAGAGGATCCTACTGCATTCCTATTGTGCGTGAGTTCTATGCTGGTATTCCTACTCAAAAAACTGGTAAGCCACTCTATTACTCTACTGTTAGAGGAAAAAGAGTTGAATTTGATGCATCCACAATCAATGATGAGTATCTTCTAGAGTATATTGGTATAGATTTTGAGTATTTGATTGAGACTGTTGATACAAATGACATGAATAAAGTTAAGAGTAGGATTGCAGAAAGCAATGCTGTTTGGGAAAAATGTAAACCAATTGAGTACACCATTAAGAGCAAATACCTCACACCAGAAGCCAGTGCTTGGCATTTGTTTGTTGCATGTTCATTATTACCTACTTCACACACTACCACCATAAAAAAGTAAAGAATGCTTGCCATAGATTCTATTCTGTTTGGAAATAACATTGATGTGGGTAGGGTAATTGCTGAAGAAATTCTAATTTGTTAACACAAGGATACTGGTAATTTGTTTTTCCCTTGTCTTATCACTAAACTTTGTGCAAAAGCTGAAGTGAAAATTACTGAGGAAAGGAAGTTTCCTCCTGGTCCAATCAATGCAAATTACAAGGACAGAACAAAAGTGCAAAGAGAGAGTGTTAATCTAGCATTGCAGGAGCAATTCATGCAGCAACAGAGGGCAATGTGGAAGTTTGAGAAGGAGAAACTCACATGGCAAGATATGTGGTTCCAACACCTTGCAAATGGGCAATACAATCCACCAAAGCCCATTTTTCCTGAATGGGTGTTGGAGAAAGAAAAAGAAAGAGCAGAAGAGGAAGTAGAAAAGGAGAAGGAAGAAGAAGAAGTGGTGCCTAAGAAAAAGAGGACCAAAGTGGTTAAGAAAAGGCCACCAACAAGAAAAGAAAAAGGAAAGAAGGTGATGGAAGAACCAATCTTAGACTCTGAGGAAGATACTACAGAAGAGGAGGAGGCAGTAAGAGCAGTGAAGGAAATAGACAAAGATAATGAGGAAGATGAAGAGGAGATTGAGAGTGATGAAATAGAGATCACAATGGAGCAGTTGCCCAAGCCAAAGAAAAGAACCCCATCAACCCCTTTTGGCCCAAATGATCCACCAATCAAACCTGTCACACCACCTCACTCAAAATCACCAACCATTACTCCCATCCAATCACCAACTCATATGCCACAATCACCTCTCCATCAAGCTTCACCACAAAAAGAACCAACACCAAAACCAGAATCACCCAAACAGAAATCACCCACTCCACAAAAAGAAACAGAATCTGAAAACCAACCAATGGAGGAGAAAAATGATGAACCTGTGCAAAACCAATTTCAAACAATTGCTGATATTGCAACAGATGCAGCTGCATCAGTTGAAACTAACATTAATGTTGCAGGTACAAAAAGAAAATTGATGGAAATTGAAGAAGAGGCCGAGGAAGGAAAAGAGCATGAAGAATCTGATAAAACACAGGAAGAGGAAGGATCTGAGGAAAAAGAAGAAGAGGAGGAGGAAAACAAAGAAGAAGAACCATCTAAGCAGCAAGCTGAAGAAACTTCTGCTCAAGCAACCATGGCTACCATCATTGCAGCTGCAAGTCGTGCTGCCAGTACTACAACTGCAACAGAGTCACCTGTTGCACCTACAATGCAACCTCAAGTTGTTATAGGTGCAACCCAGATCCACACTGATATAAATCCTGTAGCAGTAGCAGCAGCTAGAGAAATGGTGGACAAAACATTGGCTGCTATGCAAGCGAAGGAGAAAAGGCAGAAGAAAGCCGCTGCAAAGGAACCAGAGAAGCCAACGGTTGCAGCTACAATACAGAAAACTGATGCAGCTGCAACACAAAAATCTGATGAGCCTGCAGCCCAGAAGGTTGTTGCAACTGCAACACTGAAGGATGATGCACCTGCAGCACTGAAGACTGATGCACCTGCAGCAATTGCAGAAACAACAAAAACAGCTGGACCAAAGGCGAAGAAGCAGAAGAAGGATCCTAAGCCAGTAGTGAGGGCAAGCAACAGGCTTAGGAGTGGAGCAACCAAGCAGTAAAAAATACAATGTTTATTTTGCTGGTTTAAAACTGTTACATGTTTGTTTTAGTTTGTTTATGTTAAATACTGACTTTTTAATGCAGCTGCAATACTCCCTCTCCCATTCAGTAATGCAGTGAGGACACTGCTGATCTTTAAGTTGGGGGGGGATCTTTTGATTAAATTGTGAACAATATGCAGCGAATATATATAAGTATGTGTGTTTTATATGTTTGTGTGTTAAAAGTCAGTAGTAGTTATTTTATTTTAAGCGAAGTGCGTTTTAAGAAGCATGATCAGCTAGAAAACCTTGTTTTGAGAAAAACAAGTGCATTTTTCAACAAAACTGAACATCTTTTTGGGGAAACATCAAGTGTTGTGGCCTAAGTTCAGAAAATGATCAAGAATATTTGAGCTTCAACACTTAAACTCACTGATTTGAAGAAAGGAACTCAACTAATGAGGAAATAAATGGATGCCAAGGATAGTCTTAGTGAGCCAAGATCAATTGTTAAAGTTTTAGTAAAAATGGGGAGTAGCATAAAGAGATAAGTTTGGGGGTGCAACAATGAATACAAAGGCAAAAGAGGTTCAATCTTAGAAAGCCAGTGCAAACAGAAAAATACTTTGATCTTCTCACTCAAAATTCCACAAAAGCTGTATTGATCCAAATCATATAAGCTGTATCCGTTCCAAAATTGCATAAAAAAACTGCAAAAAGGGGAACAGCGAGGAGGACAAAACATCTACAATCATCAAAGAAGAAAACCAGATGCAACAAAAATCACTGAAACCCATTGCACCTGCAATGAATCTATACCATTGCACCTGCAACACCAAAGTATATTGCAAAAATTCAACATTGCACAAAACACGTAGAAAGCACTGGTTAAGATTGAGCTTTCTAGAAAAAGACCCCTTGTTGTGCTTTGAAGCATCCTCAACACTTGTGGAAATTGTTAGTCTAAAACCCATTTTTAAAGAATTTTTAACTTGATCAAACGTGAACTTTTTCAATCCAAAAGCTAAGTGGATTTTCCAAACTTAGGGAAAGAACCAATCTGAAGGTCAGTGAAGTCACACACTCACCCAAAAGAGCTCAAATAAACTTTGAATGTTTGAAGAACCTATGGTTCAAAAGCTTTGTGGGAAACATAGAGTTTAGTTTCTAGAGAATGCACTTATTGAAAAATATGTCTTGAAGGAACTAGCTGATCTGATCTTCTGAAAACTCATCTAGGAGTACTTGTTAATCTTGTTTCGTTTTTAGTCATTACTTGAGGACAAACAATGATTTAAGTTTGGGGGTGTGATAACTCTATTTTATATAGAGTTATTTACACTTCTTAAGCTTGAATTATTGTAAGAACTCAGTAATTTGTTAATCCAAATAAAGAATAATAGTTGAAATCAGCATCATTTAGCTTTGGAACTCATTAGAATTGAATTTCATAATTTGTGGTATTTTTGATGTGTTTGTTGAATATTGTAGCTGCAATGGAGACCGCAATAGGTGCACCTGCAATAAGCTGTAAAAAGCAGAAGACAGGAGTATTGCACCTGCATCATACCCAAGCATTGCACCTGCATCTATTGCAGCTGCATCAACTCAAGTAACACAGAATTGCTCCTACAACCTGATGATGTCAGCAAATGCAAGTGGCAAGCGCAAGTTGGCCAAGTTGTTGAAGGTGGCGCCAAGTTCATGAATCTAGCCTCATGGTGAAAAATCTCACTTTCCACTTGTCATTACACCATTGGACCTCCCTTAATATTTGATGGGGGTTCTTATCACACTTTTTACTTGACAAGAGGAGAGAGAAACAACTTGGCGATCAAGGAAGATGGATCATGAAGCCTATAAATACCACCCTCTTCTCCATTTGAAGGACACTCAATTCTTATCATTCAACAATACATTTTATATTCTAGTTTCTAGTTTTAAGTAGATTTATTTCTCTTGTAAGTCGTAGTACTCAACAAAGCTTCAAGTAAGTGAGATAGAGATACTTCCTACTCATCTTATCTTGTGAAATTGTTGAGGTACTCTTGTGAAGAAGTGCAAGCCACATTGCTAGAAAAGAAATGCAAAGAATCTTCTTTTGTGTAATTACTCTTACCTCTTATTCTCTTTGCATTTTTCTTGTTATAAGCATGAGAAATCTTGTTTGTATCTTTTTAGTTATGTCAAGCATGAGCTGAACCCGTTGTGGTTGGGATGCCTAGGTTAGTAATGAAACTTTGAAATGTTATAAAGTTATGTTGATGTTTTTGTAATTTATTTCTTGCGTGATAATTCTTTCAAACTTATTTTAACTTGATCACTTAAAATAAGTAGGGTCATAAATTCAGAAATGGTTTGTGATTTGAAATCAAGAACTAACATGAATAAGTGTTTTAATAATAGGAAACTTTGTTAAAACCATGCTAAGACCTAGACATAGGATAGCATAGTTCATGGGATGATCTGTAGGAGTTTAATTAGGCAAGGGTGAACTTATTTAGAGCTTAGAAATAAGACTTGTAATGAAGCCCTGAAGATAAGTACTGAAAAGTACAAAACTGTTAGTACTGCATCCATTGCAGGTGCAATCATTGTAACCGCAAGACATTGCAGGTGCAATGATTGTAGCAGTAAACCATTGCAGGTGCAATGGTTACAGATTCATCAATTATAACTTTATACATTCAAAGTGAACTTACTTAAGTAAAAGCATTCCAACCATATTTTTCAACTGAGTCACAACTTACATTTACTTGTTAATTTACAATTTGTCTATACACACACCACAATCATCATTCATTTTATATTTTATTTTTGTTATCATTGACTCTACTATTAATTTAAACTTAGTAAAATTAATTCAATCCCTGTGGGTACGACAACCTTCTTATCTCTATATTACTTGTTAAAGACTGTGTATACTTGCACATATATTTTTTCCACAACATATACCACGGTTCCTGCTTGCTTGTAGACAAATAGAGATGGGTCACATCTACTCCCTTTGAATCCTAGTTGCAACAGAGTATTTTTAAGCTTGTCATACCAAGCCCTTGGGGCTTGTTTTAGACCATATATTGCTTTGTGTAGTTTGCACACCAAGGATTTGTCAACTGCCTCAAAACCTTGAGGTTGAGTCATGTACACCTCCTCCTCTAAATTACCTTGTAGGAAAGCATTATTCACATCAATTTGATGAAGGTTCCATTTCTGACTAAGTGCCATGGTGAGAATAGTACGAATAGTTACTGGTTTAATGACTGGAGAGAAAGTCTCATTAAAGTCTTGGCCTTGTTGTTGATGAAATCCCTTTGCAACCAACATTGCTTTATATTTATTTAGTGAGCCATCAGCATTTTCCTTGACTCTAAAAACCCATTTGCACCCAATAGCATTCTTGCCCAGAGGAAGGGGAACAAGTGACCATGTTTGATTCTTTAGGAGAGCAGAGTACTCATCTGCCATAGCAGTCTGCCAAGCAGGTTGTTGTAAGGCAGTTTTCACACCCTTAGGTTCTGTGTGAGTGAGAAGAAGAGTGGGGTGGAGTTTTGGTTTGACAATGCCAGATTTAGAACGAGTTTGCATGGGGTGTATGTTGGTTGGTTGGGTAGGAGGTGATGAGGACAGGTCTATTGTGGTACTGGCAGTGGCCATTGAGTGAGGGCGGTAGTTGTTGGATGATACAGAAGGTACAGGGGAAGTGGTGGCAACTGTGGGTGATAGTGGAGTGTGATTAGAGGAGTGGTCAGATTCTGGTGAGGGTATAGGATTGCTGGTTGCTGTTTGTAAGATAGTATTAGGGCTGGGAATGGATATGGTAGGTGAGGGGATGGTAGAATTAGTGGCTGGTGAAGTGTTTGATGAAGGTACAGAAGGTGCCTCAAACAATTTCTTGTAAGGAAAACAATTCTCATTAAAGACAACATCCCTAGAGATGTAAATGCGACCATTAGGTGACAAACATTTGCAGCCTTTGTGAGAGGCTGAATACCCCAAAAAGACACACTCATGAGACCTAAAATCAAGTTTATGAGCATTGTAACAACCAAAATCTTTGAGAGACTTAAAATCAGGAATTTGACCAAAGAGGACTTGAGAGGGTATAGCACCATTGAGAGAGGCTGTAAGCAATCTATTAATGAGATGCACTGCAGTTGCAAAAGCATGATCCCAAAAGTGAAGAGGAAAATTAGCTTGGAAGAGAAAAGTTAGACCTAATTCCACAATATGCCTATGCTTCCTTTCCACTACACCATTTTGATGGTGAGTGTGAGGGCATATGACATGATGAATGATACCTAGATCACTCAAATATTTGGAGAAAGGTCTGTATTCTCCCCCCAGTCAGTTTGTATAGACTTTATTTTGCAATTGAATTGAAGTTCAACCATGGATTTGAATTCCTTGAAAATATGCAGTGTATCAGATTTGGATTTTATAAGATAAAGCCAAGTAAATTTTGAAAAAGCATCAACAAAGGTGAGATAGTAGTAAAATCCAGTAGATGAAGGCATAGGAGAAGGACCCCAAAGGTCACTATATATCAATTGTAATGGAGAAGAATAGACAGTAAGTGAGGGAGATGATGGAAGCCTATGAGACTTGCCAACAGCACAAGCATTGCAAAATGAAGAGGGATCTTTATTAGGTAAATTCAGATTACACATTTGTGATACAATTCTAATAGTATTGTGGTTAGGATGTCCTAACCTTTGATGCCAAGTTTGTAATAGGTGCTGGGAGTGGGGAATAGTGACTATAGCACTGTGTACAGTGGGAGCAGAACCAACAGAATTGAAACTAGATGCTTTGACAGTAGAAACAGCAGAGACTGAAGACTGTGATGCAGAACCAGGACTTGGAGTAGTGTGCTGCAGCATGTTCTTGAACTCATAGAGTCGATCTGGGCCAGCACGACCATGCAACAGCACCTCACGAGTAGCCTGGGATTTGACATAGCAATCATTTAGATGAAACTCAACAAAAACAGGGTTATCTTTGAGAAAATGATTAACACTTACTAAGTTCTTGGTAATAGAAGGAACATACAGTAAATTGTGTAAATGCAGTTTAACATTAGGATTGAAAGGAGAAGGAAATGAGGAAGAACTAGAGGAAAGAACTGACAAACCTTGCCCGTTACCTACAAAAACTTGACTAGGTGTGTCATGAGAGATTTTAGGTACTTGAATGTTTTGAGAATTGTTGGTCACATGAGTGGAAGCAGCTGTGTTACAAAAGAAATTAGGAGAGGCTAGTTGAGAAGCAGTCATCATGAGAGCAGTGGCTTGTGTAGGGGTTCCTTGAGGTGTTGGAGGTGGTTGTGGTTGCCATTGAGGAGCAGGTTGTTGAGGCCTGACGTAGGTGTAGGGATTGTAGTGATATTGTGGTTGTTGTGGTGGTGCTGTAGGGTTGTAATACTGGTTGAATCTGTGATAGCATTGTATGGCAGTGTGACCAATTTTGTTACAAACTTGGCATTGACCTTGAAAGCGACCTCCACAGCCACGTCCCCTGCCACGGCCACGTCCACGGCCCCTGCCTGAGAATTGTTCGTAGCAGGTGTTGCTTCACGATTTTCAGCAGTTTGTTGATGTTGCGTTGGAGTGTGCATGAGAAGAACAGAGGCAGCATCAGTGTTGTTTTGTTTGCGATAACGAGTGACGGGAACCTCTTGAGCCAGAAGAAGAGACTCTAGCTCTTCAACAGTAACATCGTCGTCGAATGTGCTTTCCACGAGGGAGATGATTTGATCATATTCTTGAGGAAGTCCGTCGAGGATGGCGTCAAGATGATCTTTCGCGGTTACTGGACTTCCGACGGCAGCAAGAGAGTCAACTAGACCTTTGATCTTCGCAATGTAGTCTTTCACTGAAGAATTTTCCAATCGAGTGGATCGCAATTCGTTTCGCAACTGTCGAATCTTGGTTCGACCTAGCCTCTGCAAATACGTGTGGATTTTGTCCCATAACTCAAACGTGTGATTACAGCCAACGACGCGAGCTTGGATCGCTGTCGTTAGATACGTTTGCATCCAAGAGAGGAGCATTTGATCTTGCGCCTCCCAAATCTGGAATTCTGGATTCTCAGTGTTCGTCGCAATATCATCAGTAGTCAGAAAACGAGGAGGAATTTTTGGATTGACAAGGAAATGGTGGAGGCGATGCGCTTTGATTACTGGTTTGATTTGTTGACGCCACAGGACAAAATTTTCATCATGCAACTTTTCTGTGATCTTGTGTTTGAACTCCTTGATTTCATTTGAGGAATTTGCGGTGCTCGCGTTGGTTCGCGGCACTGATTGAGAACCTTCGCCTTCTCTGCTCGGTGGCGGTGGCGGTGGTAGATTGCTGGTGTTGACGGAAGCCATACGATGGCGATAGGCGCGGAGCAAAAAAAAAAGAGGGAAGAAACGGTTAGCTCCGTTGAGATTCAGTTACGAGTCGGTTATGGCTCTTTGATACCATGTTAAGATTCTGGAAAGAGTAAAAGAAAGGGAATCATTTGGAATTTTCTAATTGTATTTCTTATTCGAATATTACAGTAATAGTGCCCTTATATAGGTGCACTTAGAGTTACAAAGAGTAACCTGTTCTAGGAGGTAATAGACTAAGTAAACCTGCTACAGCAGGTAATCAGAATAGGTAAGTATTAGAACTTGTATGAATTACATGGAATAGAGTGCTTCACTTCTCTCTTATGGCTTGAATCCACATTAGGTAAGTGTAGGATACCAAGTGAGTTGCGCTTCACTGTCTAGGTACTTCACAGTCTACATGTCCGATATATAAATATATTTGCCGTATAGTAAAAAGTTATTTTTTTATTCATTTTTTGATGATATTGAAACTTTTCTTATTACATTGTATATTATTTCTATATTTTCTGCTGCATGCATAATGGCTTTTCAACATTTTATTATATATTTTTCTGTTATTTGTTTTGCTATTTTGTGTTTTTTATCTTTTAGTCATGTTGATATAAATTTATGTTACATAGCCGTATATTGGTTTTTAAAAAAACTATACATTCGTACTCAAACTCGGTACTGTACCCGCACTCATGTAACATAGAACAAAATTCAAAGAGAAAGAAGCTGGAAACCTTAAAATATTGAAAAACTCCAAGTCTCCACGACGAGACACTGAAGTCATTATTTCGCATCGCCGGTGACAAACTCGAATCCAAAGTGGATCTATTTCCCGGTGAGAAACTGTTGCAGTTGTTCCGTTGGTGGCGAATAGGCATCGCCGCCCAGCCAGATTTGAGGCGTTCTAGTTAACTCATTAAAACTTTAACGAGCTCATCCAAAGTTCTTGGTGAAATGATTGTAACAATTGACATAACTAAAGCTTCAAGGACTCCTTAATGAGTGGAATAAGCATACTTTTAGGAATATTTTTGAGAAGAAGCGTCGTCTTCTCCTGAGGATAAAGAATCTAGATCACAAGTTGTCTAGAGGTTGGTTCAACAATCTCCTTTCTCTTCAATAAAAAGTTAAGAAGGAATATCAAGAGGTGCTTGCTAATGAGGAGATCTTCTGGTTTCAAAAGTCTCGAGCTATGTGGTTGTGGTTTGGAGATCAAAACAATAGATTTTTCGATGGTGTTACAACCATCTAGAGAAGGAATCGTATTAAGGCCTTGAAGAATGGCAATGGGGATTAGATTATTGAAGAGGCTCAGTTAGAGAGGTTGACTATGTCCTACTATATATGTGGACCTTTTTTACGACCACTCTTTGTGTATTTTTTTGGTTGGTTCATAATTTGATAAAATAATTGAACAATTAATTGACCAGCAGAATTGTATTGAAGTGAATTATTACAATAGACAATTTAGTCAAAAACATGTATAAATACTATATGTATTTTTAATAACCATAACTCGTGCATCGGACGAGAGGTAAGTTATTTTGTTGTTAACTAGTTAGATAGACAATAGCAATTTGGGCTGCAGACCAAATATAACTGTTTTTTTTATATACCCCCACAATTTGTATTATTCCCAAAATACCCTCCACATTTACTGACCAGATTCTCTCAGTGGGACCCATATTATCGGCAACCGGATTTTCCTACAGAGGAGGTAAATCCATTAATCATTTATTTTGCATTTATTTCGATGTCAAACGGAAGTAGGCGCTGAAAAGTTACTTCCGTTGTTGACTTTCTTTTCTTAAAAAATGGAAGTATATCCAAAATGTTACTTCCGTTTGTCATTTAATGCCGTTATCAACAGAATTACATAAAAAAACTTATTTCTGTTTTTCAAAAAACGTTCAAAACAGATTTATGTTTTTAAAAGTTACTTCCGTTATTATGTTTTTAATATAACGGATTTATCTTTTATACACATAAATCCGTTTTGTGAAAAACCAAATCGGATTTATGTATATAATAGATAAATCCGTTTCGTATTAGGTTTATTATATTTACTTAATTTGTTTAAAAAATGACAAAGATATGGATACGGAGTCACAATTGCTTCTGGTCTCGATAGATACATCATGGTCATTTATGACGTAGACAGTATATTTAATTGATTATTTTTAAAAATATGTATGTAGATATTTAATTAGTTAAGTAACTAACAATTGTCTATTTTGTGGCTATTTCCAACACGTGATGATGTTGTATGTTGGTCAAAGACGTTGGGAGAGGAATTAGATCTGACAAAGGTGGAGGTAAAAGGGGGACAAGAGATAAAATTATTTTTGGCTGCGAGAAACATGGTAAATTCACTAATAATTCTAAAGTCATCGGGTCAAAGAAGTGTAATTGTCCATTTAAGTAGAGAGCTACATGTACGGTTCGTGATGGGGGTTGTCGTTTGAGGGTTAGGTGTGGACTCCACACACATATGAGCTGCTTACAACCTCGACCGACTCCACAATGTTTGGTCGGTTAACAAAGGAGGAGAAGGCTATGGTCGATGAACACACATCATTGAGGGTTGCCCCAAAAGATTGTCTGAATGCTTTGAAGAATAAATTTCCAGGCAATGTGACTTCTATGCCCCCACTATATATGCAGCGTTACATCTACAGGTCTTCTTTGGAGGGTCCTAGAACTGATATTCAGGAGCTGCTTAGATTGATTGAATCTTAGAAGTATTTATGTTGGAGCAGGAAAGTTGAGGGCACAAATGTGGTTAGTGACATCATGTGGGCACATCCCGCTTCTATCAAATTATTCAGATTGTTTCGGAAGGTTCTTATTCTAGACACCACTTACAAAACCAACAAATACATAATACCTCTGTTGGAGATTGTGGGAGTCACTTCAACCGAGATAACCTTCTTGGTTGCATTTGCATATCTGGCACATGAGCGTGAGTCTCATTTTACATGGGCATTACAGATGTTGAAAGATTTGTTCGATATACACGCTTTATCACCTGAGGTGTTCTTGGTTGACAGGGATCTTGGTCTTATGAGTGACATTCATGATGTATTTCCGTCCTCTATAAATTTGCTTTGTGTGTGGCATGTAACTAAGAATGTGAAAGAAAAGATTAAAGAGTATGCGCACATGGATAGGCAAGAGTCAGTGATCTCTCTTTGGGTCAATTATTGATTCACTTGACGAGGTTGAGTACTCACAGAGGTTGAAGATATTGGAGGACTCATGTGTCGATTTGTCCATTCTCCTGAAGTACTTGAATGACACATGGTTGACTCCTCATAAGCACAGATTTTATTTTGACATAGACTAACCGGGTGGCACACTTGGGAATACAACCACCAACAAGTATGCTTAATTTTTTTGAATTTAAAATTGTTTAATATGGATGTTTATTTTTGTTTTTATTTAAGGGTTGAGTCGGCTCACTGGGCTTTGAAGAGGGCGTTGGGGAATTTTGGAGGAGACCTATGTAGATGTTGGGAATCTATGAATGGTATGCTTAGGATTCATTTTGATATGGTTGTTGGCTCTTTCCAAAAAAGTATCAACCGTATTTAAGTGTCGCACAATACTCCTTTATACAAAAAGCTACGAGGTCTAGTATCTTTAAATGCTTTGAATCATATTGCTAAAGAGTATGAGAAAATCACCTCAGGTGTGGGGTATGACAAAGCTTGTTGTGGGTGTGTGATTAGAACAACACATGGGTTGCCTTGTGCTTGTGAGCTTGGTGTCTATCATGTCTCTATGAAGATGATATGGGCGAGATATAATTGTATGATTCCTGAGGAGAAATTTGTGTTCAAGAAACAAATTGATGAGTTTGCATTTCCTACCACAACTTCAATGGTTCCACCACCATCTAAAATTAAAACAAAGGATGCACCAAAGAAGAAGAAGCAAAAATTCTATGATGTGAAGCGCGATCCTTCTTATTTGGAGCATATGAATGAAAAGGTGAAAAATACTCAAGAGTCTAGGACTTCTAATAAATTATCAGAACAGATTTCACATTCACAGGTACTTCTCCTAAACTATCACAGCGGCTTCAAAAAAACTATCACAGCAGATGTCACGGGGGACTTCTAAAAAACTATTACCGTAAGTTCCTCTCCATTTCCACTCTTACATTGGGAACCAGGTGGTAATTGTCGCTACCGATCAGTTGCTATTGGTCTTGGTTATGGCGAGGAAAGTTGGCCATTAATTCAACAAGAACTAATTCAAGAAATAACCTCACGTTATGATCTATATTCTCAATTATTTGGGGTTCAAAGACTTGCAACTATTAAGGAGTCACCGTTTGTCAGGGGTTATGGGAGGCAGGAGAAAGACAAGTGACTGAGCATGTCTGAGATGTGGTACATTATATCTACCAAATATAATATCGCCCTTGTTGAATTATCTTTGAGAAACTCATATACTTATTTGCCTTTGAGAGGTTCTTATTCATCTACTAAGAGTCGCAACATCATCTCTATTCTTCGCGTGAACGATTGTCACTAGGTGCATGTTGCGTTCTTTCCTGAGTGTCAATTGCCTCCAATTGCTCTTCAATGGGAGCGCTTTACATCTAATGAATCTACGTCATGGTTGGATCCTTATATAGGGCGTTTCCAACTATGAGTGTCTTTGACTCCGGTCCTGAAACCACTATCTCATCTGTTAATCATTGTAGACTTATCAGCTGATTCTGATTGACGTTTCATATACTTATTTCGGCACTAGTTTTTTGTAATTAATATTCCCTATTTATTATTTTTAGAGCTTATATTTTAAAATGCTGATTTTTTATTTTTTAAAAAACGGATTTGTCTAATTAATAGATAAATTCGTCCGTACAAAATTACAAAACGGAAGTATCTTATTAGTAGATACATCCGTTAACTAAAATTACCATTAACGTATTTATCTAACTCTTTTGTATTTCAGGTTTGTTATTTTAAAGGTAACAAATTTAAGTTTTTTTAACTTACTTCCGTTACAAATTTTTTAACTTGTAGAATTACCATATTAAAAGGTAAATCTGTTTTTAGTTTTTTCTACAAACAGATTTACGTATTAATTAGGTAATTCTGTTCAAGTCAAATTGTGAATGGTATTTTCGGAATAACATAAATTGTGGGGGTATTAGGGGATATTGTGGGGGTAAAAAAAGCCCAATATAAGTAGCGCAAAGCGACGACCCAAATCTAGAGACTTCAAGGTTTTTTGAGGGAAGTCCGAGTCTAGAATATTTTGGAAACACCAATTTCGTAAAGAATATTTTCTCGAAAGTACTAGACCACCCATCCACTTCATTTAAATACCTCACGTATCCCTCCAAGAAATCCACGATCAAACAAAGCAACTGAATAATAACTGAAACAGTTATTTCCGTCCCCATTCCCATTCATATCAATTTCTCCATTTGCAGAATTCCAAAACAGTTAACAAAAATGTCACTGATTCCAAGTTTCTTCGGTGGCCGTCGGAGCAACATTCTCGATCCATTCTCTCTCGACGTTTGGAATCCATTCAAGGAAAACTCCGCATTCGTAAGCACATGTGTAGACTGGAAGGAAACACCAGAAGCGCACGTGTTCAAAGCCGATCTTCCTGGTCTTAAAAAGGAAGAAGTGAAGGTTGAAATTGAAGATGATAAAGTGCTTCAGATAAGCGGAGAAAGAAACGTTGAGAAAGAAGACAAGAATGATCAATGGCATCGCGTTGAGCGTAGCAGTGGAAAGTTCATGAGGAGGTTTAGATTGCCTGAGAATGCTAAAATTGATCAAGTTAAGGCTTCTATGGAGAATGGTGTTCTTACTGTTACTGTTCCAAAAGAAGAGATCAAGAAGCCTGATGTTAAGTCCGTTGAAATTTCTGGTTAAATTCTAAACAGAATTCTGTTATTCTGTTTCTTGGTTGATGATATGGTGTGATTTTCTGTATTGTGATAATAGTGTGTCGTCCCTGTTTTGTGTGCTGTGTGTGATAGTAAGATTGAAAGAAATCGTGTAATGTGAATTGTAATAAACTCTAGTTTGCAGTAAATATAAAACGTGTTTCAATTTTCCAATTTAATTCTCAAACTGATAATATTTTGTATGCTGAACTAGCTAGAACTGATATTTCTTATAAAACGTGTTTCAATTACTTTTATTTTTTCAAACTATTATCAATGGATGTGCATCCGTGTCTATGTCGCTGGTTTATAGATGTTGAATATAATATGATGAAAGGTGCTTCATTGTTAGGATATGTGGGCAAATGAAGAGTTGAGAGATTAAAAACAAATTCTATTATGACCTCTTAATCTAATAACAGGTCAATTTTCTAATACACTCATTGTTGGCAAGATTTTAAATTAAGGTGTGTAATTGCGATTTAGGCTGCAATAATATATGACGAAATCAATTGTGATTTAAAACCTTGATTACCTGTATCTCTAAGAATTCTATGGTTAAAATATGTGTAGAAATTATACAAGTCAGTATTCAAACCCTCTAACTAATATTTAAAACGCAGCTACTTTGATCATTTTATGCCTTCTGGCATAACAGATTTGTTACATTTCGTGTTCAGGACACAGTTTAAAATGCAGATACTTAATAGTAGTATTTGTTGCAGTTGCATTCTGATTATCCTTGATAACGTGGAGAATCATGAGCAAATACAATCACAAAGTGGTTGATTACTATCTGGATTTCTGTCATATATTGTATGTAAGATGATAACTCTTTGTAGAAAGTAGCTAGCCTCTGTCAATTAACAATAAACTTGGGGATAAGACTGATTTATAGGTTTTATTTTGCCGTGAAACATAAGTTCAAGTTAAATTATGAATCATCTAGCCTTTCAATTGTGCAAGATCATTGTTACCAAACTCCTTAGAAGAATTTCCAATTTCCATATGCAATGGATCTTTTAACTTACTGCAGTGACCATTATCTGTTCCAATAGTCCATAACGCAAAACAAAACTGGGATTAGTCAAGTGTTTTAATAGGTGAGTATATTTCAACAAGTGACAAATAATAATTAATTTCAAAGAAATTTCATGGCTTAAATATATAATTTCTTTGGATTCTATTTCTGGTAAATGTTGATGCTCCAAACATATAACTAACATATTTTGGCAGTGTCATCTAGTGACTATAAGGTACTCAAAGCTCTTAACCTAATATTGACATTTACAAGTATTACTATCTGACCAACCCATGGTTTCCATGTGCAACCTGAACAACCAAAGGACTAGTAACTTGTGATCTTCTATTCCTCCATGACAAGAAACCAAATGCATATCCTTTTGAAGGAGCAGTTACTTTGAAATTCACAGTGAACTTGATTTTCTGCCCAATTCTCTTGAACACTAAACGGTTTGGCGTAACAGTTACATTAACACCAGGAGGAGAAGACACCATAGCTTTATATATACTTGGTGCTTTTCCAACATTAGTCACAACCCTAGTAACTGAAGAATTGTCTCTGAGATTTGGAACTGCAATGGATGGATAGTTGAGATCAGATGCAATACTGAATGCCATATCACATGTCCTGTTGTCTCTAGTAACAAGATGGAGTGACCGTTGATCGTAACCAAGTGAACATAGGAATGCGAAAAAATCTGTGGGCTCGGAATCGTAGATGAGACCAGGATCAAGAACTCTTGCAGGGTTCACAAACCCTGATCCATAATCAAATGCATTAGCCTTTCTTTGTTCAGGATCTACACTGATTGGTTTGTGATGCTTGTCTAGAATTGTAGCTGCATAATGAATTCATGATGAGTACAATGGAATTTAATCTATTAAGAAGTTTTGTTTCACTGTATAATGAAGAATCTTCAATCTATCTAGATTCATATGTATAGGTCTCTGGAAAATGATATTAATATCAGTATTTATTCTTACCAGTTGTCATGATGGCAGATTTGATAGCAGATGGAGACCATGAAGGATGGACAGCTTTGACTAAGGTTGCAATTCCAGTTACATGAGGACAAGCCATAGAAGTTCCTGAGAGAATGTTGAACTTTTTTCCAGTTGCTGGAGACCATGCTGCTAGGATATTTAGTCCTGGAGCTGTGACATCAGGCTATGCAGCAAAAACAGAACAGCTAGTAAGTCAAGAATGAAGTAAAAAATAATAATCAATACCAAAGTTTTAAATAGCAGTTGCGGTCGCAATAGCGATCCTTTAATATTGTAGAGAACCACAGTCAACTACAGTTGATTGGCCCCAACACGGACACAGAGACATAAAAAACCATGAAGTTGGGGCCAGATCGCGGTTGCGGACCTCTTTTTAAAACCTTGATCAATATTATAACAAAAACTAAGACTATGATAATTCATTTGCTTGTTAAAGATAATCTTACCTTCAATATTTCAGGATTTAAAGCATTGGGGCCTCTGGAAGAAAATGCTGCTACACGTGGCGCGGGCTTATTTCCTATAACTGTCTTTGCTCCAAATATTCTTGACACAGGCTTACTGTTAAACATATAACAAGATATCAGGTTAAACTTAAGATAATATTGGAGCAAAAGCAAAGTACTTTTCAAAAATGTAATATATTCAAACCGTGTAGTCTTTAAATAGGACAGAATCCTTGCTCCTGTTTTCTTTCCAACAATAGCTGAAGGGATCACAAATGGGATAGCAACATCTTGATCTGTCTCATCAATAAGTATCATGCCAACTCCACCTGCTTCTTTCACTATCTTGCTCTTTGCCACCTTTGATTCTGTTGAACTCTCTACATGTCTACACACTAGAACCTTCCCTTTGGTCTTGGTTTTATTCAAAGAACTCTCTAAACAGTAACTACAAAATCAAACAAAAACCACAACTTAATACTCATCCTTTTGCATTGGTTTTTAGCTAGTTCACATTTTTAAGTACCTTGCTTCACCTGGATTGATAAGGAGTGAAGTATCCTGCATATGCTGTTGAAGCAGAAATTATCCTTGAAGAGCCATTCATTCCAAAGAGACTAAGACTGTCACCCTATTTCAATCACAGAAAAATAATCAAGTTCCTCAGTGTCCAGAAAATTACCTTTGAAAATATATAAGGGTTGTTTACTTCTTCAAAATGTTTTCAATTTTCTTTTTTGGTTTGATTTGGTATCCTATTAAAACGTAAATGGTGAAAACAACTTTTTAGCATTTTCAAAATTTTCAAAAATATTAATTTCGTTTTCTAAGTTTGAGAATAAGAGTAGTCAGTAGGGCTAGCAATGAACCAAACCAACTTGAATATAGTTCAAAACTTGACTTTATAAATAGCTCGTTGAACTCGGTTCATGAACCAAATGAGTTCAACTTGAGCTGAAAATTGAGCTTAAGTCGAGTCGAGTTCGAGCTGACAAAAAGGTTCATGTCGATTTCGAGTCGAGCTACGAGCTGCGATGATTCTTATCGAGTCGAGTCGAGTCGAGCTGAACCAAGTTTGACCCATTTCCAACCCTAGCAGTCAGCAAGGATATTTTTACCAACATTAATTATCTTAAAAGTGAAAACAGGAAACAACAAAAGCAAATGAGGCATAAGTTTTGTTTTACCATGATTTTAGCACCATTTCCTAATACAATATCAGACGTGAAATCCCTATCTGTTGAGCTAGCAGCAACAGTGAGCAACCAAGGTGCAAGATTTGTAGCAGAACCAATTCTTCCTTCATTTCCAGCTGATGCAACAACCAGCACTCCACGATTAGCAGCATGAAATGATCCCACAGATATGGCATCACTAAAATAGTCTCCTTGTGGTGATTGAGCACCAAGAGATAAAGACAAAATATGAACTCCATCTCTTATAGCATCATCAAAAGCAGCTAACAAGTCCACATCATAGCAACCCGAGTCCCAACAAGTTTTATAGACAGCAATTCTAGCCATAGGTGCACCTCCCCTGGCTCCTCCAGCTCCTAGTCCTTTATAATTCATGTTTGCTACAAATCTCCCTGCAGCAATAGAAGCTGTATGGCTTCCATGACCAGTGCTGTCCCTAGCTGACCTGAATGAGATTTTTGTATCTGTCTCTTCTGATTCATATCCACTCATATAGTATCTAGCTCCAATCACTTTCCTGTTACATAAATCATTGACCAATGGAGATGAACCAGGTGAAAACTAATGGCTATATAAGTCAAAATGAAAGAAGATATGAGTTTGAGACTTCACCACAAACCTGTTGCAGGTTGAGGCATTGAATGCTTCCCCTGATTGACATTGACCCTTCCACCCTTGTGGCACTGCAGGCATGTCTGTGTCACTGAAGCTTGGGGATTCTGGCCAAATTCCTATGAATAAAGTTCATTCTAATTCAGTTTCATTAACAAAATCCAACTAATTACTACTCTATTTATAAGAAAAAAATTCAGTTTTAGGTTCATTAAATAATAGAACAGATACATCAGTTACTCGATAAATCTAGACAAAATACATCAGTTATTCAATAAATCTAAAACGGAAAATTTTTCTTATAAATAGGAGCAGACGGAGTAACATTTTCAGCATGCTGTGCGTAAACCATTTTTTGCTTGAGTGATATTTTCAACTTTAATGACCAAGTTTGATATCTTGGAGTAATTGTGCCAACAACAAAGCAGGAAATGAATATGATTGATGTTACTAATAATCAAACTTTCCTTAAGCAAGGTGCTGCTGAAGGAGATGAATAAAGTAAGAGAATTACATTACTGCTAGGAAAGCAGTAACATAAATGAGTGTGGAAGTGGAAATTCTTTTGAGCAGAGTAATAAATGCCATTATGGGACTCGTAACAGAACTAAAGGATAAAGAAATTGATACATTAAAAAAAAGTTATCCACTTATCATAAAGACTGAAAAACTTCACTTGAATGGTAAAATGCTGACCTGTATCAATAAAACCAATGATGATATTTTCTTGGTTTTTGATAGAGTAACCCAGAGTCTCCATTGTTTGATCATCCAAAAGTCCCATAAAATCCCATGAATGAGTTGTATGCAGCTTTCTTTTAGAATTTGGAAAAACAGAAACCACTCCTGGTAGTTCTGCGCAAATTTAAAGGTACATTCAGCCATTAATTAATTAATTTCTTTCAAAATCAAACCACGTTACTAGAAGAAAAAAATCCACTAACTTACTAGAAATTTGAGAAGCTTGTTCATCAGTGAGCTTGGCTGCAAATCCTTTAAAACCATGTTTATAGCTATAAACATGAGAAGCTTGTGCTTCCTCAATGCTGAAAAAAACATTCACAGTAAGAAAATGACAAAAATAACCTTATCTGAAATAAAGAGAGAATATGAAAACACCTAAAGTTTATTGATACCTTCCACTGTGAACAGAAGCAAGTATTTGATGATGTTCTTGGAGAATATCATCTGGGTGTTCTTCACCAATGTTGCTTCCCATATACACTACATAAACCTGCCAATAAATCCACCAACCTTAAAAAACACAAAACCCAGAAACCAAAAAAGCTAGAAAAAGAAAAAGACAATTTACCTTGGACGAAAAGCAAAAGCTAAATTTTGCAATAAGCACAAAAAGGAAGAAATAAAACAAGGTACTCCTGCCCATCATAGCATGATTAGAAGAAGACATTTTTAAAGTCTCGACCTTTACTGATAAGAAACTAGAAACCAGGTTCTATGAATATAAATGGCAAAGTTTCAAACTTTAGAGAATGGAAATACATAAATCAGAAAAGAAAAGAAAACCCAGATGGGAAAAGAGAAAGGGTAGAAAGAATCATGGTTAAGGTGCCATATTAGTGGGTGTGTCATGTATCAAGATTTCAATGAGTGAGAGGTTGTTATATAACATGGGATATGGTAGTAGTGGCAGAAAAGGGTAAAATGGTAAAATGGTAAGAGAGAGAAAGACAGAAAAGTGAAAGACTAATGCTTTTGTGGCAAAGTTAAGCAACCATAAAGAATCCATTTTGGGATTGTTCATTATAAATGTCAAAATGGTCCCTCATATTCCGGAGACTGTTTGAAAGCAATGTAATTAACACTCAATAAGGTTAGTGGAAGCAAGGTGGATTGATTAGCAGTGATCACTAAGCATGTGACTTCCCTTAATTATGTTTTGATTAATTGTTTTTAGTATCTAATGTTAATTAATTGGTTGTTGATGTTGTGAAATTTGTCAATAGGATTCAACTATAATAATTGAGTGGCAGTGTATCATCAATTAAGGAATTGAATCTGAATTATTGATTTCTCATATTTATCTTATTCTAAAAATGCTGGATTTGCGTTTTTTAGATTTCACATACAGCTGTTCTAACTAGTACAGACAAATGCATCGTAGGACCCTGGATTTGCTGGAGCACAAAATTCTGCCATTACATGAATTATGTCTTTGATTTTGGGTGGAGGGAAATTGATTTTTAATGAATTGATTTTGTAAAATTGTTTTTAAAGGAAAATTAGTTGCATGTAAAGTGATTTATGTTTGCATGTATTTATCTAAAAGTGAGTCGAACGATAATTTGAGAGTAAAAATCAATTTTTGAAATAAAAACTACAAATCCTAACATTAAGTTAGATTCAAGAGAAATTCTTGACTGTTTTTTGAAAAATGTGGGTAATTTACCCAATATGGTGTTAAGATATATTTGTGCTTTTACACCACGTTCATATTAAATTATTTGAATACATTTAACAAATTTTGAGTGGATACAAGTGGAATTGTGTAAGTTTCCCACATTTTTTTAAAATGATTAAGGGCTCACCTAAAAAGTAAATTCAACCTAGCCACTTGATTGATTTGTATATTTGTACATATAGATCACATTGATATTAAATTATTAGAATATGTGTCAAAATTTGAGAAATACAAGTGAATGTAGTAGGTAGATTACCCACATTTTTCCAAAGGCAACATTGGCTTCACCTAGAATCATTTCTAGAAGTAAAATTAATACTAATCGAGAATACCCAAGCTTGTCAAATTAAACTTAGCTTTTAAGCTCGACAATTTGGTTTGTTTGGACGATATAAATTACAGTTTTATAAAGTCACCTTTGATTGTCGATTGAACTCAAAGTTGGATCCCCTAAGATCCATTTCCATTTCCCATCACATCAGATATATCTATGGCCCTTAGGAATTTGGATTATGTGTAGTCAGATTTGCGTGCAGTCATGCAGTCGAAAAACAAAAAGCCGTCCAATATAAATTGTACCGTCTAGATTTCAAGAGCAATTTTTGACTTTTGCCTAATATAAAATTTGAGTTTGAAATCTGGATAATCCGATCTTGATAGGACCACTCTAAACTTATCAACTGCATGACTGTATGCAGTTCTGAGTGCACACAAACGGAATCCAGCCTCTTAGTTGTGATTAGTTGCATTCTCACTCTTGTCCCTCTAGATGTAGATGCAGAGAACGTTTACCTTGGTTACCATGAATCATGCTCATAGAATTTCAATGCCTAAAGTCAACTGTCCATGTGTGCTCAGTTAAGCCACACTAATAATCAGATATGATTAGCTCATTGACAGAGGTATCATCAATTACCATCATTATCACCATTTTTCTTTCATATCATAAATATTAATAATTACATTCATCAGAAAAACAAATAAAAAATGACTATAATCATGATATTGGCATGTTGCTAATACTTCTTGGTACAACGTTCCACTATTGCCATGTAATTTTATGAATCTTGCTTGATTCACATCATTGCAAATGTTGTACTACATTTCCAAAGCCCCAAGTTTTTATCTGAATTTCTGTGTCCACTAAGTATAACATAATTTTGTCTCCGATTAGAATCTGTTTTTATTTTATACTAATTGTTTTCACTTTTGCATTGTTTAAATTCTATTAAGTCAAGCATAGTGGCCACTTAAACAAAACCAAGTGTAGTATGTAATTGTGAAGAATTATGATAAGTGGCAAAATTGTATACAAACATGTCTTGATTTGAAAATTATGAATTGTTAAGAGTCAATCATGTTTCTTTATTACGGCAATTTTAATCTGAACATTATGAATTGTTAAGAGTCAAGTCAATTGATTGTATTGGTATTTTTCTTGGTTTTACTTTATACCTTACCTACCTTTTTCCCCCACTTTTCCATGGTTTCTTTCTTTCATCCCATCAATCAGTAGGCACACCCTTTTCGGTTTACAATAATGTTTTTTTTGCCAAACCAATTATGCAATGACTATCGACTGATTGGATAGAGTTTATTTTGAGCTTATGCAAAATAACTTATGCAAATAAATAAGTTTTATGTATTATACATAAGTTTGTTTAGGTAGTTTATGGAAAAACAACTTATGGATATATAATTTTTATTAGTGTGAATTTGTGAATCAACATAAAAATTTATTTATTTTCATAAGCTCAAAAATAAACTAATCCAAACTGCCCTATATTGATATTTGAAACAGTGATAAAACTGAGATACTCCCGTTTAAGTAACCCAATCTCTAGTTGGGGCCAACCCTTGTCGTCTGGCTACACAGGAGCCAATGCTAGAGGTGCGCTTAGAGGTTAGGTCTTGAGTTACTGTCACATAAGTGTGAGTCTTTAGAGTTTAACTGCCCTCCTTAATTATGTGCTCAGTATTATTTCAATTTACTACCTTTCGTGGACGAGGATGTTAGCAAGGTGTGGAAGAAGGTAGTTAGGACCTAAAGAGAATTCTTAACTCCTAAAGAGAATTCTTAAAGAGTTAAGTGGTATGTGGTAATAATATATCATGGGTGAAATAGTTGAAGGCCCCTTAGGCCATTTCAATTACTTTTGATTTGGTTGCTTTTTTTTTGCAACAAGTGGTATACCTAGGAGGACTAGCTTTGGGTTGGTCCATTTGATGGAGGCGATGTATCTGTGTATGGTAGGAGGTGTTGGTGGCATAACTTCATTATTAGCTCCATTCTCTTTATTGCAAGAACCGAATAGTTGGGTTTGGATTAGAGATTATAATGGCGTGTTTTTTGTTTCTTCTACTTATTGTTTTCTCTTAGAGTCTTCTTCTCGAGTAATACATCTTTTAGATCATGCTGTTCTGGACCTAAGAAATATTTGGAAGAGTTATGCTCCTTCAAAAGTTATTGCTTTCTCTTTGTAATCGCTTTTGAATTAGGTTCCATCTCATGCGACTTTTCAATGACTATTTGGTATGCAATAGCTAATGGTCTGGGTTGTGACTTTGTTTTTCCCTAAGATTTGTTCCCCTTTTACTCCTTTTCTTTTCCTTAGGGGTTAGGGTGCGATGTGGAAGAGGGTATGACCTTGGTTTTGCCTACTACATTTTGAGCCATATGGAGATGTTCTGAGCAGATTTATCATTAACAAATAGTAGAAGGGATACTCTAGCCCAATTACATAAATGAGCGGTGATTCTACAAAGAAAGCATACAACCTATAGGGTTAGAGCAGAAGGTAGCAAAAAGTAACTTTGTATTCCTATCTCCCTTTTATACAAACCAATTCCATGACAACTTTTAGAGTTAAACGAGAACCTCACACCATTTTGCAACCTAGCCTTCAAATATAATTTTATTCCTCATGAATTAGAGGGACCATATAACACATACTTAGGTCAAATACTCCACCCTTTCCCTACCTATAGAATGACCATGATGCACAAAAATGTTGAATCTCGTCTGTTCTGGAGTGGGCCAAAGCCCAATCTAGCGCTTCAACATTAGAGCGGCCCACTAACAATGAGCAAAAGAGCAAGGAACCAGATCAACGCCCTGATTGGTCAGTACAGTAATCCAACGGCCACGCGCAAATCACTAACACTATATAAGGATTCAATGCGTCAGCTGTCAGGTACATACTATTCACTAGAAAAGATACTCTGCTCGTTCGCTCCTGACTTGGGCGTTGGAGTGTCATTGCAGGTACACCCGCCCTCTTTTCATTGACATGGAACACGACCAGCAGAGCAAGCAAGTAAGGTCTGGCATCCTGAACGTTTATCACCTCACGGGCTCAGGTATAGATCATCGTCCAATGACACACACTACGTACACCAATATAGACATGTGTATTCCTCCATATATTATAAGAAAAAGAGCATAAAAATAGATGATTGCATTCATCATGATTAAATCAAAAAATACAAGAAATTTCATGAGAGGACGAATGATGTTTCTTTGCATTAATTAATTCCATCCTTGTAGGAAACCTGTTTAATAAATGTTTGTGCATGCATGACAATGATTTCATTTGCAACCAATTAACATCTATAATTTGCCTCTTGGAAAGAAAAACATTATGGTATGGCGAGATAGCATTCCTTAGGATATTCTTAAGTCCTAGAGCTAATGACTTACGAAGAATATTGTATAGACTTCCAATTAGTGAGTGAGATGGATCTAAAGTGCTCTTTTAGCTCTCGTGCTTGATCCTTCTTTGATAATAGTGAAATAAAGGATTTTTTTTGTTAGTTATAAGATACTCATGTAAAAACCCAACCACGTCATTGTCACCATGTCTAAGCATGTGTTTAATAAAAATTGAAATCTTCTTGGACCGTTTTTTCCATCACAACTCCAAACTTCTTCCTCCAACGAGAATGCCTGATAAGGATTTTGTTATCTTTCTCTGAGATGTGCAACAACACTAAGCCATCGAAGACCAGTCGACATATTGTAACCCTCTTCAATTAATACAATTAATTTCTTATAAATATTCTAACATTTTTCACTGAAATTTTCTTCTAATATGTTTTTTTTTATAAGCAAAAAATTATATTAAAGTGGGTGCAAACGGGCACCCCAACCGTTACATATACAAGGGGCCTCATTAAAACCTCATTGGGCCAAAACCCCATGGGAAAAAAAACCCAAAGAGGAAAGAGTACCCCAAGAAGAATGAGACAAAAGTCCAAATTACACTGAATTCATACAAATAAAAGGATTTCCCCACTAATTAGAAATATTTAAAGATGAATTGCGGCCTTCAGTGCTCATGAACCAACTCCAGGATATAGTTTTGATATGATTGACAACCACTTGAGAATTAAAAACTTGACCCCTAAAAAGAATATTGTTCGGATGGGTCCAAATACACCATATGACTGCCATCCAGAGCAAATACTTCAATCTCCCAGCCTTCTTGGAATCCAGCATTAGCCCATGAGCCTTAAAATGCGCTACTCTAACAAGAGAATCCAAAGCTGTAATGCCCATCCAATAATGAATAATAGTCCAAACTGTTCGGGAACACCTGCAAAGAAAAATAAATGGAAAATGGATTCGTCCTGCTCAAAACAAAAAGGGCAACACAACCCATGAGGGTCCCTAATAATACCCTTAGATAAGAGCATCTCGAGTTGGAAGCTTTCCCAACAACAATCTCCAACCGAAAACCCCTACCTTATTGGGGATCGATAGCTGCCACATATCATCTAAAGCGCTTTGGATGTCACTATCCAGCCTATCATGATGCATCAGATTCAACATAAAAGCGTAACATGATTTAACCGTAAACTCATGGAATTTATCAAGCCGCCACTGCCATCAATCTTGATCGGAATCATGGGGATCGATGAATAGAGTTCAAGATATCTAATAGGATGTCAGATTCAGCCATTTCCTCTGCAGACAAAGGACGATCCCGTTCGAGATTCCAATGCCGAAATCCAATACCCGTGCTCCCTGATACTACTATTTTTAAACTTAGCCAAATGGAAAAGGCTAGGGAACAAATCCTTAAAGTTGTCAATGCTAGCCCATCTGTGCAACCAAAAGGAGATCAAATTCCCTGTACCCAACACCGGCCTAATGGCAGAAGCAAAGGCACCCTGCCATGAAGGTACACCATCTTCCAAAAGTAATAAGTCTCTCCACCATAAAGAATCCTTGGTGCCACCAATGGTAGACAGTTCTCCCGTAAAAACAAACCTCGGATCCCCATATCGATGATAAAGAAGCGGCCGCCAACTAGCATTAAGATCATTTATGCACCTCCATTTCCACTTGCTCAAAAGAGCCAAAGTAAAAGCTTCCAGGTTTTTCACTCCCAATCCCCCATCCTTCTTAGGTCTACACACCTTCTCCCGAGACACCCAATAAACAGTTCGACCCTCTTTAAAACCCCCCCACAAAAAGTCCCTCTGAATTTTAACAAGCTCTTGGATAACAATCTTGGGGACCTTAAAGAAGGAGAACATATAAAGAGGGATACTATTGAGGACAGAATTTATGAGAGTCACTCTATCCCCAATAGACAAGAAACGCCCACTCCACGATGAAAGTCTCTTTCTCACCTTATCAATAATTGGAACCCAAGTATGTTTTCTTCTAAGATTGGCTCCCACCGGAATACCCAAAAATTTAAAAGGAACAGTGGCGGTGTTGCAAAGACAAGAAAGTAGCACCTGCTTCAAGGAAATCATCGCTCAAGTTGATGCCATACAAACAACTCTTATGAAAATTCACCTTCAACCCCGAAACAAGTTCGAAAATTCTGAAGATAGACTTTATACTCCACAAATTATCCCACGAGCCCTCACCAACCACAATAGTGTCATCAGCAAATTGTAACAACGAAAAACTAAGATTGTTATCTACCATGAACTCAGAAAAGAGACCATCCCGCACCGCTTTTTGAAACATACCGGTTAAACCCTCGGCAACGATTAGGAAAAGAAATGGAGATAAAGGGTCTCCTTGCTTAAGACCTCTGTGAATCTGAAAGTCTTCAGTAGGACTCCCATTAACCAGAACAGACATCGAAGAGTTAACTAAGCAAGCTCTAATCCATTTAATCTACAAAGCACCAAAGCACATCCGACCCTCAAGAAACCCCCAAGAGACAGAATCATAAGCTTTTTCAAAGTTAACCTTAAAAAGCATGCACTTGGACTTCCTTCTCTTAGCCAAATCTACCAATTCATTAACCACCAACACCCCATCCAAAATCTGACGACCAGAAAGAAACGCCGATTGACATGAAGAAATAATCTTGAGTAACACCTTTTTCAGTCTACCAGCTAACACTTTAGCCAAAATTTTATAAATACACCCTATGAGACAAATCGGACGATACTCCTTTAAATTTTGAGGATTATCCTTTTTGGGTATAAGAGCCAAAAACGAAGCTGAAATTGCTTTTGACAACACCGCATTAGCATGGAATTCCTTAAAGAAACCCATAACATTCTCCTTCATAACCTCCCAACAATTTTTAATAAAGTTGAGATTGTAACCATCGGGTCCAGGACTTTTATTCCCATCACAATTCCACATTTCTTCTAATATGTATATATAGTTTACAAGAAGCAATATCTCAGTGTCTTATCCATGTTTTTCAGATTTAACCCAAAAATCAAAACCCGAAATCATAAACTTAATAAAAAGAAAGCATGATAATTGTTGACTAAAGTAAACAATATAATTTTCTATATTCTAGCCTCTGATTTATTGCAGTTTTTAGTTAAAAATGTGTTATGCATGTGTTTGACTGCAACTAGTTGATTCGCAATTAGAATTCTTAGATTAGACGCACGTGGGATCCTGATTATTGTTCAGATGGTGTAAATTATATTTAGTTTTTTTTAATAATAAAACTCACTTTTTATTTTGACTTTCTTTCTCTTAGGGTATGTTTGGGAGGGGGTTTTGGGAGGGGAGGGCGTATTTTTCAATTCTAAATTTAGGAAGCTATAAAATGTCTCTAAACATAAATCAAATGTGATTAAAAAGGTTATATTGATATCTATCAACTTGTTCTTTTAATTTTTTAAAATCTCAAACACATATTAAAATATAGACAAATCTTTTTCAAGCCCTCCCTCCCTTCCCCTCGCAAAACCCCCTCCCAAACATTCCCTTAAGGATCAAGCTCCATTCAACTTCCAAGTCAAGATCAAGCAAACTGGGTAAGAAATTTCTTCCCTTTTTCTTTTGGATATTGATTTTAATTTATACCTCCACATGCGACTCTTATACCCCCACTGTTTTAAATAATCTCTATTTTATCCTTCACAAATTTACACTATACAGATTTATCTATTTAAAAGATAAATTCGTAGTTTAAAAAATTGATTACAAAATTATCAATTAAATAGATAAAAGTGTAGTTTAAAAATGTATTACCGATTTATCTATTTAATTGATAAATCCGTAATTCATTTTTAACTTTCAAATTTAATTATCTATTAAATAGTTAAATCCATAATATAAATTTTTTAGCTACGGATTTATCTATTATACAAATAGATAAATCTATAATTAAACGGAGAACAACAACCAAAAATTAAAAAAATGTAACAAAAACACCACTAAAAATCCGTAAAAGAATCAAAACTAATCTAAAAATTATAAAAGCACCACTAAAAATCTAATAAAACCAAAAGATGTTGTGTAAATTCTTTTAGATTTTTTTTTGACTCCTTTTAGATTTTTTTTGGTGATTATGAAAAATTCAAAAGGATCACCGGAGTAGATTACCCGAAAACCGATTTTTTGCTTAGATATCTATCCCAGCGTACAACTTCGTCACGTGTAAGGAATATCTACACACTAAAAAGAACCAAAAGATCACCGGTATCCATATCTATTTTATTTTAAAAAATAAAATTAATTATAATCTTTTAACAAATTAGAAATAATTACGGATTTATCTATTTAATTTATAAATTAAATCCATACTTTAAAAATACATGACGTATTTATCAATTAAATGTATAAATCCGTATTGTATTATTATATTACAGATTTGTTTATAAATCCGTATATAAGAATACATTACAGATAAATCCATAAATAGATAAATCCGTAATGGATTTTTAACTTACAAAATTATCAATTAAATATATAAATCCGTAAAAAGTTTTAAAAATAGCATTACGGTTTATATATTAAGGGTAAATTCGAAAATCTAATTTTTTCCCAAAAGTTGTAAATGAGATAGGGTAAAATGAGAATTTCACGTACTGCGTGGAATAAGAGGTAACAGTGGGGGTAGGATAATAATCAACCTCCTTTCTTCTTTCATCTTGGGCTGCTCCGGGTCCAAATCCTTCTCGGACTTAAAAATAATAAAAATACATTTAAGAAATGAAATTCAAGATGTATTTTTTTTGTTCCAAAATTTTCAAAAATATATCCGTGTTCCAAATATTTGGTAGCAAATGGGAATGCATGAGTTTTTGAGAAGAAGAAAAGGAAAAGCGTAAAAATTAAAAGTCACTATGTGCAGTGGCGGACCTAAGACCGTGAGTTAGGGGGTGCAAATTTTTTTCATACACACACATCACTAAAAATATAATAAAAATAATACTTTAACAGGTTCACAACTTATGTTGCACTAGACCAACACAAATTAAATAGCACTAAGAAGTTCCTAAATACAAATTAAATAGCACTAAAAGAATCAACATATTCACAAAATTAAATAGACTAACATAATCAAAATAAACTAAATAAATTAAATAGAACTAACACAAAATACAAATTTATTAAACAGTACTACAAAATTACCAATTAATAACAGAATCAAAATAAGGATAATAAGAACAAGATCCAATTCAAGGAGAGATAAAATTTTTTAAAATAAAATATGTGAGAGTGTGGTGTATCAGAGTGGTACAAAACTAGGAACTTTGGTGCAAAATTAGGAACTTGGGTGCAAAAGACATTTTTCAGGGGGTGTAAAAACATTTTTTCCTAAGGTTCCGGTACTATTTTTATTTCTTCAGGGGGTTCAGGTGAACCCCCTCGGACACATGTAGGTCCGCCTCTGACTATGTGGAGGTATGGAGTAAAATATCCTTTCTGATTAGGTTTTTTTACCACCACTATTTCAAGATATACCTCCACGTAATCTATGAAAAGACGAAAATACCCTTGAAAGTTTTACAAAATTGAAAAACATTTACCACAACTCACTTACATCCGTTTTGCAGAGAGAGAGAGAGAGTGTGTCACTTTCAAGAGAAACAGAATTACATACATACGTTTGAGCGCATCGCACAAAATTACTTACTTCCGTTTTCCAGTAAACGGATTTAGCTATATCTGTTTTGAGCATCGACGAATTTACATACTTCCGCTTGAATCGCACGGAAGTAAGTACTTCCGTTTTTCTTCCATTCGCAACAACAGATTTACATAGACTCGGTTTTTTTTTGTTCTTAAATTTTTTTTGCAGTGCCTTTTTAGAGGGTCGGTGGCCGGATCCCCCGTGACTCACCGGGGTTTATTTTGCGAAGGGAGACTTCTTCACGACCGAATTTGCGAGGAGGGTCTTCTTCACGGTCTGGTGGTGGTGACCCAAAAGAAACTCCTGCTCCGAGTACACGCACCCGCATCAGGATTGCGGGACATGCATCTCACCGACACGAGCCCGCCCGGAGACGAGAGCAGGAGCAGGATCAGGCTGTGGAGGACGATCAGCAGATGGAGGCGGAGGATGTGTATCAACAGTAGATGGAGGGGGAGGAGGATGATCAACAGGAGATGGAGGAGGAGCAAGAGCAGGCTGTAGGGGAGGAGGAGGATGACGTGTATCACCAGCCGAAGTACCAACATCATTACCAACCGGAGTACCACCATCATTACCAGGATGAGTACCACTAGGAGCCGATTCATGTTGAGTACCCGGCTCATGAGGAGCAGCAGAAGGAGGAGCGGGAGCATGCTGGCATAGGACCTTTGGATGGTTCTCTGCTCACTTCATTTGATGCTCATGTAGCATCTAAGATACTTGGATAGGTGCCTCCGGCAATTTGGGTACATTCAGGTCATCCCTCGTGACCCGCTTCGAGGTTGTCCGACGTATAGTGAGATCATAATGCGATTGTCTAGATGGAGTGACAGTGTTAGGGAGGTTATGAGCACTACTACTCCTGCGCAGGATGTGGGCGAGCTTCATCGTGATTACTTGCCATGGTACGTTAGGGTATCAGTTCCTCGTCTGCTTCCAGAACCACCATTGCCACCAACACGAGCAACACGAGGTGGCAGGGGACCTGAGGAAACACTCATGATTGTGAGCCAGCAATTGCAGTTGGGGCTTGCGTCTGAAGACATTCATCCTAACTCTCAGACGTACAGACAGTTGAGGAGGTTGCTTGACTTGGTAGAGGGACGTGACTGATTTTTCTGGTTGTTGTATTGTACGATATTTTTATGTTAGACATATATTTATTTCTTATTAGTATTGTTTTTTTATCATTCTTTTACGTTATTATTTTGGTCGGTGCAATCTACTATTTTATCTTTCCTTTCTGTGTTGAATGGATCTTGTAGTGATCAACTCTTAGATGTCTTAGCTGCTGTAGCTATTCATGTTCTCTCCAGCATTTGGTTGAGCAGGAATAAATTACGCTTTGATAATAAAGCTATTCCTCTTCAATCTCTCCTTCATCAGATCAAGAACTCCACTTCTCTCTCAGGCTCCTCCTCGCATGGCCACTTGTACAACACTATGACTGAGCTCTCTATTTTAAAAGATTTTTGTGTCAAAGGCACCCCTAGGAAATCTCAAGATATTAATCAAGTAGATTGGAAATCCCCCTTTTGTGGTTGGTTCAAATGTAGCACTGATGGTGCTTCTAAAGGATCTCCCGACCCTTCTTCTTGTGGTGGCATTTCTCATGACTGTAGAGCCTCTATTGTTGGCTGTTTCCCTTCTTTGTTGGGAAATGGCATTGCCCTTGTATCTGAGCTTTTTGCGGCCATGATAGCTATTGAGACTGTCTATGATAAGGGGTGGCGTAAAATCGGGCTAGAATGCGCTTCCTCTTCTGTTGTTGCTGCTTTTAAGAACCTTGACATTGTCCCCTGGAGATTGAGAAATCGTTGGGGCAACACCTTGAGGCTTTGTTCGGATATAAACTTTATTCTCTCTCATATTTTTAGAAAAGGAATAAGTTGTGCAGATAAATTAGTTGCGTTTGGTCTAGTTAGTAGAACTTATACTTGGTAGAGTTTGCCTCCAAACTTCATCTTGGATAACTTTTGTCGTAATAAGCAAGATCTTCCTTTTTTCAGATTTAGATGATTTATTCTTGGGGTTTGGTCTCCTTGGCTTTTTGTGTGTGTTGTAGTGTTGCTTCTTTTGCTTGTTGTTTGATTTCCTGGCAAGGGTTTCGGTCTAGTCCCCTTTTGGTCTTTCCTATACTCCTATTTATTTATTTTTAATCAATTGAGGTAGAGTGCTCTATTTTCTTCTGATGAACTATCCCTAAGGAGGGTTTGTATCAGAAGGTTTTAGCCAAACTCTTTCCTATTTAAAAAAAGAATAAATTACACGAGAGGTCCTTCAAACTATTTAATTGTAACAAGTTGGTCCTTTTAGTTTTTCCGTACCACTTAGGTCTTTTAAGTTAAGTAATCGTAACAAGTTGATCCTTTAAGTTTTTTTTTGTACGATTTAGTTCCTGTAAGCTATTTAATTGTAACAATTTGGGGCTGAAAAATGTAAATTATTCGGTCTTTAAAAGTTACAATTAAATAACTTAAAGAGACCAACTTGTTCCAATTAAATAACTTAGAGGAACTAAGTGATACGAAAAAAACTTAAAGAACCAACTTGTTACAATTAAATAACTTAAATGACTTCTGGTGTAATTTAGAAAAAAAAAGATTTGATAAAATAAAGGGACTAAAAGTGCGCTTTAGACTTTTTTGTTTTTTTTCAATCACAAGTACTAAGTGTGTATGGGGGAGTAAGAGAGTGGAAAGAGGGTGTGGGAAGAAAATTCCCCAAATTGAATCCACATGATGATAGGCCCTTGGAGACATTTGAGTTAGTAATATTATGGCATATACAAGTTAGTTTTTTTTATACCCCACCCCACTCCTTGGTACCCCACATTATTATTGAATCCCGAAAATACCCCTCACATTAATACCAAAATTTGACTTTTGCCAAGATTCTCTAGTGGGACCCACATTATCTGAAATCGGATTTACCTATAAGAAAGGTAAATCCGTTTAGCATTTATTACGCATTTAATAAGACACTGAACAGAAGTAAACGGATGGACCTACATCCGTTTTGGTCAAAACGGATGTAAGTTTGTCCGTTTACTTCCGTTGAAAAGTTAATTTTTGTGTCAGCAGATCTACCTAGATCCGATGCGCCAACGGATTTACGTACCCCAAACGTAAATCCGCCTTTCTTTTTCAAACGTAGCAGATTTACATGTTAGGACGTAAATCCACTTGGTAAAAATGAAAAACAGATTTACGTCCCTAACACGTAAATCCGCTTTTGTAATTTATTCATTTATGTCTTATTTTTGTCCTATTTTTGAAACAGATATGGATCCAGAGTCAGAGGCACAGTTGATTCCGTTTGAGATAGATACTACAGGGTCATTTAGGACCGAGAAGGTATATTTAATTTCTCATTTTTTTAAACATGTTGATAGATATTTAATTAATTAAGTACTTAACATTTTTCTATTTTGTAGATATTTTCTACACGCGAGGATGTTATTGATTGGGCGAAAGAGGTTGGGAGACGTATTGGAATTGTGGTTATCATTGTCAGAGATCCTACAAAGGTGGAGGTAAAAGGGGGACTAGAGATAAAATTCTTTTTGGTTGCGAGAAGCAAGGGAAATTCAGTAATGATTCTAGAGTTATCGGGTCTAAGAGAAGAAACTGTCCGTTTAAGTTGAGAGCTACTTGTACAAAACGTGATGGGGGTTGGCGTTTGAAAGTTAGGTGTGGATAGGCAAGACTCACTCATCTCTCTTTGGCACAATATTATTGACTCACTTGACGAGTGAGAGTACTCACATCGGTTGAAGATTTTTGAGGACTCATGCATTGATTTGCCCACTCTTCTTAAGTACGTGCATGACACATGATTAACAAAGCATAAGGAAAGATTTATTTTGGCATGGACTAACCGGGTGGCACACTTCGGGAATTAAACCACAAACAAGTATTTTGGCAAGCTGTTTACTTTTTTTTATGGTAGTTTAATAAATGACACATGTTTAACTTTTTTATGGTAGTTTAACATTTTTCGACACGTGTTTAACATTTTTATGCTAGTTTAATATTTTTTGACACGTGTTTAATATTTTTTGACACATGTTTAACTTTTTTATGCTAGTTTAATATTTTTTGACACGTGTTTAACTTTTTTATGCTAGTTTAATATTTTTTGGCACGTGTTTAACTTTTTATGCGTGTTTAATATTTTTTGACACGTGTTTCACTTTTTTATGCTAGTTTAATATTTTTTGACACGTGTTTACTTTTTTTATGTGTGTTTATTGTTATTATTTAAGAGTTGAGTCAGCTCATTAAGCATTAAAGAGACATTTGGGGAATTTTGGAGGAGACTTGTCTAAGTGTTGGTCATCTGTGCATGGCATGCTTACACTTCATTTTGATAAAGTTATCGAGTCTTTTCACAAAAGTATCAATCGTATTGAAGTGACTCATAATACTCCTTTCTATAAAAAGCTTCGCGGTCTTGTGTCTATAAATGCTTTGAATCATATAGCTAAGGAGTTTTCAAAATTCCTCTCTGGTGTTGGATATGACAAAGGTCGTTGTGGGTGCGTTTTTAAAAAGACACATCTTCTGCCTTGTGCTTGTGAGCTCGGGTGTACCATGTCTCCGGGACTACTGTTCCATTGGATGTTGTTGACGATCATTGGAAAAATTTGAGTTTGGATTCTCTAGATGATGATCTCTCCCAAGAAAAATTTGCTGAATGTGATATTACTTACTCTATGGAGATGTTATGGGCAAGATTTAATGCTATGACTCCGGAGGAGAAATTTATCTTGAAGAAATAGATTGATGAGCTTGCACTCCCTACCACTTCTTCTATGGTTCCACCACCATTTAAAGTTAAAACAAAGGGTGCACCAAAAAAGAAGAAACAAAAATTATATGATGTCAAGCGCGATCCTTCTGGTTGGGAGCATGTGGATGAGAAGATGAAAATGACTCAAGAATCTGGGACTTCTAAAAAATCATCACTGCCGTTATCACAGAAACAGGGGCCTTCTCCTAATTTATCACAACGGTCTTCAAATTCAAAGGTATCCCAGTGTGCTTCCCAGTCAAAAGCTCCTTCTCCTAAAGTTTCACAGCGGGTTACTAGTAAATTAACACAGGAGAGGACTACTAAATTGCATTTACCGTGGGTTCCTCTTCACTTCCACTCTTATATTCAAAATATTATTGATGTGAAACGGGATGGTAATTGTGGGTTCCGAGCAGTTGCTATTGGTCTTGATCTTAGTGAGGATAGTTGGTCTTTAATTAGACAAGAATTAATCTAAGAAATAAACTCCAATTTCAAGCTATATTCTTACATGTTTGGGGTTGACAGACTTGCAGTGCTTAAAGATGAGTTAACCATTGAACACTACGGTTTCCAGCCTCCGAAAAAGTGATTGAGTTTGCCTGAAATGAGGTACTTTATATCTACCAAAAATAATGTCGCCCTAATTCAATTATCTTTGGGACATTTACTTATTTGCCTTTGATAGGCACTTATTCTTCTTCTAAGAGTCACAACATCATATCTATTCTACACGTGAACCAAAACCATTGAGTGCATGCTGCGATCTCGCCTGGCTGTCCGTTGCCTCCAGTTGCTCCTCAATGGCAGTATAATGCATCAGAGGAATCTACTACATGGTTGGATCCGTATACCGGCCGTTTTGCCCTATGGCATGGTCAGGCTCCAGTCATGCCCCCTCATACTGATCCGCCCATTGTTGTAGACTTAGCCGATGATTCAGACAGTTTAGATCGACATTTCTTGTATTTATTTTAGTACCACATTTTTGTAATTATTTATCCATATTATTATACGTGTGTGTGTGTGTGTAGAGGTATTAAATGTTTAAATTTTTTTTAACAAGTTGGATTTACCCTGTTAACAGGTAAATCTGTTTTTGAAAATATCAAAGCGGATTTACCTTGTTAAAAGGTAAATCCATCTTCTATTTTTTGTAAAGCGGATGTTTTTAACTGCTAGGTAAATCCGCTTTCTTATTTAAGAAAGCGGATTTACCTAGTTGTTGGTAGATCCGTTAAACACTTTTTTTGGGACAGTCGGATCTACCTAGATCCGCCTTTGTTTTCGTTGGAAGCGGATTTACCTGTTGGACATGTAAATCCGTTTGAGTCAAATTTGTGGGGGTATTTTCAGTTATTCATATTTTGTGGGGGTATTTGGTCAAACTATGGTAAAAAAAAACCTACAAGTTATAACTGGTACAAAGCCACATAGGATAGAAGCAACCTTAGGAACTATTGGTCTTACCTACTGAAGAAACTGCACATAACATTACTGCATAGTCTTGATATTTACTGTAGAGAAATTAAGTCTCTCCAGTAATGTGAGCTTTGTTCAACCTTATGACTATAAAATCTAACAATTACCCACCAAAATATGAGCTTTGTTCTCATTACAATTTTACATCAATTGATTCTCACAAATGATGAACCCATTTGAAATTCAAGAACATAATCAACCCTTGTCAATTCTCCAGAGATTGGATCGCCTTGAGCTTCTAGTAAGTTGAAATTAAAATTTTGTTCTCTAGATTTTTACTATTATTTATGATGTAATTTTATGTTCCATTCAATCTTATATAATGGTAATTATTAATTTGTGATAAAGCAGGTGCTGTTTCTGGAAAGGAAGCATAGTTACACAACAGGGAAGCAACATTCTGTTGACAAATGTTTGAAAGAAGAAGAAGAATGCAAGACCTTGTCCTATGCTTTCCAAGACGTTCATCACAAAGGCACGTTGCTGGAGCGAATAACATTGCTAGAAAATCGAGTCATTCAGGTATATGAACTTTTTTTTGCCAGCTTAGACGAAATTTTAAATAAACACTACACACTTTCAGATAATCACATTCGGGTTTAAACTCGAGAACCAACGTCTCTAAGTCGCTAAAATTGTCAATTCAAACACCAGTAGAGACATTCAGGTATATGGATTATGAAAACCTAAGTAATATTAGATTTTGTTTTTTTAAATTGATATTACCTTTTCCAAGCAAAATACTAACAAGGTTTTAAATTGCGAAATACTATATTATTATTATTATTATTATTATTATCTATACACTATTTTTTTCAAAATGACTATATATATATATATATATGTTTTTAATACCATATAAATTATATCAATGTTTTGTTTTTTAAGAATATATTTTCCATTTTTAAGGTGCTAAAGTGTATTGACACTCGATGATTTATTTTAGGCTCTAATATAGTATAATTTTTTGTTTGTTTTCATTTATATAAATTTTAATTATATTCAATTCATTATATGGTAGGAAGCTTAGCAAACTAGGAAAAAAGAAATTCAAATGAAAAGAAGTTACATTTTAGGGATTAAAGCAAAACAATGAAAACTAGCACTTTCAAGTCATTGAGGACAGGTCGTGAAAAAAAAAATACATCGGAGATAAGGAAGACATTTTTCAAGTTTTTTGCACCAAACCCAAACGTCAGAGTAAGTTAAGGGATTAAAAATATAAGTAATAATTCTTCTTAAAAAAATAGAAAATTTTGAATAAATGCGAAAACAATTGAGAAGAGGTATTTTAGGGAGAAATGAGTACGTACCTGGAAATAGGGGTCGAACGTGTACTTATAGAGCACGACGCCGTATCCCAACCGTTGGATCGGGTGGATAAGGCTCGCCCGTTGGATGCAGGCTGTTACCGTCGTAGAGTCCGGTTGCGCTCTTAGCAGCGAGCGTGGATTGGGCCAGGCCCAAGAGATTGGATTTTGGCCCAGTCCGGAACAGGTTGCCTTCACAATTTCAACGACATGATGATGTCAGCTCCTGGATCCGAACCCCGATGTGAACAAGCAAACTCTTAAAATCATAATTGATCTGTACCTTTGATCGCTCCGAGGCAAAGCGGCTGATGTCCAAGCTTTCTGTCACTCGCTCTGACGGTCGTGCTTCAAGGTGGTGAGAGCGAGCAGGTGTACCTGCGAATACACTCCAACGCCCAAGTCAGGAGCGAACGAGCAAAATGCGAATATGAGTGAATAGTGTGTGTACCTGACAATGATGCAGTGAATGCTTATATAGCGCCCGAAATCTGCGGGCGTCCGTTGGATCGTGTACGGACTCACCAGAACCGTTGATCTGGTTGATTGCTCTTAGATAACCTAATGGGCCGCTCCGCTTGTGCTTTTTGTGGACCGAGCTTCGGCCCACTCCAGAACAATAATGTTATGGTCACAATTGCAAATACCAATTGCAATTTAAAAATTAAAATATTGAAAGCAATTATAGTTACTAGACTCTGTTCAAATATATGTAGTTTCAATTATTCTTCTTGAAGTAATTGAGCAAGTTTCTTTTTTTTAATATATGATTTGTTTTGAATGGTTCAGCTGAGTATTGACTTGGACATGGGAAACACATCGAGGTCAAGTTCTTCCACATCTGCAGAAACTACTAAAAAGCTAGGACAAGGGTCAGGATTGCTAGATTCAAGTGTGGATAGCATTGTTAAGGAAGCTTGTTCATTGAACTCACCATCTTGTAGGGCACATGGAAGAAGAACTAAAGCAATGTCTAGAATAAGTTCTAATAGGAAATGGTTCAAGTGCTTAAAATTAGGATGCTAATATTGTTATACTCTTTAGCATTGCTTTGCAAATTCTAAACAACTCTAGACATGAGAAATACTAACAATTAACACTCTCATTATCACTCTTCTCTTAATAACCTAATTTATGATTGTATTGAATCCATGTGAGTCCTACTAAATTAGGGAGACCTATTTCCAAAGTGGTGAGACCTACATGTATTTTAACTAATCATAGAGTATTGATGAAAATGCGTAAAAGACAGTGTTGCAACCATTTTTCTTCCCAACATAATGTGAAAACATTTTTTAGACTAAATTTTTGATTCAACGAGTCGAATCGAATTTTTAAATGCTACCAACAAAAACCTTTACCTCGAATGGCAGAATCGAGTTGAAGAACCAATGAAATATTATTTAGAGGTTTTGGAGATATATGATTTTATTCAACTTAATAAGTATGAAATTAGTTACAATTTTTGTGTGCTCATCAATGCAAACAACTACATCTTTATTGCAAAAGTTTGTTGCATACGAGATAAAGATGAAACACTACAACATTTTGACCCTACGACATTTGAATATTGAGTTTTTTTTAAAAAGTAAATAAGGTTGGCTCCACCGTAACCCGTTCTCTATGCCTTCACTATGCCTACGGTTATTTAGCCTTTTTAAAAATGAGCGTTGTCGTATAGGTAAAATGTTGTAGTGAAAACAACCAAAAATAATGACTTAACACATGATGTTACAAACTATAAAGTAGACATGACTGATATCGTGTACATGGATGAGAGGGGGAGGGGCCCACACTTCAATACTTTGTTTGGAAGGAAGAACAAAACTAGTGGAAGTAAAAGAAGAAGAAAGAAATTTATATATTGAAAATATCTAAAATACCCTTAACAATTGATGTGTAATCATTTCAAATGTAGTATTTGTTAACTTATTATTTATTTACTTATTTCTCGAAGTATTATAATCATGACACCTCACACTTCACTTAATACCCTATTTATCATTGTATTGAATTCATGTGGGTCCTACTAATTTAGTGAGACCTATTTCAAAAGTGGTGAGAGCTGTATGTATTTTATTAATCATAGAGTATTGAAAAAAAATGTGTAAAAGAGAGTGTTGCAACCATTTTTCTTCGCGGCATAATGTGAAAACAATTGTTTAGACTAAATTTTTGATTCAACGAGTTGAACCGAATTTTAAAATCCTACCAACAAAAGTCTTTACCTCGAACGGCAGAATCAAGTTGAAGAACCAATGAAATATTATTTAGAGGTTTTGATGATATATGATTTTATTCATCTTAATAAGTATGAAATTAGTTACAATTTTTGTATGCTCATCAATGCAAACAACTACATCTTTATTGCAAAAGTTTGTTGCATACGAGATAAAGATGAATACAACCAAAAATAATGACTTAACACATGATGTTACAAACTATAAAGTAGACAAGATTGATATGGTGTACAAGGATGAGAGGGGGAGGGGCCCACACTTCAATACTTTGTTTGGAAGGAAGAACAAATCTAATGGAAGTAAAAGAAGAAGAAGGAAATTTATATGTTGAAAATATCTAAAATACCCTTAACAATTGATGAATAATCATTCAAATGTAGTATTTGTTAACTTATTTATTTACTTATTTCTCGAAGTATTATAATCATGACACCTCACTTCAGTTGCTTATCTATATATAGACCACTACCACATTCGAAATTACCTTGGGTGTTTAGCTAATTAATTAATTGACAGTTACACACGAGAGTAATAAAATTAGGAACTTATGATGCGAAGCTAGGATGATGATATGTTATGACTGAGGTTACGACAATTTTTATGATAAGGTGATGAGATTGTTAGGAATAACACGGCTATTTTAAACTTAATTGTAGGCCCAACAAAGAATGATAATAAGCCCAATTATCCATTAGTCATATTAGTTGTCTTTTACTTGGAAGAATGTGATTCTAGATCCTTCCAATGTTTGGTGATTGTAAATCTATATATAGACACTTTATCACTCTTCACTTAATACCCTATTTATCATTGTATTGAATTCACGTGGGTCCTACTAATTTAGTGAGATCTATTTCAAAAGTGGTGAGAGCTATATGTATTTTCTTAATCATAGAGTATTGAAAAAAAATGTGTAAAATAGAGTGTTGCAACCATTTTTCTTCGCGGCATAACGTGAAAACAATTGTTTAGACTAAATTTTTGATTCAAAGAGTTGAACCGAATTTTAAAATCCTACCAACAAAATTCTGTACCTCGAATGGCAGAATCGAGTTGAAGAACCAATGAAATATTATTTAGAGGTTTTGGTGATATATGATTTTATTCAACTTAATAAGTATGAAATTAGTTACAATTTTTGTATGCTCATCAATGCAAACAACTACATCTTTATTGCAAAAGTTTGTTGGATACTAGATAAAGATGAAAACAACCAAATATAATGACTTAACACATGATGTTACAAATAAAGTAGACAAGATTGATATGGTGTACAAGGATGAGAGGGGGGAGGGGCCCACACTTCAATACTTTGTTTGGAAGGAAGAACAAATCTAATGGAAGTAAAAGAAGAAGAAGGAAATTTATATAGTGAAAATATCTAAAATACCCTTAACAATTGATGAATAATCATTCAAATGTTGTATTTGTTAACTTATTTATTTACTTATTTCTCGAAGTATTATAATCATGACACCTCATTTCAGTTGCTTATCTATATATAGACCACTACCACATTCGAAATTACCTTGGGTGTTTAGCTAATTAATTAATTGACAGTTACACACGAGAGTAATAAAATTAGGAACTTATGATGCGAAGCTAGGATGATGAGATGTTATGACTGAGGTTATGACATTTTTTATGATAAGGTGATGAGATTGTTAGGAATAACACGGCTCTTTTAAACTTAATTGTAGGCCCAACAAAGAATGATAATAAGCCCAATTATCCATTAGTCATATTAGTTGTCTTTTACTTGGAAGAATGTGATTCTAGATCCTTCCAATGTTTGGTGATTGTAAGTTTAATAAACACTTTAATGAAGGAATCAAGAAGGCAAGAAAGTCTGGTTCCATTTCTCTTCTTTTTTAGGAGTAGGTATATAGTAATATTAGAGAGCAATATTTTAATTCCTAGCAGATATGTTGTTCTTATTCTTGACTGAGGTGTCGTGATTTCATTACCACTTGCTCATCGTTAGCTTGAAAGGATATTGGTGTTTTGGATGAGTGCTCGTGGTGCTACAATCACCCAGAATCTCAGGTGCATGTTTTTCTCACTTGTTCTACAGAAAAAGCATGTTGGAGTCTTTTCAATTTGTGCATTGATATTGAATCTCAACTCCATCTTTCCACGTCGTTTCGTGAACTTTTTTTTATAAGTTGGAACGCTAATTACAAACTTAATTGGAGTTTGCGGTGTGGTTGTAATGTCATGGTTTGGGAACACAAGTAGGAGAAAGCTTCGTTTATTTATTCCTCTTGAAGAAGATCATTAAACAAACTCGGGGTTGTGTTAAGTGTAATGTTGATGTTTCTTTTTCGGCAGTAGATATTAAGTTTGGTATTGGCATTTATGAGGATTCTGGAGTTTTCTCCGTAGGTCAAACTCATAGCTTCACTTATATTTTTGAAGTTTCTCATTACACTATCTCCACCAGGGCGTCCCAAATAATTTGGAGGCCCTGTTCAAATTTAAAAAATTGGGCCCCTACTTATACTTTTATTGTATGAATCGCAAAAACCTTAAATATTTATTTAAATTTTAAATAACAAATACAGTTTTAAGCTTGGTATACTAACTTTCAAATCCGTGTGGAATAACGAGGTTCCATTCCTTGTTCGGCAATAAGTAGTTTATCATTTAGTCTGGTGTCTCAAGTTCGACACCTATTTTAAAGAACCGAATCGATGACCAACTCAATGAAGGGTCATACTGAGGGGTCTTTAGTTGAACCACATGACTATTGATTCGATTTCGATTAAAAAATTCCAAATTTTTAGGACATATAAACTTCTTACTTGAAAAACTTAATTTAATAAAATTAAACTCATGAAAAACTAATGCATTGCGTTTCTCTTTATAATAAAAGGATTATATTTTTATATTAAAAGAAGAATATAATAGCCATAGAGGGTACCACAAATTAGTCGAATGATTTCGTAAAAAGAAATAGTGTGACGTTTTTATATTAATATGAGGTAATAGATAAAACTATTTTGTAAACAGTATTTAGAAGCCTTGATGGTTTAATGGTAATTGTGTCGAACTTGATCTGTAGGTGCTTGGCTCGAATCTTGTTTTTCCTGGAAAATTCATTTCTACTTTTAAAACAGCTAATTAAATGTTCCTTAACGCCTCAATTCAATTTTTAAAAAAAAAAACGAATTAAAATGTATACAGAGAGGTTCGAACCCGCACAAGCTCGGACAAAAGGCAGAATCCTTGCCGCTAAAGCAGTGGCTTCATCAATCTTTCTTTGTTTCGAATATTAAATATATCTAGATACACATATTTTTGGGGGCCCCAAAAAAGTGATATTGGGCCTGGGCCCTGTGCGGTCGCACAGGTTGCACAGGCCCATGGACGGCCCTGTCTCCACCATATAAAGTTGTTAAAATGAGAGAGAAAGAAGAAAAGCATTATGCAATGACTATCTATCCCCTTCTTCGATGCCTTTCTAACTTCAACTATAACTCTATCAAGTTTTGGTTCAGAACTTATACTTTCGTGAGGCAAATGCTTTCATGATCTTGAGAAGCAGGTGCACGGTTAGTGCTGTTCTACAAACACTGCACCCTGTAATTTAGGATTAGCCAAATCGTAAGTATTGAAAAATCCTACACAAGTACTCAATATTCAAAACAGAAGTTGAAAGAAACATAGTAATGTGTTCAAATGTTAATATAGCAATATAGCACTCACCCTATCGAAAATTGTTCCCAAAAAATAGTTCTCCATTTCCATAGGTGATATTATAATAGACTGGAAAGACAAGTCAACTTTACCACACTGCATCGAGTTTCAACATCAGAATAATTCAAACATTTATTCAGAGAAAAAAAAACACGCACACACACAGAGATAGTTTAATTGATATGTACCGACAGTGTAAAGATTTTGTACGTTGACAACTAATAAGAACCATGGTAGATGCGACTTTCAAAATGAATAAGATAATATTCAAACATTTTTACGATATATCAATTTCTAATAGGTCGTAAAATATTTATACACTTTTGGTGCATTCTAGTTAAATACATAAATGTTTGTGTAACTCACCAAATTTGAGTTTTTCAAGTATAGGTACAAGTTGACATTGTGATATTGGACCACATGGAAGATAACATAGCCTATGGGATTGTAAATACTGCATTGAAAGGTTATAATAGGAATGTGTAAGCAATCATGAGAAAGAGTAATAATTTAACTAAAATAGACATAATTATAGAACACTAGAATTTCTTTTACTTCTTTGTATCATTGACTGCCTTTTCCGGAATGAAATTTAAAATCTCCAACTTGTTTGTCCAGTTCATAGTAAGCCTGCAAAAAGCATTAAAAATAGATAACCATGAACCATAGATGATAACATATATAGAATAATAACACTAACAGCAACAAGTTCTGTTTGAAAATTTAGGATAATATATAACAGATGATCCACTTACTCGAGGGGTGTTGTTGGGTTCCTGAAAGCCTGCATCATGAAGAGAAATAAGGAAAAAATCAGTTATTTGTTTCCAATATACTCCATCTTAATACAGTTTGTTATTAAAAAAAGATTTTATATATCATACCCTTGCTTTAATATTGAATAAGCGATTAGGATGAATTTTTCCTTTCAAAGATCCCTGCATGATGCACAAGAAAAATGAATACAAACTATGTCCATACATGGGAGGACAACCAGACAAAATCAAGCATTTATTTCTTAATTTATATGAACACACACATATGTTTGGTATATGTGTATATTTAGTGACAAAATTAAATATATAAGTTCTTTTTTTGGTAAGAAATATATAAGTTCTTCGAGAGTAAATGAGCCTCACATTTAAATAAATCTAAAAGTCACTTGTTATATTAATGTTGTGTGTTTTGTTATCCAAACAAGTGAAGATATAGATACTTTTTTCCTATTAAAATATCTACTCTTCATATATATATATATATATATATATATATATAGCCAGTTATTTTGTAAGTAAAAGCAGTATCTTGGTTTGTTGTTACTAAACAATGAAAATAGTCTAGTTTACCTCCCATGTAAGGACATAGTATCGAAAATCATCAATAGGTGGGACATGCAGAAAATTTCTGTGATGATTGAATGTTCCAAAGGTCGATATGTTTAGTGCACCGAAGGCAGCTATATGGTTACTCTGATACTGATTCTCTGGAAAGTTTCCCATTGGTCTTGTAGGACCATGGCTACTACCAACTTGAGGCAATGGAAACTGATTTTGTGAGGAGTTTGGCTGAAATTGTAAGTGTGAGTTCCCCATACTATTTGAAATTTGAGGAGGAATATTGTTCATCAAACCATGTTGATGATACAATGATTGTGGTACTGTAGGAAACAAACTTGAAAAGTGTTGTTGAGGCATTAAACCAGTAGAATTTGAATTTGAAGAGTTTTCTAAGATCAACATGGGATTCAGCATACTGTTATCGCTTGTTTTGCCATGAAGTAGTGTTGCTGAATAATCTTCTCCAACAGAAGTTGAAGGGTTTATTCCATGGAGTAGTCTTGTTGAATACTCTTCTGATCCTACAGTACTTGGAGGGTGCTGCTGAGGTACTGAGACAGCAGAACTTGAAGAAGGGTTTTCAAAGTTCAATACACTCTTGTTTTTTACACCTTCAAGTAATCTTGTTGAATTATCTTCTCCAACACTTGGAGGGTGTTGTTGAGTTACCAAGGGAGCAGAACTTGAAGAAGGGTTTGAATCCTTCTCTCCAAGACTTGGAGGGTTTTGTTGAGGTTCTAAGGTAGCATAACTTGAAGGGTCATCTAATAAGTCTTGAATTAGTGTTGTTGAATATTGTTCTTCAAAACTTGGAGGTGGTGGTGGTTGAGGTACCAAACCAGTAGAAGAAGTTGAAGGGTTTTCCTGAAATAGGGTTGGAGGGTGTTGTCGAGGCATGTCTTGTTGAACAAGTCTTGTTGAGCACTCTTGTACAACACTTGAAGTGTGTGTTTGTACTTGAGAAGCTGGAATGTAAACTCCCTTAGATGAACTTGAACCATCTTTGAGTGCTTGTTCAAGCTCAGTTTCTACTTCTTTAAGGGCCTCAATAGGAATCATTTTACTTGTGGAGGACTCACCTTGTGCAATAGGAGGATTGTTGATATAATCAAAAAGGTCTTCCAGTTCCAGATTGGAGTCCTCTTCCAATGTTACCATATTCTTTGATCTTTTATTTGGTGGAAAAGTATCTCTATCAGCTAATAGATCTGTCATTATATCATCAAACTCATTCGTTTCAGGGTTACCAAAGGATGCAAGTGCAATATCTGATGGACTAACTTCATTTTCAAAAACAAAATCCTGGAAATTGAGAGGTTGCCAACTTCCTGACTCCTGAACAAGAATGCAAATGCAAATGTGTTGAATTGTTGTACTAAATAAATCTTAAAAATGAAAAGGCTACATGTAAAAGTCTCACAGTTCTGGAGGTTTGACCCATTCTTTCTCCAATACTCACTTCACATGCAAGGGATGATGAGGTATTATTGTTTGCTGAAAATAGTAGTAAATAAATGAAAAAAAAAAAAGGAATTAACTAATGTTATGGTATGTTTAATCAAAAACTAATGTTACATATTAGAAAGAGAGAGCGAGAAATAACCTTGAAAGTTACTGGTTAAAACTCTTGGAATTGTAGGTGTTGTGTTCATTGATTCTACACTTGTTGCAGAAGGTCTGTTTTGTTGCATAAGGGCATTGTGTGCATATTGAAATTTTTTTGACATGAAAGCAGTTAGCTGACCATTGCTATAGCTCGACATGGGAACATCTGACAATAAAGAACCATTTCCCTGCAAAAACAAGGATATCAAAGTTATGCACATATTCATCATACTACTATTTCAAGGATGTGTTGGGTATCCAAGTATATAAGAGACTATATCTATTAAGCTATTATCTTAATACACACCAAAAAACCCAACAATATCATATATGAGAGACTAGCTCTTACCAAGTTAAAAACAGCTCTGAAAATCGGAAGAGAATTCGGAGTTATCACTGATACTGATATTTCTAACTGCATATAGTTAATATGAATAGTATAAAAATTTATGATAATGTAAGATTGTAACAAATTTAAGAATATATGTTTATGTATGTTACCGGAGGAAATATTTGAGATAGTACATCCAGAAAATCAGCTTCACGAGCCTTTAAGCGCTGGCCAACAAGATTCCCTTTTTGATTAATCATAGGTAAGCATAGCATCATTCTTTTGGGAATTGGATCACCTGCAGCCACGAGAATACAATGCCTCTCTCCATTATAGTAGTCTACTGCTGGCATTACATTAGATGGTTTTGGGTACATCTGTTTAAACCAAACTTCAAATTGTTAATTACATTTCAACTTTTCGATGCTTGCATTCTCACACACACACATATAAAGATATTTAAATTAACAATCAAAAAATGATAAGTAAATGTATTCTCATACCACTAGAGCCTCTGCTAGGCCTTCTGCCATGGTGCATTGATTTGCACCATTTCCCTTGAATGTCAAACTTGAGAGGCTTTCTATAAATTTATTGGCATCTTTAGTCCAATTTATAAATTGGATGTCAAAGCCTTCTTCAACTGAATACAAAATAAACATGTTTATAATTATTTTGACACATAAAGCCTTTTGTATGCCACGTGATCCTTTCATAAGAAGTAACTAACTAATAGTTTATGAATAATGTGTTAAAGACAATAATATAATGAACATACAAATTTATATATTGCATTCAATAAAATGAGACACTCTATTCGTTTTACATTACATATTGTTTTAAAGTTAATTATGTATACCAATGAAAGTAATAAATTTGTTAATTTTGATAGAATTTATATTGTGAAACAAAATGTATGGTGAAATGAATGGAGTATCTTGGAACCAAAATAAAACAAAACATGAAAGTTTACCTAACTCAGTGTTTGCATTATACAGTACCAATCCAAGATAAGCCTCCTGAGACAACAAAAGATTCATGATAAGACAAAACATCTTTACTCATTAAAGTAAGATTAACATTCATGAATAATGAATCTTTCACTCATAGCAAAGTTTTAGATATGTCAAATAGGTATATGATAGGGTCAGTCGAAGGGTGAGTAAATTAAAGCCTTTGCTTTAAGCCCACACAAATTAGGCCCATTAGCAACTGCCGTCACTATAAAAAATTATAACCTCAAAAACTCATATTTTGAAAGAATATTGATTCAAATACGAAAATTACCTCCAGAAGGTTTCCTCTAAAGGACCTGCATAAGCAACAAGGGAGGAAGTGTTAAACATGATTGCAAATTTCATTCACAAATTATTACATACTAAAATCTGTAAGTCACATTACAATAATAAAACAATATTAGCCTACTGGTTTTACATAGTTGATGATGTAATTAAATTTTATTTTAATTAATGATCGCACAACAGTGGATAAAAAGTTGTATATTAAATTTTATTTTAATTAATGATAATGATTTAAGTACGACAAACAAACATTAAAAACTTCCTTATATATTAAATTGTATATTCAATGCTATCATTTAATGATTTGACTGATTGACAAAAAAATTAATTAATTGAATGCTAGTTATACATTAAATGTTAGAATACCCCAAATGTCTGCCCATAGTTATCCATATTACTGAATTTGTGTTTTGGATAAAAGATTGCATGAAATGAAATTCCAATTCAACACTTGCTAATATTTGCTTATTTGCTTTCGTGATCAAGGGTGAAAATAACTAAAGAAAATCACTACTTACTGATACTTTTTAATTTTCTCAAAGACGCCTTAGTGTTGAGATTGAATTTAGAAAAAAAAACATTTTGGGGGGTATCTATATTAATATCGTTTTTTTGACTTAATATTAATATAGGTGTAAAAGAGTCAATTATTTTTTAAATGTTTAACTCCCAACATTTAAACTCATTTGACTATTTTTTTTTTTTGAGATTCACTCATTTGACTATTCTTTAGATTGTATTCTCCACACCTAACATCAAGTCCTAAAAATACTTTGTAACAGAAAAACAAAAGAAAAAACGTGGAAAAAAAAATTCAGTTTGCCTTTTTTCTGGTTAAAACTTAGTTTGCCTTTAATATTACAAGACTTACACCCAAGAAGAAGAAAAATACTCAATTTTGTTTATTTCAACCATATATAATTCCGTGAAGAAGAGTAATTATCACCATAAATAAGGAGGACTCATATGAATTTCATCATGTTAATTTATCACTATTGACATAGGAAATAGAATTTGTGTAAGCAAGCAAATTATCATGCATGATGCAGGGAGTAAAAATTAAACCTGATAATATTTTCAAGGTAGTTTGAAACGATATCATGCCAGTAAGGCTGCAGTGCGATGTTCCCGTCAACTACAATGTTCAACCACCTCTTACCCGCCATTGATGAGTATGAATCTTGAACAGAAAGAACCTAAATAGATAGAACAATAACAAAAGTTGAAGATCATCCCTGATTTCACAGGAAAAACCCATGAGATGCAAAAGATAGGATTGGGGACAGAGAAGAGAAAAGTGAATCTTACTTATTTGCTTCTCTGAGAGCTTCACAACGGAACTCTGACTTGTTAGTTCTGGATATGCAACCTCTGTGTTGTGTGTTTTGCCTGAAGAATGCTTCAGATGTTATGTTCATGGTGGAAATGCTAACGAGCATAAATGTTGCAACCTTCCGAAACCTCGGTGGAAAAGTAAATACTTCTTTAATTGCATCCTGAAATTTCGCCAGAGCAGTTTGAAAAAGATTTCAACGCCTTTTGTCCACTTGCAAAGGAAGATTAACCTAGACTTTTTTGCTGAATAAATTTCACATTGTGCACTAATAAAAAGAGAAATTTATTATTATAATAAAAACTATATATTTGTTTTTATTGACTATATATAAATATGTGAGCCAGGAATTAATCTTTCACACCAAGTGTCAAGTTTTCCTTTTTACACATTCAAGAACTCTTTACAAAAGGTTGTTACTTTAACTGATTCAACCCTTAAATTAACGGTTCTTTTTAAATAGGTCAACTCTACAAAATTTGATTTTTCAGGAAGGTAGCTCAGTTGGCGAGCTAAGAGACGGAGTTGTAAGAATGAGGTCCATGGTTCAAAGTCTGGAAACTAACATTTCCTGCACCCTTAATTAATTACTAACCACTAACATTTGCATATAAAAGTTCTCTACGAAATTCGTTAATTAAGTTTAAAAAAATGTTTAACTTTCGAAAAATGTTAATTGAAACTTAGTTGCATAAATTATTTTACGTATAAAATGCAATTAAAAATATAAGTATATATCTTCCACCGAATTACATAACTTAATACTTGGTACCCATTACAATTTTCGGTCTAAAGTACACACACATTATATTAGATTTTTTCTTGTTCAAACAATTGCTGACAATTACATATAATGTATTAGTTATTTTTTGGACATCAATTAATGTCAAAAGTTTTATCTCAATAGTGAAAATGTTGACAAAGTAGTCAATACAGCGATGCATAATGGTTTTTCACAGATATTATATCGTTAATAAATTTCAAGAGAAAAGACATAAAAGGATTGTTATTAAAGAATTAGTTTCTGAATAATATTTAAGTCCCGATAAAGATTTCTTTTGGGTACGTAAGTCCCGATAAAGATTGAAATAGCAATACATCAGTCAACTCTCTTTTGTATTATAACCTCAATACAAATGCCTTCAAAAATAGTTCTATCCGAAATAAAGTAAAAAACAGCAATGAACAATAACTTATACGATGTCACTAACTATAAAGTAGTATGGCAAATAAATGACTCACACGATGTCACAAAATGAGCTATATGATGTCATACTGTACTGGTTTTGAAGAAATAAATGTTACTTTAACTGATTCAACCCCTAAATTAACGGTTCTTTTTAAATAGGTCAACTCTACAAAATTTGATTTTCCAGGAAGGTAGCTCAGTTGGCGAGCTAAGAGACGGAGTTGTAAGAATGAGGTCCATGGTTCAAAGTCTGGAAACTAACATTTCCTGCACCCTTAATTAATTACTAACCACTAACATTTGCATATAAAAGTTCTCTACGAAATTCCTTAATTAAGTTTAAAAAAATGTTTAACTTTCGAAAAATGTTAATTGAAACTTAGTTGCATAAATTATTTTACGTATAAAATGCAATTAAAAATATAAGTATATATCTTCCACCGAATTACATAACTTAATACTTGGTACCCATTACAATTTTCGGTCTAAAGTACACACACATTATATTAGATTTTTTCTTGTTCAAACAATTGCTGACAATTACATATAATGTATTAGTTATTTTTTGGACATCAATTAATGTCAAAAGTTTTATCTCAATAGTGAAAATGTTGACAAAGTAGTCAATACAGCGATGCATAATGGTTTTTCACAGATATTATATCGTTAATAAATTTCAAGAGAAAAGACATAAAAGGATTGTTATTAAAGAATTAGTTTCTGAATAATATTTAAGTCCCGATAAAGATTTCTTTTGGGTACGTAAGTCCCGATAAAGATTGAAATAGCAATACATCAGTCAACTCTCTTTTGTATTATAACCTCAATACAAATGCCTTCAAAAATAGTTCTATCCGAAATAAAGTAAAAAACAGCAATGAACAATAACTTATATGATGTCACTAACTATAAAGTAGTATGGCAAATAAATGACTCACACGATGTCACAAAATGAGCTATATGATGTCATACTGTACTGGTTTTGAAGAAATAAATGTTACTTTAACTGATTCAACCCCTAAATTAACGGTTCTTTTTAAATAGGTCAACTCTACAAAATTTGATTTTCCAGGAAGGTAGCTCAGTTGGCGAGCTAAGAGACGGAGTTGTAAGAATGAGGTCCAGTAAGACTGCAGTTCGATGTTCCCGTCAACTACAATGTTCAACCCCCTATTACCCGCCATCGATGAGTATGTATCTTAAACGGAAAGAACCTAAATAGATAAAACAAAAACAAAAGTTGAAGATCATCCCTGATTTCACAGGAAAAACCCATGAGATGCAAAAGATAGGAGTGGGGACAGAGAAGAGGAAAGTGAATATTACTTATTTATGTAATTTTCTTCTCTGAAAGCTTCACAACGGAACTCTGACTTGTTAGTTCTTGATATGCAGCCTCTGTGTTGTGTGTTTTGCCTGAAGTATGCTTCAGAAGTTATGTTCATGGTGGAATTGCTGACGAGCATAAATGCAGCAAACACTAGTGCAGAAAACGCTTTTTGAATCAGTTATTTGGCACATTTGGAATCAGTTATTGGCCGATTCATGTGTAGGCGATTCTAAATGTTGATACCTTTTGGAATCGGGTAAATAACCGATTCAAAATGTAACATTTTTAAATCGGTTGTTTAAACAACCGATTTCTAATGGCCCTTTTTAAAAAAAAAATGAATTCATACCTATTAACCAATTTGCAATGCAAACTGATTTCCATAAAGCAGCAACTCATAATAATTCAATAATTCATAAATTTACTTGAACCTAAAAGTGCTACAACCACAAGATTCCAACAATTAATTAAACTTGAAAGTTATACAAGTTTCTTAAGGAAAATTTTTAGAACCACTAATAAAGCAACAAATACAAGAGATGGGGAATCCAAAAAAGAACAACGATTGAGGTTATTCTTCAGCCAAGTTTATGGTTCATTCTACCTCCAAACTATTTTGCTCTCTTCAGATCTTCTACTTGCTTCACATCTCAATTTTTCACAACATACTTACCCAATTTTCACAAGTAATCAAGCTGAACTCACCCTCAACCACATCTCAAAAGCTGGTGAATGTGTCCTTCAGAGACTGGTATCCCCAGAGCTACAGAGTATGTGGACTGAAAAGTTCTAGAAAGAAATTTTGGATATAAATAGATCTGAAATGAATGTTAAATAAACCAACTTACTAGTATTTTTTTTCTTTCATTTATTTGTAAGACACAAATTCACTAAAACCTTTGAATTCTTCACTAAACCAACATAACAGGACACAAGTTTCATTTTGACATAAATAATTAGGCTTCCTTTGTAAAGAACATTAAACTGAAGTGAAACAATCATGAGCTTAGAGCTCTTGAATTGAAAACTACCATTACATAGACAAGAAAATTAGATCCAAACCAAAGACATGGGATCATGAAGAAGTATTTTCATTGCATTTTCCATTAGTAAGCTGAGAAATGAAACTAATATGTAGAAGAGCACCTAAAATATTCTATCAAATGAAATGAAATTTGAGTTCACCAAATTACTCATAACAAGCCGAATTCTAATGAGACATGAAAACTCGTTCATTAAAAACTTGTAATTTAAACAGCCAAGCTTACTAATATTTGCAAACTGATCATTAATCCCCCTATAAACATCTCTTAGTAACATCCCAAGACCAAACAAATAACAATTATATATATATAGACACACACACATGAGAATTGAGAAGGAAAAAAGAACTTGCCTTGCTTTTCCATCACGAAAAACTGGTTCATATGGTGCAGATGTCTTATCCTGTGCAGATCAACAAGCAATATGTAATCCATGAGAGAAGGGAAGAAATAAAAATATGTAAAAGCACCATAAGTTTCCACCTGGTGCTTTCATGTGACCTTCTGAAATTGCTTCTAAGTTGCCAACACCTTCCCAACACTCTGATTTGCCTAATAGGCTTGATCATATGCTTCGTTTACTTACTAGTTATTCTCTTTGTTTGCCTAATATAGCAGCTAACATATTCAATATGAGATGTAAAATTCAGATTTGGATACAGATAATCACTTTTGTCTCATGCTTACTTTTATAAAGAAAAACTTGTTAGAATTCATATCTCTCCAAACTCAACACACAAACACAAGGATGCAAATCCAACACCTTAATTTGCATCAGAAAAAGTTAATCACAGATACAAAAACCTGAAGGAAATGCCATAATACATCATGGTATTTGCATCAGAAAAAGTTAATCACAAAGGAAATACCATAATACAATCAATCATATGCTCAGATAACTTGTGGCAGGTTCATATGGATAAAATTTATGGAATAACGAAATGTACTTAAAATGATCAAAACATATAAACATCATGGAAGTAATCTCATGTCAAAATCTTAAGCAACTAATTACCTGTAAATTCGGGAAGCTGCTGTTCTGAATGAAACCAAGATAAATGGGAATTTGCTAATTCTTTTTGAAGAAGTATCCGCACAGAAATCTTAAGCAACTAATTACCTGTAAATTCTCATATTAGTATGAATAATTATAAAGATAGCTAATTACCATGATTAGAAATGCACAGAAATCTTAAGCAACTAATTACCTGTAACTACCTTTAACTGATTCAACCCTTAAATTAACGGTTCTTTTTAAATAGGTCAACTCTACCAAATTTGGTTTCCCAGGAAGGTAGCTCAGTTGGCGAGCAAAGAGACGGAATTGTAAGAATGAGGTCCTGTAAGGCTGCAGTTCGATGTTCCCGTCAACTACAATGTCCAACCACCTCTTACCCGCCATGGTGGAAATGCTGACGAGCATAAATGCAGCAAACTTTCGAAAACTCGGTGGAAAAGTAAATACTTTTGTATTTGCATCCTGAAATTCCGCAGGAGCAGTTTCAAAAAGATTTCAACGCCTTTTGTCCACTTGCAAACGAAGATTAACATAAACGTTTTTGCTAAATAAACTTTCACATTGTGTATTAATTAAAAGAGAAATTTATTATTATAATAAAAACTATATATTTGTTTTTATTGACTATATATAATATGTGATTCAGGAATCTTTCACACCAAGTGTCAAGTTTTCCTTTTTACACATTCAAGAACTCTTTATAAAATGTTACTTTAACTGGTTCAACCCTTAATTTAACGGTTCTTTTTAAATAGGTCAGCTCTGCAAAATTTGATTTCCCAAGAAGGTAGCTCAATTGTCGAGCTAAGGGACGGAGTTGTAAGAATGAGATCCAGGGTTCAAAATCTGGAAACTAACATTTCCCGCACCCTTAATTAATTACTAACCACTAACATTTGCGTATAAAATTTCTCTACGAAATTCGTTAATTAAGTTTAAAAAAATGTTTAACTTTCGAAAAATGTTATTTGAAACTTAGTTGCATAAATTATTTTACGTATAGAATGCAATTTCAAATATAAGTATATATATTCCACCGAATTACGTAACTTAATACTTGGTACCCATTATAGTTTTCGGTCTAAAGTACACACACTTTATATTAGATTTTTTTCTTATTCAAACAATTGCTGACAACTCACGGATCGAGTATCCTAACGCTTTAAATAAAAGACTAATCTCGGACTATTAATTTTTTGCACTGGTCGATATCGAATTTCTCAACTGCAAGAATTCAACCCGGGAGCAGCAGGTTGATCCCCGTCTCTTAGGATAAATTATGTCATGTCACGACCCGAGATAGACCATGACCGGCGCCAGACAACTAATACACTAATCTGGCAAGTCCCAACAAAGTCAAGTCTATCTGAAAAACCGTCATCTTATTAAACATATAATAGCCTATATCTTTCAGAAATTTCTACCGAAAATTCGGCAGAACCTCCTCTAAAATATGGACATCCCAAAATAATATATGCACCTGTCAAGTCAATACAAAATTCTAGCCAACATAGATCCTCACGGAGTTCAACAGAGTGACATCTAACTACTATTAGACAAACCCCATAATGCAACAGAGCCTCTAAAGAAAAGATAATATAATATGCATTGGCCCTCCAAGACCAAAAAAAGGGCCTCACTAAGAAGTAAGAGACTAGACTCTTGCAGAGGAGCTTGGTTCAGCACGAACCTGGGAATCTGAAACATATAAAAGAGACGATGTGAGTCACCACTCAGTCAGCAAATAATGAAGAGAATAACAAGCGGGACAAGATAATACCGATCATAAAGTGATCTCCACAAAAACATATATAAGTAAGTCGTATAAAGTCGTAAATGGAGTAATACATATGCAGAACTGAAATAAGTTCCCCGCCTGGAAACATCAATGATAGGCTCCCCGCCTCGAAATATCAATAATAGGCTCCCCGCCTGAAATATCAACAATAGGCTCCCCGCCTCTAAATTTCAGCAATAGGCTCCCTGCCTCGAATATCAATAATAGGAACCATCATGGTAAAAAGATACAACTGAGTTCTTTAGAATTTTGAAGTAGAAAAAGTAAACTCATTATTTTATTGATGATGTTTCTTACCGTAAGGGTGACTTGGATAGGAAAGTATTTTTAAAGAAGATTGGTAATGGTACACTTGATATTAGACAAAGAAAATAAATTATGTTAAGATGGAAATAAACTCATTTGGTAAAGTTATATGTGAGGAGCCTCTCCTGTAATTATGTGACAAGAAGGGGTACCAAAATTGAAAGGAGAAAAATATTAGATGGATGATTATATTTTAAATGCTTAAAGAGCCTAAGAGATCATTAAGTGGGATTATATGTATAGGATATAAGATAAGTTGGTTATAAGTAATCTAGAGAAATAAATAATTGAGGTTACTTACATATGCAGGTGAGTTTCGTAATTAGTTTCTTTTAGTCAAGAGTATTTTCTTAAATGTGAGAAGGAATCATATTGCTATAAAATTTGGATTTAATGGTTTTGTATATGTTTTGTTATTGACAAAGGTTGTAACCTGAGATTCATTTTCTACATGAGGGTTGGAAGTGAGAGTAAGAAATTCTAGTTTGGCTATACATAATTGAGAAACAACAAAGATGAAGTTGTGTGTTATGGAGGTCGAGAATTTATGGGCTTGAAAGAATAATTTAGGAATTGGATCAAATTTGGTATATGTCCCAACAAGAGAGAATTATTGGAAAAAATTGCATTGTAAGAGATGTAGTAGCTACATAAAAGAGGTGAGACTTAGATAATAAAGGCATGAGATTCTAAGTTGTACAAGTTAAAGATGTGGAAACAAGCAGCAAGGGAAAATTATCTATGATATTGTTTTCTAATAAGAGATGTAATATAGTAGTGAAACGATGTGATCCACTATATGAAGAGTATAATATAAATGGATGAGAAGGGGAAATCGTGATAAAAGTTAATTTACTTGTTGAAATGTGAGTGTCGAAGCAATCATTATAGACCTTGAGTTATAGGTTATCAATAGTAATATTTGATTGTGGATAACATAATAGGAAAAAAATTGTATGCAATATGTTATTTCGAGTGTCATGTTTTAGATATGGAAACTTCAATATAGTAATTGGAGCTTTTAAATATATAATTGCAGGTGTTGCAAAATAAAGTAGTGGAATATTTTAAGAGGTTGTAAATTATCATTAGGCTATTTTGATGACTTTAAAGTTGGGAGTAATTTCTGGTATATTAGGAATGAGTTTTAGGTATTGTATAACTTTAGTATGAGAGCATTAGAGATCGCAGTTGCAATAAGAATGAGATTTTATGCTATGGTTTGAGCATATAGGAAAAGTTGAGACTCTTGGAGTTGGCATATGTACTTTGTTACTTTAAGTTGAGCTAGTTAAGGAGAAAGTGTGATGGAAACATATTAGGCTGACAAAAGTGTAGGTCAGAGGGTAATAATACCTCAGTTAATATTTCTTAAGGCAATGTCGAGAAGAATTCTTTTGGATTAGTATGGTCAAATAGAAGAGGAACTATCGTAGTGATAATTTTAAGACCACCATTAAGTTATAGCTAAATTACCTTGGAAGCAATTTTAATGGTAAATTTGTGTAAGTCTAGGCATTTGGGGATAGTATGGTGTTTAACATCCATCAAGTTATTTGATGAAGTTTGGATTAAATTTCTTGGTTGATTAATACTCATCAGTTGATATGAGGATGATCTCATGCAATGATATAACTAGATAAGGGAGGAAATACTATGGAAATGCACCACACAGACATTTCTTCAAAGTAGCAGGAGAAGTAATTTGTTCAATGAGGCTATCAGTACATCAAAAGATTTTTGCAGGAAGTTGTAGTAATATATTGGTAGGCTATCTCATTGACCTTTTTGGTCAAGGCTATATAATTTACTTAGTCTTAGGAATACTGTTTTGATTATTAAAGATTGAGTTGTAAGATACTGGAGAAACTTTGATACGGTGGATTGATTTGGCTATTATTTGATATGAAATTTTGAGGATTGTTTAGGTAGTGAAAGACATTAAGTTATGGATGGAGGATGAAATCTTGTAAGTTTATTATTGAAGAGAATATGGATTATTATAGTCCATTGGATTGTTTGAGTTCGGTGAAGATGACCATGTTGGCCCATGTTTTGTACAAGAATCTTATAAAAGTTTAAGGTTATTCGAGAAAAAAATATTAGCTGCACAGAATAGGCAAAAGGCTTACTTGGACCATCGACATCCGGAATTACAGTTTACGAAAGGTGACCAAGTATTTTTATGAGTCTCCTCAATGTAGGGAGGGAAGAGGTTCGGTAGGAAGGGAAAACTTAGTCAACGTTGTGTTGGCCCCTTTAAGATTCTTCAGCGAGGTGGTACATTGGTTTAACGAATACTGCTTCCACACAAATTTGGATTTATTCTCAGTTTTACACGTATTTATGTTGAGAGAATATGTAACTGATTAATCTCATGTGCCCCCAACTACAATCAATTCGGGTAGACCAGGATTTTTCTTATGAACAAGAGCTTGAAACTACCATAGATCGACAAGTGAAAAATTGTGTGATAAGAAAATTGCTTCTGTTAAGGTGACGTTGAGGAAAGATTCTTTAAAGGAGTTAACTTGGAAGTCAGACAATATTATGCAATCGAAATATCAGCAATAGTTTGAATCTTTTAGGTAATAATATCCAAATTCGGGGACCGAAATTTTTTAGGGGGGAAGAAATGTAACGCTCTAAATTTTTTTAACCATGTTTGGACCGAAATAAATAGTTGTCGAGGGGCATAGGACATATAGGACATAAATGTAGTTATATAATTTTTTTTAGGCAAAATTACATCAGAGGACCTTTAAGTTATTTATTTGTAACATATTGGCCCTTTAAGTTTTATTTGTAGCAAATTGGCCCTTTAAGTTATCTAACGTTGACACCGTTGAACCTTTTAGTAAAATGCCATATCGTTGATTACATCAAAATACACCAAAATATATTTGGTTACATCAAAATACATAAGATAGAGTAATCACAATATATAAAGTAGCATTACATCGAAATACATAAGCTAGAGTAATCACTAAAAGGTCCTATTTGTTACCAAAAAAACTTAAAGGGTCAACTTGTTACAAATAATTAACTTAAAGGTCCTGTAGTGTAATTTTGCCTTTTTTTTATAAACAAATTCCATATAAATATAAATAGGATAGTATAATAATAATCATAATAATAATAAGGTATGTGGATAAGTGAATGTTATATAGTATTTTAATATAGCTAGTACTACTCTAGAACAATCTAGCGTCAGAGATCTTTTCTAAAGTCATTCAGTAATATCAAAGGGAGAAATCAAGAGGCACACACCACAAGCTATCTTTTAAAACACTAGTCATAAGATTAGAAAAGAAAGGAAATCAGCGAGAGGGAGAGTCACCGAGAGCGAGAGAATGAGATGAATGAAATGGATGGTTATGGAAGTACATCTAGTCATGAATTAATCCAAGATTGAAAAGGCAGCAATTTGGCTATAGTGAAACCGAAATCTCCATTCCATTTCAGTGAAGAAAAGGTTAAATAGGGAAGGAGATTGAAGAGTTCTATTCTCATTTGTTTGAAACTAAGATTAGATAAGTGCATCTGTGGTGAGCTTCTTATTTGAGGTAAGAGGAATTTCATTTTCTGATTAAGGAAATTTTTATATTAGGGTTTGATTTTAGGAAGATTGGAATGTTAGATAATTTGGAATGCATAATATCTTGTAGGCATCAGATTTTGATAGAGGAGTTTACAATTTTACTGATATTCTTAAGTTAGAGGTTTGTTAGTGAGCTAGAAATGATAGAGTTAGTGTAAGTAAGATGGTAAGAAGCTTTAGAGTCTCTGAATGAAATTTATTAAGGTCAAAGGAAAAGAGAGTTAGTTCATGGTTCTAGATAAGTATCTCTAAGTTGTATTTAGATATATATGGTTAGACATTAAAACTTGTGTTAGCCAAATTTAAGGAAGTTTTATATACAAAAAGGTAAAAGAAAAACATCAACTAGGTGCTTTACCAAATCAAGTGATGACATAATTAGGGGCTAGGGGCTAGCTATAGATTAAATTTTCTATATCTATTCTTGAATACTAATGTAACTTTATCGTAATCTAGATTCCGTGAGTCCATTCTAGCGATATCGGTCTTTGACTTTTCTCTCAGCGGCTTAGGAAGTTGGTGAGTAAATAATGGAGACTATAACAAGTCCTAAATACTTCTCTTGACTTATTTTATACTCATCTCACTGAAACTTTTTCTTATACTTGAACACTTTATTTTCTTAGTGGGACATGGTATTATGATGATATAGTTTGCCAAATTTAAATACATGGATTTTGTTGGAATATTTTGAGAATCATTGATTGGTTATGGATTCATGGACATTTGGTTTGATTTTTATGATTGAGAAACTTTTATCAGTATGAGTTTATGATATCGTGATTTTAAAACGTTCTGGGGTAAAACTTTGACAGAAAACTGCATGCTAACAGCAGTATGTGTTAGCCTTGGTGCACCATGATTTAACTTTAGGCAGGGAGCCTATTTTTATATTTTGAGGCGGGGAGCCTATTATTGATATTCGAGGCGGGGAGCCTATTGCTGATATTTAGAGGCGGGGGAGCCTATTGTTGATATTTCAGGCAGGGAGCCTATTATTGATATTTCGAGGCGGGGAGCCTATCATTGATGTTTCCAGGCGGGGAGCCTATTTCAGTTCTGCATATGTATTACCCCATTTCCGACTTTATACGACTTACTTATTTATGTTTTTGTGGAGATCACTTTATGATCGGTATTATCTTGTCCCGCTTGTTATTCTCTTCATTATTTGCTGACTGAGTGGTGACTCACATCGTCTCTTTTATATGTTTCAGATTCCCAGGTTCGTGCTAAACCAAGCTCCTCTGCAAGAGTCTAGTCTCTTACTTCTTAGTGAGGCCCTTTTTTTGGTTTTGGAGGGTCAATGCATATTATATTATCTTTTCTTTAGAGGCTCTGTTGCATTATGGGGTTTGTCTGATAGTAGTTAGATGTCACTCTGTTGACCTCTGTGAGGATCTATGTTGGCTGGAATTTTGTATTGACTTGACAGGTGTATATATTATTTTGGGATGTCCATATTTTAGAGGCGGTTCTGCCAAATTTTCGGTAAAAATTTCTGAAAGATATAGGCTATTATATGTTTAATAAGATGACGGTTTTTCAGATAGACTTGAGTTTGTTGTGGCTTGCCAGATTAGTGTATTAGTTGTTTGATGCCGGTCATGGTCCATCTCGGGTCGTGACATGACATAATTTATCCTAAGAGATGGGGGTCAACCTGCTGCTCCCGGGTTGAATTCTTGCGGTTGACAAATTTGATATCGACCAGTGCAAAAAATTGATCGTCCGAGATTAGTCTTTTATTTAAAGCGTTAGGATACTCGATCCGTGAGTTGTCAGCATTTGTTTGAACAAGAAAAAAAATCTAATATAAAGTGTGTGTACTTTAGACCGAAAATTGTAATGGGTACCAAGTATTAAGTTATGTAATTCGGTGGAAGATATACACTTATATTTTAAATTGCATTTTATACGTAAAATAATTTATGCAACTAAGTTTCAAATAACAATTTTCAAAAGTTAGACATTTTTTTAAACTTAATTAACGAATTTCGTAGAGAACTTTTATACGCAAATGTTAGTTGTTAGTAATTAATTAAGGGTGCGGGAAATGTTAGTTTCCAGATTTTGAACCCTTGACATCATTCTTACAACTTCGTCCCTTAGCTCGCCAACTGAGCTACCTTCTTGAGAAATCAAATTTTGTAGAGTTGACCTATTTAAAAAGAACTGTTAATTTAAGGGTTGAATCAGTTAAAGTAACATTTTATAAAGAGTTCTTGAATGAGTAAAAAGGAAAACTTGACACTTGGTGTGAAAGATTCTTGTCTCACATATTATATATAGTCAATAAAAATAAATATATAGTTTTTATTATAATAATAAATTTCTCTTTTTATTAATACATAATATGAAAGTTTATTTAGAAAAAAAATTTATGTTAATCTTCCTTTGCAAGTGGACAAAAGGCGTTGAAATTTTTTTAAAACTGCTCCTGCGAAATTTCAGGATTGAAATACAAAAGTATTTACTTTTCCACCGAGTTTTTAAAAGTTTGCCGTATTTATGCTCTTCAGCATTTCCACCATGAACATAACATCTGAAGCATACTTCAGGGAAAACACATAACACAGAGGCTGCATATCCAAAACTAACAAGTCAGAGTTCCGTTGTGAAGCTCTCAGAGATGCAAATTACATAAATAAGTAAGATTCACTTTCCTCTTCTCTGTCCCCACTCCTATCTTTTGCATCTCATGGGTTTTTCCTGTGAAATCAGGGATGATCTTCAACTTTTGTTTTTGTTTTATCTATTTAGGTTCTTTCCGTTTAAGATACATACTCATCAATGGCGGGTAAGTGGTTGGACATTGTAGTTGATAGGAACATCAAACTGCAGCGTTACAGGACCTCATTCTTACAACTCCGTCTCTTAGCTTGCCAACTGAGCTACCTTCTTGGGAAACCAAATTTTGTAGAGTTGACCTATTTAAAAAGAACCGTTAATTTAAGGGTTGAATCAGTTAAAGTAACATTTTATAAAGAGTTCTTGAAAGTGTAAAAAGGACAACTTGACACTTGGTGTGAAAGATTCTTCACCCACATTTTATATATAGTCAATAAAAACAAATATATAGTTTTTATTATAATAAAAAATTTCTCTTTTTATTAATGTGAAAGTTTATTTAGCAAAAACGTTTATGTTAATTTTCCTTTGCAAGTGGACAAAAGGCGTTGAAATCTTTTTGAAACCGCTCCTGCGAAATTTCAGAATGCAAATACAAAAGTATTTACTTTTCCACCGAGTTTTCGAAAGTTTGCTGCATTTATGCTCGTCAGCATTTCCACCATGAACATAACATCTGAAGCATACTTCAGGCAAAACACACAACACAGAGGCTGCATATCCAGAAATAACAAGTCAGAGTTCCGTTGTGAAGCTCTAGGAGAAGCAAATTACATAAATAAGTAAGATTCACTTTCCTCTTCTCTGTCCCCACTCCTATCTTTTGCATCTCATGGGTTTTTCCTGTGAAATCAGGGATGATCTTCATCTTTTGTTTTTGTTTTATCTATTTAGGTTCTTTCCGTTTAAGATACATACTCATCAATGGCGGGTAAGAGGTGGTTGAACATTGTAATTGACAGGAACATCTAACTGCAGCCTTACTAGACCTCGTTCTTACAACTCCGTCTCTTAGCTCGCCAACTGAGCTACCTTCCTGGGAAACCAAATTTTGTAGAGTTGACCTATTTAAAAAGAGCCGTTAATTTAAGGGTTGAATCAGCTAAAGTAACATTTTATAAAGAGTTCTTGAATGTGTAAAAAGGAAAACTTGAGACTTGGTGTGAAAGATTCCTGACTCAGATATTATATGTAGTCAATATAAAAAATCTATAGTTTTTATTCTAATAATAAATTTCTCTCTTTATTAATACACAATGTGAAAGTTTATTTAGCAAAAAAGTTTATGTTAATCTTCCTTTGCAAGTGGACAAAAGGCGTTGAAATCTTTTTGAAACTGCTCCTGCGGAGTTTCAGGATGCAAATACAAAAGTATTTACTTTTCCACCGAGTTTTCGAAAGTTTGCTGCATTTATGCTCTTCAGCATTTCCACCACGAACATAACATCTTAAGCATACTTCAGGCAAAACACACAACACAGAGGCTGCATATCCAGAACTAACAAGTCAGAGTTCCGTTGTGAAGCTCTCAAAGAAGCAAATTACATTAATATGTAAGATTCACTTTCCTCTTCTCTGTCCCCACTCCTATCTTTTGCATCTCATGGGTTTTTCCTGTGAAATCAGGGATGATCTTCAACTTTTGTTTATGTTTTATCTATTTAGGTTCTTTCCGTTTAAGATACATACTCATCAATGGCTGGTAAGAGGTGGTTGAACATTGTAGTTGACGGGAACATCGAACTGCAGCCTTACAGGACCTCATTCTTACAACTCCGTCTCTTAGCTCGCCAACTCAGCTACCTTCTTGGGAAGCCAAATTTTGTAGAGTTGACCTATTTATAAAGAACCGTTAATTTAAGGGTTTAATCAGTTAAAGTAACATTTTATAATGAGTTCTTGAATGTGTTAAAGGGACAACTTGACACTTGTTGTGAAAGATTCTTGACTCACATATTATATATAGTCAATAAAAACAAATATTCAGTTTTTATTATAATAATAAATTTCTCTTTTTATTAATGTGAAAGTCTATTTAGCAAAAAGGTTTATGTTAATCTTCCTTTGCAGGTGGACAAAAGGCGTTGAAATCGTATTGAAACTGCTCCTGCGGAATTTCAGGATGCAAATACAAAAGTATTTACTTTTCCACCGAGTTTTCGAAAGTTTGCTGCATTTATTCTCGTCAGCATTTCCACCACGAACATAACATTCGAAGCATGCTTCATGCAAAACACACAACACAAAGGCTGCATATCCAGAACTAACAAGTCAGAGTTCCGTTGTGAAGCTCTCAGAGAAGCAAATTACCTAAATAAGTAAGATTCAGTTTCCTCTTCTCTGTCCCCACTCCTATCTTTTGCGTCTCATGGGTTTTTCCTGTGAAATCAGGGATGATCTTCAACTTTTATTTTTGTTTTATCTATTTAGGTTCTTTCCGTTTAAGATACATACTCATCAATGGCAGGTAAGAGGTGGTTGGACATTGTAGTTGACGGGAACATCGAACTGCAGCCTTCAGGACCTCATTCTTACAACTCCGTCTCTTAGCTCGCCAACTGAGCTACCTTCCTGGGAAACCAAATTTTGTAGAGTTGACCTATTTAAAAAGAACCGTTAATTTAAGGGTTGAATCAGTTAAAGTAACATTTTATAAAGAGTTCTTGAATGTGTAAAAAGGACAACATGAAACTTGGTGTGAAGATTCTTGACCCACATATTGTATATAGTCAACAAAAATAAATATATAGTTTTTTATTATAATAATAAATTTCTCTTCTTATTAATGTGAAAGTTTATTTAGCAAAAAGTTTTATGTTAATCTTCCTTTGCAAGTGGACAAAAGGCGTTGAAATCGTTTTGAAACTGCTCCTGTGGAATTGCAGGATGCAAATACAAAAGTATTTACTTTTCCACCGAGTTTTCGAAAGCTTGTTGCATTTATGCTCGTCAGCAGTTCCACCATGAACATAACATCTGAAGCATACTTCATGAAAAACACACAACACAGTGGCTGCATATCTAGAACTAACAAGTTAGAGTTCCATTGTGAATCTCTTAGAGAAGCAAATTACATAAATAAGTAAGATTCACTTTCCTCTTCTCTTTCCCCACTCCTATGTTTTGCATCTCATGGGTTTTTCCTGTGAAATCAGGAATGATCTTCAACTTTTGTTTTTGTTTTTGTTTTATCTATTTAGTTTCTTTCCGTTTAAGATACATACTCATCAATGGCGGGTAAGAGGTGGTTGAACATTGTAGTTGACGGGAACATCTAACTGCAGCCTTACTGGACCTCATTCTTACAACTCCGTATCTTAGCTTGCCAACTGAGCTACCTTCCTGGGAAATCAAATTTTGTAGAGTTGACTTATTTAAAAAAACCCGTTAATTTAAGGGTTGAATAAGTTAAAGTAACATTTTTTTCTTCAAAACCAGTGTAGTATGACATTATATAGTTCATTTTGCGACATCGTGTGGGTCATTTTTTTACCATACTATTTTTTACTTTATTTCGGACAGAACTACTTTTTAAGGCATTTGTATTGATGTTATAATACAAAAGAGAGTTGACTGATGCATTGCTATTTCAATCTTTATCGGGGCTTATGTACCCACAAAAAATCTTTATCGGGACTTAAATATTATTTAGAAAGTAATTCTTTAGTAACAATCCTTTTATGTCGTTTCTCTTGAAATTTATTTACGATATAATATCCAGGGAAAACCATTTTGCATCACTGTGTTGACTACTTTGTCAACAATTTCACTATTGAGATAAAACTTTAGACGTTAATTGATGTCCAAAAATAACTAATACATTATATGTAAAGTTTGGGTTTATCTAGTATTAAGTGTAACCAACACTGTTGGTCTAATGACATAATTTATCCTAAGAGACGGGGGTCAACCTGCTGCTCCTGGGTTGAATTTTTGCAGTTGACAAATTCGATATCGACCAGTGCAAAAAATTGGTCGTCCGAGATTAGTCTTTCATTTAAAGCGTTAGGATACTCGATCCTTGAGTTTTCAGCAATTGTTTGAACAAGAAAAAAATCTAATATAAAGTTTGTGTACTTTAGACCGAAAATCGTAATGGGTACCAAGTATTAAGTTATGTAATTCGGTGGAAGACATATACTTATATTTTAAATTGCATTTTATACGTAAAATAATTTATGCAACTAAGTTTCAAATAACATTTGTCGAAAGTTAAACATTTTTTTTAAACTTAACTAACGAATTTCGTAGAGAACTTTTATATGCAAATGTTATTGGTTAGTAATTAATTAAGGGTGCGGGAAATGTTAGTTTCCAGATTATGAACCCTGAACCTCATTCTTACAACTCCGTCCCTTAGCTCGCCAACTGAGCTACCTTCTTTGGAGATCAAATTTTGTAGAGGTGACCTATTTAAAAAGAACCATTAATTTAAGGGTTGAATCAGTTAAAGTAACATTTTATAAAGAGTTCTTGAATGTGTAAAAAGGAAAACTTAACACCTGGTGTGAAGGATTCCTGACTCACATATTATATATAGTCAATAAAAACAAATATATAGTTTTTATTCTAATAATGAAATTTCTCTTTTTATTAATACACAAAGTGAAAGTTTATTTAGAAAAAAAGTTAATGTTACTCTTCCTTTGCAAGTGGACAAAAGACGTTGAAATCTTTTTGAAATTGCTCCTGCGAAATTTCAGGATGCAAATACAAAAGTATTTACTTTTCCACGAGTTTTCGAAAGTTTGCTGCATTTATGCTCGTCAGCATTTCCTCCATGAACATAACATCTGAGGCATACTTCAGGCAAAACACACAACACAGAGGCTGCATATCCAGAACTAACAAGTCAGAGTTCCGTTGTGATGCTCTCAGAGAAGCAAATTACCTTAATAAGTTAGATTCACTTTCCTCTTCTCTGTCCCCACTCCTATCTTTTGCATCTCATGGGTTTTTCCTGTGAAATCTGAGATGATCTTCAACTTTTGTTTTTATTTTATTTATTTATGTTCTTTCCGTTTAAGAAACATACTCATCAATGGCTGGTAACAGGTGGTTGGACATTGTAGTTGACGGGAACATCGAAGTGCAGCCTTACAGGACCTCATTCTTACAACTCCGTCTCTTAGCTCGCCAACTGAGCTACCTTCCTGGGAAACCAAATTTTGTAGAGTTGACCTATTTAAAAAGAACCGTTAATTTAAGGGTTGAATCAGTTAAAGTAACATTTTATAAAGAGTTCTTGAATGTGTAAAAAGGACAACTTGACACTTGGTGTGAAGATTCTTGACCCACATATTGTATATAGTCAACAAAAATAAATATATAGTTTTTTATTATAATAATAAATTTCTCTTCTTATTAATGTGAAAGTTTATTTAGCCAAAAGTTTTATGTTAATCTTCCTTTGCAAGTTGACAAAAGGCGTTGAAATCGTTTTGAAACTACTCCTGTGGAATTGCAGGATGCAAATACAAAAGTATTTACTTTTCCACCGAGTTTTCAAAAGCTTGTTGCATTTATGGTCGTCAGCAGTTCCACCATGAACATAACATCTGAAGCATACTTCAGGCAAAACACATAACACAGAGGCTGCATATCCAGAACTAACAAGTCAGAGTTCCGTTGTGAAGCTCTCAGAGAAGCAAATTACCTAAATAAGTTAGATTCACTTTCCTCTTCTCTGTCCCTACTCCTATCTTTTGCATCTCATGGGTTTGTCCTGTGAAATCAGGGATGATTTCAACTTTTGTTTTTGTTTTATCTATTTAGGTTCTTCCCGTTTAACATACATACTCATCAATGGCTGGTAAGAGATGGTTGGACATTGTAGTTGACGAGAACATCGAACTGCAGCCTTACAGGACCCCATTCTTACAACTCCGTCTCTTAGCTCGCTAACTGAGCTACCTTCCTAGGAAACCAAATTTTTTAGAGTTGACCTATTTAAAAAGAACCGTTAATTTAAAGGTTGAATCAGTTAAAGTAACATTTTATAAAGAGTTCTTGAATGTGTAAAAAGGACAACTTGACACTTGGTGTGAAAGATTCTTGACCCCCATATTATATATAGTCAATAAAAACAAATATATAGATTTTATTATAATAATAAATTTCTTTTTTTATTAATGTGAAAGTTTATTTAGCAAAAAGGTTTATGTTAATCTTCCTTTGCAAGTGGACAAAAGGCGTTGAAATCGTTTTGAAACTACTCCTGCGGAATTTCAGGATGCAAATAAAAAAATATTTACTTTTCCACCGAGTTTTCGAAAGTTTGCTGCATTTATGCTCGTCAGCATTTCCACCATGAACATAACATCTGAAGCATACTTCATGCAAAACACACAACACAGAGGCTGCATATCCAGAACTAACAAGTCAGAGTTCCGTTGTGAAGCTCTCAGAGAAGCAAATTACATAAATAAGTAAGATTCACTTTCCTCTTCTCTGTCCCCACTCCAATTTTTTGCTTCTCATGGATTTTTCCTGTGAAATCAGGGATGATCTTCAACTTTTGTTATTGTTTTATCTATTTAGGTTCTTTCCGTTTAAGAAACATACTCATCAATGGCGGGTAAGAGGTGGTTGAACATTGTAGTTGATGGGAACATCTAACTGCTGCCTTACTAGACCTCATTCTTACAATTCTGTCTCTTAACTCGCCAACCGAGCTACCTTCCTGGGAAATCAAATTTTATAGAGTTGACTTATTTAAAAAGAACCGTTAATTTAAGGGTTGAATAAGTTAAAGTAACATTTTTTTCTTTAAAACCAGTGCAGTATGACATCATATAGTTCATTTTGTGATATCGTGTGAGTCATTTTTTTACCATACTACTTTATAGTTAGTGACGTCGCATAAGTTTTTGTTCTTTGCTGTTTTTTACTTTATTTCGGATAGAACTACTTTTGAAGGCATTTGTATTGATGTTATAATACTAAAGAGAGTTGACTGATGCATTGCTATTTCAATCTTTATCGGGACTTATGTACCCACAAAAAATCTTTATCGGGACTTAAATATTATTTAGAAAGTAATTGTTTAGTAACAATCCTTTTATGTCTTTTCTCTTGAAATTTATTTACGATATAATATCCATGGAAAACCATTTTGCATCGCTGTGTTGACTACTTTGTCAACAATTTCACTATTGAGATAAAACTTTAGACATTAATTGATGTCCAAAAATAACTAATACATTATATGTAAAGTTTGGGTTTATCTAGTATTAAGTGTAACCAACACTGTTGGTCTAATGATATAATTTATCCTAAGAGACGGCGGTCAACTTGCTGCTCCCGGGTTGAATTTTTGCAGTTGACAAATTCGATATCGACCAGTGCAAAAAATTGATGGTCCGAGATTAGTCTTTCATTTAAAGTGTTAGGATACTCGATCCGTGAGTTTTTAGCAATTGTTTGAACAAGAAAAAAATCTAATATAAAGTTTGTGTACTTTAGACCGAAAATCATAACGGGTACCAAGTATTAAGTTATGTAATTCGGTAGAAGATATATACTTATATTTAAATTGCATTTTATACGTAAAATAATTTATGCAACTAAGTTTCAAATAACATTTTTCGAAAGTTAAACATTTTTTTAAACTTAATTAACGAATTTCGTAGAAAACTTTTATATGCAAATGTTAGTGGTTAGTAATTAATTAAGGGTGCGGGAAATGTTAGTTTCCAGATTATGAACCCTGAACCTCATTCTTACAACTCCGTCCCTTAGCTCGCCAACTGAGCTACCTTCTTTGGAAATCATATTTTGTAGTGTTGACCTATTTAAAAAGAACCATTAGTTTAAGGGTTGAATCAGTTAAAGTAACATTATATAAAGAGTTCTTGAATGTGTAAAAAGGAAAACTTAACACTTGGTGTGAAAGAATCCTGACTCACATATTATATATAGTCAATAAAACAAATATATAGTTTTTATTATAATAATAAATTTCTCTTTTTATTAATACACAAAGTGAAAGTTTATTTAGCAAAAATGTTTATGTTAATCTTCCTTTGCAAGTGGACAAAAGGCGCTGAAATCTTTTTGAAACTGTTCCTGCGAAATTTCAGGATGCAAATACAAAAGTATTTACTTTTCCACGAGTTTTCGAAAGTTTGCTGCATTTATGCTCGTCAGCATTTCCACCATGAACATAACATCTTAAGCATACTTCAGGCAAAACACACAACACAGAGGCTGCATATCCAGAACTAACAAGTCAGAGTTCCGTTGTGAAGCTCTCAGAGAAGCAAATTACATAAATAAGTAAGATTCACTTTCCTCTTCTCTGTCCCCACTCCTATCTTTTGCATCTCATGAGTTTTTCCTGTGAAATCAGGGATGATCTTCAACTTTTGTTTTCGTTTTATCTATTTAGGTTCTTTTCGTTTAAGATACATACTCATCAATGGCTGGTAAGATGTGGTTGGACAATGTAGTTGACGGGAATATCAAACTGCAGCCTTACAGGACCTCATTCTTGCAACTCCGTCTCTTAGATCGCCAACTGATCTACCTTCCTGGGAAACCAAACTTTGTAGAGTTGACCTATTTAAAAAGAACCGTTAATTTAAGGGTTGAATAAGTTAAATTAACATTTTATAAAGAGTTCTTGAATGTGTAAAAAGGACAACTTGACACTTGGTGTGAAGATTCTTGACTCACATATTATATATAGTCAATAAAAACAAATATATAGTTTTTATTATAACAATAAATTTCTCTTTTTATTAATGTGAAAGTTTATTTAGCAAAAAAGTTTATGTTAATCTTCCTTTGCAAGTGGACAAAAGGCGTTGAAATCTTTTTGAAACTGCTCCTGCGGAATTTCAAGATGCAAAAACAAAAGTATTTACTTTTCCTCTGAGTTTTCGAAAGTTTGCTGCATTTATGCTCGTCAGCATTTCCACCATGAACATAACATCTGAAGCATACTTCATGCAAAACACACAACCCAGAGGCTGCATATCCAGAACTAACAAGTCAGAGTTCCGTTGTGAAGCTCTCAGAGAAGCAAATTACATAAATAAGTAACATTCCCTTTCCTCTTCTCTGTCCCGACTCCTATCTTATGCTTCTCATGGGTTTTTCCTGTGAAATCAGGGATGATCTTCAACTTTTGTTTTTGTTTTAGCTATTTAGGTTCTTTCCGTTTAAGATACATACTCATCAATGGCGGATAAGAGTTGGTTGAACATTGTAGTTGATGGGAACATCTAATTGCAGCCTTACTGAACCTCATTCTTACATCTCCGTCCCTTAGCTCGCCAACTGAGCTACCTTCTTTGGAAATCATATTTTGTAGAGTTGACCTATTTAAAAAGAACCATTAGTTTAAGGGTTGAATCAGTTAAAGTAACATTTTATAAAGAGTTCTTGAATGTGTAAAAAGGAAAACTTAACACATGGTGTGAAAGAATCCTGACTCACACATTATATATAGTCAATAAAAACAAATATATAGTTTTTATTATAATAATAAATTTCTCTTTTTATAAATATACAAAGTGAAAGTTTATTTAGCAAAAAAGTTTTAGTTAATCTTCCTTTGCAAGTGGACAAAAGGCGCTGAAATCTTTTCGAAACTGTTCCTGCGAAATTTCAGGATGCAAATACAAAAGTATTTACTTTTCCACGAGTTTTCGAAAGTTTGCTGCATTTATGCTCGTCTGCATTTCCACCATGAACATAACATCTGAAGCATACTTCAGGCAAAACACACAACACAGAGGCTGCATAACCAGAACTAACAAGTCAGAGTTCCGTTGTGAAGCTCTCAGAGAAGCAAATTACATAAATAAGTAAGATTCACTTTCCTCTTCTCTGTCTCCACTCCTATCTTTTGCATCTCATGAGTTTTTCCTGTGAAATCAGGGATGATCTTCAACTTTTGTTTTTGTTTTAGCTATTTAGGTTCTTTCCGTTTAAGATACATACTCATCAATGGCCGATAAGAGGTGGTTGAACATTGTAGTTGATGGGAACATCTAATTGCAGCCTTACTGAACCTCATTCTTACAACTCCGTCCCTTAGCACGCCAACTGAGCTTCCTTCTTTGGAAATCATATTTTGTAGAGTTGACCTATTTAAAAAGAACCATTAGTTTAAGGGTTGAATCAGTTAAAGTAACATTTTATAAAGAGTTCTTGAATGTCTAAAAAGGAAAACTTAACACTTGGTGTGAAAGAATCCTGACTCACACATTATATATAGTCAATAAAAACAAATATATAGTTTTTATTATAATAATAAATTTCTCTTTTTATAAATACACAAAGTGAAAGTTTATTTAGCAAAAAAGTTTGTGTACTTTAGACCGAAAATCATAACGGGTACCAAGTATTAAGTTATGTAATTCGGTAGAAGATATATACTTATATTTAAATTGCATTTTATACGTAAAATAATTTATGCAACTAAGTTTCAAATAACATTTTTCGAAAGTTAAACATTTTTTTAAACTTAATTAACGAATTTCGTAGAAAACTTTTATATGCAAATGTTAGTGGTTAGTAATTAATTAAGGGTGCGGGAAATGTTAGTTTCCAGATTATGAACCCTGAACCTCATTCTTACAACTCCGTCCCTTAGCTCGCCAACTGAGCTACCTTCTTTGGAAATCATATTTTGTAGTGTTGACCTATTTAAAAAGAACCATTAGTTTAAGGGTTGAATCAGTTAAAGTAACATTATATAAAGAGTTCTTGAATGTGTAAAAAGGAAAACTTAACACTTGGTGTGAAAGAATCCTGACTCACATATTATATATAGTCAATAAAACAAATATATAGTTTTTATTATAATAATAAATTTCTCTTTTTATTAATACACAAAGTGAAAGTTTATTTAGCAAAAATGTTTATGTTAATCTTCCTTTGCAAGTGGACAAAAGGCGCTGAAATCTTTTTGAAACTGTTCCTGCGAAATTTCAGGATGCAAATACAAAAGTATTTACTTTTCCACGAGTTTTCGAAAGTTTGCTGCATTTATGCTCGTCAGCATTTCCACCATGAACATAACATCTTAAGCATACTTCAGGCAAAACACACAACACAGAGGCTGCATATCCAGAACTAACAAGTCAGAGTTCCGTTGTGAAGCTCTCAGAGAAGCAAATTACATAAATAAGTAAGATTCACTTTCCTCTTCTCTGTCCCCACTCCTATCTTTTGCATCTCATGAGCTTTTCCTGTGAAATCAGGGATGATCTTCAACTTTTGTTTTCGTTTTATCTATTTAGGTTCTTTTCGTTTAAGATACATACCCATCAATGGCTGGTAAGATGTGGTTGGACAATGTAGTTGACGGGAATATCAAACTGCAGCCTTACAGGACCTCATTCTTGCAACTCCGTCTCTTAGATCGCCAACTGATCTACCTTCCTGGGAAACCAAACTTTGTAGAGTTGACCTATTTAAAAAGAACCGTTAATTTAAGGGTTGAATAAGTTAAATTAACATTTTATAAAGAGTTCTTGAATGTGTAAAAAGGACAACTTGACACTTGGTGTGAAGATTCTTGACTCACATATTATATATAGTCAATAAAAACAAATATATAGTTTTTATTATAACAATAAATTTCTCTTTTTATTAATGTGAAAGTTTATTTAGCAAAAAAGTTTATGTTAATCTTCCTTTGCAAGTGGACAAAAGGCGTTGAAATCTTTTTGAAACTGCTCCTGCGGAATTTCAAGATGCAAAAACAAAAGTATTTACTTTTCCTCTGAGTTTTCGAAAGTTTGCTGCATTTATGCTCGTCAGCATTTCCACCATGAACATAACATCTGAAGCATACTTCATGCAAAACACACAACCCAGAGGCTGCATATCCAGAACTAACAAGTCAGAGTTCCGTTGTGAAGCTCTCAGAGAAGCAAATTACATAAATAAGTAACATTCCCTTTCCTCTTCTCTGTCCCGACTCCTATCTTATGCTTCTCATGGGTTTTTCCTGTGAAATCAGGGATGATCTTCAACTTTTGTTTTTGTTTTAGCTATTTAGGTTCTTTCCGTTTAAGATACATACTCATCAATGGCGGATAAGAGTTGGTTGAACATTGTAGCTGATGGGAACATCTAATTGCAGCCTTACTGAACCTCATTCTTACATCTCCGTCCCTTAGCTCGCCAACTGAGCTACCTTCTTTGGAAATCATATTTTGTAGAGTTGACCTAATTAAAAAGAACCATTAGTTTAAGGGTTGAATCAGTTAAAGTAACATTTTATAAAGAGTTCTTAAATGTGTAAAAAGGAAAACTTAACACATGGTGTGAAAGAATCCTGACTCACACATTATATATAGTCAATAAAAACAAATATATAGTTTTTATTATAATAATAAATTTCTCTTTTTATAAATATACAAAGTGAAAGTTTATTTAGCAAAAAAGTTTTAGTTAATCTTCCTTTGCAAGTGGACAAAAGGCGCTGAAATCTTTTTAAAACTGTCCCTGCGAAATTTCATGATGCAAATACAAAAGTATTTACTTTTCCACGAGTTTTCGAAAGTTTGCTGCATTTATGCTCGTCTGCATTTCCACCATGAACATAACATCTGAAGCATACTTCAGGAAAAACACACAACACAGAGGCTGCATAACCAGAATTAACAAGTCAGAGTTCCGTTGTGAAGCTCTTAGAGAAGCAAATTACATAAATAAGTAAGATTCACTTTCCTCTTCTCTGTCTCCACTCCTATCTTTTGCATCTCATGAGTTTTTCCTGTGAAATCAGGGATGATCTTCAACTTTTGTTTTTGTTTTAGCTATTTAGGTTCTTTCCGTTTAAGATACATACTCATCAATGGCCGATAAGAGGTGGTTGAACATTGTAGTTGATGGGAACATCTAATTGCAGCCTTACTGAACCTCATTCTTACAACTCCGTCCCTTAGCACGCCAACTGAGCTTCCTTCTTTGGAAATCATATTTTGTAGAGTTGACCTATTTAAAAAGAACCATTAGTTTAAGGGTTGAATCAGTTAAAGTAACATTTTATAAAGAGTTCTTGAATGTCTAAAAAGGAAAACTTAACACTTGGTGTGAAAGAATCCTGACTCACACATTATATATAGTCAATAAAAACAAATATATAGTTTTTATTATAATAATAAATTTCTCTTTTTATAAATACACAAAGTGAAAGTTTATTTAGCAAAAAAGTTTGTGTACTTTAGACCGAAAATCATAACGGGTACCAAGTATTAAGTTATGTAATTCGGTAGAAGATATATACTTATATTTAAATTGCATTTTATACGTAAAATAATTTATGCAACTAAGTTTCAAATAACATTTTTCGAAAGTTAAACATTTTTTTAAACTTAATTAACGAATTTCGTAGAAAACTTTTATATGCAAATGTTAGTGGTTAGTAATTAATTAAGGGTGCGGGAAATGTTAGTTTCCAGATTATGAACCCTGAACCTCATTCTTACAACTCCGTCCCTTAGCTCGCCAACTGAGCTACCTTCTTTGGAAATCATATTTTGTAGTGTTGACCTATTTAAAAAGAACCATTAGTTTAAGGGTTGAATCAGTTAAAGTAACATTATATAAAGAGTTCTTGAATGTGTAAAAAGGAAAACTTAACACTTGGTGTGAAAGAATCCTGACTCACATATTATATATAGTCAATAAAACAAATATATAGTTTTTATTATAATAATAAATTTCTCTTTTTATTAATACACAAAGTGAAAGTTTATTTAGCAAAAATGTTTATGTTAATCTTCCTTTGCAAGTGGACAAAAGGCGCTGAAATCTTTTTGAAACTGTTCCTGCGAAATTTCAGGATGCAAATACAAAAGTATTTACTTTTCCACGAGTTTTCGAAAGTTTGCTGCATTTATGCTCGTCAGCATTTCCACCATGAACATAACATCTTAAGCATACTTTAGGCAAAACACACAACACAGAGGCTGCATATCCAGAACTAACAAGTCAGAGTTCCGTTGTGAAGCAAATTAACGGTTCAACCCTTAAATTAACGGTTCTTTTTAATTAGGTGAACTCTACAAAATTTGATTTCCATGGAAGGTAGCTCAGTTCACGAGCTAAGAGACGGAGTTGTAAGAATGAGGTCCAGTAAGGCTGCAGTTCGATGTTCCCGTCAACTACAATGTTCATCCACCTCTTAGCCGCCATTGATGAGTATGTATCTTAAGCGGAAAGAACCCAAATAAACAAAACAAAAACAAAAGTTGAAGATCATCCCTGATTTCACAGGAAAAACTCATTAGAAGCAAAAGATAGGAGTAGGGACAGAGAAGAGGAAAGTGAATCTTACTTATTTATGTAATTTTCTTCTCTGAGAGCTTCACAACAGAACTCTGACTTGTGAGTTCTGGATATGCAGCCTCTGTGTTGTGTGTTTTGCCTGAAGTATGCTTCAGATGCTATGTTCATGGTGGAAATGCTGACGAGCATAAATGCAGCAAAATTTCGAAAACTCGGTGGAAAAGTAAATACTTTTGTATTTGCATCCTGAAATTCTGCAGGAGCAGTTTCAAAAAGATTTCAACGCCTTTTGTCCACTTGCAAAGGAAGATTAACATTAACTTTTCTGCTAAATAAACTTGCACATTGTGTATTAATAAAAAGAAAAATTTATTATTATAATAAAAACTATATATTTGTTTTTATTGACTATATATAATATGCGAGTCAGGAATCTTTCACACCAAGTGTCAAGTTTTCCTTTTTACACATTCAAGAACTCTTTATAAAATGTTACTTTAACTGATTCAACCCTTAAATTAACGGTTTTTTTTAAATAGGTCAACTCTACAAAATTTGATTTCCCAGGAAGGTAGCTCAGTTGGTGATAACTCTATTTTATATAGAGTTATTTATACATCTAAAGCTAGATAATTGCTTAGATTCAGGTAAATTATGTGTTAAATATAGTTGTATGAATAAAATAACAACATTTAAGGTTTCAAGAAAGGATGAATTCATAACTTAGCATTTTGTATATATATTGGTATGTTTGATGTGTTTGTTCAGTGCATCTGCAATTGATGCTTCTGCACCGGAAAATAACAGTGCAACTGCACTAAAGAACAGGCCGAAACAAGACAAAGTGCAATTGCTCCTGAAAACAATAGTGCAAATGCACTAGGTGCAACTGCACTAGGTGCAATTGCACTAGGTTCAACTGCACTAGAATATAGCAGTGCAACTGCACTGGATGCTCCTGCGCTGAAGACAGATTACAATGCAAGAAGCACCTTCAACCATACCAATGCACAAGCACTTCAAGGATGACATCAGGCTTCGTCATGGATCACATGGGGCACGTGCCACATGCAAATTTTGGCGCCTACAATTGAAGACCATTTTGAAGAGTCATTCATATGGGACACTTGGACATCCCTAATTGGACCTTTCTTTGCCTTTGAGTGTGGGAATCAAATTCCTTTTTGAAGATCTGAAAAGTAACCATAGTTAACTCCTTTAGTTGATTTAATCTCCAAGGAAGGGATTACTTTTGAAGGCTATATAAAGACTCCCATTCCTCACTTGAAGAACATCACTCATAATATAGTTTTTACATTTCTTCTCACTAGGTTTTTAGTTTGTTGTTATTTTGTAAGAAGGTAAGGAAGGACTTGAAAAATTCTCCCTTCACTTCTTCATAGAATTAGTGTAGTGCAAGGAATCAGTGCAACTGCATTGCTTGGCAAACTTATGCAAGAGAACTTCAATTTGTGTAAACTCTACCCTATTGTCTTCTTTTGTAATTTCAATTATATCAACATGTTTTGTTTCATCTATCTCTGTCTTGCAATGCCCATTATGAGGTAAATTTCCTTGGTTGACATGTTCTAACCTTATAATGATCTTTTAAGTAAGTTGTTGTGCTTTTATGTGGTGTAAGCATTTTAGTTCTTGTATTATACTTTTTTCAACACTTGTTTTAAGTTTGATCGCTTGAAATAAGTAGATTTGTAAAAGCAGACATGGTTTACAATTAAGAACTCAAGAACTAATAAGGGTGAGTGTTTTAATAAAGCCTTTGTTAACTTGTTAATAAAGAAACTTTGTTAATTCCATGTTAAGTCCTAGACATAGGATAACATAGTCCTTAGGGTGATTCCGTGGGTACTTCAAATACAGGAGTGAACCTATTTAGCACGCCTAGACATAGGAAGCTTGTAATGAAACTCTGAAGAAAGTGACTGAAAAGCACATACTGATGCAACTGCATCCAGTGCAACTGCACAATACTCTTAAAAGTGACTTATTTGGCAAAGACATCTCAACTATCATTCTCAACTGATTTCCTCTACATTTTATTGCTTATTTACATTCTGTTATCTTGTCACCATCATCCCAAATTGTGAGTTGGATAGTTTACACTAATTTTTATACTTTTAAATTACAAGAGTTAATCCAATCCCTGTGGGTTCGATCTTATTATACTACTTGTTTGTGACTGTGTATACTTGCACACTTTTCCACACACCATGTTTTTGGCGGCGTTGCCGGGGATTGCCGTTAATTTTTGTTGTTTAGATTTATAAATTAGTGTTTATTACGCTGGTAGTTTGTTTCTTAGTGCAGATGCACAGGATGCATTAGCATATGCACAGCGCCAAATCACCAGAATTTGAATTAAATCCAGAAATAGAAAGACAGTTCAAAAAGATGCTTAGACTCTATAAACAAAGACTTAAAGACTGCAGAAATACAATGTCTCAACAAGGTGAAGGACAAGGCTCAAGACCAGCCTCAGTCAGAGGTGGTCCTGGATCACAACCAGATACTGAAGCAGATCACAGAAATCAATTCATTCACATGGGACCAATAGGTATGATTAATGATAGAGATAAGCCAATGAGGGACTATGTTATGTTTGATCATCAAAATATGCAAACAAGCATAGTAAGACCTCATATAGATGCTGTGCATTTTGAATTTAAACCCATGATGTTTTAAATGTTACAAACAATTGGTCAATTTGGTGGATTTCCTCATGAGGATCCCCGTGAACATTTAAAACAGTTTCTAGAAATATGTAGTAACTTTATCATTCCTGGTGTTAGTGAGGATGCATTTAGACTAAAGCTATTTCCATATTCTTTGAAAGATAAGGCCAAATCTAGGTTAAACTCTTTAGAACCAAATTCTATACATACATGGAATGAAATGGCTGAAAAGTTTTTAGCAAAATATTTTCCACCCATCAAAAATGCCAGAATGAGAAATGATATTACATCTTTTAGACAAAAAGAATTTGAATCATTGTTTGAAGCATGGGAAAGATGGAAAGCGCTTTTAAGAAAATGTCTACATCATGGTTTACCTGTCATTATTCAGATGGAAACTTTTTATAATGGTTTAGAACCCCAAACCAGAATAATGCTTGATGCATCATCTGGGGGTGTGTTATTAAACTTGTCTTATAATGAAGCATGTGAATTGATTGATAGAATTGCAACAAATAGTTCTAGTTGGCCTACTCAGAGGGTGAGTGCTCAAAAGAAACCATCAGGGGTACATGAAATTAATGAAATATCAGCCTTATCTGCTCAAGTAGCCTCACTAGCAAACATGTTCAAAAACTTCACTTCAAACAATGCAACTGCATCCAATGCAGCTGCACCAACAGAAAACACTACAGCAGCCATAAAACAAGCCCCTCTAGGAGCTACAACTTGTGTATACTGTGGAGGAGGTCACCTTTATGAAGAGTGTCCTACCAACCCTGTCTCTGTAAATTATGTAGGATATAATAGAAATAACAACCCTTATTCCAACACCTATAACCCTGGTTGGAAAAACCATCCAAATTTTAGATGGAGCAACACTAGTGCACCTGCACCTAATGCATCTGCACCACCAGGATTCCAATCTCAGAACTATCAAGGACAACAACCACCTGTCAATGATAACTCCTTAGAAGCCTTACTCAAATCCTTTATTAGTGAAACTAGAATAGCTAGGCAAGCTCAAGATGCATCAATAAAGAATTTGGAGAATCAAGTAGGGCAATTAGCAACAGCTCTGTATCAAAGACCAGCAGGTTCATTACCATCAAATACAGATGCTACAAGCTCACAAAGGCCAGGTAAGGAACAAATGAAAGCTATTTCCCTAAGAAATGGGAAGGATCTTTCAGAACCATATGAGATTGAAGGTGAAGGTAAGGGAGAAAAAGAACAAAATGAAAAAAATGAGAAAAACAGAAAAGAAAAAAATGCAGAAGCATCCAATGCTCCTGCATCTCAAGAAGTTCAAATGCCAAGGTTAGTTCCTGAATACCCTCCTCCTCCTTATCCTCAAAGATTAAAAATGGCACATGAGGAGAAGCAATTCAGTAAATTTCTTGAAGTTTTAAAACAGTTGCACATCAATGTTCCCTTAGTTGAAGCACTTCAACAAATGTCAAATTATGCTAAATTTATGAAAGATGTGCTTACAAAAAGAAAAAGGCTAGGTGATTTTGAAACAGTTGCAATGTCAAAAGAATGTAGTCTATTGATGCAAAACAAAGTTCCTAGGAAATTGAAGGATCCAGGCAGCTTTACAAGTCCATTTTCAATTGGAAAATTTTACACAGGTCGTGCATTGTGTGATTTAGGTGCAAGTATCAACTTGATGCCCAAATCCATATTTACACAACTTGGAATTGGAAATTCCAGGCCTACAACTGTAACACTTCAACTTGCTGATAGATCAATAGCCTATCCAAAGAGAATTATTGAAGATATTTTGGTTAAGGTTGACAAATTTGTGTTTCCTGCAGATTTTGTTATTCTTGATTTTGATGCAGATAAAGAAGTGCCAATTATCTTTCGAAGACCATTCTTAGCAACTGGAAAAACACTGATTGATGTTCAGAAAGGAGAGCTAACCACGAGAGTAAATGATCAAGAGGTGAAATTCAATTTGATGAATGCTCTAAAGTATCATGCAGAGGATAGTGAAGAATGTTCAGCCATAATTTCTCTGGAACAACTAGTGCAGAAGCAGTTCAATAAACAGTGTGATCATCTTACTAGTGCGCTTACACCAGATGCAGCTGCACTGCCAGATGAAGAAATGCTAGAAAATGGAATTCTGCCTAAAGAAGATTCAGTCAAAGAGGTATGGTCCAGGAAATATGAACCTCTAAATCTTGAAGATCCTACTCTCAAAAAGAACTTACCATCAACTGAACAACCTCCTAAACTTGAATTGAATGAATTGCCTAAACATCTCAAGTATGTTTTCTTAGGGGAAAGTGATACACTTCCAGTGATCATTGCTTCTGACTTCTCAGAAGAACAGGAGCATGATCTCATTAGTACCTTAAGAAAAGATAAGAAAGCAATAGGATGGCAAATGGCAGACATCAAAGGAATCAGCCCTTCAATATGCATGCACAGAATCATTTTAGAGGAAAATGCAAAGAACAACATAGAAGGACAAAGAAGGTTGAATCCAATCATGAAAGAGGTTGTGAAGAAAGAAATAATTAAGTGGCTAGAGGCTGGCATCATATACCCCATATCAGACAGTGCTTGGGTTAGCCCTGTACAATGTGTACCAAAGAAGGGGGTGTGACAGTTATAGCCAATGAGAAAAATGAATTGATACATACCAGAATTGTTACAGGTTTGAGGATATGTATGGATTACAAAAAATTCAATAAGGCTACAAAAAAGGATCACTTTCCTTTACCATTCATAGATCAAATGTTGGATAGATTGGCAGGTAAGGAGTTTTATTACTTCTTAGATGGATATTCAGGTTACAATCAAATTGCAATAGAGCCTGAGGATCAACAGAAAACTACCTTTACATGTCCTTATGGTACCTTTGCATTTAGAAGGATGCCATTTGGATTATGTAATGCACCTGCAACATTCCAAAGATGCATGATGTCCATATTCTCTGATTTCATTGAACAATCAATGGAAGTATTCATGGATGATTTCTCAGTATTTGGAGAGACATTTCAACTTTGTTTATCAAACTTAGAAGAAATTCTCAAAAGATGTGAGGAAACCAATCTAGTGCTCAATTGGGAGAAGTGCCATTTTATGGTGCAAGAAGGCATTGTGCTTGGTCACAAGGTGTCAAAGAAAGGTCTTGAAGTGGACAAAGCAAAAATTGAAGTCATTGAGAAACTACCTCCTCCAACAACCATCAAAGGTATCAGAAGCTTCTTAGGCCATGCAGGTTTCTATAGAAGATTTATCAAAGATTTTTCAAAGATATCCAAGCCATTGTGTACACTTTTGCAACATGATGCACCTTTCAACTTTGATGAATCTTGTATGGAAGCATTCCACAAACTCAAGAAGGCATTGGTGACTGCACCATTGTTACACCAGATTGGAGCAGACCATTTGAATTAATGTGTGATGCTAGTGACTATGTTGTGGGAGCTGTCCGAGGGCAAAGGTATGATAAAATCTTTCATTCTATCTATTATGCTAGCAAAACACTAATCGAAGCTCAAATGAACTATACTGTGACAGAAAAAGAATTATTAGCAGTTGTTTTTGCATTTAATAAGTTTAGATCTTACTTGGTTGGCACCAAAGTTGTTGTTTATACTGATCATTCTGCCATCAAGTACTTAATTTCAAAGAAAGATGCAAAACCAAGGTTAATAAGATGGGTTCTCCTCCTTCAAAAATTTGATCTTGAAATTAGAGACAAAAAGGGGCTGGAGAACCAAGTTGCTGATAATTTATCTAGACTTGAAAATGAAAGAACAGGTATAAAGGAGGGAGAGATCAAGGAAAATTTTCCTGATGAAAAACTGTTAGCAATCTACACATCTGCATCAAGTGCTCCTGCATCTAGTGCAGTTGCACCTAAGGCAGCTGCACCATGGTTTGCTGACATAGTCAACTTCCTTGTAAGCAAAGTTGTACCAGTGGACATGAACTATCAGCAAAGAAGAAGGTTTTTCCACATAGTTAAACAATACTATTGGGATGATCCCTATCTTTACAAAATGTGTCCAGATCAGTTGATGAGGAAATGCATTCCTGAAGAGGAACAGCAAGCAGTGCTGCTGCACTGCCATGCTGCACCATATGGAGGTCACTTTGGAAGCAACAGGACAGTAGCTAAGGTATTACAATCAGGTTATTATTGGCCTACTTTATTTAAAGATGCATATTTAATGGTCAAAACATGTAATAAATGTCAAAGAGCAGGTAATATTTCTGAAAGACATGAAATGCCAAGAACCAATAGTCTAGAAATTGAACTTTTTGATATATGGGGGCTGGATTTCATGGGTCCTTTTCCACCCTCTTTTGGAAATCAATATATCTTAGTAGCTGTTGATTATGTGTCCAAATGGGTAGAGGCAGTAGCATTACCAAATAATGATGCCAAATCAGTTAGTAAATTTCTTCAAACAAATATTTTTACAAGGTTTGGTACCCCAAGAGCAATCATCAATGATGAAGGCTTACATTTTTGCAACAAACTTATTGAAAATATTCTTGCTAAATATGGGGTAAAACACAAAATTGCTACAGCTTATCACCCACAAACAAGTGGACAAGCTGAACTATCAAATAGGGAAATTGAAAGAATGCTTGAAAAAATGGTTGGACCAACAAGAAAAGATTGGTCCTTACACTTAGATGAAGCATTATGGGCATACAGAACAACATTTAAAACACCATTAGGTATGTCTCCCTATAGGATAGTTTATGGCAAAGTATGTCATTTACCTGTAGAGTTAGAAAACAATCATATTGGGCTATAAAAAAGCTTAATTTTGATCTCAACAAAGCAGGTGCACAAAGGTTTTTAGAGCTTAATGAATTAGAAGAATTTAGGCAATTTTCTTATGAGAATGCTGAGATCTATAAAGCTAAAACCAAAGCATGGCATGATAAAAGAATCCAAAGGAAAGAACTTAAGGAATGAGGAATGGTCTTGTTATATAATTCTAGGTTGAAATTGTTCCCTGGAAAACTTAAATCAAGATGGTCAAGTCCATTCAAGCTTGTAAAAATTTATCCTCATGGTGCAGTTGATCTTTATGATGAATCCTCAAATACTACTTTCAAAGTAAATGGTCAAAGAGTTAAAATGTACTATGGTGAACATGTGGTGAGAGAAAAAATCACCACTCATTTTCAAAATATCTAAATTTTAGAGGTAGTCAGATTGTAAGACTCTTAAAACAAGCGCTTATGGGAGGCAACCCACCATTTGTGGTAAATTATTAGTTATTTTTGTTCAATTTGATGTTTTCGAGTGTTTCGTAGGAACACAGAATTTAGTGCAGTTGCATCGGATGCAACTGCATCACTTGACACTCAGAGCTCCTGCACCATAAAAATTCAAAAATCACTTGGGTGAAAATTTCTTCAAAACTGACAGCACATCAAGCAATGTAATCATGATTAATGGCTTAGATCATGTGTTGTCCCACCTACTGCTACACGTGTCTCATTGCATGCCACTCCACTTACCCCTAACGGCTACATTTACATCAAATCAACGTCCACTAACCAGTCACTCATCACTTAAACCGTCTGACTTACCCATGGTTACCATTTTCACTCACAAACAATAACTCTCTCTCTTTCAAAACCGTAGCTTAACACAACTTCACTCACTTCTCAAACTTCACAAATTCCCCAAAATCAGAGCAAACCCGTCTTCAACCTCTCACCCAAAAATTCATCAAATCTATTTGTAAAAACCCAAATAAAAAATGGTACGCAAACAATCTGCCTCTAAAACCTCTGGGAAAACTGCATCTGGTGCCTGCCACAATCTCTGAAGAACAGGCAAGCTTTTGGGAGATGAATTTCCTACCTAAAAGAGGCTTCAATATGACTAAGGCAAGTCCAACATTCCTCTCAACAGTAGGTGCACTCCATTGGGATCTGTTTGTCCAACACAGAGCGTATTACGTGTAACAGATCGTGAGGGAGTTTTATGCTGGCATCCAAGACACTAGGGGAGGTAAGATTCCTTGTCATTCAATAGTTAGGGGTATGAAAGTTTTCTTTGATCCTAAGAAAATCAATGATCATTACATGCTCACCTATGAAGGGTTAGAATTTGAGGAAAAGGTTGAAAATTATGGTAAAAAGGATATGGGAAGAGTAAAGTCTAGGATTGCTGTTGATCATGCTGTCTGGGACAAATTCACACTTACAGAAATTAAAATGAAGAATAGATACATTAGCCCAAAACTAGGAAACTGGCATTTGTTCATCAATGCTTCAATCCTACCCACATCACATACCTATACATTATCAAAGGAGAGATTAATCCTCTTGGATACAATCTCGACTGAAAATAATGTAGACATAGGTAGAATTATCACAAGAAAAATATTAGAATGTGGTGTGAAGGATTTTGGCTTTTTGTACTACCCTTGTTTGATTACTGAGTTGTGTAGTAAACAAGGTATGATAATTGATGAAAGTGAAAGATTGCAAAGAAAGTATCCTCCTGGTCCAATTTCTGCTGAAATGAAAGCAAGAACAAAAATTGCCAAACCACCAACTTCTGCAGTGCAGGAGCATCAGGTGCAGCAGCTTCAAGCTGTCTGGAAATTTTAACAGGAGCAGCATAAATGGCTCCAATTGAAATTCAAGGAAATTTCCAAAGACTCCACTATTGAAGCACCAGTGTTCCCCAATTGGGTCTTTCAAGCACCAGAAGAGGAACAAGAGGAAAAGTATGAGGAAGAAGAAAATAAGAAAGAAAAGAGTTTGAAAAGAAAGAGGGTGACTAAGAAGGGTGACTAAGAAATGAGTGAGACAGAGGAGGATGAGGAAGCAAGGAGGGTTGTGAAACAAATGGAAAAGGAGGATCAGAAAGAAGAATCTGAAACTGATGAACAGAGTGAAGAGGAAGGAGATGTAAATATGGAAGAAATGACTAGAAAGAAGTATGCAACAAAATCACAACCACAAGCACAACAATTTTCACACCCACAAACACAACCAGAACCAACTCCATCATCCCCACCACCTACCCAATCACCAAAACAAAAATCACCACCACCACACCACTCCCCATCCCCCACAAATTCACCATCACCACAACCCACCCAAATAGAAAAAGAACCAGAAAAACAAAGTGACACATCTACCAAAAAGCCATCACCCACCCCAATGGAAACTACAACAGAAACACAACCTACACCAACACCTACTGGACCCATTCTGATTCCAACTAACATTGTTTTTGAGAAAGAAAACTTGCACGTTATTGAAGAAAATCCACAACAAGAGCAAGCAAAAACAAGTTATGAGGAAAAGAATGCTGGAGATCCTGCGTAACAACCAATTGATGCATCTGCACCTAGTGCAGCTGCATCGCAGCAATTTCCTACTGTTACAATTATCCCCTCCAATCCTGAAGGCACTGTCAGATTGGTATTGGATGAAATGGAAGTAAAGAAAAGAGAAGAAATGGGGAATACATCAAAGTTCTTTAGGAAACCTGCTGGGGTTGGAATTGCTGCAAAGGAGACCCCAAAGGTAGGTGAAGGTGAAGTTATCAAAGAAGGTGGAGGATCTGTTGAAGAAGAACACCCCAAAGAAGAAGCAACTGAGAAAGATGCTGGAACAACAACTGAAGCTATGGTTGAGGAGCAACCTGCTGATAAACCAACTGAGCAAGCAACAACAGCTGCAGTGCAATCTGGTGCAATAGCATCAGTTGCACCTGCACTTCAAAATCTTGTAGACACAGCAACAACAGTGCAGGCCAGTGCACCTGCATCCAAAGCAGCTGCACCTAAGCCAAAGGTCAAAAAGCAGAAAACCAAGCATGAACCAGTGAGGGCCAGTTCAAGATTCAGAAGTGGTGCAAAGTAAACTTTTAATGTTGTTTAAATATTTTGCTTAACTATTTGGTTTTAATTATCTTTTGGTTTATCCCACATGTACTAACCCCTCTCCCCATTTTGAACAAATTTCCTTCTTTTGAACTCAACTTAGAGCACTGAGGACACTGCTCATCTTTAAGTTGGGGGGAGCACTTTTTGACTCTATGCATGTATATGTGTGTTTTATCTGTTTTACTATGTGTTTAAGATAGTATTTGTTTGAATTAGCTGTTTTGTTAATAGTTTTAAAAAGAAAAATAAGATTAGAGGTACTTAACAAAGTAGAATGAAATGCATGAAACTATTTTCAAAATGAGCAATTCTTTTTCAGAAACAGTAGTTGCATAAAATTCTATTTTAAGTACATCAATCATGTTTTATAAGAGATTCGATAGTTTTGAAGCATGATCAACTTAAATTCTTTTTCAAAAACATACACAATGCATTATTTGAACTGATTTTTAATGATGAAAGGAAGAAAAGAAAAAGAAGCCTTGTTTTCCTTAAAATATCCAATTTTATTATTACTTTGACACATCAAAACTGAGTTTTGAAAAGAACCTTGCCATTTAAAGAAGCTATTTGATGCAAGAGGAAGAAACTAAGGTCAAAGCTAAATTTTTATTAAAAATATAGAAGAGCATAAAGAATTAAGTTTGGGGGAGTTTTTATGAATACTAAGGCAAAGTATGAGGAACTTAGAGTAGTCAATGCCATAGGTTGTTAAAAATGTACTACAAATTATTCAAATTTTTAAATGCTATACTTGCCTGAGTCATAGACTGTACCTTTTCCAAAAGTGTATTTGATCTAAAAAGAAAAATTCAAAAAACAAAAGAAAGAAAAAGAAGAAATGAAAAGAAAGATCAAACAAAAGAGTATGCATAAGGAGGTCAGTGAGGAGGGCAGTATATGCAACAATTCCTGTGAAGTAGTATCCGTGCAGCTGCACTCAATGCATCTGCACCGTCAAAATATAGTGTAACTGCACTACAAAAAAATCAGTGCAACTGCACTCAATGCATCTGCATCAAGAAAAACCACCAAAAATAGGAATTAGTGCATTGACTCAATAGTTTTGAAATACTTATCCAAGCCCTTTGTTGTGCTTAGAGCCCCCCAATACTTGAGGAAGTTGTTAGTCTAGTCTATATTTTGAAAAATCTTTAGCTTGACCAAACATGATCTAAACTTTTTAAAGGCTAAGAGAAACTTTTTACTTAGTTTTGGAACTGATTGAATCTCAGTGGGGCACACACTCACACAAAAGAGTTTTAATAACTTTGGATGTTTTGGAATTCAAAGGCACAAAGACAAAATTCCTGAAAAATGAAGTTCTTAGAATGCAAGATTAAAAAGAAATAATTCTTTTGAAAAGACATGAGCTGATCTGTCTTCTTAATTATGTAAGTCTCTGTTGTGTTTTCTTTTTGTCATTACTTGAGGACAAGTAATGGTTTAAGTTTGGGGGTGTGATAACTCTATTTTATAGAGTTATTTATACATCTAAACCTAGATAATTGCTTAGATTCAAGTAAATTATGTGTTGAATATAGTTGTATGAATAAAATAACAACATTTAAGGTTTCAAGAAAGGATGAATTCATAACTTAGCATTTTGTATATATATATAGGTATGTTTGATGTGTTTGTTCAGTGCATCTACAGTTGATGCTTCTGCACAGGAAAATAACAATGCAACTGCACTAGGTGCAACTGCACTAAAGAACAGGCAGAAACAAGACAAAATGCAACTGCTTCTGAAAACAACAGTGCAACTGCACTAGGTGCATTTTCACCAGAATATAGTAGTGCAACTGCACTGGATGCTTCTGCGCTGAAGACAGATTACAATGCAAGGAGAACCTTCAACCATACCAATGCACAAGCACTTCAAGGATGACATCATGCTTAGTCATGGATCACATGGGGCACATGCCACATGCAAATTTCGGCGCCTACAATTGAAGAGAATTTTGAAGAGTCATTCATATGGGACACTTGGTCATCCCTAATTGGACTTCTCTTTGCCTTTGAGTGTGGGAATCAAATTCCTTTTTGAAGATCTGAAAAGTAACCATAGTTAACTCCTTTAGTTAACTTAATCTCCAAGGAAGGGATCACTTTTGAAGGCTATATAAAGACTCGCACTCCTCACTTGAAGAACATCACTCATAATATAGTTTTTACATTTCTTCTCACTAGGTTTTTAGTTTGTTGTTAGTTTGTAAGAAGGTAAGGAAGGACTTGACAACTTCTCCCTTCATTTCTTCACAGAATTAGTGTAGTGCAAGGAATCAGTGCAACTGCATTGCTTGGCGAACTTATGCAAGAGAACTTCCATTTGTGTAAACTCTACCCTATTGTCTTCTTTTGTAATTTCAATTATATCAACGTGTTTTGTTTCATCTATCTCTGTCTTGCAATGCCCATTATGAGCTAAATTTCCTTGGTTGAGATATTCTAACCTTATAATGATCTTTTAAGTAAGTTGTTGTGATTTTATGTGGTGTAAGCATTTTAGTTCTTGTATTATACTTTTTTCAACACTTGTTTTAAGGTTGATCGCTTGAAATAAGTAGATTTGTAAAAGCAGACATGGTTTACAATTAAGAACTCAAGAACTAATAAGGGTGAGTGTTTTAATAAAGCCTTTGTTAACTTGTTAATAAAGTAACTTTGTTAATTCCATGTTAAGTCCTAGACATAGGATAACATAGTCATTAGGGTGATTCCGTGGGTACTTCAAATACAGGAGTGAACCTATTTAGCACGCCTAGACATAGGAAGCTTGTAATGAAACTCTGAAGAAAGTGACTGAAAAGCACATACTGATGCAACTGCATCCACTGCAACTGCACCACGTAACTGCACAATACTCTTAAAAGTGACTTATTTGGCAAAGACATCTCAACTATCATTCTCAACTGATTTCCTCTACATTTTAGTGCTTATTTACATTCTGTTATCTTGTCACCATCATCCCAAATTGTGAGTAGGATAGTTTACACTAATTTTTTACATTCTGTTATCTTGTCACCATCATCCCAAATTGTGAGTAGGATAGTTTACCCATTACAATTTTCTGTCTAAAGTACGCACACTTTATATTAGATTTTTTTTGTTCAAACAATTGTTGACAACTCACGGTTCGAGTATCCTAACGCTTTTAATGAAAGACTAATCTCAGACGATCAATCTTTTGCACTGGTCGATATCGAATTTGTCAGCTGCAAGATTTCAACCCGGGAGCAGCAGGTTGACCCCTGTTTCTTAGGATAAATTATGTCATTAGACCAACAGTGTTGGTTATACTTAATACTAGATAAACCCAAATTTTACATATAATGTATGTTATTTTTTGGACATCAATTAATGTCAAAAGTTTTATCTCAATAGTGAAAATGTTGACAAAGTAGTCAATACAGCGATGCAAAATGGTTTTCCATGGATATTATATCGTAAATAAATTTCAAGAGAAAAGACATAAAAGGATTGTTATTAAAGAATAAGTTTCTGAATAATATTTAACTCCCGATAAAGATTTTTTGTGGGTACATAAGTCCCGATAAAGATTGAAATAGCAATGCATCAATCAACTCTCTTTTGTATTATAACGTCAATACAAATGCCTTCAAAAGTAGTTCTATCTGAAATAAAGTTAAAAATAGCAAAGAACAAAAACTTATACGATGTCACTTACTATAATGTAGTATGGCAAAAAAATGACTCACGCGATGTCACAAAATGAACTATATGAAGTCATACTGCACTGGTTTTGAACAAAAAAATGTTACTTTAACTGATTCAACCCTTAAATTAACGGTTATTTTTAAATAAGTCAACTCTACAAAATTTGATTTCCCAGGAAGGTAGCTCAGTTGGAGAGCTAAGAAACGGAGTTGTAAGAATGAGGTCCAGTAAAGCTGCAGTGCGATGTTCCCCTCAACTTCAATGTTCAACCACCTCTTACCTACCAATGATGAGTATGTATCTTAAACGGAAAGAACCTAAATAGATAAAACAAAAACAAAAGTTGAAGATCATCCCTGACTTCACAGGAAAAACCTATGAGATGCAAAAGATAGGAGATGGGACAGAGAAGAGGAAAGTGAATCTTACTTATTTATGTAATTTGCTTCTCTGAGAGCTTCACAACGGAACTCTGACTTTTTAGTTCTGGATATGCAGCCTCTTTGTTGTGTGTTTTGCCTGATGTATGCTTCAGATGAAATGTTCATGGTGGAAATGCTGACGAGCATAAATGCTGCATCCTTCCGAAACCTCGGTGGAAAAGTATATACCTTTGTATTTGCATCCTGAAATTCCACAGGAGCAGTTTCAAAAAGATTTTAACGCCTTTTGTCCACTTGCAAAGGAAGATTAACCTAAACTTTTTTGCTAAATGAACTTTCATATTGTGTATTAATAAAAAGAAAAATTTATTATAATAAAAACAATATATTTGTTTTTATTGACCATATATAAATATGTGAGTCAGGAATCTTTCACACCAAGTGTCAAGTTTTCCTTTTTACACATTCAAGATCTCTTTATAAAATGTTACTTTAACTGATTCAACCCTTAAATTAACGGTTCTTTTTAAATAGGTCAACTCTACAAAATTTGATTTCCCGGGAAGGTAGCTCAGTTGGCGAGCTAAGAGACGGAGTTGTAAGAATGAGGCGGGTTCAAAATCTAGAAACTAACATTTCCCGCAACCTTAATTAATTACTAACCACTAACATTTGCATATAAAAGTTCTCTACGAAATTCGTTAATTAAGTTTAAAAAAATGTTTAACTTTCATAAAATGTTATTTGAAACTTAGTTATATAAATTATTTTACGTATAAAATGCAATTTAAAATATAAGTATATATCTTCCACCGAATTACATAACTTAATACTTGGTACCCATTACAATTTTCGGTCTAAAGTACGCACACTTTATATTAGATTTTTTCTTGTTCAAACAATTGCTGACAACTCACGGATCGAGTATCCTAACGCTTTTAATCAAAGACTAATCTCGGACGATCAATTTTTTTCACTGGTCGATATCGAATTTGTCAATTGCAAGAATTCAACCCGGGAGCAGCAGGTTGACCCGCATCTCTTAGGATAAATTATGTCATTAGACCAACAGTGTTGGTTACACTTAATACTAGATAAACCCAAACTTTACATATAATGTATTAGTAAAGTTTTGGACATCAATTAATGTCAAAAGTTTTATCTTAACAGTGAAAATGATGACAAAGTAGTCAATACCGCGATGCAAAATGGTTTTTGATGAGTCCCCATCACATGATGGTTTTCAGTGTTAAAAAGGGATTTTTACTTGGAGTTTTTGATGAATAACAATGAAGTTGATGAGAATTTAACAATTTGTGCTATTAGAAATTTATTTGCTATGCAGTTTATGCTGGGTTTTGTCGTGATTTTGTGCCCAGGGACTAGGTGGAATTGAAGAACAAAGCAGTGCAGGCAAATGGACTCAATGGTGCAATAGCAAGGAGCATTCAGCCAAATGGCGCGCAACTGGCGCGTGAGTGGCGCACCACGTGCGAGAAGACAGCAGGAAAGGCACCCAACTGGCGCGTGAGTGGCGCGCCAATCAGCGGCAGACGCGTTTTTCAGTATTGGGGGGACGTATTTTGAACCCTAGCACACGGCGAGAACTGATTGCTCTGGATCGGCGTTGAAGATTCGAGACTTGGGAACAGGGATTGAAGCTTCACATGTGTTCGTCTACATCTCCAATTTGTAATTCTTCTCTTTCCTTTTCCTTAATCATGTGTAACTAAACCCTAATGTTAGGGATGAATGAATATTGACGTAGCACTATAGTCGATGGTTTAGAATTTTATTTATATCATACTCTCTCGTATTTTGCGTATCGAATTTCTACGCTTAATGCTTTTTATGGTTGGAAAACTCATACAATGATATTTTGTTCAATTATGAAATGGAAGTTTTGTTTTTGAATGTTTGAAATTCTATACCTTCAATTCGTAGCTTAGGAATAATCTATGAGTTGTTGTATATTGCAAACCCTCGTTTTAAATGCTTGTCGTTAATTAGAATCGCTTAAGGAATTAGGGTTTTTTGTTATCGACAAAGGACTAGTTACCTAAGGAATTAGGAATTAGTGAATGTTGTGGGTTTGATAGCAAAATTAGAGAGAGCTTATCCTTCAAATTAAATCAGTGCAATAGTGTGAAATCAATAGGAATTCATCCCTAGCATCTTCTCCATCGTATCTTTTCAAACGCGTTCTTCGTTTCTATTATTAAAAACATAAAAAGAATATTTTATTGCTTTACTTTAGAGCTTCATAGCTCAATCAAATCAATCTCATCCTAGTTCACTTTGGTTCCTTTAGTAGTTGTTAACGTAACTGGTAATTAAATTCGATCCTTGAGGACGATACCCGGTACTTGCCGGTTTTATTACTTGCACGATTCGGTACACTTGCCGAAAGTTCAACAAGTTTTTGGCGCCGTTGCCGGGGACCGAAATTACATTCACCAGTAATTCGAAGGCAACTGCTAATTCGAACCCGTACATATTTACATTTACTTTAGCTTTATTTTTGTTTATTGAATATATATTACACAGTTTGCTTTGACACTTGTCTGAGTTTCCTGTTGTCTCAGTGCATGCGTGGAACAGTAGATCCTAAAGATTTACTCTTCAATCCTGAGATCGAGAAGACTGCGAGAGCTAATCGAAAGGAAGCAAAGTTAAGAAAGCAAAGAGAGCAAATCTCAACAACCGGAGAGTCTTCTGTGCAACCAACTGTGACTGAAATCATGGGAGACGCTTCACCATCAAGGCGCACTCTAGGCGACTTTGGGAGAAGAAACCAAGGCGTCCAAGCTTACACCTTCCAACCTGTGGGAGCGGTAGCATTTGAGATCAAGTCTTCGATTCTCAACTCCTTGAAATCAGAACAATTCTCTGGGTCTGATGCTGAAGATCCAAATCAACACTTATTTCAATTCTATGAAATTTGTGGGTCCACAAATCCTGCGGGAGTGACTGAAGACCAGAAAAAGTTGCGGCTATTTCCATATACTTTGACTGGTAGGGCTAAAGATTGGCTGAACACTATCCCAGCAGGAACTATCAACAATTGGGGTGATCTAGAGAGCAAATTTCTTGAAAGATTTTTCCCAATTTCAAAGTTCATCAAGAAGTGGGCTGAAATATCAAACTTCGAGCAGGGGGACACATAATCTCTATATGATGCGTGGGAAAGGTTCAAATTGCTGTTAAAGAAATGTCCTTCGCATGGTATTGATGACTTTGTTCAGTTGCAAACCTTCTGTCATGGTTTGCGGCCTCAAACAAGGATGATGCTAGATGCCTCAGCTGGAGGGTCTTTGGGTACCAAAACTGCAGAGGAAGCAAGACAATTGGTAGAGCATATGGCTTCTAATGAGTACAGAATTCAAAATGATAGAGGGGCAACAATGAAGAAAGGGATGTTAGCGTTGGACTCTAATAGTGCTGTGTTGGCTCAACAAAAGGTAATGTCACTTCAAATCGAGGCTCTCACTAAACAGTTAGCTGCTGCCTTGCCAGGTGGATCTCAAACTCCTGCAACTGCTCAAGCAGTGCATTTCGGTGCGTGTAACTATTGTGGTAGAGAAGCTCATGAAGGTGACTGTGCAACTCATGGAGATAGCAGTGAACAGGTTAATTACATGGGAAACTTTCAGAAGCAAGGTGGGAACCCATTTTCTAACACATACAATTCTGGGTGGAAGAATCATCCCAACTTCTCTTGGAAAAATAATGATGCCGCAGGGTCAAGTCAGCAACAACAGTATCAAGCACCTCATCAAGAACAAAAGAAGCCGTCTCAAATGGAAGATGCTTTGACTCAATTCATGCAGATGAAAAAGACAACTTTCCTATCTCAAGACCAAGCTATGAAAAATATGGAAAAGAATCATGAAGCTTCCATGAAAAACTTAGAGGTTCAGATTGGGCAATTATCAAAGAAACTTGCTGAATCATCTGGTAGTGGATTCTCTGCTACTACTATTGATAACCCAAAAAATGAAACTGCTAAGGCTATTACACTAAGAAGTGGTCGGGAGTTGAAGACTCCTGTGGTAAATTGTGAGAAGAAGGTGTCAGTAGAAAATGAAAAAAGTGAGTTGAGTGAAGAAAATGAAAAAAATGGAGAAGTCGAAAATGAGTTGAGTGAAAAAAATGAGGGAGGTGTGAAGTCTAACCTTGATGAAAACAAATTGTTTTTTGATGTGCAGGTGAAAGAGAAACCAAAGGCACCTCCTTCACACATAAAGTTGCCATATCCTCGTGCTAGTAAGAAGAATCAAAAAGATGAGCAGTTTGCAAAGTTCATGGATATTTTCAAGCAGCTTCAAATCAACATACCCTTTGCAGAAGCTCTGGAACAGATGCCCACTTATGCCAAGTTCATGAAGGAGCTGTTGACAAAGAAGAGGAAATTCAAAGAAGACGAAACAGTGGCTTTGACTGAAGAGTGCAGTGCTATCATCCAAAGGAAGCTTCCTCAGAAAATGAAAGATCCTGGAAATTTCACCATCCCTTGTGCAATTGGTGACTTAGCTATTGGCAAGGCTCTTTGTGATCTGGGGGCTAGCATTAATCTTATGCCCTTATCGATGCTGAAGAGACTTGGTGGAGGTGATGTTAAACCAACTAGAATGTCGTTGCATCTTGCTGATCGATCCATCAAATATCCCTATGGAGTCTTAGAAGATGTTCTGGTAAGAGTTGACACATTTCTATTTCCTGTTGACTTTGTAATTCTTGACATGGAGGAAGATACCGAGGTACCAATTATCCTTGGTAGACCATTCTTAGCCACTGGGAGAGCCTTGATTGATGTACAGCAAGGTAAGCTAATCTTGAGGTTCCAAGATGAGAAGGTTACTTTTAATGTTTTTGAAGCTATGCGCCATCCGGATGACAAAGGGCAGTGTTTTAGGGTGGATGTGATTGAGAACTCTGTTCAAGAAACTTTTAGACATGACTTACCATCTCCTCCATTAGAGAAGGTAATTGTGAACTCTATTGAAGAAGCAAATGAGAACCTGGGAAGTGAAATAGAAGATTGTATTCTGCAATTTGAAGCTTCTCAGGTAGAAAGAGTTTTCAAGAAAAAAGAGGAGCTAGATAGGGGGGAGAGTCCCGAGAAAAAGATTCCTGAATTGAAACAACTTCCCCCTCATTTGAAGTATGTTTTCCTTGCAAATGATGATCTTCATCTAGCTATCATTAGTAGCTCCTTGACCAAATTGGAAGAGGAGAAGTTGATGAGGGTGCTAAGAAGTAACAAAAATGCTTTAGGCTGGACTATCTCCGACCTTAAGGGGATAAGTCCAGCATTTTGCATGCATAAGATCAAACTCGAGGAAGAATTCAAACCTGTGATTCAACCTCAGCGAAGACTAAATCCTACCATGAAAGAGGTGGTGCGGAAGGAAGTCTTAAAGCTCTTAGATGCCGGGATGATTTATCCTATCTCAGATAGCTCGTGGGTGAGTCCGGTTCATGTGGTTCCCAAGAAGGGTGGTATGACCGTAGTGAGAAATGATAAGAATGAGCTGATTCCGACTCGAACTGTTACGGGTTGGAGGATGTGCATTGATTACAGGAGGTTAAACCAAGCAACTCGGAAGGACCACTTCCCATTGCCGTTCATGGATCAGATGCTGGAGAGGTTGGCTGGACAAGCTTTCTATTGCATTTTGGATGGATACTCTGGGTACAACCTGTCATACCCTAATTTTGTCCGCCTAGGTCAAAACCCTAATTCTCAACAAAAATAAATAAATTAAGAAGTATGGCGTATTTTGAAGAGTGTGAAGAACATTGTGCATGCATTTTTTTGAGTTTTTAGGGCAAAAGGGTATTTTGGCCATTTTCTAAAAATAAGATTTTTTTTCGTCAAAAATCATTGTGCAATTTTAGAGAAATTTATTTGAAGCAAGACACCCTTGGTCATATATTTTTTGCGCATACATGCACGCATTTGCATAAAAATTCAAATTCAAAAAAGGCATCAAAAAGGAATATTCTACAAAAATTTCAAGATGAGGTTTTTATGATATTTTTGGTCATGGTGATCTCATAAAATGGCATATTCCTAAGATTCCTAGTATGTGGCCTAACTTGGGTGTATTTTTGTACAATTATCCTAAGAAGAATAATAAAAAATGAAGGGATAATAGAATGGTCATATGATAGTACAATAGTACAAGATGACAACTTGCAAAACTTGGGCACCACTCTCCCTTGCTATTTCGAATTCACCCCCCTTCATTTCCCTCTCATTTTGCATTTTTTTTGTCCCTCATCATGTGTGTTTCAATCCTCACCCTCCATTCAAATTTTAAATGCAATCCTAGAGTGAGATGAGATGCACAATGACCTAAATACCCTTAAACCTAGTTGCTCTCTATATATACCTTAGAAACCTCATCTCACATGGACACCTTTTTTTTGGCCACACAATTCATTCACAAAACCCTAGCACACAAACCTCTCCTCTCCTCTCCTCCTTTGGCCGAAACCACCAACAACCATTCCCTCCTCCATTTTTCTTCATTTCACTTCCATTTTCCATCTCATATTAACTCCTACTTCATATATCATCCATCTCTTCTACCAAGATTCAAGTGTTCATCATCCAATCTCAAGAACAAGGCAAGTTGCGCAAGGTTTTGGTGAAGATCTAGTGGATTTGTGGGTTTTCTCTTCATACTCTTTATTTATTAGCTTGGATTCAAGGTATACCTCAAAACTCTTGCATCATTCACTAAGTTTTTTGCATCAAAATGTAAAAATCATGTTTCTAATCTTGCATCCTACCATATTCATGCATTTTAGTGTTGGTATATTGTTGATTTGTTGATTGTTGTTGGTGAGAGGTATCTCAAACATTTTGACAAGCACTTAGGGAGGCTTGGGTGTTTGAGATTGCTTCTCACCCTTGAATAAATTGTGATTTGTGTTGTTATCATTTTGCTTGTTGCATTTTGTGAAATAAAATTGTGTTAGGAAGCTATGAATGTTTTGCACCCTTTGCATAAAATAGGTTTAATCGAGTTTTGATGCATTTCTTTATGCAATCTTGTTATTGAGGCTTGATTTTGAAGTTCCCATGTCCAAACATGTTGTTTGATTTCGCAAATATTCATTTTTCATGCCTTCTTATTTTCACAAAAATCAAAAAAATATGAATAGTTGTTGATTTTGGTGTTTGATTGCTTGGATCTTGTGAATAAATGTTCCTAAGTCTTGTTAGTGTCATTTGCTCGCTTGATTTTGTGTATTTGTTGAATGAATTTGTTGTTTGGTTATGTTTTGGTTCGCAAGTTTCTAATAAGATAGGGTTTTTGTTATTTCTTTGTGAAAAGGGTTTACAATTGTGAGTAAAATGATTTCTCAAATTGTTTTGATGTTGCTTGTTAGTAACTTGTTTGCAAAATTACTCTATGTTGATGATTGGCAAGAGGACTCACACTTGTGCCTTAGGCACTTTCACTTTAAATGTTGAGGATTGCCTAAGATGATTCAACTTCCTTTGTGCAATTTTTGTTTAAAAATGCAAATGCTAGTTCTCTAACTTGATTAATCAATTTTGGTTACAAAATGACTTGTTATTGCTTTCTTTTGGTCACCTGTGATCATGCAAATGCGATGTTCGTTCTAGGTGAATAATTTGTTTTGTGTTGATGATTTGGTAAAAAGACTAGACACTTATGCCTTTGTGCATTGTCTCAAATGTCAAGGATTACCAAAAGGGATTCAACCTTGTGTTTTTATCTTGTGTTGATGCCTAATTGAATTAAACTTTTGTATGATCTCTTTGTGTGCCTATTGTTGATCTTACATATGCATGCCATTAGATGTTGATGACTAAAGTGTAATTCTTGTGCTCAAATGTTGTAATTGGTAATGTTTATGCTTATGCTTACATTGTTGATTGCTTTGCTTGCAATTTGTTAAATGTTGCACTTTGGTTCTTGACTTGGAAATTGATTGAATGTTCTACTTTCTTTTCCTTTTGGATGCCACGCTATCCCAACAAACCTTTTGTGACCAATGTCACCCTCAAACTCCCTTCTCCTTTCTTCAAATCAATCATTTTCTAAAGCTTTTTCCAAACTCGATCTTTTCTTAAATTGATTTCATAAGACAATCAAATTCTTTCTAAGATCAACAATAAACCTTTTTGAAAACTCATAAGGAGGCAAGTCGGACGTACGGCCGGTGTTGTCTAGCGTCCTAAGATCGGAGCTGTACAGCTCAAACATCTTGGGATACTTATGAGAATTAAAACAAGTAATTAACAACTTGAACCCTATTTCAAAAAATGAGTAAGGAATTGAGTCGGATGTACATCCGGTATTGGTTAGCGTCTTAGGGTTAGCGAGCTGTACAGTTCAGGCGAGCCTAAGATACTTGCCAAATAAAAGCAACCAACCTCACAACAAATCTTTTTCTTCCTTAATCAAAAAAACATTTTCAATAAGTAGGGGGCACGTCGTCTGTACAGGCGGGGTTGTCTTTGTTCTAGGTCTAGTGGACTGTACAGTCTAGGATCGAAAACCCTTACAATAAAAAACACCAACACAAAGTTTCTCGACTAAGGAGAACTACGTAAGCTTTGAATTCTCCATCGCACAGGGAGATACGTAGGAGCGGGTCACATCCCGTCAAGCACACTTTTAAAAAATAATAAAAAGATTCTTCTTTTCCCCCGTTTTCAAAAACACTTTTCTCAAATAAAAAAAAGAAGTAGAACGAATTGTTTCAAATCAACTCTGTCAAAACCGCACATCAAGTTAAAGGTTCCCTTTCGGTAGAAAGGAGGTGTGGGATGCTAATACCTTCCCCACACCTAACCGACCCCCGAACCTACATCTCTAGTTCTCAAAGGACCACCCGCCTTAAAAAAAGGACCCTTTTTCAATGTTTTGGTCCCTAAATAAAAAATGTTGATGGCGGCTTCACAAATTTTCACGTTGTACGATGAAAGGTCCAATCCGGATCTTTCGGGGTGCAACAGCTGGCGACTCCACTGGGGACTTTCTTTTTTAAAACGAGGGTCAGGCCTAATTAACTTGATGTGCGGTTTAATTGTTTGATTTGAATGTGATTGTTCTATTTCTCTCTCTTATTCTCCTTCTTTTTTCTTCTCTCTTTCTGATGTTTGAATGTTCTCTTGCATTCTCGTGTTGTTATGTTGCATTCATGTGCATTTGACTCTTCTTCTTCTATGTTCGCTTCTTGTTCCTTCTTCTCCTTTCATCTTCTTTTGTTTATATGTTTAATATGATCATGCATTTCTCCAATCACCATGTCCCCTTCTTCTTTGCTCCCTTTCTTCAAGGTAAGCTCATGCATCATTCCCCCAATTCTACTATGATCCCTTCTTCTTTGCTCCCTTTCTTCAAGGTAAGTTCATGCATTCCCCCAATTCTATTATGACCCCTCTTCTTGGCTCCCTTTCTTGAGGTAAGCAGTGCATATGATTGTTGTTGGAACCCTAGGTTAGTTTACTTGTTTGTATTGAAATGATATATGCTTGCAAAACCCTAGGGTAGACGACTCTTTGTCTGGACTGTTTCTGGATTTTCTTTGCAGGTGGGGGGGGGGGGGGGGGGGGGGGGGGGGGGGTATGTTTGTCGTCGTGCTCCTACACACACGTTGCACTCTTTTTACCCTTATATTTCTTGGTGAGACAGCCCTATACCCGGGCTAGAGTATATCTTAGGCTAGAACGAAGTCATTAGTGGCTGCTCACTGGACGTACGTCTTGTTGGGTGGTTGCGAAGACTTCACCTAGAGTTTGGCTTTGTTTGATGATACCATCACTTGGACGTACGGCCCTGTGATCGGTGGTCTCAGATGAGGTCGTTGGCTCTAGGATCCTTCTTTTAGTGCTAACCTTGAAGTGTGTACCCGTAGAAATAGCCATAGATCCTGTCTCTAAGAAACCTTGGTAGGACACAAAGGAGCTTCATACCCCTGCATCCATGCTAAATATAATATTTTTGCAAATAAACCGAAAAAAAATTATCAAAAAAAAAAGTGTGAATTTCCGGCTTTTGAAAGCCTTTGCATTGTAAATAATTTTTTTACTCATTTCCTTTTGCATACATCTTCATCCAGTGAAGATCACGATTTTTCATGCATTAAAAATTGCGAGTATCATGCACTTTCTCCCATATAAAAAAAAAACATTTTTTAGAAACATCTCTCGTGCATTGTTATTTTCCCTTGCATATAAATATGTGAACCTCTCATTTTGCATATAGTTTCATTTAATAAAAATCACGTCTCTCGTGCATTTTAAAAATAATTGCGAGTATCATGCATTTCATTTCATTGCATAAGAAAAATGAAAACGAAAAAAAACAATTATCATCTGCATAGCATAAGCATTTCAGTCATCCATAATCATGTACAAAAACCTTCATCAAATAATGTGGGCGTCGAGCCAATGTAGCATTTATGCATCATTTCATTAACCTCATAAGCATTATTTCAGAAAAAAGACGAAGAAGAACTACGTAGCTTTGATTCCTCATCACAATGGGGATACGTAGGAGCGGGTCATACTCGTCAAGCACCTTTTTCTAAAAACCTTTTTCCCCAAATAAAGCACCTTTTTCTAAATTTTTTTTTTTTCAATAAATCACTTGCATCTTCAAATCATTTTTAAAATGATTTTCTAAATCATTTTCCAAAAAAAAATGAAATGAAATAAGAGAAACTCCTTATGCAATCGGTCCATGGGTAGAAGTGCATCTTTGAATGATGAAGGGTAATATCTCAAATTTGTTTGTGCACTACAAATTTGAAATGATACTCTACGATATCGGGGCACTTTGACCCAATCAGGCGCAGTTTGTTTTCAAATAAAGTGAATAAGTGGAGTCAACCAAATGTCGAAGCATTTCAGTATATTGCGTGAAGTATTGAGTCAGGATCCACTCAATGTTTCATGCAAGTTACTCAGAGTAACGACAATTGGTTGCCACACGTCATCATTTTCGCAAAAAGGGGCATTGGTATTTCAGATCTTGCCGTGCCTTTAAAGAATAAAAATCATTTTGAAAAATATCATTCTTGCATCTTGCATCATCCAAAAATGCATTGGAGTTTCGTATTTCATCTTGCATCAAAAACAAACAAAAAATCTCCTTTAGAATAATTACACTTTTCAAGTGGTCATTTTTCATGCATTTGCTTATCATGATTTGTTCGTTCATACATTGCATAAACCAAATAAAAAAGTTGTGATGAGAGACGAGACGCTTTTGCAAAATAATCTGTTGAAAAAGTTTACCCTTACTTATTTGCAAACTCAAGATGTTCCAAGGCACTCAGTTTTTCAAATCAACAGTTCATTTGCATCTTCTTCAAAAAGGCATTGCATCTCATCCATTCCATGATAAAAGACTGAAACAGTTCATCAAAAAAAAATTTCCATCATGTTTTAACCAATGTTAACTCTCTACGAAGCATTCTTCTAGTGGGCGTGCATGCCATGTGCAGTTTCTCTTGTTTGAGTCTGTCAGTTTCCTTCCCTTATCATCATTCTCCATCCAAGTTCAATACAACCCCATCCCCGTGTCATACGCCGACCTATGCAGCTATCTAATCAGTCATGGATGGATCACTCCTCGCAAGATGAGATCAGTTCAACCTCCATTCCCAAGCGGGTACAATCCAGAAGCCACTTGCGAGCTCCATGCTGGGGCAATTGGGCATTCTGCTGAAAATTGCTATCTTTTGAAAAGTTTGGTTCAGGGCTTCATTGATTCCAAGCAGTTAACTTTTGAGAAGGGGGGAAGGATCAAGTTCTCAGGGTCTGTGGACTATTAAGCAAGGATAGCAGTTGTTGAAGAGGGTTGAAGTGGTGAAAGCGGCATCATCAAAACATTTGTGTCTTTGTCATGCATTTCATAGCATTTATGAGTGATTGTTGATTTTCATGTAGTTTTTCAGTTCAAAACAATTTTCTGTAATGCAATCCTTTGGCTCTGCCCAAGGCCTTAGGATATTTCAATAAGGGCACACATGTTTTAGTATCATCATCAATAAAATGTTATTTTGAATTCCTCAATAAAATTTCTTTCTTTCATCTTGTCATGTGTCTGTTATTTGCTTTTCAATTCCTCCCAACGCGGATCAAAAATAATAATAAATGAAAATAATCTTTGAAAACAATGACGCCAATGGTTCATATTGTGACTCTGATTACCCGATTAACCAAACTGAGAGAGAGGCTGAAGACAACTGGGATGTTTCTTCGGAGTTAATAAGTGAAGAATTGGCTAAGGCTGTAGAAATTCATGATGCCACAACTAGGTTGGGCAATGAAGTCAAAGCACAAGTTCAAGCAAAGTGGAGCAATGCTGAGGAAACCAAACAAATGTTACAAGCGAACCTCTTTCGCGACCAAACCCTTTCCCTTCCTCAGATCAACCAACTTTCCCATTTCCCATTACAAGTACCCCATCACAAAAAAAATTTCATAACCAAATGCCTGCCATCGCCACCTTCCTCACTACCAGTGGCCCTTCTACAAAATCAACCCATCTCATTTGCTCCTCCCTCTGAACCTCCTGTCACCCCAGTTAATACCAGAACCCAATCAAGCATCCTCCAACCACTGCAGGGGTTTCATTGCCATTATCTCTCCAATCACCCCAGACAAGGATCACTTCAAATATCCAAAAATAGTGTATCACTTTTATCAGCTCACTCAACTCAAAAGCAAAAAAAGGAAAAAATCAGAAAAAATGAAACAAAAAAGAACAGATTCAAAAAATGAAAATCCCAAAAATGAAAAAACAAGGGAAAAAGAGACGAAAGAAATATAAGTTGTGAGCTGATACATTTGGCCATAAAGCGTAAGAGATCCTTGTCTCAATGAACCTTCCTACACCTTGTTGTGTATGATCACCCTTTCTTCCATAAACCTTCAAACACTTCATCATTCCTATACTTCTCTCCTTTCATAAAACCGCAAACACTACCTCGACCTCGTCATCCCACCCTCCACAAACCCTCAGTCATTCCTCAGACTCCACCATCAGATTTGCAATCAAGCTGTTGTGCAAGAATAAGAGAACAAAGTGGTCCGTCCTCATGAGGAATCAAGTGACATGATCAATTTGAGCAAAGGAGAGGATTGACGCCATGATAAAGAGCAATGAATCAACAAGTTTGTGTAAATCACCCTTCTGACATAAGACACTTGCCATTATAACAAAGTCTGTAATTACCAAAGTTCGGTCTGTTGCGCAGCTTTCCAAGCTAAGGTAGTCACAAATGACAGTATGAAGACCCCAGGTCAAGCATCATGATCCCTCCCTACGCCACCCTAAAAATGGGGCAGTTAGAGACAATCAACAAAGGATATCAAGGACGATGATGACCTTCATGGAAATCAGGCTTCGTTTTACACTCTAACAGGGGCAAACCCCATATGATGGAAGTAATACTTTCATTGAGCCTTATCAAACCAAAGTACATTTGTCTTATGTCAGAAGAAGAATAAGAGAAAGCTCAAACCGAAGAAAGCTCATCTTCAACAATTTCAAAGAAGACTCAATGCTCAAAAAGATCATGAACCTCCAAAGGGATTCCCATGGAGATGAACCCAGTATCATGAAGAGGAAGAACTTATTCTCCGGAGGGGCCTTTAATTCTTGCAAAATGGGATGCAAGAAAAGAAAACCCCAGTTTCCAGTGAATTCAGATGCAGTCAGAAAGGAGTATGCCTAAAGAAATAAATGAAAAAAAGAGAAAGATGAGCCAAGTAAGAATTAGCTCGCTAGGTTGAAAACCCGCAAAGGGCGGCCTAGGCAAAACCAGAACGACCCGGTGGATTGAAAACCCGCAAAGGGCGATCCAAGCAAAAATTAGGGTCAGAAAACTTGGACTTGAAATGAAAAAGGCAATCAGCACTCCCAAAAGTTTGGATAAAGGGGTGATCAAGGTCATGAGTATGGACGATTGGCATCGTTACTTCAAAAGAAAAAACACAAGATCTGCTTCCCCTTTTTCTTGTATTTTTCCAGTTTAAAATTTTTTCAATGTACTTTCAATTGGCGTGACCTTCTGCACGTCCAGTTTCCATAACAATAAGAATTCAACTTTTTCTTCCATGTGTTGGCTTTTCGTGTCTTTTATCTTCACTTATTCTGTCTCTTTGTTTTAAAATAAATGTTTTTATGATTGATGATACTGAATTGTGAAACCTGTGCATGAGTCAAAAAGCATTAAAATCATTGCGAAATTTCTGAAAATCACAGAAAAGAGGGGATCCCTCAAATAAATGAATTGGCAAAAAAACAAACGCGGGCACAATCACTTCAAATGGCAAGCAAACTTATGCGCGGCTCTGGCATTGCTATTACCCTAGATGGTCCTCATGTCTCAGGCCCAAAGGAAAAGATTTGCACCAAAGATTAAAACAAGGTTTAGTGATCACCAAGTGAGGCTTCTTTCATGCCAAAAGTCAAGACATTCATAGAGGACCAAAGATTTGCACTGAGAACACCACTCAGATCCAAAAGTTGGGGCATTCTCTTCACCACCCACCCACCCTGGTCTTGGGAAAGTTTGTTCATTGTCCATCCCATTCATATACCACCCTCAGTTCATAACCAGTACCATAACTTCATCCCCTTTCACAAACCCACTCAAAGAACCCATTTGAAATTGTCATTCTAAAGTGGGGCATTTCCATAATTGTTCACTCCCGCTCAAATGAGCAGAGTTCTCCATAAAGTCATTCACATCCATAAATTCCTGTCGGGGCAGTCTCTCAACATACTATCCTAAACCAATCCCAAGTTAACTGACTCACTCGTCCACATCTGCACTCTTATGCATACTTACTAGTCAATGCTTCAGAGAGAGAGAGAATACAAATTGATCATGTGGTGTTTAAAGTTCAGTCATCATGGAAATGGAAAGGAAAATAAGTGAGCTTGTTAATAAAAACCTTGAGAACACCAGAGTTTGAATCAAATCTAGTTTTTCCAAAGAATGGTCCATAGCCATCTCAATTCCTTGCATTCAAAGTCTCGCGTCTCATCATCATAAAAATGTTTACAAAAATGTTTAAATACTCCAATCATTCATCCTCCTCATGCATGTAGGCATTTCATGTTATTCAAAGCATTACATTCGCATCATCCACATTCATCACAATAAAAGCAAAAGAACACAGACATTCCATAGCATTTATCATCATCACATCAAACATCAAATCAGTTTTCAAAACAAAAAGAGGCATTCTTAATAAATAGTCATAGTCGTCACGATAGGACGCTTGAATTGATCACTCAAGAATCCTAAAGTCCCTATGCTAAAAGAAAATTAAAAACATTCATTGCATCACGTGCATTCGCATAACCTGCCTTTGCATAACATACATTTGCATTACATTTGCATATCCACCTCTTGTGCATTCATCGAAAAAAGAATAAGGAGCATTTCATGAATATCCATGTCTTTGCTAAATTTTTCTGCATCCAAATAAGTTGCTATCTACTAGTAACAGCTCAAGTCGCCGATGGTCGATCCTACGAAACTCGTGTTCGTTCGATCACCACTAAGGTAAGAAAAAAACTTGCATTCATGCACCATTCCTTGCATCAACTAACGTATGCAGGTACCCTGGATCAGTGCGGCAGCATTGACCAACTGAAGAAAACCAATTGGATTTTCAAATCCCCTTTGGACCCACGTGCCCTCCAGAAAGATTGACTTCACTTCGTATTCGAGCTGCGAGTAAGTCCCCCTGACCTCAATAGGTCCAGTCGAAAAGGATAGCTGTGTTGGCCTAGGGAAATATCGAGATCTAGACTTGAAATAGTGCCCTCCCCCGGTCGCTCGAAAGACCACCCCTTTGAGCCCACGTGCTCCCCAGGCCCAAGTGCAAACTCGGATCGTTCGCGATTCGTTAAAAGGCTTTAGGCAGCCTCCTTCGCCGGCTTAATGAGGGCCGGCACCCTTTTTTTTTTGCTTTCTTTACTGCTTTCGCTGGCTTATTGAGGGTTGGCACCAATTGATTCCAAAAAAAAAAAAAAAGGAAAATTCTGGTTTCTCTAAGTAGACAAAATTGGTATAATTTCTGAATTCTTTATTTCTATTTTGCCTCGGAATATGTTTCGGCCAATTCATATTCCTTGTTAAAATCCAAATAAAGAGGGACAGCTGTCATACCCTAATTTTGTCCGCCTAGGTCAAAACCCTAATTCTCAACAAAAATAAATAAATTAAGAAGAACATTGTGCATGCATTTTTTTGAGTTTTTAGGGCAAAAGGGTATTTTGGTCATTTTCTAAAAATAAGATTTTTTTTCGTCAAAAATCATTGTGCAATTTTAGAGAAATTTATTTGAAGCAAGACACCCTTGGTCATATATTTTTTGCGCATACATGCACGCATTTGCATAAAAATTCAAATTCAAAAAAGGCATCAAAAAGGAATATTCTACAAAAATTTCAAGATGAGGTTTTTATGATATTTTTGGTCATGGTGATCTCATAAAATGGCATATTCCTAAGATTCCTAGTATGTGGCCTAACTTGGGTGTATTTTTGTACAATTATCCTAAGAAGAATAATCAAAAATGAAGGGATAATAGAATGGTCATATGATAGTACAATAGTACAAGATGACAACTTGCAAAACTTGGGCACCACTCTCCCTTGCTATTTCGAATTCACCCCCCTTCATTTCCCTCTCATTTTGCATTTTTTTTGTCCCTCATCATGTGTGTTTCAATCCTCACCCTCCATTCAAATTTTAAATGCAATCCTAGAGTGAGATGAGATGCACAATGACCTAAATACCCTTAAACCTAGTTGCTCTCTATATATACCTTAGAAACCTCATCTCACATGGACACCTTTTTTTTGGCCACACAATTCATTCACAAAACCCTAGCACACAAACCTCTCCTCTCCTCTCCTCCTTTGGCCGAAACCACCAACAACCATTCCCTCCTCCATTTTTCTTCATTTCACTTCCATTTTCCATCTCATATTAACTCCTACTTCATATATCATCCATCTCTTCTACCAAGATTCAAGTGTTCATCATCCAATCTCAAGAACAAGGCAAGTTGCGCAAGGTTTTGGAGAAGATCTAGTGGATTTGTGGGTTTTCTCTTCATACTCTTTATTTATTAGCTTGGATTCAAGGTATACCTCAAAACTCTTGCATCATTCACTAAGTTTTTTGCATCAAAATGTAAAAATCATGTTTCTAATCTTGCATCCTACCATATTCATGCATTTTAGTGTTGGTATATTGTTGATTTGTTGATTGTTGTTGGTGAGAGGTATCTCAAACATTTTGACAAGCACTTAGGGAGGCTTGGGTGTTTGAGATTGCTTCTCACCCTTGAATAAATTGTGATTTGTGTTGTTATCATTTTGCTTGTTGCATTTTGTGAAATAAAATTGTGTTAGGAAGCTATGAATGTTTTGCACCCTTTGCATAAAATAGGTTTAATCGAGTTTTGATGCATTTCTTTATGCAATCTTGTTATTGAGGCTTGATTTTGAAGTTCCCATGTCCAAACATGTTGTTTGATTTCGCAAATATTCATTTTTCATGCCTTCTTATTTTCACAAAAATCAAAAAAATATGAATAGTTGTTGATTTTGGTGTTTGATTGCTTGGATCTTGTGAATAAATGTTCCTAAGTCTTGTTAGTGTCATTTGCTCGCTTGATTTTGTGTATTTGTTGAATGAATTTGTTGTTTGGTTATGTTTTGGTTCGCAAGTTTCTAATAAGATAGGGTTTTTGTTATTTCTTTGTGAAAAGGGTTTACAATTGTGAGTAAAATGATTTCTCAAATTGTTTTGATATTTCTTGTTAGTAACTTGTTTGCAAAATTACTCTATGTTGATGATTGGCAAGAGGACTCACACTTGTGCCTTAGGCACTTTCACTTTAAATGTTGAGGATTGCCTAAGATGATTCAACTTCCTTTGTGCAATTTTTGTTTAAAAATGCAAATGCTAGTTCTCTAACTTGATTAATCAATTTTGGTTACAAAATGACTTGTTATTGCTTTCTTTTGGTCACCTGTGATCATGCAAATGCGATGTTCGTTCTAGGTGAATAATTTGTTTTGTGTTGATGATTTGGTAAAAAGACTAGACACTTATGCCTTTGTGCATTGTCTCAAATGTCAAGGATTACCAAAAGGGATTCAACCTTGTGTTTTTATCTTGTGTTGATGCCTAATTGAATTAAACTTTTGTATGATCTCTTTGTGTGCCTATTGTTGATCTAACATATGCATGCCATTAGATGTTGATGACTAAGTGTAATTCTTGTGCTCAAATGTTGTAATTGGTAATGTTTATGCTTATGCTTACATTGTTGATTGCTTTGCTTGCAATTTGTTAAATGTTGCACTTTGGTTCTTGACTTGGAAATTGATTGAATGTTCTACTTTCTTTTCCTTTTGGATGCCACGCTATCCCAACAAACCTTTTGTGACCAATGTCACCCTCAAACTCCCTTCTCCTTTCTTCAAATCAATCATTTTCTAAAGCTTTTTCCAAACTCGATCTTTTCTTAAATTGATTTCATAAGACAATCAAATTCTTTCTAAGATCAACAATAAACCTTTTTGAAAACTCATAAGGAGGCAAGTCGGACGTACGGCCGGTGTTGTCTAGCGTCCTAAGATCTGAGCTGTACAGCTCAAACATCTTGGGATACTTATGAGAATTAAAACAAGTAATTAACAACTTGAACCCTATTTCAAAAAATGAGTAAGGAATTGAGTCGGATGTACATCCGGTATTGGTTAGCGTCTTAGGGTTAGCGAGCTGTACAGTTCAGGCGAGCCTAAGATACTTGCCAAATAAAAGCAACCAACCTCACAACAAATCTTTTTCTTCCTTAATCAAAAAAACATTTTCAATAAGTAGGGGGCACGTCGTCTGTACAGGCGGGGTTGTCTTTGTTCTAGGTCTAGTGGACTGTACAGTCTAGGACCGAAAACCCCTACAATAAAAAACACCAACACAAAGTTTCTCGACTAAGGAGAACTACGTAAGCTTTGAATTCTCCATCGCACCGGGAGATACGTAGGAGCGGGTCACATCCCGTCAAGCACACTTTTAAAAAATAATAAAAAGATTCTTCTTTTCCCCCGTTTTCAAAAACACTTTTCTCAAATAAAAAAAAGAAGTAGAACGAATTGTTTCAAATCAACTCTGTCAAAACCGCACATCAAGTTAAAGGTTCCCTTTCGGTAGAAAGGAGGTGTGGGATGCTAATACCTTCCCCACACCTAACCGACCCCCGAACCTACATCTCTAGTTCTCAAAGGACCACCCGCCTTAAAAAAAGGACCCTTTTTCAATGTTTTGGTCCCTAAATAAAAAATGTTGATGGCGGCTTCACAAATTTTCACGTTGTACGATGAAAGGTCCAATCCGGATCTTTCGGGGTGCAACACAACCAGATAGCGGTAGACCCAGAAGATCAAGAGAAGACAGCCTTCACATGTCCCTTCGGTGTGTTCGCATATCGGAGGATGCCCTTCGGGTTGTGCAATGCTCCGGCGACTTTTCAAAGGTGCATGCTTTCTATATTCTCTGATATGATGGAAAATGCGATTGAGGTATTTATGGATGACTTTTCTGTTTTTGGTCCAAGTTATGATTCTTGCTTGTCTAACCTTGATGCAGTTTTGAAGAGATGCGCTGAAACCAATTTAGTTTTGAATTGGGAGAAGTGCCACTTTATGGTTAAAGAAGGTATTGTGCTTGGCCATAAAATCTCTGCAAAAGGCATTGAGGTTGACCAAGCAAAAATTGAAGTAATAGAAAAGTTACCTCCTCCTCTAAATGTAAAAGGAGTGAGAAGTTTTTTAGGGCATGCCGGTTTTTATCGACGTTTCATAAAAGACTTCTCCAAGATTGCAAAACCTTTATGCAATCTACTTGTTAAGGAGGCTGAATTTGTTTTTGATAATGATTGTTTGTGTGCTTTTAATATCTTTAAGGGAAAATTCATCTCTGCTCCAGTCATAGTAGCCCCCAATTGGGATGTTCCATTTGAACTTATGTGTGACGCTAGTGACTATGCAGTGGGTGCTGTATTGAAGCAGAGATCGGAGAAATTCTTTCATGCTACATACTATGCTAGCAAGGTTTTGAATGAAAATCAAGTGAATTATGCAACAACTGAAAAAGAATTGCTAGCCATAGTGTTTGCATTGGAAAAATTTCGCTCCTATTTGGTTGGTTCTAAAGTAATTGTTTTCACTGACCATGCAGCAATCAAATATCTGTTAACCAAGGGCGAGTCTAAGCCTCGACTCCTTAGGTGGATTTTGCTTTTGCAGGAATTTGATTTGGAGATCAAAGACAAAAAGGGGAGCGAAAATGTGGTGGCAAATCATTTATCTAGGCTGGACAACAAAGAGGTCACGGCTCGGGAGAATGAAATTCTTGAAGAATTCCCCGACGAGAAGTTGTTGGCAGTTGAAGAGAGACCGTGGTTCGCCGACATAGCAAATTACAAAGTAGCCGGGATGGTGCCGGAAGACTTCACATGGCAACAAAAGAAAAAGTTCCTCCGTGATGCTCAACATTACCTTTGGGGTTATCCGTATCTCTTCAAAGTTGGTACGGATGGACTTCTTAGGCGATGTGTTTTCGGAGATGAAAGTAAAAGTATTCTGTGGCATTGTCATGATTCTCCATGTGGAGGGCACTATAACGGGGAACGCACAGCTGCTAAGGTACTTCAGTCTGGTTTTTATTGGCCATCCGTCTTCAAGGATGCGCAAGATTATGTAAAGAGATGTGACAAATGCCAGAGGACCGGCAATATTTCACGTAGGGGGGAGATGCCATTGAACCCCATTCTAGAAGTTGAAGTGTTTGATTGTTGGGGCATTGATTTCTTGGGGCCATTCCCACCATCTCACTCTTTCATGTATATTTTGGTGGGAGTTGACTATGTTTCAAAGTGGGTGGAAGCCATTGCCACCTCAAAGAGCGACTCTCAGACCGTGGTGAAATTTGTGAAGAAGAACATCTTTTCAAGATTTGGGATCCCGAGAGTTTTAATCAGTGATGGAGGTAGCCACTTTTGCAACACCCAGCTAAACAAGGTGCTCTCCAAATATGGTGTAAAGCACAAAGTAGCATCTCCATATCACCCTCAGACCAATGGGCAAGCTGAAGTTTCAAACAGGGATATAAAGAGAATTCTGGAGAAGACAGTCTCATCATCTAGAAAAGATTGGTCACTTAAGTTAGATGACGCTCTATGGGCTTATAGGACAGCTTTCAAGTCTCCCATAGGCTTAACTCCATATCAAATGGTTTATGGCAAATCATGCCATTTACCGGTTGAGTTGGAGCATAAAGCATATTGGGCTCTTAAAATGTTTAACTTTGATTTGAATGATGCAAGTGAGAAAAGGAAGCTGCAGCTTCATGAACTCGAAGAAATGAGGTTGCAAGCATATGAATCTTTGAAGCTGTACAAGCAGAAGGTCAAAGCATACCATGACAAGAAGATCTTAAAAAGAGAATTCAGGCCAGGGGAACAGGTTCTTTTGTTTAATTCTAGACTGAAGTTATTTCTTGGTAAACTGAAGTCCAAATGGTCTGGTCCATTCACAATCAAAGAGGTTAAGCCTTATGGAGCAATCGAATTGGAGGAACCGTCCTCAAAAAGAAGTTGGATGGTTAATGGGCAGAGATTGAAGCCATACCTTGGCGAAGTGGTGGAAAGAGAGAAGCTGGCCTTGGTTTTAAGCGACCCTTAAAAAAAAGAAAAATCGAGGTAACGTCAAGCTAGTGACGTTAAAGAAGCGCTTTTTGGGAGGCAACCCAATTTTCTCAACCCTTATCTTTTTAATTTTTCGCATTATTTTTCTTAAATTAGGTACTTTAGGATGCATGTTAGTCACAATCAATTTTTGCAAGAATCAAATGGTCTCAGCCAAGTCGCGCAAAACTCACAGGGCATTCTGCCAATTCGCGCTGCACTCGCGCTCCACGCACAAAACAAGCAAGGCCCCTGCCAATTTGCGCTGCACTGGCGCGTCGCGCGCCACTCTGTTGCATGCCCTGCCAATTCGCGCGCCACTTGCGCGTAAGTGGCGCCCCGTGCGCCACTGGAAGTATAAATCTCGCGCGGCACTGGCGCTGGGCATCCTTTCACACGTGAAGCATCTTCCAATCTTAGGTTTTCTAAAATTTTCTTGATCCAAGGAGCTTTAATCTAAAAGTTTGTTGTGGGGTTTTGAATTTACACCTTATTGTCTTCACCCACATCAATTATCAAGATATGGCCGGCAAAGAAAAGAAGAGGAAGACGGTTGGTCGTGGTTCGACATCCCAAACTCATAATTCCGAGTACAACTCTGAGATGTTTAGATCATTGGGATGTGAAAAGTTCCACGACTCAATTAATGTGAACTCAAAGTTTGTCAAAGAAAAAGCCCTTCTCCTTGCTCCGGGTGAGTTCGAAGAGATTAGAGGAAACATTAGCAACAGAGGATGGGAGCAATATGTAGTTTATCCAAAGGAGGCAAGCAAGGCTCTAGTCTTCGAATTCTTTTCTAATGTCTTTCCTAAGCCTGCAGTTGGTATCACAGCAAGTTATGTTCGGGGTCGTAATGTCCCCTTTGATGCTGCTACTATCAACAGGCTATTTGGGTTAGCACCGGTGCCAGTTCTGAATTGTATGTTCAAAACCAAATTAAGTAGAAAGAATATAAAGGGAGACCCGGGACGCGCGGCTGAGATTCGTGAAGCGTTGTGCAAACCCAGAATGGATTGGGTAAGAAACACAAGTGGCGAACCTCAAAAGATTCTTACCAGCTCCCTCACCCCAGTTGCTAGAGGGTGGGCGGCTTTCATCCTTGCCACTATCTGCCCGAGTTCAAACCAATCTGAGCTGAGTCTCGACAGGGCAATCTTAGCCTCATGCATCATTCGAGGAGAGCCTGTCAATCTAGGGTGGATTCTAGAAAAAGAGCTCAGGAGCTTTGCCAAGTTTAAAGATGGGGCTTTGCCAAGTTATTGGAGGTATGCTAGTCTCATTGCATTGTTGTGTGAAAAAGCAGGTGTAGTAGCCGATGCAGATGAAGACACTATTTCACCAGCCTCTGCAATTACTGGGAATTGGATTCGCTCTAGGCTAGGACTTGAGCATCCGGTTCAAAGAGAAGAGCCTCAACATGAGCAGCCAGATGAGCAAGAACCAACCTTTAACATTGATGATTTTTCGGTTGGGCCGTCTGCAGAAGATTTTCAGAATCTGCAAGCAAGAATGGATGTTCTGGCAGCAAATCAGGAGCGAATGACAGCAAACCAAGAGGAGATGAGACGGACCCAGGCAAGAATGGCAGCGGAGTACAGGTTTGGGATGAGAGCCCTCTACAGAGCCATGTGCACGGTTCAGAGTGGAGGACAGTTGGACCCGGAGGCTGACATCTTTCAGGCACCTCCGCAGTAGACCCTGGACGCGGTTGAGTAGTCTACTCACCGCTATGGTATTTTCTCTCTTTCGCTTATCCTTGCATTAGTTGGTTGTGTACTTTGGTGTTTATTTTAGTTAGTTGTCGCTATGTGATTCTATTTTTGTTTTGCTTTTGTTTCTGTAAATAGGCCTTCCCCTAAATTAATCAGTGAGGACACTGCAAAGTTTTGAGCGGGGGGAGGACCTATTGTCAAGTCAGTGTCAGTGTCATGGATTATGTGCAATCATGTAGCGAATTATTCAAAAAAAAATGAGTTGAGCAAACTTAGTGATGAATTGGTGAGAATTGAGCGAATAGTACCCCTGTGGTGAATGAACTAGTGCACTCTTGCTTCCACACTTAAAACATGAACTCAGGTGGAACTTAGTGATCCTAGAGATGATTGTAGCTAAACTAGCTGTTTGGTGGACCATGGGAGTTGCCAAATTTTTACTAAAAATATAGGGTAGCATAAGAAACTAAGTTTGGGGTTCTTTGAGCTATATTAAGGCAAAGCATGAAAGAATGGGATTAAGCCAAGTGCACATAGCTTAGAATGTTTGTATTGTGATTGTAAATATGTGTCATTGTTGTCATTGCCCATTAAAAAAAAAAAGAAGAAAAAGAAAAGAAAAGAAAAGAAAAGAGTGAAATAAGCTGCCATTTTGAACTGAGTAGGGAGGCTATTCTGTGGAGACACATTATAGTTTCAGTCAAAAAGATGAGAAATGGTAGTTAGGTTGATTATGAAGTAGGGAGGCCAATTTGTGGTGACACACTTTGGTTTCAGTCGAAATAAGTAATCAACCTGTGAGAAAAGTGAGGAAAGAATCAGGGCAATGCAACATAAATGTCAAGTATTGTTTGTTTTTGAATTCTGTTTTAGTTTCTATTGCTGCAGCATCTATTGCTGCAGCATTTCAGTGAAGTTGTAATAAGTGCACTGTTCTAGAGTTCGGAATTGCTAAATCAAAGCCCTTTGTCATGCTTAAACCCCATTCGGAGCGAGAATTGTTAGTCTACCTTTTGTTTTGAAACATCTTTGGCAGTCTCGGAAGAAAGCCCTCTAGTCTTAGTTAAACGCATTTTGAAACTAGCTGTGTTCCAACTGAGTTAAGTGTCACACACGCACTATTGAGCAAGAATGTGCTAGTAAAAGTACCACATGTGGGTTTGCAATTGAGGGACCAGTCTGAAAGTTGATGCTCAACTTGTTTCCTTGATGTTTGTGTTAAGTGATGGATTCCTATGTGATTGCATGTTATCTGATGTTTGTTTTGTCTTGTCTTGTCTTTGCTTGAGGACAAGCAAACGTTTAAGTTTGGGGTTGTGATGAGTCCCCATCACATGATGGTTTTCAGTGTTAAAAAGGGATTTTTACTTGGAGTTTTTGATGAATAACAATGAAGTTGATGAGAATTTAACAATTTGTGCTATTAGAAATTTATTTGCTATGCAGTGTTTATGCTGGGTTTTGTCGTGATTTTGTGCCCAGGGACTAGGTGGAATTGAAGAACAAAGCAGTGCAGGCAAATGGACTCAATGGTGCAATAGCAAGGAGCATTCAGCCAAATGGCGCGCAACTGGCGCGTGAGTGGCGCACCACGCGCGAGAAGACAGCAGGAAAGGCGCCCAACTGGCGCGTGAGTGGCGCTGGAGCGCGAGTGGCGCGCCAATCAGCGGCAGATGCGTTAAAACACGCGTTGGACGCGTTTTTCAGTATTGGGGGGACGTATTTTGAACCCTAGCACACGGCGAGAACTGATTGCTCTGGATCGGCGTTGAAGATTCGAGACGTGGGAACAGGGATTGAAGCTTCACATGTGTTCGTCTACATCTCCAATTTGTAATTCTTCTCTTTCCTTTTCCTTAATCATGTGTAACTAAACCCTAATGTTAGGGATGAATGAATATTGACGTAGCACTATTGTCGATGGTTTAGAATTTTACTTATATCATACTCTCTCGTATTTTGCGTATCGAATTTCTACGCTTAATGCTTTTTATGGTTGGAAAACTCATACAATGATATTTTGTTCAATTATGAAATGGAAGTTTTGTTTTTGAATGTTTGAAATTCTATACCTTCAATTCCTAGCTTAGGAATAATCTATGAGTTGTTGTATATTGCAAACCCTCGTTTTAAATGCTTGTCGTTAATTAGAATCGCTTAAGGAATTAGGGTTTGTAGTTATCGACAAAGGACTAGTTATCTAAGGAATTAGGAATTAGTGAATGTTGTGGGTTTGATAGCAAAATTAGAGAGAGCTTATCCTTCAAATTAAATCAGTGCAATAGTGTGAAATCAATAGGAATTCATCCCTAGCATCTTCTCCATCGTATCTTTTCAAACGCGTTCTTCGTTTCTATTATTAAAAACATAAAAAGAATATTTTATTGCTTTACTTTAGAGCTTCATAGCTCAATCAAATCAATCTCATCCTAGTTCACTTTGGTTCCTTTAGTAGTTGTTAACGTAACTGGTAATTAAATTCGATCCTTGAGGACGATACCCGGTATTTGCCGGTTTTATTACTTGCACGATTCGGTACACTTGCCGAAAGTTCAACAGTTTTCCATGGATATTATATCGTAAATAAATTTCAAGAGAAAAGGCATAAAAGGATTGTTATTAAAGAACTACTTTCTGAATAATATTCAAGTCCCGATAAAGATTTTTTTTGGGTACATAAGCCGATAAAGATTTAAATAGATATACATCGGTCAACTCTCTTTTGTATTATAACATCAATACAAATTCATTTAAAACTAGTTCTATCCGAAATAAAGTAAAAAACAACAAAGAACAATAACTTATACGATGTCACTAACTATAAAGTAGTCGGGCTAAAAAATGACTCACATGATGTCAAAAAATGAACTATATGATGTCATACTGCACTGCTTTTGAAAAATAATGTTACTTTAACTGATTCAACCCTTAAATTAACGGTTCGTTTTAAATAGGTCAACTCTACAAAATTTGATTTCCCAGAAGGTAGCTCAGTTGGCGAGCTAAGAGACGGAGATGCAAGAATGATGTCCAGTAAGACCGTAGCGCGACGTTCCCGTCAACTACAATGTTCAACCACCTCTTACCCGCCAATGATGAGTATGTATCTTAAACGGAAAGAACCTAAATAGATAAAACATAAACAAAAGTTGAAGATCATCCCTGATTTCACAGGAAAAACCCATGAGCTGCAAAAGATAGGGGTGGGGACAGAGAAGAGGAAAGTGAATCTTACTTATTTATGTAATTTACTTCTCTGAGAGCTTCACAACGGAACTCTGACTTGTTAGTTCTGGACATGCAGCCTATGTGTTGTGTGTTTTGCCTGAAGTATGCTTCAGATGTTATGTTCATGGTGGAAATGCTGATGAGCATAAATGCTGCAACCTTCCGAAAAAAAGTAAAAATAAACAAAGAACAATAACTTATACGTTGTCACTAACTATAAAGTAGTCAAGCAAAAAAATGACTCACATGATGTCACAAAATGAACTCTATGATGTCATACTGCACTGCTTTTGAAAAAAAATGTTACTTTAACTAATTCAACCCTTAAATTAACGGTTCTTTTTAAATAGGTAAACTCTACAAAATTTGATTTCCTAGGATGGTAGGCAAGCTATGAGATGGAGTTGTAAGAATGAGGTCCAATGTTCAAAATCTTGAAACTAACATTTCCCCCACCCTTAATTAATTACTAACCACTACCCACTAACACTTAACTGCATAAATTATTTTACGAATAAAATGCCATTTTAAATATAAGTATTGATTTGTACCTTTGAACGCTTTGTAGTAAGCGGCTGAGGTCTTAGTCTTCCGTCACTCGCTCTGATGGTCGTGTTCCTAGGTGGTGAGAGCGGGCGGGTGTACCTACGAATACACTCCAACGCCCAAGTCAGGAGCGAACGAGCAAAATGCGAATATGAGTGAATAGTGTGTGTACCTGACAATGACGCAGTGAATGCTTATATAGTGTTTGGAAGTTTCCTATGGCCGTTAGATCGTTGTACGGATCGATCAGAGCCATTCATTTCGGTCTATGCTTTTGTCATCCTTAATGGGCCTTTTTTGTACATGGCTGGAATGGTCTTCGGCCGGCTCTTGGGGTCGCCCCTTCCCAACTCCATTTTAACGCATGGGCCCTTATAAGGGCGTTTGAGAACGTGATGGGCGCCATTGGTCGTAACATCAACTACCGACTGTTCTTTTCCTTGTTTGATGTTAACCGCACTGTGGAGTTAAAGAGCGGGCCCCGTCGATGGGGGCAGGTGTCGTTGAAGTGTCGCAAGGGCACGGTCGAATTATTCAAGCCCTTTCGTGAGCCTGTCAAGCCTTGGTGACATGCATTCCTCTGGGTCGTTCCCATTAATGATATGGTTGGGGCTGCGGACGCTCAAGGACATGTCATTTTGGTGAAATTTCCCATCGGGTGGTCACATTCCCACTATGACCGTGAATCCATACATTATAGATATCCGAGGTCGCTCAGCGAATATGATATTGAGAGCGTTGAGATTTTAGAAGCGTTAGTTAGCTGGATACCTAAGCGAGTTATTCCCTGTAACCCGTTTGCTCGTGCTCGAACGGTTACTCAAGTACAAAATAAGCTCGGTGATCGTCTTTCCTGATTTTCTCTTTTGATTGCTTGCTTTTTATAGTTCCTTTTCAGGTTCTGACCGTTATCTTTTCCCTTTATGCAGCCAAGATGTCGGGTTGTGATTTCGGGTCCCTCATGCACAAGATCAAAGCTAGGAAAGCCAAGAAAGTTACGTTCCCCGATCCTCCTTCTGAGCCCGCTCATATCGATGGTGGCCAGAAGTCTCCTGTTCGTGAGAATGATTCGAGCTCAAACTCAAAGAAGCGTGATCGGGTGCCCTCTTCAGATGAGCCCGTACAGATTGATCTTGATTCCCCAAATTTCAAGAGGCCCAAAAGGTCCCAAAGAAGCCCGTTTTAAATCTTGACGCTCTTGGTGAATCAGATTTTGCCCGCTTACGTGAACACCCCCTTTTGATTGCGGCTGAGATTGCCAAGGCCGCTTCTGTCAAACTTGCTCGTTTTAAGAGCGAGGAGGCTGAACGCCAAGCAGGTATTCGACTTGCACATCATAATTTATGGTTGGAGGGCGACCTCCAAGACAGAACTGATAAATATAACTCTGCCCTTGGTCATTTTACAGATCTGCGGGCTCAACTGGAATCTACCAAGGCAAAACTTAAGAAAGCTGAGATCGCCCTTCAACCCACCAGATAGAAACTTGGCACGATCACTTCTGAACGTGATGCGGCCATAAAAGCCAAAGCGGACGTCGAGACCAAGTTGGCCACCGAAACTGCCAACTTGACCGAGATGACTGCTAGGGTTACTAACTTGGAGGAGCAGGTTGATGGTTTGAAAGGCGATCTCAAAACTGCGACGGACGAGCGAGATTAGAAGGCTGTTGAGCTGGAATCCCTAGAGGACAAAACCCTTCAAATTGCCCAAGGGGGTTTTGATGAAGCTGTTGCTCAAATTCAGTATTGTTATCCTAACTTGGAGATCAATCCTGCAATTGTGAGTAACGATCACTTCCTTCGGGACGGGCAGATTGTTCACCTTGCGGAAACGAATGAAAATGGTAACATTGTTCGAGATGAGGAAATCATCTACTGCCGTTAGGAGTGATCAGCTTCAAGCGTTTTTTGCTTTTATGCTTTCGTTGAACGTGTTTTATTCTCTTTCTTTTGGGGACTTTCATGTCGCCCTTATTTGTAATGAAATTTAATGGAGCCCGGCCTTCTCCGGGTGGATATTTTTAATTCGTATTTTTCCATGAATTTCTAATATCTTTAAGTATAACTCGATCTAAATTTCTATATCGTAGAAGTCTTTGAGACGAGTTCTACGTATGTGAACAGCTTACCAAGTTTCTACTTTGGATTTAGCTTGTTTCCCATACACGACCAAATCTTTTGATCGCTGGCTTTATTCTTAAGCTCGTTTCATTTTCTTTCTTAGTAGTTTATCAAACTCGGTTTGAATTGAACTCACTAAAAGTGTGGCCCATTTCTTGGGATGATCGATAACTTAAATAAGTAATTCGGTAAACTAGGAAATGCAAGGTATCTTTATTGAAAGACGAGCAGGCCTCATTAAAAAACCTCGTAGGAAAAAGAGTGCCCTATCCGTTCTTAACGTTTAATTCCTTAACATGATATTCTTTCATATTTACAAAGCTTCTAGGTGAAGTATCTTCTGAGGTTCGTAGCATTCCAAGTGTTGGAGATCGTTCCACCATTCATCGTTTGTAGAATGTACGCCCCTTTGCCCGTTCTAGCTGTGACTCTGTAGGGCCCCTCCCAGTTTGGTGCGAGCTTCCCTTGTCACGCATTTCTTTGACCGATGTTGGCCTTTCGTAGCACGAGCTGCCCAACTTCGAATACACGGGAAACGACCTTAGTGTTATGCTTGGTCGCCACGCTTTGTTTAACTAGTGCTTCCCTCAAAGACGCTTTGTTTCTCAATTCTTCGACCAAGTGGAGCTCTTCCCTGGTCGCCTGTTCGTTCTCGGCCTGCGGTTTTGGATTACTCATTCTCAAGGTTAATTCCCCTATTTCAATAGGAATTAATACATCCGTCCCATATACCATCCTAAATGGTGACTCTCCAGTGGTTGAGTGGGGCGTGATTCTGTACGCCCATAGTACCGAGGGTAATTCTTCTGCCCATTTCCCCTTGGCTTCATCCAGTCTCCATTTCAGCCCCCTTAAGATGACTCTGTTGGCCGCTTCTGCTTGTCCATTTGTTTGCGGGTGTTCCACCGACGTTAAACGCTGTTTTACTCCTAGCTCGGCCAGAGTTGCTTGGAAGTTCTTATCGGTGAACTGAGTGCCATTATCCGATACTAAGACTTCGGGTATTCCAAATCATACATGTATATTCTTTTTTACAAACTTGAGACAATTCTTTGAAGTGATGGTTGCCAATGGTTCTGCCTCGATCCACTTGGTGAAGTAGTCCACTGCGATGATTAAGAATTTAAGTTGTCCGTGAGCGAGTGTGAATGGACCTAGGAGGTCTATCCCCCACCAAGAAAAAGGCCAGGGGGCGGTTAAACTGTTGAGCTCTGTAGGAGGAGCTATGTGGACGTCTGCGTGCCTTTGGCACTTGTCGCATTTCTTTACCATTTATGTCGCATCTGCATCCATGGTCGGCTAGTAATAACCCGCTCTTAAGGCTTTCTTGGCCAATGCTCTTGCTCCCATGTGATTACCGCAAATGCCTTCGTGAATTTCTCTTAGTACGTAGTCAGCCTCGTCTGGTAAGAGACATCTGAGTAACGGCATGGTGAAACCTCTTCTATACAGCTGGTCGTTGATAATAGTGTAAGAGGTTGCTCGTTTTCGAACGAGCGCCGCTTCCTTCGAGTTTTTAGGTTCTTCTCCTTCTTTCATGTACTTGACAATTGGGTCCATCCAGGCGGGTCTCTGATCTACCTCGCCCACATCTACTCTCATGGAAGTTTATAGCCTCACGCTCAGTTGAGACAGGACCTTTTGTATCACGCTTCTATGATTGCCAGAGTTCTTCGTGCTCGCAAGTTTGGATAGTATGTCCGCCCTGATGTTCTCTGTTCTAGGGACGTGCTTAACTTCAGCGTGCTCGAATTTCTGCATTAGCTCTTTTCCTCTTGCTAAGTACCTTTGCAACACGTCATCTTTGGCTGAGAACACATCGTTGATTTGAGAGACAGCGAGCAACGAATCTGATCGTATTTCCACCTTTTTTACATTGAACTCTAGAGCGAGCAATAGTCCGGCTACGCAGGCCTCATACTCAGCCTGGTTGTTCGAAGTAGGGAAGGAGAAAGCCAATGAGACCTCTATGGTCGTTCCATCCCAATTCTCTAGAATTATACCCGCTCCACTGCCTTTTCCATTGGAGGATCCATCTACATGTAAGGTCCATGTTCCTTCATCTGGGGTTTCAGCCCCTGGTGTCATTTCCGCAATAAAATCGGCCAAGACCTGGGCTTTGGCGGACGATCTAGGCTCATACTTGATTCCAAATTCCGAGAGTTCCACCGCCCACTTGATCATTCTTCCAGCTAAATCTGGTCTTTGCAGGATCTGCCTGATCGGTTGGTCCGTTCGTAGTGCGATCTGATGTGCCACAAAATACGAGCGCAATCTCCTAGCTGCGACGACCAAAGCTAATGCCAATTTCTCGATCTTTTGGTATCTGAGCTCGGGTCCTTGCAGTACTTTGCTAACGAAATATACCGGATTCTGCTTAGCTCCTTTTTCTCGTACCAACACGGCGGCCAACGCCTCGTCCGTGATGGATAAGTATAGGTATAAAGTCTCCCCGAGCTCTGGAGTGGTCAGGATGGGCGGTTCTGCCAAAGCAGTCTTTAATTGTTCAAGTGCTTAGTCGCACTCGGGCGTCCATTCGAAAGCAGTCTCCTTCTTCAATAGTCTGAATAAGGGCAAGGACTTGTTCGCAGCCTTCGAAATGAACCGAGAAAGGGCGGCCACCATTCCATTGAGCTTTTGGATTTCTTTTTTGGTCGTGGGCGGCCTCATTTGTGTGACTGCTCGGCATTTATCTGGATTGGCTTCTATTCCCCTTTCTATGAGGTAAAAACCCAGGAACTTTCCCGCACTTACACCGAAGGTGCATTTTTCTGGATTGAACCTTAGGGAATTTTTTCTGGCTTCTTCGAAAACTTCTCTTAGGTCGTCAATGTGAGCAGGATCGTGTTGACTTTTAAAGATCATGTCATCCAGATAGACCTCCACTACCTTTCCTATCTGATTCCGAAAAACGTGGTTCATCATGCGTTGGTAGCTGTTGCACCCCGAAAGCTCCGGATCGGACCTTTCATCGCACAACGTGAAAATTTGTGAAGCCGCCATCAACATTTTTTATTTAGGGACCAAAACATTGAAAAAGGGTCCTTTTTTAAGGCGGGGTGGTCCTTTGAGAACTAGAGATGAAGGTTCGAGGGTCGGTTAGGTGTGGGGAAGGTATTAGCATCCCACACCTCCTTTCTACCGAAAGGGAACCTTTAACTTGATGTGCGGTTTTGACAGAGTTGATTTGAAACAATTCGTTCTACTTCTTTTTTATTTGAGAAAAGTGTTTTTGAAAACGGGGGAAAAGAAGAATCTTTTTATTATTTTTTAAAAGTGTGCTTGACGGGATGTGACCCGCTCCTACGTATCTCCCGGTGCGATGGAGAATTCAAAGCTTACGTAGTTCTCCTTAGTCGAGAGACTTTGTGTTGGGGTTTTTTATTGTAGGGGTTTTCGGTCCTAGACTGTACAGTCCACTAGACCTAGAACAAAGACAACCCCGCCTGTACAGACGACGTGCCCCCTACTTTTTGAAAATGGTTTGAATTACTTGAAGAAAGGGATTTGTTGTGAGGTCGATTACTTTTATTTGAGCAAGTATCTTAGGCTCGCACGAACTGTACAGCTCGCTAACCCTAAGACGCTAGCCAATACCGGATGTACATCCAACTCGATTCCTTACTCATTTTTTGAAATAGGGTTCAAGTTGTTAATTACTTGTTTTGATTCTCATAAGTATCCCAAGATGTTTGAGCTGTACAGCTCCGATCTTAGGACGCTAGACAACACCGGCCGTACGTCCGACTTGCCTCCTTATGAGTTTTCAAAAAGGTTTATTGTTGATCTTAGAAAGAATTTGATTGTCTTATGAAAACAATTTAAGAAAAGATTGAGTTTGGAAAAAGCTTTAGAAAATGATTGATTTGAAGAAAGGAGAAGGGAGTTTGAGGGTGACATTGGTCACAAAAGGTTTGTTGGGATGGCGTGGCATCCAAAAGGAAAAGAAAGTAGAACATTCAATCAATTTCCAAGTCAAGAACCAAAGTGCAACATTTAACAAATTGCAAGCAAAGCAATCAACAATGTAAGCATAAGCATAAACATTACCAATTACAACATTTGAGCACAAGAATGACACTTAGTCATCAACATCTAATGGCATGCATATGTAAGATCAACAATAGGCACACAAAGAGATCATACAAAAGTTCAACTCAATTAGGTGTCAACACAAGATAAAGCACAAGGTTGAATCCCTTTTGGTAATCCTTGACGCTTGAGACAATGCACAAGTGCATAAGTGTCTAGTCCTTTTACCAAATCATCAACATTAAAGCATAACATTGACCTAGAAAGAACATCACATTTGCAAGACCAAAAGTGACCAAAAGAGGGCATTAACAAGTCATTTTTGTAACCAAAATTGATTAATCAAGTTAGAAAACTAGCATTTGCATTTTCAAGCAAGAATTGCACAAAGAAAATTGAATCATCTTAGGCAATCCTCATCACTTAAAGTGAAGTGCACTAGGCACAAGTGAAAGTCCTCTTGCCAATCCTCAACATAGAATATCTTTGCAAACAAGTTACTAACAAGCAAACCAAAGTTTACAATCAAAGCACAAGGTTGTGTTGAATCATCTTAGGCAATCCTCAACACTTAAAGGGAAGTGCACAAAGACACAAGTGTGAGTCCTCTTGCCAATCATCAACATATAACAATTTGCAAGCAAGATACAATCAATTAACATCAAAATAACTTGAGAAAACGTTTTTGATCACAATTGCAAACCCATTTCACAAGAAAATTAACAAACCCTAATTCTAATCATGATTTGCGAAGCATCACATCATTTTATTCAACAAAAATGCAAGATCATAGTGAAAACAACATAAATCACAATTTATTCAAGGGTGAGAAGCATCTCAAGCACCCAAACCTCCCACAGTGTTTGTCAAAATGCTTGAGACACCTCTCACCAACAACAATCAACAAATCAACAATATAACAACCCTAAAATGCATGAATATGGTAGGATGCAAAATTAGAAACATGATATCTACATTTTGATGCAAAAAAAGTTGAAGATGATGCTAGGTTTTAAGAAGTTTACCTCAAATCCAAGCTAAGGAATGACTAATATGAAGAACAAGACCACAAATCAACTTGAATCTTCACCAAACTTCAATGAAACCCACGAAATGCTTGCTTAAAAATGCCCTTTGATGATGCAAGCTTGAATTAAATTAGGAGAGAAGGAAGATATATGAAGTAGGAATGGAAATGAGGTGAGAAAATGGTGATTTGGTGAAGGAGAAGTGAAGAATTGATGGAGGAAGAAGGTGGTATGATTTCGGCCAAGAGAGGGAATTAGGGGAGGGAGTTGTGTGCTAGGGTTGTGTGAGTGAAAATGAGGCCAAAAGTTGTGAGAGGTGAGGTTAATAGGGTATTTATAGAATGCATCTAGGTTTGAGGGTATTTAGGTCAATATGCACTAGTTGTGCTCTAGGATTTGATTTTAATTTTGAATCAAAGGCTAGGATTGAGGCTCACATGGATTGAGGACATTGAGAAAACACAAAATGAGAGAATAGAGGGGGTGAAATTCGGCCAAGAGGTAGTGGGAGTGGTCACCAAGTTTTGCTAGTTGTCATCTTGTACTATTGTACTATTATATGACCATTCCATTATCCCTTCATATTTGATTATTCTTCTTAGGATAATTGTACAAAAATACACCCAATTTAGGCCACATACTAGGAACCTTAGGAATATGCCATTTTATGAGATCACCATGACCAAAAATATCATAAAAACCTCATCTTGAAATTTTTGTAGAATATTCCTTTTTGATGCCTTTTTTGAATTTGAATTTTTATGCAATTGCGTGCATGTATGCGCAAAAAATATATGACCAAGGGTGTCTTGCTTCAAATAATTTCCTCTAAAATTGCACAATGATTTTTGATGAAAAATTATCCTCTTTTTTTTTGAAAAATGACCAAAATACCCTTTGCCCTAAAAACATATTTTTGTCCTAAAATGCATTTCCATCCTAAAAAAAAAACCTAGGATGCATGCACCATGCTCTTCACACTTTTCAAAATAATGCCACACTTCTCAATTTATTTATTTTTGTTGAGAATTAGGGTTTTGACCTATGCGGACAAAATTAGGGTATGACAGCAGGTTGCCCCAACGTTCTTTAATCCAAATGGCATGACTGTATAACAAAAGTTACCTTTGTCCGTCATGCAGGCCGTTTTCTCTTGATCGGGCGGGTGCATGGCAATTTGGTTGTAACCGGAGTAAGCGTCCAAAAAGGACAGAACCCTGAATCCGTTACCACTGTCGACCAAGCGGTCGACGCTCGGAACTGGGAATGCATCTTTGGGATAGGCTCGGTTGAGATATGTATAATCCACACACATCCTCCGTTTTCCACTCGCCTTTTTGACTAGGACGACGTTCGAGAGCCACGTAGTGTACTTGATCTCCTTAATAAATCCTGCATCGAGCAGATCTTCAACAGCCTTGGATGCTGCTCGTGCCTTCTCTTCTTTCTGGACTCTTCTCCTTTGGGCGACCCATTTTGCTCTTGGATCCACGGCCAAATGGTGACAAGCGACTTCGGGTGGGATCCCGGGCATATCCGCCGCACTCCAGGCGAACAGGTCAGTATACTCTCTTAAACATTGTACGAGCTTGTCATGCACTTCTGGTTGAAGATCGTTCCCTATTTTGATCGTTTTCTCTGGGTCATCTCCTAATTGCACTTGGCAAAACTCTCCATCTGGCTTTGGTCATTTGATTCTCTTTTTGAGTTCTTTGGTTAATAGGTCGTCCTCTTCTTCTTCCTCGCTATCTGGATCATAGCGGGCATCTAGGACTGTCATATTCACTTGCTTCCCGCCCTTCATTAAGGCGTTCACAGCTTCCTCATCTGCTTCCTCACAGCTAATATAAGATCGGCCCAAATAGTAGCGACTTCTCGATCTTCAGTGTAGAACTTCATTTTAAGGTGAACCGTGGACGATATGGCCTCGAGGCGAGCTAGAGTAGGTCGGCAAATGATACATTGGTAGACTGACTTGCAAGGTAGTACGATGAAGTCTGTTCTCACAGTCCTACAAAGTCGTCTCTTAGCAACGTCATCTTCAAAGGTCACCATCAACTCAATTCGTCCTATTAGGGTTGTCGAGGCTCCGTTAAAACCAGTCAAGACCGTCCATTTGAAAGGTCTCAGGTCGACTTTGGAGACTCTCAACGCATCTAACAGGTCCTCAAAGAGGATATCTGCCGAGCTTCCCTGATCGATCATAATTCGCCTGACTTCCATGTTCGCTATCACCGCAGCTACCACCAACGGTACTTCGTAATTAGGCGTTCCGTCAATCAGGTCTTCGTTTCCAAATAAGATAGCAGGTCGCTGATGGGAGGGTGTTGGTACGGCTTTAGAGGCAATACTTGCGATCTCACCCCACCTTCTTTTGATACATCGGTTGGTTGTTGCGTCCGCGGACGTGCCTCCGGAGTTAACCATGATTCGCCGCGTGTGGTGTTTTTAGTGGTGGTGGAAAGCGCGCGGGCTCCCACTGTGGTCGCCAATTGATCTGTACCTTTGATCGCTTTGTAGTAAGCGGCTGAGGTCCTAGTCTTCCGTCACTCGCTCTGATGGTCGTGCTCCAAGGTGGTGAGAGCGGGCGGGTGTACCTGCGAATACACTCCAACGCCCAAGTCAGGAACGAACGAGCAAAATGCGAATATGAGTGAATAGTGTGTGTACCTGACAATGACGCAGTGAATGCTTATATAGTGTTTGGAAGTTTCCTATGGCCGTTAGATCGTTGTACGAATCGATCAGAGCCATTCATTTCGGTCTATGCATTTGTCATCCTTAATGGGCCTTTTTTGTACATGGTCTGAACTGGACTTCGGCCCACTCTGGAACAAGTATATATCTTCCACCGAATTAGATATCTACGAACGTCTACATATAATCATTAAATTAATATAATACAATTCAATAGTTGGATCACTTAAACGTACATTCTACAAAAAGTTCTTACATGTGTAATTATGCAAAGTATGACACCTCTTGTCAACGAATTATTACTCTCTCTCTCTCTCTTACATATATAATTATCTCTTCCCATAATAAATCTATTGACCAAACTTTTTAAAAAAAAATGAGAAGGGAGAAATTTTATTAATCAAAGTGGCATTATATATTAGTCATTTTACAACTGTTCTCGATGGGATAAAAATTAAATAAAAATTTTTGAAAACAAGTTTTCTTCTTTATTTTATGATGTGCTCTTACCTTATTTATTGAGTTTGATATTGTATTTAATAATAAACAACTTCTTAGAGTACTTCTTTAGAGTACACTATTTAAAGTGAGTAATTTACTCTAGATAGAAAAACCAACACATCTCATCCTTTAGCTAAAAGTGGTTGATATCAAAATACATATATGATGTGCATACTACATTAATAGTTTATTTTCCCATGAATCCTTGGTACCCATTACAATTTTTGGTCTAAAGTACACATACTTTATATTAGTTTTTTTTGTTCGAACCATTGTTGGCAACTCATGGATCGAGTATCCTAACGCTTTCAGAACAACAGTGTTGGTTACACTTAATACTAGATAAACCCAAACATTAAATATAATGTATTAGTTATTTTTTGGAAATCAATTAAGGTCAAAAGTTTTATCTCAATAGTGAAAATGTTTACAAAGTAGTTAATATAGCGATGCAAATAGTTTTATCGTAAATAAATTTCAAGACAAAAGACATAAAAAGATTGTTATTAAAGAATTACTTTCTGAATCATATTTAAGTCTCGATAAAGATTTTTTTTGGGTACATAAGTCCAGATAAAGGTTTAAATAGCAATACATAGATCGATCAACTCTCTTTTGTATTATAACATCAATACAAATACCGTCAAAAAAAGTAGTTCTATCCGAAATAAAGTAAAAAACAACAAAGTACAATAACTTATACGATGTCACTAACAATAAAGTAGTCACGCAAAAAAAGGACTTACACGATGTCACAAAATGAACTATATGATGTCATTCTGCACTGAAAGAAAGAAAAATCTAGAGAAAATAGATGAGGAGAAAGAATATATATATATATATATATATATATATATATATATATATATATATATATATATATAATCATCTTAAAACACTTAATCATTGATGTGTAATTATTTAAACAATGATGATACTCCCTCCGTCTCATACCAATGAAATATTAATAATTTTTTTCTATTATACCTTTGAAGTACTAATGTAGTTTTTTTTCAATGTTATTAAGAAAGAGATGAAGTACCAACATATTAGGAAAATATGAGATAATTATGCATCTGGACTATTGATATTTATCTCAGTTAGTACGTCACAACCATAAAAGTTCTTACAAATATAATTATCTCTTCCCAACGAATTATGCAAAAACAACAAAGAACAATAACTTATACGATGTCACTAACAATAAAGTAGTCACACAAAAAAAGGAGTTACACGATGTCACAAAATGAACTATATGATGTCATACTGCATTGGAAGAAAGAAAAATCTAGAGAAAATAGATGAGGAGAAAGAATATATATATATATATATATATATATATATATATAAATCATCTTAAAACACTTAATCATTGATGTGTAATTATTTAAACAATGATGATACTCCCTCTGTCTCATACCAATGAAATATTAATAATTTTTTTCTATTATAGTTTTTTTTCAATGTTATTAAGAGAGAGATGAAGTACCAACATATTAGGAAAATATGAGATAATTATGCATCTGGACTATTGATATTTATCTCAGTTAGTACGTCACAACCATAAAGGTCAAAGAAAATGGGGTAGAGGTAGTATCATAGGTCACGTTAGTTGGAATTTGAGTTTTGGGGGGGGTCGTTTTCTCTACTGTCAAAACGCTATTGTGTGTTGTCCGACAACACGAGCTCGACAGCGTTAAATGATTTCTTGGGTTAGAAATTTCTTAGTTGCAGGATGGCATCGACTTGTCTAAAGGAAATATATGCTTTCTTTATTAGATGACACTGGTTTCCTCACATGCAAACCAAAACATTTGCACTAGTTCAAGGTTCAATAGTTCAACTGTACTAGAAACAGGCTGGTCAATGAACTACTGAAGACACTAATTATATGGTATATTAAGTGATAAAATTTAGATATACTAAATTAGAAACTAAGATACAATATTTATTATATATATATATATATTTCATAAGACTAAATATTAATCAAAAGGATAAATAGTAAAAACAAGTCCAATGTATTTGTAATTTTATAAATTGGCATTGGATTTTTATTTAACAAAAATAATAATTTTTTTAAAAACTTACCGGTTCTAACAGGTTCCCACATCTGGTTTTTGGCCGGTTCTCAATGGTTTTGGACTGGTTCCCGACGGTTTTTGCGATGAACCTGACCAGAAATCAGGTCGGTTCGGCTCGGTTTTCTGTAGGAGACTATATGTTTTTAGAGGTTTCTCTTGTAAGGCTCTGTTTGAAAAAGCTAATCTGCTAGCTTATAACAAATAGCTTATAGCGGATCAGCTAATTGAAAGTGTTTGACCACTACTCATTTATCCTCCATTAAATAATTCTCTCTCATTTTTAAGCATTAATTACATATGTCTATTTACGTAATTTTATATATATTTGTAAGCTACTTCAACCGCTAATTTTACCAAATACTTTAACTCCAATCTACTAGCCAATTGGTCTCATTCGAGTTTAATAACACTATTTACAAGTTACTTTTAATACTCAGAATTTTTAACTTACTAAACCATGTAATATTCAAAATTATCTGAACTTTTAAAACTTTAATTATTTCTAAATTTTAACTTAATTTCAGTCTCAGTATTTTCTCAAATTTAGTCGTCAAACTCATTTATTTTGAGCTGCCAAAAGGTTGATTATTATATTTTTAGTCCAAAAAATTTCAGATTTTGAGACTTGATGATAAAAATTTCACAACTTTTCAACAAATAAAACTTTATTTGAAAAGGTGTGGGGACTACCTTGTCAAAAATAATGCATATTGGCGTGTCTTCCGAGTAAATAAATAAACAAGATTGAACCATTATTTATCTCTCTCTCTCTCTCCCTCTTCATAAACCAAACATCTTTCTTCACCATCATCTAAGACTAAGAGTGAACAAAACATTATAGCACTGACGTTGTGTTTCGTGAAAATGAAGAATTTGCCGAATCGTGCAACACGTTAAAAGCTATTATAGCATTTGTTTTGGAGTGGGCTTCGCGCCTCAGCATAGACCGGCCCAATGACAATGGGCGAGAGAGCAGGGAACTAGATCAACGGCCCTGATGGGTCCGTACAATAATCCAACGTCCACGCACAACCCACTAACACTATATAAGCATTAATGGCGTCAGTTGTCAGGTACACACTATTCATTGAGACATATACTCTGCTCATTCGCTCCTGACTTGGGCGTTGGAGTGTCTTCGCAGGTACACCCGCCCTCTGAAGCGAAGCTTGGAGCACGACCAGAAGAGCATACAGAGATCTGATACCTGAGAAACAGCGGTCAAGCACATTAGGGATCAGATCATTTGGCGACCACAGTGGAAGCCCGCGCGCTTTCCACCAATCCTGAAGATTCCCCAGAAGGCACCCTGGGACCGACCAAAGGCTACGGCTCGTCTACAAAATGTGGTCAAGATCCCTACTCGACCACCACCAATGGGTGTTGAGGGCAACAACACCGTCCCTGCACAGCCGGTCACTGTGGAGCTTCCTGCCGACCTGGTCCAAGAGCTGCGAGAGCTACTACGCGACCGGAACCAGGCTCTGAATCGTAATGATGACCGTCTTACGCATTTGGAAGACCGGATCGCCTCGAGACGGGCGCACACGGCCCCAGAACAGCGACCTCACCATGAGGGCAATTCAGCTGTGCGAACACACCCCTCGAGAGCTCGTCGATCACCTCTGCGAAGGCAGTTGGTCCATCGATCTCCACCCCCAAGGAGGGGACGAGGAGGGGCGGCCATACCATCAAGAATTACTCCGACCACGTCTGACTACACTTACTGGCCCGAGAAAGAGCCATCACACAAGGGATCCTCTCGTGGCTCGACTAGTTCACCTACCCGATCTCGCAGCCGATCTAGCGAGCGACACTCACATCGGTTAGGGGATTGCTCCAACAATCATGGTCACAGAGCGTGCTACCCAAAAGAACGATCGTGCCGCAAAAAAGGAAGGGATACCAGCCTTGGGCCTTACACCCGGGAAATCGATGAATTTCGCATCCCGCACTCATAGTAGAAACCTCCGACGGACCTTAAAATGTACAATGGCGTGAAAGATCCAGACGCCCATTTAAAGCACTTTGATATCATGATGAAGTATAGGGGAGCACCCGGACCCGTAAAATGCAACATCTTCCCCCTCACTTTGGAAGGGTCAGCGCTAGAATGGTTTACTGAGCTAAAGCCCGATCCCATTTCATCTTGGGAGCATATGGCTAGGGTGTTTACCGCTCGCTTTGCGACCTCTAGGATCAAGCCAAAATCTCAAGACATTTTGATCGCCATCAGACAGGGCTCGCATGAGTCTTTGAGAAGTTATGTCGAAAGATTCAATCGAGAAGCCGATCAAGTCAGAAACTTGGACGATAATCAGAGGCTATTCTTCTTGAGAACGGGCCTCTTAAGAGGAAGCCGTTTTGAAGTGGAGGTAGGACTCCACATTCCTAGGGACCTAGAAACGTTCCTAAGACGATCCCAAAGGTTCATGAATTATGAGGAGAGAACGACTGCCATTGAAGCTGCTAAGGCGGGCAAGAACCAACACTCACGATCGAAAAAAGATATAAGGGCAAAAGAAGATTGCGGCAATAACCACCCGACCAGGGAAAGTAGGATCAAGAGATTCGCTGAGCACACTAAGCTAAATACCTCGTACGCAAACATTTTAGAAGAGTGTGCTAACGCAGAATTCAGAGATGCTAAACCACCAGAACCCCTTGTGCTCAAAGACGGGCAGCGTCCCTCGAAGAAATATTGTAGATATCACAAAAGTAACGGGCATGACACTAACAACTGCATGGCTCTTAAAGATGATGTGGAAGCTCTGATCCGCAGAGGGAAGTTGACTCAGTACGTAAAAAGGGATCATGTGGAAGCACGAGAGGAGCGGAAGGTTACCCGTTCACCTAGAAGGGGAAAAGCAGAAGCAGATGAGACGATCAAAGTCGTAGAAGAGGACGACGATGAAGAAAATAGTATAGACGCTAGGAAGTTGAAGGGAAGGCCTGTCGCTATGGTCATATCTGGAGGAATACCCACGGACGCATCGACTAACAGGTCGATCAAAAGAAGATGGGATGAGATCATGAGCATCGCCTCGACCTCCACTACACGAACGCCTTCCGATCGACCATCCATCTCCTTTGGAGACGAGGATCTCATCGACGGAACGCCCAACTATGAAGTACCCTTGGTGATCGTCGCAGTAATGGCGAACATGGAAGTTAGGCGAATATTGGTGGACCAAGGTAGTTCAGCAGATATAATATTTGAAGACCTGTTGGACGTACTAAAAATTTCAAAAGACGACTTGAGGCCGTACAGAAGAACAGTTCTGACCGGGTTTAATGGAGCCTCAACAACTCCTATTGGACGGTTAGAGCTGATGGTGACGTTTGGAGATGATACTGTAGAAAATCCCCTCTGCAGGACGGTCAGAACGGATTTCATCATTTTACCATGCAAGTCGGTCTATCAATGCATTATTGGGCGGCCAACTCTTGCCCGTTTAGAAGCGGTGCCGTCAACCATCCACCTGAAGATGAAGTTCTACACCAAGTCTGGGGAGGTCGCTACTGTCCCAGCTGACTTACTGTCCGCAAAGCGAGCTTTCCTCTTGGGACTAAGAGAAAAAGGTAAAAAAGTAGCAAGAGAAATAGAAGAAGTAATGAAAAGTGACGGACAAGTAAATTTGGCAGATCTTGATGCTCGTTATGACCCAGATAGTGAGGAAGAAGAAGAAGATGACCTTTTGACCAAAGAGTTGAAGAACAGGATTAAACGACTAGAGCCCGATGGAGAGTTTTGTCACGTTCAACTAGGGGACGACTCGAAGAAGACAATCAAGATTGGAAAGAGTCTCTCCCCTGAAACTCAGGACGAGCTCGTCCAATGCTTAAATGATCACGCGGATCTATTTGCCTGGAGCGCGGCGGACATGCCCAGAATCCCTCCGCAAGTGGCCTGCCATCACTTGGTAGTGAATCCAGAAGCAAAATGGGTTGCTCAAAGGAGAAGAGTTCAGAAAGAGGAAAAGGCGCGCGCAGCGTCCAAGGCCGTTGAGGACATGCTCGATGCAGGCTTCATAAAAGAAATAAAATACACCACGTGGCTGTCTAATGTCGTCCTTGTTAAGAAGGCAAATGGAAAATGGAGAATGTGCGTAGACTATACTGACCTCAATCGAGCATGCCCGAAGGATGCTTTCCCCGTCCCTAGTGTTGATCGCCTGGTCGATAACGCGAGTGGATACAAAATCTTATCCTTCCTGGACGCCTATTCTGGGTACAATCAAATTTCCATGCATCCACCCGATCAGGAGAAGACCGCATTCATGACGAACAGGGGAAATTTCTGTTATAGAGTCATGCCATTTGGGCTGAAGAACGCTGGAGCGACCTACCAGCGCATGATGAACAAGGTTTTTCACGATCAGATAGGGAAGATGGTGGAAGTATACCTGGATGATATGATTATCAAAAGCAAACAAGATCGAACACACATCGACGACTTAAGAGAAGTGTTCAAAGAACCAGAAAAAATTCGTTAAGATTCAACCTAGAAAAGTGTACCTTTGGGGTAAGGGCGGGCAAATTTCTAGGATCCTGTCTCATCGAAAGAGGTATTGAAGCCAACCCAGACAAATGTCGAGCAGTGACTGAAATGAAGCAGCCAACGACCAAAAAAGAAATACAGAAACTCAATGGCATGATTGCTGCTCTCTCACGATTCGTGTCCAAAGCTGCGAACAAATCCTTACCCCTATTTAGATTGTTGAAAAAAGAAATCACATTCGAATGGACGCCCGAGTGCGACCAAGCTCTCGAACAACTGAAGACGGCCTTGGCAGAACCGCCGATGTTGACCACTCCTAAGCCCGGGGAAACGCTCTATCTATACTTGTCCATCACAGACGAGGCTTTGGCCGCTGTTTTGGAACGAGAAGAAGGAACGAAGCAAAACCCGGTCTACTTCGTCAGTAAAGTACTCTAGGGACCAGAGCTTAGATACCAAAAAATTGAGAAGTTGGCTTTTGGTTTGGTCGTGTCCGCCCGAAGATTGAGGCCGTATTTTGTAGCCCATCAGGTCCCTCTGCGCACCAACCAATCAATTAGACAGATCCTACATAGACCGAATATGGTGGGTAGAATGATTAAATGGGCTGTAGAATTATCCGAATTTGGAATCAAGTACGATCCTAGGTCGGCCATCAAGGGACAAGACTTGGCCGACTTTGTTGCGGAATTGACTACAGGAACGGAGGATCCGGTTCACGACGTATGGACACTGCATGTTGATGGGGTGTTGATCGGCGGTCGTACGCGGGTCAAAATAATTATAAAGATAGAAAATATAGTACAAGGTAAGTAACCTTGGTCGTCTCTCGAGGACCTCTAAATAATGAAATTACCAAAATAAAGAACCAAAATAAAAAATAAAAGGGGGTTTTTTTAGGAAAAGAGTTTTATGTGTGTTGCACCCCGAAAAATCCGGTTTGGACCTTTCATCGTACAACGTGAAAATTTGTGAAGCCGCCATCAACATTTTTTATTTAGGGACCAAAACATTGAAAAAAGGGTCCTTTTTAAGGCCGGTGGCCTTTTGAGAACTAGAGATGTAAGTTCGGGGGTCGGTTAGGTGTGGGGAAGGTATTAGCACCCCACACCTCCTTTCTACCGAAAGGGAACCTTTAACTTGATGTGCGGTTATGACAGAGTTGATTTGAAACAATTCGTTCTACTTCTTTTTTTATTTGAGAAAAGTGTTTTTGAAAACGGGGGAAAAAAAGAATCTTTTTATTATTTTTTTAAAAGTGTGCTTGACGGGATGTGACCCGCTCCTACGTATCTCCCGGTGCGATGGAGAATTCAAAGCTTACGTAGTTCTCCTGGTCGAGGAACTTTGTGTTGGTGTTTTTTATTGTAGGGGTTTTCGGTCCTAGACTGTACAGTCCACTAGACCTAGAACAAAGACAACCCCGCCTGTACAGACGACGTGCCCCCTACTTTTTGAAAATGGTTTGAATTACTTGAAGAAAGGGATTTGTTGTGAGGTCGATTACTTTTATTTGAGCAAGTATCTTAGGCTTGCACGAACTGTACAGCTCGCTAACCCTAAGACGCTAACCAATACCGGATGTACATCCGACTCGATTCCTTACTCATTTTTTTGAAATAGGGTTCAAGTTGTTAATTACTTGTTTTAATTCTCATAAGTATCCCAAGATGTTTGAGCTGTACAGCTCCGATCTTAGGACGCTAGACAACACCGGCCGTACGTCCGACTTGCCTCCTTATGAGTTTTCAAAAAGGTTTATTGTTGATCTTAGAAAGAATTTGATTGTCTTATGAAAACAATTTAAGAAAAGATTGAGTTTGGAAAAAGCTTTAGAAAATGATTGATTTGAAGAAAGGAGAAGGGAGTTTGAGGGTGACATTGGTCACAAAAGGTTTGTTGGGTTGGCGTGGCATCCAAAAGGAAAAGAAAGTAGAACATTCAATCAATTTCCAAGTCAAGAACCAAAGTGCAACATTTAACAAATTGTAAGTAAAGCAATCAACAATGTAAGCATAAGCATAAACATTACCAATCACAACATTTGAGCACAAGAATGACACTTAGTCATCAACATCTAATGGCATGCATATGTAAGATCAACATTAACCAAATAGATTGCAAGAATAGGCACACAAATAGATAATGCAAAAGTTTAATTCAAATAGGCATCAACACAAGATAAAAACACAAGGTTGAATCCCTTTTGGTAATCCTTGACATTTGAGACAATGCACAAAGGCATAAGTGTCTAGTCCTTTTACCAAATCATCAACATTAAAGCATAACATTGACCTAGAAAGAACATCACATTTGCAAGACCAAAAGTGACCAAAAGAGGGCATTAACAAGTCATTTTTGTAACCAAAATTGATTAATCAAGTTAGAAAACTAGCATTTGCATTTTCAAGCAAGAATTGCACAAAGAAAATTGAATCATCTTAGGCAATCCTCATCACTTAAAGTGAAGTGCACTAGGCACAAGTGAGAGTCCTCTTGCCAATCATCAACATAGAGTAATTTTGCAAACAAGTTACTAACAAGCAAGCCAAAGTTTACAATCAAAGCACAAGGTTGTGTTGAATCATCTTAGGCAATCCTCAACACTTAAAGTGAAGTGCACAAAGACACAAGTGTGAGTCCTCTTGCCAATCATCAACATATAACAATTTGCTAGCAAGATACAATCAATTAACATCAAAATAACTTGAGAAAACGTTTTTGATCACAATTGCAAACCCATTTCACAAGAAAATTAACAAACCCTAATTCTAATCATGATTTGCGACACCAACATAGAGCTAAAACCTCATTTTATTCTTTGAAAGCAACAAAATCATGCAAGCAAATGACATAGATCAAGCTTTTTGGCAAGGATTCACATGATTAAGCAAAGGAATGCACTAAAATCTCACAAACCCTAATTTTTCTACAATATGCGAAATGAAACATAATCCCAAATCACAATTTTATTCATGAAAATGCAAGCACAAAATAGCACAAACACACAATTTATTCCAAGAGAGAGATGCATTTCAAGCATCCAAACCTCCCAAAGTGTTTGTCAAAATGCTTGAAACACATCTCTCATTCAACAACAACAATTATATCAACATTTCAACAAAAAAATAGAGCACTAAAATGAAAATAGCACAAACACACAATTTATTCCAAGAGAGAGATGCATTTCAAGCATCCAAACCTCCCAAAGTGTTTGTCAAAATGCTTGAAACACATCTCTCATTCAACAACAACAATTATATCAACATTTCAACAAAAAAATAGAGCACTAAAATGCAAAGAAATGCTTGATATGCAAAAATAGATTGATGATCTACATTTTTTATGCTAAAATTTTGATGATGTTAAGAGTGAGAGTATACCTCAACTCCAAGCTAGAATAGCAAAAGAAATAAGGTGAATGAACACTAAACCACTTGAATCAACCCTCTAGTCTTCAATCTTGAGCTTGATTCTTGAGATTTGAAGATGGATCTTTGAAGAGAATGCAAGGATGATGAAGGATTTAGGACTAGAATGTTGATTTGAAGTGAAAAAGTGAAGAAATGAGGTGAGGGAATGAGGAGGTGATTTCGGCCAAAGGAGGAGAGGAGAGGAGAGGTTTGTGTGCTAGGGTTTTGAGTGTGAATTGTGAGCAAAAACCTTATGAGAGGTGAGGATATGAGGGTATATATAATGTGCAATTAGGTTTAGGGGCATTTAGGTCATTGTGTACCTCATCTCATTCTAGGATTGCATTTTAATTTTGAATCAAGGGTGAGGATTGAAACACACTTTGATGAGGGGAAAAAAATGCAAAATGAGAGGGAAATGAAGAGGGGGTGAATTCGGCCACAATGGGAGAGGAGTGGTGCCCAAGCTTTGCAAGTTGTCATCTTGTACTATTGTACTATCATATGACCATTCTATTATCCTCTCAATTTTGATTTTCTTTTCAAGATAATTGTACATAAATCTAACCATTTTGAGCCATATACAAGGTATCTTGAAGAATATGCCATTTTTGAAAATGAGAGATGACCAAAATTGCCAACAAAAATCTTATCATATAATTTTTGGGAATATTCCTTGTACTATTTTTTGAAATGCTTTCTTGAATTAATTTGAACTTGACTTTTTTTACTACACATATAAAATATGCGCATAATTTGAAAAATGATTTTCTTTATTTATTTTTTTTGTTCAAAATAATACAATTTCATTAAATAAATTCCCAAAAATTAATTAATTGGATTTTCAGCTAGCAAAAATTTATTAAATTGAAATTGACCAAACAATGCCCCTTTTAAATGCCCCAAAATTCCTTAATTTCTCAAAAATGATTTTGAAAACCTTAGAATGCTTGGGTAAATACCCTAAACCCTTTCTCAAATAATGCATCACTCACAAAATTATTTATTTTTGCTGAAAATTAGGGTTTTGAAACTAGGCGGACAAAATTAGGGTATGACAGCTGCCCCTCTTTATTTGGATTTTAACAAGGAATATGAATTGGCCGAAACATATTCCGAGGCAAAATAGAAATAAAGAATTCAGAAATTATACCAATTTTGTCTACTTAGAGAAAACCAGAATTTTCCCTTTTTTTTTCTTTTTTTTGTTCCTTTTTGAAATATGATACAAATGCAATGAAAAGATTTTTTTTTTTCCTCTTTTTTTTTTGTTCCTTTTTGGAATCAATTGGTGCCAACCCTCAATAAGCCAGCGAAAGCAGTAAAGAAAACAGAAAAAAAAAAAAGGTGTGCCGGCCCTCATTAAGCCGGCAAAGGAGGCTGCCTAAAGCCTTTTAACGAATCGCGAACGATCCGAGTTTGCACTTGGGCCTGGGGAGCACGTGGGCTCAAAGGGGTGGTCTTTCGAGCGACCGGGGGAGGGTACTATATCAAGTCTAGATCTCGATATTTCCCTAGGACTGCGCCGTGTTTTAGGCCAACACAGCTATCCTTTTCGACTGGACCTATTGAGGTCAGGGGGACTTACTCGCAGCTCGGATACGAAGTGAAGTCAATCTTCTGGGGGACACGTGGGTCCAAAGGGGGATCCGCAAATCCAATTAGCTTTCTTCAGTTGGTCAGTGCTTTCACATCGATCCAGGGGTGCCTGCTCTGGTCGCAGGACTTTTCTTCAGGTTTCTCAGGTTGGCGGTGCCTGCACATGTTAGCAGATGCAATGTATGGTGCATGGAATGCAAGTTTTTTCTTACCTTAGTGGTGATCGAACGAACACGAGTTTCGTAGGATCGACCATCGGCGACTTGAGCTGTTACTAGCAGATAGCAACTTATTTGGATGCAGAAAAATTTAGCAAAGACATGGATATTCATGAAATGCTCCTTATTTTTTTTCGATGAATGCACAAGAGGTGGATATGCAAATGTAATGCAAATGTATGTTATGCAAAGGCAGGTTATGCGAATGCACGTGATGCAATGAATGTTTTTAATTTTCTTTTAGCATAGGGACTTTAGGATTCTTGAGTGATCAATTCAAGCGTCCTATCGTGACGACTATGACTATTTATTAAGAATTCCTCTTTTTGTTTTGAAAACTGATTTGATGTTTGATGTGATGATGATAAATGCTATGGAATGTCTGTGTTCTTTTGCTTTTATTGTGATGAATGTGGATGATGCGAATGTAATGCTTTGAATAACATGAAATGCCTACATGCATGAGGAGGATGAATGATTGGAGTATTTAAACATTTTTGTAAACATTTTTATGATGATGAGACGCGAGACTTTGAATGCAAGGAATTGAGATGGCTATGGACCATTCTTTGGAAAAACTAGATTTGATTCAAACTCTGGTGTTCTCAAGGTTTTTATTAACAAGCTCACTTATTTTCCTTTCCATTTCCATGATGACTGAACTTTAAACACCACATGATCAATTTGTATTCTCTCTCTCTGAAGCATTGACTAGTAAGTATGCATAAGAGTGCAGATGTGGACGAGTGAGTCAGTTAACTTGGGATTGGTTTAGGACAGTGAGTTGAGAGACTGCCCCGACAGGAATTTATGGATGTGAATGACTTTAGGGAGAACTCTGCTCATTTGAGCGGGAGTGAACAGTTATGGAAATGCCCCACTTTAGAATGACAATTTCAAATGGGTTCTTTGAGTGGTTTTGTGAAAGGGGATGAAGTTATGGTACTGGTTATGAACTGAGGGTGGTATATGAATGGGATGGACAATGAACAAACTTTCCCAAGACCAGGGTGGGTGGGTGGTGAAGAGAATGCCCCAACTTTTGGATCTGAGTGGTGTTCTCAGTGCAAATCTTTGGTTCTCTATGAATGTCTTGACTTTTGGCATGAAAGAAGCCTCACTTGGTGATCACTAAACCTTGTTTTAATCTTTGGTGCAAATCTTTTCCTTTGGGCCTGAGACATGAGGACCATCTAGGGTAATAGCAATGCCAGAGCCGCGCATAAGTTTGCTTGCCATTTGAAGTGATTGTGCCCGCGTTTGTTTTTTTTTTGCCAATTCATTTATTTGAGGGATCCCCTCTTTTCTGTGATTTTCAGAAATTTCGCAATGATTGTAATGCTTTTTGACTCATGCACAGGTTTCACAATTCAGTATCATCAATCATAAAAACATTTATTTTAAAACAAAGAGACAGAATAAGTGAAGATAAAAGACACGAAAAGCAAACACATAGAAGAAAAAGTTGATTTCTTATTGTTATGGAAACTGGACGTGCAGAAGGTCACGCCAATTGAAAGTACATTGAAAAATTTTTAAACTGGAAAAATACAAGAAAAAGGGGAAGCAGATCTTGTGTTTTTTTTCTTTTGAAGTAACGATGCCAATCGTCCATACTCATGACCTTGATCACCCCTTTATCCAAACTTTTGGGAGTGCTGATTGCCTTTTTCATTTCAAGTCCAAGTTTTATGACCCTAATTTTTGCCTGGATCGCCCTTTGCGGGTTTTCAATCCACCGGGTCGCTCTAGTTTTGCCTAGACCGCCCTTTGCGGGTTTTCAACCTAGCGAGCTGATTCTTACTTGGCTCATCTTTCCCTTTTTTCATTTATTTCTTTAGGCATACTCCTTTCTGACTGCATCTGAATTTACTGGAAACTGGGGTTTTCTTTTCTTGCATCCCATTTTGCGAGAATTAAAGGCCCCTCCTAAAGATTTGCTAATTTTTTGGGATTTTTTTAAGATTATGAATTATTCGAATAATTAATTAAAAATAGAAAACGAAGGTATTTCGGATTTTTCGGTCTTATCTCCCTTTTAGGGAGTCCTACTCCTTGATTTTTTCTAATTTACTGACCAATTTTTGGAGCAATCTAAGAAATTCTCCTGAAAACCGTTTTTTTTCTTCTTCTCCTATTCTAATAGAACTGAAAGATGCCGAAATCGATAGAACCTGCAAGTGCAAGAAACAAAACTAAAAAAAAACAAAGGTTAGTGGTTAGTGAGGTTCTTAAGCCAGTAATTCCTAATCAGAGATCCCCGGCAACGGTGCCAATTTGATCGGCGGTCGTACGCGGGTCAAAATAATTATAAAGATAGAAAATATAGTACAAGGTAAGTAACCTTGGTCGTCTCTCGAGGACCTCTAAATAATGAAATTACCAAAATAAAGAACCAAAACAAACAATAAAAGGGGGTTTTTTTAGGAAAAGAGTTTTATGTGTAACGAAGAAAATCAATTATAGATAAACAATCAATCAATTGGTTTCAAGTGCGCTTCTTGGATTTCTCATCGATTCTAAAATAAAGATTCGTGCAAGGTTTGATAATTCTTGATTGATCATAAACTAAGTGAACAAGCGCCAGTCAATTTATACGAATTCGCACTTTTTTAAGCAAGCGTCAAAACAGTGTGTTCAATCAATCGTGATAGTGAACAAGCGTCACTAACACAATTAACATCATAACTGAATTCTATCAATCCTATAAACAAGCGTCATAGACTCTATCAATTCCTATCCAAACTAAATTAAACAAGCGATAAAATAGTTTGTATAATGAAAGTTGTAAAACGAAATCATGATTAAGTGATTAAGCAAAACCGTATCATAAACCGAATCACATAAGCAAATCACAGGAATTGAGTAATTAAGCAAAACACAAACCGAATTTGCAGCAAGAATTACATAGATGAAATTGATAGAGAAAGAATTAAAACCATAAAAAGAAAATAAACATTAAGCACCAAACCTCAAAATCCTTACAGCAACACCCTTCACCAATAGATTGATATAGGGTCTTAAGCTTCCATGGAGGTTAGCGCACCAAATCCTTAAAATTGTATAATAATGCGTAACAGAGCCAAAACGACTCTGAATAGTGTATTTAACTAGGACAAAAACGAAAACCCTAATCCACTAACTGGGTTCTTGGGTAAAAGCCCGATAAAAATAGTAAATTGGCCCGTAAACCTGTTTTACATTAAACTTCTTCAGTATTTCGCAGTTTTGGCCTTCAAGACTTCGGAACTGGGTTTCGAGCTCAACTGAAGATTTGTAGCTTTGTTCCTTATCTTTCCAACGCATGCTCGTACGCCTCAATCGAATAATCACAGCCAATGTTATGGCCTATAGAAAAGACAGGGGTCAATATGCAATAAAAACAAGAATTTGCTATAACGCTCAATTAAGACTCAAAGTCTAGAAACGTGCTAAGGCTTAAATATTAGGAACAAAACACAATTAAAAACACCAAATGCAAAGCTTTAAAGAATGCATTAAACTGCACTGATCAGTCGTCCAACGGCAAGGGCAGCGGAGCTGGCTTATTCCTTGAGAACGAGCAAGGAACGACTATCGAGGTCTCCTTAGCTTTCTCTTTTCCAACGTCCAACAATCAGGCTGAGTACGAGGCCTGTTTGGCTGGGTTGTTGTTCGCTCTGAAATTCAATGTAAAGAAGGTAGAACTCCGATCAGACTCGTTGTTAGCTGTATCCCAGATCAAAGACGTCTTCTCGGCCAAAGAAGAGATCCTCCAGAGATACCTCGCAAAAGTCAAGGAGTTGATGCAGAAATTCGAGTACGCCGAGGTCAGGCACGTCCCTAGAGCAGAGAACGCTAGGGCAGACATCTTATCCAAGCTCGCAAGCACGAAGAACCCTGGCAACCACAGAAGTGTAATACAAAAAGTTCTATCTCAACCAAGCGTAAGGCTGGAGGCCACGCTGGGCGCAGATATATGTGAAATCGACTCGGCCCAAACCTGGATCGACCCCATTTTTAACTACATAAAGGATGGGGAAGAACCTGTGGACCCTAAAGAAGCTGCGCTCGTTCGTAAACGAGCAACGTCCTACTCGATCGTAAACGAGCAGCTCTATAGAAGGGGATTCACTATGCCCTTGCTCAAGTGCCTCCTTCCGACAGAAGCGAGCTACGTACTAAAGGAGATCCACGAAGGCATCTGTGGGAATCATATGGGTTCGCAAGTGCTGGTGAAAAAGGAGTTAAGGCCGGGCTACTATTGGCCGACCATGGATGAAGACGCAAGAGACCTATTAAAAAAGTGTGACAAATGCCAGAGGCACGCAGACGTTAACATTGCGCCTCCAACCGAGCTCAACAGTTTGACCGCCCCATGGCCATTCTCATGGTGGGGCATTGACTTGTTAGGACCTTTCTCACTCGCCCCTGGTCAGCTGAAGTCTCTGGTCGTCGCGGTTGACTACTTCACCAAGTGGATCGAGGCTGAGCCGCTAGCTACGATTACTTCAAGGAATTGCCTCAAGTTCGTCAGAAAGAACATCTTGGTACGGTTTGGGATCCCCGAGGTAGTCGTGTCGGACAACGGCACGCAGTTCACCGACCGAAACTTTCAAGAAGCCTTAGCAGAGCTAGGCGTAAAACAGTCGAACACCCGCAGACGAATGGGCAGGCAGAAGCGGCCAATAGAGTCATCCTGAGGGGCCTCAAAAGAAGACTAGATGAAGCCAAAGGGAAATGGGCAGAAGAGCTCCCTTCAGTATTGGGGGCGTACAGAACCACACCACACTCGACCACTGGAGAATCCCCCTTCAAACTGGTCTACGGAACTGATGCGCTAATTCCTGTCGAAATGGGAGAACTAATTTGGAGAACGAGAAACCCTATGCCGCCGTCAGAAAATGAACAGGCAACCAGAGAAGAGCTCGATCTAGTGGAAGAACTACGGAGCAAGGCCGCCCTCAGGGAATCGTTGGTAAAACAAGCGATGGCAACAAGACACAACGCCAAGGTCGTTCATAGAGCCTTCGAGAAAGGGCAGCTCGTCCTAAGAAGAGCGGACATTGGCCAAAGAAATGCCGGTCAAGGAAAGCTTGCCAAGTGGCGGCCAAGACGGGTAAAGGGGCATACATCTTGCAGAAAGTAGATAGAGGCATTATTTCAAATACTTGGAATGCAGCAAACCTTAGAAGATATTTCACTTGATAGTTGTTAAAATGAAAAGATGTCATGTTATTGCATGAACAATGAATAAAAAATCAAACGAGCGGGACACTCTTTTTCCCTACGGGGTTTTTTATTGAGGCCCGCTCGCCCGTCATTTGAATGGCTAGGAATTTCTTAATTTCTGGATCTCTTTAAAAGTTGTTGATCGACCCAATAACGAACGTCCTCTTAAGCGAGTTAAGTTCAAACCGAGTTTGATAAACTACTTAGGAGGAAACTTAAGCGACCTTAAGTTCGAACACACCCGGTAAACGAGCTAAATCTCAAGTAGAAACTTGGTAAGCTGTTTGCAGGGATCCCTATGAAGATCGGCCCAACGAGGGCTGAAACCAGCCAAAGGCTGAAGCCCGTCGGCCGCGAGCAAAGCAAGTTAAATAAACTTAGAAAAAGTAAAAGAGAAGATAGACTAAGGATTATAACTAGTTAATATTAAAGTCTGCCCGGAGAAGGCCGGGCTCCATAAAGATTACAAGAAAAAGGGCGACCTTTGAGTCCCACAAGAAAACAACAAAACACACTTTTGAAAAGTAAAAAAGGGCAAGTCACCCAAGATGGCTGTAAATGACTGCTTCTTCTTGGATGACATTCCCATGCTCGTCTTTCTCTGCAAGACGGACGATCTGGCCGTTCCTCAAAAACTGATCATTGCTCATGATCTCAAGGTTAATCTCCAGCGAGGGATAGCAATACTGGATCTAAGCAACAACCTCGTCAAAGCGCCCTTTTGCGATGGAAATGGTCATGTCCTCCAAAGCCTCTAGCTCACCATTAGCCTGGTCCCGCTCGCCCTCGACGGCCTTCAAGTTTTCCTTTAGACTGACCACCTACTGCTCCAGCTGGGTCACCTTGGTAGACCGCTCGGTCAAACTGGTAGTAGCGGTGGCAAGTTTGGCTTCAGCATCTACCTTGGCATTTATGGCCGCATCACGTTCAGCAGTGACCGAACCAAGTGCGTACTTGGTGGGTTGGAGAGCGACCTTAGCATCTTCAAGCTTTTACTTGGTGCTCTTGAGTTCCGCCCGCAAATCTGTAATGCGTCCAAGAGCGGACTTATACTTGTTAGTTTTATCCAAGAGGTCACCCTCCAACCATAAGTTTCTGTGGAGTAAGTGCATAACTGTTTGACGGCCAGCTTCCTCAGACTTATAGCGAGCAAGCTTTTGAGAAGCGGCCTGGGCAATTTCAACAACGAATAGCAGAGGGTCTGCTCGAAGGCATTCTAAATCAGCATCCTTGAGATCGTCCAAATCCAAGGACGATCTCCTTAGCGTTTCTCTTCTTTTTTGAGGAGGGTCAAGGTCGATCGGAACGGCGTCCACAGAATTCTGGGCTCGATCTCTCTTCTTAGAAGCGGAGTTCGTTCCTTGCTCACGAACCGGAGGCCTATGGTCACCTTCGGCATGGAGGGGTTGAGAAGGAGAAGCGAAGGTCACCCTCTTCTGCTTCCTTGACTTCGTTTTGGCCAAAAGGGCTTCAAAGCCTATGCCCGACATTTCAGCTGAAAAATAAAAAGGGATTAGTCAAAACAAAGTGAAACGATCAAAACGAACGAGCAAAAGAAGAATTAAAAGCACACCAAGTTTATTTTCAGCCTGCTCAGACGTCCTAAAGCAAGCGAATTTGTTACAAGGAATAACCCCTTTGGGCAGCCAAGTAACCAGGGTCTCTAGCATCAAGACGCTCTCAATATCGTAATCGCTCAGCCTCCTCTGATGCCTGTAGTGGATAGTGTCACGGTCGTAGTGCGAATGCGACAAACCAAGAGGAAATTTCATTGAAGCAACACCACCTTCAGCATCCACTGTCCCCACCATCTCCTTAGCCCGATCATTGACTGGAACGACCCAGAGGAAAGCATGCCTCCAAGGTTTGGCTGATTCGCAGAAAGGTTTGAAGAGTTTGATCGTGCCCTTCCGCCCCTTCAAAGAAACTTGCTCCCATCGCCTGGGCTCGCTCTTCATCTCCACGGTACGACTAACATCGAATAGGGAGAAGAAGAGACGGCAGTTTACTTCCCGGTCAAGAGCGGCCATAATTATCTCAAAGGACTTAACGAGCGCCCAAGCATTGAAATGAAGTTGAGAGGGGGCGACCCCAAGAGTTCTCAGGACGCGTCTTTGGAAAAAGGTGAAGGGAGGTCGCACCCTCAAATCTCGGAGAGTATTGGTGTACATAATAAATTTCAGAGACGTAGGGATTATGGCCGCATGCTGTTCAGCCAGGACGCCCTCGGCTCGCCACTCCTGGTCGCCATAACCAATTAGCTTAGAAAAAAGCGGCAACATCTCATCACCGGGGGGAAAGACCGAACGTTCGTTGATTATAGCAGAAGAAATCCAGGAGCGGTCATCATCGAGCCTACCTCTCCAATCGTGCTCTTCCGGTAACACCTCATTGGTTGGTACGGGAAGAGGTACGGGGTTCACTCGGGGAGATTGAACGGTTTCGACAGTGTTCGACGAGCGACCCGAGTATGATGAAGTCGAGAGATCAGTAGAAGAGAAAGTCTCGGAGGGAAGCCCGCTCGCACCATTATCTCCAGAGCGAGCAGCACGTTCAGCCATACTGGTAGGTGGATGACCGAAAATCCTCGCAGTCTTCTTCGTTCGCGCCAGTATCCAACCCTACAAGGAGAGGGAAGGTCAGGATCACCCTAAACGATGATTTGCCGAAGGGGGCGACAAGGTCGACCCCGAGCCTGACACCCCCTCCTCGCTCTACGCAACGAAGAATAGAACAAGCAAACGTAAACGAACGAAAAGTGCATACCTGGAGTAGGAGAAAAGTTCGGACTTAAGGTGGTATACTCCTTGATAAGCAGGATCAAGCGACCAGAAGAGTAGGATCGCCTAAGTTGAAAGTCGTGTACAGGCTAGCACCTGGCCAGAATAAAACAGCAAGATATTGATCGTTTTGAGAGCAAAGAGTATGACCGCTTTCAGAGCTTTGGGATTAAGAAAGTGAAGAATGAAGAGAGGGGGCAACGTATTATAAAGTTTAGGAAGCAAGCAAACGAAACAACGTGACCTTTCACTTGCACGCGCCTTGAAAACTGAACCGTCATCACGACCAGACGCTGCCTTTTCAAATATCGAGGCACCATTAATAACCCTTGGGGAGACGTAAAACATCACTTCATGACAGGTGCCACGTGTCTTATAATCAGAGCAGAAATCTACCAGGTACTCGAGCGGTCTGCCGATCAACCTCGTATTCTCGTGAGCGAGCATGAGAACGGTCAGACAATAAGCCTGCGCCCGCTCCAAGAACGACCTTGGCTTGGGGGCAACTGTTCTGGAGTGGGCCGAAGCCCACTCCAGCGCCTCAGCATAGACCGGCCCAATGACAATGGGCGAGAGAGCAGGGAACTAGATCAACGGCCCTGATGGGTCCGTACAATAATCCAACGTCCACGCACAACCCACTAACACTATATAAGCATTAATGGCGTCAGTTGTCAGGTACACACTATTCATTGAGACATATACTCTGCTCGTTCGCTCCTGACTTGGGCGTTGGAGTGTCTTCGCAGGTACACTCGCCCTTTGAAGCGAAGCTTGGAGCACGACCAGAAGAGCATACAGAGATTTGATACCTGAGGGATCAGATCAGCATTGACGTTGTGTTTAGGAGAAACTCATTTCAATTTTGCATTAAAACTCATAGCTATCTTCTTCCTTCCTCTCTCTAAAGCGCTTTTGTATATACCTTCTCTCCTTCAAACTTTTCCTTTTTCTAAACTTATTAAAAAACAAAAAAAAAAGACAAAATAGAGCTCAAACTTTTCTTTCCTTCAAACTTTTCCCTTTTCTCATATAACTGAACAGATGTTTCGCTTTTTGCTGATGTTGTTTTGGTTTGTAATTTGCAATGCATGCCAGTTTTGTTGGTTTGCTCATGTTGTTTGTGTTGATTCTTGCTGATGACAAAAGTGTGGTCGGTCGAAACTTCTCCAGGTGAAGTAACCCACCCTTGTCCTTGTCCCCTTCCTTTTTAATTCTAAGGTTAAATATTTTTTAGGCTAAAATATTCCTGAGTCCCTTAGATAAATCATTTATCTATTAAATTTTGAGCAATGTTGCCCTTTTCCGTTAGCACCGTTTAACTCCGTTAAAACTGCTTATGTGTTAAAATCAATGTCATTCTTTATTATTTTTGTTTACTAACATGTTACCAATGGGTCACTATTTTACTTTTTATTTTATTTAAATAAAAAAACCATATTATTTTTTCCAGAATTCTTTCATCTCTTCTCTTCTATCTTCATCGGTCTTCATCTTCTTCTCTTTTCGTTCATCTCCTCTCTTCTCTCGTCATCTTCTTCTCTTCTCTCTTCATATTCTTTTCTCTTCTCTTTTCTCTCTTTATCTTCTATCCAAATTCGATTTGAGTTTCTGTTTGATTTCATTTTGGGTTTTAGGTTTGATTTTGATTTGGGTTTCTGTTTGATTTCATTTTGGGTTTCTGTTTGATTTCCTTTTGAGTTTTAGGTTTGGTTTCAATATTGATTTGGGTATCAGGTTCAATTTCAATTTGGGTTTCAAACCCAGAATTGTTTCAATTTCGATTTGTTTCAACCCCAAAATTTCAATTTCGGTTTGTGCTGTTGGGAAACGAAATTGAAAGAAACCCAGAATTTCTATTTCGATTTGTGCTGTTGGTGTTGTTTCAAATATCAAGATGCTATTGTTGTGTTGTTGGTGTGTTGCTGGAAACGAACAGGCATGAAGAAGAAGATGGAAACAAAATTGTTGTTAAAAATATTAATTAAAATTAAATAAAGAGTCAGCACCGCCGCATAAGAATAATTAGAATAAAAAATACGACTCAAATAATGAGTAAGCACACCACATCAGCACAGTTAACAGAGTTGGATGGGAGTTGACGGAAAAGGATTTATGTGCCAGAAATTTAAAAGATAAAGAACTTATTTGAAACAAAAAAAACATAAAGGACTGAATCGTTACTTTAAATGAAGTTAAGGGACCCCAAGAGCATTTTAGCCTATTTTTTAATTAGCTCTCATTTACATAATTATATTTTTTCTTTTCTAGGATTTTTAAAATATTTTTATCGAAATAATATTATTATTTCTTATATTTGATTATCTTCAAATTCATCCTTCTCTAGGCACAGAAATGAAAAAAAACAACATTTTTTAGAGGGAATAAAATGAAAAGATAATATACTTATGTTTTTTTAAGATAAAAAAGATGAAACAGACAATTTGAGATTTTTCCTTTGTTTATATTTTAGATTCATCATATGCAAATACACTTTGTAGTTATTTCCCCATCACGCTTCACATAGAGGATGCAGATGCTTTTGATCTGAATCGAGCTTATGGTTTGTATCACTCTAAAAATGCAAGTTTCAATTATGTTTTTCATATTTATAAACCTTTTTATTCATGTTTATTTTGTTGTCGCCATGTAATGGCTAGAGACAAAAAAACTGTTTATTTCTAAAAACAAAGAAAATAACTTGCTCACTTCTCCAGGTATTATTATTATTATTATTATTATTATTATTATTATTATTATTATTATTATTATGTGCATGTATTTTGGTCTTTTATCATAGTCGAAAGCATTGGTTTGTAAGTCCTAGCACCACTGGTAAACCCATTGTTCTGTAGTTACTAGGGTTTGATCTTGAATTTTAACTTTGTACAAGTGAGTTTTCGTATAGTACTTGTCACTCCATCTACAAACCAAAAGAATAGTCGAAAGCATTTTCTCAAATATTCATTTTAACAATTTTGGAGAAAGCATACGAGTAGTAATAGAAGCCCAGAATGCGAATTTCAATTTGCAATGCTACACTTTTCTCCAATGCATCATTTGTCTTCTGTCCATAAGGTTTGACACAATTGGCAAAACCGACATTATTGGGTTGGATATCTTCCATGGTTATTTGAATTCAAACTCGATTCTGATGTACATTCCTTATAATTGTCTCTCATACCCTATATATTTATTTGGTTTGAACGATGACTCTTGTAGCGCTTTCAATAAAAGACTAATCCCCCACTTGTGCTTAGGAGCAAATCTCTGCTCATATCCTTTATGCATCTATTTTTATGGTTAATAACTAATAAACAATGAAGATACATTCATTGGGTAGATATCCTCTCAAGGGTCTTTTACTAAAGATTATTATGGTGTATAAATTCATACATTAAATATGTAAGTGAATTCTCGTTTTAGTAGGTGGCCCATTGTACACTATGTAATTTGTTTAATTTTTATTGCTAAGCCCAAATTTCAAATTATTAATCCTTGTCCCACTTTAAAACCTATGTGGCCAATGGCGGTGGAGAGAGAGAAGAAGGATTTGGATTAAATACAGTGATAGATGGGTGCAATCGTTAGAGCTATCAAACTGGGTTGTCCCGACCCAGCTTGGGAACACAGGGCCAAAACATAAAAGAGGACTGGGTTAGCCCAATTGTCAACTGAGACATGTTTTATGTAGTCCCACCCAACCCAAAACACTGGGGTAGCAGGCCGGCCCACGTCCCAGTCTAACTTCTACAAAGAAAATCATAACAATTGTTCAAAAAACATAAAAAAAAAAAAAGTAGACCCATTTTGACAATGAATCAATTGGGCTGGGCCAAAACGATCCGGTTTGCTTAAGGGCTTCTATTTAATGAACCCGACCCAACCTAAAACACTGGGTCATTGGGTCATCCTGCTGGGTTGGACCGAACTTGACAACTCTAGGCATTCGTGCAGTCCGCAAGTTTGGAGCCATTGGTTAAGATCAAAACGTTCAGATTTTAAGATTAGTTTTTTATTTTTGTTTGGTAAAAATTCTGACTTTGAATTCTTGACCGTCCAATCAAAATCAAACAGTCCCAACTTTATTGACTGCCCGACGACATGAATTTCTGATTGCACACAACCCAAATCTAGAGAGGAGAGGGTGAAAAAAATTGGATAGAGGGTGTGAGTTGGAAAAATAGAGTGTAAATAGAAATAGCAAGAAAAAAGACATACAAAAAGGAATAATAAATTGTCCCAGTGTTGTAGCTCAGTTGGTTGGAGCTAGGGACTTCTTTCGGTTGCTCCAGGATTCGAACTCGGTATGTGACACTCTCATTCCCCATTTTCCCTTATACGTGGTCATTGTGCCAGTAATTGTGTTTATTGAGGAGAAAGACAGATAAAAAAATCAATTTGAAATTACTTTTCTTTAAAAATGTAATTCACCCCATTTATCTTTCTTCTAACAACATTTGCGTACACTTTGTAGAATGTATTTCTTAAAGAAAGAAAAGGATTTGTCCGAATAGCAATTGAGATGGGACAACCCCTTGTTCCAATTTTCTGCTTTGGCCAAGTATTTCTCATGCTATTGCTAATAAGCTTTTTCATATTCTTTTTAAATCAGACTATACAAATATTTATCAGCCTTCTCTAACTATAATTATAATTAGATCATGTTGAATGGTGTTTTTATCTTATCTTTGCGATCATGGTACAGACAAATGTGTATAAGTGGTGGAAAGCTCCTGGAAAGTTAATTCAAAATCTTGCGATGTTTATGAAGATCTTCCCATTATTATTTTCTGCTTTCTTTTTAGCCAAAGAGTTCTAGGATTATGACAAAAGAACACATTATTATCACTTCATCCTTCAAAGAAATTCACGTCTAGTCAATTGCTACCTCAACATTTATAGAGAAAGCATTTATAGAGAAAGCAAAAATGCAGAAGATGAGAAAGATACCTCAACACCTCTCCGGTGGAGGTAGCTCTCCACCTTCCTTTCATGTTTGCACCAAAACCTCGCTACCTCTACCACCAAGGCCAGAACAGTCGTTGTCATCACAACTATGATTTCCGGTGAGCATCAATGCCATCATCGACGCACCACCGCTCGCATCCACCCATCTTGGCCCAAACCTCTCTCTCCTCACGCCCCAACCCCCTCTTTCTCCCACGGTTTCGTTTCTCTCTCTTTCATGCTTTGTTGCCATGGCCAAGTGGTTTTCTACATCTTTTCCATTAAAGTGGATCTATAGGCAGGGTCGGGCCAACAATAAGTGAGGCCTAAAAACGAGCTCTGAGATGAGGACCTTCACTCTAATATTCACACCAGCAGAGAATGGAGAGAACAGGAAGTGATAGCAGAATTTTTTGGAGCAACTTCTCATCAATTATATCGTCATCTCCTTTGAGTTGCATAGTGATAAGGAAGCTTAAAATGGACAACATAAAACCTTCTCAACAATAATGTCTCCATCAAGTTTTGGTCCAGAACTTATACTTTCATGAGGCAGATGCTTTCATGATCTTGAGAAGCAGGTGCATGATTAGTGTTGTTCTACAAAAACTGCACCCTGTAATTTAGGATTAACCAAATCGTAAGTATTGAAAAATCCTACACAAGTGATCAATATTCAAAAAAAACTTGAAAGAAACATAGTAATGTTTTCAAATATTGATATAGCACTCACCCTATCGAAAATTGTTCCCAAAAAATAGTTCTCCTTTTCTGTGGGTGATATTATAATAGACTGGAAAGACAAGTCAACTTTTCCACACTGCATCGAGTTTCAACATCAGAATAATTCACACATATATTCAGAGAAAAAACACATACACACACAGATAGTTTAATTGATATGTACCGAAAGTGTAAAGATAGTTTAATTCTAGTTAAATACATAAATATTTGTGTAACTCACCAAATTTGAGCTTTTCAAGTATAGGTACAAGTTGACATTGTTGAACTGGCCCACATGGAAGAAAACATAACCTATGGGATTGTAAATACTGCATTGAAAGGTTATAATAGGAATGTGAAAGCAATCATGAGAAAGAGTAATAATTTAACTAAAATAGACATAATTGAACACTAAAATTTCTTTTACTTCTTTGTATCATTGACTGCCTTTTCTGGAATAAAATTTAAAATCTCCAACGTGTTTGTCCAGTTAGCAGTAAGCCTGCGAGAAGCAACAAATATAGATAACCATGAAGTATAGATGATAATATAGAATAATAACCTTATAACAACAACAACAAGAAGTTTCTGTTTGAAAATTTAGGATAATATATAACAGATGATCCACTTACGCGTGGGGTGTTGTTGGGTTCCTGAAGGCCTGCATCATGGAGAGAAAGAAGGAAAAAATCAGTTATTTGTTTTAAGTATAATCATATTTGTTACAGTGTATTTGTTACAGTGTCTGGTTGTCCGCGCGTAGAACTTTTGGTTCTCTGTTTGTTTGGTAGGATTGGGGTACCCTTAGTACTTTATCTTAATGCAATTTTTTATTAAAAAAATACTTTGTCATACCTTTGCTTTAATCATGAGTCCGCGAATAGGACGAATTCTTCCTTTCAAAATTCCCTGGATGCACAAGAATCAAGCAATTATTATTTATATGATACATACATCTGCTTGGTATATAGTGACAAAGTTAAAAATATATAAGTTATTTGAGAGTAAATGAGTCGCACATCTAAATCAATCTAAAAGTCACTTGTTATTATTAATGTTGTATGTGTGTTTTGTTATCCAAACAAGTGAAGATATATATATACTTTTCTCCTATTAAAATATCTACACTTCATAAATATATAGTTCCGGATTAGGCCTCTTAATCAAGGAAAGAGGGAGAAAATTTTAAAAACAAATATTACCTAATATATATATATATATATATATATATATATATATCCAATTATTTTGTATGAAAGACATAAATATGTTTCAGATTTTGCAATTATTATTTTAGCAGTATCTTTGTTTGTTTTTATCAAATAATGAAGATAGTCTAGTTTACCTCCCATGTTTGGACATAGTACCGAAAATCATCAATAGCTGGGACATGCAAAAAATTTCTCTGATAATTGAATGAACCAAAGGTTGATGTGTTTAGTGCACCGAAGGAAGCCATATGGTTACTCTGATACTGATTCTCTGGAAAGTTTCCCATTGGTCTTGTAGGACCATGGCTACTACCAAATTGAGGCAAAGGAAACTGATTGTGTGAGGAGTATGGCTGAAATTGAAACTGTGAGTTCCCCATAGTATTAGAAATTTGAGGAGGATTGTTCATCAAACCATGTTGTTGATACAATGATTGTTGTTGAGGCATTAAACCAGTAGAATTTGAATTTGAAGAGTTTTCTAAGATCAACATTGGATTCAGCATACTGTTATCGCTTGTTTTGCCATGAAGTAGTGTTGCTGAATAATCTTCTCCAACAGAAGTTGAAGGGTTTATTCCATGGAGTAGTCTTGTTGAATACTCTTCTGATCCTACAGTACATGGAGGGTGCTGCTGAGGTACTGAGACAGCAGAAGTTGAAGAAGGGTTTTCGAAGTTCAAAATGGTGTTCAAGGCACTTGGATGGTGTTGTTGTGCTACCAAAGGAGCCGAACTTGAAGTAGGGTTTTCTGAGATGAACATGGGGTTCAATGCACTTTTGTCTTGATGTAGTGTTGTTGAATCCTTCTCTCCAAGACTTGGAGGGTTTTGTTGAGGTTCTAAGGTAGCATAACTTGAAGGGTCATCTAATAAGTCTTGAATTAGTGTTGTTGAATATTGTTCTTCAAAACTTGGAGGTGGTGGTGGTTGAGGTACCAAACCAGTAGAAGAAGTTGAAGGGTTTTCCTGAAATAGGGTTGGAGGGTGTTGTCGAGGCATGTCTTGTTGAACAAGTCTTGTTGAGCACTCTTGTACAACACTTGAAGTGTGTGTTTGTACTTGAGAAGCTGGAATGTAAACTCCCTTAGATGAACGTGAACCATCTTTGAGTGCTTGTTCAAGCTCAGTTTCTACTTCTTTAAGGGCCTCAATAGGAATCATTTTACTTGTGGAGGACTCACCTTGTGCAATAGGAGGATTGTTGATATAATCAAAAAGGTCTTCCAGTTCCAGATTGGAGTCCTCTTCCAATGTTACCATATTCTTTGATCTTTTATTTGGTGGAAAAGTATCTCTATCAGCTAATAGATCTGTCATTATATCATCAAACTCATTCGTTTCAGGGTTACCAAAGGATGCAAGTGCAATATCTGATGGACTAACTTCATTTTCAAAAACAAAATCCTGGAAATTGAGAGGTTGCCAACTTCCTGACTCCTGAACAAGAATGCAAATGCAAATGTGTTGAATTGTTGTACTAAATAAATCTTAAAAATGAAAAGGCTACATGTAAAAGTCTCACAGTTCTGGAGGTTTGACCCATTCTTTCTCCAATACTCACTTCACATGCAAGGGATGATGAGGTATTATTGTTTGCTGAAAATAGTAGTAAATAAATGGAAAAAAAAAAAGGAATTAACTAATGTTATGGTATGTTTAATCAAAAACTAATGTTACATATTAGAAAGAGAGAGCGAGAAATAACCTTGAAAGTTACTGGTTAAAACTCTTGGAATTGTAGGTGTTGTGTTCATTGATTCTACACTTGTTGCAGAAGGTCTGTTTTGTTGCATAAGGGCATTGTGTGCATATTGAAATTTTTTTGACATGAAAGCAGTTAGCTGACCATTGCTATAGCTCGACATGGGAACATCTGACAATAAAGAACCATTTCCCTGCAAAAACAAGGATATCAAAGTTATGCACATATTCATCATACTACTATTTCAAGGATGTGTTGGGTATCCAAGTATATAAGAGACTATATCTATTAAGCTATTATCTTAATACACACCAAAAAACCCAACAATATCATATATGAGAGACTAGCTCTTACCAAGTTAAAAACAGCTCTGAAAATCGGAAGAGAATTCGGAGTTATCACTGATACTGATATTTCTAACTGCATATAGTTAATATGAATAGTATAAAAATTTATGATAATGTAAGATTGTAACAAATTTAAGAATATATGTTTATGTATGTTACCGGAGGAAATATTTGAGATAGTACATCCAGAAAATCAGCTTCACGAGCCTTTAAGCGCTGGCCAACAAGATTCCCTTTTTGATTAATCATAGGTAAGCATAGCATCATTCTTTTGGGAATTGGATCACCTGCAGCCACGAGAATACAATGCCTCTCTCCATTATAGTAGTCTACTGCTGGCATTACATTAGATGGTTTTGGGTACATCTGTTTAAACCAAACTTCAAATTGTTAATTACATTTCAACTTTTCGATGCTTGCATTCTCACACACACACATATAAAGATATTTAAATTAACAATCAAAAAATGATAAGTAAATGTATTCTCATACCACTAGAGCCTCTGCTAGGCCTTCTGCCATGGTGCATTGATTTGCACCATTTCCCTTGAATGTCAAACTTGAGAGGCTTTCTATAAATTTATTGGCATCTTTAGTCCAATTTATAAATTGGATGTCAAAGCCTTCTTCAACTGAATACAAAATAAACATGTTTATAATTATTTTGACACATAAAGCCTTTTGTATGCCACGTGATCCTTTCATAAGAAGTAACTAACTAATAGTTTATGAATAATGTGTTAAAGACAATAATATATATAATGAACACACAAATTTATATATTGCATTCAATAAAATGAGACACTCCATTCGTTTTACATTACATATTGTTTTAAAGTTAATTATGTATACCAATGAAAGTAATAAATTTGTTAATTTTGATAGAATTTATATTGTGAAACGAAATGTATTGTGAAACGAAGGGAGTATCTTGGAACCAAAATAAAACAAAACATGAAAGTTTACCTAACTCAGTGTTTGCATTATACAGTACCAATCCAAGATAAGCCTCCTGAGACAACAAAAGATTCATGATAAGACAAAACATCTTTACTCATTAAAGTAAGATGAACATTCATGAATAATGAATCTTTTACTCATAGCAAAGTTTTAGATATGTCAAATAGGTATATGTTAGGGTCAGTCGAAGGGTGAGTAAATTAAAGCCTTTGCTTTAAGCCCACACAAATTAGGCCCATTAACAACTGCCCTCACTCACCTTTAGGTCCTTGAGCCTTGATGTATGTAGGGATAAACAAAAAAACTCCATCAATTTAGTAGTTCATGCAAGTTCACTATAAAAGATTATAACCTCAAAAACTCATATTTTGAAAGAATATTGATTCAAATACGAAAATTACCTCCAGAAGGTTTCCTCTAAAGGACCTGCATAAGCAACAAGGGAGGAAGTGTTAAACATAATTGCAAATTTAATTCACAAATTATTACATACTAAAATTTGTAAGCCACATTGCAATAATAAAACAATATTAGCCTACTGGTTTTATATAGTTGATGATGTAATTAAATTTTATTTTAATTAATGATCGCACAACAGTGGAGTAAATTTTATTTTAATTAATGATAATGATTTAAGTACAACAAACAAACATTAAAAACTTCCTTATATATTAAATTGTATATTCAATGCTATCATTTAATGATTTGACTGAATGACAAAAAAATTCATTAATTGAATGCTAGTTATACATTAAATGTTAGAATACCCCAAATGTTTTCCCAATGTTTTCCATATTACTGAATTTGAGTTCTGGATAAAGGATTGCATGAAATGAAATTCCAATTCAACACTAGCTAAAATTTGTTTATTTGCTTTCGTGATTAAGGGTTAAAATAACTAAAAAAAAAATCACTACTTACTGATACTTTTTGATTTTCTCAAAGATGCCTTAGTGTTGAGATTGAATTTAGAAAAAAAACTTTTTGGGGGGTATCTACATTAATATCGTTTTTTTTTTACTTTTAATATTAATATAGGTGTAAAAGAGTCAATTATTTTTTAAATGTTTAACTCCCAACATTTAAACTCATTTAACTATTCTTTAGGTTGTATTCTCCACACCTAACATCAAGTCCTAAAAATACCTTGTAATAGAAAAACAAAAAAAAAAGTGAAAAAAAATATTCAGTTTGCCTTTTTTTTTTTCTGGTTAAAACTTAGTTTGCCTTTAATAATACAAGACTTACACCCAAGAAGAAGAAAAATACTCAATTTTGTTTATTTCAACCATATATAATTCCATGAAGAAGAGTAATTATCACCATAAATAAGGAGGACTCGTATGAATTACATCATGTTAATTTTTCACTATTGACAAAGGAAATAGAATTTGTGTAAGCAAGCAAATTATCATGCATGATGCAGGGAGTAAAATTAAACCTGATAATATTTTCAAGGTAGTTCGAAACGATATCATGCCAATAAGGTTGTAGTGCGATGTTCCCGTCAACTACAATGTTCAACCACCTCTTACCCGCCATTGATGAGTATGTATCTTGAACGGAAAGAACCTAAATAGATAAAACAAAAACAAAAGTTGAAGATCATCCCTGATTTCACAGGAAAAACCCATGAGATGCAAAAGATAGGATTGAGGACAGAGAAGAGGAAAGTGAATCTTACTTATTTATGTAATTTGCTTCTCTGAGAGCTTCACAACAGAACTCTGACTTGTTAGTTCTGGATATGTAACCTCTGTGTTGTGTGTTTTACCTGAAGTATGCTTCAGATGTTATGTTCATGGTGGAAATGCTGACGAGCATAAATGCTGCAACCTTCCGAAATCTCGATGAAAAAGTAAATACTTCTTTAATTGCATCCTGAAATTTCGCAGGAGTAGTTTCAAAAAGTTTTCAACGCCTTTTGTCCACTTGCAAAGGAAGATTAACATTCATGAATAATGAATCTTTTACTCATAGCAAAGTTTTACATATGTCAAACAGGTATATGTTAGGGTCAGTCGAAGGGTGAGTAAATTAAAGCCTTTGCTTTAAGCCCACCCAAATTAGGCCCAATAGCAACTGCCCTCACTCACCTTTAGGCCCTTGGGCTTATTAAAAAAAAAACCTTTAGGCCCTTGAGCCTTGATGTGTGTAGGGATAAAAAAAAGTCCATCGATTTAGTAGTTCATGCAAGTTCACTATAAAAGATTATAACCTCAAAAACTCATATTTTGAAAGAATATTGATTCAAATACGAAAATTACCTCCAGAAGGTTTCCTCTAAAGGACCTGCATAAGCAACAAGGGAGGAAGTGTTAAATATGATTGCAAATTTGTGGGGGGGGGGGCGCTAGAAAAAACTATATTGAGTGTTGCCCGACAGCCTTAATTGATTTCTTGAGTTAGAAATTTCTTAGCCGCTGGATGGCATCGACTTGTCTAAAGGAAATATATATATGCTTTCTTTATTAGATAACACTGGTTATAAACCAAAACATTTGCAACTGGTTCAAGGTTCAATAGTTCAACTGTACTAGAAACAGACTGGTCAATGAATTGGTGAAGACACTAATTATATGGTATATTAAGTGATAATTTTATATATACTAAATATTAATCAAAAGGATAAATAGTAAAAAAAGTACTATGTATTTGTAATTTTATAACTTGGCATTGGACTTTTATTTAACAAAAATAATAATTTCTTAATTTAAAACTGGATTTTTAAATTTTTTAAAAAACTAACCGGTTCTACCAGGTTGCCACATCTGGTTTTTGGCCGATTCTCAATGGTTTTGGACCGGTTTGGTTGGTTCCCGTCAGTTTTTACGATGAACCAGACCAGAAATCAGGTCGGTTCGGCTCAGTTTTCTATAGGAGAGACTCTATGTTTTTAGGGGTTTCTGTTGTAAGGCTCTATTTGAAAAAGCTAATCCGCTAGCTTATAACAAATAGCTTATCCTCCATTAAATATTTCTCTCTCATTTTTAACCATTAATTATATATGTCTATTTACGTAATTTTATATATATTTATAAGCTACTTCAACCGCTAGTTTTAGCTAACAATTTAATTTCAATCTACTAGCTAATTGGTCTCATTCGAGTTTAATAACACTATTTACAAGTTACTTTTAATACTCAGAATTTTTAACTTACTAAACCATGTAATGATATTCAAAATTATCTTAACTTTCAAAACTTTAATTATTTCTAAATTTTAACTTAATTTCAGTCTCAGTATTTTCTCAAATTTTGTCGTCAAACTCATTTATTTTGAGCTGCCATAAGCTTGATTATTATATTTTTAGTCCAAAAAATTTCAGATTTTGAGACTTAATGTGAAAAATTTCACAACTTTTCAACAAAGAAAACTTTATTTGAAAAGGTATGGGGACTACCTTGTCAAAAATAATGCATATTGGCGTGTCTTCTGAGTAAATAAATAAACAAGACTGAACCAATATTTAACTCTCTCTCTCTCTCCCCCTTTTCATAAACCAAACATCTTTCTTCACCACCATCTCAGACTAAGAGTGAACAAAACATTATAGCATTGATGTTGCTCATGTTGTTTGTGTTGATTCTTGCTGACGACAAAAGTGTGGTCGGTCGCAGTTTGTCAAGGTGAAGTAACCCACCCTTGTCCCTCCCCTTCCTTTTTAATTCTAAGGTTAAATATTTTTTAATTAGCTCTCTTTTACATAATTATATCTTTTCTTTTCTAGGCTTTTAAAAATATTTTTATCGAAATAATATTATTATTTCCTATAATTGATTATTTTCAAATTCATCCTTCTCCTATAGAGGCACATAAATGAAAAAAAAAACTTTTTTAGAGGGAATAAAATGAAAAGATAATATACTTATGTTTTTTTTTTAAAAATAAAAAAGATGAAACAGACAATTTGAGATTTTTCCTATGTTTATATCTCAGATTCATCATACACAAATACAGTTTGCAGTTATTTCCCTATCACGCTTCACATAGAGGATGCAAATGCTTTTGATCTGAATCGAGCTTATGGTTTGTACCAGTCTAAAAATGCAAGTTTCAATTATGTTTTTCATATTTATAAACCTTTTTATTCATGTTTATTATTGTTGTCGACAATTGGTAGTAGGAATGCATTGAACTTATAAAATGTAATGGGAATGCATTGAACTTGTACTTAAGCCCCTAGGGTACAGTTCGATTCCCACGGAAGGCAAAAACTCTACATGGGGGGTAGAGAAGGTCATAATGTACACTTGTGGGTAGCCTACTAAGTCAGAAAAGGGCCCAGGGTGTTACATTTTAAAAGGAAGGATACATTGTAGAGAACAAAGAGAGAAATTATAATTATAAATAATCTTAACAATGAGTCAAAAAAATAATCTTAATAAAAGTCCCAAATTGTGAAAACTTTATTATTATTATTATTATTATTATTATTATTATTATTATTATTATTATTATTATTATTATTATTATCATCATGTGCATGTATTTTGGTCTTTTATCATAGTCAAAAGCATTGGTCTGTAAGTCCTAGCACAACCGGAAAATCCAATGTTCTATGGTTACCAGGGTTTGACCTTGAATTTTCACTTTGTACATGTGAGTTTTCGTATAGTACTTGTCACTCCATCTGCAAATCAAAAGAATACTCGAAAGTATTTTCTCAAATATTCATTTTAATGATTTTGGAGAAAGCATACGAGTAGTAATAGAAGCCTAGTGTGCAAATTTCAATTTGCAATGCTACACTTTTCTGTAATGCATCATTTGTCTTCTGTCCATAAGGTCTGACACAATTGGCTAAACCGACATTATTAGGTTGGATATCTTCCATGGTTATTTGAATTCAAACTCGAAATTTTCACTTTACCTTTATGAACTTACAGATAGGGGAGACAACTGGTCAGACCAATCATTAGGGGGCCTATACTTAGCCTACATCATCGGTCATGCCTTTTTTTACATAGGTAAGGCGCTTTTCTAAAAGCCTATTTAGCTAAAATGTTCAGACTATAGGCCACTGGAAAAGTCTTTTAGGCCTACAAGGTCGGCCTATTTAAGTAAAAATAAATAATATTTGAATTACAATTATTATTATATTGAATTTTGTACTTTGTGTTAAATCATAAATTTGCTAATATTTTCGGTTAATTTAAACATGATGAACTACATCAATTTTTGACATATTTAAAGTTATTATTATAAAAAGAATTATGTCATCTAAAGTAGAACTTAATTTCACTAATCTATTAGCTTATTAGTTTATTTACAAAAACATATTTCACTTAAAGACCGTAGATTTTTGTAAAAAAGAAATATAGTGAAATAGGTTTCTAAACCAACTTTCAGGCCTTATTAGGCTTTCACAAAGATCAGATCAGTCTTAAAAGTTGGGTCTACGATAGGCCGGGCTCATGCCTCAACTTTCAACACAGGCCTTCCAAAGCTCGACTCGGCTCAACCTATTTCCACCTCTGTTTAAACTTTAAAGCATAAAATCCGTCTACATGAAATAAATTCCATCTCCCACCATTAATTGGTCCTAAGAAAATAAAATATTCTACTAACATTTAAAGTTTATTAAATACATCGGATAACTATTTATTACCTTCCTACCTACCGAATTTAATTAAGTGAAACAAAACAAGTAGGGAAATTACTCTCCTTTAGAATTTGTTGGTCGATCAATCTTAAAAATATGTATTTTTAGGAAATGGAAAACATATCTTAGCAGGAAGGTTGAGTCATCATTTCCCTTTCATCCATATTGGTCCTTGATAAGGGGTATGCCATGTTTAACTTTTAATATAATTTGTGAAGAGTTCCCAATTTTAATCAATTTTCTGTTTACATTCTCTTCGAATTTTAGTTTGTTTTCATTAATTTAGTGTTGAGTTCTTTAGTATTCAATATATGATTCTTCCAACTGAATCTACTGCTAGCTTCCTTTGGGAAAATTATACCGAGTGAACAAAAACATGAAGAAAGTGTTCCGTGCAAACGAAGAATTCGTTGAATCGCGCAACACGTTAAAAGCGATTATAGCATTGACATTGTGTTTTGGAGCAATTCATTTCAATGTTGCATTAATACTCATAGCTATTTTCTTCCTTCCTCTATCCAAAACACTTTTGTATGTACCTTCTTTTCTTCAAACTTTTCCCTATTTTTCAGCTAACTGAATAGATGCTTCAATTTTTGCTGATATTGTTACGGTTTGCAATTTGCATGTTAGTGTTGTCGGTTTGCTCATGCTATTTGTGGTGATTCCTGTTGATGACAAAAGCGTGTTCGGCCAAAAATTGTCTAGGTAACCCACCCTGTCTCCTTCCATTTAAATTATAGGATTAAAATTTTTTCAGATAATCAACTGAGAGTTTTCCTTTGTTTATATTTCAGATTCATATGCAAACAAGTTTGCAGTTATTTCCCTATCACACTTCACATAGAGGATGCAGATGCTTTTGATCTTAATCGAGCTTATGGTTTGTATCATTCTAAAAATGCAATTTTCGGTTATGTTTTTCATTTTTTATAGACTCTTTTATCCTTGTCATTATTGTTGTCGTTTTAATGGCTAGAGACAAAAAAAACTATTTATTTCTAAAAACGAACAAAAGAACTTGATTACTTCTTCCCAGCCTCAATAGATTTGTTTTCTAAAATGAATGATACATTTTAGAGAACAATGAGAAATTATAAATAATCTTAACAAAAAAACTCCTGTCAAAACTTTATTATTATTATAGTCAAAATGTGTCCGTAAGACCTAGCATAACTGACAAAGCCGACATTCTGTGGTTATTAAGGTTTGACCTTGAATTTTCACTTTGTGTTTGAGTTTACGAATACTACTTATCACTACATCTGTAAACCAAAAAGATAGTCGAAAGCATTTTTTTCAAATAACTGTTACAGTTAGAACTCATCCTTGAGAGTTTCCTCTCATTTGAATAGGTAGACTAAACATATTTAATAATTTTAGAGAAGTCATACTAGTAGTAACTAGGGGAATGCCCGTGCGCTGCACGGGTTGTTATGATTTTTTATATAGATAAATTTTAGTTGAATTTATAATATTATTTGTATATAGTTTATGTATTTTTTAATATGAATAATTTTTATACAATTAAATGTTTTAAAATATAATATTACAAAAGTGAAAAGAAATTTTGCAAAGTTGATTGATTATTTTACTGTTGAAAAATTTGTAAAAATATTTTCGTGTTAATTTATAGAGTAGTACAATAATTTTCATTATATTTAATTAGAATAAATATAGTTCTATTTGTTGTGTTGAATTTATGGGAATCAAATTTGATAATAGAAATCAATGTTTATGCTGAAACAACTCCTAGGAAAAAATTTCATTACCATAAATTGAAACTAAAATTAAAAGTGAAACTCAAAAAAATTATAATTTATATATAAGTTAATTTATTAATATCAAAAGAAAAAATAAATAACATGGAAACTTATTAAAGAAGTGTTCAAAATTAAATTTTTTACACAATTATTTGAAAACTATGGTTTGATTTTAATTTAAAATGAAACATAGAAAAATAACATAATAAAAAATTAATTTGTTAATATCAAAAGAAAAAATAAATAAAAACTTCATCTAATAAATTTAGAATGAATAAAATTCATAAATTTAAAAATGTAATTGTAAATACAAAAATTATAAATTGAAACTAAAAGTCACAATAACAAAATTATAATTTTCACAACCATAGTTTTCAAATAATTGTGTAAATAATTTAATTTTGAACATTTCTTCAATAAGTTTCCATGCTATTTTTTAGTGTAGTATAATGTTACTTATTATATCTAGTAATTAATAAGAAATATAATACTATTTGTGACACTAAATTTATTAGCATGAATTTAGTAATAGAGAAAATAAATATATGTGCAATGAGACGTAAATAGTTGAAATCCAAAAGTCACCACTCTTTTAATAATTACTAAACTGAAAAAAACTAAAAACCTAAAACAAATTAACAAAACTTAATCTAAGCATTTACTTAATTTTAAAGCCTCTAGGATGCTCCACATCATCTGTAACACCCTAATATCTCTAATCAATAGAAATACTAAGAATATACAATTTAGTAAACATCAGAGTAACTTTCCTACTTATAATAAGGAAAAAGCGGAAACGATTACATAACTCAATTATCTCAAGTCATATATCGACTACAAAGACGACGGGAATAACATAATCAGAGACTGAAGGATTAAATCTTCAATCTCTTCTTCTTGCATGACACCTACTCGCATCCCTTAACCTTCTTCTTTTCCCTTGTTTCTCTGTAAAACAACCACTACAAGAAAATCTGTTATTAGCGAGGGAAATTAGCGAGGGAAAAACAGTCCCTCGCAAAAACCAGATTTAGCGACGGAAATAAAAAAATTAGCGACGGAATTTGAATGTCATCCATTAGCGACGGAAATGTTGGCATTAGCGAGGGAAATTTCCCTCGCTAATTGTTTGGTGGGAAAATTCAGAATTCGACACGCCAATCAAGGAAATTAGCGACGGAATTTGAGTTCCCTCGCAAATTAAAGTAGTTTTTAGCGACGGAATTTGAGATCCCTCGCAAATTAAAGTAGTTTTTAGCGATGGAATTTGAGTTCCCTCGCAAATTTTTTTAATTTTTTTTACTTAAATCCGTCACTCACTCACTCACTCACTCACTCTTCTTTCTCACTCTTCTTCTCTCCTCTTCACCCTTCCTCTTCCCTTCCTCTACTCTCCACCACCACCACCACCACCACACAACCAACCAACCACCCTCACTCTTCTTCTCTCCTCTTCACCCTTCCCTTCCTCTTCCTCTACTCTCTCTCTCTCTCTCTCTCTCTCTCACACCTATAAACCCTAACCCACCACCACACAACAACCACCACCACACAACCACCACACAACAACCACCACCACACAACAACCACCACTCAGGACACCACCACCACCACCACCTTCTTTCCTCTTCCTCTCTTCTCTCTCTCTATCTCTCTCTCTTACACAATTTCCACTTTCACTCTTCTTCTCTCCACCTTCTTCCACCACCACCACACCACCACCGCCCACGACACCACCACCACCACCACCTACGAATTTCTTTCCTCTTTCTCTCCACCTTTCACCACCACCACCACCACCACCACCACAACAACAACAACAACAACAACCACAAAATTAATAATATAATATAATTTTCATTAATAATATAATAAAAAACTGATTTAAAAAAATAATATAATAAAAAATATAAAAAACAAACCATTCAAATTAAGACACGTGTCAGTCAGAATTTGAAAATTTGCACAAATTTTGAGGCAACATTAGCGAGGGAATTAGCGAGGGAAATGTCCCTCGCTAATTAGCGAGGGATTCAAATTCCCTCGCTAATTGCATTAGCGAGGAAGGTATTAGCGAGGGAACTGGTCCCTCGCTAATTCCCTCGCAAATGACCATTAGCGAGGGATTTTGGTCAGTTTGCGAGGGAAATTTCCCTCGCTAATCCTTGATTTTTTTGTAGTGAACAACATGATAGGGTGAGATAACATATCTCAGTGAGTTCTACCGCGACCCCTAACATTCACTCGGTTCAATTATGAAAACCCTTTTAATTCGTAATTCAATATAAATTACAAAATAGTCCATTAATTCATCTTTTATCACATCACCAACCACCCAAAGTAGCTTAAGTGATGAATTTCAATATTACATTTTAATCTTTTGCAAGTCACCAACTCCGAAAGCTTAAGTGAACCCCTAATTACGCTCACGGTTTAAATACAATGTTCCTCTTTAATTGGTAATTCAATATGAATCACAAAACCATCTGGCAATTCTACAAATGAATTGCCAAAACATCTGGTAATTCAATAAAAGAATTACAATAAAGCCTTATTAATTCTAGCACATCACCAACAACCCAAGGAAGCTTGAGTGAACCCCAACATCTGGCCGATAAGTGTACAACTTTTAAAGGCAAAGTAATAATAAACCTCAGGGGGCCTAAGATAAGGGCTCATGACTTCCCTCTCTTAGTATGCTAACATCTGGAGGTCGTCACCTCAATTCGATATAATTTATATATCACACCCGCATTGGGCCGTCAATCTTATTTAATACCCGCATTGGGCCGTCAATCACATATGATATAATTTATATATCTTGTCCACTACAATAGTAGAACATGAAGTTCCGTTTTGATTTGAAAAACATATCTTCTCACACGTGGCTAGCCTGGGTTTTTCGAAACATTGATAAGTTCCAAAACATTTCCTAAAAACCAAGTTTGAACATGTTAAAATCATGTTTTTATAAAGTAAATATCATCTCAATTGGTTGAGAAAAGGTTTAGAAGTGATTTGGAACAAAAAGGAGCGACGAAAAGACAAAACAGCATTTTGAACCCGAGAGCAACGCACGGTCCGTGCCATAGGGGCGCACTGTCCGTGCTACCTGTAAAAAAAATTTGTGGGTTTCTGTCTACGGGACGCATGGTCCGTGCCTCTGAGGCGCACGGTCCGTGCTACATGTACAGAAATAGTATTTTAACTCTGTTTCATCCGTTTCGCGATTCCGATCTATTCCAAACCGAAACCCAAACCAATTCCAACTGAAAAACAGAAGATTTCACAACATAGTCCAGTCCAAACAATCACAATCAAACCAAACTTCACATCACAATCAAAGTATAATTGGAAAATTAAACCGTAAACGATGTTTTTCTAAAATTCGGTTTTTGACTCTAAAACCATTTCGAAACCAAAACAGCAATCGATTCTAGAATTTCAACACAATCAATTTAAAGTGTAAATTCCCTAAACGTGAGTAAAACTCACCTATCGTGATGAAAATCACGAAACACCGACTTTTGAAGTTCAAACGACCCGTAACGCACGAACACGTTCCGGCTTCACGAACTCGCTTCGAACACTTCCAATCGCTTCGAAATCGAACCAACTACTCCAATACCCTCTCCTACTGTCCCAAACCAAAATCAAACAACAAGGTGAGTTGTTTTTGAGCTTCTAATCTGAAGGTAGAGCTTTAAGGACCAAATTCAAGCTTTGAGTGTTCTAAAACTCCATTTCTCTTCACTATGAGCTCTAAAGGTCATCAATGGTGATTTGAGTTAGGAAGAAAGATTGGTGATGAAACTAGTATCAATAGATAGGAAATGAAAAATGGAGAAGGATTGTGGTAGAATAACTTACATACAAGAACTAGGGTGGAAGTTCCTCTTTTCTTCTTCCTCCTCTCTCACGAGTCTCTCTCTTCTCTCTCTATACCCTTTTTTTTCTTTTCTAAGTTTCAGAATTTAGGAAAGTGAGGTGGTGTTGGCTGATGTTGGAGTGTTGAGTTGAGGGTTATTAAAAGGTATGAAAAGACCTAAATACCCCTTCTCTCTAATCCTCACTTAAATCCATTCTAATCAATTTAGCACTCATCAATTCCTATAACTTAGCAAATTAACTACCATTCCCATGATCCTCCCATGTTTAGGACTCAATATATTATTTCATCGAATAATAAATCTCTAGTTAATTTCGTAAACCGAAATTAATGAAACTAGAGATGTTACATCATCTTCATTAGTGGTTGATAATACTGTCAAAATAATGGATTGCGATAGTGCTATCACGTGTTTTTTATTGTCGACATTTTGCTGTTTGCATGTAAGAAAACAGAAAGAAAAACAATTTCAGTGCAACAAAAATAAATATAAGAAATTAAACTATTTAAATTTTGAAAGGTTTATAAACTAAGACAAAAATAAAATTAATAAATCACTTGTATGATTATCTCCTCACTTTAAATTGTTGTAATAAAAAAATATCACTTCTATAATCATATTCGATTGCATCCATATTTTTGAATTCTTGGAAAATCAGTATGGCGAAGCAAATCATGTAATAATAAATACAAACCAAAGACTATGAATTATGAAGAGTTAACGCATATTTTTTAGTATTAAAATCAAAATAATGATTATTGTGCCATTACAAATGAAAGACACACATTTCAAATGCAACAAAAGTAAGAGTTACAAAAAAAAGTAAAAATTACAAATTAAATAATTTTAAATATAGAGACATTTATAAAAAGACACAAATGAGAAATTATCATATCATTTGTATAATCATCATCTGTTGCATCAATATTATAAACGGGGAAGAGTGTACATTCATATTCAAGAATTAGAAAAACATAGAGCACAATGTCTAAACAAAATGCGCTTCAAAGAGATCTACATACACAACATGTTTCTAACATTTTTTTCCTCTGATGATAAAACTGTATTAGTAATTGAAGGTGTATTACATTCCGAGAAGAGATAGTTGTTTCTTTTAATGAGTGCACGAAACTTGAAATGAAAGTCTAGATGTTTCCTAGTAGTAAAAATAAGGGATGCAAAAAATGAAAAGAAAATCTGATGACCCACCTCCCTTCTTTCATTTAGACATTTATAGTAAAACTATTTAAAGATTTGTTAAATGGATTTAAACTTAAGATTTAAAATTAAGGAAAATGAAAAGATTATAACCATCCTATATTGAAGAGTATCTAAAATATTTAATGCTAATCATAATAATTTAGAAACACCAAAAGGCAACAAAAATAAAAACATGAACTAATGAATTATGAGTAAACAATTTGAAGGTCACCTTATAGCCTATTAACTACTTGAACTAATAAATATAAAAAAATCGTTACATTTCATTGGGGAAGTGAAATCATCACACCTATACAATTTCTTTTATTTGGCCAATGCATATATCAATCATCTTTAATCCTAAATAAATATTTTTAGGTAGAATACATAAAAACAATAGATAAATTACTTTTAAATATGGTCGACTTTTCCTAATATAGTGTTTTTTTATATTATATTATATTACATTACTTTACATTTTACGTAAATATATTGCCAATTGTTATGATTAATTTTTATATTTCCATAAGAAGATATCATTTTCATATCAATATAAAAATAGTTAAATAATATTTTTCTAATAGCGTCATATAATAAGTTTGTGACAACTATGTTCTTTCATTAAAAATAAAGGCTTCTTAATGTGTAAATTTTAAATTAATATTGTAATATATAAAATTCATGAGAAGCATTGTGGACACTCTATTATGATTTCCTTTACTTATATAGAGAAATTTATAAAAAGAGGCGTAAGTGAACCTATCATATATTTGTATACTCATCATCTATTGCAGCCATTTTTTGGTATGCTATCAAAATGAATAGGATGAAGCATAATGTGTAAAAAAAACATACTAAATACTATAAACAGAGAAGAGTTTACACTCATCTTCAAGAATTAAAGCAAAAAAGGTGAGTACAATGTCTTGACAAAGTGTGCTTGAAGGAGATCTACATATGCAACGTGTTTCTAACTTTTTTTTCCTTTGATGATAAAACTCTATAAGTGATTGAAGGTGTACTCCATTCCGAGAATAGATAGGCGTACTCCTCTGATAGTTGTTATCCATTCCGAGAATAGATAAGTGATGCAAAAAATGAAATGAAAATCTGATGACCTCTCTTCTTTCATTTAGACATTTATAGTTAAAAAATTAAGGATTTGTTAAATGGATTTAAAATCAAGAAATAAATATAAGGAAAATGAAAAGATTGTAACCAATATTTATTAAAAACTAACTAAAATAATTATTACTAATCATAATAATTTAGAGACACCAAAAGGCAACAAAAATAAAAGCATGAAATATTATATTTTATAAAATATTATAGTTCAAATTCACCTTTTTGAATATTACCATTACCATGAAATATAATAGTTCAATTTTTGTTCAATTTAGAAAACGTAATTGAACCAATAAATATAAAATTGGGGACTTTTAAAATATTATAGAAAACGTAATAAAGTTGAAATTCACCTTATAGCCTGTGAACTACTTGAACCAATAACTGTAAAAAAAACTAATTGAACCAATGAATAAAAACAAATCGTTACATGTCATTGGGGAAGTGAATAATCATTACACCAATGCAAATTTCCATCATCTTTAATCCTAAATAAACATTTTTAGGTAGAATATACATAAACAAATAGTTAAATTGTTTTAAAGAATGGTCGACTTTTCCTATTGTAGTGGCATTTATATGATATAAATATATTGTTATTAAAAATCCACTGTCATGAATTATATTATATTGCTAATTGTTATTATTAATTTCTATATTTCCATAAGAAAAGTATCATTTTCATCTCAATATAATAATAGTTAAATATTATTCCACTAATCCACTAAGAGTATCATTTAATAGGTTAGTGGTAATCATGAATTTAAGTCTCCTTTATGGGTAAATTATAAATAAATATTAATATATGTAAAAATGTAATTAAAAAATAAATGTAGATTATGTGGAGTTTCCTAGAGGCTCCAAAAAACTTCCTTTAGATATTTATTAGGGGATATCCCCGTGCGTTGCACGGGTTTTTACAAATATTTTTTAATAAATATTAAATTTAAAATAAAGAAATAATAATATTTACACAATTTATTAACATATTAAATTTGAAAAAAACACAGAGAAAATGAAAATTAAATTGAATATAAATTTTATTAGTATTATATGATGTTAGAAATATGATAGGAACTTGAGTCCAAAAAAAAGAAATATGATAGGAACTATAAATATTGTGATGATATTAGTAGAAAGAAAATGAAATTTAAGAAACTTAGATTATTCACCATTTTTGTATTAATATTTTAGAATTTTGATGAATTATTCACCACTTCTCTCTTGCATTAGACCAAATGTTGCAATAGTACTCATCTAATTTTGAGCAACATGGATATAATTTTAGCATACTTATCGTTTATTTATATTTTTCGAATATTTTAGCCAACTTTCAAATTATAGTACAACTATACACTAATTTTTTTTTATATTTTCAATTGAGCTCACTTTCATTTAAATAAAGGATTCTAAAAAAGTTTATAAATAAGTAAGCACAATATGAATGCAAAATAGTAGACAATGTTTACAAATTCAAACAAACAAAATTATATATATTTGTTAAAGAAAAATGAATACGGTGTATTATTTACACTATAAAAAATGATAAATTATGGAGTTTATCTTTCATTCAAATATCTATTTTTTTTTTGTTTATACCATATTCAATTTCTTAAGGAAAATATTACTTTATTTAAATGTGACTATAAATTAGATAGTCCTAAAATAAACAACTCAATGCTTCAAAGACATGATGGGGATTATGTTATTATCATAATCTTTCTCTTTCACTATTGTGTCAAAAAATAATTATATCATTTATTTTCAAACCAAATTTCTTGATAATATATATTTTCCTTTTTGTAAAATTTGCTTGAATGTATTTTTAATTTTCCTTTTAATTGATTAACACCATATTTTGTTAAATTTTGCTTGTATGTTCAACCTATCCCAAATTCTTGAAATTTTCACTTTGATATATAGTGCATCCTTCATAGTTTGTTGAGGAAACTAAATATAACAACATCGTCAAGATAAATACAAAGTGAAATATGAATCTAATAGCCAATGAAATTGATTTAAAATAGTGAACTTCTATGATTAGTTGTGTTTCCAAAAGTATGAACCAATAGAAGAAATAGGAACTAATTTTGTGTTATTTTTTTATTTAGGTAAATTGGAAAGCCACCAAAAACATACCATAAAGGTCTTATTAAAATGACTTATCCAGTAAATATCATTTAATCATAAGGTTATCAGTTTCAAAATTTCATTAATTAGAGGTAGTGAAATCATACCCATGATTCAAACATCTTAAATCTAAAAGAAATATTATGCTATTGTAACAACAGATACATAACCACATTATTTTAGTGGTCGACTTTCCATATAATCATGCACTTTAAAACAGTTAATTAAAATTAAAATTGTAACATCCTTAAATTTAGACGTCATAAATTTAGAACTTTAACCATTTGAATAAAATCAGAGACGTGAACCTGCTTAAGAATTTGGACATGAAACCCCCTATAGGATAAATTTTTTATAATTAGTTCACTAAGTAGAAATTTATCAAAAACTCGACTCTTTTACATAACGGATATCAATCTATTTCAGTTATATAACTGTGAATGTTCAAATTCCCAAATAGCGTTCACAATACATAATAATACCTTGATTACATAATCAAGGGTTTTCTATCCTAGAATCAAATTCCAAATTACATCCAGGGAAATAAAGCTAGCAAACATACTACATCGATCCGGAAGGATCTCTCAATAACCTATGCAACTACACCAGCAACTACTTGTTCTTCCGTTTGCTTTACTTTACCCTGTCCATCTGAAAACAGCACAAATAAAACAGTGAGATTACAAATCTCAATGAGCGCCTCCGAGACCCCTTACGGTTCCTCTCATTAGTTCCTTTTAAGATTCATTATATTTCCATTCTGAATAATGCGGGAGCTCCCATTAATCCGAGAAACTCCAATTCGGTTATATCAATAAATCATTTTATCATTTTCTTTGGCTTAGCACAATCCATGAAACGAAATCTCACGAGATCACGGAAACCCCAATCCAACATACAAATGAGGGATAATGCGGGGGCCTTGGCTTCCGGGCTCATGACTTCCCTCTACCAAGTATGCTAAATAACTCGGAGTCGTCACCTCGTTAATACATTATTAATCAATGAACAATATTACACATGTTCAGGAAATCAATTTCAAGACCTTTGAAGGATTCTCACTCGATATTCGGTATTTCAACCCATCAACAATTCATTTAACATAGAAAATGATATCGAAATTAAGCAAACAAATATTCATTCATACATTTCAATAGACAGTATTGGTGCAGTAAATTTTCAGCAAGTAGGCATAAACTTCGGAAAATTATTTGACCGACCAAACAACAACGAAATTCAACAAATGACCCCTCTACAGAAAGCTAAGGATGTATATTTTCTGAATATGACTTTTGTTTTGCAAAATAATGAACCAATTAGTACAGTTTTCAAAAATAGACAGAATGGTTCTCAGATTTGGACAGAATCTGTCCCCTGACTTCAAGCAAATCTAAAATGACCAACACTTGACCAAATGACACGAAACTTGAGCCTAACCAGAATAAAATTGAGTCTACTTTCTAACGGGACAAGAATTGTTCAAAACGGAGTTCAATTGAGACCTCAAAACCCAAAACACTGAACCTATACTCAGTTTAACTTCAGAAATTTGACCCAACTTGGTATACTCATAACTCGAGTTACACAACTCCAAATGCAACCAAACAAATACCAATTTGACAAAAATTAAGTGTAGTTTCTAAAAAGGTGAACCTCATAATTTTTGGACCTCTATATTATTCCCAGTTACTGTATAACCGAACCTACACCAGTATAGTCCTAGAATTTTGATCTGACTTCTGACTACAATTTATCAAGTTATACTTATCCAAATTTATTAAAATCGTGGTCTAAATTGTAGCAAATTGTGTCTATTTTCCAGGAAAGCAAACCTTAAAAATTTTGGACACACAAAAAGTTCAGAATTACAGAAACACTGAAGCTATGTCAAACAGTCCTAAACAGAGCTTCAGCACAACATTATGCACACTTAACACCACCAATCATCCAAATTCAGCAACCAATTCAATAACATGCTACTAATTCAGAACACCTACAAAACATTTAAAACATATAACGTGGTGAGGACACTCACCTGGTTGACGAGCTACTCGAAATTTTGACGAATTGAAAACCGTAACTCACGAACCGAGCTCCTAACACCTCCAATATTCTCAAACCTGAAACCAATCTACCCAAAACCAAGCTACTTTCTTTAAATCCCTTGCCAACTGAAATGTACTATCTTGTGGATCTTAGAACCTCCTCCTAGCTCCAAAATGAGTGAAGTAGCAACAATGGAAGGATCTATGGGGATAAGGAAACAATGTTTGAGCTTGTTTCAGCTGGTGTTTTTGGTACCAATGGAAAGAGAATGAAGAATGGAGAAGGATGGTGGTGGAATCATGAACATGCATCAAGAAATGAGGGAGAACTCTCCTCTTCTTCTTCCTCTCTCTCTTCACAACTCTCCTCTCTTGTTTTCTGTTTTTCACTTTCTTTCTTGTGTTTTTCAAAACAATTAATGTGTCTTTAGCTTAAGTTTGGGTCGGCTAGAGGTGGGGTGTGAGTGAGTGAGTGGAAAACCCCTAAATACCCTCATTCTACCATTAATTCTCTAATATACCCAATTCTCTTATTTATTTCATTTTTTTCCCCAACACACAATTCACATAAATTGCACATTTATCGTCAAATTCAACCAAATAACAAATCAACAAGAAATCATAGATAATGAAATTACTCAATTAATTAGACACTCAAAATAATTATTTTGGGATGTTACAATACACCCCAACTTGAAAAAATTTTGTCCTCAAAATTGTTCAAGTCTTATTATTTCTCTATCGAGACATTACACCCTCAGAAAGATCTTTATATTGATGATGACCTAAGCACCATTCATGAATTCACACCGACTCTAATTGGGCTAGCTAAAATTGAAACAGAGTAATAAATAACAATCCAAACAAGCATTTTATTGTATCAAAACCAAATACAGCACACTAGATCGTATATCCAATTTTTCCGCTCCTTCGAGTGATTGTTTAACGCAGCGACTCACTAAAAATCTAAGCATATGATTTGTTTCAAGTTAGGCATGAAAATTGGATTTCAAAACTTCGTAACAATTTCAACCATTTGATACCAAATAATAAAGAACCATGTTTGTGTACGTGCGGCTGATAAGTTGTGTACTAAGTGTGCAATTATTATCGAGTTATACATGCATTTTATGCTCAATTTGAAGCGAAAAAAATAAAACGTTGGGAAACACATTACATATATTAGTACTTGAATTAAGTAGAGTATCGGAGTAGATAGGGTGTCAAAAAGGACAAGTAGCAATAGATTTAAGGATTTCATTTTTTTTTTAAAAGTGGTTGTAATCCTCTATTTTGGTCCAAAATCTTCTCCAATCTCAACTTAAATCCAAAAAACTTACCTTATTTCTTACAATCGGATACCACATGTAAGTTAGCATACACCATATTACTACCATAAATCCAAATTAGCAAATACTAACTCCCTGAATATCTCCTCTAGCTTCTGCCTGATGGATAAGAGCAGTAAGGCCCTCAGAGCATAAGATAAATAAATAGGGGGAAAGAGGATCCCCTTGACGGAGACCCCTCCCTGAAACAATTGGACCCACAGGCTCCTGATTAACAATGACAGAATAAGAAACAGATTCAATACACATCTTCATCCAGCCAATCCAAGTATCATGAAATCCAAATTTCTTTAAAACTAATAACAAATAATTCCACTCAACCCGATCATAGGCCTTACTCATATCAATTTTCAAAGCAACCTCCCCTTTCTTCCCCTTACGCTTGTTCTTCAAATAATGAATAATTTCTAAAGCGATCATAGCATTATCTAAGATGGAGCACTCAGCCACAAAAGCAGATTGTTCAATAGAGATACATTTAGGAAGAATTAATTTAAGTCTATTAGCCAGTACCTTAGATGTAACATCCCTAACTTCGTTAAATTCAATTTATGGAATTAACGAGTGATTTATTATTCGAAGTGAAAAATAAATCAAGATATGAATATGGGATAGTCGAGAAAGCATTATATATTGGCTAAGTCACAAGATTAAAATGCCTTAGTATTCAAATTATGTGGTAATTTGAGGAGAAATGGGGTTAAAATGAGAGTTTGAGTGAAAAATTGAAATAAGGGTATTTTGGTCAATTCCCTCTCAATGACACTCTCATCTCACCTAACCATGGGACTTATCACACCTCTCATTATTGACAATTCAGAAGCAAGAAAAAGAAAAGAAAAGAATAGAGAGAAAGAAGGAAGAAAACGTAAAGAAGGAGAAGAAGAGGTGGAGACCCAAGTTCAAGTCCTTCTTGTAGGTAAGAGTTCCATAGTCCACTCTCTTCCATTTTTGATTTCCTTTTCACTGATGCAAGTTTGAAAAGGTAATTCCTTCTATTTCCCCTTTGCCCTTTCTGAACCCTAGGAGCTGTAGTTATAGTTTGGAAGCAAGTTCGTGATTACGGGGATCGTTTGAGTAATTTCGGTTGCTTGTTTCGGGTGACAACGAAATTTGTCGCTATTTTGTTGAACCGGTGAGTTTTACTCGCGTTTAGGGAATTTACACTTTAAATTGATTGTGTTGAAATTCTGGAATCGGTTGTTGTTTTGGTTCCGAAAGGATTTTAAAGTCAAAAAAACCGAATTTTAGAAAAACATCGTTTACGGTTTAATTTTCCAATTATGCTTTGATTGGGAGGTGAAGTTTGGTTTGATTGTGATTGTTTGGACTGGAATTTGTTGTGAAATCTTCTGTTTTTCAGTTGGGATTGGTTCGGGTAAAGGTTTGGAATCGATCGGAATCGCGAAACGGATGAAACGGAGTTAAAAATGCTGTTAAAAATCATGTTCCTGCTGTACAGGGGCGCGCACGCGCGACTCGCGCGCGAACGACGCGCCAAACAACAGTTAGCCACTGTCTCTTGGCGCGTAAGTCGCGCTTATGCGCCACTCGCGCGCAGCCTGCTATCCTAATTTTACTTAAAACAGTTTTGATCATAACTTTTGATCTGGGAACCCGATTAACGTGTTTTCAGATGCGTTACGAAGCTTACAAAAGGACCTATTCATATAAATAGATTGATTTGTGGTTTTAACAAATAATCAACTTGGATTTTTAAGAAAGGTTTTGGAACTTATCAATGTTTCGAAAAACCGAGTCTAGCCACGTGTGAGAACATATGTTTTTTTTTTTTAAATCAAAACTGAACTTCATGTTCTACTATTGTAGTGGACATGATATATAATTATATCATATATGATTGATGGCCCAATACGGGTATTAAATAAGATTGACGACCCAATGCGGGTGTGATATATAAATTATATCAAATTCGGGTGACGACCCAAGATGTTAGTACACTAGGGAGAGGGAAGTCATGAGCCCTTGAACTAGACCCAAAGATGTAGTCACTGAGATGCATAGGTGATCTGGGTTCATCGCAAACCGAAGAAAAGAAAAAGGGTTTAAGATGTTGTACTAAATTGATGAAAAAGAATAGTGCATAGTCATCAAGAATTGGACTATGAACTATGGAATAAAATTGAACCGAGAGCGGTTAGGGGTAACGGTAGAACTCACTGAGATATGTTATCTCACCCTATCATATGTTGTTGTTTTACAGAGAAACAGGGAAAGAGGAAGGCTAAACAGCACGAGTAGGTGGCGTGTTTATGGAGCTTGGAAGATTTAGTGACTTTATCTATAGTTACTAGTTCTCCCGTGTTATTTCTTTTGGATTATGTAACTTGCTTTGTTGTAAAGTTGTATAAACCGCTTCTGTGTTTCTTTTGTTTTGGATATTGAACGGTTGTGCAGGTTATGTCTTTAAGTAATTGAGAATCTAAGTACTTGAGTTAGGGATTAATTTGATAAGTACTTATGTGTTGTCTTAACTCTTGATTTGGAATTCAAAGAGTGGAGTTTTGTTCAATATCTGAAACAGGAAATTTTAATCTCTGATGTATGCTAAAGTTGTACCTTTAATATTTCTACTTGTTAGAAATGTTAGGGTGTTACATTTTGGTATCAGAGCGGTTCCGCCTAATCGGACCTAGATATTAGGAGTCTTTATTTCTTTTGGATATGATTCTTATCAGTATGCTATTAGATATTGAGCCTGATCAACTTAATACTATGTGCATATTTTGTAGAATTATGTCTGGAAGAGGAAGAGGCAGAGGTAGAGGGCAGGCTTCTGCTGATCCCCATATGGAGTGGATGCAAAATGTCATTGAGACACAACAGAAAATGATGAATGACTTGATAATTATACAGCAGCAACAAATGGCCCAGATGGCCCAAATGCAACAGAATGCTCAGGCACAACCCGTTCCTGAACCACCAGTGAACCCAAGGCAGCTTTATTATGAATTTCTCAAGATGAAGCCTTCTGAGTTCCAAGGAGGGCCTGATGTTATGAAAGCTCAGCATTGGTTGGACGATGTTGAGAAGATTTTTCTTACTATGCAGATCAATGATGATGAGAAATTGAGATTGGCATCTCATATGCTGAAGGGTGAGGCCAATAACTGGTGGGTTAATGCTCGAGCCATGATGGTAACTATGGGAACTCCTCAGACTTGGGGAAATTTTCGACGGACTTTTCTGGAGCAATTCTTTCCAACTGCAATGAGAAGTGAAAAAGAAAATGAGTTTCTAAATTTCAAGCAAGGAAGTTTAACTGTGGGACAATACACAGCTAAATTTGAAGAATTGTATCAGTTCTTTAGGTTGGCTGGACAAGCTCTTGATGACACGTGGAAGACGGAGAGATACAAGTTTGGGCTTAGGGAGGATATTGCACAGAGTTTAAGTTCTTTTTCTTGTGCTAATTATGCTGCCATGGTACAACAGGCTTATATTTCTGAAGTTGATTTGAAAAGGTTGTATGCAAGCAGAAAGGCATATAATCAGAACAAGAGAAATACAAATTCATCTAATTCCCAGGCTGGTTCTAAGAACAATAACTACAAAGGGAAACAGGCCCAATCATCTGACTTCTTCAAAGTTAGCAAGTGTTCCAAGTGTGAAAGGTATCATAGAGGTGAATGTAAAAAGGGTTCAAATCAATGCTACTACTGCAAGGAACCGGGTCATTATGCAAATGAGTGCCCTTCAAGAAAGGCTTTCTTAGAGACACCGGATGCTCCAAGGCAGGGACGCATCAATACTTTGGATACCAAGACCATCCAGCCAGAAGATAATCTATTGAGGGGTACAGGTTCTCTATTCCAAAAATCTGTTAATATACTATATGATTCTGGTGCTACACATTGTTTTATTTCTGAAGCGTGTGTAGATAGGTTAGGATTAACTGTGTCTCCTATATCTGAACCGATAACTATTCTGACTGCTGCAAGGGGTCGTGTTCAGACCCAATCTCTGTGTTTACACTGTTTACTTACCATAGGAAGCAGAGATTTTGTTGTTGATTTTATTTGCTTGCCTATGAGGGGTATGGATATTGTGCTGGGGATGAATTGGATGACTATCAATCATGTTACCATCGATTGTTTCAACCGTACAATCGGGTTTTCCTCAGAATCAGTTGAATTGTCTCAGCCTGTAACTGAAGCTGTTATTTCTTTCACTACAGCCAGTCAATCTCTATTCCAAGGTGCGGAAGTTTTTGTCATTATGTTATCCGCTTCTACTGAAACTGGTTTGAATCTTTCTTCTGTTCAGGTTGTTAAGGAATTTTTAGATGTGTTTCCTGAAGAAGTTTCCCCTTTACCTCCTGACCGAGAGGTAGAATTCTCTATAGAATTGGTTCCGGGCACTGGTCCAATATCTATAGCACCTTACAGGATGTCTCCTTTAGAGCTAAAGGAACTCAAATCCCAACTTGAAGAGTTAATCTCAAAAAAAATTTATTCGGCCGAGTGCTTCTCCATGGGGTGCTCCGGTGTTGCTAGTCAAGAAGAAGGACGGAAGTATGCGGTTATGCATTGATTACCGTCAGTTGAACAAAGTGACGATCAAGAATAAATATCCATAACCAAGAATTGATGATCTTCTTGATCAACTTCGAGGCGCGGCAGTGTTCTCCAAAATTGATCTAAGGTCAGGGTATCATCAAATAAGAGTTCGATCTTCTGGTATTCCGAAGACAGCTTTCCGTACTAGGTATGGACACTACGAGTTTGTAGTGATGCCTTTTGGGTTGACGAATGCTCCAGCAGTATTCATGGATTACATGAACCGAGTTTTTCATACCTACTTAGATCAGTTTGTAGTGGTATTTATAGATGATATCTTAGTGTACTCAAAAACTGTTGAGGAACATGTTCAACATCTCCGTATTGTTTTGAGTGTACTCCGAGAAAAGAAGCTATATGCTAAGCCATCGAAGTGTGACTTTTGGATGTCTGAAGTAAAGTTTCTGGGTCATGTAATTTCTCAAGCAGGAGTTGCAGTTGATCCTAGTAAGGTTGAAGCTGTATTAAATTGGGAACGCCCAACATCAGTAACTGAAGTCAGAAGTTTCTTGGGACTTGCTGGCTATTATCGAAGATTCATTCAAGGATTCTCACAATTAGTTCTTCCTCTTACTCGGTTAACTCGCAAGGGACACCCGTTTTTCTGGAATGATGATTGTGAAGAATGTTTCTTAGAGTTGAAGTCTCGACTTACTTCTGCTCCCATCCTGATTCTTCCAGATCCATCTCTGGGATTCCAAATTTACAGTGATGCATCTGGGAAGGGTTTAGGATGTGTTCTTATGCAGAATCAACAAGTGGTAGCTTATGCTTCCAGGCAGTTGAAACCGCATGAGGAAAATTATCCAACTCATGATTTGGAGTTAGCGGCGATTGTGTATGCGTTGAAGATTTGGAGACATTACCTTTATGGTTCTCGTTTCGAAGTCTTCAGTGATCACAAGAGCCTAAAATATTTGTTCGATCAGAAAGAGCTTAATAACAGACAAAGAAGATGGGTGGAATTCTTGAAAGATTATGATTTTGAATTGAAGTACCATCCTGGAAAAGCTAATGTTGTAGCAGATGCTTTGAGTAGGAAGTCTATTCATACTGCAGAGCTTATGATTCATGAAATGGTTTTATTGGAATCTTTTAGAGATTTGGATTTAAATGTATCAAGAAAGAAGGATCGATTAATATTAAGGCACATCCGAATTTCAAGTGCATTGAGAAATTTGATTCGTGCAGCTCAAGAGATTGATGTAGAGTTGCAATCTCAGAAGGGGTTACCAGATTATACCGAAGACAGTGATGGTATTATCTGTTTTAACGGTAGAATTTGTGTACCTAATAATGAAGACATCAAGAAGCAGATCTTGGAAGAGGCTCATAGAAGTAAATATTCTATACATCCTGGATCTACGAAGATGTACAGAGAGTTGAAGCAAATGTATTGGTGGCCTAGAATGAAAGTGAATATTGTTGAATTTGTTTCACGTTGTTTGACTTGTCAAAGAGTTAAAGCTGAACACCGGAAGCCCGCTGGTCTGATGCAGCCTTTAAATGTACCGGTATGGAAGTGGGAAGATATCTCAATGGATTTTGTTATGGGCTTGCCGAGATCGCAAGCTGGTAACGATTCCATTTGGGTTGTCGTGGATCGCTTGACTAAGTCTGCTCATTTCATTCCAATTCGATCTAATTTCAAAGTTTCCAAATTGGCAGACGAATATGTGAAAAACATAATCAGATTGCATGGAGTTCCCACAAGTATTGTTTCGGATCGTGATCCAAAGTTTACTTCCAGATTTTGGAAAGCATTGAATGATGCTTTTGGAACTAAGGTATTTGTTAGTACAGCCTATCACCCACAAACGGATGGTCAAACAGAGAGAACTATTCAAACTCTTGAAGATATGCTTCGGGCATGTGTGCTGGATAGTGGCAGAAATTGGGAAGATCATCTTCCATTAGCTGAATTCGCCTACAATAATAGTTACCATTCCAGTATTGGAATGGCACCATTTGAAGCACTATATGGGAGGAAGTGTAGAACTCCGTTGTGTTGGTGGGAGGTAGGTGAAAACCGACTGTTGGGACCTGAGATGATTGATGAAACTACTGTGAAGGTAAGGCAAATTCAAGACAGAATGAAAGCTGCTCAGAGTCGGCAAAAGAGCTATGCTGACAAAAGAAGGAGGCCTTTAGAATTTGATGTTGGTGATCATGTATTTTTGAGGGTTTCTCCAACCATAGGTACTGGTAGAGCTTTACGAGCCAAGAAGCTCAGTCCTCGGTATACTGGACCTTTCCAAATCATCGAGCGTATTGGGCCAGTTGCGTATCGCCTTGCTTTACCACCAGCCCTATCAAATCTTCATGATGTTTTTCATGTATCTCAGTTGAGAAAGTATATTCCCGACCCGGATCAGCCATTGGATTTTGAAGTGATTGACCTCCGACCGGATCTCTCTTTCCAACCTTATCCTAGATATATCTTGGAACACGGTGAAAAAACTTTGCGGACAAGGACAATTCCCATAGTCAAAATCGTTTGGGACGGTTTTTCGACTGATGAAGCTACATGGGAATTGGAAGAAGACATGCGGACTCGATATCCCTATTTATTCCATTAAGGTATGTCTTTTTTTAATTTTGAGGACAAAATTTTAAAAGTTGGGGTGATTGTAACATCCCTAGCTTCTGCCTGATGGATAAGAGCAGTAAGGCCCTCAGAGCATAAGATAAATAAATAGGGGGAAAGAGGATCCCCTTGACGGAGACCCCTCCCTGAAACAATTGGACCCACAGGCTCCTGATTAACAATGACAGAATAAGAAACAGATTCAATACACATCTTCATCCAGCCAATCCAAGTATCATGAAATCCAAATTTCTTTAAAACTAATAACAAATAATTCCACTCAACCCGATCATAGGCCTTACTCATATCAATTTTCAAAGCAACCTCCCCTTTCTTCCCCTTACGCTTGTTCTTCAAATAATGAATAATTTCTAAAGCGATCATAGCATTATCTAAGATGGAGCACTCAGCCACAAAAGCAGATTGTTCAATAGAGATACATTTAGGAAGAATTAATTTAAGTCTATTAGCCAGTACCTTAGATGTAACATCCCTAACTTCGTTAAATTCAATTTATGGAATTAACGAGTGATTTATTATTCGAAGTGAAAAATAAATCAAGATATGAATATGGGATAGTCGAGAAAGCATTATATATTGGCTAAGTCACAAGATTAAAATGCCTTAGTATTCAAATTATGTGGTAATTTGAGGAGAAATGGGGTTAAAATGAGAGTTTGAGTGAAAAATTGAAATAAGGGTATTTTGGTCAATTCCCTCTCAATGACACTCTCATCTCACCTAACCATGGGACTTATCACACCTCTCATTATTGACAATTCAGAAGCAAGAAAAAGAAAAGAAAAGAATAGAGAGAAAGAAGGAAGAAAACGTAAAGAAGGAGAAGAAGAGGTGGAGACCCAAGTTCAAGTCCTTCTTGTAGGTAAGAGTTCCATAGTCCACTCTCTTCCATTTTTGATTTCCTTTTCACTGATGCAAGTTTGAAAAGGTAATTCCTTCTATTTCCCCTTTGCCCTTTCTGAACCCTAGGAGCTGTAGTTATAGTTTGGAAGCAAGTTCGTGATTACGGGGATCGTTTGAGTAATTTCGGTTGCTTGTTTCGGGTGACAACGAAATTTGTCGCTATTTTGTTGAACCGGTGAGTTTTACTCGCGTTTAGGGAATTTACACTTTAAATTGATTGTGTTGAAATTCTGGAATCGGTTGTTGTTTTGGTTCCGAAAGGATTTTAAAGTCAAAAAAACCGAATTTTAGAAAAACATCGTTTACGGTTTAATTTTCCAATTATACTTTGATTGGGAGGTGAAGTTTGGTTTGATTGTGATTGTTTGGACTGGAATTTGTTGTGAAATCTTCTGTTTTTCAGTTGGGATTGGTTCGGGTAAAGGTTTGGAATCGATCGGAATCGCGAAACGGATGAAACGGAGTTAAAAATGCTGTTAAAAATCATGTTCCTGCTGTACAGGGGCGCGCACGCGCGACTCGCGCGCGAACGACGCGCCAAACAACAGTTAGCCACTGTCTCTTGGCGCGTAAGTCACGCTTATGCGCCACTCGCGCGCAGCCTGCTATCCTAATTTTACTTAAAACAGTTTTGATCATAACTTTTGATCTGGGAACCCGATTAACGTGTTTTCAGATGCGTTACGAAGCTTACAAAAGGACCTATTCATATAAATAGATTGATTTGTGGTTTTAACAAATAATCAACTTGGATTTTTAAGAAAGGTTTTGGAACTTATCAATGTTTCGAAAAACCGAGTCTAGCCACGTGTGAGAACATATGTTTTTTTTTTTAAATCAAAACTGAACTTCATGTTCTACTATTGTAGTGGACATGATATATAATTATATCATATATGATTGATGGCCCAATACGGGTATTAAATAAGATTGACGACCCAATGCGGGTGTGATATATAAATTATATCAAATTCGGGTGACGACCCAAGATGTTAGTACACTAGGGAGAGGGAAGTCATGAGCCCTTGAACTAGACCCAAAGATGTAGTCACTGAGATGCATAGGTGATCTGGGTTCATCGCAAACCGAAGAAAAGAAAAAGGGTTTAAGATGTTGTACTAAATTGATGAAAAAGAATAGTGCATAGTCATCAAGAATTGGACTATGAACTATGGAATAAAATTGAACCGAGAGCGGTTAGGGGTAACGGTAGAACTCACTGAGATATGTTATCTCACCCTATCATATGTTGTTGTTTTACAGAGAAACAGGGAAAGAGGAAGGCTAAACGGCACGAGTAGGTGGCGTGTTTATGGAGCTTGGAAGATTTAGTGACTTTATCTATAGTTACTAGTTCTCCCGTGTTATTTCTTTTGGATTATGTAACTTGCTTTGTTGTAAAGTTGTATAAACCGCTCCCGTGTTTCTTTTGTTTTGGATATTGAACGGTTGTGCAGGTTATGTCTTTAAGTAATTGAGAATCTAAGTACTTGAGTTAGGGATTAATTTGATAAGTACTTATGTGTTGTCTTAACTCTTGATTTGGAATTCAAAGAGTGGAGTTTTGTTCAATATCTGAAACAGGAAATTTTAATCTCTGATGTATGCTAAAGTTGTACCTTTAATATTCTACTTGTTAGAAATGTTAGGGTGTTACATTAGAGATGAGTTTGTACATTACACACTCACATAGGTTCAATGAACAATGAAATTCATAAGTAAAAATTTAATCCCACTTACAAATAAATAAAATAAGAAATAATGAGGATCAAGTTAAAGAGATCATAATTAAAAATTAGTTAACAAAATTGAAAATAAACAATAATTTAAAAATACATCTTATGAATTTAGAATGGACATGAATCATAATAGAAAATGTTGATATTTAATACAAAAACAAAATTTTAAAATTAAGAAACATTTTATAGGCTTAGAATATTGGACAACAATTTTGTAACAAAAAAATAACGGGCATCAATTATATATGTAGATACAGATATAGATAGATAATATATCTATATATATTATATTAATATATATATATATATATATATATATATATATAAAATGTATATGTATATATATAATCCAAATGGTAACATTAAATAAAAAATCAAACTATACTTTTGGAATGAATATCTTTAGAATAAAGCAAATAAATAGTTTCATTAGAACTTCCTTTCAAGATAGATAAAATTCATCACAACATCTCAATTACAGTTTCACACGATTCAACTAATAATATTACAAATAATAGTTTAAGATACATACACAAATCCAAGAAGAGATAGTTGCTTTTGTTTATACACAATTAAGTAGAGTATCGGAGTAGATAGGGTGTCAAAAAGGTGAAGTAGCGATAGATTTAAGAATTTCATTTTTTTTTAAAGTGGTTGTATTCCTCTATTTTGGTCCAAAATCTTCTCCAATCTCAACTTAAATCTAAACAACTTACCTTATTTCTTACAATCGGATACCACATGTAAGTTAGCATACACCATATTACTACCATAAATCCAAATTAGCAAGAAATATATAATAATCCACTTTTATTCCTAACTAAATGAGACTTATCAAAACATCATTTCCCGCAACAAGCATGTGGTCCATTTTACTATTTGATTTACCAAATTCTCCCTTACTAACTAAGTGATTAAAGAAAACACGGGGAATAAAATATTGAACCGATATGCATGCAAGTTTATTAAAATTTTCACATGTAACTATTAATGTGATCACAATCATATCTAAAGAACCAATGAACAAATTCAAAGTCACATTCATCTCCTCTCATCTTTCATCGCGAGTCACCCCAACTTAAGCTCGATCATATGGGATATTAAACGTTCCACACTATATGAAAACAATGAAAGAATTCAAGGAGTAAAATTTCAACCAAGCTACTCCTAGTTAGCAGTAGGTATATGCAAAGTGTCATTTCAATTGAAAACCGTGATGCACTATATCTATTCATCAATGATTTAGCTACCCCAACAAAATAACAGTCATTCATATTCACTGGAAGAATGGAATTAGAAGTAATCTTTCAAAAAGCAAGAATCATAAAACATTATTATCTCACATTTACATCATCAAACAGAGATGGCTAAGTGCAAGGTGTGTGCTCCCTCATGGCATTTATTCATAAAAAGAAAATTCATATCTGAATCAAGGATTGAATCAATAGCATACATCGATTTCACATTTATAGCATATCTCAATGATCATTCAACTGACCAAAAACAAATATTGTTTCACTTCGAGTCTTCCAACATAAGGAACCTTCCTTAGCATAACGCCATATAATGAATAGTTACGCCTCAAAATATAATTTTGTAAAGAAACATGTTGGTGACACTTCATCTTGACCAATGCATGGTAATGATAGAAAAGCAATCATAAAAAAAAATATAAATATGTATATAACTTAACTTAGAGCCACAATCATAAAATGTAGTCAAAATACAAGTTAGGTCACTTCTTTCAAAGACTTCAAAGGATGACCAACCCATATCAATTCGTTTTCCTCCATTTGATTCAATCACGATCTTTCTTATATCACGCTATAGAGAAAGAGTCTTAGAAAAACCGGTTGTCAATCAAGGTGTTGAATTGAGCTAGAAATGTCCTCCAAAAGAAGCAAGAAACGCAAAACATTTTTGATATTTCGCATTTCTTACTTAATTGGAATACTTTCTAACTCACCCCATCTTGAAAATAGCCATTCCAATTCACAAAGCTTCACCATTTAAAGAAGCAACATCATAGACCTACCGATTCTTTTGAAAAGAAATAACGCAACACTATAGGAGGTCTAATCGCTCTACATAAAACTGTCACGACCACCCTTAGGCCGTAACCGGCGCACAAGCTAAGACCAATACGTCATAAGCTTGGCAAGCCTAACACTTAATATAAAATACCTACAAACTTTCAGCAGAGTCTCCTTTGTTTTTCGGACACTCCATTCACAAATAAACCTGCATAACTATGAATTTATATATCCAGAATATAACAACCAAAGCCTTCATCTAATAATTACAATTTTGTCAATACGGTTCAAAATAAGAAGCAGTTGTATTACTTTACAAAATTACTATTTGCCCGTAGCCCATTCTAGACGCAAAAGTTCCTATCCCTATAGCTGCATCGTACTGAAGTCATCAAAATAATGGTTATCGCTTAAGATGAGGCCTACCAAAAATGCAACAAGTCCTCGGATGAACTGTAGATCCCAAGGACGATCTATCTGATGTCTGTATATCTGAAAAAAATAAAGAATGATCGGGTGAGTCACAAAGACTCAGTGAGAGCACAATAAACAAGTGGACAGGAAGGAGAAGCAAAAATAGCACGAGTGGTTCCCAATCAAACACGATTTTTATACAACAAAAGATTTAATCATGGAAAACAATATCTTGTACATAGATAGGTACAATACTCATAGGATTATACTTTTTCAACATATCTCATATAAAGAACATAACAAGCAAAACAAGCTATCTACTATGTGCACATAGGCCGTATTATCTCTTCGTCACGACAAAACGGAAATCACAGGCCGTATTATCTCTTCGTCACGGCAAAACGGTAAACTAAAAGGACTATGAGCATTTCACTCATAGGCTGCATTATCTCTTCGTTGCAGCTAACGGTACCCAACAGCAATAACCACAACAAAACACATAAAATAGAAATACTTTTCAGCTCACATTTGAAAATAAAATCTATTAAAAAATTATTTGCTTCTCCCATAAAGAAAATAGATATATAAAAATTGCCACATTGTAAATTAGCTACTCACAACTAAGAAGAGTGAGCTAGATCGCTCCTATTGCCTTCAAGAGGAACCACCAGAGTTGCTTGCACCGAATCTGAGCACCAATACAACAACTTTAAACCTTTAGAAACTTATTAATAGCCACTCAACAATGGACAACACTAATTTGTCAAAACCCCCAATTTATTAAACTTAGGGTTTTTAAAGAGCCAATAATAATATGAAATTCACATATTCTACTACTCTATACCATTACCCACTACTCATATGCTAATTTACCAACACTTAATCTAATAGGTTGTAGAATTTTACCTCAATCACCAAAGAATAGATTCCCAAGAGTGGGTATTTCCACTTCCAATTCAATATATCACTCTCAAGCTTGTATTCCTTGTTGATGTAAAGTTATGGTGAAGAAAGGAGAAAGAAATTTTACATGTAGTGAGAGAAAATGAGTTTTGGAAGAGAAGAATGGGGAGGGGTCTGCTGTTTCGGGAGAGGAAAAGAGAGTTGGGGTTTGGTTTGAAAGAGAGAATGAAAAGCAAAGTGAGAGAGGAGTGTGGGTGTTGTGGTCCGAAAATACCCCACCCCTCCTTTTGTTTATTTATTTTATTGTTTATTCAATTAACTTATTACACTATTGTATTTTCTTCTCTCTCCTTTTTTTTTTTAAAACGGTGTGTTTCAAAAATTTTCGTAAAAGTAATTATATCGAAAGGTTTGACAAGAAGCCGAAGTTAAGATAGAACATCTCAACATTGATTAGTATAGAAAATATACTGATGTACACACATAAAATAAGTTTGCAATTGGTGAGACTTCATTCATATATTTTTCATTAAGGCATTTCATGACAATTGAAAAATAAGTTAGACTTTGGTTTAACATGCAAGTGATTGAACACCATTTAAACACATAATTAGGTTGAGTAATCAATAGTAAACACACTTGCAAGTAACATTTCGAAATCAAATACTACTGAGGTCACAAACATGTACACATTATATGTGGAAACAATATTAAGTTCCTACTCAAAGTCCTCTTGTCCTGAAATTAAGATTTCGTTGATTCATACAATAAGTTGATGATGACTTAATCAACGACCATAAGAGAACCACAATCCAAAACCAACCTATACGGAAAGGCTTCATTATTTACCCATCTTAACACACAATAATATCCATACATACAACATGTAACGCCCTAAAATTTAATCAAATTACTTCGAAGTTGGATTGCCGTAGGATAATTGTAAGAATTGAAATTATGGGCATAGTAGCTATGTTGAAAATGAGTTAGATGATAATCATGTGTCGTGGGCCAGTTAAAAATAGCATTGGGCTTAGCACCGCGAGTGCGCAGCGCTCACGCAACCCTAGCAGCGTGTCAAGTGCGCAGCTTGCGCAGGAAGGCGCTTGTGCGCCACTCCTCCTTATAAATATAGCGCAAATATGCGCTAGGGCTGGTCTTTTTGCGCAGCCGCCCTCTTTTCCCTTCTTCTCCTTCTTCCTCTCACTTCTAAGTTACACAAAAGCCTCAATTTTCAAGAGCTCTAGCCTAGGATTGGATTGGGAGGGTTGATTTTCATTGCAATTCTCTACGTTCGTGATCGTCACGCGTCGTTACTATCGCAAGGGAGTCGCCGTATTCGGAGAATCGAGGAACGAGGCTAGGAGGGAGTTTGCGCCACCATAGTTGAGGTAAGGGTGGGTTCGAATTCTATAATAGCGTATATGAGGGATCGTATGCGGGGTTTGGGGTTTATTATAGATTGCCTCTGTGTATGTTGCGTAGTTATATATATATATATATATATATATATATATCGTATGAGAAATGTTTGATGAATTGACCGTGTGTGCTTGAATTCCTATGTCGTTAGTTCTAATTAAATCGAATTGTAATTTTGTTGGATTAAGGTTTTCACTATTATAATCAAAAAAAATGATAGGAATATAGATAACTCTTTAGTAAGAATTATAAATAATTTTCGTAATTGAATTGATGGTTACGTTAATGCTGTTATTGTTTTGATGTAATGCTGTTGCTGTTTTGCTGTTAATGCTGTTGCTGTTTTGCTGATAATGCTGTTGCTGTTTTGCTGTTAATGCTGTTGATGTTTTGCTGTTAAAGCTGTTGCGGTTTTGCTGTTATTGTTGTCATTGCTGTTACGTTTTGCTGCTGTGTTGTTGCTATTCTTGCTGTTTTGCGCTGTTGATGTTGCTGCTTTGTCAATATTGTTGCCACAGTTGCTATTGTGGTTAATTGTTGCGTTGAATACCTTATCGAAAATGTGGTAAATTGCAGGTGAAGTTGTAAAAGTTGATTTGCCTCTATTTATTGGCAAAGATAGTAAATTGTAGGCCTATGGCCGCCATGACGTTTTGGTGTTGTTGTCGTGCGATTGCGTGACTGTGATTAGCGTTACTTGTACATTCACATTGTGTCGCATACCTTTGCATTTGCTTTACGACGTGAACGATGAGGGCTATGCCCTGTGAGCCACTATTTACTGGCAACGACGATTTTTACGACGGGAGTTTTGCTCCAATGGTACCACATGCATATGCACAGTTGAGTCGCATTCCGCATTTCACTTCGATGATTCTATTGATGACTCTATTGAGGATTTTATTGATGATATGTGTAATTCTATAGTACCTGACCTATCATATTGTTCTTCATACATGCTCTTATATAGTTCGATATCTCACCCCTTCTGTTTGAATGTTACCCCTATGTGGTAACGTGCAGGTAGTCGCGAATGAAGGCGGTGATCCTTCCTTAGTTGAGTTGGTGTCGTCACTCTGATACGTAACACTCGGGGGATTGAACGCTGTTTTTTTTCCTTTATCATTTAGGTTGCAATATTTGTTGAACTCGAAGTTATTTCTATTAAGCAAATTGTTGATTTTGAGTTGTCAAATGGACAAGGATTGTTAAGATTGCTTCAAATTGAATTTACCATGAATGAATTATATTGTTTGTGTTGGGAAGTAAGTGTAGCACTCCAATATTTATGTTGAAAATTCCGCACTCTGATTTATAGTATTATTGGGTAGAATTGGGGTGTTACATTAGTGGTATCAGAGCATGGTTGGGTCTGTCCGACCAAGTTGTCGAGTCATCGCTTCGATTAACAATCAAGTATTGTTATTCGTTCTAAACTATAATTTGTGTTGTAGGGATAAGCTGAAATGGCCGGACGGAATGATGCTGCTATTGCTGCTGCTTTGGGCGCTATGGCTCAGGCATTGGAGAATCAACAGAACGCTGGTGAGAATGCTGGATCTCGCAGTTTGGCGACTTTCCAAAGGGAGAATCTGCCCACTTTCAAGGGTAAGTATGATCCTGATGGAGCATTGGCTTGGTTGAAGGAGATTGAGAGAATCTTCTGTGTGATGGATTGCACTCCAGCGCAGAAGGTTCGTTATGGTACTCATATGCTGTCAGAAGAGGCTGACGACTGGTGGTTAGATACACGTCAGAGATTGGAAGCTGCAGGTGAAGAGATCACTTGGGTTGTGTTCCGTAGAGAGTTTTTGAGGAAGTATTACCCTGAGGATGTTCGGGGTAAGAAAGAAATTGAGTTTCTTGAGCTGAAGCAAGGGAACCTGTCAGTTACTGAATATGCTGCTAAGTTTGTGGAGTTGGCCAAATTTTATCCGCACTACAATGAAGCAACTGCTGAATTTTCAAAGTGCATCAAGTTTGAGAATGGGCTGCGACCTGAGATCAAAAAGGCAATTGGGTATCAGAAGATCCGTGTTTTCTCCGATTTGATTGACAGTTGCAGGATCTATGAGGAGGACAACGATGCTCACTATAAGATCATTTATGAGAAGAGGAGCAAGCAGCAGACTCGTGGTAAGCCGTATGATGCTCCAGTTGGTAAAGGTAAGCAGAAAAGTTTTGATGGTAAGAGAACTAGTGGGGGAGACGCCCCTGCTGGTATTGTATGTTACAAATGTGGCAAACCTGGTCATAAGAGTAACGTGTGCAAGGTTGAGGTGAAGAGGTGCTTTCGTTGTGGTAAGACTGGGCACGAATCATCCGAGTGCAAGCACAAGGAGCAGGTCTGTTTCAACTGTGGCGAAGAAGGGCATATTAGTAATCAATGTCAAAAGCCAAAGAAAGAAAGAGTTAGTGGAAGAGTGTTCGCTCTGGCAGGGACACAGACTACTGAGAACGACGGATTTATTGGAGGTACATGTTTCATTAATGGTGTTCCTCTAATAGCTATTATTGATACTGGTGCTACTCATTGTTTTATTGCTGCGGAATGTGTTAAAAGATTGGGTCTTGTGTTGTCTTCTATGAATAGGGAGATGGTTGTCGATACTCCAGCTAAGGGGTCGGTGACTACTTCTCTTGTGTGTTCTAAGTGCCCTTTGTCGATTTTCGACAGAGAATTTATTGTTGATCTGATTTGTCTGTCGTTAAGCGGATTGGATGTGATCCTAGGCATGGACTGGTTAGCATATAACTATGTTCATATTAATTGTTTTAGCAAGTCAGTGAGTTTCTCCACTCCCGAAGAGGAGGAGGCTGGTTTGTTGTCTGCTGGACAGTTGCGGAAGTTGATGCGGGAAGAAGTTCAGCTATTCTCGCTGATGGCGATGGCGTCGCTATCTGTTAAGAATCAAGCCATAATTGATGAGTTGCAGGTGGTGCGCGAATTTCCTGAAGTTTTCCCTGATGAGATTCCAAGTGTACCACTAGAGAGGGAAGTTGAATTTGCTATTGATCTTGTACCTGGTACCAAACCTGTTTCTATGGCACCTTACAGGATGTCAGCATCTGAATTATCCGAATTGAAGAAGCAACTTGAGGATCTACTTGAAAAGAAATTCGTGAGGCCGAGTGTATCACCAAGGGGAGCTCCAGTGTTGCTAGTGAAGAAGAGAGATGGAAGTATGAGGCTTTGTGTTGATTATAGACAGTTGAATAAAGTGACGATTAAGAACAAGTATCCACTCCCAAGAATAGACAATTTGATGGATCAATTGGTGGGTGCTCAATTATTCAGTAAGATTGATTTGAGATCGGGCTACCATCAGATTAAAGTGAAAGATGAGTATATTCAGAAGACGGCTTTTAGAACTCGGTACGGGCATTATGAGTATTCGGTGATGCCTTTCGGTGTTACTAACGCGCCGGGAGTATTCATGGAGTACATGAACCGCGTGTTTCACGCTTATTTGGATCGGTTTGTGGTAGTATTCATCGATGATATTTTGATTTACTCTAAGACAGAAGAAGAGCATGCAAAGAACTTGAGATTGGTATTGGAGGTCTTAAGGGACAAGAAGTTATATGCAAAGTTGTCTAAGTGCGAATTTTGGCTGAAGGAGGTGAGTTTTCTTGGTCACGTTATTTCTGGTAGCGGCATTGCGGTGGATCCATCTAAAGTCGATGCTGTATTGCAATGGGAGACTCCAAAGTCGGCTACCGAGATTAGAAGATTTTTGGGATTAGCTGGCTACTATAGAAGGTTCATTGAAGGCTTTTCTAAGTTGGCACTTCCTTTAACTCAGCTGACCTGCAAAGGTAAAGCCTTTATATGGGCGCTCGTTGCGAAGAGAGTTTCACCAAATTGAAGAAGAGATTGACGACGTCTCCTATCTTGACGTTGCCTAATCCGGGAGAGTCCTTTGTGGTGTAGGAGGTGTGCTTATGCAGAATGGTAAGGTAGTTGCTTATGCATCGAGGCAGTTGAGGACTCATGAGAAGAACTATCCTACGCACGATTTAGAACTTGCTGCAGTTGTTTTTGCGCTGAAAATTTGGAGGCATTATCTTTATGGTTCTAGATTTGAAGTATTTAGCGACCATAAGGGTTTGCAGTACTTGTTTGATCAAAAGGAACTGAATATGAGACAGCGAAGGTGGTTGTGTCATACCCTAATTTTGTCCGCCTAGGTTTAAAACCCTAATTTTCCGCAAAAATAAATAAATTGAGAAGTGTGGTTTTATTTTGAAGAGTGAAGAGCATTGTGCATGCATTTTTGGGTTTTAAAAGTCATTCTAGGGCTTTTAAATTCATTGTTAGAGTGGAAATGCATTTGTTGTTGAAAAACAAGGTTTTTAGGGCAAAAGGGTATTTTGGTCATTGTCAAAAGAGGATAATTTTTTTATCAAGAATCATTGTGCAATTTTAGAGAAATTTATTTGAGGCAAAACATTTTTGGTAATGTATGTATGTATGCGCATGCATGCATACATTGTGCACAAAATTTCAAAAAAGGATCAAAAGGGAATATTCTACAAAAAAGTTCCAAGATGTGATTTTTATGACATTTTTGGTCATGGTGATCACATAAAATGGCATATTCCTAAGATTCCTAGTATGTGGCCTAAATTGGGTGTATTTTTGTACAATTATCCTAAGAAGAATAATCAAAAATGAAGGGATAATGGAATGGTCATATAATAGTACAATAGTACAAGATGACAACTAGCAAAACTTGGTCACCAAGGACCCCTCCCTTGCTATTTCGAATTTCTCCTCTCTATTCTCTCATTTTGTGTTTTCTCAATGTCCTCAATCCATGTGAGCCTCAATCCTAGCCTTTGATTCAAAATTAAAATCAAATCCTAGAGCACAACTAGTGCACAATGACCTAACCACCCTTAAACCTAATTGCTTTCTATATATACCCTATTCACCTCACAAAAAAAAAGCTTTTGGCCTCACAATTCATTCACAAAACCCTAGCACACAAACCTCTCCTCTCCTCTCCTCCTTTGGCCGAAACCACCAACAACCACTCCCTCCTCCATTTTTCTTCATTTCACTTCCATTTTCCATCTCATATTAACTCCTACTTCATATATCTTCCTTCTCTCCTAATTTAATTCAAACTTGCATCATCAAAGGGCATTTTTAAGCAAGCATTTCGTGGGTTTCATTGAAGTTTGGTGAAGATTCAAGTTGATTTGTGGTCTTGTTCTTCATATTAGTCATTCCTTAGCTTGGATTTGAGGTAAACTTCTTAAAACCTAGCATCATCTTCAACTTTTTTGCATCAAAATGTAGATATCATGTTTCTAATTTTTCATCCTACCATCTTCATGCATTTTAGTGTTGTTATATTGTTGATTTGTTGATTGTTGTTGGTGAGAGGTGTCTCAAACATTTTGACAAGCACTTAGGGAGGCTTGGGTGTTTGAGATTGCTTCTCACCCTTGAATAAATTGTGATTTGTGTTGTTATCATTTTGCTTGTTGCATTTTGTGAAATAAAATTGTGTTAGGAAGCTATGAATGTTTCGCACCTTTAGTATAAAAATAGGTTTAATCGAGTTTTGATGCATTTCTTTATGCAATCTTGTTATTGGGGCTTGATTTTGAAGTTCCCATGTCCAAACATGTTGTTTGATTTTGCAAATATTCATTTTTCATGCCTTCTTACTTTTCACAAAAATCAAAAAATATGAATAGTTGTTGATTTTGGTGTTTGATCGCTTGGATCTTGTGAATAAATGTTCCTAAGTCTTGCTAGTGTCATTTGCTTGCTTGATTTGGTTGACTTGTTGAAATAAATTGATGATTAATTTGTGATTTGAGAAAATGAATTTGGGTTTTGGTTCATTTATGATCCACAAATGATCTTGGGTTATGCTAAGTTGGCAAGAGATAGGTTACTTCAACCTTGATGCCTATGTTTGTAAGCATTTAAAAATTCAATTCCCATTTGATGTGCTTGTGAAATGTGAGCAAAAAGGGGTCTATAAACAATTGAATTTGCGCACATGATTGGTCTCCAATGACCTTGATGCATCCTCAAGTTTAATCATGCTTTATTTGCTCTTTTGAGTTTAATGTAAATTGTTGTTTGAAGCTTGTGAAGTTTTGGCAAAGGATAGGCCACTTAGAGCCTTGATGCATTAAATTGTTGTGGTGCATTAAAATGTTGAATTGGTGTTCACAATTTGCTTGTTTTGATTTCCACCAATTGTTACTCGTTAGTAACTCTCCAAAACTTCAAAACCATGTTGCATACAAAGAACAACTTGTTACTCGTTAGTAACGTTCCAACTTCAAAACATTTTTTTTTTGCATTTACATAATCATTGATAAACAACTTCACTTCTTCTCAAAACAATTTCAAACTATTTTTCACAAATCAAACTTTGTTGAGGATAATGCGAAGCCTTTGCTTGCACGATCGTCAATAATGGGGTGCTAGTGGTGATCACTTGGAGTCTTTGCTCAATTGATTATCATGAACACTCATTTTTCAAAAGAACTCTCATTTCACAAATTAAAAACTTTGTTGAGGATAATGCGAAGCCTTTGCTTGCACGATCGTCAATAATGGGATGCTAGTGGTGATCACTCGAAACCTTTGTTGTTTGATCACTGTGAACATTCAATTTTCACAATTAAACAACTAAAAAATAAAAACCTTTTCTCGACAACCGAGAACTACGTAAGCTTTGAATTCTCCATCGCACTGGGAGATACGCAGGAGCGGGTCGCATTCCCGTCAAGCACGACAAATGAAAACCATTTTCTTTTCAAAAAAACAAACCCTTTTCCAAAACAAGGCAATTTCTAAAAACAAAACAATTTTCGAAAACAAGAACTACGTTGCTTTGATTCCCTCCCCAGGATACGTAGGCACGGTGCCCTCCCGTCAAGCGCAAAAGGTTAAATTTTCCTTAAGTTTTTCCATAAAGTAAGGAGAGGTAAAGAGAGATAAAAACAAAGCATTTCTTAAATCAACCTTTTAAATCACACGTCAAATCGAGGTTCCCTTTCAGTAGAAAGGATGTGTGGGGTGCTCGTACCTTCCCCATGCATAACCGACCCCCGAACTCAAATCTCGTGGTTCCAAGGACCATTGTCTTTCAAGAAAGGTTTTTTTCAATGTTTTACCTCTAAAAAAAATATTGGTGGCGACTCCAATTCATGTTGTGCGAAGAGAAATCCCTCCAAAGGATTTTTCGGGGTGCAACAGCTGGCGACTCCGCTGGGGACCTTTCTTTAGTGGGTCAAGCCAATCGATTCGACATGTCATTTATTTCGTTGATTTGAATGCTTTGTTATATCTCTCCTCCTTTCCCTTTCTTCTTTCTTTCCTTTGCCTTTAAAAACATGCTTGCATTATTCTTAGAATTGTCGTGTGCATTCTTGTGATGTTGTGCTTGCGTGCATTGTGTGTTAGCCTTCTTCCTCTTCTATATTTGCTTCTTGAGTAAAATAAGAGTAGTTTCTTCTTCTTCTTCTCCTCTTACTTTCGTCGTTTATATGCTTTTCTCATACATTTCCCCAATTCTAGCATGTTCCCCTCTTCTTTGCTCCCTTTCTTGAGGTAAGCTCATGCATTTCCCCTAATCCTATTATGTCCCCTCCTCTAGGCTCCCTTTCTTAAGGTAAGCAATGCTTGCGATTGTTGTTGGAACCCTAGGTTAGTATACTTATGTTGAAATGATATTGAACCCTAGGGTAGACGACATGCTGTTGCTTGATATTGTCTGGACTGTTTTGGTTTCCCTTTGCAGGTGGGGTTTGGGTAGATTTTTAGGTGTTGTGCCCTCATCACACACTGCACACCTTATATTTGTGAGCATTGAGTGGGGCCTAAAACCCAAGGTCTGCAAAGAACCCTAGGAGAGTGGAAATGAGTAGTGACTGCCATTCGTAGACCGTTGTCTGTCTGGCTCTCATGAAAGTTTCGCCCAAGAGTGCGCTTTCTTCATGATACCTCACAATCGGTAGCTCTCTACGATTGTGGGTGTATTCATGAGAGAGACTTTAGCTCTTGGTTGCCATTGTGAGGCAGTGACCAGAACCCACATGGGAGGATTACCCTTGTCGTTGACTTTAGAGCCTACGATCTTTACCCATTTGTAGGACACGGGGGCACGCAAATTGTGTGTTGCATTAGCTTAAGCATCCTCTTTCGAAACTCTTTTACCAAAAATGTAGAAAGTAATTTCCTTTTTCCCTCATAAACACCTATATGAGGTGGCATATAGCGGGTATTTTCAAAAATGTTTTGAACCGCCACCAATAAACATCATTTTCTTCTCTCTTTTCTATGTAAATAAAAGGTCATAATCATCACATCTGCATCATTTTGCATCATCATTGCATTCGCATCTAACAAAAATTTTGAAAAAAAAAACCCTCCATTCTTTGCATCCTCCATGCATTAAAGTTGTTTGCCGGAGATCGCAACGTAACACAAAGTCTTGTCATAGGTGTGTAAGAAGCGGAATGGAATCAAAAGGCAAAACCGTTTTCAATTCAAGGCTTCCTGTTGTGAAAGAGATTGATATGGCTAGTCTGAAAGAGTATGCATCCCTCCTAGGTCCTATTGAGGTCAGGTCTTTTGACAAAACCTATGGGAACATTTGCAAACTGCTACAACTAGAAGTGCAAGAGAGTGCCATTGCTGCCCTGTGTCGGTTCTATGACTCGGAGATTCGCTGTTTCATTTTTAAGAATTTCCAAATGGCGCCTACCCTAGAAGAGTATGATAGGATTTTGGGCTTTGATCGATCCAAGTTTAAGCCTTATCAATACCAAGGGGAGTATTATTCTGATGAAAAGCTTGCTGCCTTGTTGCAAATCAGTGCTGAGAAAGTGCGGGCCCATAAGATAGAACATAATAAGGTATTTGGGTTTCCTCAAGAATACTTTGAGAGTTTGATGACCAGCTATGTAGTGTCTGATGATTGGAATTCTTTCAAGCAAGTGCTAGCTCTGACCATCTTCGGCATTGTGCTCTTCCCTCAGATAGAGAGGCATGTGAGTGAAACTGCAATCGGTGTCTTCCTCGCCTTCAAATGTGCAAAAAATCCTATCAACCCGGTTCCCGCAATCCTCGCAGAGACATACCGTGCCTCCACTCGTCACCATGAATTCCAAAAGAATAAGATGTGTTGCTCCTTCCCTGTGTTATATGCTTGGTTGATCAGTCATGTGTGTACCAACAAAAGTGATGTGAAGGATTTGTTTTCCTATGCCTTGGGTTGTAATCCGAAGACTATGAACTCTCAAGAGTGGGTGCATGCTTTCAAGAACCAAGATGCTCTCCAGATTCGTTGGTACTCACCTAAATGTTGGGTAGACAGGCCTTCAGTGGTATTTCGGTGTGGGAGTTTTCAGAACGTTCCTCTCATGGGAACCCAAGGATGCATAAACTATAACCCCTCTTTGACCTTGCGACAGCTCGGATACCCTATGTGGGATTCACCCTCCGAAGCTATGCTGTTTCGTTTTTACCTCCACGCGGGGATCCCTAAAGACGAGAGTCTACTTCGGCGAGTCCTGCAAGCTTGGGAAACCGTAGTGTGGAAGGACAGAGAAGAGTTAACCAGGAGGACCACTGCTTTCTCTTTTTCTCAATGGCTTGAAGGGAGGATTAGTGAAACTCGGTCATCCAACCAAGGAGTACCACTGCCTGAGGAAAAGATACAAGAACCTCACATTCCTACCATTGAAGAATTGGAAGAGGTTAGGTTGGCCATGTCAAAGGTAGGAGAAGAGAAAAGGGCTCTGCAAGATGGATTGAGAAAGACGATGCAAGACAAGAAAAAGCTAGAAAATGAAAATGCTTTCCAAGCTGCAGCTATTGAGGAAGTCAATAGAAAACTTGAAATAGAAGGGAAAAGCAAGAGGGAAATGCAAAAGCACTTGAAGGGTGCCAAAGAGGAAGTGAAGAGGTGCACTACCAAGATGAATGAGGCTGTAGCGGAAGCAATTAAATGGAAGAGGCTATATGAGGACACATGGAAAGAAGAGCAAGCAGTCAGGCACGCACTAGTTAAGTCAAGAAAAGACTCTCGAATGATGAAGCTTGAATTGGAAGATCAATTAAAGAGTGCCAAGCAAGATCGGGAATCTATTGATGGGATCCTGAGGGATTATCAGCAAGCACTAAGAAGGGAACAAGGGAAGTCGGAAAGCTTGGCCAATCATGTGCAGTACTTGGAAGGGTCTTACCTCCGGCTAAGGGAGAAGAGTGACTATTGGGAGAGTCAATTTGCGGAATTGCTCAGTAAGGTAAAAAGTCAACAAGTCTTTGAGGAATTGAAAAAGGAAGGCTTACATTGGAAAGACAAGTTCTCCAAGTTAGTTTGGTTAGCTAATCAGGCTGTGAGAGACATTCCCAAGAAGCTAAGAAAGGCGGATGCAGAAATGAATCCTTTCAACACCCCTGTCAAGGTGTGTGAGTTTGTTGAGTACTGCAAGATTCTCACAGAAGAACTCCTGGAGAAAGCCCGGGGGGCAGCTGAGAGCAAGAAGAGGAAAAGGAGCAAGGAGTTGAAAGCCATATGCCTTTAAAGTTCCCTTTAGAGTATTGTAGCGATCCTTAGGAAATTGTAATTTTCTTTAAGAAGTTGTAACTTTCTTTGGAAAATAGTACTTTGTTTAAAATCATTGTATTGCACTCTTAAGGAATATTGTACTTTGATTTGCTTTCCATTTATGACACTCCTTCGCATTCCATTTAATTGAAGTACGTTTGTTTTGCCTTGTTGCTTCCAACTTTGTTGCAAATCCTAAAAACACCTGAACCTTAACACCTATGACAAGACGAGTTGCACCGCGATTCCCGGCAATAAACATAATAACATGCATATTGCATTGCATTTGCATCATTTGTCTTTGTATTCATAAAAAAATGTTCCGTCCACAGAAGTAAGACAAGCTGGTTAATCATCGGTATTGGACGCGATCACAGGCAAGAAATATGGCCAACAATCAAGACGACGCGAATCTGGGCAATCATCAACCAATCCAGAATGATGTAGTTCCAGAAGGTCCGAATCCAAATGGTCAGGGTCAGCATGATCAGAATCAAGAGAATCGAGCAATCAGGGCTGAGATGGAAGTTATAAGAGCTAAAATGACAGAGGTCATAAGAGTGTTAAGTGCCTTAAGGGATGCTGGCATAACTGAAGGTGCTGCTGCCGCAGAAGTGGATCCTCCTAGAGTCTCTCGGGCTCTCCAGAACGTGCAATGGCCTCCTTATGGTCTCCCATTAGGGTACACACCCCCTGCTGCCGGTGCAAACCCAGAAAGTGGTCCTTCGGGAACCACAGGACAGGCCCAGCCTGAATCAGCTGTGAATGAAGTTGGAACGGGGACACCTCAGGTTCAAATTCAGATTCCTACTCCTGCTATTACCCCGGGAACTCCGTTTGGCTTCAATTCTCCAGCAACAATCCATCCACAAGTTTAGGGTCCAATTCCTCAGATTATCGCTCACTCACGTGACCCACACGTGACCCCAGCTGTGGTGTCGATGAATAATCTTCACTACGGTGTGAGTGGTTTTTCCGCCGAATTACCCTGATGAAGCTAGAAGTCAGTACCAGATGTTAGAAGAAAGATTGAGAGCTGTTGAAGGAACAGGTTCCCGGGCTAGGAACGCCCATGAGTTATGCTTGGTCCCTAATCTAGTCCTGCCACCGAAGTTCAAAGCACCATTTTTCGACAAGTACAAAGGAGAAACCTGCCCGCGCAGCCATGTGACGATGTATTGCCGGAAGATGACTGCCCACGCCCGTGATGATAACCTGATGATACATTGCTTTCAGGAAAGCTTAGCTGGAGCTCCCCTTGAATGGTATATGCAATTGGAGCCAACTAATATCCGTTGTTGGAAGGATCTGGCGGATGCCTTTATCCGTCAATACCAGTACAATAGTGATTTAGCCCCGGATAGGACCCAGCTGCAATGAATGTCTAAGAAGGATAATGAGACATTCAAGGAATACGCCCAGAGGTGGAGGAACCTCGCTGCACAAGTAAAACCCTCCCTGCTTGATAAAGAGATGGTCCATATGTTCATGGAAACTCTTCCCCCAGTGTTCTATGATCGTTTGGTCGGCAGCGTGGCTTCGAATTTCTCGGAGATGGTTGTCATTGGAGAAAGAGTGGAGAACGGCATGCGCAGCGGAAGAATAGCCCATGGCCCAACACCTCATTCCCATCAGAAAAAGCCTTTTTCTGGTACCCACAAGAAGAAGGAGGGAGAAACTAATGCAATCATCGGAGCTAGCGGTCCATCACACAATAATCCCCCACAAGCCATTCCAGTTCCTGCTCAGACGCCGCCTGCTCAACCATTCCAGTCCAACAATCAGTACAGAAACTACAATGAAAAAAAGCCTGTTGTCTTTGAACCCATCCCCATGTCGTACACAGATTTGTTCAATTATCTCATTGCCAACAAGTTAATCAACACTCGTCAGATGAAACCATATCAGCCTCCCTATCCCAGAGGGTATAATGCAAATGCTACCTGTGCCTTTCATTCTGGGGCAGTAGGTCATGTGGTGGAGGATTGTAAGGCGTTCAAGTACGTTGTGCAAGACCTGCTTGATGCAAAGAGTATATCATTTCAGCAACCTAATGTAACCACCAACCCGTTGCCGGGGCATGGTTGGCCCACTGCAAATGCCATTAATGATCAGGGTGGTCAGTACTTAATTAGGAAGGTGGAGTGCATTCGTACACCCCTGAGTATCATTCATGCTGCACTATGCCGTTGTGGTATCATCGAAGAAGGGTGTGCCAGAAGAGACATCTGCAATGACCCTTATTGTGTTGGGGCCTGTGAGAGCTTCAAACCCATCCTCCAAGAGCTGTTAGACAGACACCTGGTCCAGGTTGGGGTTCAGGAAAAGGAAGAAAGTGTATCTACTCTGCAATCAAACAACAGAGGTTTCAGGAGACCGGTTGAAATCCCTTGCAGTCTGAATTCAAGCTCGGTTGTGGCAAGACCTCTGACTGTTGTTATTCCGGTACCTGCTGCTACCCCTAGTAGAGAGACTAGGGTTATTCCCTGGAGCTGCAACGTGCAAATGCAAGCAGAGGTCCCTCAGGGCGTGTTGGATATAACAAACAGTGCTGGGAGTAGTGGAATTACAAGGAGTGGAAGGATGTATGTTCCTGAAAATCTTAGAAAGGAACAATCAAAGGAAGCTGAAGAAAGGGCCCGTAAGGGAAAAGATAAGGAAACTGTGGAAGTTAGAGAAGTATCAGACAAAGAAGCTCAGGAATTTCTGAAAGTAATGAGACAAAGTGAATACCGGGTGGTGGACCAGTTAAATCAAACCCCAGCCAAAATCTCAATGCTTTCGTTGTTGCTTAGTTCCGAGGCACACCGAGCTGCACTGTTGAAAATCCTGAATGAAGCACACGTACCCCATGACATTACGGTCAACCAGCTTGATGGTATTGTTGGGAACATAGTGGCATCCAACTCCTTGACCTTCACAGACGCTGAGCTACCTCCAGCGGGGAAGAATCACAATCAAGCCCTTCACATCTCTGTCAAGTGTGGGGACTACATGCTGGCCAGAGTGCTCATCGACAATGGCTCGTCATTGAATGTGTTGCCCAAGTCCACAGTGGATAAGTTGGATGTGGATTGCTCGTATCTGAAGCCTAGCTCCACCTTGGTTAGAGCATTTGATGGGTCTGTGAAAGAAGTTTTTGGAGAAGTAGAGGTGCCTTTGCAGGTGGGTCCTGAAGTGTTCTATGTCACATTCCAAGTCATGGATATAGCTTCCTCTTATAGCTGTCTGCTAGGACGACCTTGGATACATGCCGCTGGGGCAGTGCCATCTTCGCTCCATCAGAAACTCAAGTTTGTGGCCGAGGGCAAGTTGATAGTAATCTTCGGGGAGGAGGAGATGATGATAAACCGATCACTACCAGAATATTACGTTGAAACAGCAGAGGAGTCTTTTGAGACTGCCTCCCAGGGATTGGAGATCTCAAATGCTATCTTTGTTGGGAGTGAGCCTCCCCAATTGAAGCCTAGGTGGTCCAAGGAGGACATGATGGTTGCAAAGGTGATGCTAGGATATGGGTATCAGGTTGGAAAAGGCCTGGGAAAAGCTGCTCAAGGAATTGTAACACCCGTCCTGCTGAAAGGGAATACTGAAAGGTTCAGTATTGGGTACATCCCAAGCCCTGCAGACCGAGAGAGGCTAGCAGCTGATAGAAGAGAGAAATGGTTGGCAAAGCTCAGAGGAAGGACCCCCAACCAGGGAGGGATGGTCGTCAGTGATCTTAGGAACAACTTCCGAAGTGTAGGCATGCTGAACCCTGACCAGGTCAATGTGATTGAAGAAGATTCAGGCTCGGGTGACGGTGCTGTCGGCTTAGTGCGCCGTTGTGCTGCGAAAGAAAAGCTCCAGAACTGGGAGGCCCTAGATTTCCCTGTGATTTTCAATTTAAAGTAATTTTTCTTCGTAATGCAAAATTCCTCGGCTCTGCCCAAGGCCTTGGGATATTTCATTCGGGCATGCATGTTTTCGTCAAACTTCATCAATGAATAAAATGTTATTTTGGAATTTTCAATAAAATTCTCTTTCTTCATCTCTCATTTGCGTGTCTTTTCTTTATTTTTATTCGACAATCCATTTTAATGCAGATCGAATACAATTCTTGAAAGTAATAATGCCCATAACTCATACTGTGACTTTGATTACCCGGTTAACCAAACTGAGAGAGAGGCTGAAGACAACTGGGATGTTTCTTCGGAATTAATAAGTGAAGAATTGGCTAAGGCTGTAGAAATTCATGATGCCACAACTAGGTTGGGCAATGAAGTCAAAGCACAAGTTCAAGCAAAGTGGAGCAATGCTGAGGAAACCAAACAAATGTTACAAGCGAACCTCTTTCGCGACCAAACCCTTTCCCTTCCTCAGATCAACCAACTTTCCCATTTCCCATTACAAGTACCCCATCACAAAAAAAAAATTTCATAACCAAATGCCTGCCATCGCCACCTTCCTCACTACCAGTGGCCCTTCTACAAAATCAACCCATCTCATTTGCTCCTCCCTCTGAACCTCCTGTCACCCCAGTTAATACCAGAACCCAATCAAGCATCCTCCAATCGCTGCAGGGGTTTCATTGCCATTATCTTTCCAATCACCCCAGACAAGGATCACTTCAAATATCCAAAAACAGTGTATCACTTTTATCAGCTTACTCAACTCAAAAGCAAAAAAAAGAAAAAATCAGAAAAAATGAAACAAAAAAGAACAGATTCAAAAAATGAAAATCCCAAAAATGAAAAACAAGGGAAAAAGAGACGAAAGAAATATAAGTTGTGAGCTGATACATTTGGCCATAAAGCGTAAGAGATCCTTGTCTCAATGAACCTTCCTACACCTTGTTGTGTATGACCACCCTTTCTTCCATAAACCTTCAAACACTTCATCATTCCTATACATCTCTCCTTTCATAAAACCGCAAACACTACCTCGACCTCGTCATCCCGCCCTCCACAAACCCTCAGTCATTCCTCAGACTCCACCATCAGATTTGCAATCAAGCTGTTACGCAAGAATAAGAGAACAAAGTGGTCCGTCCTCATGAGGAATCAAGTGACATGATCAATTTGAGCAAAGGAGAGGATTGACGCCATGATAAAGAGCAATGAATCAACAAGTTTGTGTAAATCACCCTTCTGACATAAGGCACTTGCCATTATAACAAAGTCTGTAATTACCAAAGTTCGGTCTGTTGCGCAGCTTTCCAAGCTAAGGTAGTCACAAATGACAGTATGAAGACTCCAGGTCAAGCATCATGATCCCTCCCTACGCCACCCTAAAAATGGGGCAGTTAGAGACAATCAACAAAGGATATCAAGGACGATGATGACCTTCATGGAAATCAGGCTTCGTTTTACACTCTAACAGGGGCAAACCCCATATGATGGAAGTAATACTTTCATTGAGCCTTATCAAACCAAAGTACATTTGTCTTATGTCAGAAGAAGAATAAGAGAAAGCTCAAACCGAAGAAAGCTCATCTTCAACAATTTCAAAGAAGACTCAATGCTCAAAAAGATCATGAACCTCCAAAAGGATTCCCATGGAGATGAACCCAGTATCATGAAGACGAAGAACTTATTCTCCGGAGGGGCCTTTAATTCTCGCAAAATGGGATGCAAGAAAAGAAAACCCCAGTTTCCAGCAAATTCAGATGCAGTCAGAAAGGAGTATGCCTAAAGAAATAAATGAAAAAAGAGAAAGATGAGCCAAGTAAGAATCAGCTCGCTAGGTTGAAAACCCGCAAAGGGCGGCCTAGGCAAAACCAGAGCGACCCGGTGGATTGAAAACCCGCAAAGGGCGATCCAGGCAAAAATTAGGGTCAGAAAACTTGGACTTGAAATGAAAAAGGCAACTAGCACTCCCGAAGATTTGGATAAGGGGTTGATCAAGGTCACAAGTATGAACGGTGGGCACCGTTACTTCAAGGATAGAATCACAGGATCTGTTCCTTTTTCTTGTATTTTATCAGTTTAGAATAAAGATTGCAATTGTACTTTCAACTGGCGTGACTTTCTGCACGACCAGTTTCCATATTAGCAAAAGTCCAACTTTTCTTTCATATGTGTGCTTTTCGTGTCTTTACTTTCATTTATTCAGTTTCTTTCAAAATAATGATTTTATGATTGATGAAATTGAATTGCAAAACATGTGCATACATTCAGAGCATTACAGGTTATTACGAAATCTTTGAAAATCACAAAAGGAAAAAATGGTTTCCTAAAATGGGTAAAGCTGCAAAAAAAAAAAAGTCACATGCACTGTCACCTTAAAAATAACAAGATCATTGCAAACCAACGCGCAACCCTTGCGTTATCACCATCCTGGAACGGTCTTCGTGTCAAGTGCCACAAGTCCCGCGGATTGATTTAACCAGCAAAAAAAAAAAAAAAACACACACACATTTTCATATCATTCATCATTCCTATATCATCCATGTCATCAAACAGTAGAGCATTATACTTTCATATTAGCATCCCAGAAGGGCGAAAAGAAACAGAAGAAAAGAAAAAGAAAAAGGAAAATCAAACAGAAAAAACCTCTCACCAAATCAATCATTGCATCCATGTGCATCCCAGCATCAAAAGCCTGCATTCCATGCATCATTCAAAGCTTCCCAATTTTCAAAAAGAAACTCAGTTACTTTGGACTCGTTAGTCCCCAAAATTTTCAAAAGGTCAGTTACTTTGGACCAATGGGTCCCCGAAATCTCATTTTCAGAAAATCATCATGGCACCGAGTTAGTGAACTCCATCAGCACAGAGTTAGTAAACTCCCACAGAGTTAGTGAACTCCTTCCACAGATCACAACGTCGCGTACGAGCGCGCGGCAGATCCTACAGACTTCGTTAAGTCCATCGGATTAATTATGTCAACCTAAGGCATAGCGTAGATCCATTGATCATATCAGTTCCGGACCTGATATTGATCGGCCGCTCGAAAAGGCCACCCCTAGAGCTCGGACTCGACGAGAGTCCGTTAAAAGGTTTTAGGCAACCTCCGAATTCCCCAATTTACGGCACTTCCCATTTACTGCTTTCATTTACTGCTTTACGCAATTTACTGCTTTCATTTACTGCTTTACGCAATTTACTGCTTTCATTTACTGCTTTACGCAATTTACTGCTTTCTCGTCGACGCGACAAGTGTTGACTCTCTCTCTCTCAAAAGAAGAGAGATCAAAGAAAGGAAACAAAAAAAAGAGAAAAAAAAAAAGAAAAGGAAAATTCGGGTTTCTCTAAGTAGACAAAATTAGTATTATTTCTGAATTCTTTATTTCTATTTTGCCTCGGAATATGTTTTGGCCAATTCATATTCCTTGGTAAAATCCAAATAAAGAGGGGCAGCTGTCATACCCTAATTTTGTCCGCCTAGGTTTAAAACCCTAATTTTCCGCAAATAAATAAATTGAGAAGTGTGGTTTTATTTTGAAGAGTGAAGAGCATTGTGCATGCATTTTTGGGTTTTAAAAGTCATTCTAGGGCTTTTAAATTCATTGTTAGAGTGGAAATGCATTTGTTGTCGAAAAACAAGGTTTTTAGGGCAAAAGGGTATTTTGGTCATTGTCAAAAGAGGATAATTTTTTTATCAAGAATCATTGTGCAATTTTAGAGAAATTTATTTGAGGCAAAACATTTTTGGTCATGTATGTATGTATGCGCATGCATGCATACATTGTGCACAAAATTTCAAAAAAGGATCAAAAGGGAATATTCTACAAAAAAGTTCCAAGATGTGATTTTTATGACATTTTTGGTCATGGTGATCACATAAAATGGCATATTCCTAAGATTCCTAGTATGTGGCCTAAATTGGGTGTATTTTTGTACAATTATCCTAAGAAGAATAATCAAAAATGAAGGGATAATGGAATGGTCATATAATAGTACAATAGTACAAGATGACAACTAGCAAAACTTGGTCACCAAGGACCCCTCCCTTGCTATTTCGAATTTCTCCTCTCTATTCTCTCATTTTGTGTTTTCTCAATGTCCTCAATCCATGTGAGCCTCAATCCTAGCCTTTGATTCAAAATTAAAATCAAATCCTAGAGCACAACTAGTGCACAATGACCTAACCACCCTTAAACCTAATTGCTTTCTATATATACCCTATTCACCTCACAAAAAAAAAGCTTTTGGCCTCACAATTCATTCACAAAACCCTAGCACACAAACCTCTCCTCTCCTCTCCTCCTTTGGCCGAAACCACCAACAACCACTCCCTCCTCCATTTTTCTTCATTTCACTTCCATTTTCCATCTCATATTAACTCCTACTTCATATATCTTCCTTCTCTCCTAATTTAATTCAAACTTGCATCATCAAAGGGCATTTTTAAGCAAGCATTTCGTGGGTTTCATTGAAGTTTGGTGAAGATTCAAGTTGATTTGTGGTCTTGTTCTTCATATTAGTCATTCCTTAGCTTGGATTTGAGGTAAACTTCTTAAAACCTAGCATCATCTTCAACTTTTTTGCATCAAAATGTAGATATCATGTTTCTAATTTTTCATCCTACCATCTTCATGCATTTTAGTGTTGTTATATTGTTGATTTGTTGATTGTTGTTGGTGAGAGGTGTCTCAAACATTTTGACAAGCACTTAGGGAGGCTTGGGTGTTTGAGATTGCTTCTCACCCTTGAATAAATTGTGATTTGTGTTGTTATCATTTTGCTTGTTGCATTTTGTGAAATAAAATTGTGTTAGGAAGCTATGAATGTTTCGCACCTTTAGTATAAAAATAGGTTTAATCGAGTTTTGATGCATTTCTTTATGCAATCTTGTTATTGGGGCTTGATTTTGAAGTTCCCATGTCCAAACATGTTGTTTGATTTTGCAAATATTCATTTTTCATGCCTTCTTACTTTTCACAAAAATCAAAAAATATGAATAGTTGTTGATTTTGGTGTTTGATCGCTTGGATCTTGTGAATAAATGTTCCTAAGTCTTGCTAGTGTCATTTGCTTGCTTGATTTGGTTGACTTGTTGAAATAAATTGATGATTAATTTGTGATTTGAGAAAATGAATTTGGGTTTTGGTTCATTTATGATCCACAAATGATCTTGGGTTATGCTAAGTTGGCAAGAGATAGGTTACTTCAACCTTGATGCCTATGCTTGTAAGCATTTAAAAATTCAATTCCCATTTGATGTGCTTGTGAAATGTGAGCAAAAAGGGGTCTATAAACAATTGAATTTGCGCACATGATTGGTCTCCAATGACCTTGATGCATCCTCAAGTTTAATCATGCTTTATTTGCTCTTTGAGTTTAATGTAAATTGTTGTTTGAAGCTTGTGAAGTTTTGGCAAAGGATAGGCCACTTAGAGCCTTGATGCATTAAATTGTTGTGGTGCATTAAAATGTTAAATTGGTGTTCACAATTTGCTTGTTTTGATTTCCACCAATTGTTACTCGTTAGTAACTCTCCAAAACTTCAAAACCATGTTGCATACAAAGAACAACTTGTTACTCGTTAGTAACGTTCCAACTTCAAAACATTTTTTTTTTGCATTTACATAATCATTGATAAACAACTTCACTTCTTCTCAAAACAATTTCAAACTATTTTTCACAAATCAAACTTTGTTGAGGATAATGCGAAGCCTTTGCTTGCACGATCGTCAATAATGGGGTGCTAGTGGTGATCACTTGGAGTCTTTGCTCAATTGATTATCATGAACACTCATTTTTCAAAAGAACTCTCATTTCACAAATTAAAAACTTTGTTGAGGATAATGCGAAGCCTTTGCTTGCACGATCGTCAATAATGGGATGCTAGTGGTGATCACTCGAAACCTTTGTTGTTTGATCACTGTGAACATTCAATTTTCACAATTAAACAACTAAAAAATAAAAACCTTTTCTCGACAACCGAGAACTACGTAAGCTTTGAATTCTCCATCGCACTGGGAGATACGCAGGAGCGGGTCGCATTCCCGTCAAGCACGACAAATGAAAACCATTTTCTTTTCAAAAAAACAAACCCTTTTCCAAAACAAGGCAATTTCTAAAAACAAAACAATTTTCGAAAACAAGAACTACGTTGCTTTGATTCCCTCCCCAGGATACGTAGGCACGGTGCCCTCCCGTCAAGCGCAAAAGGTTAAATTTTCCTTAAGTTTTTCCATAAAGTAAGGAGAGGTAAAGAGAGATAAAAACAAAGCATTTCTTAAATCAACCTTTTAAATCACACGTCAAATCGAGGTTCCCTTTCAGTAGAAAGGATGTGTGGGGTGCTCGTACCTTCCCCATGCATAACCGACCCCCGAACTCAAATCTCGTGGTTCCAAGGACCATTGTCTTTCAAGAAAGGTTTTTTTCAATGTTTTACCTCTAAAAAAAATATTGGTGGCGACTCCAATTCATGTTGTGCGAAGAGAAATCCCTCCAAAGGATTTTTCGGGGTGCAACAGGTTGGAGTTGCTAAAAGACTATGATTTCAGTTTGAATTATCATCCAGGGAAAGCTAATGTCATGGCTGATGCTTTGAGCCGAAAGACCTTGCACATGTCGGCAACGATGGTTAGGGAGTTTGAATTGATTGAGCAGTTCAGAGATATGAGTTTGATTTGCGAAGTGACACCTCAGAGTGTTATGTTGGGGATGTTGAAGATTAATAATGACTTTTTAGATAGCATCAGAGAAGCTCAGAAACTGGATGTTAAACTGGTAGATTCGACGGTAGGAATCGGGCAGTCTGAGAATAACGATTTTGAGTTGGATGCGCAAGGTGTGTTGAGATACCGTAATAGAATCTGCATTCCTGACGATGCGGAAATGAAGAAAGCAATTCTCGAAGAGAGTCATAGAAGTAAGTTGAGTATTCATCCAGGAGCTACGAAAATGTATCAAGACTTGAGAAGATGGTTCTGGTGGCCTGGGATGAAGCGCGATGTAGCGCAATTCGTGTATGCATGTTTAACTTGTCAGACGTCAAAAGTTGAACATCAGAAGCCTGCGGGGTTGATGCAACCTTTAGAGATTCCGGAATGGAAATGGGATAGCATTTCAATGGACTTTGTGACAGGGCTGCCTAATACTGTGAGAGGGCATGATGCGATTTGGGTGATTGTTGACAGGCTGACGAAGTCGGCTCATTTTATACCTATTAATATCACGTATCCGGTACCGAAGTTGGCTGAGATTTACCTCCAAAAGATTGTAAAGTTGCATGGTGTTCCTATGTGTATCGTTTCGGATAGAGATCCTAGGTTCACTTCTGATTTCTGGAAGAGTTTGCAAGAGGCGTTGGGTTCTAAGTTGAGATTGAGCTCAGCGTATCACCCTCAGACGGATGGTCAGACAGAGAGGACTATTCAATCGTTGGAGGATTTGTTGAGAGCGTGTATTCTTGAGCAAGGAGGTTCGTGGGATACCCATCTCTCGTTGATAGAGTTTACCTATAATAACAGTTATCATTCTAGTATTGGGATGGCACCTTTCGAAGCGTTGTATGGTCAAAGGTGTAGAACCCCTTTGTGTTGGTATGAACCTGGAGAGAGTATAGTGCTTGGACCTGAAATTGTTCGAGAAACGACTGAGAAGGTGAAGTTGATTCGTGAAAAGATGAAAGCTTCACAAAGTAGACAGAAGAGTTACCATGATAAGCGAAGGAAGGATTTGGAATTTCAAGCTGGTGATCATGTGTTTTTGAGAGTCACCCCTGTGACCGGTGTTGGACGTGCTCTGAAATCTAAGAAGCTTACTCCTCGATTCATTGGTCCGTATCAGATCACGGAAAGAGTTGGGAATGTAGCTTACAGAGTGGCCTTACCGCCTAATCTTTCGAATTTGCATGATGTGTTCCATGTCCACAACTTCGGAAGTATATTCCAGATCCATCTCATGTAATTCATATGGATGATGTGCAAGTACGGGATAACCTCACTGTGGAGACGATGCCTGTACGAATCGCGGACCGTGAGACGAAGACTCTAAGGGTCAAAGAGATCGCCTTGGTGAAAGTAGTCTGGTTAGGAGCTGCCGGAGAGAGCATGACATGGGAGTTGGAAAGCAAGATGCGGGAGTCCTATCCCGAGTTGTTCGAATCAGGTAAATTTTCGAGGACGAAAATATTCTAAGTGGGGGAGAGTTGTAACGCCCTAAAATTTAATCAAATTACTTCGAAATTGGATTGCCGTAGGATAATTGTAAGAATTGAAATTATGGGCATAGTAGCTATGTTGAAAATGAGTTAGATGATAATCACGTGTCGTGGGCCAGTTAAAAGTAGCATTGGGCTTAGCACCGCGAGTGCGCAGCGCTCACGCAACCCTAGCAGCGTGTCCAGTGCGCAGCTTGCGCAGGAAGGCGCTTGTGCGCCACTCCTCCTTATAAATATAGCGCAAATATGCGCTAGGGCTGGTCTTTTTGCGCAGCCGCCCTCTCACTTCTAAGTTACACAAAAGCCTCAATTTTCAAGAGCTCTAGCCTAGGATTGGATTGGGAGGGTTGATTTTCATTGCAATTCTCTACGTTCGTGATCGTCATGCGTCGTTACTATCGCAAGGGAGTCGCCGTATTCGGAGAATCGAGGAACGAGGCTAGGAGGGAGTTTGCGCCACCATAGTTGAGGTAAGGGTGGGTTCGAATTCTATAATAGCGTATATGAGGGATCGTATGCGGGGTTTGGGGTTTATTATAGATTGCCTCTGTGTATGTTGCGTAGTTATATATATATATATATATATATCGTATGAGAAATGTTTGATGAATTGACCGTGTGTGCTTGAATTCCTATGTCGTTAGTTCTAATTAAATCGAATTGTAATTTTGTTGGATTAAGGTTTTCACTATTATAATCAAAAAAAATGATAGGAATATAGATAACTCGTTAGTAAGAATTATAAATAATTTTCGTAATTGAATTGATGGTTACGTTAATGCTGTTACTGTTTTGATGTAATGCTGTTGCTGTTTTGCTGTTAATGCTGTTGCTGTTTTGCTGATAATGCTGTTGCGGTTTTGCTGTTAATGCTGTTGATGTTTTGCTGTTAAAGCTGTTGCGGTTTTGCTGTTATTGTTGTCATTGCTGTTACGTTTTGCTGCTGTGTTGTTGCTATTCTTGCTGTTTTGCGCTGTTGATGTTGCTGCTTTGTCAATATTGTTGCCACAGTTGCTGTTGTGGTTAATTGTTGCGTTGAATACCTTGTCGAAAATGTGGTAAATTGCAGGTGAAGTTGTAAAAGTTGATTTGCCTCTATTTATTGGCAAAGATAGTAAATTGTAGGCCTATGGCCGCCATGACGTCTTGGTGTTGTTGTCGTGCGATTGCGTGACTGTGATTAGCGTTACTTGTACATTCACATTGTGTCGCATACCTTTGCATTTGCTTTATGACGTGAACGATGAGGGCTATGCCCTGTGAGCCACTATTTACTGGCAACGACGATTTTTACGACGGGAGTTTTGCTCCAATGGTACCACATGCATATGCACAGTTGAGTCGCATTCCGCATTTCACTTCGATGATTCTATTGATGACTCTATTGAGGATTTTATTGATGATATGTGTAATTCTATAGTACCTGACCTATCATATTGTTCTTCATACATGCTCTTATATAGTTCGATATCTCACCCCTTCTGTTTGAATGTTACCCCTATGTGGTAACGTGCAGGTAGTCGCGAATGAAGGCGGTGATCCTTCCTTAGTTGAGTCGGTGTCGTCACTCTGATACGTAACACTCGGGGGATTGAACGCTGTTTTTTTTCCTTTATCATTTAGGTTGCAATATTTGTTGAACTCGAAGTTATTTCTATTAAGCAAATTGTTGATTTTGAGTTGTCAAATGGACAAGGATTGTTAAGATTGCTTCAAATTGAATTTACCATGAATGAATTATATTGTTTGTGTTGGGAAGTAAGTGTAGCACTCCAATATTTATGTTGAAAATTCCGCACTCTGATTTATAGTATTATTGGGTAGAATTGGGGTGTTACACAACATATTATCAAAACAATCCTTTCTTAAATTAACATGTCAGGAGTACCACATCGAATAAGTAGCATATCGTCAATTATATCATTGACTAATCAAGTTGGAATGTTTATGTTTGAACTAAGTATGGAATTGGGATAGATTGTAGCATCAAGGAAACGAGAAAAGGGAAGAATTTGTTTAAGGAAACAGATGGCACACAGGTTGGGCTTCCTTTACCGATTCAAAAAAATGAATTTTCAGCTATTTTGTGCATTCCTTTGATCCTCAATCTTTCCGGATTCCATAAACAATACAAACGAAATAATTAATACTATCATAATCACTCAAATTCATATTATCAATAACATTCATGAATTCAATCATCACCAAAAATACAATCAACCAAGGGGAAAGAATCCACAATAGGTTAGAAGTCCAATTCAACAAACAATCTGAATCAAACAGATAGGTAGTCACTAGTTCAGATTTTAAAATCACGCGTAAATGTATTATTTAATAATAGACAATAAGATAGGATAAGAACTCATAATAACCCATCATTATGTGGCATCTCCATCAACAATTCAAGTGTAAAGATTGGTTTGCACTCATTTGAAATTATAAGCAACAACACTTCAAGTCAATCCTTTATCATTTAGCAGCAAAATTGATCTACGTTTCCCCAACACATATGAATCAATTAAGGTTTCAAAATCAACATAAAAAATGTCTTTAATAAACGAAATTCCTAGCCCGCAAGATCATTCATCAAACAAAACAAAACATATTACGGTAGTGTGAATTATAAAAGCAACCATCATCACGAATTTCCTACCTCTAGGAAAGTCTATTTCAGGTCAAAGAGCAACATATCCATTGGAACAGTTAGCCAATGTTAACATAGAAGAATCTGAAATTTCTAAGGGTCTCCTACTTCACTAGGGAATTCCTCATGATCTTATACTACTATTGTAGGTGCGTACCCATCTACGATCCTATACTTCCGCTTTGCACTCTGATACGAGTAAGTACGGAAATCCTAGGTTCAAGCTTTTGAAAGTTTTCGGGGCTAAAGCAACAAGTTGTCATTAGTCTCAATACTTTGCGTGTAATATTGAGTTGATCAAGATCAATGCTTCACACAATATACTAAGAGATTCTGACAATTAACCACTGGAGTCCCTAACTAATTAAATCTACCTATTTAACTAAACACAACATCTAGGTCCGACTAGGTCGAACCGCTCTGATACCAAAATGTAACATCCTTAAATTTAGACGTCATAAATTTAGAACGTAAACCATTTGAATAAAATCAGAGACGTGAACCTGCTTAAGAATTTGCATATGAAACCCCCTATAGGATAAATTTTTTATAATTAGTTCACTAAGTAGAAATTTATCAAAAACTCGACTCTTTTACATAACTGATATCAATCTATTTCAGTTATATAACTGTGAATGTCCAAATTCCCAAATAGCATTCACAATACATAATAATACCTTGATTACGTAATCAAGGGTTTTCTATCCTAGAATCAAATTCCAAATTACATCCAGGGAAATAAAGCTAGCAAACATACTACATCGATCCGGAAGGATCTCTCAATAACCTATGCAACTACACCAGCAACTACTTGTTCTTCCGTTTGCTTTACTTTACCCTGTCCATCTGAAAACACCACAAATAAAACAGTGAGATTACAAATCTCAATGAGCGCCTCCGAGACCCCTTACGGTTCCTCTCATTAGTTCCTTTTAAGATTCATTATATTTCCATTCCGAATAATGCGGGAGCTCCCATTAATCTGAGAAACTCCAATTCGGTTATGTCAATAAATCATTTTATCATTTTCTTTGGCTTAGCACAATCCGTGAAACGAAATCTCACGAGATCACGGAAACCCCAATCCAACATACCAATGAGGGATAATGCGGGGGCCTTGGCTTCCGAGCTCATGACTTCCCTCCACCAAGTATGCTAAATAACTCGGAGTCGTCACCCCGTTAATACATTATTAATCAATGAACAATATTACACATGTTCAGGAAATCAATTTCAAGACCTTTGAAGGATTCTCACTCGATATTCGGTATTTCAACCCATCAACAATTCATTTAACATAGAAAATGATGTCGAAATTAAGCAAACAAATATTCATTCATACATTTCAATAGACAGTATTGGTGCAATAAATTTTCAGCAAGTATGCATAAACTTCGGAAAATTATTTGACCGACCAAACAACAACGAAATTCAACAAATGACCCCTCTACAGAAAGCTAAGGATGTCTATTTTCTGAATATGACTTTTGTTTTTCAAAATAATGAACCAATTAGTACAGTTTTCAAAAATAGACAGAATGGTTCTCAGATTTGGACAGAATCTGTCCCCTGACTTTAAGCAATTCTAAAATGACCAACACTTGACCAAATGACACGAAACTTGACCAATATAATAAAATCAAGTGTTAGAAAAAAGTACAATATAGACCTCTTACAATTTTGCCATTTGTCCTAAATTGGGGGTAATTTTGTAAATGACCCACAAAAAGCCAAAAGTTTGTAGCTTTTTGCAGGGAAAAAAAAGCTGACCAAAAAAGGACTGGCCGAAAAAGCTGCAGAGACAAAAAAGTAACACAAAAAAACTGACCAAAAAAGGAATAACAAAAAAATAGGCTGCGCAGAAAAATAAGCAACAGTTAAAAGTTGTAAAAAAAAGAGGCTGACGAGCACTGACGCAATGTCAACAAAAATTCTAAAATTATTTTATCTAAAAAAATCAATAGTTAAATTAAAATGACTAAATTAATATTAAATGAACGATATCAATAATCTAGAATTTAATATTTAGTATTTACAATAATTTACCGAAACTACTAAAACCAAATAATTTAACTACTAACAATTGTCAAAAATAATTTAACCACTAACGAAAAATTCAAAATAACTTTTTTTTAAATATTTTTATAATTTAATTAAAATAGTTAAATTGATATTAAATGATCTAAAATTAATTATTTACTATAGTCAGTCTATTAAAACTACTAAAATCACTCAATTTAGCAGGTTGGCAATACGGTAATGCGAGCACCAACGGGACCGCCATCTGGGTGCATATATTATGTTATATGAAAATATCTTTCTGTTTTCAATTTCAAATTAAACACATTTTGGATATTTATAACGTCTTATGAATAGCTTATGAAAAAAATAACAGTTGACGCAAAAAAAAGGATGACGCGCGCGAATGCCCATCATTTAATAATTTAATTAAATGGTTAAATTAACATTAAATGATTTAAAGTTTACTATTTACTATAACTAATATTAAATCATATAGAAAAATATAAGTTAAAATGTGGCAACGCGAGCGACAACGAGAGACTGACTGCAACGGACAAGCAACGAGAGAGGTAACGAGAGCGGCAACGGGAGTGCCAACGGGAGGGCCAACGAGGATGTAAACGGGAGGGCCAATGAGGATGCATATTTTACCTCTAATGTCCAAATACATTATTATGGATCAATGTAATTCTGATTGTCAACGGGAATGCATATTCCACTTCGAATTTCAAATCATACATTTTGGACATTGTTCACCACTTATAAATATCTTTCAAATTACTATTATGATTTCATAGCAATACACCAACCATACAGTATCACCCGTGCGTATGCACGGGTAAAATACTAGTTATAACCAAAAGAAAATACTTTGAAGATGTATTTTTGGTTATACATAATGCGAGATCAAGTGTTTGAAGTGACAATCATATTTATGATTATTATTTTCTATGATTTTAGGTGTCCAAAGTACATACTCATTTTGTTGAAGCACTTCAAGATCTTTTTGAACGACACAAAACTGAAGTTGGATTTAAAGACCTTGAATTGAAAATTGTTTGAAAGAGCCGTGATTCCATTCCTAATTCTCATTGATGCATCTATTTATTTCATACTCTTTCTTCTTTCAACATGTTTGTGTCTTTGGGATTTTACCTTATAAGCCCATTATTAAGAATATAATTTCTAATAGGAAGAAATTAGTTTGTTAGAAAAATTTTGGTTAGTTAGTCATCTCTAAAAAGCTCTACTATAGAGACACTTCTGATCTAACCTTAGCCCAATACACTGTTATTCTTGCTCTTTTGATTCTTTCGTATTTTGAGCAATCCAAGCAGCTTTGCAGGTAACACCCTGCAAGCACCCAATAGGCCCCCCCACGCTCTTTGTGGCGACAACACAACTCCAACAACTTGGCACCACCACCAAATGTGGGTGGGGGGAGGGGGGAATCGATTTGGTCAAAACCAAATGTGAAGAGAGGATCAATATCAGAATAAAATGTGAAATGAATGAAACTGGAAAAAAAAGAGGAATAATAGAGTGGAAGCAATTATAGAGAAAGCAAAAATGCAAAAGATGAGAAAGATACCTCAACATCTCTCCCGTGGAAGTAGCTCTCCTCCTTCTTTTCATGTTTGCACCAAAAGCTCGCAAAAGCTCTCCGCCTTCCTTTCATGTCCTTTCTAATTAAGTCTCGTACTGTGTTTTGTTGAATTGCTGTTAGACTTGCCTGTAATGTGTGAGCAGTAACACCCCATAACAACCTATGAACTTTGTTGATTAATGACTTTGAGGGTTGTTGGGTGATTGAGTTTGAACACTTGTTTGCATTTGAATTCGTGAAGTATCGTCATTTAATAAGTTAAGTTAGCATGTGCATGATGAACACTCAGCTGTCCAAAAAAAAGATTCTCAGCAACTGAGCATGGTAAAACAAGAAAACATTGGGCATTCAGTTCATTTCTTTGACTCTCTCACAGCCTGTGAGCTTTAGAGCCTAAACACTTAATTTCTTGATTTGTGAGTGTCTGTGCATGTGTATTTCTTCAGAACTTGAACTTAGTTCTTGATTGCTTTTGCATCGCATATACACACACATACATGATTGAGGACTTCTGTTTTCTTGGTAGCTAGCGCCTTAAAATGCCTACCCTTAAATCTTGACCTTTGAGCAGCCCATTTGAGCCTTAAATCCTTTTTTCCTGGTTACAAACCTCATTACAAGCCATTAACTGAAAAACCAAGTGTCCCACTTGTTTGGAACTGAGGAATGTGTTGTAATTATGGATCCTTAGATATGAATTAAGTTTGGGGTTGCTTGAGGACAAACAATTGTTCTAAGTTTCGGGTGGGTATACCAAAAATAGGTTGTAAAAAAAGACAAGTACCAAAAATGTCAAAAAAGAAAGAAAAGAAAAGAAAAGAAAAAATAAAAAACAAGTGAAAAAAAAAGAAGCAAAAGAAAAAGAACACAACAAATATTTTGAAAAGATGACAAGGACAACTTTTCCTTGTGGGCAATTGTTAACAAGGACAATTTTTCCTTGTGGAGAAGTTATTTAGAAGAATTTTGGGGAGTAAAGATAGGATCTAGAGTGAATAATGCATTTCTCAATTTCAATCAAGAAAGCCTAGATTCCAAAGTTTATCCACCCTGACCCAAGCCCCATTACAACCCTCAAAAAGTCCTCATAATATGTGTGGTATTTGTGTGTGATTGTTTTTCTTAGAACTTTGTTCAAGCCTATGGTAGGATATACATGTATTGTGATTTGAGCGCATTACCCTATATACACTTAAGAGTGAACTTTGGTGAGCGTGTGAGGAGAGGGTTGATGTTGATGACTGGCTGCCCATGTTATTTTTTGGTTGTTTTAGCTTGGTTTGCTTACTAGCAAGAGTTTTGGGCAGTTTGGTTTCTTGATTGCACAATGTTATGAAATGCTTGAATGATGGTGAGTTGTGAAATTTCATTTGTTGAACTTGTGTGTCTGATTCTAACTCTGCTCCCAGTGTGAATTGTTGCTTGAGGACAATCAAGAATTTAAGTTTGGGGTGGTGATAATTCTCTAAATTATCTAATTTTTCTATTCTATATGAAGGGGAAATTGTCATATTCTCTAGACTTATAGTTTGCCTTTGTCTTAATTTGATGTTAATTGGGCATGATTTATCTCTTAAAATACTTTGATGATCTTCCCAAAATTTAGTTGCAAATTTGAGCAAAATAATCATTAGTTTAATTATTTATATGTGTATGTGCAGGCCTTATTATTATTTAGTCAACCAATGGGAAGAAGGAATTGAGACAAAGAGAGATTTAAAAAGAGAAATACAGAAAGTGAGCTTTTGGAGATGGAAAACGTGAACTTAAATAGGCCCATTGGCTAATGAGCCCAATTAATTGTCAAGTCCATTAGGTAAAGAAGGAAAGGCTGATGATGTCTTGGAAAGGAAGAAAATAGTTGAAGGAGAATTAAAAAAGGAGGAAACGAGAATTGAAAAAAGGAAGAAGACGGCAGGAGGAAGCACACGGAGGAAAAGAACAAAATCAGTACCTTCGGCACTAAAAGTTTTGGACGACTGGGGTTTTATTAGGAGAAGAGAAAATTAGGAACTTAGCAATCACCGTGAGCGAGATAGCGGAGGAGCCGAGGGAACTCGGATCATCTTCATCTTTCATGGAGTTCGTTTTATTCCCTTTTACTTTTCTAATTGTTATCTCTATTTGTATGTCTAGCTAAACTTCACATTGTTGGGCATGAGTAACAATTTATGAATCTCTTATGTTTTTGAATTAAACCTCTGTTATTTGAATGAATGTTATGATTTATGTTTCAACCTCCGTTCTTAATGCTTTTTAGGATTTGATCACTCTTAGGATGATTTATGATATGTGATTATGAATGGAAATTTGAATTACATATGCTTGAGAATTGAAATCTGTTTATCTCTAGTCTAGGAATAGTCATTGGTATTCAGAGTCATAGGATAATTGTTGTTATTACTGCTTATTTCTTGTTAAGGTCACCTAAGGAATTAGGGGTTTTCATTAGAAGTAAAGGTTCTCTTACCTAAGGAATTAGGATTAGAATAATTATAACAATTTGATCATAGCTCATAACATAAGTTCAATAACATGTTTGACTCGTTAGATACAAGAGTGAAGTAAATTGAAGCTCGTCCCCAACGCTTTTTAATTCATACAAATTCTCTTTTGTGTTCTTGTTATCATTATAAATTAAAATCACTAAAAATATTTACTGTTTTTCACTTTAATTTCTTTTCAAACAAATCTAATTTAGTCCCTTTTTAATTTAGAAGTTAAATTATTAAACTGATAATTACCGCAGTCCCTGAGTTCGACACTCGGTCTTTCCGTACTATTACTTGCAACGATCCGGTACACTTGTCGTGAACCCATCAATAAGGAAGCTTAAAATGGACAGCATAAAACCTTCTCAACAGTAATGTCTCCATCTCCTCTGAGCAAAAACCTTACTAATTAAGACAAGAACCATTAGTTAAATTTAATCTTTCTTGCCTTTTGTGATGCAAAATCATTTATCAAACTATTGTAGTCAATTTCACTCAACATTTCTTCCTCAATCGATAATAAAGCTAATCCATTTAAGCTTTGTTGAGACATTGTTGATCTTAGGTAAGATTTTACTAATTTTAGCTTTGAAAAACTTATTTCCGCTGAAGCAAAGGCATTTGGAAAAGAATTAATCAAGTCTAATTATATAGTTAAGTACTCTTTCCGTTTTCAAATATTAGCAAATAACGGCTCCACACGGTTTTTAAGAAAAGCTTAAAAGTCTAAATGAAGTTCCTATATTATCCTTATTTATTATTACTATCTTACTACTTTGAAAAGGCTGAGGAGTAAAAGTAGAATAATAAATAGGGGTGAACTTGGTATATCAAGTGAAACAAGTTATGACTTGCTTATATCTGGCAACATGATTTAGTGGGTATTTTTTCTTATATATGAAAACAGAGGGAGTATGTCAGTTGGAGTATCATTTTCCACTCGTATAATTTCTCTTAAAATTTTCAATTCTAAAAATAAGTTCAATCGATCAATGTCAGAGTTGTCATCATGTTTTAATGAATGTTCACAGTTATGATAACAATATTTTAACTTTTCAATCTCCAATGGCCTTAATTTCTCAATACTAAATAGAAAACCAAACATATCTATATATATACTTTCAATTGTTCAAATCTACTTTGAAATGAAGTAATTGCTTGATCTATTATGTACAAGAAGTAGTCTGACTTAAGCGACTCTTTAGGAGATTTTAAGACTTTGTTATCAATATTCTCATCAAATTGTTTCTTTCTACGCATACCACGTTTTTCATGAAACTTGGGTTCTATATCCATTTCAATAGCAGTTTCTGTAGTAGAAAAAATGGCATTTTCAAATCCATCTTCCCTATATTTTTCAAAAAAAAAAGAGATAAGACCTTTCAAATGTTTTAAAGCTACACCAATATGCATATCCTTTGATTGAAAGGGTTTACTAACAGAATTTACAACAAACAATATCTCATACCAACTAATCATGCCCAACAAAAGCTCAAAATTTTCAAGCTCATAAGTTGCCAAACATTCATCTTCACTTTTTATTTTAGGCTCTTCGTTAATCTCGCCTAGTTTTAATAAAACAACTCTTATTTGTGAAGTTTGAAATCTTATAGCTTTTACACTTTCAATACGACTCTCCCAGCGTGTTTGTGATAATGGTTTAAGAGTTAGGCTAGGGATATGATCTTGGATAATTTTCCATCTTTTAGTAGAAGAAGAAAAATTCGTACATATACGTTGCACCACTCCAAAAAATGATGTAGCTTTAGAACAACAATTAGCCATGTTACAAAGTACCAAATTTAAACTATAACAACCACATGGTGTATAAAATGATTAACATCTAAAAATATTTTTTGAACACCTTCTTGTTTTCCTCTTTTATTAGACCCATTATCATAACCTTGTCCTCTTAAGTTACCAATATCAAGTCCAATAGTATTCAATTAATCCATAATAATAGCATCAAAAAGACCTTTTCCAGTTGTATCATCCACTTTTAAAAATTCTAAAAAATATTCACTTATTTGTATTGGAGTTGAAGAAAAATCCACGCATCGCAATACAATAGACATTTGTTCTTGATGACTTACATCATAAGTACAAACAAGTATGATTTAAAAAATTGAGTTCTTAATTCTTGTAAAGTTTTTGTTTAAATTTCATTTGCCATCAAATTGATTATTTTATTTTGTATCCTATATCCAAGATAATGATTATGAATTTCATTGTCTTTGATTCGGTGAATGTGCTCTTGCATTATAGGATCAAATTCCGCAAATCATTTCAGTTAGGCTTTAAAAAATTCCATTATTTTCTTGCCAAATCTTTTCATTTGTTCCATGAAAAGCTAAGTTATTCTATCCAAGAGTTTTAACAACGACGATGATTCTAAACAATACATTTCTCCAATGTTCTCGGACTCTATTTATTCTTTCTTGAATATGCTTGTCAGTTGTTTTATTTTTTAACAAATTGACTTCAAATTCAACCCATGAACTCATATTAGCAATGTGTTCATTACTTATCTCGTGACTCTTCAACTTATAACCAATACTTCTCCAATCTCTATAACCTTTATTGGCAAATTTACTTGTAATAGAAAGAGCGTTAAATAATTTAGAACAAAAGTAAAATAATTTATTTAAATCTCGAGAATAAGTCAACCATCTTCTTTCACGCTTTTCTACATTAGGCAATTTTTGGGTGTAAAGTGATGAAGAAAACTGTCTTTCGTATTCATCCTTAGGAAAATCTATATCGATAACTTTAATAGGACCATTTTCTACTAAAAAATATCTCAAACTAGTATCAACATTTGACCACTGACTTGGATCATATATATTTCTAGGAGTGAATTCTTCTAGTACTTCTTCTCTATTTTCATTGCGAGTGTGGAAATCAATACAATCTTCCTCATTAACAAATACTTCTTCTCTATTTTCGCTTTTATTTGTGGTGACTTGCTTATTAACTATCATTTCTTTGCTATTTTCATATTCACTTGGGTCTATGTTATTAACTTGATAATTAACCAATTGATCTCTATTTTCATTTTCATTCGAGTTTACATCATTAACTTGGTCATTCAATGAGCAACCACTTGTATTCTCAAAATTACTTTTTTTGTTTGTTTTAACAAATTTATCAAGAGCCCCTTTTTGTGATTCAATCAAAGTTTCGCCTTTTTGCCTTTTTTTTTGCGTTTGGCACAACCAGATTCAAACTTTCGAGTTGACATTTTTATAATTTGAAATAAAACAATGAACACTATAAATCAAGATCAAATAGAAGAGATAAGATCAATAAAACCTGGTCGTGGAGAGACTGTTTCAAACAAAATATTTTTCTTGATGCTAATTTCAAACTCTCACGACACCACTATCGGTGCTCACAGCTTCGCACCGCACGGAATTACTGCCGCACCGGCACCGCAGATCACCAATCGCAGACTCAGTCTCACAGCAGCAACACTAGCAGGTCAGAATGTAAAATACAGAAATACACAGTAAGAATGTGAGATTATGAGAGGAGATTGAATAGAGATAGAAAATTAGAGATTGCACAATGAAAAATCTGAAATGCAGCAAAAGGAAGGTAGAGACTTCTTTTTTTGTTACCATGTCATTGATGCGCAGTTTTCATCGGCTTTGACGATAACTAATCTACACGGGGGAACCTAGTTGGCCACGAGTATCCGACTTTGCCGGCCTGTGTGGTTCTCCCCTCCCAACAGAGTTTTTGCCACACCAAAGATTCAAACCCGAGACCTTGGGATGGGATCCTAGTTCAGTTACCACTCAAACCAACCCTTATTGGTAGGAAGAGACTTACTTGCTCATGTTATTGTCATTTTTATAAACCAAAGTGAAGAAGAGTAGAAGATTTGAAGAAGAACGTTGAACCCTTCAGTCAAAGCCATAAATGTGAAATTGGAAAACCAACAGGCATATAGAAATTGGAACATTGAAATTGAAGAAATTAAAAGTGAGAAGAAAGGATAGTTAATGGTGGATTGGAGGTCCTTTAATGGAGAAAAGAGGAATCAGAGAGAGGAAAACAAAGAGTCACGGTTTGCGAATTTCATTTATGTATGCGTCGTTGCTTGACTTGTGGAATGGTCCTGAGGCCCCCCTCCTTTAATAAATTTTTTGAGGCCACAAGCCCTTGCTTGTGTGGCTTTGGGCTTGGGCCAGCCCTGAAGGAAATTAAAGCCTTTGCTTTAAGCCCAGCGACAAAACAAATATTTTATAGTAGTTTTTATAAATAAAAAAGGGGGATACTTCGTACAAGCCCCCCTTTAGGGGTGTTCAGTGGTTCGGACAAATCCAAACCAACCCACAATCCAATCCAAACCGATATGTTTTGTTCGGATATTTTTCGTGTTCGGGTCAAAATCGAATAAATCCAAACCAACCCGTAGTTGTTTGGTTCGGGTAACAGATTTTAAAAATCAAATCTGTGAACCCGAACCAACCCATATTAGGTCATAATAATTTTGTAATTTTAGATGTATACGATTTTATTTGCTTAGAATTTTTACCTTAATAATCTCCGATTAAATTGTAAAACTTTAATACTAGGAATGAGAAGACTATTAGTGGATTTGACTTTGATTTTGTGTGATTTTTAATATTTTAGCTATTTAAAGTGTTGGAATATCATAAAAAAAAAGTGTTTTTTTTATATTTTAGAAAATTAAAATGTTAGTGAATGACTCGTGAGCCCAATCCAAACCAACCCCTCCAATATCGGTTCGGTTTGGTTCAGATTTTAGAAAATTAAAATGTTAGTGAATGACTCCCACTCCACACCCTCACATCAATCTAACCTCTCTAGCTGAAATCTTCCTCCTATTATTATCCATATTATGGTATGTAGCATATCTTCTCATTGTGTTGGTTTTTTTTTCGTGCATTTTCGTTCATTTTGATGTTTGCTGTGTGCTGAAGTTGAGCTAGGTTCAGACCAACAGCGGCTGAACCGGTTCGGCCAACCGTGCGCCGAACCTGCTAAGGGGTGTCTGAAGTTGAATTGTTCGGACAGCCATGGGCCGAACGGGTTTGTTTGGTGTGCGTCTGAACCTACCTATTGCACAAATTATGCAGAAACACTATTTTTTAAAAACTATGTTTGATTTTATTCCAATTTTTTAGGTACTAATATGGATGAAAGTGACTCTCATCAAGCTGATTCAATCGTTGTGGACCATACGAGTTCAATCCAAACCGATCAAGTCTTTTCTACTCGTGATGACTTGCTTGTATATGTTTGTTCTGCTGCGCGTACTCTTCGGATGGTTATTGTCATCAACCTATCGGACAACGGACAGAGGTCAGGGAAAATATTCTGCGAACTGGTTTGTGAAAAGGCAGGAAAATACAACAATGCTAATATGGTTCCTACGGGGAGTAGAAAATGTTGTTGCAAGTTTCGACTAAAGAGAAAATTTTTCAAAAAACTTGGTGGATGGATATTGATTGTTATGTGGGGAACACATAACCATGCATTAATGTCTTACGGCGAAGGTCATCCACATAACAACAAATTAACGGCGGAACGGAAGGAAGTTGTTTCTTGTATGACGAAGAACTTGATTCCACCTAATCGAATCTTGGACGAACTAAGGTCTATGTACCCTATAGACAGCCACTTGAATCTCAAACAAATACACAACGCGCGTTCAAGGTTACGATCAAATAATCGTTAGGGTAGGACCGAACTCCAGCAGTTGATGACTTATTTGGAGCGTGATAAATATGTGTATTGGCACAGAGTTGAATATGGAGCTGAGATTGCCAAAGACATGTTTTGGGCACATCCAGACTCGATTGAGCTTTTGAATACATTTCCTATTGTTTTGTTGATTGATTCCACGTACAAGACCAACCCGTATAGGTTTCCATTGGTTAAGATTGTCGGTGACACATCAACCGAGCATACTTTCTATGTTGCATTTGCTTATATCAATTGGGAGAAGAAGAATAATTTTGTATGGGTTCTTGAAAAACTGAGGGGATTGATTAGAAGACCGGAAGATTTTCCAAAGGTCATACTTACTAACTGTGACACACCTATTATGAATGCTTTGGCGATTGTTTTTCCAGAATCCGCAAATTTGTTGTCCCAATTTCACATAAAAAAAATGTCAAGGCCAAGGCTAGGATGTACATCCATCCCGTGGTTCCTCTTGAGAGCGACGAAGAGCGTCCGATGGACCGAGTTGACGAAGTGATGGAGGCATTCCAAAAAGTTGTTCATGCGAAGACAGAGGATGCGTATGAGTTGGCTTTGAAGTAATTTGAGGGTATAAGTCAACCATTTGACAACTTTGTTGCTTATGTGAAGAAGCAGTGGACCACCCCCCATAAAGAGAGATTTGTAGAAGCGTGGATAAACCGTCATATGCGCCTCGGCAACACCACCACCAACCGAGTGGAGTCGGCACACTCATTTTTAAAGAAGGTTTTGCATGACGGTAGGGGCGATTTGTGTAAGTGTTGGGATTCAATTGATGAAATGCTTCGGGTACAACATGGTGAACTGAATCGGTATTTTGAGATGAGTCTAAGCAGAGTCAAATATAGTCATTGGAGCAAAATTTATGACAACCTAAAGGGTATAGTTTCTTCCAATGCGATGGACCGTATTGGTAAAGAGTTGAAGCGTAGTTTCATTGGTATGAAGTCTCCCGATTGTGGATGCGTCATAAGAACGACGCACGGTCTACCCTGTGCATGTGAGCTTGCTAGGTAATTCATTCAACTAACTCTTTTAGTTTTATATAACTCATTGAAGATTATGTTTGTAATGTCAATTTCACATATTTTGTAGCTACATGGTGAACCTGACTCGCTTTCCATTGGATATAATACATAATCACTCGAAGAGACTTAATTTCAAGGTTTCCTATAATGAAGATTCTTCAGAAATCCCAAATGATGAGCTGAATTTGAAGATTGAATTTGAGGCTATACAACGGAGGTTTGATGCCGCTGATCGTGCTGGTAGAACAATGATAAACAAAAAACACGTGAGTTGGCATTCCCGGACATTACTTCCATGTGTCCACCTCCGGAACCAATCACTACAAAGGAGAACCTAAAAAGGAAAAGGGAAAGGGAAAGAAGAAGAACGATGACTTCTCAACAAAGCGAGACCCGTCATGGTGGAAACATGTTGATGACATTTTTGACTCACAACAAGATAGCACATCCGCTGCCGCTCAGTCTCGCAAACGACATACTCCCTCGGTATCAAAGTCATCAACTCCAGGATAGAGTAGAAGTTCCACCCCAAGTACCTTTCAGTTACCTAAACAAAAAATGTCTAAAAGTGGAGCTCCTACACCGTTGTTACCAAAAATGATCAATCCTACTCCATCACCAATCGAAAAACCAACCCAAACTACAAGTTCCAATATGCCAGTAACTCAAATTCAAGGGCTTACACTAAACCCTACCCTTGAGATCATTCGGTCATATGCATACAATGAATACATAAGTTTTTTGCCTACAGAGATACATTGTTTTGTTGAGGATATAGTGAATGTGGAAGGTGATGGTAACTGCGGGTTTCGGTGCATTGCTACACTTTTTGGAAGGGGTGAGGATGATTGGTGGAGCGTGAGGACAGACTTATTTGAAGAGGTTCAGCGAGACTACGACTTGTACTCAAACCTGTTTAATGAGATGTGCAAAGTCAACTATGTTATGAAGGCTTTGATGAAACAACATAGGGAAATAAAAGGATCGGAGAATTGGATGACTCTCCCAGAATGTTCTTATTTGGTTGCAAATAAATACAAGGTCGTGTTTGTTTGCTGGTCTCGTCATCTTTCCTTTTCAGTTTGTCCATTTCAAATTGCACCAATCAAGAATGCACCGGTGTTCCACCTATGCTTCACGGGTAACCACTTTGTATATGTCGTTATGAAGAGAGGTTCCCCGATGCCAGGAATAAGTAGCTAATGGACAAAATTCAAGAAAAACATAGCAAAGGATTGGCCCAAGTCATTCACAGGACGCTTGCAACAGTGGAAAGCTTTAACCTTAGATTTAGGTGGTCCTCCTTGTATTGACTTAGACAAAGATTGATGTTTGTGAATTTTAATATTGGTTATGTATTATGACAAGTAATGTATTAAGACAATATCATGTTTTATACTCGTATTTGAAATTAAGTTCAATTAAAGTAGTTATTTTATAGTTAGTACCAAAATTTAAAGGTGGAATTACACTAGTTTTGGACCAATTTTGGCCAATAAGTTTCTGCCCAGAAACTTAAGTTTTCTATCTAGTAACAGACAGGTTCGGACCACCATGGGCCGAACCAGTTCGGCCAGTTAGTGTTTGAACAGGTTCGGTAGAGTATCGTCCGAACCGGTTCGAATTTGGACCAACCGAACCGTGTTTTTCTATACTCGGTGGAGGTGCCATCGAACGAGTTCGGGCACCCGTGCGCCGAACCATACATTTTTTCGACATCCACCTGCGTCCCACGTGAGGGCAATTTGGAAATATACAAAAATTAGGGGTGTCCACTGAGTAGAGGGAGTGTCCACTGAGTATAAAAATGTCACTCTTTCTCACTTAAGACGAAATGTTCTCTTTCCAAAGTTTGATCTATCCCTCACTCACCCTTAGCTTGTTGAGCCTTGATGTAGGGATAAACAAAAAATGTCGATCCATCTATTTACACAAAAAACCATAAAAGTTGTTCAAAAAACATAAAAAAATAAAATAAAATAACAGGCCCAATATGGCCCATGGTCCAACTGGGGTAGGCCAAAACGGCCCGGTTTGTTTCTGGGCTTCTATTTAATGACCCAAACCTAAAACATTGGGCCAGCCTGTTGGGTTGGACCGAAATTGACAGCTCTAGCCAATCGTGCAGTTAGTATGGTTTGGAGCCATTTGATTAATATCAGAACGTTCGGATTTTAAGATCAATTTTTGATTTTTGTTTGATAGAAATTCTGACTTTGAATTCTTGACCGTCCAATCAAGATCAAACAGTCCCAACTTGATTGACTGTCCGACTGCAAGAATTTTTGATTGCTCAAAACCTGGATCTAAAGAGGAGAGGGCAAAAAAGAAAATATGAGAGAAGGTGTGAGTGGGATAAATAGAGTGTAAGTAGTAACCCCCATCTATATTCTTTTTAATCAGACTATACAATTAAGTAACCAACATTGTTGGCCGGTAGCTTAATCTACCCTGAGACATTGGATCGACCTGATACTTCTGGAGTCGATTCCCACAACAGATAAACTCAGTGTTGGCCAATTTTTTAAAGCATGAGCGAAAATTAATTAGTCTTTCGTTTCTAATATATATCTATATGTTTTCAAAAAATGTATACGAATATTCATCAGCCTTCTTGAACTATAATTAGATCATGTTGATTGGTGGTTTTATCTTATCTTTGCCCATACAAACTGATTATATTTTATTTTATTTTGTATCAGACCCTCGCAGGCGATCCACGCAGTGTCCAAACGCTGTCAACGAAGGACTAATCTGCGTTTGCTACTTGGGGCTCTTAATCATTTCGTTGGCCAACATTCTATTTAACGTAGGTGGGAATCGAACCCGGGAGCAAACCGGATCGACCCCCACCACGTCTCAACAGGAGCCTGAACCACTGGGCTAGGAGCTAGGAGTGTTGTTTCAAACTAATTATATATCTCCCACGTTTGATGGAATCATGGTTCAGACAAATGTCTATAAGTGTTGGAAAGCTCCTGGAAAGTTATTCCAAATTTTTGCAATGTCTATGAAGATCTTCCCATTATTATTTTGGGGAATATATGGGTATGTAGTATGTACGATAACTTTTGCTTCTCGTTTCTGCTTTTTTTTTAGCCAAAGAGTTCTAGGATTATGACAAAAGAATACATTATTATCACTTTATCTATTTAAATGATAAATTCGTAATTTAAAAATAGATTACAGATTTGTCAATTACATAGATAAATCATAAATCTATAATTATTTCTAATTTGTTAAAAAATTATAATTAATTTTATTTTTTAAATAAAATACATATGGATACTGGTGATCTGTTGGTGCTGTTTAGTGTGTAGATTTCCTTACACGTGACGATCTTGTACGCCAGACTAGATAATCTAGACAAAAAGTCGGTTTTCGAGGCAACCTACTCAGATTGTCCCGAAACCACAACCATTAAATTTGGAAAAAAAAATAGGGACCAATACACCTATTGAAGGGACTTCTTTTAGGACGGTGGGGCTTAAAATCCCAAATTCATTCGTTTACTATTTTTTATTAACTTTTTGATTTTTTCATAATCTTTGAAAAATCTAAAAAAAAATTGCATAACCTTCTTTTTGTTTTATTAGATTTTTACTGATGTTTTTATAATTTTTAGATTAGTTTTGATTCTTTTACGGATTTTTAGTGGTGTTTTTATAACCTTTTTTAATTTAAAAATACATTACGGATTTACCAATTGATCTGTACCCTTGAGTGATGGACCGCAGCTTCTCAGGCATCAAATCGGTGTTCTTCTGGTCGTGCTCCAAACTTAACTTCCGGGGGCGGGTGTACCTGCGAAGACACTCCAACGCCCAAGTCAGGAGCGAACGGGCAGAATATGAATCTGAATGAATAGTGTGTACCTGACAACTGACGTAATGAATGCTTATATAGGGAGCGCGAATCACGCCCGGCCGTTGGATGGTCGTACGGACTCATCTGCGCCGTTGATTCGCTCTTTCAGCCTTTAGCCAATTCTTGTCTGGGCCGCTCCTCGTTTCCAAGGCTGAAGTGGGCTTCGGCCCACTCAAGAACAGTTGCCCCCCAAGCCAAGATTGTGCTAGGGACGTGCGAAGGCTTTAACCGGGACCACGGTCCTCGAGGAATTTGCTCGGTCAACCGTTCGTATTGACAATTTTGCTCCTAAACTTTTACGACGCGTGGCCCCTTTTCATGAAGCGACGTTTCACATCCTTTCAGGGGTCATTAATGGTGTCTCGAAGTTCAAAAAGGCGGCGCCTGGTTATGATGACGGTTCAGCTTTCAAGGCGCGCACAAGTGAAAGGTCACAACGTTTCGCTTGCTTGTTCACTGAATGTTATAAATATGCTGCCCCCCTCTCCTCATTCTTCACTCCTTTTCCTGAAGCTCTGAAAGCGGTCATACTTTTGCTCTCGAGGCGAACAACAGTTTACGGTCTCAACTGGCCAGGTGCTCACCCGTGCACGACTTCCATCTTAGGCGATTTCACTCGTCTGGTCGCTTGATTTTGCTCATTAAGGAGCATTCTAGTCCGAAGTTTTCTTCTACTCCAGGTATGCACTTTCTGCTCGTTTTTCTTTAGTTTGCTCGATTATTCGTCGGGTAGAGCGAGGACGGGGTGTCAAGCTCGGGGTCGACCTTGTCGCCCCCTTCTGCAAATCATCGTTTAGGGTGAGCCTGACTTCCCTCTCTTTGCAGGGTAAGGCAGTGGCGCGAACAAAGAAGACAACTAGGATCTCCGGCCGTCAATCTGTGAAGATGGCTGAATGTGCTGCTCGCTCTGAAGATACTAGCACGAGCGGACTTCTGTCCGAGACTTTCTCTTCCACTGATCTCTCTACTTCGTCGTCATCTGGTCGCTCGTCGAATACTGTCGACACCGTTCAATCTCTTCGAGTGAACCCTGCGCCTCCTCCCGTTCCGACCAATGAGGTGCTGCCTGAAGAGCACGATTGGAGGGGTAGGCTTGATGATGACCGCTCTTGGATCTCTTCGGCCATAACCAACGAGCGCTCGGTCTTTCCACCAGGTGATGAGATGTTGCCGCTTTTCACCAAGTTAATTGGTTATGGCGACCAGGAATGGCTAGCCGAGGGTGTGCCGGCTCACGAGCATGCTGCCACGATCCCGACCTCTCTGAAATTTATCATGTACACCAATGTTCTCCGAGATTTGAGGGTGCGACCTCCCTTTTCTTTCTTTCAGAGACGCGTCCTGAGAACCCTTGGGGTTGCCCCCTCTCAACTTCACTTCAACGCTTGAGATGAAGAACGAACCCAGACGATGGGAACAAGTTTCTTTGAAGGGGCGAAAGGGCACGATCAGACTCTTCAAACCTTTCTGCGAATCGGCCAAGCCTTGGAGGCATGCTTTCCTTTGGGTCGTCCCAATCAATGATCGGGCTAAAGAGATGGTGGGAATTGTGGACGCTGAAGGTCATATTAATTCGATGAAATTCCCTCTGGGCTGGTCGCACTCACACTATGACCGTGATACCATCCATTATAGGCATCAAAGGAGGCTGAGCGTTTACGATATTGAGAGCATCTTGATGCTGGAGACCCTGGTTACTTGGCTGCCCGAAGGGGTTATTCCTTGCAACAAATTTGCTTGTCTTAGGACGTCTGAGCAAGCTGAAAATAAACTTGGTGTGCTTTAACTTTTTCTTTTGTTCGATAGCTTTGATTGCTTTCTACTTCGTATTGCTTCTAACCCTTTCTCTTTTCAGCTGAAATGTCAGGCATAGGCTTCGAAGCCCTTTTGGCCAAGACCAAATCAAGGAAGCAAAAGAAGGTGACCTTTGCTTCTCCTTCTCAACCTCTCCACGCAGAGGGCGACCATAGACCTTCTGCTCGTGAAAAGGGGTCGAACTCGGCTTCAAAGAAGAAAGATCGGGCTCCGAATTCTGTGGACGCCGTTGCGATCGACCTTGATCCTCCCCAAAAGAGAAGAGAAACAAGGAGGTCGTCCTTAGATTTGGACGATCTCCAGGATGTCGATTTGGAACGCCTTCGAGCAGACCCTCTGATGTTCGTTGCAGAAATTGCCCAGGCCGCATCTCAAAAGCTTGCTCGTTATAAATCCGAGGAGGCTGGCCGTCAAGCAGGTATGCGCTTACTCCATAGAAACTTATGGTTGGAGGGTGACCTCTTGGATAAAACTGACAAGTATGAGTCCGCTCTTGGTCATATTACAGATTTGCGGGCAGAACTCGAGTGTACCAAGAAAAAGCTTGAGGATGCCGAGGTCGCCCTCCAACCAACGAAGAATGCACTTGGCTTGGTCACTTCTGAACGTGATGCGGCCATAACTGCCAAGGTAGATGCTGAAGCCCAACTTGCCACCGCTACTGCCAGTTTGACCGAGCAATCTACCAAGGTGAATCAGCTGGAGGGGGAGGTGGTCAGTTTAAAGGAAAACTTGAAGGCCGTCGAGGACGAGCGGGATCAGACCAAGGGTGAGCTAGAGGCCTTGGAGGACATGACTATTTCAATCGCCAAAGGGCGTTTCGACGAGGCTGTTGCTCAGATTCAGTATTGCTATCCTTCTCTGGAGATTAATCCTGAGATCGTGAGCAACGACCATTTCTTGAGGAATGGCCAAATCGTTCGTCTTGCGGAGAAAGATGAGCATGGGAACGTCATCCAAGAAGAAACAGTCATCTACAGCCGTCCTGAGTGACTAGCCCCTTTCTTTTGTATTTTCAACAAGTGTACTTTATGTTTTCTTGTAATCTTTATGGAGCCCGACTTTCTTCGGGCAGACTTTAACGTTAACTATCTTTACTTTTTCTAAGTTGATTTACTTTGCTCGGGGCCTACGGGCTTTATAATAATGTTTCAACCCTCGTTGGGCCGATCTTCATAGGGACCCCTGTCAACAGCTTACCAAGTTTCTACTTGAGATTTAGCTCGTTGACCGGGTGTGTTCGTACTTAAGATCGCTTAAGTTCCCTCCTGAGCAGTTTATCAAACTCGGTTTGAACTTAACTCACTTAAGAGGTAATTGGTTATTGAGTGGATCAACATCTTTTAAAGAGAATCAAATTAAGAAATACCTTCGCCATTCAAATGACGGGCGAGCGAGCCTCGATAAAAAACCCCGTAGGGAAAAAGAGTGTCCCGCTCGTTTGATTTTTTATTCATTGTTATTACAAGACATTTTTACAAACTCTCAAGTGAAATATCTTCTAAGATTTGCTGCATTCCAAGTATTTGGAATGATGCTTCCGTCTACATTTTGCAAGATGTACGCCCCTTTGCCCGTCTTGGCCGTCACTCGGTAAGGACCTTCCCAATTCGGGGCAAGCTTTCCTTGACCGGCATTTCTTCGGCCAATATCTGCCCTTCTTAGGACGAGCTGCCCTTTTTCGAAGGCTCGAGGAACGACCTTGGCGTTGTGTCTTGTGGCCATCGCTTGTTTTACTAACGCTTCCCTGAGGGCAGCCTTACTCCGTAGCTCTTCCACTAGATCGAGCTCTTCTCTGGTCGCCTGTTCATTTTCTGATGGCTGCATAGGATTGTTCGTTCTCCAGCTTAGTTCTCCCATTTCGACGGGAATCAGTGCATCTGTTCCGTAGACCAGCTTAAAGGGGGCTTCCCCAGTGGTTGAGTGTGGGGTCGTTCTATACGCCTATAATACTGAAGGGAGTTCTTCCGCCCACTTCCCTTTAGCTTCATCTAACCTTCTTTTGAGGCCCCTCAGGACGACTCTGTTGGCTGCTTCTGCCTGCCCGTTCGTTTGCGGGTGTTCGACTAACGTAAAATGCTGTTTAACACCTAGTTCCGCTAAGGCTTTTTGAAAGTTCCAATCGGTGAACTGTGTGCCGTTGTCCGAGATAACGACCTCGGGGATCCCAAACCGCACCAAGCTGTTCTTTCTGACGAACTTGAGGCAATTCCTTGAAGTAATCGTGGCTTGTGGTTCGGCCTCGATCCACTTGGTGAAGTAGTCAATTGCGACGATCAGAAACTTCAGCTGACCAGGGGCGAGTGAGAACGGTCCTAACAAGTCGATACCCCACCATGAGAATGGCCATGGGGCGGTCAAATTGCTGAGCTCGGCTGGAGGTGCGATGTGAACGTCGGCGTGCCTCTGGCACTTGTCACATTTCCTCACTAGGTCTCTTGCGTCCGTATCCATGGTCGGCCAATAATAGCCCGCCCTTAATGCCTTCTTTGCCAGCGCTCGCGAACCCATATGATTCCCACAGATGCCTTCGTGGATCTCCTTAAGTACATAATTTGCTTCTGTTGGGAGGAGGCACTTGAGCAAGGGCATAGTGAATCCCCTTCTATAGAGCTGCTCGTTTATGATCGAGTAGGATGTTGCTCGTCTTCGAACGAGCGCAGCCTCTTTAGGGTCCACGGGTTCTTCTCCATCCTTGATGTAGTTAAAAATAGGGTCGATCCAGGTTCGGGCTGAGTCAATCTCATACACATCTGCTCCCGGTGCGGCCTCCAGCCTTACGCTTGGTTGAGATAGAACTTTTTGTATTACACTTCTGTGGTTGCCAGGGTTCTTCGTGCTTGCGAGCTTGGATAAGACGTCTGCCCTGGCGTTCTCTGCCCTAGGGATGTGCCTAACTTCGGCGTATTTGAATTCCTGCATCAACTCCTTGACCTTTGCGAGGTATCTCTGGAGGATCTCGTCTTTGGCCGAAAAGATGTCTTTGATCTGGGATACCGCTAACAACGAGTCTGATCTGAGTTCCACTTTTTTTACATTGAATTCTCGAGCGAGCAACAACCCAGCCAAACAGGCCTCGTACTCAGCCTGATTGTTGGACGTGGGAAAGGAGAAAGACAAGGAGACCTCGATAGTCGTTCCTTGCTCGTTCTCAAGGATCAAGCCAGCTCCGCTGCCCTTGCCATTGGACGACCCATCAACATGAAGCGTCCATATGTCATGGACCGGGTCCTCCGCTCCTGGAGTTAATTCTGCAACAAAGTCGGCCAAGATTTGTCCCTTAATGGTCGATCTGGGTTTGTATTTGATTCCAAATTCGGATAACTCTATCGCCCACTTGATCATTCTTCCTGCCAAATCAGGTCTATGAAGGATCTGTCTGATCGGCTGGTCGGTTCTCAGAGCAACCTGGTGGGCTACAAAATATGGCCTCAATCTTCGAGCGAATACGACTAGAGCTAAAGCCAACTTCTCAATTTTTTGATATCTAAGCTCTGGCCCCTGCAGCACCTTACTAACGAAGTAGACCGGGTTTTGCTTCGTTCCTTCTTCTCGTACCAAAACAGCGGCCAAAGCCTCGTCTGTAATGGATAGGTATAGATAAAGCGTTTCCCCGGGCTTAGAAGTTGTCAAGATCGGTGGTTCTGCCAAGGCCGCCTTAAGTTGTTCGAGGGCTTGGTCGCATTCGGGCGTCCAGTCGAACGCGATCTCTTTCTTCAACAATCTGAACAAAGGTAAGGATTTGTTTGCGGCTTTGGACACAAATCGCGAGAGAGCGGCAATCATGCCTTTTAGCTTCTGTATCTCTTTCTTGGTCGTTGGCGGCTTCATCTTGGTCACTGCTCGACATTTGTCCGGGTTGGCTTCAATCCCTCTTTCGGTGAGATAGAATCCAAGAAATTTGCCGGCCCTTACCCCAAAGGTACACTTTTCTGGGTTGAATCTCAACGAATTTTTCCTGGCTTCTTTGAACACTTCTCTTAAGTCGTCTACGTGTGTTCGGTCTTGCTTACTTTTGATAATCATATCATCCAGGTATGCTTCCACCATCTTCCCTATCTGATCGTGAAAAACTTTGTTCATCATGCGGTGGTAGGTCGCTCCCGCGTTCTTCAGCCCAAAAGGCATTACTCTATAACAGAAATTTCCCTTGTCCGTCATGAATGCGGTCTTCTCTTGATCTGGTGGATGCATAGCAATTTGATTGTACCCAGAATAGGCGTCTAGGAAGGATAAGATTTTGTATCCACTTGCATATCTACTAGACGATCAACGCTGGGGACGGGGAAGGCGTCCTTCGGGCACGCTCGGGTGAGGTCAGTATAGTCTACGCACATTCTCCATTTGCCATTTTCCTTTTTAACCAAGACGACATTAGACAGCCACGTAGTGATTTTATCTCTTTTATGAAGCCTGCATCGAGCAAGTCCTCAACGGCCTTGGACGCTGCTCGTGCCTTCTCTTCTTTCTGAACTCTCCTCCTTTGGGCAACCCATTTCGCTCCTTGGTTGATTGCTAAGTGATGGCATGCCACTTGCGGGGGGATTCCGGGCATGTCCGCCGCGCTCCAGGCAAACAGATCCGCGTGGTCTTTTAGGCATTGGACGAGCTCGTCTTGAGTCTCAGGGGAGAGATTCTTTCCGATCTTGATTGTCTTCTTTGGGTCGTTTCCTAGTTGCACGTGACAAAACTCTCCATCTGGCTCTGGTCACTTGATTCTGTTCTTCAGTTCTTTGGTCAGAAGGTCGTCTCCTTCTTCCTCCTCACTATCTGTGTCCCAGCGAGCATCAAGATCTGCCAAATTCACCTGTCCGCTACCTTTCATTGTTTCTTCTATTTCTCGTGCTACTTTTTTACCTTTTTCCTTTAGTCCCAGGAGGAATGCTCGCTTTGCGGACAGTAAGTCTGCCGAGACAGTTGCGACCTCTCCAGATTTGGTGTAGAACTTCATTTTCAGATGGACGGTTGACGGCACTGCTTCTAAACGGGCAAGGGTTGGCCGCCCAATGATACATTGATAGACCGATTTGCACGGCAAAACGATGAAATCCGCTCTGACTGTCCTGCAGAGGGGATTCTCTTCAGTATCATCTCCAAAGGTCACCATCAACTCTAGCCGTCCTATGGGGGTTGTCGAGGCACCATTGAACCCGGTGAGAACTGTTCCTCTGCATGGCCTTAAGTCGTCTTTTGAAATCTTCAACGCGTCTAACAGGTCTTCGAATATAATATCCGCTGAACTACCTTGGTCCACTAATATCCGCCTAACTTCTATGTTCGCCATTACAGCGACGATCACCAAAGGTACTTCGCAGTTGGGCGTTCCATCGATGAGGTCCTCGTCTCCAAAGGAGATGGACGGTCGTACGGAAGGCGGCCTTGGGGCGGAGGTCGAGACGATGCTCATGATCTCGTCCCATCTTCTTTTGATCGATCTGCTAGTCGAGGCGTCCGTGGGGATTCCTCCGGATATGACCATAGCAACCGGCCTTCCCTTTGACTTTCTAGCGCCTATGCCATTCTCTTCATCATCGTCCTCTTCTACAACTTTGATCGTTTCAATTGCTTCTGCTCTTCCCCTTCTAGGTGAATAGGTAACCTTCCGCTCTTCTCTTGCTTCCTCATGATCTCTTTTTACGTACCGAGTTAACTTCCCTCTTCGGATCAGAGCTTCCACATCATCTTTAAGAGCCATGCAGTTGTTTCTGTCATGCCCGTTACTCTTGTGGTACCTACAATATTTTTTCGAGGGACGCTGCCCATCTTTGAGCACGAGAGGTTCCGGAGGTTTAACATCTCTGAATTCTGCGTTGGCACATTCTGCTAAAATGTTCGCGTACGAGGTATTTAGCTTAGTGCGTTCAGCGAATCTCTTGATCCTACCTTCCCTAGTCGGGCGGTTATTGGCGCACTCTTCTTTTGCCTTTATATCTTTTTCTGATCGCGAGTGTTGGTTCATGCTCGCCTCAGCAGCTTCAATAGCGGTCGTTCTCTCCTCATAATTCATGAACCTTTGGGATCGTCTTAGGAACGTCTCTAGGTCCCTGGGAATGTGGAGTCCTACCTCTACTTCAAAACGACTACCTCTTAAGAGGCCCGTTCTTAAGAAGAATAACCTCTGATTATCGTCCAGGTTTCTGACTTGATCGGCTTCTCGATTGAATCTTTCGACATAGCTTCTCAAAGACTCATGCGGGCTTTGTCTGATGGCGATCAACACGTCCTGGGATTTTGGCTTGATCCTGGAAGTTGTAAAGCGGGCGGTGAACACCCTAGCCATCTGCTCCCAAGATGAAATGGTGTTGGGCTTTAGCTCGGTGAACCATTCCAACGCCGACCCTTCTAGAGTGAGGGGGAAGATTTTGCATTTTACCGGTCTGGGTGCTCCGCGATATTTCATCATAATATCAAAGTGCTTTAAATGGGCATCCGGATCTTTTACCCCGTTGTACGTCTTAAGGTCGGTTGGAGGTTTTTCCAATGAGCGTGGGATGCGAAAATCATCTATTTCTTTCGGAAATGATCCAAGGCTGGTATCCCTCCTATTTTGACGACACAGTCGCTTTCCTGGGTAGCTTGCTCCACGACCGTGGTTGGAATAATCTTTTGACCGATATGAGTGTCGCTCGTTAGATCGGCTACGAGAACGAGTAGGTGAACTGGTCGAACCCCTAGAGGAATATTCGTGCGATGATTCTTTAGGCCAGTAAGTGTAATCAGTTGTGGATGGAGTCTTTCTCGGTGGGGTGGTCGCTCCTCCTCGTCCCCTCCTCGGGGGTGGAGATCGATGGACCAGCTGCCTTCGCGGAGGCTATCGATGAGGCCTGGAGGGGCGTGCTCGTACGGCCGAAGTGCCCTCATAATGAAGTGCCCTCGAGGCGATCTGATCTTCTATCTGCGTGAGGCGGTCATTGTTGCGATTCAGAGCCTGGTTTCGGTCGTGCAGTAGTTCTCGCAGCTCTTGGACCAGGTCGGCAGGAAGCTCTACGGTGGCCGGCTGTGTAGGGACGGTGTTGTTGCCTTCACCACCCTCTGGTGGTGATCGAGTCGGGATCTCGGAAACGCTTCGTAAACGAGCGGTGGCCTTTGGTCGGCCCCGGGGTGCCTTCGGGGGCATCTTCGAGATTGGTGGAAAGCGCGGGGCTCCCACTGTGGTCGCCAATTGATCTGTACCCTTGAGTGATGGACCGCAGCTTCTCAAGCATCAAATCTGTGCTCTTCTGGTCGTGCTCCAAACTTAACTTCCGGGGGCGGGTGTACCTGCGAAGACACTCCAACGCCCAAGTCAGGAGCGAACGGGCAGAATATGAATCTGAATGAATAGTGTGCACCTGACAATTGACGTAATGAATGCTTATATAGGGAGCGCGAATCACGGCCGGCTGTTGGATGGTCGTACGGACTCATCTGCGCCGTTGATTCGCGCTTTCAGCCTTTAGCCAATTCTTGTCTGGGCCGCTCCTCGTTTCCAAGGCTGAAGTGGGCTTCGGCCCACTCCAGAACACCAATTAAATAGATAAATTTGTAATGTATTATTATATTAAGGATTTATCTACTTAATAGATAAATCCATGATTAATTTTTGGCTTAAATATGTATTCTGCCCCTGCAAATATCACCATAATCCAGTTATACCCCTGTAAAAATAAAAAATTTAAAATTACCCTTGCAAATATAAATCGCTTACGGTTATGCCCTTCGGTCAGCTTCCCATCCAAAAAAATAATTTAAATAAGGTTTAAATATATGTTCTGCCCCTGCAAATATCACCATAATCCAGTTATGCCCCTGCAAATATCAGCATAATAGAAAAATTAAAGATTTTGACAGGGGCATAACTGGATTATAGTGATATTTGGAGGGGCATAACTGGATTATGGTGATATTTGCAGGGGTAAAACATATATTTAAACCTTATTTAAATTATTTTTTTGGATGAGAAACTGACTGAGGGGCATAACCGTAAGCGATTTATATTTGCAAGGGTAATTTTAAAGTTTTTATTTTTACAGGGGTATAACTGGATTATGGTAATATTTGCAGGGGCAAAACATATATTTAAGCCTTAATTTTTTTAACTACGGATTTATCTATTAAATAGATAAATCCGTAATTAATTTTTTTTTAACTATGAATTATCTATTAAATAGGAAAATTCGTATAGTGTAAACTTGACAGGGGTTAAATGGGAATTAATTAAATTGGTGGTGGTATAAGGGCCACATGTGGGGGTATAAAAATCAACACATTAGAACAAATTGGAGTCAAATTTTACTTACCTCCCTCTCGACCGAACTCTAGATTAGTCAAGACCCATTTCCCTCAGACACCAGAGTTGTGTCAAAAGACCTCTAAACAAAAAATGGTCCTAGATTAATGTGGGTTTGGCCTAAATGTGTGACTCGGGTTTCTCCAAATAAACCCTCTCATCACGTCCATCACTATTAGGTGTAGTGTGTGAATAATAATGGTGGGTGGCCCAATGAATCTAGGATTTGCTTTGATACCATCTTAGAATGTAGATAGGGCCTAACTCAACCTAGGAAATCGGCTTGTAAGGTGAGTGTTGCCGTTTCATTTTATAATCTTTTCTGACCATATCTCTAATCAATGCAAGACTTAAATTTCTCCTAATAAAAAACAGATTAGAAAACAATGTATCATTTTTCTTTCGGGTTCAACTTCAAATATTTGCTATAGAATATTATTGAGAAAGATAGAATCAATCCATGTACAATGGTTTCCAATTCGTGTTTTTTACGTTCCATCAACACATTTTTAATAAGTAAATTTTATTAATATGATCTAGCTGCAACATCATTGTATAACACTCTACTCATTTTCTTTGAACACTTGCACTAAAGACTCAACCCATGTTCCAAGTGGTAATTGACGGCGGTCGTAGTTGTGGTCGCCGGAGCGGTGGTTGGAGTGATGGTCGGCAGTGGTAAGAGTGGTGGTCGGCGGTGGTCAGAGTGCTGGTTGGTGGTTGTTGAAGTTATGGTTGGTGATGTCGTGTTAGTGTTAAAACAAAAACTGAAATTAGAAAACTTATTTTTAGGTTTTGTGTTTTTATGGAAAACTGTTTCAAAAATAAGTAAAAAGTCAATTCAGCACCATTTTACCCAAACATGTTTTAGTTTTGAAAGACTTTCAAAACCAAAAACCAAAAACTCTCAACCACCCCAAGCGAGGCATTAACTAATGGTCTTAATTTCTTCATAGATATTTTTTTAGCATAGAAGATAAATACTAAATTTGTTTGAGTTTCGTATAGTCAATTGCTAATTTAGATGTGTATAGTTAACACAAAAAATCTAAATGTCAAGAAAGTAGGTCACAAATCATTTTGTTATTCTCTTCGGATCCCTCGTACCATTCCAAAGTCCATTGTATGTTGTGGTTGGTAGACCAATTGAGCTTGAGAAAAGTCCTGAACCAACAACAGAGCAGGTATATGCATACCATTTAAAATTGATAAATTTAAGCAATTTGAAGGATATTATATGTTCAAACCACCAAAAGTCGTCTTAACTTATAACGAAGAGAAAATACTTTGAAGATGTATCTTTCGTTACAATGAGAGTTCATGGGTTTGAAGTCACAATCCTATACATGATCATAGTATTTAGGATTATTATTTTCTTTGATTTTAGGTTGCCAAAGTGCATACATAGTTTGTTGAAGCACTTCAAGATCTTTTTGAACGACACAAATTAAGTTGAAGCAGGGTTTAATGACCTTGAGTTGAAAATTGTTTGAAAACACCATGATTTCTTCCCTAATTTTCACCTATTCGTACACTTCTACTTCATCTTGCATTCAAAAGTTAGAATATCATTTCACCTTAAAATCCCAAAAGCAGAAAAGTGAACCAACAAGAACAATTTTCATTTTGTTCTTTGAGGGCCTTGCATGCCTAGCTTAGAGGTGGATTTAGGGCTAGGGAGCTTGAGTGATGTTAGAATAAGTGACAAGCTTGAAGGTTTGAATTTAACTTAGCTGCTTGGGTCGACATTCATGGAGACCAGAGAGCTGGAAGTTGGGGGTCCAATACCATTATGGATTAAAACGATTTTTGGAACCAGATAAAATCCATGATGCATGGTCATGGTTAGGGTGAGAATTTGAGCTTTAAAATGTGGATCATGCAAGAAGAAGTGCAAGGTTAGAAGGTTTGGGTAGAATTTAGCAATCAGAATAGAAAATTCAAGTAGAAATAATGTGGAAAAAAGGCACCCAAAAGCGAAATTCGAAGGAAAAATCGGTTTTTTGAACAAATGTTTGAAGCCTCTGAATTCTATTCGTGTTTGTTTTCAAATTAGGTAAACTTGTTTGTTTTCTCAAGGGCACCAATAAGACCCATTTGTTTGACATTACTAAATTTAATTGTTGTTTTATCAATGCAACATTAATTATTGTTTTGTCAATGCCAACAACACCCTTAACTATTTATTGTAGAGAGAGAAATATGTAGAATAAAATAATAAATAATTGCAAACACCCAAAATCTGCCAAGTAGTTGGGCGAGGAAGGACCCAGCCCAGATAAGGACTTGGCCGAATGAACATGAGTCAAGGTGTGTCAATATAGAGCAAGAGGAAGGATAAATTTTCAAATGACATATGTTTATACTATTTTCTTTACTCTTTCCTATTATCTTCAATGAGAGCATCCATATGGTCAATGTGATAGCCTCAACTACGTATGGCCAGGAAGGAATGGGTATGTACTGAATAGTGAGGCCTCTGATGACTTCTGAACTGTGTTTTTTTATTTTTTATTTAATTATATATTAAAATGATAAAAATTAATTTAATTTAATTTAAATAAAACAATTGTATTTACATAATTAATATTTGTAATCCAAATTTCCTAAATAAATTGAACGGTCACAAAGAAATATTACAACACAATAATATATTTAAAAGACCAACCGAAAATTACAATAGTTATTTAAAAGAGTAACCTGAAATATTACAACACATTAATTGCGGTTAGGACAGTTGTTTCTGTTGTGACCCTCATTTCTACAAATTCTGTATCTTCTGGTGCGTGTACCCCTTTCTCTTTGATCCATCTCTGTACGAATACGAGTAGACTGTGGACGACCCTTTTTATCTCTCCGTTTAGTTGGATCATGCTGTAGTTCTAAAGTATTGAAATAAGGCCATGACGTCTCAGTTGGCAAGGGTGGGAACTCGACAATGTAAGTATTGAAAACATTCTCCATCGTGTACGGTGGATCCACGAATTGCATGTGGTCGTAATTGCATTTTGAGCATGCTGCGATGACATGTGAACAAGGGTAGTGAAGTGCCTGGAATTCCCCACACTCACACGTTTTTGCTCTGAAGTTCACCATGAATGTTCGCGCAGGTCTACCACTTTGTGGTCGTACAAGTTCTTCAACTCGGAACAATTGTTGGGCACGATCGTGAACTGCGATGTTATGCGTTTTTGAGACTTTTATGTTCTTGGCAATATTTTCCAACAATTTTTCAGAGTACATAGTTCTGGATCTCAACATTGCCTGTGGTGCTTGTGTTCCCCTTTTGACGAAAACCTCGTTCATCCTGAAATATGTTGCATCTATCAATGAACGAATAGGGAGATTCCGCACCCCTTTAAGGACATTGTTGATGCACTCTGCAAGGTTTGTTGTCATATGCCCCCAACGGGAACCTCCATCGCACCACTGCAACAATTGTTCTGCGGTTATGTCTTCAACCCAAGCCACCCCCTAAGGACCTACTTCCTGACCAATTTTTGGTTTGTAGTGTTCGGCCGATTCTTCTGTCATTGAATATGCTGAAGATAAAAAAGATGTTGGTAAGTATGGAATGGAAATTTGAAACTAATTAATTAAAAAAAAAGTTAAAAATACTCACCCATATTGATGACATGTTTCCTGGCAGGAGTGTTTTTGAAGTGTCTCATGAAGTTTTGTGCTATGTGGCGAACACAGAAAACGTGTTTCCAATTGGTGTTTAGTTGCGTAACAGCACTTTTGATAGACTCGTGTCTATCTGATATCAAACAAATAACCTCCCGTGGTGCACATAGTGTCTTAAACGAGATAGGAAGAAAAACCAAGCCTCCTTTGTCTCACCCTCGACCACTGCATATGCAATTGGGAAGGTGTTGTTTCTTCCTTCTTGTGCGATTGCCAAAAGAAGACACCCTTTGTACCTACCGTACAACCATGTTCCATCAACAGAGACAACTGGTTTTCAAAATTGAAAGCCTTTAATGCACGGGCCAAAACTCCAAAAGATGCGGTGGAATACACCTTTGTCGGCAACTAGTTGTCCATTCTCATAGAATGGTTTGTAATGCCAGTCGTGCACTGTGTCTGGAATATAGTAAGAGAAAGCATGTAGCCACCTGGTTACTTCGTTGTAAGAGTCCTCCCAATTCCCGAAGATAAGCTCGATTGCTTTTTGTTTAGCAATCCAAGCCTTTCTGTAGGAACTCTGGTACGTGAATCGCTCCTTGATTTGTGCAATCAACACAGCCACTGATATTGTCGGATCCTTCCTTACAAGTGGAAGTATATGAGTACACATGAGGGAGGAGGTCAGCTGGCGGTCATCTTGGGAAATAGTAGATGTTGTACATGTGTGTGGGTGAGTCAACTGTGTAATCCCCCAATATCCAGTTTTTGCTCCTACTCTCACTACACACCTCCACAAACAGGTTTCATGAACACAACAAACGGTCCATGTGTGTGGTTTAGACTCACAGACTTTGTATGCAACTGAATGGTTTAGGTGATATGTTTGGATGAATTGTTGGGCTATTGCTTTTGTGGGAAAATTCATTTTGAGTTTGAGTTCGCTTGGGTCTTCATTGCATAAAAGTTGGTTCCTGTCCATGGAATGGCCAAACTCTACATCATAAGGTTCTGGGTTATCAGCTGTGACGTTTTGAAAGTGTGGGACAGGCTCGCGGAATGCAACACCTATGTTGGGGTTAGCTTCAATTGGTTCCTCATCGACGTCACGCTGAAGAATTTCATCTTCATCTTCGCTAAAGTCCCCAACGTCTTCATTATGGACACCAACAAACATACTAAACGGTGGGGTATTAGTTTGAGTATGTAGAGGGTGGCTTGTGTTAAGGTCAATGGGTGTGTTTGAGGATGATGGTGTAGAGTGATGGTGAGGTGTTGAAGGACTGTAATGCATGTCAGTTTGGGATGATGAAGGATTGAATTGAGGGTAAACAGGTGGAATGAAGTCGGTGTATGGTATTTCTGTTTGTTGAGAAAAACGTAAGTTCTGTTGTGATGAAGATGGAATAGAGTGGTCGTGACTTACCTTTACCTGGGTGTAGTTAGAAGGAGCCTCAACCAAATCTGCGTATATTTCTGGTGTGCATACACCAAGGTGTCTATCTTCTTTGAAATGCTCTATCATAAGTTCAACATCATCGTCGGGATTTATTTCGAATCCCCCATAAAAGGTATGGCCAGTACTGAGAGTTGTGCGTACCGATATGTAAGATTAGCAACCATTTTTGAATAGTCAGGAGAGATTTTTTTTTCAATGGCTTGTTTAACTTGAGCTAGTTTGGAATTAGAGTTGAGTTTGACAAGGGTGTTGTTATGACACCTAAAAAATATACCCTCAGTATTTGGTTTTTCAACATAACCATTGTAAAAGACCGTGATGAAAACATTCGTTGGAGCCATTGACGAAGTTCGGAGTAGAAGGGTGTGTTTGAGTTTCAGTTGATAGTAGGAGAAACTATGGCAGTTGGGTGTTTAGTGGTGAGAGATTTAGGGCCTATTTATTGAAATTTGAATGGTCTAGATTTCACCGATGGTTTTGAAGGACAGGATTGCACCGACACTTTTAAAGGCCAGGATTGCACACGTGACTTTTAAAGGCCAGGATTTCACCGACACTTTTAAAGGCCAGGATTGCACCGACACTTTTAAAGGCCAGGATTGCACACGCGACTTTTAAAGGCCAGGATTGCACCGACACTTTTAAAGGCCAGGATTGCACCGACACTTTTGAATTGTTCAATGTGCATTGTTCACTGCTTAGTGCAGAGTGCAGTGTCCAGTGGTTAGGAAAAGTCATTTTTTAGACTTAGGAAGAACCAGTTTTAGTCATTGTTTCGAATCTTGTACACGTGGGTTATAAGTCCGTTAGTACTAATTCAAAACATGAAACCGTAGTTCTATAACTCTACTATAATGTCATATCATTTTTTTAAATTTAGTAATTTAACAAAATTGGTTAAAATTGATCTAAACATGGTAAAAAACTCATTTTTTTAGACTTAGGAAAAACCGGTTTTAGTCATTGTTTCGAATCTTGTACACGTGGGTTATAAGTCCGTTAGTACTAATTCAAAACATAAAACTGTAGTTCTATAACTCTACTATAATGTCATATCATTTTTTTAATTTAGTAATTTAACAAAATTGGTTATAATTGATCTAAACATGGTAAAAAAACTCATTTTTTAGACTTGGGAAAAACCTTTTTTAGTCATTGTTTCGAAGGCCAGGATTGCACCGACACTTTTAAAGGCCAAGATTGCACCGACACTTTTAAAGGCCAGGATTGCACACGTGACTTTTAAAGGCCGGGATTGCACCGACACTTTTAAAGGTCAGGATTGCACCGACACTTTTAAAGGCCAGGATTGCACCGACACTTTTACTTTTGACAACAAAGGACAATAATGCTTAGACTAGAATATATACAACAAAAGGCAGCAACACAACCACATAACTCAAACATTCAACTCACCATAACTCTTCAACAACACTTCCTCTAAAAATGTCTTCCTTACTAAACGAAGAACCTCACATTTCCATGCTTCTCAACGATGACCCAATGGAAGTTCACCACGCTTTCAAACTTCTAGAACCAGATGCCTCTATATTACCATTGATAGAAAGAGCTGGATTTCGTGACATTGCTTCAATTGGCGCATTCAAAATAAATCCAGCTTTGGTGGAAGCAATGGTCGAACGCTGGAGACCAGAAACACACACTTTTCATCTTCCAGTAGGGGAGTGCACAATAACTCTCGAAGACGTGGCGTTGCAGTTGGGACTTCCCGTTGATGGAAATGCTGTTACTAGAAGTTGTGAACAAAATTGGGATCGAGTATGCGAACAACTTTTGGGTAAGCCTATCCCAGCAAATGGCATGGTAGGCAACCAAATTAAGTTCACTTGGCTACAACGTGAATTTAATAATGTTCCAGAGGGCGCTTCCAACCAAGTGCGAAGACAATATTGTAGGGCGTACCTATTGCAGTTGATCGCGGGATACATACTCCCAGACAAATCATCAAACAGAGTCAACATAAAATACCTACCCCTATTGAAAAACTTCGATGAAATTTCAAGTTACAGCTGGGGGTCAGCATGTCTAACAAACTTATACAGAATGTTGTGTAAGACAGCTACATGCTCCTCACGCACAACGGGTGGATGTACTCTTTTGTTACAGTGTTAGGTCTGGTACCGCATGTTGTTCCTAGCACCAGACTGCAACCGTCCTTATGAATGGCCACTAGCAAAGAGGTAAAAATTTGACACAACTTATGAATACTAACAATTATATTTCTTATTTACGTTAACAATTTATTTTTTTTACCAGATGGGTTCGCACGCCACTTAGCCACACCAAGTGTCCAAAAAGCCTTGTTTTGTACAGATCAACAATAGACCACATGACACATGAAGAGTTTGAGTGGTTGCCATATCGGGAATTCAATTTGCCAGAAATAGCATATCGGCACCAAGGCATATGGACTACAAACACGGCTATGGTTTGTTTCCATATTGTAGAATGGCACCATGCAGATAGAGTGACCTTGCAATTTGGCCTCGTCCAAGACATACCATCAGCACCAATAGATATCGGCCACATGCACAACATCACCATGCAGGGACAGACTGATGTCAATTGGGCTGTATATCACAGCCAGTTAATTGATTTATGGAATGATAGAGAAAATCGATGTGTTGTGGGTCGACCGTGCTTTGCTAAACCAACGCATTCAGATAAATACATGCGCTGGTTTCTAAAAAAATCAAGGCCATACATTTCAGCCGACCAACATCTAAGGGATCCACGTGGTCTTGCAAATGTTGGTGATGTGGATGAAGAAGATGAACAAGACGTGCCAGCTCCCCCAACTACTCAAACAGAGGACCCAAGAAGATGTGCCTCACAGCCACTCTATCTCCCACACACCAACATTCCAATATTACGAACAATACAACCAGTCAGTAGAACATACTCCTTTTCAAGATACATATCGACATTCTACCACCGAAAGAAACCCCGATATGTTCTATGAGTGCTCTGGGGTCCAACCCGGCTCTGCGCAATCTCTGGCGTTGCTTCGTCAAATTCAAGAGCAGGTCGGCGGTGCTAGTTCTTCATCAGTTCCCCAATATTTTCCAGAGCCACCGCCCCCTGCCCCGACTGAGGAAGAACATCAACCACCACATCGGCATCAACGTCCACGGCGTGTCCCCCAACCTCGAAAGTGTGGAACTGGGTCTCATCTTTGTTAATTTTTTTCTGTACTGTCTTTTTAGTTTAATTTATCAATTATTGTAATTTTATATTAACTAAGTTATTAATTTTAAGGGTTTAATCTTATGTGACATTTATTACATTTGGATCAATAATTTACTCTTTTGTCTTTAATAGTGCTTTGTGCATAGTGCACTATTAAAGTGTGCATTGTGCAGAGTGCATAGTGCATAGTGCATAGTGCAGAGTGCATAGTGCAGAGTGCACTATTACAGTGTGCATTGTGCAGAGTGCACTGTTAAAGTGTGGATTGTGCAGAGTGCATAGGTCTTAATTTCTTTAATGGCCTAGATTTTGCCGACACTTTTTAACGGCCTAGATTTTGTCGACACTCTTTAACGGCCTAGATTTTGCCGACACTAAACCCTAAAATCAATGGTTAAGATCATCCAAAATCAACGGCTTACATACGATCACCCCTATTATAAATACGTTCTCACATTACACTCAAATTCACACCAACAGTTTACCCTCAACCTATATTTCTGATTAATCTTTTATTCTCTGGTTCTTCCCAAACACTGTTGCCCAACCCGCTGAAATGGAATGGCAGTTGTGCCCAACCCAGTACTCAAATGACAAATTCCTAACCGCACTTTCTCACAGTGGAACTTTAACCACCGATGAACATGGTGTTGTCTTTCGTTTTCCTAATCATATCATTTGTAGGATGAATAAGGACATCACATTCGCCCAACTCAAGGAGAAGGCTGAGAGGAAGATACGGCCAGAGGGAGGGTGGCGTAAAGACGTGGAGCGTATCCGTTACAAAAAGTACAATTGTGGAGATGATGGGACATTCCGTTATTCTATCATGGAGATCCAAAGCGACGACGACGTTCGCGCAATGATGGAAGCTCATGCTAACATTCCAATGGGACGTAGTCTCTTGGAACTGTACATGGACACAATACGCACTCCAGAAGAAATCGTTCATCTTCTGTGACCACCCCCACCACAACAAGTCATACCGGAAAGAGTCATCAACCACTACTATACACCTCACTGTTAGGCCCATGTTATGTACAGGGAAGAAGATGGTGTGTATTTTAGTGGTCCAAACACCATTTATTCCAGGCTTAAGAACAACATCACCTTCTCCGAACTGAATGAAAAACTAACGGAAAAAGCGCAGCTGGAGGGTGAGGAGCAAACGATCACTCGTATCGTTTATCGCTGCCCCCGGACTGGCGAAGGTAATCGTATTCGGTGGTGCGTAATGACTATCAAGACTGACAAACACGTTCGACAGATGTTTCGGCAGCATGAGATGTTTCAACCTCATACTCGGAGTCCTATCGAATTGTGCGTCGAAACAACTATTTCCACCGATGACATCATCCGTCGAGTTATCCCTCCAGCGGTTCAATGGCCACTACCAGAAAATGTTTCGTGGAAGTAGTTTCAATCATGTTTTCCTCTCGTTTCGTTTTTTATTTTCTATTCTTGTATTTCTGAAAATTTTGTTGTTTATTTCAGTCTTTTTTATATATTATATTATGTTCCAATTTTTAATCTCTTAATATTTTTTTTCGTAAATATTAACGTAATTAAATAATAAATAGGTATAATCATTTTTATAAATTTATTTTTAATTTATTTAGGTATTTATACATTAATATATAATTAAATAAAAAAATTGCAAAACACAGTTCAGAAGTCACCCTTAGGGGGGGGGGGGGGGGGGGGACTTCTGAACTGCATTTAAATTTTTTTTTGCAAAACACAGTTCAGAAGTCTAAAATGCTAAAGAAATGATGGTGCTTGCTAAGCAAAAGCAAATCGGTTAAGGGAGAACTCGACTACAAGATAACTCAGCTGAGAATCTAGTGGCCAACGACAAAGTGGAGTACATAGCTAGGATATTTTGGCAGAGGCAAATAGGTTGTGTGGGCACCAAGTATACAATACACGTGGACAGGTTGAAACACTGGAGCGGTTGAAGAAAAGCACTGTGAAAATAGGAGCGAAGATATTTTACTCCACTCACCGTGCTAGTGGACATTGTTGAACGTCTCTCCTAGACTTTAGAGCTCATGCGCAATAGTCAACGGTTGTTTGCTATAGACTAGTCGTAGTGGCCAACAGAGATCATGTAGATATATGTAGATTGTACATTTGTAAAAAGACACACATCAATCTTATATTTCTTTTATATATCTTTATCATTATTTTGTTTTTTGAGCATCGACAAGAAAACTTTACGAATTGTCTGAATAACTTTTTTTTTTTATATAATTTTGTATTGAGCTCCAACAGGAAAATATTGCACGTTATCAGAATACTTATTTTTGTAGTTTGTCTTTATAATGTCCTTTTAAAAATGGGTATTTAACTTTTGAGTTTCAACGGAAAAAACATTAGTGGTTGACACTGCATCAATTTTTCACTTTATTTAACTATATTAAAGGTAGTTACATTACCAATTAGGGTTGGTCCAAGAAGTAACTAGGTTTGGATCCCATCTAAAAGTCTCGAGTTCGAATCTTAGGTGTGGCGAAAACTTTGTTGGGAGGGCAAAACCACATTGACAGGCAAAGTCGGGTATACACGTGGTTAGTCAGGTTCCCCGATGTATCGACAAAGTCGGTAGAAACTACGTATCAATGATCTAGAAAGGATGGACAATTGATTATGTTGTCTCCGAGATTTATTTTATACGTCACTGTTATGAATTTAATTCTGCTTGTCAAAAAGGAAAAAAATTATATTCCGAATCGTAGTGTATTACACTTATTTAGAAATTAAGTCAGTGAATGACTAAGTAAATTTGATTTATAAAAGTTAATTTCATATTTTCTTATACTTTGTTACAGAATATAAGCAAAAATGGGTCAACATGTATCAGATCTCAAATTTTGACTAGATACATTAACTTTTGTTGACCTATTTTTATTTATATTGTATAACTGTATGGAGGGTGCGTGTTAATAAATATAGTATAATTTATCCTGATTCAAAATACTTTCATAGAAGATAAACGACTGGTTTTTATCAGTTTAATGTTTAGGTGAAATATTAACTACTAAAAAATCTAACAAAGTTGCATGTGCAAACTAATTAAATGTTATTGGAGTTTAATTTAATATAAAAATGTGACACTGCTACCCTTGCCGTGCATACGCACGGGGTATTTTACTGGTTGTGATAGAATCAAATGTCGTTTTTCTATACCAGGACAAATTTTATTGGTAAATCCATACTAGACCAAATTGATTGAAATTATAATGGCCATTTACTTATTATTAATTTTATACGTAATAAAAAACTTGAACTCGACAGCTTATAGCTCAGACAGGTGACATCCTTTTTTATGGTACAAAGTGTTATATTGGTCCTACTAAACCAAATTGTTATTGACGTTTACTCCATTTTTTCATATTTTATTTAGTGTTTTAATAAAATCAATTTATCTTAAATTAATTATTGTTTTATATTTTTAATGAAATATTTAATATTTTTTTTACTCATACCCTTTTTTATTATGAATTTTTTTTATAGTCAATAAATAATTAACATTATTTATGTCGAGAGATAAAATGTTAAATAATAAACTATCGAAAACTTATTGTATATTCTAGATTATTAATTATTTTTCTTAAGTGGTCTTAAACAATCTGGTTTGCTCCCGGGTTCGATTCCCGCCTACGTCAAATAGGGTGTTGGCCAGCGAAATGATTAAAAGCACCAAGTAGCGAGCACAGATTAGTCCTTCGTTGACAGCGTTGGGACACTGCGTGGGTCACTCGCGAGGATCCGATACCAAAAAAAAAGCAAACATAATGAAATAGAGGGAGCATAAAATTCTAATAACTCCACATCTTGTAACTCAAACCAGTCACTTCTTTTATATGTTTCCAAAATCCAATTTGACTTCGGTTATCATTAATATTTTGAAAATTAGAATAGACGTCAAATTGGTATCTCAAATTATTATTTTTGGATAAGCACGACTTTTAAATTATTAATTAGTTGCATTATAAACATCTCGAATTGAGATGAAACTATGATCGAACCACTCCGATAACTGAATCATTGACAATGTCGATTCATAGTTTAACCAGTTTGACTCTTCGGTTGCTTTTGGTTTAAAAACACACGATTTTCACAACTACTTTTGTTTTATTTATATATTTATTATTATTATTATTTATATTTTAATAGACAAACATAAGACAAAAAGGGAGAGGGAAACCTGGAAACTCCTAGAGAGGATACCATTTGACGATTATACCCAAAAAACTTACCTTAATTTACTTTATTCTCCTCGGTTTCTCCGTCACCACACCGTACTTAACCCCCACACCGAATCGCACCGAACCGAAACATGGAGTCTAGAAACATCTCAGCGTCGCCGGAGCGAAGTTCCGGCAAACCAGAGGAGAAAGTGTTCGTCGGAAATGAAAAATTCGCAGACTCTTCATCGTCATCTTCATCCCACGCTTTGAAGACAATTCTAGCATTGGCATTATGGCTAGGAGCTATTCATTTCAACGGATTGTTGATTTTCATCGTTCTTTTTTTCCTTCCTCTCTCCAAAGCAATCTTGTTCGTTTTTCTCTTCTTTTCTCTCGTTTTTCTTCCATTCATTGGTGAAGTGGTTAATGAGTTTTTTTTGATTTGTTTATTGTCAGGGTTTTTGGTTTGCTTTTCGTGTTAATGGTGATTCCTATTGATGAAAAGAGTATATTTGGTAGAAAATTAGCCAGGTACTTTTTTTTTTTGCTTTCGTGAGTTTTTTTCTTCTTAGTTTTAAATTTTTAATATAACGCAATTTGTGGCTGGTTATGTTTCTTCAGGTACATATGTAAACATGCTTGTAGTTACTTTCCTATTACTCTTCATGTAGAGGATATTAAGGCTTTCCATCCAAATCAAGCTTATGGTTTGTACTTTTCTATACCAAACTTTTACCAAGTCTATATTTGGTTATGCGGTTACTTTATTTTGAATGAAAGTGAGTTGAATGTAAAATGATTTATATTTGAGTGAATTTGCGTAGAAATGAGTTGAACAATAAATTTGAGAGTAAAAATCAGTTCTAGAAGGAAAAAACTACAAATCTCAACATATGTTTGGACTTTAGGTGAAATTCTTTAGACGCACGATTGCATAGAAACTCATAGTTGTAGTCTTTACCAGGACAGGGTAATCACCGTGGAAATAAAAATTTCTTGAGGTTAGAATCAATTGTAGATGCAAAATCAAATTTACTCAAGAACTGTCGCCAAAAGCAATCTTATGTTTTCAGAATCACTTTGACATTGGACACGACATTGACACACACATAGACACCGGTTTTAATTTGAAAAATGCAAGTAATTGAAGTGTTCGTGTTGAACACTGGACACTTAACCTGAAGTATCGGTGCTTCAGATTTTGGGAATTTTGGCTTTCTCAAAAGTGAATCCAAACATGTATTTACTTGTGTTAATCATGGTAATGATTCCTGTTTTATTTGTATTTTCTTGCTATAAATTCATTGAAATTTACAGTAGTTTTTTCTTCATGCAGTTTTTGGGTATGAACCACATTCTGTTTTGCCAATTGGAGTTGTTGCATTAGCAGACAGCACAGGTTTTATGCCTCTTCCAAAAATCAAAGTTCTTGCCAGCAGTGCAGTAAGACGTTTTTACCTTCATCTCTTTTTAGTAGTGTAGTTAAGGTTATTAAGGATGTGATTCTAATTTTTTTCCTTCACATTTGGTAAATAGATATTTTACACACCATTTCTGAGACACATATGGACATGGTTGGGTCTAAGTCCAGCAACAAGGACAAACTTTACCTCATTGTTGGATGCTGGCTATAGTTGCATCTTAGTACCAGGTGGAGTCCAAGAAACATTTCTCATGGACCATGGTTCTGAGGTACATTGTTTATTTCACTCTCTTTCTTACACATTTTATTGATAGCTGAAAATGTTTATGGTCCTTTGGATATATAGTATGAAGACTGAAGCCAAGTTTAGTTATATATTTGTAATAGTATAAGCATTTTCCCTTTGCATACTAGCATTAGGCAAAAGAGGGTTCCAGATAAAATTGTTACAACATGAACCTTACTGTTTTTACTATGACTTATAGACTTATATTCATATAGTTTAACAATATTAACTAGTAAGAATGATTTACTTTCTAGATTGCCTTTCTCAAGACAAGAAAAGGATTCGTCCGCATTGCAATGGCAAAGGGGTCACCCCTGGTTCCAGTTTTCTGCTTTGGACAGGTATTTTTTTCTTTTCCAGATCTCTTTTATCTTTTGGGCATCTTACAGGTTTGGTGACTCGTGCTTGAAAAAAAATGTTAAATTAGAATGTACCCTATTTATCGATGCTGCTAGTTTTTGTTTTTCATTTCTGCCGTTCATTCAAATTGACTTTGATTTTACTATAGTCAGATGTCTATAAGTGGTGGAAACCAGGAGGGAAGTTTATTCTGAATTTTGCCAGGGCTATCAAGTTCACCCCAATATATTTTTGGGGAATTTTCGGGTGAGTGTTTACTTCTATGACTTTTCAATTGAGTAAATTGTAAGGGATGGGACACAGCAGAATAAGCCACTTCTATGCTATCTACCAACTAAAAGATTCAAAATGCTATATATGTGTGCGTGTATATATTTATAACATCAAATATTAATTGCTACATGGTATGGGAGGTCATGCAAGCCTTGTACTTTGAACTTATAGCAAATAGTAAGAATCGTTTTTTCCAAGAAAATGCCATTTAATACAGAATGGGATGATTCATTTGAGAATATTTAGTCAATTGTTTGGTGCCCAAGCATTTAAACTACTCCATCCATTCCCAAACTTTAGTACTTTTAGCTTTTGCACACAAGTTAAGGTATCATTAATTTAAGTAAGCTAAGTACCAAAATATCCTTCATTGTAGTATTAATTATTTACAAATTTCTATACTCCATATCTCGGGTCTCTAGATATGGAGGGAGTATTTGGCACATACGTTAGTTTTAACATGGACCTTCTTTTCTCTTCTTTAGATCTCCATTACCATTCAAACATCCTATGCATGTGGTGGTGGGTAGACCAATTGAGATTGAGAAAAATCCAGAACCAACTTCTGAGGAGGTATACATCATGCAGCTTTTGTTGCGAGCTATAAAACGCGCGAGATATTCACGAATTTGAGCCACAGATTACTAACTTTTTTATCTCTTTTATCACATTCACTCTGTTTCAGGTTGCCAAAGTACATAGTCAGTTTGTTGAAGCACTTGAAGATCTTTTTGAACGAAACAAAGCTCGAGTTGGATATCCAAACCTTCAGTTGACAATTGTTTAACAAAGCCATGACCATCAACCTGTATTCTTATGGTAAAATCTCATGTATCTAATCTTAGGTTAGGCTATGTTTGGGATATGAAGTGGAATGATGATACAGCTTGTTCAGATTAAGAATGTAAAGAATGTAATTTTATTGAACAACCTTGTCTCAGCATTGCTCCAATATGGGAACAGCACTAAGATTAAGTAGAATGTATAGAAGGAGTGTAAATTCTATAGATATTATAATTCCACCCAAGTCCCAATTACAAAATAAAGTATTTAATTTTTGTGTCCTATCACTCAAACAATTTAATTTTACTTCAATGAATTTGACATGTTTTGTATGAATAACGACAACAGTATATTTTTTATAACACCCATCTTGTAAGTGCAACTAAGATTATAAAGGTTGCAGAGCATATATCTGGGTTTGATAAGTCATTTTGAAACCAACAATATTTACTAACACCCTTTTCTAACATTTTCTGTTAGATTAAAACTACATGAGATTTGTTAAATTATGGAGGATTCATTTTCACAGCAGTGAGACTCACACTTAAATTTCAACTAATAGTAATTGTATAAAAGTAATACGAATACTACTTTTGTATTATTAGACTCATTATGCACAAGTGAATTGAGCTTATTAAGAAACAAATATGTTACGGATAATGTGAAATTCACATTGCAAATAGCTATAGGAACTCTCACTCAGAACACAATTACAATCGATAACATTGTCAATAATAAAATAAGAAAAATCCTAATTGAAAAATCAACAATTTTGTTTAAATCCGACAAATTTGTCTCTCCCTCTCTCTCAATAGTAATTGCGTTGAATTCACTTTTAGTTCGGCTCCTATGCAAATTGCAAAATCGATGACCATACCAAATTTACTTCCAGTTTAGTCATCACAGATGTTTTTCTTAATAAAATCATAATCTAAAATATTAGTAATGACTATGTCAGATGCACTTTTTAGTTTAGATACGCAAACCTAAAAAGATAACAAATAAATCATGAATTACAAAATCCCAACAAACAAACATTTTACAGTAAAAAGTAAATTTGACGTAGTCACCGATTTTGTGATTTATGTAGGGACCGAACTAAAAGTGACTTCAGCATGGTTACTTCTAATATTTATTTAAATGGATTGATTAAATATTTTGGTTTAAGAAAAATGTGAATTTTAAAAAATATAGAGAGGAAATGTTAATATAAATTGGTTTTTTTAGTTGTGAAAATAGTAAAAAAAGAGTTGGTTTGAAGTCCATAGCCCGACCATATGTCAAAAATATAAAAGTACATGGATGTTTATTTGTAGCGACCAAATAATTAGAAAATGTCTCATATCTCATAATCAATGAAGTCTCCATCAATATTTAACTATTGTGTCTAAAATTGAAAAATTTCTTTGAAAAGTAAAATAGATTTTGAAAACCATATTTTAGGTTCTAAAATCATCAAAATTAGATAAGATGTACCCACCGACTTTGTGGTTTTGTGTTAAAAAAAGAGTTCATAGCCAAATTGTTCCATCAAATTTCAAAAAAAATCAATTTAGTCCCTAATATTAACAATGTTTCTAATAGTCCTTGACATTATCAAAATTTATTCAATTTAGTCTCTCAAATTCTCAATGTCTGTTTGGTCCTTGACTTTTACAACTTGATATCAATCTGGTCTTTGACCATGACAAATACAAAGTTTTGTATGCTAACCATGACCATGTATAAAATTAAACTCAAATATCATTATGAATCAAATAGTAACCCTGTCAATGATCATAAAATCAATTAAGCTACAAGCCACATGAAGTAGGTTGACCAAATGGTAACTGCAAATGAAGCCAAAGCATATGACCATAACATGATAACAGAGCATTCACTTTCACCAGATCCAAACAGCTGAGCCATAGTTCCTGCCATAGTAAGAGTAGCTTTGTTATTAATGACACTATTTATAAGTATAACATATAGCTAGAGTACAAATAGTTGAAAGTATTTCCACCCTATTAGGATAAATAGTTTAATTAAGCATCTGTCTATAGCATAAATGTTAAAATATAAGTATATAAACAATCCGAGAGAACTTATAAAAATAAGTTCAAAACAACTTACGAACATGTCAAATATTATTTTCATAAGTTTTTCTAACCAGTCTCACAACTACTTATTGATTATTTAACGTTACCTATATTCATAGCTGGTGGAACAGCATATTGAAGTAGAAGCACAAATTGATACAAAGGATCTGAATGCACCAAACCAAATTTAATTGCTCCTTTAACCACCACAACACCCAACATTGGCAGAAAAACATATCGCACTGCTATAATTCCCACAATTGACCACACTGGAGTACTTGTTCCCTTCAAACCTAATCCATTCACACATATTTTCCAACAAATCATCAAATCAAAAAAATAAATAATAATACAGTATTTATGAAACTAAACAATTAGCTTTATACATTAAATAAAAGCTTACCTTTAAGGAGGTTTCCACCCAATATGAGGGTGACAGTTGGGATGGCTGCTTCACTGAAATTAATGAGACACAAAAATTAATGTAAGATCAACCACCATGTGAAAAATAACATGTCATGCTGTACTGAAAATAAGTCTATATATTATATATAATTTTGGCTTTCAATTTTTTTTTTTACTTTAATATCTTAAAGACCAAGTATTGGGATACATACCCCAACATGGATACAGAGTCTTCAACCACATGAAGTGGAGCATTGTTGCCAATCATTAATTTACGTATTGGAGTGATTACACCAATAGAAAAGCCAATAATCTGTGTAAAAAGCAAAAAATATTAAATTATTTTAAGACTCAAAATTATTTAACATAAACTACTACATCCAATAACAGAGGAAACAGTTATTTCAAGAGAAGTGAGTATCATACTGCTCCTATGGTTGATGGTGCAAAAATGGTTTTGAAATTAAGGTTTCTTGAAATCTTCCTTAACTGACTCTTAATTTTATCTGATAATGTAACCTGAAAAATAAAAACACATCAAAACATTATAATCAATATATAATATAATATCTTTCTAATGGGGATTTTGTAACAATATTTACTTTTTCATCAGATTCAGCATTAGGAAGCAGCAAGGTATATGCACCATTATTATCTGGCTGTGAATCTGATATCTCCTCTGAAGCCTTCAATTTGCTAGTCCCATTACTATTATAACCTTCTTTTTGTGCTCGACTTGAAGATATCCTCATTATGTTGTAAACATATGTCCACAATAGAACTGCTCCAACCTAAATTTTCCCAAAAAAAAAAAAGATTCAATAAGTTTAATCTTTCCGTGTCTCTGTCGTGTCCAGTGTCGAGTCAAGTGTCTATATCTGTGTCTGTGCTTCATAGGAGTTGCAACTTCAAAATTCAGAATTATAAAGATAAGAGAAAGCAATGGAGTTGCATATATATACCGCCATAGAGAGTGAAACATAAGCCATTCCATATTTATGACAGAGTTCAGGATCTCCAAAAGGACTTCCTTTCTCTTTACATATAGCTGGAATGATAATTATAGGCAAGTTTCCTAAGTTTCCTGTTTACAACAATTTAAAACTCACATTACATGTTTGGCTTCAAGTGTTCAATTTGTTTGTGTAAAGAAAGATTATACCTGCAGAACAGCAACCTAGTATTAGACCTTCTAAGTGCTTTGGTGGCCTTGTGATTTTAATCACAATCCATGCTAATGCTGAGCCTAATATAAATGTCCCAAGAATATTAACTGGCATAAACCACCTACATCAGAACCAGAAAATGAATCAAAATCTGTAAAATCAAAACAAAATAACCAATCCTTAAATCAGAAGCAAATGCAACAGTAATCTATGTGGTGACATTATGGTTGTTTATGTGTCTGTCACGGTGATCGAGACATAGACACCCACAATACAGACATGGAAACTAGACACGGACATGCAGACATCGTCGTGTCAGACACTGAACATATCTTCAACTGGAAGTGTCGGTGCTACAGATAGCTGCATTAGGTGACTAGAATTTAAAACTTTGATTGGGATGGTTGCAATATATATTATCAGAAATGAATACTTACAATGAAAGAACATTGTCAGCTGTTAAAGTTTCAGCCAAATTGCTTCCAACAAGTGATGGATTAAACACATAAAACACAAGCTGTCACATAAACAACACTTTTTTATCATCAGTAGACAGAAATCAGTGAACTCCAAAAAAGTGATAAAGTTGAGTTACATTATTAACATTACATTATTCACTTTCTTCCTTGCATCTGCTCCCAAAACATCTATGTAATCAATTGCAAGAAACAAGCCAAGTCCAGTGATCAACAATACTTTAATCACAGGTAAAGAAGCAACATACAAGAGTTGTAGAAACCCCATTATCACCACCAAAAATCTTCAAATTCTAATCCTACAGAAAAGCAAACTTTAATTATTAAATACACAAATCTGTTGCCTAAAGTTCATTTGCGATAGTATTCCAAAAATAAAACTCCAAGGATATTGAAAAAAGAAAAGAAATTTTTTGTCCTATTTTACAACTCCAAGAAGAACTTAATAATTGTTATGACTTAGCAGCAAAGAAACAGTACTAACCCAAATAAAAAACAAACCATAGATTTCTCATGATTAAATAGTTAGATTAAACATAAAAGTTAGGCCAATTTGGATATTAAAAAATAGCCAACAAAATCACATGCAGTGAGAAAAGTATAAATCAAGATATCTACGGATTCGGTGCATTCGGTTGTGGTGCATTCAGGTGCATTCAAGTGTATTTGAACCAGTAAATGCATTAAATATTTGATATGTAAAAAATAATATAAAGAATGTGAGGAGAGAGATAGACACATGTTTCCCAAATGCACCTGAATGCACTATAACCGAATGCACTGAATCCATATCCGATATCTACACAGAAGACACTATATTAGCCGACATTGGACAGCTTGAGATTAAACACAAAAATAATATATTATTAAATTTTTGTAGCCAATAACAACATAGTACAAAGCTATATGGTTAAACAGAAAAAACCAAAAAGCCAAGTCATTTTATTTAATTAATTAATTTAAATTTTAAACTGAGACGGCACTGATATGTGAGTTTGGGAAGAAGAAGCTGATCGGAAAAGAGATTATGGTGTTTGAAAACGCGCGTTTAGTGTCTCTCTCTATAGTGATGCAGATGTATCAACAAAGAAGCAGAGATCTCAAGAACCATATTACGTACGTAACACCGTGCTGTGCTAGGCGTAGATGCTAGATTCCTTGCGTATAGTATAATATAATAATATGATGTAATATAAATTAATATGAAATAGAATAAGTTTGTGGAAATCTCAAAAAAAAAAAAGTTTGTTGATTCGTCGTTTTCTAGATGGCTGTGTGTTATTTTTGAGAAGAAGGAAGATGGAAACGAAAAATGGAGGCCGCGTTGCATTACGGCACAAAGGAACATCTAAATAGTAAAAGTAAGAGAAAACTGCGATAATATTCTTTTTAAAAAATCATTATTGAAAAAAAAGTGCTTCTAGGGTGAGGAAGCAAACCAAATCTTTCATCGGTGAACAATTAAGTATGACTGTAACATGTAATGTAAAAATTCATCAAACGATGGAGCCTTATTATTTGTTGATTCAATCTTATCCACTCATAACATTTTTTACATAATATCCTACGGTTAATTTTAGTGGTTCAGCTGTGAGAGATATGTGAAAGTAAGTATTAGAATTGTTTTTTAAAAATAATTTGAAAAAATTGTGAAAGAAAATTAATTAAAAAATTAATCTATCAATCTATATGTCCGTCTCTTATCTATAAAACTCAGTTAGAAAAGTATTAATGACAGGATTAAATTATAGTTGACTTTGTAAACTTTAAATGTATTTAAGATGATCGTATGTTTTACCAGACAAGATTGTGTAGATATTGTGCAGTACTCACACTCATCATATTTAAAAATGACAAAAAAATGAAAAATGTATGAGAATTTGTAAAATAATATTTAAGGGTTAAATTTGTTTTTAGTTCCTACAAAATTTCACTATTTTGTTTTTAGTCTCTATAAATTTTTTCATCAACTTTTAGTTAAGTCTTATTAAATTACAAATTTTGTTTTTAGTCTCTATAAAATGCCAACTTATGTATACCCATTGATTTTTTCATTGATATGTTTTGCAAACATGTTAAGGACATTATAAACATCTTTTCTACGAAAAATTAGAATTTTTTAACAAAGGATGAATTAAATATAAGTTTTTGGAGTTCAAAAAATTCAAGAAATAAATTAAAGGAATTGTTAACCTAAAAATCTAATTTTGACCTTATTTTTTGTTAGGGAGATATTTTAAATATCCTTAACGGTATGCAAAAATATCATTCAAAAATTCTAAAAGTATACATGAGTTTACATTTTAGAGGGACTAAAAACAAAATTTGAAATTTTATAGGGACTTAAAGTCGATAAAAAATTTTAGAGGGACTAAAAACAAAATAGTAAAATTTTATAGGGACTAAAAACATATTTAACACAATAATTAATGACAAGAATAATGTGTATTGTGGTATTATACATCAATAATTTAATGTGTGCCCAAAAATCTTAAACGATTAAAAATTTTAACTTGAAAAATAAGTGGAAAACTGGAAATGATCAAATAATTTTTTTTTGTGTCAACCAAATATCATCTGCGCGCAACTGCAGAGACTAAACTCTCGAGTCCGATAGGACCTCAATGGACGGTAAAGCTCTCCTTCAAGAGATTCAAAATCAGGACATTGGTTAAGCTAGAAGAGATGCACATCACCTATCGAAGCGCTTTTAGGTTCAAATAATACTTATTATAAATATTAAATTATATTTTTTTATATAATTTAAAGACAAAAATTTACTTCAATGGATTTTTTATTGTTAAAATTTAAACATAGAAAAACTTAGATACATACCATAGGTCTGGCGATGCTGTTCTTCGATTAAAATATGATCCATCAACTCTTTATTTAAAAAAATAATAATAATTAAACCTTACTCAATTCAACTTGTTCACTTACCTTAAGCAGCCTATGCAATGCGATCCTTCTGTACTCCTTTCTTACGTCGCCTATAACAGAAACCCACAACGACAAAACAAACTCGTATAATAGTTATCAATATCTGGTGTTTGTATACATAAGCATGATGGGGGTGGAGAACATATATGCGTCGTGAAGTTAGGCTGTGTGTGAGGCAAGGAACATAGATCTTATGGGAGCTTTAAGATACGACATTTATGAAGTTAAAGATCTTATGGTTGCTACTGGTGGAGGGGATAACATATGAGAGAGAGAGAGAGAGAGAGAGAGAGATACTTAGTGTATGTGTGTTGCTTTTTGTAACCATGCGTCTTTACTACTAACACCGATACAAGTACAACACTAAATTTCATCCTTTCAAAACATCAAATATTTTGTGTCAAAAAAAAAAACATCAAATATTTAATCCATTGGGTTCCCTTTTTTTTCTCCTTGTCTTTTTCCATGCGGTCCGAATAGAATTTAATGAGGCTCTTTATATCTCTTTTAAGGGTTGTAATCTCTTTAATATAATATTTTGCTTATAAAAAATTAACCCAATTAATTACTCTCATGTCCATTGACTTTTTTTGTATAAATTGGATATCCTTTGTGGCTGTGCACAACAATAGAGACTCATCGAGCCAGATAGAACCACAATGGACGACAAAACTCTTCCTCAAAATATTTAAACTGCTGAATGCCCAAGATTCGTTTCGAACCCAGGACATTGGTTAAGCTAGAATATATCCTTACCATTTCATCCAAGTGCTTTTGGGTTTTCTATTGATACTTTAGGTTTTTATTGTTGTTTCAAAACTATTAAATGTTTTTAAATTAGATTAGATGGCTTAACTAATGCCTTTTTTTCCAGCTATACACCCTTTAAGAGAAAGAATAGAGAAACTTGCAATGTCCTCTTTAGTGTGATTTATCTTAATTTAAAGTTTCATTTATGTTTTTTAAAATAGTCTCTTAAGTATTAAATATTAACCGTGTTATACTTTTTGTGCTAAGTTAGTCCCATAACTAGTGATAAGTGTACAATAAGGGTTCATAAAAATGATCAAAAAGTTCAACGGTTTTAACACTTTAATACTCAAAGGAGTAACGAAAAACATAAATGGCCACACAGGAAATTTTAAATTAAGATGATTGACTTTTACCGTAATACTTCCAAACAAATATTACTCAAACAATAGATTATTACTTGTTTACACACAAAAATAGTTTGCTAGATCTACTCGACTAAAGAAGCAGCTGAGGTGCCTAATCAACCAACGTAGGTAGAATCGGCTAGCCGAGGGCGGATTCCTGTCGGCAAAATACAAAATTAGCCGCTTAAGAGCTAATTGACTATATATGACCTCACGGCTAAGATAAGCAACTAAGGTTCCTAATCAACTAACATAGAATCAACGGACGCAAGACTCGATTGAGGAAAAATCGGTTGAACGTGGCTGCTAATTTATATGGGTTCGTATAATTGTTTATTAATTATAAAGGCCCGAGTTGTTATTGTATTATTTATGAAAAGAAATATCATGAAAGACAAAGTCAAACGATGTTAACCATCTTCCTACATTCATGGGAAGTGGACATAAGGAGTTAACCGCGTGGAGTCAAGTCTAAAACGTGCATCCATCTCCAAGAAAACAGGAGTATAGATTTTTATTAGTCGACCAGATCATTGACGTGCAAAAAGGCTTATTTTCTTAAGAATATGTGGCTAGCCGTTTGGCCCGTAACTTAACTGTTTGGCTCGTAACTTATTTGTTTGAGAAGATATGCAAATTATACTAGTTTACCAAGTCAAGAACATGCAAGAAGACTTATTTCTTTAGAAATAGGATCATGGAGGACGTTGATGGTTGATATGACAACTTACAACTCAGCCAAATAAGTGGTTTTGGGCTATAGCTTAGCCAAATGGGTGGTTACCCATACTTTTATTGTTAGTCATGATCTTATATAATATAATATGATAAGTAGTGGGTTGAAAATGTGGTAAATAAGGTTATTGTAGGTTTTTATGTAGTATTTGTCTTTAAATAACTCTTGTACATATTATTTTTGACACGCATATTTAGTCAAACACAAGTATTTAGTTATTTACTTTTCTTTTATCGCTTTATCATGTATTTAGTATTTACTTTTCTTTTAGAAGATATGCAAATTATTTCAGCAACCGATTTGGGGATGGATTTTGAAAATTAGTCGTTAACTTGTTTAAGGGTTAATTTAGCGTCGACCGATTTGGAAATTATTCGGTAATGAAAGCCAAATGGGCAAATTTACCTTGTGTTGATTGTCTCATTAATGTTTTCGTGCTCTTTCGTTCATAGTTAATTAATGATTAATTACTATCTTATGTAAACTTTTTACTATAATATTAGCGAGTTTAAAATAAAAAATAAAAAAAGCAACACATATGATAAATAATAGAGACTTTATTGGCTCATTAATGTTTTCGTGCTCTTTTGTCCATAGTTAATGCATTTACTATCTTACGTAAACTTTTTATAATATTAGCGACCTTTAAAAAAAAAAAAAAGCAACCACATATGATAAAGAATAGAGACTTTATCCAATGTTATAAAAAGTAATGTATTGATGGCTCTCCAAACTACTGATCCTCATCGTAGTAGCTTTTCTTCTAAGCAGTAGTTATGCACAAGAGTTGCTTGTTTGGTGTCTCTTTTGATGGTTCTCCATCCTAGTGTGTAGCTGTCATAAATATTTTGATTCTCGTGTTTTTTACTAGCAAGTCTAGCTGTGTAGCTTTTGTACTTTGCTATAGCTTTTAGTAGCATTTTGTTTTGGCTTGTATCGGTTTCCTCATCGTTTTGAACCTATCTATCAATTGGTGTTTGTAATTTTAGTTTGTCTAACTTGAAGCAAAATGATATAGGTAAAATAGTCAATTTGGTCCCTGGAAGTATAACTCGTTGTCAATTTAGTCCTTCAATCGAGCGAAAATGCAAAAAAGTCCCTTAATGTGTAATCCGTCTGTCACGTTAGTCCCTCCCGTTAATGTGCATCGTTAACTCCGTTAATCCGTCTGTTACTCTCAGTTTAGTTCCTGAAAGATGTCACTTACTGTCAGTTTGGTCTCTGAAATATATACGTGAATTCATTTTAGTCCCTCGAATCTTAAGTTACTTCTGCAGAATTTTAAACCAGAATTTACTAGCAGTGCAATCAGTTGATCTCAAACTTCACATAAACTAGAATTTTAAACCAGAAACTTAACCAAAATATTTCAATAACATATTCATAACTTCTTAATTTGTCCAAAATATATGCATAATTGCATAGTTGCATAAGTGGTTCAAAAGATATCCTAAATACTCTATTACAAGTTCATAATTTGTCCAAAACATATGCATAAACTGCAGAAGTAACATAAGATTCGAGGGACTAAAATGAATTCACGTGTATGTTTCAGGGACCAAACTGATAGTAAGTGACATCTTTCAGGGACTAAACTGACAGTAACAGACATATTAACGGAGTTAACGACGCACGTTAACGGGAGGGACTAACGTGACAGACGGATTACACATTGAGGGACCTTTTTGCATTTTTGCTTGATTGAGGGACCAAATTGACACCGAGTTACACTTTCAGGGACCAAATTGACTATTTACCCAATGATATATTATAGAGTCTCTATGCAACTTTTTAATGAAATTTTACTTATCAAAAAAAAAGTAATGTATTGAATGGTTAAAATCTAACAATAGGCACCTAAAAAACACTTGTATCGATGGTTTGTTTCTCTTTCAATTAAGCTAAAATTCTTTTTTTGATCCAATTTAACTAAGATCATGAGTTCGAATCTAATTTTAGGCATACAACAATACTAAATCTTTTGATCGAGGGGTTGGATGATTTTTTCTCTATTGGAGATCCGACGTCATGCCTTAAGTTGTTGTGACTTTTTGTAAATTTTGAGTACATATTCCTTTAATATATATTTTCTTACCAAAAAAGCCAATTTCTGAGTATGTAACATCAAATATGATGGTGACTAGTCGAGGATAATCCACCCTAACGCTAAGAAGTATATTTTTCTTCTGGTTACCTACAAAACTACCCTTTCTCTTCTTCGTCTGTATCTAAAAGCTTCCGTGAGATGATTTGCCTTTGTTGCCAAAGCTGCTAAAGTTCTTACTCTTACCTTTACTTTATACAAAACAAATTCATGAAATCACAGTACTATATTATCTTAATAAGTGTCATAAAGTGAAATATATAATTTATTAAAAATACACAAATGTCATTATTTTTCATTTCATAGTTAGATGAATTGTTGAGAGGATTTTACGATAATATTAAAATTATTCTTAAAAAACATTATAATATCATATCTCAACCAACCAAAAAAAGTGAGAGACACAAAATAGAGATATTCGGTGACGTATTGTTTTTTGTACACGCGAATTTTGAGAAAGGAATGAGTAGTTGTCATATTCAAATTCCAAGGTTACATTGACCTACTAATCTTTCAATATCATCCCCATTGCATCTTTTGTTGAAAAATTGATAATTTTTTTGTTACTATGTTATTGGTGCGGAGTATCCACCTATTCACTACAAGAAATTCGTACATTACTGGCCGACACAATTCCCCAGCAATGGTTAAAATCGGTCAGAAATCTGCCAGAAAATCAGCCGCAGGTAACAGTTACTGGCGGAATTTCAGTCAGTAATTACTGGCGGATTTACTGGCAGATAATCTGCCAGTAATTATTGGCGGAATTTCAGCCAGTAATTACTGACGGATTTACTGGCGGAATTTTTGCCAGTAATTACTTGCTGAGAATCCGTCAGTAAATCAGCCAATAATTACTGGCTGAAAATCCGTCAGTAAGCAACTAAAATCCGCCAATAATGTATTTTTAAAAATATATATATTTTAAAATATGTCGTTTTTATTAAAAAAATTATTTTAAAATTCGTTTTAATTCGTTTTTAAAATCAGCCAGTAATATTATTTAAATATTTTAATTCGAAGGTGAAGGAGAAGAGAAATTTGACAAATAATTCACAATGCAGAGAAGTTATAAGTAGCTGAAAGGGAAACGACTATAATTCAAAATCCGCCAGAAACGTAGAATACTGGCGGAATAGGCCATTACTGGCGGAATGGTTACTGGCGGATCACGTGGTCAGTGACGTTACTGGCGGATCCAAGCGCTTACTGGCGGAAATGAGCGCTTACTGACGGATACGATGACATTACTAGCGGATCTGCAATTCAGCCAGAAAATGTCATTACTGGCGGAATACCTTTGGTCAAACGCGCATAACGAGATTACCTTTCATTACTGGCCGAATATATTAGTGGCAGAATATATCCGCCAGTAACAGCAGTTACTGGCTGAATTTTAAATTCAGGTCAAATACGGAGTACGAGGGTTATAAGATCCGCCAGAAATGTTATTGGATCCGCCAGAAACGTACTGGCAGACTAAATCCGCCAGAAATCGTCAAATTTCGCCAGAAAACTTACTGGCGGACTGATTCCGCCAGAAATGTTCAGCCAGTAATGCAAGTAATTCTTGTAGTGATTTCGTTGGTGATTAATATACATTGAGAAATCCAACCTTTAAAACTTTCATTTGCTAAGTGACTTGTTTTATGACTTCTTCCAAATAACTTACAATAAAACAAAAACAAAAAAATCTATCCCATTTTTATTGAATAAACAAGTTAGCTCCAATTCTGGTCTTCTCCATTTGAACAATAACGAGTGTAATGTGAGAACAAAAAGTGCTTACCAAAAGTCTCCTTAGGACCATTCACAATTTACATATCTCTTTTAAGACCACTTCTTAGCAATTTATGTCTCAAGTTAGTTTTAAGGTTACTCCATGTCCTTGATTCATAATTGTCTAATGAAATAGACTCACAAGGTTGTCCATTATATTAAAAGCAACAACATTTTAATTTTCATTACAATCTACATCATCAAAGAAGTTAGACACATTACTATAGTCATCTTTATTTTCATTGTTTGCATCCAAAATATCTTGCTCTTCATTATATATGATCGATTGTTCATTCTCTAAATTTTCAGCATTAGAGTCTAAGTTATTTGGATCTATTGTTCTGAAATCGTAGAACATTTGGTAAAATTTAAGTTGGTTCGGGTCTTTTTCAGCTTAACTAAGGTTCTGAGTTCGAATCCAACCTTCAATCCGTATCAACGTTAAAACTCTTGAGGGAGAGTTTTGCCACCCATTGTGGTCCTTCCCAGCTAAAGGGATTAGTTTTTGCGTTCTAGCGCAGAGGATAGTTCACACTAGAATATATATATATATATATATATATATATATATATATATATATATATATATATATATATATAAACTACAAAGAGGATTAATTTGTGATTAGTTGAATTGTGGTTGATTAATTGAAAAGTCGAACATTTGTAGTCCCATGAACTAAACACGGTACATATTAGATCACAAGTTAATCCTCACAATAGTTCATCAGATCTAAATTAAAAGTCGAACCTTTGTAGTAAAAAGAGCTAACCACAATTTAACTGATCACAAGTTAATCCTCACTGCAGTTCATTCGATCTAGATGAGAATTCAAACATTTGTAGTCAAATGAACTACACACAGTACAACTGTCAACTGATCACAAGTTAATTCTCATCATTGTAGTTCATTCTTTCCATTCGAAAGTTAATCCCCATCACAAGTAATTAATCCCCATAAATTCTTTTTATGGTTTTAGGATGACTATAAGTGAAAAATTGTATAGCGAGGGATGCTGGGATGAACTAACCTTTGTAGTCCATTGAACCACCCACAATTCAACTAATGTGTGATTAGGGAAAGGTCGCACCTATGTAGTCAAATGAATAACCACAGTTCAACTGATCACAAGTTGATACTCATTGTAGTTCATTCTATTCAAATGAATAGTCAAACCTTTGTAGTCCAGTGAACCAACTAACCATCACAAATTAATTCACACTAGTTCATTTGATCCAGATGAAAGGTCGAACCTTTCTAGTACAATAAATTAACCACGGTTAAATTGATCGCAAGTTAATCTTTATTGTAGTTTACTCTATTATATATTTTAGATAATCTAATAAATAATGATACAATATGTATTATATGTTAATGTTAATAACAAAACTACCATTGTGACAACTATACTTCATTTGTTAAAAATTTCAATTAACTTTCTATTTTACTATTTTTTAATAATATTTTTATTTTTTCTTAATTTTTTTATTACAGTATATTTTAAATTTTTAGAATATAAAAGATGAAAAATTATTCTTATTATAAAATCATACATTATTTTTTAAATTAAGTACTAATATTTTTAGTTTTTAGTTTAATTAACACCAAATTTTTAATATATAGTTATTCTTTATTAAATTTCATTTTTTTAAAACTTTAAAATATATTTTAGAAGGGTAAATGGATAAATTATTTCTTATCCTATTCTACTAGTTTCTAACCCAGCTCAAATTCGAGATAAGAGTTTAACTAGAGAGACAAGATAAGATAAGTCAGGAAGTAAGTTAGCATATTTTGTTCGCTAGACAAACGTTGGACTGGTACAAAATGTGGTAGACTCATCATATCTTGTCTCCTTATTTTGCCCATCAAACGAACCACAATAGTCTAATGAATTAAACACAGTTCAAGGATTACAAGTTAACCCTCGTTATTGTTGTTCATCCAATCGATTTGAAAGATTGAATCTTTGACGATATCGAACATGTGGGTTGTTGTGGAAAAAGGGTATTGTGCAAATGTACACAGTCTTCAACAAGTAATATAGTAGAAATATGAGATCGTACCCACAGAGATTGTAATTAATTCTTAAAGCTTAAGTTGATAGTGGATTAAAGAAGTACAACCAAGTAACAAACAATAATAATGGGTGAAGATAGAAAGTAAACAAGTTAAGTAAGATGAGCTTGAATTCAAGTGAGAAAGATAGTTAGAATGCTCTTTACTAAGTAAATCACTTTTGACATCATTATGTTATATATATGATGCTAGTGCATTGGATGCTGTAGAAATTGATGTGTGTCTTTCAGTCACTAGTGTCAAGGTTGCACTACAAGCCTTATGTCTAAGCTCAAAATAAGTTCAGCCTTGTATATGAAGTACCCACAATATCACCCTATGGACTATGTTATTCTACGTCTAGGTCTTAGCATGGAATAACAAAGTTTACCCATATTAGCTCTTGAGTTCTAATTATAAACCATGTCTGTATTTATGACTCTACTTATTCTAGTTGATCTGTCCCAAAATAAGTTTGAAAGAAGTATAACACAAGAACTAAAATGCAAACATCAATATATATAACACAATAACTAATCAAAAGATCATTACAAAGTTAAAACATTCCAACTAAAGAAGTTTAGCTCATGCTAGGCATTACTAAGAATATACAAACAAAGATAACCATGTTCATATATCTGATAATACAAAGGAGAGAAAATAAAGTAAGAAATACACGGTTGAACTTTCCTTGCATAAATCAGCCTAGCAATGTTGTAGTATTCACTTCACAGCATTCAATCCGCACTATGTGAGTATATAGAAGTAGAGAGAGAAGTTGTCAATTTCTTTCTTTCCTTCGCACAAGTAATGTGAAAGTGATTTTAAATCTCTATGTAGGTGTTTTTTTTTGGGTTTGTAGACGAAGTGGCAAATACCACTAGAAACTCACGCACACAACTGTGAGGTCTTGGGTTCAAACCCAGGACATGATATCCAGCCTAAAAATTTCGGTATTTGCCAGTTGAGCTAGGCCTTACGGATATCTAGGTGTGTTTTTGAATGAGAAGATGAAGGTGTTTATATAGGCTCCTTGAGTGAAGTAGTCTTGGTCTAGGGTTACTTTATTTTCAATTGTCTCCAAAAGTAGATTTGATCTTTCACCAATCAGAGAAAGGAGGTCCTATAGTGAACGGACAAGTGTTACTAAAAAGGTTCAACTTGTAAGCTATTATGTCTCAAGGGAGGCGCCAAAATCATCTACTTGCATTTGCTTTTGACTCAGCATGACATCATCAATAGAATGTTGTGGCATTTTAGTTTGCCAAGAATGTTGGAGCATGTAGTTGTTGGGGTATGGTAGTCAGTCGTGAATGCTAGGGCATCGAATGTTGGGAAATCTAATGTTGTAGCATTGAGCAAACACATAAAATACCACGATATACAAAAACTGCCAAGTTGTTTGTAAAAACTCTTCTTAACCTTAAATGTTGTAATTCTTTTATATTTCCATATTTACTAAGCATTATTACTAAGAATTTTTACAATTATTTAGACTTATATGCGTAAGTAACTCCATATAAAATAGAGTTATCACGGGTCACTTGTTTTCAGAAGAAAGTAACAAATCTTCACTCCTCACTTGCTAAGACTCGATTGTTGTAGCTTTTTGGTTTGTCACTTTTTAAATATAATTTTGTAATTTTTTATTGAATTATGTCATAAGTTTATTGATTTAATATGATTTAAAGTGTAATTAATAAATATGATCTTATATTGATTTGATTAGTAAAGATGATATTATATTGATTTGGATATCTTTTTAGTCCTACAAATATCCAGTTTTTTGCTTTTAATCCACATTGGTTTCAGTGGTTGTGTGACTTTTTTTTGGCAAATTATCTCGTACACTTAAGACTTAAATATGTTTTTAAGTCCTGCAAATATAGAGATTTTCTTTTTAGATTTTGCACTTTTTTTAATCAAACTCCTTGCAACTATTAATGTCTTCTTTTTTAGTCCTTCTGTTAACTTGTCTTTTAAAAAACAGATGAGTCCAATGTTTTGCCTCTTTGGTTTTGCCACGTAATTCTTTTCTTTAATATTTATTTTAAAAAGCTGAGTTACAAAATATCATCAGTTTCCAAATTAAATTTAGAGTTCAATCCCAAGATTTAGACTATGTAATGGGTTGATTAAGAACAAGTTGTTGACTTGTTGTTGAATAACTTGAGGTATAAAATAATTGATTTTCTTGCGGTTAGCTTTTTATTTTTTTTTATAATTGAGAAGGTTTGATCGATAGAACCTTGACCAAGCAATAGGCAAAGCTAGGAATAGATAAAAGCAAACCCTATACAAACACCACAACATAACCGAGTACCTAGGCAGGAAACTTTACCATCAACGTAACACCCAAAACACATGGATGAGACCAAAAAACTTTATCATCAACAAACACCTAAGCTTAACTTACCAACTATATGAAAAGAGTAACGTTATTTAACCAAAATGTTCCGGTTAAAAATAACTAAAAACCAAGTTACAATATCAATTAATTAAGTTATAGGTTATTAACCAATTTGTTTTTTCAGAGTTTTTATTCAATGATCTAGAAAACTGTAAAAAAGTAAATTGGTTATTGTCTTATAAAACTTGGTTAATTGTTGTAACTTAGTTTTTGTCTATTTTTTCATGGAACATTTTGGCTTGTCATGTCAAACACTTACAATGAGCTTATTTATTACTCACTCCGTTCATAAACTTTGGTCTTTTTGGACTCTCTTTTTTGTTCCAAAACTTTGGTACTTTTGAGATACCAATGTACAATTTACTTAACTTTTCCAAGTTTACTCTTTATCTTTAATTAATTGTCACTATTCACAATACTAACTTCTTTGGATTCTCAAGTTGGTGGACTTCTTGAAGTCAATTAGAGTGTGACTTTATTTATTTATTGTTTTCATTTCTCTTTCCAATAATTCCAAAAAAATAAAATACAAATTGAGTATTAATGCTATAAAGGGTACTTTAATAATTAGACATTGTAAATTTATGATTTCTTAATTTGTGTGAAACACTCCAAAAGGATCAAAGTTTAAGAATGGAGGGAGTGTAAGCTAGCGGTTAGGTGTTGTCAAACAAATCGTTAGTACGAAGAGTGCATGAATACAATAACCCCGAGTACCGAGTACCGAGTACCGAGTTCGATTTCTACAGATTGCTATTGGTGTCACTTCTTTGCATGTCAAAAAAATCAAAATTGAGTGGTGGAACAGACAAGGTTATCATTTTGTTTGTGGTTTATGCACAGTAATGTTTTTAATTCGTTTGTATTTGGTAGGAGTGATCAACTTTTCTTCTACGAAAAATCATATCTACCTTTCTTCAGTTCAAAACGTGTTTGCTAGTCATCTAGTGCATGTGCATGTGCCAACAACAAAGTCCACATCTACTAGTCAATCAATTTACATCTGATAAAACTTTAATTCTTTTTTTGCTAAACTTTCTCTGGAAGTTTCAAATTATGCTACCTACAGTATACAAATTAAAAAAAAGGAAAAAAACAGATCGTCTTTTAAATGAGCATAGGAAATATTTACCAAAAAAATGAGCATATATAGGGGGATCAAAATATGCTTGTCTAAGTTTTACCAATTCACCCTTGTTTTCAATAATGATTTTGTTGGTATTGAAAACAAGGATTTATTGGTATGAATGACTTGAGAGATTAGCTCTCAGTTTGGCTATATTTATATACAATTGTACAAGGAGAATCCCTTAATTAAGGGGGTAAATCTGAACTAAATCAATCCTAATAGACATTACTATATATAATAAGAATAACATCCTAATAATAAAGACATAAATAAGTGCATATCTCAACACTCTCCGTCAAGTTGGAGCATAGTACAGATTGTAGGCATCAAGCTTGTCACATATGTAAGTTATCATTGGTCCTCAGAGAGCCTTTGTGAAAGTGTCTGCCAATTGATCAGTAGAACCAACAATTGAAGTAGGAACCTCATCCGACACAATCTTCTCACCAATAAAATGACAGTCAATTTCAATATGGTTAGTTTGCTCATGAAAGACTGGATTAGAGGGAATATGTAGGGCTGCTTGATTATCACATATAAGACTCATAGCGCCTATTTTACAAAAAGCGCAACTCTTGGAGAAGATGTTTGAGCCATACGAGCTCCTGAGTAGTAAGTTCCATAGCTCGATATTCAGTCTCAGCGCTGGATCTGGCAACAACATTTTTTTTTTTACTTTTCCATGAAATTAGATTTCCACCAATAAGAACATAATATCCAGATGTGGGTCTTCTATCAAAGGGAGATCCAGCCGAATTAACATCTGTGTAAGCAACAATATCTGAATTACCTCTATCCATGTAAACAAGACCTTTCCCAGGAGCTCCTTCGATTTATCTCAGGATTCTAACAACAAGTCCACAACATCCCAATGACCGTCGCGGGGAGAATTCAGGAATTAAGGGGGTAAATCTGGACTATATATAATAAGAATATTATTCTAATAATAGACATAAATAAGTGCATATCTCAACAATCATGAATGGGTTATTTTAGGGAAACAAAGTGTAATTAAGCCTTTTTTATTTTCTTTAGAGATTTTGGAGGATGGTGATAACCATTGTTTTGGGTATTTTCCCTTGGGAATGTTGAATCGAGTTTAGAACCCTACGAACATCATCAATTGAATCAAATAATGAGGTTATACTCGAGTATGAGTGTACAATAACTTGTGTTTTCTATTGTTTTGTGTTTAATCATGCAACGATGTGCATGGACAACATGGTCATTGATGAGTATCAATGTGACGTGTGATCTAGCGGGTGAATGATGAGAATGGTGCTCGATAGACATCTTGATACTTATAGCTGACAAAATGAGCCAGTCTGATAAAGCGTAAGACATGGGTCACAAAAGTTTTGCCCATTTCAATAATCGAGACTTTTAGCCCAACTCAATTAGGCTTTGTTTGGATAAGAAGAGAAAATTGAAGGAAAGAAAATCAGAGGAAAGAATGTTGAAGAAAAGAAAGTGAGTGGAAAGTGAGTAGAAAATGAGATGATTATTAAGTTGTTTGGTAGGAGTGAAAGTGAATAGAAAGTGAGATGAAAGAATAAGATATATTTTCTAAATGACACAAATACCCTTGTACTAAATTTATTGCATGTATATAGATGTGGAAATGTATATACACGTAATTTATTTAAATATTAGTTTAGTTTGCTTAATTAGTTTTATTGACTTATTAAATTATTATTTTAGTAATTTTCTGGACATTTTAATTTTACCTACGGCATAGAGGATTAGACTTATTTAAAAAAGTGTAAGTAATAGTAAAAAAACTTAGTCTTTCAGTTCCATCGGTGTATACATACTTTTTATCACAATTACAAAAAATAGCATTAACTAATAGAAAACAAAAAAAGTCATTTCACAAAAATAGAGACTTTTTAGTATTTTTAGTCAAAAAAATATGATTTCCTCCACTTTTCATCCCAAATCTAGCGGAAAGGATTTTTGCATTGGAATTCTAAAAAACTTTCTTTCCTTCCTTTTGTCGGAGAAACCAAACATGGGAAGGCTCAATTCCCAAAAATCTTTCCACTCCAAACCTTTCCTTCCCTCCCTTTTCCTGCGTTCCAAACACACCGTAAGCTCGAACTCGTACTGGGTTATCCTATCAGGCCTCGTGTAGCCTAGATCTGCGCAAATTAAAAGTAAAGTTTACAATATAATTGTTTGCTAACTTAATGAGTCAAAAAAACATAATGAGTCCATGATATTTTTTAGTTCACAACTTGATATAATGTCACCTCTATTGATTGTGATGTGTCTAGCCCTTGAAAGGAAAGTAAGGTGCTAAATTATTATGGGCTTTTTTTACCCCATTCCGACTAAACCGACCATTTTACCCCACTTCAACAAATTTGCTTTCGGAATTATCCTATTTTGAGTTGTTTCCGGAAGACATTTTGATGAATTTTTCCGGAAACACCTCAAAGGTGGATGATTCCGGAAGCCATTTTAATGAATTATCAAAATGGTTTCCGGAATCATCCCTTTTGAGGTGTTTCCGGAAGCTATTTTGATGAGTTTTTTCGGAAACACCTCGAAAGAGAATGATTCCGGAAGCCATTTGATGAAAATTCATCAAAGTGGCTTCCAGAATTATCCTCTTTTGAGATGTTTCCGGAAATTTTAAAAAAATCAATTTAAATTTAAATTTTGGTAAAAAAAAGTGAGGGGAATTTTCGGAATAAAATGTAATATGGGGGTAAAAGGGGGAAAAGGGGGGCGTAAAAAAGCCATTATTATTATGATGAGGAATCCTTGTGGACATGTGTGTGAATTGTATGCATCATATTAGTCCTTCGTTGACAACGTTGGGACACTGCGTGTGTCGCCCGTGAGGGTCAGATAAAAAAAAAAATTAGTGATTTGAGTATATAGGCGAAAAATACCAAAGAATTGGAATGGTAGAGACCTTCTGGGTCGAATTGATATTGGGTGTGTTGAATGTTAGGTGTACAAAGTACAAACCATAATGATCTATCTGTAATGCTTAGTTTTTTAATTCAAAAATGGCGAAATTGTTAAGTTAGATATTATCATTAAGGTTTGAATCGAGACATTGTAGTTGTTTGTGTTGAGTTTAAGTGGCACTTACCACTTTTTTTTAAATAAGCGTGACACTTACCATTTTGTCTATTGACCAAAATAAAAAAGACCCCATAATGACTTATGTTGTTTAACACTTTAAAGCAATATGGACCTTTAATAATTAATTGAAGATGATTAAAACTTTTTTTCTTGACCAAGTGGATGATTAATTTTTTTTTTGATTAAGTAGATGAATAAAGCTTCAGCATGGTAAATTAGATATTTTCCACATATTAGTGTTACCTCTAATGTCAATAAGGTGGGAGCGGTCTGCATGGTGGTCATATTAAATGTTTGGCTAAATTACATTTTTGGTCCTTTATCTTTGACCAAAATTTTAGGTTGGTCCTTTATATTTTTTCCCTTTATTTTGGTCATTTAACTTTCATATTTGTGTCAGTTTGGTCAAGGATATAAGTAGGGAAGGAGTTGGACTTCAAAGTTTGGGGTGAACTATTTTTTAAATCTTTATTCAAAGTTGTATAAATTTCATTAAAAACATAGATATTTTATTCTTGCGTGATGGATTTGGCAATTTAGTGAAACTAATAATTGTTGGATAGGAATTAGGGCTGTTAACTATCACGGTAATAAAGAATCAATGTTACACGTGAGGATTGAGGTGTTAACTAAGTGGTAAGAGTTTAGTTTTGTATCCTTAAGGTGGTAATTTCGAATGTCTTTGAGGACAGTTGTAAAATGATCATTAGTGTCATTTTGATTAATAAAACGTACCCTTCCTCAACAGGGCCGTCCCAAACAATTTGGAGGCCCTGTTCAACTTTTAAAAATTGGGCCATTTATTATACTTTTATTAAATAAATTGTGAAAACCTCAAACTACTTTATTAAAATTTTAAATGACACTCAATACACTTTAAACTTGAGTATATTTTTATAAAAAAATTGAATATAATGGGCAAGGAAAGTACCAAAAATTGGTATCGTGCTTTCTTCAAAAATTTGTCCAATGGTTTGTTTCTATATTGAAATGAAAGGGAATACATAATACATTAATATAGTTTTACAATATTTTAACAAGTTCTTTTGTAACACAATGGTATTGATTTGAGTCTAGTTTATAATTTTAAACATTATGTTTAGTAACTATTACTAAAGGGTAAAAAGGTAAGATCCATCATAATAATTATAAAAAAAAACTAATCAGCAAATCCCCTATTTTCCTTCCATAATAATTATAGGCCTTAATTATTAGCAATTAAAATTGAAAACTGATCAGCAAATCCCCTACTTTCCTTCCATAATTATAGGCCTTATTTATGGTAGTATGTATATATATATATATATATATATATATATATATATATATATACATATAAACACTACCATAAATGTGGTGGAGAATGGTTAGATGCCAATAGCAAAAAACGTGGAGGACGATGGCTAGATAACACTAACCAACGTTTGACTATATAATGGCCAGACATTGGCTAGACACCAATGTTGCGCGTTGTTTAGATAGAACTAACCAACGATGTGCATGACTGTATAGGAGCTTCGGTTATTCATATATAATGGGCAACGAGTCGTTATAGAGTTTAATAACCGCAAAGTGAACAACAATAGTTAGTTGTCTATATAAACATGCGTTCATAGTTGTGATTAAGAGTGTGGACATATTACCAATGAGAAAGAAAAGACTTACGAGCAAGTAACCGTGTAAATTGGTCTCATGTTCATCAACCCCGTAGTGAGCCATCAATGGCGTAACCAAATAGCGTGCTTCAATGACTTGCTTCAACCGTGTGCGTTGATTTAATGGAAACAGGTTCAACGTTTTTAAAAAAAAAAAAAAACTGACGAAATGCTTACTTTATATATATAGAGGAACTGACGAAATAAAAATTTAATTGGTTAAAAGAGGAGGGATGAAAGAGTAGGAATATGAAGAATGAAGGATATGAACGCAAGAGGAAAGGAACACAGGAGGAAGGAAGGAGCTGGTGAAAAAAAGGAAAAGGGAGAAATAATAGGAACAACAATTAAAGCAATTTAAGTGTGAATTAAAACTGTCCCCTAAAAATAGGAATTAATTTATTTTCTAATTAAATTTAATTAATATAAGATATATTTGAGAGTACCATAATACCCTTATTGAACAATAACCATTGGATGCAGTTTATTTAAAAAATTGAGCATCCAACGGCAAAAAATGTCCCAGTTGAAGATAGAACCCGGGACTTCTGAGTGTGCTAATTGTTGCTTTACATGCGAATACCACTGGGCTAGAGCTTCCAATCAGAATAGATGTATCAAATTTTATTTTTATAGCTTATATACATAACAATTTTTATTGGGGGACCTATAAAAAATGACATTGGGCTGGGGCCCTGTGCGGTAGCACAGCCCGCACAGGCCCATGGACGGCCCTGTTCCTCAATTTTAAAAAAATAAATAAAGAATCATTGTTGGAGGATGGAAACAAGTAAAGGAAGGGAAACCTAAACTCATTAAATTTATAATCTTTTGATATTTGAGTTTTCTCACTAGGTGATAAACATTTGTGCAAAATATAAACAGAATATATGAGTTTAACGTGAAAAACTGGAGGAAAAACCACAAACTGTTGTCTAATGACAATAAAAAATATGTGAATTATTTTACAACATAGAATTATCTGAAACACTAAATGGCCCTAGTAACACTCACACTTTCCAAAGTAAATCATATACAAATTTAAAGTATTTCAGATTTGGAGATTTTTTTTATGAGAACCGGTAGTACGAAATATTTTGAACGAAAGGTAAGAAATATACAAGACACTTGAATTAACAGTGCACCAAATAACAATACACAAGCAGGTGCTGACTTATTATTCTTCATTCTTATGTTCCGTCCCGTACTAACAAGCGTTTCTTTTCTTTTATTTTTCGTTGAGACGCCATTTTCCGCTCTTAATTTTTTTCATCACGAAAAAAAAAACAATTATCTTGATTTCCTCTTAAAACCTAAATAATATACAAAGGGTCAACTTCAATCTCACAATCATTTACTTGTCCAACTTGGAGGTATTCCGGGCTGAGACGCCATTTCCCGTTCTTAATTTTTTTCACGGAAAAAACTATTATATTTCCTCATAAAACCTAAATTTACATAGGGTCACCCTCAATTTCTCAATCATTTGCAAACCCATGGAACACGCTAGAACCTCAATAAAAAGGATCTGTAGTACAGTACAAAAAAATCTATATATGGAGTTGGAGCTTTGTGATCCAGTGGCATAGGAGCTTCCCAAACAGCTTACATATCCCTTTATTTTGTTGGTATTTCCTCACCTTCATGTTTTCTTTTAGCATATTTTTTCCCTTTGCTATGTATGTATTATACAAAATCCACTTTTCTTAGCTTTTCCTGGTTTTATACATATTTGGAAAATTTAAAACTTGTCAAATTATCTATGTCTTATTTTGTGTAAGCAGAAGTTCCATTCCAGCTGCTACTAAAACATTTGAGAATATCATTATCAATGGCATTTTGGGATCTGTTTTTCGTGGCATTGGTTCCAATCTTGGAGACACTGTTGGTTACTCTACTTGGTTCATTTATTGCAACTGAACGCTTTAATCTTCTCCGAGGAGTTGATGCAAGGAATTATTTGAACAACGTAAGTTCACTTTTCTTTTGTAGGAGTAGTAGAGATTGACATCGAAAAGTAGTAGAGAAGACCTAACTTATTACGGTTAAAGTCCTCTAAAACAACTAGATAAAAATCCCACCAGTTGTGACTATTACTAGATGCCATAGGAAAAACTATATCTTCATATCAAAAGCTTCACATCAAAGGAGACTGAGTTGTTACTTCTTTTTATTGTTTATTTACACTACCACGCTTTGGTTGATTTTTTTTATGGTGTAATTGGTGCGCAACATCAACTAGTCACGTGTATATCTGGCTTTCCAGGTCTGTGTTGTTCTCTTCTTCCAATAAAGTTTCTGCCACACTCAAGACTCGAATCCGATATATTGGGATGAGATCCGAACCTAATTACCGCTTGGACCAATACTTGTTGGTACTGCTTCGGTTGAGTTTGATAAAAGTGAGAAATTCTTGGCCTGCACTCTTTAAAAGTAGTACCTGGTACTGCTTCGATTGAGTTTGATAAAAGTGTGTTAACTGCTCGCACTCAACCCAAGCCTAGCTAATTCAGAGTTTGGTCGAATTGTAAGTAAAGTCCAACTCCTAAGTTAAATGGAGTGTGTTAACTTCTCGCAATCAATGTATTTTTTTTATCACTTGGAGTTTTTTATTTCTAAAATTTAACAATAAAATTTATGGTCTGTATCACTGATTTGTGGCCTTGAAATTTTCAGGGTGAGATGATAATGGGGACACAAGAAAACCGACAGCTTAATTTTTACAAATCTATCTATATTATGTAAAATCAGAAAAATTATGAGAAAAATTTGGCTTGTTCAAAATAAAACTATGATTGTACTTAAAAAACTCGTTACTTTGAAATGGAAAATTACCCTTGAGCTAAGGGTTATTTTTAGTTTTTTTTTACAAGTAGTAATTTCATTAATATGGTCTCCATATCAATTGTAAATAATCGTAACAAAAAAAAATTATAAATAATCACCAACAAGAGATGGTCTGAGTGTTAACTGGTTCGGATCCCATTTTAAGGTTTTGAGTTCGAATCTTGCGTGTGGTCAAAATTCTGTTAGGAGGGGTGAACCACATGGACAGACAACGCTTGATATACACATAGCCAGTCAGGTTTCTTGGCGTAGATTAGTCATCGACAAAGCCGGTAGATACTGCACACATATAACACGGGAGCCAAAAAATTATAAATAATTAACACATTAAGAATTTTTTTTGAAATGAATTAATTTAACCAATACTTTTAAATGTTTATATTTCTTTTTCCAAAAATACCCCATTCTCTAAATGATGACTTATAATTAATGGGAATAACTAAATTCAAACAAATTCCACTAGCTTATTTTATCACCAACTACTATAAATAAATAAATAAAAAGGAGATAATCGAAAGTTGACATTTAATATATTTGAAAAATGATATATGTTTTTTATTTTTTTATATTTTGGAATAAAATCACCTTTTATTTATTATAATATGGATTGGAGGGAATAGTAATATGTTTTATTTAATTTTTACAAAATCAAGGAATGGTATTATAGGAAAAGTTGAGTGATGGGGTATTGTTGGCACAAACAGGGGTGCTGAAAGCCACACCTATAAAAGAATTAAATTTGGGCCATTAGCCCAACATCATTTGGCCCAAATGTATTCCCTGCCCTGCCCCACGTTTGAAACACACACAAAAAAAAGATTTTCACCTTTTTACTCCTTTTTTTCTTTTTCAAAATGACTATTACTTTTTATCTTAAACATTATGTTTTTTTTTTGACAAAAAACAAATGGTGTTTTTTGACAAAAGAAAACATTATGGTTTAAATTTAAATCATATTTCTTAAAAAAATGAAATTTTTATTCCTTGTTGGGTTATAATCCTTATTGTCCATGCTTGAACAGCTTGTGTTTTACTTGTTCCTTCCTGGCCTTCTCATTGCGAAGTTAGCTGAAACAATCATGTTTGACCGTTTGATTGAAATGTGAGTACTTCAATCTCCAACCCACCATTTTATCATCATCATATTTATAATTTGTTTCTAATGTAATGTATGTGTTATATTCAGGTGGTTCATGTTCGTGAATATCTTTTTAACATTTGTAGTTGGTTCCGTTCTTGGTTGGATGCTTAATAAAATCGCTGGAACCCCTAAACATCTCAAAGGCCTCGTCAATGGTTGTTGCTCTGTCGGTTGGTATCTCTCAACTATAATTATTATCATCAATTTGTATCATATTATTCATTATTTGATTTTCTTTTATGTTTGTGTTTTTACTAATTTTCTCCATCTTCCTCGTCTTCTTTTATTATTATTATATATGGTGAACTTTGTCAAAATTGTAATTTGGAGAAATATAAGGGGAGTAAAAATCACTTGGGTCTAGCGCAAGTCGTTGGTACGCAGTGTATGAGTTTTGTAAACTTCTAGTACCAAGTTCTATCCCCACAAATTAAAAAAAGATTATAAAGACAATAAACGTATTATATTTTGGGGGAACGCCTCCTATTTTTACTAACATGTACCCTCGAATCGGAAGTTTCTTTTTAGGTTAATTTTTTGAGTTCATTTTTGAACAAATTATACTTTCTCATCTCTCAAAAATAACTTACCCCATGAACGTTTTAGTGATGAAATCTTTCTCTTAATAAATTTGTAGGCAAATGTGCTAGGTGGTAGGTAAAAAAAATGATAGTAAAAATGGTAAATAAAAGTACTGAGCGGTGGATAAAACATTTCCTCACAAACAAATGTGTATTATTATACATTGTGAATAATGCACAAAAGGAGTGGTCGTGAGTAAATATAAAATCTACTTTTATGTATAAATTTTGGCATTTAGTCACAACTTTTGTCTGTTGATAAAAGTTAAAATTTCTTACGGTATTTATAAAGATAATTTTTGACAATATATAGTTACTTTATAAGGGTGTGTGGGTTAGAAAAACACACTGTTAATAATTACACCATATATTTTGATAAGTTGAACTTGAAATTTAAAAGTAAAATTTCAAAACAATTTTTTCCCATTTAGAAAAACTGAATATTTGTTATGAATTGGTTATTTATGATATTTCTTAGTTTTAGTTGAAATTAGTGAAAATGAAAACAGGACAGAAGATAATAGAAGTAAACTAGCCCTAATTAAACTTGATGCTGCATGATATATTTTTCTTGGCCGGCTTTGAATGTGGATTAATGTGTTTAGGGAATTTGGGGAATTTGCTTCTTATCATTGTCCCAGCAGTTTGTGATGAGAGCAGTAGTCTATTCGGAGATTCATCAACTTGCTCAACCTATGGGGAAGCTTATGCAGCTATTTCTACAGGAGTATGAACTATATATATTTTCTTCATTTCAATATATAGAAATGTTAATAATATACTTTTATGGACAGATTTTTTTACCACGGTTTCAATTATCATTTAAAAAAAGCAATGCACTTCTTAAAAAGTGATTAATTTATCATACTAACTATATATATAGAAAATAAACCAAAGAAGTTTTGAGTATTCGTTTATCTTTTTTGTTTTATTTTATATTTCAGGTATCTACAGTTTTCGTATGGACGTATTTGTATATCCTCATGGGAGCAAGTGTAGTGGAAAGAAGCACAGAAAATTTAACTACGAATAGTGACACCACAAGTGATATAATACGTTCAACATCATGTCCAAGTCCAACACACATTACACAACCATTACTTCCTTCCATAAAGTTTATGAGCACTGGCAACCTTTCGATTCAAGACGAGGAGTCACCTTTTACCAGAAATAACAAAAAGGTCAAAACTTGTAACTTTAGCAAACTAGCATCTTTATTAATTCATATTTGTTGAATGCTTCTTTCGTATGCATGAAAAGAAAATTTCTCTCTTAATTTTTGAAAGAATGAAATGAAACTTGATGCATTTTTCTTAATAAAAAAATAACAATTTTATTTAACAGAGAGTTGTATTTCTTCTAACAAGGAGGATGATATATAATATTTTTTTTTGACCAAAAAATATATGTATTCATTCAAATTGGTGTATATATTTGATGCATAAAATTAGTATATCTTGGATTTAGTCAACTTTGACACTCTTGTACAATAATCACTCGATCCCAAAAAAAGGGTCTAAAAGTTGATCCAAATTTGAAGTTGTTAATCATAGGTTAATGATTATGATTTATGTTTTTAAATAAATTAAATAATTAAATAATATGTAAAAGCTGGGAGTTTGCTTATTAGTATTAAAAAAGTCTAAACTATTGGACCTCTTTTTCCATTCTCTTTTACAGGTTTCAATGTTGGATTACATTATATGGCCCATTAGAAAATGTACGGGTTACGTTAAGATGGAGATGGTGTTTACACCATCAACAATTGCAGTGGTAAGTATTTATATGTGAGGATTTGCAATTTAGTCATATAGAATTTTCTTACTTGCTACTATAATAAGATACACACTTTCATTCATGTTTTGTTTAGATTATTGGATTTGCGATAGGAGCAATCTCTCCAATTCAAAAGCTCATGGTTGGTGACAGTGCTCCCCTTCGTGTGATAATCACTTCTGCAGCTTTGGTGGGGTATGTATGGCTTCTTTTACATTACATCGCTTCAACTATTTGGATTTGCCTTATTGGATTTTATATGTAAAAATACAAACACCCTCACGATAGACAAATAAGCATACTCCTCTTTCCGTCCAAAAATAAGCATACTAACTCCTCTTTATATAAACATCTAGTTATGGAATTAAAATTAAATATTAATAAAAAAGAATTTATATGTTTTGTAATTTGTGAACTAAACAATTCCGGGAGACATCCTTTATGCATGACTCGTTGATTTGTCATGGTGTGTTATGTAGAATTTGTAATAGGTGGTATAAGATTAGTGAGGAAAAAGATAATCGAGTGGTAGACATAGGGACATCGAATTAAGGGAAGGTGGGAGTAGCCTTTATTTCTATTCGCGAGTCTGAGTGAGCACCAGGAGCAATGAACTAATAAGAAACTAAGAAACTGAGACATCACATCTCAACCTAAAACCTTAAGTCATCAGGCATATGAGTCACCTCTCTTATATATGTTTTATTTAGCTCATTCCTAATCAATGTGAGACTAACTAGTCACACTTGAATAACAATTTCAGTAGGAATTGGTTTTAGTGAATGACTTCTTAGAAAAGTTGGGCATCATTTACACAAAGGAATGGAGTGAAGATTATTAATGGATTGGATCCAAGTGGGAAGTATTTTGGTGAAATCAGCATACAGAAACTATTTGTTAGTCACAAGTTTGAAGTAGTAGGGGGACTAGCTAAATGTAACAGGACCAAACTAGAGTATTGTACAATATAGTTATACTAGAGTATTGTACAATATAGTTATAGAGTTATAATAATACAACAGTGTTACTAGAGTATTGTAAAAGGACTAAACTACCCTTAACATAGTTATACTAAAACAATATATCTAACATCTCCCCTCAAACTCACGATGCATTAAGACGGAGTATCGCGAGTTTGTCAACTAAAAAGTGAGAACGTTTGATGGAATGTGTTTTCATGAAATAATCAGCAAGTTGTAGAGAGGAAGAAATAAATGGTAGAGTAATGGTGCCATGTTGGAGATGAGGGCGTGTGAGATTACAATCAATTTCAATATGCTTCGTGTGTTCATGAAAGACCCAAGTCGTGAGCAATTTGAATGACACTAGTATTATCACAATGCAAAGGAGTGAGACCGGAGAGAAGAACAACCATATCGGTAAGAAGCCAACATAGCCAAATTATCTCTGTTGTAGTGATTGCCATGGCTCGATACTCCACTTTTGTGGAAGAGCCGGAGACAACATCTTGCTTCTTGCTTTCGAGAGATAAAAGAATACCCTGGAAAATGCAAAAACCCGTAGTAGGTTTGCGATCAATGGGGTCACCAGCCCAATCGACATCAGAGTAAGCACGCAATTCCAAAGAAGAAAATTAAGGAAAAAGGAGAATTTGAAATTGAGTACCTCGAAGATACCAAAGAATAAAAAGGACAGTTGCTTAATGCATTGTAGTGGGGGAAACCACAAATTGACTAACAACATGCACTGCATAGGCAATACGAAGTCTGGTAATGGTAAGATACACCAAATTGCCAACTAAAGTACAATATAAAGTCGGATCTGGTAGAGGAACACCATAAAAAGGAGTATACTTCACATTAAGCTCAAGAGGGTTGTCTACTGATCGAGTATCAGATAGGATGGTCTAATCAATTATGTTTGTAATGTACTTGGATTGAGAAAGAAGGTACCCTTTAGGAAAGAAGACAACTTGATTCCCAAGAAGTAGCGAAGAGTTCCTAAATCCTTCATCTCAAATTGTTTAGCCAACTCAAATTTCAATTAAGCAATCTCATTAACATCGTCACCTGTAATAATCATATCATCGACACATAGGGAGAGTGGATTGCGACCGTGAGAAGTGGTCATGATAAACAATGCAGAATCATGATTACTAGAGCGATAACTAAGAGATGTAATCACAGTAGAGAGTATCTTAAACCAAGCTCGTGGGTCTTGTTTAAGACCATATAGAGCCTTCTTCAACTTACAAACTTCTCTCTGATTATGAGAATCACTTGGTGGAAGTACCATATAAACTTCCTCTTGAAGATCACCATTTAGAAAGGCATTTTTTACATCCATTTGAGAAATATGTCATTGACTTACAAATGAAACAACAACGAGAGTGCAAATAGTGGTCATCTTGGCCACCAGAGAAAAAAATTATTCATAACCCATACCATATTGTTGAAAAAACCCTTAGCTACAAGACGATCTTTGTAACGCTCAACTGACCCATCAGACTTGGTTTTGATCTTGTATATTCAACGAGATCCAATTGCACATTTCCCTGGTGAAAGAAATGCTAAGTCTCAAGTATTTGTCTTGTGTAAGGTGGAAAGTTCTTTTATCATAGCTTGTTGCAAAGAGGATCAAGAATAACTTCTTTATAGGAAGAGGGCTCAAACAAACTCTAAATAGAGGTTAGAAAAGAAGCAAAAGAAGCAGAATAGGTGGAATAAGCAAAATTAGGTAATGGAGTAGACTTACGAACACGAGTGGGACCACTACAAGAAGGAGGAGGATCAACAATCACAAGAGGTTGCTTGACATCCATGGGGACAGGAGGGACCTCTGTACTGGAATAGCACTACTATTAACCCTGTAGTTCTCAAAATTAAAATCACTAGGAATATCATCAATAAAGGCAAAAGGATCAATATTTATGAGGTCAGACACGAAGGAGAATGAGAATGAGAATAGAGCGAGTAAAATGATATGTGCTTAAGAAACACAACATGACGAGGAACATAAAGCTTTTTACTTAAAGGATAATAACACCAACACTTTTGACCATCTCCATAACCAAGAAAAACACATATTGAAGAATGAGGAGACCATTTACTATGTTCTACTTGTGGATGAAGAACCAAAGACCTTCAAAGATGAGTAATTAGGAGCAGAACCATACAAAGCTTCAAAGGGAGACAAACCTGAGGTAATGAAAGATGGAGTCCGACTAATAGCATGGACAACAGTAAGAATTACTTCACCCCAAAACTCACTTGAATTGAAGCAGACAGCAGAAGGGAACAAAGAATTTTAACAATATTATGATGCAAGTAACTGAGAATTTATTTAAGGTAAGTTCACCACCTAGATCACAACGGAAGCACTTTTTAACAACATTATGTTTGGTTTTAACCATAGCACAAAAATATGAAAATGTCAAAGAATTTAGAACGATTTTTCATAAAAACACCCAACAATAACGTGTAAAATCAACAATAAAGGAGACATAGTATCTAGATCCATCTTTAGAAGGAAGTGGTGATGGACCCCACACATCAGAATGAACTAAATCATGAGGTGCTTTGGAAATTGAATCACTTTTACAAAAAGGCAAAACTGAAAATTTAGAAAGCTTGCAACCACAAAAGTCTAAAATATCACTAGTTTGCAACTTTCTTAAAGCTCTAGTTGAAGTTAAGTACTTTAATCTAGATGCAGAAACATGTCCAAGACGAGAATGCTATAAATAAAAATTAGAGGATGAAGAATTCAAACTAAAAGATGACACATCAATAGTGGAAGTAAAGGCTATAGTATCTGGAACTCTCAGCTCATCCAAGACATAGAGCCCTCCATGTCTACGGCATGTCCCAATCAGTCACCCGGATTGAGGATCCGGCACATGACAATGAGTTGCCGAAAAATTAACTGAATAACTAGAACCACACACAATTGGCTAACATAAGCAAGACTTAAGGTAAGATTTGAAATGTAATAAACATAAAAAAAAAAAAAAGACAAATTAGATGTTGAGGCAGAGCCAATACCTCCTAATGGGATAGGAGTGTCGTCAGCAGTCATAATTGATATGGATGTGTTAGGATTTAAGGAAACAAAATATATATGATCATATGACGTATGGTGTGATGCTCCAGAATCAATGATCTATATGGGAGAAAATATACCTGACAAACTAGAGGAGTTCAAACCTTTATTGGGAGAAGCAGACATGAAATATGACTGAGTTGCAAAACTTGTCAAACTGCTCTGCAAGATCAGACACTTGGGAAGTCGTCTTGGGAGGATATACATGTCCAAAACCAATTGAGGAGAAAGCAACCGAAGAAGCGGTAGAAGTAACAACAATGATGGAGTGTTAAAATTATTTTGACATCCTTTTACCATTTTTGGAGATTGAGCTTTCCAAATACCGCTAATAAAATGGAAGGAATTATCTTTGTCATCCGCCATATAACACAACCACAAATCCAAGAGGCCAACAAGCACAAACAATTAAGAGAGTGGAGAACCAAATACCAACTTTCTTCTCTTTTTTTTACCCCAATCAAATACCAAATTTGTTGAATACAAGAAAAATGTAACTTTATGCTAATGATGACTTTAATGGAATGGCTCAAGTCATAATCAAATGTCAATTTTCTACGATTCTGCACAGCAGCAGAATGCTATTAACCATCTAAATAATCAAATCCACTATTCAAGGAAATAGAAATAATACCTAAATGTAATGGTCAATGTTGAATAAAGAGAGGATGAAAGACGCCAGGGCTACCAATTGTAAAGAAACGTAAGCAGCTACCGAACGGAAACAAAGTTGCACAGTAATATTTAGTGAAGAAACACAAACTCAGGCAATGAGAACACAAGCTGCATCGCACAAAGCAAATATATTAGAAGATAAAATAACTAACCTACCCTTAACATAGTTATACTAAAACAATATAACTAACATTGTTTTGGATTTAATAGATTGAAAATAGCAATATGGAATGCTTGTGGGAGGCTCTGATATATTAGTATAAATGGACTAATGTATTAGGCAAGAGGTCAGCTAAAGTTACAAGTGGACAGGGTGTGTGCTTATTATAAGGAAAACATGTGTTCATTGTTGATTATTTTTTTAGGGTATTGATGACTAGGACGAGATTCATAATGGAAACAAGTATTAGGCTGCATTAATGGGTCATTGTTAACCTTGTCTCAGTCAAGACTAGTGATCTAACTCAATACTCAAATAGGTAACTCGTTTCGTGATCTAAAGAACATTGAAAGAGTTTAGATAGAAATTCTAGTATTCAAATATTGGGAACTCACAATTTTCCCTTATAACTAATTGACCACTAACATTTGTCTATAAAAAAATAACATAGTTGTTGCATGATGAATCATTGAACTATTCTCAAAAACCAAACCTAACTTGTTAAAGAATTATTGTTCAAGCATTCATAATAAATCCAAATGTTCCATATTCATTGTTTGCATCATAAAAATGAAGCAAAAAGACCACGAGGTTATGTTTAAAAGTCTTCTAAAAATATATTTTCTTTTTGAAAATGTACTTTAAAAATAAATGTATGATGTTTATCATTCTTATTATATGCATTGTGTGAATTGTAGGGAAGGAGCAGTAGTGTCTATGACTTTGATAGTTGGGGCAAACCTTCTTGATGGTAGTTTATCAATTTACTTCACATACACACATGCACACTTTTATTTACCTTTTAAAAATGAAAAAAATGGAAATTTTACTTAAATGGTCTTTTATATTTCTCTTTGATATCTCGTTTTCCATTTTCTAGGTTTGAAAAGATCAGGGATAAGTTTTTCCATTATCATAGGGATTATGATAGTTCGATTCATACTATCACCTATCCTGGGTATTTTTATCGTTAAGGCTGCATACTATTTGGGATTTGTGGGATCATATTCATTATATCAGTTTGTTCTTATGCTACAATATGCTCTTCCACCAGCAACATCTATAGGTATGATGACTCTTTTGAATATTTTTCATGCAATATGTGACGAGTTATTAGCTAATTTGATCCCTGAAATTTCACAAAAGTTTAATTTTGTTACTGACATTTGCAAAAGTGTCTCAGTGTAGTCATCTTTCGCAAATAGATCGACTAAATTGCATTTTTGTGAAATTTTAGGAATTGCATTAACTAACAACTCAATATATGACTTATACATTCCACCTTGTAAACATTTTTTCATGAACTGCACGCTCCTTTGCTTTTGTGGAAAAGAAATTAGCTTAATTTGTGATGTTACCATTAACTAACTCCCAACTAATGATTTGCTTATGTCATATAATTATAGCTTTTGTATTGTTTTCTACTTTACAAGGAAATATTTTACATATATTTTGGTATTTTAATTTGTTAGGAACAATGGTTCAATTGCTTGGGGTTGCTGAGAGCGAATGTTCACTTATCATGATATGGACATACATTGTTTCTACAATTACTCTCACACTTTGGTGTACCTTGTTCATGTGGATGCTTGAGTGACTTCAATACTAAATTCTTACATTTCTTTCTCAATATAGATAAATCTTACATGTGATGAAATTATTTTGAAGCAAAAACAAATACTATGGTAAATGTTTCATTTGAAACATGCCCACTTGTAGGTGCTTTTTGGCTGTCTCCAAAATTCTTTTGTTATGAATATTTATTACTAGATATATTCTCACAAGGTGTTACTTGTCCTTTTTATTAACTCTTCTTAGGCTGTAAGTACCCTTTTCTAGTGTTTTAAGTAAAACACATACTTCTGTCAAAAGAAGTTCAACTCATACTTTTTTTGATGCAGAGTAAAACACATATTTGATATCAATGAATTACAATATTAACCCATCCAAACACTTGAGCAAAAACATAAAATAACCCACCTACGCTACTACTCTTCCCTCATTTTATGACCCTCAAAAGACACAACCATGGAGACCTCTCATCTCCCTTAGACCACTCCCAAACATTAATAGCCACAGCGAGAAAAACCCTAAATGGCCATGAACTATTAAGCCAAAATCGGTCTTAGTCGAGCTTCGAATTAAAAAGAAAATAATAAATAGGAAAAGGGCAACCCAAAAAAGAAAAAGAGAAAAAAAAAACAAAGAAGCAATTGAATTGAAGAGAAGAGAAAAAGAGAAAAAACAAAGAAGCAATTCAAATCAAAGACAACTTTCTCTACCGACTCACCTAAATTCAAATTCAAAGTTTATAAATGCCTCAAAGGAGATAGATAGGTTGAGTGCTTAGATTCAATTCTGTCTCAACAACCCTCAACATTTGATTCCATGGGATCATGTGGCATGCTTGAGAAATAAGATTGATCACCTTTGGAGGCAAGAGGAATTGTTTTGGGGACAGAGGTCAAGAGTGAAGTGGCTAAAACAAGGTGATAGGAATACAATTTTTTTTCATGCGAGTACTATTCAACAAAGGGACAGAAACATACTGTTCAGACTCAAAGATGATGAAGGTGAATGGCATGAGGGGCAAGATATGCTTATGAGAGCTATGGAAGATCATTTTGAAAGGATTTATAGGGCTGATAACCCTTCGGATATGGATTCTAGTGTAGTGAATATCCCTCACTTGGTCCCTCCAAACATTAATGCTCAATTGATGTCTTCTGTTTTGGACCTAGAAATTAAATCACCTGCTTTCTCTTTGCGGGTTTGAAAGCTCTTGGTGTACCTTGTTCATGTGGATGCTTGAGTGACTTCAATACTAATTTCTTACATTTCTTTCTCAATATAGATAAATCTTACATATGATGAAATTATTTTGAAGCAAAAACAAATACTATGGTAAATGTTTCATTTGAAACATGCCCGCTTGTAGGTGGTTTTTGGCTGTCTCCAAATTTTTTTTGTTATGAATATTTATTACTAGATGTATCCTCACAAGGTGTTACTTGTCCTTTTTCTTAACTCTTCTTAGGCTGTAAGTACCCTTTTCTAGTGTTTTAAGTAAAACACATACTTCTGTCAAAAGAAGTTCAACTCATAATTTTTTTGATGCAGAGTAAAACACATATTTGATATCAATGAATTACAATATTCTTCCATTATCCCTTCTTTTTTCTTGTAACATGTACAAATAGTCAGAAGGGATGGGAGGTAGAGGTGAAAGTCGGACATAGCAGGTTTGAAGTGTTTGTAGTCTTTCCACTATAAATTGTTGGGGGGTTTTGGTGTAGGATATTCCTCACCCTAATTTTTTTTTTGGTCAAGAAGTATTGATTACCATTGACATGGGCAAGCCCCAATGATTACCATTGACATGGGCAAGCCCCAACCAATACATCCAAAGGAAGGCACAAAGGCCACAATCTAGATAGGCACCATACAAACTTGGGCTCACAAAAAAGATGACATGAAGCCCAAAATAGCAGCCCAAGATATGCTAGAAACCGGAATTGGATATCCACAACCCGGATATTCACAACCCGGTGAACAATTAATATGAAAAGTAAAGACAGCCACCAAACTAAAGTGGAAAAGAAACAGATCTTTCAATTAGACACAGCACTTCCATTCTAGGAAAAAAAAACCTAAAAACACGGAAAGAAGCTCTCTCTCCCAGTCTTGCGATGCTTCTCATCCATCACCATAGTAGTGCAAGTTGATGCAATCTTCAGTAATAGCTCGTCGAAGAGGATCAGGAGACCTAGTCAACCAATTACTGAGAAGATCTCTTGATGCCAGTGAAGCAATCTCATGAGCGACTCTATTGCTATCACGATTTGTCCAGGTAATTACACAATTTGCAATTGAGGATCTAATCATTGTAATATCGCGAACTATACCATTATTATCTTTATGTTTCCTGTTTCCATTGCAAACTTCGACGAGAGTGAGATTATCAGATTCCAAAGTAACACACTGGAGATGGAGGGAAGAAGCAAGAGTAACAGCTTCCCTAAGACCAAGGGCTTCTGCAACAATCACTGAGGAAGCAAAATCTCTCTTGAAAGATGCGGTAAGAACCCTACCTCCTTCATCCCTGCAAACTATCCCAATGAAAGATATCCCCGTTGTTTTATTAAAAGCAGAATCGCAATTAATTTTCACTGAATTTTGTAGAGGGGGCTTCCATTTACTTGGGGTACCCCTAGCATTAGGAGCAGAAGGGTTGGGGTTAGAAGTGGGGAACTTAGAGGTTGAGGAAAGTTACTCAGAACACATGGCATTGATCCTGTGAAGAGCCTCAATAGGATTGGGAGCTTTGTCATTGAACACACCTTCATTTCTGCATTTCCAAATATTCCACAGAGTAAAGATAATTCTAGTCACCCATCTTTGGACCCCTGTAAGACTGTATCAAACATGTTAGTCAGCCAGTTATGGATTGAGGTGAGGCCAATGGGATCTAGAGGAGGAACACACTGCAGTCCAAACCATAAAGGACGAGTCCAAGGGCGCAGAAGGAGCAAATGTTCAACTGTCTCATGCTCAGTGGTGCAGAATTGACATTTGGGTGTTAAAGCAATCTTCTTCTTAAATAAGGCTGCCTTGGTTGGAAGAAAGTTGAGGGTAGCTTTCCATAGAAAGTGCTTCAATTTACTTGGGACATAGGAATTCCAAACCATCTCCCAATACTCAGTAGGAATTGAATCAGATGAGGATGGATTGGAGATCAATCTAGGTGGAGAAAGGAGGCATCTATAGCCAGATTTGACCAAATAGTCTCCACTGCTAGAGTGAGGCCATATCAGAGAGTCAGATTCAGCACTTCTAGAAATGGGAGTTTTCAAAACCTCTATTGCAGATGATGGCATAAGATTACTTGAATTTTGGGATATCCCATTCATGGTTGGAGTTAATTAAGTTAGACACCTTAGAAACATTTGCAGATTGTTGGAGGGTGGCTTTAACTCCTTAGGCAAGCCAAAGATATTCAGTTATGTTGACACTCCTACCAGGACCAATTTCCCACTTAGCCTCCTTGAAAAATGAGAGACCTTCCATGGTTAATACTTCTCCAAACCCAAGATGGTTGTCTCCCAATGTTAGCTTGCTTAAGTTCAGAATTAGGGAAGTATATAGCCTTGAGAGTAGAAGCCCAATATGAGTTAGGTTCCTGAATCAACCTCCAAACCTGTTTAGACAGCATTGCAGAGTTCATTTTTTGAAAGTCTTTAAACCTAAGACCACCTAAACTCTTGGGAGAGCATAGATCTTCATACTTTCTCTAGTGAATACCTCTGTTATTCCCAGAGGATTGCCACCAGAATCTTGCTACTGCAGAAGTAAGGCTAGCAGAGAAAGTCTTAGGCAATTGCAGAATAGCCATAGTATAGGTAGGTATAGCCTGTACTACAGACTTAATCAGCACTTCTTTACCAGCTGGGTTAAGCAAGTTACCCTTCCAACCCTCCAACTTTGCCAAGGCTTTATCCGTTAACCAAGATAGACCTTGAACTTTGGATCCACCCTATTTAGCTGGAATACCAAGGTATTTACCCTGGTGGTTCCACAGTGGAATATTAGTGATGTTTACAATAGAAGCCCTTGTTTCAAGATCAACTCTGGCTCCACATATAATACCAGATTTTGATATATTGACCTTTTCCCCAGATGCTTTAGTGAACAGATTTAGAATATTGATTATCTGGTATATATCAGCCTAAGTATCTTGGATGAAAAGAATGGCATCATCTACAAAAAAGAGATGTGAGAGGGTGGGGGCAGTGGCTACAAGATTAATACCATGGAGGGTGTTATTGTTACACGCATTTGAAATTAATCTTGAGAGGACATCAAAAACCAAAATGAAAAGGTAAGGTGAGAGAGGATCTCCTTGCCTTAACCCCCTCTTTGGAAAAATCATCTTAGAAGGAAAACCATTAACTTGGTAGGAGTAGGATACTGAGGAAACCAGAGACATAACAGAGTTTACCCAACCACTATCAAAACCATAAGCCAATAGAAATTTTTTGAGAAATTCCCAATTAATTCTATCATAAGCTTTATTCATATCAAGTTTAAGAACCACCCCTTTTCCCCATTACCATGCTTTCTTTTGAGAAAATGGAAGGCTTCATGAGCAATGATAAGGTTGTCTTGTATCATACGACCCCCAACAAATGCACTTTATTGGGGGGAAATGATGTTAGATAGATAAGGTTTCAGTCTTCCCACTATAATTTTTGCAATGACCTTATACATGAAAGTACAACAACTTAGGGGTCTTAGTTGAGCAATAGATTCTGGGTGAGGTACTTTTGGAATAAGAGCGACATTTGTAAAGTTAATATCCTCACCGAAGACACCATCTATGAAAAACTTTGAAACAGAGTTAAACACATCATCCTTAATGGTTTCCCAGTTCTTTTGAAAGAACAAACCATTAAGGCCATCAGGCCCAGGGGCTTTGTAGGCTCCAAGATCAAAGACAGCCTCTTTGACTTCCTTGAAACTTATAGGTTTAGTTAGATTAGAATTGATGGTATTATTGACACATTTAGGCACCACCTTTAAGCAAATATCAATACAATCAGGTGTTTCATCTGTATATAAATCACTATAGAAATTAAAAATACCATTCATGACTTCTGATTGACCCTCCAGCCAAACACCACTCCCATCTTTTATTCTCAACAATTTCTTTCTGTCTCTTCTCTGCACAGTTGAGGCATGGAAGAAAGTTGTGTTCTTGTCTCCATAGTTGAGCCATTTGATTCTGGATCTTTGACCCCAATAGTGCTCCTCTTGTTTCCAAAGACTGTCTATTCTCCCCCTTAACTGAGCAACATAAGACCAGTTAACTAGCTGGGAAGGACCATTCAATTCATGCTGAAGCTGATTTTTGAGGGAATGAATTTCCTTAGCAGAGTTCTTAAAGGTGCGAGAGTGCCACCCTTAAAGTTGCTTTTTGCAAGCTTTGACCTTCCTATTCCAACTATCCCATGGATCAGACTCAGGACTTGGTTGCCAATCTGAGGAGACATTCCCAAAATGATTCATACCTGAAAGATTGACCATTAGACATTGAAGGCTTAGGCTTGATAATAATGGGAGAATGGTCTGAGTTGACTATTGGAAGGGCAATAGCAATAGCATGAGGAAAGTTATCCCTCCAAATCCAATTAGCAAGCACTCTGTCTATCTTCTGCCATGTAACACTTCCATCCTCTCTTTGATTACTAACCCAAGTGAATCTATTACCTTGTAAAGTCATATCCATAAGATCAGCATCACTTAAAAATTCCTTGAATAATCTCATCCTGATTGGTTCCACTACATGAAACCCATCTTTATCAAAGTCAGATGTCATTTCATTGAAGTCTCCTGCACAGCACCATGCTCCACCATGTCTAGGCTTAAATCTGGCTAGCTTAGCCCATATGTTCCTCCTTGCAGCAAAGGTGGGATTTCCATAAACAAATGTGAGTTCAAAGATAAATCCAGATCTTCTCTCTTGTACTATAGTGTGAATATAGTTAGAGTTAGAGTCAGTAATCTGAATTTGATAATAATCATTCCAGTATAAGCAAATACCCCCAGAGGTACCAGTAGATTCAACACAGAAAGATTGTTGATATTTGTATTTCCTTCTCACTTTTTCTACTCTTTCCTTATGGGCTCTAGTCTCCATAAGGAAAATAATGGCAAGCTTATAACCACCTTTACCAGGTCTTTTAGTTCTCTGTTTGTCGAGGAAGCCTCCAATCCTCGACAATTCCAACTTATGCAAGTCATTTGACCTTTGGGGGCATGGGTAGGCCCGCCTCCTCAGCCATTTCAATAGTCTCTAGGAAAATCTGTCCATCAATCTCAGCCACAATTCTAGCCTTCTTGCCACTTGGTTCACCTTTCTCATAATCATCACCATCAGTAAGGCATAAAGTAACTGGATCTCTGCCTCGTTCCAGATGGAGACTTGAAGATAGCTCAGCACTCAAAGCCTCCTCCACTTCAGTTGGAATGACTTGAGTTGTATCTTCTGTAGTATCATTTTCTTTTAGGGGAAACTCCACAAAGTAAGGAGGTTTAGTGTTACGAGGGGGAATTCTGTACTCATTGCTTGGCAGTCTATGAATGACTCTAGAGAATCTAGGTTGAGCTGAAGGAGTGTTGAGAAGTCTTGGGAATGCATAAGTGGAACTAGCAGCATCTTCCATATTTGTTCCTGTTGAACCTTGTTGCCCACCATCAGGTTGAGACTGATCAACATCATTGTTATTTGTGGCAGGTACATTTCCTTCTGCTGCAGAGTTGTTACCAGGTTCCTCTCCCTGTTGCTCAGCATTCTAAGGTTGATGGTGGTGTTGGTCATATCCTTTATAAGTATCTCCAAAAGGAAAATTTTGGAAAAGTCTAGGTTTAGATGCATTAAGAAACGGGCCATATTTTGGTTTTGTTCTGTCATCTGCTGCCATGACTCTTGGCACAGTGCACTGTTTCTGTTCATGGCCAAAAATGCCACACCCATAACAAACTCCTTGAAGACGTTCGTATCTAAATTGGATCCACACTTTGGACCCATTAGCTCTCTGTCTCCAGCAACCTGACCATAAGGGCTTCATCACATTAATCTCCACTCTAGCTCTGAGGTAGTAAGTTGACACAACTCCTGTCTTCAGGGGATCATCCACAGATAGCACCTTACCCACTCTATTTAGGAAAATAGGAGCATTGGCAGAATTGACTTCATCTCTGGCTAGTCCATGGATTTGAACCCAGAAAGGGACATGATCAAAATTAATATCAGCAAAAGCAATCCCTTCCCCCCACCTTTGAAGACTAAGAAGCCGATTTAACACAAACCAGGGGTTCTTTTGCAGCACTTCTTCAGCATTATCAATGCTAGGAAAGGTGAATAAGAACTTGTTTTCTCCCATATCAGTTATATATAACCCTTTATAGTTTTCCCATGTCTTAAACATGACATTTCTAACTGCTTTTTTGTTTTGTACCTTACTGGAAATGATTTTTCCAACTACAGCCCTAAGCGAATACTCACTGTTGCTCTTTGTTGCAGGAATTAGGTTTTCCAGAATAGGATCCCTCTCATCTTCTGGGATCTCTTGCTGGTTTGGATCAGCTGAAGAAGAAGCCATGGAAATAACAGGGCTGGAAGCCATGGAAGCTTCAACAAACTGAAAGTGCTCTTTTGCTCTTTTGTTTATTGCTCTTTTATGCTCTTTCGCTCTTTCTTTTCTTTATTTTTTGCTCTTTTGCTCTTTCTTGTTCTATTGCTCTATTGACTGAACTTGTAAATCAGTAAACCCTACAGATAGCTCTTTTGCTCTTCTTTGTGTTTTGTTCTTTTGACTCAAGGTAACTGAAAACAGAAAATGATGAGAAACAAAGTTTTGGGACCATTGTAACTACTAAAAGAAGGACATAGGTGACTCTTCATAAATAGATGTGAAGAGGAAACTTTTGTTTCTAAATTTAACTATTCTAGATGAACTGAAATGAGAAGTAAATTTGTAACAAGGACTTGAAAATATTGTAACTCCTAATATTCCTTCACGAGATACTCTGTTGCAGATTAATTGCTACCATAAATGACTTTCTTGCAATGAAACAGAGAATGTGAACGTGGTGATGGGTTGCTGAGGGTTACAACGGCCAAGAGGAATTACCCAGATAATATGTTTTCCCTAGCGTGTAACCATAAATAAGTACAACTCAACTTGTAAAAAATTGACAACACTGCATCCCAACAGATAACAGTACCAACTTAGTGATTAACCCAATGGGTAATAACTAGACCCAAACCCCTTTGGCTATTAAACCCTAGCGGACCTTCTCTCTCTAAAAGAGGACCTTCCTTTTGGCCTTGAATTCACTTAATGATGGAGATTCCAATCCTCACCTTACTTATTTGGTTGTTTTGTTCCTTTGTATGGTTGGACCGGAGCATTCCCGGTGCTCCTTTAGAGTTAGTTGATACATTGGACTATTTTGAATGTAGTCCATCCATACACTTGAGTAAAAACATAAAATAACCCACCTACGCTACTCCTCTTCCCACATTTTGTGACCCTCAGAAGACAACCATGGAGACCTCTCATCTCCCTTAGACCACTCCCAAACATTAATAAGCCACAGCGAGAAAAACCCTAAATGGCCATGAACTATTAAGCCAAAATCGGTCTTAGACGAACTTCGAATTAAAAAGAAAATAATAAATAGGGAAAAGGGCAACCCAAAAAAGAAAAAGAGAAAAAAAAAACAAAGAAGCAATTCAAATCAAAGACAACTTTCTCTACCGACTCACCTAAATTCAAATTCAAAGTTTATAAATGCCTCAAAGGAGATAGATAGGTTGAGTGCTTAGATTCAATTCTGTCTCAACAACCCTCAAAATTTGACTCCATGGGATCATGTGGCATGCTTGAGAAGTAAGATTGATCACCTTTGGAGGCAAGAGGAATTGTTTGGGACAGAGGTCAAGAGTGAAGTGGCTAAAACAATGTGATAGGAATACAATTTTTTTATGCGAGTACTATTCAACAAAGGGACAGAAACATACTGTTCAGACTCAAAGATGATGAAGTTGAATGGCATGAGGGGCAAGATATGTTTATGAGAGCTATGGAAGATCATTTTGAAAGGATTTATAGGGCTGATAACCCTTCGGATATGGATTCTTGTGTAGTGAATATCCCTCACTTGGTCCCTCCAAACATTAATGCTCAGTTGATGTCTTCTGTTTTGGACCTAGAAATTAAATCACCTGCTTTCTCTTTGGGGGTTTGAAAGCTCTTGGCAGATGGATGGAATGGTTTGTTTTTTCAAAAGAACTGAGATTTTGTGGGCTCTGAAGTTTGTGCTGTTATTAAAGATTTTTTTTCATGAATGGTAACCTGCCCTTTGTGATGAATGAGATAGTGGTGGCTTTTACGCCAAAAGTTCCAATGCCTTTGCCTATTTCCAATCTTAAATCTGTCAGTTGTTGTAATTTCATTTATAAGATCATTTCTAAGGTGATAGTTCATAAAGCATTTCAGAGACTTAAGAAAGGGTAGGTTTGAAGAAGGCTGCAATTCGCAACTTGGATATGAATAAGGCTTATGATAGGGTGGAATGGGGGTTTTTCAAGAGAGTTTTGCTGAGATACCAAGTCAATGGTTTCCTCAGCAATTGTCTGATACCCCAGAGAGGCCTAAGAAAAGGGGACCCTTATCTCCTTATTTGTTCATCCTCATCTTTGATGTCCTTTCTAGAATGATATCCAATGGGATAATCATGCAATGTATAAAGGGTGTGGAAATGTCTAAGGATAATCTCCTTACCCACTTATTTTTTGCTGATGATGTTATGGTTTTTGCCAAAGCTACACAGGAAGAGCTCTTTGCTATTATGGACATCCATAACAGATTTTCAAGTGCCTCTAAGCAAATAGTTAATCTTCACAAATCAGGGATGATGTTTAGTAAGGATATGTTGGTTCTTACTTGGGAGTTCTTGATGAGTGGGGAAGATCAAAGGTCCATTCGTTGAGCTGCATTAGAGAGAGAGTCCTAAATAAGATGGAGGGTTGGAAAGAGAAGCTGATCAAGTAGGGAAAGAGATACTGATCAAGGCAGTTGTGCAAGCCATTTTCGCTTACATGATGTCTATTGTTATACTGCCTAAAACTTTTTTGTTGTAGTTTATGCCCAAGTGTGGCAAGGTTTTGGTGGAGTTCGGGATCTAAATCTAGAGGTACTCACTGGACAAATTGGGCTTCGCTGTCAACTATAAGTTTGATGGTGGTATCAGATTTAGAGACTTTAAGGGGCGTATTGCAAGAATATACCCTTTTGGGATGTGCAAAAGAAGAAGGGTGACTCTTGGGTCTGGACTAGTTTGTTGCTGAGAAGAGATGCATTGAAGAAGGAAGGGAGACATGCAGTTAGTAATGGTATGAGTTTGGATGTTAGGTAGAATAACTGGTCAGCCTTTGGTGCTAAGGTAAATTTGTTGAATTCTGCTAGTGTGAGTAAGGGAGTATATATATATATATATATATATAGAGAGAGAGAGAGAGAGGTGAAAGGGAAAAATTAATTAAGTAGGAAATAAAAATAGTATTTTGAAACTTTTTTGGGTGATCTGAAAGTTGTATCGTGTAACAGAAAATTGTACTATAGTTTTGAGATATGGGAATTTCGATTTTTTATCCAATCCTTTGCCCTCACTTTTATTCCATGCTTCCAAGGTACAACTGGAGTTATTCAATCCAGTCCCTTAGTTATTAACAAATCCAACGCATCCCAAGTTCATGTAAACAAGACACAGCATAGAAGCCTCAACACAACACCAAAATACAACCCCACATCTCTAGTCAATCAATTTATATCTGACAAAATTTAAAATATTTTTTTATGCGTATAAGATAAAATTTCAATTCAAAATAGTTTAAATTTCTTTTGAAGTTTCAAATTATATATGCTAGCTGCAGTGTACAAATTAAAAAGGAACAAAACATATTGTCTTTTAAATGAGCATAGAAATGATGAACACTTTAAAATAGGGTTAAATATGTTTGTGGTCCTTGTAAAATTTGGGATTTTTGTTTTTACTCACTCAAAAACTTTTAACCTACTTTTGATCCCTACACTTTATTTCTTTCATCAGTTTTAGTCCTTTATGACTTTTAGTAATGCTTCATGACTTTTTATAGTATTTTTTCACCTTTTATAAATGCTATTAGAAATCATTAAATGCTATTAAAAGTCATGAGGGACTAAAATTGAGAAAAATTAATAAAACTTGGAGACCAAAAGTGGATGAAAATATTTTGAGGGACTAAAACTAAAAATCTCAAATTTGATAGGGTTAAAAAACATATTTAACCATTATAATATTTGTATTGGCATATTTTCTTATAGCTAGAATGGGTATTCTTATGTTAGATTTTTGTGCTACAAGGGTTAAAAGCCCAACAAGAAACTACAAAAGCATGCTACACTTGGGTCCTAAATAATACTCTATTCGTCCCAAAATATAACCACAAAAAGTAAATGTATCTAGACTAAATTAGTCTAAATATATGCATGTAGTTTTGGTACTTAAATTTTGAAACGTAGGTAGTATCAGGGGTGAAGCCTTGTGTATGAATAGGGTAATCTTGGCTACCCTAAAAATAATGTATGTATTTGAATAAATAAGTGTATGTTATATTTAACTGCCCGTATAATATATTATTTAGCTTCCTCAATTAAATTTATTAGTCTAAGAAGATAAAAGAACAACAATAATTCTTTTTCTTGGTATTGAACCATTATTGGCTACCCATGAAGTGTCTCAACGCTTTCAACGAAAGACTAATCTCTACTCGTGCTAAGGAGCAGATTTCGCAGTGGCCAACACTGAGTTTGTCCACTGCAGGAATCTAACTAGGATCAACAATAAGTAGATTAGTTTAAGTCATTAGTCTGTTATTAGTCCAAACAAATAAGGTGGTTTTTGTTAACTTGGTGGTTTGGTCCATTTATTTTACTCATGACAACTTTTGGTCCCCAATCATAATCATAATCATAAGTATATTAAATCAGGAGTTTGTCCACATAAGCCATCCACCTAGACATCTTCGAAATGCCACGCGCATTCTTAAATAAATAGGTGGCACGTACAGCTCAGCGAGGTCATCAGCCACGTACGCAATCTGATTATACGGACGACCAAGATCTTCTCATTCTCAATTAAACAGATTTTAATTAAAACAAAAATGACAGCAGTGATTGGTACTTGAAGCCATGTAATATTCAACGGCTAGGATTTGTTAAAATTGCGGCTGGGTTTTGAGGAAAAAAAAAGTCAACATCTCCACGGATTTTGTGGATCCTAATAATAAAGAGCAAGCTAATTTCGTGGATCTAACTTTATGTGGGCCACAAATTCTGATCAACGAATTCTTATGCTTCTCCACCACCCCAATCTCTTGCGATTCAACTACAACTCTCTTAAATCTATTGGAAGCCAGAATCGACTGCACAAATAATGCATCGGTTGAAGAAGACGATGAACAGGTAGATGCGATTCCATTTCTTTGAAGAACATTTATTTCGATTGTTCCTGATTTGCAAACTCCTTCCTGCACTTCTGGGTTGTTTGATTTGTGGGTTTGAAGATTTTCTGGGTTTCATGATTGTTTGTGTTTTTGTACGTGTTTGATTTTCTGTGTTTGAAGATGTGTTTTCACAAATCTCAGGAACATGAGAAAGGACAAATTGTGGATATCACAATAATCATAGGCTGCTTCCTAGAGTTGAGCTTCGAAGATTTGAAAAAGATAGAGGAAATTGAGCAAGAAAATCTTCAAACACACAAATCAAACAACCCAGAAGTGCAGGAAGGAGTTTGCAAATCAGGAACAATCGAAATAATTGTTCTTCAAAGAAACGGAATCGCATCTACCTGTTCATCGTCTTCTTCAACCGATGCGTTATTTGTGCCGTGGATTCTGGCTTCTAAGAGATTTAAGGATTGGCTTTCAAAATTCCTTATTTGAAAAAGATAGATGAACTTATTTATATTGACTGATTTTGTTTTGTTTGAGTATCTATACTGTTTTTTCCATTGAATGTACTTCATTTATTTTCTTCATCTTCATCTTATGAATTTATTTTGCACTTCAATATATTCTTCTTATTGCTTTATTTTTGATACTTTTATAGTCATGTTTATTTAGTTTTGAAAGGTGGGGTTTTTATTTTCAAATATTGATCTTCGATTTTTATGAGTAATACTTTGATGCAATTGCAGGTTCAGGTGGTTTTCAAATCTACACTCATAAGATGTTTGTCAAAATGTCTTAGAAATTAGAATGGAAAATTGATTGCAAGAGGAGCATATGATTTCCCGTGTTTTTTTCGATTTAACATTTTTTTATTTTTTCTTTCTCTGTTTCTCCATGTCTTACAAAGAAATATTGAGCGAAGAAAATATTTGGTGCCGCTTGGTAAAGAAAGGAAGCAGGCAGTACGAGTGCAGCGGAGCAACCATCCGTGCTCACGTTGGGGTTTTAAGCTTGACAGATAGAGACGCCGGTGACAGAGTTCACAAGTTGCTACAGTTAGAGCGGAGCTCGGATAGCAAGGGTAAGATTCAATCCATTTTTCCTTTATTTATTTATCAATCCTTTTGTCTATACTCATAATTATTGCTCAATTTCCTTTAATCTAATTTTATTACTCAGTTTTTTTCACTTATATATTTTACGGCTCAGTTTTTCTCTAATTTGATTTTGTTATCCCCTTTTAAGCATGTTATGAGTTTCACTCTTGCTTTGTGTTTGTAATTTTCTACCTATTAATTTAATTCTTTTTTTGATTTTTTGTTTGCTCAGTTAAACAGATTTGCTTGCTGCTAAATGTCAACATGTGATTCATCCAAATTGTTCTGCCACACTAATTTATTTTGAGGTGATCACAGTAACACAAAATAGTATAAACTTGTGATGATGCAGATATGGTGGACTTAAAAAATGTGAATAAATATTTGTGATCACAACAACTTTTTGGTTTTGTTTTACTTTTTAACTTTGAAATTGGATTTGCTTGCTACTACGTAGGTATGCATTGGGTGTAAATTTTGCGAGCTCAGAAAAGTTTCTTGCTCATAAGGGATTGCTCAAGTTGGCAGAAAGCCCTGCTAATTGAGCAGTATTTTAAGTTCGCTTAGTGCAGGTAAATCACAGAAATAGAGGCACTAATAATTTGTTTAAAGCATGCCTTTAAGAACTGCATAGTTGGTAGTTGTTTGCTGTTATTGCCATAGTTTTGGAACTTTAGAATCAAAATCTTCAAAAGTGCCTAAAATAATTTTAGAGAGGCGCTACATACAGATTAATATCAGTATCATTTTCTTCCTATGCTTCATTTTCATTTTCTTCTATATTTGCTATTGTTCATTTCATTTTCCTTAATATCAATAGGTTTCAAAGCATATATTATAAATATGTGGATCATGGGTTGACAATAAGGATTTATATGAGGTTAATGCTCAGTCATGGACTCAGACATATGTCACGTTCTACAATTGTAATGTTGGAAATGCATTTGTGCACTATGTGAGGTTACTAAACAAAATTTTGCTATATATTCTTCATTTGGTTTACATTTCCATTAACAAAGTGTGATGCCGAAATTTGGTCATAGTCACACGGAGCTAAATGTGCTATTTTCTAATATGTTTTTGCTGTTGATCTTTGGGTTGGGGAAAATTTGGAATATACTATCTGATTCTGATTCTGATTGTGGTTATTTCCTTTAATTTGTTGCACTTTCTATATCTATGCATTTTTAATTTAGCATGGAGGAGGAAAAAAAGCACTGGAAGTGCTTTTGAAACCTTCTGCCCCTATTCTTCAATCCATACTGCCCTATTTTTGTAAGTTATAGTTTCAAGTTTCACATCAAACTCAAGTGTCCATGCTTAGTGCATGTAGTTTCGCATTTCCTTTAAGTTATATAATAATAGCTAGCTAAGTGAGTTATTTGTTAATTGATTCCATAAGATGGGAAGAGAACATGGCCATTGAACTTCATCATTTGCTGCATGAGGTTACTCTTAAGTCATAAACAAAATGTCTTTGATAAATGGTATTGGGCTCATGTCATGACAAACTTTGTGATAACTCTAAATTGAAATTGAATATATTCTTATTTACTCTTCTTACTTGAGAAGTTTATTTGCTCTTCCCAAGGATGCTAGAACTTAATATTTGATATCACATTTTGTCTAATATCTCCCAACAAAAATTTGAATAATTTCTATTTGGCTTTATGGAAAATGAGAATCTGGTGGTGGACTTCAGCTGTAGGAAGCCTTCATATTGGAGGTATGTTATATATTATTGGAGGCATGTTATATAAAAAGATATAATACTATAAGAACACTTAAATGTAACAACAAGAGACAAATCCGCTAAAAGGTCTTAAGTTTGGCACTATACAAAATTAATCAAGAGGTAAAACTGATGCAGCCTTCTAATTCAACTTTAGAGATGAGTTTTGAGGGTTCAACTGCATCCTAACAGTAGGATATTCCATAAAGTAATGTCATTCCTTACTTTTATATAATTTATCAGATTTCCTCTGTTTATTTTTTACTCTATATTATAAGATTATTATTTTTTCTTATTCATTTAGTATTCTATCTTCAAGTCATGTATCAATTAAATATCTCAATTTTGTGTTAAAGTTGGCGAAGTGGCATTTTTGTCTGAAAGAAAGTATAAGATATGCTTAATGGTCCTTAAGAATAAAATTATATAACAAACTTTTATTGGGAGTTCATCTATTAGTATCAGTATGTTTGCTGGTATTGTGATCCTCATACTTCTGTTTAAATTAGTTTCCATCGAGAGAGAAAAAGCATTGACCCTCATGTCTGTGAATATTATAAAATGGGTTAGTTATGCTTCTACTTTTGAGGGTTGCGGTATAATAAGAATGTTTCAATTTCCATATATCTTCGCATGCTTTGAGACTGGGTTATGACAAGGTACCTTGAAATATTGTGCTAAAATATTGGCAAACAGCTCACGACACAAGCAAATTGGCCATTTTTAAGTAAGAACGATGGAAGAAGTTACATCCTTCTTTAGTCAATTCATGTCTTATTTAATAATATTATGTTGATGCAGATTGTTGCAGACTTGAAGTATTTCAATTAGTTTCTTATTTATAATGTTGTGTTGATGGAAGGAACTGCAGTATTTAGAAGGAACACTTTTTGACACAACTTATTTTGAATGAACTGATTTGTCACATAGTGTTTCTTCATTACTTTTAAAATTTTGCTTTGTTTTAATTTTGATTCCATATATTTGTATACCTTTGACACAAGTTTTAATTGTTTTTCTATATTTTTGTCTCATAATCAAGGATTTGCTTTTGAATTTGGAGAGCCCTGAAGAGGCATTTGTTATGCAACGAATTAAGACTATAAATGATGAATCCCAAGCATGTATGTTTCCTTATCCATGGTGTACACTTTTCTAACATTACACAAGCATCACCAACGTTTTCTACAAGCAGAGAAGAAAAGGAGTGTGATGAGTTACCATTTTGGGTGCAATAATGATTGTGAAGCAATATATTTGGATGGTGGGGAGAGTTGGGAGTGGATTATTTTATTGTGTTTTGTATATATATGAACATGCCAAATGAGGCTTTAATGAAAAGGTCTTTACATAAACTTTTTCTTAGAAAATTGTGAGGTATGGGCCATTTGGGAGGAAACTTAATTTTTGTGGTAATGCCCAAATTCTCCAAGGTGGTCCACCTAAAGTGTTAAGGTTTCATTTCATGGGAAACACAAAATTATAGTTTGGGACTAAAAGTTCCTAATCCATTTTTGTGGACTCTTTAGGAAATCTTTGAATTGAGTTGATTTTCTCTACCACCTTCCACGCACAAACTAATGCGCAAAATTGGGGTGGTGAATACAACCGTTTATGAACCCTTTCATATAGCTAAATATCTAAATTACATTATCATATATCAATTTTGTATTTCTTTCCGTAACTATATTGTTTAGTAACACAATAATAAATTTTAAAATCCCAATATTTTTTATTAGTAAAAGACTTCATTGATTTTTAAATTTATAAATTGGAATTTATTAAAACTTTTACTCTAATCAAATTGCTAATATGATTTTACAAAGATTAACTTGACAGTAAAAAAAATACTTAAAATATAATGTCCAAATGATTTCCAATAAGAAAACACATGTTCTCACAACAAATTAATCTGTAAGGCCTAGCTCAACTGGCAAATGTCGAAATTGTTAGGCTGGATATCATGTCCCGAGTTCGAACCCGAGACCTCACAGTTGTGTGCGTGAGTTTCTAGTGGTATTTGCCACTTCGTCTACAAACCAAAAAAAAATTAATTCTCCAATAACATACTCCATTTTACAAAAATTCAATTAGTATATAAAAAACATACTCCATTATAATTCAAATTAATTCTCCAATAACATACTCCATTTTACAAAACAACTTTCATGCAGTCAAAGTAGCCGCTAAAGATAAATCTAAAAGTCATAAATTTTTTACTTCTTTTCTTATCTTAGCCTCACAATCCCTTCTGATGAACCTAACGCTATACCACCCCTTCAGGTGTTAATTATATTATAATTATATATATATATACATACATATACATATCTATATATTATAATATAATTAATAATAGGTTTATTCACTGTTATGTACAAACAATTTTTTACGTCAGATAACACACTAAAATATCAAATTGACTATTTTTTCTCCTAAAAAAACTAAAAATTTTAAGTTACAATGAGATGTATACCCGTGCTGGCACGGGTGATACATACTAGTATTCTTAATTTGGAAATTTATTGTCCTCGTACCTTCTAATTGTACCCCTAAATAATAATAAGTATACTACTTCTTCCATCCTCGGTTATTATCAAGTTTTTTTTTAGTTACTGTTTTTTAAAATATATCCCTTATTAATACTACTATTTATCTTGGGGTTAACAGTGAATGTTGTAACTTGTAAGGCCTAGCTCAATTGAAAAATGCCAAAATTGTTACGTTGAATATCATCACCCAAGTTTGAACCAAAAGCCTCAGAGTTGTGTGTGTGAGTTTTATGTGGCACTTGTCAATCCGTCTACATAGCAAAAAAATAATACACAAAGAATAATTTGTGTGTATTCCTTTCCTTTACCATATTGTAGTTGATTAAAAATTGCCAACGTACTCGATGCACCAGAAAACCAAACACCACCACCACCACATATGAAGACAATTAATATTGATTATATTATTCTAATTCAAGTGGTAGAAAATAAAGCACCTAGTATATAATTGTTTTACAATATAAACCAATGTTTTAAAAACCGGACCGACCCGGGTGGTTCAACCGGTTGGACCGGGAACCGGACACTCGGGCGGTTGGGTCGACCCCATTTGAACCGCAGGCACATTGAACCGCTTAGAACCGGGTTGGACCGGATTGAACCACGGTTCAACCGCTTTGAACCGCCAATTGACCCGGGGTTGAACCGCCCGAAATGCACTTTTTGACTTTTTTATTGACTTTTTCTCCAAAATTTAATACATTTCTTATTTTTTATTTAATTATTACTCATCCGGTTCAACCATGGTTCAACCGAGTGAACCGATTGAACCATGACCCGGAGCTCTCTCCGGTTCAATCTCCGGTCCGGTTTTAAAAACATTGATATAAACTGATGAGTTGAAATTATTCAAAAAGATATGTTAAAATGTGATTAGTTGATTTTGATTATTGATAATTTATGCATTGTTTGGGAGTAACTGTTGAAATAAGAATCTCATTCTAAAGTTTGCTGACAACAAACTAAGTAAGATTTAAGTTTTCTAATGAAGTATGATCTAACATGTTTGTTAAGTGATAAGAACAAGTTTCCTAACATAGCAAAATAAGGCTCTACCGTGGTTCAACAAGTTGATAAAATGCAAGGGCAGAAAAAGCCTTGAGAAGGTTAAAATACGAGAAGCTTAAATTAAGTCAAAAGAAGGTTTGACCAAATTAACAGAAGGTTGACCAAAAGTCAACAGAATGTTTGACCAGAAGTCAAAAGAAGGTTGACTCACAAACACTTTAGAATCATTCATGCTTGAAGAAGGTTAATGTGTAAAGAGAATCAATGTTGAGAAGGTTGCTGGAAACCGTGTAAACTTAAAGGCAAACACATTAACTCATCTTGAATGACCTTAACCTGCATTAAATGATGATATCTTGCAATAAATGTGTTGGTAAGTTTCAAGCAATAATGAGGAAATGCTTGATTATTCCCTTTCTACATTTGGAGTGTTTGTTCATACTAGGAAGCTTGAGAAGGTTCCTTTAAATCTGTTCCAGGCTGGCCAACAGTAGAAACTCAAGTCATAGTTGTTTAGTAGGAAACTAGGAGAGTACATATCCAGCTCAAGAAAGTTCAGATGTTCAGAAAAAGCATAAACCAAGTCTTGAGAAGGTTCAAAAGCTGTCAACTTTTGTACCTTACTCCAAGTCACTCCTATGGACCAATGGATATTCCAAACGGCTCTCTTCAAGTTTCTAACGGCTATATTCATCTTCCTTGGCTAATTAAAGAGTTCATTCTGAAGTTCCAAGGCATGAGAGTTAATTGCAACCTACACAAAGTCAAGCTTCTCAAAGCAATCAACCTTTTCACCCCACACTCAAAGCTTCTTCAAGTTCAGATCTGGGATCTTTTTCTTGAGTGTGTGCTAGTTTGTTAGAATCATTGTTTCATCTATCCTTATTTCAAGCTCATAATTATCCCAAACCAAACCCCTTATTGTAAACACCATTGTGTAAGCATCTCATCAAACTACGACCTAGAGAGAGGTGAGTGTTGGTGGTGATACTACTTGATTGAGGAAACTCTTAGGAAACTAGAAGAGAGTTTCTAAGTGGTGGAAAACAACAAGGTGTTGCTATGTAAGAGTGTGCTAGGCTTTTGTGTGTGATCAAAAGCTAGTATTGTGAAAGTCTTTTGAGTGTGATCAAAAGCAAGTGTAAAAGCTATTTGGAGAATAGTGAAAATACTCACTTGGAAGTGAGGAGAGGACGTAGCCTATATTGGGTAAACCTCTATAACTCCTCTGTGTTCTTTAAACTGCTTTCCTTAACTATTTTCTAAACTGATTTACACTTAAGATTGTTTTCAAACCAAGAAAATGTTAATTTCATCACCCTTCTCAAGACAATTTTTGAACCAATACTTGATCCTTCAACCTACTCATCATTGTTTGAAAGCCACCACTCTTGCATAGTGTGTGTGTGTGTGTGTATATTACTGTCATTATTAGTCTTCATCTTTAGAAGGTTTATACGTGTTTCTATATATCATCTGTTGGTTTTCAATCTATGAGAAGGTTAGCTCATTCAACCTTCTCATCTTAATTAGGTTTAACTAAAGCTAAATTGTTTTGAACCTAAAACCAAGTTAAAACCAACATATCTCTTATATAGACTTATTATTATTTATCATTCTTCTTTGGAGAAGGTTTGTCTCTGTGTGAGAAAATTATTATTACTAACCTTCTCATATTCAAGTTCATTTTGAGAAACACTTGAAGAAGCTTTTCAGGTATCAAGTATTAAAAAAGGGTACACAATTCAAACACCCTTTTCTTATGTAATTTAGTCACTTCAGTAATATGATGGCTAAACTTCACGATAATGTATTGTCCAATAATTGAATATTGAATAAAATTATATATATATATATATATCTAATAAATTTCAATTATAATATTTTAATTACTTGTCATCGCTCCCATTAATAATATTTGGGGCAAGCTCTTGTCGCTAGATATTGTTAATGAATTGTATGGTGAAGTTTGACCTTATTCAGAACATAGTGGAGTTTATAGTATAGGAGGTGAGTCATTCAAACATCATCTTATGATTAGACCATAGACACCCGATTTCATCACCTCTAAGGTAATTTTCACCAAAAAAAATCTCCTCTAAGGTAAAATATACAATTGCTCCAAAAAAAATATAAATCTTGCAAATATGTCAAAGAAATAGTATGAACCAACGTATCCAAATCTAGTGTTTTTTTGTTCCATTTTGCTTGATGTTTAAGGTTATACACACGGGCTAAAAAGCAACTATAGTTCAGAATTTACAATAATTATCTCATACTTTCTTAACATGCGCCATGTTGATCTCTCTCTTTTAATAATTAAATATCGAAAACAGAATACTATAGTAATGTTTCAAGGCTGTAATAGGGGAAAATATTAATGCTTCGTTAGAATTAATAAACAACAATTAACAAAGGATAAATTTTTTTGACTAAAAAGTCAAACAAAATGGGTTGCCTCAAAAGTGATGACTAGCCCTTGACTAGTTAGACTCCAAGAGGTTAGTTGTGTTGTAACAGATTAAACAGAGAGCGGAGAGTAGTGAGTTATGTTGTACTTGGATGGCGATTAGAAGACAGAGATATATATCTTATCTGCTACCAAAGCACGAAGGAGGCAGGTGCAGATCAAAGTGCAAGTAATTTTCCACACAGAAAGAAAGTATTAAGAGATGTTTGTGAGCCTCCCTCGGAGATTGTACCACGACAATCAGAGTGTCTTTTCCAACAAGGTAGTAGATTTTCACAGCAAAGGTAAAAACGAAGGTAAAAAAACTTCTATACAACTTGTTTGTTAACCCAGTTCGGAATCTCCTCAGATTCCTACCTCTGGAGGCCAAAATTTACTCAAATAGATTTTTATGAAGGAATACAAGAGATGAATTGAGTTTTTGCTCAATTCTCACAGTCTCACTGATTTTGCACTCATACACAATGTGAAAATCATTCTGTTTTTGCTCAAGAATTTCCTATGCCCTAACGCTAGATGTTAAAAGCTTTATATAGCTAGGAAAAACCCTAACCAACTATTGAAAAACTACTTGGTTTATACACCTAGTTAGTTACAACTGAAATAACTAACTAACAAACTTTCTAGATAACACTTAATAGCTAGAAATTGAAATAAGGATATGTAGCAATTCACTAGTTGGGCATGTAATTTGTCAAAAAAAACTTGTTGGGCATAGATTTTGAAAAACCACCACAATTAACATATTGTAATTGTGAAGTTCGGACACTGTGAGTTGGGATTAATAGAATAAGAATGAACTAAAGTAATGAATTGGGTATTTGTGATTAATGTTGTGTGAAAGGTGTGCAAGTATACACAGTCTAAAAACAAGTAATACAATGATAAAAAGAGATCGTACCCACAGAGATTAGATTAATTTTTGAGAGTTTAAAATGGTAACAAGACTAGTGATAATAGAAATCAAAAATAAAATAAAGATGAGTGGTGTGTAGACAGAATTTAAAATAAGCAAAGTAAAGATGAGTTGTGAATCAATTGAGAGAAATGGTTGGAAAGCTCTTTTCTAAGTAATTTACTTTGATAGCATTATGTTATTCATGATGCTCCTGCAATGGATGTTGTTGCAATGGATACGTGCCTTTCAGCCACTAACTTCAGGGTTTCATTACAAGTCTTATGTCTAAGCCCTAAATAAGTTCACTATTGTATATTAAGCTCCCACAGTATCACCCTATGGACTATGCTATCTTATGTCTAGGTTTTAGCATGGAATTAACAAAGTTTCCTTTTATTAAAAAACTTATCCATATTAGTTCCTGAGTTCAAGATAACTTAAATACTATTCAAAGATAACATAAACACTATTCAAACTGTCATATTAGTTCCTGAATTAACCATATCTGTATTTATGACCCTACTTATTCTAAGTGATCAACCTCAAAATAAGTTTGAAAGAATTATAGCACAAGAGCTAAATTGCAAACATTAAGATAACATAAATACTATTCAAAGATTCAATACAAAGTTAAGGCATCCCAACCAAAGATGTTTAGCTCATGCTTGGCAAAACTAAGCACATACAAACAGAACAATTCATGTTCATATAAACTGCAGCAATTGAACAAACACTTCAAAATACCACAATTCATATAAAATAGTGATGATGTATCCCAAACTCCTCCTTATTCTAAAATGTTGTTTTTCATTTATATTTCCTTACTTGACACACATTATTACTGAGATTCTCACAATTTATTTAGATTTGAAAGTATAAATATATAGCTCTTTATAAAATAGAATTATCAATTAACTAATTATGATGTTGAGGTTCAATGTCTTAATTAATCTATGTCTTTAATTTTGAATTAGAAGTATAAATTTTGATACATATGAATGATGAATTGAAGTTTTAGGACATCGATCATAGGGATATATAGGAATAAAAATTGGTCACTTAACACCAATTTTTGTGAAAACTAGAGTTAAAAATACACACCATGGCAATTTTGCAATTAATTTGGCAGTTCTCATTTTAACGTCTTGTTTTTAATATTGGTCTTACAAATATTAACTACCACGGTTTTGTCTAACAATTAGTGTTAAAAGTTTCAAATTTTTTCTCAACCGTCACAATGTTTCACGTATGAGGCAAAAAAATGGACCTAAACCAAAAACAAATAAATTAATTACAAAAATAGAACGCTTTTTAGATTAAATACTAAAGTAGAACTTTTTTTTTCAGGCTAGAAGTCGCCCCCTGTGGTTGAGACTTCTACACTGCAATTTTGCAATTTTGCAATTTTATTGGTTTTACAGTGCAGAAGTCGCCCTCTGTGAGAGAGACTTCTACACTGCAGTTTTGCAATTTTTTTTGGTTTTACAGTGTAGAAGTCGCCCCTTGTGGGAGAGACTTCTAAACTGTATTTTGCAAATTTTTTTGGTTTTAGAGTGTAGAAGTCGCCCCCTGTGGGAGAGACTTCTCAACTGTGTTTTTTTATTTTTTAATTTCTTTTATATAAATATATAAACCTAATTAAATTCTAAAATTAATTTTAAAACTTAAAATTAATTTTGTTATTTCTAAAATAATTAGATGATTAATGGTAAAGAAAAAATAAAACATATTAATTTTGTTAACTTACTTAACAGATAATTACAATAGTTGAACATATAAACTAAAAAGCAAATTAAGATAAAAATTAACGTTGAAGATGATGGCCAGTTCCTTATGGTGGTGGTCGGCGAACACACCGTGGACGCTGTTGTGCTGGTTGTTGTTCTTACTCAGTCGAGGCAGGGGCAGGTGGTTGTTGGTATTGGGGAACTGACGAGGAACTAGCACTGACCTGCTCTTGAAGCCTATGAAGATAATCAACGGATTCCGGCGTACCAGCGTGGACACAAAACAGATTATAGAACCAATTTGGGTCAGTGGAAGCCATAGAATGCCTATGATAATCTTGAATTGGCGTATGTTCCACTGACTGGTTGAATGGTTCATAATCCTGACATGTTGGTGTGTAGGAGATAGAGTGGCGGTGAGGCACATCTTGTTGGGTTTCTTGAAAGCTTTGGGGAATTTGGGTCGCCCGTTGTGTTGGTGTCGCACGTTGATTACGGTTACGTTCGCGAAGTTCGGTTTGATTGGCTGGCATAGGTGGCGCTTCTTGCATAGTCGTCGGTTGTTCATCTTGATCATCCATAGCACCAACCTGTGCACTACCCCGTGGGTCCCTTAGCTGTTGGTCGATTGAAAGGTATGGGTTGAATTGTTTAGAAACCAGCGCATATATTGTTGGGAGTGCCTCGGTATTCCATTGAACGGGTGACCCACAATAGCCCTAAGTTGTCTTTCATTCCAGTATTCAATCCATTCTTCGTGCCTTTCAGACTAGTCCTCATCTGCAAGTCCTCGCATGTCGATGTTGTGCAGGGAGTCCAAATCGACTGGTGCAATTGGTATGTCTTGGACAAGGCCAAATTGCAGTTTCACTCTATCCGCATGGTGCCATTCGACATATTGGAAACAAATCAAAGCCGTGTTTGTAGTCCATATTAAGCTGTCCTGAAATACTATTTCTGGCAGCGTGAATTGCAGTCCCTGATACGGCAGCCACTGAAAATCTTCTTGCCTCATGTGGTCGATCCTTGTTCTGTATCCAACAATGTCAGATGGACATCTAGTGTGGCTAAGTCTCCCGGCAACCCATCTATTAAAAAAAATAAAACATTATTATAAACAAGAATAATTTTTTAAGTATTCGTAAGGAGTGAGAAATTGTTACCTCTTTGCTAGTGGCCACTCAATACCACGGTTGCAAATTGGTGCTAGGAACGGCATGCGGTACCAAACCCAAGACTGTAACAGAAGTGTACATCCACCCATACAGCTTGAGGAGCATGTAGCTGTCTTACACACCATTCTGTATAAGTTAGCTAGACATGCTGACCTCCAACTGTAATTTGAAACTTCATTTAAATTTTCCAAAAGAGGTAGGTACTTGAGGTGTACTCTGTTTGATGATTTATCTGGGAGTATGTATCCCCCGATCAATCGCATCATGTACGTTCTACAATGTTGTCTCAGCACTCTATTGGAAGCGCATACAGGAATTGTAGAAAATTCTTCTTTTAGCCACTTCATCTTAACTTCGTTCCCTCTCCTTTGATCTTCTGGGAGAGGTTTTCCCAATAGTCATTCACTTACTTGAGACCAAACCCGACTACATTTCCATCTACTGATATCCGGTCCCCAAATGCAACGCCACATCTTAGAAAGTTATTGTGCACTCTCCTACTGGAAGTGCCTATTTTCTTTTGTTGTGTGTGAAAGCAGTGAAATGTAATGGGTCTATTTATAGGGAAAATATGAAACCCTAAAGTGGATTTCAACTGTTAATGAAAAGCCGTCGGTAAAATCTACTCCGTTAAAAGTGTCGGCAAAATCTATACCGTTAAATAGTGTCGGCAATATCCAGACCGTCAAATAAAAATACAAATTTTATAATTAATTTTAAATTAACATTATTAATTTTCAAAATTATTTAGTTTTATTAAATTAACTTTATTTAAATTAATATAGAAGAAAAACAAAAATAAAAAAACACAGTTGAGAAGTCTCTCCCACAGGGGGTGACTTCTACACTGTAAAACCCAAAAATAATTGCAAAATACAGTTTAGAAGTCTCTCTCACAAGGGGTGACTTCTGCACTGTAAAACCAAAAAAAAATTGCAAAACTGCAGTGTAGAAGTCTCTCCCACAGGTGGCGACTTTTGCACTGTAAAACCAATAAAATTGCAGTGTATAAGTCTGCAAAATTATGTTGTGTTTTAATCATCCTGCGATGTGCATCGTCACAGTCTCACAGAGGCGGATCTTTGTATGGTCTGGGCAGACCACGACTCGTCCAAAATATCCATGTAAAATTACTATAATACCCTTATTTGTTAAAAAAATACAAATACTAAATATATATATATATATATATATATATATATATATATATATATATATATATATATATATATAATATTTGCGCGAATATAAACAACTAGATGGCGCGCGGTGGAGTAGTTCTGTGACTATGCATGCATCCACGGTAGTATCCTGTGTTTGACTCCCTACTAGGTTACTTTTGTAGTTTTGTTTGTTTTTTCACAAATAAAACACACAAAAACTTATTAAAAATGACTTTATTATGGATTGAACTTGAAACCTAGAGCATGCAGCTAGAATTAGCTACCAATAGGCCATAGTCTTGAATTCGATATGTGATAAGAAAGTTAATATATATAATAATTCTTATATTTATTCAAATTTTTAATACTATATAATAACTTTTTTTTAACGTCTCTTATATTAGAATTAAAAATTATGAATCAATGGTTGATAACTTTCGAAAAATAATATTTTCAGCATTTTAAAGTTAAAATCAACTTAATTTAAAATTATCTTTACAAACAACTTCAATTGAGTCTATATATGAAATTAAAATTACTTTTTTAGTCATCTAATTTTGTTATAAATAATTATTAATTTATATTTATTTAATTATTTCAATTGTATTTTTCTTAAGCTTCACCACTGTTTTTACGCACGCTTAATCCTTCTTCTCCCTCTCAGCCTCTCTCACACTCCATGTTCCTCATCATATCGTTGATCTCTACCCCATTGTTCCTCCATATCTCTTTCATTGGAGGCCCACTCGAGTTTTTCGGTCAAGCTATGCCACTGCATGGTCATTAATGAGTATATCATGTGAATAGCAAGAATGGTGCTTAATAGAGATCTTGAAAGTTAGAGCTCACAAAGTGAGTCAGCTTGAAAACCGTAAGACTTGGCTGCAAAAGTTTTGCCCATTTTAGTAATTGAGATTTTAAGACCCAATCAATAAAGCTCGAGCCCATACTGAGCTAGCCCGTCAAGCCTCGAGTAACGACATGCATGCAAGTTAAAAACAAGGTTTAGAATTTAATTGTTTACTAAATGAGTCGATAATATTTTTTTAGTTCACAACTTGATATAATATATACATCATACTTAATGCCACCTCTATTGATTGTGATGTGTCTTGCCCTTGAAAGGAAAGTACGGTGCTCAATTATTATGATGAGGAATCCTAGTGAACACTTGTGTGAATTGTATGCATCATATTAGTGATTTGATTATATAGGCGAAAAACACCAATGAATTGGAATGGATGGGTCAAATTGACATCGGGTGTGTTGAATATTTGGTGTAGAAACCATAATGACCTATCTGTATGCTTAGTTTAATTGGAAAATTCCAAAATTGTTAGGCTAGATATTATCATTAAGGTTTGAACCCAGACCTTGTAGTTGTATGTGTGAGTTCGAGTGGCACTTACCACCCTGTTTATAGAGAAAAAAAAAATATAGTGACTTATGTTGATTAAAGCAATGTCCCTACCTTTAATAATTAATTGAAGATGATTAAAACTTTTTTTTGACTAAGTAGATGATTACAACTTCAGCATATTAAATTAGATATTTTCCACATATTAGTGTTACCTCTAATGTCAATTAGGTGGGAGTGGTCTATGGTGGGCATATTAAATGTTTGGCTAAATTACACTTTTGTCTTTTATCTTGACCAAAATTTCAGTTTAATCTTTTATATTTTTTTTCTCTACTTTGATCATTTATCTTTCATATTTGTGTCAGTTTGGTCAAAAATATGAGTTGGGACGGAGTTAAACTTCAAAGTTTGGGGGTAAAATATTTTTCGACTACTTTTTAAATCTTTACTCAAAGTTTTATAAATTTCATTAAAAAAATAGACATTTCATTCTTGCATGTTGGATTTGGCAATTTAATGAAACTAATAATTACTGGATAGGAATTAGGGCCTGTATAATATGACTGTAATAAAGAATCAATGAAGTGTTAGCTCAGTGGTAAAAGCTTAGTCTTGTGTCTTCAAGGTGGTGAGTTTGAATCTCTTTGGAGACAATTGTAAAATGACTATTAGGACCGCTTTGATTAATAAAATTTCCTCTTCCTCAATTTTTTTTAAAAAAATAAAAATAAAGAATCAATGATGGAGGATGGAAACAAGTAAAGGAAGGGAAACCTAAACTCATTAAATTTATAATCTTTTGATATTTGAGCTTTCTCACTAGGTGATAAACATTTGTGCAAAATAAGTATAAATAGAATACAAGAGTTTAACGTGTAAAACTCTAAATTGGAGGAAAAACTATGAACTGTTGTCTAATGACAATCAGATATATGTGAAATTTTTTATAACATAGACCTTTTGCAAACACTAAATAACCCCAGTAACACTCACACTCTCCAAAGTAATCATATACAAATTTAAAGTATTTCAGATTTGGAGGTTTCTTTTATAAGAACTGCTATTTAGTACGAAATATTATGAACGAAAGGTAAGAAATATACAAGACACTTGAATTAACAGTGCACCAAATAACAACACTGCTGACTTATTATTCTTCATTCTTTTTTTTGGACCAATATTATTCTTCATTCTTATGACTTATTATTCTTCACAACTTGATCTAATATATACATATTGCCACCTCTATTGATTGTGATGTGTCTTGCCCATGAAAGGAAAGTACGGTGCTCAATTATTATGATGAGGAATCCTAGTGAACACTTGTGTGAATTGTATGCATCATATTAGTGATTTGAGTGTATAGGTGAAAAATACCAATGAATTGGAATAGTGGAGACCTTTTGCTGATTAAAGCAATTATTTAACTGAAGATTATTAAAACTTTTTTATTGACTTGTGCTGATTAAAGCAATATCCCTACCTTTAATATTTAATTAAAGATGATTAAAACTTTTTTTTTACTAAGAAGATGATTAAAGCTTGAGTAAAGTAAAGTACTCCCTCTGTTCTCTATTATAAGAAGACTTTCGGAGTTGATTTTGGTCCCAAATAAAAGAAACTATTACAGGTTTTAGTATATATTTATTGCTTAAATACCAATTTTACCCTCATTGAATGATTTATCTTTTCAGTTTTCAAGGAGAGTAGAATGGAGTTATTTCACATTTGAAATAGAGCAGAAGGTATTTTGAAAACTTTACTTAAAAAAGATAAAAATTAAATGAGCTCCTATTTTTTTTATTTCCATCTTATAATAGAAAGCGAATGGAGTATATAATTTTCAAACACTAATGTTACCTCTACTGTCTCCAAGGTGGTGGGAGTGGTCATAGTGGACATATTAAATGTTTTGTTGGACCATGTGATAATTATACAGTCCAATAGTGTCTGTTAGTTGAGGTATTTATTGCTTTCTTTTCTGCGGAAGCTGCAGAACATGTCCATGTTACTTATGGGTTTGTTTATTACAGAGTTATTAGTATAAAGTAAGTCATTTTGTTTTAGTAGTTTTTAGAGATTTTTAAATAAGACAATGAGAAGTTGTTTTGTGTTTTTATAATAATATAATGAAAATTATTTTTTTTTAAAAAAGATCATTGTTTAAAAAATTATTTTTATAAGAATGTACTCAAAACAGATTCTTATTTTAAGCAATTTTCAGATTATTTTTAGATTCTCATTTTTTTTAAAAAAAATTGTAACTAACGAATAGAAAGCCTGTTAAAATGATTATTTAATAAAAAAGTGATTATTTTTTTCAGTGTTTTTAGCCATTGGAACGTGTTTTTTCCTTAATATTAAGACTTTTTAAACAAAGTTTTACGAGATTCTTTAGCAAAAAATAAAAAAGTTGAACTTTACTTTTTTTTAACTAGAGTTTGGTGCTTCTTAAAATCTCTTTATATACCTTCACCCAACAAGGATGATTCTTTTGTTCACGTTAAATTCACTGCAGCACCATTATTATTTGGGAGGGCTTTTTTGTCATTTCAACATTCATTATTATTGTTTTGTATTCTCCCTGCTAACTTTTTCAACTAAATGCAGCACACCATGCAGTTTACTGTAATTGGGGGGGATCAATATCCCACCCAACAAACATCAAGTTAATCAGTACTAGCCGTGTTACCCGTGCCGTGCACGGGGGCGAAAAAAGAAAACAGAAGTTGCGACACAAAATGTCTAAATATTACATTCCCATAGCAATAAAAGTTTCAACAAAGGTTTGAAGATAGAGCAAAATAATCAAAACAAAGATAAAATGTCTTGAAGGTACATGCCACTAAAAAAAGTCATTACATAATAATAGAATTGTGAGCACTTTGGCCAACTTCTTCATGATAAGAAGAGTTAGTCCTATGAATGGGACGACAACCTCAATGAGGGTAGAACATCTAAATTGGAGGCGGCTGATTGCGCATTATTCTGAGACTAACACGTGCAGCAGTCATCGGACGATGGATTTTGAAGCAACCCTTTGAAACATAGGTTAAAACGACCTCACTCTTAGTAGGTGTTCCAATCAAACCATCAACACCAAAGAGATTCATAATCTCAGTAGTCTTGGTCTTAATATAAGGCACGTTGTGTTGCTATTAAGTTGTTAGCATACCCACCATCGGCATAAGCACTATTAACATTTCCACCATAAGCATTTTGATTAAGATACTCCACTTGGATGGAAGGTCATTGATTACGCATAACACGTCGTCAACGACGATCAACAATAGTTGTCAAGGAACATCAATATTGAAATGCCCTTGAGATACATAAGTGAAATCAAAAAGTGCAGGACCTTCAAGCAAAAAGATTCATTATATCAGTGATTTTGATCTTTAGGTATGATTGCCGAGTCTTATTCACACAAAGAGTATACATCAACATAAAATGTTTCTCAAAACATAAAGAAAGTGATTTTAGAGTACTAAAAATGTCAAGCATTTAGTAAGTGGCACACATTTTATCAACTTCTCAATTACCGAGTCTGACCCAAAGTGGGGGTTTCTTGATGACAAACTCATTCAAACTAATTTACAATTTTAAATATGATTTCAATCAACGACTTTCAAAATTTAACCCTTATCAAACTCTTTACTCGCCCCAAAGAAAACAATCTGAAGACAAATCAAACTCTACTCGTTACAAATTCAACACAAGAAAAAGAATGATCTAAGACGTCATCACTCTACTCTCAAAGTGCGGTGTTTTAAAATGTGGTGTAGAATGATACTCAAACTTTTGAGTATACATATTTGTCACGAAATTATTATTTCTCACTAAATCGGTTATTGAGGAATGGACTCTGAGTACTTGAACGGTAATTTTTTTTTCAAACACTAAAGTTCCCAAAAATACGCTGCTTAGCATTACATTTTACGTATTTTATCATGAAATTATTTGTTTTTTCACTAAATCGGTTATTGAGTCACAAATTTTTGACATTTGCATAGTAGATTTTTTTGGAAACAATAAAGCATAAAAAACACACAACTTAACATTGTACTTTACATACTTTTTTGAATTTATTTTTTCACCAATCCGGTCACTGAGGAACAAACTTTGTGTATTTTTTCGATATTTAGGAATGAATTTTGAGTATTTGAAAAAGCATCACAAAAACACACTGGCTATCATCATAATTTACATAATTTATTATGAAATTAATTTTCATTTTTTAGCAATCTGATTATTGAGGAAAAATTATTATTTTTTTGACAACTAATTTTGTTTCGGACTCTAAAGAACCTCAAAAAATTGCTAACATCACACTTTACATAATATATCACGAAATTAATTTTCGTTTTTCACCAATCTGATTATCGAAAAAAATAATTTTTTTTCAAAATTTGAATGTAATATAAAAAAATAAAATATTAAAAAAATGGGGGGTGGGAGTTTTAGAGGGAAAGTTGAGTAAGAGACTCCACAAGATTTATATTTTAAAGATACTGACATCAAGAGTGTGATACACTTATATGGTTATCTATATCCACAATTATATGGTTGTACCTACACATCAGTCGTAGTCGTATGCACCATATGTATATTTCTTTTGCATTTAATAGCAACTCCAATGAGTAATAATATGAAATTTTAATTTTGTTTTAGTAAATTTGTGTTTTACTCATGGTCGTATTATTTTTGTTTTGACAATATACTCATGTTCGTATTAAAGAGAAATATTGGCTTACGTTAATATAAGAGTGTATATGTAACAACTATGTAAGCAAAAATAGTTGATGTAACCAAAAAAAATATAGGCGAATAACTTTTATATTTTTTGCCAAAAAAACAACCTTTTGATATTTGAGTTATTTTACCCTGTGATCAACATTTGTGTTTGGAAAAACTTGAACAAAAGAATTTAACGGGAAATACTTTAAAATTGGAGAAAAATCACTTGACAGTACAGATTTCTCTCGGATATCTAATGACCCATACTCGTGATCTTCAAAGTAAATATTTAATTACACCTAGAACATTCTAAGATGTTGGGGATAACTACTCTAATACCATTGTTGGGGAAAACCGCACACGCCGCAGGGATCTTTGAGGGAATATAGATAAACACACCGCAAGAATAAGGAAAGAAGAACACAAATAATTTACGTGGTTCGGCACCTCTTGCCTACGTCCACGGGAACACATCAACATAATTCATTCATTTTTTCAAATATGATTACAACAAGTTGTAACTCATCTCAATATGTGTGTCACCCTACAAGACTCTCTTACTTTAAGAGTTACAAGGAATGATAACACTCACATCTCACAACAAATGATCACCAACACTCTCCTCTCAGTAGGACCTGACTGGAGATTCTTCAACTCTCTACATTATCACCCAAGAATAGAAATGTCTCACCTCTTCATTTGGATGTATCATCTCTTCACAAGTCTATCTATTTATAGTAGAGAACATGATGCTCATGCATGCATTTGAGATAGTGGACATTAATTGTCTCCCATCTCTTCTTGATTTTTCTTCAACATTCTAATTGACTATTTCAAAGTGTCTCTTGATTTTTTCACTCTTTTGCATTTTCTTGAAAATTATAATTGACTATTTCCAACATAAGACAAGAGTATAAATGAAAAAAAAAATCAAATACAAACTTAAAATTTTTACTTTACAAAGTAAACATTTAACTATACATCTTGTAAAGAATATATATATATATATATATATATATATATATATATATATATATATATATATATATTAGTATTGGTCTCTCTCTTCTTACAAAACCGGGTAATACGTGGCACTTATTCAACATATTCATTTTCAATCATCTCCAACATTTATTTGTCCAACTTGGAGGTATTCCGGGCTGAGACGCCATTTCCCGTTCTTAATTTTTTTCACGGAAAAAACTATTATATTTCCTCATAAAACCTAAATTTACATAGGGTCACCCTCAATTTCTCAATCATTTGCAAACCCATGGAACACGCTAGAACCTCAATAAAAAGGATCTGTAGTACGGTACAAAAAAATTTATATATGGAGTTGGAGCTTCGTGATCCAGTGGCATAGGAGCTTCCCAAACAGCTTACATATCCCTTTATTTTGTTGGTATTTCCTCACCTTCATGTTTTCTTTTAGCATATTTTTTCCCTTTGCTATGTATGTATTATACAAAATCCACTTTTCTTAGCTTTTCCTGGTTTTATACATATTTGGAAAATTTAAAACTTGTCAAATTATCTATGTCTTATTTTGTGTAAGCAGAAGTTCCATTCCAGCTGCTACTAAAACATTTGAGAATATCATTATCAATGGCATTTTGGGATCTGTTTTTCGTGGCATTGGTTCCAATCTTGGAGACACTGTTGGTTACTCTACTTGGTTCATTTATTGCAACTGAACGCTTTAATCTTCTCCGAGGAGTTGATGCAAGGAATTATTTGAACAACGTAAGTTCACTATTCTTACACTACTACCGTTTCAGTTTTTTCATAAGCAACTGTTACTAGTTAGTAATTAGGTAGGGGTGGTAGAAATGTTAGTTTCGAAGATTTGGACCCTGAATTTCCTTCTTGCAACTCATTCATCTTCTTTAACTCGTCAATTGAGCTACGTTTCCTAAGACAAAAGTGAGAAATTATAGGCCTCCACTATTTAAAAGTAGTTTTTTATTTCTAAGAGTTAAAATCTTTGACATATCCAGGGGTATGTTTGAGAGGAGGATTTTGGAGGCTCAGGGATTTTGTCTATATTTTAATATTTGTTTGAAATTTTAAAAATTAAAAGAAAAACATGATAGATAATGACAAAATTTTGTTAATCACACGTTACTTTGTTTAGAAATATTTTGTAACTTGCTCAATTTAGAATTAAAAATCAATTCTCCCCCTCTCATCCCCTCGTAAACCTCTCCATCCAAACATACCCTAAGGGTGTGTTTGCTTGAGGTTTTCCTATGTTTGATTGAGGGGAGAAATGGAAAAGAGAGACAAAGAGAGAGCGATGATTATTTTAGTTTATTTTACAACTTCTCCAATTGTGGGAAGAAAGTGAGGAGAAATGACTCATAAATTATACTTTTATTATTTCACCCTCACTTTACTTATCCTCACTAATTAAATTAAATTAAATTATTAAAATAAAAACTTAGCTAATTAAAATAAATATTTAGTTAATTTAATTAAATAATTAGAATAAAAAATTAAAGTAATTATATACTGAATTAAACCAATAAATAAATTATACATTGCTTTTTAGTCTCAGAATGTTTTTGTACTTTCAAAAGTAGTATATTTTCTCTCTTCTCTCTTTCTCTTCGGTCAAACTAAGAGACATCTCTCTCTCTCTCCCTTATTTTTACCCCTATTTCCCTTGAACCAAACAATATTCAGAATCAATTCTATTTCTCACCTCTTTCTTTCTTCTCTTACTCTCTGTCACCTCTTTCTCTCTCCCCTCTTTCTCATCTAAACCAAAGATATCTTGAAAGTTTAATCAAAAGGTAAGTAAAGTCTAACTCCGAATTGTTTCATCGATGGAGATCGAACATGGGAGTCGGCCAAGTCCATCACTTTAGATGAATTGCCTTAACCACTAACACACAACTTTAGATTATTTTTTTTAGGCTCACTTGTGGTTTTTTATTTCTAAAATTAGTAACTACAAAATTTATGGTCGATCTTCCCCTAAGCACGCATCGCTTATCGCTTAAAATTACTAAATTAGTTCACATGTAACCTGCTTGATAGTCCTCCATCAATTAAAATTAGTTCCCACGTGTGCAGTGGCATATTCAGGCACTATGCCAAAAAGGGGAAATAATAGCACATGGGGTTTGGGGGACAAAATAACTTTAATGCAAAATTTTAATTTTAGGGAGGCCAAGATATTATTATATAACGGGTAAATAAATATTATTTTTCTCCAAGGGGTTCAAGTCACTCCTTAACTAAACCACAGGTTCCCCGCTGCACATGTTAAGAAACCTTTAAAATTAGTTAACTTTATTTTGGTCTAATAGTCGGATTGACAAGTATCAGAATCTAACAAATAAATGGAAAAACTAATGTTCGACACCTAATGGGGATCGAACTCGGCAATTGGGTGTCCATAAAATGAGTTAACTTTTGAACTAATACTTTTAAAGATTGAATTTTTTTTTTAAATATCGCTTTCGTAAACAATGACTTATAAGTGATGGCACTAATTTAATTAAAACAAATTCCATTAGTTTATTTTGTCCCCAACTACAATAAATAAGGAGATAGTTGAAAGTTGACATTTAATATATTCGAATATATATATATATATATATATATATATATATATATATATATATATATATATATATATATATTGGACAAAACTGTACTCTTCTATAAGCAAAAAGATTGTACTAAGAAGAGTACAAGGGAGTACTTCATAACTTGGAGCCTCCTTAAAATCTCTGAGGGCCAAAAATCAATGGAAAAAATTCCAAAGAGAAAAAAGAACCCCAAAAGAGCAAGTCTAATATGAATTGGAGGGAGTATTAATATTTTTTATTTTATTTATTTTTACAAAATCAAATTACTATATTTGTTAAAAATTGTTGTAAAAAATATTTGTTAAAAGTCAAAGAGTCGGTACATGTTGGGATATCAATAAAATTTGAGAATGTATCAAAATAAAATAAAATTTGAGTATAAGTGTAGGATATATATGCCTGCTTTAGCAAGAGTGTGAGTAACGGGATTTTAAGAGTCTGTTTGGGAGTTTGGAGGGGAGGGCTTGAAAAAAAAGGAATGATGAAAGATAAATTGAAGGAAGGGTAGACTGTCAACTTTCATAAGTTTATTTTTTTCATAAAAACCAAATCCTCTAATTTGGAGAAACTCAAAAAAATGTATTGGAGGAGAGTTTTGCTTAAATAAATTCTTCAAATTATTTACATCGTTTTACAATAATCTTAAAATTAAAAACAAAATATTAATCATACGCATTCTGTTATCATTGTCTACAAAATTACTCTCTCAATTAAGCTGAAAGATTTCTATATCTTTCACTCTATTCCACTCCCTCTAAAGTCCTCCCTCTCCTCCCCTCCAAACTCCCAAACAGACCCCCCCGAACAATGTATTCTGAAAAGATATACTATTTTTTTAACTTAAGACTTTATCTTGTCTACATCCTCCTTTTTATTCAATGCTTTGTGGGTCAGTATCTTCCGACATGTTGCAAATGATTATTAGGGTTGGAAGTGCCAACCTAGTTAGGATCCTCGCCTTTGCTGGAAGTATCCCTTTGCATTTCGTCAACTTGTTACGGCAAGGAAAAATTTTTGGTTTTGGGATTAAGTTGTTGGAAGCTTACAACAACCATAAGGTGTTAGGTTTGCGGTTTATGTAATGGGAAGGGAAGAGAAAAAAGAAAGGAATTGGGGATATGGGTTGGGGGTGGAGGAGGAGGTCGTCCGTCTGAGTGATAGGGGTGGTGTTGGCAGAAATACGGGTGTTGAAAGACACACATATAAGATAATTCAATTTGGGCCTTTAACTTAACATCATTTGGCCCAATTGTATTGCCTGCCCCACATTTGGGACTCTTTTAATGACACTCTCCCTTATGCTCACAAGTACCCCCTATTTTTTCAAAACTCAAAAATACCCTTAACTCTTCCACTCTTCCAGTTAGGGGTGCGAATAGGCCTGACTGACTAATAGAGGCCTACAGCCCAGCCTACGTCAGGCCCAGGCCGTGTTAAATCATAAATTTGCAAATATTTTCTATTAATTTAAACAAATTGACTTATATCAATTTTTGACTTTAAAGTTATTATTATAAGATAGCTAAAGCTAGCATCTAGACCCTAACAAACTCAACACCTAAAGCATCACCATCAAGCAAAATAACTAAATCCCTCAGGGGGTTAGACACAACCCAGAAGGAAGACGTCTCACGAGCTCCAACCTTAACTAAAAGGTCAGCACAAGCATTGCCCCCTCTCAAAATATGCTGCAGGTTACAATCTCAATCTCTTGACAAAAAGTTGCTGATATGAGATATCTCATTACCATATCTATAAAAGATGGTTCCAATCTTTGATCAAATTGAGCACATGAAGAGAATGAGACAGACAACCACCCTAGTTAGCTTCATGTTCCAGCAAATCTCCAATCCATACAAGATGGCCAAAATTTCTGTATGGGTAATGTCAGACACACATATTGTACCATAAGATTTCTAAGCAAGCCGCCAAAACCAGCTGGTCTAGGATGCTGCCATCAACATTCAAACAAATCACACTAGTAGGAGTTCTAATTCAATGTAGGCTAGGCCCAAGCCTTGCAAAGCCCATCTTGTCCCACCCTATTCCCACCCCTACTTTTAGTCCCACCGTATTCTGCGTACTTCTAATTCAGTACCAAACCAATTCGATACTATATCGAATCAAGTTCAGTACTATAATATCGTATTGGTTTGGTACTTTGGCACCATATTTGGAATGTGAAACAAATTATAAGCCACCGTACCAAAGTATCGAATCAAGTTCAGTACTATAATATCGTATCCGTTGAAATCCACCAAAAAAAGGACGTAATGGAATTTTTTATATTTTAAGATTATTTTTTCTTTTCACATATAGAGGGGGAGGGTTGCATGCAATGTTATTAAAATCGGACAGGCCGGGTTCCGGTGCCTCACTCGGCTCGGTCAGCATGTTAGACCGGTTCTGCATTTGGGCCGGCTATGACATCAATGGGCCGGTCAACCACGCTGTTGACCAAGTTAAATCAACCACGCTGTTGACCAAGTTAATTCAACCACGCTGTGAGACAGGGGTTCGAACCCCTTCCACTAACTTCAGTAGTGTGATGCTTTACCATTTGAGCCACTTTCCATTTCATGTCTATGTCTTGTTTATATATAATATAATCAATATTAGACTTAAGTGTTAAATTTTACGCAAACCATTTACACTTTTAATTGTATTCAAACACTGATAAATATATATTTGTATTTTTAATACAACTTTTTATATTTTATATGTTATATAGTATATTTATGCCTCACATAAAAACTAATTATAGAGCCCATTAAAATAACATTGTTAATTATGTTCCCCAATTTTTATATTTAGCCTTTATATAGATATATTTTTATTAATAAATGTATACAAGACAATACACTACAAGAAAATCGACGATTTCCGACGGCAATTTTCGTCGCAAATGCAGCGATTTTCGTCGCAAATTGACATTTCCGACGAACTTTCCGACGGACAAAAAACCGTCGGAAAATCGCTCGTCGCAAATCGTTTCCGACGGATATTTTCGTTGCAAATGTTCCGTCGCAAAGTCGTCGGAAATCCGTCGGAAATTTTTAAAAAAATAAAAATAAAATAAAATCATACAAAATACTATTTAATAGTTATATCTATACATATTAGCTTCATAGTAAAGACTATAATTAAGAAAAACTCATTAAGAAAAGTACATAACTAAATATGCCAATAACAACATGTCATTCATAATTACAATAACATTATATAAAAAATATATCTTATACAGATGAATTTATACAGATGATCTGATCAACGTCAAACAAGCAGCAAAACCCTTCACAGAGCAAACCAGAAATCATCAAGAAGTTGCTGCAAGTATAAGAAAACATAGATACAGATAAAAACAAGTTCAGGAACTTAACTTTTTTATTTCTTGCAACTCTTAATCTCTATATGGATATCTCAGGTTGTTCTTCAGGTCAGCTCAGCCTACAACATTTGAAAAAAATAAGAGTTTAAGCCAATTTAAATGCAATATGTGAAGCTGCAGGATTGCAAAGACAAAAGTGTAGTAAACTCACAGTCATCAAAGATGTAATACATCTCAGCATCCAAATGACTTGAATTCACAATTCACGAAAGGTTACTTTTTTATAACCATAAAAGGCATACTTGTTTTCAATGGAGCTACAAAATAATGACAGTACCTCATGATCAAAATGAAAAAACATAGATGAAAGCCGCATCATAGTAAACCTGCACAAAAGTAAATAGAGCGAATTAATACCCCAAAGCTGTATGCATCAGATCTGATGTTCACAAGATGCAGAAAAACAGATGTTCAAAGCAGAAAGAAGATGTTTTTAGACTCTTTAGCAGTGAAAATGTGAAGGAGACAATTTAAAACAGATACAAAATCTTATGGCCATGAAAAGAAGGATGATACTATTGTGCCTCCTCTCGTCTTAGTTGTGAGATATGTTTCACGCTTAAGACGTGAAAGACCAAAATCACCAATTAAGTTAGCAACTAATTAAGATATTGTCTAGCTTAATAGAAAACAATGCTAGGAAACCCTTGAGCAATCAATTGCAAGTGTCCAACTCAACATTGTAGGATATATAGAATTATGATAACTGACAGACCTTCACAATCCAATTCTTATCAACTAGAAGATTTGAATTCAACTATAATGATGCCTTCTGTGAAAGCATAATCTAGTAGTTGACGTAGTAAATCAGAAATCAAGCACCAGCTGAATGGTTTCAATAGAGAAGCATATAAACCTGCAATGATAATAGAGATCATAGACATAAATGAATATCTGCTCTTAAATTAAAACCAAAACTACACAACAAAACCAACAGTAAAGAACAAAACGCATTAAAATATATGCAGAGCTTGAATTTGGCATAACTATGAAAGATAACTCATACCGAGACACAGAAAGAGAAAAAACAACTCTCTCAAATCATTTCAGAAACAAACAATAGGAGAAACATCTTGAAAAAATACACAAAAACTGCCAAGCCTTAGAACACTAATTAACTTTTAATCATAGTTCCAAATCACATCCCCAAAAATACTTACTTAAAAAAATATATACCTTAATCCTGGAAGGCAACCACTTAGTCCAACAACTGTTCTTAAGTTGATAGGGTATGGGATGCCATTTCCATACCTTCCCATTGCAAAACAAGTGCAGAGTATAATGCTGAAGCCTCCAATACCAACTTTCACTGTCACATATAAATGAATATTCAAGATATCATATTGATGAAAAACAATGCATTCTAATGTAGAATGATATCATGCATATAGTGCTATAATTTAATTTAAGTTAATTAAATTAACAAAGAGGAGGTAGAAAGAAGCATGTTTTGAGTCACATTTATTTTCAACATTCAACGATGGCAAAGTTTGAGTCACAACGATGGCAAACCAGAAGCTTGAGAAAGAGAACATCCAACTTAAGCACCAAAGTTTGAGTACCAATAAGAAGCTAGAAGAAACCAAAATCAACCATTACAGCCAACGTGAGCAATTGAAACCCTAACCTAAAACTAAAACTAAAACCAACCACACCTCCTCCATTCAATTTAACTGTAAATCAACAAATTCACTTACACACCATGCCAGAAACCCTAAATAACAGTGTAATTGAAAAGTTCACCCTAATCTATTGCAGATTTCACTAGAAACGATGAGCAACAATGAAGAGATGATGAAAGCGAAGGGAGTGAAGTAGAAACAAGAATGAAGAAAATGAAGAACTGAAAAATCTAACCAGAATAGAGCGACAGATTTGAAGAGAGAGATTCTAGGGCTCCATAGTTCCATTTGCGATTTGAAGAGAGGGATTCTTGGGTTTTGTCAAGCCATTTCAGTGAAAGAGAGAGATGAGAGATTTTGGGCGCCAAGAAGGTGAAAAAGGATCGCGCGAGAGGGAGAAGAGAGGAGAGTTAGGGAGAGAAGAGTGAAAACGAGAGTGAATGAAACGTGAAGAGGGTTTATTTTTTTGGTCGAGAATGACTTGAGAGAAGAGGGGTTTATTAAGTGTAACAACACCCAAACGGTTCCGACGAAATTTTGGTCCGTGGGTAACTTTGGTGGGTAAAACCTGTTATTCTTGTAGTGATATATTTATAATTTTGCGGATATTTTATTTATTATTAAATTTAAATATTTTATCATTTTACTTAATTACAATTATAAATACAAATATTTTCTTAGTATATATTATAAAATTTGAATTTATTTAATATAGACCGGCTCATGCGGTCCGACCAAAGAGCTGCCGGCCCGACCAAAGAACCAGTAACTTGACCGGCTCGATGACGGGTCCGGTTCTGATAACATTGGTTGCATGTAATAGGGGTGTTTTAAAGAAAACTCTCACATTTGAACAACATATCATTTTATACATAATCTTCTCACCTTTCTATTCTTTTTCTTTGCCTTTTTTTCTTAAACATTATGATTTAAATATAGCGACTCATTTTTTTTAAAAAAAGTAATATTTATTCCTTGGGTTATAAATTATAATCTTTATTGTCCACGTTTGCTTTTTTTTTTTTTGCTTGAACAGCTTGTGTTTTACTTGTTCCTTCCCGGGCTTCTCATTGCGAAGTTAGCTGAAACAATCACGTTTGACCGTTTGATTGAAATGTGAGTACTAAATAAGGTATAACCTCATTTTATCATCATCATTTTAATTATTTGTTTCTAATGTAATGTGTGTGTTATATTCAGGTGGTTCATGTTCGTGAATGTCTTTTTAACATTTGTACTTGGTTCCATTCTTGGTTGGATGCTTAATAAAATCGCTAAAACCCCTAAACACCTCAAAGGCCTTGTCAATGCTTGTTGCAGTGCCGGTTCGTAACTATCAAATATAGTAATTATTATGTTCAATTTGTATCATATTATTGATTATTTGATTTTTATTATGTTTGTGTTTAGGGAATTTGGGGAATTTGCCTCTTATTATTGTGCCAGCAGTTTGTGCTGAAAGCAGTAGCCCATTTGGAGATTCATCAACTTGTTCAACATATGGGGAAGCTTATGCAGCTGTTTCTACAGGAGTATGAACTATATATATTTTCTTCATTTCAATATATAGAAATGTTATTAATATACTTTTATGGACAGATTTTTTTACCACGGTTTCAATTATCATTTAAAAAAAGCAATGCACTTCTTAAAAAGTGATTAATTTATCATACTAACTATATATATAGAAAATAAACCAAAGAAGTTTTGAGTATTCCTTTATCTTTTTTGTTTTATTTTATATTTCAGGTATCTACAGTTTTCGTATGGACGTATTTGTATATCCTTATGGGGACAAGTGTGGAAAGAAGCACAGAAAATTCATGTACCAGTATTGACACCACAAGTGACATAATACGCTCAACATCATGTCCAATACACATTACACAACCATTACTTCCTTCCATAAAGTTTATGAGCACTGGCAACCTTCCAATTCAAGACGAGTCACCTTTTACCAGAAATAATAAAAAGGTCAAAACTTATATAACTTAAGCCAATTAGCAAGCATATTTATTAATTCATATTTTTTTGAAAGTTTTTGTGACAGATATGCATTTGTTGTTGAAATGAAAAAATTTCTCTTAATTTTGGAAAGAATGGTGCATTTTTAACATGAAAATTTTATGTAATAGAGGAGTTGCATTTCCTTAATGTAGGAGGATGATTTATAAAGCATTTACCATTAATATTTTGTTGTATAAAATGAAACTCGAAAAAATAGGAAAAGAAAGCTTAGGTGTGCTTCCATAGTCGTGTTTGGTGTTGTTTTCCAATTACAACATGACTGGTAGACTAATTTTTTAAAAAGTAACTAAAATATAACTAATACAAGTGTTGTACCAAGATTGGAAAACAACACCAATAACATCAATGAAATCACACATAAGTTTTCTTCAACACCAACAACATCAATGAAATCACACATAAGTTTTATATTCTAGCCTTTTTGTTAATTTTGTGATGCTTATATATACTAGTAGTTTTATTTAACCCTTTTAAACTTAGCTATGACTTATAATGTGTGTTAAGAGTAGAAAACCAGAGAATTCTTTTGAAGAAGTTCAAGTATTTGTTGTCTAGAAATTAATAGGGTATCTACTGCTTCAACAGGGGAGGAGCCAAGAATATATTGTGGAATAGTGGGTGGTGGCTTGCCAAAAGTAACTTGGTAAGGGGAAAGACCTGTGGATGAGTGATGAGAGGTGTTATAGGACCATTCAGCCAGGGATAGGAACTGATGCCACTGTTTTGGTTTGGAATGCACAAAAGCTCGAAGGTATTGTTCAAGGACTCTGTTCAGGACTTCGGTTTGCCCGTCAGTTTCTGGGTGGTAAGAAGTGCTCATGCGCAACTTGGTTCCACATAATGAGAAGAGCTCACACTAGAAACGACTTAGGAATATAGGATCACGGTCAGAGATGAGACTGCGAGGCATACCATGATATTTGCAGATGATGTCAAGGAAGAGCAAAGCTACTTTGTGGGCTGTGAAGTGTGTAGGTAAGGCACCAAAATGAGCCCCTTTTGAGAATTTGTCCGCCACAACCAGGATGGTAGTGAAGCCTTGAGAATTAGGAAGACCAGTAATAAAATCAAGGGAGAGATCCTCCCAAATAGCAGTTGGAGGAGGTATAGGTTGAAGAAGACCCCCTGGTTTTTTGTTGTCATATTTAGTGGTTTGACACACTTGACATTCAGACACATAGTTGCACACATCCTCGCGCATTCCTTGCCAATAAAAATTATCATGAATGCGCAAATAGGTCTTCTGTTGTCCCATGTGACCTCCTATGGGAGAATTATGGAACTCATGAAGGAGACATTTGATGAAAGTGTTGTCTTTATTGAGCCAGATTTTCCCTTTATAAAATAGGAGTCCTTGATTAAACTTGTAATCTTTATGTTGGAGAGGAGCAGCTTGCACTTGAGAGACAAGTTGTTGAAATTCATTGGAGAGTTGAAGACAAGAACGGAGCTCATCCAAAAACACAAATTGAGGCATGGTTAGAGTAAAAATTTGACCACTTTGATCAATTCTAGATAGAGCATCAGCTACCACATTAGTTTTTCCAGTTTTGTACTGAATAGAGAAATCATAACCAAGCAATTTGGATAGATATACCTGTTGTTCTGGTGTTTGAATAACCTGAGAAATTAGTTCTTTGAGGCTTTTGTGGTCAGTGTGTATAACAAATGGGTGGCCTAGTAGGTATTGTCTCCACTTTTTAACTGCAGTGGTGATTGCATGGAGTTCACGGACATAAGTGGAGGAACGTAACAACCTAGGGCTGAATTGTTTGCTAAAAAAAGCAATTGGGTGTGATTGTTGAAGTAAAACTGCACCCATTGCAGTCCCTGAGGCATTGGTTTCTAAGTCAAAAGGAAGGGAAAATTTTGGTAGGGCTAGAACTGGGGCTTTTGTCATGGCCAGTTTTAAATTTTCAAAGGCTGTTTGAGCTAAATGGTTCCATTCAAAGGCATCTTTCTTGAGTAAAGTTGTGAGGGGTAAGGCAATGGTGGCATATCCTTTGATGAATTTTCTATAAAAGCCTGTTAGTCCTAGGAAGCCACGTAATGCAGTGACTGAGGTTGGGATTGGCCAATCTAACATGGTTTGGACCTTGGCAGGATCAGCTTGAATACCTTAATGAGATATAATATGCCCCAAATATTCCAATTGACGTTGAGCAAATAAACATTTAGAACGCTTAAGGAAAAATTTGCCAGTTAAGAGAGCAGAGAAAACCTGTTCCAAGTGCTGAATGTGAGCTTCCAAGTTGTCACTAAAAACCAGAATGTCGTCGAAGAATACAGCTGCGAACTTGCGAAGAAATGGTTGGAGAAGAGCATTCATAGCTGCCTGAAATATAGATGGTACGTTGCACAATCCAAAAGGCATTACTTTGTATTCGTAATGTCCTTGGTGAGTGCGAAACGCAGTCTTGGGGATATCCTCTGCGTGCATTCTGATCTGATGAAAACCCTGCTGAAGATCAAGTTTGGAGAACCATGAAGCAGTACCCAGATCATCCAAGAGTTCATCAATTGTTGGCATTGGAAATCTATCCTTCACTGTAATAGCGTTGAGCGCCCTGTAATCCACGCAATAACGCCAAGAACCGTCTTTCTTTTTTACTAAGAGCACTGGTGAAGAGAATGGACTCCGACTAGATTGTATCATCTCAGTACGCAACATATCAACTACTTGGCGCTCTATCTCACATTTTTGGTAGTAAGGGTAACGGTAGGGATGGACATTAACTGGGGATGAGTTCGGGAGGAGGTGAATTTGGTGATCATAAGGTCTGGTTGGAGGAAGGGAAGTAGGTTTATCAAATAGTTGGTTGAATTTAGAGAGTAAGGTTTCAATAGCTGGCTGAGGGTGAGGTGTATTGTTATTTGTTGTGGTGGGTATTAACTGTAAATGGAACAGGGAAGAAGCTGAGTTGGTTTGTTAGCATCTTTTAAGTTGGGTGTGGGAAGATTCATTTGGTTTGAAGGGAGCATCTGAAGAGATGATGATGGTTGTACCATTCTTCTCAAAACTCATGGATAAGGTTGTGTAATCCATGAGCACTGGTCCAAGGCTTTTTAGCCAAGGAGCACCGAGGACCACCTCAGCGCCACCAAGAGGTAAAACAAAGAGATCCATTTTGAAGTTGTGGCCTTGAATATTGACTGTGATATCTGGGCATTTGTGTGTACATTCAAGGGTATCACCACTACCAATCATGACGCGCAGTGGATTAGGGTTAGGGTGAAGGGGTAGGTCAAGGAATTTGGCCACGCGGGTTTGAATGAAGTTATGTGTGCTTCCGCCGTCGACGAGCACCGTGATGGGTTTCTTTTTTATGTTGCCGGTGACACGAATCGTATTGTTGAAAGAGGTTCCGGCCATGGCATGAAGACTAAGTTGGGCTGGTGTTTCGGTATCTAGTGGTAGAGTGAGGGTAAGTTGGTTGTTAGGTGAGGTTGGTTTTGGGGTGGGTTCAGGGTCGTCATTGTCATCTTCAGATATGAGTAGAAAAAACTTGGCTTTACATTTATGGCCGGTGGTGAATCGTTCGTCGCAGTTGAAACACAACCCGCGTTCCCGGCGTTGGTCCATTTCTTCCTTAGAGAGTTTTTTGAAGTTCACTCTTCGGTTGGTGTTTGTTGTTTGTGTAATGTCAGTGGTGTTGGTTGATGGAAAGGGGTTACCGGGTTTGAAGGTGCGTTTACGGTCATTTAGTTTGTCTTCTTAGATCTTGGCTAGAGCGGTGGCGTGGGGTAGTGAGAAGGGTTGAAAGGCTTGGACTTCACGGCGGATGTCCGGTGACAAACCGGAGATGAAGCAACTAAGGAGAAATTGGTGTGGTAGACCAACGACCCAATTAGCGATGCGCTCGAAGTCGTGAAGATACTGATTTACGGTGCCGATTTGAGAAAGCTTGAAAAGAGCACCTCGTGGGTCGTCGTAATAGGAAGGGGCGAAACGAGTTTCCAGAGTCATCAGGAAATCCTGCCAAGAAAGGATGAGTCCATTTTTCATCATCCACTAGAACCAACTCAGTGCAGGTCCTTCTATGTAGAAGGAGGCTATGGAGATTCGTTCGTGTTCTGGTGTGTGGTGGAAGTCGAAGAAGTGATTTATTTTGAAGATCCACCCAATAGCATCGGTGCCGTCGAATTTGGGCACTTCGAGCTTCATATGGGGTCGTGGGCGTTCCTGTGGGTTTATGTATGGGTTATGCGGTGGTGGGGGTTGTGGGGGTGGAGGTGGTGGGGGTGGCGGTGGCGGTGGCGGTGGTGGTGGAGTGTGGCTAGGTGAGCCATGAACTGATCCTTGAGATTGGACGCGTAGAGAAGCGACGTCTACGGCCAAAGCTTCAAATCTGGTGGATAATGCATTTATGGCTATAATAGCTGTTTCAAGTGTGGGAGGTGGTGTGGGGTCTGTCATGATGAGTAAAGTGAGCAATGAAAGCACCAAACTGATATATGCCTACTGAGATAAAGTTAACCTAGCTAGAATCTAAATGATAATAGATGAAATTGCTGCCTTTATTCATTCATTCAATAGTGTTTTATACACCAGCTAGACCCAAAAGTGGTCTCAGTACAAAAGATGCCAACGGCACTATTGACAGCTAATATAAACGACAATAAAGAGGAAAACAATCATAAGGACAATAAAAAAAAAAAAAGAACAATCCTAGGGTAGATTTTTCATGACAGCAGCTGCTTGCATAAGGGGAAATATTCCACTTCTTCTAGGTCACAAAATCCTTGAGGTAAATGGGCTTGGTGAGTGCCCTCTTGGGCCTGGATGTTGTGTAGGTATCAACATCAACGTAAATATGTTTGGACCTCACATTCAAGGCAACATTGCTTGCACGATGGATAACAGATTTGCTATAACAGAATACCTTGCACATATGTATGTCAATGTGGAAAGTGCGTAGCAGCTGCTTCAACTACAGTAGATCAGTGGTGAGAAGAGCTAGAGCTGTTATTGTAGATGACCTAGAAATGGTGGGTTGCTTCTTTGATTTCCAAGTGACTAGGGAGTCGCCAATAAAGATGCGAAAACCAGTGGTGGACTTCCTGATAGTGATGCAGCTGCCCCAATCTACATTAGCATAGGCTGAAAGAGCCAGAGAGGGTTTGGAGGAAAAAATAATACCTTGCCCAAGAGTGGAGTTGATGTATTGCAGGATGGGGTGGATTACCTGGAGGTGTTGAGACTAAGTTTGTTGACGGAAAATGGTTAGGAACTTAAGCCTCCCTCTAAGTTTTCTATATTGAGATGCATCTTGAAGGAGATCACTTTTTGTATCTATGTGTTTTAGATTGGGATCCATGGGAGTTGGAAGGGGCTTGCAATGCAAGAAACATGTGTCTGTGTGGAGTTAAATGGCATATTTCCTTTGACACAAATAAATTCCCTTGGATGATTTGGAAGTTTCTAGCCAAGGATATATTTAAGGGAGCCTAACAATTTGAGTTTGAAGAGGCTCTGAAGAAGGGTTTGTGTTGCTTCAATGCAAGTTGCAGTAGGACTTGCAAGGAAAATACCATCCACATACAGCAATAAGGCAACAAAAGAGCTACATGTGCCTCTTGTGAATAAGGAGGGGTCTGCACTTAACTGGGGAAAAAACATGGCTGATGATGGTTGTGGAGAACTTGATGAACCATTGCCTTGACACTTGTTTTAACCCATACAGAGACTTGTTTAGTTTACATAATACTCACCATGTTCTCCCCTTGCTAGCATACCCCAAAGGGAGCTTCATATAGAGTTCTCTAAGGAACTATCCATTTAAGAATACCTTATTAAATTCCAATTGGACTAAATGCAATTTTGTTGGCCTGCCAGAGCAAGTAAGACTCTAACTGTGGTAAAATTCTCTTCATATTTCTAACTCGATTACAGAGTGATGACACTACAACTATATACATGCTCCATCGAGCCTAATAGCAAATATCTGATCTCTAACTACATTCCCTACAATTAGTAAATACAAATTTCTCTAGTAACTATACAATGAAAAACAATAGCAGACAATATAACTTACAAACATGACAGTCTCTAAGAATGTGTAGTTATTTTAATCATTGAAATTTTCTTATAATACTCTTTAATATATGTTAATTTATATACATCATCATTGTATAAGAATTTTTACGACATCAACTAATCACAAAACAACATGTCATAAAAATGATTTGACTTTATCTCAACTACTTGAAAGGCCACTCATACCATGAGTTTTTATTGGTTGATGGTGTAAATATTTTTACAGCGATGGTGTAAACCAATTAAACTCTATCTAGACTTTCTTATATTTCATTTATCTTATCAATTCTTCTTTTTTAATTTGTAATGTTCATTAATAAGGTCAAATTTTAGCATCATCGTCAGCCCACACTACCAAAACTTATAGGTATGTTTTTCGCACACCACATGCTACTTACAAAACACCCCTTACCCCTGCAAAATGACCAAAAGGCCATTAATGAATACAGCAAAATCATGGCAGTGTTAAAACGCGATGAATAACTTCGAATGTGGTTCGTTCTCAGGAGCGTTCGGTTACGCTCAACCGAATAAAACAAAAACATGGCAGTGTTAAAACGCGATGAATACAACAAAATTAGTGAAATTTAAATACATTATAGTGCGAAATCGTGTACCTGATGCATAGATGATGCGTATTACAACTTCAAATGCGTTATTGAGAGGATTTGGGAGAGGAAAAATCGATTGGGGGGAGAGGGGTTTAGGTTTTTGGATGGGTGTGTTGTGTGGGTGTGAGAGGGGGTGTGGGATGTTTGAGAGGGTGAGGGTGTTTTTGAGTTAGAGGTATTTTTGGAATAAAAGGGGTTAGGGAGTGTGTGGTGAGTAGGGAGAGGTGTGTAGAAAGCCTGGGCCAACTTATATTGTTGTGAAATAAAAATCTGAACTGTTGGACCTCTTTTTCCATTCTCTTTTACAGGTTTCAATGTTGGATTACATTATATGGCCTATTAGAAAATGTACGGGTTACGTTAAGATGGAGATGGTGTTTACACCATCAACAATTGCAGTGGTAAGTATTTATATGTGTGGATTTGCAATTTAGTCATATAGAATTTTCTTACTTGCTACTATAATAAGATACACACTTTCATTCATGTTTTGTTTAGATTATTGGATTTGCGATAGGAGCAATCTCTCCAATTCAAAAGCTCATGGTTGGTGACAGTGCTCCCCTTCGTGTGATAATCGCTTCTGCATCTTTGGTGGGGTATGTATGGCTTCTTTTACATTACATCGCTTCAACTATTTGGATTTGCCTTATTGGATTTTATATGTAAAAATACAAACACCCTCACGATAGACAAATAAGCATACTCCTCTTTCTGTCCAAAAATAAGCATACTAACTCCTCTTTATATAAACATCTAGTTATGGAATTAAAATTAAATACTAATAAAAAATAACTTATCTGTTTTTTTAACAAATGCTAAAAAGGAGAATCAAAAAAAATAGAAGGCCTAGACCCTAACAAACTCAACACCTAAAGCATCAACATCACGCAAAATAACTAAATCCCTCAAGGGGTTAGACACAACTGAGAAGGAAGACGTCCTACGAGCTCCAACCTTAACAAAAAAGTCGGCACAAGCATTGTCCTCTTCAAAATATGATGCAGGTTACAATCTCAATCTCTTGATAAAATGTTGCTGATAAGAGTATCTCATTACCATATCTATAAAAGATGATTCTCATCTTTTAAAGATAACTGACTGCATTGCATGGTAGCCAACCCAAAACATTAGGAAATAGTAGGGAGACATCCTTTATGCATTATTCATTGATTGGTGATGGTGTGTTATGTAGAATTTAAAATAGGCTGTATAATATTAGTTATGGGATATAAATACAAGACACGAAACGGACACTGAGACAGTGCTAATGTCCAAAATATAGGACATCGGGACAGCGCATTATATATATATATATATATATATATATATATATATATATATATACACAAACACATATATGAACAACATGACAAAAATCTAAATTGAGAATTTCGATTTATCTATTCACCTTTTAAAAACAAGGTTGATAAGCTTTACAAGGTTTTACATCATAAGTATAATAATTTTAAATTTCAATAAGTTGAATTTTTTAAAAAAATATAATAAAGTGTCTAAGTGGTATCTAAAAAGTGTCAAAGCCAAAAAAAGATATATTTTTTAGAGTGACGCTGTAAAGAGGTGTCTGACACATATTGTGTCGGTGTTCAGCGAGCATCAGTGTCCTACACAGACACGTGACACAACATTCTAAAGGGTGTTTGTGCTTCAGAGAATATTTGTGTGGAAAAATATGCTAGAGTGGTAAACATACAGACATGGCCGGAGGGAAGGTGGGAGTGGCCATTACTTCTACTAGAGAGTCAGTAGGAGCACCAAGAGCAACAATGAGCTTATGACCTAGACTACTAAGAAACTTGGACACCACACCTCCACCTAAAACCTTAAGGCATTGGGTATATGGATCACCTCTCTTATATCATTTACTTAGCTCCTAGTCGATGTGACTCATCCTTTTTGTGTGATCAGGCCACGGTCGGACCGGTCCAATCGGCCAAAACAGTCTGAGTTTGATAAGTATGCCTCAAGTAGTATGATTGGTCATTTTATTTGATGTAAAGCTTTTATTCATATTATTATATCTTTTTATGCAAATTATTACAGTACCATTACAATAGATGAGATTTAACTTGTCATGTAAAAACTTCCAACCCATGTTTTTGATGGTAGGAAAATTTCTAATACGGAGTAATCATATAATAAAATAAAATGAGTTTGTTGTTGATTTGTTAGGGTATTGATGATTGGGATGAGATAGCATAATAAATTTCATTACATGGGTCATTGTTTGTTAACCTCGTATTGATCAGAATAATGATGTAAGCCAATCATCATAGTTATTGTTCAAATAGGTAGCTCGATTGCTGAGATAAAGAACATTGGAAGAGTTTAGGCGGAAGGTAAAATTTGGTAAACTAACAATTTCCCCGCCCCCCGTAGGTAACTAATTAATAACTAATACTTACCTGTTAAGAAATCAAATAACTATTAATAACTATTACCTGATGAATCACTCAACTATTCTCAAGAACAAAGCCTAACTTGGAAGAGAGACATCACTTATTTCAACCATTCATGATAAAACGAATTGGTCTGCCAAAAAAAAAACTTTTTTGAAAAGGTTTTTTAAAAGTAATTTCTTTTGAAAAGGTATTTTAAAAATAAATGTATGATTTTTTTTTTTTGAAATAAAATGTATGATGTATCATACCATATCATTCTTACATACATTGTGTGAATTGTAGGGAGGGAGCAATAGTGTCTATAACTTTGATAGTTGGGGCAAACCTTCTTGATGGTAGTTTATCAATTTACTTCACATACACATGCACACTCACACACACTTTTATCTTTTAAAAATTAAAAAAAATGGAAATTTTACTTAAATGATCTTTTTTTTTTTTGACGGAACTTAAATGATATTTTATAATTCTCTTTGATGTCTTGTTTTCCATTTGCCAGGTTTGAAAAGGTCAGGGATAAGTTTTTCCACTATCATGGGGATTATAATAGTGCGATTCATACTATCACCAATCCTGGGTATTTTTATTGTTAAGGCTGCATACTATTGGGGATTTGTTGGATCATATTCATTATATCAGTTTGTTCTTATGCTACAATATGCTCTTCCACCAGCAACATCTATAGGTATGACAACTTTTTTGAATTTTTTTCATGACCAACATGCTCTTATGTAGCTTTTGTATTGTTTTCTACTTTACAAGGAAATATTTTTTTTGTTAGGAACGATGGTTCAATTGCTTGGGGTTGCTGAAAGCGAATGTTCACTTATCATGATATGGACATACATTGTTTCTACAATTACTCTCACACTTTGGTGTACCTTCTTCATGTGGATGCTAGCTTGAGTGGCATTCAATACTAAAATCTTACATTTCATTCTCAATTTCTATAGATGTTACGTATGATAAAAACATTTTGCATGGGTGCTTAGGTGTTTGGTTTGCTTGCTGTCGACTCTGTCGATTGCGCTGTAGAGTCTGTCTCGCTATTCTCCATTGCATCGTCTTCTTCCTTGGGTGTGATGGTTGTGATTTTCTGTTTAGCTGAGTGGTTCAAGATGTGTTGGTAGCTCAGCTGCTTTAGTGTAGCCTCTTTTTCTGTTTGTTCGAGTTTTTAAAAGGTGTTTTGGTGCTTTGGTAGCTTGTAAATAACTCCCTCTTTTGATTAGGTGTGTAGTTTGTGGAGTTTGATCTTGGTTTCCCTTGTTTCACCCTGTTGATGATTCTAACTCTTTATTAATTTGGAGTGGGCCTTTGTCTTCGGTCTCTTTTGCTGGTGTATTTTCTAGGGAGTAGAGCTTCCCTTTGGTGTGTTACTACTTACTAAGGAGTAGCTAATTTCTCATTGGGATAGTTACAAAGAGAAGAGAACTATTTATTGGTGGCTCATTGGTGTCGTTACTAAGGGTGTTGTTTGATTGTAATGGTATTTTGGCCTCGACCATATCTTCCTAGCCTGTGTGTTGCTTGTGCTAGGTTCTATCAATAATATCTCTTCAATTATTGGGGAAAAAAAAATGGAGACCTCTCATATCTCTTAGACCACTCTGAAACATCAACAGCCACCGCGAGATAAATCCTAAAGCGCAATGATCTACTAAATCAGAATCAGTCTTAGTCGAGCTTTGAATTAAAAAGAAAATAATAAATAGAGAAAAAGCGCAATCCAAAAAGGAAAAGAGAAAGAAATAATGCACGCAATAGAATTGAAGAGAAGAGCAAAGTCAAGTTGGTTAATGTTATGCATAAGAAGAAATTAGAAGTACATATCGAAAAAGAAAGCAGCGGCGTCTTTTCCAATTTCAGTCCTCGCTGTATTCATTCAATTCACCACAAACACCCCCAATCCAAATCCAAATCAACAACTCTCTCTACCCACACTCTTCCAAATTCAAATCCCATCTTCATCTTCGTCTTCATATTCCAAGACGCATAGGCTTTCAAATTCGACACTCGGCTTATAAGAGACGGTGCGTCAAGCGAGAGCATGGAGAGACATGGGTCCCTCTCTTTAAGCATTGTACAACTTGGTCCTTAAACCTGTCACTCAATATTCTCCATCATATCTAAAAAATGAATATTCAATGGTGTTGACTTACTGTGCACTAATGCACAACCCACATTTTAGGTGGTGCATGTTATACAAACCCTTAATATCTCAAACTTCATAACTAGGGTAAATAATAAATAGCTATAATTTAATAACAGCTGTATTTCAAAAAATAGCAACACTATTTTTTACAAAATCTGACAACAACTTAACATTTTCTTCTTACAAAAGTCCTTCAGGTAGTTACCATGGAGGCCAAATCCAATTCTTCGTCAGAGTCTATCACTTCTTCAAAATCGTAATAGGGATTCACCTTCATACATCATAATTTTATTATTACAAACTGTACAAGATATCTTGTACTTTAAACTCAAGACATAGAACTAACATGAAGATGGGTGACATTTTTATATTTACCTTTGGTCTTGGTGTAACAGCTGAAAATCCATGAAATATAGGATTGTCGAAATTCGGGGGCTCAAGGACAACATAGGCACCTTTGTTGTTGTACCTCTCCTGTGTTGCCTGCAGGGTAAAACAATTCTTAGGATAAAGAGACTCCAACATTTAACTGTGAAGATTTATTAATATCCTCAGTTGAAGCAATGCCTATTTCTACTCCTCTCTGAACTTATCTGCATTCCAGATCTTAGTCATTCAATTTCGTAATATTTTAGTTTATTTTTAAAAGCAAAGAATTGTACTGAACAAAAGTACTAAGGGTGCTTCAACCCAATACAGTAGATGTTGGTAGATATCCCAAAAAGGAGCACAACACCGAAAAACCAAAACCTAGAACAACTATCTAGTCAAGCAAGAATAGGGGTCCGAGAACCATTCTGAGATTGAATTATAGCACAAGTACTGAGTTTGAAAAGGAGAAGAGAACATCACAGCTAATGACAGAGTTCATGAGATGAAAGTTTAAAATTTGAAAAGAAACAAAAACTATATTCATGAACTTGTTCTCAACAGCTTTGGACGGGTTGTTTATCGAGAAAACTATGAAGATTTTAAAATGTAATTTTTATATTTTATAACCTTATTTATTTTAATATATTAATATATTAACTATATTATTTATTATTAATTATTTTAAAATAAAATTAAGGAACCTCGGCATCAGTCAATAAATTCTTTTTTAAGGGGAGAATCAGACGCAATCAAACCTCCCGAATAACCTATGGTGTGTTTGGATGGAGTATTTTTTGGGGGAGATTGAAATATTTTAGTTAAAAATTTTGAACTAAAATATTTCAATTCCCCCAAAAAAATACTTCATCCAAACACAGGCCAAGGAAAATTAAAAACACTAACAGACCAAGGACACTGCATTTTGAGTACCAAGTCCCTCCTACAGTACGTTTTTTCTGGTCCCCTTGTCTTGCTCCCACTCTCTGTTGTCTATGATTAGAATTTTGCATTATTTTGAAATTCATATATGATATATCAGCTTATGTTTTATTGACCATGTATTTTATGATTCATAGTAAAATCCAATTCATGATTTGGAAAATAGTTCTTCCAATTCACAATTTGAATCTTGATTCGATAACCATGCTGACAACTATGTCACAATGCAGCAAAACCTTGACACTGTGCCAAGGCTCACTTTCAATAATAGAATCCAGGTTAAGATAGTAAAGTCGTCTTTTAAATGCAAAGTGGCATCAGCAATATCTATTTAGGCCCATTAAGGATCGCAATACAGTACCAGTAATAATGCCCTAAAACATAAGTAAAAATATTTGAGGTGTAACACGTGTGTAGCTAAAAGAATTACCTGAAATTGTGGGTAATCTGGAGCACTAAACACAGTGACCAGCTTTCCAGAATCCACAATATGATCAATAGTGTATCCTTCAGACATTCCACCAAAACCATCCCTTTTTTCCCTAGCATCAGGACCTTCATGTGACCTGATGATCAACTGAAATGAAAAATGCAGGTGTTAGGATCCAGAAATGAAATGTGAACGAATGGGATTGCTATTAAGGGAAGAACATACACAAAAACCTGATTACTTGCATAAATGAACAAAATTATAATTAGTTTGTGTTTGACACAAAAGTGAAGCTCCAAACTGTAAAGAAAACATGTTGGTAATGAGGAACCAAAAATGAAAAGTGAAACTAAAATGGGATTGCTATGAAGGGAAGACCAATGCGCGAGATTCCCATCAGGTGGGGTCTCGGGAGGGTAGATGTATGCATCCTTGCCCCCACAAGCAAAGTGGTTGTTTCCATGATTTGAACCTCTGACCTTCAGGTAAGCAACCTTACTATTAATTGTAAGAAATGAACTAACAATGGAGCGGTGCACTTCTCCTTACAATATGAGGACTGGAAGGAAAATAATTAGCTATGAACTCTAAACCTGCTGAGAGAAGGACCAACTCCCCTACTCAGCACCAAACCACCCTAAACATCTTGTACGTTCTCCGAGGGTGGTTTAGGACTGGGTAGAAGGTACGTGTAGCAGAAAGGTTATCGAACAATTTACAACAAGTTTAGGGTAGTTTGGGATTGGGTAGGGAGTTCATCTTTCTATCAGATGGTTTATCATTTCATACCACCCTAAACCTCTTGTAATTTCTTCGATACCCTTTCTGCTAACGTGTGCCTCCTATATTCAGCCTTCTCCCTATCATTCCCTAATTCCATAATCTTCTCCCCAACCCGCTCTTTTCCACATGGCAATTTCTGTAATTTATTTCTCTCCAAGCCCATTTTCAATTCATTACCCATCCCATTCTTCATTCACTTAAATAATCATGTTAAATCAAGTAAAAATATGAAAGTGGTAAAAGAGAATACATGATGCTCTCATAATATCAATGTAAAGCAAATATTCCTTTTTTCCAAAAACATAATATTACAAACGTTCCGTTAAATAACTTCTAAAAGAACTAATTTAATGAATTTAATTTAGTCCACCAAAACAATCAAGCACATCACCGTGAAATTAAAAGTAACTTGTTTATTACCTTCAGTTGGTATTTCTTCAAAAATTCTTCAGTACAATCAGGGCCCCACAATAAGCCAATGCCTCTTTCTTTGTTCGGAGCAAGACCGGGATTTTTTGACGGATCAGACCACAAAACATCACCAGGAATCAAGTTTGATCCTTCCCAAGGAGGATCAAGAACTGATCGTCGAGCCTTAGACAATTCTTCCAAGGAGCCAAGAGAGAGATTTTTGCTGCTGTCAGGATTAAGATGAATCTTACGATTCTTCTTTCCTTTTAATCTCTTGGAAGGCGTCACAGTTACACTGCGGAAAAGTCCTCCATGAGCAGTGTATACACACCCTGCTATAATAGTAGCCAAAGGAAGACCTTCAAAGCATCCCAAACATTTCCTATACACATGCTTACCTTTATCACCATACTTTACCATTACTTCTTTCTCAAAACCATAAACAGACGTGCAATATTTTGATTCATGATTCCCTCTCAGCAAATATATGTTATCTGGAACGAATACCTAATAAAAAATAATTACAGCACTATAAATAACATACAAGTAAAAAATTACCTCATCCCTTAGCTGTGTTTGAATATTTAGGATTAAAATGGAATAGAATTAAATAGAGTGGAGTGGAGTAAGTGGAATCGTATATAATAAAATTCTCATTCAATTGTTTGGATATCTTAATGATGGAATCGATGGGAAAAAAAAATTCTTCCATCCGATCCTATCCGAATCAAAGGGAATGAAAAAAAGGGGGTAATGAATTGAGTGGAACAGAATCCACTCCAAGTTACTTTAAAAAAACCCAAGCAATGGAACCTTTAACAATTCCATTTCATTCAACTCCAAAAATTGGAGCAAAGAGTATTTCAAAAATTTGTAGATTGTTTAATTTGTTTTTACTGCTTCCTGTACAACTATTTGAAGACAGTAAACAGAGGAAAAAACAAAATGACATCAAACCAGCCTAAACTTTTCTTAGAAAATAACAAAACAGGATCTGGCTTATTCAAACTAGTTATACATACCCAGAAGGAACTTCATTAACCACAATTTTGAACATTACTAACCATTTTGTTTAAGTGTTCAAGTATAATCTACTACATGTATATTTGAACTCATCAAAATAATTGTGGTTAATGAAGTTCAATCGATGATTTATGAGTTGAGACACTTTGGTATATCAATCAACCAAACACAAAGGCTGCATTAACTGCATAATTGAACTACATTGATTAACTACATAATTGAACTGTATTAATCATTTACTTTGATGTCCAAATAACATGACTGATTATAGCACATGATTTCCATCTAACTAAAGTCTTCACATTCCACCAATTGAGCTATTATAACACATTAAAGTTTGAAAAAATATCAAATTTTCAAAAAAAAAAGCATTAGTTTAAAAAATTGAGAAAATCTGAAACTTTACCTTCCAAGCCAACAAGAGCAAGAAAGTTTCGAGACCCCAAGCTCCACGATCAACATAATCACCATTAAAGACAAAGATTCGATCTCTAGAAGGGTAACCAGCATCACGAAGAAGGAAGAGAAGATCATGTAATTGACCATGTAAATCACCAACCACAACAACAGAAGCAGTAGATTCGGATCGAAAGGGTTCAACGGGAACACAATTAGGTTCCTTATGAAGCATCTTAGAAGCTATGAGAATTAGGGAATCGAAGACTTGAACAGGAAGAATTGAAGGGAGTTCGGTTGGAGGGAGATTCTTTGAAGACCAATTGAAACAACGCATTAGATTCTCGATCCATTCCATGCTTAGTTTTCCGTCTTCTGGCCACCATAGTGGAAGTTGGAGTTCCGGTGGTGGGGTTGGAAATGATGGTGTTGGTGGTGGTGGTGGTGATGATGAAGGTGGTGGTTGTGGTGGTGTAGGGTTTTCCTCCGGTGTGGAGAAGCCGTTAACGGTGGCGAAATCTGGTGGAGGTGACGGTGGTTGTTGTTGTGATGGATCAGTAAGGGTCATTGTAAGAGGAGCAGAGAGTGTGATGGAAGATGAATGAAAAACCCGAAATTTTTGTTCACGTTATATGTATTTGTCTCCCTTTCTTTTTGTTTTTGTCTTTTCAATTCCTTCATTTTTTTTTATTTGTAATGCATTATCTAGGTCTCTTAATTTAATTTTAAATTTTGATTTTTGTTTTTTATGTTTTTTTCTTATTAAATAGGTTCTTTAACTTTTAAAATTAAAGTATTGTTATTCTTTTCCGTTAATCTTCGTTTCAAAGTTTCATATGAGGCTATATAATCATTCCTATGTCGCCTTAACCATTCTTATGTAACTAAAACTATACCTAGATGACAAATACATGGCTTAATTGTTTCATTCCCACACATGTCCCTTTACTTGTAAAAGCGTAAGAACGAAAATGGAGAGGGAGAAGAGCTAGGGTTCAATGCAATGCTAAGGAAAGTAAGGAGGGTGTGTGATTGCAGTTCGTTTGATTTTGGGAAGAAAGTAGCTTGGACTGTGAAGCTAATTTGAATCTATTGTGTTTTCCTTTTCATGAAATGTTGAAGGAAATTTTTTTGTTTATTAGGGTTTCTGCTGACAGGTTTTTATAATACTGGATGTTGTTAGGGATGGGATAGTGGTGGGGTTTATGTTGCTTTTACTAGTATGTTTGGATCTGCGCGCTTGTCTTATGTGGTCCATTACAATATTCGCTCACCTTGTGGGTATATGAAATTTAATATCCCAATTTAGTCATTTTCTTTAATTTGTTGTCGTTTGACATGACTTTTTAGTGAAAAAGACAAAATATAAAAGGTGTAGGTTATTTTTGTTGATGTAACAGGTTGTGATGGATACATTTTATGTATATACACACCACTGTGGCCATTTTGTGGACCCTTCAATGATCAAATATGGAGGGGAAGTCTCTAATTGAAACTGTGATCGATGCTTATAAGTTGAGTTACTGACATATTTGGTTTAGTTAAGGAAATGAGATTTTTAGAGATTGTATATGGATCTTGATGGTTGTAAACAAAATTTTATGAATTGTAGGCCAATATTTATTGGCTTTGATGGTTGTTTTCTAAAGGAATATTTTTTGGGTCAAATATTTGCAGCAGTATGGTGGAAGGGGAGACAAAGCAAAGGATTCTTTGTCTTTGTTCCTTGAGTTGTTGGTAAATGATTGGTTCCTTTGTCAAATAACTATTAATTGTTTTTCCAATAAACTATTGTAGGGGTTAATGACTTCCATGGAAAAGTTACTTCCTGTGTTGACCAAGGATTCTGTGTTAGGCACCTCCAGAACAATTTTAGGAAGAAACATCTTGGGAAACAGCTAAAGAATATGATGTGGGAGACTGCCAAACTAAGCTATCCTTAGGCATGGGAGAGGGAGGTGAAGAAGTTGAGTTTCTGTCAGACAACATGATAGTCTACATTTAAAGGGAGTTTACTACAAATTTTAGTTCAAATTTAATTAGTGATTTCTTCATGTCGCTCAAAGAGTGTAGAATATCACTTTAGTAGGTTTAGTTATATTTCAAACTGTGTTCTTTTTGTATTTATCTTATGGTGTGGTTCTTGATTTAAGCATTATATTTCTTTTTAACTTATTATCTTTTGTGGTTCAAAAACCATGATATTATGTATTTTGTTTATGCAATTCAACTTTTAGCTTCCCAAAATTTTGTTCAATATGCTTCATACTATGTCTACACCTCAAAAATTGTCTTCTTTTCTTCCATCATCTCTGCCATACTCGAAATATTCAAGCATCTATTCATTATAGATTTTCATCCTTTCCCACCACACTCCCCCGGTTGGCCGCAACTTCCCACACACTCTTTAATACTCTGGTCCCAAGGTTTGGTTGTGTCTGGTTTTCTTAAGATTTGAAAGGTGGAGCATTATTTGAGAAAACCCCAATCTTTGGACAAGTTTGGAGTGATGATATATCACAAACCCAAAGGAGATTGACCTACTTATGGACCTTGCAATTTTTTCATCAACAACGATAAGTTTCGCAACAATCTGCTACAATGGTTTGAAAGGATCATTGTCTCTTCACCAAGTTACTGACTACTCAAATTCCTCTTTGGACGGGTTTTCAGCAACAGCTGGTTCACTAGATTATTCTCAAAAGTGGTTATGCAACTGCTAGAACTGAAGTTTCTAGATTCAGTGTTCAATGGGTTTGGGGGTTAGTTGAAGTTTCAAGTTCTGCAAGAGGGAGGAAGCTTCACCCCATAACTTTTTGCTTGATTAATTTTAGAGTAATTTGTTTTGTTGGTTTGTAACCGATCACACATATATCTTCAGGTCCATCATGGTGTGATTTGCACTAAGCCATTAAGTGAAAAAGTTTTGACTTACTTATATATTTTTTTTTTGCAAAGTGACTTACTTATATTTAGTAACTTGACTTAGTGGGTATTTCTGCTTATATATGAAAGCAGATGGAGTAAATAATAGTAATTATTTTTTATTTATTATATAAGCAGATATTTTTGTTGTAATCCAGTGCTAATTGTTGAGCACTAATGTGTCAAGATCCTGAAAATCAAGAACATACGAAATGCATAATAATTGCATGGTGTTGCAGCACTGGAATGCAACAACACTGTTAATAACAAGATATTAGAAATCCAAGAAAACAATTAAAGAAAGAGATAAAGGATGGAGAAAATGAACACCCAAGATTGGTAACCCAGTTCAGAGTTAATTCTCCTACTCTAGGGGACAGAATCCGACTTGAAGGTTTCCACAATCTTGATCAAGAGTTACACCACATGATACATTCAAAGCACTAAGCAATGCTCGCCATGAACCTAATCCCCCAGGTGTTTCCCACTCACTGATCTCTCTGTTTTCTCTCACAAGTGTTTCCTAATGCTAATTTTTTAAAAGTGAAAAATTATCTCATGATTATAAAACCCACCTAACATGGAGCTTTATATAATAGCTCATGACTACCCCAACCCACATAATACTGTTACATCAGTTTAATTAACTAACTATAACTGAACCAAAACAGAATGGGTACAACAGCCTAAAATAAAAATAAGTGTCATAACATAAAATAACTAAAACAAGCAGTGATGATGTAGGCGATGTTATAGTATTGGCAAAAGGTCCAGGCAGAATGCATATGATGTTGTAGCACTATAACTCAACAATTCTCCACCTTGGTGCAAAGCATCATTGAATAATAAAGTCTTCAAGTTAGGATTTCTTCATGTCCAAAATCATCAATTATCATTTATATTGAGCAAATCCAAGCAGTGTTTGAACTTGCTAATAATGACAGGATTAGTGAGAATGTCAGCATGGTTTTTCATCAATGTGAACCTTCTAAATTTCTACTTCTCCCCTGTCCACCATGTCTTTGATGAAGTGCAGTCGTATGTCAATATGTTTGGTCCTTTCATAGTACATTTGATTCTTGCATAAGTGGATAGCACTTTGACTATCACTATGCACACAAACTGACTCTTGTTTCAAGCCCAAATCATTTACCAAATTCAGCAACCATATTGCTTCCTTTACAACATCAGTTAAGGCAACAAATTCTGCCTCTGTGTTTGAGAGAGCCACAATGTGCTGCAATGGTGTTTCCAAGCAATGCGAAAACATACCCTAAGATAGACCTCCTTTTGTCTAAGTCTCATACATAATCTGAGTCTACATACCCTTTCACTGGCTGATCAGTATTATTGCCTTTGACATACACTAACCCATGGGATTTAACCCCTTTCAATTACCTAAGAACCTATTTAACATCTTGCCAATGTTTCCTTCTAGGATTTCCCATGAATCTACTAGTGATGTTGACAACATGTGAAATATCAAACCTAGAACATACCATAGCATACATTATGCTACCTATGGAATTAACACAAGGTACTTGATTCATTTCAGTCTTCTCTTCTTGAGTAACTGACACCGACCTTTGATGAAAGTCGAAAGTGTTGTGCTAATATAAACTAGTAGGCTAATAGCATCACTCATGTTAAACCTATTTACCACTTTCCCAAGATAATCCCATTGAGATAGAACCAAAATTTTCTTCTCCGTGTACCTTCTAATATCCATTCCTAGTATCTTTCTTGTAGCTCTCAAATCCTTTCTTGCAGCTCCCAAATTTTTCATCTCAAATTGCTCTTTTGAATATTTCTTCAAAGAATCAATATGCAACATGCTTTTGTAAGCATTGCCTTCGTGACTACTTAAGTCCATAAAGAGACTTCTTCAAGTGACACACCCAATTCTCGTTTCCTTCAACTTCAAAATCAATAGGTTGCTGCATGTAGATGGTTTCATGAAGGTCTCCATGTAGGAAAGTTGTCTTAATATTCATTTGCTCCAATTCCATATTGTAATGAGTAACCATAGATAATAAGACCATAATAGTTGAGTGCTTTAGAATTGGAGAGAATATTTCATCATAGTTTATTCCCTTCATTTGATTAATCCCTTTAGCAACCAGTCTTGCTTTAAATCTAGTCGGTTCAACCCCAAGAATTCTTTCATTCCTCTTAAACATGTGTCTGCTACCAATGATCTATGTCTTCTCAGGTTTAACAACATCGAAGACCAAGTGCTATTCTTTTCAAGAGAAGCTAGTTCCTCTGCCATAGCCAACATCCAACCCTGTTTATCTTTGCTGCTAAGTGGTTCAGCAAATGTTTTCGGCTCCTCATTTATTATGTCTTCAGTTGTGTTGAAAGCATACCTAAACATATATGCAAAAAACCCATATCTTGTAGGTGGCCTAATGTTCCTTCTGTCCTCGTCCCTTGCTAGAAGATAATCATCCTCTTTAGTGTGCTCATTATCAACAAGGTTTGTTTCCTCATTGATTTGCTCAGTGTCTTGTTCTACGGGTTGAGTTTGATGATTGTCTTGGTCACGTTCTCCACTTCAAAATCAAAATTATCAAGCTCTTTTTGATCAATAGCTTGATCTTCTGCACTCCTAGATGACTTGTAAAATTCTGTTTCATTGAATTTTACATTTCTGCTAATGATGCATCTTTTGCTCTCTATGCACCATATGTGGTAGCCTTTGACACCATCTAGATCTAGATAACCTACAAAATAACATTTTCTTTCCCTTGGAACCGACTTTCCCTCATTAATATGATTTTAGGCAATACATCCAAAGACTTTCAAGTATGAATAGCTAGATATCTTGCCATTCCACATCTCTTGAGGATTTTTTAGATTTATTGTTGTTAAAGGACTCATGTTAATGAGATAGCATGTTGTGTGGGCAGCTTCTGCCTAAAACTTTACCTGAATACCAGAGTTAGATAACATACACCTCATTCTCTCCAAAATAGTCCTATCCATCCTTTCAGCTAGGCCATTTTGTTGAGGGGTATTCCTAACTGTTTTATGCCTAATTATGCCATGATCTTTACAATAGCTAGTGAATTCCTCACTACAAAACTCTAAGCTATCATCAGTTTTTAAAGTTTTAATTTTCCTTTCAGTTTTGGCTTCTATCATGCCACATTTTCTTCACTTTTCTTTTTGGACTTTAGCTCTGGGCAATCGTTTCTGAAATGCCCCATCTTATCACCTTTGAAATACTTCTTATTGGATTTATCTTTATCCTTAGACTTGTTTTCACCCTTTTTTCTGCTTTCATACCCTTTTTCTCAAAGTTACCCTTAACAAACTTCCCGTCACTACCATGCTCTTCTTTAACCTCAGATTTCCTTTTCATATCATTTGATATCAATGCGAATTGAACATCTTCAAGTGATAAAGCTTCTCTGCCATATAGGAGAGTGTCACATAAACTTTCATATGACTTAGGCGAAGAATTTACCAAAAGAATTGCTTGATCCTCATCCTCAATCGTGATGTCAATATTCTCAAGATCAAGGATGATCTTGTGGAACTCATCTATGTAATCCTCCACTGATTTTCCAGGTTGCATCTTGAAAGCAAAGGCCCTTTGTTTCAACTAAAGACGGTTTGTACCAGATTTTGTCATATAAAGACTTTCCAACTTGAGCCAAATTACTGCTTCAGTTGTTTCTTTTAATGACTTCTCTGAGTGGTTTGTCATCCAAATTGAGAATAAGCGCTCCATGAGTCTTTTCCATTGCCTCTGCCTTCTCCTCTGTAGTGAGTCTCGAAGGTAACCTTTCTCACCTTTTAATGCACCAACCAATCCTTGTTGTGCAAGCATAGCCTTCATCTTGATACACCACAAACCAAAGTTGTTCGTGCCATTGAATTTCTCCACTTCGTATTTCATTGACACCCTGATTCTTCCAAGACCGATTCTTCCTTACTACTGATACCAATTGTTGTAATCTAGCGCCAATTTGAGCACTAATGTGTCAAGAACCTGAAAATCAAGAACATAGAAGATGTGGAATAACTTCGCAGTGCTGCAGCACTGCAATGCAACAACGTTGTTAATAACAGAGTATTTAGAAATCCAAAAAAAAACAATTAAAGAAAGAGATAAAGGATAGAGGGAGTTAATTCTCCTACTCTGGAGGACAAAATTCGACTTGAAAGTTTCCACAATCTTGATCAAGAGTTACACCACATGTTACATTCAAAGCACTAGGCAATGCTCTCCATGAACCCAATCACCCAAGTGTTTCCCACTCCCTGATCCACTACAAAAAAAACGCTTATTTGCGAGGGACATTAGCGAGGGAATAACATTCCCTCGCTAAAACTGACTTTAGCGAGGGAATTAGCGAGGGAATGTGATTCCCTCGCTAAAACTGACATTAGCGAGGGAATTAGCGAGGGAATTTGAAAATTTGACCGTTAGCGAGGGATTTAGCGAGGGAATTTGAAAATTTTCCGTCGCTAATTGTTTGGAGGGAAAATTCAGTCAAATTCAAGCGAATCAAGGAAATTAGCGACGGAATTAGCGAGGGAATTAAAATCCCTCGCTAATTAAAGTGGTTTTAGCGACGGAATTAGCGACGGAATTTGAGTTCCCTCGCTAATTTTTTTAATTTTTTTTACTTAAATCTGTCACTCACTCACTCACTCACTCACTCACTCACTATTCTTTCTCACTCTTCTTCTCTCCTCTTCACCCTTCCTCTTCCCTTCCTCTACTCTCCACCACCACCACCATCACCACCACACAACCAACCAACCACCCTCACTCTTCTTCTCTCCTCTTCACCCTTCCCTTCCTCTTCCTCTACTCTATCTCTCTCACCTATAAACCCTAACCCACCACCACACAACAACAACCACCACCACACAACCACCACACAACAACCACCACCACACAACAACCACCACCACCACCACCTTCTTTCCTCTTCCTCTCTTCTCTCTCTCTCTCTCTCTCTCTCTCTCTCTCTTACACAATTTCCACTTTCACTCTTCTTCTCTCCACCTTCTTCCACCACCACCACACCACACCACCACCACTCACGAGACCACCACCACACCACCACCACCCACGAGACCACCACCACCACCACCACCTACGAATTTCTTTCCTCTTTCTCTCCACCTTTCACCACCACCACCACCACCACCTTTCACCACCACCACCACCACCACCACCACCACAACAACAACCACAAAATTAATAATATAATATAATAAAAAACTGATTTTAAAAATAATATAATAATAAATATAAAAAACAAACCATTTAAATTAAGACACGTGTCAGTCAGAATTTGAAAATTTGCACAAATTTTGAGGCAACATTAGCGAGGGAATTAGCGAGGGAAATGTCCCTCGCTAATTAGCGAGGGATTCAAATTCCCTCGCTAATTTCATTAGCGAGGAAGGTATTAGCGAGGGAACCGGTCCCTCGCTAATTCCCTCGCAAATGACCATTAGCGAGGGATTTTGGTCAGTTTGCGAGGGAAATTTCCCTCGCTAATCCCTGATTTTTTTGTAGTGATCTCCCTGTTTTCTCTCACAAGTGTTTTCAAATGCTAATTTCTTAAAAGTGAATAATGATCTCATGATTATAAAACCCACTTACCATGGAGCTCTATATAATAGCTCATGACTACCCCAACCCACATAATGCTGTTACATCAGTTTAACTAACTAACTAACTAACTAACTGTAACTAAACCAAAACAGAATGGGTATAGCAGCCTAAAACAGATATAACTGTCATAACAGAAAATAACTGAAACATGCAGTGATGCAGCAGGCGATGCTATAACATTGGCAAAAGGTACATGTAGAATGCATATGATGTTGTAGCACCATAACTCAGCAATATTTATTTAATTTAATTATAATTTAATATATACAACGATATCAGTGTCTTGTGTTTTTGACATTAGCGATGTCTGTGTATCTGTGTCCGTGTCAGAGTCTGTGCTTCATAGTTCACAAACATGGCACCGAGCGACTTACAAAATGAAGGAGAAAGAGGTTTTTAAATGGAGAAGAGTACACTATGTTTCTTTGGGGGAATAAAAAGAGAAGACAAAAAGAAAGGAGTAAACTCTTGAACTATCCTTCAACTACTATTCTCCCTTCAATGGATATGGATTCTTTACTTTGAGGGTTAGAAAAGGCATGTACCTTTTGATGATTTCAGGCATATAGAGGAGATCGAGAATATGAAAAAATATGCAGAGAAAATATGAGAGTGAAAATGAGAGATGAGAGAGATAGAGACAAAGGTAGGTCTGATTTCTTGCCTCAAGGTAGAGAATCTATTTCCCTCTTCATTTTAGTCCCTAAACTATAAAAATATAATAAATAGTTTCTAAACTATTCTAATTCATCAATTTAGTCACTGAACTATCCACCATCTCTCCTATTTAGAAAGTAATTGAGACACTAACTAAATTAATGGATATAGAATTGCTTAGGGACTATTTATTATATTTTTATAGTTTAAAGACTAAATAGAAGAGAGAGTAATAGTTTATGAACCAAATTGAGAGTTTACTCAAAAGAAAACTTTAAGTTAACCGCGTGTCAAAGTCAAGGGAGGTCGGTGTTCATTTGGAAACCAGAGGAGATGTATGTTACATTTAACATACCTCAAGGGTCGTGAATTGTAAATTGCCCAACTTTTACATTGTCATCAAAGGCAAATAGAAAAGTGAGTAAATTTTTTGGGTTCATAGAGACAGATGCATAGAGTAAAATAATATTATGTTATTATTGATTACTGATAGTGTTGTGTATCGCTTCCCATGAGTATAAGTTTATTTAAAAACAAATTTACTCTATTTTTCGTACTTTTTCTTTCATAAGTTTATGGTTCTCTATGCATAACAAAAAAAACAATGAAAATTTGACCTTGTCAAAGTTTAAGCACTCTATTAGTTGTTGTTGTTTTTGGTCAAACTAACACTTATTGTTGAGCAATTTACAAATATTTAATTAGTATCCACTTAAAGTGTTGGACCACCCTACTCATCGCGAACAAAGAAAGTTATTTATTTCTCATTATATCGGGTAGAAATAATTTGAATACATAATTTCCAAGCCAGTAGTAATAGTTAACTATGTTTCATATTTTATCATACCTGTCATTCTTTCTTCTACTAGAACCATCAATAAATGGAGATGATCCCATTCCATTTTTTATTATTCCTTTGAATACAAAAGAAAGCATGAAAAGGCACTTCCTAATGAGAAAAGCTAGCCACTACATTCCACCACAAAAGCCAATTAATTAAGAAGTCAAACATTGCAACACTAACAAAGCATGAATAATAATCAAATCAAAAATGATGTTTAAAGCAACCCAATGTTAGAATTTCACTAATATCATACTCATGTGCCCTTCTAGTCACCTACTTCGAAAAAGAACTATTGCCATTTTCTCCTTATTTTTTGTTTCCCCTTGTCCCTTCTATGTCCCTACCACATATTCAACACTTTGTTGTTTTTCTTCACTTCAATCTTTGAACATTCAATACTTTAATTTAATTAATCCCTGTCATATATATCACCCATTCACACCCTAATAAACCGCCTTTGTCTTTGCACACAAGACCAAAACAAAACACTCCAAAAACCCTCAAATTCCTCTAAGCACCTACCCAACAATCATTACCCCACCATTTCACAAAGTCACACACTCGAAAAACTCATATTTGCATAAAATAAGGTTTCTCCCAACAATATATAATCTCTTGAAGCTTTGCACCATATTCCCAAAACATGGGTCTTATGAGCTATAACAAGGTATCCTCATCATCATCATCATCATACAACCAAGGAGGCTGTAGAGGATTTAGATTAAACCCCAGAAAATTTTATGTCTTAAGGTTACGTAAGAGGTTTAGATTCTTTCTAAGGCTTATTGATAGTGTGAAAGTATCATATGGTGAAGCTCTTCAAGTGTTGAAGAAAGTGTTTTGTAGAAAAAGTGGGTTCAAAAGAAATAATAGTAGTAGTAGTAGTAGAAGAAGTTTGGTTAGAGAAGAACAACAACGAATCAAGGGACAAGGTGATTGGAAGATGATGAGATCTTATGGAAGGTCTAATTCTTTCTATGCTGAAGCCATTGAAGATTGTTTGGAGTTCATCAAACGAACATCTGTTTCTTCTAAGGAACAAATTCAAGACCCAATTAACCATATTCAAGTTAGAAACTCTTGAATCCTTTTTTTTTTTGGTATATACAGAATATATTTTATATTAATATATTTAATTTAATTAATATGTTGTTTTTCAGATTTTTATGCATACCTTTGTTTTTTATCATTGCTTGAGGAAAATATCGTTATTATTCGTTTATTCATCTTTCTGTATATATTTTGTTCCGACCTCATGTGTTGATTTTGTTTTTCAAGGTATTCTCTGTTTTGGCACATAAGTGATTTTTTTAACTATTTTGTCCATATTAATGTAGGATTTTTTTGGTATATCGAAACATATATTTCTTCCTTGATTTTGCATTTGTAATGTGTGAGAAATATCCAGAGGTTTGATATATGAAAAATATGTTAGGAAATTTTTGTTGAATTAGCAAACGCGTTGATTTTTCTTTTTTAATCGATGAAAAAAGTTGCCGTGAAGATTCCTGTGTTTGTGTTTGGATTACCACCAAACACGACATTAGTTTTTTGACTAAACTAAAGTAGCTAAAGGGAAAAGTATTGTTGACATTTCGAAAAGAAAAGGGAAGATAATCATGTGCACTTGAATAAACAATTTGTTTCATTCTTATAACTTAGTAGTTTAGTACCCATCATGTTCATTCCTATAACAATATAAAATTATTACTGTCGTTTTGTTGCTGATGAGGTATCCGCTAATGCTTAGCTTCTCAGCTAACAAGTCTTGGGATTTGTCTGTAAGCAGCAACCAAAGTTTGGCAAACATTATATAGTTTGCCTTGAAAAACAAATTATATAACATCTTGGTTACTTGGTACCAATTTTTATTTGTCAAAAGTGTAATATTTCATTCATACTAGATAGAGGTTTAAAATATTACACAAGTTCAAATTAGGAGCCAACTAATTAGGTATTTTACTACTCTGGACTTATTTATAAGAAAAAGCACTTTTTAGGTTCATTGAATAACGTTAACTCACTTATCTATCAGATACGTGAGTTATTCAATGAACCTAAAAACTGATTTTGTTTTGCTTATAAATAGGTTCAGAGGGAGCACATGATTCGAGTAATTTCCTAAAATTTACATTAAGTAGAATTGTTCAATACGAGACAAAGTCTAACTAATAGTATAGCAAAAAGAAAACTGAAACACATTACTCATTTGTTCTTGAGAGGCTCAATAATCAAAGAACTAGCACAACACGACATGGCTCTCCACTAGGGTTTTAGAAAAACACATTAGAATGATCATTTTGCCCCGCTAAATTTTATACAAACTAGCACGCTTTCATATCGCCATATGAGACAAGACAATGTCGAGTTCAACAAACACTCAAGCCGACCTTCAAATAGGGATTGTGAAGAGGAACCAACCAAAAAAAATAAAGAAGATCCACTTATATTTGGTAGGGAGAAAGACGAAAAATCCATAAATTTCCACTACACTAGACTTAACGTAGCACATAAGGTTCATTCATGATATTTTTCCAAATCACAGTCTTACTAAGAGGCTTCAAGTCACTTAACGACTAATGTTTGGGAATGTTTTCGGGTTCATGTGCATCGCTCGTCTGAACCTTCTTGGTCGAGAGGAAGGATAATTTGTGGATAGGTTTCAAATCAATTACACTTAGTTTTTTTTTTATAAATTGGGTATCCTCTGACTGCTGAGACTAATCTGTCGTACCATTTAGCATTGCTGATATAAAATGAATGTGGTTGAATTATTTAAGACATTTTGAAAGAAACTTAGTAGAGGTTAACATGTTACGAGATTACTTATAATTTAGCATTTTTTTTATGTCTACTTATAGTTTTTTGAAGCTCTACTTGAAGTAGCCTCTGAGTTTATAACTTATAGCGTTTCATTTTTTTCTCTCAATTTTACCCTCACTACTTTAATTAAATCACTCATTTATCCTCCATTAAATGAATTTCTCTCTCCTTTTTACGCATTAATTACATATGTCTATTTACGTAATTTTATATTTATAAGCTACTTCAACCGCTGATTTTACGAAACACTTTGGCTCTGTTTGATAAAAAAGAGCGGATAGCGGATAAGCTAGCGGATAATGGATAAGCAAGCTTATAGCGGATGAGTTGATAGCGGATAAACTAGCAGATTGAATTTAGAGTGTTTTGTAAAAGTAGCGGTTGAACTGACTTATAAATATAAAATGACATAAATGGACATTTGCAATTACTGCTTACAAATGAGAGAGGAGATTCATTTAATTAAGGATAAATGGGAAATTTAATTAAAACAATGAGGATAAACATGGGAGAAAAAATGAAACGCCATAAGCTATAAGCTCGAACGCTACTTCAAGTAGCGTTTCAAAAAATGCTATGAGCTAGTGGAAAAATGTTATAAGCTAGTCATGCCAAACACTTACAACTAGCTTATCCGCTATAAGCTAGCGGATTGGCTTTGCCAAACAGAGCTAACACTGAATTTGTCTACTGCGGGAATCGAACTCGAGAGCACAAGATCGCCTCGGTTCCTAGGGTAGATTATGTCATTGGCCAATAGTGTTGGTTTATGTATACTTATTTTTTTGACAAGAAGCATTAAGTGCATTGCATTCATGATTAAATCAAAAATACATGAGGGACATTAGAGTACTCATGAGGACTAGCTTTCAACAAGGCCACCATTGCAAGGGAATGAGCAACCTTATTAGCATTCCTCCTACCAAACTCAACACGAGAATTATAATATTTTTTTAGGCAAAAACACGAGAGTTATAATCGAAAAAAGAAAAATGGGTTTTACAAACTTTGAATAGAGAGACCCAAACTCAGAAATAAAAATATTCTCAAAACTAAAAACAATCTTATAAAGTTAAGCATGTCTAACTATAAAATAACATTTTGTGATTATTTTATTTAATAAAGAGGTTATTATTAGTAATTACTATAATTTTATCGTACTTTATGTAAATAAATAGATTTGATTTGATTTTTATCTTGATATTTTTTTTGTTTCAATTCTTATCTTAATGTTTGGTCCCATAATCTACAATTCTTTTTTTATTAAAAAAGCAAAAAAAGAAAGTATATCTACAAAGTCAAGAAGTAGCGTCCGCCATGGGCATATGCGGGCAGTGCCCAATGTCATTTTTTTTCTCAAGATAACAATATCTTTTTTTTTTACCATAGTATTAATGGTGTGCAATATTTATCGATGGACTTTGTCAGTAATTAATCTATATAAAGAGGGACACCATTATAAAAACGAACTCTTTATGATTATATTTCACTTATTTTTATTTAGTCAAATATTCATTTACAAGCCGCTGGCAACATTAATTTTGCGGCTATCCCAACAGTAACAAATTCCATCCACACACAACCCAGCCGATGGATATCTGCAATATTTGTTACAATCTGGGCCTGTTTTGCAGTGATGATGACCACCATTTGCAAAAGCCTCTTGTGTCAATTCTGAAATTAAAATCATGCAAAAGAGCAATCAGTATTCTAAAATATATATATATATATAGAGCAGCCTATGACTAAAAAAGTATAGTGCAGGTAATGAACACATGAGAAGGAACAAAGAATACCAGATGCAACCAGAAGAAGGAACATAATGATGATACATACTACACATCATGTTTATAGTGTAGTCGTTGTACGTTATCATATTTTTAGTGTTGTCGTTGTACGTTATCAATTTGAAGAACATATTTTTGACTTAGTGAAAATAAAAGAAAATATTATTGCTCATTAAATATTAAATATGAAGGTTGACTAATCTCTGGGCCAGATGTCTCACTCTTCGAAGTGCCTCCAATCCAGCGATGGGAATAGTCACTGCGTTCGGCGGTCGATACCCCGACAAAAAAATATGAAGGTTGACTAAATAGGTAAATTAAAACTTTTAGGCATTTAATACATTTATTAAAATAAAAAAGCAAAATTTATAATTAATGTGTATATCATGACATAAATTTAATTACATTTGAAACATAAATTAGGAGTTAATGTCTTATTTAAAATAAAATATTTGGTCAACTAAAATTAAATGTTAACATATTAAATATTGATTTGATGTTTTTTATTCATTAACTACATTAGCAAAGTATTAAATTTTATTAGGCAAAATTACACTAGAGGACCTTTAAGTTATTTATTTGTAACAAGTTAGACCTTTAAGTTTTTTTTGTAACAAATAGGCCCTTTTAATGATTTCTCTAGCTTATATATTTTGATGTAATGCTACTTTATATATTGTGACTACTCTAGCTTATGTATTTTGATGCAAACAAACATATTTTGGTGTATTTTGATGTAATGAACGATATTACATTTTACTAAAAGGGCCAACGGTGTCAACGTCAGGTAACTTAAAGGGCCTATTTGTTACAAAAGAAACTTAAAGGGCCAACTAGTTACAAATAAATAAGTTAAAGGTCCCCTGGTGTAATTTTGCCATTTTATTATTATCATTTTAAATATTTTTAATTTGAATTAGAAACTTGTAATTATTATATAATGTACTTTTAAAAGCTTAATGTACAAATCATCATTTTTTCCAAAATTACATATTTTATATTTATTGAGTCTTTTAGAAACCCAAGGAAACTATTAGAGCATCTCTAATGGCGAGTTCTTACTTGTTAAGAGTTGATCGATGGCATTACACAATTCTTGAGTGGAATCTAGAACATGTTGCCTCATTTGATTTAACTTTGATGTAGGTTTGAAAGGAAACATATCTAAAGGAGTTGAAAGATCCAAGAACTTAGAAGCTGAAGTAGGCGTCGGGTGCCCAGTACCTAGCATCTGACGGTAGAGTTCTGTCCCTGAGTGCCAGGCGCTCTAGTTTCGGGTGCTAAGCGCCCCACAACTGGCCATTCACTATAAATACCAATTTAAATTTGACCTAATCGATGGATATTGAAGGACACTGAAACCGCCAAAGAACAAAACCCAAAGTGAGAAAGTCATTAGGAAGTGGAAAGTGAAGACATTCAACAACTTTTCTTCATGGATTTCATGAGTTCTTTCTCCTTAACTCTTTTTTTCTCGTTTTTCCTATGTCTAGCCAAATCTTTTGTATTAGGGATTGGTGGATGTAGGTAGAACACTATGATATCTAGTTTGGATCATCCTAAATGATATATTTCCCATGCCTTTGTGTGTTTAATCTTTATTCTTAATTATTTTCATGATTTGATCACCCATTCAATGATTTAGGATTCATATATTGAATGGAAGTTCAATTAATAAAAGCTTGAGAATGTCTACAAGTTCTAGTCTAGCAATAGTCTTGAAATTGTAGTATCTCATGAACTCTTGATGTTAATGCTTGTTTTCATCTAGTGGAAACAAAGATTCAATTGTCTAAGGAATTGAGATTTGATTAAAATTGTGGGTTTGAATTTGAAAACAAAGTAAAAGAGGTAATTTCTTGCTAAAACCTAAAACCAAATCAACATTGATAGTGAAAAATCAATTGAAGCTAAGTCCCTATCACCAAGTAGTTTTCAAAGTTGCAATCAGAATTTCCAAAAATCCAAAGAGAGCCTTATAATCTAAATAAAGAACCTCGGGCTATCAGCAGCCAAAAGGCAAAGCAAAGAACAAGGTTCCATTGTCGTCATTGTAGATTAGCTTTTTCTCCAACAACAACAGCAAGGAAAAACATATATCCTTTTCGTGCTTCCGCGTTCAATTCGTTTCTTCACTATTTCTTTTCATCGTATGGGACCCCAGAATACCCTTTTTCAACAGTATAAGAATTAAAAAAATAAGGGAAAATAAACAAACGCGATTCGCGGGAAAAGTCGAAATGAGAATTTTCCCAAACAAGTTCTTCACTAAAGCCCGCAATATCATAGCCATAGGACTTGCTACATCCACTTCCGCCGCCACCGTCGCCTTCTCATCTTCTACTTCAACTTCTTCCTCCACCACCACTTCCACCTCTTCTTCCGACGCCGACGATTCTACCTACTACTCTTCTTACTCCGACGATGCCGGACCGGATCACCGGAAGTTACTTAAAACGAAGATATGCATTATTGGAAGTGGTCCAGCGGCTCACACGGCGGCTATTTACGCTGCCAGAGCCGAACTGAAGCCGATCCTCTTTGAAGGTTGGATGGCCAACGATACTGCTCCCGGCGGCCAGTTAACAACCACCACCGACGTTGAGAACTTCCCTGGATTTCCAGACGGTATTCTCGGCGCTGATCTCATGGACCGCTGCCGCAAACAATCACAGCGCTTCGGCACCGAAATCATCACAGAAACTGTAACTAAAGTTGATTTCTCCAAACGGCCGTTGAGAGTCATAACCGATTCCACCACTGTAGAAGCCGAATCTGTAGTCATCGCCACCGGAGCCATTGCCAAGCGGTTAGTTTTTGATGGCTCCGGTGACGGACCAAACGGTTTCTGGAACAGAGGAATTTCGGCATGCGCCGTATGCGACGGTGCAGCTCCAATTTTCCGGAACAAGCCGCTTGTAGTTGTCGGCGGCGGTGATTCGGCTATGGAGGAAGCCACATTTCTTAGTAAGTTTGGTTCCAAAGTGTATATTGTTCATAGGAGAGATACATTTAGAGCTAGTAAAATGATGCAGGGTAAGGTGATGAGAAACCCTAAGGTTGAGGTGTTGTGGAATTCAGAGGTGGTTGGAGCATATGGGGATGAAAAGGGAAGGGTTCTTGGGGGACTTAAAGTGAAGAATTTGGTGACTGGTGATGTGTTTGATTTGAAAGTTTCTGGTTTGTTCTTTGCAATTGGACATGAACCTGCTACTAAGTTTTTAGATGGTCAACTTGAACTTGATTCTGATGGATACATTGTTACTAAGCCAGGTACTACAATGACTAGTGTTGAAGGAGTTTTTGCTGCTGGTGATGTTCAGGATAGCAAGTATAGGCAAGCTATTACTGCTGCTGGCACTGGTAATTCTCTATTACCTTCATTCTGATGATGCACAAAAATTAAACTCTCCATTCATATGATTCCTGGTTTTGAAACTTTATGTTGTCTTGATTATTGGTTAATATATGATGCCTGGTTTTCAATGTTTACTTCGAAATCTGTATTATCAATATGTTCTTCTTTTATTTGGCAATGACATTTGGTAGAATCATATGCTTCATATCCTTCAGAATTTCTGTTGCCAAGTGTTGCACCATCTGGTAACCTGAGTTTTCTGACCTTTCATTAAATGTTAGGGACAACAAAATAGGGCCTATAGACTTTAGGTATGGGATATTATAATCTCTGGTAAAGCAACTTCACCCCATTCATAACCTCTGTAAAATAATAGTATTTCTGGCAAGCATACATTCTATTAGGACTTAGAAATCCGCCCACCACCCGACCCCTCTCTGCTGCCTTTTTTAAGTACCAACTATTGAATTTGACCAGTTCCAAACCAATCATCCATACTATCCTCCATAAATCCTGAAAAACCTAACTTGATCTAGACGATTTGGTATTCTTTTCAAGATTGCTCTTGTTGGCATTCAGTGTTCCATTTGTGTAAGCTTGCAGTTGTGGAATATGATAGACTATCACAAGCGCACTGTTCTATCGCGTAGTAAAATATCCTACGCGCATGGATTATTTACAACCTCGAGAGATTCAAATCTAGTTTTATGATTCAACTCCCTTGTTCAACCCCATAGTTCTAACATCCAACTTCATTTGATATCTAAGATCATGCATATAGTAAACACTAAGGTTGAACTAAAAAGGAGCAACACTCATAACAAGAAGGAAAACTGAAGTTAATTATAATCCATCGTTGAAATATCAGCAAACATAAGATGAAGAATACATGATATAATAGAAACTAACCAATAAGAATAAAACACTCGGAAAGTAAAATATGTAAAGGGATCAGAGAAAACTTCTCATTTAAAACTTAAGAAAAGCAGCAGAAACATACATAAAGAAAACTACAAAAAGAACAAAGTCTAGTAGCTATGGAAGTTAATTAGCCCCAAAATTGTCATGTTTATAACTTATCAAAATTACGATTTGTAAGTTTTCATTTTGCTCCTAGTTGGTTGTTTCATTGCTGGTCTCTTTTTCTTTTGTTTGGGAATTATGAATCAAAATAAAGAATCTACTTTGACATAAATAGATGGCCTTGTTCATATGTATGAAACGTAGCTTTTTCTTAGTTTCTTTTGCTTAATGTTTTTGTTGCTTGGTGCTACATTATTTCATTGTTTATGTTTGGCATATGAATGGAACGGTTGTTTGACTTTATGAACATACTTCATAATGTGACTACTGACTTATGTAATGTTGTGTTACGTATACATTTTATGGTAAAAATATAACCTTATCATAAAGGTGTGATCAAGATGAGTTTTTCAGGAAAAAGATGATAACAGTATTATGTGCACAAAAAGTCAATAATGTGTCTTCTTTCAAAGCATAAGTTATTGGATGAGAAAGCTGTTAACAAATGCCAAAACTCTCATGATTAAGTAAAAATGGTCATGATAGTTGCCTGAATAGTATCATTGTTTGTGATTATGATAGTCTTTGTTGGTGATTGTATTTCAATTTAGGTAATCAGAGTCAGATTCACGTAGCAAACGATTTATTCTTTCAAAGTATAATGGAAATCATATCATTGGTGTGCAGGATGTATGGCAGCCTTGGATGCAGAACATTACTTGCAACAGATTGGTTTACCGGCAGCTGGTAAGAGTGATTAATTCGCCAGGTTGGAGCCGAAATTCAGAAGATGCTTCTTTAGATGTAGCATCTAATTTATATAAAATAGTAAAAAAGCTCCTGCTAATGTTTTGCATTGGTATTCATTATTTGATTTCAGAGCAAAATAGGCTTGTATTGTTGTCTCTGGTAGTATTACTTTCCTACGGTGATTCTGTGATGAATATCAAAAGGCGCACTAAAGCTCAAGGAGAATCCTCATTTTTAAATTCTCTTATCCTTTTTTAATATTGTTAACACACTTTCTCTGAAAATAATAAGAGAAAATAACATGAGAGGAATTATACCCGATGTTCACTTATATCTGTTCATGTGTATAACTTATCATGTTTATGGAATGCTGCTCTCCTTACTATTGTTAACACACTTTCTCTGAAAATAATAAGAGAAAATAACATGAGAGGAATTATACCCGATGTTCACTTATATCTGTTACATGTGTATAACTTATCATGTTTATGGAATGCTGCTCTCCATACTAGGTATGCATGCAAAGATATTTTTTTGGTAAACCAATGTATCCTCCACTGCGATTGTGGAGACTAATCCTTTGAGGTATCGGAGATCCATTTAAGGGGTTGACCTCTCCTTACAAATGTTTTTCCATACGCATCGGCCAGTGATCAAATCTATGACCAAATGGTTAAGGGATCTAAGTATCCACCACTTGTGCCACATCATGTTGGTGCATGCAAAGATATTGACTTGTGTGTTTATGGTATGCATGCAAATTGCAAAGATATTTACTTGCGCATACCCATCTGGTAGTGTTTTGAACATTAATTAATAGAGCATTTACTAGTGCAAAAGAAAAAGATTTCACACCAGTTAAAATTGACATTTTACACCGATTTGATGGTGGTGTGTTGTAAAAGCTCTCGATGTGGTAAGTTTAAGTAAGGTATTTTTACACTGGTTTTAAAATAGGTGTAAAAACTAGACTTTAGACACCGGTTACTCATTAGAACTCGTGTAAAAAGTACTTTTTTTTATAAAAAAATGTTTATCTTTGTTGCTTCTGAAAAATACCACTAAGGGTTGGGTTGGGTTAAATTTAACCAAACCTGATGCTCGAAATGATCAATTGCCTTTAGTTTAGCTTATTGTCTTTAGTTTAGGTTAAGTGTCCAACCTGCACTTTTTAACATTAAAATCAAACCTAACTGACCCGACCAACAATGGGTTGGGTTGGGAAAAGCAAACCTCTTATGGAATGTACATTTATGTCCTCAAAATGGTAAGGTGTCAAAATTCAAGTTGTCTGGTAGAAAAAATAGATTTTTTGTTACTGTTTTATTGGTATGTGGTACCCACTGATTTCGTCGCTGACTAATGTGCGCAGGGCAATCTAGCAAGCCATTAGTACCTAATTTTGCTGGTCCATGTGGTTCTCCTATCTCAATAGAGGTTTTGTCGGCCCATATAGAATAGATTGCTATACTAGATAGAATCGATATCAAATAAAGATATGAGATTTCCTTGTTTTTGGGTTAATCTTATTCATGAAATGTGTTAGATCTGTTTCCTTCTCTATTTTAATTAACGACAACCCTACACCACCTTTCTCTCCCAAAATAGGGCTTCGACAGGGTGACCCGCTATCCCTTTATTTATTTATTCTTTGTGCCGAAGTGTTGTTTGCGCTAATCCTAAAATCTCAATAGCGTAGGGATTTAAATGGCATTAGTATTGCCCGGGCGGCTCCTGAGATTTTTGACATTATCTTTGCTGATGATAGTATACATGTTCTTTGCTGATGATAGTATTATTTTTTCAGGGCTAATATAGAGGAAGCTGCTGAGGTCCTAGATATCCTTAATCTCTATCAAAGCAAATATGGCCAACTTCGCAATCAGGATAAATGTGAGATGTCTTCTAGCCAGAATGTGCGTGAAGACACTAAATTAATTGTCCAAGAAAGGTTGCAGGTTAAAACGGTGGATAGTCACGCTAAATACCTTGTATTCCTACCTTTGTGGGGAGATCCAAGAGGTGTACCTTTGATTTCCTTCAAGCGAGGATCTGGAAAAAGCTTAAAGGTTGTATGGAGAAATTTCTTTCTACGGTAGGTCGTGGTGTTTTCATTAAACCTGTTGCTCAATCCATCCCGACCTATATTATGGGCTGTTTTCTCATTCTTAAGGACTTATGCAATCACTTGGAGAGTATCATAAGCCGGTTTTGGTGGGGGTGCAAAAATGGTCAACGCAAAATTCATTGGATCAAATGGAAAATCTTTGCCGTCAAAAATCTGAAAGTGGTATGGGTTTTCGGTCCTTTAGAGCCTTTAATGAAGCTCTTTTGGCCAAGCAAGATTGGCACCTTCTATCTAACCCTGATTTGCTTATTGCTCAAATTCTCAAGGTTCGCTATTTTCCAAGGAAGGATGTCCTCCCCGCTCCGGTGGGCTACTCTCCTAGCTACATATGGAGAAGCATTCACCATGCCCTTTGGGTTATTAAGAAGGGTGGTTTTTTGGAGAATTGGCAATGGCGAGAAAATCAATATTTGGAAGGATAATTGGCTCCCTATGCAAGTTGGATTTGGTGTTGGAGCCCCCTCCCCCTACATGTGACATATCTTTTGTGAACCAATTGTGGCTTCCTAGTTCCAGAGTTTGGAATGCCAACCTCCTGCCTGGCTTGTTCCTCCCCTTTGAAGTTGAGCTTATTACTCAAATTCTGACTTCCCCTCTGTTGGTAGAGGATAATTTCATATGGGGCGGGACTCAAGACGGTTTGTATTCAGTCAAATCGGGTTACCACTTCATTAATTCTGTTGTGTCCGTCAACAGGGCGTCGTCTAGTAAAGGGGGAAGATTATGAGTTATGGAAAAAAAAACTGTGGAAAATTAACGCTCAACCGAAGTTTGATTGACAAAAAGGGTTCCTTGCCCGATTCTATGGCCTAGATGTGAGTTAGATGCCGAAACACTGGACCATGCATTCAGAGACTGTGTTTGGACATCTCAGATATGTTTATTCTCTCCCTTTGGGTTTTGTTTAAGCAATAATGACAGGATTTCGTTAAGTGATTGACTCCACAAATTGATTTTAGAAGTTCCATCTCCAGTAAAAGAGATGGTCGCCTCAATTTTGTTTAGCATATGGTGGTCTAGAAACTAGACAGTTTTTTAGATGAAAAACATACCTGTCGAGGAATATGTTAGACATGCTTTGATCTCCATTGGCGATTTCCAGGGAGTGGTGGATGCCTCAACTTCAGCGCTTTCCATTTCTCTTCTAGTGGAGCGACGTTGGATTCCCCCAATCTCCGATTGCTTCAAGATGAATGTGGATGCGAGTTTTGCTGGTATTTGTGTTTGGGGGGTTTTGGTGTGGTGATTCGCGACGCCAGTGGGGTGGTCATCACAGCTTCTTGTTGGTCAAAGCGGTGCCTTTTAGACTCCGGTGTGGCTGAAGCAGTTGCCTTGCGCGGTGGCCTGCGGTTTGCGCGTGATCATGGCTTCGTGAAGCTGCAAGTCGAGTGTATCTCTCTTACTGTGGTTTCCGGCTTCAACCGTCCTTTTGGGCTTGATAGATCCTATTTGGGCCTTTTAGCTCAGGAGCGTCACATGTTAGCAGCCCAATTTATGTTTTTTTCTCTAACCCACATATCTAGAGATTGTAATCATGCTGCCCATTTTTTAGCAATCAAGTGTGGATTGATGTTACCCCACCTATAATCTAGGATGTAGTTGTAATTGACTCTTCCCTTTCTTCTTAATATAGAGGTTTTTTTCAAAAAAAAAAAGAAAATTCAAATAAAGATAATTAAAATATGTAACTGACGAGATTAGAGGAATGAAAAGAGAAAACGGGAACATGGGAGAGATAAAAAGTACTGAAACTAAATTTAATTATAACGCGACACATGACAAAAAGAATACTTGTTTTTTTTTATGGTACAAAAAAGTACGGCATGTGAGCGATGAGAAGAGATAAATTCTTAAATAAAAAAATGTAAAAATATACTAAAAAAGTCGTAGCTAGTTAATCTTAAAAAAATACGTGAACATACTACTGACAATGATTTTACTATATAGTTAATAGCTAGTTAATTATTTTTATGGAAAAAGTATAACAAAAATTATTAAAAAAGGGATAAAACAAAAAAATCATTAAAAAATGACACGTGCCAAAAATGGCATCGATTTTATTAATTATTAATGAACATATTGATTAATAGGTAAATATTACCCAAAAAAGTAAATTTGAAAATGAAAAAATGTGGATGGGGAGATTAGAGGAAGGAAGATAGAAGAGACTGAACATGATAGAAAGAAAAGTGCTAAAATTAAACTTAACTAGAGTAAATACACATAGAAAAAGAAATATTATTTATTTTTACGTTGCTATGAACGAGCTTATTGATAGTTCACATCTTCGAATTTCAGGTGATTGGGTTCTAATTTGGAAGTTGAGTATTCCACCGAAAGTTAAAATCCTTTTTTGGCGAATTGCTAGAGGAGTTTTATCGTGCCGTTACAACCTTCGACGGCGCCACGCTCAATGTCCGAAGGAGTGTCCGCTTTGTGACGTGGCTATGGAGAATGAATGGCATATTTTCTTTTCTTGTTCGCGGGCTGAGGTAGTTTGGTGAACAGCTGGTTTGTGGCATGTTATTTGTCAGGTGGCTGAAGATGGCAAGGGATTTAATGTCAGTTTTTTCAAGTTATTGGCCTCTCTCTCAGATGGACAGCGAAAATGTTTTGCGATGATGTTCTGGTGCTTGTGGAAGCGTCAAAACAAGAAACTCTGAGATAACATTGTTCAACCAGTGAGGTTTTCGATTGAGGGCGCATTGGATTTGTTTTTTTGTTGGCAGGAAGCAAAGGTTCGCAAACAGGCCCGGACCACTACCCCCAGCGCGCATCGTAGCGATGGTGTGGTGTCTTGGTATAGTCCCGAAGCTGGAGCGGTCAAGTGTAACGTTGATGCAGCGCTCTTTGATGATGGAAGATTTGGTATTGGTCTTTGTATTCGTAATGCGGATGGTGCGTTTGTGAAAGCGAAGTCTCTTTGTTTCATAGACAAGCCTTCTCCGCAAGAGACGGAAGCTTTGGGCTTATTGGAAGCGATCGTTTGGTTACAAGAGTTGGACATCCAAAGAATTACCATCGAGCTTGATTGCAAAGCGGTTGTAGATGGCATCCGAGGAGTGTGTAATTTAGTAACAGAATATGGCTCTATTTTAAAACTTGTAAATCGTTACTCTTTACTTTAGAAAATTATTGGGTTAGTTTTCTCCGGCGGCAAGCAAACCTTGTGGCTCACACTTTGGCTAGAGCATCAAGGTTTTATGCTAGCTCACATATCTTTGATTGTATTCCAATCTGTGTTACATCTTTAGTTATGAATGAAATGACATAAGTTTCTTTTGGTCAAAAAAAATAAAAAGAAAAATTATTTTCTTTGTAGTACAAATAAATACGCGTATGGGAGATGAGAGAAGAGAATTAATTTTTATCAGGCCAAAGTGACATAGATTTTTAAATATAAATTAAATTAATATGATAATAATAATAATAATAATAATAATAATAATAATAATCACCTACACTTAAATGGTTGAGGGTTCGAGTTATAGAAGGAGGAAATGGAAAACACTATTAATCCCCTTAAAATATAATAATAATAATAATAATAATAATAATAATAATAATAATATGCAAAAAATAGCAAGTCGCTTATTGGTCTTCCGGAGCCATTCCAAGAATGAAACTACTGTTTTATTTAAATCAAGAATGAAACTACTATTAATAAAAGGATTTTGATTTTTATATTGCCTATTGGACCAGTTACTCTCATATTTCTGTTTATTCCCATGTTACTCTCAATTAAATAATCAAAATTTAATCCAGAAAATAACTTTTTTATTTTTCATATTTATATATTAAAAGATAATCCGAAACGGTTTTCTGGAAAAAAATTCGGATTTATCTTCAGAGACATCAATCCAAAACCTAATTTTTTTAATTCCGAATTTATGTCTCAAGACATAAATTCGGAAGTACATTTTTTCATTATGGATTTATATCCAAGGCATAAATCCGGAAGGTATTTTTTAAGTAATTTTAATTAATTTCATTAAAAACTAGTTTCGTTTATTGTTAGACTACTGAACAAACTGGCGCTGTAGTCGAGCATCTCTAATTAGAGATTGCCAACTTAATCACCACTAACAATACTGACATTTTTCCTTTGAGTTTTTGTTATGTTACGAGTCTTATTACAGGTGCTGTCTCTGCTTAGTTCTAGAGTTCTAGGCTAAAAATCAGTTTTCGGGCAATCTTCTCCGCTTGTCCCAAAACGAAAACCGGTACATATGAAAAAAAATCCTTCATTTACTATTTTTATTAATTTTTTATAATCTCAAAAAAATACACAATTTTTTGCCTATTCTTCTTTTGATTTTATTAGATTTTTAGTGGTGTTTTTATAATTTTTAGATTAGATTAGATTTGTTTTTTATTTTTTGCCTTAATTTAAGCATTGTAATTTTTAGACTTAAGTATTTTTAATCTTTAAAAGTTGACTTCCGGATTTATGTTTTACAGATAACTCCGGAACACAACATATAAACATTCCATATTTATCCTCTTGACATAAATATGGAGGGCATTTTTATGGAACTTTCTGGATTTAGCTCACAATAAATCAATCCGCAAGTGATTTGTTTCCGGCTAAATCTGGAAAAGAAACGCAAAAAGACATTTTTTAAGGGGTTTTTAGGGGTACAAATGGGAACTTTGGTAATTTGATGGATAAGTGATCTAATTAGAGGTATATAAAAATCAAAACCTATAATAAAAACATTGTTATTAGATTTTATAAAATATAAAAAAGCCACTTATATTAAAAAAAAAAAGGCCCAACACAAAACCTTTTTCCTTAAAAAGGGCCTTATTAAAATTGGGTTAAGGCCTCAATCACTAATAATAGATTTTTTTTTTGGGCTTGCCTAATCATCCCTATAAGTCCCACATCATCTAGTTAATTAGCTACTAATTGTTTATAAACGCATTGCAAAGTAAGCAATTTGCCGAAGTGTTGGAACAACATCATCATACCTTACCTTAAATTTAAAGAGCGTATGAATAATCGTTTGGAGGAGCAGCAGTTAATTTATAAGTTTAAAGTGCCTAAAACCTTCTGAGATGAGATACGCTAACAGTGGAGGTACTCGTTGCTTGAACCAACACTTTTTTTTCTTTTTATGCACCGTTCAACTTTAAATTGATGGTAATTCTTGTTTTTTTGGTTCATTAGCTTTCAGTTTGAGAAACAATAGCTTGCTCTTAATTAATTAGTTTCTTGATAGTCATACATTATTCATATGATTCTTGGTTTTCTCAATGCATATTGCATTATACTTCAATTTGAAATCAAATGGATCGTTGCTATCAGATTTAGTATTGATTATTGCTTACTATAATACCTGATTTTGATTGTTGTCTTATAATCACATGCTATAAATTCTGTTGCCTAGTGTTGCACCATTTTGTAGACTGAGTTTTCTGGCCTTTTATTAATTGTTAGGGATTAGGGACAACAAAATAGGGTTCATAGACTTTTTAGGTATGAGATATAATCTCACACTGCGGCCATTTATGCCGCCGGAGCTGAACTAAACCGAATACTCTGAGGGATGGATGGCCAACGATACCGCGCCTGGTGGCCAGCTTACAACCACCACCGACGTTAACTTCACGAGAGCATTCTCGGCACCAATCTCATTGACCGCTGTTGCTTTCAACACCGAAATCATCACGAAACCTTAACCAAAGTGGATTTCTCCAAACGGCCATTAAGAGTCATAACCGATTCCACCACTGTAGAGGCCGAATCTGTAGTCATAGCCACCAGCGCCATCGCTAAGCGCTTAGTCGACGGTATCAATGGGAAGAAAGGCACAATCAATGGTGAAACAGTTTTCTGCTATATGGACTGGTTATAACAGCATGACTCAGACAGCTAGGATTAAATCAAAAGGAGATGGCTAGTATACACACTAAACCCTTTTTTTCACAGAAGGATAGATACTAAATATGAAACCACCATATAAAGAAATAAGTCATGTTAATCTTAAACTTTGAGTCATAGGCATAGTTTAGGGGTAAAATCACAAATCATGTTCCAAAAGGGGGTATTCTGATTAGGGGTGTTCAAAACCGAACCAAACCAATAGAAAACCGCAAGCCGAACCAACCCAAACCGAAAACCGCAAAAAACCGCATTGGTTCGGTTTTGTTCGGTTTTGTTTTTGCACTAACCGAGCGGTTCGGTTTACGGTTTGAATTTCAGCAACCGAACCAATGCTTTGAAAGAGGTGCAGATTGCTTTGAAAGGAATTAAAGAGCTAATGGAAGTTCAAGATGAATTGGCAGAACCTTTTGTTTTTTGTTGAATGTAGTTCAAGTTGAATTGGCAGAACCTTATTGTTGAATGTATTTGATTTAATTTAATTGTTGGCACTTCATGAATTGGCAGAAACTGTGTTGAGGGCTGCCTGGTAACTGGTAGAAGATAAGCATGTTGCTGCATTTCAGAATTCTAGATCTATCTGCTTAATTGCCAATCTGTGCCTGTGGTTGGTCTTGTTATATTGTTTCTGTACAGTCACGGTCTTTATCCGTTTCTGTTTGGATTGAATCAATCGCCTCTGTCAAGGGACAAAGGGTGACAATTTTGGTGGTCAGCATTAAGCAACATTGGCCTGTGGTTTTGGCAAAGTCTTTGTTAGACAGGTATATTGGATCACGTTTGGTTTTGCTAATAATGATCCATGGTATACCAAGGTTTTAGTGTCTGTTTTATGGGTTTGTCATTTTGCATATAATTTTTTCAGGGCTTGTGTTGTGTAGACTCTACTATTTCAATGAAAGACAGCATAATATGCTGCTGGTTCTTGAATTAAAAAAAAAAAGAATTGGCAGAAACTTATGTTTGTTATTTTGGAGTTGAATGTACTTGGATTTAATTGTTATTTTGGCAGCTTCATAAATTGTTTTAGATTGGCAAATATTTATTTTAATTGGGCAGGTTTCTAAATTGTTTCGTTTCGTCAAAAACCGAACCAATCCAAACCGCATTGGTTTGGTTTGGTTTGGTTCGGTTTGTTTTTTGGAATCCAACCGAACCAAACCAAACCGCATCTATATTTACCTTGCGGTTCGGCTCACTTTTTTGCTCAAAACCGAACCAAACCGCACCACGAACACCCCTAATTCTGATTAGTTTTGTGTACTCATGAGTCATGACCAAGTTTACAGAAAATCAACACACAATCACGTTCACCAAATCAACTCATGACCATCTTTGATCACGTCTACACATAATTATGTTTTCTCATCAGTTTAATCATAAGAAGAGAAAAAAAATAGAGAAAGAGTTGATATAATATATGATACCATTAAGTGCATATGATATGATAATTAACATACATTTACACATAATTCAGTTGGCTCGGAGAACTGTCATTTTGGCTTGTATTTGAAGTTGTATTGTATCTGTTTTGAGTATGTTAGAAGTAATACCTAACAATGGTGTACCAAGTTATTGTTCTTGTCAAATTCTTCTTCCTATTCATTCAAGAACTCCTTTCTTTTCTGCCTAACAATTAAGGCACCATGGTGACAATTGTTTAAATGCCTCAAGAATATCAATCTGCTGCTTCTTAAATGCCTCAACATAGCATAGGTGTATAGCAGAAATTTGTTTTCAGTTTTTTTTTAATTATTATGCAAATTAAGCATTTTACAAAATGATTCCCACTTCACACCTCTATCAACATGTTTCCAGCCCTGCTCCAAAGGAAGTGATCTAACTTGGTTAGTTAGAAGAGTTGTTTTATTGCATATTTCAGCAAAGTCAAAACTATGTAGCCTGATTTTCAAAACTAAATAAGTGACATATTTAGTTGCTTCGTAGGTTGGTTTAAATGGTTCATAGCCTGATTTTCAAAACTAAATAAGTGACTTATTCAGTGGTCGTTGGAGCATATGGGGATGAAAAGGGAAGGGTTCTTGGGGGACTAAAAGCGAAGAATTTGGTGACCGGTGATGTGTTTGATTTGAAAGTGTGTGTTTTGTTCTTTGCAATTGGACACGAACCTGCTACTAAGTTTTTAGATACTCCACTTGAATTTGCTTCACATACAACGTCACCAGGTATGAATCTCGCTCCCCTCCCTCTGTTCATTTTTTGTGTTTTTTTAGATCTGACCTTGGGTCGATACTATCATACCGAACCCGTAAAAAAATTGGAAAAACGTGAGTCCGGTAACATAACACCGAACCGGTACGGCTTTATAGTCCTGTACCATTTTTCCAAAAAAAAAATGGAAACACGGTTTGACACTATTGTACCGAACCTGTACGGTGCTATAGGGTCGTACCATTGTGATTTTAACCTACAGCTATGCATTGCTTCTTTCATATCTTTTTAGTTTTAATATATGTTTGATGGTTGCTTTAGGAATGGCAAAGACTATGGGTGGTTCTTCTTGTCAGACACATGATGGTGCTGAGACATTCAATGGTTCTTTAGGGTCAGACGTTCGGTACTAAGTCGATATTGTCTCAATATAATGAAGAACAGCCATGTGCCAAGCGGTGGGAGGCCAAAAAAAGTGGTTGGTCTGTGACACACTTTCAGATAGCGTTGGATCGGCTTACACCGGAGGAGGTTTCCTGGGACCCATACACGGATCACGGACAGTGCTAGCCCTTCTAGCCGCTACCCTTTTTTAGGGGGTTTGTACATCAAGCTACGTGCATGATGCCATATTTGCCATACCGTGTGGTCAAACAGTTTGGCTACGTATAGGGGATCCCAGCTGATCCTAAATCTTCTAGACGGGCGTTTGTTACCCTAGATGATGCTGACCTAATGCGGATGAATTTCAGTGAGCATCTTATTGAGCGCGTTATGGATGGTATCCCAGACACGGTGGACGGGTACTTTGACTGGTTTAGGAGGGTCTCGCACCCATACCTAATACCGACCAATTACCCTATACTAGATGAGTCGGAGGCTAAACAGGTATGTGTTTTAGTTGTATTGTTTTATTTAATTAAAGTTGATCTTATTTTAATACTTCTTTGTTCTATCTCACAGATAATTCCGAGATCATGGGTTATCTAGAGGAGCTGGAGCATATGCTTGATGGAAGAGTTCTACGACAGACGCATACTTGGGGCATAGGCCATTCACCCGACTTAGGAGGCATGAGTGTGTCTACCAGAGGAGAGGATAGCAAGGAAGGCGGAAAACACTGTAGTATTTATGTTAGGATTGCACCTTTGTACAGATTTGTAACTTTGTAACTCGTTTATTTTTAATTTTTTGATTTATCAGTCTATTTTTAGTTAATATTCATATTTTATTCATGAAATGCAGAATCACATTACAATACAAGCATAATGAACTACAAAGTTAACACACAAAGTTACAAGGAAAATACTCTCAAGGACCCTCACACAAAAGAAAAATAATCTTGTTTGAAGTGTGTATGGTTTTGACAAACAGCTCCAACGAACGGGGTCTTGGAAAATGAGAATGTGTATCCACAATGGCGCGCATGTCGACGTCAGTCTGAATCTCCATCAATGAATAGTGAATAGTGTCGTCGTCTCAATATCTGGTGTTGTGGTAAACAATACTAGTTACTTGTCTAGGAAACTCCCCCTCTCAAACCTTCCTTTATGCTTTTAACTCCGCGAATAAGATGTCCATTTTCATCCTACAGAAGAAAGGCTTGAGACATTGAAACCAAACACCATCTTCCTTGGAGGTGATACGTACACGGTGATGAAGGGCGGTTAGGAATGCGTCATTTAAGATTTAGTTTGATGTCAACTCTATTTCAGAGGGGGTGTTTGTGAAGAATCAGGGATGTTGGTGGAGGTTGGTGTGAAAGAAATAGGTAAAATTGACACCCTATTTATAATGAGTGTCGTCGAGTGTGAGCCTTTGATTTTAATTTTCGATCATAAATTTGAACCGTTGAAATTCTATCTGTTGTGGCACGTTTTCCAAATCAAATGCCATGCACTCTTTTTTTTGACACATTTGACTGATTATATACCATTGATTAAAATTGTCGACGGAATCTGAGACGTAGAAACACACAAAATAGCCGTTGAAAATCCTGCAGAAATTTTAACAGGTTCGACACTATGGTACCGTACCGGTTCGGTTCCATAATGCCGAACCTGTTAAAGATTCTACAAAGAGGGTGTTTGCCAGCACATAAGACACGATACTATGGAACTAAATTGGTACAGTACCATAGTGTCGTACGTGTTGAATCCCAAAAAGAAAAAAAGGACGCATTGGGAAGTTTTTCTTTTATTAATGACATTTGGTCTTTTCACTGATTTTGGTGGTGTACGGTAAATAAAGGGGGTTGTAAAAAGTATGGGTCCTTTAAAATTCGGTTTAGGCCCCAATCACTAATAGTAGATTTTTGGACTCACCTAATCTTCCAAATAAGTCCCACATCAGCTAGTTAATTGAGCTACTAATTGTTTATAAGTTCATTGCAAAGTAAACAAATTGCCGAGCTAAGTAGCGTTAGCTTGTGACCCGAGCGGGGGCATTAAATTGTTGGAACAGCATCAAAAGAACTATAATGTCTATAGTCGGGGGTGGCATTTATGGATGTGAAGCCTGAAGCTTCACAATTGAGCATTTGGTTGGCTCATGCTAGCTTGCGTGATGTTCAGGATAACAAGTATAGACAAGCTATTTCTGCTGCTGGCACTGATAATTCTTGTTTTTTTCATTACCTTCATTTTGAGAAACATCAGCTTGCTCTTAACTGGTTTCTTGATAGTCATACACTAGTGGAAATTTGACATTAAGAAGCACCATTTAGCATCGGTTGTTTGAACACCCGATGCTAAATGTAGAGGCGGTGGCAATTTTGCAATTAAGTGGAAGTTTTGCGTTTCACCACCTACATTTAACATCAGTTGTTTAAACAACCGATGCTAAATGTGTTTGCCTCAGACTTTTAGCATCGGTTTTTTCAACAACCTATGTTAAATGTCTGAGGCAAACACATTTAGCATCGGTCGTTTAAAAGACCCGATGCTAAAAGTTCTCTTTTATTTTCTTTCTCTCGCGTTCTCAACATCACCATCAGTCAAACCTCTCACATTCTCTCGTTCTCTCATTCTCAGAACTCTCTCGTTCTCAAAACTCTCGTTCTCAACTCTCTGAACGCGTTCTCACTCTCTGAATCTTACTCGCAATGTTGCCGTCTTTGTAGAGAAACCCAGAAAAACCAAAACCCTAAGTTTAAATCAAAAACGCTGAAGAGAAATAAAGGAGAAGAACACTGAAAATCAACACTGTCGCAGTCACTGTTGTTTGCTCGCCGTCGTCGTTGCTCGCTCGCCGTCGCCGTTGCCTTGCTCGCTGTCACCGTCTCCTTGCTCGCTGTCATCGTCTCCTTGCTCTCCGTCACCTTGCTCGCTCGAAACCCTAAGTTTTCATCTTCAAAATCCAAAGAAATCTTAGGTAAGCATATCTGAAAATCAGTGTTTTGTTTTTGTTTTTCTTGTTTAACAGAGAAAATTAATTATTTGTTTTTTTTTCTTTTGGGTCATCACTGAGTTTGTTTTCCATTTTATATCTGTGGTTTTTAGCATGACTAATTTGAAAAGAAGAGAGAGAGATAGTATTGTCGTAATCTGAAAAAATTACTAAAAAATTTGTTGTGAATTGTATTTATATTTACAATGGCAAGTTCAACTACGGGTATGCTAGCTCTCTTCGCAAGAGATCTTCTCTGGAGGACTTTTATGCGACAAGAATTGATAGTATTCAGGATTTATATGAGACAAGAGATCTTACTGGAGTATTTGATGGTATAGTTGCATCTTTCTCTCATCTGTCTCCTGGTTCTACATTGATCGGGAGATATATGCGATTATTCATATAAGTACTTTTTTAATCTGTTATTTTCATTTCTTAAAATATTGGGATTGCTTTTGAACCTTCATTTATCCCTATATATGGGCAATTATTAAGTGTAGATTCTTTCTTTGTTATGCATGAGGGAGAGATATTTGAAAGAGATGGAATATTGTACAACTGGGCCTTCTCTATTTGTGACCAAGGGAGAAAACTTAATGAGTAATAATACTATCAAAGATGAATTGCAATTTTAGTCCATCTTGACAGTTATTTATAAGCCAACTTTATCTAAACTAGTGATGTTAATTTGTTGCAGCTACTGTGTCATGCAACTGATTGTTGTCCCAAAGACTAGTTTGCATCTATATTTCAAAAAAGGGAGTGTAGGGGATGATCCAAATGCAGAAGAGAGATTAGAAGAGTATGAAAATATGGACAATGCTATGAAAGAGTTTGTCAGGCTCTTTGAGGAAATAACAGGAAATGATTTTGAATCATGGGAAAGAGAGAAGTTCCAGAAAATGCCATTAAAGTTTTACCCAATTGACATGGTACATAAATATATTACCTCCCTCAGATGATTAATGAATTATCCATTCCTCTTCTGATTTAGCTTTATGGCATTGAATAGGATGATGGAGTTGAAGTTAGACATGGAGCACTGGGTCTTAGGCAGCTAGGGATAGCATCAACACATTGTAAACTTGAGTCTATGGTTGCAAATTTTATGAAGGTTATGTGCAGCCAAAAATTTTATGAAAGTTATGTGCAGCCAAGAGATCTATAATCTATAATCTATAAGTAAGTACAAATACAATAACTGAAAACTATTATGAAAATTACTTGAACTTTTACATTAACCTATAAATTGGATTTCAGGTATGCATTTATGGAGATGGGTTATGATTCTCCGGACCTTCCAATAGGAATGGTTACAAATCTTCACTTGAAAAGATGTAAGTATATGCAAACTTCATTTTTCATATTTATCTAATGCCATTTAGAAAATCTAACAATAGAACACTTATCAGGTGTGGAAGTTCTATTAGAATTCATAGAGAAAGTGAAGTGGACAGACCAGAAGGGTTCTTGGTTTTGGCAATTGCTTCTCTAGGAAACGAGATTACTTAGCTGAAAAGCTCACCTGAGGTAGTCACTAGTGGTAGTAAGTAACCCGTATGATTTTTAGTCACAAAAACGTTATTAATATGGTTTATAAAATGATTTGAGACAGGATACAAAATCTTTGGAGGAAAAGAAGAAAACAGATGAATCATAACATTTTGTTTGGAAAGATGAGATAAAAGTTCCTTGTGGTAGAATTATTGTTTCAAAACATGAAGAAACCCCCTTGGAATATAATGAGTATGCTGTCTACGATTCTAAGTTATCTTAGTTAAAGTGAATTGGTGCCCCCTTCATAAATTGGCAATCAATACATTCATATCTTATTTGCTGTGGCATTTGGAACTTCTTTAGGTAACTTGTTTGCTCTGCTTTAAATTTTTATATGATAACGGATCTTTGTTATTAGATATTCTATTATAATGTACAGGGAGTAACTTAACATTCCTCCGTTTAAATAGTTCATAACTGTACAAGGAGCAGGAACAGATAAAACAATTGTTCAATGGGGTGACACTGCTCAAACTATAGGGGATAAAGGTCAAACTATGAGTCAAGTGTAAGTGTTCTACTTCTATTTTACTCTTTTTTGAATATAATCATGAAACCCTATTTTTGAGGTATCCGAAACCCTAACCCCCTTTTCCCTTTCAAATTCGTTTGAGGTTGAACAACAGGTGAATGATACCTTCATTAACTTCTTTGGTTTCAACGGAACTTTTAGAATGGGCATGAACCTTCACCTGGCAAAGTACACAATGTTATTGTGGCAAAAATCAATGTTATGAGTTATTAGCAGGAATAATTAATCAATGTTATTGTTTTTTCTTGATTGATGTAGTATTATTTTGAGGGGAATTATGATCTGGTGAAGTTCATAAAGCTGGTGCAGCAAGCAGGTCTTTATGTCAATCTAAGGATTGGTCCCTATGTCTGTGCTGAGTGGAACTTTGGGTAGTGAAATTGTTCTTTTCCTTTTTGTGGCAAAAATCTATGCACATCTCAAACTAGAAATATCTTAACAAAAATTGTTCTTTTCCTGATTATTATTCAGGGGTTTCCCTGTTTGGCTGAAGTATATTCCTGGTATCAGCTTTAGAACAGACAATGGCCCATTTAAGGTAAGATTTCAGTCATCCTTATTCCTTGCGGATTGATAAAAAAATCTCAATCTCTCTTCCATTTTCATTGATGTTATGTGAATGTGAGTACCTTCTAATTTCTTTTGATTTTTGCATTGGCACAATGAAGTCAGAAATGGATGACTGAAATTAATCCTTATATGATTAATAAATACTGAAACTATGACATTCTACAAGTCCTCTTGATGAATATGGTAAACACAAAGGATTCCAATACTTTATATGATTAATAAACACTGAAACTATGATATTTTTCCCGCTTTTTATGTAGGACCTACATGGAATAAATCTCAAAATATAATCTGTGAAACATCCTTTGTTCCACTCATAATTCATTCATACTAAATATTGAGAACTTCACATATTTTGTATACATTGGTACACCTATGTAGAGTACTTCTTTTGTTTCTTCTTCTGCAGGATTGCTGAGACAACCAAAGTGGGGTCATCTGAAGGATTTACACAGAGCAATAAAACTCTCTGAACCAGCTTTAGTTTCTGGAGATCCTATTTCAAGAGGTATGACTTTTCTCTATATCTTCCATCTCTTCCTTCACATCATTAACTGTTTTATTCTCCATCATCCATCTCAATTTGTTTCTTCTTCCTTTGGATTTTTAGTTCCTTTTTGAGAGGTTTCTGAATTCTTTTGAGAAGGATTGCTTTTAGATGATTGAGATCTTGTTGAACCAGCTAAGGCATTTCTTTGAGTTGGCCATGGATGTTTGTACATAGAGTTATGAGATTAGCGAGAGATACACAAAGTTATACTTCTGCTTTTCTTGAAATTGTGACTGAAGGTACACAAAGTTATGCTTCTGATTTTCTATTGGAGTGATTTTAGCCATTCCACCATTTAACTATATTGTCAATCTTGCTGTCTCAAAAATTGCTCCTGCACTTATTGTTGGAAATTTCATTGTACTCAAGCCTCCAACTCAGGTAATTATATCCTTCACTGGAATGATACTCTAACAATGAATCTGGTGGAGTTGTAAAATTTAAACTACTTGTGCTTTTTACTATTTTTGTTTATTTATTTATACGGTTTGCAGGCAAAGGTGAGAGTAATTCAGAAATTTTACATTGCATCATAGTTCATTGCAAAACTTGAAACAGAGAAAGAACTCCAAAATGCGTGAGGCAGCATATATGGCCTTGATGGAATAGTATCAGGTAGGGAGAGTATCCAAACTTTAATATCTTCAATATATGTATGATTCACATGTACCTTTTTTTTTATGAACTATGTAACTCTAGCTACTGTCATTAACTGTTGCTATTGCATCATTCATAACAACTTTTGAAAACATGCCATGTTGTATTGCCATTGCTTGAACTAATTTTGGTGCTCTGAAAGCTTGTATTATTGTTCTTGTGATTAGGACCTATGAGAATCGAATAGCAGCAATCAAAAGGTATGACTGAAAGTGTCCATAATAGAAATTTAATTATGATGTCTTGGGCTGGTGGAAAGAGTCCAGCTATTGGAAAGGATTAGAGTGTTGTCTTGGAGATGGTTATTGACAGGGGAAAATCCCGATGTGTCCTTCTATTATGAGTGTTTTGTAGATCTTTTGATGTATGTGTATGCAATGTACCAATGAGTGTTTTTGGAGAACCTTTTATGCTTCCTATACATGAATATACTCTTGAGTGTTTTGGAGAACCTTTTATGCTTCCTACAAGGATGATGAATTACATTGTGTTATGACTTATGAGTTAGTAAGCTAAATGAGATGTGCTTAAGTTAGTAAGCTAAGTGAGATGTGCTTTTGTAGGAGCATCTTGAAGGAATGTTGCATGGGATTATTATTATTATAATCATAAATAAGGAGAAGATAAAGGTGGTTATAGATAGAGTGGTTGTATTTGAAATTATAGATAAAATAAGGTATCTGATCTGAACAGGAATTGTAGCTAGGAATTGATTCTCAATTTGTTGTTTTATATCTTCCATCTCTTCCTTTACATCATTAACTGTTTTATTCTCCATCATCCATCTCAATTTGTTTCTTCTTTCTTTGAATTTTTAGTTACTTTTTGAGAGGTTTCTGAATTCTTTTGAGAAGGATTGCTTTTAGATGGTTGAGATCTTGTTGAACCAGCTAAGGCATTTCTTTGAGTTGGCCATGGATGATTGTTCTGAAGTGTATGTAATAACTAACATGTTGGAATCTGTTCTACTTCCCTCAACTTGTTTCCTAGCTGAACAAACCTTTGAGCTACTGCTTCTATAATGCTGACCATTGTGAGCGCCGGTATTGTTGATAATTGGGAGAATGTATTAAATTTTGTCAAAGCAAAGTCTTTTTTAGTAGGTATTTGATAATTAGGAGAAGGTATAAAAGTTTGAAATCTAATTTGTTTGAGTAAATTTTAAACTTGTAGGTATTTGATAATGCAAAGTCATACACCGATGAGGAACTTGAGAAGACTCGTCAGCTTTGGGCGGAATTCTTTTTCAAGATACGTACAGAGCAAAAGGATACACTATTTCGTGCGTAGCTTAACTTGTGTAATTAGGAAAGGGTCACCACATTTTGTGCACAATAGTGTTATATATGTTATGGTGGATACCACATTTTGTTATGTATTTTGTTTTCTAATTAGTTTAACTTATGTTCTCACTATGTAAGACATTATTAACTTTAATGGAATTTTAAGTACTTTTATATGTGTTGATGACTGGAATATCTCTCTGTATATAACAGGTTATTATATATTAGATGACTGGTATGGACAAAAACCAAAAAAAAAATATAAAAAAAATGAGACATTTAGCATCGGTTGTTCAATATAACCGATGCTAAAAGTACCAACAGTAGACCTTTAGTATCGGTTGTATAGTACAACCGATGCTAAATGTACCAGTTGGAGACATTTAGCATCGGTTGTACAGTACAGCCGATGCTAAAAGTATCAGCAGGAGACATTTAGCATCGGTTGTACAGTACAACCGATGCTAAAAGTACCAGAGGGGGACATTTAGCATCGGTTGTACAGTACAACCGATGCTAAAAGTACCAGTAGGGGCACATTTAGCATCGGTTGTACAGTACAACCGATGCTAAAAGTATCAGCAGGGGACATTTAGCATCGGTTAAATAACCGATGCTAAATGTCCCACATTTAGTATCTGGGGATTTAGCATCCTCTGATAACCGATGCTAAATGTCCAAAACAACCGATGCTAAATGTCTTTTCTGCACTAGTGATACATGCATTGATCTAATTTGGATGTGAAACTTTTTTAGTTTGTCAATCAAATACAAATTGTCGTGTCATTGAGAATTGTCAACTCTTCTTGTAGCTACATGAAAACCTCAGTAGCACCGACACTTTCGGTTGAAGAAATGTTCGGTATTCGACATGTGTTGTGCCAGACACCGACATTGAGACTCTAGTTACTTCCATTTTTCAAATTATTACCCGTTTGTTTGGTGTCCGTGTTTGTGTCGGTGTTTCATAGATGAAAAGTTACACCCAACCGCTTAACCACACCCCTGGGTTAACAATGCGATTATATTGATACAGATTTTTTTCTCGCAAAAAGTGAGAGAAATAGGAAAAACAAATCTATTATAGAATGTACAATTATGTCCTCAAAACAGTGAGGTGTCAAAATTCAAGGGTCTAATAAAATGGAATAGGTTAATTTACTAGATAGAATAGGTATCAAATAAAGATAACTAAAAAAATGTAAAGTGACAATATTAGAAGAAGCATATAAGAGAAAAGAGGGAACATGGGAGAGGGAACTGGTACTAAAATTAGATTTAATTATAACACAACACATGAGAAGAAGAAAACACTTATTTTCTTATAGTACAAATAAATAATGTGCGTGAGAGATGAGAAGAAAGAGCTTTCGATAAAAAAGAAGGTAAAACAAATTATAAAGTGGCATTGATTTTATTATAGAAGATATTAACTAATAGATAAATATTATTAAAAAGGTAAATTTGAAATTGAAAAAATGTGAGTGGGGACATTAGAGGAAGGAAGATAGAAGAAAGTGAAGGTGGGAGAGAGAGAAAAATACTAAAATTAAATTTAATTAGAGTGCAATACATAAAAAAAGAAAAATTGTTTTCATTATAGTACAAATAAATACACATATTAATGTACCCAAAAAATACACATATGAAAAAGATGAGAGGAGAGAAATAATTTTTATTTTAACTGAAGATAAACTTTTGTCTGGGAAAGGAGAGAAAATTTTGAGTAGAGAAATTTTATAAAAGTCCCACGCATTTAAAAAAAAAAGGCCCAACATAAAAGGCCTCTTCCTGTGTCAAAAAAATAAAAGGCCTCTTCCTTAATAGAATTTTGGGCTCCCTTAATCTTTTCATATAAGTCCCACATCAGCTGGTTAATAGGGTTATCAAGTGTTTATAAACAAATGGGAAAGTAAGCAAATTGCCGAGCAAACTAGTAGAGCTGGCAAAATGGGTCGGGCCCATTGGGTTGGGCTGGACTAGCCCAAAATATGGAAGGGCTTGGGCTGAAGAAAATTAGCCCATTTTTACACCCCGGACTTTTTAGCCCGGTCCACAAAATGGGCCGGGCTTGGAATTTGATTTAATAGTATGTAGAGCCTTCAATGCTTGAACCAACAATTTTTTTGCACTACTCAACTTAATGTTATTACTAGTGTTGTCGCTCTGGCATCTTGACCTCTTTTTGTTCTTCATTTTAAAATTCCACCCTCAATTTTTTGTTCGACTTTGCCCTAACTTTGTAGTTCATTGTTTTTGGTTCGATTCTTGAACATATTCTCCTCTTCATCTCTGAACTTCGATTTATGTTAATCGTTCTTGTTCGATTCAGTTAGATTTTGCCCTCATTTTTTTTTGAATCAACATCGCACATCAAACTGATCCTTCTTGCGAGACTTCAACTTGCAGAAACAACATCAGATCTTGAATAAGATCTTGCCTCATTGGGTTGGATCTCGCCTTCTCTATTTCTACTTCTGTGCGACGACTTCTGCTCTCTGTTCCTGTTTCTGGATTACACTTACAGTTCTCTATTACAGTTCCTCCATAAGTTCTATTCATGCATCGTTTTGTTGTTGTTGCTGCCTGATATCGATATCACAAGGTACTGTTAATGTTTCTCTGGTTTTCTGCATTTGTTTGATTTTGCACATCAAGGTTGCAAGTTTAGGTTCTTGTTATTGCTTCAATTCTGGATTATTGTTGTTGGTTTATGATTTCTTGCTCGACATCGCTCTCAACTGGATTTGCACCATTTGTTTTTTGGATTTTCGTCGATCATTGATTGTTATTGGATTATTGTTAGTTGTTCACGGTATCACACATTACTCACACATCCTAACATAATCAATTTTTTCACGAAACATGATATTGCAAGGTCATGTTATTTCTGATTCGGTTTTGCTCTGATGGCTCCTGGGACGTGTGATGTACGGAACCATACGACAAACCATTTTAACCATCGGACCACCTACAAAGTTTACTTAAATAATTACACAAAATAGGTATATATATTATTTATACTTTTTTGGGGCCCCGAAAAGGCTGGACTGGGCTGAGGCCCTGTGCGGTAGCATAGACTACCTAGCCCAATGGCCGGCCCTAGACGTCAAGCCTCCATGATGAACTTGCCTATATACTATGAAGGGTTGCATGTCATTGTGAAGCCGATTCTATGTAATGGACATGGTTGTACGCTTATGCTGGATTAACAGATGCTTGAACCAACTCTTTTTTAAGCCACCGCTCATGTGCCACGCAAATCCTTTTCATTCTCGAGCTCACTTCAACATGAAAAACTCATGTCCTCCTCCTTAGGAGGGATTTTGGTCAAATTAGACATATTGTTAGGTCTTAAAACATAGGTTAAAATAAACAAGGAGAAAGCAAGAGTTAATAACTCTAAGTAGTTTTGGGAAAATTATCTTGAGTTTAGGCTTAGAACCTAATAATACTATAGTTGGCAGTAACGCCTATTTCTCTAAAATAGTCATTGGAATAAATAGTTAAATATGGTTCAAATAAGTTTGTTACAAATATAACAAACTTTAAAAAGTCCAGTTCAGTTTACAACCGTTAGTCTAACTAACTAGACAGAATGGTTGTTACAAAACCACCTAACCCTGTATCTATATATACTGGTATTTTGTACATAAAATACATATGCATTTTGAATAAAATTTTACAAGTCTAAAGTTCCTATTCACTTAATTTTCTCCTTACAGAAACTCTGTGTGTATTCTTCAAGCATCTTCAACGCGTTCTATCCTTGTGTTTGGTAAAGTTGTACCTCGCAAAGATAGTGAACAAACAAGGTTGGTGTTTGTTCATTAACAAGTGAAAGAAAGTGAAATACAAGAAGAGTTAAGGAAGGGGGAGTCTACCTGCATGTGTGTGGCTACTAGTTGAGGATTTCATCGTGTTGAAATCCTGTGTGTTCTCAAACCTCCATTGCAGGCACATGCAATTCACAAAAACATAAATCAAATTAGGGTTTGTGTTGAAAAACATAAAAAAAAAAAAAGGAAAATCAACAAAGAGAAGTGTTTGTTTACCTTTGGTTAGGTGTTCATATCAAAACCCAATGTCAAGAACACTGAAATATAACCAAACATAGATTAGGGTTTTCGAAAACTTCGAATTGACAAAGCAAAACAAGGGGGTTTTGCATATTACCTCTCTTCGAGCCTTCGTGTTGCAAGATTGGAGTTGTTCCAAGCTTCAATCACTCTGATTGCTCAAGAAATTTGTAAACCCTAGCACAGGGTGAGAGAGAACAAGAAAGAACTCGGAGAGAATTCAAGAAGAAGAGAGAGAAATGGAGTTGTCAATGAGGCTGAAACCCTAGTTTTAGTGCTTTGATATTAGTGATTTCAGGTCAAGAGGATCTGTGTGTTTTCAAGTGAGAAATGGGTTTGGGTGCCGCAATTATTTGTTTGCACCCGTGAAGTGTATACTTAGGTTGGACTTGTATTCTTGGGCCTAAATTCCGCTATTTGTACCCTGTAGTTATTGAAATACAACCCAGTTAGAAATTCCAACAGTGACATAGTCAAATTCTAAATTACTTATGGACCAAACTCCTTGGAGCCCCATTTCCAATGGAAAACTTAAATTTCTATGCAAAATTTCTACTCAATCAAAGTAGTGTAACTTGAAATGATCCTACCTGTGAATTTTCTGTATAAGGGTAAATACTACCATATCAGGAAAATGATGTAACATTGGCTATAAATTGCATGCATGATCGGTTCTATATGTGTAGGTGTATCAGGTTTCAGAGATTTTCACATCTTATGGAAGTAAAACATATGTAATATGAATTTAATTTTTAAGTATGGTAAAATATCTCAATTTCTCACATATGCGCCAATGATGTGTTCCGACTTGCGACATCATTTAATGAGTATGACAAGTCATGTATTTAAGAAGAGGTGACAAGAAATTAATGGATGACCGTATAAAATATCTATAATTTGTAACTTAACTAAGAATTAACTAATATTGCAAGCATATATATTTTTTTTTACGAGTAGAAGCATCTTTGGTAAGCACTTCTTTGAGGCAGTAGAAGTAGGTTGAGCCAAGTATCTATGGTGAGAATTTCTTTCCGGTGGTAGAAGTATGCTGCCAAACAAGCTTATGATTAAGTAGGTCAGAACAATTTTTAAATTCGAGGCATGAGCCTTACCTGACCTTTTCGAAAGCCTGATCAGGCTTGTTAGTCTATTAAAAAGTATGTCATTTGACCAATGAACTTTAGTGTCATATATTACAAAAAAAAAAAGTATCATTTTATGTTTCCAACGAAAAGTTAGTGCTCTTTCTTTCATTTATTTCTTATTCTCAATTAGCACTATTCATCTCCTTCTTTACCCGGTTTTTGGAAACGGGTTGTTTTGACCTGCGATGGAACCCGATTCGTTTTAGTGTTTCGGGTCACCATTTTCTAGGATTTTGAAGGTGTTTAACCGCAATTCAAATACAAAAGGAAGCCCCATATTAATTTCGAGAATGGTTCAACCATTTGCGATCAATTTCAGATCTGGAAAATATGGGTAATTTCAACCCGTTTTGGAGATACTATTCAATCTGCAATTATAGGCCACGAAAATCAATGCTTTAAATGGGTTCTGTTCCAGATTTATAAACAAAAGGAAACCCCAAGGTAATTTTCATAATCATCCAACCAATTTTGAGATTTCTGGATTCAAAAAATAGTTGAAAGTTTGTGAGAAATTTTGAAGTGAGGGTGAGACGAAAATGGTGGCCTGGAAGAGAAAGAAGGTGAGACGAAAGAACAGGAGAAAGAGTGTGATCCGTAGGAGCATGAAAGAAGGGAAGCAGATGATGGCCTGAAGTGAGATGAATTGATTTTTTAAGTTTTATTTTTATTTTTATTTGTGAACAGTGTTAATTGACATGTGGGTGCCATCTCATCTAATATGCTTATGTGGCAGTGCTGATTAGGACTTCTGTTAGTCTAATTAACTTCAGGGACTAATATTGAAAACGGAAAAATAATATGGGGACCAAAACGCCTATTTCTTTTTTGTAGGGACTAAACTCAAAAATCCGAATTTTGTAGGGACTAAAAACATATTTAACCCTTTATAGAACTCTAACTAGGGGTTGTCTATTGGTGCTTCTAATTTAGCCCATCACAAAATTAGAATTACTCTTTAGTCTCTACACATTAAGGCCCACATCCTATTAAATACTCATAAACCCACATTAGCCTAACCTTATTAGACCACTTTAATTGGGCTTGATCTTAAGTGACTGTCCACAATACATAATTATTAACGTATAAGGTCAACATTGCCATACTATTTTGCATTTATGATGTTGATGAGTATACCAATTACCAATAAAGTTAATTATATAAAATTCTTCTTATTTTTTTCTTTTTACACATTTTTATTAATACATGTGAAATTCCAAAAAGTGACAATTACAATGAAACAGATGGAGTACCACCAAATAAAATCCATTAAATTAGCATATTTTTTAAGTTCTCCCATTAATTGCCATACTATTTTTCACAGAAAGGCTGACATGCCAATCACGTGTTGTGCAAGGATATTTCAGAAGTTCAAAATATTGGGGTAACACTTGATTGGCATGTCAGCCTTTCTGTGAAAAATAGTATGGCAATTAATGGGAGGACTTAAAAAACATGCTAATTTAAGAAGGTCGAGGAGTAAGAAGTCAAAATCAGTACATTTACCACAAGCCAAGTAGATGGTTATAAATTGCAAAAAAAACCAACACCTAATAAAGAGATCAAAACTATAGTTAAGTCTATATCTTTATTAGCAACTAGTAAGATATTCGTGCATACGCACGGGTGCTGTTGTGTTCTTTTTATGAATGAGTTACACAGTATTTAAATAGTCTGAACATTATCCTGTGAAAATAAAGGCAAATTTAAAGTAGATAAAAAGGAGTTTCAAATAAAAAATAGATAAATATTAAAATCTAAAAATGTAAAAGTATCATTTAAAAAAATCTGAGCATTTATCCTGTGAGTTTTATATCAATGTAGTGTTTTTTATATATCAGTGCAGTTATATATCTCGTGTTTTTATATATATCATAGTAGTTATCCCTGTATTTTTTGATATATCAGTATAGTTATCCTGTGTTTTTTTATCTATCAGTGGAGTCATCTCATAGTTTCAATTGATTATTTGAGTTGATTAGTAGATTATAGTAGATAGTAAAAGATAGATAGTAGACTATCAATAAGAAATATTTATCCCGTGTTTTAAATTTAATCAGTTTAAGTAGTCATTAAACCTTCTTGTTTTTTAGATAGTAGGTTTATAGTAGTCTTCAAAAATTATAATTATCAATAGCAAATATTAATCTCGTGTTTTTCTATGTATCACGACAATTATCCCGTATTTTTGTTATATAGCAGTGCAGTTATCTCATAGTTTCAATTGATTATTTGAGTTGATTAGTAGATTATAGTAGATAGTAAAAGATAGATAGTAGATTATCAATAAGAAATATGTATATGTTTTAAATATTAATCAGATTAAATAGTCATTAAACCTTCTTGTTTTTTTAGATAGTAGGTTTAGTATTATTCAAAAATTATAATTATTAATGACAAATATTAATCATTTGTTTTATTTATGTATCACTGCAGTTATCCCGTGTTTTTTATATATCAGTGTAGTTATCCCGTAGTTTCAATTGATTATTTTAGTTGATTAGTAGACTATAGTAGATAGTAGATTATCAATAAGAAATATGTATTCCTTGTTTTAAATAGTAATCAGTTTAAGTAGTCATTAAATCTTCTTGTATTTTAGATAGTAGGTTTATAGTAGTCTTCAAAAATTATAATTATCAATGACAAATGTTAATCCTGTGTTTTATTTATGTATCAATGCAGTTATTCCGTGTTTTTTTATATATCAGTGTAGTTATCCTATAGTTTCAATTGATTATTTTAATTGATTAGTAGACAATAGTAGATAGTAAAAGTTAGATAATAGATTTTCAATAAGAAATATTTGTTTTAAATTGATTATTTTAGTTGATTAATAGATTATAGTAGATAGTAAAAAATAGATAGTAGATTATCAATAAGAGGTGTTAATAGATTATCAATAAGAGTATAAAGAGAAGAGTGAAAACAGATTTAGGAGAGAAAATTAAAATTTTAAATGGACAATTTTTTCTAAAAAGGTGATAGTTTTATTTAGTGTGACTAATTTACATTTTTATAGCTACTTTGTATAAGTTTAGAAATTTAGTTAAAAAAAACTAAAGTGAGAAATGATAGGATAAAGAGAATAATTGTTTATAGGGAAAATAAAAGTAAAGTAAAAAAAGGAAGAAAGAGAGTATAAGAAAAAAGTGAAAATGAGGAAAGAGAGAGTAAGAAGAAAGAGAGTGTTAGAGAAAAGTGAAAAGGATGAAAGAGAGTGTAAGAAGAAAGATAAAAAGGAATAAAAAGGAATAATTGATTAAATGTAAGTTACTATGTTACCCTCATTTTTGACACTTGTCATGTTTCTCAAATGAGTCAATAGGTAATTTCATTGGAGGTTAATTGGTATAAATCTATAGTAGATAGACAAGTCATCGATTTAACACTCAATTTCCAACATTATATCATTTATTGGTTGAAATTGAAATGAATTCCATGAGTGTCATGTAATTTTTTTGGTCACCATGTCATTGGTACGCAGTATCCGCTGACTTTGCCGATTACTAATCTACATTAGGGAACCTGACTGGCCACGACTACCCGAATTTGCCAGTCCGTGTGGTTCTCCCCTCCAAACAGAGTTTTTGCCACATTCAAGATTCGAACTCGAGATCTTGAGATGTGATCCAAACCCAATTACCTCTCGGACCAATCCATGTTGTAGTCTAATGTAAATTTAACTAGAGTACTTGACCCGTGCTATGCACAGGTATACCGTATTGAAAATTGCCGAAAAAATTATATTTTGTTTGTTAATTTATATTTAGATGTTAATTTATTTTCATGTAAAAGATGTATTTATGTGTGGTGTACTTTTACTTAGAGATATCAATTTCTCCTTATATGTAGAAATACTCGGGGAAACTACCAAGTTAGAAGACTTAAAGATGAATATTATTCCTCTTGGGGATGGTCTTGGGGATGGGGACAAATGACTAAATTCCCCTGAACTGAAGGCATGCTGAGGAATGGGATAGGGAATATACCTCTACTCCGCAGGTTTCAGTTTAAAATAAAACTATTATGAAATTCAAACGAGTATATATGTGTGTGTGTGTCTCAAATCATCATGTCTACAATAGCTCCACTACATAACTCAACTAGCTTCTTATAAGTTAATGCATTTTGATGGCATAAATTTACATGTTGACACACAACTACTTGGCTCCGGAGTGTCAATCAAGTGGACACTATACAGAAAAGTCTGACGTGTACTCGTTCGGGAAGTTGCTATTAGTAATCATAACTGGGAAGAAATCTTGGGATTTAGATACAGATTGGGTTAGTACTATATATTTCTAATGCAATTTATAATGAAGATTGTGTCACTCAAAAACTAGTTATGCCTCCATCTCATTTTAAGTGTGTTATTTGAGTTGTGTACATTTTTTAAGAATATTAATTGCGTTGATTTCAGTGATAGAATGAGTTTCATTTACAAAACTGCTCTTATTAATCTTAGTTAGTTGAATAGTTAGGTGAGTGGAGATACAATAAGGGTATATTGGTGGAAAAAGTTAGTAATAGATGTTGCATTCTAAAGTGACAAATAATTTGTGACAAAAATATTGTAAAAGAGACACTTAAAATGAAACGAAGAGAATATTTCATTTGAGCTTGAGAAACTCTAGTTTTGGATAACAAGAATGCATATTTTGAAAATTGTTACGAATTCATATTCACTTAAGCACAAATTATTTATGTGCAGATTGTAACCATATTAGAATTGGAAGGCGATATCTCACAAGAAGAGTTGAACAAGGTAATGCCATATCTGTAGAGGGGCGAGCATGTAAGAAGACAAAAAGCCAAGAAATATGAATTTTAGAAGACAACATTGTGGAATCACTTGTCTTCTCTTCTGTGTATAAGGTATGCGCCTGCTTACATTGCCGAGCTTGGTAACTCAAGCTTGTGACCCAAGTGGGGGCATTAAGGTGATGGGACGCATCATACCCGCCTCGCTTCCGAATTGAGGATCATTCGCTAGTGATTATGGGGAGGTAGCATATCAATGTGAAGGCACCTTCATAGCGAGCATGGTGAAAAAGACACAGCCCATGCTGGCTTTACAGAGCAGCAGGTGCAAAAAACCTTTCAGGTCTCTGGTGTATGTGAAATTCAATCGAAGCACGCCCACCGATGTCTGAACCATCACTTTTTTTTATCATTCTCAGTCTTTGAGGTAATTTCAAGGCTTGTTGAAGAATTAGAAAAAGGATCCTTATAGTAAGTGTGTGGTTGAAGATGTTAAGATTGAAAAATGGAATTTAAGGAAACCTGTTGTGGAAGAACATGATGTTGTTGAAAGAGTGTCTGTTTCTATGGCTCCTAGTGATGGTAGAAGAACATCTTTATGTGGGTGTTTGATTGATTTAGGAGATTTATTTGCAATCAATGGGGCTAAAATGATTTCAGCTGATATGCCACCGTTTATGCAGATCCATGCTGTGGATTATTGTGCTAGAAAAACTTGGAGAAGTTCACATCCAAAACCCTTGCATTATTCCTCAGCAAGGTAAAATTCGTTGAGTTACTATTTATTACTCTTTCTGTTAAGTGTTCAATTGATTTTACTTTTGGCTTTAGTATTCGGTATAATTCAAATTTTGATTGTGTGTGAATTTTTTGGTGATTGAAATGATTGGTCAATGAAATTGGTTGAGTGGTTTGAGGATTATTTTCTACACAATTATGTTTGGCTTGGAACTTTACCCTTATTTGTACAAAATGTTCCAATTTGATTTGAACCACTATATCAACAAGTGTAGCATATGTTTAACCAATTAAGACCCTTGAAAATTGATTTAGAGAAGATTGCTACATAAGTGCAGAATTTTATAAGGTGCTTGAGCATGTCAAATTCTGAAACTGATCTAGTTATGGCCCAAATACTTTAGCCTCAGTTCCAATATGTGAAAATTAACTTGTATGCAAAATTTGTACACAATCTAATTAGTGTAACTTAAAATTGTTCATTAGATCACAAATTGAGTAAAAAGGGGTGGTTTATGACTCTTAAGAGTGGATTTTCTGCTTAATGGTATACTGTGCTGCTTATCAGGAAATTGATTATTTCTGGCCTTTTGGTAGTGAAAGATACATCTTGATTGCATAAAGCTAAAAGTTTTTCAAGACTAAACAAATTCTGCATATGGAGATTGAAATATGATAACTCCATTGTAATATAATCAAAACAGGACTGGTCATCGAACCAGTATACGAAATAGCAAGATTAAGTTGGGATCCAAGTCTTAGAGGTGACCAATGAGCAAAACTCGAATGTACCAAAACACTATTTGAAGCCTACTTTAGATTCGTTTAATTTCCAAACGAAAATTGATATTGACATGAAGTTTGTTCCTACAGATTTCATATGCCAAACCTTAGGTTCACCTAAAAAACAGCCAATAAGAAAGCTAGAACTCAAATTTAAAATCTAATCTAGAAATAACCTAAAACATTCACCAAAAGTCCTAACAGGTGAAATGACCTTGAATGCAAATGGAGGAATCAATTTAAGTATTAGAGTAGAACTCTTAATTGCATCATAGTTTTCAATTCAAAGCTAAGCCTAAAAAGGGTATATGTGTACAACTCTCAACCCTTTTAGACAGAACCTCTTCCCATAATTTTTTATGACCAAGGTAGGCTTTATATTACAGACCAGGTCAAATGGTATAGTATAACTCTAATTAGACCCAAAGTGCAAAAAACACAATTATAGTCTAAATTGAAAAGGTCAGTAAAAAGTATAGTAGGAAATTGTGAATTTTGGACATGTTATATAGATACTTTATGTCAAAAATTAGGTTAAATGGACTAAGGAAACTTGATATGATCTTAGGAAGAGTAGACCTGAGCAATAGTCTAGTTTGACCAGACTCAGGCCCAAAATACCCAATCCAAACCGAACCGAACCGTGCAGGTACTGATGTACATATTCTGCTCATTGTGCTGTCAGGTAATTCAGATTCTGATAGTTGGTTTAGCGGGTGATTAAGATTGATGTTGCAGGTTGGGCTATATTGGTCAGGCCAATTTTTTGGCCCAAACGTTCTTTGAGAATTTTCTGTTGTTTGGTGAACCTTTTATTGGTATAGCTAGAAGTGGACTCAGATTTATGAACTGGCCCATTTATATTTGAATTGTAAATGGCCACTTAAGTTTATTGGGCATAACATTATGATTCAGTAATTGAAATTTAAGAACTAGGCTAGTAATTTAGTAGTTGGTCAAGACCAAATTGAGCCTGGGCTCAGGCATTGGTCAGATGGACCATTTTTAGATTTAATTCTAAGGCCAAGTTGCTTTAGCTAAAACCTAAACATAAATAAGAACAAGACTTGTGGTAGAAGTTATGCATAAGTTCAAGCACTGAAATATGAACAAGTTCAAATCAGTTAAACAACATAGACACAAAGGGTGAGGTGTTAGGCAAACAAGCTAGAGTAGCTAGAAGGAAGTATACACAAGATATGAGCATAAAATGGATGTATATCTATACAATAGTCCTTCACAAATTATTAGATATATAGTTAGTAGTTTGGTGATACCTCTTGATTTTTGAATCACGGAAGCAAAGGCATAAGCCTCTTGGTTACTAGATGAGAGGGCATTGAGTGAGGCTAATTTCACATAGCAAAGAATACCTCTCACTCCAAACAAGAGAGAGAGAGAGAGAGATCATAGGCTACTACACTGTCAGTGCATTACCTCTGCACTAGTGGACCAACACTATATATTCTGTGTATTGTTATTTCTTGGGATGTCAATGTTTACAATGGCTAATGTTGTCATTTAAAGAACTCAAAAATCAAAGTAAATGATAACTCATGTAAACATTCTATAAATCCAACGACATCAAGAGGATATGATCATAATCATTTATGGCTAGGGAGCTGAAAGATCAAAGGCAATGCACAACTTCTCGATGTGATTATGTCCATGTTATGGTTGAAAAATGGGGCAACTTTGAGATTTTGTGTCTTGATGATTGATCTGAAACATAAAAAATTTGATATATTTCAAATAACTTTCGAGAATTTAAAATTGAAGGGTTGATTTTCTTTATTGAAACAATACGCCATACAATATATAATACTCCTTCTATCCCTAAATGTAATACTCTTTTGACATTTTTTCTTGTCCCAAAATATAAGGCCCCTTACAGATATCTAGAAAATTTTATTACTTTTTTTTTCAAATACATCTTGTATTAATACTACTAAATTGTCTTGATATATAAAAAGTTAACATTGAGTGCAATAGAGTCTTATAATTTAGTAATAGTCATACACAAAATTTACATATTAATTACAATACCAACTTTTTTAATATGCATAAAAAGTGCAATAGGGTCTTATATTAATTAACGGATGGAGTCTATTATAGGTACTTAATTTAACATGTGCATCACAGGGGGTGTGTAGTCTAATAATAATAATAATACTAAAGAAAAAATTGCATTCAAGAAGCTGATCGCACATGGATCATGATCCTCTGAAGTTGACAACAACTATATGGTCCTAAAGTTAGTACAAATAGTATTAAAGAGAAAAATTTTAATTATTGAAAACACAAAAAAAGCTCCCATAATGTTAGTACAAATGCAGAAGACTCCAGGGAAATTAAATGCAGAGTATTTGGTTTCAATCGCACATTGGTCTTCCAATTAAGTCCCACATCAGGTTGTTGATATCCTATATCTAAAGCTGGGTCAAAAAAATCCTACATCTAAAGCGAAGCCAGTCCTTCAGCATCACTGGCGCACTTTCCTCCCGCCCTTCTTTTTTTCTTTGTTTTCCTTTTTTTTCTTTTTGGTTTATGTTTTTTTTTTTGTATTTTCTTGGTTAGTTTTTTTTCTAAAAAATTTCTATGCATTTTTTAAATTTGTTATTTATGGTCTCATCGGGGGGTCATGGGTTTTAGTCAATTGTCAACTACATCAGTCTCCGTCAATTTCCCACCATGAGACTTCATCTTGTTTACAATGGTGAGAGTTCTTGAGAAATACTCACTCACGCTTTCCCCTTCCTTCATGCACAGAACTTGAAATTCACATTTTAGGGCTTGCAATTGAGCCCTCTTCACCTTCGTCGAACCCTGGTATTTCTGCTTCAGTGAGTCCCAAATGTCTTTGGAGGTCTCGATCTTCAAAATTATTTCAAGAATGCTTCGATCTAGGGCTTGGAACAGATAGTTCTTTGCCTTTAGATCCTTAAATTTCGCTTCTGCAGCCGTCTTCTACTATTCTTGTGTTGCATTCGTCGCAATGGTGGAATTGTGTTCCCGATGATTTCCCGGTACTCCTTCGAACGCAGTAAAATTTCCATCAGCATTGCCCAAAATTCAGTGTCCTTCGAATTTGGGAATGACTGGTTGGAAAAAAAACTATGTTTCCGATTTCACACTCCGCCATGGATGAAGCTTCGCAAAATTTTGTTACAGGTCCACGATTTTGCTCTGATGCCAATTGTAATTGGCAAAACAGAATTGGCAAAATTGACTTACACAATGTATATTACATCAATATAATTGTGTGTTGGGTCAGATACTCATCAACACATTACAAGCCCAATAACTACAGAAACAGGCCCATATACTAAACACACCACTATTTTTACTTACATAAGATTCATATGATTTCGATAAATAGAAGAGAGTGTATATATTAATAAGAGTGAGATGTTAGAGAGATTCACATAGCATTTCTCATATTAAATTTAAGCATTTTTCATTGTTTAGTCATACAGGAGTAAAAGATTTGAATTTACCCTTCTCATTTGATTGTCATACAGCTTAGAAATAGCAGGATTCAGTTGAGCCCCAAGTTTTTGGGCTGAACCATGAGCAAAACTCGAAGTGAACATATAATACTATTGTACCAAAACACTATTTAAAGCCTAACTTTAGATTCATTTTTTAACTTCCAAATGAAAATTGATATTCACATGAAATTTCATATGCCAAAGCCTAGCTGAATGCCAAAAACGAAGCCAATAAAGAAATTAGAATGATAGGTTATTAAATAAATAAATAATTTGTATGGGGAGGGAAATGAGAGTTGGTTGTAACCACTTGCTTATGTGGCAAAGTGGAGGGAAAGTGAGTGAGTTAGTGGAGCTTATAAATAGGAGTTAAGGGGATTAGAATCATTAAGCAAGTATGAATTTGGGAAGTTATTCCTATGGGAGAGATTAGGCCTCTATAAGTGCCTTTGGGAGATCCTAGGCTTCTCGAATTGCCTAGTTTATCGCTACGTCATTGTATTTCCGTTATTCACCATCAATAAACAGTTTCATTGTTCCATTATTGTTTCATTTGAGAGATGAGAAATTCAGGATCCTATCAATTGGTATCAAAGCATTCGATCTTGAGTGCTCAAAGAGATAACAGAGTCGCTGCCATGGAAGAATTTCTGGAAAAACAAGCACAGCATAGTAAAACAGAATGGAAGGCAGAGCTTGACAAAATCAAGCAACGCTTGGAACGAAGAAGACGAAGGTGCGATGAACTCTCGGAGAAAGAATTTGAAATATATTTAGAAATGAAATTGCAATGGTTACAAGAGTATTATGTTACTGCAAAATCCAAAAAACCAGAAATGAAAACCAAAGAAGCAGAAGAAGAGGGATGGAACGAGAGTATTGAAGAAGATTTGAAGTTCTGGAAATTAGAAGCGTTTGCGAAATCAAGCAAACCAGAAGAAAAAGGAGAAACAGAGGAATTGAAAAAGGAACGGGATGAAATCCAAGGTTCTAGTGGTGTACCATGGGATGTTAATACGAAACCAGAGGGATCAGAGGGGAACGGTGACGATCATGAACCACCATCACTGACGCCGGAAGAATTGACGGCAACAGCGAGAGACGGCGGCGAAACCTTGGCTGAGGAGCGTTTTCTCTCTCTTGCCACGGTGGTTCGTGATAGGGAAGAGGGGAAGAACATTTGGTCAGAATTGAAGCCTGAAGAAGAGAAGCAGAGTTGTGGTGACGACAACGTGAGGGTGACGACGCCGGACGGAGACGCAATCACGGCGAAGGTGTGCGTTTCTCACAATTTAAGAAAACAGGTTCTCTCTTTCACGATTGAAGGATGCCACGCACAGATCGGTGATGAAGAAGAGGCGCAACCAGAAGAAGCATCGCCGGAGGCGCTGCCGGAAAAATCGACGCCGGAGAAGGAAGACGGTGGAGCAACCATGGAAGCGGTGGAAATCGTTCGCGATGCAAGGAAGCAATCTCTCTCTATCGTAACTGAATATTGCGACGTGTTTGGGAAAGAGAGGAAAGTTGGAGCACATTGGCTTTCATGGAAATTGGGCCCGGTGACTGAACTAATGGGTCAGGCCCAATCTTTATTATTTACACCTCCCCAGTTTACTAATAATATGGGGGTGTTACTAATGAAAAAGGAAATGGACAATATTGAGCTGGTTGGGTCTGATTCGACTCAAAATCTATCTGAACGGAGGGAATTTGATCCAGGGGGAAGTCTTTCAATTTCTTGCATTGCTTGGTCATCATGCTTCAAGTTGTGGGATCCCGGTGGAAACTTAATAATTGTTTGTTTCTAGTTATCTTCACCTTGAGGACAAGGTGAATGTTTAGGGGGGAGTATTGATAGGTTATTAAATAAATAAATAATTTGTATGGGGAGGGAAATGAGAGTTGGTTGTAACCACTTGCTTATGTGGCAAAGTGGAGGGAAAGTGAGTGAGTTAGTGGAGCTTATAAATAGGAGTTAAGGGGATTAGAATCATTAAGCAAGTATGAATTTGGGAAGTTATTCCTATGGGAGAGATTAGGCCTCTATAAGTGCCTTTGGGAGATCCTAGGCTTCTCGAATTGCCTAGTTTATCGCTACGTCATTGTATTTCCGTTATTCACCATCAATAAACAGTTTCATTGTTCCATTATTGTTTCATTTGAGAGATGAGAAATTCAGGATCCTATCATAGAACTCAAATTGGACCTCTGGAACCAAATTCACAACTTTAAGGGTTAAACGAGTGTCTAAAAGGATCTAATGTAGAAATGACCTAGAACATTCACCAAATGTTCTTACAGGTGAAAATAAACTTGAATGCAAATGGAGAAATCAATTTAAGTACTAGAATTCTTAATTGCACCATAGGTTTCCAATTCAAAGCTAGTTTAAGCCTAAAAGGCAAATAAGCTAGAATAGCTAGGAGGAAGTATACTCAAGATATATGAGCATAAAATAGATGTATATATATACCTGATAACCCTCAAGAATCTTTCTAGTTTGTTCAATTTAAGTAGATCTATGTACCCATTATTACTCTCGACCACACTAGATGAGAGGCCATTGTGTGAGGCTGGTTTGTTCTACATGACAGCAAATACCTCTGCATTGGTGGACCAAAATGCTTCAACCATCACTTTTTTGAAAAAAAAATTGCCATCATGTCAGCAGTTAATTATGTTCTGTAGCTCAAGGCCAATGAGAGTGAGTACTTTATTTCTTTGATTTTTAAATTAGATCTCAATTGTTGAGTTTCCTGCATTTTTCAATCTGATGAAGAGTGAGGTTAAGGTATAGTCTTCAACATCTTTCAAGAGCTGCAACTGTACTTAGTTTTTGTAATAACATATTAAGTTCGTAGATACTTTGCCTATGTTTGAATCTGCAGCCACGTTAACAAAATCATAAAATCACAGCACATGGAAGCTGCAAAGACTAACTTCAAAACAAAGGCAGAACCAAACAAAGGCTCTGCCAGCAGCGAGGGGTCCAACCACGTTCCTTATTTTTATTCATTTAATAACATCCTCGTGTAAGAGAGCTACCAATCTATATGAAAAATAAATTTGGGAATACTGAGATCCGAAATATTTGCACAACGTGCCAACCACCAAAAAGACGAAATTGAAATGGAAATGGAAATTGAAATTGGAGAGAAAAGTGTCAAGTGTTGACGAACTATACTTTTATTAACTCTACATCCCATGTCTCTCGGCTCTTGCTAAAATTACAAATCATACTCCACACACTAAAATGCCAAAAGCTTTGAAGCACTAGCTTTAAAAGAGAGAATGACACAATACAGATGATTAAAAACAAAAACAAAAAAAAAGGAATAAAACTAATGCCAAAGGTTTAGCTACTTGTTTTTCTCCATCTTCTGAGTCAGTCCTTCTGTACAATCTCATGAAAGACAATGCCTCACATGGACCAGGCTTTTATTTGGCTCTTACCAGATGCTCTTTTTGTGAGCTGGATTTAGTCTTGAAAAGATGCCAATCATCATTTTTTTATTAACCCCTGGCCACCACCAATAACCAACCTATATACTCCTAATTTTTTTGTCGTTATTGGAGGCTTTGGTTATCACTCCCCAACACGAGTTTATTGTTCTGTTCTGAGGCCAGCTCATTAGACCATTTTGGAGATATCCCTGCTAGATCTATTGTATTTCATGTGACTCTTAACTAGTTGCCCAGCTGAAATTGCTGACATGAGCGATAGTTCTCCAGCTAGGACTGAACCAGCTACAATGGTGGCGAGTAGCCTAGAATTTGCACCTGGAGAATCTTTACTGGCACCCTTCACACCAAGTAAATTAAGACAAGCAGACTGAGATGCGAGTTGTGTGCCCCCTCCCACAGTGCCAACCTGAATCACAAGGAAGGATCTTGTCAATGGTCATCATACAGATGCTAGCTAAGGATGCAATGAAATGGAAGGGAATCAAAGAAATAGATCCTTTTATTTTTAGTTCCTTAAATTTGCTTAAATGGACAAGAATGATTTTACTAAAAAATATCATGTTTGGTTAGGAATCGAATTCTCGACAATCAAACGGTCAAGTAGTTGCGAATCTCGATCGTTGAATGAAGATCACATGTCTCTTATTCTGAGTTGTATTTTAAAGCAAATTTGGTGAATTGTAAACACGTCGTCAGATATTTGTCTCAACAGATCTTTGTCACATGGTCCATATCTCTTGACTGTGTGAGTGTGTGTTTTTCTTGACTACAGGGAATCCGGGTCTGTTTGTAGACTTGTAGTAAACTACAATCAAGTTTGCTTCTAAAAGTATTTTTGGTTAAAAGTGGAAAAATGTGACTTTTGCATTGAAATGAGAATTTCACAAGCAATTTTTTGACACAGGTTTATTCCATAAGAAACACTAAAATTCACCGACAATTTAAGAACAGAGAGTATAATTAACTGTACCTCAATGGAAGGCATGGTGACAGAAACGTGAAGGTCCTTGCCATCATTCACAGGTTCCATCATGGTGATGCAGTGAGAACTCTCTATATTCTGAGCAGGATCCTGACCAGTGGCTATGTAGATAGCAGAGACAATATTGCTAGCATGCGCATTGAACCCACCAAGAGCACCAGCTATGGCTGAGCCAGTTAGGTTCTTAAGCATGTTAAGCTCGACCAGCGCCTCCACACTAGTCTTCAACACTTTCTTCACCACGTCTTCCTTAATTACTGCCTCACACACCACAGACTTCCCACGCCCTTCAATCCAGTTCACCGCAGCCGCTTTCTTGTCTGAACAGAAATTTCCTGCCACCAATCCAACCCACAGGGTACATGAAAATTTTAGTAACTACTTCTGAGTTTTTAGTTTTTACTATGATAAAGAACAGTTTTAGGATTAAGGGTATGAAAGAAAATCAAATAAACAAGGTCTTGTATGTTTACCAGAGATTCCAATAACATCCATGTCAGGGAAATCACTCTGAAGAAAATCTAGGACATTTTGGACACCCTTTGACACCATGTTCATCCCCATAGCATCCCCTGTGCTGCAACGGAATCTGATATACAAATTCTTGCCGGCAATAGCAGGCTGAATATTTTGCAACCTAGCAAATCTGCTTGATCTGCATAATTTCAGAAACTTATTTAGAATTTCATCAATTTTTACCAAATTATCTTACCCCTAGAATTTCAACAACAAAATTGGTAATTCAAATCATCATAGTTCAACACATAATAACTCCTAAATTAATTTATCCTCAATTTCAGCAAAATTAAATATTCTTTGTTTCCCTAACCTTTACATTTGACCTTAAAAACCATAATTGACACCCAAAAAGAAAAATATATAAAACAAACAAAAATACCAAAAAGAGCATGAAAACAAAAGAGCACAAAATTGAGGCGAAAAAAGCAATGAAAGAGAAATGAAAAATCATACTTGTTGAAAGTGACAGCAAGGGAATCAAAGTTAAGGGGATCTTCCAAGAAAAACTTCAACTGAGCAGCTCTTTTGGCAGATGCAAAACGAACAACAGGTGCTCTTGTCATACCATCTCTAAGCAACACTGAAGAAGCTCCACCAGAAGCAAGAATAGCTTTACACCCTCTATTTGTACTCGCCACAAGACAACCTTCCGTTGTAGCCATTGGTACGGTGTACTCTACTCCATCCAATAACAGTGGACCCGCAACTCCCACCGGAATTTGCACAAACCCTATCGGCATCTCACAACATTGTCCCAATATCGAATCATAATCGAAACCTTCCAACGGTAAACCCTCTAAAGACCTTCCTGTTATCATTTGCACCGCCTCGCGCCGAATCGCCGCTGCTCTCTGACAATCGTTGAGTTTTGATTCCAACGAGTAGGATGGAATCGAACCGGAAACCACCGATTTTACGATTTCGGTGTCTTCGCTTGAGAGTATAATCGGTGCAACGTCTACGATATTCGATTTCGGCGGTGGGGGAAGTGTTACCGGCGTTGACTTTGTGTCGGTGTCGACAAGTGCGGCGGGACAAGGACCTGGTTTCCGAGAGTCTTCTTTAACGAGGATCTCTTCGTCGGAGATTTCATCGGCGAAAGAAGCGCGAGATCCAATGCCGAAAAAACCGAGGAGGTAGACAGCGGAGGCAACGAGGGAGACGATTGCGGCGGTTTCGGAAGCGGTTACCACGTGGAGTGGAGTAGAGTTACGGATCTTCTCGCGCCAACGGTGGAGGAGGAAATAAGCGACGGAGAAAAAGAGACCGAAGAAAACGGTGTTAGCGACGCAGAGAGAAACTGTTTGTGAATCAGCGGTGGCGTTCAGCTTCTGAGTTTTGAGTTTTTCGCCGGCGGCGGAAGGTAGTTTCCGGCGATTGTCCATTTTCCGACGAGAACTGATCTACGGAATGCAGATGCAGGAGACGAAGGAAAATGGACAAACAAAAAACTCAGAAGCGAACCGAAGGGAGAGGGAGTGAGAGAAAAGAAAGGAGCGAGGGATTTCAAAGGTTTTGTTTGGTTGATATGAGAGGGAAAAGAAAATGTAAGAAGGAGAGAAAATTGGGGATTTTGCAACCGTTAAGTTGTAATTGAAAGGAAAAGCGAGTGTTTAGAAAGGTTTTTTATAGAAAGGAAAAAACATACAGAGAGGTTGGCGCGCTACTCCTTTCACCACGCGTATAGCGTGCAAATCCTCCATTGTCGCGTCTCTTTCCTTTTTTTTTTATTTCTTTTAATTTTAACCCTTGTTTGGAACGGCATAAATTCAAATAAGTCTCGCTCTCCACGTGCACTTTTTTATTTCCCTCATGTTTCTCTCCACATGCATATTTTTTTCCACTCCTTTTTTTTCTAGGGGTCTTCTTTGAGTAGAAGAGTTCCAACAAAGTGGAGACCTCCTAGAGCCGAGTTTGTTAAAATCAATTCAGATGCAACATATAATTCTACTTTAGGGAAGGGTTATGCAGGGATTGTATGTAGAGATGAGAAAGGTACCATTCTCACAACAATTTCCAAGCCTGTCTTTGCTTCATCTCCCTGGATGGTTGAAACTCTCAGTCTTAGAGAAGTAGTCTCCCTTACAAGCAACTTAGATCTTTAACGTGTGTTGTTTGAATCTAAAAATCAAGCCCTAATTGAAACATGTAGAGGACAACAACCCAAATGTGAAATTAAGAATATTGTGGATGATATTGAGTACGTCAGATCTAAGTTTGAGCATTGTGGCTTTAACTGGGTTGGCCGTGAGGGCAACGTCGTGGCTCATGTTATCGCCTCGCTCAGTCGCGACTGGCTCTTGGTTGGCAACTGACTTTGTCTTCTCCCGAATGCTCTTTGATCGGTTATCATGGCTGATGCTCAAAATTTGTGGTATTGACGGTGAAAATTTGGTGGTGCATGTGGCTAGGGTTTTGTTGCCGAATTTGGGTGTGTTTGCTCGAAGGACTTGTCTCTCTCTCTCTCTCTCTCTCTTCTATCTTTGGTGGTCTTGCAAATTCTCATTTACTTTTCACATTAATTGCTCAACTAAGTGTACTTGGGTGTCAGATTTGCTAGAGGTCTGGATCGGGTCTTTTATGTTGTTTATCTATATGTGGGCTTTTGCTTTGTACCAATGGACTTGTATGGTTAATGACTCCCAACTGTTTGGCTAAGCCATGGGTCGATCAATGGATTGTAATGGTTTGGGCCTTACCCATGTTAACTGAAATCGATCTTTCTCGACCAAAAAAAGTTTGATCAGCTATAACTCCCTGATTAATAGTGCCAATAACAGTGGTCACTTTGAACTAGATTGTTTACAAGGTCCATTACAAAACTTTTTCTGCCTTTGAACACTGAATGAACAAACTTTTCTGGTTATTAGCAGGTTTAAGAATTTTGGCAGACTCTTTAGAGGATGACCCCTTGCGAGGAGTTTTGTTAGCCTCTACCAACACTTGACCTAGTTATGGAGAAGATGTCGTGGCATCAATCCGAACTCTTTAAGCAATAGGAGATATAACAACAAGCTGATCTGGTAGCATCATTTTTTGTTGATCAGAAGTGACAACATTCCCTTGTAGGAGTTTGATGTGAACTTTGTGATTCCAAATAGAGTGAACTTGGTTTGCTTTGGGGAGGGGGGAGGGTGAGGTGATCACCATGATCCTTGGCTTTGTCTCCACGGTCCGTGTTGCCAGAGTCTGAATCTTTTGATAAGTCTTGATCCGACCAAGTTTTAGGCATGTATCTCTATCTAGGTGCCTTGGCCGCGCCCGATTATCAAGGCACATTAGAATATCTCATGGATTTGTAAGATCCGATGTTATGTCCATTGTTTTGGCATCCAATGCAAATTTCGGTAGCCTCTCATACATTATACCAACAAAAAAAAAATGTTCCCCTACTTTTGACCTTCATCAAGCCCTTCTTTCGCCAAAGACCCCATGGTCTTTACTCCAAGAGTTTAAAGTTAACCTGTCTACCAAGAACCTTCACGATGAGGGTATTCTTCTAAGTTTTAAACCAACGAGTAATCTCCTCATCTGGTAAAGGAATTTCTGGCGCTGGGTTGAAAAGACATGAAGCAAAGGCAACTTCCCTTTCCTCATCCTTGTACCACTTGTTCTCCGGCAATTTTACTTCTTCAACATCTCCCCAACATTCCTCCTCTTCACTTTCCGGCCCAAAGATTGTGGATAGCACATCCTTGTAAGAAGTAGGCGAAGAGGGTTTGTGGTTCTCTTCCATAACAAGATCCTTTACCTCACCATCGACCATCACGAAGTTTGGATTTCTTCCTGCTACGAAGGAGAATATCCTCCTCCTGCATGACAAATGGAAGGAGGAGTCTTGGATGCTTTCTTGGAGAGGTGTGCCATGCGTGCATTCTAGTTTTTCTCGACTGATATTACATAATTGAGATTACATATTTTAACCCTTTGTTTGGAACGGCAAAAATTCAAAAAAAAAATTAGCGTCCCAAGAAGGTAGCTTAGTTGGCGAGCTAAGGGACATGAAGGAGTTGCAAAGTTGCTAGAAGGAGGTCCAGGGTTTAAACCCCGGAAACTAACATTCCCCCACCCCACTAACATTTGCTTATCAAAATAAAAAAAATAGGATCACTCTCCACATGCCCTTTTTTATTCTATTCACCCTCACGTCTCTCTCCACGTGCGTATTTCTTTTCAACAAATGCATTCTAATTATTGTTTCATTATTATTATATATATTATTGAAGTTTAAAAGCATGACATCCTCCTGTTAATAAGAGGAGAATCTTATTTTGTCTGCCTTTCATATTTTCAATGGTCAATAGCTAATAATGAAATGGTATAAAATAAAACTATTTTATTTTATTATGTAAATATTTTATTTCAAACAATCTATGGATCTACGTTTTATCACTCTATTTCATTTTTTCCCATAAGAAAATTTGTGGTTGGAAAATCTTGCTTGCTTATCAGATTTGCCGATGACTCCTATGTCGACAGCTACATAAGTACCATTGGCGTTGATTAGTTTTTCTTCTACATAAAGTTGAGTGACACAAATTCACCAATCCATGGAACTCAGTACTATGTACTCCATCCATATCCAAAGAGTGATTCTGGTCCTCACCTTTCCATAGCCAGTGTTGCTATTTTCCTGTGTTGGTAGCACACCAAGTGTTTGTAATTTTGCATAAACTGAATTTCAGTTTGCACACCAACTGTTTGTAAAAATTCTCAAACCTCTTGAAAAAGCTAACCAAAATTCTTGCTCCGTTCTCTCTCTTCAGGCGTGGTGCATGTGGACTGTTTGATTACCTACAGTATTCCAGTCCCAGCAAGAAGCCGGCTCTATTGGGGTTGTTGAACACCTCTCAAACTCCCTGTTGAATCCGAGAAAAGGCAAGGTTTTTTCGACTGTATCGGTGATCGAACTCTTAGCACTGCATCTACAATTTAGTGACGGTTACGGTATGTGTGCGTTCTGAAGTTTCAATATGATAGGGGGGTGGCAGATTCGCCCCTGCGGATAAGGATGGGTGGCATCGGGTTAGAAGCATTTAAGAGAGGAAGGGAGGGGGTCGCGGAGGTTTTAGATCTATTGATGTTGCTCTTGGTTCTAGAAAGAATACCGGGGGGAGGTCATATCGCTCTATTTTTCCTCTTTTCCGGAGAGTTGGCGTGCTAGGGATTTGCTTCATCTATTTGATAGGCAAGGAAGAGTCCATGAGGTAGTTATCCCGGCTCGAAGGAATGCGCAAGGTAGGCGATTTGGTTTTGTTCGCTTTCTCGATGTTAAAGACCGGACCGTCTTGCTACCTTACTTGATAACATATTCATAGAGGGGGAGAAGATTCATGTAAACCTTCCTAGATTCAAAAGGGAGGTGCCGAAGGATCGTTTTAAACAACAGCCGGCAGTTAGGCACCCGAAGCCCATCAAGCAAGTTTGGGTGAAGAAGTCACCGCCAAACGACGTTGGGGCATCCGACACCAAGGGGAGAAACAAGGATGGAGCTTGGATATGCAACTTGGAATCAGACCCTCTTCTAGCTTTAGCGATGGTAGGAGAAGTCATTACTCCGGGGAAATCTTATTTCATACAGGATGAATTATCTCAGCAGGGTGTGTTTGCAATCAAAGCTACTCCTATGGGGAAGAAGACATAGAAGATGGGAATTTTTTTTGAGTATATTGATGATGCTCGTGACTGGCTTTATCAATGGTTCAAATGGATTCGGCCATGGAAGCCAACAGATGTTGACCCAGAGAGGACTACTTGGCTAAGGTGTTATGGCATTCCGATGCACGCTTGGAATTCGCTATTTTTTCCAAGTTGGTTGCGCATGTTGGTGAGTTTGTTTGTGCTGACCTTAACACTGAGAAGAAGAGATCCTATGATGTCGCACGGATTATGGTTCGTACTCAGGTGCCGGGAACGGTGAATATGGAGATTCACGTGGTTATTAACAATGTTCCTTTCTCTATCAATGTTGTGGAGGATTGGGGAGGTCCGGTTGAATGGCGTAACAAGGCACAAAATTATGACGAGGGGGATGACGTTGACTCAAGTTCAGGTGATGATTATTCAAATCATATGTACGCAGGCATCAGAGACGTTCATGGTGAGGAAAAGCTAGGGGAATTGGAATTGAATGCGTTGCTTGGTGCCGTACGAAATTCCGGGAAGGTTGACCCGAACATAATGGTTAACGTTTTGACTGAAGCGTTAAGAGTCTCCAACAACGAAGTTCTAAGAATGTCCAATGGAGTTAGTCCGTCCAACGGATGCTCCCCTATTCTTTCTGTTGGTAGTTTTGTGCAGGAAACAAATCCATCTATTATTGACAAGCTGGCTGGTACTGCCGTGGAAGGGTCACGTGTTGTTAAGTCTCAAGAAGTGGTTCCCCAATCTTGCCCATCGAAACATCTCACAGGTTGTCAATCTCTAGATCTCCCTTCAATTCCAAATGTGCTTATTTCTCTAAATCCAGGTCTTGCATTACCGAAAAGAAAGCAGAGAAAATTGTTACGAGTAGGAGTCAAAAGGAAACCGTCATCCGGTAAACTGAAGAAAGCTACCCGAGAGCTTGCCGAAGTCTCGGGTGAGTCTAACCAGGCAGTTGTTGAACCGCAACCGTCCCATCAAGTAAGTAAGCATGATTCATCTTTGTTTTCAGCTGGCACAGTTTTATGTGGGGGTTCAATCTCAAGTGGAGACATTGGTTTGTGCAATAATAAGTTTTGGGCCCTCCAGAGTAAGCGGGTAGCAAGAAAAGTTTGAGAAAATGCCAAGCGCTTAGGGGTTGAAGGTAACTTACCGGATGATCATTATATTAAGCTGATTGAAAACGGAGAAAGAAGAGACGAAGCAGAGAGTAGTAGGAGGGTGCATAACAACCTGAATCCATGAATATCTTATCTTTAAATATTAGAGGGTGGGGTGACCGTGGGAAGCTTCGCCAATTGGTTTCTGTTATAAATTCAGGGTCTTTTGATTTTGTTTGTATTCAGGAGACGAAAAGGGAGGTGATGGTAGAGGGAGAGGTTGGAATGTTATGGGGGAACCGGTCCTTCCAATGGCTTCATCAACCCTCAAGTGGTTCTTCAGGAGGGATTCTTTGTTCTTGGCTTGAAGGGGCCTGTTTGGTGACGTCACATTTTTCTGATGTTGGTTTTCTTGGCATTAGTGCGGTTGTTCGTAATAAAGTTGTTCATGTGGTAAACATCTATGCACCGTGCTCTACGGGTGCGAGACGAAGGGTGTGGGCTGAGTTGGTAGCTGTCAAACAAAGTCTAGGGGCTGGAGAGTGGTGTATTGTAGGGGATTTTAATGTTGTTTCTAGCAGTTCTGAAAGAAGGGGTAGAAGTGGGAGTACCTCTCAAGTAGAGTTAGACGATTTTAACAACTTCATTGTAGATATGGATCTTGTTGATGTTCCGGTGTCGGGGAAGAAATTCTCTTGGTTTTGCTCAGATGGAATCTCTATGAGCAGGTTAGACAGGTTTTTGATTTCAGAGGGTCTTATGGCTGATTGGGGGATCACAGGTCAGTGGATTGGCAATCGGGACATCTCCGATCATTCACCTATTTGGCTTCTTCGGTCATCGAATGATTGGGGCCAAAAGCCGTTTCGCTTCTTGAACGCATGGCTGAGTCATGATGACTTTTTACCTTTTGTTCAATCTTGTTGGAATGGTTTTAGCAATACAGGTCATAAGGCTTTTGTTTTAAAAGAAAAGTTGAAGTCTCTCAAAGGAAGCATTCGGAGTTGGAATAAAGTGGTTTTTGGTAAAGTCGACTTGAACATTGATACTCTAGTTCGGGATCTGAATTTGTTGGACGATATGTTGTGTGAAGGGTGGGATAGTGATGTTGTGGCGAACAGAAGAGAAGTTTCTGCCTCGCTTTGAAAAGAAATTCGTGCGAAGAAGTCTTTCTTGGCTCAAAAGTCTAGAGCAAGGTGGATAAAGGAGGGGGATATGAATTCAAAATACTTCCACTCTCTAATGAGGTATAGAAGAAGATGGTGTAATGTGGTTATTCTTAGAGATAACGGGGATCAAGTGGAGGAGGTGGATGCGGTGAAAATCTTTGTAAAACAACATTTTGAGAAGTGCTTTTCTGAGGCAAATCATAATAAGCCACTTTTGGGCGGTCTACAATTCAAGCGTTTGACTTCATCTCAAGCGGATTCTTTGATTCAACCTTTTACTGAGGAAGAAATAAGGATGGGTGTCTGGGAGTGTGATGGGGATAAAAGTCCGGGTCCGGATGGGTTCAATCTCAACTTCATTAAGTCTGGTTGGAGTTTCATGAAAAAGGATGTGATAGGTTTTTTCAATGAGTTTTTCGCGAATGCTTTCCTCCCCAAAGCTATCTCGGCTTCATTCATCGCTTTGGTTCCTAAGAACGATAATCCGCAAGGTTTGGGGGAGTTTAGGCCTATATGCTTGATTGGGTGCATATACAAAATATTGGCCAAGGTCTTAGCTTCTCGGCTCAAGAAAGTTATGCCAAGTATTATTTCTCATCATCAATCAGCATTTATAGGGGGGCGGCAAATTCTTGACGGTGTAGTGGTGGCGAACGAGTTGGTTGATTATGCCAAAAGAAGCAAAGAATAATGTATGTTGTTCAAGGTGGACTTTGAAAAAGCTTATGATTCCATCTCTTGGAATTTCTTGTTTTACATGTTGACTAGAATGGGTTTCCCTCAACGTTGGATTGCCTGGATTAAATCTTGTGTGTGTACTAGCTCCATGTCGATTCTAGTGAATGGTAGCCCAACTCAAGATTTCAAAGTTCAGCGTGGTCTGCGACAAGGGGACCCTTTGTCGCCTTTCCTCTTTCTTATAGTGGCTGAGGCCTTGTCGGTGTTGATGATGAAGGCGGTGGATATTGGTGATTATCAAGGTTTTTCTTTCAATCAGGATTTGAACTTTTCTATTCTTCAATTTACGGATGACACAATGTTTGTGGGAAAAGCTTCTTGGGCAAATCTTTGGAGTATCAAGTCTATTTTGAGATCCATTGAGCTTGTTTCCGGTTTGAAGGTAAATTTTCACAAGAGCAAGCTTATAGGTATCCACACTCCGGATGGGTTTTTGGAGAGAGCTAGCACTTTCCTATTTTGTAGAACGGAATCCATCCCCTTCAAGTTTCTGGGAATCCCAATTGGCGCTAATCCGAGGAGGGAAGTAACTTGGAGCTATGTTTTAGGAGCAGTTAGAAAGCGGTTGTCTCTGTGGAAATGTCGTTTTCTATCCATTGGAGGCCGGGTAACTCTTATAAACTCTGTTCTTAATAGCATGCCACTATATATGTTTTCTTTCTATAAAGCTCCGAAGGTAGTAATCAAGAAGATGGTTAAAATCCAAAGTTATTTTCTTTGGGGTATCAAAGAGGGGGAGAAGGGAATGTGTTAGGTGGCTTGGGATAGTATTTGTAAACCAAAGGAAGAGGGAGGTCTCGGGATCAAAAACCTTGAATTATTTAATATAGCTTTGCTGTTTAAGTGGAAATGGAGAGCTTTATCGGATCCCTGTGTGAGTTGGAGTCGTATGTTATCTTGTAGGTACGGAGATTTGGCTTCTTCATTAGTTCAGGATTTGGTGGAAGGTAATCGTCGTAGGGACACGGGATCCATTTGGTGGAGGGACTTGGTGAACTTGGATGTTAATGTAGAGGAACAAAGAAGGTTTGCTTGGTGTGTTAGAAGAGGTTTGGGTGATGGTGCTTCAATTAATTTCTGGAAAGACCAATGGCTTGGGATTGACCCTTTGTTTAAAGTCTTTCCTCTCCTGTCTAATGGTGTTGGACAGCAGAATTTAACGGTGGTTGAATCCGGTGTCTGGCATAATGATTCTTGGCGTTGGTTGGAACCTTGGCATCTCGGTAATGATGCTGTCCGAACAGCTGAGGCAGACATTCTGCGAGATATTCTCCAGCCCATGGCTCCAACGAGAATGAAGATGGACTATTGGATTTGACCGCTCGATCAAACGAAGAATTATTCGGTTAAAACATTTTATATTCAACTGGTCCGTGGTGATTTATCCTCTAATGTCTCGGTGCAGCAGAATTTTTTTGCAGGTTTATGGAAATCAATAGTGCCTTCGAAAGTGTTGGTTTTTGGCTGGCGGTTGCTGTTGGATGCGTTGCCGGTGCGCGAGCAACTATTGCAGGAATGTTCTCTACTTGGAAGACGACGCTCGTTGCCCATTCTGTCATGTTTAGCGTGAGTCCGTGAATATTTGTTCCTCCATTGCGGGTTCACGAATTCGGTTTGGAAGTGTGTTACATCTTGGATTGGTGTTGCTCTTGATTTGTCTTTGGATGTTGTTGGTCTTGTTCACCATTGTTGCTGCTTGTGTAAGGGGAAGAAAGCAAAACGCACGAAGCACGTGGTTTGGTTAACTACTTGTTGGAGCATATGGCTGGCGAGGAATGGAGCTATTTTCAATAATGAGGAGCCAAATATCGAGACGGTGGTGAATCATATTAAAAGTCTATATTGGTGTTGGTGTATTTATAGATTGAATTGTAATTCCTCCTTTTCCATTTCAATGTGGTGGTCTGATCCACTACAATGCTTAAACAATTTGTAGTCTTTAGGGGGAGAAACAGTGAGTTAGGTTGCTTATCCTCACTGTAGTGCAGGTTGTACGAGGTACTCTTTTTCCTCCCTGAGTCTTTTTCCCAATGGATTTTGGCTTAGGGAGGTTTTGAGTAGGCCCTCCCCTTTTCCTTTATCCCATTGTCAAACTTTTTAAAATAGTAGAGGTATTATTTCTTTTTCTGTACATAGTAGACGTATCTTGAAAGTGCGATAGCCCATTTGAAATTTTTATTATTTTTCTTCTTTTGTTGTTGGGTTGTTCCACTTGCATTTTGAGATTGGCTAACTTTTTAATATTTTTATTATAATATTACTTAACAATTTTTAACGTAACTAAGTAACATAATTGTAACTCCAAGGAGTTGGTCTATTGGAGCATGACAAGAGTTGTATCTGAGATGTTCCGAGTTCAACTACCCATTAGTCTTTTTGGAGTGAGGTAAATGTAATTACCTTCATAAGTGCTCAAAGAGCCTGAAGGTCTTCCCTACTTTGGACTGTGGCGTCATCCCCTCACCCCAAAAATTTTGTATCGTAATGGGTAGCTTCTCAAAAAATTGTAATAGGTAATAATTTAGTCATCCCCTCACCCTAAAATTTTGTATTGTAATGGGTAGCTTCTCAAAAAATTGTAATAGGCAATAAGTTATCAAAGTTAACGTGTTTTTATCAATGGTATAATAGACAAAAAGACTGGTCACTTACTGTTGGTTGTTGTGGCAATTTCAGCAATATAGAGACGTCCGCTCTCGAGTGTGAGCAGCGATAGTATGTGTACATAGTGTTTATTTGTCATTTCATCCAAGTAGACCAAAAAAAGAAAAATTGTTTTTACATTTTTTGTTATCGTGTTGTTGGTGTGTCGTATCCATCGGTTTTCTCAATGACTAATCTATGTTTGTGAACCTGGTTGGCCACGAGTACCCGGTTTTGCTGGTCTGTGTCGTTCTCCCATCCCAAAATAGTTTTTATCACACCCAAGATTCAAACTTGAGACCTTAGGGTGAGATCCGAACTCAGTTATTATATTTACCTTTATAAAGGATCAAAGAGCCCAAAAGTCTTTCCTGCCTTGAACTGGACTACCATCCCTCACCTTAAAAATTTCTAACCAAAAAACATGGGTTTTTTTTCCCACCCCCACCACATGCATCTGTACTCCCACATAATTTGATAAACCGAAAATACCCTCCATGAAAAAGTTCCAAACGAATTTATCTCCCTATGAGGTAATTCAGCTTTGAATTTTTTCAAAACGGATTTATCTTCATATGAGGTAAATCCGTTTTGAATTTTTTTTCAAAACAATTTTATCTCCCTTCCAAGTCATGACTGGTTCAGCGCGCACCTCAAACCATGACTCATTGTTGTCATATGTTAAATATGTTTTGTGGCAGTACTCCATGTTGACTGGTGGGATTTGGTATACCCTATGATAGACCAAATTGGAGTCTTAACCTGTCCGCTTGCTACCATTCTACGGTTGAAAAGCATATCAGAACGGCCGATGCGTTCTACTTGTCTCTACAATTGAGGTCACTTTGTAAAACTCGGGCTAGTAGATCTAATTAATGCCTCCAAAAAAACTACTCAAATAACATTGTTAATGTTTGTGATAGATAATTTATAAAATTTAAAAATATAAGATAAAGTATGACTATATTACATCATCAATTGTCATTTGATTGATTTTTGACCGAAGTCCAATAGTGTTGGTTATACCATTCTGGAATTTAGTCCTCCACTAGTCCAGCTGTGAATACATGTTTCACCGTGAAAGAGCTGTTTGTGTAGTTATATCAAATACACTTCACATACGGCTAAAGATTTATAGTCTTGTGAATGGAAACTCAAGAGGCGTGGATGCTCCACAGATGGTGCGATGAGTGACATGTGTAACCATGTCCAACATTGTAGGAGTTGCGTGAAGACCTCCATAGACACCACATTGGGTTTGGATGCACGACACATCTCCCTGTATATATGGGACAAGCAAGGTGCTCCCCAACTGTACCTACCCTCATTGTCAAGGTCCCTCAACAACTCTAATCACACGAAATGAAATCAGTTGTTTGATTTTTCGAGTATTAAGAAGCAGCCAGTTAGTTGTAATATGTAAGCTAGCTCGACAGTGTGCTTCGTTTTTGAAATTTGACGAGTGTTCAGTCAGATTGAAGAATCTCTCTCTCATAGCCATGTAAGTTGAACACACTGGCCATATTTCCCTCCTTATTTTGGAAGGTAACCAACTCCGTGAAAGTATTCTGCCAGCCTAAATAACTGGGGGCAACCCTAACGCATAGTCCAGTGAGCAGCACAACATCTTGGAGTGTTATCATGTACTCACCGTTGAGAAGATCAAATGTGTGAGTTTCGAGCTTCCACCTCTTCCCCAAAGCAGTAGTTAATGCATGGTTGACTTTGCACTTGCCAATTTGTACAGTGTAAAAGAAACCAGCTCACCGCAACAATGGAACAATCAAGGAATTAGATGAATAAGGGCTTTTGAGATGCGACTTAAGATTATTCGTGGTTGGGAGCTGTAATAAATAATAGCTCAATAACAACTGTAAATATGCAATTTTTATATCCAAAAAGAAACATATCATCAAACTCATCAAGTTACTAGTGACTTACAAATTTTTCTATGTGCTGGAAAGCTCCTAGCTTCGCTCTGAATGCAACAAAGTCATCAGATACTGAAAGAAGAGACGCCTTAGGAAGGATGAAGAATGAACCAAGAAGGAGAAATGTAGTTTGTAGTTTGCAAGACATAAAAACTGATACCATTAAAGTCATATCCCTTAATTCACATATAGAATATAAACCCTTTCCCATACCTGATTCCTAGGAAAATCACAAGTCTTTGCAAGGCATAAGACCATCTCGTGAATTTCGGGAACTCAGCAGCAACCAACCAACTAAGGGGGTCCAGAATACATATAGGATAATGAGTACTCAATTAATTGTATAACATAAAATTTTAAAAATATATAAAATAATTATTTACTCTATTGGATATGAAAATTAATGAAAGAGAGGCACTCACCCAACAAGTACGAAAGGACGGTGACAGTGACCCGTTTTTGAAACATCTCAGTTTGTCAATCTTACTAGATAGAATGAAAGAATTATGTTGAATGAGTCCAAAACAAGTTTATGTTCTTCAAGATGATCACTGGTGGAAGAACGATTCATGACTACATGTGCAGGGTTCTTTTTTTATCAGAATTGTATTGATTCGATATAACGCGGGCCAGGCCCGAACTAATACACACAAAGGTAGATCAACAAGACCACAGAGCCACCAACGGACAAACAAATAAAACAACGGGCCTAGTACTAGGCAGCCCAATTAACTACAAGTCAATCTCAACATGAGAAGTACAGAAAAACAAGTACTCTCTCCGTCCCAAAATATAAGGCCTCATTTGATACCTTCATTTGTCCCAAAATATAAGTCCCTTTACAAATATCTAGATACATTTGTTACTCTTTTTCCAAATATATCCCTCATTAATACTTTTAAATTGTCTTGGTATGTGAAAAACTAACATTAAGTGCTTCTACACATAAAGGGTAATTTAGTAATAGTCACACCCAAATTGTACATATTAATTACTCTACCAACTTTTCTTAATATGCGTAAAAATTGCAAATGGGGTCTTATATTATGGGACGGAGGGAGTACAATCTAACACGGTTGCATCTCATCAAGTACAGTGAGAAATAAAAAGGCAAAGGCAAACCCTAGTTGATCACTGTGACAAAGCAATTCATCCCAATCGAACTCTCAACACCATCACCAGCACTGCAAAGGAACGACAAGACAAGCAAAGATCAATTGAGGGTGAACTTGTCCCGATAACATGAAAACGGAGTACACGGGCATTGTGTGGGGTAAACATAACAAGGTCCAACTTATTTTCTTTTTATTTTACTTTTAAAACATCTTTATCTCTAAACTTTTTTCAATAATCCTTTGAGCGTGAGTTATGTGTGTATTTTTTTTTAGATAATTAAATTTCATTGAAGGGAGCACAAGGGGTGCCCAACCCTTACAATGCAAAAGAAGGAAAGGGGGAGGGCCTCCTCAAAACCTCCCTGAGCCAAAACCCTTTGGGAAAAAGACTCAGGCAGGAAAAAGATTACCTTGTGCAAAAAGCACTATAGTGGGAACAACAACCTAACCCACTGTTTCTCCCCCTACTAAAGTTACAAACGATTAACCGATGAAGAATTCAGAATACAAGGGTGTTCCAACGAATTCAATACCCCATTTGGGCAATTATACCAGTCCTCCCATCCAGCTTCACTGCCTCTCCCTTGCCCAGCTTTGAACCAGCCCCATGAAGTGTCTTTAATAGCCGCAACGACAGAAGAAATTGAAGCCACCTCCCCTTTGAAAATTCTTTTATTCCGGGCCATCCACAAATTCCAAATAACCGCCAGCCATATAATGTGTGTATATTCAAGGGTGAGTAAGTTAGTGGGTGGCAGAGTAGGCGAGTGGGTGTGGTGATAATATTTCTTTTTCTTGCAAGTGCTATTAAGTCAGACTAGGGATGGCAAAAACAGGTCCGTTTTGCCCGCGGTGAACAAGTCAAAATTGGCGGACCGGGCCGGGCCACCAAAGAATAGAGTACCAAGAAGTTGATCCTGTCCTCATCCTCAACGGTTGGCTGGGTAGTCCTCCATTAAAAAAAATAATTAAAAAGGTCATTGAAAAAATAATTTGGGCTAAAAATGGTGAGTTGATGTGCCTAAAAAAAGGTAAAATAGTGGGTTCGTGGGTTGGCCTCCCAAAAAAAAATACTTTAGAACACAGGAAAAAATAAAAAATTAAACTCCGTGGGCTGGCCCGCCAAGACCTGTATGTGGCATCCTATCCGTTGTCTAGTTTACTACATTTTTGAAAACTAAAACTTAAGCTAGCTTTTCTGTAAAAAAAAAAAAAAACTTAAACTTGCTTTTAAACTCTTTTCAAATTTTTTTCATTAGCTAGCTTTTTGAAAGATATTTGTAAATTTTTTTAATATATTTTTATATACTATTTTCAAATGTATTTTTCTTAGAAATTAATCCATTGAAAAGAATTTTTAAAATTTGTTCTTTTATATTTTCTCTTTTTTTTGCTAAACTTTGTTTTTAATTTCTTTTTGAGAGTAACTTTTTAACCTATTTTGAAATTTTGAAATTTTTTTAGATATATTATTTTCAATTATATTTATGTCTTAATGTGAGGGACACTTTAAAGTATATTACATTCAATAGTTTTTAAGTGACCGATACTTTCTATATAAGCCATTCACGCAGTACACTTTGTCAAATTTATGTGAATAAATAATATTTGAAAAGACGATCCATACTTTGAAGTAAGTTGAATAATGTGTGATGTGAATGAATAATAAGTGAGTGAATCACCGTTATTTTTTTTTTACGAGAAAATGATTTCATTAAGAAGCTAAATCAGCTGCAACAAATGAAGCAATACAAGGAAGGCATTCCTCAATCCAAACTGAATCAGTAGAAACTTATAAGCTAAGTGGTGTGCTAGAAAATTAGCAGTTCTTCTAACATGTTGTAGCATAAAAGCACTAAATGAACTAATAATCCTGCGACAATCATTTATCAACAAACTAAAGTAGGAGTGATCAGAAGTGGTTCCTTGCACTCCTCGAATCACATTGAGTGAGTCACCTTCAACCTCAATTTCAAAAAAACCCACATCCAATGCAAATTGGAGTGCTAATTTCATGCCCATTGCCTCAACAATATCAGCGGCAGGTAAGGCTTCAAAATTCCATGTATACAAAACCATCCCCATCTCTAATAATAGCGCCTACGCCCCATTTTTCGTTCATAGGGCCAGCAGCATCAACATTAACCTTATACGACATCCGAGATGGAGGATTCCGAGAAGACGATGAGGTTTGCACATGAGGAGGAGAGGATGTAACCTGAGTATTCAACAAAGTCTTGTGTTCTTCAACAATGCACCAACCCTTTTTAACCATTACATCAATTGGAATAAAATTATTCTCAAAGCAAGACTTATTACGTGTATGCCAAATACTAAAGCATAAAGACAAAACATAAGTAGTATAATGAAGCCATGAGGTGAAGGAAGTATCAACATTATCCAACCGAGCACCAAGAGGAGAATGGAACCAAACCTGTTTAGCCCACATACAATCTTTGAACACATGATCAACATCCTCTTCAGCCGTCCCACACCTGGGACAAAACGGCTCTAACATTAAGCCTCTACGAATTAAATGCTTCTTTGTTGGGAGACTTTCATGTAGGATCCTCCATGCCAAGTGCACATGTTTTGGCATTGTTTGGATTCTCCATAGTATTGACCGTACTTCAGATTCCGGTTGCTGGTGAGACATGTGAGAGGAATCATATTCCTCCCACCTCTTAATGCAATGATAAGCACTCTTGACAGAAAATATACCTTTCTTGTTGGGACCCCAGATCAACTGGTCCATCTGATTATAGTTCGGGAGACGGAGCTAAAGAATCTGCATAGCTTCAAATGGCAAAAAAGTTTCATTAATTAGCAGAGAATTCCATATACCCAGATCATGTAGAATCAGCTGGGAAACTTGGGTGAGTTCCGATTGAGGTGGTTTTGGAGTCCAGATCTTGTAACCATTTTGCATTGGTAACCAGTTATCCTCCCAAATGTCAATATAAAGCTCAGTTCCGACTCTCCACAAACAGCCCCGCTTGAGAATCCACAAGGCTTCATGAATACTTCTCCAAGTGTAGCTTGGCAAATGGCCTAACTGTGACTTGAGGAAGTTGCCACGGGGAAAATAGCGAGCTTTTAGGCATCTGGATAGAAGAGAATTAGGATTTGATAAGATTCTCCAACCCTGCTTAGCAAGTAATGCAAGATTAAAAGCTTTGAAGCTTCTAAACCCCATGCCACCTCTTGATTTAGGCTGACAGCATTTGTTCCAATTGATCCAGCGACATTTTTCTTCTCTCCTTTGTTGTATCCCCACCAAAACTGTCTAATCAGAGTCTCAATGTGTCTCATCAAATCAGTGGCACAATCTATTCCCACATATGTTATGAGTTGTTTCCTCCTTCTCACGGGCTTATGTGAATCACCATTATTATGCACCAGTATTATGCACGTTGTTAATATAGTTGATGTAAATTAACGAGTGAGTGAATCTTCAGGTATTTTTTGTTTTTGGAATTTCAATCTTCAGGTATTTTGATGTGAATGAATAATATTGCATCATTACTAAGAGGATTAAATATGTTTTTGGTCCCTATAAAATTTGCGATTTTTTTTAGTATCTATAAAAAATTTCACTCACTTTTAGCCCTCATATATAAGGGTGTTCGCGGTGCGGTTTGGTTCAGCTTTGAGACAAAAAGTGAACCGAACCGTAAGGTAAAATTACATGCAGTTTGGTTTGGTTCGTTTGACTTCCTAAAATAAAACCAAACCAAACAAATGCGGTTTGGATTGGTTCGGTTGGTTCGGTTTTTTCTAAGACAAAACATAATTTAAAATGAAGTTAAATTAACTAACATAAGAAATGACTAACATAAATCTTTAAGAAAAAATCTACTCAAATATATGTAGTACATAAATTACTCTCTTTTAATTCTTTTAAAATATCTAAGACAATGTTTAAAAGAATTTGAATTAAATATTTCATTGTAATTTTTAAATATAGCATAACAATATGGATTGTTTGTAAGTGAGTCAAAGAATTAATTGGATTTGGGCTAGTAAGTGAGTGAGTGAGAGTTGAGTTTTAGTTGCATTTGGGTTAGTAAGTTAGTAAGGAAGGTTGTAATTCAACAAGCCTCAGTGTTACTTGCGGTTTGGTTTGGTTTGGTTCGATTTTTGAAATCAAAACCGTGAACCGAATCGAACCGCGTGGTGCAATGAAAAAAAGAACCGATCAAAAGCGGTTTTTTGCGGTTTTCGGTTTGGTTTGGTTTACGGTTTTCTATTGGTTTGGTTCGGTTTTGAACACCCCTACTCATAAATTTCTCTGTCAATGCTTTTAATCATTCCTAACTTTTATTAGAGCTTTCTTTGGGTCTTTTATAGTGCTTCTAAGCGCTATTAAAAGTAACGATTGATTAAAAGCATTGACATAAGAAAAAGTGGGAACTAAAATATAGTGAAATTTTTATAAGGACTAAAAACAAAATCTGCAAATTTTAAGGAACTAGAAACATATTTAACCCTTATTATGAATGATGTTGCATCCTTTAAATGTTTGAAAAGACCATCCACCTACACTTTGTCAAACTTATGTGTTTAATGGATGCTGTTGCTGTATATGGAACTAATTGAGGTCATTTTCTAGGCTAATTCATTAAATGTGTGGGTATATCAACAAATTTTCCACGGTACATATTTGATTTTTGTAACACCCTGGGCCCTTTTCTGACTTAGTAGGCTACCCACAAGTGTACATCATGAACTTCTCTACCCCCCATGTAGAGTTTTTGCCTTCCGTGGGAATCGAACCTTGTACCTGAGGCCTAAGTACAAGTTCAATGCATTCCCACTACCAATTTTACATTAGTAGATATCTTTAAATTTTACCATTTGATACAAATTTAGGGTAAAATAGTAAAATCACCACTAAAAGACAAAATTTGTCAGCTTTTTCGCAACTTTAAAATAACAAATCTGCAGCGCTGACGCGCGTGTCAATTTTTGTTTTTACTTTTTTTAAAAAAAATGTTTTTTTAAAAAAATTCGTAATATTTTCCAGCTTTTTTGTAAAAAACATTAAAAAAAAGTTTCTTTTTACAAAAAATAAATTAGTCACTATTTTTATAATCAACTCAGACTACTAAACTTAACCATTTTTTACAACGGTAAAATTAATCATTTTAGCCACTAACGATTGTCAAAAAAAGACGTACCTCTAACAAAAGTTTTAAATTAATTTTTTTCAAAAAATTAAATTATTAACTTAATATTATACTCAATAATTAAATAATCTAAAATTAATTTTTTAGTATAATCTCTCTATTAAAATCAATGAAATTAACCACTGAGAATTGTAAAAAAAAAACTTTAACCACTACCAAAAAATTACAAAATAACTTTTTTATAATTAAATGAATATGATTAAATTATATAGGAAAAAATAAGTGATAATACATGGCAACAGGAGCGGCAACAAGAGATTGAAAATGAGATCGGCAACAAGAGCGACAGCAGGAACGAGAGCAGACTCCATCTAAAATTTATTATTTTCTGTCATCTCTTTACTAAAACTATTAAAATCAATCAATTTAACCACTAAGAATTGAAGGAAAAAAAAACTTTAACTACTACCAAATATTACAAAATAACTTACTTATAATTAAACAAATATGTTTTAATTAATATTAAATTATATAGAAAAATATGAGTTAACATGTGGCAACGAGAGAGGTAACAAGTGCGCCAACGGGAGGGCCAAAGGAGATGCATATTTTATCTAAAATCTCATTTTCATTTTTCTTCATTTTTACTCCATTATTAACATTATAAGAAGATACTGATTTTTTTTAAACTTTTTCAAACACAACTATTTTAAGAAAGTTGAAAATATAGTCTTTTATCAAGTTTTTCCCTTTTTTTGACAATAACAAACTTATGGCATTCCATTAATCAAAATAGTGTCAATACAGAATAGAATCAAATCAAAAATATGAGAGCAATCATATAATCTTGACACCCTTGCTAGAGTGTGAGCTGCAAGATTTGATTGCCTTCGAATAAAGCTAACCTGAAAGTTTTTAAAATTAGATAAAAATGTCCTACACTTAGATATTAGCGCGGCAAACACGGTATTTGGTAAAGGGTCTGCCATCTAGCCATTTACAACTGGCTGACAACCCAGTTCTATGGAAACAGAAGTCAGCCCCAATTCCTCCATCCATAGTAAGGTTTGTCAAATCCCCATAGCCTTCGCCTATTGGGGTGTAGGGATACCTGTGAACCACATTGTCTTGCCTTTTTAGAAACTGCCGGTGGAGGATCGGATACACACGCCAATGGCATATTTGTTTTCAGATGCAAAAAGTGTTGCATCTACATTATATTTGAGAGTATCATGACACGGTGGTTGCCAGCGAGTTTCATTTGCATGATGCTGCCTAGTTGCTCTGCTTGGTGTATCATTCTTCGCTCGCGCCCAGCTCCACTCATGGAAGTGATTCATCACGTTGCTTACGACCTGCGCAACCGGCTGCAAGACCCCCTCCCAGACTTTATCATTACGCCTGCGCCATATAGCCCAAAGGGTCATGACAAATCTGATCCTTTTTTCCTCGGTAAGTACCTGCATGAGAGAAAACAAAAAAACTCCTAAAATCAAGAGCATTAGTCATTGCAGATCAGATTTCATTAAGAAATCCACAATCATTCCAAATTGGTTCTGTATGAGAGCAATTAAGGAAAGCATGCCACTCCGACTCGGGCTCATCTTCACACAGTGGGCAATGATCTTCACAATCAACATGTCGCCGTAATAAGTTGCTACCGGTTGGAAGGCACCCCCTAGCAAGTCTCCATAAAAACAATTTAACCTTCGATGGAACACGACACTTCCAAATAAACATCCAATCACCTCCTATACGCAAGTTTGAGCTATTTCTAGAATCTTCCATGAATGCGTAATATGCTGACCGAACGAAAAAGAAACCATTCCGACTACGACACCAACATAACCTGTCCTCTTCATCCACATGAAAACATGGCATAGTTTTGATCAAATTCGCCTCTTCTGCATTAAATAACTAATCAATGTAGTTATAATTCCAGCTCCTAGTACTATTACACCAAAGATCCTTCACACGAAGCCCCTCTGTGCCCGGAGCAATAGGAGATCTCACAAAACTATCCCGTCGACCCTTCAACCAAGGATCATGCCACATCGAAATAGATTTCCCTTTTTTTATTACATTTTCCAACTTTCAACATATTTATAATTTTATAGAAAATTATAACAAATATAGTATCACCCGTGCATATGCACGAGATAAAATACTAGTTTTTTAAAAAAACTAATCTACATCTTATAGTGTGATCGGAAAAAAGCAACAACTACACTTAAATGTTGTCGATAAACAAAATTGTTGCATACTTGCATATGTCAAAAAGTTGATTAATAAATGTCTGAACCATATTCTTTTATCTAATAATAAATTGATTTAATATGTGGGGTTTGAATTAATTATAATTGTAGTTGTTGCACCTGTCAAAAAATGTTGTTGAATTTAATAAATATTTTGTTAATAAATATATTGCTCAAAAAAATATTTTTTTCCCACTATGAGAGCTTCGAAATTAATTGATATTTTTTATTTTTTGGCAAACGAATCTGAGGAACTCTTAGAAGAAATTGGTGTTAAATTCTTGGTGATTGAAGGTGGTCAAAAGTGCTAATCAACACTTTTTAAACAAAAAAACTATTTTTTGACCACCTTTAAAGTTTCCAAAATAATTGATTTTTTGTTATTATGAGCAAACATGCTTAAGGAACTCTTAGATGGTGTTAAATTATTTGCGATTGAAGATGGTCAAAAGTGCTACAGAATATTACTTTATTTTGCTAAAAAACTGTTTTTGAGTAAATGACATAAGTTTTGGTGATGATCTTGTATCTTTTAGAATGACTTTAGCTCCTTAATCATAACAAATTTCAAAGGAATTTTATCTTTTTTTCTTTTTACAATAAAGCAATTTTATATCTATTGTGCATTACTTTACAATCAATACATTACATGCATCATGCATGGAAGTTTATTTTTTTATAATAAGCACTTACTGCATTTCATCGATAATCAAATCAAAAATACATGTGGCAACATCAAAATAATCTTTGGGATTAGCAGATAATAAGGCCACCCCCACAAGAGAATGAGCAACCTTATTAGCATTTATCATAGTAAACTCAACATAAGAGTTGAAATTAAAAAACGAAAAAAATGTCCTTACAAACTTTCATTAAAGAACCAAACTCAAAAATTGCAATATGATTGTGTTCCGGACTGGGCCAAACCCCCATGGAGCTTGGGCCTGGCCCATTTCCGTACTCCGTCACACCCATATTCTCGTCCGACCCGCAACCAACGGTTGGAACTCATCCGCCCAATCTAACGGCTCGGGTACGGCACCGAGGTCTATAAATATATGATCCATCCGCTATTTCCAGGTACGTACTCATTCCTCCCAAAATTACCTCTTCTCTACCCTTGCTGACTTAGGCATCGGAGTGTTTGCAGGTACCCCACCCGAGGCGCGGGAGAAGACCACCTCGGCCAATCCGAGGTCCAAGCCAACCGTCCGAATTCAACTTCCCCTCCTCGCGGAATGCTTCGTCTCAAGTGCACATCCCGTGCTCCGGTACCGAACATTGGCGACCACAGTGGGAGCTATTCACTCGCTTCCGAACTCACTCTCTTAGTTAATCATGCCTCCTCGAGGACGACCGCCTACCCGATCCCAATCTCGGGTGCAGAGTGCAAACCCCAGGCAACTCCTGAATGTCACATTCAGACCGTGCTTGAGGAAGTCCCGGCAATTCCCAGCTCTAGCCGGCTTCCACAACCTGCCCCAGTCCCGCAGGTCAACGTTATTCCAGCGCAACTTCAAGTTGTCAGCCAACTCCTTGACGTGCTAGAGCAACGCAGCCAAGGGTTAATGCAGCAGGAGATGGCCGCCATCGCCCGAGCTACCGCGGCCCAACACCAGCCTGTGGACCGGCCCCCTCAGTTTCCACCTCGGACCATAGTTTCTCTGAGACGTCGGACATCACCTCCCCCGAACGACATCTCGAGTGACGCCTTTCCAATTCGCAGGGAGAAACGGCGCGGTAAACCCCCGACTCCATCATCACCGCCGAGATCAGAGTCTCCTGCAAGCTCGGACAACCCTTCATCCAACTCCTCCTCTTCATCCCGAGATCCATCTCCCCGCAAGAAAGGAACTCATAAAGGTAAGTCCAAGAAAAAGGACGGAAGATCCCGGGCCAGTCCCTTCATCCCGGAGATCACCAACTGCTGTATCCCAAAGTCCCTCGAAAAACCTCCCAGGCTAAACGTGTACAACGGCAGGCGCGATCCCGACGAACATGTGGACACCTTTGATCTAATGCTCGACTACCGTGACGCCTCCATGGAAGTCAGAAAGACTAAGCGTTCGATAAAGCGGCACTGGCAGGAGGTCCTCAATGTCGAAAGTGGTCCAGCCTCCCTTTTGATCAAGACAAACAGACCCCCACTATCCTTTACCGATTCTGATCTCCTCCGAGGCAAGCCCAATGAGGAAATTCCCTTGGTCATCTCTACAGTCTTAGCCGGGGTAAATGTAAAGACGATCCTGGTGGACCAAGGGAGCTCGGTAGATATACTATTCAAGGAGCTGCTCCCAAAGCTAAAAATCTCTGAGGGTGACTTGTCTGAATATGAAGGGTCCGATCTGGTGGGATTCAATGGTTCCAGGACCCGACCTCTGGGCTATCTCAAGCTGAGGGTAACCTACGGAGAAGACAAGCTGTCAAGAACCATAAAGACAAGGTTCCTGGTGCTCCCTTGCCCCTCCCCATACCATTGCATTGTCGGTCGACCGACGCTGGGGAAGCTCGAGGCCGTCGCCTCCATCGTCCACCTCAAAATGAAATTCTTCTCGAAGCAAGAAGAGGTGGTCACGGTCCTGGCAGACCTCGACGGGGCAAAGAGATGCCAGTACCTCTGCCTTAAGTCGGAACGTCAAGTCGAAAAGCAGCAGACAGTTGCAGTAACCGACCTAGAAGCCAAGAAAGAATAGTAAGGGCAACGACCACGGTAAGAAATTGAAGACGACAACAAAAAATCACTGAGCATTAAACTGTATTCGATCTATCTTCAATAAGAAAAGATTGCAGAACTGTGCCTTCGATTTCTATTTTTATTGCTATGTGCGGACTAACACGCAGGTATTCCGTTTCCGGCAACGCCCCTCCTACCCGAGTCCGACCCGAGCTGGCCACTCGACGGACAACGGTTCGAGGTGAGGCCCATGTCCTTCCCGACTCCAAGCTTAAATGCTCAATCGAGAGGCGCACACAGGCCCACAGCGGCTCAGGTCCAAGTTGCCCTTAATCTCGCCTCGAGCGAGCAGCCTTCCCACTGATCTCCGAGCTCAAATGCTCCATCAGTGGCCGAAGGAAGAAGTCCCCAGCGACTTCGACCAAAGACCTTCCCTCTGGTGTCCGAACTCCATGCACCACCAGGGGCCGAAGGGACCTCTGATCTCCGAGCCCCGTGCTCCATCAGAGGCGAAAGACTCCCCTGATCTCCGAGCTCCGCGCTCAATCAGGGGATAAAGACTCCTCTGATCTCCGAGCTCCGCGCTCCATCAAGGGATAAAGACTCCCCTGATCTCCGAGTTTCGAACTCCATCAGGGGGCAAAGACCTCCCTGATCTCCGAGCTCCGCGCTCCATCAGGGACCATCAAAGAGAGCTTACAATAGTTCGAGGAAAGACACTCAGGTAATCCTAATCTCGGCCTCGGCCCTCCTATCTCGCCATTAAAGTCAATATAAATAAATGACGAGATGCTTTCAAAATAAAGTAAGCTTTCATTAATATTGTAAAATATTACAAAAGGTGGGCCACTGGCCAGTATTTACATGTACAAAATAGTAAAAGAAACCAGGGAGAGCAGTCCTTATTCGAATACCTCCGCCTCGGAGCCAAGGAAGAGAAGCTGCGCTTGATCCAAAGAAGCATCGGGCACGGGCTTGACGAGGCTTCCCTCGAAGACTTCGTGCTGAGGGTCCAGCAGTTCTAGCGGCAGGTCAGGACTGACCATGGCCAGAAGACTTTTGCATCTGTCGAAACCAAGCATGGCTAAACTCTCCACCTTGATCTCGGCAGTAGAGCACTCACCCTTAAGCTTTTCAGCCTCGTCCCGAAGAGCAGCGGCCTCCGCCTGAACTCGGATATCCTCTGCCTTAGCCACTGCAAGCTGAGCCTGAATCTCCCCTGCCTCTTTTGCCTTGTCTTGGCCCAACAGCAGCTGAGCCTCAAGGCCGGCAATTTGCTCCTCGGCCGAGGAAAGAGAACTGATGGTAGCCCGGAGAACACGGTTCTCTTCTATAAGCTCCGACATCCTCTCATCCCGACAATACTCTAGCTTGTCGGCCCAGTTTTGAAGGTCTCCTTCCAACTCTCAGTTAATGGCTTCAGCCCTCTCCAACCTCCGAGAGAGCTTCAGAAACTCCGGGTCCGATTTCAACTCTTCAAGCTCCTGGTACAACCTAAGAGCCGTCTCGGCAACCCTCAGGCAAGCCTCTAGGTCGGCATCAGAAGGGATCTCAGCCTCAAGCTCTGTCGGCAAAACAAATTCCCTGGCACCAATAGTTTTTGGTTTTTTAGAGGATGAAGGAGCCTCAGTGTCTGCAGCACCCTGTTTCCTTCTTGAACCACTTGCACCCGTTCTCCGCCTGGAAGAGCACTTTTTGAGTGGAACCTCGGCGTCAGGGTCAAAAACGGGACAAGTAACCAATGCATCTGCAGGAAGAAGACAAAAAATGGCTAAGACACATAGGTAAGGAAACCAATGATCAAGCTGACTACGAGATTTCGAATTACCTAGCAGTGATCTCAACTCGGCCGCGGACTTGGCTCCGATAATGTCAGCGCAACGGAACTTCAGCCCGGCTTTCAAAAGCTCGTCGCCCCATTCCTAAAGGAGTTTATAGTTCTCTGCTTCGTCACCCCAAAGGGACTTGGAATTCACCGAAAAGGTTTTGTTGAGGTGATCGTAATGATGCCCATCCCAGAACAGAGAGAAATGGGGCCTCACCAGCTCCGACCCCTCGACATCGGCAATGGCTTTGCGTTGCCTTCCTGTTTGCAGCACGGACGTAGAGGAAGAACTTCTTGAATCCTTTGTTGGAATCATTCACCGGAGCCAAGTAAGCCCGATTCCGTGCCCCACGGAGGCAAACATGACCATGCCGAGTAGGATCTTCCTTGACGGGCTAACGGAAAACGTCGAAGACACAGAAAAAGACTTTTACGGACAGAGTCCGCCCCAGAAAGGCCATGACATCTTCAAAAGCTTTAACATACCCCCGAGCGTTGGGGGCCAACTGAGAAGGTGCCACTAGCAGATGATCCAGCACACCCTGCTGGAATTCGGACAACGGAATCCGGATCCCCATAGTGTCCAGGCACCTCTTGTAGAAGAAATACCCGACCTCCTTCATTGGCAATTTGGTACAAGCGAGAAGTTGCCCCGGTTGTTCCAACCTCCATTTTTGATCTGAAGGCGCGACGACGTACGCCTCCAGCTCGGCAATTTCCTCAGCATTCAGCTTTGACCTAGCGTCCACCACTTTCTCGGAAACACAGTTATACGAGCTCAAATCATACTGGTACTCCGCGGCATCAAGCCCAACGGTGTTAGAGCCACGGACCTCAGGCATAGAGCCCTCTGGAGACCCTTATGGGCTGGAAACTCTCTGATCTTTCGCGGATGAGCTCGACATCTCAACGTCTGACATCGGGAAGAAATTTTTGATCTCGGGATTAGAACCTCAAGTCGTAGCGACTGCCGGAAAGAATCACAATTGACCTCGCACAGGGGAAATCTCAACTCGCTCAAAGATAACAAGTGAAAGAGTGAAGAGCTCCCGTTGAGCTTAAATACCATAGGGGCTCAGAAAACGAATCGTCACGTCTAATCAATGCATCTCTTCAGATTCTGACATGGGAAGCTGAACCACAAATTTGGCCCCTGTCTCCCAAACGCCACTTGCTCGAGAAACACGTGGCATTGCAATCACAACTCCTTCAAAGAAATTCATAACAAGCCGAGGCCGGACTCTAGCACCTCTCGACCTCGACTTGGGGGGCCACTGTTCCGGACTGGGCCAGACCCCCATGGAGCTTGCCCTGGCCCATTTCCGTACTCTGTCACGCCCATATCCTCGTCTGACCTGCATCCGACAGTTGGAACTCATCCGCCCAATCTAACGGCTCGGGTACAACACCGAGGTCTATAAATACATGATCCATCCGCTATTTCCAGGCACGTACTCATTCCTCCCAAAAATACCTCTTCTTTTCCCTTGCTGACTTAGGCATCAGAGTGTTTGCAGGTACCCCACCCGATGCGCGGGAGAAGACCACCTCGGCCAATCCGAGGTCCAAGCCAACCGTCCGAAGTCAACTTCCCCTCCTCGCGGAACGCTCCGTCTTAAGTGCACATCCCATACTCCGGTACCGAACATATGGGAATTGAAGGTGTCAATAACACACTTGGCATCTAACTCGAATATCACATCCTTGTAGCCCTACTCACGGTCCCAATGAATAGCCAGATACAAACCCATTGTTTCCCGTAGAAGCACATTCATGAGAGGACAGAACCAATGTGTTCTTAGCACTAATAAAATTGCCACAGTCATCCAGAAGACACATAGCAATGCCTACTTTGTTCTTAACAGAAGAGAATGAGGCATCCACGTTGCATTTCACCCATCCCGTAGACGGCTTCTTCCACGTGACGTCAGCTTGCGCTGAAGCTGAATGAAGCACTCTACCAGAAAAATTAGCGCCCATGGACCGAACCTTAAGACACTCGTTAAAGAACTTGCTACCAGTCCAAACAATTGTTTTTTGAGACTTAAGCTTTCTGGTCAAAAGTTTTTACTTGTGTTAGATGATATATGGAATGATGGTCGTGCAAAATGGTGTTCTCCCACACACGGTAGGTGAAATGCCCGAGCTCATGCCTCAAACATGTCTTGTGAGAATTGGACGACCATCAAAATGGTGTTCTCCCCCCAAATTAGTATATTTTTTATTAATAAAGTCCAACCATATTGAACCAAATGAACCAATTAAACGATGAATCAGATGTCTCGCCAATTAAACCTCCAGTTCGGTTTTAAAAAGATTGCCTCAAACTATATAGATGATGTGAAAAAGCATCATATGTTAATTTATTTATTTTTGGCTATATGAAATAAAGTTTTTTTTGGACAAACAGGTTTAAATTAAATAACTACAATTGCACACTTTAATTTCTACACCCAAGTTCACACGTAGGCCACAATACCGTTTTATAATCCTCATTGCTCGAACGCACTCCCACCGTATCTATCATCCAACGTACAAAACTGAATCTATATCTATATCTATATCTATATTCTATTCTATATAGTATACAAATAAAAATGCTCCTCAATGCTATTTTTCTGAGTTGTCAACCTCTAAGCATATCCACATAGAATTAGCTAAAAAAGTGGCCAACATGTCAATTATATTAATGATGTGTAATCCTATTGGCAGTTTACATACTAATATTTAATATTAAATTGCATTAAATCAAATAACTCAAACATGGCAACAATTCAAATTTGACAACCATTTAAATCAAAATTATTATTCAGTTACAAATATTATAAAAACAATCATAATTATATTAAGAGGTTGCATTCCATACCCACCCCCAAATTGGTTAAAGAAGAAAGAAAAGGTTAAGAAGAAACAACATATGGGGGTGCACGTGAAAGAAGAAAGAAAAGGTAAAAAATAATAATTAAAAAATATATTTTGTTATAAATAATTATGTTTTAAGAAATTCAAAGTGTTACATGTATGTAAAATCAAATTCATATTCAATTTTCAGTACATCCGGCTAACATTTATAACCCATGTTGCATATATAAACCCCTAATTTCATAGAAAGTGTACACAAAATTCAAAATCTGTTTGCATTTTTAAAAAATAAAATAAAAACGTTAATAAATTGAGTTGAGTAATAATACATCTACAAAAATGAAACTAATAAACTAAAAGGTATTTCCAATAGCTTCAAATACCAAAATTACAATTGACATTACACAATTGAATTCATAACGTATATTTACCATAAATAAAATTTATAACTGATGCACATATTAGGAATTTCTTTATCATAATAATTTTGAAGATATTCAAAAATTCAATTTTCACATGCTCATGCTTATATTTTCAAATTGTGCATTCAAATTGAAATTCATAAAAACCAGAATTTCATCGTAAATAATAATATTTGATTTAGTGTCGTAAATATATTTCATGTAATATTAGGGGTTTGTTAACAATAGAATTTTTTTTGGGTCTAGGGGTCGTTGACTCTGCTCCGGTGCCTAGGTGAAAAGGCCCTGAATAATTCGGAGTTCGACCGGGATGTAAGTAAAATCTGAATGCTATGCACTGTTGTTGTAAATTTGTTTACATTGTCAACCAATTAATATAATATGGTAGACTTTTAAGGTAGTTAAGATGAAATCAATCATTTTTTTATGATGTGCCACTTCGTGATTCAATAACATCATAAAAAACCTCATACACCGTCAGTGTATGTAAATTAAAATATATAATAATATATTAATATTATATGCATGTATATCAAATCTAGCATGTGTAAATCGTGATATATCAAATCAAAATAAAATATTATATAGATTTATTTTATATATATATCATCGGTGTAAAAAAAATTACAATGTCAATCAATCACAATTTCTCACGTCATTAAAAATGGTCAAGTCTTTTTTTTGGTGAGATTGTTTAACTATACATTGAAAGTCATTTGTACCGTAGTTTGTAATTGGTTGTTTGTGAAAAAAAGCTTTTTCACCGCAATACATAACAATTAAACTCATATTACGTATTATATTAAGTTTATTTTATTGGTCCATAATAAATTATTATTATATATTTTTGCATATTTATAAAGTTTATTATGTCTTATTGTTGACTACAGACACATAACTGTTTTATGCGAATATAATTTGTAAACAAACCAATTATACCTTTTTAAAGAGTGATAAACATTGCTTTTACATAATACTACATATTATATGTTCTGAACTGGGTTAAGAAGCCCATTAAGCAATTAGACATTGATGAACTCAATCACTTTGATCCATATTCCACAATATACAAGCCCACTTATGTCTCCTATACTTGGATGACTCAGATCCACTCTATCAAACCAACGGCTCACAACGGGCACGATTTCCTATAAATACTAGCTTGTATTGCCATAATTAGGTACATTCTTATTTCTTGCTAAATCACTCATCTATTTTCAATACTAACTTGAGCGTCGGAGTGGCTTCGCAGGCACCCCTCCCGTGATCACTCTGAACCTCCAGTTGGACAGCAGGAGATCTGCTAGCTGCAGCTCACCCAACAGTGCAAGGTACATAACACTATACAACTAATCACAACCCTTTCTTCAACATATTCCATAATTTTATACAACAAGCATGCTGCATATTTCTTTTTTCTTTTTTTTTTTGCTAAATATACTAATTCATTAATTCATATATACAATAATATTTAAGAATAAACATTTACCCTGTGTATCACGAATAAAAAATTTATATTGATTATCTATATAATTATTAGATTTCAATTTAATCTAATATAAGAAAGACTCAGAAGACAATTGTAGTAGCTACTATATTTTCAAATCCAATATAAATTAGTATGTAACCCGTGCGATGCAGGGGAAGCAACTTCGTGCATAATATTGAATTTAAATAATTTTGTGAAAAATATGACATAAAAAATATATAAAGGAAATAAAGAATATCTAACAAACTATATATCTATTAAAAAGTAAAAAGATGGTATGATTAGTGAAGATTAATAACTTAAGTTGTGTACTGAAAAAAATAATTTCAATCTGATAAATAGACAATCAATATAAATAAAATATAATATATATTTACATTGGAAACGGTGGTGCAAACTACAATTTGTCAATAAGCTATGATTGTCACAATGATAAAAGTATTATTTTTTTTAATAAAAGTATTATTTGATATAAGTTATGAAAGTAAATCTCTCTAAGAAATCATAAAGTTTCTAAGAAATTAGTAAATATTTATAATACTAATTTCATTAACTTAATCTAGCTTGAGTGTCACCATGAAGTCACTCTACCCATCTTCTATTGATGGTTGCAGAGAGTATGCTATCATTTGCTATAAAAGCTAGATAAAAAATATATATCAAATGTTTGTTTTGTACATACGTCTAAGTTGAGTATAGGTGTGAAATATTTAGATCCTAGAAGTACATTTATATTTATGAATAGATCATAATATCTTCTAATAATCCAACGGTTAGTACATACTAACCGAATTTTTCATTGATAGGGAAATGACTAAAATGCCCATCTAATAACAAATACTAAGGAAATCCTTAGTACTCTAAATCAGACTCCTAAAAAACTAAGAATATATCAAAATTAAAACCACATTATCTATCTTGTTCTAAAGGACTTAGCTTTAAATATTGAAATTTCACCCGTACTCCTTAACTTAAATGAGGTCATATTGGGCTGATATATTTTTAAAGTGAAAAGGGCAAACTTCATATTTTATCACCCACATCGTCATTAAAGTAAATGAGATTCAAGATGTCATTCATGTTGGTAAATGAGATTCGAGATATTTTATTTTTCCTAATAATAGTATCAAAATCAGGTTGCATATTACTCACATAAGCCTTTGGAAGTTCTGTCTACCACTTTCAATCTCAATGCATAAATAATGAGGGATCAAATGCTCCAAATCCCAAAGCTACAATCAACCTTACCATTAAAAAATAACACTAAGAGATAAAAGATGTCACAGAAAATTAACCTCAACAGAAGAATTTGTTCCAACTTTATTACCCTTTGATACCTGGTTCGAAACTATCATTGAGAGAATTTGTTCCAACTCTTTATAATTCTATAATAAATGAAAGACACGATTACACATCTACGACAAAAAAATTATCTTTAGTAAAGAATAATTGTCTTGTTGAGAGCAACAACTACATAAAAAACACAAAAAAAAGTACCCCCAAAAGGAGAAGCTCAAAAGGAGAAGCTTTTGTGCAGTCTTGTTGGGATCCATGATTTGCTTTCTCCCCTGATTTTTATGCATACGATGGGAGTAAGGTCATTGGGTGCAAAATCTCCAACAATGACAGATGAAGAAAATGTAAAATAAAGTAAAATTGCAAATTGAAATTGTTAGAGATAAATTCAAAAATGTTAGAGAACTTCTGGATTCATCAAATTCTTTATTTCAGGAAACCAAAAGAAGATGTTAGAAACCTACATGGTTAATAATGACATAGAATGGAGAACCTGGTTAAGAAACTCGCGAAAACAATAACAGAAAAAACACACATCTAATGAGTATTAACCTTTTCAAAAAGCGTAACCTGTTGAGGTCTTATTCTGATAAGTAAAATTGATATTTGTACTAATATGTATTGTGAACTGCCATATTAAAAATATAAATTTTAAAATCTTTGAATTCCATTGAATATATATTCTGAAATTTGGTTTTCGAAACTTATTGCAGAAAACAATGTTATGCTCATGTAATTTCTAGTCAAGAAAACATAATACCTATTAATAATATTACCTATTAATAATTGGTAACAAAAAGTTCCATACTTACGTTTTAAATACGAAAACTTCTTAATATTGATGATTAGCAAATTTGAGTTTTGGTAGTCAATGCAAATTTGTTAATTAAGAATTTTTTTTAACAATTATTTCGAATTTCGAATTAGTTTATATTAATTATTAATTATACTTATTATACCATTATGTGAAATATAATACGTGTAGTTCCTTTCTATTACTTTTAAATATTAATATAATATCTGACCAAATTGACTACGTTGCCCAATTATGAAATTTTCTTTGGACAAATAACATAATATTTTTATCACCAAATAGCAAATATAGGTTTCATTCTTGTCCTATTTTTTCTCGCGTCTTCAAAATAATTTTGTACAAAATGAACAATTATTATTTGTGGTCAACAAATGAGAACTTCTACTATTAATTTTTATTTTTTATTTTTTATTTTTTATTTTTTATTTTTTATTTCATACTTATTGTTTAGATTTCGAAAAATATGGATACCATTAATATTTTTGTTCATATTCTGAATACGATTGAATAGCATATATAGACTCTATTATTTAACCAAAATGGAATAATAAATTATACCATAACACCTTCCAATATTGTCGGTTACAAATTTAATTTCATAAAGAGCTTTTGAATTTTATTTATTTTTTAATTTTCTAATATATATTAACTGGTTTTATTTCATTATAGGTGTACTTAATAGGATTTGCATTTATTATTTGTTTCTCAAATTGATGTATGAATGACACCTAGGATAATTGGCCTTGAGAAACATTTTGCTTTGTATTATTATAGGTTTATTTTATTTATATTGCTTTTTTATCTAATTATTAGATTTCAATTGAATTTTTGAATATACTACTTTATATATTAATATGCTCAAATCGTACTTTATGTGTATTTTTCATAAACAATAAGTATATAAATACTAAATTAAAAGTAATTAACATGATTTATTGTAATCGCATTTTACTAAAGTTTTTTGGTGAATAATTGCATGTTACTACATTTTAGATACACTTTTATTGACTTATTTATTTATTTATTTATTTATTAATAATCATATTAGTTTTATTCACAAAATTATTTAAATTTAATATACTACAAAAATTGCTTCTCGTGCATCGCACGGGTTGCATACTAGTCTACAACAAAGGAAAATGCAAGTCTACTCGTAACAGTGAGAAAACGAGGAACAAAGAAGAGGAGATATGTTTGGATTGGTGGTATGAGATGGAATGGAGTGAAATGAAATGGAGTGCTATAGTGTTCTATTGTTTGGGTATTTTAAAAATGGATGGAATGTGATGGAACTCATTCCATCCTATTCCATCATTTTCCCTTATTTTTCTTCCTCCCCAATTTGGGAGGTATGGAATGGAATCAATAGCTCTTATTATATTATTACTTATTTACCCCTACCAGTAGTCCTCTTTCTACTTTCGTCTCTCTCCTAATTTGGTTGATTTATGTGATGGAACTCATTCCATCACTAGCTCCCCGCTTTTTTAACGCATTATATCTTCCTCCATAAATCAACCAAACAAATCATTTCAACTCTTTTTTAATGATTCGAAAATCAATTAAGCAGCATAAATCCTCTATCAACTCAACCAACTCCTGGCTATTACAACATTCAACCACTGATCATACCTTTTAACCAACAAAAATCACCCATAGTAACTGCTAGAAAATTTCAATATATCCTGTAGTTGTTATTCTTTTTGTCCATCATATAATTTGATTCTCTAGTTTTTAAAAAAATCATATAAACTGATTCGGAATAAAATTAGCAGTTGTTACTTACTTTTATTTGCATTTTAATAAGAGTTATAAAAGTTAAATTCTCAATAATGTTCGGAGAGGTCAACCCCTTAAATGAATCTCCGATACCTCGAAGGATTAGTCTTCACAGTCGTCGTGGAGGATACATTGGTTTACCAAAAAAAAAAATTCTCAATAATGTTTTTTTACATAAGGGTAAAAAAGGAATAAACAAGTTATAATCGGTTCCGTTCCGTTCATTACACAAACAGTGGAGTGGGAACTTGGTTCCGCTCCGTCATAAAATTCTCAAACAATGGAATGAGAATTTTATTCCACTCCGTTCCGCTCCATTCCATTCCGTTCCGCTCCGTTCACTTTGAAGTATCCAAACATACAGGGAGTGTTGGCTATTTAAACAAACTTTCTCTTAGTAGTTTTCTATTGTAGCCGTTTAGTTGGTTGTTAGTTTAGTTTCCAACTTTATGGACTTCTTGTGGACTCCTATAATGGATGGAAATAAATTCTATATAGCTATTGCTATTTTAGTTCAACTAGTATGTTCCACCCGTGCGTTGCACGGGTCGACATTCATTTGTAAATTAAAAGTTGACAATTTTTTTAAGATTTAAAAAAACAAAAAACGTATATTTAAGTGTATTGTGTGGTAATAAAGTTTTTTGATTTAAATTTAAGCTAATATTTTCTGTAACAATGTTAGCAAAATATATTTTTAACATATACTTATGAAGATGTCATACAATATAGTGTATCTAATAAATTTTGATAAAAAAATTAAGTGTATGTATATATATATAGATACATTTTTTAATGTCGCCTTCTTGATTTGTGTTAATTGATTTTTGAAGGAAACACTGACGTGGAAAACAAAAATAACAAATTAGGACTTAAAAATTGAAATTTTGGGACATAATAAGAGGTTTAAATTAAATAATTCCTTAATTTTTTAACAAACATAATTATATAAAAAAAGAATTTTGTAGTTGTAACAAATAATTAAAGAATATATAATTATAACATGGAGAGGGGTGTCTTTGGTTTTTCAGGAAAGGGTAGGGGTAAATTTGTAAGTTGACTATGAGTTAAACTGTTCTTTCCTTTCACAAATCCCTTGGTATTCGACTTTCCCAAATCTCTTGCTTCTACAGGCAACGTAACGAAAGTTGCTCAAACAATGGCAACTGAACATGGGTCGTCTTCTTCACGCCGTGGAGAGAGACGAAGTGGTACCTCTGGTAAAGGAAATTCATCGAATGAAAAACCCCAGGTACGTGTTCTTCAAAACGAAACTTACTGTTTTCGAAGTTAGGGTTAAAGAATTGTGTTTGTTAAATTCATGAATTAGTTGAATCTTGTTGTTCTTAAGCACTGATGTATGTCAAGCCGTTATGTAAATTTCATGTATGTTACTTTAGATTTAACAATCGGATCTTCAAGTTTACTTTTGATTCAGTTCAAGTTTGGTCAATCTTAGAACAATCTGATACGATTTCATCACTTAGAATGTTTAGTTTATGTTTCTGGTAGAGACTGGGTTTCTTCCCCTATTAAAATCCCCAGCAAGTCCTATAATGGCTGCTTCATTATTTTATAGATTGCTTATTAGAAATGTTGTCCCTCAAAGTAATCTACAAATAGTTGTTTCTCAGATAAGGCCACCTCAACCTCTACAATTCCGTTTTAGGGTTTGAACCAGAAGAGCAAACTCGCCGGAGAGAGAAAATGAGAGAAAGGGATTGCGACTGAGAGAGAACGAATGGGAGCGAGCGGTGGCGCGAAGAGGGCCACGCCTGAGGGAGTGAACGACGGTGACCGGAGGGATATTATTCAACTCTCCTCTACTAGGACCAGGCTGGATATTATTCAACTCTCTACATTGTCTCCCAAGAATGGGGATGCCTCACATATTCATTTGGGCATGTTTCATCTCTTCACAAATCTCTTTATTTATAGGAGAGAACATGACTTCCATGCATGCATAAGACTTAGTGGACATTAATTGTCTCACCTTTCCAAGGAGCCCCACTTCTTGACTTTTCTTCAATATTCTAAATACACCTCTTCAAATGTGTCTCTTGAATTTTCCATCACTACTAATATTAAATAGGATTAAATATATGTTTAGCCCCTGCAAATATGACCATAATCCATTTAGGCCCTGTAAAAAAAAACTTTAAAATGACCAAACATTTACAGTTAAGCCCCTCTGTTAACTTTCCATCCAAAAAAGATGAGGTGGCTAACGATGATGACGTCAGCATGACATCATCATTGGCGTCACTGCCACGTGTCAACATTTGATTGGACCATTGTGACACGTGTCACTGAACGCCATATCATCATCTCATGTCATCAATGCCACGTGGGACTGACATGCCGCATCAGTACCATGTCAGCCATGTAGATGTCTGCCGCTTGGCATCCTGTATTTGAAAAGTTTTTTTACAAAATTGTTGGAGGAAGGAACCGAACCTGTGGGTTTACAACTTCCCTACTTTACCATTGAACCACTTGTAACTCATTGTTAGAATGTTATAACTCTAATATATATATTAGCTGCAAGATTGCATAAGTATAATCTTCACTTCCAGGAACGCAGATAACAATGTAAGTTCATGGTATAATCAATTAAACTTGATTTCGTCCATTTAGTTTCATTTTGTTTTCCATTAAATATGTTTTCCATTTCGTTCATTTCTGTTTGCCATTAAATTTGTTGTTGTTATCTGAACGCCATTAAATCTGTTTCAAAATAGGAAGACGAAGATCTTCAATGTGGTTTTCGAAATTGAAATAGAACGCAAAAATAGTGAAGTAATGAAGCAATGAGCAGATCTTAAATTATGAAAACGTAAATGGAGATGGAAAACGAAAAACATTCATGAGTGGAAAACAAAATCGGATTTGCATTGGGTTTTTGGAAAGCGATAATGAAATGGAAGATGGTTTTGAGAGAGAGATGGAAGATGGAAACAAATCGGATTTGCAGATTTTTGAGAGAGAGGTGTAAGATGGAAACAAAGCAGATCAGGAAAACAAAATACAGAGATGGAAGATGAAGGTTGTGTTTGCATTTTCGTAGAAGCATGTAATATATACTTTTTTGTTGGCTCAATTTACTAAAGTTAACAAGTGGTGTAGTGGTTATTGGGAAGGATTGTAATATGGAGGTCCTGGGTTAAAGCCCCTTCTATACCAAAATTGCTATTTTTTTTAGTAACACACTATAATCCACTTTGCCATGTCAGTGCCACGTGTCACAATGGTCCAATCAAATGTTGACACGTGGCAGTGACGCCAATGATGATGTCATGTTGACGTCATCACCGTTAGCCACCTCATCTTTTTTGGATGGAAAGTTAACAGAGGGGCTTAACGGTAAACGTTTGATATTTGCAATGATCATTTTAAAGTTTTTTTTACAGGGGCCTAAATGGATTATGATCATATTTGCAGGGGCTGAACATATATTTAAACCTATTAAATATTATTTGGAAATTATAATTGGATTCCCAACAACTTAATCTTAAGTGAGTACTAGAAGGTCTCTTACTCGTTGTTCTACATTTTATACTTTCCTTTCGCTTCATAGGGGAACCTCCTAGTGACGTGCTATGCTCACTCTCTATTGGGCCATACGATGTTTTAATTGAGTTATTTTTGACAAAGTTTTAATTGAGTTATAACTCCCGCAGTCTTCAAAATAAGTTATGTAGGTGCTTAAGGGTATTGATCTTGTCTCGAAAATCATTTCTTGGGAAATCATTCGTCATAGTTCTTCGTACCTTGTACGAAATACTGAGTTGATCAGACTCCATACTTCACAACAACATACTCAATGTCCGGCAAAATTACTTCCTAAGTCCCTATCGACTCTATTTAACTACCAGAGTCCGATATAATCGAATTACTGTGATGTAATAAATGTAGGCAAAATTACACCAGATGACCTTTAAGTTATTTATTTGTAACAAGCTGGCCCTTTAAGTTTTGTTTGTAACAAATAGGCCCTTTAAGTTACCTAACGTTGACACCGTTGGCCCTTTTAGTAAAATATCATATTGTTGATTACATCAAAATACACCAAAATGTGTTTGGTTGCATCAAAATACATAAGCTAGAATAATCACAATATATAAAGTAGCATTACATCAAAATACATAAGCTAGAGTAATCACTAAAAGGGTCTACTTGTTACAAAAAAAACTTAAAGGGCCAACTTGTTACAAATAAATAACTTAAAGGCCAACTTGTTCCAGGTAGGGGTTCAAATCCGCGAGGGATAGACTGAGCTTCCGGAGGAGGTCTTGGAACATGATGTCGGCCGAACTCCCCTGATCGACTAGGATCCGTTTTACCTCGACATCGAGCATGTGGGCCGAGATGATGAGGGGAATGAATTCGTTCGGCTCGCCAAGGAGGTAGTCTTCGTCTGAGAAGAAGAGTGGCTTCCTGGGTGAAGCCGAGGTCGGGGCTGGATTGGAGGTCAAGCTGGATATTTCTCTCCATTTGCGCTTTAAAGACTTTTTGGTTTCCGTAGTAAAAACGGATAAGCCACCCGAGCTCATGCTTAGGGAGTGATCACTCTCACTGTGGTCGCCAATGTTCGGTACCAGAGTACAAATAGTTACCTCGGATGAATGCACGCCGCGAGGATGTAAGGATGATTTTGGGTGGCTGAAACTGGACCTCGGATTGGCCGACGTGTGCTTCTCCCGCGCCTCGGGTGAGGTACCTGCAAGCACTCCGATGCCTAAGTCAGCAAGGGAAGTGAAGAGGTGATAGAGACGGGAGTAGAAAGCGTACCTGGAAATGGTGAGCGAGTCCCATATCTATAGAGCAGAGTGCCATGCCCGCATCGTTGGATCAGATGAGCGGATTTGGCCCGTCGGATGCGGATTCGGGCGCGGCGAAAGGCAGCAATGGGTTGGGCCCAAATGCCATAAGTTTGGCCCAGTTCGAAACAACCACAATGTAACAGGTATTTAGTAATTATTGGATTTAACTTGAATTGTTGTATACTTGTATTAAATTTGTTTTACTACAATGTAACACGTCACTTTGTTTTACTGATATTTAATTCTTCAATAGTCGGATTGGTGAAAAAAATAAATTTGTTCCGAATACGCAAAGTGTCATGTTAAGTAGTGTGTTTTGGGGTACTTTAGAGTACTAAAATTTTTTACCGCTGCAGTTACCCGAAGTTAGTTACTCACTAACCGATTTCATGGGGAATTTTTTTTTGTGACAACATACATATAGTTCGGATACATAATGTTCACTAGTAGGATATATGTGCATACGCACAGGTGCTGTCCTGTTCTTTTTATGAATGCACTTAGACATAACTTAAATAGTCTGAACATTACCTCGTGAAAATAAAGACAAATTTAAAGTAGACAAAAAAAGGAGTCTCAAACAAAAAATAGATAAATATTAAAATCTAAAAATGTAAGAGTAGGGGTGTTCAAAACCGAACCAAATCAATAGAAAGCCGCAAACCAAACCAAACCAAACCGAAAACCGCAAAAAACCGCTTTTGATCGGTTCTTTTTTTCATTGCACCGCGCGGTTCGGTTCGGTTCGGTTCGCGGTTTTGATTTCAGAAACTAAACCAAACCAAACCGCAAGTAACACTAAGGTTTGTTGAATTACAACATTCCTCACTAACTTACTAACCCAAATGCAACTAAAACCCAACTCTCACTCACTTACTAGCCCAAATCCAATTAATTCTTTGAATCACTTACAAACAATCCATATTGTTATGATATATTTAAAAATTACAATAAAATATTTAATTCAAATTCTTTTAAACATTGTCTTAGCTATCTTAAAAGAATTAAAAGAGAGTAATTTATATACTACATATATTTGAGTAGATTTTTTTTTAAATATTTATGTTAGCCATTTCTTATGTTAGTTAATTTAACTTCATTTTAAATTATGTTTTGTCTTGGAAAAAATCGAACCAACCGAACCAAACTAAACCGCATTGGTTTGGTTTGGTTTGGTTTTATTTTAGGAAGCCAACCAAACCAAACCAACCCGCATGTAATTTTACCTTGCGGTTCGGTTCACTTTTTATCTCACCGAACCCAACTGCACCGCGAACACCCCTATGTAAGAGTATCATTTAAAAATAATCTGTGCATTTATCCCGTGTTTTTTATGTACCAGTGAAATAATTTATATATATATATATATAAGAGTTGTTACCCATGTTTTTTTATATATCAGTGCAGCTATCCTATGTTTTTATATATATCATGATCATGATTGCAGTTATCCTGTATTTTTTAGATTATTTTATTTGATTAGTAGATATAGTCGATAGTAAAAGATAGATAGTAGATGTTAACACCCAAAAATAATTAAGTCGTAGGCCTATGACTAATAAAAAGGAGAAGAGAATTAGAGTGTGAAGGCAAGCCACATGACCAGAATCCAAAGGGGTACTTGCTGACAAAGTGAAATCAGAAGAGGTCATCGGGGCACACTAAATGACAAAAATTCCCCGAGGGAGGGTTATACCCGAGGGCCAATGGGCTAAGCCGAGGGAGAGTAAGAGCCTCAGCTTATAGAGTGCCCCGATCAAGGTGGCTCGGGTGCGTAAGCTATTGCTTAAAAGTAATAAGCAGCCGAGTGACCAAGTGGCCGAGGCAAGACAGGCGTTGCTTGGAAGGCAAGAAAGACACGACATGAAGATAGGACGTGGGAGCGGTTGAAGATCAAGCGAAGGAGCGAGACCGGAAAATACGGAGCGATGGGCATTTACCCCACTAACCTTGCTAGTGGGATCGTGGGTAGTTACTCCGCCTCTTTTAGAGCCTAGGAAGCAATGAAAATCGTTGATCTTAGATTGATCTGACGACAGGCAAGTGTTGGCTCTACGTTTATTTCAATTTATCTTTCTTTACCGCACTTTATCTTTTACTTTATGCATTAGGTCAGTAGTATAATCCAACCCTCGCGTCCCTCTCACTCAACCTGACCCTTTCTAGAGGAGTCAGGATACCCACAGTTGAGGAGCAGAGTTCCCTCCTCAGCGCAATTGCTTGAAAAAAGAGGAATCAAAGACTGTCCAAACCTCTGGCCGGCCCCACGGCTAGGACCTAAGAGTTTGACGACAAAAAATTGGCACGCCCAGTGGGACAAGAACGGCGGGTGAGCAAACGATTTCGTTTGATTCGCCTGGACTGGATTATAGTTGGCACATGCACCTACGCTCTGGTAGGAACCTAAGTATGGAGCCACCATCGGCATCAAAAAAGGGAACTGCTCCTAAAACGAAAAATATTGAGCCAGTAAGTGTTTCAGGAATAACCCCTTCTGCGGTAAATGTTGAGTCTCACGACCATGAGGAACCTGTGGTCATGTCCACGTCGTTTATTTGACAACAAATCGACATGAGGATACACAACATCATGTACCGATTGTCTCATCAATTGGCTGACATAGTTAAACCTATGGTGCACAATGAAGTGGAACAGGCCAAGGAAGTGGAACAAAGGCGTGCTACGCAAGCCAGTAGCACAATGAACTATGTTGTCCCCGACCAATCACAGGGAGGACAACCTTCTTCTATGGGAGGCACGCATCAGACCCTGCCATACACCAACCCTGTTGGACCTCAGCATGCATCCTCTTATAATCCCATGAGAGGCATGCAACAGTGTCCACCGAGTGTGAGCGTGACTGGGCCTCAGCAGGCATACTTTCATCAGGTAAATCCTACTCTTGTAATTCCTCAGCCTGGTACTTTTGCCACTGCCAACACTCGGTGGCAGTTTATGGCAAATGTCACTAATACGGCTTCTCTTCAGCAGGGACAAGTGCAATTGGCAAGGGGCAAGCCTTCGCCCCGGAATCAGGGATTTGCAGAATAGGTGGGTATTGCCCGAGTCAACAACAATGGGTCTAGAGCCCACCTGGCTCGACAAGCCTATCTTCTACTCAGCCGTACCCCGGAGCACTCAGTACCTACCTGGCGGGCTCCTATATGCAGACACATATGAATGTTGCTCCGGTCGAGCAGCCATGGAATCAACTTCCACCTTACCGAGGCACGCAGGCATATCTGTACTAAGAACTGACCTTGTCAACCTGGCCCAAGTAGTGTCTGGGTAGCCATGGACAATGCTCCAAGGAGGGTTCAGTACCTACAATAGTTTGACAGCGATTCCACAACAGGACGAAGGCGATTCTGTGGCCAGATCCCCATTTCCTTGCATATACATAACCCACGTGGCATTAATAAAGTGAACGGTTCAGATGTAATTTCATGATTTAATTTAATTTTTTAAAAATTAAAAAACTTGTTTAGATTTCATCTTTCCATCTCAATGTATCTCTTTACTTTCGCCACCGCTCAATCCTTTCGAAACTTTTTGAAAACATTATTAGGAACTGAATGCAACAATCAAAATAATGAATAAGAAATAAGATGCTACAATAAAATCATGATTTATGTCGGTGTGCACAAAAGCTTTAAAATTGTGAATTAAAACCATCTTGTTTTGGCTGTCAAACTTTGAAGAAAAACAAGGGGCTACAATGGCAGTAGCGATGCAGTGGTAGTGATCATACAATAGTTTGACAACGATTTCACAACAGGACGAAGGCGATTCTGTGGCACGACGTTGGCGATGCAATCGCAACAAGGGAGGCACCGATTCATGAAATTACATCTAAACCGTGGATTTATTAATGCCACGTGTATGATGTATAAGCAAAGAAATGGAGATCTCCATTTCCGGAAGAAATTGTGAGGATCCTTTCTCTAATTAGTTACGCCTAAAAAATTAATGTTTTATTTAAAATAAAAAATTATATTTAAAAAGTGAACCCTAATTTAAAAGAAAGCGCTGAACAGGAACTGGAAAGAAAAGAAAGGTACGTGTTCTCTTCTCTCTCATCAGTGTACGTTCTCTTCTCTCTCAGCTGCAACCAGCCTCCGTCTCCGGCGACAACGCAAGCCACCGCGCCCTGCCTCGGAAGCCACCGTTTCGTCTCCGCGTTGTTGCTCTGATTTCAGGTGAGTCTGTGTCTGCGTTTTTTTGGTTTTCTTCTCTATTCCTTTGTTGCTCTCTGTCTCTATTTGAGTATTTGTTTGCTGGTTTGGTCTGTTTCCAACTATGCAGCAACACAGCAGCGCCGCCACTATTCTCCAATTCCCGCCGCAACCAACCGACGGCGAGTCCGAACAACCAAGAACCGCCGGCTGTTCATCCAATTATCCATCACCGTCGACACTAACACAGGTTTATTCACGTGTATTAGCAATCACTTCGAAACCAATGAGAATTTTTTCCATCGTTAAGCCCTTTTTCTGACATTGCTTCTGAAGCTTCAGAATAAAAAAAATAAAAAATGCTTTTTTTCCCTCATTTGATTTTCGCTGTGAATGATGATTGCTTCTGTTTCGTAATTTTATTTTTCCATTCAATGCTGGAATCAATCAATCACAACTTCTGTTTCGTAATTTTATTTTTCCATTCAATGCTGGAATCAATCAATCATAAACTATCAAGTGTTTGGTTAACTCTGTGCTACTCGCATTTCTCTTCTGCTCTGCTCTGTGTTTTGCTTCTTCTATTGGCAATAGTGGTGGATCTTCTATTGGAAGTTGAAATTGTCTATCTATTTGTAGCAATAGAGGGTTGATTGCTTCATGCTGAGAATGCATTTTCTGGAATCGTGTGAGTTCTCTTTCTGTCATATCATATCCCACAGATCAGAACCTAGAGAGACAACGTAGTATAAATTGTTTCAGGTTTTAATTGGAACTGAAATTTGGTGGTGGGGGATTGAAGTTGCTAGCAATTAACTTCATGTAGGATGATTTGATTGAATTCCTTTGGAAAGAAACATAGGATTGAAAGCTTAATCTTGGTTAATGTGCTTTGTAAATTGATTTTAGTATAAACCTCTGATAAATAGCATATTATGTTTGGGCCTTCTGAGTTCTGACACCTATCTAGTTGCATACAATACCCACACCCTTTTTACATTTTGGTGTTAGAGTATGTAGAATAGTTAGTAATATTGGCATATATTGCACTGTTCAGTATCTGTTGTAATAGAATAGTTTCTGTTGTAAACATCAGTGCAGTGTCTGTATCCTGTGTGCAGTGCAGTAGATTGTAAGCACTCACACTATAAATACCTTTGTAAATCTTCAGTCAAAGTAATGAAATAATATTCTGTTAGATTCAAAACAGACTTCAGTTACAAGTGGTTAACAGATTCTAACATTTGGCAATTCAATTGCTAGTGCAAAATTAGCTTGCGACAATTGAGTTATGAGAATGTAGAAAAATGGAGTGTTATAAGCAAAGCAACAAAGATAGGTGCCAGAAACATTCTGTTTTTAGAACAGGCTAAGACCTCACCTACTACTTCCACACCTAACATTGGCCTTGCTGGGGTTAGTTTAGTAAAGGCCTTCTCTGTTCAAAGACAAGACGAAACACACGAACATTTTCCCACAGCTTTGTCGCACGGCGCCGGTGACCTAGCCTCCGTTGAAACTCGCCGGCGACGTTCCAACCACCGGTGCTTGTTTTCCAGCTACTACTGCCTTACGCTTCATTCCTCCATTTTTCTGCTACTGTTATTTCCTTTCTTTGCTGCTTTAGGTTTCCCACTCTACTCTCCCTCGCTTCATTCTATTCTTTATTTTTTCTCCGCTTTCCTTTCTGTTATTGTTCTTTTTTTTCCTTCTTTCATTGTTTTTCTTTGCTGAAGTACTTTGACTTTCTATTCTAATACTAATTAATTCAGAATTTTAAGATTTTTTTCCTTCAATTTTAAGCATTTATACCCCAGATCAGAATCTAATATTAATTTGTTTCAGGCTCAATGTTCTATCTCAGTAAGATCGAGCACAAATTGTCCTTGCCTCCTCCTCTTCTTGCCCTTCCTATTCGAGAAGCCGTACACATGGAGCTTGAGAGGCTTTTCTTGGATAAGGTTTTCTCTAGCTACCATTTTTCAGTTTCCTTTGTGATTTTTTGTAATTTATTTATTTATTTATTTATTTATTCTGTAATCATCTCAGGTTATTGCAAACTTGGGCCTTTGCATATCTGTTTATGACATCACATCCATTGACGGTGGGTTTATCTTCCCGGGCAGTTGTTCCCCGCTCGATGGTGCCCCAACCTATACGGTAAGAATTTGGGAAATGGATCCTCTCAAGTACCTGCTGTTTCAAGTAGGAGAGAGTGTGACACAACAAGTACTTGAGAGTAGTTGAACTTAGAATATGTGGATTGGTTTTGAATTTTTCGTCATATGGCTGAACTTAAATTCTACATGATGGGAGTATGCAGTTGACTGCAGGCTTTTAAGTTTATTGAACTATTTTTTTCTACTCTTAACTTAATGCTTTAACTTTATTTTTTACTTTATCGATTTATTCGAAGAACAGTTGCTCACTCAAAATTCAATCCTTAAATTTTGATTTATGCACACATAATTGATGATAAGCTATCGTTTTATAATGAGTTATTTTCTGGACCTGCGAACCTACAAAGTTTCTATGCTTTCTTGACTGCCTTCATTTACAATTTACTAACATAATAGGTTATTTTCGTAGTTTGATGGCAGAAGGTTGGAGTGTATGATTGTTTTCTCTATGTAATAATTGTACTCTGGAATTTATGGCAGGTGAAGTTCAATTTGATTATGTTTCGTCCATTCGTAGGGGAGATTATTACCGCAAAACTTCTTTCATCTGATGCTGATGGATTACGCTGTATGTATTCATGTTTCAGTTGGTTCCTTGATTGTAATTTTCACTCCAGCTTCATAAATTAGTTCCATATACTCCATATATGATTATGGTAATTAATACATGGTACTAAGATCAATTAATTGAGCTCATCCTAATGGCTCAAAATATGAAGTTCTCTTTCATGCTTATTATTAGGTATCCATTTCTCATTTATTTTCTAATGAGATATGGCTTTAGAATTTCACTACTCCAGCAAAATAAAATTTATGGTCAATACGCTGCCCTAGTGTCTATGCGATCACACTTTTGGTGTGAGCGAATAGAATAAAAGGAGAAGGATGTAAGGGAGAGAGCAGGCAAGAATTGGGCTAGGCCATTGGGTGGGAGTACAGTACTCATTCTGAGTTACTGCACTTTGTTGTTATTTTCCTCTTTTATGCTTATTATGTACTTAATTCTCTGTAGTCACTGATTCAGAGATTAATATACCTATTTCATACTATATTTGTTGTCTTTTTACACTGTTCAATTGCTGAGTTCTATCAATGGTATCAAAGCATTCGATCTTGAGTGCTCAAAGGAAGAACAAGGTTGCTGCCATGAAGGTTAGGGTGGAAGAACCAGCACCACCAGAGACGGAAGAATCAGAGTCGTTAAATTGGTTCAAGAATGAAGCACTTCCGGGATTTGCGGGAGAAGACCCAATTGGGTGGATCTCTAAGGCAGAAAGTTTTTTTGAGGAGGAGAAAATTCGTTCATCTCATAAGACGCAATGGGCATTCATGAGGATGGAAGGTGTAGCACAGGAATGGTTCTTTTCATGGTGTCAAGAGGATCTTGATGCAGAGTGGGAATCGTTTGCTGTGGATCTAATCAAAAGGTTCAAAGAACCAGAATCAAGAAAAAGAGATGAAGTTGAAGAGAAGAAGTCAGAAGAAGTGGAAGAGAAGATGGTTGGGAACGATTGGGAAGGAAGGGAGAAGGACTGCACATTCGATAAGGAACCAGGTGGAGACACGTTTGAGACGAAGGTGGGGGCATCCCACCCTCTATATGATGTTGTGAGATCTTTCACCGCTCCCTTGTACGACACTTACCCAGACGAAGAAGAAACGAAGAGCAGGATTGATTGGGGAAACTTTTTTCCTCACTTATTTGGAGAAAACGAGTATCATCCAGAACCTTAAAATTAGGCAGTGTTAATTTAATTTATACTTAAGTCTTCTCCAGACAGAAGAGTATGACGCTGCAAGTTGAATTGTTATGTGTTATGAATTTATTTTTGGTGTTTTCATATTCAGGTTATGTCACTGACATTAACCTATTATCTGTATCATACAACAGAGCTATCCAATATCCACATCCACTGATTGGTAATGTTGAATCTGTAATTTGCAGTATCCCTTGGATTCTTTGAGGACATTTATGTTCCTACTCATCACCTGCCCACCCCAAACCACTTTGTGGCCGAACCAATAAATAGGTGACGTTGCCTCTATCTACATGTACTTTTGGAATGAAACTTGAACGTAAAACAAAAGCATTTGACATAAGAACTTTTCTTTTTTTTATAAGAATTCACTTTCATTTTGTGTGTTGTTAAGCATCATGCTTATATGCTTGTAATGAAACTTACAGCAAGAAAGGCATATGGTTCTGGGATTATGAGGAACAAGGATCATTTCCTATTGATAGCACTGACGAGGTTAGACTCATTTCCTTTTTATCTTTATTGTATGCTTGGGGAATGGAAGAACAAATTAAATTTTGGTTCCCAATATGGCAGATTAAATTCAAAGTTCAAAGTGTGAATTACCCACCAGTTCCAGTTGAGCAGCCAAAAGAATCAAAGCCATTTGCCCCTATGTTGGTTAATGTAAGTATTTTTTGCCTCTGCTCTCTTCATTACCTCGTTCATGCATTTATATGAGTATTTCTAATTAAATGAGAAATGTGTCTTTTTTAATTTTACATACTGAAAGTAAATAGTTCATGATGGTGGTGTTATGAAAAAATTGAGATAAGGTAATTTGTCAAGTTTATGCACAATACACGACACTATAAAATTAAATTGCTTTTGTTAAATTCCTATCCTCGTACCCTCTCTACTTTTCATCATCTCTCTGCATTGTATACTCCTTTCCCCCAACCAACTAGATTAGGAGATGATTTCTAAGCACTTCTTGCCCTCAAATCCTCCAAGCTTTCATAGCGAGGGAAGGGTCGGAAGTCTGAACACTTGACCTTAACCGTAACATTGGATTCAACGATCTTGAACCGTTTGGATCAAGTTGAGTCATCAGCTTCAAAGGCAACTCACTCTCTGAATCAAATCCCCAACCTCTTTGTCCTTCTCTACTTTAAATCTATATAACAAGTTAACCACTTTTCCAGCGAGTTCCTCGCCTCCTCCACCATGTTAAAGTCGACGTTTTATCCAGCAAAAGAATTTTTGGCAACATTCTGGTGCACAATGGAATTTATTCTCGTTGTTTTGCGCCCCTCGGTGAATAATTGATGACTTATTGTGAGCTTCCATGTATTGGATTTTGGAGCCTTGGTGGATGATGGAAACCTTGATATCAATATCACACCCAAGTCTTAAAGATTTCCTCACATTTTCTCATGTTTTTACCTAGTCTCACCCCCTCTCCTACTTTAGATTTGCTTGTTATATTTTATAGCAGTCCTAATACTTTTTAGTTATGCATCACATACCTCTTGACTATGGATTGAAATCCCATTGATTACATCATAGACCACTTAGGGGCCCAGATTCAACTGATGCGACCATGTTTGAACTTCTTGGCATATTCAAAAGTTTGGAAAGAAGATAGATTAAAACCCAAATAAAGAAGCATTATTATTAAAATAAAATGTTGTTTCGATAGCATTGCACATTGATAGAAGGTTGACTTCATATTTAAATTTTACAGGGATCAATAGATCATGATGGTTTGGGCCCTGTTTCATGGTGGCCTGAAGAGGAGACTGAGGAGTAAAACATTCAAACGAGAGTGAAACCTTTGCCAAGTGACGAAGTCATTCCCAGCTCTTTGGTCATTCTTCAAGATTACGTTTAGAAGAAATTAATGGGATTACTCATGTCCCTGAAGACATCTTTTTAACATGGACTATGCTTGGATGAGTTCTTTGGCTTGATTTTATTAAATTTTAATTTCTTTACTTTGTATAGTATTTAATTTGATTTAATTTAATTTAGTTTAATGGGATCATTGTTTGCCTTTATATTCTAAATCCCCAATATCTACCATGCTGAAAGAGAAGTATTTATACATATGATTTTGGTATCATACTATTTTTTCTTGGATACTGATTAATTGTCATATAATTAATTTTTGTTATTAACATTTTATTTGATATTAATTGTCATATTTTTATTAGGTAATGGTTATTGATATTATAATTTTATTTAATATTAATTGTCATGTTTTTATAATAATATTTTGTGATTCCTATTAGTAATCTACACTTTATCGCCAGCCAAAAAGCATTGATTTTTTTGGTAAAAAAGGGGCTAAAAAAGCAGAACTAAAGAACACAATGTAATTATTTATCAATATATTTCAGGAAATTAACTATGCATTGCAGATGCCAGATATTTTGTGTTCCATATGAAGTCTGATCCCAAACCCGTTGTTATATACATGTGGTGCTATTGATATATCATCTCAATCTATAAACCAATGTGTAGTTATCATATCTTCATATATCATGCTCAAATAACAATTCATGGAAGAAGTCTTGAAGCTAATATTTCTTGCAAAATTCAATTGAAAGGAGGATAAAACAAAGGTGATAAAGTGAAGAAAATCTCTTCTAATGCTTATGAGGAAGAAAATAAAATGTTGGAGTTCATATTCTTAAGTAATCTAACAGAGAGAAAAGCATACTCTTTCTCACTTAATCAAGGATTATATCTTATATGATTTTCCTTGACAAGGTCTTTTCGAAGTCGTTCTCACATGAAGGATATTGTACTTTTTTTTCACTAGTATTTTTCCTATAGCATTTTGCAATAAGGTTTTGTAGAGAAGGCTATATCTTACACTATTCGAGCTTTATACACTTGGATAATGATTCGTGGCTTGGACTAGCAAAGTCGTGATAATGAGAATTCACGATTTCAAAGAAACAAAACTAACCACAAACCACCTTGGATCCACCATGGATACCGACATGCAAATTTTGTAAATTCTAACCTAGCTCAACGTCGCAAACAACTAATCATGGAAACCTTTTCACCATCTGCCACATGGTACCATTGCACTCGTTGCTTGAGATGACACTCAAGCTCGTATCTCTTGCACCCAGGCTAAGAGTGAGCATAAGTTGATTTCGGTCGAACTCGGGTGAAAGCTCATATCTGTTGCACCCAAATTATAGGTTTCATTTAGTATACACGGTTGCTGTAAAATTTTACACCATCAACTAATTAAAAACCATGTTATGAGTGACTTTTAAGGTAGATTTTTTTTACATCTAATTTTAAGATAGTTGAAATAAAGTCCAACATTTTTTGTATACACCAACATTGAGTATAAATTAAATTCATAACATCCATAAATAAATTTCCAAAAACATGTTAAAAAGGAGGGAAAAATAGAAAAAAGGGGGTGTATGCTAGAAATTATGGGGTGTGTTTAATAATTCCCATAGGAGAAACAACGCATTCCATTCTCGCTGAAGAATCAGCCCAAAAGAGCATAGCAAAGCAAATTACTTGGCAAGTGCTGTGAAGAAGTTGTTGCGTTGAATTCACTTCGAAGTGGTGGTAGCTGGTGGATCCGATTCCGATCTACGGCACCGTGTGAACGAAGAATCGCAGCAAAACAATGGAAGAGTATCCAGAAGAGTTACGAACTCCACCAATAACATTAACATCAATGGTAGGTTGTCCAGAACTTCATCCTTTAATTTCAACCTATCTATTATCACAACAACCTCCAATCAATACCCTTGCACTTCCCGATTTATCAAAAATTCATCTCTTCAACAATAACAACAACAAGAAGAAGAAGAACGATCCTGATTCCATTGCCACGTCACCATCTCCTCTTATCATCGGCGGTATCTTAAAACGCGATTGGCTTCTCAAACACCGTACCAAAGTTCCTTCCGTCGTCGCCGCGCTTTTCCCTTCAAATCATGTTTTCGGTGACCCTGCTCAGTGGCTTCAAGTTTGCTCCGATCTGGATTCTATCAAGTACTACTACTACTCTGCATTCTTTTCATTTTTTTTGTTTTTCTGATTTTTTTTCCTCTTCTTTTACATTCTATTAACATGGCTTTGTATGTATTTGCAGGAGTGTAATTCGTGGAAGGAATATTAAGTTAGTTGTTGTGGTTGTCCACACCAATGCACACGGTATGCTACTTTTATTAGCTGATAAATAAATAGTCATTTTTGGTCCCTAATTTAGAAATTGTGAGTGTCTTCTGTTCGTAATTTCTAGGATTAATCTGATCAAGGGAAGACATGTTTGAGGACCAATGAGACATACATTCAAAGAATTGAAAAAAAGCACATTCGAAGATATTATTGTAATTGTAATTGTAATTGTAATTTTTATATATTTAAATACTATTCAAGAACTATAGTGTGTAACTTCTAACAAAAGTAAATGCAAAGTGAGTATCACAATATTAACTTACTGATTCAATTCAATGGATTCTATTATATGCAACCTAGTCTACAACTAATGCAACTTAGAGGGGAAAACAGGTATCCCTTCATACTCCGTAACTGCAAAACCAGAAATTTAATTAAACAACTGAGAAATGGGTAGCAAAAATACAAAGTCAAGCATATGATTCAATCAAATAAAGTCAAGTCATAAGGGAATAGGGATAACTTCTCACACATTCAGGGATCAAAGAGGCTGTCTTTTTTAGTTTTTACACTTTCTCACGTTATTTTGAATAGGAACGTTTTATCTATTGATTTATTAATTGTTGGCCATTAATAGAATAGCTATTATAGGGTGTGGTTTTTATTGTGTTAGGGTTTTTTGCTTGCAGATGAAGTTAGTGAAGATAGAATGATTGCATTAAGGAAGAGAGCAGAAGTAGAAGCGAAATATGTTGTTATGTTGAACCCTAATGATGAATCAGAATTCCAACAGTCTCTCAATAGGCAAGTGCTGTTTTATCAGAAACTCGTATTGATGTATAAATAGCTAAATGTTGTGCTTATGAGCTGTATTTTTTTTGGGTGCAGGCTGGGAAATACATTTTCTGAATTATCTGGTGCATATTACAGAGAAGAAGGAAGAAGGGTTAAACAGCGGATAGAAAGGAAGAATGTTAGCTCGGTTGAGTTGATTGTTCGCTACTGCTTCAAAGTAGGAATCATCCATTTTGTTTTTGTACTTTTTAGTGATTGCGTTTCCTTTTTAATTAAGCCATTCAGCTAAGATTCTGTTTAGTTTCAGTTCTCTTTCTGATTTTTCCCTGGTCTTGTTAGATATAGCAAAGGTGCATCATTTAATTTATAGTCATTTTAGAAGTAGTGGTTTTCGAGAATGCATTCCTATTTTCACTTTAAATTACAAAATCGACACCTTGTTAAAAACAGGAAATAACGTGAAAAAAGTTGACTTTTTTGAAATAAAAAATGAAAAAGGAAATGAAAACAAAATGTTCTCTGAAGCCAAACAAGTCTTTAGGAGTAGAAACTGAAATTATACTTGTCGCTATCCATGATGGCTGTTGCCTTTTGAGTTTTAACTTTATTTTCAAGTGAAAATTTCCAAGTGTGCATTATTTATATCTTTATCAAAATAAAGTTTGCATTATTTATCTAGATGCCATGAATTGCTAGGTTGCTGTATATGCAGAATTTCGAAGTGACTGGGCTGAAGCAATGAAATTTTATGAGGAGGCCTATCATACACTACGAGAGGTGCGCTAAGATTTTAATGTTTTTTGTGCTTTATTTATCTAATTTTGTTTGATTATATACTGCTTCCTAGAGTGGATTTGCTATTATTGCTATTATATGCCTCCTCTGTCTGTATGTTTGTTAGTTCTGTCTCCAAAAAGCTAAGTTTTTTCACCTCCATTTCTGTTCATATTATACTACAGATTGTTGGGGTGACAACAAGGTTACCAGCTGTACAACGCTTAGTTGAGATAAAATCTGTTGCAGAACAATTGCATTTCAAGATATCAACCTTGTTACTGCATAGTGGGAAGGTCACAGAAGCAGTGACGTGGTTCCGCCAGCACAAGAATACTTATAAAAAGCTCATTGGTGCTCCAGAAGCAATATTTATTCACTGGGAGTGGTTGAGTAGACAGTATTTGGTATTTGGTGAATTGTTGGAGACAAGTTCAAAAACCACTCAAAGCTTTTCTCCTGTTATTTTAGGTTCTTCATCTAAACCACTGTCAGAGTGGGAGTATTATCCTGCTTACTACTACCAGGTAAGCACCCGGAACCCCTATTCAACTCTCTAACATGTATAGTTCGCATGTTAAGAAAGGCAAATGACTAGACCATTTTTATTAGCTTTAATAACATAGTTTTTGAGCATTGAGATTTCCATTCTATTCTGGAACTCTTTTGTAATAAGGATGCAAAAGTAATATAATATCCTCGCATGATGGCACTATTGGAATAATGGTACTATTTACTAAATTGCCAGTTTTGAGATGGTGTTGGTTCTATTAGCAATGTTCAAATCTTTTGATTAATAAAATTACCCGATTACATATTTTGATAGTTTTTCTGTGATTATTGAGTAGAATGGAATTTTTCTTTGCAAATGTCTTGGGCCTTTATAATTTATACCAGATTTTGGAAACTAACATTGCCTTATTTTCCTTTTCTGCTCTCATGAGTCGTATACTCGTTTCTGATAATCTTGGATATCCCATAGTCATGACCAAAGTTTTAAATCGTGGTCGCATAATGATTCTTGATATTATGGAGAATCACAGTCAAATACAGCAAACACGGCCCCAACCCTAAGTCGTGTTGCAGTTTCAGAGACATTAAGGGTATGTTTGTGAGAGGGATTTGGGAGGGTTTTGGCGGGGAGGGCTTGGTCTATATTTAAATATCTATTTGAGATTTTTAAAAATTGAATGAATAACATTATAGATAATGATAAAACATTGTTAATCACACTTCATTCTTGTTTAGAAACATTTTATAGCTTCTTCAATTTATTTAGAATTAAAAATCAAGCCCTCCCCTCCTAAACCCTCCATCCAAACACGCCCTAAAAACCATTATGTTACGGTTTAACTTGCCTTTGCTCGCTTTATGGCTATGAAACATAATGAGTATGCTTTGCTGGAGAATATGAAAGGAAGGGAACATTGTAATGAAACCCTTTTAAAACTGGGGAAAGAGAAATGAATGATCATAAGTTCATAACCGACCCTCCAATTTCATCAACAATCACTTTTTTGAGTCCCTCCAATATTTGGAATGTTGGGGGAGAAATTGACTAAGTTACTATTATATCCTTTTTAAAATTTATAAGTTTCATTGTGAATTAGAAATTCCTTATTAGATTTTTAATAAAACAATAAACTAAGAAGAATGCTTATAATTAGTCTTTTTTTATATAAAAATCTCCATTTTCTATATTTGCATCATGCATGTCTTTTTTTTTCCAAAAAAAAAAATGCATGTATATGTTTCTATGATAATCTAATAATTTGTTATATTCACCTGTCTATGTGAGCAAAGTTGTTTTTGACAATCAGTTCATGTGTTATAAATTTCACTGGGTGGTCTTGACTCTTGATTTATTCTCTGAAACAGTTGGCAGCTCACTACTTGAGTGAGAAGAGATCACAACTAGAGCTTGCGATCTCAATGTCAGAAACTCCCAATGAGGCTGATAGTGGAGCCGATTCAGTTGTTCCTTCTGCATATGTTGGTCAGTTTGCTCGGTTACTTGAGCAAGGGAATAATGTTGATATGCTACCGTAAGTTGTAACTGAATTGAATGATCATACATTTGGATTTGCCTGTGTATTATCCCTAATTTATTGTTTTCCATTTGGATTTGCAGTATCACGGATGAAGAGTACACCCACTTTGCTGTTTCTGAAGGAAGGAGGTTCCGAGAATCACTTGAAATTATTGCTCTTCTAAAAAAAGCTTATGAATCTTATAGTAGTTCCAAAATTCAGAGGATGAGTTCTTTTTGTGGGTTCCAGATGGCCAAAGAATATTTTGCTGAAGGTGATATTGGTACCGCAAAGCAGATGTTTGATAGTATTGCTAGCCTATACAGAAAAGAGGGATGGGTAACTTTGTTGTGGGAGGTCTTGGGTTACTTGCGAGAGTGCTCACGGAAAAATGGCACTATTAAAGATTTTGTGGAGTATTCTCTTGAAATGGCTGCACTCCCAATATTATCTGATACTGGTGTCCAGAGAGACACTGGTCCAGCTGGTCCCGCAAATCTACTGCAAAGAGAAATTGTACACAAGGAGGTTTTTGAGCTTGTTGGTGAGGCCTCGGGGATGACAAAAAATGAAGACTCTTGTCATCTCAAGATCACTGGAGATGAATCACTTCAGCTTGAGGTTGATCTTGTCAGTCCCCTTAGATTGGTGTTGCTTACGTCTGTTGCTTTCCATGGACAGACAATCAAGCCTGAAGTATCAACCTTGATTACAGTATCACTTCTTTCCCACTTACCCCTTACTATTGAGATTGATCGACTAGAAATCCAGTTCAACCAATCTTCATGCAATTTCTTTGTAGCAAATGCCCAAAAACCTCAATCAGTTGAAGTTAGTGATCCTCAACAACAGCGAACTGAGACAGCACCTTCTCTTTCACTTGAATCAAACAAATGGCTGAGGTTGACCTATAACATCCAATCTGGTAAGTCATACTCTGGCAAACTTCACTTTTCTGATTAGCTGTCAAGTTCATTCTATACACCTTTAAATGTTTCCATATAAGCAATTAAATGGGTATGGTACATTTCAAACATTTTATATCATCCGATGCTCCTCACACTTCTTGCGATCCTTAAATTCTGCTGTTTGTGATGCTCAATTAACTCTGATGGTTTATATTATATTCCATTACCATCTTCCATTTAATTGTTCAAGTAACCACAGGATGATTCTTCCTTTAATAATTGTGCAAATTCTGTTATAATTCTTTCAAAATTTGTATGGATTTATCAGACTTCTCTTTCATAAAGATCTTTCTATTATTATATTATTATTTATTCAGAAGCATGGTTTATGCCTAACTCAGTGTCAACCTTGATGCATACATATCTGTTGCTATTAGAAATATTGCTTTCACTTTAGCCATTTTATGCTGATTGTGATTTGGGTCACTAAATGATTTTCTAGATCAAAGTGGAAAACTTGAATGCCTGTCTGTTGTTGCAAAAATTGGATCACATTTCACAATCTGCTGCAGAGCGGAAAGCCCTGCTTCACTGGATAGTTTACCTCTTTGGACATTGGAGGATCGTATACAAACTGTTCCCATAAAAGATCCAGTTCTTGTGTTCTCTGGCCAGAAGTCTATCCAAGTCGAAGAACCAGAACCCCAGGTAGATGTTTGTCTTGGTGCCTCAGGTCCTGCATTAGTGGGGGAGATTTTCTTGGTACCTGTAACGTTGGTCTCCAAGGGCCATGATGTCTACTCTGGTGAATTGAAGATCAATCTTGTGGATGTTGGGGGAGGTGGCTTGTTTAGTCCAAGAGACTCGCCATATTCTGTGGATAGCCATCATGTTCAGCTACTCGGTATATCTGGACCAGAAGGGGAAGACGATTCTCAATTAGATAAAGAAAATATAAAGAAAATACAGCAGTCATTTGGATTAATTTCTGTTCCCTTTGTCAAAAATGGAGACTCCTGGTCGTGCAAATTAGAAATCAGGTGGCACCGACCTAAACCTATCATGCTTTATGTATCTCTAGGTTATACTCCATGTTGTGATGAATCAAATGCACAGATGGTCCATGTCCACAAGAACTTGCAAATTGAAGGGCAAGATGCCATTGTTCTTAACCATCATTATTTGATGCCATTCAGACGAGACCCATTGGTACTCTCTAAGAACAAACAAGCCTCAGAGTCTGATCAGTCAGAACCGCTTCCCTCAAACCAAAATACTGTGCTCATGGTTAGTGCAAAGAACTGCACTGAGGTTCCATTGAGGTTAAAATCCATTTCCATAGAAGAAGAGGATAGCGTTGAAAGGACGTGCTCTATACAACATGGAAATGAGGAGCTTTCAAACCCTGCTCTTCTTGTTCCTGGGGAAGAGTTCAAGAAGGTATTCTCAGTCTGTTCCAGTATGAACATTTCAAAGCTCAGACTAGGAACTGTGTGTATGAGATGGAGGAGGGACTTGGGGGTGGAAGAGCAATCTGCTTCTACCCCAAAATTATCTTGGGTTGAGACTAAACAAAAGCTACCTGATATGAATGTTGAGTCGCCGCCATTGATTGTGAGTTTAGAATGCCCTCCTTACGCCATCCTGGGAGATCCCTTCACATACAATATTAAAATTTTGAACCAGACACCATTACTGCAAGAAATCAAATACTCACTTGCAGATGCACAAAGTTTTGTGTTATGTGGGTATCATAATGACACTGTACATGTTCTTCCAAAATCTGAACTCATTCTCAGTTATAAACTTGTCCCACTTGCCTCAGGCATGCAACAGTTACCTAGATTTTCCATGACTTCTGTGAGATACTCAGCAGCATATCAACCTTCAAACTCTTCAAATTCTGTTTTCATTTTCCCTTCCAAGCCTCATTTCAAGACAGCAGCATCAACAAACATTAGGATGGAGTCTGTTGCTAGTGAATAAATAGTGTACATCTTTAATTTCTTTTCTTTGATTTCCCCCCTCTTCTTTTGTAATCATCTCTCCCCACAAGGCTGGGAGTTTGTAGTGGACAAAATATTTTACATGGAAAAGCTGCATACATGGTCTGTTTTGAATTCCTTGTTACTGGAATACATTTATTGGGGTGGCAGGTATATGTATTATTTTAGTGATATTCCTAAAAGTGTTTGAAGTCAACCTTCGAGAGGGGTCAAAACTAACCCTTTAAAAAGGTCAAAGAAACCTCACATTTTAGTGATATTGTTTTATCTTCTACTTCAGATTTTGTTCCCATTGATTCATCTGAATCAAATCTTGTGCTCTCTTTTGGTCCTACCTGAACCAATCAAGTAGTAAACCCATTAGAGAATTTGTTTCACTATCATTCTTCTCTATCCAAACACCACCTCAACCACGGGCCTCAGCCTTATCTTTCCAAAAGAAGATTACATACAATTTTGATGAAGAAATAAAGCAATATATTTGTGTTTTAATATACTAATGCTTATTATCTGTATGAATGACTTATGTCTTCTTAGTAAAAGCCTCATGTCTACATCGTAAAAGTGGTAAAAATGGTATTGGCGTGACTATGATCACTATCTAAATGAATAGATTCTCTCAAGTGATTACATCTCCACCTTTAAATATACACTCTCTCTCTCTCTCTCCCTATTTTAAAATTAAACTATAGGTAGCAATGTATTTGTTATAATTTATTATGAACCCATAAATATTTTAAAAATTGTACTTGTAAAATTTAATAAAAGGAAAAGACAAAAGTTGAGGAAAAAATATTATATTTCAAGTTGATAAAGATAATATATAGATAAGATGAATGAATATGCAAATGAAAGAGTACGAAGATACAGTTAGAGTGAATTCAGCAATGTTGCAACCAGTGTTCTTATATTTTAATTAATTTTCTTGCTGATTGACTCTAAAGATTATAATGACTGAACTTATATTTTGTGAAAATCGTTTAATATTATTTAAGAGTTATTTAATAATCTAGAAACTCAAATTAGTACATTTTAGTTCGGTTTGATTGTCCAAATCTAAAAACTAAATTTATTTGAGCATTTTGTTAATCAATACATGTATAGTTAAAAAAATCTGTAATTACATTTATCAATTCTTTTTTTGAGGAGTTTATTAATTGTCTTTAAAATATTGGCTTAAATATGTATTCTGTCCCTGCAAATATCATCATAATCCAGTTATACCTCTGTAAAAATAAAAACTTTAAAATTACCCTTGCAAATATAAATCGCTTACGGTTATGCCCCTCGGTCAGCTTCCTATCCAAAAAATAATTTAAATAAGGTTTAAATATATGTTCTGCCCCTGCAAATATCACCATAATCCAGTTATGCCCCTGCAAATATCAGCATAATAGAAAAATTAAAGATTTTGACAGGGGCATAACTGGATTATAGTGATATTTGCAGGGGCATAACTGGATTATGGTGATATTTGCAGGGGCATAACTGGATTATGGTGATATTTGCAGGGGTAAAACATATATTTAAACTTTATTTAAATTATTTTTTTGGATGAGAAACTGACCGAGGGGCATAACCGTAAGCGATTTATATTTGCAAGGGTAATTTTAAAGTTTTTATTTTTACAGGGGTATAACTGGATTATGGTGATATTTGCAGGGGCAAAACATATATTTAAGCCTAAAATATTTAAAATTGATAAATTCGTCAAAAAATAATAGTGAAAAGAATGTTCTGGATCTCAAAGGTTGAGTCATCTCTGGCACTCAAAACATGGCACTCAAAACAAGTACAAGGGGAAAGAAAAGATAATAAAACAAGTGACAGTTAAACATTAGAGAAAGTGGAAGAAATGGACAAACGGTAAATGAGTGTAACGGTAAAGGGAAGTTTCAAGGAAATTTCCAGATATTTTTTTTGGTATCGGACCCTTGCAGGCGATCCTGGGAGCAAACCGGATGACCCCCACCACGTCCCAGCAGGAGCCTGAACCACTGGGCTAAGAGTGTTGGTTAGGAAATTTCCAGATATGATAAGAATACTTTTAAATGTTGGTTTTAAAATTCAGTTTTGTTAAGGGCAAATCAGGAAAAAATTTGGACACCAAATTCAAAATTAAATAAACCAATATTATTATATTTATGTATACTCATTTATTTATTTTTTGTTTTTAAATATCCAAAATTCTTTTTTCTGGTAAAGTATGTTAAATTCTTTTTTCTTTTTATTTAATATAACTATTTTAAGGATAATCATTAAAAAGATATATTCGATCCAAATATGTGATAATATAAAAGTAGAAGTTATTGAATCATTTTACAAAGAAGTTTAAACAAATAATAATTAAAAATATTAAAAATGAATTCAGAACCAGGCCCTCTACATAATATTATGTATCTAAATGCTTAAATATATTTTTCTGATCTCTATAAAATATTATTAATATTGTCAAAAAGACTCTCAATAAATTAAAAGTTTTGACTTTTTGATTTGTAAAACATGAATTCATTTATATTTAATCACAATATTGATTTTAAGAGTCTCTCTTCTTTTTCATATTCTAGTACCTCCTTTTGTTGTTGTTGTTTTTTTTTTCCCTTCTTTTTTCCCTTTTGTAGCTGTTCGGTACCTGGACATCGGATACAGCTGAGTCCGGGGTACAAGTTGATGTGCTTCTGGAGATTTGAAGATGGACTTCAGATGGATGAAGATCAGCCTCGGATGGTCCGAGATTGCTTGCTCATGCACGTCGGGGGTGGTACCTGCAAACACTCTGATGCTTAAGTCAGCAAGGGAAGAGAAGAGGTGTGCAAGGAATGAAAACGTATCTGGAAATGGAGGGGTGCACCTCTATTTATAGACGGAAGTGCCGTACCTGATGCGTCAGATACGAGTGCTTGGATCTTGACCGTTGGATGCGGACACTTGATGGTGGAGCGTGCGTTGGGCCTTTCCAAGTGCGGATTTGGGTCAGGCCCAAATTGTATGGGGTCTGGCCTAGTCCGGAATAGTGGCCCCCCAAGTCGAGGTCGGCTGAAGAATGAGGTCGGCCTCGGCTTGACTGAACCGTTGCGTTTTAAGAGAGAGTAATGGTTGCTGCGCCACATGTCAGCTTGCGAGTGAGAGGGAACAGAGGCGTGACGTTTGGGATACCGAGGCAGGATTGTCATAATTACAGTTCAGTTCCCCCTGTTAGTGTCTTGAAACGACACATTGATTTGATGTGTCGGTTCAATTTCCGAGTCCCGGGAGTATATAAACTTTTGTAAGGGGCTCCATTTTACACTTTGCCATTTTGAATGAGCTAGAGAGTTTTTCGCCCCTGATAACCACCAACTCCGTTCACTTCTCCGACCGCCGCGCCGAGTTGTACCTTCTTCACAGTTCTGGGCTTTTCTTGTCATATCCCACATAGTTGACTGAAATAGGGTTTGCAGGACATTCTTCATACAAGTGGCCTCCTCCACAGTACACACAACTAGCAAAACCCACTGGTACTTGTTCAATTGCTGCCACCTTAGTTTCTGGTACAGTTTCTGTTGCTGCAGCAGGTGTTGCACTCATATTTTTGATCTTGTTGGACAAAGATGCAACCTGAGCAGATAAAGCAGTAACTTCACTCACTTCATGCATACCAGCAACTTTCTTCTGAGCACTAACCCTGGCTGTTGGCCATTGATAGCTATTTGCAGCAATAGTTTCAATAAGATCATAAGCATCTTGGTAAGAGCCATTCAGCAAGACTCCTCCAGAAGAAGCATCAAGCACCAGTCTAGTTTGAGGTTCCAAACCATTGTAAAAAGTTTCTATTTGAACAACCACAGGCAACCCATTGTGTGAACATTTTCTTAACAACTCTTTAAATCTTTCCCATGCTTCAAACAAAGTTTCAAATTCAGTTTGTCTAAAAGATGTAATTTCAGTTCTCATCCTGGCATTTTTGATAGGTGGAAAATATTTTGTCATAAATTTCTCAGCCATCTCATTCCAAGTAGTGATAGAGTTAGGTTCCAAGGAATTTAACCAAACCTTAGCTCTATCCTTCAAGGAATAAGGGAAAAGTTTAAGTTTAAGAGCATCATCACTTACACCAGGGAGAATGAAATTACTACAAACTTCTACAAATTGTTTTAAATGCAAATGTGGGTCCTCAGCAGGTCCTCCACCAAATTGCCCTATTGTTTGAAGCATTTGAAACCTCATAGGCTTAAATTCAAAATGAGTTGTGCTAGTTTGCATAGTATGAGGGTCAAAAATTGCATAATCCCTCATAGGTCTGTCCCTGTCATTAGCCATGCGTATGACTGTTTCATTCAAAACTTGTCTCACATGTTCAGGGTCCTCACGGTGTTCAGTGGCAACTATAGTATGTCTGTCAGAACCATGGTTGCTAGGAGGTGGTGTTCCCCCATGATTAGAAGGTGGTTGTGTAGCCATATTGACAGCTCTGCCCAATGAAATATGTCCTGAGTGATCTTGATCCCTTCTCAAAGCCCTAAACAATCTTTCTATTTCAGGATGAAGTTGAAATTCTGGTGAACTGCGCCTGTGCATATGTTGCAGCAACAGTTGCTGTAGCAATTCTAATACTGAACAAACAGAAACAGAGCACCAAAATTAGCAACAAAAGAAATCACTATTTTGCCAATTAATTAAACAGTGTTTAAGCTATTTAATCCCCGGCAACGGCGCCAAAAACTTGTTGCGTAAAAACGTGATAGTGCAAGTATACACTGTCAACAAGTAATAAAGTGAAAGTAAAGTTCGTTCCCACGAGAATTATCACTTAATTAAAGCTTAATTTAATCAACAAATTAGTGATGGTAAAAATAAAGTAAATGACACAAATATTTGGTAACATGCAACAATATTAAAAAGTATCAGGGTAAATAAGATCAGAAATTTGGAACAAGTTGAGATGCATTCACTTTCAGTAATTTCATTAAAGTGTACAAAAAATGCTATGTTAAGTGCTGCAGCACTAGGTGCTGCCGCAATTGCGTATTTTCTCAAATACTAGACACTAGGTTTTTTTCCTACTAGTTTATCTCTAGACCAGAAAGGAGTATTATCCTAGGCTGCTGAAGCACCCGCAGTGTTCACCTCATGGCTTATGCCTCCCCTATCTCTAGGGTTAAGACAAGGAACAACAATATCTCTATTATGCAACATACCATGTTATCTTGTGGGGTAAATTTACAAACCATCTCTGTGAATATAAATGCTACTTAGATTAGACGGCCAATCCTAATCTAAGATGAAAATATTAAAAGCACACAAGATAAAGTACTCAACACTTAAACATAAACATTAATAACACAATAAATTCATTACATTCAGTTTTGCATCCCAACTACAAGAGTTTAGCTCATGTTGAGCTTTGCCAACAAAGAAAATAACTTAAACATTAACATAAATGAAGAAGTCATACTAAATCCCGAGGAGAGAGTTTACACTACAATCTTTGAACATGAGAATAGCTCCAATGAAGATCAAAGGAACAAACTCCAGCTCTCCAACGTAGCTTCTTCCAAGAGATGAAGCTTCAGTGTTGCTGCAGCAATCCAAATCCAGCAATTGATCTTTTGGTAACTTGGAGAAGGCACGAAGCTTGAGGCTATCTCTATACCTCAATTCTGGCTTGACCTAATTCTGGGAATGTGGTCCTTTATATAGGAGGAGGCTAGGGATGAGAGGCAACCCTAATTTGGGAGGCGCCTTTTGTCCTTTAATGAGGGCAAAAGGTCCTTTTTACCCAAATCCCTAGGTCATCAGCGAATATTCCATGATTGGCACTCACACCCACGCCAGACACTGAATGACAGCTGTCCTTTCCTCAATTTCCGTGTTTCCTATTGCTTTCTCTCACATGTTGCGCAATTTGGCATTGCTGCCACAATAGGTGCTGCGGCAATTAGGCAAACATATTAGACACACAATTGGGCACCAAAAGTGCCACTTATAACAATTTCAAGCCTGCACCTTAAACTACTCTAAATTAACATATTTACAACATTGATCACTATATTGCTTGAGAATTAACATTGATTTAAGCTTGAAATAAGAGGTAATAACAATCATATTTGATTGTTATCAATGACCCGGAGTCATACCACTGAGTGTCTTCCCAAATTGTCGAAATCAAAGCAAAGTTTAAAAAGAGCCAGCTGTTGTGGAAAAAATATATGTGCAAGTATACACAGTCTAAACAAGTAATATAGAGATAAGAAGGTTGTCGTACCCACAGGGATTGAATTAATTTTACTAAGTTTAAATTAATAGTAGAGTTAATGATAACAAAAATAAAATATAAAATGAATGATGATTGTGGTGTGTGTATAGACAAATTGTAAATTAAAACAAGTAAATGTAAGTTGTGAATCAGTTGAGAAATATGGTTGGAATACTTTTACTTAAGTAAGTTCACTTTGAATGTATAAAGTTATAATTGATGAATCTGCAACCATTGCACCTGCAATGGTTTACTGCTACAATCCTTGCACCTGCAATGTCTTGTGGTTACAATGATTGCACCTGCAATGGATGCAATACTAACAGTTTTGTACTTTTCAGTACTTATCTTCAGGACTTCATTACAAGTCTTATTTCTAAACTCTAAATAAGTTCACCCTTGCCTAATCAAACTCCTACAGATCATCCCATGAACTATGCTATCCTATGTCTAGGTCTTAGCATGGTTTTAACAAAGTTTCCTATTATTAAAACACTTATTCATGTTAGTTCTTGATTTCAAATCACAAACCATTTCTGAATTTATGACCCTACTTATTTTAAGTGATCAAGTTAAAATAAGTTTGAAAGAATTATCACGCAAGAACTAAATTACAAAAACATCAACATAACTTTATAACATTTCAAAGTTTCATTACTAAGCTAAGGCATCCCAACCACAAAGGGTTCAGCTCATGCTTGACATAACTAGAAAGATACAAACAAGATTGTTCATGTTTATAACAAGAAAAACGCAAAGAGAATAAGAGGTAAGAGTAATTACACAAAAGAAGATTCTTTGCATTTCTTTTCTAGCAATGTGGGTGCTTACACTTCTTCACAAGAGTACCTCAACAATTTCACAAGATAAGATGAGTAGGAAGTATCACTATCTCACTTACTTGAAGCTTTGTTGAGTACTACAACTTACAAGAGAAATAAATCTACTTAAAACTAGAAACTAGAATATAAAATGTATTGTTGAATGATAAGAATTGAGTGTCCTTCAAATGGAGAAGAGGGTGGTATTTATAGGCTTCATGATCCATCTTCCTTGATCACCAAGTTGTTTCTCTCTCCTCTTGTCAAGTAAAAAGTGTGATAAGAACCCCCACCAAATATTAAGGGAGGTCCAATGGTGTAATGACAAGTGGAAAGTGAGATTTTTCTCTTTGAGGCTAGATGCATGAACTTGGCACCACCTTCAACAACTTGGCCAACTTGCGCTTGCCACTTGCATTTGCTGACATCATCAGGTTGTAGGAGCAATTCTGTGTTACTTGAGTTGATGCAGCTGCAATAGATGCAGGTGCAATGCTTGGGTATGATGCAGGTGCAATGCTCCTGTCTTCTGTTTTTAACAACTTATTGCAGGTGCACCTATTGCGGTCTCCATTGCAACTACAATATTCAACAAACACATCAAAAATACCACAAATTATGAAATTCAATTCTAATGAGTTCCAAAGCTAAATGATGCTGATTTCAACTATTATTCTTTATTTGGATTAACAAATTACTGAGTTCTGACAATAATTCAAGCTTAAGAAGTGTAAATAACTCTACTCAAGTAATGACTAAAAACGAAACAAGATTAACAAGCACTCCTAGATGAGTTTTCAGAAGATCAGATCAGCTAGTTCCTTCAAGACATATTTTCAATAAGTGCATTCTCTAGAAACTAAACTCTATGTTTCCCACAAAGCTTGTGAACCATAGGTTCTTCAAACATTCAAAGTTTATTTGAGCTCTTTTGTGTGAGTGTGTGACTTCACTGACCTTCAGATTGGTTCTTTCCCTAAGTTTGGAAAATCCACTTAGCTTTTGGATTGAAAAAGTTCACGTTTGATCAAGTTAAAAATTCTTTAAAAATGGGTTTTAGACTAACAATTTCCACAAGTGTTGAGGATGCTTCAAAGCACAACAAAGGGTCTTTATCAAGAAAGCTCAATCTAGACCAGTGCTTTCTACGTGTTTGGTGCAATGTTGAATTTTGGTATTGTAGGTGCAATATACTTTGGAGTTGCAGGTGCAATGGTATAGATTCATTGCAGGTGCAATGGGTTTCAGTGATTTTTGTTGCATCTGGTTTTCTTCTTTGATGATTGTAGCTGTATTGTCCTCCTCACTGTTCCCCTTTTTGCATTTTTTTCTTTTTGATTTTTTTCTTTCTCTTTCTCTTTCTCTTTCTTTTTCATGCAATTTTGGATCAATACAGCTTTTGTGGAATTTTGAGTGAGAAGATCAAAGTATTTTTCTGTTTGCACTGGCTTCCTAAGATTGAACCTCTTTTGCCTTTGTATTCATTGTTGCACCCCCAAACTTATCTCTTTATGCTACTCCCCATTTTTACTAAAACTTTAACAATTGATCTTGGCTCACTAAGACTATCCTTGGCATCCATTTATTTCCTCATTAGTTGAGTTCCTTTCTTCAAATCAGTGAGTTTAAGTGTTGAAGCTCAAATATTCTTGATCATTTTCTGAACTTAGGCCACAACACTTGATGTTTCCCCAAAAAAAGATGTTCAGTTTCTGAAAAATGCAGTTGTTTTTCTCAAAACAAGGTTTTCTAGCTGATCATGCTTCTTTTTTTTTTGACAAAGCTGATCATGCTTCTTAAAACACACTTTGCTTTAAATAAAAGAACTACTACTGAGTTTTAACACACAAATATATAAAACACACATACTCATATATATTAGCTGCATATTGTTCACAAAATAATCAAAAGATCCCCCCCCCTCAACTTAAAGATCAGCAGTGTCCTCACTGCATTACTGAATGGGAGAGGGAATATTGCAGCTGCATTAAAAAGTCAGTATTTAACATAAACAAACATATAACAGTTTTAAACTAGCAAAATAAACATTGTACTTTTTACTGCTTGGTTGCTCCGCTCCTAAGCCTGTTGCTTGCCCTCACTGCTGGCTTAGGGTCCTTCTTCTACCTCTTCGCCTTTGGTCCAGCTGTTTTTGTTGTTTCTGCAATCGCTGCAGGTGCATCAGTCTTCAATGCTGCAGGTGCATCATCCTTCAATGTTGCAGTTGCAATAACCTTCTGGGCTGCAGGCTCATCAGATTTTTGTGTTGCAGCTGCATCAGTTTTCTGTATTGTACCTGCAACCGTTGGCTTCTCTGGTTTCTTTGCAGCGACTTTCTTCTGCCTTTTCTCCTTCTCTTGCATAACAGCCAATGTTTTGTCCACCATTTCTCTAGCTGTTGCTGCTGCTACAGGATTTGTATCAGTGTGGATCTGGGTTGCACCTATAATAACTTGAGGTTGCATTGTAGGTGCAACAGGTGACTCTGTTGCAGTTGTAGTGCTGGTAGCACGACGTGCAGCTGCAATGATGGTAGCCATGGTTGCTTGAGCAGAAGTTTCTTCAGCTTGCTGCTTAGGTGGTTCTTCTTCTTTGTTTTCTTCCTCCTCCTCTTCTTCTTCCTCAGATCCTTCCTCTTCCTGTGTTTTATCAGATTCTTCATGCTCTTTTCCTTCCTCAGCCTCTTCTTCAATTTCCATCAATTTTCTTTTTGTACCTACAACATTAATGTTAGTTTCAACTGATGCAGCTGCATCTGTTGCAATATCAGCAATTGTTTGAAATTAGTCTTGCACAGGTTCATCATTTTTCTCCTCCATTGGTTGGTTTTCAGATTCTGTTTCTTCTTGTGGAGTGGGTGATTTCTGTTTGGGTGGTGGTGATTTTGGGGTTGGTTCTCTTTGTGGTGAGGCTAGGGGAAGAGGTGATTTTGGCAAGTGAGTTGGTGATTGTATGGGAGTAATGGTTGGTGATTTAGAGCGGGGTGGTGTGACAGGTTTGATTGGTGGATCATTTGGGCCAAAAGGACTTGATGGTGCTCTTTTCTTTGGCTTGGGCATTTTCTCCACTGTGATGTCCTCCACTTCATCACTGTCAGTCTCCTCATCATCTTCTTTCTCATCTCTGTCTATTTCCTTCACTGCTTTCACTACCTCCTCTTCTTCAGTAGTGTCTTCCTCAGATTCAAAAGATGGCTCTCCCATCACTTTCTTCCCTTTTTCTTTTCTTGTTGGTGGCCTTTTCTTAATCATTTTGGTCTTCTTTTTCTTAGGCACCACTTCTTCTTCTTCCTTCTCCTTTTCTACTTCCTCTTCTGCTCTTTCTTTTTCTTTCTCCAACACCCATTCAGGGAAAATGGGCTTTGGTGGATTGTATTGCCCATTTGCAAGGTGTTGGAACCACATATCTTGCCATGTGAGTTTCTCCTTCTCAAACTTCCACATTGCCCTCTGTTGCTGCATGAATTGCTTCTGCAATGCTAGATTAACACTCTCTCTTTGCACTTTTGTTCTGTCCTTGTAGTTTGCATTGATTGCTCCAGGAGGAAACTTCCTTTCCTCAGTAATTTTCACTTCAGCTTTTGCACACAATTTAGTGATAAGACACGGGAAAAACAGATTTCCAGTTTCCTTGGTTTTGCAAATTAGGATTTCTTCAGCAATTACCCTACCCACATCAATGTTATTTCCTAACAAGATGGAATCTATAGCAAGAATTCTTTCCTTTTTAATGGTAGTAGTGTGTGAGGTAGGTAATAATACACATGCAACAAACAAATGCCATGCACTGGCTTCTGGTGTGAGATATTTGCTCTTAATTGTGTACTCAGTTGGTTTACATTTTTCCCATACAGCATCCCTTTCTGCAATCCTACCCTTGACTCTATTCATTTCTTTTGTATCAACAGTTTCAATCAGATATTCAAAATCAATACCACTATACTCTAGAAGATACTCATCATTGATAGTTGTTGGATCAAATTCTACTCTTTTTCCTCTAACAGTAGAGTAATAGAGTGGCTTACCAGTTTTCTGAGTAGGGATACCTGCATAAAACTCACGCACAATGGGAATACAGTAGGATCCCCTGTGTTTGATGAATGATTCCCAGCCCAAATTCTTCAGCATCACTGGTTTTGGGAATACAGTAGGATCCCCTGTGTTTGATGAAGGATTCTGCAGCATCACTGGTTTTGAACCCACGTTCTGGTAAACAATCCATAGCCCAGAATTTTGCTCCTTCCTTTGAGATCGTTGCAGGTGCAGTAGAGGGCTTCTTTTCTGTTTGCGATGATGCACCTGCATCAACACATCCTTTGCCGAAAGTTTTGATTGCAGATTGCTTCTTCACCATTGTTAATTTCTTTAGGTTTTGAGTTTTGGGAATTTGAGAGAGAAGGTGAATTGCTGAGTTTCAAGTTTTAGAACTTGAGGATTTTTTGTGAGAGAGAGTAGTAACGGTAACAAATGAGGATTAATGGGTGGTTTTAAATGTTGAGGGAGGTTATGGGTTAAAGGAAGTTTGAGTTTAAGTTAGTGGGTTTTGATGTGACTTTAATTTGACCGTTTTGGTGTGGTGGATAGACATGCAAAGTAACACGTGGAAGGTTAGGTGTTTAGGAACAGTTTAAGAGTGGGTTAACTGTTTAAGAGGAATGATGGTTTATTTTTAAAGAGTATTCTGGAACATAACCACGTCTAGTATTGCAGCTGCAATGGTTGTGTCTTGCATTGTAGGTGCAATGGTCAATTTTCATGTTGCAGCTGCAGTAGCTTCTCCTCATTGCAGGTGCAAAAGTTGTACCTGCAATACACATAATTCTTGCAAAAACATTCAAAACATGTAAAAACAATTAAATTCATGGGTTGCCTCCGAGAAAGCGCTTGTTTTAAGAGTCTTCAGCCTGACTATCTCTGATTGGATTAGAGATCTTGGAGTTGAATGGTGCTCTTGCTTCTCACCACTTGTTCTCCATAGTACATCTTCACCCTTTGTCCATTGACCTTGAAAGTGGAATTGGTTCTTTCATCAAATAGATCTACTGCACCATGAGGGTACACTTTTATCAATTTGAAAGGACCAGACCACCTTGATTTAAGCTTCCCAGGAAAGAGTTTAAGCCTGGAATTGTAAAGCAACACCAGACTTCCTTCAATTAATTCTCTGCTCTGAATTCTTTTGTCATGCCATACCTTTGTTTTGTTTTTGTAGATTTTAGCATTCTCATATGCAAAGTTTCTTAATTCATCCATTTCATTGAGCCGCAGTAATCTTGTTTCCCCTGCTTGATCATATTGGAGATTGATCTTTTTAATTGCCCAAAATGACTTGTGCTCCAATTCCAATGGTAAATGACATGCTTTTCCATACACTAGCCTATATCGAGACATCCCCAAGGGTGTCTTGTATGCAGTTCTGTATGCCCACAAGGCATCATCTAAATGCAATGACCATTCTTTCCTTGTGGGGCCAACCATTTTTTCAAGAACTCTTTTGATCTCCCTGTTGGAAAGTTCTGCTTGTCCACTGGTCTGTGGATGGTAAGCAGTTGCTATTTTATGCTTCACTCCATATTTGGCTAAGAGACCTTCAATGAGCTTGTTGCAGAAGTGTGAACCTTCATCACTGATAATTCCCCTTGGAGTACCAAATCTAGTGAATATGTTCTTCTGCAGAAACTTGCTCACTGACTTAGCATCATTGTTTGGCAATGCCACAGCTTCTACCCATTTAGAAACATAGTCAACAGCTACCAAGATGTATGAATTGCCAAAGGATGGGGGAAATGGTCCCATGAAATCCATTCCCCAAACATCAAAGAGTTCAACCTCTAGGATATTTGTGAGTGGCATTTCATGTCTGTTTGAGATATTCCCAGCCCTCTGACATCTATCACAATTCTATACCATCTGATATGCATCTTTGAATAATGATGGCCAATAGTAACCTGATTGTAGCACTTTAGCAGCAGTTCTTGTGCCACCAAAATGCCCACCATATGGTGCTGCATGACATTGCAGGAGCACTGCATGTTGTTCTTCTTCTGGTAAGCATCTTCTGATGATTTGATCTGGACATTATTTGAAAAGGAAAGGGTCATCCCAATAGTATTGTTTAACTATGTGGAAGAATCTTTTCCTCTGTTGGTAAGTCAAGTTCACAGGGACAATTTTGCTCGCAAGGTAATTCACAATATCAGCAAACCAAGGTGTTGTAGTTTCTATTGTAGCTGCAATTGTTGTTTGTTGAATTGCAGGTGCAATGGATGCACCTGCATCTTGTGTTGTTGCAGAAACTGCCAAGAACCCATCTAATTAGCCTAGGCTTTGCATCTTTCTTAGAAATAAGGTATTTAATAGCAGAATGATCTGTGTAAACAATTACCTTAGTTCCAACTAAATATGATATGAATTTATCAAATGCAAAGACTACAACTAAGAGTTCTTTTTCAGTCAGTGTAATTAATTTGTGCTTCAATTAATGTTTTGCTAGTATAGTAAATGGAATGAAAAACTTTGTCATACCTTTGCCCTAGGACTGCTCCTACTGCAAAGTCACTAGCATCACACATAAGCTCAAATGGCTTGCTCCAATCTGGTGTGACTATCACTGGTGCTGTTACCAATGCTTTCTTTAGTGTTTGAAATGCTTTCAAGCAAGATTCATCAAAGTGGAATGGCACATCATGCTGCAAGAGTTGGCATAATGGTTTTGAGATCTTTGAGAAGTCCTTGATGAATCTTCTGTAGAAGCCTGCATGTCCCAAGAAGCTTCTGATACCCTTCACAGTGGTTGGAGGAGGTAAGTTCTCAATCACCTCAATCTTTGCTTTGTCAACTTCAAGGCCTTTCTTTGAAACTCTATGTCCTAGAACAATTCCCTCTTGGACCATAAAATGGCATTTTTCCCAATTCAGAATTAGATTGGTCTCTTCACATCTTTTAAGGATGTCTTCCAAGTTGGATAGACAAGTTTGATAAGTCTCTCCAAACACTGAGAAGTCATCCATAAACACTTCCATTGAATGCTCAATGAAATCTGAGAATATTGCCATCGTGCATCTTTGGAATGTTGCAGGTGCATTACATAATCCAAATGGCATCCTTCTAAAGGCAAAGGTGCCATAGGGACATGTAAATGTTGTCTTTTTTTGATCTTCAGGATTAATGGCTATTTGGTTATAGCCTGAGTATCCATCTAAGAAGCAATAGAATTCTTTACCTGCTAATCTATCCAGCATTTGATCAATGAATGGCAATGGGAAATGATCTTTCTTAGTTGCCTTGTTAAGCTTTCTGTAGTCCATGCATATTCTCCACCCTGTGACTGTCCTTGTAGGTATCAGTTCATTCTTTTCATTGGCCACTACTGTCACTCCACCCTTCTTTGGTACACATTGTACTGGGCTCACCCAAGCACTATCTGAAATAGGGTAGATTATGCCAGCATCTAGCCATTTGATGATCTCTTTCTTGACTACCTCCTTCATCACTGGATTCAATCTTCTTTGGCCTTCAATGCTGTTCTTGGAGTTTTCATCCAAGACTATCCTGTGCATACATATTGAAGGACTGATTCCTTTGATATCTGACATCTGCCAACCAATTGCCTTTGTATGCTTCCTTAGGGTAAGAATAAGATCATGCTCCTGCTTTTGAGATAGATCAGAAGCAATGATCACAGGTAATGTGCTATTTTCCCCTAGGAAAGCATATTTTAAATGCTTAGGCAATTCTTTGAGCTCCAATGATGGTGGTGCTTCAATTGAAGGAATATTTCTTTTGAGCTTTGGATTTTCAAGTTTTAAGGACTCATATTTTCTTGCCCAAAGTTCCTTCACTTCTGCTTTTTCTGCTGCAACTTCACTTTCTGACTCATGCCCTATACCTTGCATTGTAGTTGCATTGTCAGCATCTGTTGCATTGGCAATAAATAAATCTGTTGCACCTGCAATGGATGAGTCAGTTGTACCTGCAATAGATGTTAGTGCATTTAAAAGATTGTCCTGTTCTTGAATAAAGTGTTGTTGAACAGCTTTATCTAGGGACATAATGAGGGAACATTCTTCAACATCTTCATTTGGACATTTAAGAGCATTCAAAATGTTGAATTTAATCTCTTGGTCATTAACCCTCATTGTTAATTCTCCCTTCTGCACATCAATGAGTGTTTTGCCAGTGGCCAAGAATGGTCTACCAAGAATTATTGGTACTTCTTTGTCTGCATTGAAATCTAAAATAACAAAATCTACAGGAAACACAAATTCGTCAACTTTAATAAGTACATCTTCTATGATTCCTTCAGGATAGGCAATTGACCTATCTGCAAGCTGAAGGGTCACAGTTGTTGGCCTAACAGTTCCAATACCTAACTGATTAAATATGGATTTAGGCATCAAGTTTATGCTTGCTCCTAAATCACACAAAGCTCTACCAGTATAGAATTTTCCAATTGAAAAAGGTATTGTGAAACTGCCAGGGTCTTTTAGTTTCCTAGGGATTTTGTTTTGCATTATCATACTACATTCTTCTGACATGACAACAGTTTCAAGTTCTTTTAATCTTCTTTTTTTAGTTAGCACATCCTTCATAAATTTTGTATAATTAGGCATTTGCTGGAGTGCTTCAACAAGTGGTACATTAATGTGTAGTTGTTTAAGTACATCTAGGAATTTACCAAATTGTTTCTCCTCATGTGCTTTTTTAAGCCTTTGTGGATAAGGAGGAGAGGGATATTCTGGTACTAACCTGGATGGTGTGGTTGTAATTTCTGATCTAACAACTTTAGGAGCTCCTGCATCAGTTGCATCTGCATCAGTGATTTCTGCATTCGTTGTACCTGCAATTGGTGCATCTGTTGCACCTGCATCAGAAATTTTCATTTTTTTTTTCATTTTTTTTTCTCATTTTTTAGGTTTTTTTTATTTCTTCCTCCTCTACACTTTCTGGGGGGTAAGGTTCTGAGAGATCCTTTCCACTTCTCAATGAGATGGTTTTGCATTGCTCATTCATTGGCTTCTTTGAAGATGAGGCTTCTGTGGTAGATGGCAATGCACCACTTGCCCTTTGATATAATGTAGTAGCCAAATTGACCAACTTGGTTTTCCAAGTTTTTAAGTCATGCATCATGAGCCTATCTTGCAGTTCTAGTTTCACTTATGAATGCATCAGTTTTGTTCATGTAAGCTTTGAACATTGCCTCCAAAGAGTTGTCATTTGATTGTTGAGGTGTTCTTTGATAATTTGCCTGATTTTGAGGTGGAAAGTCTGGTGGAGTTGCAGGTGCATTAGCATTGGGTGCTTATGCATTATTGTTGCTCCACTTAAAATTTGGGTGATTTCTCCAACCTGCATTATAAGTGTTAGAGTAGGGGTTGTTGTTTTTGTTGTATCCCAAATAGTTAACAAACACAGGGTTGCTTGGACATTCATCATACAGGTGGCCACCCCCACAATATACACAACTTGTGGAACCTGGAGGTGCTTGCTGATAAACTCCAAATTAGTGCAATTTTTAGATATACTTTTGAGTCATTTTTAAAGCAATTATTTATAATTATATAGACCGTTGACTTAGTTTCCTCTTTATTTTGCAGAAAGATAGAAAGTACAAAAAAAAAGAAAAGAATAAGAATCCAATTTAGAGCCACTTAATATGTGGGCTGTCCATTTGAAGAAAGAATTAGAGGCCTAATGGCCCAATTGTTAATGTCCAGCCCATGAAGTCAACAAAAAGAAAGAAAACCAAAACCTTTTGGTTTGGGAAGGAACGTGGGCAACAAGTTGCCATGTCTTGATTGACAAGCAACACAAAACCCTATTAACTAATATAAAAAAGGAGGATAGCCGCATACATGGGAGGGAATATAACCTGACGGTAGAATTGAGTAACAACAACAACACGCACACGGACGCAGAGGAGAGGAAAAAGGAGATTTTGGTACCCGTTCTAGACACCGTGAGAGAGCTTTGGAACAGAATACAGAGACTGAATACAGGATCAGAATTTACTCAATCTCCGGGTTATTTTTATATTCTGTAATTCATGACTTTTTATTTTAATCCAATGTTCTTGAACACTATGGATAGCTAAATCCTCTTCTAGGGTCTTAGGTTGATCTTGCTTGATTAGAGACCTTTTTATGTTTTAATTTATATTTTGAATTCCCAATTTTTATTTCAATTAATATTATCCTATTGCTTTATTACATAATTAGGATTGACAACCCTTTGCATGTTTATAATCAACTAGTTGACTAGCGACCGTACTACAACTAGTTGGTGGACCTATAGGATAATTGAGACTATAATTAATGAATGACCAAACTTTAATTTAGTCTTCCAATCATTCAACCTTTTTGTACTTTATGCTTTTCTTAAATTTAAATTCTAGCATGACCAACCTAGGGTTAATCTAGGAAAAAGAATATTAATCACGAATGACCAAACGGATTAATAGTTTTAGCAAAGGGATTGGTAATTGAATAAAATAAGGGAATTCAGGTAGAATTAGACATAGAGGAATCGAAGCTAGCAAGTGAAACCGAGACTCTAGACTTCTCTCTATTGATCGAACTTCATAATTTAAATCCTTGCTATTCACTTTGTCTTATTTAGTTTCTATAACAACCATACACTCGTTCGTCTAAATAATAATTAATCTTAAGTAGTTTGGTACTTATTAATTAATCCCTGTGGAGACGATATTTTTTTATACTACTTCTGCAAGAGAGTACACTTGCTCTCAAGTGTGTTTTAAACGCAACAAGTTTTTGGCGCCGTTGCGGGGGATTAATTTAACAATATTAAACGAAAAAGATTTTTTATTGCTTTAGACCTTTTTTTTTATTTATTTCTTGTTCTACTTTGTTTCATTTTAATTTAATAAAAAGAAAAAAAATATTTATTTTAATTTTATTTGTTAGTTTTATTTTTATTACTCGTGCATGCTCACCCGCTCCCAAGAGCCTATTTTGATTTTTGATCCAGAAATTGAAAGAACTGCTCGAAGCATAAGAAAAGAGACAAGAGTGATGGCTGCCAATTCGAGAAGAACTCTTCGGGACTACTTTACTCCAACAGCAAATATCACTACAAGCATAGTCAATCCACCTATGCAAGCTACTAATTTTGAGCTCAAACCAAGCTTAATTCAAATGGTTCAGAATTCGACTATGTTCAGAGGTACACCAACAGAAGACCCGCACACCCATCTTAGAAACTTCTTGAGGGTGGCAGACTCAGTAATTTGCAATGGTGTCCCTCCCGATGCCATTAGAGTAAGATTGTTTCCATGGTCATTGGCTGACAAGGCATCTGCTTGGCTAGACTCTCAACCTGCTGAGTCCATTACCACTTGGGACCAACTGAAGCAGAAATTCTTGACCAAATATTTTCCTCCAGGTAAGACTACTAAGATTCGAGGTGCAATAATCAGCTTTGCTCAACTTGAGCAAGAATCTCTGCATGAAGCTTGGGAAAGATTTCAAGACTTACTCCGAAGTTGTCCACATCATGGATTTGAGAAGTGGCAATTGCTTGAATATTTTTGCAACGGATTATCTTCTCAAAATAGAGGAATCGTTAATATGGCTTGCGGGGGCTCTCTAATGAATGGAGAACCCGCGACAGTATATGATTTAATTGCAGAGATAGCGGCCGATAATGCCCAATGGGAAACTAGTGACAGACACATTAAGAAATCAGCTGGGATATACAAGGTTGACGATGACACTAGTGTTAATATAAAGCTAGAAGCTCTCTCTAAACAGGTTCAATCTTTGATGAAGGTACAAGCTCAATCTACTCCCATAGTTACCTCCACAAGTGATATCACAAATAATCCCTGGGGAGGCCTAACTGAAGAAGCCAACTATCTTGGTCAGAAGAAAAGTGACTTAAGGCCTGGCATGCAAGATTCTTTAGTTAGATACATGGAAAAGGTTGGACATCCATGCATGGGTGTTTTAGCCAATTACATGGACAGAACTGATGACAGGTTACAATCTATTGAAGATTTAATAAAAGCACAGGGTCGACCATCTGCTTCAACTGAGGATGCTAATTATGTTCAGAATTCTAACCGGGGCCAAAATGATCCTTATTCAAACACTTACAATCCAGGTTGGAGAAATCACCCGAATTTCTCATGGGGAGGACAACAAAAAGAGCAAAACTCAAGCTCCTATAAGCCTCCACATGTGCAAAGGCAAGAGGAGAAGAAGTTGGATACCAATGATGTGTTGGCAAGGTTTATGGAGCAGACAAATGGAAAATTTGAAACATTTGAGAAGAAATTTGGAAGCTTGGAGGGCCAAATTGGAGCCATGGACAACAAAATTGGAAGCTTGGAGGGAGCCATAGGTAGCCAACTTTCAAACATCGTTGCTATGTTATCTCAAAGGCCTCAAGGCTCACTGCCTACCCAAACTGAGCCTAATCCAAGAAATGAGCATTGCAAGGCTGTCACTCTTAGGAGTGGCAAGGAGCTGGTTCAAGAAAACAATCAAGATGGGCAGGCGCCCGAGAAAGAAATACAAGCATCTACTAAGGGGAGCACTTCTGAGAAAAGCAAAAAGGAAGGGGAAGAATATGAGCAAGCAAAGGTAAATGTTCCTTATCCTCAAATACTTAAAAGTGAGCAGCATGATAAGCAATTTGCTAAATTTCTTGAAATATTTAGAAAATTGCATATCAACATTCCTTTTGCTGAAGCTATTGCTCAAATGCCTAAATATGCCAAATTTTTAAAAGAAATTATTTCCAATAAGAGGAAGTTAGAAGGCTTTGAGACAGTTAGGCTTAATGAGGAATGTTCTGCTATAGTTCTAAAAAAGTTACCACCTAAGCTTAAAGATCCAGGTAGTTTTACTATCCCTTGTACAATTGGTAACTCTCATTTTGAAAAGGCTTTATGTGATTTAGGAGCAAGTATAAATTTGATGCCTTTTTCTGTTTTTAGAAAGCTTGGTTTGCAGGAACCCCATCCTACTAACATCACTTTGCACCTAGCTGATAGATCCATTGCCCACCCCCGTGGAGTGGTGGAAGATGTTTTAGTTAAAGTTGATAAGTTTATTTTCCCTGCTGATTTTGTTGTTTTGGATATGGAAGAAGATGAGGAAGTCCCAATTATTTTGGGGCGCCCTTTCTTAGCTACAGGTAAAAGTTTAATTGATGTACAACAGGGAAAATTGACTTTGAGACTTGGAGATGAGGAAGTTGTATTTCAAGTTTTGAACTCATTAAAAAATCCCTCATCATTTGCTTCTTGTAATTTTATTCAAGCTAAGGATATTAATGATGTGGTTACCTCTGAAAGTTTTGATGATTTTAGAATTCAAGACCCTCTAGAAAAAGTACTTACTGTGCAGGGACTTGGCATATTGCAGGGTGGTGAGGAAGAAGAGTTCTTAATGTTTTTGCAGGCTCACCACCCTCAGAAAAATTGGAGTAACCATAGATTTGAGGATCTGGAATGGGGTGATACTCTAAATCCCAAACCTTCAATTGAGGAGGCTCCTGAGCTTGAATTAAAGCCTCTTCCTTCAAATGTAAAATATGCTTTCTTGCAACCCCCTTCCTCTTTGCCTGTAATTATTTCTGCAGATTTGACAGACACCATGGAGGATAAGCTTTTGAGGGTATTAAGGGCCAACAAAGAGGCCTTTGGATGGTCAATTCATGATATAAAGGGCATTAGCCCCTCAATTTGCACTCACAAGATTTATATGGAGGATGACTACCAACCTCGGGCACTACCTCAACGCCGCCTCAACCCTAACATGAAAGAGGTGGTCAAAAAGGAAGTAATTAAGCTCCTTGATGCAGGTATCATATATCCTATCTCTGATAGTAAGTGGGTAAGTCCTGTTCAATGTGTTCCTAAAAAGGAAGGTACTACTGTTATGGAAAATGATAAAAATGAATTAATTGCAGTTAGGAAAACTACCGGGTGGCGTGTGTGTATTGATTATAGAAAATTAAATGATGCCACCCGGAAAGATCACTTCCCCCTCCCCTTTATTGATCAAATGCTTGAGAGAGTGGCAGGTCATGATTATTATTGTTGTTTGGATGGATATTCCGGTTATTTGCAAATACCAGTGGCTTCTGAAGATCAAGAAAAAACTACTTTTACTTGCCCATATGGAACATTTGCATATAAAAGGATGCCATTTGGTTTATGCAATGCCCCTGCCACTTTCCAAAGATGCATGATGGCTATTTTCTCTGACTTGGTTGAAAAATGCATCGAGATATTCATGGATGATTTTACTGTTTTTGGATCCTCTTATGAGGATTGTTTACATAACTTGAATTCAGTGTTGCAGAGATGCAGGGATACTAATTTAGTGCTCAATTGGGAGAAATGTCAGTTTATGGTGCAAGATTGCATTATTTTGGGACACAAGTTGTCCACTAGAGGCATTGAAGTTGATCCTGCAAAGGTCGAGGTAATTGCGAAGTTGCCCCCACCCAATTCTGTTAAGGGGGTCCGTAGTTTTCTAGGCCATGCCGGCTTCTATAGGCGGTTTATTAAAGACTTCTCAAAAATTGCAAAGCCTATGACTGACCTCTTAGTTAAGGAGGCCACTTTTGATTTTTCTGACACTTGTTTGAAGGCTTTTAATTGTTTAAAGGAAAAATTAATTAGTGCCCCTGTTGTTGCTGCCCCCGATTGGTCACTCCCCTTTGAAATTATGTGTGACGCCAGCGATACTGCTGTGGGGGCTGTTTTGGGGCAAAGAAAGAATAAGGTATTCTATACCATTTACTACGCTAGTCGCACTCTTGATGATGCTCAAAGAAATTATACTACCACAGAGAAAGAGTTGCTAGCTGTAGTATTTGCATTTGATAAGTTCCGTCATTACCTTGTTCTTTCTAAAGTTATTGTTTATACTGATCATGCTGCTATTAGATATTTACTTGGAAAACAGGATTCAAAACCCAGGTTAATCAGATGGATTTTGTTGCTACAAGAGTTTTACTTGGAGATTAGAGACAAGAAAGGCTCAGAGAACTTTGTAGCTGACCACCTCTCAAGGCTCGACCATAGTGTGATGCAGGCCTCAAATGATGGGGAGATCAAGGAGATTTTCCCTGATGAGAGACTTTTAGCTATTTCTACTATTCCTTGGTTTGCAGACATCGTCAACTACTTGGTGGGTAAGGTTGTTCCCCCTGATTTTTCCTTTCAGCAAAAGAAGAAATTAATTTCTGATGCTAGACACTACTTGTGGGATGACCCTTACCTATTTAAAGTTTGTGGAGATAAGGTAATTAGGCGTTGTGTGCCTATGGATGAGGTAACTTCTATCCTTGAGCAATGTCACTCTAAAGAGGTAGGTGGCCACTTTGGCCCAAATAGAACTGCATATAAAGTCTTACAATGTGGTTTTTATTGGCCTACTATATTTAAAGATGCTCGTGATTTTGTGAAAGCTTGTGATAGTTGTCAAAGGAGTGGCAACATTTCTAGGCGTCAAGAGATGCCATTAAATAACATTTTGGTTTGTGAGATATTTGATGTATGGGGTATTGACTTTATGGGGCCCTTCCCTAAATCTTTTTCAAATCAATATATTCTTGTTGCTGTAGATTATGTGTCTAAGTGGGTTGAAGCTGTGGCCTTACCCACTAATGATGCTCGGGTGGTGGTGAAATTTTTAAAGAAAAATATTTTTTCCAGATTTGGCACTCCCCGAGCCATTATTAGTGATGGTGGCACTCATTTCTGTAATAAACAATTTGAAAATCTTTTGAGCAAATATGGTGTCACTCATAAGGTAGCAACTCCTTACCACCCACAAACTAGTGGACAAGTTGAAATTTCAAACCGAGAGCTGAAAAGGATTTTAGAGAAGACAGTTAGTGCATCAAGAAAAGATTGGTCTTTGAAACTTGATGATGCACTATGGGCCTATAGAACTGCTTTTAAAACCCCCATTGGGATGTCTCCTTACCGCCTTGTTTTTGGAAAGGCATGTCATTTACCTGTTGAATTAGAGCATAAAGCACTTTGGGCTTTAAAATTTCTAAATTTTGATGCTCAGCTTACAGGTGAAAATAGGTTGCTGCAACTCGATGAATTGGATGAGCTCCGTCTGGGAGCCTACGAGAATGCCAAGTTATATAAGGAGCGGACTAAAAAGTGGCATGATAAGCGCATCCAGCAGCGTGAATTCCATGTTGGTGAGAAAGTTTTAATTTATAACTCACGTTTGCGTCTTTTTCCAGGAAAGTTGCGCTCAAGGTGGTATGGACCCTACACTGTTACTCAAGTTTTTCCTTATGGAGTTCTTGAGGTATCTCATGAAGATGGTACCACTTTTAAAGTCAATGGTCAGCGTGTGAAGCATTTTGAGGAAGGGTTACTCCAAGTGAGCTATGTCACTACCCTCAATGATTGACCCTATTACCGTCAAGCTCGGGACGTTAAACAAGCGCTTGGCAGGAGGCAACCTGTGTTTTATTTCCTATTATTTTTATTTTGTTTTGTTTTTTTTAGGAATTAGCTCATTCAGCAAGCTCTCTCAGGGAAGTCACTCTTACTTTCTCTATCTCTCTCTCTCTCTCTCTCATTTATTTTCATTTGTTTCTATTTGATCATTTTGCATTGAGGACCATGCTTCATGCTAGTGTGGGGGAGGATAGTTATTTTTGTCACTTGATCTCTATTAATGCACATACCCACCGTATATGTTGATAGCATTTTTTCTGGCTTGTTTTGCATAAACTATGCTTAAATTGAAAAAAAAATAGAGATTTTGCCTTTAGGGGATCCCATAATTAGTTCACTTGACAGACTTGTGCTTAATTGTAACTGTGGGGTTGTCCTTAGGATGCTGATAATTAGCATTTGTCCCTCTTGAGTACTTTTTGTGAACTAGCTTCTAAATGTGAGATCTGAGCCTTCATAAGGGGATTGATACTAAATCATAAATTTTTACCCCTTTTCTTTCTATGAGTGTGTTTCCCAATTTGCTACATTCTAGAATTTGTCTTTTGACCGTTTCAAGGCGAAAATTGATTTGCATCATGTAAAAAGATTTGGGGATTTAGGTATTTTTCTAGCCTCAGAGTGTTTGTTGAAATTATCCATTAGTTTCCCCCTTTGAGCCTATTTGTTATATTTTTTCTTTGGTAACCAGATATAATTTTTTCTTTTTTGTTTGTGGTAACCATTTGAAATTGAATGTGGAGCAACTATTGAAAATTACAATTTCGTCCTATACTTTAGTTATCTATCTTGTCAGGATGAAGAGAATAAAATTGAGTGAATCATGTGCTTACAAAAATATTTTCATACAAAGGAAATAAAATAGGAGTTTTCATGTACTTACCTTTTCCTCCTACGAAAAAAAAATTGAATTTGTCTACTCAAGAGGGAGGAAAAGGAACATCAAAAGAATGAAAGAGCCAAAGGGCAAATCCAAAAGAGCCAAAGGGCAAATCCAAAAAAAAAAAGAGTCTACTCAAGAGAAAGAAAAACAAATCAAAAAGAGTCGACTCATTAGAAGAAAAAAAGAATGAAGAAATGAAAGTGAAATTAATTTGGAGTTTGGACAAAAATTGTAAAATAGATAGGAGCTCCATATTTTGTTTCAAAGCTTACTATTTGCTTCTTGCTTTTTTAGCCCTTTGATTATCTCTTCTTTCTTATTTCCTACCTTGCATGATTTCACCCTTGGCCCCATTACAACCCATGAAACCCCATCTTTTGCATGCATGTGAACTATTTAGTGGAGATTTGGTCAAATTACAAGCTTATGGTAATGTGCATTTTGTGGAAACTTGAGTGTATATTTTTCCTAGTCCCTAAACACTTAGAGAGATTGTGAGCGAGTGCCCTTGTTCACAGAAATATATTCTTCAGGGACATGAGCCTCTAATTGGGCAACCTCTTGACACCTCATATGTGCTATATTATCAATTGCTTGTCATTGTGCTTCTAATTTTGGGTCCCTTATTTGGCTGTCTCTATTACTTATTTGAAAATTTTATTGAGCCAGGAAATTTGCTTGAGGACAAGCAAAGGTCAAGTGTGGGGGAGTTGATAAACTCCAAATTAGTGCAATTTTTAGATATACTTTTGAGTCATTTTTAAAGCAATTATTTATAATTATATAGACCGTTGACTTAGTTTCCTCTTTATTTTGCAGAAAGATAGAAAGTACAAAAAAAAAGAAAAGAATAAGAATCCAATTTAGAGCCACTTAATATGTGGGCTGTCCATTTGAAGAAAGAATTAGAGGCCTAATGGCCCAATTGTTAATGTCCAGCCCATGAAGTCAACAAAAAGAAAGAAAACCAAAACCTTTTGGTTTGGGAAGGAACGTGGGCAACAAGTTGCCATGTCTTGATTGACAAGCAACACAAAACCCTATTAACTAATATAAAAAAGGAGGATAGCCGCATACATGGGAGGGAATATAACCTGACGGTAGAATTGAGTAACAACAACAACACGCACACGGACGCAGATGAGAGGAAAAAGGAGATTTTGGTACCCGTTCTAGACACCGTGAGAGAGCTTTGGAACAGAATACAGAGACTGAATACAGGATCAGAATTTACTCAATCTCCGGGTTATTTTTATATTCTGTAATTCATGACTTTTTATTTTAATCCAATGTTCTTGAACACTATGGATAGCTAAATCCTCTTCTAGGGTCTTAGGTTGATCTTGCTTGATTAGAGACCTTTTTATGTTTTAATTTATATTTTGAATTCCCAATTTTTATTTCAATTAATATTATCCTATTGCTTTATTACATAATTAGGATTGACAACCCTTTGCATGTTTATAATCAACTAGTTGACTAGCGACCGTACTACAACTAGTTGGTGGACCTATAGGATAATTGAGACTATAATTAATGAATGACCAAACTTTAATTTAGTCTTCCAATCATTCAACCTTTTTGTACTTTATGCTTTTCTTAAATTTAAATTCTAGCATGACCAACCTAGGGTTAATCTAGGAAAAAGAATATTAATCACGAATGACCAAACGGATTAATAGTTTTAGCAAAGGGATTGGTAATTGAATAAATAAGGGAATTCAGGTAGAATTAGACATAGAGGAATCGAAGCTAGCAAGTGAAACCGAGACTCTAGACTTCTCTCCATTGATCGAACTTCATAATTTAAATCCTTGCTATTCACTTTGTCTTATTTAGTTTCTATAACAACCATACACTCGTTCGTCTAAATAATAATTAATCTTAAGTAGTTTGGTACTTATTAATTAATCCCTGTGGAGACGATATTTTTTTATACTACTTCTGCAAGAGAGTACACTTGCTCTCAAGTGTGTTTTAAACGCAACACTTGCTCTATTGCAGCTGCGGAATCTGTTGTTGCACCTGCATTAGATGCTGGTGCATTGTTGCTGAAGTTCTTGATCATGTTGGAGAGAGATGCCACTTGAGCTGCTAGAGAGGATATTTCACTGACTTCATGGACACCAGCTGGCTTCTTTTGAGCACTGACCCTATCTGTGGGCCAACTATAGCTATTGGTGGCCATTTTCTCTATCAACTCAGATGCTTCATTGTATGACAAATTTAGTAATACTCCACCAGATGATGCATCTAACATGAGCCTGGTTTGGGGTTCCAAACCATTGTAAAATGTTTCCATTTGAATTATGACAGGGATACCATGATGGGGACATTTTCTCAATAGTTCCTTCCATCTTTCCCATGCTTCAAACAGAGATTCACCCTCTTTTTGTCTAAAGGCAGTAATTTCATTTCTCATCCTAGCATTTTTACTTGGTGGAAAATATTTTGCAAGAAATTTTTCAGCTAATTCATTCCACTCAGTGATAGAGTTAGGCTCTAGTGAATTTAACCAGGCCTTAGCCTTATCCTTGAGGGAATATGGAAAAAGTTTTAGCCTAGCATTTTCTGTAACACCAGGAATGACAAAATTGCTACAAATTTCCAAAAATTGCCTTAGATGTAGATGAGAATCCTCTTGAGGAGAACCACTAAATTGACCTACTGTTTGAAGCATTTGAAACATCATAGGTTTAAGTTCAAAGTGTGGTGCATTAATTTGAGGTCTAACTATGCTGGTTTGCATGTTTGTTTCATCAAACACAGCATAGTCCCTCATTGGTCTATCCCTATCATTTATCATACCTACTGGTCCCATGTGTATGAACTGATTTCTGTAATCTGGGTCTGGATCACCATGAGCAGATCCTCTTCCTCTTCCTGAGCCTCTGCCAGAACCTTGGTGGGAACCTTTTGCTCCTTGATCAGACATTGTTTCTCTAGCTCTGCCTGCTTGTCTTTGAATTCTACGCAACCTTCTGAATCTCCTTTCTATTTCAGGATCTAATGGGTACTTTGGTGTTCTGGACCTGGGCATATGCAGTTGCAACTATTGCAGTTGCAATGGTTGCAGGTGCAATGTCTGCTGTATCACAGAAAAACAAACAGAGTAAAATTGATCACTAACTTACTACTAAAATAAACAATAGAAAAATTAATGGCAATCCCCGGCAATGGCGCCAAAAACTTGTTGTGGTAAAAACATAGAGTTTAGTTTCTAGAGAATGCACTTATTGAAAAATATGTCTTGAAGGAACTAGCTGATCTGATCTTCTGAAAACTCATCTAGGAGTGCTTGTTAATCTTGTTTCGTTTTTAGTCATTACTTGAAGACAAGCAATGATTTAAGTTTGGGGGTGTGATAACTCTATTTTATATAGAGTTATTTACACTTCTTAAGCTTGAATTATTGTAAGAACTCAGTAATTTGTTAATCCAAATAAAGAATAATAGTTGAAATCAACATCATTTAGCTTTGGAACTCATTAGAATTGAATTTCATAATTTGTGGTATTTTTGATGTGTTTGTTGAATAAAGTTATCACCAGCCTCTGTCTTCCTTTGAGGAGTACATAGTCGCTCCGGAGGGGCAGAAATGGAAGTTAGAGGAGGCGAAGCACCTGGCAGCCTGCACCAAACTCTCAGGGAAGGTGGGCGGCTATTTTTTCTATGGGAGGTGTATGGATACCATGGGGATCCGAGTTCCCCTGACCGAGTTCCAGCAAAGCGTGCTGGAGTATCTATGGTTGGCCCCTTCTCAGCCAGCCCCCAATGCATGGGGTTACATCAAGACGTTTGAGGCCGTGGTGGCTTAAATGGGACGGAGCCCTACAGTAAAGGTTTTCTTAGCCCTTTTTGAGGTCTTCCACCAACCAGACAAGGATGACACCTCCCGGCAGGGTCATGTCTGTCTTTGTAGCTCCCGAGGTCAGGCTTACTTTACCCCGGTCAATGACTCCAATAAAGGGTTTAAGTCTATTTTCTTCTTTGTGCGAGCGGCGAACCGAGAGGCCAAGAGGGCCATTGCTGACTACGACGGTGACGAGCTGATTAGGCCGCACTTCCCTCTCTCTTGGTCCGAGGTCCATTTGACCGGGATGGCAATACTTTCTCTGTGAAGTTGGAGTCCCTTACATGAGAGGACGCTGTCACTTACAATCTCCTCAAGAAATGAGGTAGTAAGTTGCACGAGGCCGGTGAGAAGTTTAGTTGTGCTTCAATCATCGGGGCTGGGGCCGAGTCTGAGGAGAAGTTGAAGTCTACCTTGCGTAATTCTCTGCTTTTTTATCTTTTTGCCGTGAGTTTTTGTGACCGTTTATTTCTTCAGCGACTCACCTTATTTTCTGTTTTGTGCAGACGAGTTGGCAAAGTGTTTTGACTTCAACCTTCATGTACAAGCGGCTAGGGTCTAGTTGTCCGTGATCAGACCTTGCTCTTCCAAGTCAAGGAAAGGTACTTCTAGTCGGAGGCGGGTTACTCCCAGCTCGGAGGCTCTTCTTGCCCCTTCCATAAAACCAAAAATACTGACAGTTGAGGTTCCCTCTGCGGCTGAGCTTGAGGCCTGTGGGAGGATTGCAAAAGTTGGGATCGATTTGTACAAGAGACTCCAGCAACGGTAGCTGGACCCTGAGATTTCGCGGCTCCAAATCCGGCTTAACAAGGTCGAGGCTCAAAACCTTTGGGCTGATGGAGATCTGCTGGATCAGACCGACAAGCTGAAGTACTGTCGGGACGAGAAGATTCCGAAACTTATTAAAGAATATCATATTCTTTGGGGTATCTTGGATTCCCTTGCCTCGGCTGACGAGCAGATCTCTGGGCTCGAGGCTCAGGTGATTGCTAATCAGGCCGTGGCTGATCAAGCTGAGGTATACGAGAGGCAGCTTGCTGAGTTGGAGGCAGAGAGGGCAGAAGTTCAGGCAAAGGTTGAGGCATGCCGAGCTGAGTTGGAGAGGGTGAAGGATGAGAATGATGTTGCCGCAGCCTGAGTGGCAGATTCTGCCGGACACGGCTTTGAACGTTGTAAAAGGTTAGTGGCAGTTATAAATCCTGACCTCCCTTTGGAGCTACTGGACCCTGGTCATGAGATCTACAAAGGCAAACTGGTCAAGCCAAAGCCCGACTTATCTCTAGAGGAAGCCGAGGTTATCTTTGAGTGTTCTAGTGGGGAAGAGGAGAGCGAAGAGGTGACCGAGTCCGACTCTCTGGAGGAATCTTAGTAGTCCTTAGTTCACCTTGTAACTTTAGTTTATTTTGTATTCCTTTTTGTAAATATCGACCCATGGTTTACTTTTCCTTTGTAAAATTTCAGTTGTATGAACTTTTATTTTACTTAAGTAATTAGCGTTTCGTTCCTTATACTGATGATAAATGAGTAGATTCCCGTACGGTGAGATGTGAGTGAGAGTTGGCCTAGGCCAAGGTAAACGGAATTCGAATGACTTACCTCGTAGTTTTCATGTTCCATTGCTCCTAGGCCGCTGTGGGCCCTTTCCTCGGTCTCTGATGGAGCATAAAGCTCGGGGATCAGAGAGGTCTTTGATTCGAAATCGCTGTGGACTCCTTGTCTTCGATCTTTGATGGAGCATTGAGCTCGTGGATCAGAGAAGTCTTCGAGTCGAAGTCGCTGTGGACTTTTGTCTTCGGCCTCTGATGGAGCATGGAGCTAGGGGATCAGAGGGAAGGCATGCCCGTACGAGGTGAGATTGTTAGGACCGCTGTGGGCTTCTCCCGCACCCTGTGACGGAGCGTATGAGCTCGGAATCACGGAGGACGCTCTTTGACGGCCTCGCCTCATACCGTCGTTCGCCGAGTGGCCAGCCCGAGTCGGACTCGGGTGAGAGGGGTGTTGCGATAGGTCGGGAACCAAGGTCGTCGAGGGTCCTGTGTGTTAGCAACACAAATATTCTAGACAGTAATATTAAATTGACAGAATGTGGTTTTGCAATATTTTCTTATTTGAAAAACGACATAGTACATTGGATCATTACATTGTTTCTCGTCCGTTCTTCAATTGGCACCGTGCTCGCTCTCTTTTCATTTCTCCTTTGGCTCGGTTTCCCTCTTTGAAATCGCAAGGGCTTGTTGCTTCTCCTCTAGACGGTCCGACTTGAGGCACAAATATTGGCATCTTCTCGCCCTGTCGAGGTCGACTGGGACCGTGAATACCTCGTCCTGATCTGAAAAGAACCTCATTTTGAGGTGGACTGTAGAGGCGACGGCCCCGAGCTTCCCCAAGGTCGGGCGACCAATAATGCACTGGTACGGAGACGGGCACGGCAACACCAGGAATCTTGTCTTGATGGTCCTTGATAGCTCGTCTTCTCCATATACATGACTCGCAATTTAACGTAACCTAGTGGCTTTGTTCGGGAGCCGTTGAATCCAACTAAATCTGAACCATCATAGGCCTCGGAGATCTTGAGTTTGGGGAGTAATTCCCGGAACAGAATGTCTACTGAGCTCCCTTGATCAACCAGAATTCTCTTTGCCTCGACTCTAGCCAAGACGACCGAGACGATGAGCGGAATGTTCTCATTCGACTTTCCTTGGAGGAGGTCGGCGTCGGTGAATGACAGTGGCGGCCTGTCGACTTGGTCGGAACAGGAATCAGGTTGCTTCCGATGCTTGGAGCGGAGCTACAGTATTCGCCTTTTGGGCCCGAGACTGAGGTCGGGTAGGGGGGACGTCCTCGCGGAGTCATGAGTCAAGCAAAATCAGACACTGGGTACGGATGCAGATGAGTTTAGAAGCAAGTTATTATGCTCCCACTGTGGTCGCCATTGTTCGGTACCTGGACATCGAATGCAGCTGAGTCCGGGGTACAAGTTGATATGCTTCTGGAGATTTGAAGATAGACTTTGGATGGATGAAGATCAGCCTCGGATGGTCTGAGATTGCTTGCTTATGCACGTCGGGGGGTGGTACCTGCAACCACTCTGATGCTTAAGTCAGCAAGGGAAGAGAAGAGGTGTGCAAGGAATGAGAACGTACCTGGAAATGGAGGGGTGCACCTCTATTTATAGACGGAAGTGTCGTACCTGAGGCGTCGGATACGGGTGCTTGGATCTTGACCGTTGGATGCGGACACTTGATGGTGGAGCGTGCGTCGGGCCTTTCCAAGTGCGGATTTGGGCCAGGCCCAAATCGTATGGGGTCTGGCCCAGTCTGGAACAGTAGCCAAAAAAAAGTCTCTCTTCTTTTTATTTGCAAATTTAAATGAACAAATATTTTAAAAAATAAGACAAAATGTTTTTACAAAATAAAGATGTCTATACTTTTTCAAAACCAGCACATATTATTTTGTTAGTAAAAGAGTGAAAGAAGATTATTTGGAGAGAGAATGAACTGTATCCGAAACTCATACATAGATAAGCAAATCTTGTCTATATGCAGCATATTCGCCGTTATAGAATTTTGTTCAACATAGGTGCAAATGGAAACTTATTATATGGTAATTTTACATATGTTAATTTTCAAAACATTTATGGCTAGCCTTCTAATGCAAAACACGTCACAGTTTTAGGTTTTCAATACAACAATGTATCAGTACATAAGACAATGAAGGAGAGAAACCAAATGATAATCCTCACCAATTCAACTACATAACAGAGGCGATTAGCTAGTTACAAGTCTGAGTATGATAACTTGTTGGGACCCATTGTGATCCCACCACCTCCAATTCAAAACCAAGTGACAGTCACATCTCCTAACACTGTATCTGATGATACAAAAAAAGTTACGATCACACCCCCAACCGTTGAATCTGATGATCAGAACGAAGTTCTGTTGGTCATAGCTCCTATCCCTCCATCTCCTACTGTAAATGTTGATGCGAGAATGCAAGTTGAAGAGAAGAAACAACCCCGAGGCCGACCCAGGAAGATTCAACGTGTGAGTGATGAGTCTGATGATACTGAAGAGACCAATGTGAATCCCACAACACAGGTGGCATCAACTCCTTCAGTTCCAGATCGCAGAATTACTAGGCTTTATGCTATGCGTATGAAGGCTTCCAGTGCTTCCGAGAATCTTTGATTGTTCTATTGTTTGTTTGTTTGTTTGTTGTGTGTTGTTTAAAAATTTATCTGTGTTTCATAGTACTTGGAAGGGAGAAATAACATGAAATAGTTGATCACTCTTGTTGTCTACTCTTTGTTTTTTCTTTGGAAATTATGAAGTGTTAGTGTAATGATTAAGGAATTAATTTCTTTATGTCACAGGTATGCATCCAATTGCGACTCAAATTGTTGTATTATTTATTTGGATTCTCTCTTTCCCATCTGTCTCTATGGTAGAAAAAAGACAAGAGTGAAAAGGCATAGTGAATGGAAAGATGATGAAAAGTGATGGAAAGAAAGAGAGAAATTAAGAGGGAGAGGGAGTGAGAGAAGACTCGAGATTAGATCCCAAAATATATAGTCCCGCATGATTTGACAAATTGGATTATCTTTTGTCGCACTAACTCCCCTAATAGATAAATCCTTATTTTAATATCTCCATGCTCTCCATTTTTCCACATAATATCTCTCCTTCCATTATGGTTTTTTCTACTAAGGAGGCAACATGACAAGAGGGGAGGAGCTAAAACCCTAGATTCGATTTTAAAGATAACAACAAAAACCGCCATTGAAAAAACTATTTTCTTTTCAAAATAAAAATTGATAAAACTTGAATTGGGTGAGGGTTCAGAGGTAGGGAGTGAGAATTATGTGGGATGAGAGGTGGGGTTCGGGTGGGGTGGGAGGGTTTTGAGTCGACAGGGATTAAGAGGTAAAGGAGAAAGGAGGAGAGTTACATGGGAATGATAGTTTGTAAGGGCACTCTAAACTTTTTTTGGGAATTCTAAGCTCTTTAGGTGGAGAAATATGTTTTGATGTGAGGGGATTTACACGGGAGAGAGAATATTGTGTAGGGGTATTCTAAACTGTTTTTGGTGGAGAGGGTAGTAAAATTTAGTAGGGAGGCGGGATATCAAAACCCTAAAAAAATGGAGAGACAAAACATATTGTATATAAATAGGTAAAAACTATAATAAATAAATTAATTGTTTTCCTTTTAATTGTATATAAATTTAGTATTTAGTATAATAATTGTTTTCCTTTTAATTTATTCAGGCTATTGGCTATTGGTTTTTATCACATGGCAACAAAAAAAAAGTGCTCTCTAGCACAGGCGATTGGTTTTTATCACTAAATATGTGACTCGGGTTTGGGGACCCCAATATTTTCATCTCTCGCCACTGTTTACCATGAGTTGATTTCTGCTTTTGTTGAGAGATTACACCTAGAGGCAAGCTCATTTCACCTACTATTTGGTGAAATGGCCAATTACTTTGGATGATGTATTTTGTCTTCATCACCTACCCTTAATGCGCGAGTTTTATAACTCCCCACTCAAATCATTGACACAACCATTCAGCTGGCTGTGAAGTTGTTGGAAGTGGATGAAGAAGAAGCTACCGATAAGACAATAACCAGTACGGGAGCATATTATCATTTGATTGGGTATTGGCGGTCTGCAAAGATCATATTGCACAGAATCAGGTACGCTTTTCTCATTTATGCCTCTCATTGACTTCTGATTGTTGACTTTGACATCAGAGTGTCTGCATGTATCCAACCCCTCTGAGTCCAACCTCAGAAGAAGGTGACGTTGACGAAGACAATCTCAGAAGATTCCGACTCGCGAGACATTTTTCCTGGATCCGGGATCTGAGGTCATGTACCGAACAACTTCTATTTCATCGTTGTGTTGAATTGGTCATAACAATGCCATGATGTAGTTATAGCTATAGAGATAAATCTCCCATTTTAGGACTATGTTCCCAGTATTCTAGCTTTCTCGGTCTACACATCTAGAATAGTCATGTGCGTCGAGTGTATTCATGTGAGTGTATGTTATATTGTAGAGGCAATGTACTCTCCAGTTCACTTTCCAAAACATCAATACTTCCATAACTTCAGGGGTATTATATATCAGAGTTAAATATGTTTTCAATCCCCATAAAATGGTTTTTAGTTTTAGTGTCAATACGTTTTTATGCAACTTTTAGTGCCTATATTTTTGTTTGCATCTTTGGTCTTTGACGTTAAGTTCTAGCCTGACCCAATGGTAGAGACAGGTAAAGCCCTTGCTTTAAACCTCATCCAAAACTAAAGGTCTTTCCCTGGAAAACGTCTCACAAAAAAACTACATATATTTAATGTATCTTACATCAAATTAAAAGTCTTGCAACACACCTTGTTACATGTTTGAAATATTAGCCTAAGGTCTTTTTGGATTTTTCAAATTGTAACTTCTACTCCTTATCTTTCATGTCACAAGTATACAACTGATTATGGGTCATATTCATACTAATAGTTAATGGGCCATTGTGTAACTTACTCCAAACTTTTTTAAATTATTTAAATGACACTAAAATAACATTATAATTAAATTCAACTAAAAAGATATTTCTCTAATATCAGAGTTAAAAAGTGACATTGATTTTATTTTAAAAAATGAATATTTATTGTACCACTTTTTTTTATTATTTTAATAATTTAGATCAAATGATTTTTTTTGGTTGAGACCAGAGTATTCACTGTTGAACGCAGTGACTAATCCCCTCGCTAGATTGGAGGCACCTCGAAGGGGGACAACTGGCCCGGGGATTTAAAGCTGCTTCATACCCAAAACGAAGGTCGAACCCTAGACACTTGGTTAAGGGAGGATGAGCCCCAACCGCTCAACCACACCCCCTGGGTTTATTAATAACTTAAAATTTTATTAATCAAATGATACTTTTTGTTTTTTGTTTTTTTTTTGAAACAAGATACTTTTTGTTTATTAATAACTATAAAAAACACTTTTATATAAAAATCGCTTATTTATAAAATATTATTCACTTTAAAAAACTTTTCTTATCAAAGTTCGTTAGGTCTCAAAAGGTGTTGGGCGGGCCCTGGTTAAGTTATGCTTACTTGCGAATTGAGTGCCAAGTTAGTACACGTATCACGTCATTATGTTTGATAACTAGAATGCCAAATCATCACCTAGCCAGCCACATCATATTTAAATTTTATTTTTTAAAATAATCGTTTTTGACTTTCTTAATTATTTTTTACTACCTACTTACAAATACTTTTTTATTGGTAATTTTATTAAATGATCTTTTTGACCGATTATTTTTTAATGATTCTTTAAGTTATTTTGGTAATAATTTTTTGTTGGTTTTTCTAGTAGTTTTTATTGGCAGTCAAAATGACAATTAAGAATTTAACTACTCAGAAAATATATTAAAAAATAACCTTCCAATAATTTACAAATTTTTTATATATAAATTTCCAAGATTTTCAAAGCATTTATGACTAGCCTCCCGACGTAAAACCGGTCATTGTTTTAGGTTTTCATTACAACAATGTATCACTACTATATAAGACAATGAAGACAGCAGACTCCTCTCTCATATTAGTCTCATTTCCAACTCAAAGCAACCTGCAGACCTTGAAACATGTCTGACAGAGATGGTTCTTCAAAAAAGGCTCCCCATGCAACCTATAACCCCACTCCTTTTCCATCCATAGCCACAACACTAGAAAAACCTAATGATGATCCTTACCAATTCAACTACATAACAGAAGAAATTAATGCTAGTTATATGACTGAGTTTGATAACTTGCTAGGACCCATTGTGATCCCACCACCTCCTATTCAACAACCCTTAGTTGGTTTTGAATTTGTTGATCAGAACAAAGTTACGGTCACACCTCCTAAAGTTGTATCTGATGATAAAAAAAGAGTTATGTTCACATCTTCTACTGTTGAATCTGATGATCAGAACAAAGTTATGGTCACACCTCCTATCCCTCCTTCTCCTATTGTGAATCTTGATGGTTTTGATGCAAAAGTGGCAGTTGAAGAGGAGGAACAAAGTCTAGGTCGACCTTGGAAGATTCAACGTGTGAGTTATTAGTCTGATGATGTTGATGCGACCAATGTTAATCCCACACCACAGGTTGCCCCAACTCCTCCAGTTTCAGTTCGCAGAATGACTCACTTTTAAGTTATACATATGAATGCTTCCAATGCTTCAGAAAATCTTTGATAGTTATATTGTGTGTTTATCGTGTGTTGTTAAATAATTTACCTGTGTTTGATAGCACTTGGAAGGAAGAAATAACAAGAAATAACTATTCACTCTTGTCGTCCCTTCTTTGTTTTATCTTTTGGAAATTATGAAATGTTAGTGTAATGACTAAAGAATTTTTTTATGTCAAAAAGTAGTCGAAAATAAGTCCCCATTCCCACATTATTGGCTAAAAATGGTCAATTCGACGAAAACCTAAAATAACCACTGAGTATTACAGAAATAGATGAACTTCAAAGTATCAAACTTCACCTTATACTTCAAAAAAATATTCTTAACCATCAAATAGGTTTGTAATTTAAATAAATGAATATTGAATAGTAAAAAATAGAAAAAATTTAATAGGAGAAGACTTATTTTGTTATAGTTGATAGTTAGAAAACTTATTTTGTTCATCCTTTTCGGATCTTGGAGTCATGGAAGTCATACGCCACGACTACTCACAAGAGAACTTGTCGGAGGCAAAGATGGGATATGTCGTTGCTCACGGAAACTAATAGAGGCTCATTCTATGACCTCCTTAGTAGGGTGATTGGATTCTCCGTGGCTATATTGTCTAAACTCGCAATGGAAACGAAGCTACTACTTGTAACATTTTATTGAGTGCGCGCATCTACTAGCTTGTCAACGTATAAACAAGCACTCATACACCAACAAGCACAAAAAACTTTAATCTAAACCATTCATTTTTCTTCACATCATCGATCATCAAACCTTTACATTTGAGATCCCAGGATCCTCTTCAAAACTAGACAAAAGCACCTCTCATTTGTTTTGTAACAAATCAAATGCAGCTTTTCTTGAAAAATGGAATTTGTCTCTGCATTACCCCCATGTTTACATTAGAGTAAATCACATCACTCATGTACTACCCTTGCATTTGATATGTCTGTTCACCTATCAATTACATTCTAGTAGAAAAAGATAAAATAACGATGAAAATTTAGAGAAATAAAATGGTACAATATGTTTATTATTCCATTTCTATGTGTTAGCGACGACAAACTTAGAGACCAATCAATCTATTTCTAATTTCCGTAGTGAATTCGAATTTTTTAGTAGTTGATCACTTAAGGTGGTGGACTGTCAAATACTTCTAAAATCGAGACCACCCAAACTTTATCGTTCTTAACCATGTTTTTCAATATGAAAACCCTAAAAACCGTTGCAACCCACCCGCTGCACTATTTGTGGATGCGGACGTGAAATTTTGGTTGGCTCATGCGTTTATGGTCAAACCTACCCATAAGTCATTGATTTGAACTCACCAATTAGCTAAATTTGCTATCTGTAATTTTGACAGTGTTTGGATAAAGGAAATTCTTCCATGTGTCTCTTTTGCACTGGCCTCCGATGTAGGAGGGTCTTAATGAAATTTTTTTCCATGTCAAAAAAAAACTTTAATTTCTATTTTTAAAATGATGTGGAAGTTGCATGTATTAACTATGACTTTCTATTTTTATAAAAAATTTATGTAGCCGTAATTAATTACGGCTTTCTATTCTTTTAAAAAAATTAAAGAAGTAGTAGTAATTACGGCTATGTAACTAAAAAAATTATGGCTTTCTATTTTTAAGTATTTTAATTTCAATACCATGAACAGAGCTGGGTTCATACTTAATTTCAAACAAGTGTGATCACCACGTTTAAACTATGAAACAACGACATGTGGGGTAGCGGATGCAAAATACAGCAACATATAGGAATTCATAGGGGGGAGTGAGAGAGAGAGTGGAGTGTATTCTACATAAACAAGTATTTGTATATTAGAGTATATTAACGTTAAGCATTGGCATAGTGATTGGAAAATCATCAAAGTATTTCAACATGGTTGTAAAAGGATGCCATGGGACTTGGAGAAAACATTGTGGTGTCGTGCACAAGAATGGTCTGAAGTGCTCAGCCTCTTTCACCCTTTCCTTCTCCTCTCTACTTTATTATTTCTTTCTCTAAAAATCTAAGCAAGTGGATGAAAGTTAGGGTTTCCTTTTAGGTGGTATTGGTGAGTAGTCGAATGCACTTCTAATGGTTGAGTTAGAGGGACACTCGAGTAAGGTAAAAAAATTAGGTGAAATAATGTTGAGTTCTAGTCAATGCTATTTTTAGGTAGAGGAATTAGGTAAAATAAGTGGGGGACGGGCCCTCTAACAAAAGGGGTCAACCGTGTATCATCCCTAGTTCGTACTTCGTAGTCAACCATACAAACATGGAATATTACCTTTTAGCAAAATCAGAGGTGCACAAAGCAGAATGGATAAAAACTCATAACAATATATATAAATCCGCAACCAGTGATGTCTCAGTAATTCAAAATACCATGAAGTTTAGAAAAGGTTTTACACATCACATAAGTCAATAGAAGTGCATAGTATCCATAAGTGCACATATTCCTAATACAGAAAGCGGTTCGAAACCGATACATGACATGAACAAGACTAAATATAGTCTCCATGATACATAATACTAAAACATGAAACTGAACATGATAGCCATGAACTGAGATCCTCAGCTAGCGGAACTCTTGCCCTTGCCTAAATTACCTGAGTACTTCACGTGTGAATCTGAAAATCATCAACAATGAGGGATGAGATCACTTAATCTCAGTGAGTTCTCGCAACCACTTACCATAATACTCTCAGTTGTTCATTTTTAATTAATATAGCCTAGGGTGCATCCCTCCTAACATGATAGACTTACATAATATAAACACTATCGGTAGAGCTGTCAATGAGTCGGGCTAGGGCCGGCCCGGTCCGGCGCATCGGGCCAAACAGTCTATATGGGCAGGGTCGGGCCAATATTCTAATGGGCTACAAAGTTTACGGCCCAAGCCCGCCCAACACCAGCCCATGGGCCAACGAGCCACAAATCATTGACCTTTTAGAACTTTGACTATATATTTTTTCTACAAATATCTTTAGAATGATCTCAATTAATCAAACTATATATGTTCATCAAATTTTTGCTAACACATTTTTATTCTTCCTCATGATATTGGCTTTTGGTCCCTTGTTATTTTTATCATGACATCAGTCTATTTGGGTAAGTGTCTCGTGTCTCGCTCTTTCGAATTATTTTCAAGTCCCTTTTATTTATTTATTTATTTATTTATTTTGTTTCAATTGCAAAAATAGAGAAATTAATTAATTAATCTACAACTATATATGGCATGCACGTGGGTATGACAAAGAAGAGAAAGCAGCGAGATCTTATGATTTAGCTGCACTAAAGTACTGGGGGACATCTACCACTACTAACTTTTCCGAAAGTTCATGCGGTTATTATTAATATTGCAAGCTTAGATTCAAGTTCAAAACCATCGTATATGATACATAAGTTATGTAGCAGATCAGAAACTATGAGAAGGAATTACTTTACTTTTTTATTACTTTCTGACTTAAAAAACTGCTCCATTTGTTTTCTTGTTGGGCCATATTTTAAATTTTTTTTAAAAAAAAGCAAGCGAGCCCACGGTCCGAGCCGAAGCCCACGGGCCAAACCCGGCCTGGTCCAATAATATTATCGGGTCAATTGGCCCGGGCCAAAAAACATACTGTTGGTTTTGGGCTACTAATTTTAGAGCCCAGGCCCAACGAAAAAATCTGGCCACTGGGCCGGGCCCAAATTGGCAGTTCTAGCTATCGCGTACATGGTGAGGAAATCCGACACTCGCCAATCTAACGAGTGTCCATGACACTAACCCCAAGTACACTCTCCATTCTTTAATAAATTTATTATCCCTTATATATAGGATACATAGTGGTCTCACCCGTTTAGCAAAAACATATGTAATCAGTCCACAGGGGCATAAACTTCAACAAATTAATTACCCTATCAAACGATATTGGAATTTAGAAAAAGACCCCTCTATGGAACGCTCATGAAGTCTAGTTTTTGACTATATTTTTATAATTGCAAAATGATGGGTCAATTAATACAGTTTTAGAAAACAAGTCAGTATGTCCAGGAAACGGGACAGCAGCTGTGAGCTAGATTGCAATCCTTCTAAAATGACCAAAACTTATTCAAATAACCTGGAACTTGAGCCTAAACAATAGAAACTTAAGTCTAGTTTTCAAAGAAATAAAAATCATTCGAAAAGGAGCTCAATTGAAACCATCATGCCCAAACACACTGACCCTATGTCCAGATTGACCCCAAAATTTTACCCTAACTTGTAGAACCTATTACTTGAGCTACACAACTCCAAATGCAACCAAACTAGATCCAAAATAACGAGAATTTAATATAGTTTTTGAAATGGCAAGCCACATAATTTTTCAACCAGTAAAACAGTCCAGTCACCTGAAAACCGAACCTAGACTAGAATGTCTCTAAACAGTGAACTTGACAACATAATAAGCATCAAACAAGCACCAAATTCAACAATTAAGACATATCATCATCAAGGAACAGAAACACACACATTTTTACAGGATCAAAGCATCATAAAACGTAGAACTCACCTTGAGTGCAAAGACAAATGCACAACACAAACAAACTTCACAAAAATCAGTTATTATGGCTTCCAAATCACCAAACTCGACCCCAACCCTCTAGGACCAGTTTCTATACTCTGATTTTCTCCTCCTAGCACCTTTTTTGACCCTAAAACAGTAGCAACCAAGTTCCAAACACTCTTTTTCAACTCCAAAACAAAGTTTCCACAGATGGATTCAAGCTTTCTCTTCTTTCTCTCTCTAAGGCTCAATTTGGGTGTGGAGAAAGGGGGAGTTTTTAATGCTGAAATTAGTATGGTTTTTGTAGAGAATCACATAAGGAATGCAATGGAACAATAATGGAGGACATGCATTGAAAGGATCAAGAGTTCTCTCCTCTTCTTCCTAGTCGCATTCTCTCTCTCCAAGCTCTCGTCTCTCTCTTTTTTTCTGTTTTGGTCGAATAATGAAAGGGAAGGGAATAAGTGTTGCTTATCGTGTTTTGTAGAGATAAGGTGTAATGTTTAATGAAGGGTATATGGGTCTTTTCCCCACCTATTTTGCTTAAAAACCCCTTAACTCATTCTAACTCTTTTTTTTACAACAACTCTCATTTTAATTCTTAACAACCCTCAATTAACCCAAATTAATCTTATACAATCACATATTTTCAAAGTAATCGCACATGCTAAAAAAAGAATTTTGCACATCCTGAAAAAATGGTTTGCACACAAAACTCATAATTTTGTTCCTAGTTCACACAATCACTCACATCAATTTCTCTCCCTCCAAAGTTTATGAAGAACAATTATAAGTTGTATAATTTATTTAATTACATATAATAAAATAAATTATTATATTTTTAACGATGCATGATTTTAAAATTTTTGGACCCCTGGCTAAGATTCCTAGATCCTCCACGTGAGATAGTTGACGATATGTAGATTATATATAAATTTATTAACAATATATTTTGGAGTTTGAATTCTATATAGGGATAGCTAGGGTACAAGCCATAAAGGAGCAAAATGTGACAGTTTTAGCATTTGTGACTGAACATCATTTGGTCTTCCAACAGGCATAATAGGGCACACGGGTCGTGCAAGGAGGTGTACGAGTCGTACATGCTACTGGTCCTTGGCTCTTTTTCCTTCATTTTAATGGAAAGTAGTGCACGGGTCATGCACATGGGGGCACGGGTCATGCAAGTCACTACGTTGTGCCCTCTTGCAATTTTCTTAGTACTTTCTGCTCCTTGTTACACCCTTTGCCTTAGAGACTTTGACATATTGCCTTTAAGGATCATATTCTTCTCTTTGCTCAACACTTAGTCTGAATCAAAATAAAGCGAAATGGTAGTAAAATAGTTATTGAATAGAACTAAAATACCAAATAACTTACTAAAAATAAGTACTAATAAAAAGACATAAAAATTAGGTCAAAAAAAAAATAAAAAGACATAAAAATTGAACTTGTCATTAATCGAGTCTCATGTTGGCACATTTACGTCAGTAAGTTTGATAACCAGGATGTCAAATCATCAATCACATTATATTTTAACTTTGTTTTTTAAATAATCATTTTTTGACTTTTTTAAATATTATTTACTACTTATCTTTCTAATAATGTTTTATTGGTCATTTTATTAAATAATTTTTTGGACTGATTATAGTGTTTTTTGAGGTTATTTTGGTAATAACATTTTGTAGATATGTTAAAAATTAACCAGTCAAAATGGCAATTAAGAATATAACTACTCCAAAAAAATATTAAAAAAAAAAATCCTTCTAATAAATTATTAAAAAGTTAACCATTCAAAAAAAATTATTCAAAAATACTCTGGAAAAGTTATTAAAGAATTAATAAAAACAATATACTATTCAATAAGAAAATTGTTAGTAAAATAATTTTAAAATACCAAAAAGAATTATACTTATAACTTATAGGTTATGTTAGTGAATTTCTTTTGCTATTTGCCTAAAAGTTACTATAACGATTGGATTATTATTTTTGAAAATCATTTGATATTATTTAATATTCACTTAATAATCTAGAAACACAAATAAATACTTTTTAGTAATTTTCCAATTTTTTAATTTTTTTTAGCTCGCCTATTAACGCAAAGGATTAAATGCACTTTTGGTCGCCCTATTTTATTTTTGGCAATTTTGGTCCTCTTATTTTACAAAAGGCTTAAATATCATTTACTCCCCTGCAAATATCACCATAATCCTTTTGTCCCCTTGCAAAAAAAAAAAAACACTTAAAACAAACTTTGCAAATATTAAGTGTTTCTAGTTACCCCCTACCGTTAACTTTCTGTTAAAAAAACTGAGTGTCAAACCCATGACCTCCGAATGCTTCACGCTCCCTCTTACCACTAGATCGTATGTAGATTTGTTTTCCAACAGACAATATATATTACAAAACGAAAACACAGTCTTCATTACCACTGCCTCATCTTCCTCTTTCATCAATGGCAGAAAAACGAAATTCAAACCATTAAAACGAGATGAAGAAGATTAAGATCTGGTAAATGCCATTAAATCGAAATGAACCATTAAAACGAGATGAAGAATATTAAGATCTGGAAATGCCATTAAAACAAAATGAACCATTTCAGATCTGAAGAAGATTTTGATTCTTTCCATTTTCGTTTTTCTCATGTTTCCATCGTTTCCATTTTCGTTTCTCTGATTGTTACCATTTTCATTTTCAGTATTTAATTTTAGATCTGCATATTTTAAATTCATTGAAGGTTGGAATTGAAGATTGAAGGTTTTCAGATCTGCATAATTTCGTTTTAAGATCTCCATTTTTGTGTTTATGGTGGTGGTGTTGAGGAAGATGAAGATTTTTTTGTTGTTGTTGTTTTAATCGAATTATGTGTTATATACTATTTGTTAGCTTATTTTAAACAACTGATTTAGTGGCTTAGTGGTATTTGGATGCCCCATTGACTTCAAGGTCATGAGTTCAACACCCATCTCAATCAAAACCTTCATTTTTTTAGTAAATGGATTATGGTGATATTTGCAAGGTTTGTTTTAGGAGTTTTTTCTTTTTTGCAGGGAGGTAAATGGATTATGGTGATATTTGCAGGGCGTAAATGATATTTAAGCCTTTTACAAAATTGTGCAATGTTGACCAAACTTGATTTTCAAACTCTAAGATGTTGCTGAAGTGTCAATGTTTTAATTGACACGACAACTCACTAAGCTTTGTAGGCATGCCACTTCATTTCTTTTATTAAAAAATATTTATTTAATTTTATAAAATATTTATTTAAAATAATTAACCTTGCATTTGTTTTGTGATGATTTCAATTTAAATACAACCTGAATTAACCATGGAAAATTTGGATTTATGGGAAGAAAGAAAGAAAAGTCATGACTCTGTAAATTACAAAATTTAGTTATTTAATTATTTAAACCGTATATAAATTATGTAATTATTTTAAATCAACATTTTATAAAATATAAAATTAAAGTAAATGATTTTTATTAAAGAAATGAAGTGCCATGCCAATAAAGCTTAGTCAATTGTCATGTCAGTTAAAATATTGACACATCATTTTAGAGTATGAAATTCAAATTCGGTCAACATTGCGCAATTTTGTAAAATAGGGGGACTAGAAAATTGCCCAAAACAAAATAGGGGGGTCAAAATTGCACCATGAGTAAAATAGGGGGACTAAAAGTGCATTTAAGCCTAACGCAAAATATGTTACCGTTTTAGGTCTTCATTACAACAATGTATTACTACATATAAGATATTGAAGGCAACATATTCATTATACCTAATTTCGATTTCTATCTCAAAGCAATCTACCAGAAGCGATTCTCTGAAAAGCACTTTTCATGCTTTTCCAACTATTACTCATGCACCTCATGAGCCCCTTTCCACCCCTAGCCATTGTACCTGAGGATCCAAATCCCGATCTAGTCCAATTTAACTACATAACTGAAGCGATTAATGCTACTTTCACAATTGAGTGGGATGAGCTACTAGGAAGTCTCAAATCACCCTTCTATCAACCCCTTGTTGGCGTTGAATCTGATGATCAAATACAAGTTACAACCACACCTCCAAATGTATTTGATCATCTGAACCAAGTTGTGGTCACACCTCGTAAACGTCTACCTCCTACTGTGAATCGTGATGTTCCTGCTACTGTCGATGCAACAGTTGCAATTGATTCATCTAAAAAGGAAAGGAAATTAAACGAGGCCGAGGCCGACCCAAGAAGATTCAACTTGTAAGTAATGCGTCTAACAATCCTGATGAGACCTATGTGTGTCCCACACCAAAAGTGGCACCATCTCTCTCAGTTCCAGTTCGGAGGGTGACTCGATCTTCAGCTATGCGTATACAAAACTTTAGTGTTTGTTTGATGTGTGTTGTTTAATAATTTCCTTATTTTTTATAGTAGTTGTAAAGGAGAAATAACATGTAATAACCAATCACTATTGATCCTTTTGTTTTAATTACTTTAAAATCATGACATTCAAATCATTTTATTCTTGTGTTTAAATTCTCTCTGCTTTCCCTTATGTCTCTATGCTAGAAAAAGTCACTAGCGAAATGGTGAAGAAAAAATCAGATAAAAGGTTTTAAAAAGAAATAGCGGAACTGGGGAGGGAGGGAGGGAGAGAGATAGAGTTGAAGGGTATGTTTGGATACACCCAATTTAACGGAATGGAATGGAACGGAGCGGAATAGAGCGGAGCGGAGCGGAATGGAATAAAATTTTCATTCCATTGTTTGGGTATTTTATGATGGAATGTAACAAAGTTTCCACTCCATTGTTTGGAGAACGAACGGAACAGAATCAATTAAAACAGTTTTATTCCTTTATTACCCTTACTATGTCTAACTACTAAAATCTGTACCTTTATGACTAAGCAAAAAATAAAATCAACTTTAGATTTATATGCAACTAAAATAATAATTAAAACAAAATAGTGAACAAAATTTGTTACTCCTCTCTTGTTTGAAAGTTTAAATTCTATGCTACAAAGTAAAATTAAACTAGTGAACAAAAATAGTGACAGATGTAGCCTAATTCATAGCAGCAACAAGTAGTTTGTTCATTGAATTATATCATTTTCGGTGACTGATGTAGCCTAATTAATCTATCCATGCCCGTCAATAATTAGAAAACAGTCTAAATTGTACGTCTTATAATTATATCGTATGAATGCTTACTTTACAATTTACACCAATATACAAATAGCAAGGATCAGTTGAACTTAAAATTGTGATGAGCAAAGTGCAGAAAAAAAGATGAAGCAATGATGGATTGAGATATACAGTAGAAGAAGAAGTGGAGGGGTCAGCAGGGTTGAGTGGATGTGATATAATTTTACAAGGGGCAAAAATGTAATAAACTAACTCAGGTGTGTGATTCCATCCCATTCCGCCCAATTTGGGAGGTAAGAAAAATGAGGGGAATCAATGGAATGGGATGGAATGGATTCCATCACTTACCATTCCATTCGATAGTTTTTTTAAGTATCCAAACAAGGGAACAACACACCACTCCATTCCATTCCTTCCCATTCCATCCCATACCACAAATCCAAACATACCCTTAAGGAAATTTTGAATTTTGGCTAGAACCACGATTAAGTCCTCTAGTACTAAGGCGCTTCCCTCTATACCTTCTTCATGTTAGTTTCCTCATTGGTGACTCTCGTGATAGAGTCTCCCCGATGTCGTCAATGACTCAAATGTGATTGTGGCTTCACTACCTAATTTGCAACTAGGGAAGATGAAGTTGTTACCATTTTCGCCATAATTTTACAAGATATGCGTCATGGTCCACTCAAGGTTACTCAAAAATAATAAACAGCAAAGCACAAGTTGGTTCATTTCCTCCATATTTAAAACTAAACCAACTCACTTGAAAAATTAGCTTAAAGTAACAAACTTCCCCAATCCACTCATTATGATTTAAGTAGCAAGTTGCTGCTCACTCACATAAACTGTAAGTAGAAAAAATCAAAAATAAAAATGCGAAGCTGCAAAAAACTACAGAACAATAAAGAAAGAAAATAAGAAAGATAGTATTAACGAGAACAAATAATTAATATTCACTCACATTGCGATGATTATAGATAAACAATTATGGTTGAACATGAATGTCATGGAATTAGAGTATGACATAAAGAGTAAGGGAGATGAGGAAACATTCCTAATTTACCCTTTTGTTCCTCCATGCACCAACACAAAAAAAAATTGTAAGAATAGTTTGAGAATTTCATTTTTTGGGGGTGCACCTAAAAGATGAGGTGTCTTTATTGCTTAGCTGGAATCGAATGCCAATTTAGAATTTTGAAAAGACTTGCCAAAATTCATTTGCCGCCAAACAGCCAGCACCTGCCGTCAATTTGAATCGATTCCAATCACTTCTCTCACTCCCACAAACGACTTAGAAATTCAATTCAAGATAGCGCTTCATGTTCATTATCATCTACACGTAGAACAAACGAAAAACAGAAAAAGCAAATACAAGTTACGATTTTCTTTCTCTGTGCCCTAAATTCCCAATTCGAATTAGCCAACGGGTCTCCGATTTTCTCTCACCGAAGTTCGAAAACCCTAACGAATCTTCCGAGTTAACTCGCTCCGTGTTAATGGAACCACAAGTCGACTCAGCTTGTGGAACATCTCCACGCCCTAGACTCTTCATCAAGGAGATGGTGATGCGGAACTTCAAGTCTTACGCGGGCGAACAACGCGTTGGCCCTTTCCATAAGGTTAGCGTCTTTAATTCTAAGTATTGTTTTTCGTTCAATTACTTCAATTTTGATTCGTGAACTTGAAATTTGGCTTTGGTTTTGAAGAGTTTTTCGGCTGTGGTTGGACCTAATGGGAGTGGAAAAAGTAACGTGATTGATGCTATGCTGTTTGTGTTCGGGAAGCGAGCGAAGCAGGTTCGTCTTCTCGGATGTTCTAGACATTAATGAATGCTTGTGAATTATGATACTAATCCGTTACAGAATATAAGCAAAAACTGATCAACAGAAGTTGCTGTATCTGGTCCGAATTTTGAACCAGATACATCAACATCTGTTGACATTTTGCTTATATTGTGTAATGGAGGGAGCATATTTTCTTTCATTTCTATATATTTAGCCATTGTGCTTCTTTGATTGGAAACTGGTGTTTGCAGATGCGACTGAACAAAGTTTCCGAGCTTATCCACAATTCGTCCAATCACCAGAATTTGGATAGTGCAGGGGTTTCTGTTCAATTCCAGGAGATTTTTGATTTGGTAGCTTTTCTTGTTAACCTTGTTTTGTTACTTGTTATTTCTAATAAGCACTCAATTTAGTCTCTAAACTACTCACTTTTTCTCCTCCTTTGTACCTAAACTATATGAAAATAATAACTAGTCACTAAAGTTTGTAAAATCCATCTAACTAGGCCTTAAAGTTCCCTTACATGGACTAATGTGACAGATTTGACAAAAACTTAGGGACTAATGAGATGTATTTCAAAAACATTTAAGATTACTCATTATTTTTAATATATAGTTTAGAGAGTAAGAGGGTGAGAGAGAGAGAGGCAGAGAGACAGAGATGCATGGGTTTAAACATAAGTCATTCAATTTGATCTCTGATTTTTCCCCCCTGAGGAATGAAAAATCGGCACATCTATTTTTTGTTTGTTGTTTAAATTTCATTAGATATGTTTTCACTTGATTTCTTCTGTCATGAGCTCGTTTTTAAATTGACCTTTATGCCATACTGAAAGTGATTAAAGAGTTTTCAGAGTTACAGTTTTATGAGTTATGACCCTTTTGTTTTTTCTCATCTTTGATTTTAAGAAAGTAGAACTAAATTATACATGGTTGCAGGATGATGGAACATATGAGGCTGTTCCAGGAAGTGATTTTGTGATTACCAGGGTGGCTTTTCGGGACAACTCCTCTAAGTATTACATTAATGACCGTTCGAGTAACTTCACTGAAGTTACCAAGAAACTGAAAGGGAAAGGTGTTGACCTTGACAATAATAGGTTTCTGATCCTTCAGGTTGCGTATTTCATATATGATTCTTTTTAATTTTTTTTGCAGGCGTTCCTATTCAGCTCTTTTGATGTTTTACCTGTTTCTTTTCAGGGTGAAGTTGAGCAGATTTCACTTATGAAACCAAAAGCTCAAGGACCTCATGATGAAGGCTTTCTAGAATATTTGGAGGACATCATTGGGACCGACAAATATGTAGAAAGAATTGACGAATCGTATAAACAGTGAGCATTCTTTCTCCATTTCAATTCAGAAAGACTGCAAACATGCAACCTTCTCAATCAAAATTACGAAATCATATATTCTGTTTGTTGTTGTTGTTGTTGCCTGATTTGTTTACTGATAAATTAATCATCAGTGAGATTCGAAAGTACCCAAGCCGAGTGTCCGGATGAACTTAATATAAACAGCTTATGGCCTACCTATATGATCCTGGGTCATTTCAACAAGTGTCATAGATAAGCTTATGAAAATCTGCTACGCCGTAAGCTTGCATGGCCATGACCTAACTATATGTTCTCATGACATAAGCTATAAGCTATTTCCCCAAATAAATAGTGTTCTTGGATTTACTTATTTGTTTCGAAGCATCTTAAAATTTGTTTGGAAGCTTAAAACATATGTATAGGAACTGAGATGTTTTGTTGAAGTCACAATTATTAAAGACACCTTATTAAAGTCACAACTATCTGTAGCCTCCCTAACACCTTAATCACTACCCTCCTCCCCGTCTCCTGCATTTAACCAACTCAAGCATATCAGACTCCTTTTATATTCTCTTCACTCGCAATCTGTTATAACCAGATTAATTGAAAACATTTCCCATTCCTAGACACTCAGATTAATTGACAATAGTTCTTGCTTATTCTCCTTTGTGATCTCATCCTTCCTATTCTGTATATGGATAAATGGGATCTAAAATAATCAAACCTCTACTGAGAACAATTTTGAGGAAACCTATTTTCCCCTGAGGATTGAAGGCTTGTTTGTTATGAATATTGTGGGGGATTTTTTTGGGTTGGGGGGGGGGGGGAGGGAGGTTCAAAGGCTCTCTTGGAGTACTTTTGATTGTAAACTATTTTGAACACAAAAAGTCTAATTCAAATGCACTCTAAGCAAATCTGTTAAATGCTGTCGATTACATTTGGTTTCCATGATATGCTTCTTAGTAGTAGTATTTGCTTTAAAAAGGACCACATTTAATGAGAAAAGTAAAAGAATAAATGGGGTTGTTTTAGTCTAATTGTACAAAATAATAATTTTTTCTTGATTTGTGAAGAATTCTAAAATCTGTTGTGTATTGAACTTTCATTGATTGTAATTTTCTGACTTACAGAGATACAGAGAAGGCTCTATTATATAGCCAAGAGAATGGTTCAGTTGCAGCTAACAAAATCCTAACTGACTGAACACTAACTGACTAACTGACTCAACAGAAAACTGTCTAACAGTTTTCAGTTTCAACAGAATACAGTTTACAGTTTCTTAACAGAAACTGTTTTAGACTTTTAACAGATAAAAACTAACTGAACATGTCACTTTATATTGAGTAACTGTTCAGTTTAATACAAGGCTGATAAGTGATTAACCTACATCATCTATCAATTTGAGTACTATATAACCTTAAACATCGAAAGTTATGGAATGGAGGGAGTTTATTGTAATTATTCTTAATTCTTAATTATTTCTGATGTTGTCAAGTGGATAATCTACCCATTTTAAAAAGTCACTTGGAATTCACTTTTGACAGATGACTTCTGATGTCTGAATTGTTGTTGATGTTTTATGTTATAGGTTAGAATCCCTGAATGAGAGAAGATCTGGGGTGGTGCAAATGGTTAAGCTATCTGAGAAAGAAAGAGACAGCTTGGAGGCATGTAAATTTGTGGTTGTATGGTTCAATTGATGTTTGAGAAACCCTTAACAGTTCTTTTGCAACAGGACGTGAAGAATGAAGCAGAAGCATACATGCTTAAAGAGTTATCTCTGATGAAATGGCAAGAGAAAGCTACAAAGTTAGCTGTTGATGATACGGGTGGAAAATTAGATGAGGTACAAGCGAATGTTGCTAGCCTAGAAGAAAATCTCAAGACAGAAAGGTAAGTTTGAATTCCACCTGTAATCTCTCCCTCTCTCCCTCTCTCTCTCTCTTTGTTCGCTTTTGTTATTCTTGGCTCATGAAGAACTTTGTGATATCTTTTTGCAGGGATAAAATTCACGAAAGTCAACAAATTCTGAAGGAGCTTGAAATGAAGCACAAAAGCTATATGAAAAGATACGAGGTTTGAATGGCACGGGATTTGAAGTTATCAGTTTGGATGATGGCATTGCAGAGCATATATGCTTAATATAAGCTCATCAATTAGTAACCTAGTCATTTTTTCTCTCATTCATTCAACAGGAGCTAGATAATGATATGAGGAAGTGTAAGGAAGAATTTAAGGAGTTTGAGAGGCAGGATGTTAAATATCGGGAAGATTTTAAGCACATGAATCAGAAGATCAAGAAGCTAGAGGATAAAGTGGAAAAGGTAAGGGGAAAGAATGGCTTGTTTCATCTGAAAATATGTATGTGTGAGCTTTGTTATCCATTTGTTTCTATTTCAGGACTCATTAAAATTTGAAGCCGTTGTAAAAGAGTGTGAAGACTCAAATGATCTGATACCGAAACTTGAGGATAACATCCCAAAATTGCAAAATTTCTTGCTTGATGAAGAGAAGGTCTTAGAAGAAATCACTGAGAGTTCCAAAGGTGGAGCCTTGTCTTTTTTCACTTCATCAATATTGGAAGTTGCTTTTTATTAAGTTTACTTTATTACTTTACTGAATGCATCACCTTATTATTCTTTTAGTTCCAACCTCATAAAAACTTTTCAGTTCTTAAATATGCGTCCTTGCCACAGTTTTCTTTGGCCACACTATTTGCTTTGCTTGGTTATGCACCCAATTTTGACACAGATCTGACTGTCCTGACATTTTTGCTTATCCAAATTTCATAAACACCTTTTGCTGTGTTAGATATAAATAAATAGATAATTATTTAATATGGTAAGAGCATGATATTCTGTATTATCATTGTTAGTATTATTATTCTTGTTTGGTTGTTTGAGTCAATTATGGCATGTTTGGATTTTAATTACAATTCTACGCTTCAGTCCAAACTGTTTGGCCCAAAATAACTCTTTTGCCACTTTGGGTCCACTTTATAGAGATAATAGAATATTGTATGAATCAATGTGTAAAGTGTACTGTACACCAACATGCAGTTAGTTTATAATTAATAGATTTTTTGAATACTGGTTTGACCTGTTTAACTAATGAGTTAGTACCTTAATGGGGGTGATGTCTCGTCCCAATTTTATAACATTGGTTCCATGTGACTGATGGACTCTGTATTCGGTGTACAATTGTGGGGCTTTTTAACTAATTCATTGTTCTTTTTTCTTTTCTTGACACTGTCAAATTAACGTTGTTGATTTCTAAGCAGTTGAAACTGAGAAATTCCGCTCTGAGCTTGCTAAACTTCGTGTGGCGCTGGAGCCTTGGGAAAAAGATTTGATCGAGCACAAGGGAAAGCTTGAAGTTGCATCTAGTGAGGCTAAGCTTCTAAATGAAAAGGTAAGAATGATATCTATTATTTTAAGTACTCTTATTCTCAGTCTCTGCTTGAAAACTTCTACATATATTTAAAGAAACCAAGGCAACTCTTTACATGTCAGGGATCCATGGTAACTGCAGAAGGATACCTAACCTTTTACTAAGCTCAGCAGCTATGATTTCTGTTGAACTTTTTAGCTACCATTAATTATCGGCTTAAATATGTTATTGGTCCCTACAAATATAGGGTGTTTTGGTTTTAGTCCCTGCAAAATTTTTTTTTTAGGAAGGTCCCTGCAAAAACAACATTTTTTAAAATAGTCCTGTTAGTCAAACGTTACAAAAAAAATGACTTGACTAACGGAATTCTGATGTGTAATTTTTTTAAAGCTGATTTGGGTTGCCATGTCATTGATTTTTATTTTAACTAATTTTAAATTGCTGTTTAGATGCTAAATAAATTTAGGGTTTTCTCACACCACCTCATACCTTCTTCCTTACTCATTACCTTCATCTTCACCACCTAACCTAGAGACCCCTCTCTTCCCCATCTTTAACAAACACAATTGCTGCTGCTGATAAAGAATATCTCATCTCAAACAAATGTAGTGTCTGAACTCTGAAATTGTTGGTGACCAATTGCATTTCAAAGTCTCCTTAATGCAACGGCTATGGCAGTAGCATCTTCTTTAACAGCATCTTCTATCACCTTACCATTCAGAACAGCCACCAAATCTTCTCACTCAATTATTCCCCTCTCTCGTTCTTTTCCTTGCAAACATAATATTCATATCAATTTCCATCTCAACATATGTTTGCTTACATGGGTTTCCATCGGTGGAATTAACATACCTGACGATAATCCCTACACATAGAAGATGCATAAACTTGAATATGGGGCATCCATGGAAGTCGCTTATAGGTGTGAAGAAGATGGAGGTTTGTGGGTTTTTGGGTTTTGGAATCAATTTGGGGATTTAGGGATTCTGGGTTTGGGGAAAATTGAGAGATGAAGAAGCTGCACATTAAAGAATAAATAAAAATAAAAAATAAAGAAGTGGCATCCCAATCAGCATAAAAAAATTAGAAAAGAAAAATAAATGCCAACGACATCTGTTAGCCACGTAATCTGTTTTTGTAACAGTGGGTTAACAGAAGGACTATTTTAAAAAATGTTGCTTTTGCAAGGACCTTTTAATTTTTTTTTTGCAGAAACTAAGACCAAACACGCTATATTTGTAGCGACCAATAACATATTTAAGCCTTAAATATCTAACCTTTGAGGCACTGAAATGGTAAAATGTTGTTGTTTTCTCTCTAATTTGATTTGTATTTCTTAATATCTTATTTAGAGGCCATGTGGTAATTTAGATTCCATGGATTGGCTACTGTCTTAGGCTTCGTGCTTATGAAGCACTGACTTCTACATAGACACCAAACACAACATGAACCCGAGCGCCGTGACATGGCTAATATCTAATGTGCAGGACACCAAGATGCCACATATACATACTTGAGACTAATGATTCATACTTCAGAGATCAGCTCTTACCTTATTGTATTTATAATGTAAAATCTATACAAGTGAATCCTATGATTTTAGTGACCAAATTTGTCCTCTATCAATCTTAATTTTATAAAAAATATATACATGGCAATAGGAAATATTTACAAATAGTAAATAAGGGAGAGATTATCAGAACAATATACGTCAGACATCTCAATAAGAAACGCTATAACTCAACTCTCCCTCTAAAGTTGGAACATACAATTTGCATGCAGCAAGCTTGTAACTATATAAGTGTATGCGCTCAGTTTAGTTGTGCAAGCAAATAACTGCAAAGCTGTCAAGGTAGGTTGTTTCAGAATTGCTGAGTTGGCAATTCTGTTAAGAGTTAGTTAGACAAGTCTCAAACTGTGTAACTGAATGGTGTAGGTTAAGCATCATGCAGTGTAGGATAAGTTAGACTGTTTAACTACTAGTGTAGTTGATGTAATCCATTCAATCCATTCAACATTGAGTTCCTTGAACTCTAATAGTCGCTTATGTAAGCTAGTCGTAGACCCTGAAGAGACTTTGTGAAAATGTCTGCTAATTGATCAATAGAGCCAACAAATGTAGTATTGATCTTGTCTGACATAATCTTCTTATAATAAAGCGACGATTGATCTCAATGTGCTTATTTTGCTCATGAAAACTAGATTAGAGGAAACCTGTGAAGTTATCACAGATGAGATTCATAATGCCTACTTTATGGAAGCACAACTCTTAGGGTGTGTGGGGAATTAAAATATTTTCACCTAAAGTTTCAAGGTAAAATATTTCAATCCCCCCCTCCCCCCACCCACACACACTCACAAAAGTACTTCAGCCATGGTTAGAGAATATGTTGAAGCAACAATCTGCTTTTTACTTTTCCATGAAATCAAATTGCCTCCAATAAGAACACAATATTCAGACTTAGACCGTCTTTTGGATGCATATCCTACCTAAACCGCATCTTTGCATGCAACAATATTTCAATGATGTTTGTCTGTTTAAACTAGACCTTTCCCCATGGTTCCCTAAATGTACCTTAAAATTCTAATCATAGCATAGCATCCCAATGGCTACTACAAGGGGAATTCAATAATTGACAAACAACACTAACAATGTACAGAATATTCGGTTTTACAATGGTCTAATTATTTAGCTTCCCAACTAACCTTCTATACGTTCATAAATGTGGAAAGAACCCCTAGCAGTTTGACATTTGGATCCATAAGAGTGTCATTTGTCTTGCAAATGCCAAGGATATGTTGTAGCCTACCTAGATCTTTGAGACCTGAAAGTGGTGGATTAGATTTCGTTTAAGTCTTGAATCTCATTATGATAATCACCTTTAATGACTATGTCATCAACATAGACAATCAAACAAATAAGTTTGTTATAGGAGCATTTAGCCATTTATAAAACACAAACTGGTAATCATCCCATATTGCTGAACAACACTCCCGAATCTCTCCAACGATGCTCAAAGGGATTGTTTGAGATCATACAAAACATAAGGGGTTTTTTGTGACCATACAAAACTTACATACCAGAATTCATTTGTATTTTCCTGTAGGAGGATGTTTGTTATTGAAGCTGATTATTGATTTGTTTTTTCAGCATGAAAGTGCTTGTGAAGCCTTTAAAGATGCTCAAAATCAAATGAAAAGTATATCTGAAACAATCAAATCAAAAACTTCTAGCATTTCTCAGATTAAGAACGATATAGAAAAGAGCAAGTGTGAAGCATCAGAAGCTCACAGAGTGGAAGAGGTGAGCAGTCTTTCCTTTATCTAATTTTTTAAAATTTTTATTGACAGGCTTTGATAATCTTAGTGTTCTTTTTCTTTAGGAATGTATCAAAGAACAAGATGCCCTGATTCCTGTTGAACAAGATGCTAGACAGAAGGTTGCCGAACTGAAGTCAGCTCTGGATTCAGAGAAGAGCCAGGGATCAGTTCTAAAAGCAATCATGAGAGCTAAGGAAACGAGGCAAATAGAGGGAATATATGGCCGCATGGGTGACTTAGGTGCTATTGATGGTAAGGTTTTTTAATTGCAATCTTTCTGGCTTTACAAAGTTTTTTTAAGTTCTCCAAATCGGACCCCTTTCATGCTGTATAAACTGTTAGCCAACCTGGCTTAGGACGGTCCTTTTAGCAATTTATGTTGGTATACTAACTTTTCAAAAACAAATATATCTCATTTTTATGACCAAAATGTAGTAGGCTTTGTAGAGCTTCGGGAATTCCTTATTGTTGTAGAAGTTTTGAACTATTGGTTAAAAGGTAGGTTGTATTAAGAAAAACCCTAATAGTTGTTATAAGTGAGAGGCGGGATTGAGTTAGGCCCAAATCCATGTCAGAACCTATCTGAGATTTGCTGGACTAGCTGGTATCGAGCCATTATCGGGCAGTGTTGTTGAATGGTGACCATGGCACAATGGCGGCATATTTTTTTCCAACCGCTGTAGGCAATTTGTGAAGGGAGGCCCGCCATGGCGGATTCATAGGCTGCACTGGCGTGTTTATATGGCAGAATTTGGGCCTTTTGTCATATTCTGGCATTCGCCATCGGTAATCGAGCCACTTATCACACTCCAAATTTCCAATCTTGGGCGTGAGACTGTGAGAGTGTATTGGAAGTCCCACCTTGAATAATGATATGACTTGATTAGTAGTTATATGTCGGGGACAACCCTCAACCCAACTTCTAAGAGGGTTAATTATGTTTTTGGTCCCTTTAAAATTAATAATGTGTTGATATTGGTCACTTTATATTTTTGATATCCTTTTAGTCCCTTAACAATACAAAAACTGGATGCTTTTATTCCTCAATGAGACACTAAAACTATACTATTTTTTGTCTGGCGTAAAAGTGTATACAATTGTTACAGGAACTAAATTAACATATTTTTGTATTTGGATTGTTATTTATCCGAGTATGCCGCAACATTAACTTCATAATTTGATGGTTGCAGCAAAGTACGATGTTGCAATATCAACAGCATGTGGCGGGCTTGACTTTATTGTGGTGGAAACAACAAATGCAGCACAAGCCTGTGTTGAATTGCTTCGCAGAGAGAATCTCGGTGTTGCTACTTTCTTGATATTGGTATTTTTTTTATGTTTATATCATTTAAAATATCATTTAATTTGTTCGTTTTGCTCAAAGCTGTGAAATATTTTGAATTTATAAGTTGCTCACTTTAACTTCTGGACTAGTCTCAGTGGATTTGCATAGTTAGCTGTTCTTGCTAATTTATGCTTTCCTACATTAATTTCCAAATTTCAACTCTAATTGATGTGAAAAATTGTAGATACGATCTGTATGATAGTAACTTTTGATCCAATAGTTGGTTTGAAAAATATTTATCCAGTGGTATGTTATTAATTAGTGTGATGGTATCCAAGTGTTACACAAGTGTAAACAGCTAAGTTTTTGGAATAGTCGGTATCTTTGACAGTTTTAAACAAGTTAAATTTAAGAAATAATGTCAACTCGTTGGAGCCATTGAAAACCTTGTAGGGGCTGAAGGCAAGCTCGCTTGTATTTGTATCAAGTTTTTGCTTATAAAGAAATTCTCTTGATTTGATTGAATTGAACATAATTTCCTAGTGATTATCTATATTGTTTTTTGTTGTACTTTTTGTTCACTGACAAATTTTGAAACTGAATTTGGTAACTAAAATTAGGATAACATTTTTTTTAAAATTATTCAGGAGAAGCAAGTTCATCTTCTTCCAATGCTAAAAAGTAATGAAGGCACTCCAGAGGGGGTTCCCCGTCTTTTTGATTTAGTAAAGGTTCAAGATGAAAGGATGAAACTTGCATTCTTTTCACAACTTCGAGACACAGTTGTTGTTGAGGGACTTGAGCAGGTCAGTTTACTACCTCCATAGTAGAAAACACTAATCTGATAATAAATTCAGGGATAGTTGTCATGTTAGTTTTCAGATACAAATTTCATTTTCGAATGTTTCAGAATTGTTGCTGAATAAGTGATAAGCAAAAAATAGAAGAAACTTTGTTGCTTATATATCTTAAAACTCATCTAGATTGTTTAAGAAACAAGTCAAATAATTAGATTGAGGTTCTTAATATAACTATTGATTACTTTTAAAATATAATAAAATCAAAAACTTTCGTTTTGGACTGTAAATTTGCAACTATTTGTATCAGAAAAGGAAGCAATAAATTGGCAATTTTTTTCACTCTTGTAAATTTTAGGCAACACGCATAGCATATCGTAACGACAAGAAGTCGCGAGTTGTTACTGTTGATGGTGCACTCTTTGAAAAATCTGGAACAATGAGTGGTGGGGGTAGTAAGCCTAAGGGTGGGAAGATGGGGACATCTATTCGGGCTACAAATGTGTCTGTAGAAGCAGTTGCTAATGCTGAGAGGGAGTTGTCTGGATTGACCAATAAATTAAATGCCGTTCGCCAAAGAATGATGGATGCTGTGCGACGATATCAGGCTGCCGAAAAAACCGTTTCTGCTCTGGAAATGGAGTTAGCTAAAAGCCAGAAGGAGGTAATGCTTATTTCAGAGTTTGGAACGGTACTTTTTCAGGATTTGTTGGTACCAAGCATTAAGTTTTGTCCCCTTTCCTGTACAGGTTGACAGTTTGAATTCACAACATAGTTATATTGAAAAACAACTTGGTTCCCTTGAGGCTGCATCAACGCCACATGAGGATGAGCTTGGCAGATTGAAAGAACTAAAGAAGATTATTTCTGCAGAAGAAAGGGAGATTAGTAGACTCACTGATGGATCTAAACAGCTGAAGGAAAAGGTTGGCTTTGAACTTCGTTGTGTTTGAAACTTTTAATTCCTTTGCAAGCTCAGTGTTATTTGACAGGTCTTTGCTGTCATCTGTCTTTTCTTTCAATTTCTAAAGGTGTCTGCATGTTGAAACCAAGGTTATATAACTTGAGTTTGCTTAAGCAACCATTTTCAGGTGTCAGAGCTTCAGAGGAATATAGAGAATGCTGGAGGTGAAAAATTAAAATCTCAGAAGTCAAAGGTCCAGAAAATTCAGTCTGTAAGCATCCTGACTATTGAGAAGAATTTTCAATTCAATATGATGCTGTGTCTGTAGTTCTAATAATGGTTGCCATTTGCTAGGATATTGACAAGAACAACTCAGAGATTAACCGTCACAAGGTCCAAATAGAGACAGGGCAAAAGATGATGAAGAAGTTGACCAAGGGAATTGAGGATTCAAAAAAGGAGAAAGAGCGACTAGCTGAGGAGAAGGAAAAGTTAAGAGCAAACTTCAAAGAAATTGAACAGAGTGCATTTGTTGTTCAAGAGAATTACAAGAAAACACAAGAGGTCCTTTTCATCGTCCTTTTGGTTTGGTTATGTAAAATTTGTGCTGATATGATGAAATGCATTAAAACTGGATAGTACAATAAACCTTTTCATATTGTCTACAGCATGTGGGTTGTTAAGATATTGTCATGTATGGATTTTTTTTTTGTGTGTAGATGTTTGACAAACACCGGGATGTCTTAGATGAAGCAAAAGCTGAGCATGATACGATGAAAAAAACAGTAGATGAACTGCGTGCATCTGAGGTATTTCTTCTGTGTTCATTATCACGTCTCCTAAAAGATGGGGTTTTCTGATTGTAGTCTTTATTTTTCAGGTTGATGCTGACTTTAAATTAAAAGAATTGAAGAGAGCATACAAAGACTTGGAATCAAAGGGGAAAGGTTACAAGAAAAGACTAGATGAGTTGCAAACTGCTATTTCCAAACATCTTGAACAGTATGTCTATAGATTTTTTTGGGGAATACGGTGTTTTATCATTCTGGAGTTCTTACACAGTTGTAATTTGGATACAGAATTCAGGTAGATTTAGTGGATCATGAAAAGCTGCAGGCAACGTTGTCTGATGAACATCTCAATGCTGCTTGTGACCTGCAAAGGGCCTGTGAAATGGTCACGTTACTTGAAGCACAACTGAAGGAGATGAATCCAAATCTTGATTCAATTGCAGAGTATGGCTTTTTCGAATTTGTTATCCTGATTAATTCCCTGTTGTAGTTGCACTGAAAGTGTTTATTACTTCTGATTATCAGGTATCGAAAGAAGGTTTCATTGTACAATGAGCGAGTAGAAGAACTTAATGCAATCACTCAGGAGCGGGATGATATAAAGAAGCAATATGATGAATTGAGAAAGAAGAGGTGTGCATTTATTTTACTGTCTCATTGACTTATTTTATGATATTCTCATTGTAAAAAATATAAGCTGAATCGGCTATTTCAGATTGGATGAGTTTATGGAAGGATTTAACGCCATATCATTAAAATTGAAGGAAATGTACCAGGTTTTGGAATTCTCTCTCTCTCTCACACACTCTCACTCTCTCTCTCTCTCTCACACACACACACACACACACACTGATAGGGATCAACTGAGAAAGAAATTTGAGAATGAATTGCATAACAGAATCAATGGAATTTCACAGTTCTGGTTATTGAGTCCAACAACTACTTACAACTGTATTCTGTTTACTGCATAACTGCCTAACAGTGGCTAGTTAATTCCTATTTATACAATGCTGGTACAATGAGTCATTTACTCATTTACCCTTATTAAGTGCTACTATTATTTCTATTCCTCCTATTGTATACCCTATTTACAAGGGTCTGCTATCAATACCCCCCCTAAAGCTTTCACCTTGTCCTCAAGGTGATGGTTAGGAAATAGTTGCAGCAGCTTCTTAGTATTCTCCCATGAATTGTCACAGGGAGGTAAATCCTTCCACTTCACCAGCACTTCAGCTTCTCCTCTACTGTTGTAACGAAAGTTCAACAGGTCTTCAACCTCAGGCTGTAAGAATCCTTCTTCTGTCAATGCTGCAGGCATCTGTTGTGGTTGGTAACTTCCAGGAACAGTTTTCTTTAGCTTGCTAATGTGAAATACTGGATGAATTTTACATTCTGGTGGTAACTCAAGCTTGTAAGCTACTGATCCAATCTTCTCCACTACCTTATAAGGGCCATAATATCTTGGGCTCAGCTTTTCATTCCTCCTAGCTGCTAGTGATTTCCATCTGTATGGTGTAGCCTTTAATTAAACCCAATCACCTACCTCCAATGTCACATCTCTCCTTTTCTTATCAGCTTGTTTCTTCATGAGCCCTTGAGCTATAGTGAGGTTGTGGTGCAACTGCTCTAATATTGTGTCTAGCTTCATATAGTTGGTTGACCTCCTCAACCTGTGAAGGAATTGCAGGGCCTTTGATGATAGGATTAGGATCCCTACCATAAAGGGCTTTATATGGAGTCATTCCAATGGAACTATTGTAGTTTGTGTTGAACCATAACTCTGTCCAATCAATCCATTTAGGCCATGATTTGGGATAATCACCCACAAAACACCTCAAATAGATTTCTAGGCATCTATTGGTCACCTCAGTTTGACCATCTGACTGGGGGTGGAAAGCTGTGCTGTACTTTAGCTTAGTACCAGATTGCTTAAAAAGCTCCTTCCAGAATTGACTCAAGAAGATTCTATCGCTGTCAGTTACAATGGACTCTGGGAATCCATGCAACTTGATAATCCCTGTGATGAAGCAGTGAGCTACATCACTAGCTGTATATGGATGGCCAAGCAATAGGAAGTGAGCATATTTTGTTAACTTGTCAATTACCACTAGAATTGTGTCTTGCTTGCCTACTCTAGGGAGACCACTAACAAAATCCATAGAAATATCTGACCAAACCTTAGTGGGAATAGGGAGTGGTTGGAAGAGACCAGCAGGTGCTAATGTTTGCACCTTATTTTGCTGACATTGTTGGCACTTCATGATGAACTCCCTTATGTCCTTCTTCATACCCTGCCAGTAGAAAACCCCCACAATGCGTTTGTATGTCCTGAACAGACCTGAATGACCACCCTGTAGTGAAGCATGAAACTCCTTCAAGATAATGGGAATTCTGGAGAAGTTTCTGAGCAACACCAGACTGTTCTCCCTATATAAGAGTCCCTGTTTAATGTGAAACTTCTGTGTCTCTGCAGTTTTCAAAACTACCTGCTGCATGAGTGCCTGTAATACCGGACAACTTCTTATTTCTTCCTCCTAATCACTCCATTCTGGGAGAGTGACACTAGAGAGAGCTGCAAATATCAGTTGTCTAGATAATCCATCAGCCACCTTGTTAGCACTGCCTGCCTTGTATTGTATAACAAAGTCAAATCCTAGTAACTTGGAGGTCCATTTCACTTGCTCACCACCCAGCAAGTTCTGATCAGTGAGAAACTGCAGACTCTGTTGGTCTGTTCTCACTATGAATTGTTGTCCTAGCAGATAGTGTCTCCACTTTTGAATTGCTAGCACTATTGCCATGAGTTCTCTCTCATATGTGGATTTCTGCTGGGCACAAACAGATAGTTTCTGGCTGAAATAAGCTATTGGCCTCTCCTCTTGTATGAGCACTGCCCCCACACCTTTACTTGAAGCATCAGTCTCCAACACAAATTGTTTAGTAAAGTCAGGCATTCTCAACACAGGTAAGGTGGTCATGAGTTGTTTGAGTTGGTTGAAAGCCTGCTCTGCTTCTTCATTCCAGCACAGTTTATCTTGTTTCAACAGTTCTGTGAGGGGCCTTGCTATGATGCCATAGTTCTGCACAAATCTTCTGTAGTAGCCAGTTAACCCTAGGAACCCTCTCAACCCTTTGATGTCCCTTGGAGTTGGCCAATCAATCATAGTACTAACCTTTTTGGGATCTGCAGCCACACCTTCTGCAGTAACATGTCCCAAGTATTCCACATTTGCTACCCCAAAATCACACTTCTTTTTGTTGACCATCAATTGATTTTCATTCAATACAGAATTTTTTTTTCTGAGATGCTCAGCATGTTCAGTGGTAGATCTGCTGTATATCAGTATATCATCAAAAAAAACTAGTGCAAACTTCCTTAAAAAAGGCTTGAGAATCTCATTCATGAGTGCTTGGAATGTAGATGGGGCATTTGTCAATCCAAAGGGCATTACCAAGTATTCATAATGGCCCTCATGTGTCCTAAAAGCAGTTTTTGGTATGTCTTCAGTTCTCATCCTTATCTGGTGGTATCCAGATTTGAGATCCAACTTGGAAAAAATTACTGCACCATTTAGCTCATCCAATGGCTCATCAATTAGTGGAATTGGGAATTTATTGGGCACTGTAACTTTATTTAGTGCCCTGTAGTCCACACAAAATTTCCAACTGCCATCTTTCTTCTTAACAAGCATTATAGGACTAGAGTAAGGGCTAGTGCTAGGTCTAATCACACCAGTTTTTAGTATATCAGCCACCAATCTCTCAATTTCATTTTTTTGAAAATGTGGGTACCTATAGGGTCTCAAATTTGGAATACTAGCACCTCTTTCAACACTATAGCATGGTCAGTGGGTCTGGCAGGTGGTAGCTCACCACTCTCCTGAAATAATGACTCAAATTCACCAATGACAGTTTGTATTACCTCTGGTATGGCAGATTGTTCTTCTTCTACCTCCAAGCTTCTGCAGTCAATTATGAACAATTCTTCCTGAGTTTGAGCCTCCATGATGATTTCCTTAGCCGTGGCTTCCCTCTTGGACAATGTAGGGTCCCCCTTGAGGCATATAGTGTCCTTGTCAACCTTGAACTTGAGTGTCATGTCTCTGAAATTGGCTTTAATGTTGCCTAATTTCTCCAACCAGTCCATTCCTAAGACCAAGTCCTCCCCATCCAAAGGAAATACAAAGCAATCAACTCTGATCAACATACCCCGCAGTTGGAGTTCCACCCCTCTACACACTCCATTTATCATAATTCTTTGTCCATTGCCAATCTTCACCCAACAAGGAGGTGTATTATGCACCACCAAGTTCTGTTCCTTCACCAATCTCTTAGAGACAAAATTGTGTGTGGCTCCACAATCCAATAGCACCAAAATTTCCAGTATCCCTAATAAGCCCCTCAACATGAATGATCTCTTTGAGGACAAGCCTGCCATGCTATAGAGGTGCAGGCTCTTCATGGCCTCCCAAACAATTTCATCCTCCTCCTCTTCATTCTCCTTCTCCTTTGTCTCATCAGATGCCTCCTCTACATAGCGTATCTTTAGTACCTTGTTCTTGCATACATGGCCAGTGACATACTTCTCATCACATGTGAAACACAGTCCCTTCTTCCTCCTTTCTTCAATCTTCTTACCCCCTACAGCTCTGGTATTTGCAGATTGCCACGTTTTCCCTGTCTCAGGACCCTTAGAAGCCACAGTTGCTTCTGTAACAGGTTTGTGAGCATTCTTGAATCCACCAAAATTGCGTGCCCCAATTCTACCCACTGCTCCTACCTTTTCTTCTGCTAGCAATGCAACTTCCATCATTTCAGCAAGATTTCTAGGTCTTTGTAATCGCACCTCTGCTCGTATATCTTCCCTCAATCCATTCAAAAACATCCCCAAGAACAAGTCTTGATCTTGTATCTTGATGTGACTGGCAATGGTTTCAAACTTTTTGCGATATTCACGCACAGTGCTCTCCTGCTTCATGTTCAATAGCATCTCGAAGGCGTTGGTGACCACCGTTGGTTGAAAACGCTGGAGAACTGCTTCTTTCAACCCATTCCAAGACAATATTTCTGTATTCGCCTCCCACCACTGCATCCAAGACAATGCCTCGCCCTCCATTGCCATCAACGTGGTGTCCAGTTTCTCACTCTCGTCAGTCTTGCGAACCTTGAAGAATCGCTCGATTTTCGCGAGCCAACCTGTAGCATCGTTGCCGTTGAAGACGAGAAGATCCACCTTGCGTAACCTCCTTTCACCGTCGCCACTGCTACCATTGCTAACGAACTTCTCCTTGAACTTCGGGTCGCCGGGTTGCGAAAGATCCGGTCATGGTTGTTGCATCGTTGTGAAGAGTGCTTCCATGCGAGCAATGGCTTCCTCCAAACGACGCTGAGCGCGAGCCTCCGATTCCTGCAATTTGTTCTCTAGCTCTTCGAAACGACTATCCATTGTGGTTGAAACTGTTTCCTTGCGCACCATGAATTTCCGTGGAAAGAACTTGCTTTGATACCAGTTGATAGGGATCAACTGATAGAAAGAAATTTGAGATTGAATTGCATAACAGAGTCAATGGAATTTCACAGTTCTGGTTATTGAGTCCAGCAACTACTTACAACTGTATTCTGTTTACTGCATAACTGCCTAACAGTGGCTAGTTAATTCCTATTTATACAATGCTGGTACAATGAGTCATTTACTCATTTACCCTTATTAAGTGCTACTATTATTTCTATTCCTCCTATAGTATACCCTATTTACAAGGGGTCTGCTGTCACACACACACACACACACACACCCTCCTTACAAAGACATAAAATTGTTCTTTACTCTGCAATGTTGTTTACTGAGCTTTTAACTTGTTACAGATTCAGTCATCTTTATTTAAAACAGTATGTTGGCATGACTTCTGATAACATTAAAGTTGTGTTTTGCATTGCCACTCTTAACATAGTTAATAGAACTATATCAGAGATTTGGAAAGAATAGGAAGAAAAGACGGAATTATTAGTGATATCCTCTCCACTTTAGGATCGATGTAGTATCCTGGTTCAAGAAGAATGGTTTATAACGCGTTCCTCAAAAACTAACTATCACTCAAAGAGAGATTGCTGTTATATTATGTTATGACTCGCTTCTTCTCTGTTAAGAGGCCTAGATTAACTACGATCACTGTCTCCCCTGCAGCTGTTTCTCTATATTCACCCATTTTCATCACCAGCCACCCATTACTCATATCATTATCAATGCCATTTTGTAGAATGAGATCAATTACATCTCAACTATCAAAACATTCTTTGAAAGCTTGGTTATACTTGATAAAAACAAAATCTTATAGAAGCGACAACAATTCTGTCTTATTGCTGCTTTTTAAACAAATATGCCTTTTAGCTCTCATAATGACAATTTGATTGAAATCATATATCTAGTTCATTTGCACTCAGCTACTTAATGTATTTATAAATCCCCTTGATCAGTTTTGGATCATAATCAATTCTTGAATTTTTATTGAAGAACTCAGGGATTAGATAATGACCTGCATCAATCACGCCATTGATGATGATGTTAAGACTCTTGTCTTCTACAGCAAATATGTCTTTCTGCTGAAAGCTTTTTGAATAGCTTCGCCGGCCCTTTCCATTGCTTAATAGTTATCACAACCTGTTTCACAAATATATCAAAAAGCTCAGATAACTTCTTCCCACTCATAATGTTTTCAAGACCATGAACAATCCTCTCAAATTTAGATCCTGATGTACTGCTCATGTTTGTGATAATTTTTAGGAACCTGGAAATTGTATTGAAAAGACTGTTTTATTGAGAAAAAGAGGAAAGTATTGGAGAGGAAATCCCCCTCCAAGGGTTTCCCCTTTTCAAATTGAGCCAGTTCTATTCACGAAAAGATTACAAATCTGAATGTTTTTCCTCTATCCCACTCTAACTAATCAATTAACTAACTCATTCCATATCCTAACAGACTCTATCCATATCCTAACATTGTTAACATGTATTTCCATTTTTATTGCAGATGATAACACTAGGAGGTGATGCAGAACTCGAGCTTGTGGATTCTTTGGATCCTTTCTCTGAAGGTGTTGTCTTCAGTGTCAGGCCACCAAAGAAAAGCTGGAAAAATATTGCTAATTTATCGGGTGGCGAAAAGGTCCCTCCCGCCTCTCTCTCTCTCTCTCTCTGATTTTAGACCTATATCCATGCATTATAAATCATTTGGTATGAGGAAGTATTGAATTTTCTAGGTGGATTTGACTGTGATGCTGCTTGGGTTTTATCATTTCCTTGATAAAACTAACCAAAATAAATAAAAAATGCTTTCATGGACGATATTCCTCGTTAATATTGAATGAGATGTTTTTTGTGATTTATTTTGCAGACTCTTAGCTCATTGGCTCTTGTATTTGCTCTTCATCATTACAAGCCTACGCCGCTTTATGTAATGGATGAAATCGATGCTGCCCTGGGTACTTGCTATTAACTTTGTTGCTAACTTATTTTATTTTAATTGCTGAGTTTCAAATACACTAAACTGTGGGTTATATGGTCTGGCAGACTTCAAGAATGTTTCTATCGTAGGGCATTACGTGAAAGACAGGACTAAAGATGCTCAATTCATAATCATTAGGTAGGTTTGGTACTTTAATAATGTATTTACTCAGCGTATTAATAAATCTTCAGTTATTTAGTCAAATACTTACCGTGGCACATTTGTTCTTCTTGCAGCCTTAGGAACAATATGTTTGAATTGGCTGATCGTCTTGTTGGTATTTATAAAACTGATAATTGCACAAAGAGCATCACTATTGATCCACGTAGTTTTGTGGTGTGCCAAAAAGCTGCATGATGGATTTGTCAGTTTCCTGTTGATGGATAGTGTCCTATGTATTATGTATATTGAATGATATCTTATCTGACTTAATTTTAGTATGAACACGAGATGAATGAAAAATATATTTAATTAGTTTTCTGTTCAATTGAAAGATTTGGCATTTTTTGATTTGCATTGTATTTGAAATCAATATTGTGTCCGAGGAGGTCCATTGTAAAAAAAGATTTAAATTAGTTCAAAAATTGAACCTTGTATTTGGATATATACCCATTTTTCTCCTTACAAATTGCAAGATCGTGTCAATCTAGTCATCTACATTCTAATAATTTCTAATTGCTCTTTGTATTTGCAAAATTTCTAATTGCTCTTTGTATTTGCAAAATTTCTAATTGCTCTTTGTATTTGCAAAAATGTCTTCGTCCCTTTGTTTAGATATGTTAATCAACAAAGTCAAAAGTGTTGCGGTATGTAAAATGTTTGGTTCAGTTCACACATCACTTGCATGTAGATGACACATTTTTTGACATATCATTCACAAAATAAGGGATAGGGTTGGAAGTAGTTTGAAGCTAACAATGCTTTGCATTTCTTTTTTTTGTTGTTGTTGTGGAAGAAGCTATATTCTATTCCATTCATTCCATAGCCAACTGGTCAGAAACAATACACCAAGTGTAAACATCTACCCACTATTGGGGTATGGTACAAGATTCATGAAATATAAAAAATGAAACCATCAACTTGCTCTCGACTACATTGTTTAACGAAAACTAATACTAAGTAAGCATCCTAAAGCCTCAAACAGAACTTTTTTTTTTGGGTCCAAAAACAGAACTTCTGATGACTTGCAACCAAACGCCTCATGGGCTTTGACCTCTTAAGATTCTCTGCCTGTTTTTGTTCTAAAATTTCATTGCTATTTGCATAGGCTTTGATTAGGCCTAACCTAGCATATTGGATAGTGATATGGCATGAATAATGGTTATAAGTAGGAGAGAGTCCTCTGGGGCGAGCGTTTGAAGCTTTTGAACAATCCAAACAAGGTATATTCTTAGTAACCGATTTCTTCACAAATCTGTCCATAACTTGGGAACAATTAAAGAATTATAGGCTTGCTCGTGAATGTTTATGTCCTGAAGTGAGTTAGTAGCGATGGAAAGTTAGATTTTCAAATATTGGAACCATGGAGAAATTCTTGTGCTAATCGGTTAAACTCACGTTAATTTATTAAGATGTACAACTTGAGGTTCTTGCGGAAAAACCATCACATTAATTGGTTAAGAACCTTATTCCCACATTGTTTTAAAAAATGAATCAGGCGGTCCAACCAACTAAATATTGAATCGGTCCTTTAGTTATTTGGACGGTCTGATCTCAATTCTCAATTCATGTTAGTTTGAGCCATTTAAAGCAATTGAACTATAACTCATAAGTAGTTGTTTCTATCAATGTCTTGTTGAATTTTAAAATCATTGCATTAATTATAAAAGACACAACAAAATTACACACAATTCCATACAACCAAATATATATATTAGAATATTATTACGTATTATGAATAGAGTTTATTTTATTATTATTTTTATACATTTTAACATTATTTTTATATTTTCTGATGGCATTATCCATTCTATTTTCCTTTTTTCATTATATTTAATGTATGTATTTATATTTTCTACTACATAAATAAGATAAGATAAGATAAGATAAGATGTGAAAGCATATATTGAATTTCAAAATGGATATATTGTTGGAAGAAGTTATTGCCGAAGAAGGAGTAGTGGTGAGAATTAGTTGTGATGCTGCGATCAGAAACATAAAACGGGAAATCTGTGTATATGTCTGTGTATGATCTGAAGCTCAAAGGTGATAAGAGTGTATGTGTATGTATGTATATATTGATTCTGTCACAGTGGAGAGAGAAAAGCATTTTATGTAAAATGAATTTCATTCAATGAATCAGAATCCCTTACATTATTCAATCATCATCTATATGTAACTCTCAGTTACCCTTCTAACTAATTACTGTTACAGAGGCAGTTGAAGACTAACTAGGGTTATTACTAACTAAAGCTAACTAACAAGTTAACTAAACAGGTTAATAATCTAACTGAACTAGTTAAATAAGGATAAACTAAATGTAGAGAGTTGATACTCCCCCTCAAGTTGGCATGTACAGATCAACAATGCCCAACTTGGATATGATGTTACAAAAGAGATTCCTGGGTAGAGCCTTAGTAAATGTGTCTGCCAGCTGATGTTTTGAGGCTACATGAAACAAGTTGATGAATTTTGAGTTGATGTGCTCCCTTATGAAGTGACAATCAATGTCAATATGCTTGGACCTCTCATTGAGGCTGGGATTGGAAGCTAACTGAATAGCTGATTTGCTGTCACAGAAGACCTTGCAAGAGGGGACAACAACCTGAAATGTGTTGAGGAGTTGTCTAAACCACAGTAGTTCAGTGGTGAGGAGAGCCAATGCTCTATATTCAGCCTCAGCAGAAGATCTTGAGACTGTTGGTTGTTTTTTTGATTTCCATATGACAAGGGATTCACCAATGAAGATACAAAACCCTGTAGCACACTTTCTGGTTGCAGTACAACTACCCCAGTTAGCATCTGCATAAACTGATATGGCCGAGGAAGGTGAAGAGGAGAAGAGCAGACCTTGGCTGGGTGCAGTTTTGATGTACTGCAGTATGTGGTGTACTGCATGGAGATGAGCAGTTCTAGGAGCAGTCATGAATTGACTGAGTTTATTGACCGCAAAAGCAATGTCTGGCAGTGATATTGTGAGATACATAAGTCTACCTATGAGTCTTCTGTATTGAGATATATCAAAAAGTGGTTCAGAAGTGTCATCTGCCAAGTGTAGATTAGGATCCATAGGGGTGGGAAGTGCTTTGCAGTTGCTAAAACCAGTATCACTGAGCAGTTGCAAGGCATATTTCCTCAGGCAGAGATAGATGCCCTTTGTAGAGGAGGCAATTTCCAGGCCTAAGAAGTATTTCAGAAGGCCAAGTAGCTTGAGTTTGAAGAGACTCTGTAGGAGAGCTTGAGTTTGGGTGATTTCAGTGGAACTTGGTCCTCCAAGGATGATATCATCCACATAAAGAAGTAACACAACAAAGAATTGTCCACTGCCCTTGGTAAACAGGGAAGGGTCAGCAGTGGATTGTTGGAAACCATGTTGGAGGATTGTGGAGGAGAATTTCTGGAACTATTGTCTTGATGCCTGTTTCAAGCCATATAAAGACTTGTTGAGTTTGCAAACCATGTGCTCCCCCTGGCTAGGATAACCCAAAGGTAATTTCATGTATACTTCCTCATGTAGATCCCCATTGAGGAAAGCGTTGTTTACATCTAACTGAACTAGATGCCAGTGTTTCTGAGCAGCTAAGGCAAGTAACACACGCACAATGGTGATGGTGGCCACTGGGGAGAAAATGTCTACAAAGTCTAAGCCAAGATACTGGGTGAATCCTTGAGCAACCAGGCGTGCTTTGTATCTATCAAGGCTTCCATCAGCCTTGTATTTGACTTCAAACAGCCATTTACAACCTATGGCCTTTTTACCTTCAGGGAGAGGTTGCACAGTCCATGTGTGGTTGGCTTCAAGTGCATTAATCTCCTCTTGCATTGCTGTGCACCATTCAGCAGACTTGGATGCCTGATGGTAATACAATGGCTCAGGGATGGTTGAAACCTGCATGATGTATGTTTGATATATTGGAGACAGTGCACTGCAAGGTTCAGCAGGAACAAAGGTAGCATTGCAGTCATAATGTTGCAGGTAAGCAGGTGTAGTGTGTGTTCTAGTTGATCTGCGAAGGATGGGTGTAGGTTCATGCATATCTGGTTGAGCAGTTTGTTGTTGGGTGGTAGTAGGAGGTGTAGTGGGAGCAATGTCAGGGTGAGGCTCTTAGATAGGCTTAGGGACAGGTGCTGTAGGTTTGTCTATGTCAGGTATTGAGGGTAAAGCAGCAGGAAGTACAAAGTCAGGAAATGGTTCAGGTGAAGTGAGAGAGGGAGGGAAGTCTTTGAAGGGGAATGATGTCTCATGAAAGATGACATCCCTGGATATGAGAAATTTTCTGGTTGAGAGGTTATAGAGTTTGTAACCCTTGTATCCCAAGGGGTAACCTAGGAGGATACAAGGTGAGGCTCTAGGAGTGAATTTAGTGCGCATTTGGGGAATGGTAGCAGCATAGGCTAGACATCCAAATACTTTTAAGTGGGAATAGGAGGGTGAGCAGCCATATAGGAGATCATAAGGAGTAGTATTGTTGAGGGTGGGTGAGGGTATCCTATTGATAAGGTGACCTGCAGTGCAAATGCTATCCCCCCAGAATTTTGTGGGCAGGCCAGATTGGAACATGACCGCCCTGGCAACATTCAGCAAGTGTTGATGCTTGTGTTCTACAACAGAATTCTGCTCTGGTCTGTGGGGGCAGGAGAATTGATGTAGTGTACCCTGTTCCTGCACAAATTCAACTAGAGCCAACTCTTTTGCATTGTCAGTCCTAATGCATTTAATAGTTTTAGAAAATTGAGTTTTGACAAGAGCAAAAAACTGCTTGATCTTGTCTGTGGCAGCAGATTTAGAGGATAAAAGATAAATCCATGTAAATCTGCTGTGGTCATCCACAATGGTGAGAATATAATTGCCATCATAGGTATCCCCATACATCACAATGAATTAAATCAAAGATTTCTATGCACATGTGAGGATCTGATTGGAAAGGCAAACGTTTGAATTTGGATAATGGACAGATATGACATTGACTAGTGTTGAAGGTGCTAGGTACAGTAATAGAGAGTTTATTACTAACAGTTTTCAACACAGAATCAGACAAATGACCTAGCCTAGAGTGCCAAAGTGTGGCATCATTACTAGAGTTTGAAACTGAAATAGAATTACAATTGCTTACTATGGATGAATTGCAGACCTCAGATGTATTATGTAATGAATTACATGGAGTATTGCTATGTGTGGTGGATGAATGTAGTGTGTATAGGCCATTTTCCAGTTGTCCTTTACCAAGTTCTTCTAGTAGGTTAATTCCCTGGAGTAGAAAGGATTTGGCAAAGAATGTCAGGGACATCTCCGATTTATCCAACAATTGACTAACAGAGACTAAATTCACACCAAAAGAAGAAATATACAACACATTGTGTAGGGTGAGAGTGGGTGAAAGTGTAACTGAACCTATACCAATAACAGCTACTTTGGTCAGGTTAGGCTGTGTAACAAATTTGTTGGAAACTAGTTTGAAATTGTGAAACAATTCAAGAAGGCAACAAATGTAAGCAGAAGCGCCTGAGTCAAACAGCCATGTGCTATAGGGGAGGGGTTCATTGCAATGTAGTAAGGAAAGAACCATACCTAGGCAAGAAGCATCAATTGCATCTGCATCCGGAGTAGAAGCCTTTGCCATCTGTGCTTGAATGAATTGCATCATCATTTGATATTGCTGGTTTGAAACAGCAGTGGTGCCGGAGGATTCACTGTCCGCAACATTGTTCACTGTGGGATTAGGCTTGGTGTTGACCGGTTTTTTGTTGTAGGAAGGAGGATACCCGTGGATCTTGTAACATTTCTCCTTGAGATGACCAAGAAGACCACAGTGAGAGCAGGTAGGGCGTTCATGTCGGTTGGATTTGTTCTGAGGAGTAGCGACGACACAAGCAACTGGAGAATCGGTTGTGACGGCAAGAGTTCCGATTTGACGGTGCTTCTCATCCTGCGACGCCATGGCGAATACCTTGTTGATGGAAGGAAGAGGTTCCATGAGGAGGATCTGACCACGAACGTTGATGAATTGCTCGTTGAGTCCCATCAGAAATGTCATGACACACTCATCTTTGAGGTGTTCAAGAAGAGGCGCAACGCCGTCACACGTGCAAGTGTGAACAGGACGATATTCAGCCAACTCTTCCCACATTGCTTTGAATCTGGTGTAGTAAGTTCCGATAGGGGAAGATCCTTGAGTGCAGTTGACCAAATCTTTCTTCAATTGAAAAATGCGAGGACCGTTGCGCTGTTGGAAGCGATTGTGGAGATCTTGCCAAATCGCGGCAGCATCGCTGGAGTAGATCACGTTCGCTGCAATTTCTTTGCTAACCGAGTTTAGGATCCAAGAAGAGATGGTACTGTTGTTTCGATTCCATGCACGGAAGTTGCTATCGGTGGCGATAGGTTTTGGTACTTTTCCGGTGACGTAGCCTACTTTGTTCTTTCCGTCGAGCGCCATGAGCATTGCACGTCTCCAGGAACTGAAGTTGTTCTCTGTGAGAGGTTGAGTGACGAGAACGAGGCCAGGATTGTCAGATGCATGGAGGTAGTAGACATCATCGTGGTTCTGAGGTGTGGTGGTCATGGTGAAATCACAGTGACAAACCATAGAAGGACGAACGATGTGAGAAGAGAGGGAGTCGAAGCCACGAAACGACGGCGGCGACTAACGAGATCAGAGGCGGTGAGTGACGGCGGTGATGACGAGCACCGCTATTACTTCTGATACCATATTGATTCTGTCTCAGTGGAGAGACAAAAGCATTTTATGTAAAAAGAATTTCATTCAATGAATCAGAATCCCTTACATTATTTAATCATAATCTATATGTAACTCTCAGTTACCCTTCTAACTAATTACTGCTACCGAGGCAGTTGAAGACTAACTAAGGTTATTACTAACTAAAGCTAACTAATAAGTTAACTAAACAGGTTAATAATCTAACTGAACTAGTTAAATAAGGATAAACTAAATGTAGAGAGTTGATACTATACGTGTAAAAAAGACGTGAGAGGAGCGGCAACATGTACATGGGCTTTGCCTGAATAAGTGAGTGAAGAAGGAAAAAGGTAATAAATGAATTAATGGTAGGTAGGTAGCACGTGAGGCTGAGTGCGATAGGCAAACTTGAAATCAACACACATACTAGACAGACAGACAAGTAACCTTTTTTCTCAGCTTATGTTGTGTTCTGTTGCTGTTGCTGTTGTTGGGTTAGGCTAAAAGGCAATCGGTTATGGCGTGAATAGTGGTGTGTGACACTACTATACCCAGCTGGCTACGGATATGGGTTCTTGAACCACCACGCGTCCCCTCTTCATTATACCCACACTTCTTGCATTTACTATCAATCCCCACCTGGCTCTATGCATCACCATTTTTGACTTCAGATGGAGTTGCAATATTCTTAAACTCACACATGTCCAGTTGCGACTCGAGTAACTATGAAAAATATTCAATTTTGTCAATTGTGTTAGGTTTTATAAACTTATGTATCATTTGCTGTTTTTAATAAATCGGGTATTCTCTGCGTGTAATTAGAGATACTAATCTCTCGAGTCGGATAGAATTACAATGAGCGATAATGCTCTCCCGAGATCTAACACTGTTGTATGCTCAAGTCTGAATTCGAACTCAAGATCTTAGTTAAGTTAGAAGAGACCCCTACTATCTAATCCAAGTGCTCTTAGGTTATATATCATTTGCTTTGCACACAACTCTCCACTCCCTTACCCGAATAATATTTATTGGTGAACACTTTGATAACCAATATCTAATCATTTAATGAGTGTAGAATAAGTATGATACCCAATATCCTAACATTTAATAAGTGTAGAATTAGGTATAGGATGTGAAAGGGGATGCTTTTGCACAAATTTTTTATTTAGTTTAAAAAGATCAAAACGTAAAAAATATTTATTTATATTAAAAGTTAAAAAATTGAGCTACTTTTAAGTAGTAAGAATGAAAAGTAACTAGGAAATGCACGTATATAATGTAATAAATTTAGTAAGCCAAAAAAAATCTAATTTAATAAGTGGTGACAAATAAATAACAAATACCAATAAAGGTTCGGAGTGGTTATTGAGCTCGGATCCTTCAAAGTCTCAGGTAGTGAATGCTACGCACCAATAACATGATATTTTTTTTTGGTCGAGACCGGGGTATCCAATGCCGAATGCTGGATTGGAGACACCTCGAAGGGTGGGATAACTGGCCCAGAGATTTAAAGCTACTTCAGACCCAAGGCGAGGATCGAACCCTCAACACTTAGTTAAAGAAGGATGAGCCCCAACCGCTCAACCACACCTCCTAGGTTACCAATAACACAGTGTTAAAATAATATATTAACAAATAATTTTTTTTAATTTAATGTTAAAACATAGAATATCATGGTATGAAAAAAAAGCACACGATTTTGATAATAATACTCACAAATAAAAAAATAGATTTGGATCCAATGACTTTTTGCCAGTCCATGAATTTAGGGATTTTATTTTAGGCTTTTTTTGACCGTAATTATTTTAGGCTTTTTTTAATTAAAAAAATGAGATAAAATAAGAGAGATTTTTAATTCAGAAAGATAGACAAAAGAATAGAGTGATTTGTAACTGCATCCCTCCTCTAATAAGAAACTCATGTTTAGTATATTTTTTTGGTATCGGATCCTCGCGGGCGACCCACGGAGTGTCCCAACGCTTTCAACGAAGGACTAATCTACCATTGCTACTTGGGGCTCTTAATCATTTCGCTGGCCAACATCCTATTTGACGTAGGCGGGAATCGAACCCGGGAGCAAACCGGATCGACCCCCACCACGTCCCAACAGGAGCCTGAACCACTGGGCTAGGAGTGTTGGTTAACTCATGTTTAGTATATAAAATTACATTACTAATATTTGATACTTTTGGCTTGTTACACACAAATTAATGTATAATTAAATTCGTGTTATTTAAAATAAATCAGTGAATAGTTGTATTGAGTCTCTAAAAGAGTTAATAAATATAAATGGATATCTTTAGAAAAGTTTAGTAAATTATGCATTGGTTTTTAAAATTAGTATTATTTGGAGAAAAAGAAAAAACCAAAAATATCAAAGATTAGTAACAGACTAGGTAATAGATGATATAGATACTTTTTAAATGATGGAAAAGTTTATGTTAGTTGGTTTTGGGCATGGGAAGAAAGTGTAAATAAGCATTTAAGAAATACTTACATATTTTCATGTACTCAAGTAGTGAGCGCAGATTAGTCCTTCGTTGATAGCGTTGGGACAGTGCGTAGGTCGCCCGCAAGGGTCTGATAAAAAAAATGTACTCAAGTCATCCAGCAAGATTTGAAGTTTGAACTTACATAATTTTGAGATATTATAGTCACACACCCTTCAACTGATCCAAACTGAATTGGGTAGATACTCTTTCTAGTGCCTGCGTGTGTGTGCGTCTTTTTGGTATTGTCTCATATTATTATTCCAAGGAAAGGGAAGAATCTATATTTGGTAAGAGCTGATTCATCTGAAGTTGAGTTTATAACAAAAACACAAAAGGGGAAACCAGCACTACAGGTAAAACTCCATCATATTCAATATTGATTTTGTCCCTACCGCTGTTTATTTGAACTTTTTCCATCCTACTTACTACCTTTGTTTTTTCCTTATTCCTTTATTTCCCCCTCCTTCCACGAACAACCTCACACCAAAGCTACCCTCCATAAATTCAATATATAAATTCTGTTACTCATAACATACAAGAGAGGTTGAATGAGATGATATGTGTCTCTTCCAGCTTAACTAAAGTTTTGAGTTCTAACCCAGCCTTGAGAATGCAGCAACGTTAAATCTCTTTAGGGAGAGTTTTACCACTCACCGTAATCCTACCGGTTCGAGAGATTAGTCTCTACACTGTTTGCACAAAAAAACATACTAAAACTATCTGAAAAAAAAGCTATTTCAAACAGAGCATATAAACAAACTCTTCGTTCATTTTTTTGGTATAAATAAACTCTTCATTCATTTGCTCCAAGGTTGAGTTTCACTGCAAACCAGCACCAAGAATTTGCAATGACTTTATAATTAAAATATTATTACTATTATTATATTTAAACATTGCATATATTTTTCCAGTATTTCTTCGTTAACGGTTTTATACTTTTCTATATTTCATAGAAACTCGACGAAGGGAAATTGAGTTCTTCTTCTCTTCCAATTCATTCAAAACTCAGCGAAGAGAAACAACACTTAAAAGCGACGTCGTTTCACGATCCTGAATCATACAACAAAAAATGGAAGATTCGTCATTATCAGCGGTGCGACTACGATCGACGGACGAAACAGTTGCAGAGATAATGAGAATTCACAAATCATTACCGGCGAGGCCGGGAATCGAGGAAGTGGAAGCGGCAATGACGGTGGTGGAAAATGCGGAGAAAGAAGAAGCAACTAGGCTAGAAACGGTGGCGAAACAGAGTAAAAACTCAACCGTACCGGAAGAACTTTTCACGGTGTTGCAAGAGATGCAAAAGAGTATGGTTTGTTATGTATGCAAAGAGAAGAAAAGAGATGCTACGAAACTCATTGATCTTGAAAACCTTCACGTGCTTTTCGATGATTTGATTCAGAAAGCTTCTGATTGCGTTTCAAATTGTAACAGAAATAACGGTAGTGGTAGTGGTAGTGGGACCCACAATAAGGTCTCCTCTAACTCCAACGATTCCGTTTCTAATTCTGTTACTGTTAATTCCTCGGGTTTGTTGTTGAAGAAAGAAGCAGTTAAGAAGCCTTCGGAAACATTGTTGGTTAAAGATGATAGTTATTTGAATAATAATAAGGCGAAGATTAATGCTAAGTCCAGGTTCTATAGTAATGATGATAGTTATGCAATTGGACATAAAATCTCATCCAAACCACATATAATGGATTCTTTATTGATAAAAGCTTCATCTACTTCAGGTATATCATATGCTTCTCCACTATTCCATTCAATTCCTTTTGGCTTTTTTAGTCCTTGGTTGCAAATTCTAATTAACAATATCATTTGAATTATAAACTGTAATTCGTTAATGTAATTACATTCGAGGTTTTAAATCACGATCATGTCTATGCCTCTATTGCATTCTTCCATATAAATTTGTCAATGGTAGCCGATGGTCTATGAAACAATTTTTTTGGTGTGAAACTATGAAACACCGATGGTCTATGAAACTATGAAACACCGATACAGACAAAAGCACGACATAGACCCTGATATAATTTGAGAAAGTGTTGGTGACAGAGTTAATATAAGCACATGTGTCAGTGTCGCGTCGAACACCAGACAATCTTCAATATGAAAATGTGGATGTTACATAAATTGTGGTCACATTCTAGTTGTAGAGACATTAAAAATCACGTGGCGACAATCGCAGTTTTGAATTGTTTTTTAAAACCTTGATTCTATTTTGTTTTCACAATTTCATAATAACAAGCATTGTTGTTGTGAAAAATTGTGAAACCGAGCAATTTTTGTTGTGGAAATGAATTTAACAAATTTAAGTATAACTTCTGAAATTGGCTTTGGGATGATTAAATTTGGTTGACCGAGTAGCTACTATATATTTGTGCTGATTGGAAATTGAATTTTTACTTTGTTTTGAATTTTTGTCTAGGTGAAGTTGAAGAAGATGGTGATGAGAATAAGATGAGTTTGATTCAATTGGCAAGCTTAATTGAACTTTCTGCAAAGAAAGGCACGCGTGAACTGAAACTACAGAACAAATTAATGGACCAAGTTGATTGGTTACCAGATTCAATAGGGAAGTTATTGAGTTTGGTTACTCTAGATTTGTCTCAGAATCGGATCATAGCCTTGCCTTCCTCAATAGGAGGCCTTTCGTCACTGACCCGGTTGGATTTGCATTCGAATCGAATCTCGGAGCTACCAGATTCTGTTGAAGATCTAACAAACATGACTTATCTAAATGTTGGAGGAAACATGTTATCATCTCTGCCACCTTCACTTGGCAAATTAATGAAGCTTGAGGAACTTCATGTAAACTCAAATCACCTTTCTTTCCTTCCTGATTCTATTGGTTCACTTGTAAGCCTAAAGGTTTTGAATGTGGAGACAAATGACATAGAAGAACTTCCACATTCAATTGGTCGTTGTTGTTCACTTAAAGTACTTATTGCTGATTATAACAGACTCAAGGCTTTGCCTGAAGCTGTAGGGAAGATTCATAGCCTTGAGGTCTTATCTGTGAGATACAACAACATTAAACAGTTGCCTTCGACGATGTCGTCTTTAACGAACTTGAAGGAACTTAATGTGAGTTTCAATGAGCTTGAGTTTGTTCCTGAGAGCTTGTGTTTTGCTACCTCTCTTGTTAAGATGAACATAGGAAACAACTTTGCTGATATGCAATCTTTGCCAAGGTCTATTGGGAACCTTGAAATGCTTGAGGAATTGGATATCAGTAATAATCAGATACGTTTTTTACCTGATTCTTTTAGAATGCTAACTCGATTGCGCATATTAAGAGTTGAAGAGAATCCTCTTGAAGTCCCACCTAGACACATAGCTGATAAGGGAGCACAGGTATCTTTTTTACATTTAAATTATGTCCTTTTAGTATTAATATAGATCTCAATATTCCATTTTCATTATGTCTTGGTGCAATTTTGTAGGCAGTTGTTAAGTACATGGATGAGATTGTGGAGAAGAGGGATGTTAAATCACAGCCACTCAAGCAGAGAAAGAGTTGGGCTCAGATTTGCTTCTTTTCAAAGTCTAACAAAAGAAAGCGTGATGCGGTTGATTATGTGAAGGCTTGAGTTAAACCATTGTTGGAAAAACAACAGATTCCACCAGTAAGTTTAGCTGTTTTACTTTTCAATCTAGCTTCCACTGTATTGACTGTAAAATAATCCTAATTTTAATCATTGTAAGCAATGATTAGTGACTGATGTTACCTTAACTAACCTTATTCTGCTAGTCAAAGGGAACAGTGGAGCAAGTAACTAGTGCAATTATTAATTTGTTACTACTGTTTAAAAGAAGAGTTGTTAATGTTGTGTTATTATTGACAGGGATATGTGTTTGTTTATCAAGAGAGACAAAGATATGTTTGTCACTCTGCAGTCTACATTACGCGGAAATGAATAGGCATCCTTTATTGGCCGTTGGAATTTGCTATCTTTGAGGCAAAAACTGTAGATTTTCCTGTAATATATGTATATTATATACATATATATTGTAGAATTTAATTTTCTGGATTTTATCTCATTTGTATTTCTGTTGTTCAAGAAGTGTACATCCAACCAGCAGAAGATAGATGTAGGTAGTAGGAAGATCGGGGGGCAGTATTATGCACGATGAAAGTTCACTTCTTGCACTCTATTGTTAAGCTAAAAATAAACTGATCTTTCTGTCTTTTGTATAGAATTTTCTAATGTATATTATTTTAGTGTTGTTTTGGGTGATTTTTGGTTTGATGTGATTATTTTACCAAATCTTTCAAATAAACAAGTAACTTTATCATACTATTGTGAGCTAGTAAACTTGTCAATCTTAATGGACAGATTACTACGGTGCCTATCTTCATAAACAAATTATGTTGACTAGTAAAAGTAACTCATCTACAATAAAGGAGGCAATATGATTATAGCAAAAGAGAAAACTGGACAAATCCTACAATTCAGTATTTGTAGGTATTCATTGAGTTCAAGCTCTTGAATTTTCATCTTTTTTCTTAAATGGGATTGCAAACAAATTCAGTGCGTTTGAATCCATATGACCACCATGAAACATAGAAGATGAAACGTACTCCTTGGGCTTGTTTCCACGGTGTAGATTCCACCGGAACATGAACAGTAGGTAATCACTGACGATTCCTGTAAATATCCATCCCCACCATTATTTTTTTCACACCAAAATTTCACTGTTAGTAACTTCTTTCAAACCCACGCCTTCCAAAACGAGCATCTGTCCCACTCAGTAGTCGCACGAATAGACTCACTGCTATTCACCATAACGGCGAAATCACCATGAGAGAAAATGGTGTTTTCTTCTCATGTCCAAAGGTTATTTTATGCAGGTTCCACGAAGGCTTCTCCTTCGACGGTTTGAAGGATAAAGTGAAGCTGAAAATTCAAGTGATTGGTGATGACCGTGAGGTCACTAGTATCACTTATCGCAAGCCAAACCGCAGTGATGATGGCCGCATTTACTTCATGACCGACGTACAAAGCATGTTGGGCACACATGACATGCTCCATCACGGATGATGCCGACGTACGAAGCATGTTGAGCGTAGATGACATGCTTCAGCACAGTAAGCTGTTGGAGCTGTACGTGCAGCACCAAAGGAGCGTCAATGAGATTATACGCCGTTTGTATATTAGAGGACCGAGAATTATTTAAAAAAATTTATTTGTTGCACTATCTGTCCATAAGACTCAATCCCCTAATGAAGAGAAACAACAACATGCACACGACCAGTATGATATGACATCCAGTTAACATGACCATTGATGAATAAACCGACTACAAAAAAAGGATTTGGGAATCCTTGAAATGGGAACTTCTGATCAATCCTTTCCAAATATTTGTACCCAATGTATAAACCTTGACCTCTGCTTCATAAAAATGCCTACGCTCATTGTTATAACATTTATAGCAATAAATAACAACTGTCTTGTATGTATCACTGAAATGATCATATCCAAAGCCATAGACTGTGAAACTTATTTTCTTTGGATGTGGATTTTCTAAGTCCAACAGCAGCTTGAATTTTCTTAGTGAAGGGTTCCATAAAATAGCAAAATTGTTATCGACGGAAATACAAATGATGCCACTGCAAGACCCAACAAGTCGATGGTAGGGTTTAGGATTGTTGAGAGGGTGCTGAAGCTGCACTGGGGGACTAGTCATCACCGTGGTCAAGACGGAGGAGAGGGGGTAATATGAGGCCGGGAGTGATGAGGTGACGGCGTTGAATTGACATATGAAGACACTGGAATTGTTTGTTCGAAGAGATCAACAATAACCAATATTTGCAGACACACTTGACTTGCATCAGGTTCTTCACAGAAGCCTACTGCTCTAATATCTCGATCGAAAGTGACACTGCAAAAAAAAATTAATTAACACGAAACATATTTAAGTAGTTCCGTTAGATAGAAAATAGAAGTACTTACTTCCGTGAAGGCTGTGACGGAAGTAGCTAAATCCGTGAAGGTTGTGATGGAAGTAGGTAAATCCGTTGATATTAAACGGAAGTAAGTAAATCTGCTTCCTTCGAAAATCATACTCTCTCTCTCTCTTTCATCACTTTTCACACTTAAAGAGTTTTACAATTTTGTAAAATTATCAAGGGTATTTCCGTCTTTTTATACGTTGCGTGGAGTTAAAAAAAACCCCATAACTTATTAACGAAAAACACTCTAATTCAGAGGCAATAAAAAACCTAATTCATATACACAGATAATACGCGCGACACCATTACACCGTGAGAAACAGACAATCGTTACTCGTTACCGAAGGTACATCAGAGAGATTAAGGTACAGAGATGGCGGTGGTTCAGGCGGGTGGACCGGCAAAAATGCGGTGGGGAGAGTTGGAGGAGGACGACGGAGAAGATCTAGACTTCTTATTACCGCCACGTCAGGTAATAGGGCCAGATGAAAACGGAATAAAGAAGGTGATTGAGTACAAATTCGATGACGACGGCAACAGGGTTAAAATCACAACAACCACTCGTATTCGCAAGCTCGCTAATGCACGTCTCAGTAAACGCGCCGTCGAACGCCGTTCTTGGCCTAAGTTTGGTGATGCTGTTCATGAAGATGTTGGTAGCCGCCTTACTATGGTTTCCACTGAAGAGATCCTTCTCGAACGTCCTAAGCCTCTTGGTCTTTTCCTTCTCTCTTTCTCTTTTATTCTCTGTTCTTTCTTCTGTCCAAAATTGGAATTTTATTATTTGAATTATTGAATTTTGTAGAACGATTTCAATTGTTGAGGCTATGCATTTTTTTATTGCAATTATGTAGCCTAAGAAACTATTGTCAAATTCATAGTCTTGGATTTTTTCAAATGCACTGAATTTTGTGTAAATTCTCATATATTAATTGAAAGGTGGCTTATAGCCTTATAGTGTGACGGAACTAAGTCTCTCACCGGATCGGTGTGCCAGTCAAATTGACAATAGGATATGGTATAGTTATGAATGGTTGAGATTTCATACTAGTTGTTACACTGTCAACTAGTCATAGCATTTTATATAGAGGATTGATATTTCATACGAATGATTATATACAAAAGGCGAGAAATGCATAGGAAAGTTAATTGACGGTGCACACCATAACACTTCACCCATGCGAGTGTGGCTTTTTATTTTCTATTCTTATGTTTCGTTTTGTAATAAAAAGTTTTCCCCTTTTATATAATATATCATACGGTCAATTTGACTGGTATAATAGTGAGGGACTTAATTGATTCCTCCCCTTAGAAGAGGATAGGAGTTAAATTGAAGACCGGGGAATTATTAGACTAGTCTGCTTTCAATTTTAATCTGATTTTGTATCATTTGCATGAAATTCCTCTACTTTGGAAGATAAATTACTGGATTTTCTTTTCTGACACTGGTTGTCTACATGAATTTAGTTAAGATGTCTTAATTTGTTTTGCTCTCAACCCGAATATGTTGGATTGGAGGAACTGTTAGTCCATCATTATATGTAATCACGACTCTTGACTCTGCATCTCGAATTATTAACAGGTGCCAAAACAGATGAGCCAAAGGCTGCTGATCCATTGTCTCAATTCCAAAAAGGTGCTGTTCTTATGGTATGCAGGACTTGTGGGAAGAAAGGTGACCATTGGACTTCGAGGTGTCCGTATAAGGATCTTGCCCAACCGTCTGAGGGTTTTGTTGATAAGCCTGCTGTGACTGATGCTGCTGCTGCTGCTGCAACTGGTTCAACCAAGGGTACTTATGTACCCCCTCCTCAGAGAGCAGGGGCAGAGCGTACTACAGGATCAGACATGAGGCGGAGGAATGATGAGAATTCTGTGCGGGTAACCAACCTCTCAGAGGATACAAGGGAGCCTGATTTGCTTGAGTTGTTCCGTCCTTTTGGTGCTGTGAGCAGGGTCTATGTTGCCATTGATCAAAAGACTGGCATGAGCAGGGGATTTGGCTTTGTCAACTTTGTCAGTAGGGAAGATGCTCAGAGAGCTATTAACAAACTCAATGGATATGGCTATGACAATCTCATCCTCAGAGTTGAATGGGCCACCCCAAGAACGACCTAAGTAACCGGTGCTTGAGTTTTGCCCCTTTTTTTACAATGCGGTCTATCTGTTTTTGTGATCTGAGTAGTGTTATTGATAATCAGAAGCACGAGTCATTCTGCACTGTTTACACTTGACAGAAGAATATATAAAAATGGTTCTGATATTTGGCTGGCTAAGATGATGTGTTTATCGATTTTCCTCTTCAAAAAATAATGTCCTCCTTATATCATAGGATGCTATGTTTTATTTTTTTCTTTTGACAAACGATGTTATGTTTTATTAATCAGTATAGTATGAGGATTGTTTGTTATCTTTGCTGTCATTGCTCTTCTTTATTTGGTAATTTTCAGTAAATCACGAAGTGCTGTGATGATGATGTGTGTTTCTTTGTTTGAGATATGGTGTGTGGATTGTGGATCCACATCCAGGTATATAGCCTTGTACAAATTATTAAGAGTCCCAAATCATATGAAAAGACTGCGACAAAGGACTGACAGACTTTGTTGTTCCAATATTTGTTTTCCTAGGAGTTCCTATTTTTATTGTTTGTTCATTTATTGCCTTTATCAAATTACCAATTTTTGATAAACTGAAGGGACATGCAACTTGTGAGTGGAGGGTTGTACCAATTTGATACACACAGAAAACACTGAATATATGAAATGGCAATTGCTGATGTATTATTGCTCACAATTCAAGGGATCTCCTTGAATTGGAATAAAGATTTACAGAGATGAGTATAAAAGGAATGAAATAGTATAGAGTAGTCCTACTGCCCAGTCCCTATCCAATACAATTCCCAAAACCAGCATCAAAAAGTGCAAAAGCTGACAACAGAATATTTAAAGTAACATTTTCTCTCTCCAATCATCTTAGATTCTCTCTTCACTCATTCCCACCTGCCACGTAGGAATTCTCTAACAGAATTATGGTGTGTGAGGTGTGTGAGCTAGTGGTCCCCAATTAATTGGTTTCCACTTCTTTTTTTCATAAACTTTCTGATATTTTCCCTTATACCCCCCCCCCCCCCCCCCCCCCCTCTTTACTTGCATTCGTATCAACACCCCCTCCTTCAAATTTCACCTTGTCCTCAAGGTGAAGCTCTGGGAAAGAATCTGTCATCTTGCTCAGTAGTTCCCAGGAGTTCTCACAAGCAGGCATGCCCTTCCACTTCACTAATACTTCACAATCTTGTGCAGTATTCCCTCTGACAGTTAGAATCTCCTCTGGCAGCACCTGAAGTTCAAGTTCATCACTGATATAAGCAGGCAGTGGTTGCACAATAGCAGTATCAGTAACATTGGGCTTCAAAAGTGACACATGAAACACTGGATGGACCTTACTGTCCTCTGGCAATTGCAACCTATAAGCCACTTCACCCATTTTTTCCAACACTTCATAAGGACCATAAAATCTAGGACTCAACTTCTGGTTGATCCTCTTTGCTAATTTCTTCAGTTTGTATGGCTGAATCTTCAAAAACACCTTATCTCCTACCTTATACTCCACCTCTCTCCGGTGTTTATTAGCTTGTTGCCTCATTCTGTTCTGAGCTTGCACCAAATTCTCCCTGAGAGCTTCCAAAACCTCATTCCTGTCTTGCATCAGCATGGTAACTTCTTCTATAGGAGTGGCCTACACATCTCCTCTAATCACAAGAGGTGGATCCCTTCCATACAAGGCTTTGAAAGGAGTCATTTTAGTAGATTCACGATAGTTGGTATTATACCAATATTCAGCCCAACTTAACCATTTGTGTCATTGCTTAGGTTTGGTACCCGTCATGCACCTCAAGTAAGTTTCTAAGCATCTATTTACTACCTCTATTTGCCCATTAGTCTGTGGGTGGTAAGCAGAGCTAAATTTGAGCATAGTACCAGCCAACTTGAACAATTCAGTCCAGAAAGAACTGATGAACACTCTATCTCTATTAGAAACAATAGACTCAGGGAATCCATGAAGTTCAACCACCTCTTTCAGAAATAATTCAGCCACATCTTTAGCACTGTAAGGGTGTGACAAGGCAATGAAATGAGCATATTAGGTGAATCTATCTACCACCACTAATATAGTATCCATACCTCCAGCTTTAGGCAAGCCACCAATGAAATTCATTGAAATGTCAATCCATATTTGCTTTGGTATAGGCAGTGGTTGAATCAACCCTGCTGGGCTTAGTGTCTGATATTTATTCCTCTGACAGATTTCACACTTCTGTACATACTCCTTAATCTTCTTTCTCATCTCTCCCTAGAAAAACAAGGTGACAATTCTCTTCTCATCACTATCAATCTCTGTTTAAATACCCTCCCACTCACAAAACTGCACTGTGGTGAGAGCTGCATACTGTAATTGCCTTGATAATTGCCTTGATGGAAATCTTCAGTTTCCTCCCTCCGAAATCACGTGATGAATCACGACTACTACTTTGTGTTCGAGAACGTGAACTCTGGTCAGTTTCAATGGCGCTATCCTCTCCTTCGTTCGGGTTCCAGGTCGGGTCACGTCGTCTGCGAGACTGACGCTTCCTTGGTCGTCCTCTACGTGACTTGCTGCGAGAGATGAACAAGTTCTTCAGCTATGCTAACTGTTGTTCAATGCCATCCATACGTTTCTCCATCGTGTTACGCGTGAATACCATGCACTACAGAATCGAGTGCTTTGATACCACTTGATAGACATAGAAAATACTGAATATATGAAATGGGAATTGCTGATGTATTATTGCTCACAATTCAAGGGATCTCCTTGAATTGGAATAAAGATTTACAAAGATGAGTATAAAAGGAATGAAACAGTATAGAGCAGTCCTACTGCCCAGTCCCTACTCAATACAATTCCTAAAACCAGCCTCAAAAAGTGCAAAAGCTGACAACAGAATATTTAAAGTAACATTTTCTCTCTCCAATCATCTCAGATTCTCTCCTCACGCATTCCCACCTGCCACGTAGGAATTCTCTAACAGAATTATGGTGTGTGAGCTAGTGGTCCCCAATTAATTGGTTTCCACTTCTTTCTTTCATAAACGTTCTGATATTTCCCCTTATACCCCTCTTTACTTGCATTCATATCACAATCTTTTTATTAAGGTGTTTTAAAAGGGAAATTTCAGGTCTCAGCTGAGCATGGGTATCGCTAATTACAAGTAAGAAGTGAAAATGCAGAGAAGAAATATGCATAGTAATATTCAAAAGAAAATAGTTCATACAATTAATAGGTACTTCCTTCTTAACACATCGTAAGCAAAAGTGATGAGTTAATAGAAGTTGATGTATTTGAATAATATGGTTGTTGCTGACTTGTTAAGTCGGGATCATAGATCGTGGAATAACGGTCTACCAATGCCATGGCAAGAATTCCTCTTCTGCAACCGAACCTACCTGATAGAAGAGTTTGGCATTTTAGCAAAGATGTCACTTGTTCAGTTCGGTTTGGTTATTGCTTGTTGATGGAAGGGGATTGGAAAGCATTATGGGATATCAAAGTATCTGCGGAAAATGCAAATTGTTAACATGGTGAGCAATGAGAATGTCTTCCCACTAGGACCTTTTGGACCATTTGGCTACGGGGAAATGGTAAAACTTGGAACAAAGCTCAATGGCTTCCACACACCACCTTCCAGCTAAGCAGTGAATGCTTAACGAACTGGTTGAAAGCCTGTGTGTAACTAGTGTAATGGGCGTCGCGATTACAATATCGATGCTGCATCATCTCAGACTAAATACATCAACTTTTTATTGAAGAAGGATTCCTCAAATACAATATCGATGGTGCCTTATTTATTGAAGAAGGAAACTTTTTGCATCTGAGATGATGTAGGGTTTTTTGTTAAGGCAAGGACCATGTTTTTTAATGGTATACCATTCCCCCATGAAGCAGAAGCCTTATGTTTACTAGAAGGCATCAATTGGGTGCAAAGTGAAGGCCAAGTGCTTATTGAGCTAGACTGTAAAATGGCTGTTGATGCTATTTTGTAACCTTCAAATACATAATAACGAATTTGAAAGCATTATCAGTAATTGTATTGAGGAACTTTCTGCATTGCCAAACTTCCAAATAAGTTTCATTTGTAGGCAAGCAAATCAAGTTGCCCATTGTAAACCAATGACTTCAAGGTCATGCTAGCTCCAAAGATTTTAATCACATCCCTCGTTGTATTATGTTACACTACTTAAAATGAAATGAGCTACCAAAACAAAGGGTAGTGTGATCTATGAAATTGGAAGTTGTTAAAGTGATTGGACACATCAAAATAGGCAAAAGAGAGAATATCTCAGTAACTTGAATAAAAAATTGAGAGCAAAGTTGTTGGTATTCATTCTTAATAATTAAAAATCACTTTTATACTGAGACCAACTTTGTAAATCATTATCAGAATCATCAGATTGCTCTTCATCTTCCTGCAATCAGAATAAGAGTTTTTGAAATTAGCACAGCCATATATACAAGATAAGAAAACTAGAATTCCAGAAAGTATATTCTTAATCAATAAATAAGTGGGGGGAAGATATGGCAATTATTATATATAATTGTCTTCATTATCTGATAAAAGTGCATACATTAGTTCCACGTGTCAGGTCCTCAACCTTGTCTCCCTGCATGAAATCTGAGGCATCTCTACTGTTGTGGTCTTTTTGCAGTGTCTCAATCAAGAATTTATAAAGAGACTCAAGAGAGTGATCTACATTGAAATTTTATTTCCTCGTCAAAAACTTAAAAACAATAAACCATTCTGAACTTATATTCAGCCATATAGTAATTTAAAAACTGTAAAAGATATCTTGAGTTTCATTTTTAAACTGCTTAAAAAGTAAACAATATGATCATGAAAAATAGAGAAAAGTAATCAGAGTTTAACCTGTTGCGCGATTATTCAAAGCATCAGATAACTGTGAAGGATTCTGCCGCATTTCCTTCTTGTACTTCAACTTAACTTGATGATGTGTCTTTTTATCAGGTAAAATCTGGTGTAACTGCTGTGAGTTACTTTATTGAAAACGATAATTATGCAAATAAATACATCATAAAATAGTACAGTATCATAGTTATGCTTATAATTGTGTTTGAGAAATGATACGCCAGACATGTAAGAATCATGCAAATAAAGATTAGTTGCTTTATTGTATTTTAGAGAAATAATTACGTTAGACATGTAAGAATCATGCAAATACCTTATATATAAAACAATTCAGTATCTTTTTCTGACCATTTTCCCCTAGCCCTAGGGGCTTTGTTCAAGAAAGAAGATTGGTAATTGAATAAAGAAGTTATTGTTGATGTGTTCGTTTCACTGACTTGATCATCACCTAGATGTCTACCATCTTCTGAACTAAAAATCTCCTCTCCATTAATAGTGCCATCCTCATGAGGAAAATCTCCATCACTGTACATAAATATTTTAGAAACTGAAATTTATTTTCCACGTGAAAAACTCCTCTTAGTATGAGAAAATTAAAATCACTGTTTCGAAAACATAATTTCCACTATGTAATATAAAAAATAATGTGCGTAAAAGTTTTTTTAAAAGCATAATAGAACAATATAGCAATAACAATATTCACCAACAATCACTACAAGAAAAGCGCGGAATAACGTAGGACAAAATTGGGGTTTAGCGCCGGTTACAACCGATGCTAAATGGACTTCTGTCGGTCTCAAAACCGCCACTAAATATGGCGCCACTAGACCGAACAGCGTCGGTTTCTGAAACCGCCGGAAGTCCATTTAGCGTCAGTTACAACCGACGCTAAATGTGAAGGTTGACTGACGTTATTTCTACTTTAGCGTCAGTTAGAACCAACGGTAAATGTGGAAATTGAGTGACGTAATTGCTACTTTAGCGTCAGTTACAACCGACGGTAATTAAATGTAAAAGTTGAGTGACGTTATTTCTACTTTAGCGTCAGTTACAACCGATGGTAAATGTGAAAGTTGAGTGACGTTATTTCTACTTTAGCGTTAGTTACAACTGACGGTAAAGGTGAAAGTTGACTGACGTTATTTGTACTTTAGTGTCTGTTCCAACCGACGGTAAATCAGAAAGTTGACTGTCATTTTTCGTTTACTTTAGTGGCGGTTTGACCCACCAAGAAGCATTGTTTTTTAGTATTTATTTTATTTTTAATATTCATTTATAGTTGTAGAAGTAAACATTTTTAGGAACTCAAAATTACTTTAAACTACATAATAATATAATAAAATTAATTTAAACAAGACAATAACTCAAAGTAGCTCTTGAATAATAACAACATAACAATGTCATTGGTGCCATATGAGTATAAGTAGAAGTTAACAATAACTCAAAGTAGTCCTAACAAGATAATAACAATAGCTCTATAAAGTAGCTCTTGTTATAACAAGATAAAAATGTAACAAATAGCTCTCTAAAGTAGCTCTTGTTAACAAGATAACAATTTCACAAAAGCTCTCACATATTACATATCAAAATAAGCGCGCATTAAGCATAAAAGTCCCTTCAAGGCTGGCTATTGTTGTTAGTTGATGATGAGGAGTGACCACCAACACTTTGCTGTTATCATTCTAGCTAGCTTGAACTGGGAATTGTTTCTCTCAGAAATATACATATACAATTATCATTCTGCATGTGCGACATAATAATATATCACTTATGCTTTTTCTTTTTTATTTCTAAACAAATTCATCTTACTTACATTAATTTGTTATGAAGCAATAAGGTCTAGCTTGTCTTATGCTACATTCCTTAGTTATTAAATATACGAAGTCTTTTTCTAAGTTCTCATCATCAGTCAATTTTCAATTTCATTTGACCAAAGTTTACCATTACATTGGTTATCTTCTTCACTAGTTCACAATGTGTTTAATGAAAAATTAAGAAACATTAAGCACAAATGAACCAAAATCATTATGAACAAATTAAGGCAATCCAAACACAAACTAATTGGATTGGATTTATTATTTCTGTACAGACCTTATACCAAAACCTTCACTACTACTTATTATTAACATCATTCAAACTAGACCAGCTAACCATTTCTGTAAAATCATTCAAACTGATGAAAATAATAAACTAGACCAGCTAACCAAATCTAACTTACTAACTATAACTAACTAACAGAAATAAGATTACAATATAGTCAACTAAATAATCTATAGTTACTTTGCTATGGTTTGTACAGTGTGTGATTAGCGTTGGGTAAGACTATCTGTGGGATATAGGAATGAGGGGCGCTGGAATTGGAATTTTGATTAGTGGTCATCCTCTAACAGGGTTGTAAGGTGATGAGTATAAATTGTTGGAATTGTATCTAAGAGGGACTCAAAGTTTAACCTGTGAAGGACAAGTATGATAGATGGGTTTGGATGTTGGAGAAAACTCATCGCTACTCTTTGAAGTATTTTGAGCTTATATAATAGTGGGGAAAGATATTACTATCATTAGGTAACTGATAGTCTTTTGAGCTTAGATAACTAGAGTTTGAACTTAGAGCTTCTCCTAGTTGGAGCACCATTGAATTTATTTCTATTGTCTCTGATTTGGAGTGATATAGTTTTATGTCTAGTTCAATTTTTATTTTCACTAAATCGATATTTGTGCATGTCTAGCTTTTCTTGGTTGCTGAAAGTCTGTTTTCTAAAGGCATGTCTAGCTTTTCTTGGTTGACAGATAAATGACTACTAAGCAACTACTAAAATCAAACAAAGAAGATAGCAAATATAATGAATAATGAATAATCAACTAGATGACTACTAATCAACTACTAACCGTGGAGAGATTGAAAAAAAATCATAAAAACCAAGTCTTAATTTAAAATCTGCAGAAGGTTAGATATACAAATATAATGAATAATTCTGGTTAGTTACAAATTCAACTTCATTTTTTTTATATAAGCAAATTCAACTTCATTTTAATAATTATATGCAATTGTCCTGGCTGTACACAGAGAAAGTTTCCTTAGTCCAATGCAGAAAATAATCATGCAAATAATCTTTTATTTAATATAAAACAAAGTCTATTTTAAAGAAATGATTGCAGACATCACCCCAAGTACAATAAGAGAATGTAAGTGGAAGCACCGTCACAAAGTCCTCAATCTTCGTTCATTTTCCATTTCATAAACAAAAACAAAACACATCACAACACTTTTTTCTTTGATTCCCAGAATGTGTTTTCAATGTAACAGGAAAGCAACAAATCAGGGATGGTTACATAAATTGTTACCTCAAAAATAGGAAGATTGATAGAGATAGTTTCCTCTGATGGATGGCGGCGAAGCGGCAGAATCGTAATCTTCGAGTTCAATTGACGGAAGAGCTTTAAAAGAAGAAAACGAAGAAGAAGAAAAGAGTTGATTGAGCACCCAATGAACTGAAAGAAGGTATGAAAGAAGAAGAATCACAAAAATAACCTACAAAGGATTTCGGTGAAAGACTTTGCAGCTTAAGGATTTGTGGGAAACAAAAACTGTTCGCGCGCATATAATTTGATTTATGCAGGAAACCCAAAGTATAATCAAGTGTTAATCAAATTGAACCAGCAATTCAAGTAAGGGAAGCAAAGGAACAATTTATTCAAATTAAATAAGGGGAAGCAACTTGTCTCCCCTTTTCTTTCTTAAACATTAAAACAAAAACAAAGGGCTTGGCTCCCCCTGCATCCTGTCCTTTCTCTTCCCTTCCCTTCCCTTCCCCTACCTTTCTCTTCCCTCTACTTGAAATTTCCAACCATAGTTAAAGTTAAAAAAATGTTTAACATCCTCGGCTTTGAAGTTATGGACTAGATGACTACTAATAAGATATTAACATTCCTCTTAACAAACAAGAATTAGCAATAAGAATCAGCAACAGTTAAACTATGATCAATAACACGAGTTAATTAGTACAGAAAATCAAAGGTTTTATTATAAAGAAACGCAATGTGCACATGCATCAGAGTAGTTAATTAATATCTTCAAAACTAAAACATTGACACACCACACAAAAACAAGATCACATCAACACAAACCCACATTAAAATTAATCTAGTTAAAATATAGATAATAAGTCCCTTAGTTAGTAGTGTTATGGTTAGTCTTTTGACCACATACACCCCTTCTTTCGCATCTATTCACACCACGCAAAAGCCCAAATATCAAAGGCCCAATCCGAACATCAAGGGCTCAGATCAAACCTTCAGATCGGACGGTCCTGATTCATTGGAATCAACCCCACCCCGCTCTATAAATACAACATTCATTGCCTCATTAATGGTAAGCATACTCGTATTTATCACTTCATTAAGACTATTCCACTGACTTTAGCATCGGAGTAACTTTGCAGGTACAACACCAGCAGGATCGAACATTTGTCATTGACTAAGGATATCAACCACTAACTACCTCGGATCGCTCTTCAAGGTCGGAAGTACAGTGCAGAACAAGTAGTAAGACTCATTAGTGGTTAGTATATAAGGTAGATGGTACACTCATTTGTAATCATCTTCTCATTAGGAATATATTTATCAATTTCAATATAATAGACTTTTAAGGTTTTCTCTCTAATTTCCATGGATGCCATGTTTTTCAACATTCAAAACTAAAACACTGACACACCACACAAAAATAAGATCACATCAACAAGCATCAACACAAACCCACATTAAAATTAATCTAGTTAAAAGCACCAAATCACCAAGAAACAAACACGTCTTGATGACTGCAATGGATCCTTTGAAGAGCAAAACCTCACTAACAAGAAATTGTGAACATCAACCAATAAAATAGAAACCAAGCTTTGAAGAACAGAAACCCTAGAAAGAGAAACCAAACAAACAAGGAAGAAATAGACCAAAGGGAACCAACCTCAAGGTCTGGTGCGCAGTAGCAGCTCCTTTCATGGAGCAAGCCTTTCACAGAGCAGGTCTGGTAGAGTACAATCTTCCTTAAGGTTTCTTCTAATCTTCTTTAGAATTTGTGGGAAGTTAGAGAAAGAGTTTGTAGGAAGTTACAGAATTCATTTTGCGGGAAACAAAGGGATTTAGGCTGCGGGAAACGAAATAAGCAAGCTCTCTGCGTGCTAACAAAATTTTGGAATACCGTCGGTCGAATTTGGCATACCGGCGGTTGCGAACCGACGGTAAATCCCAGTTACAGAAGCTAAAAATGCTTACCTAGCGTCGGTCGTAAGCGACTGACGTTAATCATGTGACACGAAATCTCTTACGACCCACGTTAATCATGTGACACGAAATCCCTTTTTTCTTGTAGTGAACAGTAGAATTAGAGTACAATAATACTTCAACAATAAGTACATAAAATCAGGTAAAACTACTAATAAAGTATTTTAAAATAATTACCTTAGTGGTAGGAACGACATACTGAAATCTCAGCAAAAACCTAACAAATTTGCTAGACTCCTTACCAGTAGAAGCCTTTTTTCCTTCTCAGCCACTTTTTCTCTCGCTACCTACTCACTACGGTGCTTTTGATATTAGGGATTTAATTAATATCCTTTTGTTACAATCACTGAATGTGCTGCTGGAAATAAAATGAAGAGGGATTCAAATTGGGCACATACTTTTCCCACATCCCTCCTTACTCACCCCACATTCCCAAACCCTGCGAAATGACCAAAAGGCCATTAATAAAACGCGCATTTTTCACCGATTCGGTTATGGGCCACTGAAATAATTCGGTTAGGCACAACCGAAGGTGTATTTTTTGAGACACACCCCTCTTTTACACTATTCAGTTGATCTCAACCGACATTATTCGAGAGGCCGCAACCGAATTGGTGAACTCGCAGTTATCACCTTTTGTTTTGTTTCTTGCTCTGAATCCCAACCTGTTGAATCATAGAAGATATCTTCTGGCAGTTGTTAAGTCTCAATAGTTATAGGTTATCATATAATAATATCCTGGCTTATAATAATAAGAAGAATAACAACATCACGGTATTATCAAGGGTAAATAGTTAATTTGGTCTCTGAAAGTGTAACTCGCTGTCAATTTGGTCCCTCAATCAAGCAAAAATGCAAAAAGGTCCCTCAATGTGTAATCCGTCCGTCACGTTAGTCCCTCCAGTTAATGTGTGTCATTAATTCCGTCAATTTGGTCTATGTGGAACGTTTAGTGCCACATAGACATGATTATGTGGCCTTTTAATGTTACTTACTGTCAGTTTAGTCCCTGAAAGCTGTCACTTACTGTCAATTTGGTCCTTGAGACATATACGTGAATTCAGTTTAGTCCCTCGAATCTTAAGTTATTCTGCAGAATTTTAAACCAGAATTTACTAGCAGATGAAGTTGAAGCACCAACTGTTGAAGTTCAAGCATCAATTTGTTATGAGATTTAGGTTGACAAATACCATCGTCAATTCCGTGAATCATCTTCACCTTAACAATACATCCAGTCATTCGAATTGTTTCAAGTTAAATTTCACCCAAATTCCCATTTATCATCAAACTAGTCCACTGGGATCAAATTGATTTTAATCGAATCATTGGTCAAAGTGATCAATTTATAATATTTATTTTGGTATACAAGTCAATTTATAATTTTTATCTCACGATCTAATATACTAATTAATTATAACACCATTATCAATCTCCGTGCTACTCAAAATATGGTTAAGAATGCTTAAGGGGATAGAAATCTAGGTACGAAGTAAGGGTTTTAGTCACCAACTATTGAAGTTCAAGCATCAAATGCTAATGCACTTGCTCTTGAAACTGTAAGTCAGTTATAATTTCTATATCATTAATCAACTGTGATGATGGCATTCATGCCAACTCCTAGACTTCCCACAAGCGGACCTGATCAGAATCAAGGTTGAAGAAATTTGAAGACTAGTTATAATGAAGTTGTAATAAACATGTCTATGTGGCACTAAACGTGCCACATCATCCAAATTGACAGAGTTAACGACACACATTAACGGGAGGGACTAACGTGACGGACGGATTACACATTGAGGGACCTTTTTGCATTTTCGCTCGATTGAGGGACCAAATTGACAGCGAGTTACACTTTCAGGGACCAAATTGGCTATTTACCCTATTATCAATTGAAGAGTATAATATGGGAAGGATAACACATGGTAATGTAGAGTACATTATATAGCAATAATAAATAAGCAACATACAAGTAAAGTGTATAACATCATCTATATCGGTTTAAACATCACAAAAGGCAGAAAATCATAGGAACTCAAAGTCCAATCCATGGAGAGAAGAAAGGGATGGAAGGAAAAGTGGTGGGAATGGTACTGGGGTGTTCTTAATTCACACTATTTGGTTGACCTTAGCCAAAATATTTCGGGGCATCAACCGAATCCACTCGTTGTCCTTTTGTGAGGGTGTTTTTAATTCGGTTGGCCTCAACCGAATCACACGTAAACATGTCCTCTACTTAAGGGTATTTTTGGAATATTTGGAGTTAAGGGGTGTGAGGTGAATAGGAGGGGATGTGGGAAAAGCCAAACCCTCAAATTGTGTTTTTACATTTACAAAATTGGATCAGCTGGTTACAAAGGATATCAGCCTAAAAGGATTGGGCTGGGTAATAATACTTATCTCTACTTACACCCCATTAAACACTAGTAAGTCACCACATACCATGATTTACTTTAATCATGAAAATTTATCAGAGAGTACCCATGCACGTGCGGGGTTTGGTACGAGCACTATAGTGCCCTGCCCAAAGAGTACCCATTACCATCCCTACTCAATAGGTCTTTTCCAAGATTATTCCAAGTTTCAGATCGACAAGATGGGTGAGTTCCTAACTTTGCCAGTTGGGTGGGAGGATGGTTGCGGAGTCTCTCATGGCTTAGTAGCCTATTTATGTGGGAGGAGGCGCTGGAGAGGGACCTTAAGCAGCTTCTCTTATCGGTCGCACTGACTTGGGAGGAGGACATCTAGGTGTGGCAGGGTGATGTGTCAGGAGTGTACTTGGTACGATCAACTTATGTGGGACTTATGGAAGTCTTTGCTTCAGTGGTTGGTTTTTCTAATGACTAGGTGGCGGTTTTGGGAAGGTTATGGCGGAGCATTTCCCTTCCTAAGGTTATATTCTTCTCCTGGCAGCTTCTTCTAGATCGAGTTCCTACTAGATTGAATCTGATTCCCGCTCTCGCCTTCTGTAGGTTGTGCGGGGCAATAAGAAATCTGTCGGTCATTTGTTTTTAAGGTGTCCATTTGCCCAAAGGGCTTGGTATGCAATTTTTGGATGATTGGGTTGATAGTTACGTTTACCACCTGATTTCTTTCTCCTTTTTTGTGTTGTGTTTCTTTGGCAGAGGGGCAGGGGTGAATAGGAGTTTGAGGTTGATATGTCATATTGTTTTTTTGGGTACTTTGGTAGATGCGAAACAAGTGTGTCTTCTCAACTAAATCTCTGGATGCCAATTTTGTTGTTCATAGGGTCAAATCCCTTCTTTGGCGGTGGTTTCCGGCTAGGTCAAGAGGTTCTCAATGTGTTTATTATGAGTGGCATGTTGAGCCCTTATTGCGTATTACGCGGAAATAGTTTTGGGTGTTTAACATGGTGTATATGGGTTAGGGCACTTCTTGTATCCTAATTTATATATATATATATATATATATATATATATATATATATATATATATATATGATGTCAGTTACTCTTTTCACTAACTTTTTGTTGAAGTACTATTTAGACCATAGACCATTATACTTTTGACTTAAGTAACTTTTAATTTTTTAATCAACAAACTTTATTAAATAAAATTCTTAAATTGAAATATTTATAAATTCTAATTATAAGTATCTATTGGTGATTTTGATGTGTTAATTCAAATTACAAATTTAAATTTGGAAGTTTAAATTATAAAATCAAATTATTAGTTTCATACTACCAGTGGCGGACCTACATGTATTCCAAATGTTCAGTCAAACCCTCTGGAAAAATAATATTCGTATTGTTACCTTAAGAAAAAATATTTTTGCATCCCTAAAAAATATCTTTTGCACCGAAATTCTTAATTTTGCACCAAAGTTCCTAGTTTTGTACCATTCTAATATACCACTCTCACATATTTTATTTTGAAAAAAGTTTCTCTCTCTCATTGAATTGATTCTTGTTCTTATTATCACAATTTTGATTCTGTTAATGCTATTTATTTGGTAATTTGTGTTAGTGCTATTTAGTTAATTTGTATTTTGTGTTAATGGTAATTTATTTTGATTATGTTAGTCTATTTAGTTTTAATCGATTTGTTCTTTATTTCGTGAGTATGTTGATTCTTTTAGTGCTATTCAACTTGTTTTTAGGAATGGTTAGTGCTATTTAATTTGTGTTGGTCTAGTGCAGCACAAGATGTGAACATGTTAAACACAAGTTGTGAATCTGTTTAGGTGTTATATATATATATATATATATATATATATATATATTACTTTTACTGGTGTGTGTGTTTGAAGTTTTTTTGCACCCTCGGACCCCCGGGTCCTGGGTCCGCCACTGCATGCTACCAATTTGTTTTGAGATTATGAGAATAATTTAAATTTGTAAACTCTGATTAGCAATTCAAATTTAATAAAAACTATGCCTACCACTTATAGGAAAGAACTCATTCCTTTACGTATTCAAACAAAAATGGCAAAATATCTCCCGGGGTCCCTTAACTTATTATTTGTAACAAATAGGTCCCTTTTAACTTATTTAAGGGAGAGATTTTAAGGGGCAACGGTGTTACATTTTTAAAAGTTAAGGGACTTATGCGTTACAAGAAAAAGTTAAGAGACATATTCGTTAAAAATAAATAAGTTAAGGGACCTATGCGTTACAAATAAAAGTTAAGGGACATATCTGTTACAAATAAATAAGCTAAGGGACCCCGGGAGATATTTTGCCAACATAAAGATAGATATTGTGCATAGCAGTTTCTAGCATCGAGTAAATCAAAATTACTACAAAAATATCTATTTAGCGATTGATTTAGAGACAAAAAGATCGATTGGTAAAAAAGCTTGCAACTGATTGGTTAGCTATGTATCGTACAAACATGAATTCTGATGATAAAGTTTGGGATCGGTGTCCACCTACGGTTTCTTCTCTCCATAAGTTGTTTTCTCATAAACTACATTGACAAGTTTATGAATAATACACAAAAACTTATTTATTTGCATAAGTTATTTTTCCTAAGTTCAAAATAAGTTCTATCCAAACGGACCCAATAAATAAAAAGTTTGATTACTTGTTTATTTTCAACAAAAAATACACATTTTTATTTTAGTCTGTAAAGTATTTTTTGTTAATCTTTGCCTTATAAACTAAATGAAGACTTAACTAATATAATTGTTTTTACAAAATAGCACTTTCGAAAAAAAAATCACTAAACTAAGTCGAGAACTAGATATATTATAAATATGGAGTATTTTTTTTTGTTCAAACAATTGTTCCACCCATAGAGTGTCCTAACGCTTTCAACGAATGACTTATCTTCACTCGTATTTAGGATTAAATTATGCATTGGCCAACACCAAGTTTATCCCCTGCAAGAATCAAACCCGGGTGTACCGAGTCGCCCTCTATGTCTTAGGATAGGTTAAGCCACTAGAACAACGATGTTGGTTAAAAAACATGGAGTAGTTAAGCCTGCGATAAAATTATATTTTTAAACCTAATACTAGGAAAGCTAATGGAAATCTGGGAAACAATCTGGAAAGGAAAAAGAAATGCGTGTAGGAGAGTGCATTAGCGCCGATAATTTTTCAGTGCAGTGTAGTGCGTGGGAGGATCTGAAAAGCAAAGAGGCAAACAAAATAAAAAGCCCTTTGAATTTTTATCATCATCATCATCATCAATTCATTCACCTCACCTATAAACCAGTACCCAAGCTTCTAAATAGTGGTCGCGGTCGCGGTCGCGTTAAGGCTTTCACGGTTTCGGCCGTTTCGACCGTTGCGATACGTGTTGCGGCCGTCGCGGTGTGAATTAACCACAATAATGCAAAAAATTAATTAAAATTGTTTCTACTATCATATAATATATAATAACTAAAATTAATGTCTTTTTCATCATTATAAGAAGTCTAAAGTAAAATAAAACTAACAAAAAACAATATGAATAAGTTAGTATCTAATAGTAGTTTATGATTAATTATCTAATAATAGTTCATTTTAGATCTTAAAACAAAGTTCATAATATATTGAATACCTCAAGTTCACATTACATCATAAGAATCTACTAATATATTTGAAAAAAAATTACTAAAAAGTTGTTAATTGGATCACTAGTCACCACATGGTAGAACGACGTGCAGGATTATAACTTCCACTATCACCTTCATCATTGTTATATCCACTTCCTCCAAAAACATAATCAAATAATCCAGAGCTTCTTGGTGGTTCTATTTGTTGGTTACCATATGAAGAAGAAGTTGCTGAATAATCACCATAATTCATAGGAGGTTGGTATTGTGGTAGGTTGGGATTTGGCATATATGGATAATACTCATGTGGCATGTAAGAAGGTGGTTGGTAATATGATGGATAATTTCCTTGACTGCCATCAGATTGTGCAGCAAAACCAAAATCACCAAATGATTGTGAAACACTAGATGAAGAAGAATAATCCATTGGAGTCGCTTCATGTCTTCTACTTTTACTGCGTCTAGCTTGACCTCTGCTACTACCAGCAGTCATATTCTCACGCGAATCTCCTTCCATTCTAGGAGGCAATAGATTTTCATCACGCCTAACACATGTTCTTCATTATAAGAGAAAAAAGGTCCTTCACCTACTCCATAACTTTGACCTAGATTACCATCACCACCATTACCACCACTGCTGCCACTATTTCCCTCACTGGGTGGACTTAAACCACCATCACCACCTTCACTAGGTACTTGACTTGAATCTGAGGCGGCTCCACCAGTTGGTTCTCCAAACTCATCATCAGAATCAACAGACAGCCATTGTGCATTTTGGACTCCATCCAATAATGGCCCCTCTCTCTCCTCAATCCATGGAGATAAATAATCTTCCTGAAATTATGATCGAGGTTGATAGGATTGAAGCTAGTTTCAATTTCTTCCTGACTTCTTCCCATGGTGGTCCTCATTTTTAGCTTCATGTTGTAATATGCAAAGACAAGCTTTTGTAGCCTTTGATACTTCAGCCTATTTCTTGTCTTTGTATGTATGTAGCTAAAAGTACTCCAATTTCGCTCACAATTTGAAGCTGAAGTTGTTTGGCTAAGAACCTTCACAGCTATATTTTGAAGTTCAGGGGCACAAGATCCATGTATTATCCACCACTCAGCTGAATAAAGATGATAGTAAGTTACTTATGTATATCAGTGTAACAAAAATAAAAAATTTGCAATATAATCATAATAAGAAATCAACAAGCAAAAATAATAAATCATACCGGGTTTCATTTGAGACCACACTCTTTGAGCTAGTAGAGTTCCAAATGTTTCTCGTTTATCCTTAAAAAGTAACAACTACGAAAACCAATATACCATATAAGTCGTTGTTTTAAAATTTAGTATAATATTATACATTATAAATACATAACATTAACAAATTTCTTACCTGATTGATAGCTCTTATTTGCTTATCAACATCTGGTTCTAATTTGGTTATTACTTTTGTGGTTCCTTCCATAGTTTCCTTAGCTACATGACTTCCATGGACAACTCCAAATTGGAATTGTGGATTGAGAAAATAACCTTAAAAATAAATGAATAATTAGTATATTTACTTCAAAGTCAAATGCAAGCATGTAAAATAATTGAATGTTTAGATACAAACCTGCTGAATGCAAATCAGTATGCATGTATATCCATATTTTGTCAATAATTGAATTATAATAGGCATGGTAACGACAATTTTTCTCAATAGCTTGCTTAGCTCTATCAATTGCTTCATAGAGAAATCCCATGGTAGGTTTATCATCACCATCTACCAACTTCAAAACCTTGACAATTGGTTCAAATACCTTTATTATTTCAGCTGCCTTAGTCCAGAATTCAATGCTCATTACAATCTTTTTGGCTTCATATGCAGCTCCTGATTTGTCTTTTCCATATTTGGAATTTTTGTATTCGTCAGAATCAAACATATTTTTTAAAGCTTGTCTCTCGTTCACAATAGATTCAAGTTGTAGAAACTGTGTAGCAAAACGAGTAATCGCTGGACGAATAATTTCTCTACCACCAGTATGTTTCTTCATCAAATTCACGGTCCAAATATGATTATATATAAATAAAGTTATCGTTTTTGCGTCCTCAAGCGATTTTTTGACATTGGACTTTTTTCCAATATCTTCCAAACACAAGTCCAAACAGTGAACTGCACATGAAGACCAATAAAGGCGAGTTCTTTTTTCCATCAATTTCAGACTAGCTGCTTTCAATGCTGCCTCATTATCAGTGACTATTTGGACAACATACTCTTCCCCCACCTCTTCCACCATGTTGTCAAGCAACTTAAAGTAATAATCAGTGTTTCTACTTGCAACATTAGAGGCATCAATAGACTTTAAGAACGCTGTTCCTTGGCTACAATATACTAAAAGGTTCATGATATGCATATGATTTATACCATTTGTCCAACCATCACACATTATAGTGACCCCTTTTTCCTTCCAGACTGGCTTTAATTCATTTATATATGTTTGCATCTCCTCACATTCTTCATTCAAGTATATTGTAGAAATCTCATAAGGAGTAGGGCATTTGACACCCGGTCCCAACTTTGCAGCTTCAGCTAACAAGCCGTGTAGCCAAGGAGAAGTGCTCAAGTTCATAGGCAAACGCTCGTGTATTATCAATTTAGATAATGCTTTTCCCAACTTCTTTCTTGCTGTTTTCAACATTCCTACACCAAGTCTTGTTTGCTTCATACTCTTACTTCTCTCTAGATCAACATCTACTTGCCTCATTCTTTGCTGAATATTTCTCTGTTGATATTCAGATGAAGCTCCACTACTACTACCAATGCCACTTCTTTGGAATCTTTGTCTATCTTCCCATTGTCTATGTGACATCATGCTTTCTTGTGTAGCATGTCTCATAGCCGCATCTTCATCAATAAAACCTTCATCTTCATCATCATCATAATCACTCCCTCTTAGACGTGAGACAAATTCTTCCTTTCTTTTTCGTTGATCATTTCTCTTTGTTTTACTATCTAATAAAAGCTTCATCATACCTTCTCTAACATAAGTTTCGACTCTAGCACAACTTTTGACTTCTCCTGGCATATGTGCAAGATGTTCCTTCAATCGAGTTATTCCACCGGTTATTATTCTTTCACAATATTTACATCGTACACTATTTCTTCTTCTACCTTGCACAACCGTTCCAAAGTGCCAACCAATATCATCACTCGGAGCACCATCTGCTCTACCACGTGGAAATACTTCTGGTGGATCCATTAACTAAACTGTGAATAAAAAAATGAACAAAGTCACAAAACAATAAAAAGGAATAATTATTTGAATCAATTAATTGTAATGTGTATTCCCAAAAAATTAATTGACTAACTTAATAATTAAAATTTAGAACTAGAATAAAAAAATTGAACTAATGAAGATCCATTGGCCTTATCTATTAATAAATGTACTGATTAAAAAAATAACAAATAAATATTGTTTTGGTTTCCACATTCATCTAGATCCATCTAATCTCATCTCCACATTTAAGATTTTTGACAAATAAAAAAATAAAACATAGAATGAATATCCACACGGCAAAGAGATAACACAAAAGCAATAAAGTAACAAATTAAAATTGTTCTTTGTTTCCTCTCTCTCTCTGTACAACACAGTAACACTAACACACAAAATATTTCTTTGTTTCCTCTCTCTCTCTGTACGACACACACACAGAGCAAAGAAATAATTTTTCTCTTGATTGAATCTTCATCTCTCTCCCCCTCACTCAAATCGCATACAAAAACAAGTGAAACAACAAGCTTTCAGTTCAAATTGCTTACCTGCTATTGATGCCAGATTCAGATTCAAAGAAGATCCAGATTCATAGAAGAACATGCGGTACTGGCCACTGGACTCAAGAGGTAGCAAAGAGAGGTTGGGCGTTGGGGTTATCTGCTGATGAGTGATGACAGAGAGTATGAGATTGAGAGGTGGAGAAAGGGGTTGGGCTGAGTCTCTTGAGTGATTGAATTTTCTTTTGAATCTAAACCAGTAAACCTGTCTACTTTGAAATGAAAAGCCAGAAAAGGTGTGTTTTTTTTGTTTTATTGGAAAAATCGAATCTCTCCTACTGTTCTGATGAATCTTTTCAGATTTTTTCAACTTTTTCTGATCAACGGCGTTTCGTCACGGTCGTCGCGTCCTTAACGGCGTTTCGTCACGGCCGTCGCGTCCTTAACGGCGTTTCGTCTCGCTTTTCAACGTGATTTTCATTCACACCGTTTTTTCGTCCTGTCTCGGTAACGGCGGCCACCGTGACCGTTTTGTCACGGCCGTTTTTTCCGTAACGGTCCGTTTTTTCAAACCTTGCCAGTACCTTATGGATAGCTCAACCACATAGGGAATAACGTTCCACATAAATTAAACAATTATTCGATCGTTCAAACTCTAAATGCAAAATAACGCGAATCAGAAACATAACATAGTACATAAATACATTCACTGAAATTAAACTAGTTCATTAATATATGATTCACTATAATTCAAGTGAAACTTTGACAGACAGAGACAACCAAATAACAAAGGAAACACCAATTATATCCCCCCACTCTCGACCCACATTATAAGAAGAAGTGTTTTAAACACCAAACCAACCGAATAGGTTCAACCGATTAGACCATGACCCGACAATGTTTCTAGTTCAGCTATTTGAGCGGTTCGACAACGGTTGCATTTTGGTTTGGACTTTCTAAAGGGATTGAACTACAATTCAGAGGTCTCGCCGGTTTGATGTTAGGTTCGATTTTCAAAACATTAATAAGAACAAATACAAAGACACAATATAGTAAACCCTAATATCCTGATATGCTAGCACTAGCAGTGAACTTCAGCCACCAAATTCCTCAACTTCAAACATCATTGCACACATCATCACATCAAGCATTAGCATATCCAGATATGAGTGAAACATACCATAGAGACAGATACAAACAAGAGTGGTGGATATTTATTTATTTATTATCATTTATTTTTTAATTTTTAGAGGTCTTCTTACCAAGGGTGAGTTTGTTGTTATTCATCCAAACCTTAAGAACTCGACGCTTGACACCATTCTCATTACAGAATTCTTGAACAACATTATCATCATATTTCTGAATCCTCCAATCCATTCTTCTAGCAAATTCCAACATTTTTTCTTTCTGTTTAGGAGTGAACTTTGTTCTAAACCTCTTTTTTGAGTTTGACCTCGACCCACCACCACCATTATCAATGTCGATAACATAATCATGATCCTCCCCACCACTGCCACCTCCTGGTGCCAAAATCAGAGTAAGATCAGAGGGATACACCACAAACTGCGATGGAGAAGGACCACGATGACAGTGGTTGTTGTACGAAGGAAAAGCATCTCCGGCAGGAATGACAGTGGCAGGGACAAGAGCACCAATGGAGACAGCGTTGTGTGGCAGAGTGACTTCCTTTCGGTGGAAGTTGCGGTGACAGTTGCAAACGACACATTTGAGAGCGTCGAGTGAACCTTCAGGTCCGGCAGGGAGAAACTCACAGCAACCATCGAGAGCATGACATTCGTGATTGAAGGCGTGGTTCTTCAAACACTCTTTGAAGATGCCACCGTTGTTGTTGTTGTTGTTGTTATTGTTGTTGTTGTTGTTGTTAACAACCACCGGTGTTTCTTCAATTGGACTCGGGATTCTAACTCGGGATGAGTTACCAAGTGACTCATTGTTAACCATTTCCATATCTTCGAATTTCATTTTTGAATAAAACTGCTGAGTTTGTTTGTAGAAAGAAAAAATAAAAACGCTCTTACTCTCACTCACTCTAACTCAAAATTTCATTTTTTATGATTTTTTTCCCTAATCTCTGACTCTTGCTCTGTTAATACAAGTTAACAATCCTAGGTTGTTCTTAAATAACCAACGAAACCCAGTTGCTCAATAATGTTATTTATTGCAGGTAATAATTTTATTTATTGTCAAAAACTTTCAAGTTAAGGAAATTTAGCTACAGAACAAAAAGATTCCCTCATTTGCCGTTGTTTTTACGGACTTTCAGGATTTTTGAATTATAATATGTTATTTTTGTTTTTAGTTTTAATAAAGAAGCATAGTAAAATATTGGTCTCTTGCCGTTTCTTCATTATGTCTTATTTATTCCGATTTTTGTGCATGAAAGAATTTATATTCTTTTGTTGTTTTTAAGTTTGTTTTGATAAGGATTGACCCGTAATTTACGCTAATAAATTTTTTCTCCCGCTTTTTACGCAAACAAAACTATGAGCTATAACATAAGGTTAAAAATATCATTTATTGAATTTTATTAATATGAGTGCATACTATTTAATATATTTTTTCTTAGTGGCTTAAACTACTCTGAGATGCAGAGGATCGACTCGTGCTTCTAGGCTCGATTCCCGCAATGGTTAAACTCGGTGTTGGACAATGCGAAATTCGCTCCTCAACACGTGCAGAAATTAATCTTTTGTTGAAAGGATGAGACACTTCGTAGGTAGCCAGCAGTTGTCAAACCCAAATTATATATTTATTCTTGTATTGCAAAATGATATTCGATGCTTTTGTTTCTATATTAAATGAAGCTAGAAAGTAAAATATACATAATGTTATCGTTTCATCATTATATGTCATTTATTCAGATTTTTTTTAGTTGACACCAGGGTATTCACCGCCAAATGCAGTGACTAATCCCCTTGCTGGATTGGAGGCACCTCGAAAGGAGGATGAGTCCCAACCGCTCAACCACACCCCTGAGTTATTTTATTCAGATTTTTGCATATGAAAGCATTAAATCTCTTTACTTAGTTGTTTTTAAGTTTGTTTTGATAAGGACTGGCACATTATTTATGATACTTTTGTGCCTAAATATTTTTTTCCTCTCGATTTTCTCCCATAGGCATAGTTAAAGACAATGCCTATAAATATCATTTTTTTTATACTAATTAATATTCATTCAAACTAGGGGCAAAGAAATCAATCAACAAATCAAACGCAACGGCGGTGATAAGAAGAAAAAATAAATTCCAAAGTTTAATACATGTAAAATTTAATTTACTAAAACTAAAAAAATCCAAAAATAAATTCACAACATATATTTAATAATCTCCCAATTTCCAATTTACATAGCAATATAGGAAATAAAACTACTAAATATGGAAGAGAATAAACGTAGTAACAAACACAAAATTTCCTAATACAAGTTACCTTTTCAAGATTTAGTGTTTATTTATTAGATATAACTAGTAGGATACCCGTGCATACGCATGGGTGCCGTCACGTTTTTTTATAAATGAACTTAGACATAGTTTAAATAGTCTGAATATTACCCCGTGAAAATAAAGACAAATTTAAAATAGATAAAAAAGGAGTCTCAAATAAAAAATAGATAAATATTAAAATCTAAAAATATAAAAGTATCATTTAAAAACAATCTGTGCATTTATCCAGTGTATTTTATATACCAGTGAAGTATTTTTGTATATCAGTGTTTTTATCCCGTGTTTTTTATATATCAGTTGAGCTATTCTATGTTTTTATATATATCATTGTAGTTATCTCGTATTTTTTTATATATCAGTGCAGTTATCCCGTGTTCTTTTATATGTTAATGCAATTATCTCATAGTTTCAATTGATTATTTTAGTTGATTAGTAGATTATAGTAGATAGTAAAAAATAGATAGTAGATTATCAAAAAGAAATACTTATCATGTGTTTTATTACATATCAATGACAATTATTAGTCCTTTTTTTGGGTATCAGTGACAAATATTTGTCACGTGTGTTTTAAATATTAATCAGTAGTTTAAATAGTCGTTAAGTCTTCTTGTTTTTTTAGATTATAATCTCGTGTTTTTTATATACCAGTTCAGTTATCCTGTGTTTTTTATATATCAGTGCAGTTATCTCGAAGTTTCAATTGATTATTTTAGTTGATTAGTAGATTATTTTAGATAACGGGTAGGTTTGGTTTGAATTTTGAAATTTGAAAAAAAAAGGTAGGAGAAAGTAGAAAAAAGTGGGAGTGAGAAGAAAGTGCATTGGGAAAAGAGATTTGAAAAAAGTGATATAGTAAACTACAATGTTGTCCTTAGTTAGTTGAGTTGTCAAATAAATATGAAGGCTTGTTTGAGAAATTTAAGTGTAGTTTGTTTTTATAAATAGATAAATAGATAAATAAATATTCGATAGATTTGATGAGAATTATTTGTCTTTTTTTGGGTATAAGTGACAAATATTTGTCACATGTGTTTTAAATATTAATCAGTAGTTTAAATAGTCGTTGAGTCTTCTTATCTTTTTAGATATTAATCTCGTGTTTTTTATATATCAGTTCAGTTATCCCGTGTTTTTTTATATATATCAGTGTAGTTATCTCGTAGTTTCAATTGATTAGTTTAGTAGAGAGTAAAAGACAGATAGTAGATTATCAATAAAAAAGATTTATCCTTTGTTTTATTATATATTTGTGACAATTATTTGTCCTTTTTTGGGTATTAGTGACAAATATTTGTCACATGTATTTTAAATATTAATCAGTTGTTTAAATAGTTATTAAGTTTTCATTTTTTAGATATTAATCTCGTGTTTTTTATATATCAGTGAAGTTATCCCGTGTTTTTTTATATATTAGTGCAGTTATCTCGTAGTTTCATTATTTTAGTTGATTAGTAGATTATAGTATATAGTAAAACATAGATAGTAGATTATCAATAGAAAAGATTTATCTCGTGTTTTGTTATATATTGTGACAATTATTTGTATTTTTTTAGGTATTAGTGACAAACATTTGTCACATGTGTTTTAAATATTAATCAGTAGTTTAAATAGTCATTAAGTTTTCATTTTTTAGATATTAATCTCGTGTTTTTATATATCAGTGAAGTTATCCCATGTTTTTTTTATATATTGGTGCAGTTATCTCGTAGTTGCAGTTGATTATTTTAATTTTTTTAGATAAGAAAATTGATTATTTTAGTTGATCAGTAGATTATAGTAGATAATGAGAAAAGAAAGTGGGTGGGTTTGATTTGAATTTCGAAACTTGAGAAAAAAAGGAGAAAGTTGAAAAAAAAGTGGGAATGAGAAGGTCACATGTGTTTTAAATATTAATCAGTAGTTTAAATAGTCATTAAGTTTTCTTTTTTTAGATATTAATCTCGTGTTTTCTTATATTTCAGTGAAGTTATCCCATTTTTCTTTTATATATTAATGCAGTTATCTCGTAGTTTCAGTTGATTATTTTAGTGTTTTAGATAAACAAATTGATTATTTTAGTTGATCAGTAGAATATAGTAGATAGTGGGAAAAGAAAGTTGGTGGGTTTGATTTGAATTTCGAAATTTGAAAAAAAAGAGGAGAAAGTTGAAAAAAAAAGGGGGAATGAGAAGAAAGTGCATTAGGAGAAGAAATTTGAAAAAATGTGATAGTAAATTACAATGTTGCCCTTAGTTAGATGAGTTGTCAAGTAAATAGGGAGACTTGTTTAAGTAATAATTTAAGTGTGGTTTGTTGGTATAAATAGATATTAGAGTATATTAGATAAATAGATATTAGATAGATAGTAGATTATCAATAAGAGATATTTATCCTGTGCTTTATTATTTATCGTTACAATTATTTGTCCTTTTAAAGGTATTAGTGACAAATATTTTTCACATGTGTTTTAAATATTAATCAGTAGTTTAAATAGTCATTAAGTCTTCATGTTTTTTTATATATTAATATCGTGTTTTTTTATATGTCAGTGCAGTTATCTCGTAGTTTCAATTGATTATTTTAGTTGATTAGTAGATTATAGTAGAGAATGGAGAAATAAAGTGAGTGGGTTTGATTAGAATTTTGAAATTTGAAAAAAAAATATGAGAAGCTAGGGAAAAAGTAGGAGTGAGAAGAAAATTTGAAAAAAGTGTGATAGTAAGTTACAATGTTGTCCTTAGTTAGATTAGTTTAGGTAAATAGGGAGGCTTGTTTGAGTAATTTAAATGTGGTTTATTAGATAAGTAGATATTATATTAGATAGTAAATAGGAGTTAATTGTAAATCATTTAATATTAATTTAATTATATTATACTATATAATAGATTAAAAAAATTGAGAAAAGAAATATTTTTAAATAAAGGGTGTGGGGGCCACAAATAGTAGATGTGTAAAAAAATGAGAAATATTGGGAAATGTGAGATTGAAAGAAAGAGAGAGAGTTAGAAAGGAAGAGAATATTAGAATTAAAAAAATAAGAAATAGAGTGATGATGCGTCAAAAACTGAAGATGTCTGAAATGGTCTTTTTGTAAGTTGTTTGATTGATTAAATAGATATTAGATTAGATAGGAGTTAATTGTAAATCATTTAATATTAATTTGATTATATTATAGGGTTAAATATGTTTTTAGTCCCTACAAAATTTCACTATTTTGTTTTTAGTCCCTATAAAATTTTTCATCGATTTTTACTCCCTATAAAATTTCAAAATTTCATTTTTAGTCCCTATAAATGCCAACTAGTGTATATCCATTGAATTTTTGAGTGATGTTTTGCATACATGTTGAGGACATTATAAACATCTCTTCCAGAAAAACTTTGAATTTTTTAACAACGCATAAATTAAATCTAAATTTTTTAAGTGCAAAAGATTCAATAAACAAATTAAAGGAAATACTAACCTAGAAATCAAATTTTGAGTTTATTTTTTGTGAGGGAGATATTTTTAATATCTTTAACGTGTATGCAAAATATCATTCAAAAATTCTAAAGGTATACACGAGTTTACATTTTATAGGGACTTAAAACAAAATTGTGAAATTTTATAGGGACTAAAAGTTGACGAAATTTTTTATAGGGACTAAAAACAAAATAGTGAAATTTTGTAGGGACTAAAAACATATTTAACCCTATATTATATTATATAATAGATTGAAAAAATTGGGAAAATAAATATTTTTAATTAAAGGGTGTGGGGGCCACAAATAGTAGATGTGTAAAAAAATGAGAAATATTGGGAAATGTGAGATTGAAAGAAAGAGAGAGAGTTAGAAAGGAAGAGAATATTAGAATTAAAAAAAAATTAGAAATAGAGTGGTGATGTGTCAAAAAATGAAGATGTCTAAAATGGTCTTTTTGTAATTTGTTTGATTGATTAAATAGATATTAGATAGATAGATTGATAGATTAGATTAGATAACATAAATAGATTTTTGGTGAAAATAATAATTAGATTACCTTGCACAAATAAACCAAATCAGTTCACTAGCCTAGAGGTGGAAGTGGCGAAAAGGACTCGCTTTGGTGGAGAGACTTATTACTGTTGGAAGATGGGAATCCTGCGTGGCAAGGCGCCTTTGAATCTGCGCTTAGGCCTATGTTGGGGAAGGGGAAGCTGATATCGTTTTGGAGACATAAGTAGGCTAGCAACAAGACTTTTAAGGACTTATTTCCTAGTCTTTTTGATCTGGCAAAATAAAAAACAAGGTAGTATTTTTGAGCAAGGGTATTGGCTTGATAACATTTGACATTGAAACTTTGAGTGGTGGAGTCGTGATCTGTCTGTAGTGGAGAAGGTTGAGCAGGACTTGTTTTTTGCCACTATTCAGCCGCTTCATCCTGTCATTTCTGATCAGGATTGTTGGCGGTGGAGGCTTGAAAACCTTCACTCTTTTTTTGTTAAATCCTGCTATGTGCTTTTGTTGAATTTGATGCAGCGGGATAGGTTAAATAGCGATATCCAGAGAGTCCTTGTTGATATGTGGCAGCTTTCTATTCCCACTAAGGTGGGAGTTTTTGGATGGAGATTGCTTTTGGGGAAGCCCCCAACTCGCGATAATCTTATTTCTAAGGCCATTATTAATGACCCTCATGGAGCATGCTGCCCTTTTTGTTTTGAGTAGGATGAGTCGATTTTCCATCTTTTTTTCTTGTGCAGGTGCTCCAGGTTAGTTTGGCTTGATATTCAGAGCTGGTTGGGTTTGGTGATTTCGGATTCTCTTGTTGGTGTCGAGCATTTCCGGACTCGTAGTTTGTATCTGGACTCGAATAAGGTGTGTAGAGGATGCACCCGCATTTCCTTCTTAAACAAACAAACAAACAAAAAAGATTAGTTGCTTTATTGTGTTTTAGAGAAATTAGACATGTAAGAATCGTGCAAATATACCTTATAAAACAATTCAGTATCTTTTTCTGACCATTTTTCCCAAGCCCTAGGTGTTTTGTTTAAGAAAGAAGATTGGTAATTGAATAAAGAAGTTATTGTTGATGTGTTTGTTTCACTGGCTTGATCATCACCTAGGTCTCTACCATCTTCTGAACCAAAAATCTCCTCTCCATTAATAATAGTGCCATCTTCATGAGGAAAATCTCCATCACTGTACATATAAATATTTTAAAAACTGAAATTTATTTTCCACGATAAACAATCAATCTTTAACGTGAAAAACTTCTCGTAATACGAGAAAATTAAAATCACTGTTTCGAAAACTTTACACCATGTAAAATAAAAAATAATGTACGTAAAAGTTTTCTTAAAAACATAAGAGAAACAATAGAACAATAACAATATTCATACCTTAGTGGTATGAACGACATACTGAAATCTCGCAACCCTACCACGGTGCTTTTGATATTAGGGATTTTTTATGGTACAGACTTATCCCACACCCATGATACTCACCACACCCCCTAACTCCTTTAATCTCCAAAATACCCTTAACTCAAAAACACCCTCAACGAAGGAAAACGGATGATTCGGTTGAGGTCAACCGAATCGTGAAATGGGGTGTGTTTCAAAAAAATACACATTCGGTTGAGGTCAACCGAATATTGCAAAATGGGGTGTGTGCCAAATAATACTCATTCGGTTGCCCATAACCGAATTTATTCGGTTGCCCGTAACTGAATACTTCAGAAATGCGTGTTTCATTAATGACATTTTAGTCATTTCGCAATGGTAAGGGGTGTTTTGTGAGTAGCATTTAGTGGAGGAAAAGCATGGGACTTTTTTATTCTTCCCATTTCGTTACAATCACGTACATGGGCCAAGCCCATTTTTTATTCTTCCCGCTTTTCAATGATTTTTATGAATTAATATTTTTGTAAATAATGGTAAAAAATATAAAGGAAAAAAGAAACCGCCAATGAGAAGTTATAAGAAGTTAAATCATAATTAGTGAGGATTGGTTGAAATAAGGGTAATTTGAGAAGAAAAGTAGAAAACCAAAGAAAGTTGCTTTTTAGGGATTTCCCTTTATTAGTGCTTTTAGGGTTAGAGAGAAAATCAAATCCCTTAAATATGACCGTAGAGTATAATATGAAAATTCGTCAACAATTAAGATTTAACATTGGTTGATTCAATATTAACCATTTATAGCATTTTAAACAATAACTCACGGTCAAACTTAGAGGTTCACTAGTGAGGTATTTGATTTGCACCCTAACCTAGAAGCACCCTTGCTTTATATATAGTTATATTATGTTATAGATATAAATTGTGTGGGCCTCCAATTAGGGAGTGACCTATCAAACAAATCTCCTACTAACATACGTGGATAGTGGCGGACCTTGATTAAAATGTCCGGGTGGACCGTCACCTAAAGAGACATGGAAACTAAAAAGTGCATCAACGATGTAGAAACACTAATACAATAAAAAGAGACAAATATAAATTAAAATTATATATAGAGAAAATTAAATGACTAAAAATACAGTTTTGATTTCACATAGATACTCAATTGAAATTGTTTGTAAAAAGGATATTTTTAAATTTATTTGACTCTAATTTTAATATACTAAAGATGTTTTTCTTCCCGAAAATTATCACTACAAAAAAAACACTTATTTGCGAGGGAATAACATTCCCTCGCTAAAACTGACTTTAGCGAGGGAATTAGTGAGGGAATGTGATTCCCTCGCTAAAACTGACATTAGCGAGGGACCAGTCCCTCACTAATGGTCAGCGACAGAATTTTCAGCATTAGTGAGGGACCAGTCCCTCGCTAAGTGGAGGCGGGAATTTGAAAATTTTAGCACGAAGAATAAGGTGGTTAGCGAGGGAATTGGTCCCTCGCTAATGTGAATCTGACCATTAGCGAGGGACCAGTCCCTCACTAAGTGGAGGTGGGAATTTGAAAAATTTAGCACAAAAAAAAGGTGGTTAGCGAGGGAATTGGTCTCTCGCTAACGTGAATCTGACCGTTAGCGAGGGAGTCCCTCGCTAATTATTAAATGGTTTTTTTTTACTTAAATCTGTGTACCACACAACCACTCTTCTTTCTCACTCACAACACCCTCACTCTTCTTCTCTCCTCTTCACCATTCCTCTTCCCTTCCTCTTCCTCTACTCTCCACCACCACCACACAACCAAGCAACCACCCTCACTCTTCTTCTCTCCTCTTCACCCTTCCCTTCCTCTTCCTCTACTCTCTCTCTCTCTCTCTCTCACCTACAAACACTAACCCACCACCACACAACAACCACCACCCACGACACCATCACCACCTTCTTTCCTCTTCCTCTCGTCTCTCTCTCTCTCTCTCTCTTAAGATTTCCCCTTTCCCTCTTCTTCTCTCCACCTTCTTCAACCACACCACCACCACACAACCACCACCACCCACGCACCACCACCACCACCTACGAATTTCTTTCCTCTTTCTCTCCACCTTCCACCAGCACCACCACAACCACAAAATTAATAATATAATATAATTTTCATTAATAATATAATAATAAATTGCTTCAAAAAATATAATAATAAATATATAAAAAAACAAGCCATTCAAATTGGGACACGTGTCAGTCAGAATTTGAAAATTTGCACAAATTTTGAGGCAGACATTAGTGAGAGAAATTTCCCTCGCTAATTAGCGACGCTAATCCCATTAGCGAGGGAACTGGTTCCTCGCTAATTCCCTCACAAATGACCATTAGCGAGGGATTTTGGTCATTTTGCGAGGGAAATTTCCCTCGCTAATAACCAATTTTTTTGTAGTATCAACCATATATTCATAATTTCTAATTATAATATAAGAGGTGTAACAATATTAACCACATGTGTGTGTGTCTATATATATATATATATATATATATATATATATTACCTACAAATTGAGTAAAATAAATATTATTAATCTAATCTAATCTATCTAATATGGATTTATACCAATTCACCACATATGATTTTACTTATTTGGACATTTGAAAACTTTGACACCTCAATTTATTAGGGACAATTTCGTCTAATTTAAATGACTCACTTACATTTCCCTCTTTTTACTCCTTTTTGAATTTGAATTTAAATTTTTCTCTCCTTCCTATTTCCCCCACTTTAGTTTTACCGTCTCTCTACCCACCCCTTCCCCTCATTTTCCTTTCCATTCGCTCTTTTTCTCCCTCTCCCTTTCCTTTCCCCCCCCCTCTCTCTCTCTCTCTCTCTCTCTCTCTCATTTTTTCACATCTTCTCACGATTCTCTCTTCTCATTTTCTAAACTCTCTTCTTCTCTCAATTTCGAAACCCTAAACCCCTCATCTTCTCCCACACTATCTTCTTCTTTCTTCCCAAAACCTATCTTCTTCACTTTCTTCTTAACATTCAGAAAATTTCATAAACCTATCTTCATCTCTTTTTCTGCTTCTTCTTTCATTTGCATTACAGAAATTTCAAAGGATAAATCAAAACCTGCGTTTCTTTACCAAATCGATGTGGAGATTTCGAGGTACTAGGCAACAACACTTTTCAGTGGATTTTACTCATTTTTCAATGGCGGTGTTGCGGGATCTCACTGGTGTGACGGTGGTGGTGGCGGTGTTGCGGTGTTGCGGGCTCGCGTTGGTGTGACGGTGGTGGTGTAGATAAAGAGGCGTGGAAGTTTCTTCTCCATTCATGTGTAAAGGTCTTCTTTAATATCTTTTCTATTGCTTTAAACATCAACTCAAATGATGACCTCCGATGTTAAATGGATGCTTGAAAAACAATTATAATCCTTTAATCTTAGGGGCTTCAGAGTATTTGGTGTGGTAGAAATTTTCGTCCTTAAATTTCATTTCCAGTTTTCTCAAGATATGTAATTTGAATGAATATCCTGGAGTGATCGTTGTCAGAAAACAACACTTTTGCTATGTGTCAGAAAATTTCAGATGATGATCTGTCTTCCAAGAATGACTAGAATTTCAGGCTGTGAGAAAGGAGCTACATGGGAGGCACCTCTGATCTACACTCACATTTTCACCATGGACTGTATTGGATCTAAAGTAACTTTAGGGTGTATTATAGATTATGCTTCTCATAACAGCAAGCAAGATAGTGTTATGTTATGCTACAAACAAGCAAATGGAATTTACGATTTAACAGAGATATTTTATATTTACTAAGACATGTTAAATTGCAATGGCTTACTTTGACATATTTTATTATGTCTTCATTGGAATAGAATGATGTGTGCAGTTAGCATGCTTGATGATACCATGAAAAAATTCAGACCCCTTTCTTAAATTGTAGTGTTCTCTTTGGCTTGATGAGTTGTGAGAATCCATAAATTGATCATAATTTTGTGGTTACCAAATGTGAAATAATAGATGTTTTATTATGAGGGACAATAATGTATCAACTGCTATTTTGGTTGGAATCATATGTTGTAATGTACCATTTTTTTGTGACATTTCCATCACCACAATGCTTGGCTTCTACTTATGATCCACTGTTGCAGATATATATTTTTTTTTGAGTAATTTCCCTCTGCATATATACTGCCAATTGCCAAAAAGCCACCTGTTGTCAAAACTGGAATGGCTCACTCTGCATCTAGATGACCATCCTCTCATAATGTCATTATATGTCTTATTTGCTTTAAAAAAGTCATTGAACATAAGAGCATTAATTCATTATACTAAACAAGTCTTATTTTCGGGACTCAATTGCTATACTAATTGCTATATAAGATACTAATTCCTTTTCTGGTCATTGATTGTTATATAAGATACTCAGTTGCTAACTTGCTATACTAATTTCTAGGATGTCTAACCTATGTCTTATGACATGCTTAAAGTCATGACTTGAATTTCATTTAATTTTTTTGACAGCATTGAATTAATTTAAAAAATATTTGATCCCTTAAATTATTTTCTACTGATATACATAACATAATGATAAGATGCTTATAGCTTGCAGGTATTACTCTGTTTGTAATTTTAAGTTTTTAACTAACCGTGAATATATTACAGGCTTTTAACTAATGGGAAAAGAGGAGAGGTGTACTCTGTTCTGCATATTTTTCATTCATTGATTTTGTAGATTTTTTCTCCTACATCCCAGCACGTTTCTTACTTTCTTTCCTTCTGTTTCTACTCCCTTCACAGGTAATTGGTTGGACACTAGCATTGATAAAAGCAGGAGCAAAGTGCTCTTCCTGGATGGACATCATTTGTTGTTGTATACTAGGGTTTGTTTTTGTATATTAGGGTAGGTCTCTTAGCATTAGTTTTTGTACATTTTTCATGAATCTTAGTTATGATTGTGAAAACATTAGTTTTGAAAGTATTAGTGTGTTCTTTACCATTTTTAGTAGGTGCAAGTTATATGAACTATTTTGTTTGAAAGCATTAGTTTTTGTACATTCTCACTTATATGAATCCTAGCATTAGTTATTGTACATGTCTCACTTATTTGAATGGCGCAGTTAATAGAAAACACGGAAAACATTGAATTAATATTATATTTTTTTATTTGTTTTTAGTAACTTCTGAGTTTTTGTCCCACAACAACACTAATACATTTTTGGTTGTTCAACGTTCTTTTTTCAAAGCTTTCAAAATTTTATTTTTAGTTCGAGCATTAATCATGCCACTTTGTTTATGTCATTTTGATTGCTTAAGTTGTCTTGCAACTTTGAGGCTCGAAACCATTACTATACAAGTATAGCTCATAGTTTGTTTTACACTCTCACTTAAAAAGTATCTCAAATACAAAAACTTCTATCTCCATTCTACATTTGTCTTTACAACAAAAAAACTATTGCAATCTTTATATTTTAAAACTAATTTTAGCTGAATGCCATTTGAAAATTTGATTTATACAACATCAACAAAATATTTATCCCCATTATATTTTACAACTAATATTATATGAGATGAATGCCATTTATTTTCTTTTTTTGTTTGAGTATAATCATGTCACATGACGCGATCAGCCCGTGCGGATGCACGGGGCGTGTACTAGTTAATACATAAAACAACATACTTTTTTTTGGTCGAGACCAGGTTATCCACTGCCGAACATAGTGACTAATCCTCTCGCTGGATTGGAGACAGCTCGAAGGGTGGGACAGCTGGCCCAGGGATTTAAAGCTGCTCCGTACCAAAAAACATGCTTTGCTAATGTATTATAAAACAACATACTATGCTAATGTATTATATATATTTTAAATTTAAATTTATATATTCAATTGTAAATAGCAATTGTTAGCGTACGTAGTGGGTGCGTTCCAACTGCATGTACCAGCTTGAGGCTGCCCCAGCTAGACTGTCATGTAAGTAGTGAACGAGCAAGTTGTCGTCGTGCGCAAATGCAGCCATTCTTCTACAGTACATGGTCAGATGGCTAGCAAGGTAGGTTATCCCTTTGTATTTGTCAAAGTCAGGCACTTTGCACTTGGGTGGGATAATCACATTGGGGACGAGACACAGATCATATGCATCCCTTGCTCCAACGCTAGATCCTTCCACAGCCCTTAAACGTTCTGCTAGCATTTGCAACTTGTCTCTTGATTGAGGATTCTCTCTAGGGTATCCATGAGGAAACCTGCTCATACAGTAGTAAGGATGAATCATCGGAACTACAACTGGGTTGGCATTTGGGATATACGAATGAGAAGGGTCCCCAAGGTTGAGTATAGGAGCTTGACAACTTGTCACTGGTGGTGGAGTGTAGCCGTGTGGTATGACCTATGGTGTAGGGGTGGAACTTGGGAATTGAACTGGTGGTATTTCTGTACTGTCATTCTGACCTGAAGATATGATGTGATATATTTTAAAGATTGCATTAGTGTTTTAAATTTAAAATAATAAAGATTGCATAATTGTTTTGATCAATGTACTAATACCAGAATTTTTCTGATAAAGATTGCATTAGTGTTTTGATCAATGTGATAAGAAATAAGAGTAAATGGTTTTTTTAAAACCTCCAAATGAGTAGATTAAGTGCATAAAAAATGGATCCAACTCCTATGAAATAAGTAATCTCAAATACTAATAAGAATATCGAGGGTTGGAGTAAAAAAATAAGAATATCAAGGGTTGTATCTATAACATATATATTTATGATTTTGTTACCATCCATTTCAAGAATGGATGTCATCTCCAAAGGAGCTTCTACGATAACACTAAAACCTATACATACCACCTTTAGCCCATGTTAGCCAACTATCACTACGCCAGATCTTGAGAGAAAGGGCGCCCTATTGGGCAGCGCTCTTGATGTAACGTGCTTTTAGTTAAAATAATCAGGGAATGGGCAGTGCTCCTGCTCGAAGCGCTGTTTTTGGCTAAAACGCGCAGAGCAATGGGCAGCTCTCTTGCAGTAAGCGCTGCTTATTTCTAAAACCTATGGGAGAGCGTATTTGGGGAATGGGCAACACTCTTTGGGCAAACATTGCATATTACTAATACACGTAGGGGCGATGGGCAGCGCTCTTTCTTATCAAACGCTGCCTATTACTTTTTTTTCATTTTCCTCACATTCCCTCGCCTTACCTATCCACTTTAACGTCTCATTTTTTTGGGTCTTCTCCCTCAGCTCTCTCACTCACGTACTCTCTCTCTCTCTCTCTCATTAACGTCTCTCTCCCTCACTTCATTGCTCTCACCATTTTGTTTCTCTCTCTCTCTCTCTCAACCATTTCGTTTTGGTTTTGGTTTCCACACCCATTTCATTTTGGTTAGTGTTCAACCATCTTCAAGCCAAGCATCTTTGAAGGTAACTCATAAACCCATTTCTTGGTTTTCATTTAAAGTGTTTGTGTTTTTGACTTAAAGAAGCCCAATTTCTATTATACTACTTGGTTGATGATATTGTGATATTGTGTATATGTGGTTGTTTTGTTGTGTGTTGTCTTTCTTGGTTTGCATTTAAAGTTCTCATCTTTATCTATCTAATTTACTTATTAATCAATAAAAATACTTGAAATTTGTTATTTATTCTAATTCTAATATACACATATTTTGTGGTATTCATCTATAAAAAATGAACACATTTTTATTATGTCTGGATCATATGTTGATATACATTTGATTGCTCTGTAACGGCACATTGGCCGTGTAATTTATGTCGGCATGGTAGCTTTAATCAGGTAATACCTAAGCAATGTATAGAGCTTAGTATGGGATCAAAAGCTAGAAAAATACCATTCATTTGGGTACTCAGAAGGGGATATAACAAAGATGAAATGGGAAAAAGTCGGTTAGAGTTGGGCCTAACAAGTACTTATGTTACCACTTAGCAATAGGAGCATTATTCACACATTGTGTTCCATTTCGAAAGTAACTTGTGCCGAAAGCCTCGACTAACATTTGTAATCAGCATTTACATATTATTCACCAAGGATATTTTATTACATTGGTCGCGAGATTTGAACCAGATCATTAAAAAATATACCAATCTTCCTTAATGGACTAAATATAGCCTACAATTTACACATATATATTTTTCCGATAAGCAACACTTCATTAAAATGGAGCACTAGGGGTGCTCAAGCACAAACAACAAAGTTACATATTGTTTAGACAATGAAGTGGATTACTCCACCAGAAAGATAAGAGTAAATTTGAATTACAACCCGCCCTATAAACAAGCCAACTCCAAGCTAAACTTTTGATGCTGCCGAGAATAGAGTCAATGTTTGGCTCCTCATTATTGAAAATGAAGCCATTCCGAGCCAACCATAAACACCGACGAGTTGTCAACCAAATCAAGTGCTTTGTCTTCTTTGCCTTTTTCCCTACAACAAGATTACCCATCCAAAGAAAATGATCGAGTAATGTATTAGGGGCTTCGGAATCAATGCCCAACCGAGCATAGACTTTAGACCAAAACTCAATAGCCAAGCAACAATCCATAAACAAATGTTGGAGCTCTACACAATGCAACCTACAAAAGGGCAACAAACATCATCTACGTTGGCTATCACATGATGGTGAAGGAGGAGACCGCGAGTGGGTAAAGAATTGCGAAACAAACACCACCCAATTTACACATATATAAAAGGCACCAGCCATATTATACTATCATTAATAACCATTTAGATGATATTAACATTTTTTTATCTAATTCAAAAAAGCAGAACATACCCGTGCATGACACATGCACACACACTAGAGTCCCCCCCATGAGACAAAGATATATGATATACTCAATTTGCTACTTTAGAGTTTGTTATTTAAATTCAACTTAAATGATCATTATGTAGGGTCAGTAAGGATAATTATTGGAACACAAGCAGCACTTACATGCAGAATACTCAGGGAATGGCCAATAAGGATAATAAATAACCCTCATTTATTCTGCATGTAAAATGAGTACTCATTTAATGGCTATAATAATTATTTTTGCAAAACTTATCTAAATAATTATTCTGAAACATGTAAATAAGTTTCACTATTTTTAACAAATTAATGGAATAAATTGACCAACCAAATAACACAATTGAAGTCCAAAATTATTTACTAAAAAATAATTGGGTATTTACAATTTATGTACGCCCGAACACAATGTTATGGATCCGCGTATGCAGGGACAAAAATATAGTTTATTTTTTTGGTCGATACCAGGGTATCCACCGCCGAACGCAGTGACTAATCCCCTCGCTGGATTGGAGGCACCTCGAAGGACAAAAATATAGTTTAGAAAACAAGTGTATAATTAAACATTTATATACATCATATTTAATTAAAAACGCAGATTTATGCTTATTATAATATACATAATATATACATATCTATATATTTATTTATTACTTTTTAAAATTTTGGTATAGCCGTATAGACTATTCCCCGTGCAAGGCATGGGTAGGAATACTAGTTGGAAGTCCATAACGAGGCCATTGGTATCTTTGGTTATTAACTCAGGTGGGGTTGGAATTCCGGAGTTGTGAGGACGGGGTACATTTGTAGGTTGGCTTTCGGTGTTCCCAGTTGAATCACTTTCATCTACATTCCTTCTCTCAAGAAGCTTTAGGATGTCGGCCATCCGATCCTTCATGCCCAACATGTCATTCATTTGCTCCTTCAGTTTCTCAATATCATCCCTTAGCGCCTCATTGTCTTGATTTTCGGTCATATCTCTTGCTTGAAGGTGTGTCCAATAGCGATGTTGACGAACCAGTTTGCCTTTTGTTCTGTTAGTGGAATACATGTTATGATTACGTTTATGAATGAGTGGATGAATGAGTGATCAAATAGATAAATGAATGCGCATGCGTCCTATGCTTTGAGCCGGGAATGCATGTAAAGACTTATTATCAATTTTGAAATACTAATTTTGTATGTTGTATGATGTGCATGTGCATGCAAAATAGAAGAAAGAAGCATGAAAAAGGTTTTTGGTGGTTTTATTTTTATTTTTAATTAATTAAGTTTTTGGGAAAACATTAACCATGTTGATACAGAGAGTGAGTACAATGCCCTTGTGTCCTAGGTGGGTCATGTCTAAATTGGGAAATTCAACATGGTCTAGGGTCACTTTTGTGATTATTCTTCCGGGTGGCTCTAATCACTTCCTCACAAAGGCTTCCAGAGCTTAAGTCTTTTCTACAATACCATCCACAACGATAGATGCCTACCAGGTGTGGGATATCATAAAAAGGCACACTCTGGTTGAGACTTTCATGATAGTCAGACAGATAAATCTAGAATGGCTACAACTAATCGTCTCCACTCGTCCTAAGTTTCAAACAAACCCAGGTATAGGGCCCCACTCAGAAGTGTGTGCAATTGTGTAGGTGATGTGTGTGATAAGGGCAAAATACCTAGACTACCCAACTTGCTAGAAACACAGATATAACAACAAAAGAAAGTTGTCTACCCTAGGGTTTAATAGAACAATATATATATTTACAACTAAATAAAACTAAGATAAGGGTAAAAATAAAATATCAAATTAACAAATAATTACACATCTAATTATTTAGGCTTGACTCTGTTAATTGTCCCCAGTGAAGTCGCCAGTTGTAGCGACCGAAAAATCTGAAGGAGGGATCCTTCGAGGTCTTTAGAATGAAGCTGTCAGGGAAAACATTAATAAATCGTCTATAAAGGTCTACGAACCAAATATGGGTTCGGGAGTCAGTTATGTGCGGGGAAGGTACTAGCACCCTACAACATCCTTCCTAAGGAAGGTTACCTTTTAACTAAATGTGCAAAAAGATGTTAATTTGAAATATATTGATTTTTACCCTTTTAAAAATAGAAGATTTGATAATTAGTTGTTTTTGTCATTTTTCTTGAGAAATAAGAAAGGAATAAGTTAGAAGAGAAACTACAAAAAATGGTTTTATTAGTGCAATTGACAGAGGTCGGCCGCCCACTTGCTATTGTTCTAATGAGTTTCTTAATTGCTATTATTTGGTGATGTCTAGTAGTTGTTTTCTGATATACAATTTGGTTATAATTATAACTAATCTAATTTGTAGGTCTGGAAAAGGTTTACTCAGTTTGAGCAAACTTGTGGTGATTTCGCTAGCATGCTGAAGGTAGTACTTTAATTTGTTTTCTATACAGCATTTACCTTCCTATGTAAGGTTGTTTCTTCTGCATCATCCTGTTAATTAGGCTTTTCAAATTGTTACTTATTCTTAATCATGAGATGAAGTTTTGGCTCTTAGATATTGCTTCCCTTGTGTATATCAGTTCAGTTCTTCTGCAAGATGTTGTATCACGGTATAGTTTCATGGGTCTATGGCCATGCTCTTCTAATGGAACGCTGATCTCAATACCAACAACAGTAAGTCAATTTCCTTATCTTTGTTTTTTGTTTTATGTCTCTCAAATAGAATAGAACATGAGTAACCATGAAACTTTAAAACTGGTTTATGAAGACATAAAAAGGTCTATCTATAATGTTTTCTCTTGACACTTCTCTTCTTTTGTTATTATGAATTCCTTCTGTTTTTTCCTAAGTTTATTGCAAAGAATTGTCTAATTCAGTTGAAGCTTTTAGCAAGTCTATCTTATTTGTGAAGCAAACTTGATGATGAGTTTGAATTTTTGGTCTTCAATCGTTTTTGCAGGGTCTCAATGCTACAATATTAGAGCTATTAGTAAGTCAGGTGTGGAACCTGCAGCTTCTAAAAAAGAGGAGTATGAAATTCTATTTTTACTTCTTTTGCAATGGAACTTTATATATTTACATATGCGTTTGATGTTGGTGTGGCACTTTGCAGGCATTCAGGAGATTATACGAAGAAGTTGGTCTTGGTTGGGATAGCTTTTTGAGTGTCGTGTAGAAAAATTGTAGTTACAATTATAAGCCTGAGAACCACCAAACATTGACAATATGCATGTGACTGTATTATAGAAAATCTTAAAAGAATGTATTCCTTGTGTTTCAGTTGTTGATGCCGTAGATGCCTAGTATTTTTTTTTTTTTTAAATGCTACTTGTTTAGCCACGCTTAAGCCGTGGCTAGTAGTTAGTTGAATTTCTAAGCAGACAATTTAGCCACAAGTCAACCCGTAGCTAATGAAAACAATAACCGTGGCTTAATATATGTCTCCACGGTTCTTTTTGGCGTGGCTAACGGCTCATTTAACCGTGACTGATTTTTCGCGACGCCACGTCCTTTCACAGTCGCTGTAACCGTGGCTAAACGCCGGTTTTTTTGTAGGGTACAGCGATACTTTTTTCTTTTGTTTGGAATTTCCACAACCCCTAATTCCAAATCTTGCACTAGTTTGACTTCTAGAATATTGAGCCCGTTTGGATTAGCTTATTTTTGAGCTTATAAAAAATAACTTATGAAGATAAATAAGTTTTTATATTAATTCATAAGTTCTCATTAACAAAAGTTATATCTTCATAAGTTGTTTTTCTATAAGCTAGCTTGACAAGATTATGAGTAATACATAAAAGTTTATTTATTTGCATAAATTATTTTTAATAAGCTTAAAACAAGCTCTATCCAAATGGGCTCATTATTGTTTTTCAATTCTTTTTAACGGCATACTTATAGGTGTGCAAGGGTTACCCGGAGCCATACAAATAAACCATGATACATTAGAAAATCCGAAAAAATAGAAATAGATAACGATGATAACTACTTAATTTGAAATACGCAAAAAAACTCCGCCCACCACTTATAGTAAAGGCAAGAAGCAACTCCGCATCTTGCAAGAGACCATCTCTAAGACAAAACTTTAATCCCCTCTAGAGCTTGGACACTGCCAGCTAGTGTACATGCAAAGATATAACTGTTCCACTCCTCCCGAAGGACCCAAATAACCGCATGCCAGATCAAAAAAAACCGCTGCTTGCATACCAAACCCACCCCACCGATTTTGCAATTGCTTACCAAATTGAGAGGGAAAAACCACAGACAAGGAATAAGCGTATAGACGACCTTGATCTTAAGGAGAAGCTCAAAACCCTCGCCACGAGCAGCAGGAGAAGAACTTGAAGGAAAGGAACCCTTTACCCCTTAACTAATTTTAATTTGGAGATTTCTTTTGTAACCAAAAGTTAAACTAAAAAAATACCTTTTTTACCCTAATACCTACGTGGACATTCCACATCAGCAATTTTACAAAACGCCACCATTGTAACAGCCATATGGGCACTTTCCTAAAGAAGTTAACCATAAACTACAAAGTTGGATGCATATTTTGAGACTTAAAGAACTTAGTTGGGAAAGCACTTAAAGAACAAAATTGAAACTTAAATTGAGTACAAGGACCTTGATATATAGTGATTTTGCCAATTAAAAAATATTAGAAAATAGCTACTTAATATTTGAAAAAAACATACGAGGGTTTATCCATAATGGCTTATATGTGTACGTAATTACCCTCCACCTAACCAGCCACACTAAGCTTCATTAAGAAGTCATAATTATATTTAGTAATTAACCAAAATTAGTGATGGAAATATAAAAATTTGTCTCTAATTTTGGCGTCATACAATTTAGTGATGAAATTAAAAATTGATTTTATATTATTTATCACTAATTATATCTTTTTAATTTTACTTTTTTTAATAGTTTCATAGAAGGTGATAGAGTGTGTAGCTAATAATGTTGGAGCTAGAATATATTAGGAAATTTTTCTTACTTATTGAAGAAAAAAGAGTGTATTCATTTAGATAAGAGAATTCAAGGATTAATCTCATTACATGTAACAAGGGGAATCACGGATAAAAAAAAGTAGGGAATAGATTAATAGATTTGGAAAAAGAAAAATGACAAAAATTTGGAAAAAGAAAAAGACCAAAACAACTCTTATGATGCAATGATAACACAAAACAATAATCATTTATAAATTTAGGTCTATGTGTTATCTTTTTATCACATCCAAGAACATCTCAATCGGGTGTCCAGATTGCGAGATATGACCAAAATAGTGTAAACAGATATAAAACTGCTAGCTTGGATGCGTGAGGGCGCACTTGGAGCACTTAGGCAAGTTCTGGTTCTGTTTGTCATGTACTTAGACGTACGGGTGTGCACTGGGGGCATTTTTGATAGTTTTGGGTTCTTTTTGTGATGCGCTTGGAGTGCACGGGTGTGCGCTTGGGCTCATTTTACTGTTGAAAAGTGAGTTCTTTCTAATTCTACTTTTTCAGTTCACCCAATTTCAAATCTTAAGAACCCCAAATTAAAACCCCTTGATTCTAACACTGTTCCAGCAACAATTAACATTTCAAACATGCATGCAATCTTGAATGAACCAATGTATAACAATTCAATTTACACAATTCAACTCCACATTGAACATGAACATTTATTCAACATCATAGCATCTTCATAACATGTACAGGAGCTAAATCTGAACATGCAATTAAACATTTTAGTACCAACACTACTTAGAGTTCAAACCCTAGCTTAAGAAGGGAGTAGGGAAGAAGAACTAACCTTTTAGAACAAGAATCATAAAATCAAGCAATGTAGTTTCCACAAACTCCCAAGTAGGCTTCTAAGTCTCCCACTTCATAATGTAACTTCAAAGCCTCTCTACTTTGATGTTCCTATCTTAGTTACAGCACCTTTATTACTCTACCCAAGTATTCAATCTCACATGCAAGCCCTAACTTGATTCCAGCTCCCTAAAAGCGCATGTAAGCCAAAAGTGGTTGTGTTCCTTTCAAACTCGTTTTTGAAGTGAGTGGAGTATCAACTTTCTGGTTTTTTCTTTGAGATGGTAATAAGATTAAGTGGAGATAAAAGATGGGCAATGATGGTTGTCAGGGCTGATGTGAATGAAGTAATTAATTGTCAAAAAAATGAATGAAGTAATTAATAATGTGGGAATTGTTTTCAGTTTTTCTCAGCTCCATCTTTCTCCGCTCTCTTCGAATTCTCTCCCTATCTCTAACTCTCTTTCTTTCCTTTATGTACTGCTGGAAATAAAATGAAGGGCCCAAGCTTATGCCACCCCTCCCTACTCACCACACACCACCTAAGCCCAAATATTCCAAAACTACCCTCAGTGGGAGGACGCATTTTCGTAGTATTCGGTTGAGCTCAACCGAATATATTCGGTTAAGGCCAACCGAATGCATTCGGTTGAGGTCAACCGGACGTTATAAAAACAAAAAGGGGTGTTCAGTTAAATTTTGTTCGTTCGGGGAAAGGTAACCGAAACTATTCGGTTGACCCCAACCGAATGCACCTATTACTGAACAGAATGAATGAAAACCATAAAAGTTTCTGTTTAAGTTACAAATTACCAACTGCAGACAAATATTACTAACTCAAATTGGTTTTCATTTATAATAATACATAGCATATGGAAGTCAAGACAATCATACGTGGGAAATCAGTTCTCTAAATATAAATTCGAAAACAACAATTAATCACTATTTCAATCTTTACTTATATCTACATAAGCCAGTGGTTGGTCCTCAAAGACCATGGCCTTCCACTTTTTGCGTACGACCCATAAACGTTGTTTCCCAACCCTTTGCTACAGGTTTCCTGTTAAGAATCCAAAGCGCATCGGGTAGGGGTAATGGACTTCCAGTCTTCAAAAAAACCTTTCACAAACAAAAAGAACCTAATGTTAACTAATTTTTGACCACAATATAAATTTGAATCGTAAATAAAATTCGATATATACCTGTACAAAGTGTCTCCTCGTGAAGCATATGTTGAATTGACGAACATTTCTGAATGGGGGTATATGAAATGGGTAAATGGTGAAAGACCCGTTAACAGACCAACATACAAGTCAATACAACTTGGTATCTGTTAACGATGAGATACCCTATATCTGGTACAGTCATCCAATTGTCTTCATCGGTGTTTGACTGCATCAACAATTTCATCAGAAATGTGACTTTGCCCATACCACCATATAGGCAAAGGTAGAAGTCAATGTATTTCCTGATCTCCTCCAAAAGATCATTTCTCACAGAAAGCCAACCATCCTCACCCCGTCCAAGAAACTCTGCAATACACCGGAATCCACAGTGCCCATCAAGCTTAACATTAACAATATTGTCAACATAAGGATGAATGATTGATGGCAAGCCGTTTATGAATTCATAATAATCTTCCGTATGAGTAACAGTAGGTGTAGGAGTTGGTGTAACAGATTGTGTAGGAGCTAGTGTTTGTTCCCTCTTCCGTACTAGTCCTATAACGTCCACCTTTATCACAAATCAACGTGCAAAGTTCTTTACCTGATCGTTTTCCGGTGTCCGATCTAGATATCACAAGGACCATGCCAAGAGACTTTCTGACGCTACGTACCCATGTCAACAACTCTTCACGGTTTGCAAACAACTGAAAATGGACATATAAATAAATATCATTGTCTTTTTTAAGCAAATCAAACACAATGAAAATAATGATTGTTCCGTACCTTATCCGTTGTGAACGGACTCGTAAAGTCTTGTACCATCAAACCATCATTCCCTGCCATTTATATGATCCTGTAATGGAAAAAATTCAGACACAGCAACTGAGTGAGTAATTGAAAACACCACCATATACGAATTTTTGCCCATTCGGTTGGCCATACCCGAATCCATTCGGTTTAGGTCAACCGAAACCACCCATAGGAAACACCCCCCGAGCCTAGCCGAAACCATTCGGTTGCCCTCAACCGAATTGAGCGTGATTCTATAAAAAAATGGCAAAAATAGTAACTAAATGAGCTTAAAACAAAAAATGTGAGGTAGGGATAATACCTTATGATGCTTGCCAATGTTTTGAAGGTGATTAGAAGGGCAATGTTGTACAAATAGTGGATAGGGAGAGGAGTGGAAGAGATGGGGGTTTTGGGGTTTAGGGTGGGGTGTGTAGGAGATGGAGGAGAAGAAGAGGGATGAAGGAGATGTTTGGAATATTTTTGAGTGGTAAGGTTATTTGTGTATTTTCATAGGGTAAATGATGTGATCTAAAGTAGATCTTGAAGTTTAGGATCTTGAAATTTAGCAAATCAACAATTTTCTCACACAACAATGAACACTAACAACACAAAATCTAAGACCCAAATGAGACAATACTAAAGAAAGACAAAAACACTTACATGAAGGAGAAGAAAGATCAAAGATGGAGAAGATAGAAATGGAAGTGGAGAAGGAAGTCCACCACTTCTTCCTTGGGAATATGATAAAGACAACACTATCCTTGAGCTCTCCTAGCCTCAAGGTTGTGTGCTCAAGGTTCTCATCTCAAGAAACCTTGGAGAATCTATGATGAACCTTCACCTACACTAGCAACTAGCCACTCACCACTCACTTAGGTCTTAGGGCACTCTCATGCTCAAAATGTAAAAGTGAATTTCATTCATCAAAGTTCTAATAATTAAACTTGGAGTTCAAGTATGTGGGTTTAATGGATCCTAGGCCCACACTCTAAAGTCCAAGAGAGACACAAAACAAGGCCCAATGCCACAAACTAAATCTACTAGACCATTGCCATTTAACCAATGACAACATGGCTCAAATAAAGTATCTTTGCAACTATTAAATGAAAATACAAAGCATAGGAAACACTAGAGTTGGTTATCTAGAAATGCCCTACTATTTACATGGTCACCTTCAATGTGTTCTTGTCTTAATGATTAGGTTGAACACATTGAAGTATATTCCCTTGAATTGTTGTTGAGACTCCTTCTTTTGATTTTGATTCTTTATCTTTGTGGCCTTCATCCAAGCTCCATGTGGGATCACATCAGTAAAGGGGTGTGTGGTGAGTAGGGAGGGGTGTGGGATAAGCTTGGGCCAAATGAAGAGGGATTCAAATTGTGTTTTTACATTTACAAAATTGGATTAGCTGGTTAGAAAGGATATCGACCTAAAAGGATTGGGCTAGGTAATAATACTCATCTCTACTAACACCCCATTAAACACTAGTAAGTCAACCACATACCATGATTTACTCAAATCATGAAAATTCATCAAAGAGTACCCATGCACGTGCGGGGTTTGGTACGGGCACTATAGTGCCTGCCCACAAGATGGTTGCGGAGTCTCTCATGGCTTCGTAGTTTGGATAAGCCTCGTCACTAATAGCTTTGATAATTAAGTGAATTTACCTAAAGAGACTCATGAATTTACAAGACTAATTTGTCAAGATGTTACGGTTCAACTTTTTATTGTTGAAAGTCCACTACTAGAAATCTCGGTATTACCTGCGGAATTTCCTGCGGAAATTTTCCGCAGGTAATTTCTGAGAATTTTCCTGCCAAATTTGTAAATAATCAGAACATTTGATGCGCTTTCATATTCGCAGGTAAGTTGGCATGTAATATTTTATTTTCCTACGGAATTTTCTACTAAGCACCTTTGGCAGGAAATTTCTTTATTATTATTTTGTAAACTTTAAAAAATCTGATTTTTTTTTACTTTTTTTTATTTCAGATTTTTTAGTTTTTTAAATTAAATTAAATAATAAAATAATTAAAAAGATCTCACTCTCACCCATCACTTTCTCACTCTCACTCATCGCTCTCACTCTCACTCATCGCCGCCATCTTCAAAGGCTAGTTTCCGTTTCCGTTTCCGTTTCCGTTTCGTTCTTCGACAGATCGGAACATGGAAGAAAAATCAAAGGCTAGTTTCGTTAACAACTAGTTTCCGTTTCGTTTCGTTAACCTAGAAATCAACAATCGAGCCAATCGTTCCTCGTTTCCGTTAAATTGTTCAGATCGTCTTCTTCAACAATGTGAAGCCGCGCTCTGAAATTGTTAGGTGTTTCGAATAGCTTTTTCTGAAATTCTCTTTCCTTTCATTTCTTCGCCATCTTCATCATCATCAGCTTCAGGTATCGCTCTCTTTCTCATTTCTCTCCATTTTTCTTTCAATTTCTGTTATTATTGCTGATAAATTAAAAAAAATTGGATATAAATAAACCTTGTTAAGGTAATTAGGGTTTTTTTGTTGTTGTTGTTTTAGAGAGTTATAATCAAGCTATAATCTGGAATTGGAGTTTTGGAATTGATCTTATTCTATTATTGTTTTTGATGTTTTGTTTTTGCATGTGTTCATTTATCTCAAGTTAGGGGAGAATTTAGGGGTAGGTAAATTTTGTGGTTTTAATCTGTTGTATGTGGTTTTAATCTGTGGTTTTAATCATTTGGGTGGAATAGTGTTTAGATTGTGAAACGAGTTTATTGTTATTGTTTGAATTTTGGGTGTAGAAGTGATTTGAAATGTGAATTGTGCTGATTGTAGTTATCTAAAGTAAACAAAGAAACAACTAAATTTGGTGGATGCTGAATATAAATTTGACAAACTACTCCACAATGTTGTCAATGGCAAAACAGAGAAGAGAACAACAACAATGTCGTGCAAAGAACTTCGGGTGAGGTATAATCTCTACCAGATCACACACCATGTGTTTGATAAAATGTAGGTTTAGATGAATTTGCACCACCATGTACGTATATTTCAAGAGGATGGTCAAAGATGGATTTGCAGCATTTGGTTTAATTTTCTTATCTTTGATATTTAAAGTGATAGCAAAATGGGCAAAACACTAAAACCAAAAGTTTTGACAAATAAAATGCTTTTTGTTGTTTGCAACACAGTGAGTGAGTTTCTATTAGAACATACTGAACCTCAAGTTGTGATGATAGGAATATACAGGAGAAGTGTATTATTTGTCTTCAGGCTATTATTGTGTTGGAAAACAATACTTTATATAAACTTTAATTGCTAGAATCTATTTTTGACTATGCGATTGCAATGTGACGTATTGACTTTATATATTGATTTTGCTATGAAAATCTTGATATTAATCTTCTGGTCTAATAATTCAGGACTAGGTAAAGACAGAATGGATATTACAAGTTTTATTGCACTCATACTTGGATATTAGCACTCATACTTGGGTTGACAAATTTTAATGCTTTGGATTTACAAGTATTGATTGATCCTTGAGCATTTATAGTTTTATACTCTTATCACGTGTTCTTCTCCTAAATATTGTGTTTTTCATTCTTTATAGCATGCTGATGCCTAACATTTTTTTACTTATGTTTGGCCCTTTCATATGAACTATATTTCTTAAGTATGTGTCTAGACTCTAGATGCAACACAACAATCGTATACTTTCTGCAACTCGGAATTCTTTAATTTGGTACTTGTGCATTGGCTCAAGGGAATTTCTTACAATGATTGGTTTTCTTTGGCATGCAGTGTGCTTGTGCAGTAGGCTTTGTGAAGGAATTAAGTATAACTGAGGTATGAAAGTTTTACTAGTTTGAAATTAGACTTTCTAGTTTTGATTGCAATTAGAAACACCTGATCAAATATGCTTGAGGGGGTTTTTACTGCTATGTTTGCTTTGATTCCCAAATTTTCCATATTTTTACACCATGGGAACATAGGTTTTCTATTGTTGATTTCTGTTTAGATCCAGTATCTGAGGGGGTTTATGATAGTTTATTTGCTTAACTTATATGCAGACGTAAGTTCTCTTTATTTTTATATTATTCAATTCCACCTTCTATTTGGCAACTTGTTAACTGTCATTCTGTTTGTGACTCACTTTTTGAAAAACTTTCAGCAATTGGTGCAATATTTGCTGCAACAGATTGTGTGCACATTGCAGAGATGGTGTGAATCCTTCATAAAAATCTCAAAAAGTATGGATCTTTTTATAGTAAAAACCATTTAGAGAGGGATCTTTTTATAGTTTTCTTAATATTTTCTTATGTTGTTAGTAAAACAATGTGAAGTTTAATGCGTGTATTAATAAAAAGAAGCTACAACTATTGCTTGTTAATTTATACTTGGAAATTATTAGATCATGTAGCTCATTTTTTCTTGGCAATGGTTTGAGAGTTCCACCTTGTATAAGTTTTAAGCTTGCACTCCTATCATGTAAAATATTACAGTTGACTGCTCGAGTTATTTTTAATGATTTATAACTGAGTGCATATTTTGATCTGTTTTGCTGGTTTGATCTTTAATTATTACATAATTTAGTCCAGAGGCATGTGCTACAATCTTGTGGAAGAGTGCTAAAGCTGCTCTAAAGGTATCTGCAAGGCTGGGAAAAGACATTGATGAGGTTAACTTGCAAGTGAGAGATGACGAAGACGAAGATCGAGAGGATGACGATTTCATTGAATAGCCACTTGTGAAGTTTAAAAAGATTGGCAGTAATCGGATATTGAAGAATGGTTGTATAAAAGTTGTATTAGATTTTAAATCAATGTTGTTGACATTGGACAAAAATGTAATGAATGGTTGTATAATTGTAAGGAATTGGCTGTGTCTACTGTGCAATTTGGGCATATTATTTTATAATGAGCATTTTAGAAAGTTAGTACATATTGTCATATTCCATGTAATAATAGTAATAATAATACCGGTCACTAAATTTGCTGTCAATTTGAAATAATTTTTTTTTGTTGTTTCATGCGGAATTTCCTGTAGAATTTCCTTTCCTGCATAATTTCCTGCGGAAAGTTTGAATTTCCTGCGGAGTTTCCTGCGGAACTTCCTGCAGATATTTCCTGCGGAATTTTCTGCAGACTACCTGCGGAATTTCCCAAGGAATTTCCTACGGAAATTTCCTGCCAAATTAAAAATCCGCAGGAAATAATTATCCACGAACGAAATAACTGGGAACCTTAATCCGCTGAAAATTCCGCAGGAAACCCGTTTCCTGCGAATTTTTAGTGAAAATCCGCAGGAAATTCCGCAGGAAATAACGAAAATTCTAGTAGTGGTCAGATATCGACATCTGTATTATGTAGCAACATTTGAAACTTTCTTCTCTATAAAAGAAAAAAAACCAATATGTCAACAAATTTTAGATCAAGCAACATGTCCTGCAATATTGCACAAATGTAGTTGCATGCAACTAAGTATAATTCCCTTACACAGAGATGTTGATCAAGTGATACAAACTTCAAAAAAGAGGGGATTTTCATCTATTTTTGCTGAGTTGGAATCTTATCAAAAAATGGGACGTGGCCCTCATTAAATGACGTGGCAGCGGATGCAGCTTGCCCACGCCATTTAATGATGCCACATATACTTGCCACATTAGAGTTTTTAACAAGTAAACCAAAGTAATTGTCAAAATAAAAAAGCAAACCAAAGTCTTTTCTTAACATACAACATATGCAAATCTTAAGACCAAGACAAGTTTACCACTTAAAATGCAAAGTTTTTTGATCACGGACAATCTAGCTAATCTTGAGAGGGAAATATATCAACTCTTGTTTACTAAAATAAAGTTAGATTTGGATTCAATCTTATATAATTAAGGATATGTAATTTCACGATCAATATTTGAAATTCCATCTTATAAAAGATAGGGTGGCCACTCCCACCCAATAATCACAAATAAGAAACAAATTCCTCTGATCAATCCAAAACAAAGTTACTGAAAATGTTTAAAACACAAGGGAATCATGGTAAAAGGAACACTTACAAAGGAAACTTGAAATTATGAGAAGCACAAGTGAGGCATGGATGAGGAGAACGGATATCGGAAGAAGAAGATGAGGAAGGGGATGAAATGGCACCAATTAGAGAATACATAGCTTGTTAGGAAGAAGAAAAAATTAGAACCGTCACCACTAAGTCGTCTTTCTGTTACTGCAACAATGCATGTTTGAGCCCTTAGCAACCTAAACTAAAATTGCAACAAAGCTAGGTAAACGCAAGATAGAGGAAGATAAAGACATGTGATTGAATTAAAATGTATAATAATTTAACATTAGATCTGAAATACCTTTGATGATCTTACAGGAGGAGATGCATAGAAGGGAAGAGAGAAAGAGAGAGCTTGAAGTCAAGGGAAGAGTGAAGCATAGGAGGATGAAAAAGTTTTTGAGGTGAAACCAATTTTTCGGAGGTGCGCGTGCAAGGGTTTTGTTCATGGTATTGCTAATTACTTTTAAAGTCGGAACATATACCTGCCGACTTAAAATGTTAAACCTTTTAAAAAGTTTTCACTTTTTAAGTCGAACACTTTCTGCCCGACTTTAAAAGATGTGCACCAAATAATTGTTTGCATCTATGTTTTAAGTAGGACATCTGAGCGCCCGACTTTAAAGGTGTACTTCTTTTCTTAATTTTGCAAGAGTGAAAACTTTTCTATATAACTATTCTCTTTACACCATTTTTGGGTAGGGGAGGATGTTCGTTTGTAACCTCTCTCTCTCTCTCTCTCTCTCTCTCTCTCTCTCTCTCTCTCACTCCCTCCCTCCCTCCCTCCGAGATGGAAAAAGATTTTTCTACAATGAGTATAGACTTTCTCTCACTCAGACCCTTTACAGACGTAGAGAAGACATATCTTTATAGCGCTTCTCGCATTGGTCCATTCATGTCTTCTTGTGAATCTCTCCCAACAAATATATTCTTTTAGTTTACAATATTAGGTTCAACGATATTTTTTTTTAATTTTCGAAAAACCTTTGGGCCTTGGTTGATTGTATTCTCTTGCCTAATATGAGTGTGTATAGTACACGCATCAAGCTCTCCACTTGCCTTTGTCTATATTCTTTTTGAGACGAGAGAAAATAATAATCATATAAATAATTTGATTTGTGTCAAACCACTTAAAAATTACTTAACAGTAATATTAATGAAAATTTATTTGCATTTGTCCTTTCTAAAAATATTGAATTACTGATGGGACTCAGACAAACAAAACAAAATTTATCACTAAAATAAAACACGACCAACCAAATCAAAAAGAAATTAAATAAGTTCAGTAGAGGAGAAGAGAATAACATGTTGGTTTTTTACGGTTAATACATGAAAGTAAATTAAAACACATAGAAATGAGACAAAGTTGATGTATATGACAAAAAGCCACAAACTTAAGAACATAAATAATGCCCCAAAATCACGACCAACCAAATCAAAAAGAAATGGATATGAATAAAGGAAAAAAGACAAATATATTATGATGAAACTGAAATTGTTAGATTTGGCTAGCTAAGCTTTATTTGTCCATGCATGCATGACACGTAATTCAAAACTCTGAATTGATTCCAACCTAAGCGATGCTCCAAATCAACTTCTCCATTGTCACTAGCAGTCATGGAATTGCTTGGGCCACCTCCACAGATAAGGTTGTTGCTGCTAGATTCTCCACCACATGGTGGAACCTAGGGAAAAGGACCATTCTCTTGGAAAAGAGCGATACTTTTCGATGGTGCCCCATTAGCAACAACCATAGGCATGGAGTACGAGGCATAAACATCCATGAGGTTTCTGTTTTCGGTGATGCCCCATTAGCAACAACCTATTAGTATATCTTCATTACTTACATAATACAAGGATAGTTGCAATCCATTTTAACGAAAAAATAAGATAAATTTGCATTAAAATAAGTAAGTGAAAAATGTTTTTATACTAATGTTGGATTGCATAAAATAGAGATAAATAGTGACATGCCTTTTGACACGATGGTTATCTCTTTGACGGGTACGCCAGTTGGGGTTGCCCAATTTCGAGATTACGGGCTGAAAATTGCTTCAAAAAAATCAAGCAGGTTTAATCTTTGTAGATGGCATGGCAGCCACGTGATGCATATCGATGCATAGAAACTATGTTTTATTTAGACGAAAGGTGTTTGACACGATGGTTATTGTTAACCATGTTAAGTTTGGTTGGAATGGTTCATTAGTTTAGAAAGTCTTGATTCTTGGTTGAAGAATCCACCTTTTTGTTCGTCGGTGTTGTAATTAGCTTATATAATCCTATTATGTAAATTCCCCATATATCTAAATCTATAATATATTTTTTTGTTTTATATATATATATAATTACTTATGTATATATTTATATATATTATTTTTCCATTTTATATATTTACATAATATATAACATACATATATATATATATATAATACTTTTTCGTTTTATATAGCTACATTATATATATGTATATAATATATTTTTGTTTTATGTATATAAAATGAAAAATATTATATATATATATATATATATATTCAAAATTAATAATTTCTATCGTCCTTTCTTCATTTTTTTATACCGTCTCATAGATTTTTTTTTTGTCAAACTCATTGACCTTTATTATTCAACGCATAAAAATACCCTAGTATTCTGGTGTCCGTTACTTTCTATAACTAGAAATAATTCTCTTTTTATAGGCAAGTGGTTAGTAATTAGTGTGTTAGTTGTTAGAAAGGAAGAGGAAACGGGGTTCAAACACCTACGTCTACATTTTCCACCAACAATGTCCCTCCACTCAACCATATATGTGAAGTAATTCAAATATCTCTTTCTATTTTTTTTTGGATAAGCCCCCCGTCTCTCTATTTATATATATGTTATATAACATTATATAAGTACATTATATTATATATTCTACAAAAAATATGTAAACATAATTATTGAACATAATGTATAAAACAAAAAATATCTCACACACACACACACATATATATATATATTATGTTCAATAATTTTGTTAATTCATTACATTTTGTTTCATCAATTTGATCTTTTATCTTCTTCTTTTTTCTCACTTTGGTCTTTTATGTTTCAAATCTGTGTTAAAGTCGTCCATTTTTAACACAAGGGACCAACGTGAGAGAACAAAAGGACTACTTTGACACAGATTTGAAACATAAAGGACCAAAGTGAGAAAAAAGACCATTTTTGGCACAAATTTTAAATAAATGACCAAAGTTAAAAAAAAGATAAAGGACCAAACTGAAACTTTGGTCAAAGATATAAAGGACAAAAATGCAATTTGATCTTTATTATATTAAATATATCAAATAAAGTCTAAAGCTTCAATTTCAATATTCAGTGAGCTATGAAGCCCGGATGCTCCATTTTGGCCCAAGTATCCGTATCCGGCACGTATCTGAGTCCGATACGTGTCCGATACGGCTGGATAAGTATCCAGAAAGTATCTGCTATTTTATTTTTATTTTTTTAATAAAAGAAATCAAGATACGGGAAGGATACGGCTGGGATACGACTTCCATACAATGGATACGCGCGGGATACGCTGAGTGTTATAGGATACCTCACTTTTACTTTTACTAGTCGTGTTACCCGTGCCGTGCAGGGGGCCGGGAAAAAAAACAGAGATAAAATGTCTTGAAGGTACATGCCACTAAAAAAAAGTCATTACATAATAATAGGATTGTGAGCACTTTGGCCAACTTCTTCATGATGAGAAGAGTTAGTCCTATGAATGGGACGGCAGCCTCGATGAGGGTAGAGCATCTAAATTGGAGATGGCTAATTGTGCATTATTCTAAGACGAACACGTGCAGCAGTCATCGGACAATAGATTTTGAAGCAACCCTTTGAAACATAGGTTAAAACGACCTCACTCCTAGTAGGTGTTACAATCAAACCATCAACACGAAAGAGATTCATAATCTCAGTAGTCTTGGTCTTAATATAAGGCACGTTGTGTTGCTATTAGGTTGTTAGCATACCCACCATCGGCATAAGCACCGTTAACATTTCCACCATAAGCATTTTGATTAAGATACTCCTGTTGGATGGAAGGTCATCGATTACGCATAACACGTCGTCAACGACAATCAACAATAGTTGTCAAGGAACATGAATATTGAAATGCCCTTGAGATACATAAGTGAAATCAAAAAGTGCAGGACCTTCAAGCAAAAAGATTCATTATAGTAGTGATTTTGGTCTTTAAGTATGATTGCCCAGTCTTATTCACACAAAGAGTATACATCAACATAAAATGTTTCTCAAAACATAAAGAAAGTGATTTTAGAGTACTAAAAATGCCAAGCATTTAGTAAGTGACACACATTTTATCAACTTCCCAATTACTGAGCCTGACCCAAAGTGGGTTTCTTGATGACAAACCCATTCAAACTAATTTACAAATTTAAATATGATTCCAATCAACGACTTTCAAAATTTAACCCCTACCAAACCCTTTACTCGCCCCAAAGAAAAGAATCTGAAGAAAAAGCAAACTCTACTCGTTACAAATTCAACACAAGAAAAAGAATGATATAAGACGTTATCACTCTACTCTCAAAGTGTGGTGTTTTAAAATGTGGTGTAGAATGATACTGCAAACTTTTGTCCCCTGTAGCTTTAACTTTGTCTTCATCTTCATCAACTCACCTTGTAATCCTATGAACAAAACAGAGTTTTCTGGTTAGTGTCAACTTATTATAGGTCGTACTATTCACATGCTAGAGAAAATATCCAAATTTTATAGGTTTATAGCTGTCCTTTCTCTTAAATAGGTGGCATTGGCACAGGTTAAAAGCTCTAGTTAATATAGAATTGTTATTGGGTAAAATTTGTTTTTTAAATTGCAACATGAGAAAACTTTGTTTAAATTGAAGGTAAGTATAAACTAAAAAAAATATTTATTTAATAAAGGCAATTGCAGACTTAAAAACTAAAATAGAGTGTGTACATATTTGTCACGAAATTATTATTTCTCACTAAATCGGTTATTGAGGAATGGACTCTGAGTACTTGAACGGTAATTTTTTTTTCAAACACTAAAGTACCCAAAAATACGCTGCTTAGCATTACATTTTACGTATTTTATCATGAAATTATATATTTTTTCACTAAATCGGTTATTGAGTCACAAATTTTTGACATTTGAATAGTAGATTTTTTTGGAAACAAAAAAGCATAAAAAACACACTACTTAACATTGTACTTTACATATTTTTTTGAATTTATTTTTTTCACCAAACCGGTCACTCAGGAACAAACTTTGTGTATTCGAATAGGTAAACTTTTTTCGATATTTAGGAATGAATTTTGAGTATTTGAAAAAGCATCACAAATACACACTGGCCAGCATCATAATTTACATAATTTATTATGAAATTAATTTTCATTTTTTAACAATCCGATTATTGAGGAAAAATTATTTTTTTTTGACAACTAATTTTGTTTCGGACTCTAAAGAACCTCAAAAAATTGCTAGCATCACACTTTACATAATATATCACGAAATTAATTTTCGTTTTTCACCAATCTGATTATCGAAAAAAAATAATTTTTTTCAAAATTTTAATGTAATATAAAAAAGGAAAATATTAAAAAAATGGGGGGTAGCTAGGGGGGTGGGTAGGGGGAGGGGTAGAGGGGGTGAGAGTTTTGGAGGGAAAGTGGAATGAGAGTCTCCACAAGATTTATATTTTAAAGATTAATCTGATGAGCAAAACAATAATAATTGCAGAGGGGGAGAAGAAATTGCAATGCTGATAGAAACAAACAGAGACAAAAGAGATGACTTGAACTAAATATTAATTTGTGAATCATCCAACACAAGAAATAAAAACATAGATCTTTATTTACAAATGGAAAAAAATGAAACTTGAAGAGACCTTGGAACATCTTTCTCAAAATCTTGTTCACCCACAAAAAAAAAAAAAGCAAACACTGGAAAACATGATCACCAAAATGCTTCCATCTTTTAGATATGTAGTGAAAACTGGAAATGGAATGGATGATCATGATAGGATGTGGGCAACACACCGAAAAATAATAAAAGAGGAAATAGATGATAGTATGTGATTGTAAAGAAGCAGATTTTTTTGTTGAACAGAGAGAGGTGCTGGCCCAAAAAGACTTCTGAGATAAGGGTATGTATTGAGAGAGGTGAGAGTATTGAGTGTTGAATATTGTGAGAGAAATGAAAGATGAGACAAACCGTAAAGAAGCAGATTAGTAACAATAATACAAGTAAAGAAATAGAGGAACAAGACACGTCCATGTCAAAAAAAATAACAAGATACAAGGCTCGAAGTGCAAGTGACTAGTCATTTTTTCTGACATTTGAAAAATAAAAATCAAATGGTTCAAATTATTTACTGATAACTCATAGGTAGTACTACTCCCTCTAATACATGAGTGTGTCTGTTGGGTTTGGCCCCTGAAGCTATCTTCTTTTTTCATCCCTACATTTTTAATGAATTATTTTTTCTCTATTTCTGCGTTTTTTATCTCTAGTTTTTCTATTTGTGTTTTAATTTTTCTATTTTGTATATTTTTATCCCTACAAGTAAATTTTAACTAAAATCCAGAAAAATTATTGTAAAAGAAACTAAGTTTAGATCTGGAAACTAAAATCCAGAAGTTTATTGTCAACAATTCAACAACGTCAAACCCCCTTTCATCATCTTCCTGTTCAACTAAAATTGTTCAACTAAAATCCATCATCTTCTTCAACAATTCAATAACGATTCCATCATCATCATTCTCTTCTTCTTCAAATCCCCTTCCATCAACAATAAAGTTTAGATTTTGATCTCTACAACCTCAAAGTCAAAATCACAAAATGGAAGAAGAACAATGGAAGAATGAAACCCAGATCTCTACAACCTCAAACCCAGATCTCGTTTCGTTCGTCTTCTTCGTTTTCTCTCTTTTCACCGTTCACTGTTCTTCTTCTTCGTTGTTCTTCTCTTTCTACGTTAAAACCCAGATTTGAAATCCAAAATCGAACCCAGACATTAGTTGAAGAAAACTGAATAATGAAGATTGAAGAAGATTTAGCAAAGATTGAAGAAGATTCACTAGTAGAAAACACCAAATTAGCGTCCATTTATTAGCGTCGGCCCCGACACCGACGCTACTAGCGTCCACATAGCGTCCAAAAAGCCCACGCTAAACTAGGAATTCTGTTTGGCACTAGAAGATTCAAGTTAGCGTCGGATGAGCGGACGCTAAATATTTAGAGGCAACGCTAACCATATATCGCATGAGATTAGCGTCGGATGGGCGGACGCTAACTTAAATTGCATTTACCAAAAAACCCAACAATTGGTATTCTGTATCTCTTCCACTCTACACTTAAACAAAACAAACGTGAAAACCCTAAGTCTCTTCCACTCTCTTTCTCTTCTGCTACATCCACAAAAGTGACGCTGCCGGAGAAGACAAAGCACACCACCGCTTCCACAACGGCAACACCACATCCTTGAACGTCGTCACATCCATTTTCGCGAGGACCAGTTTCAGTTGTATGTCGTTTTCTACTTTGTTTCCCCTTTTCTTTTATAACTTCGAAAATCCCCAAAAGTGTAATCTTAATCTTTCATCCTTCTAATTTCTGTGAATCTGAAATTAGGGTTTGGGGGAAAAGAAATCTTCTGTGGAGTTCTCACCAGATCTGAAGAAGTAAGTATTTTTCTCACTTTTCACTTCTATTTGTTCTATTCATAAAATTTGGGTATACAACATTTTTCTTCAATTTTGTAAGATTTGGGTTTCTCATTGTTTGGTTTGTTGTATGACATTTGCGATTTGGGTTTCTCATTGTTGTGTTTGTCACGATTTCCATGTTGAATGGTGTCAATGTGGTGTTCTGAGTTTTCACACAAATTTATGAATTACCATATACCCTTTTTTGTTTTGATTTCATATACTTGAAGACAATAGGTCTTTGATTTAGATTTTTCAGCTACTAGTTATTGCAAGACTAGTGCTTATATCCAATTCCACTCGTATATAGGCAGAAATATGGACCATTAATTCACTGGTATATAGTAATAATTTAAGGCTAGATATATTGGCTAGGTAGTGAGCTAGCTGGATATGACATTGACACAAGGCAAAGATATTTTGGCAGTTGGTTTGGTTACTGAATTCAGCAAAGTGTGAATGATGATGAACATTAATGTTATGTTGGTTCCGTTTTCCTTTTAATATTGCAACTCGTATTCTAAATGTTGTGTTAATTTCTTGTGGAATCAATGATAAAGATTTGGTAGAATGAGATCTTCTTTCCCCATCCTTATACTGAAATCACTTATATAACTATATATTTATAGAATGAGTGGAGACAGACTTAGAAGCACTAAGGGCTGATATAGTTAGTAAATGGAAGAAGCCACTTCTTGACCTAGAAAAGGAGGTATAATTATTTAAGTGAAATTTTTTCTAGATGATTCATAGTAAATTTAATTTACGGAAACTGTAGTTGCTTACTTTTTAATTTGACATCTAATGTGAAGGTCAGGAGGCCATCGAATTTTGCAGATTTCTATTCTTATGATTTCCAATATTGTCTAACACGTAAACTTTGATATGATTTTGTGAATTACTTGCTCTTGTTTTGGGTTCAACATTCTCGGTCGAAGTATACGGTGCATACCTTTTTGTAGAATATTTGAAGGTGAATACTTGGTATTACATTGTTGTTTTAGTTCCTACTAGTGATTCCTTTTGGTCTATTCTCTGTAGCTTTCCTCTCTTAGTAGCTGCTACACTCTCAGTTTATGTTGCTTTGACCACTTTGACTAAGAATCATGGATGTAAGGCAAGGGAGGTACTAATTAATTACCTCTGCCTTTAAGTTATCTTTCTTTCTTTGTCTGTTTTTTTGAATCTGAAAAAATTGATATTGCATTGGTTTAGGGTGGAACGGTTCCTCTCAGTGGGTGATGCTGTAAATCTCCCTTTTCCAATTCAGCATTAGTAAGCATTTGAAAACAAAATTGGATACTAAATACAGCTGGGTGTGTCTGATTTTTCAGGTTGGTATGGAGTTTTGGGTCAAGATGGGCTCACAAGGCTCTTTGCTATACTTCCTTGTGGCACATGCACCAGGTCTTCTTCCAATTCTTCATTTTCCCACCTTTTGATCTAGTTTTTGTTGTTTCCCTTTTTAATTTCTCAGCAATAAATGAATTAGTTGTATTGAATTGAATTGTTTCCCTTTTTGCAATCTACATTTTTGATGTAATTGTTTGTGAATAGTGAAATTCATTAAATTTCATGTTAGCAACAGTGTCTTAAAGAATAAGTCTTTCACTTGTTGCAACTTAGCAATTGAATGATTTTGAGCTCTGAATAAATGTTCTGGAATGACCATTTTCAAATCTTGAAGTCTTCATATTATTATTTTTTTCATGTCCATCCCTGTTTTCCTTTTGCAGATTCAATATGCTTGATGAATCTGACTTGACATGCACCGTCCTTTTTTCTTGCCTTCACAAATTTCGGGTAATGCTTCACTCTTTTTGATGTCCCTTCAGTATTATACTACTTGTATGAATGTGTCATACCCTAATTTTGTCCGCCTAGGTCAAAACCCTAATTCTCAACAAAAATAAATAAATTGAGAAGTGTGGCATTATTTTGAAAAGTGTGAAGAGCATTGTGCATGCATTCTAAAGTTTTTTTTAGGTTGGAAATGCATTTTTGGACAAAAAAATGTTTTTAGGGCCAAGGGTATTTTGGTCATTTTTTTAAAAAAAAGAGGATAATTTTTCATCAAAAATCATTGTGCAATTTTAGAGGAAATTATTTGAAGCAAGACACCCTTGGTCATATATTTTTTGCGCATACATGCACGCATTTGCATAAAAATTCAAATTCAAAAAAGGCATCAAAAAGGAATATTCTACAAAAATTTCAAGATGAGGTTTTTATGATATTTTTGGTCATGGTGATCTCATAAAATGGCATATTCCTAAGATTCCTAGTATGTGGCCTAAATTGGGTGTATTTTTGTACAATTATCCTAAGAAGAATAATCAAAAATGAAGGGATAATAGAATGGTCATATAATAGTACAATAGTACAAGATGACAACTTGCAAAACTTGGGCACCACTCTCCCTTGCTATTTCGAATTCACCCCCCTTCATTTCCCTCTCATTTTGCATTTTTTTTGTCCCTCATCATGTGTGTTTCAATCCTCACCCTCCATTCAAATTTTAAATGCAATCCTAGAGTGAGATGAGATGCACAATGACCTAAATACCCTTAAACCTAGTTGCTCTCTCTATATACCTTAGAAACCTCATCTCACATGGACACCTTTTTTTTTGGCCTCACAATTCATTCACAAAACCCTAGCACACAAACCTCTCCTCTCCTCTCCTCCTTTGGCCGAAACCACCAACAACCATTCCCTCCTCCATTTTTCTTCATTTCACTTCCATTTTCCATCTCATGTTAACTCCTACTTCATATATCATCCATCTCTTCTACCAAGATTCAAGTGTTCATCATCCAATCTCAAGAACAAGGTTTTTCTTTGCGCAAGGTTTTGGTGAAGATCTAGTTGATTTGTGGGTTTTTCTCTTCATACTCTTTATTTATTAGCTTGGATTCAAGGTATACCTCAAAACTCTTGCATCATTCACTAAGTTTTTTTTGCATCAAAATGTAAAAATCATGTTTCTAATCTTGCATCCTACCATATTCATGCATTTTAGTGTTGTTATATTGTTGATTTGTTGATTGTTGTATGTGAGAGGTATCTCAAACATTTTGACAAGCACTTAAGAAGGCTTGGGTGTTTGAGATTGCTTCTCACCCTTGAATAAATTGTGATTTGTGTTGTTATCATTTTGTTTGTTGCATTTTGTGAAATAAAATTGTGTTAGGAAGCTATGAATTTTTCGCACCCTTAGCATAAAATAGGTTTAATCGAGTTTTGATGCATTTCTTTATGCAATCTTGTTATTGAGGCTTGATTTTGAAGTTCCCATGTCCAAACATGTTGTTTGATTTTGCAAATATTCATTTTTCATGCCTTCTTATTTTCACAAAAATCAAAAAAATATGAATAGTTGTTGATTTTGGTGTTTGATTGCTTGGATCTTGTGAATAAATGTTCCTAAGTCTTGTTAGTGTCATTTGCTCGCTTGATTTTGTGTATTTGTTGAATGAATTTGTTGTTTGGTTATGTTTTGGTTCGCAAGTTTCTAATAAGATAGGGTTTTTGTTATTTCTTTGTGAAAAGGGTTTGCAATTGTGAGTAAAATGATTTCTCAAATTGTTTTGATGTTGGTTGTTATGTACTTTGCTTGCAAATTATTCTATGTTGATGATTGGCAAGAGGACTCACACTTGTGCCTTAGGCATTTCACTTTAAGTGTTGAGGATTGCCTAAGATGATTCAACACAACCTTGTGCTTTGATTGAAAATTTTGGTTTGCTTGTTAGTAACTTGTTTGCAAAATTACTCTATGTTGATGATTGGCAAGAGGACTCACACTTGTGCCTTAGGCACTTCATTTTAAGTGATGAGGATTGCCTAAGATGATTCAATTTTCTTTGTGCAATTCTTGCTTGAAAATGCAAATGCTAGTTTTCTAACTTGATTAATCAATTTTGGTTACAAAAATGACTTGTTAATGCCCTCTTTTGGTCACTTTTGGTCTTGCAAATGTGATGTTCTTTCTAGGTCAATGTTATGCTTTAATGTTGATGATTTGGTAAAAGGACTAGACACTTATGCACTTGTGCATTGTCTCAAGCGTCAAGGATTACCAAAAGGGATTCAACCTTGTGCTTTATCTTGTGTTGACACCTAATTGAATTGAACTTTTGTATGATCTCTTTGTGTGCCTATTGTTGATCTTACATATGCATGCCATTAGATGTTGATGACTAAGTGTCATTCTTGTGCTCAAATGTTGTAATTGGTAATGTTTATGCTTATGCTTACATTGTTGATTGCTTTGCTTGCAATTTGTTAAATGTTGCACTTTGGTTCTTGACTTGGAAATTGATTGAATGTTCTACTTTCTTTTCGTTATGGATGCCACGCCATCCCAACAAACCTTTTGTGACCAATGTCACCCTCAAACTCCCTTCTCCTATCTTCAAATCAATCATTTTCTAAAGCTTTTTTCCAAACTCAATCTTTTCTCAAATTGTTTTCATAAGACAATCAAATTCTTTCTAAGATCAACAATAAACCTTTTTGAAAACTCATAAGGAGGCAAGTCGGACGTACGGCCAGTGTTGTCTAGCGTCCTAAGATCAGAGCTGTACAGCTCAAACATCTTGGGATACTTATGAGAATTAAAACAAGTAATTAACAACTTGAACCCTATTTCAAAAAATGAGTAAGGAATCGAGTCGGATGTACATCCGGTATTGGTTAGCGTCTTAGGGCTAGCGAGCTGTACAGTTCGGGCGAGCCTAAGATACTTGCCAAATAAAAGCAACCAACCTCACAACAAATCTTTTTCTTCCTTAATCAAAAAAAACATTTTCAATAAGTAGGGGGCACGTCGTCTGTACAGGCGGGGTTGTCTTTGTTCTAGGTCTAGTGGACTGTACAGTCTAGGACCGAAAACCCCTACAATAAAAAACACCAACACAAAGTTTCTCGACTAAGGAGAACTACGTAAGCTTTGAATTCTCCATCGCACCGGGAGATACGTAGGAGCGGGTCACATCCCGTCAAGCACACTTTTAAAAAATAATAAAAAGATTCTTCTTTTCCCCCGTTTTCAAAAACACTTTTCTCAAATAAAAAAAAAGAAGTAGAACGAATTGTTTCAAATCAACTCTGTCAAAACCGCACATCAAGTTAAAGGTTCCCTTTCGGTAGAAAGGAGGTGTGGGATGCTAATACCTTCCCCACACCTAACCGACCCCCGAACCTACATCTCTAGTTCTCAAAGGACCACCCGCCTTAAAAAGGACCCTTTTTCAATGTTTTGGTCCCTAAATAAAAAATGTTGATGGCGGCTTCACAAATTTTCACGTTGTACGATGAAAGGTTCAATCCGGATCTTTCGGGGTGCAACAGAATGTAGTGTGTGTGGATATTTATTAATATTCCATTTACTTTTCTTCCCTCATAATATCTGACTGTATTATATCCTTTTATTTTGGGATTACAATTTAGCTGGAAAGAATTGTTGGAACTCCTCCAGCAAAAAGGATGGTTGCAGCAGAGAAAGGTGTTTCTGTTTTTTTCCTACTGTACCCCAAGGCAGAGAACTTGAGTGTGGTGGTTGTATATTTTGTAGTTTCAACATTACTTATGTTGTTATGGTATTTTGTTGATTCTGACTGTTAATTAATTGGTTATTCAGAAGGCTTGTGTTATGGTATTTTGGGATTAAGCATTTTGATATGTTATTATTGTTTTTATTGTTACTCAAGTAATAGGTTCAAACTAGATGTATTAAGAGCAGCTACAGAAATGAAAAGTAGGTTATGAATTTTGAAAAATAACAAAGAAAATTAGCGTCGGCCATCCGACGCTACCTATTTAGTTGACTATTTTCATTGACTTTAGCGTCAGCCAGTCCGACGCTACATGTTTGGTTGACTTTTTACTTCGTTGACTCTTAGCGTCGGCCTTGAAGTTAGCGTCGAATTTAGCGTAGGCTTGGCCGACGCTATTTAGCGTCGGCCTGAATTTAGGGGACGCTACGATTTAGCTTCGAGCGTTTTAGCCTCGACATGAGGCCGACGCTAATCCGACGCTAATCTACTGTTAGCGTCCGCTTTTGGCCTTTTAGCGTGGGCTTTTGGCCGACGCTAAAAACTGATTTTCTAGTAGTGATTGGTGATGAAGATTGATGATGAAGATTGAAGATTGAAGTAGATGAACCCTAATTTTGATTTAGGAATTTTTCCAATTCAATTTTTAAAAACATTTCAGATTAATGTTATTAATGTTTTTAGTTATTTGTTAATTGTGTTGACCTCAAGGCTTAAATGCACGTTACCCCCTGCAAATATCCCCATTTTTCATTTACCCCCTACAAAAATTTTTTTTATTAAAAAACACATTGCAAATATTAAACGTTTCTAGTTACCCCCCTCTGTTAACTTTTCTGTTAAAAAAAAGGACGTGGCAAACGGAACGCCACGTCAACACCCTATGTCATCACTGCTACGTCAACACCCTATGTCATCACTGCCACGTGTGATGCTCCCCTCTCAATATATTTTTACCACACCCAAGACTTGAACTTGAGATCTTGGGGTGGGATTCAAACTCAATTATTGCTCGGATCTGACCAACCCTTGTTGGTATTTGAATTTTATTTTATCATAGCTAATTCAAATGTTGAAAATGTTTATAATTAAATTAATTAATACCCTCTATTAGTTTATTTAGATACCATGTATATAGTTTTGTATCTTTTGATAAATATGTGTTAGAAAAAATAGAATTAAAAATATAGTTTATAGTGTCGGAATATTAAAGTGCAATTTTATTTTTTAAAACAATTACAATAATAAAAACTAATGAAACTAGGAGAACAAGATTGTAATAAGCTCCTAATGCAATAAATAAATACATAATAATGTAATACCCAAAGTCATTAAATACTACTTGGATATTATATTTCCATTTCGGTAGATTGTATGATATATTTTGATGCTTGTTGATTTGAAAAACTTGTATTAATTTGAGTTATGTGATGACTACAATAGTTCAAGATTAAAACAAGGGGTAGTATCAGAAATTCTGTGACACATCTCCCTTTGGGCTAAAACAGTTAAGCCCAGCCCATTCCCTAAACCCACTATTAGTTCTCAGCTGAAAACAACTTAAGACACACTCCCACTCTTCTCATTTTGAAAAAATAGATACGAACAAATAGAGTGCTAGAGAGAAGGGAGAGTGAAAGTCGAAAGAGGGAGAAGAGGAAAGTTAGAAAGATGAACTCCCTTACCTACATTGTGCTGTCTCATTTTACGTACACACCCGTGTTAGAGGCTGTCTCTGTAACGTTTTTGACCCATTCACTTGTTCATTGGTATTCCCCCTATCTAGGCCAATCCATACTATTGGTATATTAGTTTTAATTATAATGTAACCTTAGTCATCCTTGCTCTAACTATGGTTAAGTCAATGTATAGTTACCACAGTTAGTTAAGTTGACCTCCGTTAGTTAGATGAAATATAACAGTGTAACACTTCAAGCAAAAGAAGGAAGAAAAAAATACAATCCTGATATTCAACATGGTATCAAGAGCGTCTTGATCCAATTCCTTTTTTTTCGCTTCGCGTTTTTCCCCTCATATCTTCCTCTCCGGTGATGGCTGCCGTCATCACCGCCGGTACCTCCGCACCAGAAATCAAAGAATTCCGCCACAAGATTACCGAAAAACTACATGATGAGAACTTTATACTGTGGCGTCAACAAGTTGAGCCCGTCATCAAAGCTCACCGCCTTCAACATTTCTTGGTCAGTCCTCGCATTCCACCGTGCTTTCTAACGGAAGAGGATCATCAATCGGAATCTGAAAACCCTGCGTATCAAACATGGGAAGCTCAAGATCAGATGCTGCTCTCCTGGCTTCAAACATCTCTTTCCACCGGAATTCAAGCTCGCGTTGTAGGCGCCACTCACACTCACGAACTTTGGGAACGAATCTTCGCCTATTTCCAGAAATTAGGTCGAACCAAGATTCGACAACTGCGTCAAGAATTACGCACCACGAAATTGGAGAATCTGACTATCAAAGAATACCTTGCAAAGCTGAAATCCCTTGTCGATTCACTATCTTCTGTTGGTGAAACGGTCTCGCCTCAAGATCACCTCGACGCCATCATCGATGGTCTTCCACAGGCGTATGATTCGATTATCTCCGTCATCGAAAGTCGATTTGACAATGATGTCACCGTTGAAGAAGCTGAAGCTCTTCTTTTAGGTCAAGAAATTAGACTACAAAGATATCGCAAACAGAATGCCAATGATTCTGCATCTGTTCTTCTCACCCAGGCCCCTGCACAACAATCAAATCCCTCTCAGAATACAGGTAATTCCACCGGCAACCCAAACGGTAATGCTACTCCCTCCTCTGGTTTTGGTTTTCGTGGCCGTGGTCGCGGCAGAGGCCGTGGTCGTGGAGGTCGTTCTCAGATTCAGTGTCAAGTGTGCAACCGTTTTGGTCATTCTGCTGTGTTTTGCTACTATCGATTCAATCAAACTTTCAACTCAGGCATGCCTCCACAGAACTCCAACCCTTATGCCTATGTGAGGCCACAGAACACCAACCAACTTCCTCCACAAAATGCTCTAGCAAATGCCCTCATGGTAAACTCATCTCCATTGCAGAACCCCAATTTCTTTGGTGATACTGCAGCATCTCTTCATGTTACCAATGATGGTCAGAATATTCAACATCCTCAGCTCAACATGGATCATCCCAGTCAGGTCTTTGTTGGCAACGGCCAAGGTTTGCCTGTTCTCTCCTCTGGCTCTACTGCTTTCAATTCTCCATTTAACCCTAATTTCACATTTTATCTACATAACTTGCTGCATGTTCCCAGCATCTCTAAGAATCTAATTAGCATTCATAAACTGCTTCGTGATAACCCTGTGTTTGTTGAGTTCCACTTAAATGATTGCCTTGTGAAATCTCAGGCTACACGTCACCTACTAAATCACCTACTAAATCACCTGTCACCAATCTTAATTCATGTGTTGTAAATACCACTATTTCTTCAAATGTTGCTGCTAATATACACACTTGGCACTTGAGGTTAGGACACCCTCACTTGAATACCCTCAACCATGTATTCAATCTCTGTCATATGCCATTTCCTAATAAAAGTGACTCTGTTTTCTGTGATGCTTGCTGTGTTGGAAAATCCCATAGGCTCCCCAGTTATCCTTCTGACGGTCTGTATAATGCTCCCTTGGAATTGGTTTACAGTGACTTGTGGGGGCCAACTCCCATGCCCTCTTCTACTGGTTTTTACTATTATCTGACATTTGTTGATGCTCACTCTCGTTTTACATGGTTTTATTTACTTAAAGCAAAATCTGAAACCTTCAATGTCTTTAAACAATTCAAAACAATGGCTGAATTACAATTCAACACTAAACTCAAATGTCTTCAAACTGATTGGGGTGGGGAGTTCAGACCTCTATCTAAATACTTGTCAGAATTAGGAGTCATTCACAGGTTAATTTGCCCACACACACATCACCAAAATGGGGTTGCAGAAAGAAAACATAGGCATATTGTAGATATTGGTCTCACTCTCTTGTCTCAAGCAAAAATGCCCTTCACTTTTTGGGATCATGCTTTTGCTACTGCTGTACATTTAATTAATAGACTTCCTACTACTTCTTTGCATGGTGAAATTCCTTTTAAATTGCTCTATGGTCAATTACCAAACTTCTCTGCATTTAGAGCTTTTGGATGTAGTTGTTTTCCATGCCTTAGACCATATAATGCTCATAAGCTTGACTTTAGATCACATGAATGCATCTTTTTGGGTTACTCTGCTTCTCACAAAGGTTACAAGTGTTTGTCACCCACTGGCAGAATATTTGTGTCAAAAGATGTTATCTTCAATGAAAGAAAATTCCCTTACAAAGACCTCTTTGAAACCCAGCCATCTACTGCACCTATTACACTATATCTCCTACACACCCTACTTCATCAATACCTACAGTAGCCTCTCCTCCTCCTCCCACTCAACCAAACACTTCACCTCCTACTACTACACCTTCTGCCACCACTACAAATCCTAATGCAACTTCGGAAACTCTACCTTCTGCTGCCACAGAAACTTTCCCTGCCACCACTACCACTCCAAACTTACATCCAACAAATCTTCACCCAATGAAAACTAGAGCTAAACGTGGCATCTCTAAACCCAAACAGCCACCCACCCTTCTCCTCACTCATATTGAACCAAAAACTGTCAAAACTGCTCTCCAACAACCTGCCTGGCACACAGCCATGACAGAGGAATATAATGCTCTCTTGAAAAAAAATACTTGGTCTCTTGTGTCTCTGCCACCTGGAAAGAATATTGTGGGATGCAAATGGGTATTCAGAGTAAAACAAAATGCTGACGGTACACTCAACAAATACAAGGCAAGGTTGGTTGCCAAAGGATTTCACCAACAACAAGGATTGGACTTTCATGAGACTTTCTCTCCAGTCATCAAACCTATTACCATCCGAATTATCCTCACCATGGCTCTCACACACAAATGGCATCTTCATCAACTTGACATCAACAATGCCTTTCTGAATGGCATTCTTACTGAAGAAGTGTATATGCAGCAGCCACAAGGTTTTGAAGTGCCAGGCAAGTCCCTGGTTTGCAAACTGAATAAAGCCATTTATGGCCTCAAACAAGCACCAAGGGCTTGGTTTGATAAACTCAAACACTCTACTTCAACTTGGGTTCAGAAATAGCAGGTGTGATCCATCTCTCTTCACATACAATCAACAATCTGCTGTAGTATATCTTCTTGTATACGTTGACGACATCATCCTTACAGGCACATCCAACATACTAATTCAGAAGCTCATACAAAAACTTGACTCTATCTTCTCTTTAAAACAACTGGGCAATTTAGATTATTTTTTGGGGATTGAAGTTAAGCATCTACCTACTGGAGAACTAATGCTCACACAAGACAAGTATATCCGTGACCTACTCCACAAGACAAATATGGTTGAAGCCAAGCCAATCTCCACACCTATGGTCTCTAACCTAAAACTGTCCAAACAGGGCAGTGATATTTTTCAAGACCCTACTATGTATAGGTCTGTTGTTGGTGCTCTGCAGTACACCACAATTACTCGCCCAGAAATTAGCTTTGCAGTGAACAATTACTCCCATGGAATCACATTGGATAGCAGTCAAAAGAATCCTTCGTTATCTCAAAGGTACCTTACATCATGGTCTTCTCCTCAAACCAGCTTCCATTCACCAACCTCTTTCACTCACAGCTTGGTGTGATGCTGATTAGGCAGCTGATATAGATGACCGTAAGTCTACTTCAGGTGCTGCAGTTTATTTGGGTCCTAACTTGGTGTCTTGGTGGTCTAAAAAGCAGACAATTGTGGCCAAAAGCAGCGCTGAAGCAGAGTACAGAAGCTTAGCCCTTGTAACAGCCGAGGTAACCTGGATCCAGTCTTTACTCTCTGAACTTGGCATTGCTCACACCACTCCACAGATTTTGTGTGACAACCAAAGTGCTGTAGCACTTGCTCACAATCCCATACTTCATGCTCGCACAAAACATGTTGAACTTGATCTCTTTTTCGTTCGTGACAAAGTGCTTTCCAAGCAGATCAAAGTAGCTCATATACCTGGTCTGGATCAATGGGCTGATGTGCTCACAAAACCGCTCTCAGCTGCCAGATTCCTGCTACTAAAATCCAAGCTCAACGTGGTGACTTCTCTGCCTCAGTCACACCCTCCATGAGCTTGTGGGGGGGGGGGGGGGGGGGGGGGGTATTGGTATATTAGTTTTAATTATAATGTAACCTTAGTCATCCTTGCTCTAACTGTGGTTAAGTCAATGTATAGTTACCACAGTTAGTTAAGTTGACCTCCGTTAGTTAGATGAAATATAACAGTGTAACACTTCAAGCAAAAGAAGGAAGAAAAAAATACAATCCGGATATTCAACACATACTGATGAATTCATGTTATGATTTACCTTCAATTGTGTTCTCTCATTGGCCTATCTTAACCTCTTTCTTGTTTCATGAACATGTGACATGTTAAGCATCGATTTCAGATATAGTTTGGGTTAATGCAATGTTATGTTGATATTTAAATGATGCATGACCCATTGTTATTCTCCCTATGTTAAATATGAGTGTGAGAACCATATGATATAAATATAAGGTAATGTATATGCAACATCACAAGAAATATGCAACATCACAAGTTGTCGAGTGGGTTACACATGTAAATATAAAGGATAGGTAGAGATATGGTGAGGTGTCATGGAAGAGGTCACTGAGAGTGTAATCTCACTGTTATTTTTCTGTTTTTCAGATACAAAGAGTAAGTCAAAGCAAGAAGATGGGAAATGAGGAGCTATGCTAGTTCTTTAGTTGGGAGATCTTCTAAGGATCACTTAGAGCTGCTTAGTTTTCTTTATTTCAATGATGTAATGTTTTGTACTCATAACTTGTGATCGTTTTGGTATCAAGTTATTGTATTAGGAAGTCACAACTTGGATTTGAATTTTATTTTCGTATTTTGACTCATGTAAACCATATTAAGCCTATAGCTTGAGGATTGATTATTATGGTTGTAGTAATCTTTTTTGATTCAATTTCGGTTGTCGAACTTCTGTTGTTGAAATCAAACCCATAGTTGTGAAATCTCTGATTGTTTATAAAATGTTAAGGTTCTATATATTTCTTTGATGACTGAACTATTAGGATGTTACACATAAAGAAAAATCCGAGATGGAAAAATGGTACAACCGAGAGGAAGGTGAGAAGAAAACTAGCAAGAATGAGCAGCAAGTAACGTCTCTTTTCCATTCCCCAGGTACCACACACCCACAAAACAACAATCTCATGCAATTTCACTAAAACCGTCATTTTACAGTTTGGTAATCTTCGTAACCTCTTTCTCTCTTTCAGATGCGTATCTTTTCCAAAGTAAGTGTTTGGGAGTTTTAGGTTTATTGAGTAACTAGTGTATGGGGCCGTCCCAAACAATTTAGAGACACTCTTCAAATTTTAAAAATTGGGCCCTTAATTATACTTTTAGCGAATGAATCACCAAAACTCAAACTACTTTATTAACTTAAATTTTAATATTGAAAATGTTTATAATCAAATCAATTAGTACCTTCTATTAGTTCTTTCAAATACCATGTAATAATTTTGTATTTTTTGATAAATATGTTTTAGAAAAAGTGAGTCAATTAAATATGATTTAATAGTGTTGGAATAATAAAATTGCAATAATATTTTTAAAGCAATTACAATAAAAGCTAATGAAACTAGGAGGGCAAGATTGTAATAAGCTCATGATATAATAAATATGAATAAACTATCTATAACTATTAATAAAGGGGATTCTAAAAAAAACTATCATTTTGGTGTTAGATTTTTCTGAGCAAAATGCCTTTATTGTAATGATAACTACCAACTAACACCCAACACATTTCTATTTCTAATTCTAATAATAATAACCACCCACCCACTAACACACCAATACACCAACACATGAAAGACGGGCCCGGAGAATTTCTAGTTATATATAAAGCAAAAGCAGAGATGGAAAGATGGTGAGAAGCAAGAAAGATAGGAACAAATGAAAATTTTGAAACCAAACTAGCTAGAATGAGTAAGTAACGTCTCTTTTACATCACCAATGTACCCCACACCCACAAAACAACAATTGCATGCAAGTTCACCAAAACCGTTATTTTACGGTTTTGTAATATTCCTAACCTCTTTCTCTTTTTCTAAACTGTACATTTTTCAAAGCAAGCGTTTGAGAGTTTAATATTATGTTTTAAAAATCAATGTGCAAATACATGTGACATAGTTTATTCTACCAACAAAGAGTGAAATCGACGAAAATCTTTAACCGCATTCATTTGTCCATTCATTAGAAGGGTACTCTCTCTCTCTCTGTTTTTCTCTCCCTCCCCCTCCCTCCCTCCCGTGTATTTCCTTTCCTATGATATGTTTATCTATTGTAAAGTACTTTGGTTAAAATTTTACAATAATCTTATTAGGTGCAATCAATTGCGGGTTTAGACCATTCCTTCCAAATTCTCGAGTTCGAAGAGGACCGACCTAATAATATCACACCATTCATTTAAACTCTTTAAAGTTTGGAAGAGTTTCAACTCAATAATCTTAGACCATTCCTTCCAATCATGTTAGGGTTATGAAAGGGTTATTTTATCCAACTCGAAACTACATCTCACTCCCATTCTTATAGACTTTTAGGGAACTGTCTATTGTCTAACTACGATCCACACCACACTCCTAGCCATTTTGTTTTGGGGAAGAGTCATCTCTCAATCTTAGACATACATCTTCCCCTAGGCTTGTGTAGTTTTGGGTCGAAAAAAGACTTTCCTATATATCTCTTCTCTTTACTTCAATTTCTTTTTTTGGGGGTGGTTCGTTTACAATAACATAACATATATGTTAAACGATATATACATTCCTTGATTGGCGAAAAAACCTTTGGGCCTTGGTTGTTTATACATTCCTACCTTAGATGAATGTGTTTATGGTACACGCACTAAGCTCTCCACTCGTATTTGTCTATGCTCCTTTCGAGACATGAGAAAATGATAATTATATAAATAGTTCGATTTGTGTAAAACCACTTACAACAAATCGCTTAACAATATTATTATTGAAAATTGAATTGCAATTGGCCTTACTAAAAAATTGAATGGGATTTATACAAATTTTTCTCTAATCATGTTGTACATTACACGTTAAAAATAGAGACTAAATTTATTTATATTTTTTTGATATTTTGTCGAGAAATAAAATAAGTTTAGTAGAGGAGAAGAGAATACCATGTTGGTTTTCTGCAATTAATATATGACTAACTCTAAAATGAAACAAATAGGAAAGAGACATAGTTGATGTATATGACAAAAAGAAATAAAAGCCCAAAATCACGACCAACCAAATCGAAAAGAAATAAAATTATTTAAAGGGAAAAAAAAAAGCAAACATATTATGGTGAAACTGAAACTGTCACATCTAGCTAGCTAAGCTTTATTTTTCCACGCAAGCATGACACATAATTCAAAACTCCTTATTGAGTTTAACCCAAGCGAAGCTCAAGATCCACTTCTCCATCATAACTAGCAATCACTGAAGTGCTAGGTCCACCTCCATGGGTAATGTTGTTGCTAGTAGATTCTCCACGACATGGTGGAACCTGGGAAAAAGGAGCATTCTCTTGGAAAAGAGTGACAATTTCTGGTGGTGCCTCGTTAGCAACATTCATAGGCGTGGAGTATGAGGCAGAATTAGCCATGGGGTTTGTGTTTCTATGCATATGGTTACCACCTGAAACAAAGTAGTGACCTATGAGTGGATTCGTTCTCGTAAAGCTGCAAACATATGTGGCAGGTGGGTGCCCGAAGACATGTGCAGCATAGATCTGAACTTGTAGCGGTGTCTTGCTCCACACAAAATGCCTAGCAATTTCGCTCCACCTACCGTTCCCAAATACTCTTAGCCCCATCAAAAATAACCTAAGATAACAAAACAAAAAGTATAAGGATTTAAGAAAACGGAACCACAAACTAGTTTGTAATGCCAATGTAGTTAATGTATCCAGGACCAATACTCGACTGTGATCAAGACCACATCAACCACATTTGACCGCGGCCATGAGATCGGTTTAAGACATTGCTTATATTTAATGTAATTGAAAAATAAATAAAAACACCAGTAAATAATAGTGTTTGTAACATGCATTAACATATTGGAGAGTATCTTGAGTGGAAATGAAAGTTGTCAGTATAAAAAAAGAATGAGAAAATGGAAACCAAAAATTAATTAGATTAAGGTTAAAAGACACAAACTCATGCTCTCTTTGAGTCCAACGCTCCATGATACTGACTCCATTTGGGAAAAAGAATATGTTTGATTCAGCCACCGGTTGAAGAACAGTTGTAACCTGACCAACATGAACACCATGATAGAACCTAGTAACAACCTGTGAAGGATCATAGGTGTGTGGAGCTTGCCATTGAGCAGTTTGGTGGGGGTGAATCATATGGTGAAGGTTATGATTGGCAGTAGAAACAACACCAAAATTAGGGATGATTGGTGTGTTTGTGTTTGAAGAAGGCATGGGTGACAATGGAGGGAAGTCAAGAGACTCGCCTTCTGTAAGATCAATGATTTCAGTAGCCATTGTTGATAAAGCTGTGGTGTGAGAGAGAGAGAGAGAGAGAGAGAGAGAGAGAGAGAGAGAGAGAGACTAGTTTCTTTGGACTGTTTTGAAGTTGGAACTAGTTTCTTAATTTATAGAACTTCTACGCCCACTGCCTTGTACAATATTTACCAAAATGTCCTTCAGAGTTCTCACTTTTTTGATCCCTTCATTTAAATTACTCTTATCTCCACAAAAATCAATATTTACACTTCCTCCCACTCTATTTCAAAAATATCTTATGAACGTTACTAATTAACACATTCACTATCCCATGTCGTGCACGCCTCTCTACTCGTTCCCTTTTGTCATAGATCAAAATATAAATTGGTAACTGACGAAGTATAGCAACACTCCTCAACTTGAGTTGACAAATATAACCCTGCTTTTAATTTGTACAAAAGATACCGTGTTTGTTTTCTACACTATCCATTTCCAAATAAAAATATTATTTGATTAAAGCTATAGTTTAAACTAGTCGTTTAATAATTTTTCTCTTACGCAATTTCTACTGAAAAGGCTACTAATTCTACATTGATATTTATAAGGGTAAAGTAGTTTTTTACCTTTTATCTCGATCTACCCACAAGAACATCCTCTCCCTCTTTATTTCCTTTTTTATTCTCTCATTCTTCCACTCTCTCTCTCTCTCTCTCCCTCCTTTTTCAATCTCTCTTTCCTAAACACTCACATGATCTCCCTCCTACCACCTGTTGTACTTTAACTTTTGTAGTTTCATCCTTCTTTCTTTTTTATACACCCTTAAACATTTATTCTTTCTATCTTTTCCCCATTTTGGTTGTTAGTTTTCCTCACTTTTAAGTTTTAACTACAGATTTTCTGAAATCAACTATACATCTTATGAATGGAAGGGCTAATGAAATATCATTTCTATAAACATGTGTCCTTTATTGGAGAAATATCCAACTCAAAATACTCTATTTAAAGGAAACTACATTAAAATATCCAACTAATTCACCTTGGTCACTAAAGGGATCTCAATACTAAGTTTTTTCATGCCTGCATTAAGAATCGTAGAAGAGCTAATCAGATCGTGTCTCTGAATAGGGAAGGGATGAGGTTGGAGGAGGTGCAGGAGGTGAAACAGGAAGTGAAAAGTTTCTTTGAAGCCAGTTATGTGGAACCAATTTTGCAGCGTCCTATTCTCAGTGGCATTGAGTTCGACAAGATCAGTGAAGAGAAGTATCATCATCTTATTGCACCGTTTACGGAGGACGAGGCGAAAGAAGAAGTGTGGAATTGCGATGGGAATAAAGTCCTGGACCCGACGGCTACAATCTAAACTTCATTAAAAATTGTTGGGAGGTTGTGAAGGAGGATGTTATGGGTTTCTTTGAGGAATTTCATGTTAGTGCGGTGTTGCCTAAAGCCATTTCGGCTTCTTTCTTGGATTGGCTCTTATTTCGAAAAAGGAGAACCCACAAGATTTAAGGGACTATCGACCGATTTGCCTCATTGGGTGTATTTATAAAATATTGGCTAAAGTGTTAGCTAGTAGATTGAAGAAGGTGTTACCCAGGATTATCTCTCCTTGCCAATCGGTGTTTCTTTCGGGTCGTTAGATTTTGGATGGGGTGTTTGTGGTTAATGAGCTAGTCGATCTAGCTAAAAGAAGGAAGGATGAATGCATGCTGTTTAAGGTTGACTTTGAGAAGGCTTATGACTCTGTCTCTTGGGGGTTTCTTGAGTATATGTTGGGTCGAATGGTTTTGGTGCAGTGTGGATTAATTGGATCAGATCTTGCTTACATAACTCTTCGATGTATGTTCTTGTCAATGGGAGTCCTACTGAGGACTTTCAGATTCACAGGGGCCTCAAGCAAGGAGATCCTTTATCTCCTTTCCTTTTTCTCATTGTTGCTGAGGGTTTAACTGGAATGGTTCAGAAGGCGGTGCGTGAAAGTTTATTCTCAGAGTTCCAGGTTAATAACAGCCTAAGTTTTTCGTTGCTTCAATTTGCAGATGATATTATTTTGGTCGGAAAGGGTTCGTGGGATTTGGAGTATAAAGTCTATTTTTAGAATTTTTGAGATTGTTTCAGGTTTGAAGGTGAATTTCCACAAGAGCTGTTTGTATGGCATTAACTTGGACAATGATTTTCTTGAAGCGGGAGCTAGTTTTTTGTCATGTAGTACTGCGGCTATTCCTTTTAAATTTCTGAGTATTCCGGTGGGAGCCAATCCTAGAACTTCACATACTTGGGCTCCTGTCATTGAGAAGGTGAGAAGAGACTTTCGTCATGGAGTGGGCGTTTTTTATCTACTGGGGGTAGAGTGGCTCTCATAAATTCAGTCCTCAATAGCATTCCACTTTATATGTTCTCTTTCTTCAAGGTTCCCAAGATTGTTATCCAGGAACTTGTTAAGATCCAGAGAGATTTCTTGTGGGGGGTAATAGAGCGGGTTGACCTGTTTATTGGGTATCTTGGGAAAAAGTTTGTAGACCTAAGAAGGAGGGTGGCTTGGGGGTGAAAAATCGGGAAGCTTTCAATTTGGCTCTTCTGAGCAAGTGGAAATGGAGGTGCATAAATGATATTAATGCTAATTGGTGACAACTTATTTCTCATCGTTATGGAGATTTGAGGTTTCTTTTCACAGGGGCGATATCTTCTAGAGGCGGCACCAAAGATTCTTTATGGTGGAGAGACTTATTACTTTTGGAAGATGGCACGCCATCGTGGCAGGATGCAATTGTTTCTTGTCTTAGGCCGGTGGTGGTTACGGGGGATTTGATTTCCTTTTGGTCGCATAAGTGGGCTAGCGCTGATACTTTTAAGGACTTGTTTCCTAGTCTCTTCCTTCTGGATAAGTTTAAAAATGGTTGTATCAGGGAACATGGGTATTGGGTTGGTAGCACCTGGCGTTGGAATTTTTTCTGGGATCGTGTTTTGACTACAGAGGAGAGGGCTCACTCTGATATGCTTTTCGACATTTTAAATTCTTTACATCCCGACGATTCCCAGCAAGATAAATGGCAGTGGAGGCTTGATAATTTCCATGTGTTTACAGTGAAATCTTGTTATGCTTTGTTGTTGAATCGGTTGAATCAAGATAGGTTGGATAGTGACATTCAAATTGCTTTAGATGATATGTGGCAGCTTTCGATTCCAACCAAGGTGGGGGTTTTCGGTTAGAGATTGTTGTTGAGAAAACTTCCAACCCGGGATGCTCTTATATCTAAGGGTATCATTAGGGACCCTCATGGGTCATGTTGTCCTTTTTGCTTTGAAAAGGATGAATCTATTTTTCACTTATTTTTCTGTGCAGGTCCTCAGTGTGCATATGGAATCTCTTGTTGGAGTGGCGCATTTTAGGGCCCATATGGTATCAGGCTGGAGTCCAAGAAGGATGGGAGACTAAAGTATTTGCTTTGGATGGCAGTCACGTGGTGTCTTTGGATTCATCGAAACCATATTCTCTTTAAGGATCAAGTCTTCAACTCTCAAGTGGTAGTCAATCATGTTAATTAAAGTTATATCTTGGAGTTGGTTCATTAGCATTGAAGGTCGTAATTCAGCTTTGAAGATTTCAGACTGGTGGGAAAATCCTATTTGTTGTATGAACTCGATTTAATTTGGCGTTCTGCCTCTTTCTTCCTGGGGTACTCTTTCCTCTTTGTGTCTTTTTCCCATGGGGTTTTGGCCCAAGGAGATTTTAATGAGGCGTCTCTTGTATTTGTATCGGTTGGGGTGCCCGTTTGCATCCCCTTTAATATAATTTTTGCTTATTAAAAAAACTAATTTCCATAAGCTCCTCGAGATAGCTTATGAAAACAGCTTATGGCTTATAGAAAAATAGTTTTAACATTATTTTATTGTTTATTATGGGCCCGTTTCGATAGTGCTTATTTTGAGCTTATGGAAAACAACTTAAGCAAATAAATAAGCTTTTATGTATTATTCATAAACTTGTCAATAGAGTTTATGGAAAAACAACTTATGGAGATATAACTTTTGTTAGTGAGAACTTATGGGTTAACATGAAAACTTATTTATTTCCATAAGTTCAAAATAAGCTCATCCAAAAGGGCACTATATAAACAGCTTATGCATAAACACTTATACGATAAGCGCTTATGCCATAAGCTGTTAATTAAGCTGTTTATCCAAACAGGCCCAAATACCCTTGGCAAGGAAATAAAGCAATAATAAGGAGCCCTAAGATAGAGATCCCCTAAAACTAGTCATCCTAACGAAAAGGTAAAAGACAGTTTAAACACAGTTTAAAGAGCTAAAAAACAAAATCAAATCAAAAGGAGACAGATGCATAATTTGTCTTCGAACGAGTATATATCTCAACTTTGTATTCTAAGATAGGCTTAAAATTTGTTTCTCCCTTTTTCTTCTCTTTTCTCAATAGTAGTCCTAGTGACTAGTGAAGAAACATTACATGTTTTGTCTCTTTTATTAGTCTTCGTTTGTCGCAGTTTTTATTATTTTAATATTCAAAATTATCTTCCTTTTCTGCAATTTCTTTCTCCTACTTCTAATGCTTGCGTACCATTTTTTGTGACAAATTTTAATAATTTGCTATTCTTTTGTTAGTTTTTTTGTTTGTCGGTATAATTTTATTATCCTTAAGCAATTTCTATAAGGAAATATCACACGTTATTGATATAATTTATAATACCCCAAAACTTGATCTATTAGGTTAGGGAAAAATTCCAAATAGATTTAAAGGAAGCTAAGTAGAATTAAGGATAATCCAGTTAGGGTGAATTATATGAATTGCAAGTGTTTCGTTTAATTATGTGTTATCTTGATTTTATGAAATTTGTAATGTTTGGAGAATTCTATGTGATTGATTAAGCAGGCTGTTTGTTTGATTATATGCTAATTTCATTAAAGAATATCACTTTGATTGTTTCATTAATTGTTTTTCTTACATAATTTCATTAAAGTATATCACTTTGATGTTTGGAGAGTTTTTCTGCCGTTTTCCAACAGTTTTAGCAATAACTTTTGATAAGGAAATCCGATTTAGGTGTTTTTGGATGTGTTGGAAAGCTAACGAAAAGATATACATTTATAACTGAACATTGTTGTGTTTTTTTTAGATAAGCAGTATTTCAATAACGGAGCACTAGGGGTGCTCAAACCCAAACAATAATAAAGGATTACATATTGTTTAGGTATTCTAGTGGTCTAGACCACCAATCGGTAATGTTGAAATTAGAATTACAATGAAAATTACCGCACCGTCTATAAATCAACCAACTCCAAGAGCAACTCTTGATGCGATTAATAACGGCGTCTATGTTTGCATCCTCATTTCTAAACACCAAACCGTTCCTAGATAACCAAATGTTCCAACAAACCGTGAGTCAAATTAAGTACTTAGTCCTCTTCGCCCTCCTTCCTTTGCAAAGCTTACCAAACCATCGAAAATGATCTTGAACGGTTAACGAAATAGGCAGCTCCACCCCCAACCAAGAGCAAACGGTGGACCATATTTGTTTCGCGAACATACAGTCCACGAACAGGTGTTGTACGTCTTCTATATGCAGCAGACAAATGGGACACACAGCGGCAGCAACCTCGGTGATAACATGACGATGAAAAAGAAGACCACGAGTCGGCAAAGAATTGATTAACAAACGCCACCAAAAATACTAACCTTCGATGGAGTAACTGATTTCCATAACTTGGACAACAGCTTATTCATTTCTGAGGGTTATCTTGACTTATTCCAACACTTAATATGAAAACATGACTATGCCTAGTTGTTTCGCATTACACTGTTCATGTGTCTATTACTTACGCTCATATGGCTCCTAGTAAGACTATTTAGCTGTTTAAACTCACATTTCATGTTATTTTTTATGTAAGTTTTATTTTTTTTACACAATTTATGTAAGTTTTATTAAAAAAACAAAGAATCTCAGAAATTTTGGTTCTGTTTGTCACTCATCTACGTAAATCCATCATGGTTTCGTCCTTTCTCTCTCATTAAAATAGAAAATTTATTTAGTTAATAGCACAATAACATGCCTAGTTTCCTCAACAGAGAAATTGAAAAGAAAAGGCGCGAATGATAATTTCTCAACTGTACCCACAAAATAATACATAAAGAATATGATATAGATTAGTTTCGTTCATAAATAATACATTTAATTTATTTTTAAGAAAAAAATTTGCAAAGAAAAAATTTTAACGGTAGTCCTATTTAAATTAGAGTAAGGTATGCATGACAATATTTTGAGTCAGCATTTCATCAATATGACTTCATAATCACGATATAAAATAGTATAATAAAAAGTACTACTATTACATAGAACTCTCATAGGCCAGTGAGAGAGAGAGAGAGAGAGAGAGAGAGAGAGAGAGAGAGAGTGCAGCACTAGAATGAAGTATCCCATGGGGTGGGCTATGATTTAGACCTTGTTGAAAGTTGAAACTACTTGCACCATATTATTCGTTAATTCCAGACTAGGTTTACTAGGTGATTGTGTATTTGCCATAATGTTCTTTAAAATTTTCACTATATATAGCAGTCTACGAAAGAATATTAAAATATACTCAATTACTTTAAAATGCATTTTAAATATAAAAACTTACATTTGAATCTTACATTACCGGTTGCCTAATGTAAATTTTATTTGATTATAGCTAGATTTTAATATTGAAAATGTTTATAATTAAATCAATTAATGCGTTCAATTAGCTTCTTCAAATGCCATGTAATAAGTTTGTATTGTTTGATAAATATGATTTAGAAAAAATAGTCAATTAAACATATTGTTTATAGTGTTGGGATAAAAAAATTGCAATTTTATTTTTTAAAACAATTACAATAAAAGCTAATGAAACTAGGAGGACAAGATTGTAATAAGCTCTTGATACAATAAATATAAACTACTATATATAAAGCAAAAGCAAAACTGAGAGGAAGGTGAGATGCAAGCAAGGTAGGAACAGTCAAAAAAATTGAAACCAAACTAGCTAGCGAGATTGAGTAACGTCTCTTTTACATCACCAGTGTACCCCACACCCACAAAACAACAATCGCATGCAAGTTCACCAAAACCGTCATTTTACGGTTTTGTAATCTTCGTAACCTCTTTCTCTTTTTCTGATGTGTAGCTTTTTCAAAGCAAGCGTTTGAGAGTTTAATATTATATTTTAAAATTTAATGTGCACATACATGTGACATACTCTCTTTGGTCCTTATTATAAGAAAAATTTGCTATTTTGATTTTATTGAATAACTGATATACTAGCCTATAATAGTGATAGTGAAACATAACTTATGGGTATATGTAGTCTATAATAGGCTAGATAGATTATTTATTCAATGGACCTAAAATTGCAAATTTTTCTAATAATTAGGACCAAAGTGGTATTTTCTTCTACCAAAAAAGAGTGAAACTGAGTGAAATCTTTAACCGCATTCATTTGCCCGTTCATTAGAAGGATACTATCTCTGTCTATTCACCAATTACCTGGGTGCATGTGCAATGGTTACAAATTTCTTATCCCTTATGCAAAATCACCCTGTGCATTTCCTTTCGTTTAATTTTGTTTCTCTATTGTAAAGTACTTTGGTTAAGATCCTCGCCTTGGGCATGGAGCAGCTTTAAATCTCTGAGCCAGCTGTCCCGCCCATCGAGGTGCCTCCAATCCAGCGAGGGGATTAGTCACTGCGTTCGACAGTGGATACCTTGGTCTAGACCAAAAAAAGTACTTTGGGTAAATTTATAATAATCTTATTAGGAGTAATCAATTGCGGTTTTAGATCATTCCTTCCAAATTCTTGAGTAGGAAGAGGAATTACCTAATAATGTCACACCATTCCTTCCAAAATCTCTGAAGATTGGAAAAGCTCCAATTTAATAATCTCTTAGACCATTTTTCCATGATAGGGATGGGTTCTTTTATCCAACTCGAAAATTTAATATGATTTTTCCAAAATCTTTGAAGTTTGGAAAAGGTTCTTTTATCCAACTCGAAAGTGCATTCACTCCCACTTTTATAGACTTTTAGGGATGGGTCTATTGTCTAGCTTAGATCCACCTCACACTCCCAGTCTCATAGTTTCGGGGAAGGGTCATCTCTCCATCTTGGAAATACATCTCCCCCAAGTTCGTATAGTTTGGGGGAGAGTCTATTTCTCTATAGCCTTAGTCACCCTTCTTGGGTCGAGGAAAGAGTTTTCTATATAGGGCATACGCTTTCTCTCGCTCATACCCTTTATAGGCCAAGAGAGAACATATCTTTTTAATGCTTGTAGCATTGGTCGGTTCATGTCTTCTTGTGAATCTCTTCCAACAAATAATCTTATAATTTACAATATTATGTTAACCGACACTTTCCTTGATTGACAAAAAACCTTTTGGCATTGATTGTTTATACTTACCTAAGATAAATATTATGCTCTTTTTGAAACGTGAGATAATTATAATAATCATATAAATAATTCGATTTGTGTAAAACCACTTAGAAATGGCTTAACAATAATATTATTGAAAATTGAATTGCAATTTGCCTTATTAAAAAAATTGAATTATTGATGGGATTCAAAACAAAAGAAATGAAATTTATCTCTAACCACGTTGTATGTTACACGTAAAAATAGAGACTAAATTTATTTTATACTTTTTCTAAATTTTGTCGATATATAAGCTTAGTAGAGAAGAAGATAACAACATGTTGGTTTTTTGCAATTATTATATGACTGATCAGCATTCGTACACGGGTCAAAATAATTAAAAAAAAAAGGGATTTAAAATGTAGTACAAGGTGAGAAACCTTGGTCGTCTCACAAGGATCTCTAATACTAAGATTAAGTACCACAATCAGGAACTAAATTAACAATAAAACAGGGGTTTGTTTATGAAGAAAACGATTTCTATTGGGAGTTTTATCAAATTAGAAAGACAATCGATTCACCGGTTTTCGGGTGCGCGTCTTGGATTTATCATCGGTTCCAAATAATCGTGCAAGACTTATTCAAGGTTTCGGTTCTTGATTGATAATAAACTAATCAAGCAAGCGTCAATTAGTTTATACGAATTCACACCGTTTTAAAGCAAGCGTCAAAACAACGTGTTCAATCAATCGTGATGGTGAACAAGCGCCACTTAGCACAATCGATATCATAACTGAATTCAATCAATCCTCTATCAACTCCTACTCGAATTAAATAAAACAAGTGATTAAATAACTCGAATAGTTAAGAGTTGCGAAAACAGATTCACATATAAACAAGCGTCATACATAAACGATTCGTGTATTGCAAGTAAACCGAATTTGGGTAATTAAGCATCACACAAAGACGAAATTGCAAACAAAGAATTCAAATGTGGAATTGATAGAGAAGAAAGAACTGAAAACTAAACACAAAATAGACGAAATAACATTAAACACCGAACCTCATAATCCGTAAAACGACAGCCTTTCACCGATGAATCGACTTAGGAGTTTAAGCTTCCATGGAGGCTAGAGCACAAAAGTTTTGTAAAGTGAGAATAATGCGTGAGAGAAAGGAAAACGGCAGATGGTCAGCCAAGTCTATAAGACAAACGAAAAACCTATTCCCTTACGGGTTCTTGGATAAAAGCCCGTTAACAAACTATTATTCGGCCCAAAACCCGTTTTAAATTAAACTGCTTCTGTATTTCGCAGGTTTGGCCTTCAAGACTTCCGAATTGGTTTTCGAGTTCAACAGAAGAATTGTAGCTCTATTCCTTAGCTTTCCAACACATAGTCGCACGTCTCAATCGGATAAACATAGCCAAAGTTATGGCCTGCAGAGTAGATAGGGCTCCATATGCAATAAAAACAAGAATTAATCAAGAAATTACAATACTGCTCAAATAAGACCCAAAGTCTAGAAACATGCTAAGACTTAAAGATTAGGAACAAAACACAATTAAAAACACCAAATGCAAAGCTATAAAGAGTGCATTAAACTGCACTGATCAATGACCGACTCTAAAATAAAACACATAGGAAAGAGACATAGTTGATGTATATGACAAAAAACCACAAACTTAAGAACATAAATAAAACCCCAAAATCAGGTCCAACCAAATCAAAAAGAAATAAATTGTTTAAAGGGAAAAAAGAAAAATATTACGGTGAAACTGTCACATCTAACTAGCTAACCTTTATTTGTCCACGCATGGATGACACATAATTCAAAGCTCATAAATGAGTTCAACCCAAGCGAAGCTCCAAATCAACTTCTCCATCATCATTAGTAATCACAGAAGTACTTGGACCACCTCCATGGATGATGTTGTTGCTGCAAGATTCTCCACCAGAAGGTGGAACCTGGAAAAAAGGAGCATTCTCTTGAAAAAGAGTGACAGTTTCTAGTGATGCCTCATTAACAACAAGCATAGGCATGGAGTATGAGGCAGAAGTATTCATGAGGTTTCTGCTTCTTCTCATATAGTTAACATTAGTTACAAAGTAGTAACCTATGGGTGGATTCCTTCTTGTAAATCTGCACATGTATGTGGCTACTTGGTGCCCAAAGAAGCTTGAAGCATAGATCTGAACTTGTGGTGTCTTGGTCCACAAAAAATGCCTAGCAATTTCGCTCCACCTACCATTCCCAAACTTGATTAGCCCCATCAAAAATAACCTAAGATAACAAAAAATTAATAAAAACATTAATTAATAATAGTGTTTGTAACAATTTTAAAATATTGAAGAATATTTGGAGTGGAAAAGAAAGCAATTAGCATAAAAAAAGAATGAGATGATGCAAACAAAAAAATTAATCATATTAAGGTTAAACCAATGTTTTAAAAATCGAACCGGCCGGTTCGACCGGGAACTCGGGCGGTTGGTTCAACCCCATTTGAACCGTAGGCATGTTGAACCGCTTAGAACCGGATTGAACCACGGTTTAACCGCTTTGAACCGCCAATTGACCCCGGGTTGAACCGCCCGGAATGCATTTTTTTACTTTTTTATTGACTTTTTCTCCAAAATTTAATACCTTTCTTATTTTTTATTTAATTATTACTCATCCGGTTCAACCAAGTGAACCAATTGAACCATGACCCAGAGCTCTCTCCGGTTCAATCTCCGGTCCGGTTTTAAAAACATTGGGTTAAAGATACAAACTCATGGTCTCTTTGAGTCCTAGGCTCCATGTGCCCGACTCTATTTGGGAAGAAGAATATGTTTGATTCAAGCACCGATTCAAGAAAAGCTGTAACTTGACCAACGTGAATACCAGGATAGAACCTAGTAGCAACCTGAGAAGGATCATAGGTGGGTGGAGCTTGCTTTTGAGTAGTTTGGTGGGGTGAATCATAGGTTGAAGGTTATGATTGACAGTAGCAACAACACCAAAATTAGGGATCATTGGTATGTTTGTGTTTGAAGAAGGAATGGGTGACGAATGAGGAAAGTCAGGAGAGTCGTCTTCTGTAAGATCAATGATTTCGGTAGCCATTGTTGACGAAGCTGTGGAGAGAGAGAGAGAGAGAGAGAGAGAGAGAGAGAGAGAGAGAGTAACTAGGCAGCGATGGAAGGGAGTATCTTATGGGTGGGATACTGAAATGTGCTTTGAACTATGTTAAAAGTTGAAACCGGTTTCTTAATTAATAGAACTTCTAGGCATACTACTCTGGAAAATATTTACCAAAATGTCATTCAAAGTTCTCACTTTTTTCATCCCTTCTTTAGAATTACTCTCAACTCCACAAAAACCAATGTATTTACACTTCCTCTCACACTGTTTAGAAAATATCTTATGAACGATACCAATTAACACAAACAAACACACACTATCCCATGCCGCACATGCATGCCTCTTTACTTTGTACCTTATGTCATAGGTCAAAATATAAATTGGCAACTGACGAAGGTGGCTAGGAAAGTGGGTAATGGGGAGTCGACCTCATTTTCGTGTGATGCTTGTTTGGGGGTATAACCCCTCAGTAATAGAGATGACATTTAATTCAGGTCATACACCTTGGGTACCCACAAAAATGACCCATAGCGGCGGGTGATTACCCACACAAATGTCTGCGGGCTCAGGTAGGGAACTATGGTGCCCACCTCACTCTTGGCCCACCCGCACACACACACACATATATTACTAATATTACGAGTCTAACTATAAAAATATTTTAAAAAATGAAATAATTTATCCATGAACTTTTATTACAATTTCAATTATATCCAATTCTAAAAAATTCAAACTACTAATATTTTGCATATTTTTAATTCACTAAATTCTACATATGTAAAGTAGATTTGAAAAAAAATGCTTTTTTTAATGAATTATGATGGGTACTGACACTATAGTGCACTAAAAGTGCGGGTTCAGGTACATACACGTTCCCTACTTAGTGAGTACCAATTGTCATCCCTACTCAATAAATAGGTCTTTTCCTAGAGTATTACAGGTTTCAGATCGACAAGATGGGTGAGTTGCTAACTTTAGCATTTCCTGGATGCCGATTTTGTTTTTCATAGGGTCAAATACCTTCTTTGGCGGTGGTTTCCGGCTAGGTCGTCAGGTTCTCAACGTGTTTATTATGAGTGGCATGCCGAACCTTTATTGTGTATTACGCGGAAATACTTTTGGGTGTTTAATATCATGTACATGGGTTAGGGCACTCATTGTGTCCTAATTTATACACCCACACCCAGATATGATCTTTGCTTATCAAAAAGAAAAAAGAAAGGAGGTTAGTAGTCTATACCTATATAATATGTTTTTTTGGTCGAGCGCAGTGACTAATCTCATTGCTGGATTGGAGGCACTTCGAAGGGTGGAACAGCTGGCCGAGGGTTTTAAAGCTACTCCATACCCAATGCGAGGATCGAACCCTCGACACTTGGTTAAGGGAAGATGAACCCCAACCGCACACTCCCTTAGTTACCTATATATGATGTTAGTTACTCCTTTGACTAACTTTTTGTTGTATTACTTTTTTACACAGTATACTCTTGAATTAACTAACTTTTAATTTTTGAATCAACAAACTTTAAATAAAATTTTTTATTTAAATTTAAATATTAATAAATTCTAATTATCAATTTCGATTGATGATTTGGATATGTGTTAATTCAATTACCAATTTAAATTTGTAAATTCTAATTAGCAATTCAGTTTTTAATAAAAATTGTGCCTACCACTAAGAACAAAGAACTCACTCCTTTAAAAATTTAAATATAAAGATATTGTACACTAAGAACAAAGAACTCGCTCCTTTAAAAAATTAAATTTAAAGATGTTATACAAATAGCAGTTCCTAGCATCGAGTAAATCAAAATTACTACAAATTAAAGCGATTGATTTAGCGACATAAAGATCGATCGGTAAAATAGTTCGCAACTGATTGGTTAGCTAATTAGTATCGTGCAAACATGTTGCTTTAGCCTTTTCTAATTGTTTTCTGTTGTTGCTTCTTTGTTTTCCCCCGATAAGAAAAATACTATAACAGATTGAATAACATATAGTAATAAATACTTGTTTATTTTCAACAAAAAATACATTTTTTTATTTTAGTCTGTAAAGTATCTTTTTCTTAATTTTTGTAATTTACTCATAAACTAAATGAAGACTACACTAATATAATTTTTTTATTTACAAAAGAGCACTTTCGAACAAAAAGAAAAATCACTAAACTAAGTCAAGAACTAGATATATTATTTATTATAAAATCTTAGTTTTTGACAAAAAGATTAGGCCTAAATAATATTTTTTTGATAGTAAGCATAAATAATATTAAAGCTAATGGAAATCTGGGAAACAATCTGGAAATAAAAACAAATGCGTGGGAGGATCTGAAAGGCAAAGAGGCAAACAAAACAAAAAACCCTTTTTATTTTTATCTTGATCATCATCATATCATTCACCTCACCTTTAAACCAATCCATCATGGATAGCGCTCAACCTGATACTATCATTCATATACGCAATAACGTTCCAAATTAATTAAACAATTGTTCGATCGTTCAAACTCTAAATGCAAAATAACGCGAATCAGAAACAGAACATAGTACATAAATATATACACCCAAATTAAACAAGTTCATTAATATATAATTCGCTGGAATTCAAATGAAACTTTGAAAGGCTAAAATAACAAAGGAAATACCTAATATATCCCCCACTCTCGACCCACATTATAAGAACGAGTGTTTTAAAAATAGAACCACCCGAATAGGTTCAACCGATTAAACCATGACCCGGCAATGTTTCTGGTTCAGTTTTATCAAAGGTTCAACCACGGTCTCACCAGTTCGGTGTCGGGTTCAATTTTTAAAACATTAATATAGTAAATCCTAAGATCCTGATATGCTAGCACTAGCAGTGAACTTCAACCACCAAATTCCTCAGCTTCAAACTTCATTGCACACATCACCACATCCAGCATTAGCAGATCCTAATCAGAGTGAAACATACCATAGAGGCAGATACAAACAAGAGTGGCGGACATTTATTTATTTATTATTATTTTTTTATTTTAATTTTTCGAGGGCTTCTTACCAAGGGTGAGTTTGTTGTTATTCATCCAAACCTTAAGAACTCGACGCTTGACACCATTCTCATTACAGAATTCCTGAACAACATTATCATCTTGTTTCTGAATCCTCCAATCCATTCTTTCAGAAAATGCCAGCATTTTTTCCTTTTGTTCAGGAGTAAACTTAGTTCTGAACCTCTTTTTTGAGTTTGAGCTCGACCCACCACCACCATTATCAATGTCCATAACATCATCATGATCCTTCCCACCACCGCCACCTCTTGGTGCGGAAATCAGAGTAAGAGCAGAGGGATACACCATGTAATGCGGTGGAGGAGGAGGAGCATGATGACGGTGCTGGTTGTACAGAGGATGAGCATCTCCGACGGGAATGGCAGTGGTAGGGACGGGAGCACCAACGGAGACAGCATTGGGTGGAAGAGGGGCTTCCTTGCGGTGGAAGTTGCGGTGGCATTTGCAAACGGCGCATTTGAGAGCGTCGAGTGAACCTTCAGGTCCGACAGGGAGAAACTCACAGCAACCGTCGAGAGCATGACCTCCGTGATTGACAGCATGATTCTTCAAACACTCTTTGAAGATGCTACCATTGTTGTTGTTGTTAACAACCACCATTGGTGTTTCTTCAACGGGACTCGGGATTCTAGATCGGGATGAGTTACCAAGTGACTCGTTGTAACCCATTTCCATATCTTCAAATTTCATTTTTTGTTTTGTTAATACAAGTTCACAATCCTAGGTTGTCCTTAAATAACTGACTACGGCCAGCTGCTCGACAATTTTATTTATTGCAGGTAATAAATTTATTTATTATCGGAAACTTTCGAGTTAAGGAAATTTAGCTACAAAACAAACATTTTAAGGAGAACTTAACCGGAAAGGTTTATTGCTTTTAGTGATGAAGCAATTTTTATGAGAAAAAAGAAAATAAAAAAGTGTGACTTAAATGTCGGAACATTTTTTTATAAGCAAAAGATTATATTAAAGGAGGTGCAAACGGGCACCCTAACGGATACAAATACAAGGGCCTCATTAAAACCTCCTCGATCGGGCCAAAACTCCCTGGGACAAAAGACCCAAAGAGGAAAGAGTACTCCAGAAAGAAAGAGACAATAAAGAAAATAGTAGTTTTCTTTCACAAATTAAATCTTATCTGATATTAAAAAGATTCCCTCATTTTCCGTTTTTTACGGACTTTCAGGATAGATTTGAACTATAATATGTTGTTTTTGTTTTTAGTTTAAATAAAGTAGTACAATAAAAAATTGTTATATTGTCATTTCTTCATTATGTCTTATTTATTCCGGTTTTTACGCACGAAAGAATTTATTTTCTTACGTTGGTTTTGATAAGAATTGACCCGTAATTTATGATACTTTTGTTCGTAAGTAATCTTTTTCTCCCGCTTTTCTCGCAAACAAAACCATGAGTTATAACATAAGGTTAAAATATCATTTATTGAATCTTATTAATATGAATTCATACTATTTAATATTTTTTTCTTAGTGTCATAAGCTATCCTGGGACGTAGAGGATCGACCCGTGCTTCTGGGCTCGATTCTCGCAATGGACAAACTTGGTGTTGCCCAGTGCGGAATTTTCTCCTCAACATTTGCGAAGATTAATCTTTCGTTGAAAGCATTGGGACACTTTGTAGGTAACCAGCAATTGTCTGATCCAAAAATATGTATTTGTTTTTGTAATGCAAAATGATATTAGATGCTTTTGTTTCTATATTTAATGAAGCAACAAAGTAAAATATACTTAATGTTATCGTTTCATCATTAGATGTCATTTATTCTAACTTTTGCGTATGAAAGCATTCACTGTCTTTAATCAGTTGTTTTTAAATTTGTTTTGATAAGGATTGTCGTGTTATTTATGATACTTTTGTACCTAAATATTCTAAGCCTCTCGCTTTTCTCCCATAAGCATGTGTTAAACACGAATCCTATGAATATCAATTATTGATACTAATTAATACGAAATCAAACTAGGGGCGGAGCTTGACTAAAAAGATCAGGTGGATCGCTAATGATAAAGACACGGAAACTCAGACACGCATAAACGCTAAGGGTATCAAAGTGATCCATTTAGCAACTAGATATCCGGCCCGTCCATAAAAAAATCCATTCCATCAATCCATTACAAAAAAATATTAATGGATTGGATTGGATCCACATATTTGATTTGTGGACGGTTGTAATCCACCGTCAACCACCGCCGATCGCTGGAGCTCCGCTGTGCCAGTCCCCGGAGCTCCAGCCGACACCACCAACCTTCTATTTAATTATTTAGTTATTTAATATAAATATGTATATATATATATAGAAAGAGAAAGTTGGGCCTAATTGGTCAAAAAAAGAAATAAAAAGTTGGGCCTAATGGATGGATTGGATATCCATCCATTAAAAGTGGGGTTTTTTTGTACCCCCACGGACCCAGCAAAAAGACGTAATTACCCTTCACAAAATTTAAAAACCCAAACATACCTCAGCTCAAAATTCGCTCAGATTTATCTTTTAAAATAGTTCACTAGAAGAGAAGACATATAACATGGTATTTTGTAATAAATATATGATTGTTAAATAAAATACATATCAAGGAAGCATATTTGAATTTCATCTACATTTTATATAGGTTTATATATCACACAAGGCACCTTTTTGTAATACAAAAAACCATGATATGAATAAGATAAACAAAACGCCAAAATCACCACCAACCAAATTAAAAAGAAATGAAAAAGTTAAAAAGGAAAAAGAAAAATATATTACGGTAAAACTGAAACTATCACATCTAGCTAAGCTTTATTTGTCAACACATCCATGACACGTACAATTCAAAACTCCTAATGTTGAGTTCAACCTAAGCGAAGCTCCAAATCAATTTCTCTATCAGTAGTCACAAGTGATTGTGCCGCTTGTCCTCATCTGGAACCCACAAGTAATGTTGTTGTTGCTAAATTCACCACCATATGGTGGAACATGGGGAAAATGAGTATTCTCTAGGAAAAGAGTGATGATTTCCTCATTAGCAATAACCATAGGCATAGATGCACCCACAAGGTTCTTGTTTCCGGCCAGTCATATGGTTACCAGTATAGCAACAATGTAGTCTCCCATGGGTGGATTCCTTTCCATAAAGTCATGGAGGTATGTGGTTGGTTGGTGCCCAAAGAAGCTTGCAGCATAGGTCTGAACTTGTTGCGATCTTTTGTTCCACACCAAATTCCTAGCAATTCCGCTCCACCTCGTAGTACCAATTTGGATAAGCCTCATCACAAATAGCTTTGATAACTGCACTTACTTAGAATATAACCTCAAACTAGGAAAAAAATACCCACTAGTCACTATATTGACCTAGAAAGTCTTTAAAATCCATAAACTAACTTAGGAAATATCAAAGGACACCCAAACTTCCTCTACCAAAAATAAATTGGAAAATTAAAAATAAAATAGCAAAAATTGGGCATCACATGAATTTCTCCTTAATCATGTTTATTGGGCTTTTCCAAATTATTGTCGTCAAGTTGGGCTCAAAGGATCTTCAAAGTTGTAGAAATATAGTCCCTTATTTGAGTGATTTCTTGTTGTCGAAGTTGACCCTCTTTGGTTCTCATCAAATGGATTACCAAAAGGAGAACACTACAACAAAACCAGGATTTAGTGACGGTTTGAACCATCGATTGCAAAATGAACAACAAACATGGCGGCGCTAGTTGACTTAGCAGCAGTTTTGATTAAAAACTCAAAACTGCCGCTATTTCCTTTGTTGTTTTCAGTTTTATGCGTTACTTAATGACGGCTAGAACCGCAACAATTATTTATTTATTTTACAAAAAATTAGCAACAGTTTGGAACCGCTGCTAAATCTATTTTTTTAAAAAAAAAAAAATTGATCATTTATTACTTCATACTAATATTATGGTTGAAAAATTATCAGATGATATATAACTAATAAGGCATATACTAACATTTCTATTGAAAGACGTAAACCAATATGAAATACACAGTTAAAAAAGTTTACAAGACTAATTTGGTAAGATGTTACACCTCAACTTTTGATTGTTGAAAGTCGGATATTAACATCTATGTAGCAACTTTTGCCACTTTCTTCTCTGTAAAAGGAAAAAAACCAACATGTGATCAACAAATATTAGATCAAGTAACATGTCATGCAATATAGCACAAATATAGTTACATGCAACTAAGTATAATTCCCCTGCACAAGAATCACAAAGATTTTGATCAAGTGATACAAACTTCAAAAGGGAAAAGTGAAAGAACTAAGATCTAAACTAGTTAATTAAGAAGCATCTCCAACCCGTTTTTGTCAGGAGCAACAAAATAGCAAGGTCTCACTGGCCAAAGACTAATTTATAAGCTTCTGATAGCTAATATATCCATGAAATACTAAAATATGAAATACTAAAATATGAAATACTAAAACTAATTTTAGGTGATAATACTAGTAGTACTATGGATGAAAGGTAAAAACCATCAATTTTTTTGTTTCCAATTGAAAAAATACGACTTTAAATAACAAAATAACAAGTACTACAAGAAAATGGCTTTAATATGTGCTCAGACATTTAGTCCTCTAATTTTAAAAAATTCAGATATTTAATTTAAGGAGGGGTTTTTTCATTTTTTTTTATGCTGAGTTGGAATCCTATAAGAAAAACTGATGTGGCCCTCATTAAATGATGCAGTGGCTGATGCTGCTTGCACACGTCATTTAATGATGCTACATGTACTTCACTAGAAATCAGAATTCAAAGTCGAAGGAACTCTAATCCTAATTTTCACGATCCTGTTTCTTCGTAAAAAAGACTTCACTAAAAATGTTCAGAGAGAGAGCATCTCTTTAATGTAAGCGGCTTGTCAATGCCGCGCGGGAACTCCCGCATTTTTTTTTTATTCTGTTTTTTTATTTCAGTTTTTTGTTTATTTTAATATTTTATGTTTTTAAATTTTATCTCTCTTTTATATTCTAACGGGTACTCTACGGTCTCGAAAAAATTTAGATATTTAAATCTGCAAACTTTGTTTTTCAATAATCGATCGGTGAAAAAAGATTTAGTTTCATGACAAAATATGTAAAGTGGAATGCTAAACAGTATGTTTTGGAGTACTTGATGGTGAAAAAATGTTATTTTTTTACAAAATATATAAAGTATGATATTAAGTAGTGTATTTTGAGGTACTTTAGGATTCAGAAAAAAAAATTAGTTGTTCAAACACCCAAAGTTTTTTCCTCAATAACTGGTTTCATAAAAAAAAAGAATAGCTTTGTGACAAAATAGGTAAAGTGTGATGCCAACATTGAATTTTGAGGTACTTTAGGGTCCACAACAAATTTTATATGTTCAGATACGTGAAGTTTGTTCCTCAACAACCTGTTTGACGGGAAAAAAAATACGTGACAAAATACGTAAAATGTGATGTCAAACAATTTGTTGAGGTACTTTAGGATTCAAATTTTTTTACATGTTCGGATACACAAAGCTCATTCCTCAAAAACCCGTTTGGTGGAATAAATTTGTGACAAAATATGTAGTGCGATACTAAATAGTGTTTCTATGTGCTTCTATTTTATTCAAATATGCGAACTTCTTTCTTCAAAAATAGTTTCAACTTTGTATATGTGCTTCTATTTTATTGGTGGTTTTAAATCGAACTCTACATGATACCTATACGTACGTGTTTCACTTTCTAATTATGTTGTCTTATTTTCTCTTTAATTATGTGTTAAGTTTTTATATTTATATTTGATAAATATAGATAACGTTATTAAAGTTTTTTAAACTTTTTCTTCTAATTGTCTATGGATGTTCAATTTCAATGTATTTGTTGTTATTAATATTCTTTACGTTTTTTTTTCTTATTATCTATGGATGTTGAATTTCAATGTTTTTGTTAATGTTTATTTTTAATTTTATAGTATTTTTATTTAATTTATAGTTTTTTAATTTAATTTTTATTTACGGGAATTTCGGCCACGTTTACAATAGATCCCCGCATCGCCCTCTTTCAACTTTCTATAAGTGATTCTATTTTATTGGTGGTTTTCATCTAACCCTGCACGATACCCACGTGTTTCACTTTCTATTTGTGTTGTCTTCTTTATTTTTGTCATTTCGCATCAAACGGTATTGAAAACATACTTTAACTGGTGTTTAAATTTTTATCTTTTTTCGACGGGAACTTCAGCCACATTTATAATACAACCTCCACCATCTTCTTTCAACTTTGTATAACTGCTCCTATTTTATCATGAGTTTTCATACAACCATGCTTGATACCCACGTGTTTCACTTTCTATTTGTGTTGTCTTCTTTTCTTTCTTATTATGGACTAAGTTTTTATATTTATATTTGATAAATATGTATTATGTTATTAAAAGTTTTAGACATTTTCTTCCCATTATCTATGGATGTTTAATTTCAACGTTTTTAGTCAATATTCTTTTTAAATTTTATAATCTTCTTATTTACTTTATAGCTATAATTTAATTTCAATCCACAATTATTTGACTATATATTTTACAAACCAACATCATTGGTCCACTGGCATAAGCTACCCTAGGACACGGGGTCGACTTAGTGCTCCCGAGTTTGATTCCTGCAATGGACAGAAAACGGTTGTCTTGAATGATTGGTTTATTAAAGAGGTTTTCCCCTTCCGATTTTACTTTAATTTTGCTAATTAAAAATTAGTCAACCCCGTGCGTAGCACGGGTCAGGCGGCTAGTTAAAATTTAAACGTAGTGCTCATGTTATTACCCCACATTATGACAATAGAAATTGTTCCAAGAAGTAGTGTCATGCATGGGGCTGCATACTCATGCGTCTAAGAGGGGATCCATCGCCGCCAATTGAAGCATAACCTTTTTTTGCTCTTTGGACTTTGGTGCTCTTACAACACATACAATTGAGCCAATGGCTTTTGAGTAGTACGAATTGATTGCCTGTGGCAATATTCTTTGTGCGAAGGGTTTAACAATAATACTCCAATCTTATCATCATCAATAAGAGGTGTATCAGAAACATCTTGCACTATGGGAGTTACTAAAGCTTCCACCGGCAACAACTGCCTGTGGCAATATCCTTGGTAACCAAGGTTTTGCTACAGACCACTATGCAGATTTGTAGGGATTATATTCGCTGTCCAGTATTCACCAAACAAGATACTGCAATATGTTGTTCAGTAGTACTGTACTGTTCTGTCCAGTATTTACATATTTGTGAATCAAACGAATCCTTAGTTTAAAAGTTCCACCCTTCAAATAGATAACAAGTATTTATAGACTAAGACTATTAATAAATGACTTTTTGCATGGTTGACATTTGTCTACGCACTTACAAATTATTACTTTCCTGGCCTGGTCCCTAGTATAAGAAGATTTTACAAAAATTGCAAAGACCAATGACGCTATTAAATGTGATGAAATTTAAATATTATCCCAAATATATCCCTAGAATTAAGTTTTTATATCCACATGTGACTTTCTAGTAAACCTACATCTCAAATAAATAGGGGTATAAAAGAAATTTTAGCAATTAATGTGCTTTGAAAAATGTATTTTTTTCTCATAATTAATGAGACAAAAAAACATCAAAATTAATTTTCTTATAATAGGGATCGGAGGGAGTACAATACAATGATTAAAACCGGTGTAATCTAATACTCCCTCCGTCCACAATATAAGAGAAAAAACACAACATTACACCAATCAAGGAAAGTCATTGAAATCAACTATTATCATTTAATAAGGCTAAAAGTTTATCTATTTTCCAAGATTGTCTTTTTCATTAAATGATGATTTACACTTCTAATTAATGACATCATTTTTAACTACACCACTTAAATATAGGAGTTAAGTTGGTATTGATCATTTAATACACCTTAAAAATTGTGTTTGTTTCTTATATTATGGACCACCAAAACTCACTATTTTTCTCTTATATTGTGGACCAGATGGAGTATTCTTAAGGAAGTTTCCTTCGACTAGTAAGTCAAACTTCTTGGAGAAGTTAATGTTATATGCTGCTTAACCACCAAAAACCTCTTCAAATCAATCTTCTTCGACACGCTTCCTCAAAAAACCGCTATTTCGAATAACTTCTTCGAGAATCAAAACTCCAAATAATCATTTAAGGAACTCTCAAAACTTGAGTGTCTATAACTTTCGAGTATCAGAATTCTTTTGAAATTTCATGTTTAAAATTGTCACTCAAATTTCCAACTAACAAATAGATTTGTAATCTAATTTACATTTTATTTTGGCTTAAATATATGTTTGGGCCCTGCAAATATTATTATTATCCACGTGTCAACATTTAATTGGACATTTGTGTCATGTGGCACTAATATGCCACATCATCACCCCATGTCATCACTGCCACGTGGCACTGACATGTCACGTCAGCAGCCAATAGATGATTGCTACGTGAACAGCCAATGGATGGCTGCTGTAAAATTTATTACACTATCAATCAATAAAAGTTCATAGTAGGTAGTTGAGAGAAAGACAACCCATTTTTATGACAAAAAGTCTTGTACAACAATGGTGTATATAAATTAAATCCTTAAGTTAGTACAATTGTACAAAAATCAGAAGAAAAAAAATGGAGTTTTGATTAATGGATTGACCATAGGCAAGCCAAGTTTTGCTCCTATTTTAGTGCTAATCTCTACCACTTTTGTCTTCAAAAATAGTAAAATACAATCGTGGCACCATCTCACTCACAAGAATTTGCAAAGAATTCGTTTTCAATAGCTAGTCACAAATACGCTAGCATCATTCATCCAACAAATTTGGATTGCCATTGTTCTTTTGACCTTTAGATAATTAACTGAACAAAATCTCACTTTTACATGTTACAACTTTATTGCCAGCATAAGAAACTTAATGGATTTTGTACATATATATAAAGAAAATTAACTTAAATGCACACACTTTAGAGGGTTTTCTTATTTTATGATTGTGGTATATGAATATCGTGACATAGAACTAACTATATGGGATTGATGTTTGCACATTGCAAATATCCATCTGCAAATTAGTTCAAGTGTTTTATTTGTGAACATAAATAAAAGTGATCCAAATTGGGTTTTGGTTTGTTTTTTCTTCTTCTACATTCTTAGACAAGAACAATGAGAGAGGTTGTGAATGTTGCAATTGCAGCTACACTTGGGAATCTGCTGGTGGGATGGGATAGTTCAACCATTGCAGGTGTGTATGTGTACTATAACATCTCTTTCTTATTATATTGTATTTATTGTCTATCGCTAAAATATGCATGTATCCGTAAGGCCTAGTTCAACTGGCAAATGACGAAATTGTTAAGGCCGAAACTCATCACTCTGGTTCAGACCCGGGATCTTGCAGTTGTATGTGAGTTACAGATGGTACTTGTCAATCCGTCTACGTAAAAAAAATATATGCATGTTTAATGGGGTTCACATATGAAATAATGGGGTCCACCTCTCCCTCTCTTTTCCCCGTATCCTACCTTAAGGTTGTTTTGGTGATAAAAACGCTTCGGATTGAACACAAATTCGCTTTTCCTTATTTTTGTTGAACATAGACGAGGGGGACCATGAGCTTCTTCTGCTATTGGGGAAAATGTCTATCGTCGTTGGAACTTTGGACAATTTTCAAGTACTAGTTCACCGTCCACTCTTACCCGCCATGAAACAAATATTCCAATTCTCAATCATTTCGATGGAAACAATAAACTCATACTGGTTGACTATAAAGCACTGACACAGACACTTAGACACCGATTTATTTTGAAAAATAGAAGTAATTGAAATGTAAGTGTCGGTATTCGACACAACACGTATCAGACACCAGACACGTCTTCTACCTAAAGTGCCAGTGTTATATAGCTGGTTAGTGCAAGTGGCATTGACATTAAATCTTATTAATATTCTAAACAAACATGTTGCAGGGGGGATGACTTATATCAAACAAGAATTCAACTTGGAAACTGATCCATCACTTGAGGGACTAATAGTATCAATGTCATTTCTCACCGGAACAATTGTAACAATATTTTCTGGCACAATTTCTGATATGCTAGGAAGGCGACCTATGCTAATAACATCATCAATTATGTTTTTTCTCAGTGGTTTAGTAATGTTATGGGCTCCAAATGTTCATGTGGTTCTATTCTCAAGGCTATTAGATGGTGTTGCTATTGCACTCTCCATGACTCTTACTCCTCTTTATATATCTGAGATAGCACCACCAGATATCAGAGGTTTACTCAACACTCTCCCACAGTTTTCATGTTCTGGAGGAATGTTTCTGGCATATATTATGGTTTTTTCTATGTCTTTGATGGATTTACCAAGTTGGAGAACTATGCTTGGCATTGTTTCCATTCCTTCTGTTGCTTATTTTTTCTTGGCTGTGTTTTATCTCCCTGAATCACCTCCTTGGCTTGTAAGTAAAGGTAGATTTTCTGACGCTAAGGAAGTTCTGCAAAGAATTCGCGGCGTTGAAGATGTTTCGGGTAATGCTATTTTTCTAAACTAGCTTCCTTTGTTAGTTGTAATAATCAATGTTTGAGTTAATATATAATTTTGTTGCTAAATATGACAATGGTTCCTGTAAGTATCTATGTGCATAAACTAGTACTGGTATGTTAAATTCTTCACAAATGCACCCTTTTGTCAAGTAAGCAACACATGGCACTTATATAGACAACTTATGTACATTTAGTGTTACATATAAGGTTTTAAATCACAATCATGATCACTTCGTCAACCTTGATATAGCGAAAAATTGCAGTCAAATGCATCTGATGTGACCTCAGTTGCAGTCACAACGACGTCAAAAACCATAATGTTGCACCCGAATAGTTTTCGCAGACCCTTTTTTAAAACCTTGTCTACTTAGGTATTGTGTTTACTAATACCTTATTAATGCTACTTAATGGAAGGATGAACTTATGAAAACAAAAAGATAGATAAAAGAAAAGGTTAACTTTTCAGGTACAATGGTTCCTAGAGGCAATGTTTAGAAAATCGGACAGGATATCGAACTGGTGAGACTTAGGGGTCATGGTTCAACCACTTTAAATTGCTCTAACTCCGATGAAACTGCGGTCGAACTGCTCAAATAACTGAACTGGATACAGTGTTGGGTCATGGTTACTTTAACCAGTTAAACCGCTCGGTTAGTGCGGTTTTTAAAATAAAGATTCCAAACTGAAATCAAAACACACTATAATTTGTGCAAATTGACACTTTCCAAGGACAAAGACAATGCAAATTATCACTCTCAGGACTAAATTGTACATTTCCTCATTAATGTTTCATCATCATGATCTTGAATATATTCTAACATGGATATTAATTTGTAATTTTCTGTGGTGTATAGGGGAATTAGCTTTGTTGGCTGAGGGTATGAGTCCTGGTGGTGAAGCCACAACTATAGAAGAGTACATAGTTGCACCAGCAAGTGACCAAATTGCAAACAAGGATTGTATAAAGCTACATGGACCCAATCAAGGAATTTCAATAATTGCACAACAAGTAACAGGAGGACAAGGAAGCACAACGACATCTCGTAGCATGTTAACTTTGTCGCGCCACGAAAGCATTGTTCGCCGACTTTCTTCTAATCTTAAAGACCCAATTGTTAATCTCTTTGGCAGTATGCATGAAAGTAATCTTCCTGATAGTGTAGGTTCAAAAGGGAGTATACTAGATCATGATCATAGTCCTTTTGGTACTAGTGACAATTTACATGCTCCATTACTTCAACATAACAAGAGTTTTGGATCAAAGGACATGTTAACAATGAGAAGCAATAGTAATCTTAGAAGTAATACCAACTTGGTTACTAGTAATAGTAATGTTGGAGAAGTGCTTAAAAACACAAATATTGGTGGAGGTTGGCAATTGGTTTATAAATCAGTTGATGGTAGAAAGGAGAGAGGATTACAAAGGGTTTATCTGCATGCAGATCATGTTACTAATGCTTCACAACAAGGTTCATTTGCTTCATTTTCTGGCTTTGATTTGCATGGAGAGGGTGGTGAATCTTTTCAAGCAGCAGGACTTGTAAGCCATTCAGTTCTTAGTACTATGGATATGAACATTATACCGGAAGTTCTTCCAAAACCTGTAGGTTGGAGAGCTTTGTTGGAACCAGGTGTTAAACGTGCATTAATTGTTGGAATTGGACTTCAAGTTCTTCAGCAGGTACTCTTAGGCCTTGTTTTGATATAGTTTAATTAAGCACTTATAGCATAAGCACTTATCTTATAAGAGCTTATGCATAAGTTGTTTCTATTATAAAAGAAAAGAAAAAAACAATTTTTCTTTAAGCTATAAGCTGTTTTCATAAGACATCCTAGAGAGCTTATGGAAATTAGCTGAAAACAGCTTATGAACATGTCATAGGCTGTTTTTATGAGCTCTCCCAAACAGTCTCACAAGTACTTATGGCAGTAAATAAGTTCAGATAAACCGATCCAAATTGACCCTTAGTTTTTGAGCTCGAGGAAAAGGGATATATTGTTGGGTAAATTGGAATTGCTGAGTTTTTTGGGTTATTATGGTATTACATACTATATTCTTTTCTTTGATTCTAAAAATATAATCTATGTTGCAGGCTGCTGGTATAAATGGATTTTTATACTATGCTCCCCAAATTCTTGATCAGGCAGGAGTTGGAGCACTTTTTTCAAATATGGGCATTAGTTCAGCTTCTTCTTCATTACTTGTAAATGTCATTACAACATTTTGCATGCTTCCTTGTATAGCTGTTTCCATGAGGCTCATGGATATTTCAGGCAGGAGGTATGTTTAAACTGAGAGACATAGCTCGAAATTCCTTTTAGTCTTTGTATCTGTCTCATACATGGAATGCTTAGCCTTTTTTACAAGGTCATAACTCCTATAATATGCATTAACATAATTGGTTTATTTGTTTTTATAATCTCTAGATTGTGTCCTCATGCGTAGAGTTATCAAACTAGGTTGCCTAGTCCAGCCTAATGAGCCAAAACGCAAAAGCGGGTTGGGTCGGTTCAGTTGTCTACTGAGTTGTGTTTTTTGTAGCTCAGTCAAAAAAGACTAGGCCAGTGGGCCAGCCCAGTCCAACATTTAACAAAGCAAATCACAAAAAGATTTCAAAAAAAACATTAAAAAGAAGGTCCAGCCTAGCCCATGGGCCAATAGGGTTGGGCCAAATCGGCCCGGCTCTTTCCTGGGGCCTCTATTTAGCAAGTCCAACCCTGAAGACTGGATCATCGGGCCGACTCGATGGCTGGGCCGAAATTGACACCTCTACTCATAAGTTAATTTCAACTAACTAATAAACAACTTATTTAGATTTATTTTCTTGCATAAGTACTTATGCGAGTGTCCACTAGAACTTATGGATATAGCTTATTGCATGTTCATAAACTATTTCTGCTTTTTTTACTATGCTCTACGAGATAGTTAATAAAAACATTTTATAGCTTATATAATTTGAAACATTTTAACCAAATTTTCTCTTTGATTACGCAGATGCAAAATCAAAAGCAACAAATAATGACAATGACACTGTTTATTTTCTCATGGCAGGTCAATAATGTTATACACAGTACCAATTTTGATACTATGTCTCACAATACTAGTAGTAAGAGACTTATTTCACCTAAGTTCTATCCTCAATGCAGCAATAACAGCTATAAGTGTAGTGACATATGAAAGCGTATTCTGCATGGGTTTTGGTGTAATTCCAAACATTTTATGTTCAGAAATATTTCCAACAAGTGTTCGTGGAATATGTATTTCTATTTGTTCCCTTACATATTGGATATGTACCTTGATCATCACTTCTTCATTTCCTTACTTGCTACAACTCCTTGGTCTTACTGGTGTCTTTGGATTATTTGTTGTTGGTTGCATCGTATCATGGATTTTTGTCTACTTGAAAGTTCCTGAAACAAAAGGTATGCCTTTGGAAGTCATCATTGAGTTTTTTGCTATTGGTGCATAGCCTGAAACATGAGAAGCAAAAGATGAATTCATAACAAGAATTATCATCAAGAAGCTGAAGGAGAAGAAAAGTATGTTGTTGATTATCTATGTTGATATTCCTAGTTTGATTGGTTTGATTCTTCTTCAGTTGTGAATAGAAAATTGGGTTCATTGGATTACATATATATAGGCAAGCTTCTACTTTAATCCTTTGAAGAGGAAAATAGTACAATACTAATATTAAAATGTAGCTGGACACAATGTAATTAGACAGAATATTCTTTGGTTTCTTAGACTTTGAATTGTCCTTACACTTATGAAATGGTGATATATGCATTAGTATTACTATTACTAAATTACCAAAAATTAGTATGACTTTGGTTTCTTGGACTTTGAACTGTCCTTACACGAAGGTAAGTAATACTCCCACTCCTTCCATCTCATGATATAAGGCCCCTTTGTAATTTTTACGCATATTAAAAAAAGTTGGTAGTGTAATTAATATGTACAATTTGTGTATGACTATTACTAAATTACCATTTGTTTATAGAAGCACTTAATGTTAGCCTTTCACATACCAAGACAAATTAGAAGTATTATTTAGGGATATATTTGGAAAAAGAGGAACAAATGTATCTTGAGATTTGGAAAGGGACTTATATTTTGGGACAAAAAAAAGTGTCAAAAGGGCCTTATATTTTGGGACGGAGGGAGTATCTTATATTAACATTTTGCTTTTGCACTTCCAAGGAGGCAATCACCAGGATGTGATGAGCTTGGTAGGCGATAACCACTGCATTTGGTAGACAACTATGGTTTCCATCGACGAGTGACATGTACCTATCATCAGACGATGACCACCAAAATTCATTAGGAGACTTCGCTTTCCGTCTTCAGGCGATGGACATGTTTGTCAAGCGATCGATGACCATGCCTCGCCCGCCATCGAGATTTCACTGCTTGTTTTGTCTCTATCTCCTATTGTTGGGCGATGGCTTCGCCTCGCCAGACTATAAGAAGTTTCAACCATTAAATACAACTATTCTTATGCTCTCAATAATGACTTGCATGAATTGTCTAAGAAGCCGTAATGATAACAAATGAAAGTGGTAAGTAATGTTCCAACTTAAGGTGGGGGATATCTTGGTTTACCAAAAAGGTGGTGTCGTTTACCACAATTACCAGAATGTTGATTTCCTAACGGGCTAATTAGTAATGAAAAATGTTGTAAATAAGCCTTTCATTGAGAAGGCCGGATTGGGTAAAGTAGACATTAGGGACGCCTGAAATGGTTATATAGAGCTCTGATTCCTCGAGTTCTGATTGTTCATCCACCCTACAATCGTTAGGTTTTTAGAGCTTGGTTACTGTTATACTCATTTAGTAATAATTACTAAATTATTGTTTAGTATCATAAGTCAGACTCCCTTGGAATCTACAATGGTTTTCAAAAGTAAAATTAATGAGGATGTTAAGTGACATTTATATTAAAATGAATTAAATAATGATGAATTAACCTAATTATTTGTTTGTAGGACTTATTGAGATTAATTGCACATTAGTTTTGCTTTGATTTCATATAAGGAGTAATAGCTAGGCGTTTAAAGTAAGGACATCTAGACGTATTTTACTCAGCTTTATTATTTTGAGATTCGGAATACAGTGGCAAATTGAGGACCTTGAGTGCAAAAAAAATCATTATCGAGATTGTTGGTTCACAAAATTGTTGGAAATTTTTTCAATTATCTTCACTTAATTCAATGAAATTAAGAAACCAATTAATAGATAATCCTTAAAGTTTGTGACATCCATCAAATTACTTCATAAGATTTTATAAGTAGTCTCTTACTTAAACAATGTGTCTTTTAAGATGAAGGATCAACTAAGTCACTCACCGATTTATTAGTTAAATTGATTGTCAGATATAATACAAAATACTATGAGTGGTTAAGATTGTATCAACCATAATGAAATATCATTAATCATTTGTAATATCTTATATCATATACTACAACCAATTTGACTGGTTCACCAATGGGGACTTAGTTGATCCATTACTCTAGAGGTCACCCTTAAACAAATGAGATAATCTTCTTAAAACTTTAGATACTCATTTTACAAATTTAACAAACTTTAAGACTAGTTTTTATTTTTATATACTTTATGGATCAAATAGGAGAGATAATATTATATTAGTTTATAAACTAAATTGAGAGTTGACTTTTTATCTGACCATTGTGCAAAATTTAGAATTTAAAGAGGACCAAAATGAAATTTATATAGGCAAACAATTGGACCAACAAAACTAGTGACGGATAGCGCGCACACCGTTACCACCGTGCAGGCTAGCAGAGGAGATCGCAGCCTGCGGCACGTGCAGCACACGCACCATAGCGAAACCTCGAAGGAGACGACAGTGAGATCATAGAGAAGAAGAGAGTGAGCAAATAATCGAAAGTGCTACACATGGATGCTACAGAATCACCAGCGGATTCGGTTTCTCTCGAGAACCGACCCGGAATCTTCATCATCGGATCCTCCAGCGTCGGCAAACGCACCCTCCTTTCCCGTAAATCCTTCTTTCCCTAATCTTCAATTTTAGGTCTGATAATTTAAATATGTTGGAATTCAAGCTAGATGCTAATTATAATTCTTTGATATGCTATATTGATTATAGAATTATTTAGTTTATTTATTTATTTATTTTTGGTTTGCATGTGGTGAAATTTAATTGGACATTTTTGTTGATGTTGAGTCTAGGATTGCTATCTGTTGATTCTGAAGATGCTTTTGATTCGGCTTCTGAAGTAAATGTCCATGGGTATATATTATTGACCGTGAATCATTTATTCAACTTATGCTTATGAATCTATTGGAATTTCCTCAGTGTGTATTTGACGATGAAATAAACAGGTGGACTATCAACAATAAGTACTATACTGCTGATGTTTCTGTTTGGATGGCTCATCTTCATGATGAATTTTCCGTCGAAAATTTTCCCGTGTTTCAACAAATGACTGCTTTGGTGATGGTCTTTGATATGAATGATGTTAGTTCCTTCACTTTCCTCTCCTTGAATTTGTTCTCTTTCTGTTGCTTGTTATTTAATCCTTAAGGTTTTATATTTGCGGTTATGGTTATTGTTTAGAGGCATATTTGAATTGACTTATGTGAAATTATCTACCGAAAACTGCCTATGACATGTCCATAAGTTGTGTTCAGCTTATTTCCATAAGCTCTCCAGGATAGCTTAAGCTTAGGTGAAAACAGATTGACTTTATTTTATCTTCTATTACAAATATAGAATATAGAAATAGCTTATACTTAAGGATTTATATGATAAGTGTTTATGCTGTAAGCGCTTAATTATGTTGTTTATCCAAGCAGAACCTTGATATTCTTGTGCCATCGGATGCTTAATTAAGTTGTTTATCCAAGCAAAGAACCTTGATATTCTTGTGCCATCAAATGCTTAATTAAGTTGTTTATCCAAGCAGAGAACCTTGGTATTCTTTTTGTCAAAAAAAAAAACCTTGGTATTCTTGTGCCATTGAATGGAAGAATTATTGTTGAACTACTTTCTTGTTTCCCATGTGGCTTGAGTATGTATTAGCAATTACACGTGTGGGTATTGAATATTTGTTTTATCTCATTATGCGCAGCTATCTTCCCTAACTGCACTGCAAGGTTGGGTGTCACACACTGATATTCAAAACTTTGAGATTTTAGTATGCATTGGAAACAAAGTGGACCTGCTTCCAGGACATCCAGCTCATGCTGAATACAGAAGACGGTCACTGAAACTTGAAGACTCTACTGTGGATCTCGATTCTGAATTTTCTGAGTATGGCATCTCTGAAACTGAAGGAACTAGTTTATTGGGGAGTGAAGAACCTTCGTTTGATATCAGAAAATCCTGCTTGGAATGGTGCACTGAGCATAATATTGAGTTCATTGAGGCTTGTGCTTCGAATTCTGATTTCGACAAATGTAAAACTTCCCTTCCTTACTAATGAGCTGGTCTATAACATATTGCACATAACTCTGAATTTGTCTTCAATAAATGCTCAGTTTTACATATAGATCAGTCATAATTATAAATTTATAATACTTGATTGGCGAGAGAGGAGGTGGGCTTAGATGACAGTGAGTTGGTTGATAGATACGTGGTAAAATATCATTGTAGGAACACAGTCATGTTCAAACATTTTTCTGCTAATTTACAAAATTATAGTTTCAAGGATGAACGTTGGAAAATTAGTTTCAAATGATACTATTTCATTACATTTATAAAATAATTGACATAAAATAACTGCTGTTTACAGGTTTGTCCGTAGACGGTGATTTACAAGGAGTTGAACGTCTCTATGGTGCACTTTCAGCCCATATGTGGCCTGGGATGGTATTAAAATCTGGGGAAAGGATAAGCCAACCATCATTTCCTGAGAATGAAGGTATTTTTTTCTTTATTTTTTAGTTTTTGTATCATGCTGCTAGCCACTTCTAGCAATGTAGAATAATCACAAGCTCTAATTTTGGTTTATCCTTTTTATTTTTCTTAGAGTTATCTTCGGAAGAATCTGATTATGAACAGGAGTATGAAGTTTTATCAGCTGGCTCAGTGGATGCCTGGGATGAAACTGAACAAGGGTGGATTTCTGCAACTTCCTTAGATGCTGGGGGATCAGTTTCTCGAAACAATCCCAACACAGCTCGTGAACATGAAGATGGAAGTAAATCTGATAAAGAATCCCAGCCCACAACCTCAAGCACTGCGTTTCAGGATGAGAGTGGCATAGCAGTGGTGCACAATAACATAGATTCTGAAGGAGATGGGAAGTTAGATGAGGATAAACATCTTGACCTAGAGGATTTGGAACATTTGATGTCTGAGATTGGGAATATGCGTGCAGGATTGAGATTGATGCCTGATTTTCAAAGAAGAGAAATGGCGGCAAAGCTGGCTATGAAAATGGCTTCCATGTTTGGGGGAGACAGCGAAGAAGAGGAAATTTAGTTGATATTGGATGCTAGTTCTATGAGATTAAATTATAAGTGCAAGGATACATCAATGAATATCATTCTCAGTACTTTTACACAAGTTTTCATGTGGAAGGAGATCGGCAACCTCTGTCGCCCAATGATAAGGTGTAACTTTATGATTCCTCCCTCTGCTACTATTGGTTGCTGCTGAACAGGATTCAAGTTCAATTACACATGTTTTGTAATACACTGCTTAACTGCCTTTTTTTTTTGTAGCAGAACATTTTGTTGAAAATCGAATATATTTAGGCATGTTCTTTGTACTTAACTTATAGTAGTGTTGTGAAAAACTTTGGTGGGCAATGAAATGGGCACATGCGGCAATTTGTTAGTGGGAAATTTGCTTGAAAAGTTTACACAGTCAAAATGTCCTGATTACGTGGATAAAATGAGAAATAGTCCCATTGGATGATTAATTTTTTAAGGATAAATAAGTTGGCTTATGGATCTTTATTTTTAGCCCTCCTTACTATAAAATGACAAATGTTAACACACTCGCAAAGGGCGTATTTGGATAGAGTATTTTTTTGAGATAATGTGATTTTTTGGAGGAATTGAATTATTTTATCTTGAAATTTTAAACTAAAATATTTCAATTCCTTCCAAAAATTACATTACTCCCAAAAAAAAATTCATCCCAGTACAGGGTAAGGGCATTTGTTAAGAAATCAAATATATAAATGTTGTGTTGAAAGTGGTGTATTGGAATCTTTGAAAGTTGTTTTTTCAATACAAAACTTCCACTTTTCAATTTCTTAACTAGTATAAGGGCAATTGTTAGCAAGATACCCATTAGAATAAAGATATTGAATTTCTTGCTGTTTTGTATTTTTCTTAATATGCTAACAAAGTCTTACCTGTAAAGAAGGGTAGGTGTGAATGTTAAATAGTATAGTCCAGGTGGATGCTTATAAAGGATAAGGAAAGGAGCATAAGGTAGTCTGAAAATTTGACCCCCCACCCTCCCACTCTCTTCTATACGGAAACATAAGTAGCATGCTACTGCTAGTGAACAAGTTGCCTACAGATATGTCATGTTCTGGTTGGTTAGTTAGGGAAAAAGTAGGAAAAATAGCAACTTATTGATGAGTCCCTCCCAAACTCAAGTTGGTTTAAAAGTGAAAACAAAGTGGTATAAAAAATGGATGTGATCTTAGGCAATCATAGTGCTTTCTAATAATGTAGCATGAGTATCTGAGGAAAATATCGTTTATTGCTTTTTCGAGTCTCAACTTTCAACTTTACTAGTTTGAGTTGTTAATTAACACTAAAAGCTGGCATGAAGAGAGAGGAATAAAATTAAAAAGATAACCTAGGAAGATAAATGGTGGGTGGGACCTCAAAACACTAACCTACTAAAAAACAAAGGTGTAGATTAGAAGATGCCATCAATTACTACCTTTTGTATAAAGTGGATGGTAGAACTCTTATAGTCCTCCCATTGTAAAGATCTAAAGTGGATGGTGGGAATGGGAATTAGGATAGATGCATATGAGGGACCAAATAACCATCTAGCCAAATAGCATCTATTATTTTTATTTTTTTTAAGACAATTTACACTACCTTTATGTCCTTCATTTGTCTTATCTTACCTTTAACCTTTATTTTATTTAGTTATGGCTCCTTCTTTATAGGTATTTCCTTTTTGTTAAAGATGTGTTGAGGATCCACAAGCAGTGGAAATTAAGCTTGCTACAGAAGGTTGATTGATAAACAACTAATAGTGATGGTTAGGACTTAGCACTAACAAATGCACCTTATTCCTTCTTTTGATTCCATTTGACTAAAATCATTTAAACGTTATTCTCATTCAATGTATGATTTAGTACACTTTTTTAGTACTTGGTAATATATAGTTGGAACTAATGTTGCAAACTCCCCTCTCTTTCACATTTTTTTCAACATTTATATTCAATATTCATTATTGGACACGTGATACTATATTCCTCAATAGCAAAAGGAACATAAAAAGGGTAAAACCGGTTTTTTAAGGTAGAACAAAACAAAAAGAACACAGACGAGTAGAGAGACACACAGAAATTTGAAAACCATGGGCATGTATAAATGCAGATTGTGTTAGTTAGACTTGTTGGTTAAATTAGGTCACCAAGAAAAAGAGACTTGTTGGCTAACATGCAAGCCATAGTTTTCCAATTTCCATCTTTTGTTTTATCCTATTAATATTATCCAGCTTGGTTTATCACAAGATTTGATTAATTAGACGTTGATTGCTTTAATGTCTACCACGATGTAACATCGCTTTTCTTTTTTAGTTTTATGTAGCCAAATATCTTGCTTTTCTTTTTTAGCTTTAAGGAGCAAAATATCTCGTTTTTCTTTTTTTTTTAGTTTTTAGAAGCAAAACATCTCTTTTTTTTATTACAATGTCATTGGTGTACAGTTTCCATCAACTTTGTTGATGATTAATTTCCCAACGAAGTTTTTGCCACACTCAATATTTGAAACCGGGACCTTATATGAGATCTGAGTCAGTTGCCACTCGTACCGACCCTTATCGATGCAAAATATCTCTTTTAACATAATATTGTACTTCATTGAAACTAACACTATTATAATGATAAGAACAATTTTTCATGTTTTTTTTAAAAAGCAAATTGCCCCTCTTATTCTACTAATTACCGGAAAATGCATAATAGACAAGAAGTGTAATTGCACCCTTCACACTCATCTAAACACGGGTTAGCTACATATGAACATTGTTTTGTCCTTTGACATTAAGTCAAGGTATAAAATTATATTATGAAATTTATTTCAACAAATGTGTGTATGCGTGCTCTTACTTTTGTGAGAGTAGAAAGTGATTTTCGACGCATCAATTTCTTTTGACATGTTTGTATTTTCTCGAACAGAATTGTTTATGTCTTTATAAACTTTTTTATAGACAATGTTAGTTGTTAATTGTTAGATGAGTGGAGAAATGTTAGTTTCAAATATTTGAACTCCAAACCTCATTTTTATAGGCAATTTTTCCTCCTTATATCTTTAGAATTGAATGTGTTTTCGTTCCATGTTTTGTAATTCTCTAAGCATGATGAAATGGAAGCCACAAGACACAACTTCCGAAGCGAAGCAACCTTGGGATGCAAGAAAATACAACTTCCCCGTAACATACACTGATTCTTACTTAAAGTTAGAATTTGCACTTTTTACCTTCAAACATGATTTCTGCCGTCAAATCAAATGTATTGTTTAACTTACTTTTACGTGAATGTATCAAACAAAAATCAATTTACATTCAATTTGTTTTCAATTAAAATAAATCTTACAAAACCAATTTTTAAAAATTCTTCTCCATTTCACTTATATCATATTTATATTAGACATTCCCGAAATCTAAACAACTTTTTTAAGATTAAAATTCATGTATATTTCAGAAAACCAAAACTATATACAAAAGGTGAAAAATTGCCCAAATTTCAATCTCTTCAAAAAGAACTCAAAGGACAAACTTCAAAAGAGAAGTTCTAAATTAAAATATAGCTATAACTATAATTATATGTACAAAATAGTAGTTGTAAAATGTTTAACAATTCAAGTCAAGGCAAGAAACCATTATAAACAGTGTGGCTATGCCTATCAACACCGTTACTGTTACCGTTACAATTACTATCAACAGCCACATGGCCGTTATCACCACCTACAGACTTAGACTCTGTTTCACCGGCAACAACTCCGGCACTAGCTCCGGCAGCCGTAGGCTGATAAAGGCCGCATTTCTGGCACCTCGCGACGGCGAAAGGAGCACGACATGAAGGACAAGATGAGTGGGACCCAAGCCACGTGTCAATACACACCACATGGAAGCCGTGACCACACTGAGGAAGAAGCCGCACCTCATCACCGGTGGCGAACTCGGACAAACAAATAGCGCACTCCGATGAGGCAACCCACTTGCAAGCACTTTCATCTAGGTAGGTGAACTTTGGAAGCGAATTGAGTACCTTTTTCTTGAGACCTCTGTTTGCGACTGCCAGTGATGGCGAGTTCCCGGTGCCGGAGGTGGGACCACGGCGGAGCCAGGTGCAACGGGCAATTGCGGTGAGGCCAACGACGGATATGAGAGCGCAGAGGAGTGCTGCTAGAATCACCACGAAGTCAGATTCCATTGATGGGGCGGAATCCGGTGGTGAAACGGCGGTGGCGTTGTTAATGGATTGTAAGTTTCTTAGCATTCGCGTCATGTTGAATGGAAGCTGTTTGATAAAATGTTTAACAGAGAGAGAAAAAAGAGTGAGGGTTGTTTGTTATTTGGGGTGTTGCGTTTGGGAAAGTGTAATAATTGTAGGTACTTATAGTTGAGAAAAGGTGTATTAGAGGCGTTTTATTTTAGGATAAGAGTGAGACTGAGAAGACTTCACCAAAAATGTTGAGAGAGAGAGAGAGGTGAATCTTTTTTTTCCGACCAAATAGAGAGGTGAATCTTGAAGTAGGTGTTTGCTTTCTTGCTAGTTTCATTTTTTTAAATAAATTGAGTATATCTAGGTGTAATTATAGAGACTAATCCTTTGAGTCTGATAGAATAACAATAAGTGGCAAAGCGCTCTCTCTCAAAAGATTTAACAATATCACATGTCTAAAGCTGAATTCGAACTTATAATTTTAATTAAACTGGAATAGACCCTATCATATTATTATTGGGTTCTTGCTGGTTTCAGTAGTGTGTAGTACGGTAAAGAAAGACAAAAAAAAATGAATAAAAGATGAAGCTATGGTTCCACTACACTGAAATCAGTCAAAATCAATCGTTATAGTTTCTTATCTACTTTCTTTAATACTTATCTCTTATAAACCATAGTATTTTATTCAATATTTTAATGCTTATATATTAAATAAAACATTAATGATATTTAGTCAAAAAATTTCGGCCAAAAACTTAATTACAACACCAATTAACCAAATTTTTTAAGTTATTAACTAACCTATATTTTCACTGTTTTTAGTCATTGGCTTAGAAAATTGTGAAAAATAGATTGATTATTGACTTAAAAATTTTGATTAATTAATATTATAGTGTGGTTTTTGGTTATTTTTTGAAAACATCACTCTAAATAAAAAGTTAGTGTTAGAGTTTTGAACTTTTTGACTAGTATTATTTTTAACTAGGGAATAATTTTAAAAATAGATGATTGATAACGATCTTTTTTTTTTTTACAAATGATTGATAACAATCTTGATTTAACCCGCTAAGTATTTTCCTTATCAGTGAAATGGAGATGTCGGCTCCAAGATTTGAATTCGGGTGTGATTAGTAATAGTATGTGTATAGTATTTATTTGTCATTTTATCTAGCACACCAAAAAAAAAAATATATAACGGGTTGTCATAGATTGGATATTTTTTATAAGTACTCGAGTTCGAACTCGAGATTGTTTTACGTGTGTGAGTTTATAGGTGATATTTAACACGCTAAGACGAAAAAAAGCATATGAAAACATGATTTTTTTTTGTTCGGACCATCGCTAACTACCCACAGAATATCTCAATGCTTTTAACAAAAGACTAACTTCACACGTGAATATGAAAGCATGAATTGCTGCTATAAATCAATTTTATATCGACATATTCAATAAGGATGATGGACTCTTTTCTCATGCCCCTTTCACCTTTGTAATTGCATCTTAAAATTAACTGCAAAATAGTAGATATTTTTTGGATGCTAATTTAAAATTAGTTTCCACGGAAAATGCACGTTCTTGTATTTCTTTGCAAAATAATACAAATCCTAGAAAATAAGAACAGAAAATATTATTAACAATTAAAAAGGCTTCATATATTTCATTTTGTCAAAAAAGGCAAGATATTTAAGATCCAAGATATTTTCCTGCTGCTAAGCAACAATATTTTTTGGACCTACAACATCTCATGGTGGATGGAAATTGACGTATGTAATCCAACCCAAATGCAGATATTATTTTCTTTATATGAAAGTACACAGATATTTACGTTGTAAGTTCTTGATTATATTATATTAACCAGCTTGCTAGTAACTTGCACGAAATTATTATACATAATAATTATTTAATAAGACCTTTTTAACATTGAGTCCATAAATAAGACATTTTATATTTATAAATTAAAACTTTTTGTCTTTAGTGTATATTTAAATTTTCTCAAATTGGTATTGGGTCAATTTTCTCAAATAAAATCATTGACCTCACAAAGGCTTTTTTTTTCGCAATTAATTATATTCATGGAATTGGTTCTTGACAGGCCTATAGCAAACTATGCATCTTTTATGAATGGTTTGTGAATCTCTTAGATGTATCTCTAAGAAATGAGAGCCTTGTGTTACCATGGAGTTTACTTAACTCTTGTTCAAGGATGGCCCTAATACTTGGTGGAGCTTTCTAGTTCATGATTTATTAATTTGATTTGTGTATACTCAAGTGTTGTTTTAATAAGTCCCGAGCACTTTATCACTTGCTTATCTATAATATAAAATATGTTTGCCTTGTTAAAAATTGTATATTTTAATTTTACTAGTTGCAACAAAATTTTATGTATAAATTTAGTAGTGTTAGATTTTTCTAACTAATAAAGATTTAAGTACGACTGGTACTTATCACTTCGTCGGGAAAAAATATTTAATTAACTAACAAAAAATTCAAAGTAGAAAATTTATGTTAGAGTGTAGAGTAACTCATTTTTTTTAATACATTTAATGTTGAACAAAAGTTATTAATCGAAAAGTTATTGTATTTTAGTATAGCTAATTGAAGGATTGGTTGAGTTATCTAAATTACTTCATTTAATCAATTGCATATAAGTAGTTTTTGATTTATTTTATTTGCAATTTTATTTTAAGATAAGTTCAATAGATTGATTCTACCTGAATTAGGATTTTTTTTCCACGTCAATAGGTACATGAAGAAAAAAATTGAAGCAGCATGAAAAATTTATTAAAACTTTATATTGTAAATGTCAACAAATTAATTTTGGGAAACTAGGTTCAATTTAATTAAAAGTACAAATACTTTTTTTTTCTTTAGTACAGATGACTGGAGTGAGGTCCTTTAAGTTACTCCCTTCGGTCCCTATTATAATAAAATTTTGCAGTTTTACGTTCTTAAAACTGTAAAATTTTCTTATAATATAGGGACTAGATTGAGCATTTTAAAAGCTCATATTGGTTCTTTACGAATCGGAATGAAACAAACAATCTTTTACGGTGAAGTTCAAATCTGCAACGGTGGCTTCAATAGAACTCAAATATGTAACAATGGCTAAATCACAAAAAGAATCTAGCACAATCTTACAACAAAGAACCTACACTCCAATTTTGTTTCTACCCACTTTACTGATGTGGATTTAATGATAATACATGGCTTTATTAGAATCTAAAAAAGCAGAAACAAAATTAAAAAAATAGACCGAGGGGAAACCGAATTTCAAGGATCATCGATGTTGCCATTTATACTGCAAAGTTGCATGAGTATTATAATTTACACGTGTGTAGACCAGCAAGTGAGTCCATATCATCACTTAATGTTCTTATTAAAGATAAAAAAGTTAGTTAATTCGTTAATTAGGTAGTTACTTAGTCATTTGTGTAGTATTTTATATAAACCATATTTTGGTTTATCTTTGTAATTACACTCTTTACCATTGTAATCACTCTTTACCGGTCAATAAGAATTGTGTTTCTTTCTTTCTTTCCTCCTTTCTCAATTCTTTTAACATGGTATCAAAGCAAAACGATTTGGCTGCATTCTATCTAATATTCTATGAGAAAATTTTTTCCTTGATTTATCTTCTATGTTCTTTATCTTTAATCTTATTTATTCTACACCTCTATGAGATTCCAGAATCATTTTATTCAATTTCATCCATCCATTATATGTAAAATTTGATCTTCGCAAGACTTAGTTCATTGCATCACGTATTTTGTTGGTATATGTAGTCCAAACGAATTCTTTTAAGTTTCCTTTTGATTGTACAGTCTCATATCTGCATCGCCTCGTGATCCCTCTCATTCACGCACTTCTTCGTTGAAAGCTGTCAAGAATCACTCGTTGTCTGTGCCAAGTTTTAGACATCGGTGATCACCCCCGCCCCTAGTGAACCACGAGTGTCACAACAAACAAACATTATTCGAATACTCTTTGAATGTCGTTATCCAAATACTCTTTTTGTGTAATGCCAAAAATTCAAAACGTGCAAATGGATAAGAAAAAATTTGTTGGATAGAGGAATATGGCTTTCCTCCACGAAGAATTTTTAGTGAGTTCCACATGTATGTTTTGCGGTATCGAATTTTTTATTCACTCTTCTTCCTATTTTCTCTACACTTTTTCTTTTTCTCAAGTAAAGTGCGAATCCATATGGATAAACCTTTTCAATTCATGCATCATCATCATTTGGCTTACTTGTACGAGAAACACTTGAATCAAAAGTTGAACCAAAGATACTAAGTAATGCCTCCAACCCTTAATAAGTGGGGGAATTAGTGTCTTTAGGGCGAGAAATACACTAATGCATTGAGCTATTTGAATCTATTTCTTCCTAAGTTATTTTCCTTCTCATCTTATCTAATTTCTTCTCTCGCCAGCAGAATTAGATGATACTTCGAATTATTTATAAAATTAATGATGTGCTAACACCTCTACTCATTATACTCAACTATTTATAAAGACAATTTTGTAAAATTATATTGTTCATTTAATTATAAGTCTTTCTTAATCTATATAGACAGAAATCACAAGGAGTTGATCTAATGGAGCATGACAATATTTGTATCCGAAAGTTCTCGGGATCGAGATCGAATTCTCACTAATCCTCTTGGCGTGAGGTAAGTATGATTTCCTTGATATGTGCTCAAAGAACCTGAAAGTTTTTTTCCGTCTTAGTATATAGCAGGTGTCATACTCTCATTCTAAAATTTTTGTAACTTAAAAAATATATAGATAGACTACTTATTGTGGGGAGGAGGTAGTTGTTGTATTGATGATGGGTTTAATGATAGAATGCTTGAATTTGGGCTGAAAGTTATTGGAGGCTGGAAAAGTTATACCAAACCAACTCCTAATAATTTCATCACATCATCATATTGTCAGCATTGTAAAATTACGTTTTGTCTCTTTTATTCTTCCTTATCCGTAAGTTTTTCTTATTTTGCCTATTTTGTTTAATAATTTTTTTATAACTATTAAAATTTGTCAATAAAATTCTGGAATGTTTTGATATTATCCAGTAACTATGCATACGAAATCTTAGTAAAATTAGACATCCGCAAGTATTTATTTATTGTTATAAGTAATATTTATTTTTTTAAAAAAATATATATTGCACCTTATATTGAAATCATTTGATGACCTTATCAAATAATTTTAGAATCTGTTGGATTTGTAAATAGGTAAATACTACTTGTTGTGTCGTATACTGTTTGATGATAAATTGACACTACAAACAAAAAATATGTAAAATTTATTAAAATTCTCTTTATAACATATATAGTGATTTTATTTAACATAAGTAATAATATAATTCGAAAATTATAAAGAAAAATGAGAGAGATAAGAGAAGGAGAGAGAGAGAGAGAGAGAGAGAGAGAGAGAGAGAGAGAGAGAGAGAGAGAGAGAGAGAGAGAGAGAGAGAGAGAGAGAGAGGAGATTCAAAAACTCAAAGACCAAGTCTGGTACATTTCCTACTTGCTTGTCTTGGGCCATACTAATATAATACAATGCCTTTTGCAACTTACATACCATTCCAGGAACATGAACATTAGTTCATAAAAATCTCCTTATATGTTAGTGCATTAATATGTTAGTAGCTACAGCTAGGGTTAGGATTTGAACTCTAAACCTTCTCTTTCGAAGATCCAACTTCTTCAAATATCATATAGCTCAACCACTTGAGCTACACCTCAGGGACGAAAATACGACTTCTTAATCTCACAACAGTTTACTATATAACCTTTTTGTTGTATGCCTGTCATTTATATAGCAGTACAAAACATTATATAGTAACCCTATTTCAGTGATTTTGAATCATTATAGAAACAATTGCTCTAGCTCCTGAGAATGTAGGCAGCACTTGCGAAACCTCGTTAACAGTTTTCGTCTGTTCATCTCTGTTATGTTTTATCGTTTTCTTTTAGAATTCGATCACACTGTTACAAACCTTTTGCAACTAACCTGGCTTTGAAAAATCCAAACACCCACTTGCTTCCATTGTACTCTTTCCAGCTGGTAATTCTGTGTCAGCGTATTTGGCTTTGCTATTTGGGATTGGAAATACAAATACAGATAGAGCCAAAAAAATAATCTAATCTAATTTATAAATAATCCAAGATGTCTCAACAATCACCACAAACTTGGTCTTTGAGTTTTTGAATCTCCTAATCTTAATATAGCAAGGGTGAAGTTTCCAATGTACAAATCTCTCTATTTATCAAGTTTGAGTATACCAAACTACCAATATCTAGAAAGCTCTATAAAAGAAGGTAAAAATATATTTGTATGTATATAAGTAAACTAAAAAATTGTTACATTAAGTAACTTTTGATGCTATTTCGCGCTTCTTTCTGGGGTGTCAAGTTTGACAAATTTGAAGCTACCTTCTCTAATTATTGGTTGTTGTTCATTGATTTCTTCCACACTTTGGTGTTCATTTTCTTTTGCATCTTGCTCAATTTGATCTACTCTAACTATAAGGTTTGATGTGGGAGACAGTTCAATATCAGAGTGGTAATCATCTTGGTCGCCATAGGCTGACGTGGTGCAAGCTGAGTGACCGACGGTTTTATAACGGTGTAGACTGGGACTGGGAGCAGGAGAGTGGATTGTTGAACCAGGGGTGCTTCCATCCATAGTTCGCACACTCGACTTTCCTAGTTTCAATCCCTGCTTCCTTTTAACAGCCGCCTTGTGCCATTTTTTTAATGCCTTTGATGTTTGTTCGTCAAATATTGATTTCTTCATTCTTGATCCCATCTGCAAGTTCTCATCATGATTTTGTAGTCAATTAGCATAATGATAATCAAACTTTGTAATATATCATTTTAATGTTTGACTAAAATAGCTTATATAAGATAGAGTAAAGATCCAAACTGATTCTCGAAGAAACTGAAATGAAAAGTACTAATTTGGTCTTTAAAAATTTCAAATGCCGGTCAACTTAGTCTCTGATAGGGACTACAATGTCCCTAAATATTATCCTAAAAAGGACAAATTTGAGGCACAAGAGAATTAGGAAAAACAAAAACATGTATTACCTGAGTCACAAGAGCATATAATGGAAGAGTAATGTAGCTGCAGAGGCACAGCACCAAAAACCTTCAAAACCATATGAGAATTCATCAGATTAGTTAATGGCATTATCAAATGCTTCAATCATACAAGCCTTCCCCATTTTATATAAGATTTCAGAAGCAGAGATAGCCTCAACCAACTACATGCTTATTGTAGAAAATAGGAATAGAAGACACGATATTGGTCACGCAGTTCGGCCAATTTTTGCCTACGTCTGCGACTACAGAGCAGCTGTAATTCCGTCTTATTAATTGTATAATTGTATGTTGAGTACAAGCACTAATGAGTTTAAATAAAGAAAACCTAACGGGCCTGGGTCGAATACATATAAAACTACTATTTACAACATATCTTAACACTCCCCCTCAACCCGGAGCGTATAGATTGTAGGCATCCAGCTTGTCACATATGTAAGTTATCCTTGGTCCCCGAAGAGCTTTTGTGAAGATGTCTGCCAATTGATCATTAGAACCAACAAATGAAGTAGCAATGTCACCAGACACAATCTTCTCACGAACAAAATGACAATCAATTTCAATGTGTTTGGTTCGCTCATGAAAGACCACTTGTTATGATATTTGGCATAAGGCTAAGAATGTCTACTCTAATGATATCCAACTTCTCTATGGTGTTATTCACAGTTTATCCACTCTTCTGTCATCTGAAGAGTGGAGGGACAGAGCATCGATACCCTTTTTGAACTCTTGAATAGCCAAGGAAGACACACTTAACTGCACGAGCAGACAATTTATCAAGTCCCAGGGTAAGATCATGAATAAAACAAGTCGATCCGAAGACTCGAGGAGAGATACGGAACAAGGGTTCATCAGGGAACAATATGGAATGAGGAACCCTATTCTAGATAGCAGAAAGAATGGTGATGGAAGAAATAGCAGACACAAATGTATAATGTGAAGGTGATAAGCGGAGTGAACAACATCAAAAGGAGAACAAGCTTGTGACTGAGTACTGCTAGGGAAGGAAGAACGAACGTGTTTCCCAAGCTGACAAGACTCACAATCTAATGATTGCAGGTGAGACAAATGAGGAATTGCAGGACTTAAAAACATCTAGTCCACTGTAGAAAATAGGAATAGAAGACACAATATTGGTCACGCAGTTCGGCCAATCTTTGCCTACGTCTGCGACTACAGAGCAGCTGTAGTTCCGTCTTATTAATTGTATAATTGTATGTTGAGTACAAGCACTAATGAGTTTAAATAGAGAAAACCTAACGGGCCTGGGTCGAATACATATAAAACTACTATTTACAACATATCTTAACACTTATATTAAAGCATCAGATGCATATATGATAGGCTTGTCATTTTATTGCAAAAAGAGAATTTTAGGTCTAAAACTTACCCTAAAGCTACTTTGATTATTGCAAGCTTGTAATCAGCATGGAAACAATTTCTCAGTCCAAAAGAATACTGCAAATTAAGAAATCACTCATTTATAATTTAGCCATTTACCATAATCTACATGAACTACAAAAAAGACATTATTTAAGGTGTTAAGATGGTTCATTACCCATATCCACAAGAAATATGTTATTTGGAAGGCATTCTGCAAGTAGAAATCAAATAATATCAGTTAGTTCCAAACATTAAAAGCTCGAAAAGACTCTCCAAAAATACTTCTTTTTCAGTACCAATATTGAACTAGGCAACATTTACTGAAAGGACATCATTGAATACCTGGAACAACGCGAAATGGATAAGATGAAGAACTAACTGAGGCTGACCGAACCAAAAATATTTGTCAGAGCCTTGAACAAGAGGAATCCCTTGAACAACTGCATGTCTTTCTGTGATTTCAATAGCCATCATCGCCAACGTGGCTTGAAGTTTTGTTCCAACGGCCAAAATTATCTGCAACCAATTAAATGATTTATAATTGTAATTTCGACCAATCTGCAAAATTTATACAGAGAAGAGGCTACTTACAACAACAGGAATTAATGATGCCCAAACCATAGCATGCCATCCTGAAAGTTAAATAGGATTAACCAACTATCATTTTTTTAATTGAAAATTCAGCTGCAAAATAGTAAATTCCATAGGACTCTACTTGGAAGAAAGTTGAAAAATGCTTACCATTAACATTTAAGAGAATGAAAACAACAAATGATGCCCAGAGGACAGGACTGTCAACAACAAAATGCACTGGAGTGAGTGCGCAATTCGAATCGGTGTATAATATAATGCTACAAACAAACACAGTGTAAAATAATGTTTACCTGACTCCCATGACTACCTTGAAGTCATCCTCCAAGGATCTTTTGATATACTTTTGGAAGTTAAATTTACTTCCAGGTGCCAGGTGGACCTACACATGATGATGCACTGTTAGAAAATGAAGGTGAATCCAACTTTAAAAGAGCATGTGTTTGTGTATTATGGAGTAGGACTCACGGTGATAAATCCATTGCGCAAAGTTTGATAGTCAGCCTTATCAACAGACCTATAAAACTGTCTAAAGAAGCAACCCTGAAATTTGAAAAATGGAAGAGAAAAAGATAAAGAGATGATAAATTGATCTTACGAAACAGCAGGCATTCGATTAACAATGATATTAAAAAAATTATTTGTAATGAAACAGCAGGCATTTGATTAACAATGATATTAAAGAAAACATCTGTAGTGGTCAAGTCATTCGTTTTACCTCTCTAACTTATTGATAAAATCAGTTCTCCATCATCAAGTAAATAAGTGAAAAGATAGATGATCAGTAAAGTTGATCTTACTATATAGAAGAAAATTGGAATTTTTGTCCAAAACATGGCATGTTGTCTCACAAATGATGTTTCGTGTGTAAGCCGGAATCTTGAAGGATCTGCACCACCACCATAAATGCAAACCAAAGGCATGAGATTGCATATATAAAGCACAAAATTGGTATATTTAATAGCACAAAAAACTAAGGAATTAGTAGTTTGTATAATCATAGCAGCAAACAGTCAAATACATAATTGGAAAATCATACCATTGGCAAACCCATGAGTCGAAGTCTCCTCCTCCCACGCCTTCCATCGTCGTATCTACATAAAAGCAATTCTCAATCACCATGTTACTAACTCTTGATTAACAATTAACAAAATAGTTCTAGGGTCAGAACCAATTCAGTTTCCTTAAAAAGCACAGATATTGAAAAATAACTGAATATTGAATCAACACATAAAAGAAAGACACGCAGACCTTTAGTCTCCCAAGAAGCATTGTGACAGCGCTGTAAATCACATGAAGAACTGCTAAGAAGAATATGAGGATGTGTAACTGGTGCAACCCATTGACAGATATAAGTGGTTCATATCCCTATAACAAACAACAATTAGATATGCAACCATTGATCATAAGAAAGCTTAACTGGTAGAAAAACTCTAAAACCCATTCTAAAAAAGAACATAAAATAGATATCAGAAATAAACAATTAAGATTTCATTAGTTATAAAACAAGGATAAGCATTATAAACATGGAAACATTGTTACCTCCTTGCATTTGTAAGGGGTAGCATCCTCTGATAAATATCTACGTTCATAAGAAAGAAGTTTCCTATGATGTTCCCCGTGTTCCTCTTCATCATTCGATGCCTTGCCGGTACCTCTATATGGACATGGCAACAATTTGTCTGCCACATTGGCAGGAATACATATTTTAACAATGTAGGTCTGCCCGAAAGTCAATAGCAGTGAAATGAAGCCCAAAATCATCAGCTCTGCATAAAAACAAGGTTAACAATACACAAACATAAAAGAAATAATCAAAATTATTCCTCATAAATATGAAAGGGGGACAAAGACAGTAAAAGAAAATCAATTCAAGAAGAGTCAAACTGCTTTGGCTCTAAGAGATAAGTATCATAAGTTCACAACTTACCAGATTTGACCTTTTCTAGAGCTTCAAGCAAAGCCTTCTTGTGCCTTTCTCCTAGCCACTGAGAAAATACAAAAGATTTTTTAGTCCTCAATTAAGCAAAACAACCCCTCAACTTCAAATAGAACAAAAATATATCAACAGAAAAAACTTCCCCATAAGCAAAAAATGAAAGACAATGCACATAACATAACAGCAAAATCATATAACTATCTACAACAACAAGTGCATGTAACAACCTTAGCAAGACAATTAAATTGCAATTGAAGCAAATTAAACTAAATGGGACAAAAACAAAGATCAAATCCCATCTAGAAGGAACAGTTAATATAAATATGAAACACGAAACCAAAGGAAACAGTAGTAACAATTATTAACAGTTAAAATGGGAAAAAAGATTTGAAATTGGTGACATACCGTTCCCACTTTGTGAAGACTTTTCTCAAGAATGATAGAAATCAAGATGAAAACAGTGCAAACACAAGCAACAGCCCAAGTTGGTGTTTGATCAAGGTCTCTAGAACTGCTACTTCCTTCACTTGAAGCCATAACCAAACTTCCATTGCAAAGCAATGAAACCAAACACAAAGACAAAGATACCCTTTTGTACTTCAAAGTAGACATGTGTGAAACAACAATCAAAAAACACCCAAATCCACAAAGGATCACTCAACACAGACACCCAGAAGAAAAATATAACTGAGTGGTGTAAAAAATTGAAAATTTGGTACTTAGAAAGAAAATGAAAGCAAAATAATTATCTGGGGTTCTATAGAATGAGACAAAGTTGGTAACTTTATATGATTTGGGCTTGTTTTGAAATGGAAGAGAAAAATAAAATAAAATAAAAATAGATTTCCTTAATTTTTTATTCCCTGTCTGTTAATGTCAATGGATATAAATTATAAACATGGAATTATAAAATAAAATAATTATAAATAATAAACATGGAATTATAAAATAAAATAATTGTGTGATTAATGTCAATGGAGTTCCAAATTGTGTGATGTATGAATATGAATTATAAATAATAAACCAACCTGGGTACATTGAAAAATAATGTATCTTAATTATCAGAATAATTAGAGGAGTTTAATTGGTACACACAGTTGATATGTAAAAGTTTTTATATCATCAATTAATCAAAAATTATAATACTAGTAATTTTTGAAGTAGTTGAAGTAGAGTCAAAGAGTTTTATATTTATAATATGTGAATTTGTGATGGAGTAAAAAGTTTATTAGGATGTTCATTTTTTTTTGGTATCGGACCCTGGCGGGTGATCTGCTGTCAACGAAGGATTAATCTGTGTTTGCTACTTGGGGCTCTTAATCATTTTGCTGACCAACACTCTATTTGGCGTAGGCGGGAATCGAATCCGAGAGCAAACTGGATCGACCCCTACTATATCCCAGCAGGAGTCTGGACCACTTGGCTAAGAGTGTTGGTTTTATTAGGATGTTGATGGATATAAATTACTATAAATATTAATTTGAAAATATAAAAGCGTGTGAACAAATCAAGCATGCAATCTGGCAACAGTTAAGGAAGGTTCTATAGTTCACAAAGGAAATTAGGAAACTACCAAGGTTGTCTCTATCAGTGATACATTTTACTTTAGTCCAGAATATCCTCCTTTTTCTTTTTCTTTTTATTTTCTACTAATTGTCAGCTTGAGTTATGTTCGGAATTACGCCGAGATTATAGTCAGCTTTTAATTAACATAAAGTCGGTTTGGTATGGAACTACTACAAGTAGTGATAAACAAATAGTTACAGTGTTAATTTTTCAAAAAAGTATAATTTGCCAAGAACGTGATATGAAAACTGGCTGACCAACTATTTTGTCGACCATATACCAGTAAGGAAAAATTATTGTCCTACATTGGGTTGAGATAACAATTATGGTTTGTATCTGTAACAGCTATGTGATTAACTTCAACATTGATTAATTGGCATCAAATGTTATGGAAGTGAAAATATGTGTAGTTTTTCACTTCTTCTAGGTTCATAAAAAAAATCATTATTAGAATCTCGTCTTCTAGTTAGCACCTTATTACTCGATTAGAAGTAGAGCTACACTCTCGTCCACCTTTTGCCGCCGATAAACATCCCAACAATCATTCCAACGCCGACGATGAGGTAACTGTGTCAAGATTTCCTTGTTTACTAGCTCTCATCAACGTTAGCCGATGAGGATGAGGTACTGTGTCAAGAACTCCTTTTGAATCTTGGTCACTAGCTCTCATTCGTAAGAACGTCATCTTCCCCACTAAATTTTGATGCAGTACAAAGCTCTGAACAGAAGAAATTTTGATGCAGAGCGGGTTAAGGAAGTTTAGTATGAGAGGTGGGGAGCAGATAAGGAAGGCTAGCACTATGTCAGAAGTAAGCAAGAGAGGTGGGGAGCTGGTTAGAGAGGTATTAGATCAGTTGATATAGCTTCGGGATCTAGGAGGCCAGGAGGTGGGCAAATCACATCGTTCTTCTTCACCTCATTTCCGGAGAGATGGAGAGCACGAGACATGATAGAGATCTTCAACAAGCAAGGCAGAGTTCAAGAAGTGGCATTCCGGCAAGAAGGAATGTGTATGGTAGGAGATTCGGATTTGTTCGTTTTGTCGACATCAAAGAATCGGAACGACTAGCAGTCATCTTGGATAATATTTTCGTGGAGGGGGAGAAGATCCATGTTCATCTCCCTAGATTCCAAAGGGAGGTGAATCAGGAGTACCAACATCAACAGCCGGTAGCATATCGTCCTAAAGCACATAATCAAGTATGGATGAAGAAGACTAAGCCATCCACAATCCAGAAGGGATCCACGGTGAAGGAGGGAGCAAAAGTTGACCCCACGGGAAGGAACGTGGAAGGTCAGAGGATCTGTGACATAGATATTGAACCTCATTTACCTCTAGCAATGGTGGGAGAGGTAATCACTCCGGGTAAATCTTACTATATCTAAGATGAATTAGCTCAACAGGGTGTATTTGCTATAAAAGCTACTCCGATGGGGTCAAATTTAGTCCTTCTGGAAGGTGATAAGGAAGATGGCGATTTCAACGAGTATATTGACGAGGCTCGTGAATGGCTTTATCAATGGTTTAAATGGATAATGTAACACCCTGGGCCATTTTCTGACTTAGTAGGCTACCCACAAGTGTACATCATGACTTTCTCTCCCCCCCATAGAGTTTTTGCCTTCCGTGGGAATCGAACATGTACCCTAGGGGCTTAAGTACAAGTTCAATGCATTCCCACTACCAATTGAACTACTAGCTCAATTGGTAGTGGGAATGCATTGAACTTGTACTTAAGCCCCTAGGGTACAAGGTTCGATTCCCACGGAAGGCAAAAACTCTCAATGGGGGGGAGAGAAGATCATGAGTGCACAGCTGGGTATCCTACTAGAAAGAAAAGGCTCTGCCCAGGGTGTTACAGATAAGACCTTGGAAACCAACGGATGTCGTCCCTAAGAGGGTCACTTGGCTCAGGTGTCATGGCGTCCCGGTCCATGCTTGGAACTCGCTCTTCTTTTCCAAGCTTGCTGCCTCTGTGGGTGTGTATATTTTCTCAGATGACAACACTGAAAAGAAGAGGTCTTTTAATATCGCTCGGATAATGGTTCGTACTCAGGCATCGGAGACAATGAACAGGGTGATCAAGGCAGTCATTAATAATTCACCGTTCTCAATCAAGGTAGTGGAGGATTAGGGTGGTCCGCTTCAATGGAGCAACAAGGGGAATAGCATATCAGAGGAAGACGAAACTTCATCAAGCTCAGATGATGATTTTTTCGACCAACCTTTCTCCGGCGACCACAACGACCATGGAGACGATGAGGAAGGGGACGGTGCATTAAAGGTAGTAATTAATGAGGAGAGCAATTCAGGCCATCCAGATCCGGAACTTGCGGCCACAGATTCAAATCTGGCAATTAAATGGAGCATTAATTCTGTAATGAAGGTGCAAGATAGTCAACACTCTTTTATTGGAGAATCTCCTAAATTTTCGTCAGGTAGTTATGTGGCAGAATCAAATCCTATACTATCTCATAAGCAGGCTGAAGGTACCATCAAGGATAATGGGCTTGGAGCAAATGTTGCCTCGGCCAACTCGATTTGGGCCACCAGAAGGGCCTTCTCCTAATCGCAACCCCACGGTTAATTCTTTAGACCTCCCCTCAAACCAAAATTCGGCCATCAATGCCAGCCTTGCGAAACCTCTCAAGCCAAGAAAACTATTACGAGTGGGGGTGAAAAGAAAACTGTATTCAGGAAAGTTAATGAAAGCCCCTAGAGAACTCGCTGAGGTTTCGTTGAGCTCAGTTCCGGTAGCTCCAACGGAGCAATGTTCTAATGATACAAGTGTTCATCCATCATCTTTGTTCTCAACAGGAACAGTTTTATGTGGGGGGTCGATTTCTAGCGAAGACATTGCTCTTTGTAATAATAAGTTTTGGGCTTTACAAGGAAAGGCAATTGCAAAGAAGGTTTGGGAAAATGCCAAACTTTTGGGGGTAGAAGAAAATTTTCCCGACGATAGTTACATTGACTTGATTGAGGAAGGAGAGAGGAGAGTAGAAAGAGGGCGAACAATAGTAGGCTTCAATGAATTTGCTCTCCTTGAACATTAGAGGGTGGGGCGATCGCGGCAAGCGACGCCAATTGGTTTCACTTATCAACTCAGGTTCATTTGAGTTTGTGTGTATTTAGGAGACAAAGAGGGAAGTGATGGTTGAGAATGAAATTAGCATGTTATGGGGTAATCGTATTTTTCAATGGCTTCATCAACCTTCGCGTGGTTTATCAAGTGGTATATTATGCACGTGCTTAGAGGGGTTGTGCATGGTTAATTCACTTTTCTCAGGTGCTGGAATTCTTGGTATTAGTGTGACTATCCGAAATAGAGTTGTTCACGTTGTTAATGTATATGCTCCTTGCTCTACTTTAGCAAAAAGAAGTGTTTGGGTTGAACTTTTGGCCATTAAGCGAACCATGCATGGGGGGTGGTGATCGGTGCATAGTTGGTGATTTCAATACTGTTACTTGTGATTCAGAAATAAAAGGTAGAGGTGGGGCTAGCTCAGCAGTAGAGATGGATGACTTTAATAGTTTCATTGTTGATATGGATTTGTTAGACATCCCTGTGTCTGGGAAGAAGTTCTCTTGGTTTTGTTCTGATGGTGTGTCTATGAGTAGATTGGACAGGTTCCTAGTGTCAGAAGGGTTAATAGCGGATTTATGGTATTTCAGGTCAGTGGATTGGTAATCGGGACATTTCAGATCACTCCCCTATTTGGCTCCTTCGGTCGGTGAAGGATTGGGGTCCCAAGCCTTTTCGCATCTTCAATGCTTGGTTAGAACATGAAGACTTCCTACCCTTGGTTGAACGTTGTTGGAAGAGCTTCAAGATCACAGGGCACAAGGCTTTTGTTATCAAAGAAAAACTAAAGCTACTCAAAGGTAGCATTAGAGTGTGGAATAAGGAGGTTTTTGGTAAGGTCGATTTGAATATTGATAATCTTGTTCGGGATTTGAACTCATTAGATGATATCTTGTGTGATAGATGGGATGGCGTAGTGGTGGAGAATAGAAGAGAAGTATCCGCTTCTCTTTGGAAAGAAATTCATGTGAAGGAATCCATTCTAGCTCAAAAATCTAGAGCAAGATGGATAAAAGAGGGGGACATGAACTCCAAATATTTCCACTACATCTTGAAATATAGAAGAAAAAGGTGCCACGTGGTGATCCTTAGAGATAATGGGGAACTAATGGAGAATGTAGAAGAAGTCAAGCTTTTTGTCAAGCAACATTTTGAGAAGAGTTTTTTCGAGGGTAGTACCAATCGCCCAACATTGGGAGGTCTTCGTTTTAATCATTTGTCAAATTCCGAAATCTGATTTTTTGATAGAACCTTTCACCGAGGAAGAAGTTCGCATGGGGGTATGGGATTGTGATGGTGATAAAAGTCCTGGGTCGGACGAGTATAATCTCAATTTTATAAAGCTTTGTTGGAATATTTTGAAGGAGGAAGTGGTGGGCTTTTTTAACGAATTCTATGAAAATGCCTTCATTCCAAAGGCAATCTCGGCTTCGTTCATTGCGCTAGTCCCAAAGAATGACAACCCTCAAGGACTGGGTGAGTTTAGGCCTATTTGTTTGACAAGGTGCTTGTATAAAATTTTGGCAAAAGTTTTGGCTAGTAGAATCAAGAAAGTGTTGCTTAGCATCAGTTCGAATGCCAATCAGCCTTCATTGGTGGAAGACAAATCTTAGATGGGGTGGTGATAGTTAATGAGTTGATGGATTACGCAAAGCAAAACAAGGATGAGTGCTTGTTGTTTAAGGTAGAGTTTGAGAAAACATACGACTCAATTTCGTGGGATTTCTTACTTTACATGTTAAATAGAATGAGTTTCCCAAGGTGTTGGATTTCTTGGATGAAGTCGTGTGTTTGCACTAGTTCTATGTCGGTCCTAGTGAATGGCAGCCCCACACAAGATTTTAAAGTTCATCGTGGGTTGAGGCAAGGGGATCTGTTGTTGCCGTTTCTCTTTCTTATAGTAGCCGAGGGTTTGTCGGCCTTGATACATAAAGCGGTGGATATTGGTGCTTATCAAGGTTACTCTATAAACAACGATTTGAGCTTCTCCATAATGCAATTTGCAGATGACGCTATGTTGTTGGGAAAGGCCGCGTGGGAAAATCTTTGGAGTATCAAATCTATTTTGAGATCCTTTGAACTAGTTTCTGGGTTGAAGGTCAATTTTTATAAGAGCAAGATAATTGGAATTAACACACCGAATGGTTTCTTGGAAAAAGCGAGTACCTTCCTTTTTTGTAGAACGGAATCAATTCCCATCAAGTTCTTGGGTATTCCTATTGGAGCTAATCCTCGCCGAGAAGCAACTTGGAGTTCCGTTCTAGATGTCCTTAGGAAAAGATTGTCTTTGTGGAAGGGTCGCACTCTCTCAATAGGTGGTCGGGTAACTCTCATCAAATCCGTCTTGAATAGCATACCTTTGTATTTGTTCTCTTTTTACAAAGCTCCGAAGGTGGTCATTAAGAAGATGATAAAAATTCAAAGGGATTTCCTATGGGGTATCAAAGAAGGCGATAATGGCATGTATTAGGTGGCTTGGAATAGAATTTTGTAGGAATTAATCTATCTACAAGGCATGCTTATAATCATGAATATAATATAGCAGAAAACAAAGACATACAAGCATGCTTCTTTATAATCAAGAACAAAGCCATAACCTTGATAACATTAGGATCTACGACATGTTGATATATCAAGGATTAGATAAATATCTGGATCCATAGCAAAGAAGCGGAGAACGGATCCTTACAAGAAAAGGAGTGAGTGAAACGAGCAACAGCTACTCGTCGGCTTTATGGTTCTTCCTCAACCGGACTCTTAATGCCTTAGATTCTCTTCAGATGGGGAGAAGAGAGTAAACGTGTGTATTGCAGTTAGTCCGGTATATTGGGGACCATAGCCTACTTATAGTGTGACAGTCTATTAGGGTTTCCATTATCCCTCTAATGGGCTATCACTGACATCCACTCATATTGGGCCCATATCAATAATAATTAATTAATTATATAATTAGAAATCCAATATAGTCTTTTACTTATTTTGATCACATATCAACCAAGGCTGCTAATTGATAAATAGCTAATATAATTAATAAATAATATATGCTCATTATTTATGATATTGGATTAAAATATTTCAACAATTTCCCACTTGGGCAATATATTATATTAATTATATCATAATTCTTTAGGCCGGCATCCGAATGCTATTTATCTTTAGATTTCCCTATACAATCTGGTCCACCTCATATATCAACAATGAGACCAACGCGGTTGTCGTCACTACGATTTTTTTGTGATTGTACCCGGATGACCATCATATTAACATACTCGATGACATAGATCAATATGGATGAGTGGCGTGGAAATTTCATGCAATGTGATCTCATGTCATGCCTATTTCCAACTGGTCCAACTTAAGTCTTTAGTGAGATCAAACTGAAGTTGCTGAAAATGCAAAATTTATTTTGCATATAATATGATACAAACATATTTAATAATAACTCAACTTAATTTCTGCAGAAAGTCAACATAAAGTCTGTATCAATACCAAAATTCTAGAACACAAGGAAAAACAAGAAAAGACTCCCACTAATCTAAGGCAATCACAAAACCAACACCCAGATGAGCAATGTGCTCATGGTAAACTTTGGTTGTCAAGCCTTTGGTTAGTGGGTCCGCTAGCTTAAAGTTCGTCCCTATATATTCTATCAAAATCTGTTTCTCTTGAACTCTTTCCTTCACAACAAGATACTTGATGTCGATCAATTTCGACTTTGTGGAACTCATGTTGTTGTTAGAGTATAGGACAGCTACACTATTGTCACAATAAATCTTCAATGGCCTCCTAATGCTTCCAATGATGCTTAGGCCTGAGACAAAATTTCGCAGCCACAAAGCATGATTTGATGCCTCAAAACAGGCCACAAACTCTACTGCCATGGTTGAAGGAGCCACTAAAGTCTGCTTGGCAGACTTCCAGGAAATAGCCCCTCTAGCCAAAAGAAAAATGTAACCAGATGTGGAACGCCTACTATCCGGGCATCTCGCAAAATTGGAGTCAGAATACCCAATGACCTCTAAGTTATCTGACTTCCAATAGGTAAGCATGTAGTTTCTTGTTCTCTTCAAGTAGTGCATCACGCGCTTCACTGTTGTTCAGTGTTGCATACTAGGACTACTCAAATATCTAGAAATAACTCCCACTATAAATGCTCTGTCGGGACGAGTACAAACTTGAGCGTACATAAGACTTCCCACAGCCGAAGCATAAGGAACCTTTGCATCTCTACCTTATCAAGATCTGTAGCGGGGCACTGATTGAGACTGAACTTGTCTCCTTTAGCCACGGGTGTATCTCCCGGTTTACTATCTTTCATGAAGAATCTATCCAAAATTGTATCGATATAGCTCATTAAAGTGACTAAGTTACACAAGAAGGAGGGGTTGAATTGTGTTCCCTTTTAAAACTTTGTACCTGAAACCTTCTCAAACAAATGGTTCTCAAGATAAACTTGGGATTGAGAAGGTAAGGGTTAGATTCACCAACAAACAGCCAGTGTATAAAATGATTGATGAATAATAAAGATAGATTAAGCAAACTTTAACTGGTAAGATAAAGGTTTGAATCAAACTGATTTGATGATGAAAGAATTAAGTATTAGTTTGAAAAACTGTCTTGTGAAGGTTGATTGAATTAACCTTCACTAGGTTTTGAAAACATTCACAAGTATAGAGCAAATAGATAGATAGTATGGAAAGCAAGTAAATGACACAGTAGAGTTATAGAGGTTCACCCAGCAATGGCTACTTCCTCTCCCCACTTCCCAAGTGAGTATTTCCACTATCTTTCAAATAGCACTTACACTTGCTTTTGGTTAACCACAAAAGACATCAAACGCCACTTGCTTATGATCAACACACAAAAGCAACATGCTCTTCTTACACAGCTACACCAAGCTATTCTTCCTACTAGAAAACTCTCCCTAGTTTCCTAAAGGATTCCTCTATCAAGTAGATTCTCACCAACACTTACCTCTCTCTAGGTAGTTTGATAGAATGCTCACTAGATAGCTTTTTACAATCAAAGGTTTTGGTTTGGGATATAAAATAGCTCGAAAATATAACACACTAAGTGCTTACAAGTTAACACACACTCTATAAGAAAATCCCAGATTTGTATAACTTGAGTGAGGGATAAGTAGGATGGATGAACTTTGTGAAGCTTTAGTTGTGTAGGTTCCAATTCACTCTCATGATTTGTAACTTCGAATTCCAGCCTTTATATAGTCATTTGATCTGAATATAGCCGTTGGAAACTTGAATATAGTCGTTTGGAGATGTCCATTGGTCCATAGGATTCTCTAGATAAACGGTTCCAAAGTTAACAGCTTTTGAAGCTTCACAAGCTGACAGTTGTACTTTCTGCTAGCTTTTCAACCTTCACAAGCTGACACAATGCTTTATCTTCAAAGTTCTGACTTTCCCTTAGCTGGCCTGTACTTCTAAAGCAGATTTACAGCTGTAAACGAAGCTTCACATCTTTTATACCTTAAACACCTTTTGTTTGGCCTAGGAACAATCAAGGAGTTCCTCCTTCATTTATTGCAAGATTCCAGCAGTAACTACTCTCTGATTTTCAATAAATAAGAGCCAACATGTTTGTCACGTTGAGAAGCTTGATGAATGTGATCTTCATATCATGTTCTTGAATTTGTTCTTCAACTTTATCTTCAACCTTCACAATTCTGGATCTTCATAACAAATGTGGGTCCACACCTCTTTTGAGTTCTGGCCAATGTTGTGTTGACTTGGTCAACCCTTTGAGTTGACTTTTTGCGTTAACTTTTTGTCAACTTTCACATTTGACTTTGGTCAACCTTCACATCTCATTTCTACCTTTATATTTTTATGCTCTTTGTAGTTCAAGGTAGTTTCACATTTTGCTATCTTTGAGGCTTGTTCTTCACACTTGAAATAAACTTGTTAGATAAACATTAACAAGAAAACTTAATGTCTTACTAAGTTTGTATCATCAAAACATGGAAAGAGATTTTCATTCCAACACCTTTGTGACAATCCCAAGATACCCCGAGAGCGATCTCTAAGTATTTGGATACCCAAGACAAAGGAGGCGTCCCGAAGATCTTTCATCTCGAAATTCTTCGTGAGAAATCTCTTAGTTTCGTGCAATAAGCCTATATCATTACTTGCTAATAGGATATCATCGACATATAACACCAAAAAGATAAATTTACTCCCACTAAACTTTTGGTATACACAATCATCAACCACATTAGTCTGAAAAACATAAGAGGTAATAACTTGATGAAATTTGTAATACCACTGACGGGAAGCCTATTTAAGGCCATAAATGGATTTCTTAAGTTCTGAAACAAAGTTTTCTGGTTGCACCATATAAATTGTTTCGTCAATGTTTCCATTTAGCAACGCAGTTTTCACATCCATCTGATGCAGCTCTAAGTCAAAATGAGCGACTAGTGCCATAATGATCCTGAGAGAGTCTTTTGAAGAAACTGAAGGGAAAGTCTCTTTGTAATCAATGTCTTCCTTTTGAGTGAAGCCTTTGGCGACAAGACGAGCCTTATATCTTTCAATGTTACCCTTGGAATCCCTCTTGGTTTTAAATATCCATTTGCAACCAATGGGTTTCTTACCTTCAGGTAACTTGACAAGATCCCAAACGCCATTTTCAACCATTGACTTCATCTCATCCTTCATGGCATCAATCCACTTAAGAGAGTTAGAACTATTCATGGCCTAACTAAAGTTGATTGGATCTTCCTCAGTCAAGCCAATACATTCCTCATGTTCTTGAAGAAATACAACATAATCATCTAAAATTGCACTTCTCTCTCTAGTGGATCTTCTTACTGGCACCTCTTGAGGTTGTTGAATTTGAACTTCTGGTGGTGCTTGAGGAGGAAACTCAGTGTTGACTTCTTCTTGAGCAATGTTAGGAATAACATTCTCATTTATTTCTGGATCTGTTGCTTGAACAATGATAGGTACTAAGACTTGACCACTGTCAGTAACAATTTCTTCATCAAAAGCAACACTCCTTATGTTTCCTTCCCCTCCAAAATCAACTTCCTCAAGAAATCTTGCATTTCCCATTTCAAAAAATGTTCTTGTAGTGGGGTTGTAAAACTTATACCCGCGAGAGCGTTCTGCGTACCCAACAAAATAACAACTAACTGTCTTAGGGTCCAACTTACCTTCATGCGGCCTGTAAGGCTTGGCTTCAGTTGGACACCATATCCTTAAGAGTCTGATTTCGTCGTTCTGCAACTCCATTCATGCTGGGTTTACCCGGCATTGTGTATTGCGGAACGATTTCACATTCATTGAGGAAAAGAGCAAAGGGCCCTGGACGTTGCTCACCTGATCTGTCATATCTACCATAGTATTCACCACCACAGTATGATTTGACAGCTTTAATTTTCTTTCCTAATTGAAGTTCTACTTCAGCTTTGAAAGACTTGAAAACGTCTAGAGATTGAGACTTCTCATGAATTAAATATAAGTAACCATATCTCGAGTAATCGTCTATGAACGTAATAAAGTACATTTGCCCATTCCAAGAATTTGTAGGGAAAGGACCACAAATATCTGTATGTATTAGTTCTAAGACGTCTTCAACTCTTTTGGCACCTAAATTCCTTTTGTTCGTTTGTTTCCCCTTAATACATTCTACGCAGACTTGAAAGTCAGACAAATCTAAGGGTCCAAGAATATCCTCTGGCACAAGCCTCTGAATTCTCTGTTTAGAGATGTGGCCTAAGCGCTTATGCCATAAAGTGGCGGAATTCTCATTTAATTTTCGTTTCGTACCATGTGAACTTATTTGCAATATTTGGTTGTAGGAATGCTTAACATCAAGCATATAAAGATTATCAATTAAAGACCCGTAACCAATAATATTTGGACCATAAGAGAGACTAGCTTTGGCATATTTAAATGAACATTCATAACCAGATTTGTCCAAAACCGAAACTAAAATTAAATTCTATCTAATTGACGAGCAAACATATGTCTCAATCAAATCCAAATAATAACCAGTCTTTAAAAATAATCTAAAAGTTCCTATAGCCTCAACTGCAACTTTAGTGCCATCGCCCACATAGATGAATCTTTCAGCATCACTCGGCAGTCAGCTCCACAGGCAACCCTGCATAGACATACTAATGTGAGTAGTAGCACCAAAATCTACCCACCAAGTATCCTTAGGTACTGAAACTAAATTAACTTCAGAACAAACAAAACTGAGAGGTTTACTCTTCTTTACACGCTATGCGGCATAATTAGGTCAATCCTTCTTCATGTGTCTTGCCTTCTTGCAGAAAAAACAAGCTGAGCCCTTATCTTGGTTTTTCTGCTGCTTCTTCTTAGAAGAAGCTTCTGCAGTATCAATATTTTTCTTCCTCTTCTTGTGTTGGGAATTTGAAGCCAAATGAGCACTTTCAGTCCTTCCCCTCCGCAGCCTCTCTTCCTCTTGGACACAGTTAGACATAAGCTCATTAAGGGACCATTTGTACTTCTGAGTGTTATGTGTCACCACAAATTGTCCAAATTGGGCAGGAAGAGAGATCAAAACCAAATGCACAATCACATCATCAGGGATGTGCATCTCTAGTGCCTTGAGTTTTGATGCAAGGTTGGACATCTCCATAATGTACTCCCTTACGCTCCCTTTACCATTATACTGCATGGAGGTAAGTTGGCCAAATGGCTACTTATCTCAGCCTTATCACTTTTTCCAAATGATTTCTCTATTGAATCCAAGAACTTCTTAGCATTCTCATTCTCAGTAATTAAGTCCCGAAAAACTTCCGGAATTGATTTCTTGATGATCATGAGGCACATTCGGTTGGTCCGATCCCATTTCTCAATTTTGAGCTCATAAGAGTTCTCTGGAGTGGGAATGGGTCGTTCCTCCCTCAGTGCCTGGTCTAAGTCCATACATCCGAGAACGATCTCAACGGATTCCTTCCAAGACTTGAAATTCATCCCATTCAGCATAGGGATTTGGTTAATTTGAGTAACAAAATTTGGAGACCTAGCAACAACAACTAAAATAAAGGAACAAATAAACATACAATCAACATTAGTAGCACATCAAATTATAAATAATTATTAGATGTGCACAAACAACTTTAATTGTGAATAAAAAGACCCAAACAAGATACCAAGCGCACCATTAGTCCCCAATCTTTGGATTGCAAAGACTAACTGCAAACAGTACTCTCAACGCAATAATCAAATATTGGTGATAAGTCCTGTCAAACAATGGTTGCCTTTGGACACCCCAATTGCTCACATGGATAAATAGCTTTATAATCACCACACATTTACCATCACATGCATGTTATTATTCGGCCAAGTTGCGTCTTCCTTTGGGCCGACAACAACTCGCATGAATAATTTCACGCTACATCTTTTGTAAATTTAATCAAATTGATCTACGTAACAGAGGTTACTTTGGCAACGTGTTGTTTCAATCAACTCAATTAAAAAATACTAGACAATTTTATTAATAATAATAATAATAATAATAATAATATGGGAAAGGGTCTTAATTCACATATATCCTACACATAACTGTAGAAAAAAAAAACTGAATGTACGGTTATGGCCTCAAAAATGCAAAAGAATCAAATTACTAAAATTTACAATCCTTCAGCACAAAAATAGCCTCTCCGAGTGGCGTCCTTTATGGTGTTGTCCCCTTTTGCCTTTCTCGATCAATTACAATATTAGAAATAAAATAAAATAAATAAAGAGAAAGTCACGGTGCGCAGACCGTATTTAAATTAAAATCACGACACGCAGGTCGGCCCGAAATAAATAAACGCATAAACAACACTGAAGTACTAAGGTCATAACCATACACCACAACGCAAATTATTCAAAAATAATCATAATCCATGCTAGAATTCAATAAAATTGAAAATAATGTAAAATCGAATATTTATTCTTTATATGAATATAAAGAATAAGACGTAATTATGCAATATATTCATCATAATATAAATGACGGAAAAAAAATAATCCTGGAAGTTATAGTCAAGTAAATCCCTAGTGCTTAATATTATTGAATCAATTATAATCGTGGGTAATAAATGTGATTATAATTTTGTGAATCAATTATACTCATTTGAGATATAATTATGTCAGAAATGATTCAATTTTATATCTCTCTTTAATAAACGAGTTGGCATGAAGGGCGCCAACCTTCAGCCAACAATTCATCCCCATTTCAACAATAATTTCAACAATTGCCACTCCTTCATTTTTTAAACTTTTACCACTCATTTCAATTATATTTACAACCCATGCCATTCTTTTATTTTTTTTATTTTAAACTTAAACCTTTTTGCTTCTTTTTTTCATCATATTTTAATGTGGTGAAAAAGACAATAGTTTCGTGACAAAACAAAAAAAGTGTGTTTGGGGGTACTTTGCCGTTTGGAAAATACGGTTCAAATACTACTTTGTGTTCGTAAAAAATTTAACTGTTGAAGTACGTGAAGTTCGTTCCTCAATAAACGGTTGAACGGGAAAAAACTAATTTTATGACAAAATACATAGAGTGGGATACTAAGCAGTGTGTTTTGATGTACTTATGGATCTGAAAATAATTTAATTGTCCCAATACACAGAGTTTGTTACTCAAATATTGAATCAAGAAAAATAAGATTATATTACGGATTCAATGCAATTGTAACATTCTCACATAATATAAAATCACATTGAATGCCAATCAATCTAAAAGATTTTATATACGTGAAATCCGCATTTGAAAGAATAATAATAATTAAAAAAAAAAGGTATCTTTCACCGGTTCACACCATCTTAAGCCAATAATAGAAATTAAAATTCGTTGATGTTGTTATTGAAAAATCGTAAAGGAAAATTGCATATGGCAAAGGAGAACCTAATTGAATCAACGAAGGGAATCTCAATAAATCAACATAGTGATACCACCGGCACTTGTAGGAATTAGTCTATCTACACAGCATGTTTATAATCATGAATATACTATAGCGGAAAACAAAGACATACAAGTATGCTTCTATATAATCAAGAACAAAGTCATAACCTTGATAACCTTAAGATCTACGACATGTTGATATATCAAGGATTAGATAAATACTTGGATCCATAGCAAAGAAGCGGAGAACGGATCCTTACAAGAAAAGGAGTGAGTGAAACGAGCAACAGTTACTCGTCGGCTTTATGGTTCTTCCTCAACCGGACTCCTAATGCCTTAGATTCTCTTCAGATGGGGAGAAGAGAGTAAACGTATTGGACCATATCAATAATAATTATTTAATTAATTATATAATTAGAAATCTAATATAGTCTTTTACTTATTTTGATGACATATCAATCAAGGCTGCTAATTGATAAATAGCTAATATAATTAATAAATAATTTATGCCCATTATTTATGATATTGGAATAAAATATTTCAACAAATTTGTAAACCAAAGAAGGCCGGAGGCCTAGGGATCAAGAAAATAGAATTATTCAACCAAGCTTTACTATCCAAGTGGAAGTGGAGGGCAATAACAGATCCTAATGTTGAAGGCCCCTTTGCTTCATCTTTTATTTACGACTCCGAAGAGGGTTACACTCGTCGGTTGTTGGGGTCAATTTGGTGGAGGGATTTGGTTACTATGGATTCCATGGTTGAAGAGCCTAGACGGTTTGCGACTTGCATTAGAAGAGGATTAGGCAATGGCAATTCAATTAATTTTTGGAATGATCAATGGTTAGGATCAATTTGGTCCCTTAATTATGTGCCACATCACTAAATTAGTTCCAAGTCAGCCATGACATTTAAGACGCCACGTCAGCCATTAACTGCCAGCGTGGCGTCCGTTAAGGTCATGGATGGAAAACTATAAAAAAAGGACGAAAGTGAAACACACAAAAAATGAGGGACCAAAATGAGAGAAAAAAAGATAAAGAACCAAAGTGACACTAACCCCAAAAATAAAGGACGAAAACTACGATTTATCCTAATTTATATCAGTCGGCTGAAAAGAGACAGAGATGTAAAGGTTTTCGATGTGAGACCCACGTGTATTTCTCATAAGTGTTTTTTCTCTTCTATTTCTTTCTCTCCTTAAAAACACACGGTTTGGCTCAGCCTTTCGAAGAGCTTTTTTCTACTTCAAAAGAAAAGTTGATCCAAATATAATTTATTAAAAGCTCTTAAGGTTTTTGTCAAAAAGAAGGCTCTTAAGGTATATACATTTGTGGTGCAACAGGTGTTAAACACAAATACAATGACATTTTTATAAATAGTTATTTAAAAATTTAAAACAACTGCGAGAAACTATGAAATGATTCTTCAAAAAAGGAACTATAAAATGAATGAATAGTTTTTATTAATAAATTATATATATAACAATAACAATTATTGTCCGGTCATTATTCGGTTCGTTCAGCCTACTATACGCTTATGGATACTCCGGGTATTATAAATAATTCACATGCTCGTCTTGATGGTGAGTGGATGTCTATTTGGAAAGCCGGTGTTCCACCGAAAGTTAAATTATTAATTTGGAGGCTTGTTAGGGGGTGTCTTCCTACTCGTAGTAACTTGGTTAAGAGGCATGTTGATTGCACCGTTTTGTGTCCTTATTGCGAACAAGAAGAGGAAATGGATAGTCATGCATTTTTGGAGTGTAGCGTTGTACAGGAAGTGTGGCAGAAGCTGGATTTGTTGCTGCCATTTCGGTTTGCAGCAGAAAATGCAACACCTTTGCGTGATGCTATTTTTTCTATGCTGAGTTCGTTGATCGTAGCGAGTAGAAACAGATTTTTGATGGGTATTTGGGCTTTGTCGCGTCGCAGGAATGATAAGGTTTGGGCTGGGGTGCTGCAACCGATTAAGCAAGTGGTTCACGCCGCGAAAGATATGTTTGACAGCTGGTTTGGCGCGCGACAGAAACAGAAGCGTGCTGATGTGGGCACGAGACAGCAACTTCCACGCGTGTTAAGGTGGTTGCGTCCGACCATAGGGTCATTAAAATGCAATGTCGATGCGGCAATTTTTGCGGAGGAGAACAAATATGGTATTGGCTTGTGCATTCGATTGTCCACGGGTGATTTTTATAGAAGTAAAACTATGTGGTTTCATGGAGTCCCTACACCACAAGAAGCGGGGGCAATTGGTCTTAAGGAAACTTTGGCTTGGTTGGAAGCTTTGGGGCTATCTTCTGTTTCCATTGAACTGGACTGTGCTTCAGTTGTAAATGGCTTGAAGGTAGAGCCTTTGCCGAATACCGAGCTTGGTACTATCTTATTGTATTGCCGTAATATATTACGTCTTTTTCCTAGCTTTGAGGTTAGCTATATTCGGAGACAAGTTAATCTTGTTGCTCATACGCTAGCACGGGCATCAAGGTTGTTTGCTATTTCCACGTTTTTGATTTCATTCCAACCTGTATTGAAACTATTCTGTTTAATGAAATGAATTAAATTTGTTCCTGTAAAAAAAAACAATTATTGTCAAAATAAATAAATAAATAAATTATCTAACAATATTAAAAATTAGGCAAAATACCACCCGGGGTCCCTTAACTTATTTTCCGTTTTCACTTAGGTCCCTTAAGTTTGAAAGTTAACGTTCAGGTCCCTTAAGTTGTTAAAACGTTGCACCGTTTTCCCATTTAACGTTTTTAAACTAACACCGTTAACCGATCGATTATGTGGCTGCTATTGATATGATGTGTCTCTTACAGATGCTTATGTGGCATTGGTGACTCATTATTTTTTAATTATTTTAATTAAAAATTAAAAAACTGAAAAACACCTATCATCTTCCCCAATTTTCTTCTTGCTGAACTCTACCTCTCCTCTCCTCCATGTTAATCTTCATCGAAGCTTGTTCATCTTCCTAAATCATTAAAGTCTGGTCATTGAAGCCTTCGTTTGAACGCACATCTTATTGCTTCGTCTTTATGATGTTTCAGATTCGATTATTTTTAGATTTTTTTCGGTTTCATTTTCTTTTTTCGGATCTGTTCTTTTTTTCAACTTCATCTTCATTTTTGTTTCAGATTTGTTTTTTCAGATCAATTTCTTTTGTGATGGGGCACTTTTTGTCAATCTGTTTTTTCACTTCATGTTCCTTCTTTTTGAATCTGACCAATAATTAAAGAATGTGAACAATAATTATCGAAAATCAGATCTGAATCTCTAAAATGAAAACATAAACAAAGAAGTTGTTCTTCCCATCTGGATTTCGTTTTGGAGCAGATTTCGAGAGCAGATTTCTCTTAACTTATTTTCTCCTCTTCTCCGTCCGATTACGTTTTCGTTTCTGCTCCAGATCTGGATTTCGTTTTCGTTTCTGCTCTAGATCCGGTTTTCGTTTTGGTTGAATCTTTTCATCTTTCTCAAACCCAGAAAAACTAAAAATCCGCAAATAACATCAGGTATTTTATCTCTGTTCGTTTCAGAAAATAACATCAGGTGTTTTCATTGAATCTGTTCGTTTCTTAAAATACCCAATTAACATCTTCAAAACTAAAAATCCCCAAATAACATTAATTAAGTTGAATTCAACGAACTCATGTTTGTGAGACCATTTTTTTTCTTCTGAAAAATCAAAACAATCACAAAGAAAGCAGTTGATGAAGATGAATTGGATTGAAGATGAACCAGAGTTTTTTTTGAATTTTTAATTTAAATTAATCTGACTTGGCATGTCCCTTCAGCAAAAAAAAAGCCATGTAATGCACAGTTTAACAGTGTTAATTTAAAAACGTTAAATGGGAAAATTGTGCAACATTTTAACAACTTAAGGGATCTGAACGTTAACTTTCAAACTTAAGGGACCTAAGTGAAAAAGGAAAATAAGTTAAGGGACCTTAGATAGTATTTTGCCTAAAAATTAAAATGGAAACCGGCATCGTGTCAACAACCAACAAACACACACGGTTTCAATTTCACGGTCTGAAATTATTTGTCTGCATGCTTCAAATATTCTTAAGATATTAAAATACGTTACTACTAAATTCGATTTGTATGAGTATGACTTCTTTTTTTTATTTATGAAAAGCATCATATCATTTCATCTCAAATTTAGTTTACAACACTAGGATGCATACAATCAAAATCTTAACATTTAGCAAATACTCGAGATACCCTTGCTAATGGTCGTAATGTGTGTAATATATATATATATATATATATATATATATATATATATATATATATATATATATATATATGGTCGTAATGTGTGTAATATATATATATATATATATATATATATATATATATATATATATATATATACCCTCATTCATCTTTCTCTCCTCTAATCAACCAAGATCTATTCATATCTTTACGCATCTCATCCTCTATCCCCCAAGTCCCTCCAAATATCTCATATCTCCTCTAAACTTTTAGTTCTTCAAAACAGAAACCCTTGCGCAAACAAGAGAGTGATCCATTTTTCTCTCTTCTTTTTTTATTTTAACGGAATAAGGGATGCGTAATTTTTAAAAGGATCCATATATGACAAATATATTCAACTAATAAGTTTTTAATCAGAGATGTACGTAGCACTGAACTCCTTATTGCATCAAGGGATATTTAGAAGCAACGTTCGTCCTTTGTCAAGCTAAATAAAAAAGCAATATTTTCCCCCATATTTAAATTAAATAATTTAATTGGGTAATTATTTTTTTGCTTTATCATCTTTTTACGAGGGAAAAATAATTTGAAAATTAATTAAAAAAAATTGAAAAAAATTAATAGAATTTTAGACATGAACTACTAAATGTTCTTTTTAATATTTTAACCAACACCAGTGTTAAGATACTTTGTAGGTAGCTAGCAATGATCCGGAAAAAAAGATTTTTTAAATATTTTACCTTAAAATAAACTTTGATGACGACTCATGGTTCTTAAAAAGTTTTTGTTTACCAATGAGATTTCGACAATTATGTTTTCATTTTATCCATTCTTAACTAGTAAACTTTGATGTGTACATGTTTGCTCGTTTAGAGCTTCTTAATTACTCCCTCCAGTCCACAGTATAAGATAAAAAAATATGTGTTTTGGTGGTCCCACAATATAAGAAATAAACATTGTTTTTAGGGTATATTAAATGTCTACTTCCAATTCTACCCTCATTTACTGTCTCCACTTTCCTATGTGGTTTAACTTTATTACTTTAAAAAGGATGTTTAAGAGAATAAATTTAAATTTTATAAAAAGATAATTTTGAAAAGAAAGCTAGATTTCAGCTTTATTAATTGAAAATTACCAGTTTCAATGTTATTCCTTGGTATGTGATATATACATTTTTTCTCTTATTTTGTGGACCGGAGGGAGTATATGAGAGTATCCAATCCAGAGTACATGTATGTTTGTCAACAAACTCATGTATTGTGGTTTTGGCCAAATGCTTTCCTTATATAAGGCTAATTGGCCAAAAGCTTTACAAAAATCACTTTATGCTATACGTATATTATACGTATACAAATACGTTGTTATAAAAAGCAAAAAAAAAATTGTCAAAAAAATAAAAAGCAAAAAAAAAAACAATGGCATTTTGGTAGTTTTGACAGTAAAGTGAGGGCAAATATATCCCGTAAAAGACGAAAAAACAATGAGATTTTGGTAGTTTTGATAAAAAATAAATGTTATTATTTCGAGAAAAACAATGGCATTTTGGTAGTTTTGACAGTAAAATGAGGGCAAATATATCCCGTAAAAGACGAAAAAACAATGGCATTTTTGTAGTTTTGATAAAAAATAAATGTTATTATTTCGAGAAAAGGACAAACGTATGTAATGACATCTTTATAATTTTGACAACAAAATGAGGGCAAACAATTCCGGTAAAAGACAAAAAAAAGAGTAATAGCATTTTCGTAGTTTTGATAACAAATGAGGGAAATCATTTCGAGAAAAAGACAAACGTATATAATAACATTTTTGTGGTTTGATAAAAAAATAAGGGTCATATCCAGAAAAAATAGAAAAAGAAAGTAATGGTATTTTTGTAGATTTGATAAAAATCGAGGGCAATAATTTACAGAAAAAAAACAAAAATATGTAGTAGCACATTTGTAGCTTTTTAGAAAAAAAAATAGAGGTAAATCGTTTTAGAAAAAAAACAAAAATATGTAATGGTATTTTATGAATATAACTAAGACCCGTGCAGAGCACGTATTTTTTTTGTACCCCCCTCTTAGACCTTGTACCCCCATAACCCATTTTATTCCCAAAATACCCATCACTTTTTTACCAAAATTTATATTGAAACTATTTTTAAAAAAAAATTCCCGGAACACCTCAAAAGAGGATGATTCCGGAAGCTATTTCCGAAAAAAATTCATTAAAATGGCTTCCGGAATCATCATCTTTTGAGGTGTTTTCGGAAAGTTCATCAAAATGGCTTCCGGGATTACCTATTAAAAGGATGATTGTTGGGCTTATTTTGTAATTAATGGCCCACTGTTTGGCCCATTGTGAGAGTGTCTAGTGGAAAGCCCAATTAGCCTTTTAGTGAATGATTGTATTCTGGTTTTGTTAGTTTTTTCTGTTAGAAACTGAATTAGTTTTCAGTGACTTTGTATAAGACTCAATACTCATTTTTGATCAAACAATCAATTTTCGTTCATCTCTAACATCTGGTATCAAAGCCCTACATTGGGGCCTGTGTCAAGCAAGAAATTCTGAAGCAACGAGAACGAAGACGCAATACGAAGAATCATGGATTCAAAATCTGAGACGAAGCAATTTCTGCAGCCATCGATTCCACGATTCGATGGTCACTACGATCACTGGGAAACGCTAATGGAAAACCTCCTTAGGTCAAAAGAGTACTGGGGGCTGATTGAAAATGGAGTTTACACCGCACCGGAGAATGCGACGCCGGAAGAGATCAAGAAGGCAGAAGAAAGTAGGTTGAAGGATCTGAAGGCAAAAAACTACCTATTTCAAGCAATTGACAGAAACATTTTAGAGACGATTCTGGTCAAGAACACAGCAAAAGACATATGGAAATCCATGAAGAAAAAGTATCAAGGAACGACTAGGGTAAAGCGTTCCCAATTGCAAGCGTTTCGAAGAGAATTCGAGCTTCTTGGTATGAAAGATGAGGAATCGATTGATGAGTATTTCTCCAGAACCCTAGCGATTGCGAGCAAGATGAAGGCGAATGGGGCAAAATTGGATGAAACAGATATTGTTGAAAAGATTCTGCGATCGGTAACCCCAAGATTCAATTATGTTACATGCTCAATTGAAGCGGCCAACGATGTCACCACACTCTCAATCGATGAACTGCAAATTGCATTGTTGGTTCAAGAACAAAGAATGAAGGGCCAGAAGGAAGAAGAACACGCCTTCAAAGCAACCACCGCTGGGAGATTCAGAGGGAAAGGTCGTGGTTCATATAGAGGTGGACGGGGAAGAGGAAGACAAGCAGTCAACAAGGAGAAGCTTGAGTGTTATCATTGTGGCAAGAAGCGGCATTTCCAAGCAGAATGTCCAGAATGGGAAGAAAAGGCCAACTATGCAGAGTTTGATGAAACTGAAGAACTGCTTTTAATGGCCTTGATTGAATCAGAAGATGACACTCTGGTAAGAATTCTCTGGTTTTTAGATTCTGCTTGTAGTAATCACATGTGTGGTCATAAAGATTGGTTTCATGACCTAGATGAGAATTTTAGAGTGTCTGTAAAACTGGGAGATGACTCCAAGATAATGGTGAAAGGAAAAGGAAACATTAAATTGAAGATTGGTAATAACATTCAAGTAATAACAGGAGTTTTTTATGTACCAAATATGAAGAATAATCTGCTGAGCCTAGGCCAACTACATGAGAAAGGTCTTGATATAGAATTGTACAATAATGAACTCTGTGTGTATCATCCAGAGAAAGGATTAATCATTAAATCTATCATGACTACTAATAGAATGTTTCCTGTTAGAGCCTCCATTGTTACTCCTCAGTGCCTCAAAGCCTCTGTCAGTGATGAAGATAACTCTCTGTTATGGCACAAGAGGTTTGCTCACCTCAGTTTCAAGGGATTAAGGCTACTGTCTCAGAAAATCATGGTAAAGGGCCTACCAGAAGTGCAAGAGATTTCCAAAGTGTGTGGAGAATTCATGGTGGGAAAACAGCACAGGGAATCATTTCCAAAGAAGAGTTTATGGAGAGCCACTAAGAAGCTGGAACTAATTCATGCTGATATTTGTGGACCTATCAAGCCTGAATCTAACAGTAAAAGGAGATATTTCATCACCTTTATAGATGATGTGAGCAGAAAAACATGGGTATACTTTCTGAAAGAAAAATCTGCTGCTCTGGAAACTTTCAAGAAGTTCAAAGCACTTGTTGAGCAAGAGAGTGGTGAAAAGATTGCTTGCCTAAGAACTGATAGAGGTGGTGAATTCACCTCTAATGAATTTGAACAATTTTGCAATGTCAATGGGATTAAGAGACAACTGACAGCATCGTACACACCTCAGCAAAACGGAGTAGCAGAAAGGAAGAACAGGACAATTATGAACATGGTGAGGAGCATGCTAGTAGAGAGAAATGTTCCTAAGGAATACTGGCCAGAAGCAGTCAACTGGGCAGTCTACGTACAGAATAGAAGTCCAACCTCTGCTGTGAAAAATACGACTCCACAAGAAGCTTGGAGTGGAGGTAAACCATTTGTTCATTTCTTTAGAGTATTTGGATGTGTTGGGTATGTTCACGTGCCTGATAATCAAAGAAAAAAACTAGATGACAAGAGTACTAAGTGTATTCTACTTGGTGTGAGTGAGGAATCAAAAGCATATAGGATGTATGATCCTAATTCAAGAAAGATCATAATTAGTAGAGATGTAGTCTTTGTTGAAGAAGAGAAATGGATTTGGGAAAGTAGTTCTGAGGAATTAACATGTGATGATTTAGAACACTATGATGACAGTGATTCTGATGTAGAAATGGAGACACCAAGTAATGTTGAAAAAAATGGTGACAGTGCAGCAGGCACTAATGAAATTGGTGAAACTAGTGAGAATCATGCAATTGAAAGGTCTGAACAAGACAATAGTGATGGAACAGGCGTAGAAGCAAGAATCAGAAGACCTCCTGCCTGGCTTGATGATTATGCAACAATTGCTGAAGTTGATGAATTACACAGCTTTGCTGCTATGGTTCAGCTGCAGGATCCTGAAACTTATGCAGAGGCTGCAAAAGAAGTAAAGTGGAAGAATGCTATGGAAACTGAAATGAAAGCCATTGAGAGAAATGGTACCTGGGATTTGTGTAAACTTCCTGAAGGTTGCAAGGTAGTTGGAGTTAAATGGATATATAAGACCAAATTGAATGAAAAAGGAGAGATTGAGAAACACAAAGCAAGGCTTGTTGCAAAGGGTTACTCTCAAAAATATGGTATAGACTTTGGTGAAGTATTTGCCCCAGTTGCTAGATGGGACACCATAAGATCAATCATTGCCATTGCTGCTCTTAGAGGCTGGTACATCTATCAACTGGATGTCAAAAGTGCATTCCTTCATGGAGAAATTACTGAGACAGTTTATGTTGAACAACCTGCTGGATATGTGAAAAAGGGAGAAGAAGATAAAGTCTATAAACTGAACAATGCCTTATATGGATTGAAACAAGCTCCAAGAGCTTGGTACAGCAAAATTGAGAAGCATTTCCTAAGTGAGGGATTTGAAAAATGCCCATCAGAACACACATTGTTTATCAAACTGAATGCTGATCACAGTTGTTGATTGTGTCACTATATGTGGATGACTTGATCTATACTGGGAACAATTCCAAGATGTTTGCAGAATTCAAGCACTCCATGAAAAAGAAATTCGATATGACTGATTTGGGTAGAATGAGTTACTTCCTAGGAGTTGAAGTGTTGCAGAATGACAGTGGCATTTTTATTCATCAGAGCAAGTATGCTAAAGAAGTGTTGAGCAGATTCTGTATGATTGATGTGAACTCAGTAAAAAATCCCATTGTTCCAGGTTGCAAGCTCACCAAGGAAGGTAGTGGAGACAATGTAGATAGCACATTGTACAAACAAATGATTGGTAGTCTCATGTATTTGACTGCTACAAGACCAGACCTTATGTTCTCTGTCTGTCTTGTTAGCAGGTACATGGAAACACCAACTGATTGTCATTTGCAGGCTGTAAAAAGGATTATGAGGTATTTGAAGGGTACTCTAGACATGGGAATTCACTACAGTAGAGGAGGAAGAGAAGAACTAATAGGATACTCGGATAGTGACTATAATGGAGATTTAGACGACAGAAAAAGTACATCTGGTTATGTCTTTTTATTGGGATCTGGTGCCGTGTCTTGGTCATCCAAAAAACAGCCTGTGGTGACACTCTCCACCACTGAAGCAGAGTTCATCTCTGCAGCATCCTGTGCTTGCCAAACCGTATGGCTTAGAAGAATTCTTGATAAATTGGGGCATGTACAGAGGAAGAAAACACTGATATTGTGTGATAATAACTCTACCATCAAGCTATCAAAGAACCCAGTGTTACACGGTAGGAGTAAATATATAGATGTCAGATTTCATTTCTTGAGAAATCTGGTTAATGAAGAAATCATAGAACTGGTATATTGCACACACATGATCAATTGGCAGACCTAATGACTAAACCTTTGAAGCTGGATGCATTTCAGAAACTCTCCAAGGAGCTGGGAGTGTGCAGGATTGAAGAAATAAACTGAGTTACTTGGTGTAATTCAGTTCAAGGGAGGGTTTGTTGGGCTTATTTTGTAATTAATGGCCCACTGTTTGGCCCATTGTGAGAGTGTCTAGTGAAAAGCCCAATTAGCCTTTTAGTGAATGATTGTATTCTGGTTTTGTTAGTTTTTTCTGTTAGAAACTGAATTAGTTTTCAGTGACTTTGTATAAGACTCAATACTTATTTTTGATCAAACAATCAATTTTCGTTCATCTCTAACAATGATTCCGAAAACTATTTTTATGAACTTTCTAGAAACACCTCAAAAGAGGTGGTATTTCCGGAATAGTTATTTTGGTTGGATTCCCAGAAATATCACTCACACATAAAGCCGGAAGTATTTTATCGGTTCCGGATTTATTCTCCTAGTTGATAAATCTGAAAATTCATACAAAGATAGTACAGCCTTTTTTGTTGTCAAATTTGCATTGAGTATTCACGTGAATACTGAACATATTCTCATCAAATAACACGTGAAGTTAGCCAATTCAAAAATTGATACGATGTTTCGACCAATTCTCATCAAATAACACGTGAATACTGGGTATGAAGATTTCTTCCCGGAAACATCCCATAATTCCGGAGATATTTAAAAAAATCATGTTCCGGAATTATGTGTTTCGATGTAATTTCGAAAAATTCAAAAAAAATGTGTTCCGAAATTATGTGTAAATACGTAATTCTGGAAATTTTTTGAAGAATCAAAGGTAAAATAATCCGTTTGGTGAATTTGGAGGTACAAAGTCTAATAGGGGGTAAAAAAAAGCGGCAGAGCACAGGCGAAAGTCTAGTACTTATTAGAGGATGAAAAAAAAAAGAATATACAAGATACATATAGGTGTAGTAAAATGTGTCCTTGAGGCAACGCGCAAATAACGAAACATATTAACAACTCAACACTAATTGGCCTAACAAATCGTATGCATGCATGAGACTCTCTCTCCTTCCTTTCTTCCTTTCCTCTTTTCTTCACAGATTTCAGTAGCTTACCATCTGATTCACAGGTTTCTTACAATCACTCTCTCTTTAATATCCATGCATTCAGATTATGAAAAATGATATTTGTATAACAAATTTGTTACACATACATTCGACCACTTTTTTTATCGTACTTCACATTCACACACACGTGATTAATAAAGTGTTGAATCTGGTTAATGTCTGCATCTATATTACCCTTCATCACTTTGTGTTTGATCTATTTTCTAAGATTTAATTATCTTGTAATAATCATCTTACAGAATAAAACAGAAAACGATTAATTAGAAGAGTATAACAATAACATTGAGCAACAAGAGAAAGAGATCAACACAAATGGGTTTTTGGAATCTATTGGAGGTGGCTTCTGCACCAATTATTCAAGTAGGAATTATCAGTGCAGTGGGAGCTTTTTTGGCAACTGAATATTGTAACAATCTTCTTTCAGCAGAACTTCGAAAATCCTTGAACAAGGTAAAAGAGACTTTCTAGTTGAATTAGATATCAATGTGTTTGACTGACTTTGAAATATAAACATAATCAATAATCATTTGTTTTCCATGCCTTTTGCAGATTGTCTTCTTTGTATTCACTCCTTCCCTTATATTTATCAGTTTTGCCAAGAGTGCTTCCCTTGATGATATGATTTCATGGTACATATTCTTTAGTTTTTATCTTCATCAAATTTTGATTCTATTGACATTTTCAATGGAATGGTTCTAAAGTGGTAGTTTTGATATATCTGTTGATTTTTAATACTTCTGTTACATTAGAATTTGGATCAGCTGCAGTCGGCAAATCTGGAGCCGATCAAGATCGGACAGTCCAGATTTTAAGAATAGATTTGGATTCATGTTTAATGTAAAATTCCAAATTTGAAATCTGGATCATGCAATCAACATCGGACGGCCTCGAGTTTATTGACTGCATGCAGTCCCAACTGCACACAAACCTCATCCGTTACATTATGTATATATGATTTGGTTGATGAAAGGGTATTATTATTGTTCTATTTTTTCTGTTTATGTTAACCATGAGTCGTTCACTCATTAATGCAGGTGGTTTATGCCTGTTAACATTGGACTTACATTCATAATTGGAGGGATTTTTGGATGGATAATTGTTAAATTACTAAAGCCAAACTTGAAAGTGGAAGGTCTTATTATTGCTTCTTGTTCAACAGGTAGCAACATTGCACCAAAGTTATGGTATGGTTGGCTAGAGTAAAAATTGGAAGGAATGGAAGGTGTGAAAATTTGACAATGTAGTCATGAATGCATGCTTTGTCACATTAGTACATTTTTACTTCTTTTCTCATCCAATCCTTCCATTTTCACTCATACCAAACAAAATATTTCCTCGCAAAAAAGCACAAAAGACCTCTAATTTTATTGATGCTTCTGTGATCAGGAAATATGGGTAACCTTCCTGTTGTAATTATTCCTGCTATCTGTGATCAGAAAGGAGGTCCATTTGGTACACGCGATGAATGCCACATTAGGGCTCTCTCTTACTCTTTTTTCTCTTTAGCGGTAATGAATTCACTCCATACTCAATTTGTATCTCAACTTGTATCTTTTTTATGTCCAAAAGGAAAGTGGAGTGTTGTAGGTTCGAACCTGGGATCCCAATATCCATACAATACATGAGTGTGGTTTACCACTAGGTCGTGCTCTCAGGACATCTTGTATCTCATATTACATTGTTTTGTATAATGTAGGTTGGTGGAGTTTTCATCTGGACCTTCACTTATCAACTGATTAAAAATAGCTCAATGAAATATAAGGCATTTGAGGCTGCTCAGATTCTAAAGGTTCCCAACATAGACCTTGATGCTAATGCGGAAACTCACCTTCTCAAGGGAAATGACAATGAAAACACAGTGATTGGAGACACTGAGAACCAAATAGTAAGACTCTATGCAGAGTATTATCACTATATTAGTACAGGAAGAATATGACATAGGCCAACACTGACACTTCAATTACTTGTGTATATTTGGATTAAAACCGATGTCTACGTGTCTGTGTCCGTGTTTCAGTATATTGTCAACACTTTGTTTGATTATCTAAGAAACCAAATATGCAGATTGTAAACCAAGGTCTGCCAAATGATGTGAAAATTTCATGTTGGCATATTATGATAGAAAGTATTAGCAATGTTGTGGCAGAAATTATGGCACCCCCAACAATTGCTACAGTGAGTTACATTCTTTCCTTTTTCTTTCTTTCTTTGAAGTTATCTTATTGATTGATTTTTAGTTCATTCTACTTGTTTGATTTGATTTTGGAAGTAACTAAAATGATGCTGATAAATTTTACCCTGTTCCTTGATCAGTTTTTAGGTTTCCTCTTTGGTGGAGTTAAATGGCTAAGAAACCTAATAATTGGACAAGATGCTCCACTAAGAGTGATTTCAGACTCCATCCAATTGCTAGGGTATGTGCCTTTTCTTATAAAACCAATGTGTTCCTTAGTATCCATTTCTTTTTTCTTTAGTTTCCCACATGTTCTTTCTATAAGAGGTAATCATGTTAAGACACTGTCAGACACTAAATGTGAACACATTTCTCAGCAGAATTTGAATCTCAGTTCGCCACGTTGTGAGAAACTAGCCCCTTCTGCTACACCGAGTTCTTGTTAATGTATCTACTTCTTTTCTAATCACACATTTATTTAAGCTGAATATCTTGTCTTTGTAGAGATGGGACAATTCCTTGTATAACTATTTTGCTTGGAGGCAACCTTACACAAGGTATATAAAATTAACATCTTAAGATGTAGATACTTCTCAACATATTTTCAACAATCTTAAAACTGAATATTTTTTTTGATGTGTTGAAATTGTAGGCATGAAATCATCAAGTATCCAACCAGTGATCCTCATTTCTGTCATCATAGCTCGATTTTTCTTACTACCTGCTGTTGGATTTTTTGTTGTTAAAGCGGCTGCAAATTTTGGTTTCCTCCCACTTGACCCTTTGTTTCAGTATGTGTTGGTGATCCAATATGCCCTTCCACCTGCAATGAATATCAGTAAGTGACTCCATTCGACACACACTATATGCACTGTCGGTGTAAAACTCTTTTACACAATCAACCAATCAAAAATCATGATATGTGTGACTTACAAGATGATTGAGATGCAAAACAAATATTTATATGACGTGTCAATTTCTGATAGGATACCAAATCTGCATGAAAGATTCAATTTTATCTTCCTAAATCCGCATGTGATTGCTTTTACTATACACTTTTTAACTTCAAAGTTTTCTTTCAACTATGTTCCAAGCATGATTTTAATACTATTGAGTGCATTATAATTCAAAATTACCTTTTGGCATGAGTATTCTATACACCTTATTATAACATATAGTTAACTTTTTGCTGAGATTACAATTTGAATGACATAATGAAGGTACGATGGCTCAATTATTTGATGTTGGAACAGAAGAGTTTTCAGTTATCATGTTATGGACATATGGTGCTGCAGTTATAGCACTCACTCTTTGGTCAACATTCCTTATATGGGTCTTATCTTAGTTAAGATGGCTTTCTTTTCTCAGCCATCATAAATAAATTCTCCAAACATACACGTGTTTTTTGGATAATTGTATAGGATCACAGAATGTAATAGTTGTACAACAGAGATAATTGTACAGCAGATTCCTTGCACCTCTTTTGTTTTGGTGCTAGTTGGTCATAAAGGATAGTGATACAAAAATGGAGACATTTGGATTTGAGTACTCCTCTTTCTACATGTTTAAGGCATCCATTCTCATATCATATGATGACTTCTGAGTAAAAAATTTACACTACATGTTCTAGAATCAATCACACCAAACAAGGTAATTATGAAGTTTGGCGGGTGGGTGAAAACCGAACTGAGTTTCTTGGCTTTATAAAAAATGTGTGTATTATATGAGAAGCCACTCATGGTTGAGAGTATTGATTTCAATTTTTCTATATTCTCTTCTCAGATATATTAATGTATTTTTCTTTATTTTGTCTTTTTTTTTTATAAATGGCAGCAGCCGTTTGTTTATAAACGGCGACTTAATAGAAGGACCAATTCTGCAACTTAAATATTTATAGGGACAAAAATAGTAAAAAAAACATAAATGGGGTGCCAAAGGTTGGGGGATTAAACAGCATTGTTTTAAAACGGGGACTTAACAAAGACCATTTTTGCAACTTTAGAATTGCATAGGGACTAAAAAGCCAAAATAATAATAGTGGGGCTATCATTGCCAGAGGGAAAAACTTGGGGGACCAAACCTCATTTTGGCTTGATGATAATATAGTACGCAAACTTGGTAATCCAGCAGTAGTGGTAAGAAACAATCTGGACTATTCTTCATAACGAAACAATCAACTCTCTTAAATAATTCCATATTTCCTACTGCCTATCAAAAAAAATTCAATATTTCCTACTAATTAAAAACTGTTTTGCTATTCTCTAAAATACAACATGGCTGGCAAATTTAAGCCAACATGTATCCCTTTGATAAATATAAATAGGAGCTACATTTCCCAGCATGCTTCTTGTTCAATTCTCATATACCTCTAGATAAGAGTAAGCTGAAGTTTTGGTCGGTTAGGCTGAGGCTCCACAACTTCCATGTGAATTTTGACTGCCTGCAAAATGCTGTATGAAATGCTACCATCCATCTTTTTAATCTTCTGTTGTTCTTCATCTACATACCATTCTCCACTTCCCTTCTCAGCTTTTGTTGTCAAATATACAGGTCCTTCTATACCGTATCTGTGAGGGCAAAGACGTCGCACGCAAACAATAAATGAAAAACTCACTGAAAGTATGAAAGACATCTAATAGGTTTTTCAGTACATAAATTACTGAAATAACCATCTCCTGATAAGCAAAATAGAAATAAAGAAAAGAGGGGTAAGTAGCATTACTTGGGAACAAACACAAAAAATCCATTAGATCTTATTTTCACTATCCTAGCTTCTGCCTCTGTTGGCCTGCATGAACAAAGATAAACAAACTTCAGAGTAAGCTGAAAAGTGCATAAAAATAGCAATAATAGCAACAGGGTAGGGAAGCTGTGTCACATACCTATTCCGGAAGTAAATGAGAGTATGCAGCTCTACAGAAGCCCGCCCTGCCATCTGAGCATTCCTATGCCGATAATTTAAATCTAGAACAATATATGGTCAAAAAATCATTAATAAGATTTAAAATGTCACACCCAAAAAAAAAATCTATTTGACTCATAATGAATATTTCCTAGACAAAACTTCCATCAAGGCATGGATGTAGTTGAAGACAAAAACACAAAATGGTCAAGTTCTATTAGATCGTGAAAGAGATTTCATACTGTCTGCAACACTAGTGAGCTGGAGTCTGTCTTGAAATACTGACGGTAACTTCGAAATTCCTAAAGAAGCAGCAAGTAACCTGTGTACAATGACATCTGCAAGAAAAAAAAAGTCTCGTTGGGCAGTTGACAATTGACCAATAAACATTATTGTTACTAAAATAAAAATATATATATATATATATACCGGCATATCTTCTTATAGGTGATGTGAAATGGGTATATAAAGGAGCTGCAAGCCCATAATGATGATATTCTGGAGGACTAAGATCACCACTACAGAAATAAACTGCCTACATAACAAGAAAAAAATTCAACTTTTCTTGTAAATTGTAGATCAGGGTTCTTACTCAAATTCAAATTACCTGGCTCATGCATCTAGTTGCCAGAATACGGATCATTTTATTGAAGTATGGATCATCACCCTGAAAATTATTTCGCGTGAGAGGAAGAAAGTATTAGCAACCATAGTTCCTAAAAATCTAAATGCTTGAGCTACCAACATGAGCAATAAAAACAACTATCCATGAACCATTACCATATGTATTAAATTGGCAATAGAAAATAAACAAGATGCAGAAAAACAAAATACAGAATAAAATGTTTACCACAGCATGGTCAAGAGAATCAGCCAATGCTTTTGATGATGACACATCCAAGTGCAGGCCAACTGCAGCAGCAATACGTAGCAACGGTTCAAGCATCTCTCTAGTTGGAGTTGGATGACGCCTACATAAGATTCAACAAACCGTGTGCTTGAAATACACCACAGGTATAATCCTTAATTTAACCATTAAATGTCTTGTAACTTGCATGGAATAACAAGAAAAAATGCAAATAGGCAAGAGAAAATAGTATGGTCCAAGAAAACGACAAATTGAAATTAAATGTTAAAAGGTCAGATCCGAAAACAACCTTAACAACGAGCACGAAGAAAAACTTTCAAGAATTTTTTGTGCAACAGAAACATTAGCAGCAAGCATAAACTCCTCCACCATTTGGTTGGCTTCACGGATCTGGTACATGCCTGTAAATAAAAGCATACAGTCCAACCAATTTATCAAAAAATGAAAAGGGAAAAACTTGTCCTTTTTCTCTCTCCTTTCATGGAATAGCTAAATTTTCTTCCCTACAAAATATTAATAAATTTAACTCCACATCCTTAAGAGGACGCAAATAAATTACTGTTAAAATTTTAGGGATTATATGGAAAAGGAGAAACATATTTCAACGATGAAATGGGACAGAATAATTATTATACATAACACAGACCATAAACCCCTTTGTATATCTGGGTTCAGTACCAATATTAATCTAACAGAAGGAAGCCATGTTGGACAGGACAGATCTTGAAGGATTGAATGATGTCAACTAGCTTGTAAATACTTCCACGATGATATGCAGAATGTAGGAGTCATGTAGGATGTATTAGATCTAAAATATCTCGAAAACGTGACAAAGAATAATAGAGGACAAGCTCATTCGTTCGTCCAGTCCTCCTTGAGGTCAGCATGTAATGGTGCCAGAAGAGCCTCTTAGTCAATAAGAATATCACAGGACTTCCCATCATGCACACACACAAAATGAAATACTGGATGACATTAATTAAGTGGTAAAAATATTATACCAATATCAAGGGGATCATGAGTCTCTGTGTCAATTTGAAATTTGACTTCTGCAGATGCAAGAGTCAAAGCTCCTCTCTCAATACGCCTTAATCTCATTTTCTGATAGATCATAAACAAATATATACTTTTCAGGCAATTTTTCATTATATAGCATGTATAAATACAACAATATGTATTATTTATCCAAGCAAAACAATAAACCCGAATATAAATTCATACCTTAGCTAAACTATTCATATTTCTCAAGTCTGTAGTTATTGGATCCATCAATCGACTGTACAAAGAGAAACAAGGTATAGTCATCAGCAAGAAAATGCCTACCCCTGGGGTCTACAAAAGAAATGGTCATGTTGGCACATAAACAATTGATCAGAAAAGCATAAATCAACTATCAGTTTGAACTGTTAGCATGAACATGAACCGTCATTTAGCACAGGCTTTTTACAGTCAAAATGCACTCCCTCCAACCTATCCTCCTTCTGTTTTATCTTGAGAAAATCACTAAAGCCAATGCAGCAATTTCATAACATTTATAGAAAGTATATAATCTGGGATAACACAATCACAGAATACAAAAATATCTTATGTTAATCCGCTTTTTCTTCAGTCCGAGTTATAATGACGAGTGCTAAATCAACGACAAGTCGATTGATAAATCATCAAAGGTCTAAGCAGAATAAAAGCATACCTATCATCCATCCTAGCCTGTGCTTCAACATAAGACAATGCTGCAGAAGATTTTATGACACTTTTTGTGTATCTGGTGGATATAATGTCTGCTTCAGGTGTCATTTCCTGAACATAAGTAAATAGTTTTAAGTTCAAGTTTGAAATGAAAATAGTGTACCCAAATACAATTTGCTTAAGTTGACATCCTTTAAGAACATTTAAACTCGGTCGTAATACACTAACAATAGAAAGTTTTGGGTAATGTTTGTAATTCTTGTTTGGTAGTTAGAATATTTTACCTATATAATAATTCCTATACAATCATAATGCACATGCGTATACAAAATATAAATGTTGCAATAAGTCCAATAATGATCGAAATTTGCTCAAAAACAAATATAATAGTCAAAATATGACATTGCACATACCCATATGACAGAGAATGCCAGCCGTTCCACGTCAGACCGAAGAGAGCATATGTCTGCCAGATAAACGTTTATCAATGAAGGCAGATAATTGTTATAACACCAATTCTGGTTTTTTGTTTTCAGCATACAACACTCAATTAGTTAAAAAGTCAACTGACATTACCCTCTGTAAGAGGTTTCGGAAGCATATCTATCCGCCGCTCAACAAGGTAGACAGATGTACCCCTCTGAGAAGCCTCATCATCAAGTGGAGTGGCAGGATGCACAAAATTTGTCACATCAGCAATATCTGATAGAAACTAATTAAAGAAGAACTGCATAGAGGGATTAAATAGCATACAATGGGAAGATAAGGGGAGATAAGGGCATAGAAATGGCCTGATAACTTCTTACTTCACCCAAGACAAGCAGATTCTATTCAGACAAGACACCCCGATAAATAGCATTCAAAATATTCTAAAAATATTTCGACCATATACTTATACTTCATATACCAGTCTAAATTCAAGCATGGGTAAGAAAGCACTTAGATTGACCATATTTTGAAAGAATAGCGAAGCAGATATGCTAATTGAATTTGTAGGCAAGTGCATCAAAATTCATGCTACATTAAAATAACAGTCAGATGCACATGAATGATGAAATCATAACATCCATCCAATTGTAGTAATCTACAAATGCAACACACATTATATATATATATATATGTCCTTAGATAAAGGATACGAACTCCAACTTCAAAGTTTCCATTTGGAAGAGCATGACAGTGGAGTGCATCATCAATATCCTTACAGCCTGCATCAAGAAGTAGCAAAAATAAAACAATATCCTCATACCAAGTCCCTTTAAATAGTTATAAAATAAAAGCTTTTTGCTTATAATCATTAAAAATGTATATTCAACTTCCTGAGCTAACTTTCGATAAAAGCTTTTAATTACAGACATTGTTCAGTTTTAAAAATAAATAAATAAACTATCATTTCTATTTTATTTTTTTTGGTAGACAAACGTTTACAGGCAGGGGCCAGGTTGCACCAAGGCATGCCACAAGCATCGGTTGTACTTAAAGGTTGTATCATTTCAGGGCATCTGAAATTGTAAATAGTAAAAAATTTCATAATATTTCCATTCGAAAAACTATCAGGTTGACATACCCAATAAATGATTGGGGTTTTTGATGTCTATGAATAACTAATCCAAGAGCTCTCATGAACAAATTTCTGACAATAGAAAGCTGTAAACGTAATAGTTAAATTTATAGCATTGGGAAATATAAAATAATTAAATATCAAATTTACACTTACATATAATGCAGTACTATTTCAACCTTTGCGGAGCAGTAATAAAAATGGAAAATTAAGAAAAAGACCGGTACCTGGAGGGTCCACACTGAAGACAAGCAAATGACGCAAATCCTGCCTAAATGGATTGGACAAATCTTCAGAAGAGACCGACCATGGCAACGGTGGCAAGCATGCTAGCACTTGTGAAGAGAATGGCCTTGTATTTATGTCATTTTCAATCAAAACCACCTATATATAATACAAAAAAGGAAAAGATGTGTTATATCACTAATATGGTTCAGTTGGTTGAAAAACATAAATAGTTGTGTATGTACTTATATATCAAATGCAAGTATATGAAAAGTTATCGGTGCATATTCTAAGAAACATGGGTACAAGTATAGGCATCAGAATATAACAATGGCAAGACACAGGGAAATGGCATTTGCTAAAGTAATAGAATTTGGGTGCAGCAAGTTACAATAAAAATAATAACTAGATCCACAAAACATATAAAACTATCATAACACATCATAAATAAATAATAAGGGGTTATATTTAGCATTGTTACTGACAAAATATATCATACATGTAATCGCACAAATAAATTTAAAATAAAGATAGGATATATTGCAATTGCAGGATAGTAATATATAACTGTGTTCAGTGGTCTGCAGACGGATAGTATTGGATAAGTACTGTCCTACAACAGTATGCATGGCAAACACATTGAAGTATACTTGCTTCCTTGATCATGCAAAAGGGAATTTCCGACTCCCTGCCTCCATGCATGTATTTATGTGCATTATGAATTACTTTCCCTTCAGTTTAATTAAGTCATCCACAAAACATGAACAAGTGAAGTGATCAGCAAGACCATATAAGCATGGATCAAGGTAAAGGTCCCTAATTGTTTGCTCAAGTGTTTGATGATTACATTAGTTTTCACATTTCTTCTTAGATTTAAAATCTCACATTCTCAAAAAGCCAGATGACAGTGAAAAGGAGAAAGATAAAGAAATTAGATATGATTATATGCATCAGCTTTATCAAAAACATTATAGCATTCAAGCATAAAGTGCCAGATAATCATTACTTTCAAATTCTCCATATAAGAAGCAAAAGAAGCATGCAAACCCAATATCATACCTCACTTTCAGTATCTCTATCCCCTATCTCTCCTATAGTTCGGACATAATGGCCTGATGGATATCGAGATTGACGATCCCAAGAATCAACTGCTACAATAATCCTTTTGTCCAAAAGGTTCTCAAGTTGGCGCGTTTGGATACGAATCTTGGGAATTCTACGATCTTTGGAGACAAACAATGCATGGGCAAAACCACCACTAGCTGCAGGCATAGGCATTGGATCCAAAGATCCACAATACCTGAAAACACACAAATTATATCAGTCACGGAATAACAGAACGCGCACTTTAAGAAAATGAAATACAGAGACCCTATACTTATCAAGTAACATTTTAACAAACAAAAAGTACTAACTAGTTAACAAGATTAACATTTGGACAAACAAAAACTACTGATCACTTGACAAGGCGTAATACTTAAGGAAAGATATGATTAATGCTAGGTAAAGAGCAAATATACCTTAAGGACAGCCTCTCATACACCTTTACACTCAAAAAACAAAAACGTGCATACTTTATTTTATTTTATTTTAATTTTTCACATTATATGCCTTACCATTTTTTACCTAAAAAAGGGGACCGGTAGTGGTTCCCCACTTCCCCCTATATGATTCGAACCAATGACCCTTTTGGTGTAACTGAAGCGTCTTACCAACTAAGTTGCACTTTATTGTCCATTATATGCCTTACCTAAAGTTAGCTCAAGCACGAAAAGGATGGGTTGCCAGTTTGCCACATAATTACAGAGTCATTATCAAATCAACATCATTCCACTTGCAGTGACAAGTTGACAACTAATACTATGAACCCCAGATACTCCAAATTGTAGATGTCTTCTTGTCAGACCCATCTCCAATATTTCAACACATACATGGCCAATAAATATCATCCATTTTTTATTTTTAAAATTAAATTATTGATTGATACTCATGGGATACATTTCCAAAAATGTGCCTTAGAGCTTCTTGTACCTTGTTGTTTTTCATCATGTTGAGACAAGAATTGGGCTACATCCTCATTTATTGTGTTTTAAAAAAACAAATGGATCCAAAATGGGCAGGAGACGTGACATATATGCAGTCCAACCTTTAGCTTTTCCTTAGGAAAGATAACGATATATAAAAGGAGAGGTGAGCACGATTCCGTTGGATTAGGTTGTAAAAATAGGGCTCACATTTTCCTAGGTTATTTTGATTTTTGACCAGCACAAACCGGAGTGGGTTTGAACCTGATTGGCACACTTTTATTTTTAGTTTTTACAAAAGAAAATATAATATTTTTTTTATTTTAACTTTTCTTTTTATTTATTTTGAGTTGAGGTAACCCGCTTAACCCACCAACACATGCTGGGTTGAGCCTTGTTATGTGCTTCTCTTACTAAAGAAGTGAGCCGACTTGGGTTGGTCACATTTTGCTCCACCCACTTTGACGCCACTAGGCTCCACCAATCGGCACCCTCCAGGGCTACTTGGGCATTCTTCACCTCTGTTTTAGCCCTACACCTTATTCTGCCACCATGTCCAACACCCTCTGCCACTGTTACTACCAAGCACCCTCCATCGCAGTTGCCACCATTATCATCACGGCTGATCAACTCGGGATTAGGGTGGAAATAGGACATACACAAAATTGTGTGAATGGATAAGCCGAATTGTTTTTTAAACTAATAACCACAATCAAAAATAATTAGCACTGTTACAAATAATAAGTAAAAGTTTTCAATGATCGAGTTAAATAACAATTTAGCTCCATTTTATCCAAACACATTTTGTTTCAAAATATGCTTTTCTAAACCAAAGGCTGAAAACTCACAACAACCCCAGGCATGCTCTCTTATTTACTGAAGATAAAAGTCACACTAGTTTCTACTGCTAAAAAAAATATCAGCTTCTTATAAATTGAATGCCAATTGTTAAAGAAACACAGTAATGCTCCAAGTGATTAGAAAGATACTTACGAATGCCAGTTTCTTTTTATGATGCCAACAATACGACCAGAAGGACGACTGGATCCAGCATATGTTTCTCCAGTAGAACCTTGTAGAGGAATAGTTCTGGGTGCATCGTCAGCACTATTTGGGGCTAAATGAACATCTTCATCCTCATCTTCATCTTCTGCAAGCAAACAATATTACCTGATGGGAAACTTAAATAGAAAAGTGTGTTCACACTTCACAAACATGCGCATACAGAACAAGAACTGCTCTATTTCAACATAGAGAAGCATGATCAGGTTGAATGCAATATGAAGAGAGTAGAACAAAGCAGTGTGTTTCCTTGCTTGTCCAGCTCAAAATAGGGCAACTTCAGTACTTATTTACTGACGTCTATGCATCTCCGAATAATTTAAATATGCAAATACACAGGTACGGAAATTCAAAATAAATCAAAATTCAAATAACATAGTCAATAAGACCAATAATTTTAAGCATGTCTTAGTAGTGAGACATTAAATTAAAAAATCAAAAGTTTCAAGATAACATAAAAGAGGTGGGTTTTTCACATGCCAGGCAGAGGTGAAGGAGTTGGAGTTGATTTCTTTTCATAAGGGGATAGACAGAAAGCCCAGCACTTCACCCTATTATCTCAAAAAACTACAAAAAAATAAAAAGAAATAGGTTTTTAGAAACAGTTTCAGGGGCAACCTTATTATATTAGCATTGATGGAATTGCAGCAAAACTCACAATACCTACAATTCTAGTTCAAAGTTGATTCTATGCATAAGTTGCATTGATTGGTCTGTGAATCACAGTTGTGGGTTATTGTGAAATACTTTCACTATTTCTGTATTTTTAGAGAACTAGAGCAAGTTATTATGTTCAAATTTAATTAACCCATATATAAGCTTTAGAAAATATTTTTAGCAACCCACACGGTGCTATCCGTGCTAGCAACTTTGTCTGATGCTTGCAGCTGGACATAATGATGAAATTGACTCAAACCACTCAAATACTAGAATTTAAATGCACTAACCCACAAAACGTGTGTGTAAATCAGAAAGGCATAATTATAAAAAGTGCATTAGAATTTTCAACAGTTTGGATGTCTCAACTCTTACAGTGGAGCTAAGTTAACTTTCCACTAAAAGTTACCCAAGAGCATATACGCACATCTCTTTATAGTTTATCCTACAAACCTTTTTACTTTCACTGAACTTCAAAAATAAAGATTTAGCACTAACTTTACCTTTAATGTCTTTCTTAATTATAAATTCAGAAACGATAACCAAAGCTTTTCCCACTAGGTGGGGTTAAGCGAAGAGCGAGAATTGGAGGAGAGAGAGAGAGAGAGAGAGAGAGAGAGAGAGAGAGAGAGAGAGAGAGAGAGAGAGAGAGAGTGAGAGAGAGAGAGAGAGAAGGTTTTACTCAATTTCTGTATGGTATTGTAAAACGACTTTCTACAGTATTTGATTTATTACATCAATTTATATAGTCAATCTTATCCTGCCCCCAGAGTGCTTATCCTACATCAACTCTGAATTGGTTACAGGCTTACAGCTGTCACAAAACAACAAACTCTTTACACATAAGCAACTCTACAGATACATATAAGTTATAATCTCATAGGGGTCAGCGACATAGAACAAACTATACCATAACATCCTATCATAATCATATCTAATAAAAACCTATTTATAATTTCAAACAAAATTGAGAAGTGCTAGCAACACTCTTTTAAACACTCTCTCCAACAAGGGCTTACTTACAATTGGTTAAAATTCATGTGGTCCAACTAAATTAATGGGTCCCATTTCCAAAGTGTTGGGACCCACATGAATTTTAACCAATCATCGAGTGAGTGTTGGAGAGTGTGTTCAAAAGAGAGTGTTGCTAGCACTTCTCAACAAAATTAACCCCAACAGAACCGCTTCAGGAATAAAGATATTGGAAGTTTTTCCTGGTATTTACAAAATGCATTCACAATTTCAAAAGTTATAATTTCGAATAAAATTTTCTAGCTTGGCCAGCAGTTAAGCATTTTCCATTGAATAACAACATCCATAGTCCAGATTTGCCAATAGAATTAAAAGCCCTGCATTTTGATGACCTAGGTTTATGCGGTTGGCTTTTGCTTTCTAAGTGAAATCAGTTATAATTAAGATAACTTCGGAAAAATAAATTCTTACAAGCTGTAAATCTACCTTGTTGCATAGATCAAACAGTTTAACGATGAACATACCTTCACCAGCTATAGATAGAGACTTCTCATCTTTCCATTGGTCCTGCGGTAGAAGTTCGACTGCCACAACATCACCATCAAAAGCTCGGTTCATGTTAGAGCGCCCATAAATAATTATTTCATCACCAATGCTCTCACTCCCAACATATGCTTCGAATGGATTGAATCGGTTTACACGAAGTTTCCCTTGATGGTATATTCCGCGATGTAAACCAGAAGTAATTTCTGACATTGGCTTATGCTGAAAATTAACAGAATGTAGATACTCCATCATGTCAGATTAACCAAACCTTCGGACACAGATTACTAGCTACAAATTAAATTAAATGAATACCTCTGAATAAATGACTTTCCGCTTGGATGGTCTGAGATCTTCAACCTCTTCCATCGCCACATCTTCAGATGAAGGTCGCACAAGCAAGTCCAGTAAATCTGGACGGTCCAAAGACTTTACATATGACTCAACTGAAACAAAAGACAAATTAATTTAAAAACCTCTGGGATGAATCCTTACAACAAGACTGTTAGTTTTCATATTCCTTACAGACACAGCTAAAATACATTGGTTCCTTCTCTATCTAACATACAATTTAATTACCAAAAGAGATAACTCAACTACCTGTTTCTGCACGAATGCCCTCTTCGTTGGCTTTCCTTTTGTTCTCTTTATCATTAGTTATAAGCAAAACATTTACTGCACCACCTAGATGATTCTGATACCACTGAGTAGCCACTCGGATGGCTGCATTACCGCTCTTTAAAATTACAACTTATAAAAGGATTTTTTCCTCTATTGGCAATTCAATAACAATATTATCCAAGTGAACCAAAAAGCAAATAATTAATAATTAATATTAATAAACAATGAATTCAAAGGTCAAAAGAAAAGCAAACCTCTATCATTCCTATCATTTTTAGTTTCCCCACTCATTTCCTTAACATATGTATCCCTGCCAACAGAGACACGAAATATTAAATCAGATACAGGAAACACGCATTCTAGAATGCATAAGCAAAAAAATTAGCAGCTTAAGCAATCTACATGAGTAAAAAAATTGATCAATCCAATAAAAAGAACAAAGCCCTAAAGTCGAGCCCCCTTCCCAAGGTCTCTTTTGAAGTGATGTCTTTCCCTTGGCACTGGACAGCAGTAATTAAATAGAATTTAGTCTTGTTGAGATCCCAAATTGACTAAGGATATGGCAAAGGCTTGGGAAATCCTCACCCCTTAAGTTAGCTTTTGGGGCTTGTTAGGGTTGGCAGAAATTCAAAAATGGTATCAGAGTCTATCTTAGACAGTGTTATCCAACTCGGACCAGCCGGTCGAACCTGTCCGACCGGGAACCGGATTCATGGCCGGGTCGAGCCTGCAGTTGGATCAATTGTGTTACCGGACCAGTAATGACTCGGTCGATCCGGTTTAAACACGCACAAACCGATGACCCGTTTTGGTTGAACTGGGCGGGTGAAACCCAACTAGCTGAAGTGACAAGGTGCTGTTATTGTTATCTTATCTTAAAAAAATGTAGCCAAAGGGAATTGAACCCTGGCCTTGAAGTCTGTCCTCACTAATGTTTACCACTAGGCTATTACCATATTTGATAACAAACGCTGATTTATAACCTGTATAGATGTTATTTGATAAGAAATGCTGACACAAAAATATTTTTAAACAAAGTTATTTAATACAATCTTTAAAATATATTTTTAATTCTTAATTTTTATAATAAAGTATATTTTGTAATACTTATGTCTTGGATGCCTATCTTAGACTATGAACTGAAAAATAAGATTGTAAATATTTATTTATTAAAGCATGATATGAATTTTTGAAAGATGATATGCATTTTTTAAATACAAAATTTACATATTGTAATTATTTTAAAATATTGAATATATATACCAGGTCATGCGAGCCAATCAACGACCCGACGGTCCGGCTATTAACCTAGTGACCCAGTGCACTGACCGGGTCGGTTTTAATAACACTGATCTTAGATGTTATTGCATTATCTTTGGGATTTGGGAAAACATTTTCGTGGGTACAGTTTCTTAATCTGGAGCACTTTTGGAGTAGTTTTTGCTGGCTCACTTAAAAGGCTTTCAATAATAATAAAAACAAAATATCTACAGCGGTAGTCTTCTTTTCAATGCTTGTGGTTAGACCAGTATGCTCACATATGAAAGGTTGATTCACTGCCGCAGAACTTGCAGTGGGTGGAGTAATTTTTTGAACATACAATAGAGAGATTAAGCAGCCTTGTCACATTTTTAGTTTTTTTGTTGTTTTCCTTTGTAATAGAGAACTTCCTGTTTTCCTTGTATATTGTTACTGTAATATAATAACTTGATAACTACAGAGTAGTAAATCAGAAGGAAAAAAAATTAAAAAGTAAAACCTACCTGTGGTATTCATTTGAAAAAACAAAGAATTTTCTCATTGAATTGCTACAGATAGATCTTAACCGGTTGTAAACAGACATATTCTTGTTCTTAACCTCTTCAAGCACAATGGACAACACAACAACATCATCAATGGCCAAATTCTCCAGCAAATCAATCTGTCAATACAGCATTCATTCCAATTAACAAAAAGCGCCATTTTGCCACCACATAACAAACAAACCCCAAATTAAAATCAAGGTGAAACAACAGAGAAGCAATGCAATACAAGCAGACCTGATTGAGAACGACATTGGTGTCAACAACGAGGATTGTGGAAGGGGAGGCACTTAGGCGAGCACCAGAAGAATCGCAAACTTTGCAAAATGGAGCACCACAATATATATCGTCTCGCAAATAGTGCTCTCTCACTTGCTGCTCCCAAACACACCAATAAATAAAGGATTTAACTTAAGTAGTATGTACCGATAGTATTCAGATTTTTTACACCAGCAACCAATCACAAATTGACCAGTCCTAAAAATTATTGACATTAATCTTAATGATCTTAAAAGTCACATATAGCTTGAATTCTAATTGATTGATAGTGTACAAAAAATCTTTACACCGAACATGCTTATCAATTAAACTCATAAATAAAACAAGTTTTGGATCTTTCAAATAACCAAATTTTAAAAATTATGCAGAAGAAAAAAGCAATGTAAAAAGAAACAGATAGGGTTAGGGTTTAAGAGGAATACGAGAGCACCTTCATGACTTTGCCACCTTTGGTTTTCCTAACGAAAGACTTGTTGTGAAGCATTGTGGCGCGAATGGAAGCAAGTCACCCTACTTGGATTGAGACTGAGAGTAACTTTCTAAGCTCTCTCTGCTTTGAACTCTTGGTTTGTGATGTTTTTCAACAAACCTTCAAATTGGAAGAGGGGGAAAAGTGAATTTTTCTCCTTAATTTAAGAATTTTAAGCTAAGGATACATAACAGGGATCAGAACATTTTCTCAACAGCAGAACAAACAAAGAATACAGAGACGGTAAAAAATGCTAATTCCTAAACATAGCCATATAGGTTGAACAAAGTAATGATATGTAAAGCGATAGAAACGAAAAGAAAAAAAAATCTGTTTATTTTTGTATTCTGAAGCTTCAGCAGAAGCAATGCCAGAAAGGGCTTAACGATGGGGGAAAATTTCTCATTGATTTCGAAGTGATTGCTAATACACGTGAATAAACCTGTGTTAGTGTCGACGGTGATGGATAATTGGATGAACAGCCGGCGGTTATTGGTTGTTCGGACTCGCCGTCGGTTGGTTGAGGCGGGAATTGGAGAATAGTGGTGGCGCTGCTGTGTCGCTGGATAGTTGAAACAGAGTAACAGACCAAACCAGCAAACAACGCGGAGACGAAACGGTGGCTTCCGAGGCGGGTCGCGGTGGCTTACACGATGGTTGCCTGCGTTGTCGCCGGAGACGGAGGCTGGTTGCAGCTGAGAGAGAAGAGAACGTACACTGAAAGAAGAGAACACGTCCCTTTCTTTTCTTTTAAATTAGGGTTCACTTTTCAAATATAATTTTTTATTTTTTATTTTTATATTAAGGAAAACATTTAAGTTTTAGGCTTAATTACAGTTTTGGCATTTTTTTATCAACTGACAATTTTAGTTCTCGTTTTTTTTCACAAATTTAATCCCCTATTTTCTCAAATTGTAAAATCAAAGTCGCCATCTAATTTGGTCAAAATTGGCATTTAGTTGTCAGTCACTTATCCTAGACTTACACGAGTTCGTCTTGTTGGAATTAAAACTAAAATTTCTTAAAACTAAAATAATTAAAATTACAACTAAAGTGTAAATAAAAAATCATCATCGTTTCATCATCGTCATCTACGATTATCCCCAAACCCACAATCTTTCTTCTTGTCGATTTCTTCTTCTTTTTTTCTTGCTGATGAGTTTTTGGATTGTCTTTTTGCTTAATTGAATTTTGTTGAAATAAAAAATAGTATATAATAATAATAATAATAATAATAATAAATCATTGCACGTGTTGAATCCTCTATTAGGGTTTCCGCTGTAGAGGACGTTATCTTGTTCAATTTGCATGCCCGGTATCGCATCGTGACTCTTTCGCCAAGTGTTATTTTCTTTCTTTGGTCTTGCATTATGATCTCTCACTCAGTGTTGTGCTTCTCTCGGCCGCGTCCTACAAATGGTCGAGACACATAGTAAACAGTAACAAACCGAACTTGTTGCTGACAACTCAAATGGTGATGAAACCCTCGTTGTCTTCAATAATAACGAGGTTCAAAAAGGATTGGAAGGATGACTAAGAAGCATTCTAGGGCATATATTCCTTGAGGAACCCATCCACGAAGCATCCCTACACGGCGTTTTGGATCCCTACACGGCGTTTTGGATGGCTTATGGTGCAATCCTGGTGGGTTGTGTGTTGCAAAGGTCTCAGACAAAAGATAAATAAAATAGAAAATGCAAGAAAGGGGGAGAAAATAAAAAAGATGAAAGGACAATGGTTGAATTTATGTGGTGAAGAGAAGCTGCATATTCCGTGGAAATATGATAATCCTCATGCTTGGCATGTCTCATTAAATGACGTGGCAGCCACACGTGTTTCACATCAATTAATGAGCTCCACATCACCTTAATTATAAGAAAAAACCTCATTTGGACTAAATATCTTAATTTTCAAAAATAGAGCGATCAAATGTCTGAGTTTTAAAATAGGGGCTATATATATTTGAATTTTACAAAATAGGGAAACTAAAAGTAGAACTTAGGCAAAACTTTACTAAATTTCTTGATATCTGCAAACCAACCTTAAAAAAACAACTAAAAATGAACCGAAGGTATATTTTTGAAAATATATTTACGCAAAGCGCTGATAGGAGGGTGCATCCTACTCGAGCGTGGTGTGGATAACAAGACCCTAGAATGATGATTGAAACAACCAACTAAAAATAACGAAAAATTAAACAAATTAATGATACTAGTGCAATATGGTGGGATTTACTTTCAAACAGATACAGTGATGTTCTTTCTAAGCAGACAAGTAAGGATGAAAGATGTTGGGGCCAAAAGGACTCATTGTGGTGGAGGGATTTGATGCTATTGGGGGATGATTTGGGCTTGGACCAAAGCTTCTTTCAACAAGCTCTCAGTTGTTCTTTAGGTAATGAGACTTTCATCCGATTTTGGTATCATAAGTGGTTAGGAAATACTCCTTTTATGGATGTGTTCCCGAATCTTTTCCTCCGCTCCTTACAGCCTAAAGCAACAGTGGCCAATATGAGTTACTGGGAGGAGGACCGATGACAGTGGGATTTTTCTTGGTTTAGACAGCTTTCTCTGACAGAAGAAGTTGATATGCATTTACTAAGAACTATTTTCTATGAGGTGAAGTTGGTGACAGATGCTCATGATAAATGGATATGGAGTATCATTAATACTAAAACTTTTTTCAGTAAGCTCTTGCTATACTTTTATGATGTCTTTGCTACCCGACCCTTGTAATTTTGGATGTGATTTGGAAATTTGTTGTGCCATCAAAAGTGGCTTTTTTCTTTTGACGTTTGTTTTTAGGCAGGTTGCCAACAAGGGATACTCTTGTTAAGAGATTGGTGGTGGTTGATAATATGGTTTGCCCGTTTTGTAATATTCACGAGGAATCTATCCACCATATTTTCTATCATTGTGATATTCCCAAAGCTATTTGACAACATCTTATTACTTGGTTGGGGGCTGAATCAGGTTAAAGGATTGGAAGGGTCAAATGATTTTAGATTCTCTGGCAGCTTTGTTAAAGCAACAACAATGACAAGTATGCTTATTTGGAGGAAAAGAAATACTGTAGTCTTTGATGGGGATTCGACTGACACACTACTTATAGTAATAAATTAATAATTAATAATTTATTAATGTTTGTTAGTAGAAGTCCAACGTGAGGATGTTTGGGAGAAGGAATTGGGGATCCGATCCAATCCAAATCCAAACATTGCATCTTCGGAGGAAGCTTAGAATCTTCTTCGATTCGATGCTCCATGTCGCTGTTCTCCCAATAAACCCTCTTTCCTTTTCCTTTTCCTTTTCCTTTTCCTATTCTTCAATCCCAATTCTTCCTTCTCTTCCATTCCACACAACAACCCTTTTCCTCTCTCCTCATGAAACTCCTCTTTCTCTCCCTCTTCTTTTTCAGCTTCATCTGCGCTCATGGTAAGGGTAACGGTAACGGTAACGCACCTTCTTCAGCACCAATTCCGCTTCTCAACTATCATCATGATGATCAAGGACGTGTTAACGCTCTTCCTCCGTCTACATCACGATCTCTTCTCTCTATTGCTCCGTTAGTTCCCTAACTCTTTTTTATTCCTAAATTTACTTCCTTTTTCTTTGTCTGTGTTTGAATTTAAATTGACAACTTTATGTGTTGTATTAGGCATAGTTGAAAGTTTAATACATGTGTTTCATTTATGTATGCTAAGTGAATGTTACTGTTTCAACTTTCCGTTAGTTCCCTAAGTCTTTGTATCATTAGATAAGTCCAAATAAACTCTAACTAAGCTGTTTCAAACATCCTCTAAGCTCTAACCATATAAGTTCTTAATGGAAAATGCTGGTTGATACTAAGTTTTAATAGCATTTGCAGGCATGTTAAGATTTGTGAAGGACTTTTTTTCGCTCTTTCTTTCATTTTTCTCATTGTGATTTCTATTTTGATCTTCTTGTACAAAATAGTGCAGCTCATTTTAATTATTTTTTTGGTGAAACGTTTTGATTGACAGTAAGGCATCAACTACAGCACTGATTGCCACACTAGATGGGACTATGTATTTGGTGGACAGACATGAAAATGGTTCCATGAGGGTAATATGGTCATTCTCCACAGGATCACCGATCTATAGTTCGTATCATGCTACTATCAATAAGGGCCTTGGTAAAGAAAATGCATCTACAGCACGAATTAATGGGTTCGTGGAATGTGGGGATGATTGGTCTTTGTTCATGCATGACAAGCACTTTGGTAAACTGGTATATGCCTTGATGTATATATGTCAAAACATTGTAATCGTTGCATTCATACATTTGCGTAAATTGATGGCATTTTGATGGTGGATTAAGACAACTATGATGAGTTCTTAATGGTTTGAGTGGGAGGTTTTAGACAATGTATGACTTACTGTGGTTTTTGCTTGATTGAAAGCCTATAAATGTCTTGGATTGAACTTATACGTCATACTAGTTAGAAGTGAACAAGAGATTCTGTAGATGGGAGAATTCATTTGGTGGTTTAGTAAGCGAGTAATAAAAGTTTCAGGTTGATTCTGTGGAATGTTGGTTTTGGGACAGGCTACACTAGACATAATTCAACATTTTATTCTTTCTTTATTTCAGTCTCATGCATATAACTAGAGAAAACAAATAGAGATACAGATACTTTTATTCTGATCCTGCACTGTTCAAATATTTTTCTGTCATAGCATGTAATAAACATTAACTTAAGCTATAACTTCTACTCATTGATCAACAACATAGGGGGTTCTTTTTCTCATTAGAAAAATGTATAACATTCATTATGGCCAATTTGTTTCGAGGTTATGTTTATCTAAGTGCCGTTATTGTTTTTTTTTTTTGAGAAATTCTGAACTCGATGGTCCATTGATTGGTTTATCATGTTTGCAGAGAATCTCAGAATCTATTGCTGAATATGTAGCTCGTACACCGACCTTTTCAGATGATGGAGCAGTTACACTTGGATCCAAAAAAATCACTTTGTTTGAAGTAGATGCTAGAACTGGGGAGATCATTCAAATCCATGCCATGTCTGATTCTGTTAATGCTTCCGAACCTTTGAGTGATGACAGGAAGAGCACTACAAATGTCCTCAGTGCAGATAATAAGGATCTTCCTGTGAAGCTAAATTCACCACAACTTCTCAAGATTTTTAGGACAGATTATTCTCTACAGTCTGTTGGTCCCAGCTCAGGAATAGTATTATGGACTATGACAGTAGCTGAATTTGAGGCTATATTATTGTGCCAACATAATACATTTGATGTAGAAGATGAAAATAATTCTGACACTGGTCTCAATTTTGCGATGCCATACCCATGTCAAGAGATACAACAAGTCTTCCGCCTCAAAAAGAATTTTCTATTAGAACCTTCAATCACCGAAAGATTGCCTGGTGCTTATCATGAAAATGATATACTCTCAGTGACTACCTCAGATCTGATGCTTCCATTCCAGCCTAATATCGATAGGTTTTTCAATGGTCATGATGGTAATATGATGCTTCCCATGCCTTTGCCAAATCCTTTGCCTTCTCTGCAACAAAAAATCAACTTCGACGGCAGTAGTGAAAATGCAGCTCTCATGGAGATTACTACACCGGAGGAAGTTTATTTGGACAGGAGGAGTGAATGGTCAACTCCATCGCCCCTTCAATTGTTCATCGTCTTTCTTTTGGTTCTGGGTTTTTCACTCTTCTACTATTTTCCGGTGATTAAGAGGCAAGATATAACAAAGGACCAAAATTGCGAGTATGAATTGAAAAGCTCACCTGGTAAAAAAAAGAAAACACGCAAATCAAGAAAGAACAATGGCACTATTGATAAAACGGAAGATGAAGATATACTGACAGGAAAGGATTCTGATAGAGAAGTATGGCAGAACTTTAATCAAGTTGATGGTGTTGATGGACGAAGAATTGGTAAATTATTTGTTTCAAATAGAGAGATTGCCAAGGGAAGCAACGGTACTGTTGTCCTTGAGGGAATGTACGAAGGCCGACCAGTTGCTGTCAAACGTCTTGTCAAAGCTCATCACGATGAAGCCTATAAAGAAATCCAAAATCTCATTGCGTCAGACCGTCATCCAAACATTGTCAGATGGCACGGAGTGGAATATGATCAAGATTTTATTTACCTTGCGCTGGAACGTTGCACTTGCAACTTAGATGATTTGATTAAAATATATTCAGATATATCAGAAAGCTCTGTTTATAAGAAGGACCAAGCATCCAGTTGTTTAATAAAGGGCCAAATAGAGACACAGAAGGGTAATACACAATATCTATGGAAAGAAAACGGCTACCCATCACCTTTGTTACTGAAACTGATGAGGTTGGTATTATGTCTTGATTCAATGATTCATAAAAAGACACGTTCTATCAAAACATATTACTAATTTACATATGGGATTGGGATTACAATTTTCTTATTTCTTTCTCACCCGACACAAAGAATGAGGTTAGTGGATACTATTGGACCAACTCATCAAATTATGGAAATTCCTTGGTGAAGTAGGTATTATATAGTTGACAAAACGCTACCAGGACCTGGTCTACTAGATTTTGTTGACTAGTGATATCCCGGACTAGTGAGAAACCCAATACTTGGAGGAGTGATACATTACATTAATTAGCACCGGGGCAGTTTCTCCTAAAAACTAGCATGCACTTAATGTTTTAACTTTTTAAGTATTTGATAATGATGCTTCATTAGAAGCAATAGTTTTATAGTGTAGCTTGGTTTTAGGTTAAGGAAATGTACCTTGTTAGTTACTGTTGATGTACTGGAGCATTATTGCAACTAGGGAAAGAAGATTGTAAAAGAAAAGGATGGGTGATAAATGGGGTTGTTGGTTCTGACATGTAAGGTTGAGGAGTAGATGAGGTAGAGAGTATAATAGTGAACAGGAAAAAATGGCTAAGAATATACCTATTTAGTTTCCATACGAATTTTTGTAGTTAATCCAAGTCATTTGAGGTTGAGATGAATCTTTCAATGAAAACTCTTATTTGGATGTCCACTTGTAAGTCTAGTTTATTTTATACCTTTCTATCATAAACTAACTTCCATTTTTCTATTGCAACTCAGGGATGTTGTTTCCGGGGTTGTTCATTTGCACGAACTAGGAATAATACATCGAGATTTGAAACCCCAAAATGTTCTAATAATCAAGGAAAGATTTTTATGTGCAAAGCTTTCAGACATGGGCATCAGCAAACTCCTCCTTGAAAATATGTCTTCTTTGGGTCATAATGCTACTGGTAAGAACTCTTTAGTAGATTGTTTTTGTGCGTTACTTAGCATTTACCATGTGAATTGCTGATTTTGTCTAGTATGAGATGAGATGAGCATCTGCAAATTACAGTATGGTGATTGCTAGATATCTCTTCATAACTCGGGGTATTTTAAATGTCCTAGTTTATCTTCAACATATCTTAGAACTTCAACACCGAGTCTTTTCCTAACTAGATGGGGTCAGTTATATCTATCAGATGATGCCATAATGTCCCAACATGAATCATATCTAATGATAGGCCATTTAAATCAAAATCTCTCTCAATAGTTTATCCTTGTTTTTCTCGGTCTCTCTCTCTCTACCTATAAAGCTGTAATCATTGGATTATCCTCCATTTAGGCTACCCTCTTTATCAGTGCCTTAACGAGTCTTTGCCACCTGTGCTTAAACCACCTAAATAGACTCTGCTTTTGCTATAATCTATTGTGGACTCTGTCATCTAATTGAGGAAATAATCTTAGGAGTTGTTTTCTATTTTTTTTCCATCCTAGTTCGTTTCCTTATTCAATTAAGTTTAGTAGTCCTAGTTTTTTGGTGGAATTTTACTGTTTGGTTCAATATTTTTTATTTTGGTTTTTGTCTTGTTTGCAATAGTAAGTGCAAAAAATATATTGTTTTCAAATTTCACTGGGTTTGTACACATCTTTCAAAATAGGAAACAAAATGAAAATGAGGTTGCACATCTGTAATTGTTAACGAAAACAGGGAATGAAACTAGAAAACATTAAACCTGGGAGTTAGGAGTTGTTTCCTAATTTTTGATTTCTTTCCAAATTTGTTTCAGTATCATTCCAATCTCATATTCAGTTCTTATTTCTTCCTTTTTCCCACCCTACCAAAACCCTATAATTGTAACTTACCTATGCAGTCATGTTCATTGACCCTTTTCTCCTTTTCCCCTCCTTTTTTAAATAGGGCTCTGCTTTAGTCAAATCCTACTTTTTAATCTAATGGACTTTGACTAGTTTTGCTGTTGTTGAATTGAACTAAGGTTTAGTGGCTCAATTACAGGTGGGGGTAGTTCAGGTTGGCAAGCACCTGAACAGCTTGTTCAAGGACGGCAAACACGAGCTGTAGATATATTTAGTTTAGGTTGTGTTCTCTTTTTCTGCATGACTGGTGGCAGACATCCATTTGGAGAACGTCTTGAACGTGATGTCAATGTTGTGAAAAATCGAAAGGATCTATTTTTAGTGCAATTCATTCCTGAAGCTGAGGATCTTATTAGTTGTTTATTAAACCATGACCCGGATCTAAGGTAAAAATCATGTCATTCAATGTGTTTTTGGTGATGGAAATATATTTTCTCTTTCCTTCATAGTGTTGCATTGCATCTTGCTATGAGTTGCGTAATTGTTATGTTGTATGAAATGGTTAAGGCTCAAAGTTCTAAGGAACATACATAAATACATTTTATTTGTGATTCTGGTTAAAAGCTAGCAATTTCGTTGATGAAATCATTTCATGTATTGACAGGCCGAAGGCGATTGAAGTATTGCACCATCCTTTTTTCTGGAGTTCTGAGATGAGGCTCTCATTTTTACGTGATACCAGTGACAGGGTGGAACTGGAAGATAGGGAGAATGGTTCTGATCTCTTGAGGGAGTTAGAAAGCGTCGCCCCAGTGGCCTTAGGTGGAAAATGGGATGAAAAGATGGAACTAGCTTTCATTGCTAACATTGGTCGTTACCGGCGTTACAAGTTTAACAGTGTCCGAGACTTGTTGCGGGTTATGAGAAACAAGCTAAATCATTTTAGAGAATTGCCTCAAGAAATCCAGGTTCTTTCTTTGACTAGCATGCATTAGATTTAGTCTTTTCCTCGCCACCAAAATTGTATGAATTTCCTTGAGATATTCTAATTTATTTGTGCTGGTGATGGCTTTTCATGAAAAATGTCAACATGCACCTTTGTCAACAAATGCTATAACCTTCTATTAGCATAAATTCTAGGATATCAGATAAATAAAGAATTCTAATAACTCTTGCAGAAGATGACATGTCTCTAGGACATGAAGCCTTCCTCCTTCCATGCGTAAGTATGGCTTCTGATTTCTTATTGTTTTTTCAGGAACTTGTAGGACCTGTTCCTGAAGGATTCAATGACTACTTCTCAAGTCGATTTCCAAGACTCTTGATTGAAGTGTATAAAGTTATATGCAAGCATTGCAAGGAGGAGGAGTGTTTTCAAAGGTATTTTAAAAATGTTGATTAGTGCATGGCTTGAAAATATCATAAGGGGAAGAATGGCTGCAGCATGAGGCATAGATCAATAAGGGGAAGACTGGTTGTAGCATGAGCCCAATTATGTCGATACTTCATAAAAATGTAACAATGTATGTGTATATATGTATGTATATTGTCACTAATTAATCTAAGTTACACCTTTATAGTTTCACTGTAATTTTCATTACTTCACTAGTATATTTAAGAACATGCTATCATGTCAGTTGATAACCTAATGTAATCTATAGCATTCAAGGGTTTCAACATTTCAATAAAATAGGTCAATTTATAAGCAGGACCGAGTTAAGACACTTTAGCGATCATTTTGATTTCTTTTTACCCTCTCTTAGAACTTAAATATAAAAGAAAAGTAAAATAAAATAACCAAGATGTATAAATGGAAAATGGCTTAAATTGTAGTAATAAAGTATCAATTATATCAGATACCTATTCAGTCAGATGTTATGCTACAATTCAAGATATGGAAGCCACCAATTGGCGTGTTGCATATTAAATATTATTGAGTCAATTTCGCTCAAAATTATGTATTATACATAAACCTCAACTAGGAACAAAAGTTGCAAAGTCACATTGTTCTACACATACATTAAAGTCAGAAACAAGTTTGATATATCCTACAAATATACTTACTAAAAAGGAAAAAGAAAATATAGTAGGAACCCAGCAGCTGCAACAGTGAACTTAGGTTGTTTGACAGCAGTGAGTCCAAATTTGTTAGAGCATAAGAGGCTACAAAATTACATGGAGCAAATATATAGTCAACAATTAGTCAAACTTCATTAGCCAAATCAATTCTATTTGAAGATGACTGAGAATATTCTTTATTAGAGATGATAGTTGATCCAACTTCACTTGTGCTTCTATATGATAACCTCTCCATTTGCCTTCTCTTAGAACGGCTCTTAACTATCTCTTCTTTTTCGTCTACAAATGAAAGAAAAGTCCGTAGGCGTGATGATCCCGAGCCTTGTCCAGGAGACTCAAGTTCCTCTGGTGGATTGTGTTTCTTGTATTGCCTCAGTGTCTGAATAAGATATATCAGTAGAGCAAGTAAACATGCCAAACCACATACTAGATAGAGACCCCAAAAGCTTTTGAGATTGAGTCTGTCCACTTCAAGCTTTGCACCTTGTGATCGACAAGCACTGCTCAAAAGCCATTTGTCATGAATCCTTTGTAAATCTCCATTTTCTGCTAACTCCAAAATTGCAGTTGACAGATCAACCGCTAACGGCGAGTCCCGCGGAAAGGCCTAACGAAAAACGAAGACAAGAAATAGCAAAATACTATCATCAGTTGTTGATGACTTTAAAACCAACAATTAAGCATGGTAAATTAACCGTGAAAGGAGATAGATACTTACAAATCCCCAACCATTTCTGGTGAATTCTTGACCTACAATAGAAAAATCGCACCGGCTTGAAAGGAAGAGTTCTATGTAAGCACGCTCGTCGATATATGCAGCAACACCACCTTTTTGAGGACCTTTTTCCAATGCTTTTTTAGTTTCTTCTGGTGTTTTTAGAGGAACTAATCTGGATTCATCAATACCGAATTCGTCAATCAAATAAGCTCGAGCAAAAGAACCCTGCAAGTAACCGATAGGCTCTTTGCTATTTTTTAAACTTTCAATGCCTTTAACAGATGAAGAAAGTTGTTGCACCGTGAGGATTGAAGTCAGGCTTGCTGTGTAACTTGAGTTAATTATCAGAACTACAAATAGCCAAATAAGCAGCACAAAACGACCAAGAGTGCTCACTGTATTTTCCCCTACATTGTACGGAAAAAGAGCAAGTTGATTTACTCAAAGTAGCTACCACTTAACATATGGACCATAAATTTCACACAAGATAAAGAAATGTCACTTACTGTGAGCAAAGAACATAGTTGAAAAACTAAACCTGTCAAATAAAACACAAATAGAAGAAGTTACAAACATATCCAGAGCTATAATAAGTAATTTTGACTAGAGAACAGGAGGAAAATAGAGAAAGGCTCAGCATGATAAGAAAGCAATAACACCGGTACTTCAAGTTGAAGACGTGTCCGGTGTCCGGCACATGTCGTGTCAAACACCGACAGTGACACTGACACTTCAATTACTTGCATTTTTGAAATTAAAGCCGATGTCTACGTGTCAGTATTAGTGTCGTATCCGGTGTCTGCGTCGGTACTTCATATATGCATCAACATCACAGATTGGGATCCAAAAAGATTCATTATGATGAGCCTGAGAAAAGGAAGAAAATAGAGAAAGACTAGATTTTATTACCATAAAATTGTGGCTATTTGTTTTTTAGGAGGTCCCCTAAAATCATCGTTCAGTCTATGCTCTAAAATCCAAACAACAGCTCCTACAAGTAGGAAAAATATAGCTGTGATAGTCCACATCATTGGTGTAAATGGTGTCAAAAATGCCCAAGCATTGGAATCCGTCTTCTTAACCGGTGCTACCACGACTAAACCAGACTCGATGTATGGCTGAGTAAAATCCACCATTTTTGTTCTTTCTGTAGTAATTGTAATGTCACCTACTGCAGCATCGAAGACCTGTATGGTAAGGAGAATAGTGGTCTCAGAAAAGTGCCATAAAACATCCGAACTCTGTAAAAAGTACTACTCTGTACCTACTTATAAGCAAAAAATGCAGTTTTAGGTTCATTGAATAACTGATGTATTTGGTCTATTCCTCAGTTATTCAATGAACCTAAAACTACATTTTTTTTCTTATAAATAGGTCGAGAGGAAGTATTGGAACGATACTCACACCCGCAGTGATCAGACGCACAAGCTCAGTGTTACTAGGATTGCTGTAACCATCTCCATATGAAATAAATTTATAGGGTACAGCATAAGGCAACAAGTTTACTGCAGAAAGAAATACATCAATGCAGAATCCTTTGAACATGTCAGTGGATTGTTGTACTTGAGAGACGAATTCACGGTAACTAACTCTTTTCGGTACCCCAACTTTTAACATCCTTCCATTGTTTGGAAAAACCCAACCGCGAGGCTTCTGAGTTGTTTCTCCTGGCCAAAACACAGTGAGTAGCTTCTGATTCGCACTGGAACGATTAGCCGGTTTTGAATAAAGCGTTTCTGGAGGAATTATCGATAATCCGGAGTAATTAGACCAATAGCCGATCCGCCGAGTTCCGGTTCCAATCACATTGATGATTTCATAAGCTGGATTAGCAAGATTTTTATCAGGTGTATACCTGCATGGACCTGATACACCAGTCATGTTAACCTCATAAATACTTTTACACAATAAATTTCCTTCATTGAAGATTTTCACAGCATCAAGGTTCATGTCTCCATGTAGTTTAGATAATACTGGATCGTGCGAAAACGTAATTCGATTCCCTTGTTTGAAAAATGTATCAAGTGCACGAGCAAGGACGTAAACAGTATCATATGCAAATATACCATAAGTACTCAAACCAAGGGAACCATTTGCACTCTTTCCACTAGTCAAGTTTGTCCACCTAGAAACAAATCTTCTTTTGCGCTCCGTATCCGGTATGTACATACGTAATGTAATAACTCCTTGGATGTTATCCATTGTATCAGAAGACAGAGGACTTTCTATGTCCAGAAAAGAAGAGAGAAAAGTAGTTGCAATCCAAACATAACCATTTTGCATCATTCCAAGAGATTTTGCCACACTCAACACTTTTGGACCCCAAGTTGTACTTGTATGAAGAACTATGATCCTAGATTCTGCAAGTGCTACCTGAACAAGTGCATCAGTAATCTCCTCTCTAGTTGCCTCAGGAGTCATTGGCGCTTTATACGAGATCTTACAACGTCTCTCGGCGAGCTTATCTCCTAACGCACCAATTCCATTCCTCCCGTGATCATCATCACCATAGACTGCAATAACCTCTCTCCAACCATAGTGGTTAACAATGTCTGCTATTGCAGTCATTTGATAAATGTCACTGAAAGAAGTTCTAACAAAGAATGGAAATTGAAGTGAAGAAAGGGTAGGATCAGTGGCTGTAAATGATAGCAGGGGAACTTGGAGCTCATTTGCTATATGAGATATAACATGAGCTGTTGTAGAAGTTTGAGGGCCTATTATGGCTACAGTTTGTGTTGCCATGAGCTGCAAAGCTGTTTGCAATTTATTTGAAACAAGAATCAAAATCTGTTAGACTTGAAGTAACTTGCATACCTGAATACTTTATTTTCAAATTTTCATTTTCTGTTTTCAAATATATACATGCTAGTACACACATAGTCAAGAACTCTGAAGCACCTATGCTTCAGGTTGAAGACGTGTCCGGTTTCCGAGACGTGTCGTGTCGGACACCGATACCAACACTGACACTTCAATTACTTCCATTTCTCAAATTAAAATCCGTGTTAGTGTCGTGTCCGGTGTCTGTGTCGATGCTTCATAAGTCAAGAAGATGATATACAAAGTACATAGCCAAGGAATAGCATATTTGGAAATAGTGAAAATGCTACAATGCTGTATTCATCATTTCCAAATATGTTATTGTTTCTTGCACCATTTATCTTCACTACTGGATATCATTTCCTTAACTATGTATGTACTAGCAAGTGTATTTATTAAAAACAAAAAATGAAAATTTGGAAATAAACTAAACAGACCTTAAACTATTAACAGAAAAAGTGGGAATATTATGAAGGGCATACATACCCTCAGCAATGCTCAAAAACCCTCTATATTTTGAATCTTCTTGAGGTGAGACCTTCAACTTAGTTTTACCAAGAATTGAGGGATCATTATTTACATCCTCAACTGCAGCTTCTACAGCAATTTTCACAATTCTACCAACACTGGTATTGAAAGAGTAAAGAACCCCAATATTTACAGAAGCAGGTACTGTGGAATTATTCAAGCCAACCCCAGTTGAAGAGAACAAATTTGAGAGAATCATCAACATCACAACCAAAACTCTAATCATGGTTTTGCAGTTCCCTATTCAAAATCCAATAAATAGTAACAAACAATCACCCTGCTCAACAAACAAGTAATTCCAAAATTGATAAGTAAGAAAGTAAGAAGTTAAAATTAAATATCATTATGAAATTGAGACACAAAGTACATCTCAAACACAACAAACATGGTTAAGAATAAAGCACTAAAGTTCCTCTCAATATAGAAAAAAGGTATCATTTTGGAAGGGGAAAATAACAGCAAGTGAAGAACAAGACTTCATTGAAAAAGATAAATGTACCTGAAGTTTGCTTCACAATACAGTATGGTGCAGAAAACTGGATGTTGGGGTTAAGTTGGAGCATAAAAAGATAAACTTTACATTAATACCTAAATAAAAGGCATAAACTTTAGCAAGAAAGAAGCAAAATGAGAACTGGTATTGGATGATTAAGATATTTTGAAACCTGGGGTTGAAAGAAAAGTAGAGAAAATTAAGAAATAAAGAAAAGGGTAGATCTTAAAAGGAAAAAAATGTAAAGGGTTTGTGTTGAAAATATAAAAATGAATGGAACCCACCTTTTGTTGTCTACTGTATAGCTATGGGGTTGGATGGTGAAGGTTCAACTAAGATGGGGAGGGAATGTATTCATTCGCTTAAAGACAGTATTTATATTTATATTTGAGGCTGCTAATGATGCTGGCCACTATATACAGAAAACATAAGGACCAAACCAGTTGAGTGTGAGTGTGACTGTGAGTGTGACTGTAGTGTGAGTGTGCTATGTTTTTGGAGGGGACTGATATGTTGTTGTCTACCACTGTGTGCGTGTTAAACGAGAAAATTAATTACAGTTACAGGGAGGACAAAGAGTAGTTGCGTTGCATTGAAGTTGGTGTCGATTGTTGAATTTTATGGATAAAATATTTGGTGGCAAAATGCCAAAATGCCAAAATCTATATATATTTTAATGATGACAGTTATTAATATTCAGGGGTCCAATTTGTAGATATAAAATAGTATTTTGTTTGTTGTGAACGCAGTGATTAGCAGCACCACTTTCTCTCAGGATTACTATAGCTAATGAGATTATGGGACCTTCCGTACTCAGTGATTGTCTTGCTCCTCCACCAAACGGGAAGTGACCCTTTCACCCCAATAATAATCAACTTCTAGCATCAAGGCATCAACTTTGGTACTGCTTCGTTTCATATCCTTTGGTGGTGCTTATTGGGTTCTTACCTGATAAGCATTAATATCATATATATTATTTATTGGGAACAATAAATACATATATGGTAGTAGTACTTATTTAGAGGAGTCCTTGTGCAGCTCCCCTCTCTCTGTGTATACGGGGGATCCACCATTATTTTTGTTTCAGACCGAGCTTAGGCTCGATCCGACATAAGACAGCATACGACTTGGATCGGTGCGGCTAGTACCTACGACCTAAGGCGCGAATCACGATCTATGCGACGTGGGCATCAAGGGCTACGATCATCTGTTCGGATCCAACAATGTTGGCCAGCGCGACATCACCTACAATCCCTATAAATACCTCTACGATCACCAACCCAAGTATGTTTTTTCATCCTTACCTCACACCAAAAATCACTATACTGACTTGAGCGTCAGAGTGTGTGCAGGTACCCCAACGTTGGTCTACCACATGAAGGCTGGAGTTTGGAGGGTACGTCGATTGATTCACACAAATCACATATCGTGTTCGACATCAGGACATTGACAACCACAATGGGAGCAAGTCTGTCATCTCTTTCTCTACTCGGTTGACGTATCCTTCAACAACATGTCACCTCAAGGTAGACCCCCGCTAAGGACACAAATTGAACAAGAGATAGTTGCGGTCCGGACACACACTACCCCAGACCTCAAGCTCAACCGGTCGGGTCGCCTCCATCACAGACTATGGCATCAAGGGATCATCAATCTCCACCCCGACAAAACATAATTTTTTGACCTCAGCACTCACTACTCACGTGGGAAAAAGAAGTGGAAAAGCTACACAGAGGCATCTATAAAGGCTTATCAAAAAAGAAACAAAGATGTGGCATCTATAAATATTTTAATTTTGCTTAACATGTTTACACTAGTGTCAATAAAAAAAAGCATCCATATATAATCCTTTAAATTACTAATTATATCACGTATCTTACGATACAAACTTTTTTATTTTATCAAAACTTTTCTTTTGAAAAAATGAATATGCTTATATAGCTTCATGTGCATCCAATTGTAAAAAAACTACTAAATATTATTCAATCAATACCTTTTATAAACTTTCATAAACTATACTCACAATTTTTTTTTCATAAATGAGGAACTGTTAAGGCCTCATTTTTTTTGTGGGTATACCAAAATTTTCCCCAAAGGTATTAAAACAAAAAATGTATGCGTCTATATATATATATATATATATATATATATATATATATATATAATTTTTTGTGTAAAAACATAAACAAACTATATATAATTTTTATATTTTGTAACATTTTAGTCAAATTCCACTATAGAACTTTTGGAAAAATATACCCTAATAAAGGCACATTATTTGACAAATAAAAACACAACCCAATCTTTTTTGTTTCAAATCACAATCACAATGTCAATGGAGTCAACCTAATTTAATTTTGGTAGTTACGAATCGGTTATTATTCATAACCCGTTGGCATATTAGGATATTGTCAGTGCCTTATTTTTGACACCCTTTATATATTCACACCATTAAAAAAGTTAAGATATTTTTTCCTGACTAATTCATAATATCTTGAATAATCATTAGATTTTTTATATTTAAAAAAACATATTACATACTACAAATATATCATTGCTGTTATTAATCAATAAGGCACGAGTGACAAATATTAATAACCGTAAAACATGAAACAATATATTGTACTGTTTCTAACTATTTCCCTTGGGAGGATTTAGCTAGAACGCGATGAATAATAGAGAATAAGAGTATAGAGAATGAGTATGAATCAGAGTTAAATCGTGGGATCATTTCCTTAGCCTCAAAGGGCAGTATATATGGTACAATATGATGGTAAATGACATTTATTATACATTATAGCCGTAGCGGATTCAGTGGCGGGATTACAGGGCTTTCCATATATATCTGTTCCTATCATTGGTCCCTGGCCGAACCAAGTGACGGGGCCGAGCTTTCAGGAGAAAGGCGGAGTCCCTCAGTCTGCAGTGCCACTAGAGTCCATCGGTTTTGAGAGAGGACCTAGGTCCTCGGATGCTATGTCCTGCTTCCTTGAGAGACAGTCGCGCCGACTACGAAGGAGAGTGTAGCCGAACCCTCGGGAGTGATCGGCTCGACTGTGAACACGTACTAACGTCAAAATATAAAAACAGAAATGTGTTCATAATATTGATTCATTAAAGCACTATAGTCATAACTCCTCAACATTCTTTGTAAAAAATGTCTTTAATCTATTTGAGAAACACAAATTAATTAAACAATTCTACATATATATATATATATATATATATATGTGTGTGTGTGTGTGTGTGTGTGTGTGTGTGTGTGGGTAAATTAAGAATTTAATAAGTTATATTTATTTTAATGACCAATGTAACCCTAAATGTTCCCCGTTCATCACACGGGCAGATATACTAGTATTCATACACATTCCAATGTTCGTCAAGTTCACTCATAAGAACTTGATAGAGAGAGATATGGGGGAGGGAGATCTAAGGAGTCTATCCGTGGGGTAGGTCATACTTAGAGGTCGCACAAAGGTCATAGATCATCACTCGCACCAATCCAACATGAGCCTTCACGGGTGAGAGACGAACGAGAAGGATGACAGAGAGAGAGAGATAGAGAGAGAGAGAGAGAATATACTACGCAGATCGAGGATCCACCATATTTCTGCATGGGAAGATGAAATTTAAGCTTTCAAACGGAAGGAAAAAAAAAGATTCTAGCATGATAGGTGAATTAGGATGTTCCCATTGAAAGAATCGTATCCTAGAGTACTATTTCAGATTTTGGAAATTAATTTCGTACTATTTTTTTTTATAGAAGTTGTTAGTAATTAGTATGCTAATTTTTAGAGGGGAGGGGAGAGCGAGGTCTGAACCTGTATCCTACGTTTCACTAATAATGTCTCTTTCATTAAACTATGTGAGTTACCCCTTTGAACCTACTACTATATTTGAGATGAGAAGGTTGGTTGACCAAAAATGAGTTTGGAAGTGGAGACATGTGCTATTTGTTTGGACAATGAAGCACAATTTAGTTAGTAAGACGATTCACCTACGGCCAAATGGTTGTGAGTTTGAGTCACAGATGAGAGAAGTGGGAAACAATATTTGATTCCCTTAAAAAAGTTTTATTTGGTTGAGAGTAGAAATGCATAAATGAATTGAAAAATATGCTTGCGGATGCCTTTCCAAAGGACGACGACACTTGATTTTTTTTAATAAGAGAAAGTGCATTAATATGAAGTACTATGGTCTATGGGTGCTTCAACTTAATACGCAAAGGTTAGTTATATAGTTTGAATGCAAATGTTTGGCCTAATCTACCAATCATCAATAGCGAGTCCCGACGACTGCCTAAATTGCTTACAACTACTTCCAAGAAATACACTTAATTTCACATAAAGTCGTTAAAAGTCTGGTTACTACACCTCTAAACAAGATATTATTTGCTACAGCTAAATACACCATAAAGATTCCAATCATATTAAATAAGCACCTTCTTGGTTTGCTTTCTCTAACTTAGACTTCTGAAATGTTGAAACTCCTCCATTGAATCCAGGGAAGAACACTTTGGAAGTCCTAGCTATGTACCGAAAAAGTTGATAAATTTAGGATCAATTACACATGTTTTTAGTTGGAAACCCTATTTTAAAAAATAAAAGTAAACTAAAGAGTAATGGAAATTTAGCTAAATAGAGAAAATTGGCTCCACACACTATGTTGTTGACTATATATGTCATTTTGTATTAAAAGAAGAAAAAAAAGTAACGCACCAATTAAGGTCGGTTTGGACTTCAACAAATTGTTTAGCACGTGATATATTTTTTTTGGTGCGCTGTTTAGCACGTGATATATAATTGAACAAAGCAAGGGATATCATTATTTATTCTGGAGTCAATTTTCCTCTTGATCTTATCTTCTCATATCTACCAACAAATTAGCCGTTGGATCACGTACCTACCCATCATTCCATCACTTTAGTTTTAGCCTAAATATCATTTTTAGTTTTTATTTATTAATTTTATTTTTTTATTGAAAAGAGGGCCGAAACCCGAAAGGAGATTACAACGGAATTACACGAGGAGTAGAGACTCCAATGATATCAGCCAACACTAGAGGTTCCAACTGACGTGGAATAGCAGTATGTAAACTAAAAATAGTATCTTGACCACAAGCCATGTTTGCCAGAGCATCAGCACAAATGTTAGCCTCACGGTAGCTGTGACAAAACTCAAGTTCCCAGTCATTCTGAATAAGTCTATGAATCTTGCGTAAGAGACCCCAACCATCAGCACTCCCCAAATTACCTTTGTTAATGCTATTTACAACAAGCTCCGAATCAACATTAACCACAACATGCGTAAATCCCATTTGGAGCGCTATCTGGAGCCCTTCAAGGACTCCCCAGAGTTCCGCAACATAAGCACTACAAGACCCAAGCTTTTTTGAAAAACCACAAATCCAGCTGCCGTCATGTCTCCGGATAAGACCCCCGCACCCTGCTACGACAGAACCACGCTTGCTAGCACCATCCGTATTAAGTTTCACCCATCCCACATTCGGAGGGATCCATTTGATATGAGAAGTGATTTTAGGCCTTGCACTCTTCGCTTGGATAGTCAATGCAATCCTCTCATACTCTATAGCCATCGCAACAATCGCTTTCCAAGGATGCATAGGACGATGATAATCCTCCACATGATGCTCCTTATTTCGCCAAAGCCAGATACAATGACAAGCATTAGCCCATATAGAGCTCCACGGGACCCCACTAACATGGACTTTCTTACTCTTGATATTAGCTTCAATCCAACTAGAAGAGTCAGAGTTAAAGAAATCCTCCCTGTCATCCAGGTCAACTAGATTCATCCACACAACAAGAGCTTTAGGGCAGTCTCTTAGAACATGAAGAATAGATTCAACCACAGTAGAGCAAAGAGAACAATAGGGGGCACCAAGAGACATTTTAGAGAGTCTCTCATTTGTGAGTATTCGCCCATGACAAACTAGCCAAATGAACATGCGGGTTCGTTCCTTAACAGCTAACTTCCAAATGAGACGCCAAATATCTTGCACCAGAAAATTTGAAAAACAACACAGCAAGTTATAAGTGATGGACACCGAAAATTTACCTTGAGGATCCCTAGGCCACAAACACACATCACAACCAGCTTCTGCTTCCGGAGGAACCAACGCTGCAATTTTATTTAAAATGTTCTCAAGCAGCCAGTCACACAATACATCGAAGCACCACTCTCCATTATGAGTCACGAGATTGGAAACAGACCAATTCCGAATATTTGGTGGAATAGAAACATTAAGGTTAGCCACTATAATATTAGAATCAATCCACCTGTGATCCCAAGCTCTAATAATACGCCCATCACCAATGGCCCAACTGCTGAAGTTGTCGAAATTAGGCCCAAGTTTACACAAAGCCTTCCATAAACTAGAATCAGGACCCTTCGCAGTCCATCTTTGCTCAATGGGGAGATTCCGCCCATATTTACCATGAAGAACCGAAACCCATAAATTATTAGCACCACAATGAATATCCCACCCCAACTTCATTAAGCAAGCATTATTCATAACAGGAAGTCGACGCAGTCCAAGTCCCCCCATAGCTTTGGGGCGAGTAACAATATCCCAACTAATAGCATGATGCCTGCGACCATTTTCATCATCTCCCCACACAAAGGCACGCTGAAGCTTCTGAATGTCTAAAAGAACCCCTTTGGGGATAGTGAATACCCGTCGGCTCGCCAACCCACAACGAGGCAAGGGGAGCTTGGATTGGATGTGTGCAGTCAATACAATGTGCGGTCAGTCCATTCAGTGTATTAGAAAAAAATTAGTTAAAAGAAAAAAAGCTGAGATGATAATTTGATGATTTTATTTAACAAGTGATTAACACTTGACTAAACTGACTGCACCTAATAGTGACTGCAGTGGATCCAAATCCGAGGCAAGGTAGGCTCATCTTCTTGGCCCCCTACAATTTGTTCGTCAAGATCCGCCACTGCTAAAAACACTGATAAGAGAAAATATGGGACTAAAAGTGAGTAATAATTTTTTATAGAAACTAAAAACAAAATTTGCATATTTTAAAGGGACTATAATTTACAAATGATAAAGTGGGAGGGCTCGTTCCTTTGTCATGAGCCCACCAAAAAAGGCAGCTCACCGGTCACCAATAAGTGATTCTGGAAAACCAAGATTGAAGATGAAGATTCAAATGCTTCAAGTAAACAATGGTAAAATGCTCAAAACAACATCAAATCAAAAAAAAATTGTACCTAACTTGAACGAAATTTTACAAGGATCGCGATCCACCATCAATTTGAACAAAAAACGAGTTTGGATTTTGTGAGAGCCTAAAATGTTCAAATCTCAATCAAATTGCACTAAACCAATTGCAAAATGCTCAAAATTACTGCAGTAAGTGAATGCAACCAAGAGATTTCAATAAAATTGTTGCAAAATCAAACACAAAATAAAAATAAAAAATGCAAAAGGAAATAGTTTTATGTTTTTGATTTAAAAAAATAAAAAGCCACATCATTTAGTGAAATACACATCAACCACGACACTTAAGACACCACGTCAGAAGTTAACTGCCAGCGTGGCGTCTGTTAACTTCTTGGACGAAAAACATCATTGAGGGACCAAAATGAAACAGAAATGAAAGATGAGAGACTATAACGGGACAAAAAAAGATAAAAGACCAAAATAAAATCTAGAACAAAGATAAATGACGAATGGCCCTATATCCCTCCTTGTTCTATGTCAAGCATACATTATCCGAAGACTACACAACGTTATGGCTAAAATATGTCTAAATTATATAACTTTTAGCCTTGATCTTATGTTTAATTAGTTTGAGTTTGGTCCCTTAATTTTTAAAAGTTTCTTTTGGGTACGCTATTTTATTTTTTAGTTTTAGTTTAGTCTTGGGATAATGTCTAAATTATATATCTTAGTTATATATATATAAATTATATATCTTAGTAATATATATATATATATATATATATATATATTGCTAATTATGACTTTTTTGATTCCTCTCTTGAAGTCTAGCTTGGTCTACAATATCTCTTCTTGCTGCAGGTGTGCGTTGGAAAATAGGTCAATTGAACCATTTATTTTGGAGATATTGTCGAGGTATTTTACCAAACAGTACATTTCAAAAAAAGATGTGAACTATGGTGAGGTAACACATATATAGATTGGTAAAAAAAAACACATATATAGATAGAGAACAAATTGGCATGTCTTTATAGTGTGTTGATTCTTTGGGCCCAAACGGCAACGTATGGAGTCTTCTGTTATTTCTCATTGTGTAGTGAGAATGATTAAAGATCGGAAACAACCTTAAGCATTGAATTCCCTTGATGTACCCAATATTATTGTTGATGCATCGTTTAACTAATCTTCTGGTTATTAAGGCCTAGAAATGTGTATCAGAAATTCTAATGGGGAATTCATCACTACAAAATCCATCCCTTTATCTCTTAGTCTTGAGGTTGTGGAAGAGGAAGCATTAGGTCTGTTTTATGCACTAATTTAGTGGGTCTCCAATTAATTAGATCTAAATTGTTTAATTTTTGAGATGGATCGTAAAGTGGTAGTGAACCATTTAAAATCCATCTCTACTTATAATTCTGAGTTAAAGTCCATTATTTATAGTTGTACCAATTTTCTTTCATATTTCCCAATTTTTAATGTGAAGTTTATTTAGAGGCAAATGTTGAGAAAAAGGGTGCCATATTGGGCAGCGCTTTTGATGTAAGCGCTGTATTTGTTTAAAACACGCAGGGAATGGGCATCGCTTCTGCTCTAAGCGTTGCTTTTGGTTAAAATGTGCCGGGGCATTGGGGAGCGCTTTTAGGGAAGCGCTGTCTATAGGAGAACGTGTTTGGGCATTGGCTAGCGCTTTCCAAGAAGCGTTGCTTATGGGGTGAGGCGCTGGGGCATTGGCTAGCGCTTTTTAGGAAGCGCTGCCTATCGCTAGTAACACGCTGGGCAATGGCTAGCGCTTTTTAGGAAGCGCCGCCTATTACTATTATTTTATTTCTTCATTTCCTCATTCATTCCCTCGCGTTTCACAACTCAACGACTCTCTCTCCGAAAGCACTCCCACTCTCTCAAGCTCTCCTCCTCAAGCTCTCGTCCTCCTCCCCTGCGTATGTCGTCCCTCCGCCCCAAGCTCCCCTTCTGTCGCGCCAACGTTTCTCTCCCTCACTTCGTCGCTCTCCCATTTCGTTTCTCTCTCTCTCAACCATTTTGTTTTGGTTTTGGAGGTAACTCATAAACTCTCTCCTCCTTTATTCCTTCTATATTTCTCTTTTACTTGGTTTGTAGATGTGGTTGTTTTGTTGTGTGTTGTCTTTCTTTGTTTGCATTTAAAGTGTTTGTGTTTTTGACTCAAAGAAGCCCAATTTCTATTATACTACTTGGTTTATGATATTGTGATATTGTGTATATATGGTTGTTTTGTTGTGTGTTGTCTTTCTTGGTTTGCATTTAAAGTGTTTGTGTTTTTGACTCAAAGAAGACCAATTTCAATTATCTTACTTGGTTTGTGATATTGTGTATATGTGGTTGTTTTGTTGTGTGTTCTAGAAATTTGGATGCATGTGAATGTTGTAAATAATTGACTTAGTTATTTGATATGGAAATTAGTTATTCAAAATACCACTTGGTGTTCATAATTTCAATAATCATGTGAATGTTGTAAATGAATGATTGAAATTAGTTATTTGATATGGTTGCATGTTAAGTTTCAAGTTTATGTTGTGTTTGAACATGTTAAATTGTATATGTGCGGTGAATCAAACTAGCAAAGTAAAATCGAATATGCCTAAATCGAATATGCGAATTGTTTGTTAGGTTTTGCGAGTTTGTTTTGCCGGAGCTTCGCGTTCATTGTTCGAGTTCGTCCTGGTTCGAGTGTTGGTTGTTGTTCGTTCGAGTTCATTGTTGGTTGCTTCCATTTGTTCAAGTACTTTTGTTGTTTTCTTTTATTTATTATATGAAGAATGGCAATATGGAAGACATCAAAGTCTTTGATTTCTTTAGTTGAAAATAGTTGAATGTCTTAGCTTCAAAAAAAATTGTACGTTGTGTGTTTTTCACCTATAATAAGTTTAAGTTCTCTTATCAGGATTTTATTATAAATATTGGGAAATTATTGTAACACCCTAATATCTCTAACAAATAGAGATATTAAAATGCACAATTCTAGCATACATCAGAGTATAAAAATTCCTGTTTTAGATATTGAACCAACTAAAACTCTTGAGTACCCAATCAAAGAGTCGTGATCAAAACATAAGTACTTCCAATTTAAACAATATCTTTAGTATTCAGATCCTCAATCTTACTTAAACATAACATAGCCTAAGGTTCAATATCCAAAAGCAAGGCATTAGCGGAAACAGTTTATACAACTTAACATAAATGCAAGTTACATAACCGAGATACAGAATTAACAAGGAAATATAAGACATAGACAAAGAGCACTAAGGGTCCGTTTGATTTGCAAACAGGACAATACTGGACTGGACTGGACAGAACAGCACTGGACAAGCTTTTGTCCAATACATTGTTTGGTGAACATTGGACAACACAAGCAAAAAAAATGTATATTTGGGACTTTGTCTAGTCCCTTGCGCTCATTTCTGTCCAGTACTGTGAACAGTTTTCAAATCAAACAGGGTACAACTGAAGTTGTCCAGTCCAGTCCCTTACTGCTTAACGAATCAAACGCACCCTAAGTCTTCATCAACTCCTTAGGCACGTCACCTACTCGTGCCACATAACCTTCTTCTTTCCCTGTTTCTCTATAAAACAACAACATATGAAAGGGTGAGATACATATCTCAGTGAGTTTTACCGTGACCTCTAACAACGCTCACAGTTCAATTCTGAAATCCTTTTAATTGGTAATTCAATTTATGAATTACAAACATCATTAATAAGAATAATACTGGCTGTAATAACTGTCAACTACAGATAAATTCTTAATGAGAATAATACCAGCTGCAATAACTGTCAACTACTGATAAATTCTCCCTTAACATCTTTTAGCACAACACCGACTGCAATAATTGTCAACTATCGGTGAACCCCACTGGCCAATAGTACTTTCCCTAATGGCAATTTGAAATAATCAACAGAGGGCCTAGGCTAAGGGGTCATGACCTCCCTCGCCTAGTATGCTAACCTTTAGAGGTCGTCACCTCGACTCGATATAATATATATACCGTGAAACATAAACAATCGATGATGATAATATAATCATCCCATAACCAATCTATCAATGTCAAGTTGAAGTTATAGTTCGTTTTATTTCAAAAAGACTTATCCTCACGCATGTTCTATAATTTGGTTTTTCGAAACATTTATATGCTCAAAATATTTCATTCCAAAACCATCATGAAAGTGTTTAAAACCATGTTTTTATCAATCATATTTCATCACAAATGGTTGCAAAGAAGATTAGGAGAGGTTTGTAATCGAAAGGAGCGACGAAAGGATATTTTAGGCAACCTGGACCCGAGACATTGCAAGACCTGTGCTAAAATCAGCACGATCTGTGCTCACTTGAAATTTATTTTCCAGTCACATCGAAAGTTGGCACGACCCATGCTAAGGGTAGCACGACCCGTGTGCCCTGTAGCTGATTCGCAATTCGTTCGTTTCGTTTCGCTTCTCCTATCGCATCCAATCCGTAATTCGATCCATTTCCAACATAACAACCAAGAATATCACACAATATTCCAGCCAATCCAGCACATTTAACAATCCACATATCAACATATAATTTAATAAAAACCGTAAAACATAGTTTTTCCGAAAAACGATTTTCGACTCGTAAAAACCTTCGAAACTAAATAACTTCACAAACCAGAATTTCAAGTCATTCAAGAACAATAAAATGAAATCCTAAACGTGAGTAAAACTCACCTATCGTGATGAAAATCACGAAACACCGAGACTTTCGAAGTTCAACCGTTCTGAAACCTCACGAACTAGCTCCGAACAGTTCCAATCGCTTTGAAACTGAAACCCAACTACACTAAAATCGAAACCAGCAACTCCAAAAGTCCTCTTTGCTATTACAATGCACAATGTAGCCACTCCAAATCTCTATTCTTGTTCTAAAGGTAACATGCAAGCCACTAGGTAGTCAAAACTCCATTTTTGATCTCTTTTGAGCTTGGAAGCTTAAGAATGGTGAAAAGAGAATGGTAAAGGATGAGCTTGTGAAAGTGGTATCAATTTGAAGAGAGTGAAAAACTGAAACTAATGAAGTAAAGATCACTTACATGCAACTTGAAGATGAATTCTTCTTCCTCTCTTCTCTCCTTCTCCCTTTCGCGTCTCTCTCTCCCTCTCTCTATTCTCTCTCTTTCTAATTTCTTGTTTTCAGCTCAAATGAGGAAAATGAGGTGTGTGTTGTTTTTATTATTGTGTGAGCTGAGGATAAGTTACATGTAAATGACTAAAACGCTCTTGGTTCACTAATTCCCTCTTAAATCTATTTCCTAGCCAATCAAGCACATAATAATTCATACAATCCAAACAATAATGCATCCTAATCATATACTCATGAAATTAAATAACGATTTCACACCTCTAACGTGACCATGACTCGACTTATTATTATGTACTCGAATAATAAATCGCTAGGTAATTTCATAAATTGAAATTAACCGAACTAGGGATGTTACAATTATGGATAGAAAGTGGATGTCTGCCAATCGTCTGTCCAAGGAATATGTCGCTGGAGTGGATTATTTTGTGAAGTGTGTTGTTGAATGTTTAAGGACTTCTAGTAATATCAGATGTCCTTGTTTAAGTTGTTGTTATGTAAAATCAGTTAATGGAGAGAAGTTGGCAGGACATTTAAAGGGTTACAGAATTGATCAAAGTCACACTTGTTGGACAATGCATGGTGAGGAAATAGGTGAATCTTCAAATATGGGTAATAGTATTGAGAGATGTGCACCGGTTGACACCGAAAGACCTACATTTGATGGGGACGAATTTGAGTAGATGACAAAGGCTGTTGAAGACCATCTTAATGACTGTCCTCAAATGTTTGAGAAGTTGATAACTGATGCGGAGACACTGTTGTATTCGGGTTGTACTGAATTCACAAAATTATTAGCTGTGATAAAGTTGTATAACTTGAAAACTTGCCACAGATGGACAGATAAGAGCTTTACGGAATTACTCGCACTACTGAAAGAAATGTTGCCGAAGGATAATGTGCTCCCTTCTCAGATGTATAATGCAAACAAATGTTAGCGTCCATTGGCTTGAACTATGAGAAGATACACGCTTGTCCCAATGATTGCATTTTATTTTAGAATGAACATGCATCATTAAAGTCGTGTCCTAAATGTAATGCATCGCGGTATAAAAAGAAAGAATCTGCTCCAAAAAAGGTGTTGTGGTATTTTCCCATACTTCCTCGATTTAGGCGCATGTACCGTAATTCAGAAGATTCAAAACACTTGACATGGCATGAAGATGAAAGAATTAAAGATGGCATGCTACGACACCCGACGGATTCTCTGCAATGGAAAAAAATTGATATTGATTATCCTGGTTTCGGGTTGGATCCAAGAAACCTACGACTTACATTGTTTTGAAACTTTTATGATCTTTATAATGTATAATAATTTTATTATACTTTTGTTTGTGAATTAGGAAACCATATCACAGTCTGTGTCACAGGGAGAGATCACCGATTGCTCTGAAAAGGAAATCCTTGCTCGTGCCTTGCAAAGGGAAGAATACTCGGGTCGTACAAAGGGTTGTGGATTTGGCGTTAATCCAACCGACTACCTTGGACCAAAGAATCAAACTCATGATGAGCATCATGATTGTCAACAAAGTAGAGAGTTGCGAGTATTGTATGAAGATCTAAGGGCTAAACTTAGTCATTTCAAACTGCAATATGGGTTGGTTTTGACTGTGGTACCATCCCCTGCCACAGATAGCGCACGAGATAGCTGCACCATTCCGTCAACTAAGGTATTAATTGTTTTTTTCACAATAAATAAGGAAGTAATTATTAAACTCTCTTTCTAATATATATTACATCAAATAATGTCTATATTATTTTTTGTTTATAATTGATTTAGGACAACAATGAGTGAGTGTGAATTGTATATCTCAAACCCACATCAAATGATTGCAATAGGCTTCATATGTAAATTGGGTCCCTTGATGCAAAATTTACCCCTACCTCCAGATCATCTTAGAGTCAGAGTTGACTGTGCGATTGTGGGGGATGCACCATTGTCTATTCCAGTTTACAGTATAGATTTACTGATTGTGGAACATGCAATTGGTACCTAGCTTTGTGGCATGGCTAGCACACCTTGTCGTTGTAAGTGACAATATATTTGTAACTAACTAACTAATTATTACTTTTTGTCATATATTGTGTGCTAACTAAGTAATTATTTTTTTATATATAGGTACGCCAAAATGCATAATCTAGTGGCAAAAGTGTTGGCAAGGCAAAATCTACTGGCAAGAAAGTGTCTCGGTCCGGCCCTACTACACAAGTTTCTCAGGCCGCCCCTCCTCGAAAAGCGACTCAGCCCTCTCCTCCTCCAACAGTGACTCAACCCTCCCTTCCTCCAAAAGTGACTCAGCCCTCCCCTTCTCCAATTGTGTCTCAGCCCCCCGCCTCTTCCATTAATGATTATAAGATGGTTTGTTATGCCGAAATGCATGCGGAATGCAGGATGACTGAGGAAGCCCCGCTTGAAATAGAGATGGATGACCAAATTTTATGGGTTTCCAGTCGACCACTGACGATCACACGTCAGGATATCGATGATGTATGTAAAATGAAGTGGGCAACCAGTACTTCTATTAGAGCATCTATCTGGTACGTATGTAATTTATTATTTGACATCATTGAATTTATTTTATTATATCGTTAATTTAATTTGTATATATATCTCTAATTATAGGTACTTGTACGAGGACATTTTGGTCCATTCGAAACAGACATAGAGATTTGTGTTCTTGTGCCCGGATAATACAAACCTTCGTGACGTGTTGCCCAAGTTGTGTAATTATGAGACGCTTGTGGAACAAAACAGGACAGAGGTTACAAATTATATCACTAAATGCTTCTGGGAAGCTAAAAATACAAGCGTCGATACCAGGTTTTGGCACCGTGTCTTTTAGGGTGAGAGATTTAATCCATTCTTATATAACATGCATTTTTTAAATACTAGTCAATTACTTATTCAAAATTTTATTTTGTAGGGAACATTGCATTCTGTTTGCAATAAATCCTAAGAACGATACGGTGTACTATACGTTGATTCATTGCGTGGTCATTTCAACAACTACCCCGAGATGATCGAGATATTTAATAGGTGTTTTGATCCCTCTGCATATTTCTTAGTTTTACTTATATACGTATGTATTTCGAATAATATAGTTATATGACATTGTGTGTTCAGTTGTTTGAAGGAATACTGGGGATTGGAACAATCAAGGACCAAATGGGTACCAATAGTTGTAAGTTTGTAATCAATGTTCTTATATATTTAATCACATTATTTTGTCAAAAAATGTATTAAATTAAATTTAACAATTAACTAATCTTTTGTTTTCTAGTGTCCAAAACAACCCAATAACGATGATTGTGGGTATTACGTAATGAAATTTATGAAGGAAATTGTTATCCAAAAACCAAATAAGTATTACCTCACAGGTTTCTACTTAGAATTCTTTTTGATTTTGATATAATAGTTAATTCCATTTAACCATTTCAATTATATATAATTTTATTTATTTCTATAATTTCAGTAATTTCCCGATTGTCGGTGCAAGAGATACTCTGATGAGCAGATAACTGAGCTTAGGGGAGAGTTGTGCCGTTATGTCTCCCGTTTTTTTTGTTAGCTAGTTTGTTTTGGTTATCTTGTTGGGTATATATATGTTGACATATTGGTGCATTTGGATATATAATTTGTTGTTAACTAGTTTATATATATATTGTTAAGTATACATAATGGATTGGATTGTATTGGCTGTATATAACTAGGAAAATTGCAAATGTAAAAAGGAAAATAAGCAAAAACAGAAAAAAAAATTAAAAAAATTATACAATAGGCATCGCTTAGAGTCAAAAGCACTGCTCATTCCCTTAGCGCTTTCACGAATGGACGACGCTTTTAAGAGAAAGCGCTACATATTCCAAAAAAGCGCGAAGGGAATGAGCAGCGCTTCTGACAGAAAGCGCTGCCCATTGTGTTAGCGCCTTTTGAGAGAATGAGCAGCGCTTGCGCTGAATAGCGCTGCCCATTCCCAAAATGCGCTAACATGATGAGCAACGCTTTCCCCAGGAGCGCTATCCATGGCTATCAATGAGCAGCGCTTCTTAAACGCTGCCCATTGTGGGAGTGGAATCAGAAGCGCCAAGTTTAGCAGCGCTCAAAAGCGCTGCCTATGGCTAAAAAAAGGTGCTGCGCATCCCCAAATCTGTTGTAGTGAAGTCAACAAAGTTGCTCATAGTTTAACTCAAGCCTCGAGTAGCCCTTTCTATGCCAAGCCACCAAATTTTTGAGCAAGTACCACATTGTATTGCGTGTTTGATTTTTAATGAAATACAATGACTTTTTGTTTTCAAAAAAAAAACTTTTAAAAGTTTCGGTTGGATTGTCCTCTTTTATTACAAAAAAAAGTTTTGGTTGGATCTCTTATCATATATTTTACTTTTTGTTTAGTCACTCTAGTTTGCAAAACTTATACTAATATAATACTTTTTTGGGTTAAATATGTTTTTAGTCCCTACAAAATTTCACTATTTTGTTTTTAGTCCCTATAAAAAAATTCATCAACTTTTAGTCCCTATAAAATTTCACAATTTTGTTTTAAGTCCCTATAAAATGTAAACTCGTGTATACCTTTAGAATTTTTGAATGATATTTTGCATATACGTTAAAGATATTAAAAATATCTCCCTCACAAAAAATAAACTCAAAATTTGATTTCTAGGTTAGTATTTCCTTTAATTTGTTTATCGAATCTTTTGCACTTAAAAAATTTAGATTTAATTTTTGTGTTGTTAAAAAATTCAAAGTTTTTCTGGAAGAGAGGTTTATAATGTCCTCAACATGTATGCAAAACATCACTCAAAAATTCAATGGATATACACTAGTTGGCATTTATAGGGACTAAAAACGAAATTTTGAAATTTTATAGGGACTAAAGTCGATGAAAAATTTTATAGGGACTAAAAACAAAATAGTGAAATTTTGTAGGGACTAAAAACATATTTAACCCTACTTTTTTTCTCTCAATTTGATATTACTGGTAATTCAAGCTAGTAAATAAAGAGTTTTAGGTGTCCTTCTTTGCAATTTCTATTACTTGTTTACTGCCATGTCACCATAGTTGACTGGTTTGATAGGTTGTAAGTCATGTTGAATTTCTGCTGTAAAGTCAAACTATTAAATAAAGCTCGAGAGATCATCACATTGATGACTCAACCATTTCTCAAATTCTGTTGCAAGCCATAACAGTTTCTCACTTGAGTGTGTGAGTGTGTGAACTGTGTTCTAACATAATTGGTATCAGAGCATGGCGATCCACGGCGGCGATGGCGAATAACAACGGCAACAATGGACAGTTCCCGACGAAGCTTCCAATACTTGACGGTAAGAACTACGATCGTTGGATAATCCAAATGAAAGTAGTCTTTCGCTATCAAGATGTTCTTGAGATGGTTCAAAATGGCGTGGTGGCGATGAGTGGTGATGCTCTCCGTGAACAACAGAAGAAAGATACCAAAGCCTTATTCCTGATTCATCAGTGCATTGTCACGGAGGCGTTTGAAAGAATCTCCCAATACGAAACAGCAAAGGAGGCTTGGGATGCTCTGGCGGTTGCATACTCCGGCGAAGCATCGTTGAAGAAGGTGAGACTTCAAACATTGCGTAGGGAATTTGAATTACTCCAGATGGGAGAGAAAGAAATGATCTCAGAATACTTCAACAGAATGACTCTCAGTGCGAATCAGATGCGAACCAATGGTGAGAAATTGACTGATCTGCAGAAGAATGAGAAGGTATTGAGAACCCTAACTCCTAAATTCGATTATGTTGTTACTGCAATTGAGCAATCTAAGAACCTAGATAGAATGAAAGTTGAAGAACTCCTAGGATCTTTAGAAGCAAATGAGGCTAGAATTAGGGTACGAACTGGTAGTAATGATAAAGAGAAATTGGTGGAGACACCTACTGAACAGGTGTTGCAGGCTAGGTTTCAAAAAGGAAGAGGAAGCAAGAACAATGGTGAAGGTTCTAGTAAGAAATCAGACTCTGCATGAGTGATTTTCAAAGAAGAAAGGAGGCTTGGAAAAACAGAGGACAGAAAAAGAAAATAAATAGAAAAGAAGTGCAATGCTACAATTGTGAGAAATTTGGGCATTTTGCAGATGAGTGTAAGTCAAAAGAAACACAAGAAGAGGCTCACCTTGCAGATAATGATGACTCTGATGATGAGGTTGTACGCATGGCTGAGATAATGGAGGTGGTTGACAGAAACAAAGATGACGAAGTTGCATTCATGGCAGGGGAAGTGAGTGAAATTGACAAGGAAGAGAAATGGTACTTAGACACTGGCTGCTCAAATCATATGAGTGGCAACAGAACATGGTTTGTTGACTTGGATGAGACTGTCAAGAAAACAATTTGTTTTGGTGATGACAGAGTTGTGAGAGGTGAAGGCATTGGGAGTGTCAGAATCCTAAAAGATGATGGGAAGATGTGTACCATCACTGAAATGTTGTATGTTCCATAAATGAAGAGCAATCTAATTAGCATAGGGCAGTTACTTGAGAAGGATTACTCTGTCATAATGGAGAACAAAGAACTTATTCTGTATGATCCCAAAGGGAGTGAAGTCTTGAAGGCCTTCTTGAATAAGCACAGAACCTTCAAGATTGGGATGAGCATTGTGAAAGATGAATGCTTAAGTGCTGTTACAGATGGTGAGAGTTGGACTTGGCATGAGAGGTTTGGTCTTTTGAATTTCAGGGATTTGAAGAAACTTGAAACTCAAGAAATGGTTCATGGCTTGCCAGTGATCAAGTCAACTAGTGAAGTGTGTGAGCAGTGTTGTGAATCAAAGCAAGCCAGAAGTTCATACAACACTGAGGTGAAGTTCAAAGCATCAAGGAAACTTGAAGCCATTCATTCAGATGTATGTGGACCATTTGAAGTTAAGACTTTAGGAGGTAACAGCTATTTTGTGTCCTTTATTGATGAATTCACCAGGAAAGTATGGGTGTATGTGATTAATAAGAAAGGTGAAGTGTTTGATTTGTTCAAAACTTTCAAAGTGATGGTTGAGAAGGAGAGTGATTGCAAGATCAGAAGGTCGAGAACTGATGGAGGTGGTGAATACACCTCCACTGACTTTAAAGAGTTCTGTGAAAGGGAGGGAATAAGGCATGAGATAACTGCACCCTACACTCCACAACACAATGGCACTACAGAGAGAAAAAATAGAACTATTCTCAACATGGTAAGAAGCATGCTCAAGAGTAGAAAGATGCCTAACCATTTCTGGGGTGAGGTAGTATCCACTACAGTGTACATTCTAAATAGGTGTCCTACTAAAAGATTAGAAGGGATCACACCTGAGGAGGCATGGTCTGGTGAGAGACCAAGTGTGAAGCACTTGAGGGTGTTTGGAGCACTATGCTACAGGCATGTTCCAGACCAGTTTAGGAAGAAACTAGATGACAAAGCACAAGCCATGGTGCTACTGGGATATCACTCAACTGGAGCATATAAACTCTATGATCCTAAGAGATAAAAAATCGTCATTAGCAAAGATGTGAAGTTTGATGAAACAAGAGGATGGAATTGGGACAATACTGGTGAAACTAGAGAGCCTGCCACTATGTTAATTGAGCCTGCAGAAGAAGAAGTAGTAGAAGAAGAAGCACAACCAGTAATCACTGGTGGTGATGACAATTCAGAATGACCTAGAAGAGAAAGACAACCACCTCATAGATTTGGAGACTTTATTGTCATGTCTGACTCTACTATTACAGAAACAGGTGACCTGGTGCAAGATGCTTTCATGGCAGAGACAGAGCCATTGACTGTTGAAGATGCACTTGAGAGCCCTCACTAGAAGCAAGCAATGGTTGAAGAACTGACTTCAATAGAGAGGAATGATACCTGGCAACTAGTTGATATGCCCGCAGGAAAGAAGAAGATAGATGTGAAGTGGGTCTTCAAGACAAAATTAAAGCCTAATGGTGAAGTTGCAAAGTACAAAGCAAGGTTAGTGGCTAGTGGATTCCTGCAGAGACCAGAGTTTGACTACACTGATGCTTTTGCACCTGTGGCAAGGATAGAGACCATCAGGATGATTGTTGTAGTGGCAAGTTCCAGAGGTTGGTCAATGTACCAACTAGATGTAAAGTCTGCTTTCCTGAATGGAGACTTGGAGGAAGAAGTTTATGTAAGTCAACCACCTGGATTCAAAGAAAAGGGAAGGGAAGGCAAGGCTTACAAGTTGAGAAAAGCTCTATATGGCTTGAAGCAAGCTCCAAGAGCATGGAATAAAAGGATTGACAAGTTCCTGCTTCAACATCAATTTGTGAAGTGCACAAATGAGCATGGAATCTACTCAAAAGGTTCCAATGCTGATGATTACTTAATAGTGTGTTTATATGTTGATGATATGCTGTTAACAGGAACTTGTGAAGCTGAAATGGAGAAATTCAAGAAGAATATGATGACTGAGTTTGAGATGTCAGATTTGGGTGCTCTTGTCTATTTTCTGAGAATGGAATTTAGCACTATAGAGAGTGGAACTCTACTGCACCAGAAGAAATATGCCTGTGATGTTTTGAAGAGGTATGATATGTGGAATTGTAATCCTGCAGCCACTCCTACTGATACAGCAGTGAAATTAGTACCAGATGATGATGGTAAACCAGTAGACTCAACACGGTATAAACAAGCAGTTGGATCCCTTAGATATTTGTATCACACAAGACCAGATATCACCTACAGTGTTGGACTTGTTAGTAGGTACATGGAGAAGCCAATGACATCTCATTGGCTTGCAGTCAAATGTATCCTTAGATATATAAAAGGTACAACAGATCTTGGTATTTGGTATCCCAAGCAGGAGGTGAAATCTGATCTAGAAGTGTATGGATTTTCTGATGCTGATTGGTGTGGAGACAAGGGAGATAGGAAGAGTACAACAGCATATGTGTTCATGTTTGGGAATGCTCCAATTGGTTGGAGCTCAAAGAAGGAGAGTGTAGTTGCTTTATCCTCTTGTGAGTCTGAATATGTAGCTGCTGCTATGGCTGCTTGTCAAGCATAGTGACTTGATATGCTGCTGGATGAATTAAAACTAAGACCAAATGGTGTAATGAGGCTGATAATTGACAGTAAATCAGCAATTGATCTTGCTAAGTATCCCATTGCTCATGGTAGGAGCAAGCACATTGAGACAAATTTCCATTTTCTAAGAGATCAAGTGTCCAAGTTGAAGCTCAAACTGGAGCACTGCACATCAGAGAGAATTCTGCAGATTTGCTAACCAAAGCATTGAAGATTAAAAGATTTGAAGAGTTGAGGAGAAACATTGGCATGAAGAGTCTATCTAGCATGAATTAGGAGGTGTATTAGTGGTAATTCAAGCTAGTAAATAAAGAGTTTTAGGTGTCCTTCTTTGCAATTTCTATTACTTGTTGTTTACTGCCATGTCACCATAGTTGACTGGTTTGATAGGTTGTAAGTCATGTTGAATTTCTGCTGTAAAGTCAAACTATTAAATAAAGCTTGAGAGATCATCACATTGATGACTCAACCATTTCTCAAATTCTGTTGCAAGCCATATCAGTTTCCCACTTGAGTGTGTGAGTGTGTGAACTGTGTTCTAACAATTGAAGCTCTTAAAATTTATATATGAAACATATCTTAAATTAAAAAAATAAGATAAATAAAATGTGTTTTAACCCAAAAGAAAAATTGATGACATACACTACTAGAAAAGCAGCATTTTCGGACGAAAATTTCAGACGGAAAAGGTTTCGTCTGAAACTGTATTATAATTCAAATATTTTGAAACAGGTTTCGAACGAAAAAAACTTGAGACGAATTTCGCACAGATTTGAGACAGATTTCGAATGGATTTCTTGAATTTGCAACGAGGGTTTTTCGAACAAGAGACTTTATGTGCGAAATCCGTCACAAACTATGTATCCGTCTCAATTTCATGCGAAAAATATTTGAAATCCATTGCAAATGCGTTTGAAGTTTCGTACAAAATCGCCCCTTTTCTAGTAGTGATCATAGTATAGCCCATTTAGATCAATCGGTTCATCTTTGAATCCTTGTAAAAAAATCATATTGGAGAAGGATGTCAATAGGTTGGAGTGAACATGCAGGTACATCCACTTAACAATTTTTTAACATATATTTATGGGTATCCTTGGTTACCCATATATATATTTTTTAATTTACTTAAAAATGGTTTTATATATATCAAAAATTAATTTTACAAACAAATAACATTTTGAATATTGTTTTTTTCTATTCGTATAATTTTTTTTTGTTGCATTTATCTACTTTTTAATGGCAAAGTTTTGCATTTATCTTATTTTGTATTTGTTGGCATTATAGTATGAGAAATTTTAGGGTTTTTAGTAGTTAAATAACTTTCCTACATGTATATATGGTACACACAGGTACATGTACCTCTCTTAAAACTTGTAGAGTAGTACTCTTTTGACTGTAAATTAGATATTATTTGCGTGCAACTATGAAAACTAATTCATTGAGCCGAGTAAAATTACAATAAATGGTGAAACAACTCCCAGAGTAGTACTTTAAGGTACTTTTAGTCATATACAATGCAAATTAGCAACTTAATTTTTTTAATATTATATATTTAATTTATGCTTTTATATATATATATATGAATATTATATTACATTACATATCTTTATGACTCTCGCTCTCTCTCTCTCTATATATATATATATATATGAATCTTACCAAAATAATACATATATATATTTATTTTGATAAATTGGATTCATGAATATACTCCCAAAATACACATTATATTATTTTCATTCTAATAAATTAATTCCAAATGTACCATAAAATGATTTCACTCTCTCTCGGTGCAAGTTGAATTTCTATCCTCATCATCTCCATTTTTATGTTAATTTTTCCAATGGAGGAGGGGCTGCAAAGCATGACAACCCCAACTCCATCTCAATTTTTCATCCAATGTTAATTTTTCCAATGGATAATGGGTTTGCTAATGCTCTTCTTCGTTGCTTTTCTCACTTATCATTGCATGATGCTCCTTGTTCAAATTCGTCGTAGGCTTGAATCAATTGTGGGGTTTCCAAAAATCAATTCTTTTGGTGATTTGGGTTATGCTACTTGTGGTTTTATTGGTAAAATATCTATTGATGCTATGATTGTGCTTTCTCAATGTGGTTTTTGTGTTAGCTACCTTATTTTCATTTCAACTACTTTAGCATATCTTGCTAATAGTAGCAACAACACATCATTAATGAGTTTCACACCTAAGGTTTTGTTCCTTTGGGGTTGTTTTCCTTTTCAATTAGGGTTAAATCCAATTCCAACTTTGACCCATTTAGCTCCTTTGAGTATATTTGCTGATGCTGTTGATATTGCTGCAAAAGGTCTTGTTATGGTTGAAGATGTATTTATATTTTTGGAGAATAAACCACCTTTGAAGACTTTTGGAGGTTTATCTACGTGTTTATATGGTTTAGGTGTGGCTGTGTATGCTTTTGAAGGAATAGGAATGATTTTACCTCTTGAATCAGAAACTAAAGATAAGGAAAAATTTGGTGGAGTTTTGGGTTTGGGAATGTTGGTTATTTCTCTTTTATATGGAGCATTTGGTGCTTTAGGTTACTTTGCTTTTGGTGAAGAAATTCAAGGGATAATAACTACTAATCTAGGGCAAGGGATGATAAGTATTTTGGTGCAATTGGGTCTTTGTATTAATCTCTTCTTTACTTTTCCATTGATGATGAATCCTGTTTATGAAGTGGTAGAGAGAAGATTGTGTGGGAATAAGTATTGTTTGTGGCTTAGGTGGTTGTTGGTTTTGGGAGTAAGTTTGGTAGCACTTTTAGTGCCTAATTTTGCTGATTTTTTGTCACTATTGGGGAGTAGCGTTTGTGTTATTCTTAGCTTTGTAATGCCTGCTATGTTTCATTATTTGATTTTCAAAGATGATTTGGGTTGGAAATGTTTGGTTTGGGATGGTGCTGTTGTTATGTTTGGTGTTTTTTGAACTTGGTCTTCTCTAATGGATATTCTTGCCCCTAAAGCTTGATTAGACAATATAATGCTAGTACCAATTACTTTTGTTGCATTCTGTTGTTTTAATTTGTAACTGTTGCAACATCATTTCTTAGTATTTATGACAATAAAGTTTATTAAGAAAAAAATTCAATGATCTGCTTTAACTTTAATCCTTGAGAATTAATTGTCCATTTAATTAATCTTTGCTTGTATTTCATTTGACACATGATATCGATTAATTAGTTGGTTAGATTTAGAGGTAGGGCATAGGTTCAACTCCCGCTGCCGATGTGATGATCTCTTTGGTTGATTATCTGTAAGTACCTTTCACTTTCTGTAACCAGAAAAAGATTTAGAGGTTTGCTTGACTACTACCCTCTCACCTATGAAAAAAATTCAATGAATCGAATCATGGTTCGTGTAGCTGTAAAAGGAGCAAGTAAAAGCAGAGGAAATCACTGGAAGATGTACCAATAGACCTTCAAATATTTTAGCAAATGGCAAACAACTTGGGAAGGAAAAATTTAATAGTTACATTTTCATTTTTTTCAAAATATTTTAACTTTCAATAGCTTATCAGTTACTACCTCTGTCCCATTTTATAAGTTGTTTTAGCAAAATCAATTTGTCCCAAATTAATTGTTGTTTTACATTTTCAAGAAAGCACCTAACATGTGTTTCACTATTGCCCTTGTTAATCATGACAACTTTTTACATTTAATAAATGATTCACGTTTATCTATATGTAAAGAGATAAATGGTTAAATGGCAATTTAGACAACATTTTTTATAAAATCTAGATTACTAAACATTTTTCTTAATATGTGTGCAACAACCTTAAACTACATATAAAATGGGACGGAGGTAGTATTTGGTACAGAGAGGTAGTTTGTCAGCTATCACATTTTTTTCTTTGAAATGAGTTATCACATTTTTTTTGGATTTAATTTATATACACCATCGTTGTAGAATATTTTTTACAATTTCAATCAATCATAAAATGACACATCATAAAAATGTTTATCTTAATTATCATAAAAGTCACCTATACCATGATTTTTTATTGATTGATAGTGTAAACGTTTTTACAGTGATGGTGTACGTCAATTAAACTTCTTTTTTTAAATAGTAAGCAATTTCATTAATGTTGAGTAGGTACTCAAAATCTTTACAAATAAATGCTTTATAGAATAACGTATCTCTAAGAGAAGAAGAGGGTTGCCCCTTCACAAGAGATTAGAAACTTAACCAATAACAGTAACACCCATTTCCTGAAGATGCACTCTAAGGGATCCACGCACCATTCATAAAAAAACATTGGCCCGACTTAGCCTTAACCAATAGTCATTTTCATAAATAAATATTAATGAAAAGAAGGTCACGAGGAGGGGGGTTCGGGACTCTATTTGAGAAAATTCTCTCATTTTTGATTTTTCGAGTAGCTCAGAGAGTACTGCGTGCCAAATCATAACCAAACCCTTCCTGACTATTGATGTGAGCCCACTAAAGAGTGATGATATGAGCAAACTAAAGAGTTTGGATCAAGAAGCACTACAAAGATTGGGTGATACTTCGTCCAACCCCCATGTACTCAGTGGACACCCCTTAACCTTCTAAAACCCCAAAATACCCCTCAATTAAAAACATTTTTTCAACTATCTCATTCCTCTCACCCTCACACACCCCCTCACTTTCCCCTTCACTCTCACTCACCTTAACATCCGAACCAACACTCTCTTAACTTCAATCCATCAATTTTCGTTTGTCTTCCATCAATTTTCGCCCACATTTGCATCCATTTGCGTTAAGGTATGTTCCTCTATCTTCTTTGCATTTTTTTTTCTGGATTACGCACGGTTCGGCCGTGCATAGGCCGAACCAGTTCGTTCAAGCGTGCGTCGAATGACGGGTTTTTGTATCTGTTTAAGGATGGTTCGGCCAAGCGTGCGCCGAACAGGTTCGGCCAAGCGTGGTCCGAACCAGTTCGGTTGTGAAGCGTCCGAACCTGTCTGTATTTGCATTTTTTATGATCTGTTTAATTTTTTTTTTTGCGTTGTAACTTTTTCTATGTTTATTTTTAAGATGATTAACACTCGAGGTGGTAGGACTTCTGGTCGGAGGCAGGTTGAGGCTGAGGACGAGAGGGTTCGTCCCACTACGTCCGTCCACCGTGAGCATAAATTGAATAATCCACGCGGACGTGGACGCTGGGGCCGGGGTGGACGCGGGAAGTCCATATCAACTCAAGCAGTTTGGCTGGGTACAGGGGATCCCAGTTGACCCTAAGCCTCCTAGACGAGCGGTAGTGACAAAGGAAGAAGCTAATGAGCACTGGGCTGAATTCATTTTGCACCTTATTGAGCGTGGTCAGCCGGAAGTGGACGCGATACCATCCACCGTCTAGGGGTATTTTTCTTGGTATAGGAGGGTATCACACCCATACCTAAACCCCGATAACTACCCCTTCGATGATGCAGAGATGAGAGAGGTATGCGATTTTATTTTACTCTTACAGTTTTATTAAATTATTTATTATTTTAATTAGTTTTTTTATTAAAGTAGTTTTTTTCTGTCTTATAGAGTATGCTAGAGGTGATGGCCCTCTATGATGAGTTGGAGCACGTGTTGCATGCTGCTGGGATTCCACATGGGACTCGTGGTTGGGGCATAGTTGACAGGCTTAAGACAATTGCAAAGCCATTCACACGGGGGCTGAGGAAGTTTGGCTGTGTCTACTAGCGGAGGGAGAGGTAGACACAGTAGTTATGTTTATGGATTGTTTTTTATGGATTGGCTTTTTTTATTGTATTTTATGACATTTTTTTCGTTTGTAAGATATATTCGGTTTACCTATATATGTTATGTTTTATTTATACGTATTGTTAGTCGATAACTAATCTTTCAATTTATCGTTACGTTCGTTAAAAGTTACTAATTTATCTTAAAAAGTTACTAATTTGCACGCAAATGTAATAGAATCAATAACAGCCAGGTTCGGACGAATATTGGTCGAACCGGTTCGGACGAATATTGGTCGAATCGGTTCGGACCACGCTTGGCCGAACTTGTTCGAAATTCATTCGAAAAGGGGTGTCTGAAATGGTTCGGCTGATGACTGGTCGAACTGATTCGGCTGACCGTGTGTCGAACTAGTGTTACTTAAAAAAAAAATAGAAAACACAACTTTCATTAAGGGTATTTGAGTCTTTTCACGCGTTAATGGGGGTGTCCACTAAGTAGATGGGGTTTGGACGAAATATGGGCCCAAAGATTTTGTGGACCTATGCCAAGAGCTAGGATAAAGAAAGCCCAAGAAGTCCTAAACCAAATGGTGACAACCTTAAAAGAAGCAAGCCCAAATGCAAGTTTTGACCGAGTGAAGCCCAAAATGATCACTTATCTCATCACACTTGAAAACACATGTTAGCTTGGAGTTCTACTTCTCTAGAAGTAACATTTTCTAATTTGTTTTAATTCAATAAAATGAAACAAATGTGGACACCGCACATGTTAAATAAGATTGTGTGAACACGATTCACATGTTAAACAAGATTGTGTGGACGGTGCACATGTTTTATTTAGGCAATTAGTGAATTAGCTAATGATTTTTATGGGGGAATTAGTCACATTATGACGACCTCTTTGTAAGCATATTCTATGCACCACCATTTTCATGTGTGTGTTTTGTCAGAATCTTGTTCTCTTTGGTTCTTGGTTGAGCCACCCCTCTTCTTATCAAGAATTCATAATTCTTGTGACGAACTTAACTTGGCTTATCAAATCCCCCTTGGTTTGTGAGCGCCCCACCCAGCTCTCTTCCTTCTTTCATTGATTTATTTTCTTCTTTTCATTTACATCACAATTATGACTTGTTTAATATATATATATATATATATATATATATATATATATATATATAATATTGAAAATTCAACCTAAGTTCATCTAAAAGGCAACCCATCCATTTGGTTGTCATCAGCTATTCAGAGTTGGGAACTCCACTTCGTAGAAGATATAGAATAGCGTAGGGAGATTGGGCGGGAATACGAGCATCACCCCCAAGCCACTTAAACACAAGACACCATACACGAAAGGTGAGAACCATCTAGCAAATAAATTAATCTTCAACTCCCAGTGTACACATTGAAGACACAAGTCGTTTCCTCAATCTCGAAAGTGACCATTGAATAGGTTAACCTGGCATGAGAGTCTATTAAAGGGAGGCGCCATATAAATGCACCTTTGGGCGATGCACATCTCTTCCATTGTTTATCCAAGATTATGCCTCCAAAGACGACTCCTAAGTGGTTTGGAGAATTTGGAGAGATAGTAAATCTTATGTTTATTTAATAGAGTAAACCCCCTCATTTTTTCCCTCCATATCCACTTGTTCCTGGTGGAAGAAATTGTAACTTGAGAGATTACACCCAACAGGTCCTCCAACAACCCCTCCTCCTAGACAAAAAAAAAAAATTCATTCTCCATAATAACCTTGAGATAAGGAACCTTGAGAAAGTTTCCTTAACAGGAGGTTTCCCACCCATTTGTCATTTCAAAAGGAGATAAAACCCCCATTTCAACCTTCTCTACCCCATGCCCAAGACGTCGAAGTAGTTTGTCAATCACACAGTTGCCAAGTTGCTTGGCTCCTTGAATAAATTTTTATTGTTTAAAATTTTTCAATAACCTCAATTTATAAAAATTTCAACAAATTCTATATATTCATTTAAACTTAATAAAATATTTCCAATGATTCTAGAGTTTATTTGAAAATTAACTTAAGCAAATAATTCAAAACAAGGAGAAAAATAAAAAAGTTTAAACTTGGCGAGCTGGCCCACCTCAGCCCATCGAATTGGTGGCTAAGAGAACCAACCCTCTTCCATATTTTTTGTGAGCTAGTAGGCCGTCCTAAGTCCATTTTTCGATCCACCGTAAGCTATTATATTAAGAATAGTGATTTTTCTACCCCCACGAAATTCATATATCCGCATTTTACCGCTGTAAGTTTTCTTTATACAGATTTATCTATTTAGTTGATAAATCCGTTTATATTTTTTTCACAACAGATTTGTCTATTTAGTAGATAAACCCATAGTAAAAAAATGCAATATGGATTTATTTATTTAGTAGATAAATCCACAATTCATTTTATAACTACAGATTTATCTACTAAATAGATAAATCCGTTTGATTTTTTCCCCAGTACGGATTCATTGATGATGATAAATCCGGTAGTGATTCTTTTTGTTGCTTTAATCCGTTGTTGCTTCATTATAAATCCGTTCGTTAAAATTTTGCTTACATTTTTTTCCCACTACGATTTTTATAACTACATTGTTACTTCATTGATGGCTTAAATCCGTAGCTTCACTAATATAAATCCGTATTGATTGATAAATCTGTATTGATGGCTTAAATGTTTCACTCATATAAAAAATTTTAGCTTACGGATTTATCACTTATAATTGATAACTCCGACTGTGAAAAAATGTCCTATGAATTTATCTACTAAATAGATAAAGCCGTATAAAATTTTAAATCTTAATAACAGTTAAAATTAGAGGGCTAAAATAGGAATATGTGAAATTGGTGGTGTATAGTGGCTAAATGTGGGGTAGAAAAATCACTATTCCTATATTAAGTGCATACTAGTATTTGTTATCACAAAAGAGGCCCACCAAGAATTGCATGTGAAAATCATGTAGAAGAAAGATAAGCCACACTTTTGACAAAAAAATAAAGAAGATAAAGCACACTCAAGGCATGAGTTTTTTATATACATACGTGACCCGTTTGGTGGTTCGGATAAGGAGACGGGATACGATAAGTCTATCATATTCTATGTCAGTCAAGTGTTTGTTCTGTCAACTTATATGATAACTTAAACCTGTGACTTATCCTATCATGTCTCTCTAGTTGAAATTTTATCCTCACTTTGAGTTGTGGTTAGAAACCAACAGAATATGATAATGAAATAATTTATTCCTTTAGTCTTCTAAATAATCAATCACGTACCAGAGCAGAGCATGCACGGGTGAAGGAGGGCAAAACATTATATCAACCTGCCTCTCCTCACCGTATCAATAACTACTTCCTTACCAATTTTTGACTTTACCATCTCTATTATCATCTTCTGAATTTCTCTGCTCAGGTTCCCCCATTGATAATCAATGTGTTGAACGATGATGACTACTTCTCCGTCTCATAACTATTCATGTTTTTGTAACGAATTCAATTATTTGGTAAAACGGGTTAATCTTCAATTAACTAACTGAAAGTATTTATTACACATGAATTTAGTCACTTAAGTGACATGGGCCCCCATTTAGGGTCCAGTACAAGTATTGGCCCAACAATAAAACTAGACCTACTACGATATTGCTTACAAACCCTCCTTAAGCTGGAGTCTTTTACAATCAAATAGAACTACAGCCTAAGACACCAGACTACACAAAAACAATATTCACACAGAAAGTTACAGCCTAAGACACCAGCTTGCACAACAGAAACTTAAGCTGGCATACACATTCCTAGACCTTCCCTGAGCTTGAGAAAGCTCTCAATCTTCAATGGCTTGGTTAGCAAGTCTGCTAGTTGATCTCTATTGCCACAAAACTTCAATTCAATCAAGCCTTCTCTGCATAAGTCTCTTAGGAAGTGGAACCTAACATCAATATGTCTGGTCCTTCCATGCATTACTGGATTTCTGGATAGCTTTATAGTTGAGCTATTGTCACATAGAATTGTTAAACACTTGTCTTGCTTCACACATAGTTCATCCAATATCCTTTTTAGCCAAATTCCTTGACAGACACAGTATGCTGCTGCCACAAATTCTGCTTCTGTGGTAGATAAAGTGACCATTGGTTGCTTTTTGGAGCTCCATGATACTACTCCAGAACACAGCAAGAATATGTAACCAGTAGTGCTTCTTCTGTCTTGAAGGTCTCCAGCATAGTCACTGTCACTGTATGCTAGAAGTTTATGCCTTCTTCTTGCTTTATATTGGATTCCCAGAGCTGTGGTACCCCTTAGGTACCTCAAAATTCGTTTTGCAGCTATCAAATGCTTCTCTGCAGGTTTGTTCATAAATCTGCTAATTAAACTTACTGCATACATCACATCAGGTCTACTTGCATTTAAGTACATCAAACTTCCCACTAATTGTTTGAAATAAGTGGGATCAACAGCTTTACTATCATCATCTTCGGTCAATTTGTCACCAACTGCAACTGGGTTACAGACAGGTTTACTGTCTTGCAATCCAAACCTCTTCAAAATCTCACCAATATATCTTTGTTGTGTGATGAATATCCCTTTTTCATCTTGAGTCACTTCAACACCTAGAAAGTGCCTCATTTTGCCAAGGTCACTCATATCAAAGTGACTCTTCATGGATTTCTTAAATTCATTTATCATGGAATCACAGTTTCCAGTGTAAAGCAGATCATCAACATACAAGCTGATGATGATCATGCCACTGTCACTGGTTTTGGTGAACAAGGTGTGTTTATAGGGGCATCTCTTGAATCCCTCCTTCACAAAATAGGAGTTTATTTTGCTGTACCACGCCCTTAGAGGTTGCTTCAAGCCATATAGGGCCTTCTTGAGCTGATATACTTTGTCTTCACACCCCTTTTTCATGTATCCCTCTGGTTGCTCTACAAACACCAACTCATTTAGGTCACCATGAAGAAAGGCACTTTTGACATCAAGTTGGAAGACATTCCATCTCTCTTGAGCTGCTATAGCAAGGATACATCTTATAGTATCCCACCTTGCTACTAGTGCAAATACCTCACCATAATCAATTCCGTGTTGCTGTGCATAGCCCTTTGCCACAAGCCTTGCTTTGTGCTTCTCTATTTCTCCTGCCTCATTATACTTTGTCTTGTATACCCACTTCACTCCAATTGTTTTAGCACCTTGAGGAAGGTCAACCAAAACCCAAGTGTTATTTTTTTCTATTGAAGACAGTTCACTATCCATGGCCCTTTTCCACTTGTCATGTTGTACAGCTTCTGTGTATGTTATAGGATCAGAGAAGTTTTCAAACACAGCAAAACTATGCAAGTTCACACCTTCTTGCAAGTCATCTTCACAACTGTTGTTTCCAAACATCACAAAGTTATCACAATGAGCAGGATTTTTGATGACTCTTCCTGCTCTGGACACTACTGCACTAGATGCAGTGTTGTCTTGTGCCTCATTTCCTTGTTCAGTTCCTGCAATTTCTGCATCAGACCCAATGTGTGTGGAGTGATCTTCTTCACCATTATTCATATTCTCTTCACCTGCTTTGTCACTGTTTTCTTCATCAGAGACACACTCAATATTCTCATTTCTTCGATATCCCAATTCCAATTCTCATTTTCATCAAATACAACATCCTTGCTTATCTTAATTTTCTTCTTGATTGGATAATAGAGCCTGTAGGCCTTAGACTCTTCACTAATTCCCAAGAAAACACATTTGAGACTCTTGTTATCCAGCTTCTTCCTCTGAACATCAGGAATGTGCATATGTGCAATGCATCCAAACACTCTCAGGTGTTTCACAGATGGTTTCCTTTCACTCCATGCTTCCTCAGGAGTCTTATCCTTGAGAGATACAGTAGGGCACCTGTTCAGTAGATAGAATGACCATTTGACTGCCTCAGGCCAGAATTGCTTAGGTAATTTTGCCTCATTCAACATGCTTCTCACCATATTCATTATGGTTCTATTTTTTCTCTCAGCTACTCCATTTTGCTGTGGAGTATAAGCTGCTGTGAGTTGCCTTCTAATTCCATTCTCACTACAAAACTCATTAAATTCCATTGAGGTTAATCACTACAAGAAAATCGCTCATTTGCGACGGCAATTTCCGTCGCAAATGCAGCTTTTCCCGTCGCAAATTTGCATTTGCCACGGAATTTGCGACGGCCAAAATGTCGTGGCAAAAGCGCTCGTCGCAAAGCGTTTGCGACGAAATTCCCCGTCGCAAATCCCTCCGTCGCAAACACGTCGCAAATTCGTCGCAAATTTCCGTGGCAAAGTCGTCGCAAACTCTGACAGTATTCTGTCGCAAATCCGTCGCAAATTTCCGTGGCAAAGTCGTCACAAACTCTGACAGTTTTCGGTGGCAAATCCGTCGCAAATTTCCGTGGCAAAGTCGTCGCAAATTTCCGTAGCAAATCCGTGGCAAATTATTTGAAAATTTATAAATAGATGTTGAAATTTCCGTCGCAAATGTTAAAAATTCCGTGGCAAATTCAGTAACTACCAAAAAAAATTCCGTCGCAAATTCTAACAATATTTGACATTTTCATTATCATTCCTATTTGCAATACTTCCCTGCCAATTCAATTCAGACTCCAATCCACCAATTCAAACATACATAAACTACACTAATGCTAAAAGTGACAAACATACAAAATATCAAAAGCAAAACATATCACTAAGTTAGTTAAAAGTGTCAACCCAATCCACCAAGTTAGTTAAAAGTGTCAAACATACCAAATATATCAAAACATACCACTAGTTTATGTATGTTTTACATAAACTACACTAATGTCCAGTAAACTCAAAATCTTCAAGTCCAACTCTGAACAATGTACCTAACAAATCAAAAACGGTAATGATTACTAATTAATTCATAAAACTAATATATTTTGCACATTAATTAAAACATAGATTACCTAGATCTCGTCAATAACCCTTATCATAAACGTGGTCTCCTTGATCTCGACATTCTCCATCATCTGCATCTTCGTTCTCGTCCTGCTGGGCGGGCTGACCTTGCTGGGCGGGCTGGTCCTGCTCGGGCGGATGCCAATCAGGTGGAGGCATTGGAATCCCAGAATGGTTAAATACGTACTCAATTAGTTGTTGCTGTCGTGCAAACCGCTCTGCAAATTGTTGTGACATTTGTTGGATGATCCTACGGGCCTCAGGAGACAGGCTCACGCTCGTCGAAGCTCCAGAGTCTACCATATTGTCAATTATGCCTCCTGTCCCATACACACCACGACTCTTATAGGGCCCTCCAGCAGCCTGCTCCCACAACAAACGCTTCAACTTAGCCAACTCATCCGGGTCTACTGGTATATCTGACTGAGACAACAGCCGCTGAAACTCCTCCTATCAAATGCACAAGTTATAATCATAATCAAAATAAATGAGACATTTTTTCAGACACATTCCTAATAACATAGACATAAATGTCTTTAACATTGAAATGACTCATATCTATTTGCAATACAATATCCTGCAAATTCAATACAAACACACCAATTATAACCAAACACACCAACTATAAATTCAATAAACTAAGTGAGACAAATTATAACCGATTCAACAACTTCAAACACACCAATTCAATTCACATAAACTAACTTATATTTCCAACTCACATCCAATTCACATAACCAACTATAAGTTCAATAAGCTAAGTGGGACCAATATTATAACCGATTCAACAACTTCAAACACACCAATTCAATTCACATAAACTAACTTATATTTCCAACTCACATAACCTACTATAAGTTCAATAAGCTAAGTGGGACCAATATTATAACCGATTCAACAACTTCAAACACACCAATTCAATTCACATAAACTAACTTATATTTCCAATTCACATAACCAACTATAAGTTCAATAAACTAAGTGAGACAAATTATAACCGATTCAATAGAGAACCTGCAAGGTGGAGTGAAGATAAATATCATATATAGTATAGGGAAGATAAATAAAAACTAGTAGCTGGGACGCGTAAAACTAATATTCACCATCTATATATATACAACTATACTATATGGAGAGTTTATAACTGATTTTGTGAATACAAAAGAAGCTGCTTTTTTCTATTTCCTTTTATTCACAAGAAACCGAACAAACTTAAAAGAACATAAAGCATTCCTTAATTTGAACGTCTTAATAATAATAATAGCTACTCACCAGACATATATATGCATGGAAAATGTGTTTTTCACTGATTGCACTTTCCTCACTCAAACCCCGAATGCATGCATTGTATTCTAGCTTCTCTTCAATCTTCAAAGGCTTAGAAACTTGGTCCCATTACTAAAGGAAAGCAAAGGAATTGTAGAGACAACTCTAAAGCAAATCAGTAATGACAGTAATGTTAACACATAAAAAAGAATCAGTAAAATAATCTCCAATCATTAGGAACAAAAAGAAAATGTTGAAATTTTGCCTACATTTTCATTTTCTCAAATCTCAAGTTCCTTTTCTGTTTGTCAAACTACTTCATTAAATGATTCCCGTCATAAATTGTCTGAGTCTTCTCAGAAGTCATGCAACTTGATCATATCCTAAACAGCTATACCTCATGACAACAAAATTTTCTACCTATCAGTAATAAGTATTTTATGACATGGAGCTGAGAAAAACATTACCCCTCCTTTGGAAGTATTAGCAAGACCACGACAGCCAAATCCTGAATGGAAACAAAGAAGAGTAGAAGTCAGAAAAAATAGTTATATTTCCATCAAAGCTAGGCCAATATGGCAGGTAAAATAAAGCACCAATATGGCAAACAAAGCTAAGCCACATTATCATATATCTTGCTTTGGAATATCTAAGCTAGAAGGAATAGCATTGCTGCAGAAATTATTATATATAGCCTTTTTGAAAGTGGTTTCTTTTCAATATAAAATGCTTGAAGTGTGGACTAGTTGCTAGGTATCTCTACATATGTTTCCAGAGCAAGCATTTGGAATTACTTCAACAACACGATGAACACGAATGATTCATCCAAACTTGTACAAGAGCTTAACATATAGGATCAAAAACGAACCAAAAAGAAAAACATAGATATAGTGTATTTTCAAACAATTCACATCACACACGGATTCTTCTTGTAATTAATTAAACATGAAAAATGCAACAAATTGACCAACACAAAGGATAGCTAACAAGAAACTGGTAACCAAAAAATGTATCTATCTCACAGTCATCTATGTGTGTGAAAGGCCAATTCTTAAATATTTAATCACTGCCTTTCCTTGCGCTGTTTCAGACATACATAATGCATGTTCATCTACTACTAGCTAGCACATGCACATTGATGCAAACAAGCTAACACTACAAAGAATTGCATAAAACTAGCTATTAATTCAAAAGAGTTTCTCAACCTTGTCATTCTCATTTGTAACCAAGGTCTGATATTTAAAAAATTCTCAGCACTTGAAGGACAACATTCCACACTAACAATGACATCAATTCTAATTCAACCCAAACCAAACATACTATCCAAACTATCAATCTGACTAAATTATCAACAAATAAATTCAATAATCAGCAAAACTTGGTATTACCTTACCCCAGCACCAACAACAACAACTCTTTCTACAGTTCTTGCAGACCCAAAATTACAAAGTCAAGGTAACAATGAAAAGAGGAACTTAGGGTTTTTGATTCTACCAAAAATTGGGGGTTTTTGATTCTACCAAAAATTGGGGGTTTTCTATCTAATAGAAGTAAAGTAGAAGCAAAAAAACTTACCTTTAAGAAGAATAATAGAGGAGGAGCTGAGAGAAGAAGAAGAGCACAGAGAAGGAGTCGCTGGTTTGATGTTTGATTGCGCTGAGACAGGGAGAAGAAGAAGGAAAATGACAGAGAAGGAGTCGCTGGTTCCGGCGCGGAGGTGGTTGATGGAGGCGCGGAGGTGAGGTGGATGTTGAGGGAGGCGCGGAGGTGAGGTGAGGAGAGGGAGAGTCTGAGGATTTAGGAGAGTGAGAGTGAAAGAAAGAGTCGAGTAGACTCCTTTCACTTAAATCTGGATTTTAACGTTTGCCACGGGCTTGCGACGGGATTCCCGTCGCAAATTTGCTGCCTTTTCCAAGTCCGTCGCAAACCCGTGGCAAACGCCAGCGGGAAATTTCGCGCCACTACTTTGAACACATGCCGTCGCAAATCCGTGGCAAATTACTGATGGAATAAGCTCCGTCGCAAATGTTGGTGGCTAAAACAAGTTTTTCTTGTAGTGAATTCCCCACCTCTATCCGGCCTTAAACAACTAATTGCACAGTTTGTTTCTTTCTCAACCATCATCTTAAACCTTTTAAAAGTGTCTAAGGCAGCTGATTTTTCACTAAGGAAATATACCCAACCTTTCCTAGTAAAATCATCAATAAAACTGATAAAGTACCTTCTTTGGCTGTTGGATTTTGGAGATATAGGCCCACAAATGTCAGAATGAATTAACTCCAGCTTCCTTGAGGCTCTCCACTTGCTTTGTTTGGATATGGCATCCCTGTGCTGCTTCCCCACCAGACATCCAGTGCATGGTTTGACTGGTTCCTTGAGAGTAGGTATCCCTTCTACCATTTCTTTTAGCTTGAGGAGCATCAAGCCATTGTGACTTAAATGCCCATACCTCCTATGCCATAAGTCACTTAAATCATCACTAGATACCTGCAAGCAATCAGTAGTGACAGAGTGACTAATGATGGGAAACATTCTGTTGTTTACCATCCTAGATGTGATGATCAAACCCTTCTCTTTATGATAAACTTCACACTTATCATCCTCAAAAATGATCTTCAAACCTCCTTGTTGTAACTGACCTATGCTCAACAAGTTGCTTCTCAAATCAGGAATCCAATACACTCCTGTGATTACACATACACGTCCCTCAATTCTTAGTTTGATGCTGCCTTTTCCCATCACCTTCAATTTCATATCATTTCCCAATTTCACTGTTTCTCTGAAATTCTCATCTAGATCGGCAAACCAATCTCTGCAACCACACATGTGATTGCTGCAGCCAGAATCTAGGAACCACAGTTCACCATTGGGACCAATCTTTATTACTTTGCTGCTCTCACCATATGCCATAAGCAACATCAGTTCCTTTTCATCAAAACTAGCATAGCTAGCAATTCTTTCTTCAAGACTAGGATTCTCAACATTGTTGTTACACTCACCACTCACCATGAGCAACGTCTCCTCTTCTTCATCAAAATCAGCATAGTTTGCAATCTTTTCTTCAAGATCAGGGCACTCATTCCTATAATGTCCCATTTTACCACATTTGTAACATTCTATGTGATCTTTTGACATCTGTCTTCCCCTACCTCTGCCAGAACTTCTTCCTTTACCTCTTCCACCACCTCTACCAGGAGTAGATACATTCAAGACCTGTTCTTCCTCTTTCTGTTGTCCCTTCATGCGCTGTTCTTCTACCAGAAGGCTGCTTTGAAGATCATCAATGGATAACTTCTCTGTGTCACGCGATTGAACAATTGAACAGACCACATAATTGTAGCTCAAGGTCATTGACCTAAGAATCTTTTCAACAACTACGGTTTCTGTGATCTTTTCATCGTGAGCCTTCATTTTGTTCACAATCGCGAGAGTTCTTCCAAAGAATTCATTTATCGTTTCGCCCTCTTTCATGGTCAGAATCTCAAATTCCCTCCTCAACACCTGAAGTTGCGCCTTTTTCACTTTGGAGGATCCTTGAAACTTCTGTTTCAAAGAATCCCAGATATCCTTTGAAGAATCCATCTTCATGATAGTTTCCAACACACTCCGATCAAGAGCTTGAAACAAGTAGTTCTTCGCCTTTAGGTCCTTCAGTTTGGCTTCATCTGCAATCTTCTTCAATTCTTGTGTTGTATTCGCCACCACCGGTGGCACTCCGTTCTCCACCACTTCCCAATACTCCTTTGATCTGAGTAGATTCTCCATCAGAATCGCCCAATGGTCATAATGACCATCAAAGCGAGGAATTGCCGGTGTGACGAACGCTCCGTGCTCCTTCTCCGTCATTACCGTTGTCGTCGGAAACTGCAGTTCACGGTGGTGACAGGTCCCGTTCTTGGAGCTCTAGATACCAATTGTAACGAATTTAGTTATTTGGTAAAACGGGTTAATCTTCAATTAACTAAATGAAAGTATTTATTACACATGATATTAGTCACTTAAGTGACATGGGCCCCCATTTAGGGTCCAGTACAAGTATTGGCCCAACAATAAAACTAGGCCTACTACGATATTGCTTACAGTTTTAGCCTTTTTTATTTAATTCCAATACTATCTATTAGTATGTTTAAGAAATTCAATGTTTAATCAAAAAACTAGACTTTTAGTTGGGAGAGATGTCGTGATTAAAAATTTATGATCCAATGAATAACAAATACTAAGATTCTTTTTTATGATGCGGACAAATACAATTTTTTTATTTATCTGGGCAAGAGGTTTGTCACAAACTTTGGAGTTGGAGGAACAAAGAAATTCATGACACCTCCTTCATCAGTCTTGTTTGGCCGTCGAGACTTTTGTTGCACCATGTTGATGAGCTCAACGACAACAGACACCACCCTTTATAAGTAGAAGATCGTAGTCCTCCAAAACCACACAATTACAACAATGATCTAATTTGGGCTGGTTCGTCAAAAACAAGGAAAAAAACAATATG